>OX387289.1:3008747-6004995 GCA_947562105.1 Shargacucullia verbasci | reverse complement strand
GATAACGACTATAGTACGCACATTTTCTAACCAGTCTCTCGACGTAATTTGTAATTCTAAAGAAAAATTCACAAAAGAACAAATACGCGAGCAAATTTTGACACGTCACGTGACTCTGACAGGTTATGTCAAATTAGTACATACTGTTGTTGTTTCTATTCTCCCTTTATTGACGACACGGTTGGCGCAGTGGTTGAGAAATCGACTACTGAGCTACGTGTCGCGGATTCGATTCCGAGATTCGAGAACAAATATTTGTATGATCTACAGATATTTGTTTCGGGTCTGGGTCTTCGTGTATGTGAATACACACCGTACCTCGGAAAGCACGTAAAGCCGGTGGTCCTGCGCCTGATCTCTCTCCGGTCGTGTCGGATTGCCGTCCCATCAGACAGAGAGAGCACCTGTGTTTGCGCACACACTTGTGCTCTATAATATCTCCTGCGTAGTTGGCTAATCTCCGGTGAGATTGGCCGCCGTGACCGAAATCGGTCAGGAGGACATTATTATTCTCCCTTTAGTGATTTTACTAGGTACCGTACTCGTAGGAAATTATTAAATTATATTTTCGAATGGATGAACAAATAAGGTTAGTTTCTATTTATTAAAACAAGAAATTAGATACGCCTGTCAGGTTTGTTCAGAATAAAAGAATTAAGTTTTAAAGCGGTTTAGAATTCTACACTAATTTACTTAGGTTGTCCAGGCTGAAATTCTTAACAATATTTGGGAGCTTGGATGGATGGTTTTGAATTTGGAATTAGTACTTACGCTTGAAAAATCTGCTAGACATTTTTGTGTTCTTCCATTATGATTTTATCTCACTTTTAATACAAGATTAAGATTTACGTACACGAAACCTACAACAATAAAAACGAAACTGGGACTTTAGCCAATAAAGGGAGAGACAAAGCCTGTGAAAATCGCATTACGCTTCTTACGTTCCGAATTTTCACCCTCTCACGCATAATTCACGCATTATGCGGTGCGTGATTGAGGCGTTTCAGACTTGCTAGTGTGAATTGTTGCGACTGTTGTGTCTGAAGTACCTACCTATATTTAACTTTGTTTACTTCCAGTGTTTAGGTAGAATGGGATATGTTGTTTTTGTTTGCGATGTTTATTTTACTGGAGATTTGTGACGCAGAAAAGGGATGATGTTTTTACTTTTGGAGAAGTTTGGAATGTTTGTTCGTTAAAACAGAATTTACGTGAAAGGGTTACGTTAGATTTTTATGAATACCAATTAATGTTTATCGCATGTTTGGTGAGACGAATTAAATAAATTAGGTGAATAAAGAATATTCCACATTGATTCTGAACAGTTTGGAAATTATGGTGGGAGGCCTTAACAAAGCAGAGGTATGTCGCAGGCTAACAATGACACTATAGTCTGTTTCTAAAGTATTTGAAACTGGAATAGTTACAATATGATCTTGATTTTGTTTGTAAGGACCTACCTACTTATTTCATCATTAATTTTCTTTGTTCACAATGGGGTGCTGGTACCAACGCTTATGTATGGAAGTGAATGTTAGGTGTGGCAGAAGAGACACGAAAGTAGAATTAATGCAATGGAAATGCGTTCCGAAGTATGTGTGGTGTGACTTTGAATGACAGATTGTGAAATAGCGTGATAAGAGATCAATGCTTTCTGAAAGAAGATGTAGTGACAAGGATAGAGATAAGTATGCTTCGTTGGTTTGGTCATGTAGAGAGGATAGATGAACGGCGATTAACGAAAGGGATTTATAACGCGATTGTTAGTGGAAACACCAGGAGGGGACGCCCTAGTAAAACATATATGGACTTTATTGGTGGTCCTTCAAAAAGGTCAGGTGCGCAGTACCCACAACCGGCGTACATGTGCGAAACGATGCATCGAAGTAGTTGAAGCAAAAGGGTTATGTAAGGATCGTAGCACGAAGATTTCCGTAGTTTCTGCCTAGCCCCATGGGAAAGGGGCGTGACTTTATGTATGTATGTATGTATTTTTATTCTCTTTTTACGCACATGGTTTTATATCTGTCTAAATATAGCGGCCGATATACCAGCATAACCGTATTTGAAATTCAGGCTTTGTGAGATTTAATCTGCTTACGTAATCCACTGCAATACTACTAAAAATATTTTTCACGAGCTATTTTTGTGAAAGCGCTGACACAGACAAATCTTTATTAATTGATCTGTTAAAAATATTACAAAGAGATTGATACCTATGTTGTGCTGGTGGAACCGACTAGGCCAGTGTAATGGATTACAGTTCTTCATTTAGAGACATGGTTCTAGGCAGTGGGAAAGCTGATGACGACTTTGCAACGAAACTTTGCAATCTCCAATGTGACCATATGGGGCTCGTAGATATGCACATATACACTATATACCAAGGGCGGATCCAGGGGGTCATTGCGGTCATGACCCCTGGGCTGGTTCTAGGTCAACCACAGATAATTTTTCTAATCGCATTAATCGTACAGTATTTAGTATTGTAATCGAA
Organism: Shargacucullia verbasci; assembly: GCA_947562105.1. Classification (NCBI taxonomy): domain Eukaryota; kingdom Metazoa; phylum Arthropoda; class Insecta; order Lepidoptera; family Noctuidae; genus Shargacucullia; species Shargacucullia verbasci. Next base: position 6,002,498 of record OX387289.1, on the reverse strand, counting down.
TAGTAGCCTGTCTCGACTAGACTTCAAACATGTGACCCCCTTGACTCGAAAGCTGGATCCGCCCTTGCCATATACCCTATCTAAGTAACATACTAAACTATATCACTTTTATGAAACTAACTTTTATTACCACCAGTAGAGTTGTGAATAAGATAATTAATAGACCGCGAGGGAGGGTAATATTTTTCCCCTTGCATGTGCTGAGTTGACTTACAACCTCGCTGAGACTAAACGCTACTACACCCTTTATAACATTGTTAACTAAATTAAAATATCCCTGTATAATGTATGTAAATTCGGAACATAAAAACCGAAAGAACAAGGGTTCTATGTTTACACACATTATTTTCTGTTGCCAGAGTTTTTTAGATTTAAGAAAAAATGAACGCAGTACATGAAGTTTTTACTTATGTTTGGTTTATAAAGGTATATTGGCAAAATAAAGATCTTTTTCGTCGTCACACTCTTGGCAGAGTGGTCGTGGTCATCATATCAGGGGTGGTGGCAAGCTTCACAGTCCGTCGCTAAAATAAAGATACCGCATTTATTAATTTACCAAACTTATATTTATAGTAAATCTACACGTATAGAGTATAAATTATATAAATTCGTTGACAAAACCATTTCATTACCGTCCCACTGTTGAATTTTAAAATGAGAAGGTTTAAGGCTTTACTCCACTACGCTAGCCTGGTGCGGGTTGGCGGACTTCATGCACACGATCTATAACTGTATGTCGCCCCTTACGTATGTAGCTTTCCTTACAATGTCCACCTTCACCGTAAATGCAAGTGATAATCGAATTCTGATACATAAATGAATTTCCAAAATTCAAAGAAGTCGAAGGCTGAACGGTCAATTTTTTCTATAGGTAAAATCTATCCGGTATGGGCATTGTCTTATAAAAGAAAAATGGTTTTAAATATCTATTGATAAAAGAAAAATAGCCTCTCAATTTTAATCTGAGTTCTGGATTTGATGGCGGATATTAAAGATGTGATTGTGGTTTTATAAAATATTTCCGGCTATCCCGACCTTCTGGACGAGAACGCCCACGATGGGTTCAATAGCAGTATTTCCCGCCCTAAGAACAGATTAAAAGAAAACATTCAATAATAGATAAAAGGCAAAAAAAAAAAATATTGCCTTGTAAAGTTCAAAGAGTAAGTACAGAGCATTTATAAAATTTAAAGGCTTCCATAATTTCTTCGCAAACTCGTGCCGTATTGATAAATTGAAAGTAATTCGTAGCTTAGAAGGGTAGACCGGAAAAATCTTTCTACTAATAAACGTATTTTTCAGAAATATTAAGTCTCAATAAGCGCGTAAAAACCTTAGCAATAAACAGGTATAGAAAGATATGAAACGTTTCCGTGGAAAATATCCTTTGAAATATTATAGAAGGTATTTCGAAATTATTAATACTGTTTGCGGTTTTTTAATTATCGAATATAAATCAAATTTGAATAAAAAGCAAGTGCCTGATGTAATGATTATTACTCACACTTTGCTTCCTTCACTTTTAGATAGGTTATCACACTCTTCGTGTAAACTACAGCAGTATATATACAGCATATTACACGTTCACATGTATATAGGGACTATGATGAAAAATGATTAATGGAAAATACATTCTCTTTGGTCTAGTGGTCACAAGTGCGACTGCTGAGCGCGAGGTCCTGGATTCCGTTCCCGGCTCGGACGACGTGTTATTTATGTATGGGATTTTTGTGGTTGTACTTATGGAAATTCTCAGTAGCAGCACGGAGTCTGGAACTGTGCCCTGTAGATAAGCTCGCCCCTTATTACATGGGACTCAATAACGGCATCAGCGGAATGTGGGTGTACAATGTACACTTCTGTATAATACCTCGGAAGATACAGGCGCGATGACGATACTATGTTTACTTTCTTTTACTTTTTAATTGTTTAATATGAATTTTACATATAGTGTATAATGATGATATACCTACTAGATATCGCTACTGAGGCTTATACATTGAATCGAAAGTAAATATATTATATATTAAAAAAAATACTATCTTTAAACTTGAAAGAAAGAGAATGGAAACTTATGACGATGTTGGAAGCAAATCATTCAACATGCCTCATCATCACCATCCTGTAATATTTAACGAAGACAATATCTTGCCGTTGATGATATTATAACTTGAAAAAGATTTCCCATGGGAAATCTTAAGATTTGTGCCTTCATGAAAATATTTATGAAAAAGTAAGCGTTACATAAACTCCAACGATGTTAGGAATTCTATAAGAAATTTCGAACTTAACTTCAAAAAATAATTATTTATTATATTCCCTCGTTTTTGTTGACGTTTTTAATTTATTCAAACGAGATGAGTTTGCAAGAAAGAAACGTGGTAGATAATCTAGATTCCGAGGACGACTTTTAATCAATAGCGTAGTTACTCGGAACGCGGCACTCGATGCATCAAGACTTTACCTGTGCTAAGAAACTAGACAAAAACCGTTGTTTTTTTTGTTTTACAATACAATAAAAAGAAGTATCGTCCAACTAAAGCTGTTTCTACGTACCTAATTAAGTAGTGCACCAATGTTTTGTTCTCTCATTTTCCGTTAAGAGTGAGGACTAGTTGGGCACTTTCCGCTGCGTCGCCGTCCAAATTGCCACTTGTGGGACGTCGTGAACTAACTGCAGACTCCCAGGAACGAAATGTAGCATCTCAGTTAATTTTGTGCTAGATATGTTCGAGGAAATATTCTAGAAATTGCGGAAGTTTTCCAAACTCTCCTGCAGTTGATACTGCGCGGTCGCTGTGGTGAACATTTTATTTTAAACTTTTCTGTTTTTGGTTGGTAGTTATGTGTTGAGTTTTTACCTTTGTATTTTAGCAATGCATATGAAATGAGAAAAGTAAATACCAATTTAAAATTACTGTGAATTTTCTGTTACAGAATTCAATTTTGATTTTATTCGATCTAGAAATCGAACTCAATTTTCTTTTTTAGCCTGTGTCGTATCAATGTGCATTTCGCCTCAGAATTTTATTTAAAAAGGAACCCTACCGTTGCACGGTTGCGCAATACATTTAACCCTCAAAATGAATTCAACGAAAATAAAACGGGCTCGGTAAAGAGGTGTTTCTAAGTTACGCATCACTGCAGAATAGGTTTCCATTCCCACGTCGATTTCAAGAATGTATGGTAATGTGATGGAGACATATCGTATTCTCGCTTCACTGTTACGATACTGAGTGCTCTCCATACTTCTTTGTATTCGCTCTGTTACTTATTTGATGCTTTTTGCGGAAGAAAACAATGATATCCATTTGGAACATTTCGCATTAAGAAGATTCGGAGAGTAGTTTGTGAATCGAGTTAGGGCTGCCATTTCTTGTACATGTTAGGAAAGTGTGATATTTTATTATTGGATCTTGTTTGGGGGCAATGTTATTTTCGTGTACCCAGTTTTATGGTGTTTCGATTTTATTAACCATTTTTTTGTTGCCGACGTTGCGGAGTTGGCAGGAAAATTTATGGCTTTCCTCCTTTAGGTGTCAGCAAAAATACGAACCTAAGTTGTTAAAATTTTGGTATTATGTGTGTCATCAGAATTATATGCTGCTTTGATGCTTGTTATGATTGATTAGATATTGATTGCTATGATTTGATATTATTAGTAATATTCACGAAATACCTACAAACAGTACCTACATCATTTTAGTAAAATTACCGGGTTCTAAAAATAAGTAAAAAGTACCTACCTACACGAGGTTTTTTTGACACGGAAGACGTACTAATCAAGCATAATTACGTAAATTACTTAAATCGAAATCATCCCACTTCAGTAGTGATAGATCGAGTGCAACACACACATATATCTCGTGAACACGATTCAGATTAAATATACACTCATCCGATAACACTGTTACATAACAAATGAACGAAGAACAGCAGACAAAAAAGTCATGATTACTGGCCAAAGCAAACTAATTAACTGATACCAATAATCAACGGACCGCAAACACAAAAACACCAATAACAACCAACTTGAGTATTGCCAACACACCTTGTGGTCAAAATTCACGGAGAATAGTCCATATTTCATTTCCGTCCGCTACTCGAATACACAATGAGTGGATCTCCATGAATACTAACTAGACAACAGTTTATTTCGTTAATCGTGCAAACAAGAACTTTCAGTTTGCATTGCTTTATCTAGCGAATAGTTGGTTTAGTCGTGTTTATGGTAATATTGGTGATTTGAAGTGTAAACTTTGGTAAGATTTGTATTTACTTTAAGATTTTAATTATTAAATATATAATTGTTTGTCTTTTGTTAAAATAAATGGTGAGTGATTGTGTAAATACAAAATTACTTAGCTTTTGTGTTTCAATTTCCTAAAACGTATTTATCTTAAGTATTTTTTTGTGAGTATTAAACGTAATGAATACAGAACAGCAAGTTTAAAAACAACACAACGATTAATTCAGCTGTCGTTTGAGCATCTTAATTAATTACCGATTGACCTCCGTTGAGAATCAACAAAACTTCGATCTTGTTTTCTTTGACAAAACTTTGTACGCAGGCACCTCTAAGTTTAGATTACAAAAACAAAAGAAAGAAATTTATCGACGAAAATTTACATTTTTATCAAATAAAAACGATGTCACCAAAGGACATCTCATACATGTTTCAGGTCAAACCCAAGTAAAAACATTATTCTTTTTTATCAAGCAAATCCCCGGAGGCTGTTAAATGAAAGTTTTTTACGTAAACCGAACATTGAAGTGGAATAAACTCAGCGTAATGTGTTAAACGATTCTGTGGTTTCTTTTTGTTTTCAACGTTTCTTTGTCGTTGGCGTTGAGAAGATTCCAAATCCTCCCGCTGGGAGCATTCTCGAAATGTCAAGCTTGTGCCAAACTCGTTGTAGGGGTGATGATAGACTGCTAAGTAAGTGCAGAATGGGTTTTGTTGAAGAAATTTATTTGTTCGAGAGAGTTACGAAACACAGAGTGTTATTTTCGTTTTAAAATGTATATCGAATCGTTTGAATATGTAAATAAGCATAAGTTGTAAGACTGGTTACATAATTGTATCATAACGAACATGGCTTGAATATAAAATCCCTAGATTCTACAAAACAATATTTTTACTTAAAAACTTACCAAATTCTCATAGGTAGGTAGATACGTACAGGTTGTTGGTACCGTTTGCATTTTCACCTGCGTGTTGCACCAACGAAATCTTTACAAAACTACTGTTCCTTTTAGTCACGAGGACGATTGTCTTATTTTCACTTACACTCGTGGGTTACGGGCAACCAACATGACACACACAAAAATATCCACTTATTACCGTGTGCGCAATCAATAACCAATTCTATAATTGAAGGACACAAGATTTTTTCAAGTCAAACACAAAACAATCGACCACACAACACAACGTTCTGAGTATCATGACAGGCGATAATTGTTCCTATGCGGTGTATCAAGAAATATCAAAACCATTGCGGGTCTATTTTAAAATATTAAAATCATGTTTACCCACATATATTCAAATTATATTCCTTTTTTATCTATTTCAAACTGTTCAAATTGTCATAGAAATATTTTATAAATTGTCCAAACGGTCGAAAATAAAAATAGCGATTATTTTTTTTTGTTATCAAAAACATCTGTTACTGTATTTGAGATACCAGAGCACGAAGCGATTCATTCTTGCATCACGTACGCAGCTACGCAGTGAGCTTCTTCTAAAAATATATCGTATTTAAAAAGAGAGAGACCTTTAGTATAAAATAGTACCTACCAACGTAGTAACTTCAAACATATTGTATGTTTAACTTTAAATCCTCTTTGAACATCCACCAATCTTAGAGTCTTGTCTAGAAAGTTTAGACCTTTTAAATGATGTTATCAACTAACATTAAACTTACGAAACTACATAGTAACCTTTTAAGAAAAGCCAAACTTAGTCGATCAGTATAAGCAATCGGAAAGTTACGCCTTAATCTTAGTACGCACGTGAGTAACGCACCAAATTGAAACTACATCGATGCTTATGATGTGATTGTTCACGATGCGGACCAACAAAACCCCTTCTCGCATACATTTGGAGATGCTCGAGGCTTTCCGCTATATTATTTCTATGGCTGTGTGTAACTGTCTTTCTTGCCTCAGGACTTAGAAACTTTTAACAGCGGTTTTTTGGTTCGACAGCTTTTTTGCGTGTCCCAGATTATCTAAAACTTTTCACAAAAGATTTTCATTCAATGATTAAATTTGGAAAACTCGTGTCTCCGGATTATGTCTCAACTATGTAGCTGTTGACTGCGACTTCATCTGTATTTATTTTGTATTTATTATGTTATCAGTGTTTTGTCACCTTGTCCTCCTTCAGGCCTAATGTTCCCTCTTTGTAAAATTTCATAACGATTTGTTCGGTAGTTTAGTAGTGATGAGGTGAGAGGGTTGAGAGCACGGTTGGCGCAGTGGTTGAGAGATCGACTGCTGAGCTACGTGCCGCGGGTTCAATTCCCGCACGGAGCAAATATTTGTATGATTTACAGATAGTTGTTTCGGGTCCGGGTCTTTGTGTATGTGAATACACACCGTGCCTCGGAAAGCACGTAAAGCCGTTGGTCCTGCGCCTGATCTCTCTCCGGTCGTGTCGGATTGCCGTCTCATCGGACTATGAGAGTGAAGGAATAGAGAGAGCGCCCGTGTTTGCGGACACACTTGTGCTCTATAATATCTCCTGCGTAGTTAGCTAATCTCCGGTGAGATGGCCGCCGTGACCGAAACCGGTCAGGAGGACATTATCATTAGTGATGAGGTATTAAACAGATAGAGAGAGTTACTTTTGCATTTATAATAGTGTTGATTGGTTGTTTACGGTGCTTTATACGTTTCTTAGATTAGAAGCGGTGAAAAAAATTAAATTAATATCAGTATGATATTATTATTGAAGGGACAGTGGAAGTGGAGATAATTTTCGAAGTAATTTTTGATATTGGTGGATGAATTAGAGTTCTAGCTTTGGAAAAACATCACCAGCTATATTGACGGTCTTTACTGTGGTCCACGTTCACGTATAATTGAATATTAAAACAAGAATTATACATTAGCAGACCACTAGGAAGATAAGCAGCACGTTGTATGAGTTGGTCTAAATACTCAACCGGCTTGACTAACCGCAAAGACAAGTCATACAAAACTCACTTGTTATTTATTTTATTAAAAACAAATTTTGCAAGCGCACAAAAATTTTCCTAACGGCCCACACCAACCAGGGACATTTGGCCGGGATTAACTTTATGAAGAAAACTCCCAGCCAAGTACGTTATAAGCTTCTTTTGTTTCGGGTACTACGTCACCTATATAGAGCGTGTAAGGAAGTGTCTTAATTAAAGCTTTGTACGGGTTGCGGTTGTCAGGCGGGCATTATTTTGTTACGGATAAGATTTTTGTGTTTTACCAAACAACACGTAACGCACACTCTAAAAAAGGTTCTTACACTTTGTGACTATATCTATGTCGCATTTCTGTGAGAGGGTGAAATTTGAAAGATATTTTCAGGGTTTTTGAAAGGTACAAAATTAATTAAAAGTGTTACAGTTTTTTTTAAATTACCAACTTTAGTTCTAAGCAACATTCTTGTTATTAACAACCTTGCCTTAACTATGAGCTTTTTGTCTGAAATAATTGATTTTTATTTTATTTTATAAAGAGTGCAAAGTAATGGCTGATTTACAATAAAAATAACATATCATTATAAAATAACACGCTTGAGTTTTCCCAAGGGTTAGGCAGAAGCATATTATCAGTACACCCACATTTCGCCGACGCCGTTATGGAGTCCCATGCAGTTCATAGGGGGGGGGGAGCCTATTGCCATCCACCGAGAACAGTTCCAGACTCTGTGCTGCTACTGAGAATTTTCATACAGAAAAACTCTTTCTCCTCCTCAATACGGAAAACCACTAGACCGAATAGACAGTCAATAAAAATAAATCATTTTTTAATAAAACGCGATGTCCATAGCTGTTGTGTTTTATTTCATAAACTTTTAACATTTACTTTGTGAACGGGTCAGGTGCTTTTCAACGCCCGTGGTATTTATCACAAATATGACTGGTTTTTGTTCAATATTTCAATGTCAGGCTTTTTTCTATGTATCACAGTGTGACTGAAAACATTCTGTGTCACTTTAGAAAACTGTCGCATTTAGCGTAGCATACGCCAGTACTCCCCGAAGAGTTAGGCAGAAGTGTACTATTCTACACCCCCGTCGATGCCGTTATTGAGTCCCATGTAATAGGGGGCGAGGCTGTTGCCATCAACCAGGCGCAGTTCCAAACTCCGTGCTGTTACTATGGATTTTCATACGAAAAATCCCAATAACACTTTGTCTGACCCGGGAATCGATCCCAGGACCTCACGCTCAGCAGTCGTGCTTGCGTCCACTAGACCGATGAGGCAGTGCAGTTGCGCACTTATTCACGTAAATACTGTAGCTAATTCCATAGGTACTTAAATACATCACAAGGAGGTAACCGGTCCATGTTCTAAGAAAACCGTATCAGACCGTTTTCCCTAATTGAATTTTAATTGTTGCCGCAGTTAGCGTTATATGTTCCGCATAAAACTACGTGTGTATAACTTGGACCTTTTCAAAGGACAATTAAATGAGAAAATCGTTATCAGCTATTATATTTAAAGCTGATATAGCGTAAGTATTAACCATAACCTTTTAAAAGGAAAGTAATAAGAAAAAAGAATGACGATCGTTAGTTATGAAATGTAATTTTCATCGTTCGTTTTTACCTGAATCATCTGATTTTCATTCAATAGGTTCAATTTTCATAGGTCGCATTAAACTGCTCGGATTAAGGCCGTTTGATTTGGAAACTGTTGAGTTTTTCCCATAATCATTTCACAGTTCCGTCATCTTTCGATTTTATTTTGGGGTAAATGGCATAAAATTCCAAAGAAAATTCGTTTGAATAATACGATAGGAATTCGCTTTGCCATCAAATCGGTTGAGCAATTTTTATCATCAACAATAAAAAAATATAGATGCTCTATATCTAAATGAATTAAACTTATTCCTAGTTATGGGGCCAAATAAAAAAGAAGCTTCAAGAAAAAAAAATGAAATTACATTTATATCCTAAAGTTTACGTTTGATACTAAAACCTGTCGATATAAAATCTGAGAGCCTAAACCAGGCTAAACCTACGTTAGGTATACGATAAATCTTTCTAAGTTATTGTCCTTTTTTATGGCACGTGCGTACGTTGCTTTATTACGCAAACATCCGAAGTGTCCACTTGTCCGATATGTTTTTCACACAAATACGTTACCAATAACTTGGGTATACGAAAAGTTGTGACAGTTTATTTAAGTATGTGTAAATACTGTGAATTTTGTTATTATTATTTTTACTTTTTAATATAAAACTTTAAAGAGACATATCTCATGGTTATACATAGTATGCACTTGACTCGCAAATTAAATAACATTCTACGCTGCAAAGACAGAAAAAGATTTTTTTTACAATAATAGAACATTTAACACAGTAAAAGATGAATTTAATTGCATATTATAAAAAAATCGAAGCAGAAGAATCAGATATTTCCCTGAACAACCACAAAATATAAATAACTGCTAGACAAAGTTACCTATTTCTCAAAGACAAGACTCGACAAACTTTACAAACTTCCTTTCAATAAAAAAAATAAAAAAATTGAAGTAAGTTTTAAAATACCTCCAACTTCTTAGCGGCAGAACATAATCTAATTTATAACGTGCTCGAAATATTCATTATTAGCAATTGAGTAGCATATTTTTCACGTTTTGGTGATCAACCTTCAAAGCAATTTTCCACACAATGAGCCTCTAAAAAATGTGGCGCCATTAGCCTTAATTGTAGCAAGCGCCTATTTTTATAGCAAAAGCCTTATTTTATTACGTCGTCTTCAAGTAATCGTTGTCCAACGGACAAATTTGTAAAAAAAAGTTACTTCGCTGCCATTCACAAAATAAAAAATGTCTTTGTTGTAATCTCTCGATGTATAAAGTTTAATTGTTTTTTCGTCTTCGTGTTCGTAATTAATCGTTGGCTTAGATATATTATTTCCAACAGTAGGATGAGTTGATTGAAGATAAGTTCTCTGTGTAAAAAATATTTTGAGATTTGGAAAGAAATCTTGGTACATGAGGGCAAATTGTTCTACCGTATAAATGTTTGAGCGATGAATAATTATGCGAGTACGACGCGTGGTGTCATTGGGGCTCGATACCGCTTACGCATTAAATCTACATTTATTACGTTACGTCTTAGGTACGTACATTCATTTTCTACGGGAATTTATTCGCGAGCATGCTCGTCATTGTTATTGCACGAGTTTGAACCGACGGGGTTGATTGATGACACGCTCAAGGGCCCGCCGGGGCGCCATCATCAACGACATAAAAATCGCTGTAATCCGCACCCAATTGCTTGATTATGGCTGTTAATCTCCCACCAAGATGGCAGCTTAGGCTTCGACCCTGCGTTTTTATGGCCCCAGTTTTATTTTGCCTACAAAATGGTAGACTACTTAACAAAATTGAAACGGTATAGTAAATTTACCTAATACATCTTTGTTTCTACTTTAACAGTCCGTTTTAATGACCCGAGGTTGAGATGAGACCTTTTCTTTAGGCAGAAATTTTAGTTGTTAAATACTTTCTTCCATTTAAAGGTAGGATCTTGGGAGAAATGTTTGCTCGTGAATGTTTAGCTGTTAGTATAATAAGATGACTTCAGATTTCATATTTCGAGGTCTTAGGATTTTGTTTGTCGCAGTAACTGACAGTAAATGGGTTTATGGAACTAAAGATGCTTTCAAAATTCAATTTGCGAACATAGATGATATTTAAAATATCTGAACTTTTTTTTACTATTACCTATTCTACATTTTAATTATAATAGTACTATGAAATCTTCACATGTAATAGTACTATGAAAAATGTGAATAAACGGAGTTCAAATAAAAATATATTTTATAAGTTGCTCTAATAGAGTTGCGCAGTAAGGAAAAACAAAGTTGCCAAAGCAGAAAATATCATAATTGAATCGGCCATCGCCCAATCGAACATTAACTTACCCAGCCCTCCGACGATTATGGCAAAGCACACACATTATATGAACAACGTCTTACCCAGCGAAATAAAAGGGGCAATAATAGTAACTATGATATCCTAAAAGGGTACGCCTGGTTTGCTTAGGGCAGCGTATATAACATCGATCAAAACGTTTAATCGCCTTACTGATATCCTTATGAGTCGATGGGACCTCCGCTTTGTCCCTAAAGGGACATTTACAAGCTCGGCTTTCATATTTTTAACTTCCCTTTGTATGGGGCTGTTAGGGTTAATAGTGGTGGAGTAGGTATTATGTTTCAGTGTTTTGATAACGGCATAAGTAGCAGAGCTTTTGCTTAGTTTCAGTAGTAAGTGGTACATTGTATTAACTAGATATGGAACTGCAAGATTATATTACAAGACGCAGTCATCGGTGTGGTGCAGGGGATTATCATGCGGTCTGTGGTTGGAGTCCTATTGTTATCAGGTTTTAAAAAAAGTGTATTTTGGTCATAACCTAAGGAGCAAAACGATCATTGGGGACTTACGGTGGCTGTGGTATATGGTCTTTTGGAAATCTTATTTTATGATTAATGTACTGCTAAATTGGTGATGGAAATACGGTTGGCGCAGTGGTGGAGCGATCGCCCGCTGCGCTAGATGTCGCGGATTCGATTCCCGCACGGAACAAATATTTGTACGATTTACATATAGTTATCTGGGTCTATGTCCATGCGAATATTTGTATTTGTAAACGCACCCACAATACAGTAATTATTACCAAGTGTGGAGCAACGTTTAAAAATCGTATCTCTATAAATCAGTAGTTCTTTTCCCGCTGTACGACTTTCCAAATACACAAATCTCAGTAATTACATGTAAATTTGCTTCACCAATACTTAAAACCCTACCATACGAGTGTTTATTTTATCGTGCTGTAACTTTTTGGATCGGTCACTCATAACCAGGGTTAAGTGGCCACTTGAACTGCTCACACGCTTTTTTATTTACTTAATACTTGTTCGCACTCGGTAGGAACAATAGATACACATATTTATTCTACAACGGCGAATGGATATTTCAACTGAAATATCTCGATGTCATAGGAAAGGAAAAACGTTGCCCCTCACTAGCATTTCTCCTGTATCGTGGGTACAGTTTACAAACATACATGTCATATACACATACGACCAAACCCGAAACGACTATCTGTAGATCATACAAATATTTGCTCCGTGAAGGAATCGAACCCGTGAAAAATCGAAACCTAGCGCAGAAAGCCAATCACTTAGCCACTGTGCTAACCGTGCCGTCAAATTCATTTTTGTGTGTGTTGTGTCTAATCACTACATATTATAAAACGAAGTCCCCCACCGCGTCTGTCTGTCTGTCTGTGTGTTCGCGATAAACTCAAAAAATATTGAATGGATTTTCATGCGGTTTTCACTAATAGACAGAGTGATTTATAGGTTTAGGTGTATAATTCGTTAAGGTTTTTTTGTAATTTGGCTGAAATATAACGATAATAGTTGAAGATGTCGGAAAAATTCATGCCGACTGGGAGCTTTACTGGCGTGCGCCGAGTAAATACTCGACGTAACAGGCTGATACGACACTACGAAAAAAATAATAATGAAGGCGTATATGCTCTGCTACCCGTGCAAAGCCGGGGCGGGTCGCTAGTAAGAGATAATTTTAACACTAGATCAACCTCCACTTAATTCAAGTGAATTAGCTTTTGTTAATTAGCTTCATATTCTCTACGTACAAATAATTTCAGCCTCTTTTGTTATAATATTGGTGACCTTTAGATGATATCTATAATACATAGTTTGAATATTGCCTATCTATAGATAAATTAATTTCAGTAATTATGTTCAATTATAATTTAATATAATTTTAGTTATTAATGTTTGCATACTTCATACAGGCAGAATATTCGAAACCAATTTCATATCTGTACAGTCAGCGCCATAAATACACGAATCTTTCGTTATTTTTAAATAGATTTATCAAATAAGATCATTATTGATTTAAACTATACATTACACACATGCAGTAACGCTTTTGTATAGTAACGAAGTACATAAATAGACGATCTTTGCAAGATTTCATTGATAAAAATGGTATTGAAACTGTACCACTTATATTCTACGATTTTCTTTTTTACCCAGCTTCTACATAGCAAGTGAAACGGTGGCTTATGTCTACGGTAACGATATATATTATATTTCACAAGTGATGTTTATAGGGTGACCCATAGATTCCAATTTTGATAAAAATAATATTTTTAAAAGTCACCCGCAAATATTCACGAAAAAAGTCGCGAAATATTTTCCCTTGAGCATAACGGAAAACAGAATAGATATTTTCGAGTGAAATATATTATTATACGGGAGATACGAAGGCGATATGAAAATCTTGACTGTGACACTCCAACAGGTAGATGTTTTCTGAAGAAGATAACGTAATTTATGTCTCAAACAAACTTCCGAGTTTCCCGACCCTCCGTTTGAGGGGAATAATACTCCAAAATGGTGTTTATAACGAAACATAAATAAGAGTTGGCGAATTTTAATATCAATCAATTAGCACTTCCAAAAATCTTCCTTCGTACCTTAGAAAGTTTGGAATAATTTAATATAAAGAAGCCAAGTTTATCTAAAGGAAAAGTTATCAAGAAGTTAATCTTTGTGGCTATTACCTACCGAGTGTTTCTTACCTTTTACCCGACTGGGAAGCAAGAGGGAGGGCAATGATTATACCTTCCGGGCATTGTTTTCTTGGCGTCTGTACTTGCTGCTGTGTTGATATTGTGGTTGCTATGTCGGCTGCGTAGTTTATGGCTGAATTTAGGTCCAGATTTGAAAATAATGTGGTATTCTTGGTTTTGGTGCACAGTTGTTTTCTAGGGTAGGCTTTATTATTATTAGATTAAAATTGAACTACAATAACGGTTTAGTTTAGTTCTGTCAAGTGCAATCAAAATCTTTGTTCATCATCAATATCTTAGTGTATAACAACATTCATTCCATTCCAGCGTTGCAAAAAAATTCCAATCGAATGCAGTAAGTAGTAATTCCTAGAATGCAATAGAATAAGTAGGGATGATGCTCAGTTTGATCACATATACGATTATTATGCTCAACCTAAACGTTTTCGTCAGTCACGCATAATATAGAGTATAATCATGGGCCTTTACGAAAAACCCTAAAACAATCACAAAAGTTACAATAATATTAAAAAGGAAGCAATACACTTACAGTTTCGTCGCTCATCCGAGGATGAGTAGGTATACAAGCGAGGATGTGTGCTCAATCTAAGCGTTCTCATTAGTCGCGCATAACAGAAGCGCGAGCACTCTTGATTGATTGCTGTTCACCCGGACGAATCTCATCCATTTTTACAAAAATCCTGAGATAATGGATATCATTTGTATCCAATTGCTTTGTTACGAAAAGGGCCAAGTGTTTTTGTTTGGCGTGTTGTTTTGTGCAAAAGTAATCCGACAAAAACATTTTTTTTTGTAAATGTGGTCACGTTGAGCAGCAAATGTTTATCTGTCAAAAGTAGAAAAATGGAGAGCTATAATTTTTTTTTCTATTATCAAAAGATATATCTATAAAATAGAAACTTAGCTCTTCTTACATGGAATATACGAATTGATAAGATCAAACAACTGGTATTAACACTACTGATAACCGACGATATCAGCCTTGAATAACTAAATTGTTATATTTCTTGAAAGGCTTGAAGACGACATTGAATACAATATTTTTCCCCTACTTCAGTTTTTGGATATAGTAGCTTAATAAACCACGGAATACACTACATAATATTATGTGATTATTCATATATTCGTCAAGTCTTAGATGTATTCATGTAAGTAAGAGTAAACTGACGGATTGACGCATACCTATACATTATTTTTGGAGACGAAGACAAACAAATATTAGTGAAAACAGAAAGATGAGTCATTATATAACATTCGCCGTTACTTGAAAGGGAAGGGTAACGCTCGATCATTCTCCTATTATTACGAGCCAACATAATCTCGGATTAAATATTGCAAAGTAGGAAAGCGAGAACGATGTACCGAAACACAGCCCTAGGGTATATGGAAGAGACTTTGATCGATGGTTGACCTTTAGTTTGTTATTTTACTTGAAATATTACATATAGAAGCAGGCACATAACATTGTTTTATAGATATTTTAACATCACATTTTTGAAAAATGTGTGTAATTATTCAAAGTTTCTTTCCGGTTCTTCTCTATAGGACCTACACATTGGAACCGTGTGCTTAGTTTCGATATTTCATAAGTACTTGACATTTCAAAAGTACTTGAACTTGGTTTATATGAATTAAATATATGTATATTCTATTCTATTCTCAAAGTTTCGATCAAGCGGGAAAAAAACTACAAACAAATCATGTATAGATTGTGTAAAAAACTAATAAATGAAGTTTTCCATGTGAAACAAATGCGCGGTACCTTGCTGAAAACCATGGTTGAATTCTCCAAATAACGCACACAAAATGGCCAATCAATAAAAAAATTCAAGCGTTTTACATAACCCGGTTTCCAGCACATGTGTGTTTCGGTATCGATAGAATAACTTAGCTTGAATGTTGCGTCAAACACTGGTCTGATTCATTCATGCGTTGGATATACATATTTTGATCTATCCAAGCTAAAACTGTTTGCTATTATTTTACTCATAGTTTACCTAAGCGATAGCCTAGAGGTTGAATGGTTGGTTTCTATGCATGACACTTAGAGAATGGTCCATGCATGCACCTCAACCAAATTCCAGAATTAAAGAAAAAAAATTATTGGACCATAACTCGATACGGATCAACAAAAAAATAATTATTATAAAATTTATAGAACAAACTGACAAAACAAAATAGATACAAGTTTCGACCCGAATTTGATTAGGTATCATTTGAATGTTAAAGATTAAGGCAACACGTTGGCATGTGTGGTTTGACAGATTTCACACACCGCTGGAAATTTGTTGAGCTCTCTCAGGTTTGTAGATTTCCCCCGACATGTTCCTTTACCGCTAACGAAATTAGTGATAATCGCATTCTGAGCCACACATGAATTTGAAAAGTCTGATGTGTGACTTGAATTCTGAGGTGCGTGAAGGCAAGCTTGGGAACCGTAAGCTATCAGTTGTATGTTTATCATGCTGCTATATTTCTAGGCGACTTTAAAACAGCAAAATATAATGTTGCTATTTAATAACATCTTTATATTAAGGGATGTTACCTTATCCAAGCTTGAACTTCATTCGTTGAAAGTCAAACGCTTAAATCTTCAAATGTTCTCATTGTTCCTTAGTCACCTAACTTGGCAGAAAGATGAACAGCTAGTGCAAAACTTCTGCATTGTAGAAGTTTTTGAACTCAACGTGTTACTATTATACAAAGCTTCAGGGAACTTTCAGGAATCTCTGCTGTTGTGACGTTTAGAGCTCTATGCAATTTGGATAATGTTTTTAAACACCATACATGTTTAGGTCTACAAAATATATAATGTAAGTCAAAATTATTGTAGTGATGAGTGTGGTTTCAAGTCTCTTTCTTTTCCTCTCTTAATTCAGTATCAGTCGAATACTAGCATCCATCACATAATAGATTTTCTGAATTGTTTACTTTGCGTCACTCAACTGCCTAAAATTGTAACAAACTACACTGAAAACGTAACTGTGATATAAAAACCTCTTTTTCTAGCATTTTTACAAATCATAGTCCTGCATCCACTGACAAAGCAAATAATTATCCAGCCGACATTGTTGCATTGCTTTTTCCCAGGAACTGGTTCTATCTGTAACATTTCGGCCATAAACATTTTAAGACCACTTAAATTGTGCTAGTGCTAATGTAGGATGTCGTAACTTGCCTACAACAGTACTATTAAGTAACCCACTTCCCCTCGAGGCTAATAACTTTTGGAAGATATATAGCTTGTATACTTTTTCTGTCTCTCTGAAACCTAAGAAATAAATTACAACTCTTACATACATTTATTATTCCATATTTACACGCAAACTGAGTTTCCAATTTATGAAGTCACGTTTGGATGGAAGCGAACCGCTCACCCTAAGCTAACACCTAATTGTAATTTTTTCGCTTGAGTAAATAAAATATAGCCTTATTCCTGAAAATAATGAAGCCTCTAAAGTGCTTTTTCGTGAATTTAGGTATCTCGTTTACTATGGTATTTTTCGAACGCCCACCTTTTAACCGGAGAACGTACCATCACGATAAAAAGTAGCAATATTTTCTACCGTGTTATCGCACGGTGCACTTTCATTGAATAAAATATGCATACCTATTAAATATATATGTAAACAATTTACTTTTCTATCGTGATAAGTAAGTAGTCAATGCAATTATATGCTGTAAAAGATTAAAATCTTTATATACCCTACAATACAACAAACATACCCTACAATTGAACTTTTGCCTCAACACATTACATGAAAATATTATGAACCCTCAGAAATCCTGAATAAATGGCTGTGAAACTGTACAAACGTAGGTACTTTCTCCTTTTCCATTACCATTACCAGTCAAACATTTTGGCGAAATAAATATTCTGTAAACATATCCACTTTTTGTATAGGATTTTTGATTTCGTGAAAGACTCGATGGTTAAATTTTCAAAATGCTGCCGTGGCATCCTTTACTTCATTTTTAATGAGACATCCCTAGATTTATAGGGCGCGCAAAATACATTTTAATATAGGTACGGTAAGAGCGTATCTATCGACGGAATAGTTTCCGTGAACTAGAACAATGAAATCGAGATCGTCTATTGTAACGTAATGAGTTTCAAACTCCGTATTATACTCCACATTTGTGTGTGGCGGTATTATGATACATAGGTATAATAAGGCCCTTAGCAAATAGCTGGTTTCATATCGGCCAACCAAAATGCCTGGGTCCTACATGAAATAACTGTACCTACATAAATCTAAACATGTCATGTGGTGTATACTTATTGAGGTTGTGCTCGGAGTATTCTGAAGGAAATATGAAGGGTAAGTACCTAGTAGTATTTATGGAATTGATAGTGTTGGTAAAAAATATTAAATAAGGTATAATACCAATTAAATTAATTTTAAATAGGTTATTAAGCGGAATATAAGGTTAATTTGTAACTTTTAAATAGTTAAACTTTGCCTAAAACGACTGTCTCATTGGTCCTGAGCCTATCTTGGGTTTCATCCCTGGGTCTGGCAAACTTTTATAAAGGTTTTTAATCCTACAACTACTTTTATAAACCTTAATGTCGGTGTTACGTTTACGTTAACGTTACAAGACATTTTAAAAAAATTCGCCGACCAAAAAATAAACAGAATTTATAACACTTTACACTCATCATAGCGGCACGTTCCTAGACTGACATAAAACAGTTCGTGTAAAGCATTCCACGAAAGCTGTAAAGCACCAGTCACTTAATAAAAGATCTCCCTTGGGAAGTGAAGCAAACGGCTCAATAAGATAGACGGTATCATCATCGCAGAGTAGAAAAAAACGTCGTAAAATGTAGGAGGGGCCACATTAAATAAATTGCAGGCGCCTACCACCCGTGGCGACATCTGCGTCAAGTCGCTAAGCGCTAACTACAGTCGGTAGGTTTGTTCCACTTAGCGTTTTAAGTGGAGTCTCGAATCAGTTTCAGCATGACTGTGGTTAGGACAGTGAAAACTGAAGATCTTTTCTGAGTAGGCTTTAATATTAATATGGGCATTTAGATTTTTCCACAAGTATGTATATCATAGTTTAAATTTAAAGCCCATTTGTATCTTGATAAAAACTCCAGTTACATTGGTTAATACACCGTATTAATAAAGGAACCTTTTACATATTGGTTGATCTCTCAAAATTTAAAATTTATTGAATATGACTTTTTCCACAAACATATTCGTGCGTAACCAATTAATTTAGTTTCATGAAAAGGTCAAATGTTTTGGGTTACTAATTGCCTCCACAACACAACTAGTAATGTAGCTAACGATGTCGGTATCAGCTAGAGTATGAACGTCCATTTTAATTAGTTGAAACTAAGATCAGTGTTCAGAAAATATCTAAACAATTCTGCGAATGATTTCTATCTTTTCAACGAAAAATTCTTCTATTGTTCAATAACAACGCTGGAACAAATATTAAAATCACAACACATCTCGGGAAACCAAAAGGGAGCATCATTGCCTGCGTCAACCGAACGAGTTTTCTAACTTTTATTAGTTGCGTCTCCGTTGAGACGACTTTCAGCGTCTTTGGAGACGTCTCGCCCCGCGTAATTATGTTTAATAGGACCGTTTATCGCTTACATTAGTACTACATACTTTATATTCGTATTTAATTCGAGAACGTTATGAGAACTTTGCGTGTTCTAACCATAATTTACATTGTTGTCATTGTCAATGCTATTTACGGATCTTGGTATTCTTTATAATGTTAAGTTTAATTTAAATCCTTCATCTGACAAAAGTAGTGTTTCTCTTTGGATAAGCTTTTTTATCATAGATGTTACTTCTCTTTTACAGTGATATTATCTTTGTTTAAGGAAAATACTGCTTCTGCAAAATGCTGTTCAAACAAGCACAAAAGCTAGGGAGGAAAGTCATATACATACATATGTAACAAACCTGTGTCAGTAAAGATATGTTTTATTTTCCAAAACGATAAATGTTTGATATTTGAAATTGTCATTAATAAATATATGCAAAATAAACTAAAATATGATCTGTACGCCTGCTTTTTGACACAAATTATCTAAATACACATCGATATTCAATAATCGTTTTCTGCTAAGCAAGAAAACGATTATTGAATATCGATGTATATTTAGATAATTTGTTTTTGCTGTTCAAATTTCAATTAATTCATGTACCTACAAAGGCAGATAGTAACTGTGGTTCTCCTTTCTTGTGTTACCAAAAGGACTGTTTGAAGATCTCCTAATTAATTTACCATACCCATTTTCTGTATAGCCCCGAGGTATTTACACGTCTTCATCAATCCGGCTTTGTTTATATAGTATTAGATGGACAATTAGTTCACCTATTATGTATGATCTGTCTAGACAAATGGGCTGTCTCGTTGATATTGACAGCTTGCTTAGAGTATTAATACATGATGTATCTATCAGATACATTATTGGTATTATGACATGTTTGAAATAGTATAAGGGCTATCGTATGAATTCTGTTAAGAATATAATTTGCAACGTTACAACGTTATAATTAGTATCTGTAACGAAACAATTATGGGTACAGATCAATTTGTTATTTCAGATAAGTTTAATAGGGACTAGCTATGCTCTGCGTGGATAACGAATGCTCATCATGGTACTTAAATCCTATGAGTGACAGCGTGATAATACCTATACAAGTATTTATTATTAGAGGTAGATCGCTCAGTGGCGCTACAGTAGAAATTTGATCAAATCACAAAAAACAAACAGACACATAGAAGCTTTATTTATTACAGTGTGAAACAGAAGATATATTTAGAATCAGATGAAAAAAAGATAATGATATATGTATATGTAATTAAAAATATGTTTCTTGATATAGCATTTTCACATTTAACTGAATTTTTAAGGCATTGTTCATGATCAAGAATGTAAATGTTGAAGCAAATAAGGAAGATGAGAATTAAGACTCCATAAATCACGAATTCTTAACGGTTAAAACTTTAGTTCGTTTTATTAAAACAACTTATTTCCATACACAAAGATTTCAACTGTGAAGCAGTTTTTGCGTAAGCCCGAATAAATGTTAAAAGCTTTCTTCAAATTATATTAGAACGAAATGTCTATTTACATTTCATTATGAAAGAACGCACTTACATGACGTAGTACCTTTTTCATAAAGGTAGGTTTCTAAGTGCTTCTTTGCGCGCACTAAACAGAGCGACGATGCTTCAGTCAAAGCGGATTCTATGATTATTTTGGCTTTGACTGTGTCTAATCGGGACTATTTCTACACGCAAAATTAGACTGAACGTTATAGGCGTGACTTTGTCTGCGTTGTTTAACGACTCTTTAGATGTTAAGTATGTTTAACTATAGGAGATACTAAAAATATTAGTTAGTACCCATTTACTAATTTAATGAGGAATTTTAAGACGCACAATAGAACGACTAACAAATAATTTTTTCCTTTTTAGTCAAGTATTTCTTTTTCTTAAGGCTAGTTTTTGTGCTAGTGTTAGCTGTCACTCTGATCATCACGATATGGAAAAGCACACTGACTTAGGATTTCGCTTAAAAAGCATGTTTATTAGCATAGACTTAGAATTTCGCTTACGCTATTAGTGACATCAATTGTCAGACTAATGAGGCTGGTAGTCGTATCATGTGTGGTGGTCGTAATAAAAATTGCAGCTTCTATAGAGCTTATGAAAGCCTTTAGGCTGCAAATTGCAAATATTCTGTTTTCTTCTCCTCCTTAATTTCCTTTTATCTTATCCTTTTGCTTTACCAAATCTCTGAATGAAGTCATTATCATATTATTAGCGTTTAGAGTTAAAATTATGACCTTTTTAACTTCAATTACGTCTCTAGCGAGCCGCAATTTACGCTTATTTACAACTCTGTCGCTCATTAATTGAAGTAAAAGGGTGGTGTTACCGGAACTAAACGAAATTTAATTTAATAAATAGACGACCTAAGTGAGCAGGTGCTCCCTCTAATATAAAATATTGGGTTTTATTAAATCGCCGTATTTAGAAGTTAAGAGAGATTCAAAATTAAAATGATTTGAAGATTCAATTCTTTTTTATTTTTGGTGGCACGTGTAACGAGGTATCATAATGGCATTGTTTTACATTTATGACGAAATTTTGAGGGTGCGGAACATGAAACGACACACGAAGTCAAAATACCTCATACATTGTAGCTGAACGGAAAAATCAAATGAATTAACAGCATTTAACAGTAGTAGAGGTAATATGATTCTGCGTTTTTAGAGCACCAATCTGTGACGATAAGGCAATGACAAGAATCAAATCTCTCTAACAACTATTTTGTCTTACATTTTTTACACTGAGAGACCTTCAATATGTAATGACGATTAATTTCTGAGAAGTTCTCTGCAATCATTTTATCAATACTACATTCATCTAGCTTGTTATTTTTATCTTGTTCATACAGATCTATTTGTTCATAGCAAGCATACAGTCTATTTGTAGTAGAAAATATGATTATTACGCCAAATGTACATATAAAAAAACAAAGCCATTATGTTTCTTTGTTATTCTTAAAATAGCACAATTTTGCCCTTCCAAAGAATAATAATAGCTACTAAAAATTAAATAACTTGAAAGTGCCGTATTTAATTTTCAAAATAGCTGCAAAATTCTCTCTTAATTTCTAAGGAAACTAAAAAAATGGATTACCCGAAAATCATAACAGTAAAACGTCGTAATAGCGAGAAATAGGGTCAATCCAAATTGTTACACGAGTACCGACGGAGAAAGAGGATATAATTGAATTTTATTATAGACGTCCTTAACATTATTACATTGCGGGTTTAGGGTTAGGCCAGTCCACGAAGGAATCGAGCTGACGTGGATACGAAAAAGTTTGAAAACGACTATTGAATATCAATATCCACCTGCGACAATGGGTTCGAATTCTGTTTAGGTATACAACAACAAAAGGGTTGGATTTCGATAAATGTACAATTCGTATACAATATTGACATTGAAGATACTAATAGCTTTAATTCGATAAGGTTCAATTTATTTTTATCTGATACTGAAATCGATTACCGATTACATAATATAACTATGCTTTGTATACGTTGTTTTATAGAATAGAATAATCAAGTTTGTTCCAGTTAATACGACTGTACACTTAAAACCAACTGCCAAAATATGCCATACCATACCATATCTCGATGCACAGCGAACAAAATGTCGAGTCGGCAAAAACGGAATATACACAGAGTTAAAATGACTGATGACCGTTCTATGAAAACATTAACAGGTCCACAAACAAACCAGCTTGATTATTCAGCAAATAAAGCAATCATACATATGTGCAATCATTTCTCGCCGTTTTTTTTTTCGACAGACATTTTGTATTCGTCACTGAGAATATGCATGTTATAATCTAGTTATTGTTGGAGAGAATTTAGCGTTTATTATTTTGAGTTAAGATTCACCACGAAATACTCTACAATTGTTCGAAATTCAAACGTTCTTTCGACCCAGCCAGGACCAGCCTTCCGTAAGGAGATAGTTGAATGATTAGTCGTTTTTGAAAGAGGTTTTACGTAGAGTAACTTTCATTGTGCTTTTCCAATCTGTAAGGCAACCAATATTGCATAGTAAGTTTTTGTTGTCGAGATACAAGTAGCTGATACTTGCTTCCTTTCTCCCCATGTGATCCTAAGCGACCACGACCCACACATAGCGGTGTAGTTTATCTTTGAAATTACTTTCTGCCTTCAACCAAACAGACCTTTTCTATTTTTTTAATCGCAAGCCTTTGTTTAACTTGCACTTGTTTGTGTTAAAGTATGTCATTTTTTCTTTTGTTATTAATTTTTGTTTGTTTAAAGAAGGCGAGAAGAAAGACGAAAACTAGATTTATTAAACACCACAACACACACATATTTTAAACAATATTCCAAACAACAATTAATTTATAGAAAGAAAAAATACATAAACAATTGACAACATTATTTTTATAACTTTTAGAATTTATAGTACCAGGAAGATAGTTTATTTGATCTGATAAATCAAGCTCAGATCAGCAGCCTAATTACCGATGTAGTGACAGGCGTAGATCGCGCGATAACTACTATCAATATTTCTTTTTTTGAGTTATCTCTCGCAGTTTAGCTCAGGGAGCTTTTACTGCTTAACCGGGCAAATGATGAGACCAGAAGGGCCTCCAGCCGAGCAAATTAAATAATATTAAGCAACACTGCTAAGGGTATCCCTTAGTGGGACTCGAACCTCGGCTTAGGGCGTTGCTAGGGGACAGACAAGAGAGGACTTGCTGGATCTGATTGTGATTATTAAGGGACATTTGATTTATTACTACTGGCTCAGCGCGGGCTGGCTCGAGCAAGGAAGACCCGTTCATTCTCCACCCCGACGGGTGGAGAATGAACGGGTCTTCGCGACGGGCCTCACCGGCTAGGACGGTACGACGGTCGGTTGTGTGTAGTGTTGGTAAGATAAGATATGTTTTTATTTATGTAGACCATACATAGGTACTTAAGAATAGTTACGACTCTAGGTGCCACGTTCCAAAATGTTGACTTCCAATGGAGAAGAACGGGCAAGAAACTCCATGGTTACTCTTTTAAATTCAGAATTTCGTACAATATTTTGTTAAAATCACTGTTCTCGAAAACTTATGTGAGGACAATGTAAAAAAAGTCTAAACTAAACAAGCCTGATTTTTAAATTAATAACAAATATTCTGATAAGATTGACATGGTAGCTATGAGCTGACCAGTCCCAACAGACGGCACCCATTCACGAGTATGACGGGCGTCTCGGCATCGCTAAACTCAACCATATTTCAGGGAATTTAACGACCCGACACACACGCCACCATCAGCAGGACAGTTAAGTGAGCATGACATTCTCATTCTCCGGTAGTTTTCCTAACCAATCGGAGCGCCTCCTGATGGAGGGTTAACTTCTATCAAACGTCATTTTTGTGTCATATAATGTATTGGTTGATAGTGAGATTGCTGTCGCGTGACTGTCGTATTACGCTTTTTTACGTAATTAGACTGCGGATCAGAGTTACGATATGATGTATTAAAAACAAATCAGCATAACATTTTAACTCGAAATAACACGAGCTTATTAAAGCACACATTAAAGCACTTTTAAATTATTGAAGCACTTGTTTTAAACATACGAATAAAATTTATAATATTGAACAATTCAGACTGGATTCAGATACGAAATTTAAATGATAACTTATTATGTCAACGATCAATCAATATGTGCGTGCAATCGTTTACAATTCCAATTTCATGAATAATTATATTATCATTTTCATTACATTTCATAATTCTAGTGATATAGAACTGTATGTTATACGACATAATTTAGCTAAGTATTTACCATCATAGCATCACGCCTGTATTGCACTAAGGGTTAGGCAGAGGTGTCCTTAATTACACTAACATTTAAGGCCTATTAGCATCTAGATACCCATATTTAAGGCCTATTGGCATCTATCGGGCACAATTTCAAACACCGTGCTGCAACATAGAATTTCAGAAAAATCCCAATAAACTTTCCAACCTGCTCAGCAGCCGCGTTTGTGGTCACTAGACATATTTACTATGCATCGAAAATTTACATTATATCGACGATTTATCAATAAGTACGTGTATGCGCTTACATTTCCATTAAAATATTGGTTGCGGTAACGTTGACCTCATCATTGGTGATTAACGCTCATTAATTGTTAAATTATGCATGGAAAATAATAAAATATATGTAAATAAACTGCAGAAATGATTTAATTATGCTGTTATTCTTTAAATCCTAACTTAATATTATAAATGCGAAAGTAAATTTGTTTGTTTGTTTGTTAACTTTACACACCAAAACCACTGAACCGATCATCCTGAAATTTTGCATATACGTTGTCAGCTATACAGAAATGGACATAGGGTACCTTTAATCATGAAAAAAAGTACTGTTCCCGAAGAAAACAACAATAACGTTCTGATGATAATAGATGGCGCCACGTGTCTTTCTCAAGCAGAGTACAGCCCGAATTGATTGTCAAATTCTAAACTAACGCGAGCAAAAGTCGCAGACAAATAAAATATACTTGCACAGTTCTATGTAATTGAGGAAAAACGTATAAAAGATAGGAAATAGTACTTATTTACTGAATTGAAATTGTTTGTATGAGTATTGTATTATTAAAGAATATATGTATGATCTACAGATAGTTGTTTCGGGTCTGGTTGTATGTGTATGTGACATGTATGTTTGTAAACTGTACCCACGACACAGGAGAAATCCTAGTGTGGGGGAAAGTTTAAAAAAAAAGAATTTTACATGCTTAACATGAAACACATCAATATTGAAACTTGGGTTACCGAAATCGCTTACGTCATTGATCCTGTGAAGTCGTCGCTTTGACCCCTGGGTTGGGCAAAGCATTATTGTGGTTTTGTGTTTAATTTCTCAGTAACAGCCTGGATATTGGAATTGTACCAATATGACGATAGGCTCACTCCGTATTACATATATGGAACTCCATAACAGCATAAGCTAAATTAACTTCTGCCTAGGGTTCCCAACTTTTTATACGAGAAATGAAGTAAATTAAGCTTAGAGAACTAAAATGAACACTATTTTAGAAAATTAAACAGTATTTTTTTTTACGTTTTGACAACAGATTTTTTAGAGCTTCTTGCACAATTTGCCAATTTATTATCATTTTAAAAATATTCATAAGCCTCTCCAAAATTTAAGTTAATATTGAAATAAGTGAGAAACTATTTTTTTTATTAAATCAAGAGAAGTAGAAGAAAAAAAAGTATTTTGTATACTTTTTGTTTATAGAACAGTAAAAAGTATTTACGAGCGAAAAAAACTATAATACTGTTTCTAACAATATGGTTAGGAACCCTACTTCTGCCTAACCCCTTGGGGAGTACAGTCGTGATGCTATGTTATATAAGTGCAATAAACTAACCGTCCGTTTAAGTGACAGCTTCTATACTTTTTCGTTCTCAATGGCAGTGACCGAAGTTGCGGAAGAGACTCGCTAAGATCACACAGAAAATTACTCGTTTATTCTGTAGTCTACACAATATTAGCAAAAAGGTTTTTACAGACAATATCTCATTTTATTTTACGTTCTCCCGTCGACGCTTAAAAAACTTCAACGTCGTTTTACAAAATGGATTAAGACCCTTTATCCAACACACCGCAGTCCAGCCGCGTCCATGAGTTGTGGAACGTGCTCGAAACGCCGCCATTGCCAAAATAAGAACAGTGCTTCAACAAGCGTTAGACATTTTAAGTCCCCACTGCAGAATTTACATCCATTCATAACGATAACGTGTGACCCAATGGTCAAATAGAGGTGGAATTTCATATATCAATACATTACAGGTTTCAGATGATGGTATGACGTCTCACGTCTACGACATACACTTGAGACTGAGTGGACATACAAAACAACTAAAATAGTTTTATTATTTCTTTATGTTCAAGATACACTGTTTTTAAACAAACATGTTAGGCACTGAAAACACAAAAAGCAGGTTTAATCACGCTCTGCTTCTTTTTTTGCCGGTAAACAGCGGTTTGTTATCCCGTGTTTCAAAAATGTTTACTATTGGTAAATAAGTGTAAGAACGTCTGCTTATAGAGTTTTTATATGAATTGCAGTGAAACGGAAGGAAGGAATGTGGGGCGGCGGTGCGCAGTGCGTGCACGCTTCGCTGCCGCGCGGCGCGCGCGCCCAGCCTGCACCCACGCTCAGTGGCGCCATCGCCAGCCGCCGCCCGCCCAGGTAACTAAAATTGCATATTTTTGTTCTCCTCTACTAATTTGTTGCTATTAATATCAAGTGCTTTTGCTTATTATAGGCACTGAAAACTTAGATGAAGTGTATACGAACGAAATTATTTCAAAAATACACATAAAATTGCAGTTTAAGTATAAGAGAAAATAAATACCTACAGTTAGAATCCTTTATCGGAATAATTTGGTTACAACACTGTGCACGCCTATTCTCCCTCAGATATCACGGGGCCAGAAACTGTACCTACCTACCCTTTACTTCGAACTTTGAAAATCCAGTCAAAAGTTCGGAGAACTGTTAATCCGAATTTGCATGACTGAAATTGATTTTCTAGGTAGGTAATTAAGTATTCGTTAATAAAACATTTCTGCCACATTGAAACATCACAGGAAATTTAATAATAAAAAATATATTATTTCGTAGCACGTGCCTGAATTCCGGACGAAAAATTAATAATCGTCAAACGAAAGTCCTGAAATTCCTTTTAAAACTGACCTACCTTTTCCCCGTGGTTCCAATTTTTTCGTGTTAAATTCTTTAATCTTTCTACAGGTACTTAGCTTTACGTGAAATTGTCTAAATTGGAATACGAAGTAAAGTCAATTATAGAAATGTTGATTAAACATATTCAGGTATAAATCAAAATATATAAAATACCTACTTGAATAATACCAAAATAACCACGCACCGCGAAAGAGATGGCAGGAAGAACTGGTGTCCAGTTTGTTTGGAATTTGGAAATGACTGGTCATTTTTGGCACAGAACAAAATGGCTTGAAAATCAAGGGGGAGGTCTTTGCCCAGCCGTGGGATGTAACAAGCCAAAAGTAATAGTAACCCACTTAAAAAATGTTTTTACATTTGTTACTTAACAATTTGACAATAGGGGAAATCAGTATCCATTTTGTTTGGTACTACATAAATTATATGTTATAGATTAATGAGTGGACTTATATGTACAATGCCTTGTAATTTTTATATCAATAACGATGATAATATACCATTAAGTTATAACCTACGGCAATATCAAAATAGCATAGATTCGTAAGCGAAATTCTAAGTCCATGCAAATAGTGTATGCTCCATAGCCCCAGAATTTCGCTATTGTGTGCTCTAAATAATCTGTACTGTTACATTTGGTTCGGTACGTCAGTTTTGGCGTATATTTAAAGAACTTTTTTTATTTGTGTATGTGGTATTTTTCTCTTGGGCATAATTTTTATTCCGTCGAGTTACTACAAGTTCTCACATAGGAGTCGCTCATGCCCTAGTGGAAAGATTAGCTACTCAATAATGCTGGTATCGAAGCTGGATACCATGACAAGACGATATCAAGTTTTTTTTTTTTTTTTTTGACTTTTTCTTTGTATCCCTCTCGTAGATGAAGAGGTAATTAGGCCAGATTTACAGTAGCATGCAAAAGGTTGCTATTGGACTATTGCTCTTCCGCTTTATAATATTATATACTCTTTATATATTATTCTAGTGATGAAAACACCAGTACTTTATCTCTCCTTAAATGATAACAAGATGTATGTAGATTTTTCAAGGACAGCAATATACATACGTTTAGAATGATTACGATACGCAGTTCTCTCGCTTATTTTAGCAAACAGTGACAGCTTAACGGTTGTACGATGATGTTACATGCGAAGAGGGTCTGAGTGTGAAACCTAAACCACATCTCTGACGTTTCGAATACAAGTGTAGATCAGATCTCATGTGAACTCAAGAGTCAAACACATCGTAAGGACGGGTGCACTCCTAATAAAATACTTGATGGTGTATAAAGGCCGTCAACGCCCTCTAGGCAAACATGGAGCACTAAAGCCTTACCCTTCTTAGAGACGAGGCCCACGCCCAATAATAGGACAGCATAATAGACTTGGTTTATTTATTTATTGTAATTGCAAGTGTTTTGTTAAGCCAGGGGTTCATCGAGGAACTGTGTGTCTGGGCTCGGGGTCTGGGACCAAGGACGACTAGATCAATACACATTTCTCACAAAATATATTTTCTGTCAATTTCCAGGCCATCACCTCCTTCACCGACTCTAGTAGCCCAAATCGACTCCTCAGTAGCCTGTCTTTGGCTGCTAACGCCCCTGTCAGCTGGAACTGCTGTAGTAGCTGTCTTAGTAGCAGTGACCACAAACAACTGGCTCCACACGCAGGAAAATATGCTGAATCCTTTCTACAATGGCACGGGGAGACATAACCTAGTTGCTAAGCAAACCGTGTCCGGATTATGGAGGATATGTCACACGGACCGTGAGTATCATTAACTTTTTATTAACATAAGTGATTTTTAGTCTGCTATATTTTTATTCATCATCGTTAAAATGTGGGTGTACAATAGTATCTAGACCTGAACCTATTGCTCCAGAAAATACAAGCGTGAGTTTGTTAATGTCAATGAAAACGTAGTGCTATTAATAGACCTAGAATTTTTCTTACGCTAAAAGACATACAAAGCGTGGAAAAAAGACGATTTTAATAAGACAGAATGACGATAGAATCTTGCTTATTATCACTGCTATGTTATATTCCTTTTTGTCATTATTACCACCTAAATAAATTAACAAATGTTTTATGGTTGCGAACTATTTAAGGTTATTATTATGTCCGAAAGTACAGCTATGTAAAACTTGAAAAAATATTACGGTTTTTCAGATTAAATCTCTTAGCCGTTTTAATTTATGTGACATTCATAATATGTACTTTTTATTTTTCATTCGCGTTTCTCACCCGTTTGCCATTGCAATGAAACATATTATACCCTTGGCTTAAAACATAACAAACACACACATAAAACGTATCGGCCTATACAGAGCGCGGTTCTTTTTAGTACAATAGAGTACGAAACTTCCGCGTGTGTCGCGAGCCTACATTGCGTTCCGGTTTCGTCACGGCACGCGGGAAATGCATTGTCCCACCGTCCGAGCCGGCCCACTTTCGTTCCATTACAAAGTCCGTTGATGCGTCCGTGTCTGTCCCTCCATTTGTGACGAGGCCATTTCCTTCATTAAATAACGGGTTCATCTGTTTTGCAGATATTGTTTTAATGGACAGTAGAAATTGAAAGTGAAAAATAAATGAAAAATAAATTTTAATTTTTGTTTGATGATTCTGTTTTCTTAGTAGTCACTTACTCGGCTAAAGTTATATTTCAAAGTGTTATTTAGTTTTTCTATTAGGGAATTTTAAACAGTTGCAGTTTGAAATCGTGCCCAGTGGATGCTAATGAGCCTCCATTATAATTGGACTTAGTAACGGTATATCCACAACAGTACATTACAGTACAGTACAGCAGTCTGCTACTTATAACATTCGGGAGTTAAACGGGTGTTCTTGTGTGAAGTTAAAACTCTGCTACTGAACATTGGGCTCCTCATAAGCTGAGTTCTCATGAACTGCCTTGAAGTACTAAAGCCAGTAACATTATTCTTAACTAACGGATTTGTGTTCGAAGTATCTTGTGCAGCTTAACCCATATTTGGTTGCCTGGTTTAATAATGCCTTGAATCACACGAAACAGTTATCTCTTCTGTATTACGTACCCACAATAACATTGTGTACTTAATGTGTTTCAGCTGGCAGCACGGTGTTCCGGTGTTTGGACATTCCATATTTTCCACTCTCACAATACCAGCCAGATCCGAGTGACTCTACAAACGCTATACCATGTGAGTTCACATTTATTGAATTTTAAAATAGGTCTTTAAATATGATTTTAAATCAATAGATACCATACAAGTTAAAAATAAAAGATAAGGTGACCAGCAATAATGGTATTATGGTGCACAATTTTTTTTTCTGCTTCAAATTGTCCCACCCTTCTGCAGAAATCTCCTTACGCTTTACATACTTCTCTTTGTAGGCTGATTTTTAAAGTCAAACACCTACTCCAGTCAATATTCGCCGCGACAGTGCTTGATTCCGCGAATACGTGTACAATGTTTCTCTCGATAATATTGTTATAACATTATAGAATTATATATATTATAGAATAAAGAGACTTTGTACTGTATGCATTCATATGAGTAACCTACTGAATCTATGTGAGTCTGTTGATTTCTTCGTTATTGTAAGAAAAACAGAACATAAAGTTTAGTTAAAGGTGTTACGCGATCATACATATACGTAATAATATTTTATATTGCAGTGATAGCCTAGCATTTGAACGCTTGCCTTCCATGCAATTGATCTGAGTTCAAACCGGGTCCGTACCACATGACTTATCGGAATCATGTGCGGATCAGAAATGTTATTATCACTTGCGTTTACGGTGAAGGCAAAAAACCCTGCACACCTGAGAGGGCTCCATAAAGTTCTTGACGGTGTGTGTAGTCCGCCGACCCACATCGGGCTAGCGTGGTGGAATAAGGCCTAACTCTTATCATTCTGAGAAGAGACCCTTGCCCAGCAGTAGAACAGAAATGGGTTGAATTAATTGAATTTATTTTAACGTGTCATTTTTAATCAACACCTAACGGTGAAAAAATGGTGAGATGAAGAAGAAAATATAAACTGACATCCCGTATATTTTAGGGCCTTATATTATTACCATTACTAAACATAAAATCTACTAGACTGTTTATTATGCACGGTTGTTTTGCCACGATCATTCTATTTTGAATTGGATTGATTGCCGCCCCCGCTGATTGTACGGAGGCTCTACTATGGCCTCCGTACAATCAGCGGGGGCAGATTTTCTTCTCGATATCTCAAGAATCGGTGTTAGTTAATTTATATTCTTTCAGCTCATGTAATCAACATTTACTATTCTATAGTTTAAGCGCATCATCATCTGCCTAGCCTTAACTACATTGGGGTCGGCTTCCAATCTAACCGGGTGCGGCTGAATATCAGTATTTTACACGGAGCGACTGCCATCTGAGGTCCGCCATCCAATTGCTGAGAGACACTGAATAAATGTATTCTAAGGTTAGGCTGGTTGTCAGCCTTTTTAGCTGCGAACACCAGTAATGACTGTCAAAGGTTTTTGTATGTCCTGGGGACTAACTGCTTAACGAGCTTTCTGAGGCATGGAAGGGTTGAAAAATGTCAATGTGTGAAAAAAGGTCACCCATCCAAGGACTGACCGCCGCAAGCGCTGCTTAACCTTGTAGAGTGACCGATATCTGCACGATACCTATGTAACCTGCCATATCATGCTACAAGTTACCTGCCATAGAATAAGCACCTTATTAAAAAAATGTTATGTGAATTTCAGACGTGGTAACCCGATCTGCAGCTCCATTGTTGCTAGCTGTGTTTACGCAAGCGGTTGGAGCCCTGTGCTGCGTCTTAGGACACTGTGTTAAAGGACGACGCCTATGCACGTTTATAGCAGGCGTCCTCTTTATTATATCTGGTGAGTAAAGCTACGTCAATGTCTAATGTTGAAAAAAATATGTTTGGAGTCGTAACGTCCTTAAACATCCAATTCAGACTAGGTGTATATGTAAATTCAGAGTAGGTGTGTTTTTATGTGCACAGTACTTTTCAGAAATTAAGAAAAAAAACAAATTCTTCTTGAAACTCAAACAGTCTTTACTTCTTTTCAGGTCTTATAATGCTGACTGGAATCGTCATGTACATATCGGTATTTAAATCTCAAGTAGGCCACAAGTTACGCTACATGACTTATTTTGATACACCCAGAATGTCATATAGTTACGGATATTCCTTCGGACTGTACATCAGTGGCTTCGTCGCTGCCGAGCTAGCAGGAACGTCGGCAATATTCTTATTTCTACAGTGGTACCAAAAAGACTGGATAACAGAGTTAACGGAGAAAGCGAAAGCTGACTGTCGAGCGTGGGATCGAGAATATGCCTTCACAGAATTCAGAGAGCGAGACTCCACATTACTAGAAAGGCGAATGTTGAAGAGGGATACATACCCTCCAACAGGATCGTCAGCTGCGACGCCTCGAGAGCGAAGACGTTTCGTTTTTGACGGCGATGAAATGCCGCACTGTTCTATACACAATAAAAATAGGAGAATAAATTTAAGTTCAGCATCGTTAAAGGATTTGTCGTCGTCAACGCTGTACGGTTTCCCGGCGGCTCCGCGACCGACGGCCTGCGAAAATTACTTTGAAGAATTCAAAGAGGTGCCGCAAAGTGCGAATACCTTAAGTGGATTGAGAAGTGCATCTATATTTCAATCGCAGGCGTCGGTAGCGAGCGGCCGCTTCCTGGATACTTCGGCAGTAGAGCCTCCGCCTTCGCGGGAAGAAGAAATGGTGACTTTCGGCGCCGGTGCGAGAGGTGGCGACGACCATCCTCCACCACGCCATGACCGCGCCGTCGGCACGGATCCTTACCGTAGAACAACGCCAGTTTGATCCAAGATCTTGGGTCTCCCACCCCGAATATAAAGCATATCGAGAAGTGATAAGTGACGATTCTAATTCACGTGCTACGATCTAAGTATTAATGTTCGTACTTGGCCAGATACATTTAAGAAAGTGTCTTTCGAATTTATGAACGTACATAGGTGCATACGTGACTAATTGTGTTATAAAATTTTTAATTGTTATGATTCCTTAAATAAACACTGCCATTTGTCTATATATTTTTTTAATTCTATATCTTCTCCATTTGGTACTAGAATTGAATGCGACTGTTACGCTTCTTTTAAAAATGCGGAACCTTAGCAAGGCTCGTGCCGCATGGCGTAAGGTGGACGATTAAAACTTATGACGCTTTTTTTAGTTTAAGCGGATTCGCGTAGATAAATTATTTAGTAGAAAATATGGCGTAGTAGTTATATTATGAAATGAATGGTTATAATTATGTCCGTTCATGTAATTAGTAACTTATATGCCATTGAAAACAGCCAGTTTCATAAAAATTAATCCAAGTAACTCGATAGATTTCTTTTTATATTTTATCATATCCTGTACACTAGTACAACCCTGTACACTAGTACATAATTATGTACTTGTACATACTTAATTTGTCAATTATATTCTATAAAATTTGTTAATAATATTCTATAAAAACCTCTTCGTAGTACAATGATATTCCGTTTTCAAAAAGATGCCGTCGATTGTTTTTTGAGAAATTCATTCTTATTCAGTTTGACGTATGCTGCCATTGATAAAAGGAAAAAAGTGTTTTTTACTAAAATTGTGTTGATTTGCATAAATTAAAAAACCATGGGAGGCACAGAATCGTAAGTATATAACTTGTGTATTAAAATTTGTAATTAGTACTTAACCTATTCAATACTGAAAAAACTTCGCGTTATGACGTATAAAGTTCTAAAAATCATCATTACTCATAACAACCGAAAAATGTTTACCGTTGGGCTGTTTTCAGCTGAAGTGTCGTACTTATAATATCATGATGGCCTCTTTTACATTCACACTATTAGCGGTAATAACTTTAGCGTGTGTACGCGTGCGTCTAAACACAAAGAAAAGAAATTGGGAATGGCTCAGGACGCGAATATTTTATGTTGTGTTTATGCGTTCGATTTCAATTTTCGATTTCAAAAGTTCGTGGACGATTCTCGGCAAAAACTACAATGCAGACACGCTAAAACGTACCAAAAATACGCTGTCAAAGCGCAATACACTTTTTTATATAACTACTAATAGCAAGTTTTTTTTTTCACTACTTTTTCTTAAAATCAAACTCCAGGGGTATTATGGGTATCTAAGGAATTAAATTATATAAAGCTCATGCGTCCTCTTTTAACGTCTTCCCCAAACACACTTTTTTAATGTTGTGGCGACTACTACTGGCAAAAGAGCAAAAAGAAAAGCGCCATCTATAGGAGTGAAGCGACAACAGAAACTCCTGATGAGAGTTTACAACGATTCTAACACATATATACATGCCCGACATCAAACGGCCAGCCAGGCTTACAAACTGGCCTGGTCGGAGGATCCTCCCTTTTCAATGGACGAACACCATACCTCGTTCCTCCATAATGTGATTGTTCTGATGTTAGTTATTTGCGGTATGTCAATTCTCACAGTTCTGTTTCTACTTTTGCTTCTTATGTAGCTTCATGGCGAGACGGAAATGCTTCACTCCCTTTTCTCTCATATCTTGAATTTGCCATTCGAGCCTTCTGGTTCAAAGTGAATTCATCTTTATCCTTACCCTGTGTGTTCGTTTTTTCGTAATTGTGTAAAAAATATGAAACTTTGTCGACTTTACTTCGATAATAAGTCATCTTATGTAGTCCACAAAATGGGATACTCAATGCGAAATTGCGAGGCCAAATTGCGAAGAGGAGACAAAAATAAGTTGAAGTGTCAGCGAAATAAAATTATCACATTTTTATGTTATGCTCGAAGAAAATTCAGGATTGTTTTGCTAAA
Source organism: Shargacucullia verbasci (assembly GCA_947562105.1). NCBI lineage: Eukaryota > Metazoa > Arthropoda > Insecta > Lepidoptera > Noctuidae > Shargacucullia > Shargacucullia verbasci. The sequence goes on along the minus strand of OX387289.1, from coordinate 5,966,475 downwards.
AACTACTTTATTCGCACCCTTGTGTTCTATTTTTCAGTTACCTTCTAACGTCTGAACATTTACTCTAACAATTTAACTGATACTCAGTTACTACCAAAAAATTTACGTATCTCTACGGGGTTAGTGGTACCAGGGGCGTCCGCTTTATCCAATCACCGCCTCTATATCCATAAATTCTGCGACTCGATTTTCGCATAAATCCCGCACTATCCGAAATCCAAGGACATCTCGGATTCCGTTGTTCGTAAAACAATCATTGACGTGTTGCGGTGGTGAAATAAGCTACAGTACAGATAATTGGTTTTTGTATTTTTTTATAAAACTCTCCCCCTAACGATTTCTTCTGTATCGTGGGTACATGTCATATACGCACACATACACAAACCCGACATAACTACCTATGTGTAGATTTTTCATAGTACATCGAGATTTAATTTTACTAACGACATGCATATTTTAAATATATTTATGAAAAAACATAATTTAATGAATATAAAATTGAATGAATCAAATAATAAATGGTTTAAAAAAAAAGACCTAGTTTTAAAATAAGATTTTCAATAAAATACAAGTATAAAATACTGCAACCGGCCATGTTAACTGAAACACCAATCACAGCGAATGACGTCACGCCTAAATAAATATCAATCACCACCGTGCATGTTGCTTGAACTTTTCTTGTGATTACGCGTTTGGATCGCTTCCTGCATCATTTAATTAGTTTATGGGGGAACGACGGATAGTGATCCTCCGACCAGGCAAGGTGGTTAGCATGGCGGGCCGAAGCCCAACGATTGATGTTGGGCATCCGTATATATGTTAGGATCGTTGTAAACTCTCATATTGCGATTCAGGTTATTCTGTTGTCGTTTCACTCCGATAGATTGCGCTTTACTTTTTGCCATGTTCCGAGTAGTAGTCGCTAAGAGTTAATTTGTTAAAAATAAATTCTCGAATTCGTCGAATCTGCTGGATTTTGCCGTACGAGCTGTAGCTACTCATCTCTCATTATTTTCTTGTTTGGAAAGTATACAAAAACTTTGTTAGGTGTTGCTGTTAATTTGTTTTTGCACAGAGGGACTGCACACTACTTGAAAATTTTGAAATTCATTTTTTCCAAAGGAAATAAGTATTATTTTGTTGACTTTCTTCGTTGAGCATAGACAAAATGCAATATTTACCTAGGCGTGACGTCACAAGCAGACGCCATGACATCCACAAACGTTTTCGCGGATAATTCAAAGTAAATAGAATAAAATGCAAGAATTTGCGTTAAAACTAGTAACTAAAATAGTAGACGTGTCCTACAAGGTTTTACTGAAAATCAGCGGCGCTGGCATTAGGTCTGTCCGAAGTCACAGCATTATGCTGAGCAAACACCTTTCTTTTTGCGCACATGCGACGCACAACCTCCGACATCTTGATATATATATTATTTCCATACCGTCTTTGTTTATTTGTTTGGATGACTCAGGCTATTGTATCAGTGCACAGTGTTATCTATCGTAAGATACATGTATTACTAATCTGTGGTATTATCTTTACGTCCACTGTTGACAGATTTTAAATGTCATAGCACAGATTAATAGATAATCATTAGCTTTATATGTCATAGTATGAAATAGGTGATAATAATCCACAGCCTTATTAATACCATAACGTCTGGGTTATCAACTAATTATTTACTTTTAGAATACTATTTATTGTTAGTCTTAAGATGTGCGCGTCAGATGGCGCGTAGAAATAAAAACTTTTTCTTTCTTTCTTCTTTTCTTTACCTACATCATAAAAAGGGATTTCAAAATCTGTCATCATGCCTATTATCTTCGGTTTGAGATGCAATAGTTTTCATCTTAATATACATAGTACTGTCACCATGGGCCGGCCCCATACAATTTCTCAAAGTTGTATATAACGTAATAGACGTTCAGTTTGATTTTTTTATTCCAGCATACTAATTTTATTATTTTATTGTATTTTTTATTTACTTTTTTTTTGCGAGCAGGAAACCTTCATCTAAATCGAAATCTTCACCTAAACCGAAACCTTCACCTAAACCGAAAACCAAAGCGGTTCCACCACCTGCTCCTGCGGTACGAAAATCCAAATCCAAAAAGGGGAAACCAGAATCCCCCGGCATCTTCGCACGTTTGTTCGAGTAGGTAGCGAACTACAGACAATATTATTGTAGTGTAGTTCACTGCTAGATATGGGTACTCTTTAACTCTTTAAAGCTACTAGAACATCACTATAACTTTCAAACTCTAGTCAAACTCTGGAACTTTATAAAGTTAAGTACCTAGCTTATAAATTATGTAATCGGATGATTCTCTCTTACGACTCGATGTAAGTAGTAAAGTATTTCTGAGTTTTTCTTCGTTTTTTTTATTTCAAAGCAAATTATATTTTTTCCATTTACATAAAAAAATGCCCCATTTAATGGAATAACATCAGTATCGTAGGTTCGTTTACAAACACAAATACCCAATCCCGGAACAACTATCTGCAGGTAATATAAATATTTGTTCCGTGCGGGACTTGACCCCTGACACGTAGCGTAGCAGTTGATTACTCAACCGTTGCGCCAACCAAGTCGTTAAATTATTAATTGTATTGTAAATTAATCTTTAAATTTCAGCTATTTCACGAATTTCTCGTGAGTGTATTTCTTCTTTATTACTGTAGTTTAAATTAGAGCTATTTGATAAGGTCTTTTGGAACAATAGATGTTAATGTTACTGTTTCTCTTCGTGGCAGAGTTGATAATTTAGTTGTCTTAAATTCTTGCCATTAGATATTGAAGTGCTATGTAAACAAAAGAAGCTGTATAATATTAGCGTTTGGCGTCTGTTGAACCTTTTGAAAGCAAATGTAGTTGTAGAAGATATTGTGCAAATTGTTTGACGCTGTTATTTTTATCTTTCATATTACAGAAAGAAAGATCCTCCCAAAACTCCCGTAAAAGGCATTCGTGCAAGAGTAGAAAATATATTGAAAAACAACTTTAGGGGTGTAATTGGCGTTATGATTCCATTATTTGTTCTTTCGTGGCAAGGTAAAAAATTTGATGTGAGTATTTTCTATCTTGAATTTGTTCCGTAAAAATAAAAGTTTACATAGATGATTTATTTTCCTTTTATAAAAACGTTGCCCCCATACGAGGAATAATTCCTGTATTGTGGGTGCGTTTACAAACACAAATGTTTACATGGACAAACAGTGGTTATTGATAATGTATTTTTTTTTTTATTATGCACGATTTTATGAAATCTAAATATTTGGAAAAAATGTAAAGTACCTACATGTTTTGTTTTTCCATTAATATACAGTATCCAATATCCAGTACTAAAATATTCGGATACGGCACACGTTTGTGGATACTGTACACGCCAATGAAATTCTATTACAATTTTAAAATATATATATAGTTATAAAATAATATAAAATACAAATGTTAACATAGAATATAATGCCGAAGTTATATCCAAATACATTGATACTATTAAATAAATTATTATGTTATTATTCTTACAAATTTTATTATTATTCTTACCTTTTGTTTTAAGTAATTTTTGCTGTGCCCTACAGGGTCCATGATTGTACCTAGCTTTAAGCCTATTATATAACACCTACTATACCTACATTACGGAACGCAAATAAACACTATGAATATGAATTATATTCTGCTTGTATGTTTTCAGCACGATTTAACAGTAGAACTTATGTGGATGTGGATGTTTTGGTTCTTTCTATGGCAGCCAGTGAGCATTCCGGTCACCGGATTGATCCCAGTATTCCTTCTGCCCATGTCCGCTACGATGTCTACAGTACACACCTGTCAATGTTATATGAACGTAAGTTGTTAAAATATGATTTATTTACCTTAGGACCTGCTTTTGTAGACAGACGGTGGTGGCTGCATTTTTAACTTCAAGTGCGACTGAGCCTGCTGAGACTGTTGCTACTGGTGCCCGATTCTACTGAACTCCAGTTTGGAAGTGATCCAATGCTTCGTGCCGAGGACGAGGACGTGCACAGAACCGGCCTTAATCCAATCTGTGACGCCAAAAATCTCACGAGCAGCCATGAAGAGACTGTGATGCCTGTGCCTTCAGTTTGTTTTTATCCAACCAGATTGTGTCCCGCTGAGCAACGTTATGAAGCTTGATTGTAATAGACCTAGGTTTGAGTGAAGTGGTTCGTCCCATCCTTTATATCACTGATTGAGAAGTCACCTGTCTTGTGATCTCGAATGACTTGCATCACAACCTGAGCAGTCTCCTCTTTGGCTTTTGTCTGGTGCTCTATGCAGCAATAACCTTTTCCTATGACAACGCATTTCCGTATCGTCCACACTACGAGAAAGCAGCTGTACCTGTTGCTGAAGAACTCCAAGCGCTTCTATTATGAAATTCCGAAAAGAAGAAGTTTATTTGAATTACATTCTGGTTGCTATAACATAATTGTTTTTTGATAAAATTAAGATTAAATTGCCATTTTTATTTATTATTGATTTATGATACGAATTTGTATTGTCCTGTTAATTTACACGTAAAACCATCTCTAATATTTCATAATTGGTTAATTGTTGTGATATTTTTTGTTTATGTTTGTATTATAGTCTGATAATCTATTTTCATAATTAGTGTTTTTGAAGTCGTAAGGTTATTAGTTTTTAAATAATATGCATATTCTTCAAAGAATAGCAGGTTCTTACTTTTATGTTTGGTTTTTCTTGTTATAAGGTCAATAAGCATTCTATTTTTATTTTACAATGTTGATTGATAAGTTCCATATATATGGAGCATTGCCCAGTATGGGTGAGGGACGTGGACCCTCACAAAAAGAGATAAGGAGAGGCTTGAAGCCTTCGAAATGTGGTGTTGGCGTCGCATGGAAAAAGTGTCATGGACAGAAAAGGTCACTAATATGGAAATATTGGGAAGGGTAAAAGAAACGCGGCAAATTTTAAATCAAATAGAAAAAAGAAGGGGCAAAATGATTGGGCATTTAATAAGACATGATAAATTTATAACAAATATAATAGAAGGAAATCTGGAGGCAAAACGAAAGAGAGGACGGCCAAGAATGAAGTATATAGACCAACTGAAGGAGAAGGCAAATGCAGTGACATATAAAGAAGTGAAGGAGCTAGCTTTGAACAGAACAGGATGGAAAATGCTACACCGACAAGTGCCTGGCACTTAAATTGGAGAGAGAGATTGATAAGTTGATCAATAAATAGTTCTATAAAAAAATGTCATAATATTATTTGTTTTATTATATTTATGGCCAATAAAGTTAAAATTACATGTCAGGTAGGTTCTTAAAACTTAACTATATTACAATAATGCTTGAAATAAGTCGTAATACACGATGTGCGCGCATTGTTTATACATATATTCCGGACACAGGAGATTGCTTCGCACAAGGGCAATGACGAAACGGGTGCGCGGGGGGCATAATTACAGTTGCGTTCATAATCCACTAAAAAATTACATCGTAACAAATGCTTACCTCATAATAATGATAAACCAATTCGTAGAACATGATAGTAAAAAACATACAAATGTAATAAGTAATTCTAAATAATGTAAATATAAGATACGTTAAAAAAAATATCTTTGATAAACGTAAGCAAACGACGTGCTCGAAACTTAAACTTTATGATTTTGTAATAATATTTACGTCACACAATATATATTTGACTTCCTCTGTGTGTTCAGAAGAATAAAGATGTAATATAATGTAGCTGTGATATTCTACTACCGCAAGGGCAATAGACTTATTTTAAGCAGACACAATGACTTTATTCTGCCATACATATTGTAGAGATTTCGGGAGTATAAAGATAACTTTAAAAATAACAGCGATAAAATTGAGAAAATTGAGGTAATGTATCAAGCGCGTAAAATCCGTCTTTATTCGATTGGAGCGTCGCGTCGCTATATCTATTTCGATTATATTTTGCATGTTGAATTAAGAAGGCGAAATATGTGAAACAAATCATAAAATACGAAGATCTGTAAAGCCACATATTTCACGCAAAATAAACATTATTTCTTAACCAAACTCTTTGGCGGAAAATAACGCAGAATAATAAATTTAATCTATAAAAATTAATATGCGGTTTTATCGTATTTTTCAGGAGAACATACTATTGTACATAATGTGTACGATGATTTTACTATTGCTGAACAATTCGGGTATTGATCGACGTATAGCCCTATGGTTTATGTGTTCCGGAGATAGTTGTCAATTTTCTGGGAAGAGGTATGTTTTGAGCTAAGTATATATCGGTAGCCTTTTCATTTAGAAATACACAATAAACGGTAAGTAATTTGTCAGTGTAGTAAGTAGCAAAAAGGCGGGCGTTGATATCGGCAATGCGCGCGCTGATATCGGTAATGTACTCATATATAGTGGGTCCAACCAAGGAGCCTTGCGGAGTTCTTGCTGTATATGGGAGCGATACCATAATTAGTACCAAATATCCAAACACGGTGAAACTTCACAGAATCACAGCTAAATAACTATAGCTAAATATATATAGGAAACAAATTATGAAAATATTAAGTATATACTTCGACGTTTTTTCCAACCTACAACAATATAAAAAGTATCAGTAGATATCGCAAAATAAAGTTACCACTCGTACAGTAAAATAAACTTAATCAACATTATTTTTTATACGTTAGTATTTTAAATATAACTGGCGACTCGCCCCGGCTTCGCACGGGTAGCAGAGCATATACGCGTTCATTTTTTTTTTCTGTCGTAGTGTCATATCAGCCTGTTACGTCGAGCATTTATTCAGCGCACGCCAGTAAAGCTCCCAGTCGGCGTGATTTTTCACGACATCCTCAACTATCATCGTCATATTTCAGCTAATTTACACAAAACCTTAACGAATTATACACCTAAACCTTCCTCATGAAAATCCGTTCAGTAGTTTTTGAGTTTATCGTGAACAGACAGACGCGGCGGGGGACTTTGTTATTATATATAATATGTAGTGATGTAGTGATAACGCAGAATACGGTGGGAAGCTAACCAGGGCTATAGGTACCTACTATTAAAAAGGTTATTAGAAAATATATTATAATATTTTCAGATTGATCTTCAAAGTCAGTTCGGCGGCCTTTTTCTTGTCTATGTTCAGCAGTCGGCTCATAATTACATCTACCATAACTCAATATATCACTCCACCACTAATGCAGTTACAAGTAAGTGGTTGGATACAGTTGCCAAGTTACCTCTTATTAATATTAATTGACTACTTTAATATTACTTTTACTGTCTTATTTTTTTATTCCCTTTTGACAATATCAAACTAGGTAGTGTAGTCATTACGAAAAAAAAAAAATAGAACACGAAATCAATTCTAAACGATTAATTGATTTTTCATTACTTTGGAGGTTTCGCAGGTAAAATATTTTCGTTTTATTTTCATAAAAAGTTTTTATTTATTGGTTTTACTACTACATTTTTCTGGAACTACATTTTTATGCAAATATTGTATTTTTATTGCAATCGATTCGTATCGATAGGAAAACTTATTAAACTTAGTGTGAGTTAAAAGCTGACAACATAATGCCATTTATCGTTTTCGATGTTTTTTAAACAAAAATACTTTTTTTCTTACGAACCTATAATTGTAATAGTAATACGCATATTTGAACGGATGCCACGTTTAAATATGCGTAAAATTCATATTTTTAGGTATCTAAATTTATGTACTGCATCATTTTCTTCTATTGTTATGTCCACAGTGGGCCCAAAACGGAAAAAGAAAATTATTTAAAATATATACATATATATTATTTAAATTATATACATATAATAATTGAAATTATAAAGAACAATTTTAAATTCTGCTATCGGTAAAGTGTCCTAATGAAGTTTTGGCAAATTTAATTTAAATTTGCATTTTTCAAAAATGCTTGTTCGCCATCTTGGATTTCGAAATTAATGTCATTTTCATAATCATCCCCCTGAAAAACCTCGAAAATGACACCCATATCTATAATTTTCAAAAAATGCAAATTCCTCTTTCATTTGAAAATGAATGTCTTAAAAGCTCAATTTCGTGTGACTACACCATAAGAAACCTTAAAACATTCGATGTTATAAAGAGCGAATGTTTCGGGGGGGTAAAATACAATCGTATTTTCACGACCGCCATTTTGTTTAAATTCGCACATACACGCCACGAAATGCGATAAAATAAAATTAATAATGTTTAATTTTCTTTCGTGTGCGGAGATTGATGAAATCTCCGTTCTTTATTTATGCGAGATGATAATTTGCACTCACTCAGAGCACATGTCGTATGTATGCACCATATTAATAACAAATTAAAATAAAATATTTATAATATCAAAGACGCGATAGACCTGAAAGACGTGTCCCAAGCTACTAAGTACGGTGAAGTGAGCAGCTGGGGCTCGACCCATCCACGTCTCATCCCTCACGCCCCGCATGATTGCCTTGGCTAGACGTCTCCGTTAGCCGACTGTATTGTTTATAAACTGTGGTTCTGCCATATTGGATTACTTCAGTCGAAGATAATATGTAGGTATCTGAGATGTGTCGCTGAAACACCTTAACTGTACCATTGTAGCGTACATAGACTGTGCCATGTTTGCAATGGTACGCCGACAACTACCACGATAAATAAGAGTACGAGGACCTACTCTTCAGCGGTAAAGTTCTTTAGAGTTCGGACAGTCACGTATTTTGATCTATGAATAAATAATCACATTTCAGACGGCAAGTGCTAAAGGTGCTATACCAGAACCTAATTTCGACGAGATGCGTTACATTATTAACAATGCAATTCAAACAGCTTCAGGAATTGGTACGTTAAAAATTACAGTATACTAAAAATTATAGCATTTTACTCGACTACAGTGGAGCAAAAAGGAAGGTAATGATTTTGAGCGGTATTTATGTGTGTATGTATGTATGTGGGTATGTATGTATGTTCATCTGTTCCCTCATAAATTCTAAGCAACATAGTATGACAAATGTGGTATCGTTGGAAGCGTCCTGATCGTCCGTTGGTTCAAGGCTATGTGACGTCACATTAAATTGGGCATGGCGTAAAGGATATGTAGATATTAATAAAACCAATCAGAATTTCCAATTAATGTGATATCTTTTTGTAAATTTCGTAATTTAATCAAACATTTTGTTGTACAGGCAGTACCGCAATTTTACATTCTTCATACGCCACGGTGCTCTTCCGGACTATTTGGGCGGAGTACGTATAACTTCAACAGTGACATACTTATTTTTTTTTTTGACCGCCAGATTGACAAATATTTTAATGACTACCAAGGATGTTGATCGCAGTTTGTATTTTGCTGGCGCGTTGAAGAAAGTTCTGCCCGTTTTCTTGACTTGATTAATAGTGGTCTTAAGTATACTTTTGAATGAATGACACAAGAGTATCCAATACTTAGACAACGATCCTCAACAGTCGACCAATTTTTCCTTTCGCCAATAAAATTAGAGTTAGAAATTGACTAGTATAAAAATTTGTTCTCACGACTTGTGCCGCTAATTGTACTTAGTTCTCTTTTACGATATCATCAGGTAGAAAGAGGTTAGTATTTTCGTTTCCAGGAGTCTCAAAATAAAAAAATAAACCCCTACTCCGTTCACAGGTTTCCAGCAAGAAATAAGGAATACCCTGATATATTTAACTACCTACAATATTCGGCATTTGCGTTTCCAGTTGCATTTGTGATGTTCGTTTTAAATTTTTGCTACCACATGATACTTCTTAACTGGTAAGTAATAATAATATAATATTTAGAGTGACCGGTTAGGCGGTTCTTACACTCTGCGCAACACGGTAGTGCGCATGACCGCATTTTTTGCAAGCTTTTATTCAACTTTCAATGTTCGTATGTTTGGTTGGGTCAAATCTTGCAACTGAATTTTAAAGCAGTTATCCTCGACCGATTGAGCTGAAACTTTGCATGCTTTTTAAAGTTTGGTGACAATACGATATTATGATACTTTTAAGCTGGTTCAATGATGGAGCCAGAAGGTGGCCATAGGAGCTCTGTAACGAAACGACGCGATCACATCGAATTTGGGCTTGTTTGATTTGTATTCACTAGTACTGGGATCCTATGTAGATGACATATAGTAAAAGCTCGTTTTTAAAAGTATGTTTTTAATAAAAACTTTTAACGTTGAAGCGAAAGTATCTTAGTTTATATAGAAAACACACGGTACAATACACTTACGCGCATTACGCGCACCCACCATATTATAAAAAGTCCATTATAAGTAGCGCCTGCTTAAATTATGATTGGTGGGCACAGTGGGCGAAAAAACAAGCTTCACTTTCATAGAGTTTAAAAAAAGTTAAATGTCTTTTTTTAGAGTTTAAAGTATACAGACTTGTTGGAAACATTAAAACATTGAATAATCGAATAGATACATGATATTTTTTTCAAGTAACCGCCAAAAAATCTAAGTTTGTAGATTTTAAATGTATGAAAATGAAATTTGTTTTCTTCATAACTTTTTTCGGATTTACACGGTATTGGTATAACGGACTGATATCCGCAAATCCACGTTAAGAGGGCGTTTTTTGCGTAGGGGTGGGATTAAGTGCTAATTTATTCGATCCACTCCAACTCTTCGAGAAATGCCAGCAGACGCTTTGCGTTGCCGACAATTTCTCTGAGGGTGCCTGGGGAAAATTCTAAAAAAGACATTGAATTTTTCGAAAATCCTATGAAAGGGTAGCTTTATTTTTCGCTCAGTGTGCGTCGTCAAGGCTTCATTAATTTCGTTTGTTACCTATTTTTTTATCCCTTAAAGTTACGTGATCTCAGAAATTTCATGTGGTTTGCATAAACCATATAGGTGACGGGCCATCCTGACGTTAGGATGGCCGGGTACCTCAAAAAGTTTATTTTTGAAAATACAAAGATAGCAATTATTTAATTATAGGTAGCAAATAGTAGCAACTAGGTACAAATTTTTACGAACTGTTTCAAAGCATAATATGAATGATGACCGGCCATCCTGACGTCCACGCGTAACGCTGGTGGAAATGAATAACCATTCTGTCAATAACTTTCAAAACGAATTTAATAGCCTTAAGTTCCTCTAAGTCAAAGCACTTATTAAATATTTTCTTGATGAAGACGGCCACTACTAAATGAGGTGATCAGAAAAAAGAAAATACACGATCTTTCACAGTTTACAAACATAAACCAGGCACAACTTTAAGAATTTCTTAGTCACAAGTATCTTCGCCCCGTACTAAAGGGTTGAGGGACACGTAGCTACCGCGCAGATCAGTCGATCAGCGAGATTAAGCCGCGCTTGCTGTGGTCGGTACTTGAATAGGTGACCGATTTACACCCATTGAAACCCCTCCGTGCCTCAGAAAGCACGTCAAGCAATTGGTCCCGGGTATCATACGAGTACCTATGAAAGTCGTTACGGGTGCCAGGAGCCCAAAAAAGTCTGACAGACAATTTGTCTTGAGTATCAATGAACAATAATTGGATATCAGAAGGTAGTCGCTCCGTTTGAAATACTGATATTCAGCTGCAACCGATTAGACTGGGAGCGGAGCTCAATGTAGTTGTAAAAAGGCTAGGCGATGAGTCACTTATCCCACATTATAATTTAATATATTCCAGGGTTACAAAAAAACCTATGAGCCCTGCATCCATGTCAGAAATGCAGAGACTTTTATTGAGATACAAAGCTGAGTTACCAAAACAAGTCAGTCTACATGAAAAAGTAAGTCGGCTACGGCCCGTATTGTTCTGAATCTAGGAAGCAATTCTCGCACTATTACAGATCAATTGTGATTGTGTGATGTATCGAAATAAATATTATGAAAACAGCGGATATTTATCGCCTCCTCTCGGAATTCTCGGTACATCACATTAGAAACATCTTTACATTAAGCGCTCATGTAACTTGTGTTTAAGCAGATCCAGTCGATATTTAGTGAGGGAGAGACTGTTTATCTCTAAAGATTAATGTTAAAGCGCGCCAGAATTTCTCTCGCAAGTGCTAGGTACAGCAGAACTAGAGAGATTACAAATCACTACTTGAAGTACTTTATCACACCCTTGACAAGCAATACATAATCGGTTGCATATTATGGTCGAAACGTTTTTAGAAAACCAAAATTATGGACAGCCAAAATGTTTTTCCTTTGATACACCATTTGTTATCATTTGTTACTATCAATTAATCCATCAATTTGGTCAGTCAAACTCCGCAGGTGGACACAGGCCTCTCTCAAGTAGTACCACAAAATTCATTTTTTCTCCGCATCTTGTCCACCATATAATTACATCGTTTACCTTTTGTTTCAGCTTTCCGTTATATTTACTATATTTTACTTGCTAATGTTTTTATTCCGCTGGGCTCACTGGATAGATGGGTGGGCTGAATTCAGCAGAGATCCAACTTCCACAGAAATACCGAGGTATTTAATTATATAACCACACCGTACCACTACTACAACCCATGGGATATAATGAGATTTCCTGAAGTTGAAGTCTGTGTAGTATACAGGGTGAATTTTTCAAGTGGGCATGGATGGCCAAATCTTAAACTATAAGGAATATCGAAAAATACTCAAAGGAATCACGAGCCCGATTTTGATGAAAACTAAAACTGCATCATTGCATTTTTGAAAAAATAATATTCGTTGCCAGGAATCAAACCAGATGCTTTAAAAAAAAAAAATATAAACACACGTATTCTTACACCATCCGATAGTGTCATACTCTATCGCATAATGCCGGTGATAATGGATATCAACCATTATGGCAATGAATTGAAAGATAAAACAAAGAGCTTTAAGTTAAGCAGCCACAGAGAGGCCAACGGAGGGTCTACTATCTGGTAAACCCATTAACTTCTCTGTGGCTGTACTATCAAATCTAACTCTTTTTTTTTCAGAGTTAAAGATGCGACGACTGCAGCTATATTTCTCATATTGCTACACGTTTTACCTAAATCCTACGGATTCTTGAAGTATATAACTGCTGAAAGTAAGTATTTTTGTATATAATTATTATTGTTTACTCTTACTTATTTTCCGGATCTTGCAGAGTGTTATTGAGATTTCCTGTGTAGAAATTCTCAGTAGCAGCGCTTAGTCTAGCAGAACGGTACCCGGTAGATAGCAATAGACTCACCCCCTATTACATGGGATTCAATAACGGCGAAAATATTGGTGTACAATAGTACACTTCTGCCTAAAACTTTGTGGTATACAGGCGTGATGCTATATTATTTTATTTTATAATTGTTTAATTTAAAAAGAATGCGGTAATAAGGCGTAAAATATAAATATTTAGACGTCAAAAGTTAGCGGTGTTTACATCGCGGATTTGCAAAAATTTGCAACAAGAATTCGACGCTCTTTGAAGCACAAAAAAAAAATGCGAACAATGCTAACTTTAAAAAAGCTGACACGCAGTACACTATCAATTAGTGCTCAAAAAGTGCTGTCAGTATAACACGAAGAAACTTCCTGATAAAACGCGATACGCCTTGAACGATTTTTTTGGTTTTTCAGTTCTTAACAATGCTAGCTTTACATCAGGTAGGCATTGAAAGCAGTGTGCTATTTAAGTGCTGCAATCGCGAATTTGACGCTTTTTGCAGTACGAAAAAAATACGAACAATGCTAACTTATAATAAAGCTATCATTGTATTGTTCAAATATCATAATTAATATTAACTAATAAAGATACAATACACTATACACTATCAATTAGTGCTCAAAAAGTGCTATCAGTATAACACAAAGAAACTTCCTGAAACGACATGATACGCCTTAAACGATTATTTATAATAAAATAATAAGCAAAAAATTTGACACCGTTAACTTTTTAAGCGTAATATTTAGAAATCTCACAAAAAAGGTTACAAAGAATAAAAATAAGCCATACCTGCCCTAATCAGTGTGTGTCGTAAAATAATATTAATTCGTGGACAATTGTAAACTAACCTTTGTCGATTTCGACTCTAAAATCGGCTAGCTTTCAGGGGTTCATGTCGCGGGGTCAAATCCCGGATGGAACAAATATTTGTATGATCTACAGATATTTGTTTCGGGTCTGGCTGTGTGAGCATGTGAAATTTTTGTTTGTAAACTCCCACGATACAGGAGGAATGCTAGGAACGTATGTAAGAAATTATATAGGTACAATGAAAGATGGTTCTAATCGCTATCGATGGGTTTTTCGCGGTGTAAAAGCGCTATTCATACTATTTTATTACTCTGGTATAACAATTTGTGAATAGAACCTAGACCTACGTGTTTTTGTTTCAGAGAAAAGTCAATTGCCACCAGCAAAAGCAGAATCATCCATTCTGTGGTGGCGGTATGTCGATAAAAACGTAAATTATGGTTATTTTTTTGTATTCGGTAAGTTATAATGATTATAAATCTAGGTACCTATATTTAATTTGATCATTCATATTATCAATAATAATTTAAATGCAATAACTAACGTTTAGAATGCGTTTTGGGTATTCTTGATCAACTGCTACAATGCGTAGTGCATGTTCGAAATATCATGAAAGTCACGAAGTGAATTTCCTTTTGTGCTATTTTTGATACGAGATAACGCACTTCTTGAAGCCAGTTACAAAAGCCGAAGCTTCTAAAAGCGAAACGTTGTATAATAATTCATAATTCGCTGGGACCCTTAGCTGACTCCGCCCACGTGGATATCGGATACTTGAATTTTAGCTTAGCAAATAACAATTCAAATAGGTAGTTTCTATAAGATTTTATTGTTCAACACAAAATTTCGCAAAATAGGCGAAAGGTAATTTATCTATATCTGGTTGCCAGCGCGGCAACAATTCGATAAGTGAATGAATTGAGTATTGAATTTGTATCTGGCCTCACTAGATATACAGTTTCATTCAATACCCAATTCAGCTTCGGTCATCAGTCTCGATACTCAACCACAGTCCTAACATTTACCACGTATCATTTAGTTTCCTTTCAAATCCAGCCATTTCTAATTTGTAAAAATCACATATTTCATAGATATCGATCATAGTTCACAGTAACATGTTTCACTGCTGAACGTCTTCAAAGTATGTCTGCTTCTGTGTGGATAGGTAATTAAAGTACAGAAATAGAGGCTGATCCTGCATTTTTTAATTTATTATATCTAGTATCTATATGTAGATATTATTATTAAACCTATTTTTTTTTAGGAGCAGCCACTGCTTTAATGAATGCGGCCCGAGAGACTGGACTGAATGTTGTTATTGGCCAACACTTTGGCAAAGGCTTTACAGATCCACCATGGAATGTATCATTATTTCTCGTCTGTTTTATGACGGCTCTGTTTGCTAATTGCATGACCGCTGTGGCAGCATGCACATTATTCCTGCCATTTGTATTGTGTATGGTAATGTATTATTTACTTCATATTGATCTAAATTGATGACAGCTAATACACGATACTATTATAAGATACATTGAACGCAATCGTTTTTAACACCCCAAAACACTGATATAGTGATATAACAGTTTTTGTAACGTTAGAAAATATCATCACTCGCGCAAATATAATATAAATGCGGATTTACGACGTAATATATTTGCATGAGTAACGAAGCGAATGGTGGGAGTTCCACTTAGCTTCCACAATAAATTAATAGGAGAGAGGCTCGTGCCTATCTGTGGAGACTAATAAGCCGCCCACTATTATCTCATTGCTGGGGACAGGCCTATTCTACCACGCTGGTCTGTTGCACGTTGACTGACTACATACACCATTGATAACTTTACGACAATATTTCCCTTCGTCATAGTGATACATACATTTTAAACCATACACGAATTCAAAAATGATATAGCTGGATTTAACCTTTCTCCTGCGTAAAAGGCAAGCGTTTAAAAGCTGGACTATCACATTAATGGGACACTAATGGCCTGTATTTATTATTTTATTATTAAAACTAGCTTTTGCCCGCGACTTCGTCCGCGTTTCAGTCGTTTTTCGTAAAATAGTAGCGTATGTCCTTCCTCACAGTTCAATGGTTTTGATGTAACAGACTGATTAACTTTCGTATATGATTTCTATGTAGCTTTAACCATTAAGGCTGCACACGCGACGGAAGCTTAAAAAATGGAGTAACTTCTCCCGTTTTCCCAACATTTCCCTTCACTGCTCTGCTCCTATTGATTGTAGCGTGATGAAAAGTATACTATAACCTGCCCAGGAGTATGAAGAATAATTGTACCAAGTAGTTTTTGTTTCTATAAGGAACATACAGACAGACAGACAAAAATTTTACTGATTGCATTTTTGGCATCAGTATCGATCACTAATCACCCCATGATAGTTATTTTGAAAATATATTTCATGTACAGAATTGACCTCTCTACAGATTTATTATAAGTATAGATGTTTTCATTTATCTGGGTGACACTAGCGCGACTGGGAAACGAGCTTCGGCTTTCAGAAGAGCACTTGTATCGTTGATCAAGGTTTTTCAAAAGTTTTCTTCTTATGATTACAGTCAACTGATGCTCAGATCCCCTGGCCAACCAAAAGTTATATTGGAGCATTGGGTGTTGGAATTGGATCTTCATTAGGATTCTGTTGTCCTTTTCAATATACTCCAGCTTACTTCTGCTACCACACTGGAAAAGTACCTAAGTTAAAGATGGTAAACTTTTTGTCATGTACAGGCCTCGAGGTACTTACTGTTTTTTATTATTAATAGTGATAATTATTTGCAGCTGAAATATTCATTTTTGAGTGTTTGGATTTGTTTCATAACTCTTTGGGTTGGCTTATTAGTATGGGCCCCATTTTTGTTCGATCCTGAAGACTATGGAATTATACCCGTTAATGCGCCAGGAACTAACTCGACTGGATAGAGAACTAGACGCGGCGTTATACACCGACCGCATGGTTGTACGACAAAGAAAAATATGCTGCTATACGTAATTGTACTATATATACCATATGTGGCATTACCATCAGAAGTTTCAAAATCGACCAGTCTGATTGAAATAGACACGCTGTCAGATTTTGTTAACAATTTTCAACTGATGGACAGAAGTTTGATTTAAATCAATCTTTAGTATAATGACGAAGGCGTTTTAAATGCTTTTAGTGAGTGTACAATTATGTAAATGTGGGTAAATAAAGGTTATACTCAGAGGAACCACAGGCAACTTGGTACTAAAACCCTGATGTATTCACGCCCTCTTTCGTTTACGAGACCTTTACTATTACCTACTTATTTAATGTCGAAATACGTTATAACAAAATGAATTCTATATTAAGTACTGATTACTCGATTACATTTATTGTTATGATGATGATTAAGTGAATAAAGGACGCTTAGTCCAGGTTGTTTTTTGTAGCACTTAACGATTTTTTCCAAACAAAAACGTGACGACTAGACGTGGACTAGCTGTTACGTCGAATTCGTTATTTATTTATTTATTTGAATCTTCAACCTAGGTAACACTACATTCAAGTTAACAAATACAGAGACAATCGTCTCATTTGATAAAAAATTGACTCCCCTAGTCATTTTGAATTATTTTTACGGGGCTTCTAGGCTCTAAATAAAATAAATGTCTAGTCACATGACATTTTGTTAAGTAAAATGATAAACAGACTTGCGTGTGTAGGTATCTATTTTTTTAATTTTAAGAAGTCTGTGTTAAGTTTAATTCCTATGGCCACAGAGTCATGTCATTTGTTTCTCGTGTAATAAATTTTTGAATGAAAGATTTGTTTTTATTTCTGAAAACCTTACACCTACATACAAATCTAGCGCCATCTACCTGAATCATAGCAGATTTTATTGTCGAAACTACCGCCATCTATTAATAAACATTTATATAAATTACAAGCCTTAAAAGTTCGATTTCTAGATATGATATAATTCTGATCAATTATAACTTCTTTATATTAGAAGAGACGAAATAATATTGTATTTCTACAATTATGGTTATAAAATAAGATTACGATTTTTATTTTGCTAAACACCAGTGTGGTCTCTCCGTTCACATGCACATTATCGATTGACTCATTTGTAAACTTTGACGAAACATTTATTGATTCGGGGATCGTTAAAAGGACTCTCGCTGATAAAAGATGTTTTACTGTGCTGACTTTCTGTACTGCGTCATACTACTTCAACTATGGGTTCATACAGTCAGCGTCGGTTACACTGGGACTATTTCTGATATTACTTTCGCCTCGGTAAAATTATGTAAATATTGAGAAACAAAAATCTGTTAAATTACAAAACTCACTTTGTAGCCACGTACCTATCTGTCGCAGATAGCGGAACCACCAACCACTAACGGGATGATAAATAATATATACATACCCAGTTTATTTTATTTATCATAATTTGCTTCAACTAACCGATATAACAATAAATTAAATTAAAAATATGATGCATGTTTTTTTCCGCTGACCGATCAGCCATCCGGACCAGTTTTTCATAAGTGTAGGATTGAGCCTAAATGGAACCAAGGCATAAGAAATAAATAATGCAAGATAAAAACTATGTAGAACTTTGTTTTTATTTCAAATAAACCTAATACCGACACTTTTGAAACGTTATAGGAGTCATTTGCACGGTTCCAAAAAGTTAATCCTAAGCAGAAGAAACGGCAAGAAACTCCATGGAATACTCTCTTACCTAAAGTTTCTTTTAACAATCTTGCTTTTGTATATAATGTATGAGAAGTCTGAGAGAACAATGTACGTTTGGTCAAATAAATACTAAATGGAACTTTTGTTAAACATTACCTATATAAAAAAGAAATTATGATCACAGATTAAATTACAATAGCAATTAGCTTACGAATACATTAAACTAAAATAAATGTTATCATTATTGATCAAAAAGATAAGTTAATAATCAAATATTGCGTTTACAAAATGTTATAGGAACCTATGAAAAAAGAAAATAAAATAAAAACAAATATGATACGACATAAATGACATGTTAATCTTAAGTTAATTCAAATGTAAGTCATTTTCATCGAGGTGTTTAGGTCGGGCCAGATCACAGGTGCCCAGAAACAAATACTTATCCACGTCAAAACTATTGTTATAATCGTTGGGCCGGCGCCCGCTTTCATCTGCAAGAAAAAGAACTGCGTAAAAATAACAAACAAAGACACTACAATTTAATACTACACTACAATTAAAATTAAGTAACACTGCTAAGGGTGTCCTTAAGTACCTAAAAGCAATTAGTACCTAAAAGTAACGAACCTAAGCAGGTACCTAAAGGTTTAGGTACTTGCCTTGCACAGTCATTTTGAATATGTGCATCTGGATTGAGTGATCTTTTTTATTTTTTTAACAAAATTAGCATACATACATTATGACAAAAATTAGCAATACTCCAAATCCATGACAAACGCATTAAAATCAAATTATTTCCCGATATGTGGATCACTCAATTCAGACAAATATGACAATAAACGCGCTGAATTATCCAATATCCTAAATTATCCAATTATTTACAAATTAGAAACGTACAAGGTCGAAACGGTAAAGGTGTAAGCATCGGACTGGCAAGCTAAGAGGCCTGATTGCGATCCCAACCGGTACACTTAGCGCCATAGATTTAGAATGTAAAAGACATAAGCGAAATTCTAAGTCTATGCTTTGCGCTATTAAGCTTAATAAAACACAGGATGAAAATAATTCAATAGCCATATAAAAGCCTACTAAGCAACTGCTTGCTCTGTATTTTTTATACCTGTGTGCCTGTATAGTTTAACATTAATTATAAATCAGCATTTTCTCACCATTTTCATAGTGGGTATGTTGGCGGCGCTCTGAACCACTAGATTTCCTGGAGTCCCTACAGGCAAACAGAAACAATAGGAAGCCGAAAAGCCAGCTGCAATATTGTACCATAAGGGGTGAATGTTGATTTCTATAGCCTGCAAACAATAATCTTTGGATAGTTATCAGTTCTTTTGGGGATTTTACTGGGAACATATTAGTCATTTATCTACCTCTGGCTTTCATACTAGATCATTTTTAACCGACTTTAAAAAAAGAGGATGTTCTCAATTCGACTATTTTAAAAAAAATGTTTTTTTCTCGATTATTCCGTCAATTAAGGACCGATTTTAAAAATTCTTTTTTTGTTTGAAAGAGTATGGTTCCCATTTGGTCCCATTATCACCAAGTCAGGATCTGATGATGGGATTCTAGGGAAATCGAGGGATACCCTCAAATATTGTAGGACAAATAGCGCGTTTGAGCTTTTTTTCGTAATGAGTTAGGTGTTGGCGTCTGAAAATCATTATTTCATGATGCTGAGCTGATGATGGATGTCATAGTACTCCTCAACGGTAACTCTTTACCGGTGAATGAAATTTTTTAATGAAATTACCGGGAATGAAACTTCCGAGCTTGGGATCACTCGATATATTTTTATGAGCCTCGTATATTATAATATTTGGTATAGAGGGTCTGATGATGGAGTCAGGAGATATATAGTGGAACTCATCAGTAGCTACTAGTAAACCCCTCGAGTTTGGGCTCATTTTAAACCGCTAAATGGCAAGACTAACACTGTATTAGTTACAACCGTTGTCTTAATCTTTGCATTTCTCGTAATGCTTTTTCATCATGTGCTCGGCTCAGTAATTTATTTGGTTTTACATCACAAAGTGCAATACCGTCTCGAAGGCACCGACTTAAATATTCTTCAGCTACTATATTGTATTATATAACATTTATTTTTTGCTTTTTAGTTAGTTTTGTTTTTGAGTTTTTTGAAGGCGGTTTTTATTTTTTGTTATTTCATTTAGTTTTGACCTTTGCCTTGCCTTCATTTTACCAAACCAATGTTTATGACTCAAACTTCGAATTCAAGAAAATAAAATTTTAATATAATTAGTTGTGGAATGATGGTTGGTGAAATAAACATAAAATTTAAATTAACTTTCGGAAAGTACGTTTTATACTTGCGTCAATGATGAAAAACCCGACCAGCCCCGTCCACCTATAAATTATTAAAAATAAAAATTGGAAATAAATTACAACAGCTTTTTTATGACGAGACGCGTTTTACTGGCACTATTAGATTAATTACTTTTACTTTATTTTATTTATAGAGGTGTTTATATGTTGTGTGGGTTATGGTGTTTGTATTTGTGAGACGCGTTTGTTTCAAGTACCGTCCGAGGACGTGGCCTGAATACCGAGGTACATGTGAGAACATTTTCTACCCGAGGCTTTTTCAGTGGGTCCTCGTATTGACTTATCAATTTAATCTTATTCTACAAACGATGTTGAGGTTTCCAGTGCTCTTTTAGAGCCTGTTACTACTGTGTCTTGTTGGGATGACATTGCCATCTTATAATTTTGTTCAGCACAATGAAATGTGAAAACCCTGAGATGATTCCCTTTGTATACGCTGGACAATTGACGCTGAGTGAAATCGTGTGTTTTTTCGTGCCTTAACAAAAAAGATTAACATACCAATTGCATCACTATAGGTGTGATAACATTGCAAACTGCTACATTAGACGCAAAGTTTGTTATGAAAACAGTGAAGACGATTATCAATAAGATGATAAAGTAATTTGGCAAGCTGCTGAGATTTCTCAATATATTCCCGATCTGACCATTCAGATTTGAATGTTCTTTCTTAGCTGCCTCTGAGAGCGCAAAACCACCTCCTGTAAAATGTTTACGTTTGACTGGTAAATAAAGCTATAACACTGTTATGTATGTTTATGTGTGCATATTGTGCAATACTTAGTTGCTATCGGTCGATCGCTTTTGTAAAAGAGCTTCAAATTAAAGTTATGAGTTGAGAAACTAAAATATGTAAAGAGAACAAGTTTACCTAAGAGAAACATGAAACTATACGGCATTATATCATTCATTAATACCCAGTTCAGAACTGAAGGCACTGGTTTGTCCGGTAGTTCCCCGTCTGAAACATGTTGATTACTTTTAAACTCTATAACAATTGTAAACAATCTTGAGAAGGGTTACTTTTAACTTTTTTTAAAAGTCAACTTCCCTAGGTCTTTGTATATGTGAATATACGTGTTTATATTACTCATAGTGTGGGGCAACATTAAAAAAAAAAAAGAAAGATGAAAAGAAAGAAAGAAGTCGCTAGCGCTAGGAAGTCGTAGCTAGGAAGAGGTGTACACCGACATTTTGCCATTTCTGAAAATGAAAATGACCCCTGTGGTCATGATATGTATGGAGACCTATATAATAACCAGAAAAATGGTATATATTATTTTGTATAAAAAATAGATTACTGTGACACTGACAAAAAGCATCAATATTATAATAAAAATTACTAAATTATTATTTATACCATGATTTATAATAACCATACCTAACATGTTATCAATCAGATCTCACTGTGATCATCAGTGTCACAGAAAATGCTTAGTTTAGGTAATGCTAAACGTCACCGCTCTAAACTGTATCAAATTCGTTAAGATTACCTTTGGCTGAGCAGTTTTTGAAAATCTCCAAAGTAGATGGTAAAAGAAGCATTAAGAACCCAATTAACAATGCTGCGGCAGAGTCTCGCACACTAAAATAATTTAATCATTATACTTGTGGTTTCTATTGTGTTCAAAGGGAAATTACATGGAATATTCTTGCTTACAATTTATTATCGTTTAATCCGAAGTTATCGGAAATATAGTCACCCCAGCCGTGAAATATTTGTGGCGAACGACAGAAAAACAGTAGCATAGCCCCGACGAACAATATTATAACCATCTGCAACACGTAAATTGTTATGATGTACAACAGATATGTTTTTATTTGTTAAGCATTGTTTTAATTTCATTGTAATTATTAATGAATTAATACACCGCTATTTTTTATTGGCAGAAATATTCTAAGAGCTTATTCAGTAGGAAACAGAACTTATATATTAAAAAAAACTTAGAAAATTAAATAAATCTGAATATTTTCGAAATTCGACCATATCAATATAGTAAAAAGTACCCTTTTATAAACATAAAGGAAAATCTATAAAAAAAAACATATTTAATATTTTTTATATATATTCTTGGAATATATTTTTTAGTTTCAATATTACAGCAAAAGTAAAATATGATGATTACAATTAAGTTTTATAATTTCTGCACTGCATTCCGCAATAACAAATACAAAGTTAATTAAATCTAAAGTTAAAAAAATACATTTACATACAATTTCCCAGAAAGTGATTCTTCCTAATTTTGTCCAGTTATCATGGACAGCGTTCTTTGCAGCGACAACTCCCGCCTTCGGAATATATGCTTTTCTAGCAGCTTCACTTTTGGGTCTAGAATAATCATTATAATAGTTTAAACTATCGATTATACTAACTAAACGAAACTTATTCCGTTGATTCCACAGCGACCCACAATGTAACTTAGCCTCCGATACAAGAGAACGCCACTCGATTCGATCTTTAGCAGTTTCTCGCCAAACGTCATATCTATGTCGACTAACGGGATGTAGCCCCATTGGTCGGCGATTTACAATCACTATAGATGGATGTTGACTGTCTGCTTTCCAATTTCGTGACACACAGATATGGAAAGGAAGAAAGATACTTAACGGCAGCCTAATTACGTAAAAAAGCGACAGCAACGCAATAGCCACGCGACAGCAATCTCACTGTCAGCCAATACATTATATGTCACAAAAATCACGTTTGACAGAAGCTATCGCGCGATCTACGCCTCTCGCTACATCGGAAATCGGCTGACAGTGAGATTGCTGCCGTGTGGCTATCGCGTTGCTGTCGCTTTTTTACGTAATTAGGCTGCGGGTCACATTCTTCTTATTTTCTATATTTTATATTTATTAATACTGTAATAAAACTCTTAAGTGGCTTGTCTGTCTGGAAGCTTTTGAAAGAATTACCTTAATTGATTTTCACTCTAATGCTATTGAGATGTCTCGCTATCGCTTATAGAATTTAAATAACTCTCACGAGCATTGAAATTCTACGCGGAAAAAGTCCCAGGTATATCTAACTGGTGAGGCTATAAAATTAATGTATCTAAATCTAAGGGGTCTCATTAAACATACCTTAAAAATCCTAGATACAGAACTATCATATTTATATACAGGGCCACTTCCAGTATAAACATATAAGGAATCGCAAATGCAGAAAATTTCGGGAAGGACAAATATTCCGGTGCCAATGGATACACTCTGAAACAATTTTTTATTTTATTATTAGTATTTTTTATTTATTACAATTTTTTATTAGTATTAATATATAATAACATTATAACAGAAGTTAATATCTTGTTTAACTGCTTTTTTGCTATTTATGTTTCTAATGTTGGGATTACTGCTTCGTTATTATTTGAATCCAATAGAATAAACTGATATACAGACATAACTATTTCAATCTACATATATTCTGACAGTCGAAGAAATTTAGCGTCATGGTATCGACCTAAAAACTTCGTTGGATACGAAACGAGAGGTTTACAAAGTACCTAAATACTTCATGTATTGTCATTGTATGGTTCAAAAATTAAAATTCTAATTAAGTCACCTCTGGAAAAGTCCTTTGAAGACTAAATTAGTTGCCGTACCCACTAAAGTACCAATGCCACCTGTGAAAAAATAAGACATTATTATTTAAAGTTTTAATCTTTATTATATTATGCGTCAGTAGTAGAAGTTTATTTGGTAACTTTCGCACAATTATTTGCATAAATAAGGAATGGCTCATCGTTGAAAGCGGAACTGCTTAGCGGCAGGTCCTAGGTTCAATTCCCGGGTCGGGCAAAGTGTTATTGGGTTTAGCTGTATGGAAACTCTCAGTGGCAGCACGGAGTCTGGAACTGTGCCCGGTAGATGGCAATAGGCTCGCCCCCTATTATATGGGACTCGATAACGGCATCGGCGAAATGTGGGTGTGCAATAGTACACCACTGCCTAACCTTTCGGGGAAAATACTGGCGTGATATATATTAAATACATAATATTATAAACAAATGAGCTTAAAGAACTAGCACTGGGTATAATCCAAAAACTCACTTAAAGAGTCGTTTTAAGACAACTCAAATTTAGTAGTGCGGTGCTAAAGTGTCTACACAAAACTGAATAATGAACAAGGTAACCGAAATTACTTGAGATACATCGAAGTGTATGACGTTGTCAGAATTTCTACCCATTTATATTTATATAAAAGCGAACCACCACCCATTTATATAAAAGCGCAATACCACTCACACACTAACTAATTACAATCCGATCCAGCAAGTCCTCTCTTGTCTGCCCCCCAGCAACGCCCTAAGCCGAGGTTCGAGTCCCACTATGGGACACCCTTAGCAGTGTTGCTTATTATTATTTAATTTGCTCGGTTGGAGGCCCTTCTGGTCTCGCCATTTGCCCGGTTAAGCAGTAAAAGCTCCCTGAGCTAACTGCGAGAAACAACTAAAAAAACACTAACTAATCACGAAACATCTTCCTATACTGACGAAGTCACGGTCACAGTTATGTAGATAAAATACAAACGTACCAACAGTCGCTGAAAAAGTAACAGCACAAAAGTAGCAGGTTGTTATGTCCGATGCGATCAATTCGCCGTTGGTGTCCAACTCGTAGATGTTTAAAAGGTTTTGCTGGAATGAGAAGTAGAACAAAGAACAAATGCGTCAGTTTATAAATGACTAGCTTCCGCCCGCGGCTTCGCCCGCGTGTATTACGAACCCCTGCATTTTATTTGCGCGGAAACCTATTTTTTTTTCTAATATGAAAATAATCTAAGTTACTTTTTATAACATTAGATATATGCCAGTGAAAGTCCCGTAAAAAAATCTGTAGGCAACTAATAAATTAAGCGTAAGGCTGTTTACACCGTGGAATTTTTCTTACTTTTAGCATTTTTATACCCATCGTAACTTCTAAAAATGAAAGGTACGCATGATTTAGAAAGGAATTTACATGTACTTAATCAACCTTGATTACTATTTAGTTGTATAAGGATTAATAATGATATCATCTTACGATTCTACCCGTGTTTTGATTTACTAATTTGAACAAAAAGCGGTTTTTGTGACTTAACTATAATATTGTTAGACAATAGCCTCGCGGACTTTTTTATGGGTCATAATGAATAGGTACTATAAACATGTAGTACATTATTTTATGTATCAACGATAGTTACTTTTATAGGCTAATTTTTGATACCTTGGGTTACATTATTGCAATTTTCGTAGGGTGCTCAAATGTTTTTGAAAATAAAATACATGTATTGTTACTCGCTGATAGTGTAGGTAGCTTTCTAGTGAAATAATTTTTAAAATCGATTTTGTAGTTTTTGAGTTTATCCATTACAGACAATCATACAAACATACAAACAATCAAATCTTTTATCTTTATAATATTAGTTTAGATTCATCGTGATCATTTTTGTTTTCAAATTTTGATAAAAATTTAATCAATTTGTAGGTATGTACTTACATTTTCAAAAACTTCTAGCAAAGCAAAATTGATTGGGACCATCATTGTTGTCGCTGCTGTATTAGTGATCCACATTGAGACGAACATAGTTGTGAATGACATTGCAAACAGCAACCTGAATATATCAGAACCATCTGAATTACATCGGTTTCTTCAAACTTACTTGACTTTTTACGATAGTACTATTTATTACATTCAACGCATATTTTTAAACAAAATAACCCGAAAATAACAATTTATTTAGATAACCAATAATTTGCCGTCTACTTTTACCTATATACTCTTGACTGCCTAATTGGTCTCGTGGTCGCAAGTAACTACTAAGCGTGAGGTCCTGGGTTACAGAAACTGTGCCCGGTAGATGGCAATAGGCTCGCCATTTATTACATACGACTCAATAACGGCATCGGCGAAATGTGGGTGTACAATGGTACCCCTCTGCCTAACCCTTCGGGGAATACATGCGTGTCACTGTGTCATATGTTCTTTTAGATAATGCTGAGACTTTTACAGGATATTATAATCGGATTTCCTTATTGGTCTGGTCGAGAGCAGCTCCTGTTAGAAAATTCTTGCCCGGTACATGGCTCTAGGTGTCGGCGTCTCGGGACTTAATACACATCGGCGAAATATGAATGTGCAATAGTACACAAACTTTTTGGCGAAAACAGTTGTGGCGCTATGTTATATTAGTAATAGTAATTTATCTATTTTATAATAAAATATACGAAAAAAAAAGAATAGAAAACCTGTAATGGGAGTAACCAACAAACTTGATGGCACATAAAGCTAATCTTTTGTGTAATCCCGACTGCTCCACGGCATATGCAAGCACCATGCTTCCATAGAACATCAGTACAGTGTCCTGTGGTAAACGATTTTACATTTTTAATATCTCGCTTAAAATAATCAATTAAAAAAACATACCCAACCATGCCATCAAACTTAAGAGGAATGATTCTATTGACTAATGGAGGATCAAGGTATGGTGTTCCTCCATTGAGAAGGAACGACGATCCTCCGTCCAGCCGAAGTGGTATGCCTGGCGGGCCGAAACCCGATGGTTGATGTCGGACTTTCTTAACTTACCTGGAGTCGTTACACAATAGCGCGATCAACTATTTGTATTTAATATTTGCAGTTGTCGTTGATGAGTAGGTACTGTTGTACCATTAAGCTAATACTTGAAACTGCTATTATTATTGCTTGGTAAACTTTCAGCCTGTGTTTTTCCACTGCAGGGCAAAAGCCTTCGTCTTTCTCTTCCCTCCCTTTTCTTGTTCCACCTCTTAATTTCGCCCCCTACCATTTTAGCCTAACGAAAATCAAAATGATCGTAAATTACTTTAAATGAGTGTTTGTATTACGTCGTAAACTAAACTTCTGGATTTTTACCTCTTGATTGATAGACGTTTAAGAAAATTGATATTAAAATAGCTCACATTCATATAACATTTACACGTTGTCCGTGTGTCCATAACACCTGATAGGGGGAAAATAACGACCGGTAAAAAAGATGTGACAGGTAGGGGGATGCATTCCGTAACCCAAAACAATGCCATCACCAGGAGAGTGTAAGCACACCATTGATATTTCTGAAATACAAGAAATTTTAATCCTAGGTATCTAACCTTCCCAGATATCCCTTAAAGCGAATCATCCGTTGAAACAACGGGTATAAGTAAAAAGTAAAACTCAACATAAAAAAATATAATATTCTGTTGTGATGGGATTTATATAGGATAGTTAGGAGCAACAAACAAATCCTGGTCACCGTTACAAAGATACAGCGATATTTTGTTACGGTATCCGTCGTATCAACAAAGGTTAGTTATTCAGGGTGTAAAGTTGCGTCCCGTCTATGGTCAATCTACTAAGTTGATCATAGACGAAATAGTAAGTCTTGTACATCACTCAGGAAGTTGACATCCCTAGTTTGACGTTTGGACTCGGCCGTTTTTGCCTGACCGCTGCTACCGAGTGACTGCTGCTCCGTAATTAATTCTGTTTTAGAGGAAATATACCCCGATCTTGGGTGAGTTCTGCATTTAATTGTTAAACTAAGTGTGTGCTGTGTGCTGGATAACCGATTTAGTCGAAATACTCCGTGATTGTGAGATTATGTATAGTTACCTCGACCGACCACGCGGTCTTAGGTTATTCCACGACAGGGGCTACTTCATGTGCTCTCAATAGGCCTAAAACCTAATGCACTGTGTGTCTTCAGCTATTTATTGGCCTCCGGCAATATCATTGTGATGTGATTGCGACCTGCGTTTGGCTAGAATTAAACTTAGCACCATAGCCGCATCTGTCATTGTGCCACGCTATAATTGCACACTCCTGCCTTGTAAACCGCTGCGATATGTGAGCTTTTCCTTTTCCCCTGCCTCTGCACCGCCCTGGGTCCACTAGGGGAGCTTCCACATCGTATGCGGGCTGCATGATCTGCACCGCTAACTTGTGCACGCTTCCAGGGTTCCAACCTATGGTTTCAATCTACGGCTACGGCTCCCAGTCTACGCTTTCGACCTACGGTTTCAACCTACGGCTTCCTATCTACGACTGAACTGACACACCAAGCTGACCCTGCAGTGGCTGCCAGCTACCGGCAGCCAGTGAAGAGCAGTAGGAGTAGCGGAGTGTCGCCGTACGAGGTGGACCCTAAGGGACGGTACCTTCTTACCCTAATACTACTATTACGGAGCGAAAACCCAATACAAGTGCCGACACGAACCCACGACCTAGCCGGACTTACCAATAAACACTTCTATGAACTACCTGTGCTTAATTTACTTACTACCACTACTAGCCCACCTCTCCCGCTAACTGTCCGTACACCTACCTGTGAGGCCCTAACCATTACAAGGGTTAAGTAAGTAGTTAAAAGTGAGTCGAGGAGTAATTTTAGTTTAGGCGCAGTGAGATAGTAATATTATATTTTATAATGTATATTCTACTCATTGGTCTGGTTGTTGAAGGCACGATTCGCGATCGTGAAGCTTCGAATCTCTGGGTAAATGGTCCATTATCTCCGAAGTTATCCATATTGTTACTCCGAAGTTAGGTATCAGAGGCATAGGCCTAAAACGAATCGAATTTTACCTTGACAGGATGCAAGCTACTGGCTAAAATCTATAATAAATTTATAGATTTTAGCCAGTAGCTTGCATCCTGTCAAGGTAAAGTATTTTTTTTTTCTAAAACGTAGTTTATCAATTTAGAAATTACAAAAAATAATCCATCACCTTAAATGTATATCAATCCAATATATCTTAATATTGGATTGATATACATCAATATATCTTATAAATTGGAAAGACCTTACAGAAAAAAAAATCAGTGTATTGTTACACTTCATCAATACTTGTTGAAATAACTTCAAATTGTACCGCGATCTCTGCAGATTTTGGATTCGTGTACCCACTTTTAACTTACGGAGTCATGCACTGGGGGAATTCTTGTGAGATTCAATCTACATATATTCTTCAAAAGAAATGTCTACGCATTATCTACAACCAGCTTCCGCCCGTGGCTTCGCCCGCGTGGTTTACGAAACCGTACATTTTCCCGGGATAAAAAGTAGCCTATGTGCTTTTCCAGACTATAGTCTATCTCTGTGACAAATTTCATCCAGCTCCGTTTAGCCGTTCTGGCGTGAAAGAGTAATAAAGATCCATCCATCCATCCATCCTCACAAACTTTCACATTTATAATATTAGTAGGAAGTAGGATGAAGTAAAAAATAAGATAAGATAATATTAGTAGGATAGGGTAGTAGGATATGAAAAACACTATGTTACTAGATCGATTTTCAGAGAATAAGGTTTCCTCATTTGTATTTACGTATTAAAGCTATATGTATTTATAAAAAATAACATTAAATTTTTTAATCTTAACCACTTACAGTAGATGTAAAAAAACATGATTGTAAGTCATTTAAGAGAGTTTTAAAATAGTGGTTAATTCAAAATTTATTTTATACTATGAATGAATATTGTGGCAAATATTAATTAAATGTATTCTGAGTCGTTTTGCGGTATTAGCATTTTCTCTTTTAGGTTTTATTGAATAATATAGACGACACGGTTGGCGTAGTGGCTAAGCGATTAGCTTTCTGCGCTACGTGTCGCGGGTTCGATCCCCGCACGGAACAAATATTTGTATGATCTGCAGATAGTTGTTTCGGGTCTGGTTGTCTGTGTATGTGACGTGTATGTTTGTAAACTGTACCCACGATACAGGAGAAATCTTAGTGTGGGGCAACGTTTTTTAAAAAAGAAAAAAAAAATCATTTCTATTGCTACACTCGATTGGATAGGCTGTTGATGCCAAATTTTGTTTAACACTTATGTACCCAGTTCAAGCAATAAACATTTTTGTCTTTGTCTATTAGTAATGATTTGTGCTGATTAATTGCTATGCGAATATTACAGGAAATATAAAATCAAGTCTCGTACCGAAATAGATTTGAATCATTTCTATTTGTACGGAACAGAGCGCGCTGGTGAAATTCGTACTTGAAAGGTATTTTTCTTGTACGGTTTTGCTAAACTTTGTTTTCCCTCACGAATTACGCTGATAGATCTTACCTCGGGGGGAAATGGTGCAAGCATTGGAATTAAAATCAAAGGAGTAATTAGACACACTAATCCGCGCCAGTGACTGCATAAAAATAACTTGAGCCTTCTTTTTTTAGGTACTCTTAGATCTTCAATCCTGTCAAATATTGAATCGGTTGAGATTTTCTTTTCTACTCTCTGTATATTATAGCCAATTAAAAATATTTCCGAAGCCCTCAGTAAGATAGATCAAGGGCTTGATGAAGAAAGCGGTAAATGCTCCAGATCATGGTCGGTATTAGTCAGAAAGTTCTTGGGGTTCTAATCACACGTGCACCAGAGATCAAAGAGAGATCAAATTATACTTCTATTTTTATTTCGAGAAGGCCTTTGCAGCCTTTTTCCAAATGTCATGATTCTAGGTGCACAATTCCAAAGTAGGTCCTATGGAGAAACGACTGGCAAGACACTTGAAATGTCTTGTAGTGAATATAATAGTTTAGTGACAGAGTAACCGTAAAGAATTTACAAAATGACTTTGCATCATTAGGTCGCTACAAACATCGCCCTGCATATTGTGACGATTATCATCCATTCTAGCGTTTATAGCATTTAGTAGTAGATTAGCCTTTTGTGTACGTGTATACTCACAGTGATGACGGTAAATTAAAAAGAAGTAAATACGCTTAATTTTTAATAAATGGTGAAAAACAAATAGACTGCCCTAATATTTTGATCGTTTTACGTACATATTGTATGTTATAACTCTTGAATGGAACACGTTTTTTAATTGATTACAGAAATGGTTTGATAATAATTCTACGTTAATTTTACATTAACGTAGAATTATGAGGAAAGAATACACTTTTATTATTCTGCTATTATAAATGTATATGTCAACTTATAAACTAGCTTCGATATTTACCCGTCAACACGTTGGTCCTCAATTTGCTCTCCAGCTTCCTGAGCTTCCTGAGGTTCTGCCATCACATTAAAAAGTGAAAAATTAATAAGATGTTAATGATTGGTTTTATTAATTTTATTACACCTAGGCGACGGATATCTAGTTGGCCTAGCCTGTAGTTGCTTTAATAGCTTTAGGTAGGTACTTATTATAGAAAAAAGGTCGTGTTAGGATCTCGAACGCATAATAATTTGGCATTGTATTAAAGATTCTGGTTGTTATACAAATCCAATGTTTATAAACAATGTAATTATTTTCGTTAGAAAGGCACTAAGTTTAAATGATTACCAACCTTTTTGGTCTATGTACGAGTATATTAGACGAACAGACACCGTTATGAAAAGTTCTTCCACTTATTATACGAGTAAAGTACATTTGCTGACCGAATATAATAAATTGAGTCTTTTTGCACTATTTTAGTTTAAAATGTTCTCTGTTTTAGTTTAAAACTTAAATAAAAGACCTTTTTTATCTCAGGTTTAAAATTAATGGTGACCGGGTCAGCCTGGCTTGTTAAACTGGCATTATCTCGGCATAATTATCTACCAAGACGTTGGTAAGGTAAAAATATCAGGACTACAGTCTAAGTTTAAGTCAAGTGTAATATTAAATTGCAAGCGATAGCAAGCGCTACTGCTGAGCGTGATGTCCTGGGTTCGGTTCCCGAGTAGGGCAAAGTGATAGTGGGTTTTTCTGTATGAACATTCTCAGTAACAGCACGGAGCTTTGGATCTGTGCCCGGTAAATGGCAATAGGTTCGCTCCCTATTACATGGGATTCCAATAAAGACATAGGCGAAATGTGAGTGTACAGTCAGCATCAAAAATATGTATACACGTAGCGAATTCTTGGCAAAGCGTATTCTTGGAAATGATTGGTTAAACCCATAAAAAAATGACTCTGATCCGCAGATGTACTATATCCGCTGATCTACTATATCCGCTTTTTAATCTCATTAAGGGTATACATCGTATTAATGCTGACTGTACAATAGGCCTGATGCTATGAACGAACGGGTGTACCACGAGGATTTAGCCTGTTAGGGGTACTTCCTCGTGGTACACCCGTTCGTTCACGTGGGTGTACCATGAGGAATTTCTTTATTCATCGTGGTACACCTGCAGTAGAAATAGAAAATATGGCATACGATATTGATACAAAATAAATTGTATATAGTAACTGGTGTATGTGATGATTTATGCATTTTGGTACCCATTTGTATGGCGTTTTTCGCTTAAATTATGCAGTCAATATTATTAAAGTACCAGAAGATCGGAACCTAAGACTAGATATTGCAGACCAATTACTACTACAGACGAATGATCTTATTACCTACATACAAACAAACTGCATTCTGCTTAAGGCTGCTCTTCAGACAAATAATACTTGACACATTTAACATTAATTACATGGAATTTGTGCGTGTTTATACAATTAAATTTATATCAAAAGTCACAAAAAATACCATACATTATCAATTGTGAATAGTGATATAACCCAAATTGTATCCCTTAAGTAATAAACAGCATTAAATACTACCAACGTGTTAAGTGATAAAACTAAACCTGTATCAAATTACACCTAAAATATTTTAATGAACACATTTAGTTCTTATTAATATAAATTTATTTATATCGCTGTCGTAAAGGATTTTTAGAAACCGATCAATAGTGATTCTTGTGTAAAGTGATATTATGTAGTTTCGTCTTCCCACTTTTGTCTCTTTCTGTCACGGCCGTCTCCGTCGAGAGAGACCGAAAACGGTAATGATGGCGGAGGAGGTAATCGGTAATTGTGTCGGCTAGTTTTAGCGTGAGTCGCGATATTTCACAAAAATTACAATCACGCATCCATATTTCGCAAAAATGACGCGTGTAGGGATACTGTTTACGCATGTCAGCATCACGTTGGGTCAACAATTTAGGGGGGGTAAGACGATTAGGGAAACACTAAATGAAGGTCATGTTGTATAAACATGCAAACATAAATTTTGTATTTGTAGTTCCAGATATAAGCGCATTCAAACTGTCAGAAAAACAAACAAACAATCCTTTCAGCTTTATAATGTTAGTATAAATAGCTGCACTCTACAATGTTACCCGCGGTAACAACGTCTTTTGTGTTATGTTAATCCAGGGTATAAGCTATCTCCATTTCAAATTTCAATCAAATCCGTTCAGTAGTTTTGCGTGAAAGAGTGACAAATATATATCCTCACAACTTTTCCACAACACAACACACTTTTCCAGTAATTAATGATTCTTGTGAGTGTAATAGGCCGTACAGATTCACGCCGAGAAGTCTTGCCGAGTAGGCTCGGCGAGACTTGAAGATAAATAGATGCACTGTTCACAGTCACGGTGAGTTCTCAGTCCCGTTCTCCCCGTTCGCTGGTATGGACGACTTTGCTAGTGCAGGCGCTTTGGTATTGTGTGCACTAGCACACTATTACCTTGTGACTAAAAAAATCCAAAAAAGATAATTCCAATTCGTTAGTCCAATTTTTTTCTAAATTATCCTCCAAATCTCCACACTGCGCGCTACATACACCTGAGTCTAGCATCATTTAATGCTCTCGACGCACTAAACTCAAACGAGAATGTGATGACGTTCTCTTTCTCGCCCGTGTAATCTCTTTGAAGCGGGCTAAAAAACCGACAAAAAACGGAGAACACACGAACCCGAGAACGAGAAGGCGAGAAACATATCACATTCATGTGTCTCGGGTGTTTTTGGGGCTTCTCGGTGTGAGTCTGTACGGCCTATAAAGAATATTTGTTTTAAAAATTCAAGTCTGTGGATCTGATGGATTAAAAAAAGGGGTATTTTGATCTACGACACCTCTGCAGTCCTCCTGCAGAAATTATCTGTGAAATAATCTGCATTATGGCAAACACTTATGAATAAACAGATATAATATGATGCAAGCTTTCTCTCTACTAAAATCTGTCAGTGGTTAGAATAGATAAACTTTAAAAAAGACCTTGGTTGGTGAAAAACACAGAAACATTTTTTTTTCTTACCGAGAATATAGCTATAATGTTTTTTTATATCCCTAACTTGAGAAATGATTGGTTCCCCATACAAACTTTTACTCCCTATTTCACTGCCTTCAAGTTATATTTTCACATCAAAAAGTAGGCTATACCAAAATTCATTAAAATTGGTTTAGTGGTTTAGACACACAGGTTTTTGTTTTCAATTATCACAGACAGTGATAATTGAAAACAAAAAATAAATTGTATGTAGTAAGTGCAATATCTCTGGTCTGCAATATCTTGTCTTAGCTTCTGATCTCTTGGTACTTTAATAATATTTGATTTCATAATTTAAGCGAAAAACGCTATACAACTAAGTACCAAAATGCATAAATCATCACATACATCACTTACTTACTACATAGAATTTATTTTGTTTCAATATCGTATGCCAAATTTTCCATTTCTACTGCAGAAATTCCTCGTGGTACACCGGGTGTATCACGAGGAATTCCCCGTAGGTGTACCACTAGGTATAAATAAAAATCAATTGCCAAAAATGTATGTAAGCGCATAACTTCAGAACGGCTGCATCTTTTTGGCTAATTATTTTTTTGCTGTATTCGTAATTGTCAGGACAAGGTTTGTACGAAAGAAAAATTATGGAAAATCGGAAATTTGAAATTGTAAATTGCATCCGTGCGAAGCCGGCCGCGGGTCGCTAGTTTGTAATATTAATAACTTTTCTTGGAAAATGCGCGGGCGTGATGGATGCGTTCACAGAGAATTGACCAGAGAAGGCAACACAAAGGAGTCTGGCTATGGGGGCTTGTACAGCAGTCGGTCAGCAACAGTTACGTAAAAACAGTACCTAAACGTTTTATCTTGATACGTTTGAATAACGATTCCGCACATTTTGCTACGACAGTTTTTCCATTTATGAATTCGCATTTTATGCATGTTTTTCTACGTGGGGTAGGAGTATATCCATATCTACAAGCATAAGTACTAACGCAGCAAGGGAAAATGAGAAAAATAAAACAAGGTTATCCAATAAAATATTATAATCATAAGATAACAGAAATATAGTAGGTAACTGACAACTTGAATCTTATAAAACCATAGGTACGATAAAAAAGAAACTATTTATAGAAGTTAAACAACTTAGAACTTCTTAAAATTAATCTCGTATAACACAGACACGTAGTTTTCATAGTTATTATTACTGTCTAAATACCTTATATTATTTACCTACTAAAACAAAATTAGCCGAAAACAAAAAATATTAACCCGGCGCACTACGACACTATTATAAAAGACGCTCCTTCCGTTTATGTGCATCTGGTTTGCTGCTCTGGTGCTCTTTTATTATTTATTGATAAAATAGTCAAAAATTGTCAAACCTCATGGCCGATATCCAAACATTTATCAAACAACGAAATAAATGAATGAAATCATTAGGTAGAACGGCTATGAGCTGAACCTCGGCAAATTGGTGCAATGTCGACGAAATTTTCATATTAAATTTGTACACAATTTGTCAGTCTTTACAAAAAATCAAGGCAAAGTAAAATGAAAAACGAGAAACAGTTTGTGTAAATGCACATGAAAGGGGTAGTTACCTATCCTATCCTACTTCCTACTGTCCTACTTCCTATCCTACTAATATTACATATAAATGTGAAAGTTTGTGTGAGGATGGATAGATGGACGGATGGATATTTGTTAATCACGCATTCAGAACGGATCTGGATGAAATTTGGCAAAGAGATAGACTATAGTCTGGAATAGCAAATAGGCTACTTTTTATCCCGGATTTTTTTTTGGGTTCGTAAACCACGCTTCCTAAGCCGTGGATGGAAGCTAGTTATAATTGTGATTTTTATTGTACAAATATATTCGAAACCTACTTTATAAGGTTAAAAATAAAAAATATGTATCAACCTAAAATGATGATGATGATGAAAATCGTATTTCTTGGATCACTCAGTCCAAAATTTGTTTGGACTGAGCGATCCAATGAAACTGTACTGGATTCCTGGGCTTACATTTTAGTGCCTTGATTTTTTGTTAAATACTGTGACAAATTATTGACAATTTTTTTATACGAACAACAGAGCAATTGTTTGCCGAGTTTCAGCTTGTAGCCGTTCTGCCTAATGTTTGAATTGAGTGATTCACATATCGGGCAATAAGTTCATTCCGTTGTTTGACAAATTTTTGGATTTCGGCATTGAGTTTTGACCATTTTTGACTAAATGTACGTTTTGATTTTATCAATAAATAAAAAACCACAAATCAGATGCGTATTTTCCATTCTATTTATTCGAATCTTAATTTTATGTAGGTATGGGTTTGGCCTCCTTTAAGAGACGCTAGTAGACCAACTCGATCACAAAGTATGAGGTCTGATATCGATCGATAGGAATTATTTTCAGAATTAGTGGGAACAAAAGTAAAATAAAAATCAAAGAATTCTCCCTTTACGTTAGTTAGCTACATTAACATGTCAGGTTCAAAAATAATAATTAGCCATACATTATTAAATACAAAAATGTCATACCTTTCCTTACTAAACGTTACAATTGAATTTATTTATCAATTTGAATTTATCTGTAATAAATAATGAATAACATTATTAACATTATGTTATGGCATGATTTGGCATAAATCGCCAAGTGCGATAAGACCGCCCCTTGTACATCTCTATTTGGTTTTCATTTATCTATCTTTTTTCTGTTTCAGGTGTGCTATCCTATATTGTATTGTGGATAAGAATATTTTCAAGTTTATTAGCCCATTCTTAGCCATGAGTTACCGAAAAGAAACCAAGGTCACAAAACTCGGATTACCGTTTACCAATCAAGTGCAAATTCCAGCCGCTATATATTTTCCATGGAAGCTTGCACACAACGCAGTGGCGCTATTGGTCTGTTGTTAGTCTGTAACACGATCGTAATTAGTTATTTTATGAAATTGACTTATGCCAGGTTATCTCAAACAACGTGCGGCTGAACCTAATGTGAGGGGAACGACTACCCGCAATCCATCTTACTTCCTATAATTTATAACAAATTATTGATATAGATATTACCGTCCACGAAGACGCGCCCCATTATTTTTGGTCGAGGCTTTCCAGTGACCGTAATGCTCTTTCGTGATCAGTTAATAATTCGTAGTGTGCGTGTGCACTCTTAGGTAATTAGTGTGTATCGACAGAACTAAAACACTAGCGGAAGGTTGCACACTTGTACTGTAAGCAATTAGGAAGAAGAGTGGGGCGCGTCTTCGTAGATGGGGCGGGAGGGGGGGGGGGGGGCACTATCTATCATTTTAAGACATTTTTGCTTTTTCATTTTCAACAGAGCAAAGTACAATTTACGCTGCTTTCAACTCAAACAAGGCTGTATCTATGATCTATTTCTTTTGGACTTAAATATTAACTATTTAAAGTTAATTACAGAAGAGACAACATAGGGAAGATTTAAAAAAAAATTATGCATGTTAAGGGCCTATAATATTTTTAAAGTAAAATGCAGTATGTCAAGAAGATTATTGTGCAGCTAGAATCCAGTCTGGGCTTTCTAGTAGATCCGGCCAAATGACGGGCGCCCACAAATAAACCCCTAGCCATAATATTATAATGGTGGTTATTGTAGGCCCAGTTCCAGCAATAACCTGCAAAAAAAATTAGAAGATTATTTACAGAACTAACACCCACCACCAACAATCAAATGTCCTTTACTGCAAGAAAATTCGATTCATTATCATCAGCCAGAAAACATCCACTGCTGAACGAAGACTTACACTACCATATCGAAAGACATTCCGCCACTTGCATACAATGTCGTCGGTCCACCTAGTAGATGGCCTTCCTACGCTGCGTCTTCCGATTCGTGGTCACCTACTGAGGTTGTTGAGTATAATATTGAGGTCTTCCAGCGACTCTGCCATTATGACTATATCATCGGCAAAACGAAGGTGACTGATGTATTTGCCGTTGATGTTGATGCCAAATAGTTCCATTCAAAGAGCTTGAAAACGTCCTCCAATGCGTCTGTGAACAGTTTCGGAGAAATAACGTCTCCCTGTCTCACGCCTTTCTGCAGTTGGATTAGTTTCGTGCTCTCGTTCTATAAATCAGAGTGACATGAAGCTCGCTGAAGGGACTGCAATACCGCCCATGTCTCGATAGAATCAAAGGTTTTTTCATAGTCCACCAACGCTAGATATACTGACCGATTATACTCCTCAGTCTTCTGTATAATCTGGCGGAGCGTGTGTATGTGGTCTATGGTGCCAAAGCCTTTAGGGAACCTGGTTTGTTCTAGAGGCTGGAAGTCATCAAACCTGTACGATTCGTAATGACTCTCGAGAACAGCTTAGCACATGGCTCAGGAGCGAGATGGGTCTATAATTCTTCAATAAGATGTTATGACCCATTTTGAAGAAGAGCACCACCACGCTCTTGTGCCTTCTGGCGTAGTACCTTCGACTATGACGGAATTAAATAACTTCTGGAGCACTAACAGTACCGTTTTTTCACCCGCTTGCAGATATTCTGTCGTAATTCCATCATCACCCGGCGCCTTGTTGTTCTTAAGCTGTATGAGAGCCATTCTAATCTCATACAGGCTGATATCTGAGATGTCCTCAATGTCGTGTCGGATCAGCTTAGCTCTGGTGTCTTGAGCCATGTTGACAGTGAGTTGTCGTGTTGAGGTGTACAACTGTCCGTAAAATCTCTCAAGCTCTCTGAGAATTTCCAGCTTCGACGAGATGATATAGCCGTCTTCGATCTTCAGCTTCGTCATTTGGCTTTGCTCAATAGACGAATTCTTTCCAAACACTTTCGAGCCCTGGTTCCGCTCGATTGCGTCCTCAATGCGTGCTGTATTAACCCTAGATTACTAAACTATCCTATGGATGACGTTGTTACTAAACATTCGTAAAAATTACGACATCGAAATAAAACAGAAATAAATGAGAGAATCCACAAACTAATTATTTCAGAACTTACAGTTACACTCTTTGGGTTTAAGAGATCGCATGATGATGAAAATATATTAATTATTTTTTATTCTACACAGTTCGAACACATGCTCATGTCGTGTACCCGCACATGGCTTTTTTGCATTTCTTTTTTATTACTAAACATTCGTAAAAATTACGACATCGAAATAAAACAGAAATAAATGAGAGAATCCACAAACTAATTATTTCAGAACATACAGTTACACTCTTTGGGTTTAAGAGATCGCATGATGATGAAAATATATTAATTATTTTTTATTCTACACAGTTCGAACACATGCTCATGTCGTGTATCCGCACATGGCTTTTTTGCATTTCTTTTTTACTTAGACGAACATAAGGCACTATTTTTCGGGAATTTGATTCT
Organism: Shargacucullia verbasci; assembly: GCA_947562105.1. Lineage (NCBI taxonomy): Eukaryota > Metazoa > Arthropoda > Insecta > Lepidoptera > Noctuidae > Shargacucullia > Shargacucullia verbasci. The sequence goes on along the minus strand of OX387289.1, from coordinate 5,926,069 downwards.
TGGATGATTGTCGCAGAGTTTAAAGAATTTATTGCAGCAGAGCTTGAAAAATTTGAGTCTTTACGGCGATCTCGCTTTCGTAAACGAGAAATAGGAACTCTTGAATCAGAACTTTCCACGGGATCTAGCCTAATAATATTTTCTTCATTTTCACTATCAGTCAGCTGATGCTCTTCCACTTCTAAGGTGTCTTCTGACTTAATAACTATATACTCAATAACTTTTGTGTGCTCTCATCGTCATCATCATCATCATAAACAACCACGTACAACAATTGACTAATTTTATCTTCTTGAAGTACTAGAGACATCTAAAACTATATTATATCAAAAGAATCGAATATTTGTAAAAAATGGTGATGAATATATATATGAAACACAAAATAAGCCGTAATCAGCATACAATCTGTGAAAAAAGTGATAAAAACAAGTACACCTTTGCTCAAATGTCACGCAAACACTAAATTTTCGTATATTTTACGACGTCCTTGCTATAAGTCAATACCCAAATGTCTCTCGAACACAATTATGACACGTAGCACACTGACTGAACTAATTAGGAAGGTATTATGAAGCGGGGGAGGCAGGAATAAAGCGAACTTTGTTTTTTCTAGGAATTTCAATTTTGCCGTGGTAATTTTTACGATAGTTTAGTAATCTAGGGTTAAAGGAACGCAGGTCATGCCGCATCGATTTTGAGATTCGTCTATTGAGTTTGCTATATTCCGACATATCAGCTGGAGGTTGCAGTCTCATCTCGGTCCACTCTTCCATTAATTTAATGGTTTTCTCAGAGAGCTTTAGAGGCTTTTTTCGGGGTCCAACTTGAAGAAGTTGGAACCCACTGCTTGGACAGTTTCCACCAACCCGTTGTTTATCTCGTCCACAATTTTGCATTCGGCGAGGCTCTGGAAGCGATTATGCAGTTCGAGTTGAAAGTCTTCGAGATCTTAGATCTGAACAGGACCAGGACGGAGCTTGGACTTCATTCCATTCGTGGCTTGGCATTGATATTCAGTGTGCCTCTTACAATACGGTGATCACTACCGGTTTTCACCTTCCTGATCACAAAGACATCGCTGAATATCCGCTTCTTGGTCGTTATGATGAAGTCAATCTCATTTCTGGTTGAACCATCGGGGCTTGTCCACGTCTGCTTCCTGGCTGGTGGCTTCTGGAAGAAAGAGTTCATCATAAAAAGTTCCTCCTTCTCCATGAAGTCGATCAGCTGCTGGCCTCTCTGGTTCCGCTGCCCATATCCATACGACCACACTCGCAACTCATCGCCATTCCGTTAGCCCACTTTTGCTTTGACGTACCCCATAACAACGGTGAAATAGCTGTTTGTTTGTGAAATAATTGTTTCAGAGCTGTGTATGGCTTTGGATGTCTCCTCATACACAGCTTCTATTTCTTAGTCGGAGTGTGTCGAGATATATAAAGGCGTTTCAAAGGCTCATGCCGTAGTAGAAAGACGTATTCAATTGGCAATGGTGGTTCAGAGCAGGCATGTGAAAAGGTTTCACATTTCTTTTTTATCTTGTGGAGGCAATTTCCTTGCACCCAAGTTTAAATGAAACGAGCGTACCATTTTGGATGTGGGAACCTTGGCAGCACTCTGCGCTACAAGATTCCCGGGGGTTCCTACGGGTATCAAGTAAGCGAATGAGGCCGCGTATCCGGAGGCAATGGTGTACCACAGAGGATTTTGCTTAATTTCTTTAGCCTGTAACAAATTTGAAAGACAAGGTTAGATAGTTAAGTTAATTAACTGCCGGTATACTAGCATCTCCGAAAAAGGGACTGGGCCCTGTTAGGGTTTCATCACTGTTTTTCATTATCGTTACAGCAATGTTGGTGAATAACGCTCACAAGTCACTAATAAATTTGACCAGTTGCTGAATCAATGATGGACCTGCGAATTATCGGGCTACGGCAACTCAGCCATGACTGATATCATATAATGTAAAGTTGTATAATGTATGTAATAAATACCCTATCCTATCCTACACAAACAGAATTGTTTTACTTACCAATGTCATTGCTATTGGCGTAAAAACGTTGCACACAGCGACGTTGGAAGCAAAGTTGGTGAATAACACGACAACTATGATCACGAACAGGAGAACCCATATGTTATCCAAACTCTCTAAGACTTGCATTTGTTGCCCAATCCTGTCATTCAAACCAGTTGATTTCGCAGCAGTTGATAGAGAAAACCCACCACCTATTAAATAAAATTTATATTTTAATCCTATGAACGGAATTCGTAACCAAATTATTTTAATTCAGTATCAAAAGTAGTCAAGTAGTCAGAAAATCATTTTTATTTCAGACATGAATAATCTAAACGTATAAACAATGAGAGAGAGAGAGAGCGTGACAATTTTTTTTTGTGTTGTGTTCTAAATATATAAATAATAAAGGTTTAATTTTGTTTGTAAGTTCAAAAACTGATATACCAGGCATAAGAACATAAAACAAACCAAATAAAAAAGGAAGTGTTATTTTTTTGACTATCTGTATTATGGTATAGTGTGCAAACCAGAGCTAGTCACCTCCTGAGGCATACCTCAGGAGGTGACTAGCTCTGGTTTAACTTTGTCTGCCACATAATATGGGTCCGCCAATATAAGTGAAAATGTTATTTACAATGTCCACAGTTTTTTTTCTTAGACAAAAGAGCAGCAAGGAAAGTGTAGAATACATATATGATATGAACATTAATAAATTAGTATAAAATGTTAGTTTCTTTATAAAACTATTTTGTTTCACAAATAATAAAATTTATGTAACAATTGAAAAATATAATATAATAATTTAACCATTACATTAATTAGGACAGATTCTAACATGGTTATCCGGAGATTTATATGTCCTCAAATATTTAGTGTGCGTCTTGTCAATCACGACCTCCTCCGTCTCACCGCTCCTATACTTCAGGCGGTGACTAGGACTTCCGCGCACACTATACCCAACACAGAGTAGCCTAGCGGTAGAACTAGCATGCCTTCTATGCAGGAGGGTCTGAGTGTAAATCCAGCCCACATCGCTGCCTTTCCGGAATAATGTGCAGATCAAAATTTGATTACCTATTGCGTTAATGGCGAAGGAACATCGTGAGGAAACCTGGACATCTGAGTGAAAAGGCTCCATCGAGAGATGGTGCGTGTAGTCAACCAACTCGCCTATGGCCAGCGTGGTAAAGTAAACTCTAAAGCTTTTCATCTGAGATGAAGGCCCTTGCCCAGCAGTGGGACACTTGAAATTACATAATAAAGAAAAACAAACTCTGACTTGATAAAACTACTTTTAAAATTTCATCTGCTTTTTTGTTTCTAATTCGTTGTATGAGGACGTGGATATACAAGGAGACTATAATTGCAGCAATCAAGCTGAAACATAGTAATAAAAAAAAAAACAAATACAAACCTAAAAGAAAATTGAAAGCAAAAGGCATTTCGGCATTCAGTGAAGTCCAATCCAAGACACTGCGCGTCCGCGTTTTTGGTAGGTCTTCATGGTCTGAAAATTAAAAGAAATCAAGAAAAAAGAATAAACAACGCCGAGATTCCCAGATTTTGGAAAAGCTGGAGTTAGTACTGTTTGTCGGTACGATCGATGTAGTGGTTCAACTATTAGCGTACAAATAACTAGGAGTAGCACGGCTGCGGGAGCCAATAACGGAACAAGCGTAAGACCTCTTGCTTGTAAACACAGCATAGGCATAACGCAGCATAAAGAATTATCATATATTGAGATTCCGCGTACCCGTTTCGCTATCACTGTGTATTGTGTACACAATGTATACACAAAAGGATATAGTGTCAGATTTCCCGGGGTTGTAGATGTCCGTTCAATCGTTTCATAGAATACAAAAATTTTCACTAATTTATGATCATTTGCTGGATAATAGCTCTTGCACAATAGCACCTACTTATAATACAAGTGAGCTAAGTTGGTCATTACACTCAAAGCTAGATTGTAGGCCGAGCAACGGAACCAAAAGTGTAATGATCAATGCTCACGCGTTTCATACGACCTTTACAACAAAATAAAATTTCGAGAAAATATTTTTGAAAAATGGCGCTCTGTGCCTGTTGTATTAGCCATGCCCGCGCAAGTGGAAAGAGAAGCACTGACGAACTCGCTATCGCAAACAGCCATAATTTAAAAATATATTAAGTACACTGAATATTTCTTATGAAATAAAAATAGGTATAATAAGAGCCACTTTACAAACAGGTGTGTTGAAAACGACAATTATTTGTGATTTCTGATGGTCATGATCATATTTTCTAGTACCTATCTACAAAAGACTGCATTTTATTAGGTAATACCATACTTGTTTTTAGTAGTCTAAAACTAAACTAATTAATCTATATACATAGATGACATGATTATTAACGAACATTTGGCTGTAAAGTTTTTGAAAAAGTCAAGAGACCCCGGCAAAAGGAACATTGCGAATGCAACCAACATCGCAAGAGCTGAATCACGAACGCTGAAAATTAAAAAATATGCAATCAGAAACGTGGTTAAGTGATTATGTAGTATAAACATAAAGATGCGGCGCCGTTATGGAGAACCGAATCTTGAATACATCATACAGGGTGGAAAACATGAAACGATACGAATAATATTGAAGACATATAGTAGACTGGCCACGTTTAATTGTTCACACTGTCGTATTTAGCCCTAAACACACTCGTACTGTCATAATCATTGTTATCAAAGCACTAAAAATGGTTTTGTGGTAAGCCCGACATATCGAAATAATTTTTTGCACCATAAAGTATTCAGTTCAATTCAATATGCTTAAATTAAAAAAAATATTTATTGTTATTTAAATATTTACTAAAGTCGTTAATTTTTTCCATACTGTAAATGCTCTGCCAGTGCCAAGAACTAAACCCAAGGCGGGAAAACGTTCTTTAAAATCCCAGTTAGTACTATATATATAGTCGGTTAAATTTTTGGAGGTTACGCATTCACATTTTGGCTGGATGAGTTAGCCGAGCGGGTTCTCTATCACAAGCTAGATATGAGTTGTGCAAGAAACGCAGTAGCGCCGTTAATTAATAAGCTTAATTTTTAAAACCGACTTCAAAAATCTCAAAAATAAGACTAATTAAAAAATGTCCGTATGGATTGAGGAGCCACTTCAGATTTTAAAAGGAAACTCACTCATTTATTTAGTAGGAAAGCAAATAATTTTGTAGGCCAAATTCTGAAATTTGTAGTAAAATATATCCAAAGTTATATCAATGTAAAAGTGGCTCCTCAATCTAAACATCTGAATTGAGGAGCCACCACCTGTTAGTGTCTTTGGTTTTTGATTCCGTTGTGATCTCAAGTAGGTACAGTAACGTTGTGATCTCAGGTAGATACAGTAACGTCAGGATTGAGTTGCCAAATAAAATGCGTTTATTTACTAATTTCACTCAGTTTTACTACTTTGTCCATATGCTACAAATTCGAACACACATACTACTAAATGTTTTTTGGAGTGGAATATAAATTGACCAATAACTTTCATGAAAATTCACGCTCTTATGTATAGATTGAGGAGCCACATTAAAAGTATTGTATATTGTTGTGTGTATGTTTATGTATATGTATGTTTAGTAGGTTACTATACACAATTACTACTAAATGATACAAAATTTTCAAAAATATTTATTAAATACTTTCCGTGTTCCAGGTGGCAACTCAATTCAGATGTTTAGATTGAGGAACCACTTTTACATTGATATAACTTTGGATATATTTTACTACAAATTTCAGAATTTGGCCAAAAAATTATTTGCTTTCCTACTAAATAAGGGGGTGAGTTTCCATTTAAATTCTGAAGTGGCTCCTCAATCCATACGGACATATTAAAAAGCAAAAAATTAATATTTTATTATACAATTTAGTAGTTGAAGAATATTGAAGTCGGTGCCAAGTAAAACATAAAAGTAATATACCTTGCCGCTATAATAGCGACATTGAAACAACGAGTTCACGTAAAAATTGTCGAGTGCGAGACGAATTGTGCGTCGGACACGACAAATGCACTTCGCCAATCGTGTCGGTTTATCATTGCACGTTTTACTTGGCACCGACTTTAATATTCTTCAACTACTATATTGTATAATGAAACATTTTCATTTTCGCTATTTAGTAAGTTTTTGAGTTTTTTGAAGGCCGCTTATATTTTTAGGGTAAAGGTTAGGCAGATGTGTACTATTGTACACCCACACATTTCGTGGATATCATTATTAAGTCCCATGCAATAGGGGGCGATTGGGTGCGAGCCTATTATCATCTAGCGGGCACAGTTCCAGACTCCGCCGCTGCTACTGAGAATTTCCCTTACTGGGAAAATCCCATAAACATTTTGCCCGACCCGGGAATCGAAACCAAGACCTTACGCTCAGCAGTCGCGCTTGTGACCATTGGAACAATGAAGCAGTCAAATTAATTGCAATATATTGAGGTACTGAAAACTAATGTTATGCATAAACAAATTGCAATTAGTGGACGTGCATAAGTATATGAGTACGCTGTACGAAGGCTTTGTTGCACGTTTAGTTGAAGGTTGCTGATACTGTCACTCCATATCATCCCACTGTTGGGCAAAGGCCTCCCCATGATTTCCAGGTTTTTCGGTCCAGTGCCAGCGTGGACCATGCACTACTGGTTTTATCGAGTTCGTCCCTCGCATTTTCACCCGAAGCCCTGACACAGCTAGGCGGCGTCGCGGTATTGGTCTAGCGTGACGCCGTCTGGCTGTGTTAGGGCTCCACATAGTGGTAATTTTGGCCCACAGTTCATCAGGTATGAGGTATAGGTATAAAGAATATAAAAGTGCAATATATTCCGTAAAGTTTACAGTACTTCAACTCATTAAATATCAGAGAATTTTAGTTCGAATACTTTTGTCTTCCAAACAATAGTTAATCAGAAAAAATTAAACAAATTTCATTATTTACGTACAATTTCATATCCTCGATTTCAAAATAGTCATGAATCTCATCACCCCATCCATGGAAAACTTGTGGAGAACGGCAGAAAAACGATATCATGGCACCACCAAACAGAAAAACAACCATCTGTAATTAAGTTTATGGACTGTCACGGGCAAAGTAATAGCTTTATTACCTTAAGATTACACATCACACAGCACATCTTTAAACCACAGTCTATTTTGGTTGATTTCTATTAGAAAACATAATAGGAATAGCATAATATAATTCATTCGGTTGTCGCCCCTATTATTCTCTTACTAGAGGAGTTAGGAATATGAAATTAATTGTATGGCTATTTTAGATGAAGAACAAGAAAAACAAGGTAAGAACCCTTCATCAGACGCGAGTGCAGTTTTCATATGCTTAACCGGCTAGACAAAGGGTCTAGCCGGTTTCTTTACTACTACTTACTTTAGTCTCATTTCAAATATCTGCAGGCAAACTGTTGAGTAGGTATGGTATTCGTTTATCAAGTGTTCTATCACCGTAGTAGTTATGTACACTGGGTATATCAAATTTACCTGCAGATATTTATATACCTATTTCCGTGTTTAACCGATTCGTTGCGGATGGCACGTTTCAGTGCCATCACTTTCTTGTGTGCGTCAGTTTCTTGCGTGTGGCGTTAGGCACGGATGTGTGTCATTTTAAAATCGATGGTAACTCCTTCAATTAAGTTATGGAAGTTTTTACTCAGAACCAAACTATCTTCATTTTTAATCAACGTTTAATAAGCTCGTAGCCTTCGTTTCTGTTACACAGTTAGAAGTTAGTGAAATTAGACATCGCAACGAATCGGTTAAGAGTGATTAGCGAGTGAAGGTTAAAACTGCCATGACTGTTTACTAGAAGTAGGTATTTATATTTTAAACTAACAATAATAGAATTTTACAAACCTTATATAGCTTGTTATAATTACCTTTACAGTTCTTTTTTGTTTTCTTATTGATTATTTGTTTTAAAAATCTGGTTTGTTGTGCTTCTTTCTAATTTATCTAATTTACTTTTAAATGTTTGTCCATAGCAGTACAGTGTGTAACTTAATATAGGATATATAGGACAAAAAAGAACTGTAAAGGTGATTATAACGATTATAAGCTAAATAAGATTTGTAACCCTTGAATTTTACATCTCTTAAATACATATTTAAGTATGTATGTAATGTATAAGATGTGTATAATCTCATACAAACTTAAGTATGTACCAGAAAAATTCAAGGGCATAAATTCATTATTCATACATTCTATTCTTCATAATTACTTCTTGAGGTTATCACTGTGAATCTGTTTGAAATACTTACAATTTCCCAGTACGTTATTTTGCCCTTTTTCTTTACATCTTCATTTATAGCCGCTTTAGCAGCATTTTGTGCAGCTACAGGCATTACTGCCCGTTTTGCTGCAGCACTACCTGGTCTGAAAGAACAATAATCAATTTTAAGTTAGAAGTCAATTAGAAAATTAAGTAAGAAACACTGATAGTTTAGCGATTGCCTTTCATGCAGGAGGATCTGAGTTCAAACCCGGCCCGCACCTTTGACTTTTCAGAATCATGTGCAGATCAGAATTTGTTTATCACTTGCGTTTACAGTGTAGGAAAACATAGTGAGGGAACCTGAACACCTGAGAGGGCTCCATAAAAAGTTCTCGATGGTGTGTGTAGTGCGTAAAACCAGAGTTCACGAATGATGTAATGTGTCGATCGCAGTGTTTATAGTGGAAACTTGTAGGGTAGACCGAGGAGAATTGTGACAGAGGAGAATTGTGACATATTCGATTTCTCGGAACCTATGATCGTTAGCGAGCTGGTAACAGCGTGCGTTTGTTGTTATTGAGACGCGCTATTTGACGCAGTAGGCGACAACGGCGCACGGATAGCGGTTGTGAGTGTACGACATTTGCATACAAAAAATTGCAAAATGTAAGTTTTTTACCAAAATTTTGATTTGATTGTTACCTATTATGTTTGCACTGTTACGATATGTTTTCTCATAAGCTTTAGTTTTTCAAGTTTCCTAGCGTGGTATTGCTTTTTTTTTGTATTGGCACTTGTTTAGAAGTTACGAATTATTTTTATGACCGGTTCACAATTATTTGCAACTAGGAGTTGTGACAAGCTGTCACAAATCTCCTAGTTGCCTCATTTTCGCCAGAGTCACTTAGGCCGTTGCCAAAAGATCCGCCAAGAAAAAGGAACCAACCGAATGGACGCAAGATCAAATTTGCTGTGCTTACTGACACACCTACCAAGGCTGCCATTGCTGCCATAGAAGGATGAAATTACTGCCATAGTAAAAATGCATGTTCTAAGCGAGGAAAAGAAGCTTAAAAAATTTAAGAAGAAGACTAATAAGAAAAGTAATTATTAAGTAGTAATGATGAAGAGGATGAAGTCGAAAAAGATGCAGAAAATAATTGTTTTTGCTTGTGTTGCCTTGAGCGCTTTGCTAATAGCAAATCAAAAGAGAAGTGGGTTCAGTGCATCGAATGCCAAGGCTGGGGCGAGCTTCAATACGTCTGTCATAATTGTTTGTCAGATTAGAGTTTGACTTTTAGATTGATTTTAACATAATAGATCTCAGAAAGATGCCACACTTTATTATTTAAGATACTAGTACTTTTTATGTCTATGTTACGTGTTATTTTAGTTCGTAAAGACATGCCAAATAATAAAAAAAGCACTTTGTTGCAAAAAAAAATGTGTAATTTATTTATCATTAATATAATTGTATTTTTTATTCACCAAATAGTCTAAATATATAAGTGTCACAACTTATCTTGGTATCAGTCACAACTTACCTTGGTATTAGGAGAGTTGTGACACGAGGAGTTCATTTTGTTTTTGTAGATTTTCTGAGAAACCTTAATACTTTCATTAATTTTAATGATTGTTTCTTAAAAAGTATGGATTGAGCTGCATTGACTTATGCAGCTCACAGATGTAAAATGTTTCTTGACTGAGATATGTTAGTTGAAGTAAAAATTGTCACAACCCTCCTCGGTCTCCCCTACATAAATTAGTCGTACATAGGTAAATAAGTAAGAAATAAGTGTTAAAAATAGTTTACCTAAGTAAATAATTGTGATTTAGCTGTTGCAGTAACATCCTTTAAGAATGATAATAGATTTAATGTTATATAAAGGGCTAAGAATTAGTTTATAAGGTTTTATGTTGCTTAAAATCGTATAATATACATAACCGTTGATTTATAACTTGTCTCTAACTAGGGCGTATTGACTTTGAAAATACATAAAAGATAGGCTATTTTAGGTAGTTAAATATCTAGATTATGCTAAATAAATAAGTGTCTTTCATTAATGATCACTCCCCTCCGACGTCTCCAGCGCAAATAAAAGACCTCGCTTTTTTTTTGAGTTTTCTGTCTCTTTTATCTCAGGGAACTTTTACTGTTTAATCGGGCTAACTGCGAGACCAGAAGGGCCTCCAACCGAGCAAATTAAATAATATTAAGTAACACTGCTAAGGGTGTCCTATAGTGGAACTCGAACCTGGGCTGCGGCGTTGCTGGGGGACGGACAAGAGAGGACTTGCTGGATCTGATTGAAAGACCTCGCGCCGATTAGGGGCCCTTATATAGTGCTGAGGTGGAGTACGGGGAAGTATAAAAGAGACCGCCCCTGCACGGAACCTCCGAGCTGCGTTCTGTGCCGTGAGCCGAGGTACCCCGCGAATTATCGTGGCTGTACTGTACTCTAAGGATCCGCGCTCGAACCGTAAGGTGGCCAAGCGCAAAGAGACACGGCAGCAATTCAAGCTGCCTTCATCTGCTATGCCCGACAACCTTAGACACCAGAGGGCCTCACCCTAGAACGCGCTGAACCATCAGCAATCGTTCCCGGCCCTTAGGCCTAAACAACCCTCCTCGACTGCGGCTATCCCACAGTTGATGGGAGGCCATCCCCGCTCCTACTCCAGTGCTCGCTCCCTCGCCAACACTCTCTGTGCTGTCCCATACAAAGCCCAGCCCCGTCCCTGTCTCGGCTTCCCAGCCATCCGGGTACGAGGATGTGTTCGGATCAGTGGCCCACCTTTTCAACCCCGCCTTCATGGCACGCGGCCGCGAATTATTAGGCAAGCTCAAGATGGCCGAGGGCAACGGCTCCGCCGTCTTGAAGCTTATGTCGGAATACGCCGACTTAGCCGAGTTCTGCGAAAAGTAACGCACTCATTCATAAATGGATCCAGATTTAAACGCCGATCCCTCAAAATAGGCTTCTTCAATGCCAACGGCATTGCAGGTCAACGCGATGAGATTGCGACGTTCCTCCGCGACCATCAAATCGACATCTTCTTTGTACAGGAAACCTTCCTTAAACCTTCCCACCGTGATCCTCGAATTGCAAACTATCGCCTAGTTCGCAATGACAGGACATTTATTATAAAAACTCCCTGTATACCTATGGAGTCCCCACCCCTATCTCAAATAGAGGCTTCAATATGCCGACTAGGCATGACTGGTCACCAGCCGATCACTATCATATCGGCTTATATCCCTCCCTGCAATTATCACTGATATTGAGCCAGACATCCGTTCCCTCATGAACCTAGTTGGTTCCGTCCTTCCTAGAGGCAAGAACCTAGAAGCTTTATGCATCAAATATAACTTTGATGTCATCACCCCGATGAATCCCACTCACTATCCGGCTATTGTTAGCCATCGGCCTGACGTCTTCGACGTAGCGCTGCTAAAGAACGTAAACCTCGGTATACGTTCTATAGAAACGTTACAAGAGCTAGATTCTGACTATAGACCGGTGACCCTAGAGTTAGGTCCCCGTGTAGGTTCCCCTGTTCCCGGGCAGCCCCCTCCAACCAAGACGGTAACGGATTGGAATAAACTCGAGCAACGCCTCAAGTCTACCTCATCCGCCCATTTTGACGTTATCCCCGATAGCATTGTGTCGGTTGCCGATACAATAGGTGCGATCGACTCCCTCACCAGTCACGTACAATCCATATTTAACGAATGTTCACGGCAAGTTCCCGCGATGTATGATCATCACTGGAAATTGCCAGATGAAGTGCGAGAACTGCTGACGGAGAAGAATGCAGCTATCCGTGCCTATGAAGCTTTTCCCGACGACCAACCAACCGCGCCCGTATGCGTCGCTTGCAGCGTGCTGTAAAGTCTCGCATTACGGAGATGCTAAAGGATCGTTGCGACAAGTTATTGAGCACTCTCGAACCCGCCCATCAAGCGTTCTGGCAATTGACCAAAAAGATTAAGTCCCTAACTAAATGCCCCCTCTCAACCGTCCCTATCAAAGCCCCGCCTTCGATGATGACGAAAAGTCCGAATGTCTAGCCGACAGCTTGGAAGCTTCTCTCAAACTCAAAAAAGCCCCTGGCTCTGACGGGATCACCAACAAGGTGGTCAAACTTTTCCCCGCCCCGCTCATCGTCATAATGACTGCCGTTTTCAATGCGGTTTTAAGCAACAATCTTTTTCCACAGTCATGGAAGCCACCGTTATCGGTATTCACAAACCCGGCAAACCCAAGTCTGAGCCGTCTAATTACAGACCCATAAGTCTCCTAAACGTCCTTCGCAAGATTTATGATGATTTATGTCCGATTAATGGATTACGCCGAATCTAATAAACTCATTCCCGACGAGCAGATTGGTTTCTGCTGCGTCCGTCAGGCTCACCGCATCGTAGAGCACATCAGTGTTTGTTTTCAGAGAGGCCTCAAGACAGGCGTTCTCTTCTTTGATGTGGCGAAAGCCTTCGACAAGGTCTGGCATAACGGCTTATTATATAAGCTGTATCAGCTCAAAGTGCCCGACCGTCTCGTGCTCATCATCCGAGACTTCTTGTCGAACTACAGCTTTCGCTACCGTATAGAGGATACGCTCTCGTGCCGGGCTCCGTGCTCTCCCCGCTTCTCTTCACGTTGTACACAAGTGACAGTGGCAAATGTCGATTAGCCTTATTCGCTGACGACACAGCCATCTACTATTCCGGCATTAAACCGGACTGCATCTCTCGATCCGCCCAGACCGCAGTCTACGCCCTAGGGAAATGGTTCACGAACTGAAGGTTCGAAGTCAATCTGACTAAGAGCGCCGCCGTGCTCTTTGCGAGACGCGGCATGGATACTAGTCTCATAAGTCCCGTCTCCATGTTTAGCCAATAGATCCCCTGGGAACTAACGGCCAAATACCTGGGTATGACCCTTGATCACCGACTCAAATTCACCGAGCACATAAAGACGGTTCGCCACTACGCCGCTTTTGCTCTCGGTCGCCTCCATTTTATCCTCAATGCGCGTAATAAATTAGCACTCAAGTCTAAGGTGCGAATTTACACCACATGCATCCACCCTATCATGACGTACGCTAGTGTCGTGTTTTCACACGTGAAGCCGTCTAGACTCCATAGGTTACAAATCCTTCAAAACCTTTTCTTGAGCAAAGCCACTGGCTCGCCCTGGTACGTTTGCAATCTACAGCTCCACATTGACCTAAACCTCCCGACCATCAGTTGCTTCATGAAGAAAGCGTCTACCCTCACCCTCACGTACCCAGACGATGATATCATTCTCCATTAGGAGGCGCTCCGATTGGCTAGGAAAACTACCAACACTACACACAACCGACCGTCATACCGTCCTCGCCGGCGAGGCCTGTCGCGAAGAACCGTTCATTCTCCACCCCGACCCTTGCTCGAGCCAGCTCGCGCTGAGCTAGTAGTAATAAATCAAATTGTCCCTTAATAATCACAATCAGATCCAGCAAGTCCTCTCTTGTCTGCCCTCCAGCAATGCCCTAACTCGAGGTTCGAGTCCCACTATAGGACACCCTTAGCAGTGTTGCTTAGTATTATTTAATTTGCTCGGCTGGAGGCCCTTCTGGTCTCGCCATTTGCCCGGTTAAGCAGTAAAAGCTCCCTGAGCTAACTGCGAAAGACAACTCAAAATAAACAACGCAGTCAGTCCATAAAATGACTCAGTTCTGTAAACGACTCAGTTCTGTAAACGACTCAGTCCAGCATGAGCTAGTAAGCGGGTCAGTCCACTCAGTTGCGGTGGAATATAAGAAGAAGGGGGCTCCACAGCAGATTTCCTCACCCTCGTTTGCCTCCAAAAAACTACTGTATTGCGTTTCATTTGCGGAGTTAGAGCGATCCCCAACAGTAGGTAATGATTGAATTTATTTATTTATTTAATTATCTATCTTGATTTAATCGTAAATCGTTTTCATTATATAAGTACTTCTACATTTGTAATATTTTAAGAATTTGGATATTTTTTAATACTTTCTTTCCAAATTTTTACCAATATTAAAATTAATCATAATATTGTATAAAATGGAAGTATGTATTACCTCAAAAATCCGAAGTAAGTGACGCTCATGTTGAAATAAATTCCGATTTCTAAGATAATCATTACGGGTACAGCAAAGGCTGAAAATTTTGGGAAAGACAAATATTCTGGAGCAGTTGGATATGCCCTAAAATAAATAACGAATGTTAGCTGTACTAATTTATTGACAACAGCGCAGTTGAATGTTTAAAGTGAAATCACAACTTACGTGGCGAACAGTCCTTTAAATACCAAATTAGTACCTGTACCCACAAGCGTGCCTATTCCACCTGCAAAACAGTATTTAAAATAATTTTTGTGACATTAGGGAGAAGTAAATTAAATACCTATTTATAGAAAATGAATACCTACCTACTGTTGCTGAAAACGTGGCGGCACAAAAGTAACAAGCTGTCATATCACTTGCGATCAAGTCACCCTCAGAATTCTTCTCATACATAACTACGATTTTTTGCTGTAAATTATAATAAAAAAAACCAGTGTTAATTATGTAATTTCGTACGCAGACTATTCCAAACAAGCATTATGTTTACTACTAGAAGGTACTACTTTCTTGTCATTTCACTCAAACTCCGGTAAAAATCAACCAAAAAGTAGATTTACCTATATCGATTTGTATCGAGCTTAAAGTTTACAAAGGGTTTACGTAAAACAGTTTGGTGATAATATTTCATAAAAACACGTTTTGCCTTTAGTTATGTGGACAATTTATGAACCAAACTTTTGGAGCCGATCATTTACCGTCGTCGTTAATGAGTAGTCATAATCATTATGGATTGTTGTGGCGAGACTCCCCTCGTCCCCATACCGCCACCAAACGCCCGACCATTTCGCCGAAGAGGATGTTTTCAGGAGGCTGAGTTGTTACATAAATGACTTAGGAACCTTTGGATATTACCATTGGGGAACAGAGTTATATGGCTCAACAGGGGTCCATATTGGCTCACCTAAAATTCTTTACCCGAAATTGTTCTTCCTAATGATTTGTAATCCGAATGATCACTATTCCTAAAAATTTTCATCCTAAAGTTTTCATTCATACTATTTGTAGTGCTACCGGCGATGTTCATAACACTCATGTTTCCGAAAATTGTAATTAATAATATAATTAATGTAAATATATTTAAACTCCTACTGTTTTTATCATAACGATTTTATCCCTAAACATAATTACCATAAAGATAATTTCGAGGTAGCGCTCGCCGGCCGCTGCCGCGGCACCGCTCGCTTCGCTCGCTCGGTTCGCGCGTAGTTGGTTACAGTTCTAACCTAACCTAACCTATGGATATCTTTGCAGTTACACACCGCTATAAATAAAATTAAAGAAGACGCTTTAATTAATAAAAACAAAAAACCAATTCATATAATTAGTGAATGCGAAGCAAGCACTTCCTCAAGTATACGCGCTAATATGCCAACAAACTTGAACTTGAGACAAGTAATATATCAAACAAAAAAGATATGACTTTGAATAATAGTGTAAAAGATGGTTATGTTGAGAAAATATAGGAAAACAAATAAAAGTATAATAGATGTTTATTGCTACTGACATTATGAAGTTGAATGCTTCGGAATTATGAACATTAGAGACAGAGTAGTTAGGAATTGTGATTGTTAGGATGAAAAATGTTAGGAAGAACATTTTCGGATTTCCAACTATCGGAGTTGAAAATTTAGGTGAACTTTGGCGCACCCGCTCAACAGACATACATACATTAACATAACCTCAAAATGGCGCGTGTGTTTTTCAATTTTTTGACTAATAATGGGCCATCTATCCCAAATATTTAGGAAAGATGGCCATATATGGTCAGCTTGAGATTACCGTATATATAATATGTTATATTTAACGTTATATTATTGTAACTACCAATATAATGCTTTATTTATGGTGATTTTATTTTAATTAGCTTTCACTTATTTTAGTAAATTATCTTTTATAGATGGCCAATAAATACCAAAGAAAAGCAATCAGCTCACGAGGGAAGTGGAGTGAAGAGTCAGTTTATGTACACTCACAGCAATGGACGCTTTTAGAAAAAGTGAAATTATTATCTGGACAAGTGCACAGCTTTGATAACAAAAGTGTGTATCCAGGAAAATGGACAGCATTTATTTGCATAGCAAAATTTGTATGGAACTAACTACCTTCCACGGTAAAATTATATGGAAGTACATAATAGCATGAATACAAGGGCCTCAATGCCCCATGTAGGAAGTAATATTTTAGAATTTGCAATCCTGTACAATGTTTGCACTGCAACAATGTTACTCTGGGTTGTTATTTAAAAAAGAACAAAAAATATCGCAGAAGGCATTAAAAAATTACGAAAAATTCGAGACAAAATCAATAAAACGAGTACAAAGAGAAAATCGTTGATATCGTTACCTGAAAGTGAGAAGGATGGTGATGAAGAACCAAATGCCATACGTCTGATGACGAAGGTTGAAATAGAAAACTGCATAACTGTAGGTTATGGAGAAATTGACTATGAAACGTCAATTATCGAAGACCGGCTTCAATACATTTTATGCCAACTATGTTGTACATAAATATTGCATCGAGTTTGATAACAAGTGTCCAAAATTATACTACAAAAGAAGAATGAGCTAAAATTCAAAATTTTCAAGGAAAAGAGTGGTTATAATGTACTCGTAGATTAATCAACTGGCCATCTCTCCCCTTCTAATGTGGCCATCTCTGGCATCCCAGACACTCCGGGAGAGATACCCAATCAAGAAAAAACTAATTTATTATATTATGAAAAATATCATTTTTTTGTTGATTAGAAGTTTATTTTTGTAAATAAATCTTTGAAGTTAACTAGCTTTTTAAGTAAAAACTATAGCCAACTCCCCGGATTTACCCTATGCTAAGTTTATGAAACTAAAGCCCATATTCGGTAAAATATTCTCTTCCTCGAGTGTTCTTTGTTTTTTCTGTAAAATGTATTAATATTCACAAAAAAATGGAAGTGGGTGCACAGGTGTTTACTATTATATTATTAAAGTAGCTTTCAGATAGGAATACAACACCTAGACCCAGTTATTAAATAATCAGTTATCTAGAGCAGCGATTCCTAAAGTAAGTTCCGTGGAACCTAGGGGTTCCGTAGAAAAGTCACCAGAGTTCCGCGAAATTATTTATTTTTGGCTGTTAAATTAAAAATACAGTTAAGTACAAATATTATTTTGAAATAGCGCAAAATATGGTATGAGAAGAACCCATTGCTGTTATGTAAGTACGTAGGTAGTTAGTGAGAATTCAGCCCGGACTATGACCAGGCCGGGTGCACTCCGCACTTTAGGTACGAAGCTACAAGTAGATCGGCGGGCCACGCGAGCAAGGCCAATTTCAGCGTGTCTTTGATTTGTAACCATTTGATATGGGGTTCCATACAATAAAATAAAAGGTATTTGGTGAGTATTCCGTTATCTTAAAAGTTTAGGTAGATCTGATCCCTGATCTAGAGTAGTTTTTACTTGTACAGTCACGAGCACCAAGTCGTTATTTAAATAATGAAGAAGAAGAGAAGTATTAATGTATTTCTATAAGAAGAAGAGACGGTTCTTCTGTATTACTCGTACATACTTAATTTTCTTAGTAAAAAACGATAGAGAGCTGCAAGACGAATATAGACATCAATACTATATTCGTCTTGCAGAAAAGGGCTGTCTGAGCAATTTATAATCTTCGCCCAAGGGTGTCCTCCAAAGACAGATTTAAGGAAATTAATATTCTAACATTCTAACGTCACAATATATATTTAAAAATGTAATATATGTGTACAAAAATATTTCGAACTTTATCAAACTCTCTGATATTCATTCTTTGAATACAAGAAATAAACACAAACTTGCTATACCATAGTACGCGCCTCCACAAAGTAATCAATTCGTTCATGGGACAATATATAAACTTTAACAATAAACTTCCCAATAATATACGCAATTAAACACTAAAGAAGATCAAAATTGTAATTAAATCTAAACTTTATAAAAAAAAATGAGCCGCTCAGCCTATCCTTCTTTTTATATACAATTTTGCCATTATTTACTTCACTATTTTGATATTGTAATGCCGATTAAATTTAAATGATCTTTTATAATATAACCGCTATACATTGTACATGTGAGTGAGATGTAGGCTGAACGCTAAACGCTACGCTTAAATTCATCAATTCTCACAATGACTGATCCATGCTTGCCTTCTGTTGCAACGGGTCATATCAAAAAGCTATGGCACTTTCTTCAAAAGGCCATTCCACCCTATATTTTTCTCACATAAATCACATATAACTCTAATCCTTCTGTACTAAAACTAGGTGAAATATCGTCTAACGATGAGTAGGTAATCAGTAACATGTTTAGCGACTATTTCTGCTCTAACTTTCAGGTGTGCAGTGGTGGTGGTGAATTCTCATGAACAGTTGGAATTGGCTATTTGACAGTTGTAACGATAAAATATGAAATATGTCAGATATGGTAGCTTATAGGTTAACAATAATTATACAATATTTTTTTTGCATTAAAATAAATTGTAAATATTTTATTTTTCAAAAATAAATTTGAGTTTTTTTATCTGTGGATTACAAGAACCGAAACGCGGGCGGCCATGATTGAGTGTCATGTGACGTCACGTTTTACAAAATAAAACGTCATGTGTTTTATCGTTTGTGGTTTGCTGAGATTTGAGAAAATTTACACTTAAATATTTCGATTTGTGCTTGTGAGAGGTTCACGAAATGGAGTGAGGCTATACATAACCTGATAGTGCAAATCTGCCTAAAGTCGATTGATTTATATGGTCGCAAAATTCTTTGCGTGTAATCCTGACTTTGCTCTGCCGAGTTTCGGAATGCAAAAACTTCGTGTAAGTATCGAAATAAACAAAGTAATTATACAATTTATTTGTAAAAGTTGATATGTATAATTCTTAGGACAAATAGTCAAAATTTTATGAAAATATTTTAAATTTGTTAAAGGTTATGTTTATAATTTCAGATCTTCGCGACAATCGTTTGGTGATGACGCTATAGGATGTGTCCAACTAAAGAGGGAGGCAAATTTGTGTGTGGTAAAATGCAAAATTTGCCCTGAATATGAGGTTCGTCAACAGCCATACTTGGTGCCCATGGTCATCGATGAAAAGGAAGGAGTAGTACAGTGTCCAGTGTGTTTACTGCCCTGCCTCCAAAAGGTGCTGCAAACATGCAGTGGCTTTCTTAATGTGGACTCACAGAAGAATTGAGGAGCCGTTTTGTATTGCCACTAAATGTTACTGGAAGAAATCAAACTGTCTAAAGTGGGCAGTACCCTGAATTACATGAAAATCAAAGAAATTGGTAACAATAGTAGTTCCATATGTACCCAACAAGATGATAGTGTATTGTGCGACTTTTTAGAAGAGAGTACAAAAAGGAATTTGCAGAATTGTCAAATTTTAAAACATCAACCTGATTATGAAGATGACGTGGTTCAGTTGCTTTCATCGCATTATTTGAGTTACAGATTCAATCCTGAAAATGACTGTTATCATAGAATATTATTAGAATACTAGCTTTTGCCCACAATCTCATACGCATGGAATTTAGAATCTGATAAAATGGAACTTATATTTTAAGTTAGACCTCTAGCAATAAGGTCGGTGAAAACTGCATTAAATTCCATGCAGTGGTTTTTGTGTGATGTGTGTATAAACATACAGACAAAAATTATGATACTTTAATAAAGACCCCCATATTAGTTTTTCTCCAATATCTATAATGTACAGACATCAGCCTGTTATAATTTTATTATATGTATAGATGATGAAACACACATTTACTCTGTAAATTAGATTTTTTTTGGAAGAATAATGTTTATTCATTAGTTTATAATAGCCCCAAATAAAAGAATTTAATCTTAGCAAATCATGTATTTTCAATTATACCATCCTGTAGGTTAATCAGTGCACATGCAATAATAACACATTCATCCAAATATTTTAACAGTTTCCTATTCACTATGGAATAGAATATCAAGATAAAAGCTGTAAACTTTCCTCTAAAACTATGCTTAAGCGTTAGAGAGTCGTAGTTAGTTTGTTCTGTTTATTGAAATATGACGTCACAGCTAACAAATGTCACGTGACCAGCCGTTTTCGCGCGAATTTCAAATTAATGAATAAAAAATATTTTTTTTTCTAATAAATAGCGTTTTTTTTGAGAAAAATATAATTGTAAGAGGTATAAAATAAACGAACGTAAATTATAAAATATTTTTCCGAAAATTGTCAAGTAGCCAATTGACTTTGGTAATCAAACTACTGATCTCATATCTGACATTAGGTCTGTAGATGTGCAGGAAGAGAAAGTATTTCGATTACTGACTTAAATACTGACTTAAATAAAACAGCAGGTCCAGATAATATTCCACCGTGCCGATGCCATCTAGTTTAAAAAAGACGTGTAAAAATGATTGAAAAATCCTAATTGCAAAATAAATAATTTCGTTTCATCAGAGATATTACCGGTCAGTTTGTTTATATGTTTGTGCTCGTGTCTGTACAGTCAAACAAAAATATGTATAACAGGGTCACGAGAGAGTTTATGAGCTATATTTATCTATCTATCAAGCACGTGTGAAACAGATTTTTTTACGCATTACGTCACTTAAGTTATCAATGGACAACCAAGTTAGCATAGCATCGTGTCTGTATTCCTCGAAGGTTTATCCGAGGGCACCATTATACACCCAGATTTTGTAGCGAGCCTGTTGCCATCTACCGGGCACACTTCGGGACAGTAATGGTTAAAATAATTTATTTTTATGAGATCGGTACTCACAATGAATTAATGAGGTGATTAAAGCGCCACCTTGTCTAATTAGCATTTAGAACTAATTTATGGACCAATTGTACTCACGTCTTCAAATACTTTTAGTAAGGCAAAATTTATGGGAACCATCATGGTGGTAGCAGCAGTGTTGGTAATCCACATAGACGCAAAGGTGGTGACACAACACATAGCAAGCAGTAGCCTGGAAAAAATTCGTCTCTTTTATTTTTACCCTTATGATGAAAATTGCTTATCAGGCCGGTTAGACGGCTAAATAAAACTGAACATAGCTGTTACTACATCATAGTTCACAATAAAATAAACATTAGTGATCATTGGTCACGCTTATCATAATCTTGTTGAAATGAAAAGATTCCTTTAGATTTTAATTTTGTTGTATATTTATTTTGGGGTTTTACCCATACATTAAAATAAAGGAAATGAATGAGGTATGGTGTTCTTCAATTGAAAAGGCTTCGGTTTCTCCGATTGATATTGTCTAGCAGACTGATTCGAAGAAATACATTGACGTCGGAGCTCCTTAACTCTCAAGATTCATGCACCATCGCAGATACACTTTCGCATGTACCTACTTTCGCAGATGTCACAGACTATGTTAAAGATCCTATTAGTATTTATTTTACAAAATCTACATTATTCTATCATACATCTACCACATTAGGTTCACAAGATAGTAACATATACATCCATTGAGTTTCTTGTCGGTTATTTTCTATAGAACCAACTTTTTGAAACCGTTCGTGGAGTTATTTATTAGTAATATAGATAAATTAAGTCGTTAGATATTAGTGCCAGAGATAGGTTTTCATAAAATAAAATAAAAAATATTATATTGTCATTTGCTTCCAATAGATCATTTTGTATTGCCTACTTATTGCTTTGTAACTAATAAGGTATAAAGTTTGGGATCAGCAACAGTTATTTACACGATTTACGATCTCTTTAGAATTATCATATATTATAAGTTTTTTTAATTTTGAATATAGCAAAGTTATCATTTGTTTGTTTCTCCTTTAGAAAAAGCATTATATAAGGTATTGTAATACTAATATGACTCATACTTACTTTACATGAGAATAGCCTATAGTTTGTATGGTAAAGTAAGCCAAGCGTTTATGGAGTCCCGACTGTTCAACAGAAGATGCCAGAATCAAACTTCCCAAGAACATCATAACTGAATCCTGTAAATAAAACGAATTATATAGGTATAAGATATATTTGAAATTAATTATTTTATTAAATTGTTAATTGCGGTTTTGGTTCAGTAGAATTTGCTTCGTAGTCGTCATTATGAATCAAGTAGCTCAGTAGTAAGAGAGGCTGGTGTAATTAACTAGAAGGTTCAATTCAAGCTCGCAATGAATTATTTTTTTCTACAACTTAATTCGCTTTGGCATCATAGTATCATTATATGAAACGATGCATGAATGCAGATGAAGCAAAAGGGTTATGTAAGGATGGTAGCACGTGGCGTTCCGTAGTTTCTGCTTACCCTCTTGGGAAAAGGGCCTGACTTTATATATGTATGTATCTACTATCGTTGTAGTTATTATATATATATAAATTTGTATCCATAGAGTATCTTTTATTGAACTGAAAAAGTACGGGGAGATTTTACACAAGAAATCTGTCCTAAGAGATTTAAGCTTAGTCCAGAGTTACATTTTTGATCAAGCAAGCATGCACTTTCTATGAAAATTAAATTACGAAAAACATTTCCTTTACGAAAATCAACTCAATTTGCCCTTTTATATTTTGACTCCGGGCGGTTATCGTGTCTACCGCAGTCACAACGCCACTTTACGTACCTATATGGAAAATAAAACTATTCTTAAATTTACGACTAGCCACTTTATTCGGAGAACAAATTACGAGTATATTGAGGTGTATTATAATTGGCCCACCTAAATTTCGCCGACGCGGTAATAAACATTCATTCACAATTCCAAACCTCGCGCTGCTGCTGAAATCCTAACTGAAAAACTCATTTACACTTTGCCCGACTCAAGTATCGAACGACGGCTAAGGCCAGTAAGATAGAAACACACATTATTAGTTTCAAATACTCACATTCATATAATTCTTGCAGCAAGTTCGTGTATCCATCACATCAGCTAACGGGAAAGTCACGATTGGCAAAAATGACGTCACCGCTAGTGGGATGCATTCCGTTACCCAGAATATGGCCATTAGAATTAGTGTGTATAAAGTCCATTGGTATTTCTAGAATGAAAACGATTACATAAATACATAGAATTGTTTTTGGATCCAGAAAAAATGTTCATAATATGGCCATCTACATGTGGCCATCTTTCCTTAATCGACCGGGAAAAATTGCCACATCGATATAAAAATGAACGACTAGGCATAGATTCAAATTTTGAAGTTAAAATACAACACATGAACGATACCAAACATGGTAAAACATAATAAATACACATTTCCGTTGAACATTTTTCACCACAAAGTTAGATATGAATCAAGTGAAAAAAAAAAAAAAAAATGTACTTTTGAAAACATATAAAATGGTTTTTTACTTGCGTTCGATATAATTTCACTATAACTTTGCGAGTCCTGCTAATGGCTGACCGAAGTGAACTAAACTTAAAGTGCTCTCATCCAGCTATTGGTGCCGAAAAACATTAAACTAGCCATCTGTCAAGTACGGCCATCTCCCTCGGACTTACTTTTGTTAGTAGCCATTTACCGACTACAAGTCGAAACTTTGGATTTCTACTGAAATCCCCATACAGAATTTTGACATATACATATTTTTTATTTGAGGGGCTCGTAGCTACCGCGGTGATCAGTCGATCTGTGATGTTAAGCAGCGCTTGCGGTCAGTCCTTGGATAGGTGACCATTTTTCATACATCGAGACTCCACCGTGCCTCGGAAAGTACGTTAAGCAGTTATGCAGCAGACCTATGACAATCATTATGGGTGTCAGCAGCCCAAAAAAGTCTGACAACCAGTCTAACCTTAGAGTCGTATCAGTCTCTCCCAGTAATTGGGTGGCGGAGTTCAGTTGGCGATCGCTCCTGATATTCAGCCGCAACCGGTGAGACTAGAAGCCACTCCAATGAAGTTGGGAAAACGCATTGCAGGTGAGGATTTTTCAAAATTCAAGATGAAAAACATAACATACCTCTGGAGGGAATGGTGATAGAACGGCGATCATAATAATCGGCGAAAGGACGACCACAACGCCGTGCCAATGTACTGTTATAAATAATTTCGCTTTCTCTTTTATTGTTACTATAGGATCGTCCGGTGCTTTCCTGAAAACAAACAATAGGAAAATAGGCTGCTGTTTGTAATTTTAACATTATTTAATCTTTGTTCCACATTATGTATTAGTATTCCGTTATTTACTATTGTTTAGAAACAATTTCTTCACATGTATAGACATCCAGAACCGGAACAAGTGCGGATCATACAAATATTTATCACGTGCAGGTGTCGAACCCGCAACACGTAGTATAGCAGTATAACTCAACCGCTCTGACAAACATGCCGTTTTGGAGATGGAAATTGGAGAATAAACAAAAAATCTTGAAACATGCCTGAACCAATGAAAGTGAAAGTTTTACGTCTATTTAGAAAAATTTTATCTCGCATAAACCACCGACGGATGGGCAATTGAATATGTAAAAAAACGCATGTCTTGTATAAAAATTTCATTAGAAATATTTCCAAAAACAAAATCGACTACTAAATATAGAAAAAAGGAGGAGAGAAAGGAAAGGTCTGCCAGCAATAAACTTAAAAATATAAAGATTCATACCTCATAATTGCCTCGGTTTATTACTGATGCACTAGTAGTATCCAATAATATTTAGTAATAGTCTTCAAGAACCACGAGAAAAATTCGGAAAATATTCTCTTCACTTTTCCATTTGACTTCTAGACAATTCTCTAACTGGCAAGAATATTCTAAATTTGAAATTCAAATAATTTTATGCCTATGATTTATTATTACCATCCAGTTTTATTTTTAATATACTGACTGACCAAGGAGGCGTGCGCCAGATTGGAGACTAGGTTGTTCTGCTAAATAGGTCTAAGTAGCATCCTGGAGTTTGGAATTGTATCAGGTAGATGGCAATAATGTCCGCTCCTATTATATGAGACTTATGAACGGTATCGGCGAAATGTACATACATCCTCACCTAACTTTTGTTTGGTAACATGGCCTCCCGGGTGTATGTTAAAATCGATCTACCTGTCTACAATTAAATTAGGTACTTTACTAGTAGACATTTTCTATATATAGATAACGTAGGCATTTTGTATAAAGTTAAAAGAATCATACAGTCAAAAAATGTTTTAAGTAATTATTCAATCATAATATTACTCATATATACAGTAATATTATGCCAAGCTACAAAATACTGTAACAAAATGGAGTGTTTGATAATGAAAGTTTCCGGAACAAACAGAACGTTTATCTTTGAAAGATTGTGTCATGCCGCCGCAGTGCCAACCGATGCTAAGTTCATTCAGTCTTTTATTTTTTCTTGAAAGTTTCACAAAGACGAAAAGTGTAGCGATGCCGGCGGCGTGCCATTATTGGAGGATCAAGGTTCGGTAGCCCGGCAACAGGCGAGTTAGCGCAGCCCGGTTCAGTCCACGAGTTGACGCGCGCGTGCGAACACTTACCACGAACTCAGTTTCCCGCCCATACTTTGGGCGGTCCGTAATATACGACTCTTGGCGTTCCACAAACGCGATATCAAAACACGTATAAAACTTACGGCAACGTAATATTGTGTGTTCGTTTGTGACAATAAATACGGAAATGTACCTAATTTATAATCTGTGTTATATCGTTAAACATTTAACGTAATCGCCGTGAAAGATGACCGGAGTCATTACATATTCATGATATTATCTCGTGAGTACTACGGTTCTGGCAACGCTATTGTGCTGTATCAACAGGTCAGTTTTTATCTCACGTTTGATTAATAATCTTGTAACTGATTGAAGATGTTATTTCTTCAATAAAATTAACTAGGTATTTTGTTTGTTACGTAAACTTTGTAACGATACAATTTTGTACGTTTGCAAATACATGAATAGACGAGTATTAACAGTGAAGCTATGAAAAAAAAAATAATGACCGTGAAACTTTTAAAAAGCTGTCTTTGTTTTAAACTGTGCGTATGAGGTAACACAATGCGAAACCATGTACAAATAAATGTTTGTACACCATATAATATGGTAGGATATAGCTTATTTTATAAACCTCAATGGATTCGATTCATATCATTTTATTTAGAAGTACCTAACTGAAATCCTACGTCCTTGGTTAGGTCACATTAGGTGGACAATGTTATTCCCTACACACCATTGACAAGAACCCAGAGGTCACGCTTGCAACCATTGCATCAATGTGCATTACATCACTGAATATGAGTATATTTCGTAGAGAACTGTCTTATTGATTTAGTAGTAATAAGCGCGACTATTGAGCGTGATATTGACGGTTCAATTCACAGGTCGGGCTTTTATTGGATTTTGATGTTAATAAATTTTTAGCAGCAGCGGATGATGGCAATACGCTCGGCCCCTATTCCATAAGATTTCATATTGGAATTACGTGTGTGTATACAATAGTACACTACTTACCCTTCAGGAGAAAAGGCGTGATGTTGTTATGGTCATGTAAGAAAATATACTAATGTAATGACCGAAACGCGGTTGGCAAAACTCATAAAATCTAATAGTGTTAGCATTAAAGCCTTTAAGAGTATTAGTAAGAGTAAGTCTTTAAGAATATTTCTATATCTATTAATTTGTGTACTGATTTCCTTATTTAAAACGTTATTTGATAAAACATAAGTATTAATAAACAAAATGCATAAAGCCTCTTTGTGGGTATAACGGCGGCGGTGACATATTCCGACACCGACCGTCGAAGGAGGACGATCATTCCGGTGTCTCGTGTTTTATTAATTGTAAAATCTGATAATAAAAGTAAACATTAATACTGCTGAATCGTATACTGTGACTATTATTCTTGGCTTCATCCTGAGGAGTTTACAGTTCAGAAGTGGGATCGGGATCTGCCCCCCACTGGCGCACAATGTATATACGAGGTACAACAGCGGAACATGTTGCAACTGATCGAGGCCATTCGTACACCACTTTCGTCGTGCTTGGTGTGCTACGGTTGATATTTGTATTGCTGAAAATGGAAAAATTTGGGTTTTGATGAAACCCACATCGACTACGTCATCTGGAGCCGAGCAAGTGACTTGTTGCCGTTGTGGCCAGAATGGACACAGCACTGCATTGTCGTCGCAGCAGCACGAGCAGCTCGAATTCTGCCGACTGCAGCAATAGCGCGGGTCGCGCTGGTGTAGCTGAAGTGACGAGCGAGCGACGCGTAGATGCTTGCGCAATAACTTATGTTACCGGGTAGTTACAACAATCTGGTGAGTCGTATGATGTTTGTTTTGATTCCGGTGCTGAATGTTCTCTTGTCAAGCAAAGTATTAGTCGTAATTTTATAGGCTAACGTGCTTAACACAAACGTTCGTATAAAGGATATATGTTAGGTTGTGCAGACGTAGACTGTACTGAACACATTTTTCGTGATGTTTTCATTGATGGTCATAGTTTAGCTATTTTATTTCACGTACTACCCGACAATTGTTTACAATGTGACGATTGGCAGAATTTTTTTAAAAACGAGCTTACACGATTAACACGACTAGTTCATCTTTGTTTATTTTCAAAACAAAACTCGGTTGCCATCTGTAGTTACCTACCTAAATCGATGCATAATTTAAATGAAGTTCAGAACAAAGAATCGTTAATATCATTGCTTAAGTGATCGCATATTTTTATTGTTGGATTCCCTCATACACGTTTTAAAACTTGTGAACTAAAGATTCGACTCGTGTTGAGTTCCTAGGCTATGATATCACTGCTGGTGAGTTAAGACCAAATCTAAGAAAGATCAAGCCCTGAATAATCTACCTTCTCCTGAGAATACTCATCAACTCGGACACTGATGACGATACAGCCTAGGTGCCTGTTGGAACAAAGGTGACTATTTTAAATGTGATGACTGAGCAGTCGGTCCATCCATGCTTTCTCCTAGTGTGGAGAGTACCACTGCTATTTATCATGATGAACGACTTCAACTGATTGGATTTGGCTTATTTATGCCCCTAGTGTGGAAATTGAATATCTACAGCAGTATAAATTCCCTAGTGTGAATTACTGTTATTTTGTGTTTCAACCAAAATGTATCCCCTAGTGTGGTGCACCTGTGAATTGTAGCCCCCAGTGTGGCATGTATGGTACTTACCCCCAGTGTGGTCATTCAAAACGTGTAATGTGATTGCCCCTAGTGTGAAAATTGAATATCTACAGCAGTATGAACTCCCTAGTGTGAATTACTATTATTTTATGTTTCAGCCAAAATGTATCCCCCAGTGTGGTGCACCTGTGAATTGTAGCCCGCAGTGTGGCATGTATGGTACTTACCCCCAGCGTGGTCATTCAAAACGTGTAATGTGATGGCCTCTAGCGTGGCACAAATGAATCGATGATTAAATAATTATGGAAAAGAAAAAGAAAGAAAATTAATATTATTTATTTATATAAGGTACACCAACAGCATATACATTATACATTCCATAATTCAGTTTACAGGTACAGGAGCTGATGTGTATGCCAATTACAGGTATACACGACATTTTATTAGCAACATATGAAATGTTAAATTTTAATTCTATAACAATATAAATTAAACTAGAACAAAAATAAAATTAATAATAAATAAAAAAATAGAAATTTAGTCTGACACTGGCCACCGAGGTGGTCGCGTGATGTCTTTCTGACATTATGAGTGGAACCGGGAGACACGTCCAGCTCCGGCAATTTAGAGCTAAATTCGTTGTACTGTATACACATCCTAGAAACTGGTGAGTGCCTTCTTACGTTAGTTCTACAGGTAGGTGGCTGAAAAAGTCTGGATATTGGCTGTCTAGAAAGCTTATATGGAACCGACAGCGTGATACGTCCAAGTAGCTGTTCACATTCGACCAAACCATTGACAATTTTGTACAAAAAAAAGCTGAATCATGGACAGTCCGGCAGTCTCGAAGCGAGTTAAGGTATATAAATTCAAATTCAAATATATTTTAATTCATGTAAGCCATTTACAGGCATTTGTGAATGGTCGGGTTCTGGTTGCCACGTTTCAAGGTGTTGATTTGTAATGGAGAAGAACGGGCAGGAAACTCCATGGTTACTCTTTTTATTAACTCGGAATTGTATATACAATATTTATTTATACATTGATCTCGAAAAACAATTATGTGAGTACAATGTAGTTTAAAGGGGTCTAACTTATGTAAGTCTGAAACTTTACGATGTCCAGTTTCATTATTTATTATTTTCCATGTCGTTTTGGTTTTATTATTCGATTTCTGTATCTGATTACTAATGTAAGCGGCTTTAGCCTGAACACAAATTTTCTTAATAATTTTAGTATATCTCCTAACATAATCATGAAAATCATTATTCGATGTATAAGACTTTTTATCATATAGTTTGTATAAGACATCTCTACTTCGCCTTATACCTTTGGTTGCCCAGGCACTGAATAGTATTTTATGTAATAATATAATAAACAAAGCTACAGTCAATTAATTTAGAATGTTATATTGTCAGTTAGTAAGTTGATACAATTGTACATTAATTTAATTATTGGTACTTGATGTAGTTATAAGGACAGTACATGGTTTGAGGACATACCCACCTAACGAATGGCCGAGCTGAATTCGGGGATGGGGACATCCCCGCAGCAGAATGGCCGTCTGTTAGCATTAAAGCCTTTAAGAGTATTAGTAAGAGTAAGTCTTTAAGAATATTTCTATATCTATTAATTTGTGTACTGATTTCCTTATTTAAAACGTTATTTGATAAAACATAAGTATTAATAAACAAAATGCATAAAGCCTCTTTGTGGGTATAACGGCGGCGGTGACATATTCCGACACCGACCGTCGAAGGAGGACGATCATTCCGGTGTCTCGTGTTTTATTAATTGTAAAATCTGATAATAAAAGTAAACATTAATACTGCTGAATCGTATACTGTGACTATTATTCTTGGCTTCATCCTGAGGAGTTTACAATAGGTACCTTCATTTCAACAAGTAAACGTTTTGGCTGTAAGACAACTGTTTGCGTTTCATCATTGTGATTGTAGGATTTGTCATGTCTCTGAATGTGAAGTGTTTTTTTATTATAACATTTTACAGATACTATTTTATTGTTTTTTTCTGTGTATCATTGGTCTCATTAGATGTGTTAATGGTCTCGTTGGATGTGGCTGCGTGGATAATTTGTGATTTTAGTAATTAATTTTTATTCTAGTATTGTTATAATATGTTTCAACGAAAATTGAGAAAATAAAAATAAAAACTTAAATACCCTTGTATTTAAGTTTTTATTTTTATTTTGATATTTACATATATTATATTTAAAATGTTACAAATGGGTTAGTAGTGAATTTGTTCACTCTACCAAAGTGAACCAAAATGTAACGACGCTAGATGGAAAATCATCACAACATAAAAATATCAACACAAGACAATGAGCACGCAGGCGCAACCAGTTTCCTTATACATAGTGACATGACAAAGGGAAGATTTTTGAGACGGGAAAGAAAGGGCAGCTACCATAACCGTTATAGCTACTGGAAAACGTTTCTTTAGAAACGTATATCTAGTATTCCTAAGAGTATTGTTTAGCCAGCTTCTGACAAAATTGCCTTGAAATACGTGCAAAATAGGTATTTGGGCGTTAACGTTACTTACATCGAAATCTTAATGAATTCATTTTATTTTGGTCTGTATCGTTTTGTCAGATTATAAACAAGGTCGACAAGCTTTTTTTTTTTTTTTCAAAATTTTGATTAATTTAAAAATTATCACGAGAAATAAGGAAGAATTTTAGTTTAAAAAAAAATCGCATTTTGAGGGTTCATTATTTCTCAATCTATAAACAATATCAAATAACAAAAACGTGACGACCTAGTTTTTACTTGTGTCTATAACAATACAAAATCAGCTAAATCAGCTCATGTTAAGTGGGGTCACTCATTTTGTATGAAAACTTTTAACAAAGCTATAGTCTTCATAAAAAAAAAAAATACTATAATAAATATTCCACCATTTTGACCAATAATAATTATAAGGTTGAGTTGCGTTATTAGTCCTCAGATTGGTGACCATTATTTTTACATGGAGACCCCTCTATGCTTATTATTGTTATACAAATCCATAGTTATGGTATGACACTCGTTTTAGGCAGTCGGCCCAGCCTCATAGCTGCTTTAACCTCAGGACATATTATTTCGAGGCTACAATTTTTGTTTAAAACACACTTTGTCCCTCTCTATGATTTCTCTTGTATCGTGGGTACAGTTTACAAACATACATGTCACATGCACACACAACAACAACCCGACCCGAAACAATTATCTGTAGATCATACACATATTTGTTCCGTGCGGGGATCGAACCCGCGACACGTAGCGCAGAAAGCTAATCACTTAGCCACTGCGCCAACCGTATCGTCATATTCACTATTGTTATTACAGTACTTTACTTCTGGAAGTTAGACAGTAGTTATTTTTACTAAAATAGTAAAATAATTGTGTAAGGTAATTATTATGACATCTCTGACATAACATGTCATTCTATAGGCGTGCTGGTCGGGCCAGGGTTGTAAATATATTTATTGTGTTGTATTTAATATCATAAGCAGTAAGGATTTTTGTTATTAACAAGATATAATATTATTATTACATTATAAGACGACACGATTGCCGCACCGCACCTACGATATAGGGAGTAATGTAGCGACGCTTAAAAAAATAAAAATATTTGGCCTAGTTGGATAAACAAACATTTACTATTTATTTATATATAGGCATACGCCTCATTGTTCTGCAGGTCGCAAACGCGACGGCTGAGCGTACAATCCTGGGTTCAATTCCTAGGTGAGCTAAAGTGTTACTGGGTCTTTTTTTAGATATAAGTAGAAATTCTCAATAGCAGGATGGAGTTTGGAACTATGCCCGGTAGATGGCAGTAGGCAGGCTTCTTTTATAAATGTGAGTGTAAACCCTTGCCTTTTGTCAGTTGTCATCCATTTTACCTCCCGGCTGCGTGTTCAAAACCCTTTGGGAAGTATTTAATTCGCCTGTAGGTATAGGCGTGACGCTAAGTTATGTTATTTTTATTTGGGTTTATTGGGTACCGTGCACTATGGTTGAGCAAAGCGACGCTGATGCACGCATTATACTCGTGAACGGGTGCCGTTTATTGGGTCTGGTCAGCTCATAGATGCCATGACAATTTTATCAATAATTATATTATTATATTCTTCATAATTATTAAACTTGAGTTTCGGGCTTACCTACATAAGTTAGACTTGTACAACATTGTACGCACATAACTGTTGTTCGAGATCAATGTATAAATTAATATTATATGTAAAATTCCGAGTTAAACAGAGTAAGTAACCATTGAGTTTCTTGCCCGTTCTTCTCCATTGATAATCTACACTTTCGGACGTGGAAACTATAGTCTGACGATATGATAAGTGCCTGAAAATGGTTTACATAAATAAAAATATATTTGATTTGATTTGATTATAAGTAGTTGACAAAAAGCTAGGTTGTTGATCTGTCATTCAGCTTTTAGACATGAGCGCATAACCTGCTCTGGCCAGGCTGGGTCAATTAGGATGAAGAAATAGCTAGCGCAGAGCATGCCTTACAGATAAGACATTCATGGCGAGTGCCAACTATTGCTTCGATGACTAATACACAGTTGAAGATCTCATTATAATTAAGAACATCATTAACAAACGTCTAATTTATCAGTCGAGACGAAAGGAGGTTCAAAGTAAAATTGTAGGTACTTCTTGCGTTGATCCTGGTACAAGTTCCATTTCGGGAATGTGTTATTGGGAACACTATCGGCAATGTATAATTTGGATACCCTTTTAAAATAGTAAATATACTATGAGTACATAGTCATTGATTGTAAATCGTAATTAAAATATAGCGTGTTAAAAATGTCGTTTAAATCCTACATTTTTAGTTTAGTGACTAAATAATTCTAACAATTTGAACGGACCCTTAGAAGGTGCAGTACAAAGCAGAACAACGAGGTTGAGTAGTTTAATAAACTTTAGAGAAAAACATCCTGTCTAGAATTTTATCGGAAAAATCGAGCAAATTGGCGAGAATAGTCGATAGGTACAGTCCTGATACGGCTAAAGAAAACAGTTATTTATTTAACTGCCGTAACTTACCTACAGTCAATCTACAAGTTAAATGTATATGTGAGTTGTTATTTTTCTACTAATATTATAAATTAACTCATTGACATAAGACTGACTCATTGGTTTAGTGACTGCTGAGCGTCCTGGGTTCGATTCCCGGGTCGGCCAAAGTGTTATTCGGTTTTCCTGTATGGAAGTTCTCAGTGGTAGCACGAAGTCTGGAACTGTGCCCGGTAGATGGCAATAGGCTCAACCCCTATTACATGGGACTCAATAACAGCATAGGCGAAGAGTGGGTGTACAGTAGTACACCTCTGCCTAACCTTTCGGGGAATACAAGCGTGATGTTATGTTAATATTATAAATGCGATAGTTTATTTAGATGTTGTTAATCAAATTAATGACGCCTTAACGAACGAATTTGCATAAAATTTTACAGACGGGTAGACCATACGTCAGGACATGGGATATGTTTTATATCGGTACCTACTTTGTTCCTTTGAGATAGCTAATTTGCAATGTTCTATTATCCTGTCATTTTTCGATATGATATCATTTTCTTTCCTCTATGCTACCGAAGCCGTGAACAGCCGGTAGTTTATTATACAAATACGTCAACACAGCAACCCAACCACTAAACTTACTGATTGTGCTGGTACCAGCAATCGTCTCCAGTATATTTACTAGGCTGTTGGCTGGAAAAAATTTATGTATAAGAGATTTCAGCAAGTCAGGCAGTGCAGGTAGAATTTGTAAGCTATCAGAATTACTAAGTTACCAGAGGTCCCTTAGTGAGCCTCATGGTCGCAAGTACGGCTGTTGAGAATGAGGTCCTGGATTTGATTTCAAAGTCAGCCAAAATCTTATTGGGAATATCTCAAATTCTTGTTAGCAGACCGGAGTTTGGAATTGGGTCCAATAAATAGCAATAGGCTCGTCCCGTTTACATGGTACTCAATAACGGCTTGGGCTATATGTACCTATATATATCATGCAAAGTTCTTGATTAGCTGGTTATAGCAAGGCGGCCATAAGATTTCTGGTATAGTAATCTTTACATCCTCAACAACAATACATTATTTGGAATATCCTTCCAATCGCTTTATCTCCATACAGCGATTCTGAAAGACCTTCATTACTGTTCATCCCAAATTTACACAAAGGATCGTAGCGAGACCGGAGCTGGCATTTAAACTATATTTATTCAGGGACCAACAATGTTTGCACATTGAGCAAGCGATCCTTTCATAGCCTTTTATAGCCGCTTCAGTTCGCTATTTCCCAACGCTATTATATTACATATATTATGCTGTCAATAATACAACATACAAATTTTCTCTCTATCTATTGTAATACTAGCGACCCGCCCCGGCTTCGCACGGGTAACAGAGCATATACGTCTTCATTTTTTTTCTGTCGTAGTGTCGTACCAGCCTGTTATGTATGTCGAGCATTTACTCGGCGCACGCCAATAAAGCTCCCAGTCGGCATGATTTTCCCGACATCTTCAACTAATGTCGTCATATTTCAGTTAATTTACACAAAAACTTAACGAATTATACACCTAAACCTTCCTCATGAATCACTCTGTCTATTGGTGAAAACCGCATGAAAATTCGTTCCGTAGTTTTTGAATTTATCGCGAACAGACAGACAGACAGACGCGGCGGCGGACTTTGTTTTATAATACGAGTACGAGTATGTAGTGATTATAATCCGCGAACGGCATCAGGCCTAAGTGGGACTAAGGCCTGACCCAAATCATTCAGAGAAGAGGCTCCTGCCCATAGTGTAGATCTGGTATTAAATAATTAAATCTCTTTTCTAAACTAACTTTCCTTTATCTTCCTTCCGAATTGCTTTTCCGTCAGATTAATGTATTGTTTTCGTCATTTTTTCACACTTTAAACAAATAAGTCAGTTTGAATACACGAATAAACATAATACAATATTACGCTCTGGTGATGTTCGCGTACCCGAAAACAATACAAAAACAGTAAAACGATACTAAAAGCTGTACCTTCGGGATTGATGAGTGGATTACCGATAACGATAGCGAAGGATACTCTGCGCCTATCGGGTGACACGTATCAGCTGATTCTATTGATTGTGACAACTGATTTTACCATATCAGTGTATGACACATGATTGTAAAGCTGTAGGTTTACAGTTTTTTTTTTGTATTTTCAATTTGAAAAATTTTTGGCTCTGATAAAACGGCGCTATTTAGGAATCATGGAGTTGTTTGGGGCTAATTTTTTTTGTTATTAGTGAATTTTTTATTTTCGAAACTAAATTGAAAATACCTTTGCCTTTAAAATAATAATAATAATTTTAAGGTTACTAAATCCCATTTAGTCCCGCAGTTTCCATTTTAAAGTAGGTACCTTCTTTATAAGATGCATTGTTAGTCTAGTATGCGTGTAGGTACTGGGTTAGATTTTTAGGTCAGTCAAATGGTTTTAGGTTTTTCTCGTAATACCTTTATTTTTAGCAGCCTGGAGCTTTGGGTCCCCGCCGTCGTCCGAAGAAAAAAGAAGATCTTTGCTTACGTCTTGGTAGCAGTTAAAGGAAATATTTACGCAGAAATAATACAGTATCGCGGTTGTATTCCCCGAAGAGTTAGGCAGAGGTGTACTGATTAACACCTACATTTCGCCGATGTCGTTATTAAGTCCCATGCAATAGGGGGCGTATTGCCATCTACCGGGCACAGTTCCAAACACCGTAATGCTACTGAGACTTTCCATATAGAAAAACCCAATAACACTTTGCTCGACCCGGGAATCGAACCCAGGACCTCATGCTCAACAGTCACGCTTGCGACCACTAGATCAATTAATCAGTCCAGCAAGAAAATGTTTTAATTTTATAAATACGCATTAATCGTACAATACGCACTTCATGCAAATCACATTATTATTAGCTTTATAGTAATAATTAACAATAATACCAGCTGAAATACTTGTCTGTCCTACTCACATGTCCACTTATGTTTTCACTAGTTAAAATGTCAAGTCGGTAAACACCGTGACTAATGGAATGGTACGATATCACATATCTCCTCCGTTTATTTGGCCAGCTTCCATAATGATTTCGAGATGCGGAGTATAATGAACTGAATTGCATTGCTAAGTACTTGTTTATAATGTTTATGTACAGTCAAATAAAGAGATATACAGGGTCACTTCATCATCAGCCAGAAGACGTCCACTGCTGAACGAAGGCCTCCCTCAAGGGGGGGTTTGCCATAATCCCCACGGTTAGCAGGCGGCTTGGGGATCGCAGTGGCTCACCGATTAGTGAGAGGACGCTGCTGCCCGTCCTCCGGTGTACCTGGACGTACCCGGGTCACTTGATATACATAAATTTTGTCAGGATTATGATCTTCTATCTGTAATCAGTTGTATTAAAACCTTTATATCTATGGAATAAAATGGAACGAATGTTCTACCGTTTCATTTTCTAATGACAGACATGACAGATAATGTAATGATTGTCGCAGATTTCATTGTGTCAGTGAGAACAACGTTTAGGTACCAATAATGTTGGATTACACATTTTCAGTTACTACGGATTTCTCTGATCTCAAATGGAGATCTACTTCTCAAGGGCGCTTGAAACTTGGAACTACTACCATAATATTTGATTGTTGTCGGGAGTTTACCGTAAAGGATTTGATCAAACTAAGTTTAAAAAAAGAATACAATACTGAAGGTAGAATTTGGTCTGAAATTAGATTTCACATCACAACTGAAACGTATGTACATTCCTTAACTCATCAAGAGATGAAATTTAGATATTAATATTGTTTTTGTCAATTGGTTTCCACTCATTAGCTAATTGGTTTAAGTCAGTTTCGCTGTTTTCTAAAATATAAACGATAATAAGATGGTACATGATAGTGTATTTTAGCTCCAGGTATTTTTAACTACACAATTACAGCTTAACATAAATAAAATAAGTAGGTCAGATTGTAAACAAAAGTGTTTTACATGTTTATTAGTTAGTTAGAGATATATATAACTACGAACCTATTATACAGTGTAAATAGCAATTTTTGGCACGAATATCGATAATTTTGGTCACACTAATTGTTGGCTAAATAAATGTGTAAAGAAAATGCCTCCGTGTAAAATATGAATATTACTTTTATAGCCGACACTTACTATGAAAACATTTAACATCTTCGTTCAATGTGTCTTATTGTATTGTTATTTGGTATAATAAAAGTGAGGATTCTTCGAATAGGCAAGGTGGTTAGACAGGCAGGCCGGGGTCCGACGGAGCCCGTTGACGTCGGACATTTGTATATGTGTTAGAATCGTTGTAAACTCTCATAGTGCGAATCAGGATTTTCTGTTGTCGCTTCACTCCAATACATTTTTTTTTTTGGTAGTGACATTGTATTTATTTCACTTTTTCTGTAAACATCAACAATATCGTACGGTACAAGTGCCAATCCTTACTTATAGAATTTTACTCTGTTTCTTACATTCTCATTGGGTTGCAAAGAAAGAGCACGCCCTGGACAGTTAGCCTCAATACCAGAATTGATGACTAGCTAATCTTTCCACTATGGTACGAGCGTTTCCCATTTGCTCGTGCTAACACGATAGACGAAGAAGATCATCATCGAAAGCCTTTCCTACACATTGCTGATGCTGACTATGAACTTTCTCCATTTTATCATTTATTTATCTATTTTTAGTATTCACATTCTAATTTAATATTGAATGTAATAGTTCAAATTGTCATAAGTCAGGTAGATACAAACTACTATATAAAATTCATAGAGTGGTCTCCCAACTGACGTCAAATAAAATTTACAGCTTCAGAAATCAAAATATATTATACGACCCTTCCGTTCCTGAGGGACTTAGTAACCGGGAGTAAGTTATTAGCCTTAGTGAATGTCGTTAGCTGGCCCATCACGTTTGCCCATCGGTGTATATTAAGCTTAAACTAAATTCTATCTACGTAAACGATATCGCTACTATCAATCTTTCCCGTTTCTTTATCTTCGTTCTCTTTTACTCTAAGTATGCTAACAGGTGTCAATTTATGCTGCAAATTCGCTGTTCTACCCCTATACAAACATGCCAAATCTGAATTTGAATTTTGTGGCTCTTGGAGAAGTTATTTGATAGTCTAGTGGTTTTTAGTATCGAGACAAGATCTTATCGATATCTGACAGATATAAGGGTAAAGTGTTAGGTGGTGGTATTATAGTAAAAGGGAGGGTAAAAGGGTGGTATTATATGCCTCATTAGTCTAGTGGTTGCAAGCACGACTGCTGAGCGTGAGATCCTGGGTTCGATTCCCGGGTCGGACAAAGTGTTATTGGGTTTTCTGTATGTATTCTAAATTCTCAGTAGCAACACGGAGCCTGGAACTGTGCCCGGTAGATGGTAATAGGCTCGCCCCCTATTACATGGGACTCAATAATAGCATCGGCGAAAAGTTGGTGTACAATAGTACACCTCTGCCTATCTCTTCAGGGAATACAGGCGTGAATATTATGTAATTACGTAGTATATGTATGATGGTTCACGTATTTTAGACCATTGTGATATATTCGGTTATAATACGCCAACAAATGGTTGGTTTGTGTGGCACAGATAATTTTACACGTTGCTGCGTATTCTGAATTTACACTACAAGCTAGAGGCATTTGTTTATGAAATATTTTGCTTGAGCTTTTAAGAGACATCAATCTATGAGAAGTTCTTATTACATATACTTGTGGTCCACGAAGAGTTAGGAAGAGAGGTACGTTTGTACGCCCATATTCCACTACTGATGTTATTAAATAAATAAAAATAAAAAAATTAAAATGCTTTTATTTTCAGACAGAAAGTCCATTTGGTTAGTACAACACACAACTTAGAAACTAGTGTTAGTACTTACATCTAAAAGGAAAACAATTAATGACTTTACGCCACAGTGGTATGTAGGCGTATCCAATGCCCCAGTATGGGACTGTCCCACCTGTCTGCAATGATATGCAGGATGCTGTTGGGGCCCATGTAACAAATGGCAAGACTATCGCCATACTCCAGACTGCTAATAAGACTTGTCTCACAGATAAACACAATAATAAATAAATAAGTTCAGCCTATTACTATCCCACTACTGGGCAAGGGTCTCTTCTCAGAATGACAAGAGTTAGGCTACCACGCTAGCCCGGTGCAGTTTATTCTTTGATGCAGTTAAAAAATGCAATAGTACTTTGGCTTTTTTTTTACCTCGATATCAAATCTTCGCTCTCAAACCAGTGAGTTCAAACGTCTGTATTGATATATCTACAGCTAGATACAAATATTCAATAAACAACTATTAAAGTAACCTTTTGAAAAGCATAATTAAAGCTAGTACATACGAGTATGTAACGCTCATGATAGGAACGAGTAAAGAGAAATTAACTTTGCTTTTTGTCGATAAACAACAACAACAAGAGTTGAAAATTCAAAATTAATGGCTGAATGTTTAAGCTCACTCCCGTTAATAAGTCCAGCGCTTTGGTTACATTATGTAGGTTTTTTTTTTTTTTTTTTGTTTTTTAAAAAACATTGCCCCACACTAGGATTTTCTCCTGTATCGTGGGTACAGTTTACAAAAAATACAATGTCCTACATAGAGAGAATACTTAAAGCCACGGTTGATAGTCTGCAAGAAAAACAACCAAAACGACAAAATAGGCTAAAATGAAAAAAATATTGTATTCTCACTATTAACTTAGCATCTTTATGACGAATATATTATGAAGGGTTAGGCAGGTATTAGGTTCGGCAATGCCGTTATTAAGACTTATGGCTGTTATTAGGATTTCCAAACTCCGAGCTGCTATTGAGAATATTTCTAACAGTAAACCCTCAGACTTGGCAGGTGCGCTGGCGACCTAAGCCAATGAGAAAGTTCCCACTATTAATATATTTTATTTGTTCTAGTGCTTTTCTCGCACTGGGTTGGGGTGTACTTTCCAAATTGAAATTAATAAATAAATAATAAACTATTGAGATGTGACTAAAATTTATATCTTTAATATCCACACAAACACAATTATATAATGCTATTTGCATACCAACAATGCACGCCTTAGTAACATGATACGCGCAAACACCGCTATCCGCCGCCCTATCTGCATATATATTTGTTCATATATAATATATACAGGGTGGCTCATTTAACGAGGGACATATTCAAGCACATGATAATTCATGCTCGCGTTTAACAAATAAAAATGTAAATCTAAAGCCTTAGAAAAAATATTGTAATAGCATACGTAGATAAAGTGTGGAAAAATACTCGTGCACGCAACTGCCTCTGGTGTTTGACTTTCATACTGCAAACATGAACTAGGACTGGGAAAATACCTACATAACATAAGCCTGTTTTCGCAGAGGGTTAGGCAGAGATGTACTATTGTTCACACATTTCGATGACTCCGTTTTTGATCCCATGTAATAGGGGGCCAGCCTATTGCCATCCATCGGACACAATTCGGAATTTCCAAACAAAAAAACCTAATAAACACTGCCCGACCTGGGAATTAGACCCAGGACTTGACAGTCTGGGAAACCTACCACCTATATCTATGATGAATTTTTATTATATTATTTTGGTAAATGTTAAAAGTACTTTTTTTCACACATTTTGTGACGAGAATCTTATACTGAATCTCCTTCAGTATCTAAGTAGGTACCTCGCTTATCCAGTCACTCTGTATATAGTCAGTAAACATTCATCGGCGTCTGTAATGGCAAAGTCGCCGGACGTCCTGACGCCTGTAGGCAAAGGCGATTAATTAAATCCTTTGCAAGCACCATCGAGCACAGTAGACGGATTAAACTGCTTTTTTCTGGATATATCCCCATTTATAGACAATAAAGGTAGAAAGAAAAAGTAAATAAAAGTAAAATAGACTTTATCTGGTGGAATAGGTTCAGATTATTGAAGGCGATGAAAATATTAAATTAAGAAATGGATAGTCGACGTCCTAAATTTGCGTTCTATCAAGAATTAGATCGTGTATGTCAGTCAATATGCTTACGAAAATATAATTACTAATAGCAGCTTTTCATGATCCTGATACGTGGGTAGTGAGATATTAAAGATTTCCATTACAACTGTGGAAAATACACACGTCATTATGATGAAATATTCTAGAATATAATTATACGGCTCAAAGAGTATGGTCATTATCACATTTCTTGTTTATGACATCGCATTTAGGATACAAGTAAATAAAAATAAGTTAAAAAAACAATTTGCAAGAAACAATATTTACCCTTCATATTATTATTTAATATAACAACGAAGCACCCAACAACAAACAGTTCTATTTTGAACTTAATACCTAGAACTAGTTATTTAAATAAAGTAAATAGCAGTTGCTCAAAATAGCAGCTATTTAAGATATCCATTTTACAGATTCATTTGTAGGGGAACGATGATTATATGCTATTTTACAGTTGAGCAAAAGTTATTAAAACGGGAACAACGACAGTGTTCAACTTAGTAGCGCGTCGTAAACACAGTGACATCATTGCTTGCTACAAAAAAGTAATTGACCGAGTTTAGTTCGTACTTTAGTACTCTAGGTAGTATTTACTAGGACTAGTTCGAGACGACTAGACTATGTACATAGATTCTCAGTAGCAGCACGGGAATTTGGAACTGACTGGCTCGCCCTTAAATGAGACTTGATAACGACATCGGCGAACGTTTTGCACATTTATTTTACTATCAAATTATACCGTACGCAATGACGTTGATGAAAACACTGAAACAGCGGTACAAAAGAAGACAACACTAGAAATAATATCAACGAAAGAAAATATTCATTAATGCATCAGAGCAAGTAGCCGTGACATTGAAGAAGATCTAAAAATAAAGGCAGTGTTCAGATAAAAAATACGTTGAAAAATTGTGTCTACAAAGACAATAAATAACAGTGCTGGTGGCATTTCGCACTAGTTATTTATTAGTTACGTTAAACAGGGTCTTGTTACGTTGGAAGCTGTTATAAAACGTAATTGAAACGATGTAGAATTTCTGTATTATGTCATGTGTATCATGCTGCTATAATTATTTCATTATTCAGTGGTTTATTATTCTGGCTACTAGTGACGTGTAGTGTTATTTCACGTGTCTTGATGTTGTAATTAATTTTCTTCTAGGTTTCTTTTTCATTGTTGTTTTGTATTTAAAAACGTTGGTCCACTTTTGCAATAATTTCTGTAGCGATGTATGTAATTCCTATATTAGTTTACAAACACCAATATTTACCACCCCAAACAACTATGTGTAGTTTATGGTCATCATCATCATCATTATTAGCCAGAAGACGTCCACTGCTGAACGAAGGCCTCCCCCTTAGACCACCACATCGAAC
Source organism: Shargacucullia verbasci (assembly GCA_947562105.1). Classification (NCBI taxonomy): domain Eukaryota; kingdom Metazoa; phylum Arthropoda; class Insecta; order Lepidoptera; family Noctuidae; genus Shargacucullia; species Shargacucullia verbasci. Next base: position 5,883,156 of record OX387289.1, on the reverse strand, counting down.
GACATTCCGCCACTTGCATCTATCGGTTGCGCGACTTTCACAATGTCGTCGGTCCACCTAGTAGGAGGCCTAAAGTAGTAAACAACTCGAACCCGTGACATCTAGCGTAGCAGTCGATTGCTCGACCACTGTGCTAACCGTGATTTCATCGTTCGCTATCAATATTCACATTTCGCACTTCCGTTGGGTACTGGATAAATCTGTAACATCAAACAAGCAATATGGATGAGGTGTTGTCACTCCTAGCGTAATGATCTCACAGTTGTCACTAACACTATTACCGCCGGTTGTATTGGTTAATTAATGGACTAATTTTGTCACTACAAGCTCATTACGCCGGGAGTTAGTTTAAGAAACGGAGCGCGAAAATAGTATTTCTCTCAGCCAACTCGGGCAGACCCGCATAGTCTAGGCATACCTACACAAATAGATAGCGGAGACTAAAGTTTGTGCCGATGTTTGTTTCCTTTGCTTCACCCGCTGTCTCTATCTACCAAGTTTTAAAAGATAAGTTATTGTAAGGAATATTTTTTTTTACATATACAACACTCATTCATAAACTCATTGACTACTTAGAAATCTCAAGAGCTACAAAGTTTAATTGAATTTTGACAGGAAGGTTTCCTTAAATTCCTTAGACGTTCAAAATGTACAGCAAGTCTGAAATAAAAGTATTGATTTGAATTGAAATAAAATGCAAGTATGAAAAAAAAAATCTACGCTGACGAAGCCACGAACAGCACTTCGTTGTCAATATTATGTTATTATTCACCAACATGTGCCTAACGCTAAAGATTACTTGTTTTTCAATGCAAGAACAAACAAGTTGTTCTTGTTTTGACTATTGACAGACAGTTTTCTCTGAATATCGTTCGAAAATCCTTATAAATATCCCTTAGCAGAGTCTTCTTTTTCCGTCATGTCAGAGTCATAAGCTCTCACATGAAAAGTGCTCAATATTGGAAAGCTTAGCCAGTCTGGCTGATTGAGTACCGTGCAGGATGCATGAGATATATGTATTAGGTATCGTCAATAGGAAAGCTATTGATTTTCATTTGTTGATGTTGTTTTGCTATGAGCTGTATATTATGGATTTTAGTTAAAAATCAACTTTACAACCTTTCACTTTAAGTTTATTTTTACTTAATTTTCCAGTTTGATTAAATAACATGTTGATATACCAAGTCCAAAATTGCGTCATAGATCATAGACGATGCTCACAAATTGTAATTTTATTCCTAAATGTCAGCCAGCTAGCAATATGAGTGGACTCGTTCATAGGTACATTTTCCCAAGTTCATTTGCATAAAACGAAATCAGTGTCTCTCATTCCTTGCCAGAGCATATTATCGTGAGTAATACAGATAAAAATGTGCACAAGCGGGCATAAAAAATATCGTTCTTTCGCTTCTAAACTTTCAGTCTAGTTTGAATTCTAGACAAATTTTATTAAGCTTAGCAACTTTGTAAATCGAATATTTTTATTCATAAGTAAAAATTATGAAGTACCTATATTCAAGAACTTTTAAAGAATTGATACAGTGTTTTTTTTTTTAAACGTTGCCCCTCATGCAACCCTGCCTTTACAAACAAAAATATTCACTTGCACAAACATCTAAACCGCGCAGAAGTAGATAACTCAACCAGTACGCCAACCATGCGTTAAATTGTCTTTCTAAATGATATAAATGTTATGTATGTAAAGAACATTGTTACAGCATAAGCTGGCAATAATCATATCTGGGCCCAAAATAACACCGTTAATAAAACAAAATATATAGATAGATAAACAATATATACAGAATATAATGCATATGATAAAGATAGATTTTGACCGCTAAGTTAGTTTCGGTATTTCGTCTCAGAGATAGTCATAGGAAATTTCGAGCGCATCTAGTTTAAAAAAAAAACATGTAAAGTGATTGAAAAATCTCAATTGATATAAACAATTTCATTTAATTTTAGTTCGTATGAGTTTAAGCGTTTTTAATCTATCACCCGTTTTTATTAATAAACAACGGTTATGTTGTTGAACATGGTTGCTATCCACTTAACTTGGTTAGGAGTAGCATTTATAACACGGAAAAAATGAAGAGTCTTATAAGATTATTCTGCGATTAAGATAGGGCACGTTTTTCTACACAGAAACGAAGATAGATGATACAAGTAAATCGTTCACAGTCGTTATATCCTTTGATGATGTATTGTTTTAATAAAACGTTTTCTTTTATATCGCAAATGGGATTTTGATTTGTATGAATGATCAGTCAGCGTCATAAGACAATTAATTCAGTCTTTAGTTTAATAAATATATTTAAAAAATAAGAATTCGTTGCTGGTCAAGGGCCTCTTCTCAGAATGAGAAGAGAAAGGCTTGAGTCCACCACGCTGACCCAGTGCGGATGACGTACTACACACACCATCGAGAACTCTAAAAACCCTTCTCATACGTGCAGGGTGAGTCTCTCATAATGTTTTCTTTCACTGATAACGCAAAAGGTAATCAAATTCTGATCGGCACATGATTTCGAAATTTCAGAAGTTTGGGAGTTTGAATTCAGACCCTCCTTCTTGAAAGGCAAAGGTTCAACCCCTAGCCTATTTATTGATTATAAATTCTCATTGTTAATAAGTATTAATTTTTGATAAAATAATTTTATTATTTATCACCTACTTTCAACGCTGCCTGTACCAATAAACCTCTCGTTAAACATAGAGTTCCCTCAATGACCGGTTTAGAAATAGTAGTTCCACTATTTATAGGAAGCTTTACAGGCAGTTTGACGAATTATACGTTTTAGTGGCCGTGGATATTGCGGCGTACAAACCTGCTGTAATCTCTTAATCGCCTTTTACGACACCATCGGGTAAATGAGAGAAGACCCGTACCTTTCTTCATGTTGTATAAAAGTGTATAGTGTATAGTTTAAGACTACTTTTTTTATTAAAGATTTTCTACATTTCTATTTCTCCTGTATCGTGTTTGGGAATTTATCCTGTGACATGTAGCATTGAAAGTTAATCGCTGAGCCAATGCGCCACCCAACATTTATCGAGCGTTATGAGGTAACTGATTTTTACAACTGGATTCTCATTATGCGTGGTTGTATTCAAGCCTTTTGTCAGTGCCGTAATAGTTCTGGTAATATTTGCCTCACGAGCCTAAGACCAGAGTCATAGAAGGACAGTATTAATTGCTAAAAGATATTGCCTATTTCAAGACCATCTGCCTGGCTAATCTTTCTACTCTTAGAACTACCTTACCTACTTTCATGACCAGAAATACAGCGTTTATACGATTATTAGCGTAGTGTTACATGACTAGTATTTTTCATAGATTGTACTGTTATTTATTTTTGTTACAGAATAAACAATGATGGAGACAGACAAAATGTCGACTGCTTCGTCAGTGGGGGCTGCCGAACGGCGTCCACTACTGCAGGCTCTGGTCATTGAGAGGCGCATCCTGTTCGCCTGCACGTGTTTCATAGGACTGTGCACTTTCCTCTGGATTGCTGCCGTGTGCACTGAAAAGTGGGTGCATATAGAAGGTGGAAATGGTGAGTTTTGTTCAGTCAAACCTATGTTATTTTTCTTTATCTATCGTCCCCTTGTAACTTCTTGGTAATATTATCTTTAAGTTGCGCCTCGAGTTTTTTACGATCTTCTTCCTTCGATATTACGATCTTCTAGTTTAAGTCTTCTTCGCTCAAAAATCAGAACAAACAACAAGAACAACATTTTCGTAAAATTTGTACTTCATGATAACCTCTACATATTATCTATACATCTATACATATAAATAAAATTGGGGTGTCTGTTTGTAATATTGAAATAACCGTTTTTTACTACATGCATATGAATATATATATACGGTACATACACCAAAATAACATTTTTTACAATTTTTGTCTGTCTGTCTGTCTGTTTGTATAGGCTAATCTCTGAAATGGCTGGACCGATTTTGACGGGACTTTTATTGGCAGGTAGCTGATGTAATAAGGAGTAACTTAGGCTACTTTTATTTTAGAAAAAATCTTTTATTTTAGAAAAAATCTTTTATTTTTTCTAAAATCTTTTATTTTAGAAAAAAATAGGGTTTAGTGCATTTGGTCTTCTTAACTTCACGTAACTTTTATATATATTTTTATTTAAATGGCCTTTCGCACTAAAAATTACATTGTTAAGTTCCGACATCCACGCGAAAGAAGTCGCGGGCACAGCTAGTTATGATATAACATTCCCCTAATACTTGCCTAAAGAAGCTACTAACACTAATTCTTAACATACTTAATAATTATTATTAATCACAACAATATAATATTAAGTGTTTATGCGTGATGTTCTAAACAAAAAATTCGAAACCAATATACCTATTGACTAAAGTTATAATCTTGGAAAGTAAAATTCGCCCGCAAGCGGCAATGGAACTTGCGACAACCTCGTTTAGTACCTACACCAGTCTATATAGATTGTGACAAAGTTCGTGAAATATTGTAACCAACACAGTTTACAAATGTTGGTACTTCAACTGAAGCAAATTATTTCAGTTAACACTGAACATGTGGCAGTGGATAATAAATTCAGTCGGGTGGACAAAAATAAATGGCACGTGCGCTGTCTCCTTCTCCCTTCTGCTTAGCATGTTAAAGTTATAAAGTTGACTCTGGAACGACTTTTATTGCTACCATATGAAGTCTGAAAAATGTGCTAGATTTTATGTAAACTTTTCTTCACAATTGGGCGACTTAGATATACATATGTGTGACTAGCTTCTGCCCGCGTGGTTTCCGAACCCGTACATTTTTCCGGGATAAAAAGTAACCTACGTGCTATTCCAGTCTATAATCTATCTCTGTGCTAAATTTCATCCAGATCCGTTCAGCCGTTCTGGCGTAAAAGAGTAACAAAGATCCATCCATCCATCCTCACAAACTTTCACATTTATAATAGATATTAGTAGGATAATATTATATATAAGTAGGATATTAAAGTAGAATAATGGCAATCTGGACGGTAAAGGAGCTTGATAGTGTTAAGTATTTGTTAAGTGTAATGAAGGGTCTTACGGTATCTATTGTTTTGTATCTAACCGTTGTTAGTGAAAACGTTTGCTAGTGAATCGGTACTTAAGAGTAAAATTCCTAAAATTAATTATAATTAAATTGTTAAATTTGCATTTACGAAAATGCGCTGTGTCTCTTTATATTATTTAAACAGTAAAAACGTTAAGTATAAACGGACCATAATATATACGAGACTATATTTTCCAATATAATTACCAATTAAATTAAGCTTATACTGTATGACCTGTTATACGTCTTAACTTAACAATTTGAACAAAATGAACTCGTATCATCGTAACCAAGGTTAATTATTGAAATTCATTTCATTTAAAATTATTGAGAAAATTGTTCTCTCGTTGTATATTGGGTTCAAACTTTAGATGTGCCGCAGAATGACGAGGATGATGGCGCAGAGTGTAGCGAGTTGCGCATACATTAGTGGTATGATTGATGTTCATATATTGTTACGCAGCTCGTTAAGCAAGCATGATACTGTTCTAAGTTTAAGTTATAGAGGCAAAATGAACAACATCATTGGTGTATTGGTCAAGCATGGCTACTGAGCATTAGGTCTAGGTTTCGTTAACCAAGTTGGGCAAAGTGATATTGAGATTTGTGGTATCGAAATTTTCAGTAGACCAGAATTTGGAATTGCGTTCGGTAAACGGCAATTGACTCGCCCCCTACCTGTTACAATAGTAGGTACACCTCTGGCTATTAGATAATTCAATCTAGATACCGGCAATACTAACCTATACTTACCTATTATGATTTATCCTAAATATAAATTATTTGATGTTACTCAAACACGTGTGCAGCGTGAAAGTCGTGTAAACTCATCAATTCATGTAAATACACTGTCAAAATTATAGATACAGTACATTGCGAACATTATACAAATAAATGTCTGAATGTAAACATTTACTTTTGGTCTTTGGATACAAATTGCTAATTGCGTATTATAATCATTATATTTACTTGTTTCAAATTGTAATTTTTCTGTTAGAAAAATTACGTTTAAGTTTCAACACAGTGTTTATCATTGTGTGCGGTGTATAGCAATAAGCTCAACCCTCATTAGATGGAATTAATAACGACATTGACAAAATGTACAATAGAAGATACACTCTCCCTAACCCTTCGATAAATAGGCGTTATATAACGAAGCTATTGTGTCCTTCTAAAAAATAACCTTTTGGCACAATGACATCAAACTGGTGATGAACCACTGTTTACAATCAATGGTCTTCAAGCACAGAATTTGAGCTCAGAGATCCGTTGACCTACATTATGTTTATGAGTTGTTTCTAGACGGGCATCATTTCGGGTCATAAATGTTCTGTTGAACATGATTTGGCTTCTCCGTTGACATGATTCGGAGTCAGTCTTAATGACCAAGCTTGGCAAGCGTATTGATGGTTCCAATCATATTCAGAATATATTGAAATCTCGCGACATCGATAAAATGTAATATTATATTGTCCCTCGTTTCAACATCTTGATATTCAATAGTTCCATGGCACAGTTTCCCAGAGATCCGCAAGGTTTGAATTCGCCAACATATTTTAAATTTTCAGTATTATATATCTAATAAACCTCGCCGTGGCTTAATATAGTGTTAAAAATTGAAAAATTACAGTTTAATTGGTAATTCATACCGATATTTAGATTAAAAATGTAAGAATTTTTGAATTTTTCAACAACTAAAAAGTTAACCGACATTCAACAATGAATCTATCATTGAAGATATACATATAGATATTACCGGCTATTATTAAGGTAAAATAATCTGTCCATTAACAATCTTTATGACATAATATTACGGACAAGTAAACACGTCATGACGGTCTATCAAGCAGAGATAATATTTTATAGATGTTGTTATTCAGCCTGACATAATTCCTAAATCGGTTACGACATCCGAAGGAAGTGATGAGACGTTCTATTCATAGGCAAGTTACGGCGCGGTGTAACCGTTGTTTTAAAATTAGGGAAATCGTGTGCCATGCATCGGGCAGTTTGTATTAATTACAACCGTATGGCGGCGGGGTCGATGGCCTTTGATCTATTTCTGTGCCCTACAACTAGGCGAAGCTATAGAACGTTAAGATTGTACAACGATAACGTGCATTGTTTTTTTGAATTATTGCCAGATACATGGGAGCATTCCGTGACGTATTTAGACAGTTTTTGCGTTGTGACAAATTTTTGTCTGACTAAATTATTCAAAGCTTGGAATGCGCACGTGGGCCAAGTCCAAAGAACTATTGAAAATGGATAGGTAATGTTTTCTTTATATTAGAGTATGTATTATTTTGGAAATTACATAGCATCATCATCACGCCTGCATTCCCCGAAGGGTTAGGCAGAGGTGTACTTTTTGTACAGCCACGTTTCGTTGATGTCATTATTAAGTTCTATGTAATAGGGGAAGTTATTTTGGACATTAATTTAGAAAGTTAATCTAGTCTGAAATAATGAAGAGTTGTTCAAGATGTTTTCCTAGAATGATTTAAGTGGTAAAACGGAACTTCTTCGCTTCATTTAATATTTTAAAGAGTATTAGTACACTATTTTATAGTCGTTTTTGATCGACTGTATAAGCTAGTGAGACCGCAGTGGCAGTATTTTACTAGTGTATAAATAGTATTACAGCTTCTGACTGTAACTAAGAAAGTTCATGTCGGACATTACAAGTTCTAAACTAGACACAGAAAAGGCCGAAGTCGTTTGCCTTTTCAAAATGTAAAATGATACCAATATTTCAAAAGGGAAAGTTTGAAAAATCTTTCTTCCCAGGAATTATGTACAATATGAAAGTAAGCTTCTAAAATTAACAGCTACAACACAAACAAGTTGCTTAATATTTTAACGCCATCTGTCGGGCTAAAGCGATAACACAAAACCGGAATCGCACTATAAAAGTTTACAACAATTCTAGTATATATCGAAACGTCTGACATCAACCCTCAACGATCTCTGCTAAACATGAGGATCCTCCGGTCAGGCAAGGTGGTACAAGCTTAGCCTGGCGAGCCAATTTGTTAGAATTCTCTCTGTAGCTTCACTCCAATAGATGGCGATTTACTTTTTGCCATTTTGCGAGCAGGAGCCGCTACAAGGCAAAATTATTGGGTCAACATTCAGTTTTATTAAAGTAGTACTAGTATTAATAAGTAGTTTATTCAATGCTTTACTTTACTTTACTTTTTTAAAAAAACGTTGCCCCACACTAGGATTTCTCCTGTATCGTGGGTACAGTTTACAAACATACATGTCACATGCACTCACAACCAGACCCGAAACAACTATCTGTAGATCATACATATATTTGTTCCGTGCGGGGATCGAACCCGCGACACGTAGCGCAGAAAGCTAATCGCTTAGCCACTGCGCCAACCGTGTCGAAACGTGCTTTGGACGTGAGTCAGCGATTACATGGTCTCTATATAATATTGTATAATAAGAAAGCGTATTCCTTTCCGCACTGGGAAGCAGTTTCAATTTCAGTGAATAACATATAAAACTTCATCAACAATTACCACTAAATTTTTAAACCACTTCACAAATAGACGTAAAACATGTTGGCAAGAGGTGCCACCTCTGAAAACCAAATTATGTATTTGATCTATATTAATTACTACTTGCTAACTGCTTGGAACGAAGCCAAACGATCGTGAGGAGTCATTAACACTACCGATTGTTCCTAGCTTAATTTGTTCTGCGATTACAGGTGGTATTCGGCCCCCTGTCTTGTCGAAGGTGTCATTAAAAGTGGCTAGGCGTCCTTCTGAACGATACTAAATCTCTTCTGTCGTACCACGTGAGTTTTAGCTCTATCGTGGTGGAATAATCACCTAGTCAGCGAGTTAGCAACGAGGCTAACTCCTTGACAGCAGAAAATAATTCGTACGACTAAGAAATTTTCCAAGTCTAACGGTGGTCAAAAAGATAAAAAAGTATGTATAAAAACCAGCATTAATTTCACCATTTTTTTTCAGGTATTTACCTTCAAACGGGCCGGTATTTCATGTGGAGCGATACCGGAGTCTGGCGGATGTGCCGGTACGTGTTCCAGCCTAACAATACGATAACGCCGAAGGATGCACCTCAAAATATTACAGGGTTGGAAGGACAATTGATTGAAAGTAAGTGGGAATTAATACGAACAGCTTAAATATTCTAGAGCTTAGTCTGGTTATACAATTCAGAGTATTTCCCGTAAATCCTTCCAACTTCTAAGCATCGCCGCTTTGACGATCGAAAGTTATTGTTGACTGTCTGGGAATTTATGCTTTTGGATATATCTAGTGCCAGTAATAATTCATGATTTGGTTTAGTTGTAGAAGCGAGTAAACCATTTCATCTAATCACATAAAGCTACACGTGTCCACTGTAAACGCCAAGGTAATGTCATTATCACCACGCTAGGCTACTAATTCCAGTCCAATTGTATCACTTTGTATGCATAAGTGGTAGGCTGCATAAAATAAAACGATTTGGTTTGGTATATATTTATGTTACAGGTAAAACTAGACGAATTAGTAAACCTAGGTTTACCCGAGTATTCCTAATATAATCCGAACTCATTATTAAAAATAACATGAATTCAGCATTTACCCAGATACTCTTAGATTTACCCAGTGCCGGCTGGGTAATGTTAGGTTTGGTTAGGTTGGTATTTATCTATTATTACCCAGACAGACTTCGGTAAACCTAAGCGTACGCGGATAAGCTCCGAATTTAAAGTAATTTTTGGACTTCACTATATAGTTATGTATACCCGGGTAAACCTAGGTTTACTAATGCTTCTAGCATTATCCATAACATATATGTATATTATGTGAACAATCAATCAATGATTCAAACACCAGTAGATTTTCCTTCAACGCTGAAAAGATTTATAAACGCGTAAAATTAAAATTTAATGCAGTATGCATTAGTAAATCCAAACAATAGCTAGTTTTGTTACCAAAGCAAACCATAACAGTTTTAATCTAGTTCGCATTCCATTCAAACCTCGATAGTTTTTACCGACGACGGCGCGAAAATAGCAGTCCATTTTCAAACAATGCTATTGTACGTTGAAAATTCGAAAAAATATTCCAAATGAATTCAGCCGCAGCTCTGATTGGAAGCTATAGAATAAAATACAAAAAAACTATGAAGTGTTTAAATATCTCATGTGAATTTTTACGCCGTTCCAAAGCTACAGTGTGTTAGTTTATTTTTTCTCGCCACCTTCTGTTTTGGCTCACTCAGTCTGTCCATTAGCTCCTGCTGTTTTACTTTGCTGTAACGTTGTTTTCTTTTCTCAGTTAAGACTACTGAACATTTAATCTTCAATTAATAGTCAGTCCGTCAGCGGCTAGAAGGTTAGTGCTAGAGTATATTAGGAAAACGGTTCTGTTCTAAAAATATAATAAATAGTTGCTTTACGGTACTTTTCAGATATTGCAATGAAATATTAGTAAATATTGTAATTTTAGGATTTTCAATCCCCCATACATATATTACACCATATACTGTGATCGTATTTTTTATTTTTTCATATCAAAATTCTATTGAAAAGTTTGATCCGAATTAATTAACTCTGATTACGGATCAAAGTACGAAATTAAATATTGTTCCAAACATGGTGATTTTGAAGGTTACATTTAATGTTTATAAAGTTGTCAATCTGTTGCCTATCTCTAACGTAACGCTCTGACTTCTCCGTTGGAAATCAGATCTATGAAAGCTAAAAGCTCGAAGCGACAGAAATATAAAAATAAATTTTAAACTCTATTCCAATGAACAAAGTTCGTGAAACAAAGCACTTAGTTCCATCGCATCACGTTCTACTGAAGTATTTTTATAACAGAAGCTGCCTCACTAATGAGTTTAGAATAAAATTATGCCTCCACTTTTGTATTATGTGTTTACAGAAGACACTTATTTTTAATTTTAATCTCAAAACATTTAGGTCCGTGTACATTTATAGTGATACTGATACTGTCAGCCCATACCATCTCACGGCTGGGCAAAGGCCTCTCGTCATAACTTCCAGTTCTAACTGGTTCATCCCACCATCTTCTTCGTGACTTGCCGAAACGTCGTCTAGATGTGTCATAGCCCATTTTGGTTCACTGTTCTTCAGGCTATATTCTGGATCTCTAAGCCTTTCGCAATCCAGTTTAATAAGACCTCTCCCAAAGGTTTCTATGTAATTACAAAACCAATTCTCTTTCTCATCCGAATGTATTTTTAATTACTATGCAAATGACTTCATTTGTTGTAATTTTATTACGATTTTCGGCAAGAATGTTTCTAAGAATGTAGGTCTGTGGTATTCTTGCGACGCTCGTATAATTGTATTATGTTATTACCTACAATTTGTTAATATACTATTTGTATGGGGCAATCAATTTTGGTACTGGAAATAAAGTAATAAATATGTCAGTTAATAGTCCCAAGTCTCTTTTTATATATCGCTGTTATCTCAACGACCCCATAAATTTTGATTATGTCATCTGAACTTGTCAAATAATTTAAATTTTAAGTTTAGAAAAATTTCATGCAGGCTTTCTGTATATACTGGCTTGTTTATATGTGAAAAAGATAAATTACTTGGTTGTGAATTAATGGCCTTGTGTTAGCACTGGTAGACTAAATGCGACTGAATGCGGAAGGCGGATAATCGCATTTTGTGGCAAAACGTGATAGTACGGGCGCTTTTCTAGAAAATACATCCAAATATTGACTACTTTTATAACTTATTGACGATCATGGCATTTTCGGGTACGCTATTTATCATTAACCCGGCGAGAATGTGGCAGGGTATCTTATACCCGGATACTATTTCAAATATCGATATTTTATAAAATATTAATTTGGCAGCACTCACGCGCGGTTTAGCTGGGGGTAGAGGTGTGCGGGATAGGATGGTGGCGTGATCTCATTGTTGCGTTGGACGTTTGACGAGATATTCGCGCGCAAATCGCTCTCGGGTACGTCATACCCTGCCACATTCTTAGTGTATTTTTTTTTGCAAAGGTATTATGTTGTTATTTTTAGAGTTATTTAATAGAATTTTTTGACATTCTTAGTTTTTGATGAAAAATGAATCAAGCAATAGAAGAAGAACGTATCCGTAAATAATCCGTAATAATAGTTGTATTTATGGTAAAATTAATAAATAAATAAATATTGTTTCATATGCACCAAAGAAGAACAAAGTGGTTATTGCTATGTCCACAATGCACCACGATAACGCAATAGACGTATCTACAGGGGAGAAAAAGAAACCAGACATTATCACATTCTATAACTCCACCAAATCAGGAGTTGACGTAGTTGACGAGTTGAGCACCAATTACAATGTTCCTCGCAATAGTAAACGTGGGCCTATGACCTTATTCTAAGGTGTCTTGAACATGGCTGCTATCAACGCCTGCATTATTTATCGAACAAATAAAAATGTTACTGTACAGAGAACAGATTTTCTTCGCCTTTCGCTGATTGATAAACAACTACAAGAAAGGCAAGACAAAAAAAATCCAGTTTACATTCACCAACGAATCTCAAACCAGCTCGGTGAACCGTCACCTGGACCATCTGCAAATGTGTCTGGGCACTATGTGAGATTCCGCAAATGCCCAAATAAGAAAGATAGGAAGACCAAGTATTTTTGCAACACTTGCGGAAAACCCATTTGTATGGAACACGCGAAATTTTTGTGTCAAAATTATGCTGATCTAAAATAAGTTCCTAATTATATCTATAAGATAAAAAAAATATTTCGTATGTTTTTCTTATATATCATTTCACTGTCTTATGATTTATCAGTTATTAAGAATACTTTATAAATAATATTATAGTTTCTTGTTGGTTTTTGTAAACCTTTAGATTTAATCGCTACAAAATTACGTGCTAAACAGGATACTAATTAATAATTATGATTTCGCTCTAACAACATTTTATTTCATTTAAAGCCATAGAAAATAAATATTTATAATGATAAAATTTATAAAAAATACAAATAGTTTATAAAGTTATTAAATTAAGATACGTTAAAGTTCGGGCATTTCATACCCTGCCACATTTTTGATGTTATATCTTCTCACCACATTCTCGGCGGGTTAATAAAACATTGTCTTACCAAAACAAGGTTAGAAAGGATATTTTTGGTTTTAATCGTGTACGAGACTCATTTAATTAAATACCCGAAATTTCCCATATCCACCATGTGTTCTAACTAATAATATTACGCGTCTATCAAACATTGAATGGTGTGCAAAAGCGTACATTGGCTAAATGACGCGCGTACGGTAGTGTGCCCTCGTAAATCCAGCGCGTTGGCCCAGACGCAAGCGCAGTTAATCGTTCACAATGTGTTTACCTATTATTAACACATACAAATCTGTCGTTATATCCACGGTTTCTCTTCACGGTTTGTGTTAGATCACTCTGGTTATGTATAGCAATTTACTTCGCTATAACTTTTTAAAGAACAGTCTTGTTCATGTATGTACTCTGTATCTTCACACATTAATGGAAAAGTAAATAGACAAGCCTGGTATTTTATTTTCATTCCACTGCATTGCTGCTGAGTTACTCCATCCACCTTTTCTGCTTATAATTCACCAAACAACTTTAAAAAGTTTGTAAACATTTCCTTCTAAGAAGCAAAACTTTTCATTCTATCTATACACAATTTCGTCTACCATCTTGAATTTTTCAACTTATTTTCATCGTTGATTTTTTACTCGACTCAAATCAGGAGTGTCGAGTCGAGGAGAGTTCGGAGGTACAGAAAATAACAAAGGATCATTTTCCCTATTAAAAGTTGCAACACTTTCAAAATCTAGCTGGGATTATATGGACAGAGTAGATCTTTTCTAGTGGTTTCTTGTAGGCGTTATTAGAGGCTATGAGAACCTTTTCCTGCTAACGATACGCGTACATATATTGGAGGTTAAAAGATAATTATTACAGACTGCGGTAATCAAAATGTAAAACCGGTCGAAATGTCGCTATAATAGTTCGTTAATAAGCACTGGAACTGTCCCAAAAGACTGATGATGAGTGTTTAAATAGGCATTTCAACAATTATTATTAGTTGAAGAGTCATAGAACATCATTTTTTTTCTTACTTCATTATTGTAGGTACTTTCATGATAAGCTACTGAGCTTGGAATGCGGTATGCCTTTATTCTATTACAAATACAAGGCAAATCACCAATATACTTCATAGTCATATAATATTCTGAGCTCATTTTACCCATGGCTTTATTACACAATATGTTATTAATCACACTGTGTTCTAATGCCAGTAGATGACTGGCACAAGAACGTCGTATTGGAGACAAGAATTTAATATCATGATAAGAATGAGAAATATTATTTTATGTTTATGCATCATGCCTGGATGGAAATAATAATAATAAATCTAGCCTCTTAGTTTCTTATTGCTAGGTTGCAGACCTCTCTCTTAGAATGAAAAGGTTTAGGGCCTCGCTTAGCGAAAATAAAACATTTATTTAGCTCTAAACCTTAATTATTATAGAGGTTTCCCTCCCTTTATGAGTTCAGGCCGGTTCCTTAATGGGTACCTACATTATGCCGATATTGGCCATCGTCTTGCATGTGCATTGTATAACCCCAAAGAATTTCAAAGTGATTACATCTGGTACATACATTTATAGGTCTATTCATATCATACCTTTTTTTTTTTTTTTGATTATCGTGGTGAGAACCCATCATGGGCTATCTTCCGCCTGGGGGGGGCGGAGGGGTGTGCCGGACTCCTACCGGCTAAACTCACCACGGTGATCCGCCTCGACACCATATGGTGGGCCTCGGGAACTCTTACAAGACCGCACCGAACCCCACCACGGTGTCCTGCCGTGAGGCACTTCCCGGAGGGGGTGACTGTAAAGAGGCTACCCCCTCGTGCACGTCCCGGGGGAGACTGTAGAGAGGTCCCCCCGTTACCCTCGCTGGGTGCTGTGTGCACGGCGACACGGGACCACACCGTATCGCCGTCTTCTCGGGGGTCGCTAGACGAGAGCGCTAGCAGAGTCCCCACTCTGCGCGCTCGCGGCCCCTAAGGCCCCCCCCCCTAATTCATATCATACCTACTGCGTAGCTACAATATTATTTCCACCGAATATTTTCTTTAGAATTTTCTCTGTAGGGATATACAAAGAAAATTCTAAACATGAAAAAGCGAACAGTTTTTTTTTTTAGGTTAATGTTATTTTACCAGTTCTGTTAACGGAAACTTCAATAGATGGATGTTTGTTACTCAATCATGCCAGAATGGCTGAACGGATCTGGATGAAATTGGATTTGTTTGTTTGAATGCGCTAATCTCTGGAAAAATTATTTTGGAAGGTTGTAGGCTGTTTTTTATCCGGAAAAAAATGCAGGGGTTCGTAATCCACGCGGGCGAAGTCGCGGGCGGAAGCTAGTATATTTATATATCAACGACAAACTCTTTATGAAAAACTGTCAGTTTTGTAAACAGACACAATGGCTAATTCAGAGCGATAGTGAATAATTATGTGTTCATTTAATTAACCATTATCGTAAGACAAATAACCCGAGCCCGAGCGTCAATCTTATAAATAAACCAAGAAAATACATTAGTAAGACAAAGCGCGTCTTTGATTGCTCCTATAAGCTATCTCGGACAGGGAGCGGGCCTATCTCCACCGGGCACAATTCCAAACACCGGGCACAATTCCAAACACCGGGCAGCAGATTTCCTAACAGCATATCTCAACAACATTAGGAGGTCCAACATGAGAATTGTACTTATGCTCTTTCAATCAGGACTCATGCTCATGAGGCAGTTGATTTGAATGTGAGACGAAAGCTCTTCAATGAACATTGCTATGATTAAACACGGCCACAGGCCTCTTCTTAGAATGAAAACGTTGAGGCTTTACTCCACAACTCTGGCTTGTTGTGGGATCGTGAACCAGATACACCATGGAGAACTTTATGGAGCCCTCTCCGGTGTGGAAGAAGAACGCATATGAAAATCGAATTATAGTCTGAACATGAATTTGAAATGTTAGAAGTGTGGGCTGAAGGCAATCATTCAACCTATTACTAGGGTTTCCTGCTAATTTTATACCTCTTAACATAATATCAGTTGTCCATCACCACCCATGAATAGAAAAGCTGTGATCTCTTAGAGTCACTGCCTCATTCTAGTGTAGTGTAGTCTAGTGGTCGCGACAGCTGAGCTTGAGGTCTTGGTTTTAATTCCTGAGTCGGGCAAAGCGTTACTGTATGGAAATGCTCAGTAGCAACAAGGAGTCTGGAACTGTGCCCGGTAGACTGCAATAGGCTCGTCCCCTATTACGTGAGACTCAGTAACGGCATCGGCGAAATGTGGGTGTACAAATAGTACAGCTCTGCCTAACCCTTTGGGGAATACAGGCGTCATTCTATGTTGATCTATCCGATCCCGTAAATTTTATTCACAGTTGAAATCGAATGTACTGAAAGACTACGTGACTATATGCACGTGAGCATTGGAATCAAAAGTTTTGTTTGAAATAGTATCAAAAACAATCCGATGATTTACTAACTGTCTTCAGGTATGAAGTTTTATTAAAATTGAAAAGTCCGACTGTTGAGCGATGTACAGACAGCAACATAATTCTTCAAATAATGAAATTAATTTATCAAACAAACTGATAATTGATCTCAGCTAAACATTCACGAGCCGATGAATTCATACTGTTCTATTATAAATAAGTTATTAAAAAAATAAAAATTTTGAAAATTTTCAATCCTAATACTTCGTAATAATTAGATTCCTCTGATGCTTACTGACCACGAACCGGAAGACGCAGCGTAGGAAGGCCTCCTACTAGGTGGACCGACGACATTGTGAAAGTCGCGGGCAAACGATGGATGCAAGTGGCGGAATGTCGTTAGATGTGGTGGTCTAAGGGGGAGGCCTTCTTTCAGCAGTGGACGTCTTCTGGCTGATGATGATGCTTACTGTACCGTTTTCTCTCTGGCACTTGTTTCCGTAGCGATAGCAAATTCTATCGACATTGATAAATTCTTGTATCTGTTCTGTGATAAATTCTATGGACGACAATTGAAGGCCGTCGCAATTTCCTTTGCCATTAAATATATGTATTTTACACGGTGCGAGTGCCTAGTAATTGGGTGGCGGAGGTCAGAAGAAACCTTCTGACCTCTAAATAAAAAACGAACAAAAACGAAATACTCTAAGGTACGACTGGTTGTCAGACTTTTTGGGCTACTGACACCTGTAACGACTGTCATAAGTCTTCGTATGACACCCGCGACCAACTGCTTAACGTGCTTTCCGAGACACGGAGAATCGATATTCAAGTAGATATACATAAAAAATAAATAAAATGGACATACTTTTAGACTTACTTTTTATGTTAGTATAATAATTTATGTTTGCTGCAACTAAATAATCGTAAAAAGTTTATATTTAAATCAACTGTTTTTTCCTCCTAAATGTTAGAGAAAAAAGCAATTGCATCACTCGATAGGTACTTTCAAATGCTTTTTTTTTTTCAGTGTTGCAAAGTACTCGTATAATGTGTCTGTGTTGACCTGTCATTATGCTATTTTAGTAATAGTAGTGAGTTTAGGAATTTCATGAAAATAATGTTCTTTTTTTTTCTTTTCTTTCTTAAAAACGTTGCCCCACACTAGGATTTCTCCTGTATCGTGGGTACAGTTTACAAACATACATGTCACATGCACACACAACCAGACCTGAAACAACTATCTGTAGATCATACAAATATTTGTACCGTGCGGGGATCGAATCCGCGACACGTAGCGCAAAAAGCTAATCATTTAGCCACTGCGCCAACCGTGTCGTCATAATATAAACGTCATATAATGATGATTATGTAAAAGAAAAATAATTTCCTATCATTTGAACGCTTGCTTTCCATGCTCTGGTATGATTTCGAACCCGATCTACAGCACTAACTTTTTGAATCCATGCGTGGATAACAATTTGAAACAGAAAAAAAAAAACTAAAAGTAGCAGCCCGAAGTTTGGAAATGTGCCCTGTAACGGCAATTGCAGGAGACTCGCCATTATGTGACTTAATAATGGCATAGGCGAAATTTGGGTGTACAAAAAGGAAACCTCAGCTTCACTTCGGCGAACACAGGCTATATTATGATAAGTATGATAAGAAATTAATGTTCAAAATTTTGTTACGAAAAGTCTTTTACCTACCTTTTTATACAACACTATTAGTTAATTTTCTACCAACTTACCTACCTACCTTTGAGGGCATGCATTCGTGTAGAAGAATCATTCAATTTAATTATTTTCTTTTGTAATGACATTCCCTATTTATTTTATAAAAGCTCCCGTAACATAAAACCTTACACAGACAATGTTTTAGTCGCGCCGCGGGTAGCGACCTCATGTTGTGAGTTGAGATTGTAATAGTCATTATCGTTCCGCGAAACTCGTCTGAAGACACTCTTGTTAAATTAAAACTCTGCGGTATATATGCGTTTTACAGAGGAATAACGACATACTTTTATTTTCCATTGTAATGTGGCGAATTGCTAAGTAAATAATTTATTTAGCTATGTATACAATACTAGAGATTTTTTCGTCGTGACATGCAAAATATTAGGTTTCGTAGCCAATGTAGATATCTAACGTGAATAATAAATATTTCAGTATTTGATTTTATAAATATCTTAGAAATCTTAGAAAGTTTTAAGACGGCGCGGACGTACCTGCTTCTATAATAATTGAAAAGCATGCTAGGTATCCCTTCATAAAGCAAATAAAGACTCAACTATATTATGTCTACCTGGAAATCCGATATGGGACTAGTTATTAGCTGTTTTTATAATAACATGACGTCAGCAACCCATTAGCCCGACTCAGAGTTATTTAGAGAACATTTTTTCATAACTCTCTGGTTAGAGGCTCTAAATTATCTTCCAGTCAGCAACGAAGCATGTTTGGTAAATAGTTTATTCTTGTGGCTGACTGGTGTCTGTTCTGTAAAATAAAGACGTTAACAACTCATGCCTATTAAATCATTAAACCAGGTGCACATGATACCGAAAAATGTACTAAGAATCTTGTTTCGGCATCTGCGGAAACCATCTAAATTTTCACAAAGAATAAACACTGTTCGGGCCTGCCCACACAATAAGATTTATAGTCACCGATAAAAATACCACATTGGTTCTTTCAAGTCGCCAACAGGCCAACGGGATATCAACGGTGCGAGTCATGTAAATAAATAAACAATGGCGGAGTTAACGTAACTAAAGCAATGGATGGCGGGAATAGAAACCGTTTGGAGGCGAAGAACAACGCAAGCGCAAAGATAGAACAAGCGTGCAATTACGTAGCGAGGAACATAATTATCTTTCTTTACGAGTCTGCCCGAGTTCCACTGGTCATTAAATAGCTCGTGTGCATCTCAACTGGAATTGTTTTTTATTTCGCTCGTGAAAACGGTTTTAGCTAATCACCTTTAGCGGTATAGTTCTACTAAACTTGTTCGATAAGCTTTAAGTAAAAGTTTTACAAAGAACAAATTAATATATTGATTAGGCTCATTCGGGTCTTTATAACAAAGAACAGTGGACTGTATAAAAATATTATTTAATACTGCAATAACAATAAGGAGGTAAAACCAAGAAATGCCCGTAGTTCAGTGCGTCTGTGAACGGAGTGGTGAAAGGAGGCACGGCGGCGCGCGCGCAGCCGGGTTCGGTACCCCGGTCCCCGCGCCTTCGCTGGTGTCGCCTACACACATATGTGATGCGCCGACAATTTTTTAGTTTAATTTTTTTATAATATTTGCACCTAAATTCATTGTTCACAATGTTGTACTATATCGCATAGTGCAGTTAATAGAAAGGAAAAAAATATGTTCCTACGCCAGTTTATTTGTTCGAGTCCGCCAATACATGTCTAAAGTTCGTTTAATTCCATTTAGAAATCGTGAATAGATGTTCCTATATGCTATATCATACTTCATACCAGGCGCGAGCGATGCATTCAGTTCGATCGTATTGTTACACGGCTACTGCACAGGCAGTGCACGGTGAATGCGCAGACTTAAAAGCTCATCCACGTAGAGAGATTTTCTCGCCTCGTTCATCGGAAATGCGTGCAAAGTCCTATGGAAATCGACTCGTGTAGATAACTCGTGCAATAAGTATAATATCGTAGATAAAAAGGTGAAAACTGATCATGTAGATCATATTTGATTTTTCGTTTTATTTTCATATTTCATTTTGTTGCGATTTTGGGAAGGCATAACTAGCTAACTAGGCAACTAAGACCTATACGAGAAAGAAAATTACCTGTTCTTTTTGTTTTTGTAATTGGGCGGTAAATAGTGCTTTTTAAACGACAAGTATTTTTTATTTCAGTACGCCTTCTGTACTAGGTACGTTGTGTACCACATTTTTGATTGGAGAGACCGCCGAAACGGCGATGCCAACCAAACAACACTTTCACAATCAATGTTCAGTCCGTATGTTATACATATACACCTTATTTACAGTATTTAGTGTCAGCAATGTATTAAAATGTCTTTTAATTGTGTTGAGCGATGAGTCATGTTGGATCTCAAATCTCGCATTGCACATATTTTGGCATACAGCCCTTTCATTAGTAATTCAACACATTGTTTACAATTGATGTAATACATAGATATGCAGCTAAGAGAAACGTCATTTCGATAGAATAATTTATATGTTTCGTATCTTATATATAATCTATTTTCTATTCCCAGTATGTAGAACATAACATCCTTAATTCCTCGAAGAGTTATACAGAGATTACTCTTGTACTCCCACATTTCACACCTATGAAGTCTATTAAAGCGCTACTGAAAGTACCGATATTTATCGAACTTAGTACCTCACGTTCAGCAGCCTCATATCTTAATAGATAGACCAATTAGGCAGTCTTTTTAGGCTTTCTTTATTAGGCTTTTAAATGTAAGTACTGATAGCAATTTGGAGACATTGTAAAGTTAAGAAAAGCGATTTCGAAAAAAAAAAAACATCAATAACACAGCATTTATTGCAATGATTAAAGTTTCAACATTGAAAACGTATCGAAAACGGAAGGATTTCGGAAGTAAAAAGAATAAAAAAACATTTGTTTTGTTTTTACACGCTAAAATATTGAAAATGTATCGTAAAAATCTCGTATAAACGTTCACAAATCATTGGAACATCTTTTCATGCCCGTATGTCACGCATGAAATGTTTATGTAAACATTGTATCAAAATAACAAAAAATGCTAGTAGCTCTACTGTTTTATTCTAGATTATATTATATATAGAAAAAGATTTATAACGCGGTTGTTAGTGGAAACGCCAGGAGGGGACGCCCTAGAAGGACATATACGGACCTTATTGGTGATGAAAAAGGTCAGGTGCACGACCGGCGTTCATGTATGAAACGATGCATGAATGTACATAGATGAAGCAAAAGGGTTATGTAAGGATCGTAGCACATGGTGTTCCATAGTTTCTGCCCACCCCCATGGGAAAAAGGTGTGACTTTATGTATGTATGTATGTATTTTATATAATAATAATATAGAAACATGTTGAAACCTACTTTAGTCATATTTAATTATTTACAGATTTATTTTCACTTATCCCATCCTATCATCCTATCCTACTAATATTATAAATGTGAAAGTTTGCGAGGAGATTTGTTACTCAATCACGCCAGAACGGCTGAACGGATCTGGATGAAATTTGGCACAGGTAGATTATTTTTTGTCCCGGGAAACATGTACGGGTTCGTGAAGCCGCGGGCGGAAGCTAGTTATTTATACTTTTACGTTATACACCTACTTTCACATTACACCTCTTTGGTGAGCCACGTATGGCCACATTTTGTCATGTCATATGTCAATGCCCAAAAACCTATAGCGCTAATCGCAGCAATTTTTGGTGATACGTTGGTCACCACAATACAACCACACTCCTACAAGACAAATTTTTGTTTGATACTGAGTAAAGACTTCTTCTTATAGATAAAGTAACCTAAACAATAATTATCAACTTGTCAGAGAAATATCATTGACTGACTAATCTCGAAATTTAGACAGACTAACATTTTTGGTCATGTAGAAATTACCATCAAGCGTTGTTCTTTAATATATATGTCAACGAAAGTGGCACAGTCAACGAAATAAGTCGAACAATTTGTAATTTTGATATTGTTATATATAAGAAGATGTTCTTTACTCACAATTGCATTAGTCCAAAAAGTAATGAATTTTCAAGTATTCATTATTAAAACAACTTTTGAAACTAGAAATACAATGATATAGAAATACAATCTGGTTAGCAACGGATAATAATAAACTTGGCCGCAGAGAACTAATAGGTAATTAGTAAGTAGATTCGTAAGAAGCTGTTCCGCTTAAAATAAGCATGAGTAGTAATTTTCGGGTAATCCAGTGAGTCATTAGATAATTGTTTATATTGGATCTTCGATCGAAGCGTTAGCAACTTGCGATACCTATATATAAGCACACCTTGTATACCTATAATATACTAGCTGCCGCCCGTGGCGTCGCCCGCGTGGTTTACGAATAAAAAGTAGCTTATGTGCTCTTCCAGACTATAATCTATCTCTGTGCCAATTTTCATCCAGATCCGAACAGCCGTTCTGGCGTGATTCAGTAACAAATATTCATCTATCCATCCATCCATCCTCACAAACTTTGACATTTATAATATTAGTAGGATAATTTCCACAGGAATCGTTTTAAAAACAAACGTTTGAAGCCCTTGTAAAGTCATCAAAACTAATATCGTCATGATGTGTTGTCAAGTTCGTAGTCAATTGTATATAAATATAAGATGAATACTATAGACTCAATCTATACTGTAAGAAAACTGAAGAGGGATTATTTTTGTACATTCGATATTTTTTTCAGAAATTTTGATTGTGCCCTACTATCGATACAAAAGCAACAGTTTTAAAAAACTGTCCGTCTGTGTGTCTATCCTATTGAACACTAATAACATAAGAACTAGTGGACCGATTTCAATGAGACTTTCACTGTACATGTACGGTTCGAGTACATAATACAATATAATGTGGCTAATATATTCTGATATTAAAATTACCACAAAACAAAAAAACATAAATATAAGCGGCCTAATTAACGAAGCAACAAGTCGTAAAACACTGATTAAAGAGCAATCTAAACGATTATCGCACAATATATAAATCACACTTACTAAACAGTTAATAAAACCAACTGATCTTATATAATTTATAGCTTGTCTCGTAACCGGTAGATCCAAACGGACACATAAATAGCTTTCGTTTGTTGGATTAAAATTACACTTGGTATCGATAAAATTGGATGCCAATAGTGAGTGAGAAATATATCGAATCTATTTCGGTTTCATAATTATTCAGAACTAGCCGGTCGCGCGCGGCATTGCGCGTGGTGAACGATACACCGTATTATTATTTATACATTTGTGTGATAAGAAAGATAGATGCAGTTAGTTTTGAATATTTACTTACGCTAGTTTTTAGTATATGTGTATTATAATTGGTCGTGCAGAGTGGATTCCTCAGCGAGAACAAATCCTTATATCTTAGGCCATCGTTTCTTATGTTCATTACATATCTTACCCTTGTGATCTGGCTTACAATAAGGTTTCGCCGAAGATGACTTTCAGATGACTTTTTAGGCATATAGAAAGCCGTTCACTATGAAGAAATACCGATTGTGTTTGCGACATCTATTGTTAATTGCACACCTATAGGATGTACCAATCTAGGTACGTATATACCTATATATATCTATCCATCTATTTGTCATCATTGTATTACAGTTTTCATACAAAATTAAGAGCAGAATGAGTTAACCCAAAGAAATTTAAGCTACATTTTCGCATTACCGCGAATCTTAGATTAAAATCCTCGCGTAGCCTCGGGGTGAGATTTATGATGTCATAACAAACCGTAAGGCAAATCTATTAAATTTTTACCAAGTGTTTAAACTTGATATATAAGTACTTTACTTTTACTAGGTATATTAGCTTATTATATGTGTTATTAACATATATTTAAGTAAGTAGTACTAAAAACTTGTAAAGGCAAGTATTTCAATTGAAATGCATAACATTTAGCGTGCTTTCGTCTCGGTATTAATCGGTATTAATTTAGTCACTAGTATGAATAGAAAAAGCAAGTCAGAGATTAGCACGACCCACGAAGCAAGACGTTGTACGTCTTCCAAACATTCCGAATATATCATAATCGCGTTATTGCAGGCGACTGACGTTGACATTTGTCGTTTACTGAAAATTTAGTTTATGATACTGAGAAGCTTTGAATAGTAAATAAAATCGTTCAGTGTAACCTTTACGAGATATCGCAATGAATATTTGGGAATAGAAACTGTTATAATACATAACATCGCTTTTATCCGATGGGGTAGGCAGAAACTGTGGAAAGCCACATCGTCATTGAAGTTCTAACACCACGTAAGTCAAAAATAGAAACTTTTCAGGAGAGTGATAAACTGCATAATTCTACATAGACACTAGTACAATACTATTATATATTCATTTCATTTTACGACTTTCTATTGGACGATGCTTGTGTCTGAAACAACACGTCTTCCGATTCTCTAGTAAATGGCATCAAAATGTTAAAACCGCCAAAAAATTACTACTTATCGTGGTGTTAGAACTTCAACGACGACTTGCTACGATCCTTACATAACCCGTTTAATTCATCTACATTCATGCATGGATGGATGTCATACATAGATGCCGTTTGTTCACCGATGCGGTTCTTATCAGTGCTACGGCGTCTCCTGGCATTTCCACTAACAACCGCGTTATAGATCCCTTTCATCAATCGCGGTTCATACATCCTCTCTACATTACCAATCCAATGAAGCATACTTTTCTCTATCTTACTTAATACATCTTCTTTTACACGGGACCAAAATAAGTCAACAAATCCAAAAACTCGAAGGCGGCGGTGATGCCAGCGGCTCGCACAGGGTGAACTGTCTACAGCTGGGGACTGTCACATAGATATCTGTTATAGTAATGTTCTATAGAATATATTAAATATCTCACTATCGTCATTATGGTCTAGTGTTCGCAAGTGCTACTGCTAAGGGCGAGGTTCCGGGTTCGATTTACAGGTCGGAAAAAGTGTTATTGTGTTTTCTGTATGGAATTTCTCAGTAACAACAGAGTCTTCAAATGCGCCCGGTAGATGGCAATAAGCTCGCCCCCTATTACATAGGACTCAGTAACGGCATCAGCCAAATATCGGTATACAATAGTACACTTTTTCCTAACCTTTCGGGTTACTCTGGTAGTCTGGTACACGTAAATATCTTTCGTACAGATAATAACAGTAAAACATAATCTATAGTGCTTGAGTACCTTCTTCTTTGTCGTTCCCTCACTAATGAGGATCGTGACCATATATGATTTGTCTCCATTTGCTTCTGTCCTGCGCCAGTTCAATAGATCGTTGTAGATTTTCTCTTGTTGCCTCTACAATACTTTTACACCAGCGTGTTGGAATTCTGCCCCTGGAGCGCTTCCCCTGCATCTGTCCCACGATTAATTGCTTCCTGCATTGAGTACCTTCATGATTATATATGTATACAGTGAAAGCAAAACAATATACTTAGAAACCGTAATTTGATTAAATTTTCCTAGTACAAAATTACTTGCTGCAGAGGAATTAACCGTAGGAAAGGTCCAACTTATCCGGTAGTACAGTACAGCTATAACCGGGCGACGATAAGGCGCAAACGTCCGGTAGGCAACGTAAAACATCCAAGTCCGGTTCCGCACTAACGGTTAACGACCTCGCATAGAAAATAGCTTTCAGTGTCCTAAATACATACTTATAGAAAATATACATATATGGATGTTAAAGGTTGGTTGTTTGCTAAGGGTAACATGGTCATAAATTTTAAATGGTTTCGGAGATCGGGCAGTTATAGAAAACATTGACTGGTTATTTATGTGTATTCTATCCATTGAAATATCAAGTCAATAGGCTTTTGTTATTTGCTAAACCTTCACTCTGAGTGCTGACGATACAGGCTGTTACCGCTGTCATTGAACAAAAATTTTTTCTACTTTGTCCCAAGCTATTATTTATTGTATCGTGTATGTATTTTACAAACATCAATTTCAAGATCACAAACACCCAGACCCGAAACAATAATGTTCTGAGAATCGAACTCACAACTATAGCGCAAAAAGTCAATTGCTTACCCACTTCACCAACCATGACGTCAACAACTTCATCACATCTTGGCTTAGCAAGCGTTTAATGTTAGGCAGTAAGTTGTTGATTGCTTAATACACTTACTCGTAGCAACGCGGAGCCATACAGAACGAGCTACGAGAGCAAAGAATAAACAATAGTGTTTTATGTAAACCGCCAGGCAGCTAGACTCAGCTTTTACTTTTAATATTTCTGTGAGAAACAAGAATGTATGTAAATTTAGTTTCTTTGGCAAGTGCAAACAGACCAAGGGTACTTATTGTTGTACAGATAAAATATTTTGTTCTACTAAAGTAAAAGTGTTATTGCTTAGATTCATATTTTTTGTCGAAATAGGTGTGGCTAGTTTTGTGTTGCCTATGGCAATGAATACAGGCCTTCTCCATGGCTGAAGTATTATGTTAGGGGGACAGTAGCCATCTCTTTTTTACTAATGTTCCTTATTCCGTTAAAATAAGTTGACTGCGCCAATTTTTTGTTTTCGTAACTGTTTACACACAATTTGTTTTGATTGTTCAGGGACTGGACATATTATTTCGTTGGTTTTGAAATAATTATTTGAGTAATTTTGCTGACCCGATCCGGGAATCGAATCTAGGACCTCACGCTTAGCAGTCGCGCTTACGACCACTAAACCAATAAGGCAGTCAACGTGTCACACATATATATTTTTATATTCTCCTATTTATTTATTTCATTATTTATCGACGATAATAAATAAAGTACGCGACCTTTCGAAATCTTCATAAAAACTTTAAACAAAGAACTCAAAAGTTTGCACAATTGTCATTACTGAAAGTGGACTCTGGCACAATATTAAATTGGATACAAAAACGCAGACGAGCCGGGTAATATTTTATAAACAAAACGAATTTTAAAAGTAATCAAAATGGACTCTGGCCAAATAACGTAACAGATTTCCAAGTTATTTCTTTACAAGTCAAGTACTTCAATAAATCTTTAGTATCTTCTTGGCATAACATACATTTTGTTTCAGTTTTGTCTGTACGTTTAAAACAAAGCTAAGCTAATAAGGATACTAATATGAAAATAGATACTCATCTTCATCTAGCTTTTTCCCAACTATCTTGAGGCTGACTTTCATATACAAGTAATATCTAACCTTTATCCTGTTAACTTTCACAAAAAGCACAGTTCATGCATGTTTAATAAGCGTACATTCATAAATTTTAGAGTAGTCTCAAACAAGCAGGATGCAACTACTACACTAAATCATAACTTATATGAAACTCAAAATGCAGCTTGCAATGGACGCTCCCCCTCTTTAGTCATAATAGTACTGAGTTTTAGCATAAAACCCGTAAGAACTCTCAAAGTAAGATTAAAATTTCCATTTTTATGTGCTTAAGTATTCAGTTGTTTTCGAGATTAATTCAAACAGACAGATGGACGTTAAGAAGATAACAATGCTTACTGCCTCTCGGAAAATACCGTTGATATGCCCATTAACTGGTTTTAGAATCGTTTTAATGAAACTCGGAAATATTTAATATTGGATGAAATTGCTTTCGCTTTTACAGAAATGTACAAGTAATGGTAAATTGAACTTGACTCAAAATGGTTTTTGAAGAAAATCGTTTCTTCCACTTATTGCTACGGTACTTTGTGATTACATATTTTCCATTTTGTTTGCCTTAAAATCGACCGTTACGTGAATATTCTTCATTTTATTATTGGATGCTCGTACTGCTCAATATTATGTCTATTCAATTTATTTCCATTCATTTGTTTTAAGGGTATCTTAAAATTCTTATTTGAATAATACGCACGTATAGTAAGTTGTATAATAGATATACTTACAAGTGATTATCGAACCGTTTTCTTGTTTCCATTAAGTACAACGGATATTTAACGCCAACTAAATATGGAGCACTATACCTTGCTAACGGTGTATGAATTCTCGTTTTAATAGAGGGAAAAGGGTTACCTCTCAGTACAACGCACAATTTAATTTTAATATTCAGAATACCTATCCAAATAGTAGCCATTTATTATCAACATTGTTATTGCAATCATTTTAACTTTTTAATTGGGTACCTACTACTGATTCTATTATAAACTCAATTATCTCGATTCCATATTTACATGGACATAACAAAATATTAACTTTCGCTTATCATTAGTGTGATAGGCATGCCCGGGTACGTCTTAAAACTGTGGCCAGACACCGGAGTACGGGCAGCAGCGTCCTCTCACTAATCGGTGAGCCACTGCGATCCCCAAACCGCCTGCCAAGCGTGGGGATTAGGGCAACCCCCCCCCCCCCTCTTCCCCTTGGCCATCGTTCAGCAGAGGACGTCTTCTGGCTGGTGATGATGATAGGCATACCCAGCGTGCTTATAAAGCCAATATCACAAAGATCCTACTGAAAGTTTATTTTTGCCGTTATAAGAGTTCTATGTCCATCAGTGAACTCACCATAATTTTAAGTGTAAGACATGTTATTGCATTGTGTTTGTATGCAAATAAATATATTATAACTTTATTCAACCTGAGAATCTATCCCAGAATCTCAAGCTCAGCAGCCGCGTTTACGACTACTAGATCAATGGGACGATATTATTCTATTTGAAGGATTCGTAAACGTCTGTTTCTTCTATAGTTGTTAGGAACTGGTCTAACTTGTTCGGAGTGGATCGTCTGGCGCAGCCTGGTTAGTCAGCCTCGATACCACCATTGCTGACTAGCTAATCTTTCCACAACCGTCGTCCCGTCTTAATAGAAGAAGGGATGGATAACTAGACATTCTTGTACCTTCATTTTATATCACATATAAGTTGTGTCTAAATAATTATCTTGTTTTCAGAATGCACAAATTATTTGGCGCAGCCTCTAATGGACAACGGCCGCCCACTTGATCTAGCTTATGATGTAAATATAGCCAGTGAGTATATTCTGATATTATCTTTATTTTTATTGAGAGCTTTGTTTTAAGGTTGAAGGAATACAAAGTGACAGCATGGTTGGCGCGATATATGAGCGATTAACTGCTGCTCATGGTTCGATTCCTGCACAGAACAAATATATGTATGAACTACAGATAGTTGTTCCGGGTATCCACGATACATGAATTACTAATAGTGTGGGGCAACTTTCTTTTTAAGAAAGATATTTTTTCTTCGATACAAAAACTATTATTATTTGATATGTAAAAATTAAATTGACCACCTCTGAAAATTAAAACTGTAATTATCACAACTAGTAAATTAACAAAAATATTTTTATTTAATATATACTTTTAATATCCATATTACGCTAGTCTGTAGTCAAATAGCCAACCATCCGATAAAATCCTTATATTTTCTCGGCTTTGAAACAATCTGTTTGAATCCAATATCCGGTGACAAAGGTAGGCAAAGTCTTTTGTGACCCGACATTGCCCGTACGTGTTCCACGCCATTATTCCTGTGAACATGGCGTGGTGTTATAAACTAAAGGCGTATGCAGATGATCGATACTTTATCAAAAACTTTCGTTGCATCAGTAGCTGTAAATTCTCTGTAAACCTTGGTCTTTTAATTGACCACTCTATATTTTTGTGGATGTAAGACAATTTTGTGGCATCTTGTAAAGCAAGCTTTCGATCGCCACTACTGCGTTTTCCAAGTTTCACGTTCGGTTTCTGACATCCGCATTTCGTCAAAGACATATAAGGATAAAAATACCTACATCGTTTGCGTGGGCCAAAAATTGTAACCGAATAAACAGATTTTCAGATATCAAAATAAATACGGGACAGGTTTAGTGTTTTGCCACTGAAATTTCTTATTTTATCTTGCTTTTTTGATTAATTTTTCTTTGTTTAGATTACGTCCGGACCATGATATCATTCGGTATCATCAGCTTGTTCGTCATGGCGATGAGTTGTGGCTTCTCCGTATATACCTTCCACAATCCTCGGTATATGTTCAAGCGTCTTGCCGCGGGCATACACTTCATTAGCAGTGAGTATTACGAGATATTTGTGTTCCATAAATTTATTTAGTTTGTATCTTGTAAGTATTTTAATTTAAAGATTCACTACACAGACCTTTACATTCACAGAGTTTTGTTCATGATATTTGTCTTTTTGTTTATGTGTGTATTTTTTTTTCTTAAGTACTGGTTTTTTTCAGCTTCATGCACATTCGTGGTAGTACAAGTGATGATGTCCTCCGTCGACCACATGAAGAAAAACGTGAGATTCATCTACCCCGAACGTGCCTACCATTAGTAAGTACTCAGAAATTATAATCTGATTTCATCTACCATATTCTACCATATTGGTCTACTATACTGAATGTAATTGGGATTTTCAAATGTTTTTCTTCACTAAGAATAAATATTAAAGGTGTTTTCCTATATAAATTATTCCTGTGACAATCCCTAACTATTGTTAAATAAGAGAATAATTACTCGAAAATACATGTGGTATACACTCGGTAACCACATACTAAAATTTCGTTTCAGTAATATTGTATTTCCAAGAATTAATTAATTTTCACCCTGTAGATATATTAGTTTTATTGTATAATTCATGATCTTCGACATTATCATGTAGGTTCGACAGAGTATCCATAAATTACTCTGTTCAGTTGTAAAAATCTATAATTCCTCTCTTAAATTTAAAGGCTTCTTCAAGTATCTGCAGACAATAACAGTCTTTATAATTTTGTCAATACCGTTTAAATCTTATTTCTCAAATTCTATAGGCTCGTAATTAACACCGTTTGTTCCTACGTCAATCCCAAATTCTATTGGTTCTCATACACAATAGCGTGTTTTTGACGCATTATTAACTACTGTGATGGACGTTTGTATAGGTTACAATAGAGCAATGCATGCCAATATGGATCATTGTTTATAAAAATCTTACCAGTTTACATAGAACACATTCCATTGTAGAATATTGAGCAGATATTTGTACCGAATCCACAAGAATTTTAGCTTGCCTACATTAGCTCATTACGTAACATTACACTAATTTCTGCTTTGTCTACAGTTATAACATCAGTTTCTACCTCGCCTGGTTTGTGGTTCTCGTCAACTTCTTTGCTGCTGCGTCTTTCCTCTGGTACTCCCGCAAGAGGAAAGGTGACAAGGCAGCTACAGACGAGCTGGCTATGGCTGATGAACCCACCATCATTGGCCGATGACGCTTCAAGCGAAAAATTGTCATGCGACATCTCCAGTCGCGGGAAAGCTTCCTCAAATCTTTACTGAACAGTGCTCAAATGACCAATAGCTGTAACTATGTTCAAGTCTTCCATGTAATGTATTCTACGAAAATAAGACTTAGTGATGCGGCCCAGATGACGTTTTGCCATTCAATGTTGTTTGCGAAGTTATTCGATTGGTCGGTATGGAATTCCGTTCGATTTAAAATCGGTGATATGGTGAAAGTAACTAGCTGATTCTAATCGATATTTCAATGCAGTTATCGGAAAACAACAGTAAAGTCAAGCGCTATTAGAAGTCTCTTCCGTTTTGTTGCGAGAAGATTTAAATTCAGATAAATTGCTTATACAGTTCCCCATCGCGTCTGTTTCTAAAGTCATTCATATTCGACGAAATCTGCTCTCTCGCTCGATTGGTTTTAAGAACGGTTGCATTCGACGAAGAAATCCCATTCGATCACGAGCTGCAAGGAACTCATCCGATTAACTCGAACATAACCTTGGTTCCAGTCGCATCACTAACATAATTACAACCGTCAGTTTCAGCTTTTAGACGACTTTTGACTGATTCTGTTACCTTGAATTTAATTACACCCTGAATGTAAATCGTGGCGTTTATATTATTACGCCTTGTTAATCTTATAAGCGACGGAAAAAATAATCTTTATTGCGACATTTTTTATTACCGGCTTGCAATATTTTTATGTGAAACTCGTATTTAAACTTTATGTATTTGCCTCTGACTTATAGGATTAACGAAGTTAACGCTCATCGAAATATATATAGCGGTTTTGTTATAATTAAAATCTGCGTAATATTTTGCGTTATTGTGTAAATATGTTGTACTTTTACTATGCTGCCATGAGATTACGTGTAACTTGATTCTAGTCATATCTATATATTTTATAATGCATAATGTTTGTATGGATCACTTCCGTAATTCGTTTGAAATTTTAAAATGTAGACTCATGTTTTGTTACCGTAAACACAAAACTGAATTATATTTTTGTGGAATTCCTTATCTATTTAAGAACAAATCGAGTGGGGACCAACGGGACATAAAATGCATTATAGTCTAAACATCAGCGACTTATTTTTAGAACAGAAGTGGGGAGCGCAGGAAATGCTATCTTAGGAACGGAGTGAGTGTGAGTAAAAACAGTTACGGAATTGCATCCTGGAGAGTGGTATTGTTTATTCCATTATATTTGCATTATCGTGTGTATGTTATGTACGTTCTTCTTATATAATTCTTTTTTATTGAATAAATTCTATAAACTATTGTGTTTAATTTTGTTGTTGCAACCCTACCAGTCGTTTTGTTGATAAAAATATTTTTGATGAGGGTAGTATAAAACTTTCAGCTTTAATTGGAGTATGTTTATTATTGTTTATGCTGAAGTGACAAAATGTTATTAATAAAAAATAAAATGGTTTCATGCAGTTTGGTGAAGAAACTGAGACAACGTACGGGATTGATGTACCTACTGCGGTACAAGTCTTTAACATTTTACAACAGAAAAAATGTCGTATAAACTTTTCGACTGTAGCTATTTTAGGATGAGCATTGTCGAAAGTCTGGCATCGGCCCAGAGTTGAGCTGTGACACTGCCAACGTCAACAAAGGTCAGTGTCCTAAAAAAAAACTGGTGAAGGAAAAGGCCAGTCGTTCTAATGAACTACTCCTGGGCATCGAAGGGCCAAGTCTCTTGTCTTCCACCCATGTCTATGTCACAATGATAAATAGCTCGGTGATGTAACCAACAAGTTGAAGTCCACCAAGGTTCACAACAACGTAGAATAGTATTTTGGACCGTCCATTACATAACAGCTGACTAAAACAAAGCTTCGGTATGTAGTTAAAATTAAAATGACCGTTTTTTCTTTCCTGAAAAGACAAGTCTCTTGTTTTGTTTAGAACGTATAAACGAGACAAAGACTGTTTGTTTTATTTTGTAAGACTTGTATAGTGATAAACATAAACATAACACTCACCGAAGGGTTATGCAGAGGTACAACCACATTTCACCAATGCCGATATTGACCCCGTATAACTATGTAGGTCGCCCTGGAAAATTCCTTTCATCACACTAAGAATGTTAATTAATGATGAAATAATAGCAGTATTTTGAGTAGTATGTCCATAGGACTGAGGGAGTTGCTCTTTGTTCTCTAGACATACTAGTTTGTGTCGTCGCAGTGACTTTTATGTTCTTCTGCAACGTGCTACAAGACCGTGTGGTCCATTCATAGACTTAGAATTTCGCTTGGTCCCCTAGAGTTCCCGGAGCCGGTTTGCAGTTTGTACATATTTGCTGAAGACACCTATTAGAATGTATTTGAAATTAAAAATCCTAGCATCGCAATTATGAAAAGTCAAATGACTTCCAATTTTTTTTTTTTTATTTAAAGGTACCAGGCAGGACAGTCTAGGGCAAAGCTCTATTTGCCATTCCTTTTCAGTGTCACAAAATATAATCTACTATAATATAAAAAAAACATTATTCCCAGCTCTTTTTGAGCTTATTGGATTGACTATATACGTACATTCGTCCAGCCTAGCCCTAGTCATAACATAACATGGCATCAAGCCCATATTCCTCAAAGGATTAGCCATAGATGTACTTACAATACCATACAGTAGTCATTATATCACTATATACGTACCTACACCCACATTTCGCCGATGCCGGTGCCGTGTGATAGGCTGTCAGCTTATTGCCATCAACCGGGCACAGTTCTAGACTCCATGCAATCGAACACTAGACCATGCGGTGGTATATTTGTAAAGTAAGTACTTTATTTAAAGACAAATACGAATATCAACGATATGATTGACCTTTAAACGAAAAGAAATCGGCTTTCTAGATCAAGCTCTTTAACACGTATAACTTGAAAATTCTATTTTTATGCCAATGTATTGCTTTGAGGCTCTTAGAACACTCAGGAAATTTAAAAATCTTAAAATCTAGGTTCCTATCACCTAAATTGTGTTTTATACTTATACTCGAGATATGTCTCTATCGCCTATATAATATATTTTTGTTTTATAAAAATATCACCCAAATAGAAATATGACCTTCCCTACTACCAACATAGTAACAAAAATACTAAAAATAACAGAAAGTTGTAGCTAAAATACTAGAATTACTTCAACAAAATCAAAAAGAAAGTTCTATAAAAAAGTTTTTAGGATGACAATATAAAACCTCTTTTTAATCTACGCTTGCATAAAATCTGCAACTGGCATCAAATTGGCGTCCAAATTCCGTTCGATACTCGTATTGTTACCATAGCAACCATTCAACAGTCTTTGCATGTTGTGCTGGGAAGATAATGGAGCAAAATAATTTCGGGCTGTAACCTTAAACAGATCAATAAGTCGGGTAATTCAAACGGATCACGCGATATGGCTGAGTCTAAGGTAATACTGCTATGTTTTTGTCCCTTTCAATTTAATTAGCATCGTTTACGTAGCATGCAATCGAGTTGTTACGTCAACGTCTGATTTCGTGCTGTCGTAGAACTTTGCACGAACAGCACGAACTGAGTCCCTTGTGTCTTCATTATTAGCATTTTAATGGTCGCCGGTAAGCCGACGAACTACTCCAACTGTGACGTTCTCTGCATAATTTATTTTACGACGGTTCAAAAATGACATGTCATTACGAATGAATATAAAACTCGCCCTGAATGTTTCAAGTGCTCTTAATTTACATTTTTATGCCTATATTAAAAATACGGGGATTTTAGTAATTATGTTTTTAATGATCGTTATTTGGATAACTTTTTATTATGTATACGTATTCGTATGTTTATCTTTAGATCATCTGAGCTTCGTTTAGTAGTGGTTAGGGTTTAATGCAGCATGTTAGGTTTCCACATGTAACATCATAATATTACAGCTTGGAAATGTTCTGATTATGAGCCTCCCTTGTAATGCAATTGAAAGTGTTAGGGAAATTACCGTAATCATGCTTGGCAGACAGATTGGTGATTGCAGTACGTTTTTATTAGCACAAAAGAGGACTCAGCTTCGTAATATTTATTGAATAATGTACTAAGTACCAAGTACCTGTAATGTAATAAGTACCATGAATTACTTCCTCTATATAGTTGGCAAGAGCTATAGCTATGGAAGGGAAAGGTGGTGACGGCGCCAGATGATCTCATGTAACGTCACTCGTGGAGGCTTGTTCCTTGCACCTTACTTACTATTATTTTACTTATACAAATCTTCACATGCACAGATACCCAGAACAATTATCTGAAGGCTATAAAAATATTTGTTTCGTCTAAAATCTCAAATTGTTTAGATATATATGTAAATATATCTATATTATATAATTATATATATGGCGTTACATAGTGATTGATTATTTTACGTAGCCGGATAAGAAAGCACCTGCAAAGAAAACTAGCAAGAAGGTGAAAAAAGCAGAAGCCAAGCCGCCCGAAGGGGAAGAATCTCCCTCCGATAGCGGAAGTGTTTCGAGTGGTAAGCAGATATATAATTATTATACCACGTATTTTAAAAATCAAGTATCTAGTATACCAAGGAATTATAGCATAACGCTTGGTTGCTCACCTTACATACAGGAGGATCTGAGTTCGATACCGGTTAGTATCTCCGACTTTTTAAATTCAGTTAACGGTGGGGGAAAATGTAATGAGAAAAGCTGCATACCTAAAATGCTCTTAATAGTGTGTGTAACCTACACACACTATTCAGAGCATCGTATACTAACTCACATCGTATTATTCTACTTTTTCGACCGGGTGATATCACCTGGTTGAAGAAATTGGAATTTAGTCTCTTATTTAAGTTGCAATCAAATCACCTGGGTATTATCCACCCAGGTGAATACTGGCAACATGTATTTAGCATTTTTGTGTCCAACTTAGTTCAATAATCAATATATTATTATTATGTCATCATTTAAATTATTTTTATTATAATTAGTAAGAATATAGAAGAAATGATGGATTGCTTAGTTTCAAGAGCCTAAGCAATTGAATCAAATTATAATGTGATCTCAAATCCTGCACAGAAAGTGTTAATCAAGAAGAAAATGACGAGGCCATGGGTGATCAGATCGGTACAGCAGGGAAATTATCAACCAGTGTCAACATTGATCGGGACGAATATTTGGCAGCTCATAGAGATCTTACAACAGAACGGAACCAACAGCAAGTGCTCAAAAATTTACTTCATCGACGACTTGCAGAGTATTACAAGTATGTTAGCACAACTAAAATCCAAATAACAAATTAAAAGAAATTCTATCTTCTAGATTTTACAAGTGCGACATGTGTCACAAA
This sequence comes from Shargacucullia verbasci, assembly GCA_947562105.1. Taxonomy (NCBI): domain Eukaryota; kingdom Metazoa; phylum Arthropoda; class Insecta; order Lepidoptera; family Noctuidae; genus Shargacucullia; species Shargacucullia verbasci. Next base: position 5,846,276 of record OX387289.1, on the reverse strand, counting down.
GCTTTTACATCCATTGCAATAAAAAATAAACTTAATTCTGTGCAAATATGTCACATTTTTTCACGCGCAGTTTCGATGTTTTGGTGTAGTGCAATATTCATAATTTGTTCATACGCGGTGACACGTTCAATTTTTTTATTTTCTTATTTAGGTTTCTGTGATTAGCCATTTTATTTTTGGAAGTTATCTCAATCTCTATATTATTATTTTATAAGCAAAATTTAGAAAGTAGTTTCTAAAATGCAACTCCTAAATAGGATGATCTTTACGGCTGGAACCAAGACATCTTTGTTCGCTAGGTTTAGCTTTTTGCAGGTAAAACATGTAAACGTAAATAGTTTGTACTCATAGGATTACAATGTACTTATGCTGCCTAGGATGTTCAATATCATCATCTGTCTAGCCTTATCGATAGGACGGTCACCCATCCAATGACTGACCGCAGAAAGTGCCGCTTAACCTCGCAGATTGACTGATCTGATCTTTATATGTTCAATAATTATTATAAATTAAATAGACGTGGATAAATACAGCCACACACAGTCCCAAGCAGCAGAAAACGATCATCACGAGAAGCCCAGAAGGGTGGTAGGGTCTTTTAATGGATCTTCTCTTATTTGGATGTTCTCTTATTTAAGAAAAGTCTTTGTTTTGTGGTGGTGGAACTCAGTGGAACTCCGTAAGCTTATGATAATAATGTCACAAAACTTATTAAATGTATGCATATTAATACTATCATGCGCGTCTCTAAGCGTTGCACTATACATTTTGAACAATTTCCGCGTACGTAACACAGAAAAAACTAGTTAAAAAATAATAATTACACATCCAATTAGTAAACATTCTTGGTGATATGTCAGTCCATATTTAGTGAATTGATGATGTACCAACATTTTCAGTGCATAGTTTTGGCACCATTACCATTTTAAATCCATGACAACTAAACACAAATCCAAACCAGATAAAACTGACGGAATATTTATTTTGTTAGTCATAGTCGCGGAGTTGGCGCAAACATCTGAAATGCTCATTTGTATTGACAGAAAATACTAGCCCACTGATCTGTAAGAAAACAAGAAGTTGTATAATACTTTGGCAGACGAGTTTACATCCCCATGGCGAAATGCCGATATTTTTGTTGTTTCTCTAAATAGAAATTGGGGTGTACTGAAAAGATAAAAGATATGATTTTACATAAGTAATGTATTTTAAGAATTGTATGGTTAGCCTCATAAACACATTGTTTGACTTACAAAAAAGTACAAGCAAAACATTTTGTTTTCGACGCATTTAATTTATACAATGTTCAGTTTAAATTGACGCGATGATTTATTGTTGTTGCCGTCTAAAGTTACTGTATAAATAAAATGGTTCGTTTTTCAGGAAACGTAAATGCGAACATGTGTTGAAGCCTTTGGAGGGAGCTCTAGATTTGGAAGAAAAATTTCAAAAGAAATTATATGCTTACGAAGAATTGAAATTGAAGTCGGAAATGGAAATAGCTGATGTATGTACTAAAAATCTTTGCGTCTAGAATTGTTTTTTATTATCCTTGGATCTCGTAATTTTCGGTAAAGATGATGGCCGACATGGACGATGGATGGAGGGACGACACTGTTGGCGCAATGGCTAAGCGATTAGCGTTCTGCCCTAGGTACGTGTCGCGGGTTGGATTCCCTTCTTGTTCGATAAAAGAGTTATTCGATCATAGAAGTTACGGCTGCATACAAATAAAACTTGTTTATTTGTTCACCAAGTGTGGTGATCCACTCTTTTAGTGTATCGTTGGCCTAATTCCCTCATTTTTCTAGTGGTCGCAAGTGAGACGTGAGAGAGAGAGAGTGTATCAGCGAAATGTGGTTGTACAATCGTATACTTCTGCGTAGCCCTTCGGGGAATACAGGCGTGACGCTATGTTATATAAAATCGGTTCAGTGCAGTGTACATCAAAATGAAATCCAATGATTGAGTCTTACATTATAATTCTTCCAACATTAATATTTTTTACAGATTAAATCAAAAGTTGGTGAAGTAGAGGAAAAATATGCTGAGAGATTGGAAAATGGGAATAAAAAGTTCGACGAATTGCAACAACTTGAGAGGTCAACTGGTTCTGGTCTGATTTACTCCAGAAAAGGAAAACCAATGGGTGATAAGGTAAATTAGACATAGCATCATCATGCCTGCATTCCCCGGAGGATTAGGCAGAGGACTATTGTATGCCTACATTTCGCCGATGCCATTATTGACTCCCATATAATAGGGGGCGAGCCTATTGCCATTTCCATACAGAAATACCCAATAACACTTTGCCCGACCCGGAAATCGAATGCAGGACCTCACACTCACCAGACGCGCTAGACTAAATGTAATTTTGCGGGAAAGCCTTCAGAAGATTGGCTAATATTAAATATGTCTGCCCCAAAACATGGGCAGCTCAAAGTTTCCATTAGTTCTTTCACATTATAATACAGAAGAGACCAATGAAATATCTTGTCTATAGAGAACTTATTTAAAAGTTACTACGAATCCTCATGGTCATAAATGGACCTCAATGGCACAGCAGAGCCTACAGCTGGTATCCCGCATTCCGACAAATATAATGGATCCCTAAATTTTTTCAAGCCTCTCGATAGTCTCCAATATTTCGTCTTGTTTTTGATATAATTACTATATATTTTTCAGTTATGGGGGCTTCTGTATTTAAATTCGAGATAAAATTCGAGATAAAATGTCACTGGTGTTGTCGTCAAACCACAGGTGCCAAGTGTGAGGTCCTGAGTGGCACTCTAAAAAGAAGAATAGCAATTCTTCTTTTTAGAGTGCCACTCCATTTTTGGAGGTTTCCTTTAAAATGCTCTCTAAGCATGATGTGAGGCTACGCATGAGATAAAAAAAGCATTTTCCTAACTACAGACTGTGGAACGATTCCTTACGCTTCAAAGGCGTAAATGTGAGCAATCATCTGCACTATGTCTCCGATACATACGAGCAAGGAGTGCCGTCGCCGAGCTTGAAGCTATCGTCAAACAGCTGGAAACACTGGGACCAGGACTTTACGTATATCAGTACGAACAGCTTAATATTGACAACCAGAATTATAATACGAAAATTGAAGGTAATCCTATCTTACATACTGATAATACTTTTACATGGGGTTTGGATTTAAAAAAAAAAGTGACACTTATTTTTACATTCCTGTGTCATTAACAGCACCATAGAGTGTAATATTTCGTGTGACTGACCGACTCTGTTCTGCTTCAGTAATAATAAAAAACTAGAAGGCACTAATATATTATTCAAAGCATCCTTTCATGAATCGGACAGTATTCCAATTAGCCTTAACAAAATATACCACGTTTTTGACAGAGCGTGAAGATGAGCTTATAAAAAATCGCGCAAAATGCACCGAGCATAACCAAATCTTGGCTCACATTAGGGAGAAGATGCATCACACGGATGAGGTAATTGACTTCGCCGAATGCGACCTTGGGGACGCCGAGATGGAGTATTCGAGGGCTAGAGAAGACCTTGGCATGATAAAGGTAATTTTGTTTTTAAAAGTTTTGGTTTTCATGGTAAGTGTCGCGGCTCTATAGCGTCGTTGCAAGAATATTTCAAATGCTGACCTATGATGTCATCAGACGATTTGTTGTTCAATTGTGTCAGCATACACTATCACAAGGGAATCGCTCAAGCCTCCTGTTATCGAGGCTGTCTGCCCTGAGAGCGCCATACAATCTTAAATATTCGTCTTTCCTGAAGATTTTTTTCATAGACCGCATGGAAATAAGGGTAAGGGGACACTAACGTAGATTGGAGAAATGCTGTTTTTACGCAAGAATTGTACCTAACACAGTTTTCTAGGAAATCTATGTTTAGTTCCTGTTCATCGTTGAGTTTCTAGTTTGGTTTTATTTCAAAACGAAAAAATCCCTAAGCTAGTCTAAAGGAAGGACTTGTAATGGCTGACCTCCATAATATTACAGGGTAATCGTTCAATTTATACTCTGATTGACGAGATGTTCAATCATTTCTTATCATCCCTTTTACGTTAAATTTTATGACCATCCTTTAACTATCGTAAAAGTTGATGATTCCTACCCTTTTGTCAAGGTCTTTCTGCAAACTGTCGGTATTAGTATTCCCCTTTCATGTTTGATAACAATCTTATGGTGATTGTATCAATGATGGAGTTATAATGTTTTCATTTTATCAGTAAAATAATATGGCGTATGTTATTACGATAGCAGATCGGTTAAACCTTGATGTCTGTGTCTTTGCTCTAAAGAGCTGTAGACATAAGCCTATTTTTTTTAATTGTTTCATCTCTACTACTTTAATATTAAGGTTTTTTTCTTATATCTCGTCAATAGAGTCATCGCAATAAACTTCGTTGGTCACTAGAAGACGAGAGACTCAAAGCAGGTTTGCTAACCAGAAAAGATTTGCTGCGTGACTTCCAGTCTTCTATGGACGAGGTATATTATATTTACTAGATATTCCTACAGCAGCTAGTTAGAAATAACTAGATAGCATCATAGCACTTGATGCTAAGATTCCTGTATTCCCCGAAGGGTTAGGCAGCAGTGTACAATTGTACACCCATATTTCGTCGATGCCGTTATTAAGTCTCGTGTAATAGGGAGCAAACCTACTACCATCTATCGGGCACAGTCCCAGACTTCGTGCTGCTACTGAGAAACCCAACAACACTTTTCCCAATTTAACCCAGGACCTCACGGTCAGCAGTCGCGCTTGCGATCACTTGAACAATGAAACGGTCATATCATAACATAGTATCAAATAACATAGGTATCTTTTGAAGAAACGGGAAAAGCATTGTCAGCTATAAGGTAGGACCTTACTTAATGGTTTAATCCGCCGACCAACACCAAGACTCGAACTCATCGCATTCATTTTAAAATGACCCTGAATATAAATTAACCCTGTTTTATACATGTATATCATGCTAACAGTCTCTATGTAACACTACACATAGCGATTCTTAATTCGTTCTCTATAACCAGAACCATGAATGACATAAAAAGTTTATTTAAGTACCAGATCTGTTGTATTCTAGGTCGTGAAACTTGGACTAAAGAAGGCAGCTCTTGAACGCCAGGTTACAAAAACCACGCAGGATTTGAGAGAAGCGCGCAAGAGTGTTCAGATGAACGCTATTCAACGCAATCAACCACATACAAAATAACAATGTAAACCATGGTGTTTTTTATGAGGCTCTGAATCTAAAACCATTTATTATTCACTTGGCAACAAATATTTACTTTATCAAGAATACAAAGCAGATAATATCACAACCTATGCACTGTTGAACTTTACTGTTGCCTTATGAATATGGTTTAAAAAATAGATAAATTACATTTCTTTTTTGCTTTATAAAATAATATTCTCTATTGTAATGATTAGCCGCAGGAATCTTTGAACCGAGAAGAGGTAGGTAGTGGAACAGGGGTAAGGAAGCCTTTGTCCTGCAGTGGGACAACCACGGCTATATAAAAAAGTCTTCCCACCTATGTGCATTACATGAAATTCTTTGTAGTTTTTTGTAGTGTTGGAATAGTTTATAAATACATGTTTTATTCAATTTAATCTATCATGTTTAAAAGCTCCATTAGGTTCTTAGCTATATTTGAATTAAAGTTGTTATTCGAAATTAATTTTAATATTGTTATTGAATAATAAATTATTATGTTATGTTATAAATGATTTGGTTTTTACTTTACCGTCAAATATTTATCTGTAAGTAAATTTATAGCTGCAAATATATTAATAGACTTTATATGGTAGTTGTAAAAGTCTATAATATAAATACTTAAGTTGCAGAAGTTTGGTAAAGGGTTAGAGAAAAATATCGCATTCTGTAGACTACATTACAAATACTCTTATTAGCTATAAAAATAATACATTATTATGCATTTATGTAAATACCAAATTATTTAAAATAGTTCAATTATTTATTAAAAAAAAATCTATAACTGGAGTGGTTGAAACATTTTTCATTGTTTCATACCACACTTCTACTTCATTTATTTGGTTTGATGGATGTGTAATCAGTCGAATACACAAAAAGAAAATTATGGTACACTATCTTAAAAATTACATATATAGATCACCAACTTTTCGGATTAACTGCAAACTCCAAGTAGTTTCCAAGTCTAAACTATCAATAAATAAAGTTTTCTATCTATAGAGTTAATCATCCAAAAATCCGAATAGATAATGTAACGTAAGTTTATCTTCAAACAATACAGTTTTCTATATTGAAAAGCAAATATCCTTGAGAGCTTTCGCAAATAGTATCCCCAGGAGATTATGGGAAAGAAATGACCCCTAAAAGCTGCGGTCGCTCGTTTTCGGGAGAGGTAAACCGTACATCAACTAGTAATCCTTTAGTTTATCCCGCGGGATTCCGAATAAATTCATATTAATGGAATTAAATACAATAACAACCAAGGTCATAAAGAGGAGATTTATTATTAGAAGAATTCGATTATAACTCGTGTATATTTATTATTATGTCCATGAGAACTTAAGAGTATAAGGCACTGTTCTTGTACTATATTATTCTTTAATTATGTTCTTTATTCATTGACTAGTTGCACTGGTTGCATTGTCTTTTATTTTACGCTCAAATCATGAAGACCCTCTTTTGTGGTCTGATAGTCTGACGGATTCTGGTTGTTCGACGATGTCTTTTGTCAGTGGGCCATGTTTCCATCCTTCAGGGTACCCGAATTGTCGTACATCATCCCACCATTGTTGCTTGCCATCCGCCCAGATACAGTAGATCACGTTTGTGCCTACCAACACTGCGAAGCACACCCAGAAAGCCACACGCCATTGTGCGAGAGTTGACTGTAACAAAGAAATTTAGTGAGTTTTGCTTGAAAGTTTCATCTGGTTGGACCTGATATTTAGGAAAGCATTGCTGAAGGATTACTGAAGACCTGTGCATATTGTCCTGCAATTTGAAAGGACTTTCTCTCATTTAATCGAAGGTCCACTTTGATAACAGTAATCAATCATGGCAATAACAAACGGGTCAGTCAAACATTAATGTTCATTATTTTATTTCATTCCTAGTATTCCATTTTTCTGTGGACCTTCAAAATACCAAAATCGTAAGCAACAAAAACCAATTCCAACGCGACTTTCATTTGCCAAAATAGTTCAAGTTGAACTGGTCACTAAACCTGAAAAATGAGAGTGAACCAGAATCTGTTGATCTTTGTTTATGATTTATGTGCCGTTGTGAGCTGACCTCGAAACATTTAGATATTGGCTACTTTGTTCTCAATGTGTATTTAATATTGAATGTTATTTTTCAAAGCAACGTAAAATTTTATGGAATTTATGAATCAATCAAAATCGATACCGATGCATAATATGAGTATATTCAAGCAGATAATAACAGTGGAGTTGGCAATGAATGCATATTGATAGTTGGTATAAAACATATTGGAACATTATTTATATCGTAGTTTTTGATATTGTTAAAAATGATTATATTATTATGATTTTAGTCCTATACAGTTGAGCATAATCAAATACTGATGGTTGAAATTATTTCTAGGATTAAAACAATGGATTATAATATTAGAGAATATCTTAAATGGTTTGGTTCACTGGGAGTTTGTGTGTAGTTTTACTTTTAATTTCTTAAGGCCCAGGAATAACTTTATTCTATTATACTCATCAATCTCATGTCTTCTTCCGTTAGTTCTGTATGAGCCAAAACTATCTACTAAATATCTTGTCATAAAAATGATATACATAAATAAATACAAATCATTAATTGTTCTATTTAGTTACGCGTACTTTCTTATGTATCTAATGTGTACACAATATCTAGACAGATCGGGTCAATAGATGTTGATTAAATAAATACCAGTGATAGCGTAACAAATGTAGTTTTTCCTATGGTTGTTATATGTTGCTGTTATGAAAATATAGTTTTTATGGCTTTATTACGTCACGTTTCTCGTGAAAGCTGTTTAAAAAGTGTACAACGTAACAACATAATAGATACATTTAATAAAAATGTGTTCCAAGCATTTCAGTTTCTAATAAATTGATTTCAATTGATAGCACGTGTAGAGATCGGTTGAAGAAGATACTCTTTTACCAGCACTCCTGCGAAACCGAGCTAAGTGAAGTAAAATCTATTCGGTCGGAAGTTTTTACGACAAGCTCTTAACCCAAATAATATTATATGGAGTCTTACATCAGGTGTCAACAGGCCGATAAGGTACGGTGTGATGATGCCGGCGAATGTCGACGTCGTGTTTACTAGGGAAGTCAGTGTTCCGGCGTAGTTGGGAGCCAAGTCCAATGCGTTCACCTGAAATATTAATTTTATTTGTCATTTTGGTAATTTTAAATCAGATATCATGCCTGTATTTCACTAAAGGTTAGGTTAGGGTGTACTTTTGTACTCCTATATTTCGTTTATGCTGATAATGCGTCTCACCTAATATGGGTCTAGGCACAGCTTTAAACCCCGTGTTGTTACTGATAATTTTTATGCAGAAAACCCCAATTATGTACACTGGTCAACCCGGGCATCGTACTTCAAGCTAAGTAGTCACGCTTGCAACCACTACAGAGACAGTGTTAGCAAATAATTCAGTCTATGTCAGTAATACTGGCGACCTTTGTCTCGACAACACACCAAAATCTTGTCTTTTCTTAATTCTGAATACATTGTAAAGATAAATTTAAATAAACGAAGAAAATAAAATAATTAACAATAACTTTCCCCTAACGTAACCATAAGATATGCCAAAGCCACAAGCCAAGGCAAAGAGGATGTATAAACAACCAAACATTGTTATCTCATCCGAGAACAATATTTAGAATATTAAGCCAAAACTGCAGTTATGCGGGTCGGCGTAAAACATTTCTATGGGCCTAAGTATCATGACTCCTGATAAGATATGCCTTTGGGAATGAAATAATACGAGGCTCTCTGGCACGGACTACGGAAAATGTGGTAAGAAACCTTTATACGGATCTTATTATATTCTGTTCTTTAGTAAGATCCGAGATTTTAGGGAATTATAATAAATTTAAACGTGCTCCCTCGGCCCATAATAGTTTTTTTTTAATTATTTATTGTAAACATATTGTATCTATAAATCTTAAAAAGTTCAAATCTGGTCATTTTTTTGTATACCCTTTTTCCCCCTATTACTATTTTTGATGCGCCTCGTTTAGAATTACCACAATTAAATTATACCACCAGTATCACAAAATTGTACCACAATAATATTGTAATAAATGTTTATTAGAAATTGCTATCGACGTGACTGTTTGATTTTGAAATGGCCAATGCTGTTGGCAATCCAAAATTCACATATTTGTAATTTATTCATACTAGCAATACAGTTTGCATCCTTCCAGCTTCCTGTTTGAACTTACAATAAATATGTGTGCACGTATTTACTGAACTTCCTGTTAAAATTCCAATTTCCAGTATAAAATACAGACCACAGAAATCAGTACAATGTATAAAGCAGTTAGGTATATGTCGCCATTAATGACTTGGTGTTAGATACCTTCATCCCACTGTAAAAGCCTCCCATGAGAGCCATCGAGAGGATAAAGTACACCATTGCAGCAGTTCTGTCACAGCCAGCATAGGATGCCAAGATGATACAGATAGCGGGACCGGTGGCAGCTGAAATTAATTGTAGTTCGTTTAGTTCTAAAATGTTACAGGAAATCATTAAGCGTGTATTTAGTGTGTGTAGTATTTAGAGGAAGTTATCATTTCCACCAATTAAAATTGTCGGATATAATAATTACCTATATGGCATAATTTTAGTTGGTGAGAATTTTCAACGTGAACATTCCATAAGTTCAGGTTAAAATTTCGCAGTCTGAATCGAATCGATTCCGGACTGAAGCAATAATATATGATTATTTCGAATTTGATTGCCTTAGCAGATTGGACAGAGAATCAGATTGCCGCAATACCTTTACCTTGTACTTTACGATTAAAACTGGGTGACCATCTCTCTTTTTGTGGACATTACGGGATTTAGCAAAAAGGTAGCAGCAGCATCATTTAAATGGCAAATGGCTAAATGTGGTGATTAAAACAAAATATATATATAATGTAATTTCTCGGTGCTATCTCGCTAAGCAGCCCAAGATGTCAATTACGGGCCAATGTCAACATAAGTTTGAACAGTATACATACCAATAGTCGTGTGAATAATTCTCCCAGTTTTGATGGTGTGCCATCCCTTCTTGATGCATATGTCACAGACCAGACCGAAGAGGAAAGAGCTCACCCACATAGCAATGTAGGGTAAAGCAGTGAGAGTGCCGGTGGTCGCAATGTTGAACTTGAGGACGTCGTGCGAGTATTTAGGTAGATCCGTCACCATTGTGTAGTAACCCCAGTCGTGACCGACCTGTAAGTAACAAAGCAAAATTATATATATCTATATATTTTAATGGCTGTTGATCAAACACCTGAAACAACTCCTTAAAAGCTCTCATGGCGAAGTTGAGGCAAGTTTGATACAAATAATAGTCTGGATACGGGTAGGTTAAGAATGGTTTCTTCTCGTAGTTTTAGGCGAATTTTATTTACCTTAAGTAGGCGTTATATTACGTTATTATAATAAAATAAGACTAAATAAGATTATATGCTCTTAAAGAAAAATATTCTGTACTTAAATAATAATATTTCATAATAACTTCGAAGTATAATCCCATTTCTATAATTTACTCGACGTAGGACGATCAATACCATCTTGACAGCTTAACACACTCTCGAGACGTGTAATACCCATCCATCCATCTAAATATTCCATCAAATTAAAAGCCTCATTATAAATTCATTTGATTCTCTTCATATCATAAATGTTTTCTCTTAAACCATATACAGCGCATTTGCTTCTCAAAATCGGTTCCGTATTCAAATTTTATGCATAATAATTTGATATTCTCGTTTATGTTTGCAGACAACAAGTCAGTAAAGCTTTACTGAACTGGAGATCCTAACATTAGGAAATTAAACGAAGTTTAAGCCCCTCGTCAATTACGTAGCCATTTTGGAATACGATACGGGTGTGTAGGTGTGTACTAGCATATTAGTTTTCGTGTGCTGTAGGCAAATTACAAGCGTTAAGTGATTAGACAAGCGAGAAGGTTCCTAATGATGCTGTTAGAGGATTGGAAGGCACACCTATAAGTACTTACTCTAGCATCATATATCATCTGTTCGAGATATGTAATAATAATTGTATGTATATTGAATGTTAGAAATTGACGGCACGGTTAGCACAGTGACTAAATGATAAGCTTTCTATGCGATATGTCGCGGGTTCGAGTCTCGCATGTAGCAGATATTTATTTTTTATGATAAACATATAGTTGTTTTGGTTTGGGTGTGTGTTCGTGTGACACGTGGGTTTGTAAACTGTACAAGCTATATTGAAAAAAAAAAGTTAGGGTTCTTGTAACATATTCCTCTATAAACGTACCTAACGTACAAGAAGAAATGCCTACATTAAGGGCATCATATTATTATTTTGTCGAAATATCATCACTGTGCTCTATTTAGTTCACCCCACTTGTTTTTCCACCACCAGCATCCGGGAAAAATTCACAACAGCATCAAACTACTTTTCATTCCATACATAAATTCTAAAAGATCACTAGATTTATTCTAACACATTGCTTTGGGGCCGTTCGCACTTCTGAGCGGCCATTTGCATTTACATAGTTCCAAAGACGCTTATCGAAAGAATAGCAATATTTGCCTTTCCAGAACTCTTTCTCGACATTCCAATATCCAATAAGTGTCGAAAACGAAAAGGATTTTACGAATACTTGTAAACGTTGGCAAGAAATCGTTTTTATGTACAAAAAAGTAGTTAAGTATTGCTGTTCGAAATTTCACTTTTGGAGACCGATCCTGAAGGCGCATCCTTACAAATTGATAATGATTTTGATCTAACAAAGAAAACCATGTTGAGATGGTTTTTTTCCAGAGGTAATTAATGAAAGGTATTAGTAGCGCAAATGCAAGAATTAGGTAATACCGAGAGGGAAACGAAACGAAGGGAACGCCCCAGAAGAAATTATACGGACTTCATTGGTGATGACGTACAAAAAGGACATGTAAAACGATGAATAAGTGTAGATGAAGCTTATGGGGAGTGTTAAGATTATAACACGTGGCGTCCTCTATGGAAGAATATTTATAAATATCAAAACTAAATCTCAGCAATCAACCACTGCTTCAAAGTTATGATATAAGTATGAGTCAAACCTAAAGAAGCTACATGCTTAGATAGCAATGATGACTAACTTAGTTGTAACAGATCGGTTAAATCACGCCTACACAGCTGCCTACAAGGATGATTTATTAGGTAGTAAAAGGAGCTTGTAAATAAAGAGACATCTTGTGTTTCCTGACATTAGGACTTGATGTTACTATAATGATTTGATGGTCATTATTTCAGTGGCATTAAATGGGCATTAAACATTTATTTGACAAAGTATCAACCCAGGCAAAATCTAATTGTATGTCTATCACGTTAAATGTGAAGACAATGAAGGAAAATGTCTGGAGTAGCGTTTTGAGTTTGTCATAGTTGCGCTGATCTGTACCGACAAATGGCACGTAGGACTTCCATGCGTGCGAAATCTCGTGTGAATCAGAATTTACCAGAGAGGGTTCCATAAAAATTGACACACCTGGCTAGCTTAGTAATCTAAAGCCTTAACTTTATCTTTCTAAAAAGAGCCCCGTAGCCCGATAGCCTCCCTTGCCCAACTGTGAGATAGTCATGAGCTGAATTATTCCAGTGATTAAGGCTGCTGTTTTCTTCTTTTTTATACACGAGAATTTTCTTTCTTTGTTATTTTATTTAGCTCAGACAAACCGCGGCTTCCCTTTAACATTTGAAACTAATCCGAACCTTGTTGGATACCAACGTGCTATTTATGCAAATACCTCTTTCAGTTTACTCAATTCTGTTCTGTGGTTTAGTTTTAACCACGAGGTTTAAAAGGTCGGCAACTATAGTATAAATGGACGAGTATCTAATAACCTTGTGGTTAGTGAACCGAACAAAGTTACGGATGTAATTACTTAGGATTGTATTATGCTCGTACATTGTGTTGTATTTCAAAATAGGAACGTGCATTGTCATTTGTTATTTCCTTTTATTATACAATACTTAGGTGATGTAAAACATTTTGTTTTACCTTGTTATGTACTGTTTGAACAGGATACGTAATTAGAAAAGGGGTCCGAATATTTTAATATGGAACAAGTTATTGCTTGTTTGTTAAAGAATATTCCTGTGAGCGCCTTTTTTACGATTGAACGTAATTGTGCCAGTAGGTTCCAAAGATTAAAACATCGCTGAACATGACACTGTGCAATATTGTAGCAGTATTGCATAATTACCTATATTTATTAGTAATTTATTGCGATAATATTTAACATTTAAACACAAATATTTGATAAACATTTATAAGTACAACAGTCTTATAACAGGGCGCTAATCCAACATCTGAAGCAATATTAAGATCAATAAGCATCATTTGTAAACAAAGCTCATGTATGGCCTCCAACATCGTGGGTGCTAAATATACGAAATAAATATAAGCAGAAGTTCCATTTCATGTAATTCTTCTTGTAATCTCTAGACAGCACGAGTGACCACATAAATCATGCCATAGTGGAAAGATTAGCCAGTCAGCAACGATAGTATTGCTAGTGTCCAGGTTGCCCTAGACGATCTCACGTTTCATATATATTTCATATATATACGAGCAATTCTCATGTAATAAACTCATGCCAATTCGACAGAATAATTATAATTTGCCATTGAGTATGAGCACGGATACGCTAATTACGAAGTGTACATTGCTCCTACGGTGGATGACACAGTTTTATTCGACTAGAATTTCTGAACGACTTTATAATAATGAATGAGAGTTTATTTTTCCACGTTCTTGACGGTAAACCTTCTGTTTGTTTTTTATTTAGGTACATATTAGATGTTTCTGTTTTACTACTCAGTCAAGGTCAACTCGTGACGAAGCGATTGAATAATATATCATTATGTAATCAAAGGTTTAAGTAGGTATTAAGATTACTGTATTGTAATTTGTAGCGATAAATTAATTGCAATTTAAATAATTCGTTTAAACTTATATCGTTTCATTTGCTAAGTAGCTAAACAAAACATACCTATTTGGATCTATGATTAATCCTATCCACAGGATAAACACCATATCTACTATTTTATTTTTATATTCAGGTTAAACCAACTGTGTACGGTATACACAATGAATATATAATTCACTAACCATTTAGTGTTTGTTATCGCTCCAGGAATGTTTTATTCAAGTGCAATCCTGATTGTTCCGACATTAATTTGAAACGTTATTACTATATATTACTATATATTACGATTATTATATTTTGTGGTTCCTTATACCACAATCTCGAAAACATTACAAAACACAGATAAGCCTAACGCATCGCTATACGATAAATATGTTACCATTATTTTTGATCAGAAGTCACACATCGCGCTTGAAATATCAGGCTAAGGATGTTAGATTCTTCATTAATAATATCTCTGTACTCACCGCAGCCCAAACCAGCGCCCACACAGGCGCTGACCGCAACAAAGCCTTCCATGGCACCGGGTCCTTGCTGTTCTTATTTTCAGCAGTTGTCACATTGTTGTTCAAGTACGTCAGTTCCTTCTTGGATATGTACGGATGGGTGTTTGGCGTACTGTAGCAGAGGAGACTCTGGGAATATGAAAATATAAATTAGTGATTAGTTAAAGGTATAATTGCATCAATGCTCAAATGGTAGCAAGCACAACGATGTCGTCGCGTTGAATCTTCGATGATGATTGGAGTTCTCGAAATTGTGCCTACGTGGTGAAATAACAAGGTGTATTAATCAAGCAATATAATAAGTAATATAATAAGTAAGACAAGCAATATAATAAGTAAGACAAGCAATATAATAAGTAAGACAAGCAATATAATAAGTAATTTTTTTTTTGTTTTAAGTACTTTTGAGTGCTTTGTACAAAACTGGCCATGCTTTTCATAAATTGAATAAATTCTCTCCCTATTTTTCTTATCATTACGAAACCCATAAAAAATACTTCCAGGTTATATCAACGTTAACTACATTTCTAAACGTACTTGTTAGTACGTGATCCGTACAAGTCCTGAGTTATGAGTTATGGTCACAACTGTTAGCTGGTTTAGTGACCCGTCGCAGGCAAAGCCACCCACTTGCCTCTTCGTCAACTACAGTATGCTATAAACCTTCAAATGGGAGTACTAGCGATAACTGTGACCGCAGTAAATATACTGACGAATCAAATTGACCTTTACGATCTAAGCTATTGATATTTATGATACATCCCCACATGTACTTACATTTATATTTAAGTATGGAGTTTCCAAAATGTTTAAAAATAATAATGTGTTGACGATAAAGAATAGATCCAGTTGTTTATGTTCGCATACATAATAAAAAAGTATTTTTGGAATTAAGAAGGCTAACTTTATTATTTAGTTTGTTTTTACTACATTTTTCAAGTTTTTATTTGCACTGAAATACAATATTAATATTTTTTGGGCCCACCGAACCTAACTTTTTTCTTTTCTTCTTCTTTATATAGATACTCTAGTAGCAATAGCTGGACCATAGTAAAATCGTCGTGCCCAAGACAATATTGGATGTGATTAGAACTTTCAACCGATTCTAATCTCGCCAACAATCACTCAACACTAATCCACTCCATTAGCCCATAAGTGGCCATAAAATGCCTATAAGCCCGTCCATCAATTTACTGGGATGTAAAACGACACGGCAATTTGCCGTGATCGACCGTGATTACGTGCCTAGTAATTTTATTCACGGCTTTTGGAATTTTTGCGAATTTGGGACACTTATTGGTTTTGTAGACCGCGGTGTGGATTGTTGTTTTGTTTACACTATACGCTGATTGATTGTTTAAAGCAAACAATTTATTTATGAGAATACAATTAAAGTATTCCTTATAGCCATAACTGCGTACATTAATTGTATAGAACCTACTTATTGTTATTCAAACATATTATTAATTATTCATCATATATCATCATCGTAATGCCGGAAGACTTCCACTTTAGTATCTAAGCCCCCTTCATTATAAGGATCTTCCCATAATCGCTAGGATTAGCAACCAGACTTGTAATCAAAATTATTATTTTATTATTTCCTGTATCATCAATTAACTGTTCTTAGTAACATTCAGCTCACGATTGTGCTACGAAGAATAATATTAATAACTAAAGACTTTACTATCGCCAGTCAATAGCCATACTTCTCCCTTCTAATCTTGTTCAAATCAACATGTATAGGTTGCGCTATAAGTGCTCGAGAAATGCAATATACATACACCTAGCCGGGGCAACCAGTTTAATCAGACACACATAGCACTGCTAGGTACTTTACCCATCGCGCCGCTCTATTCTGGCCACACAGGACAAAACCTTAGCTAGTAATGTTTACTTACACAGTTAAAAAGGCATCCCAAAATTACTTACCCACATCACAAACCAGAATATTCCGAAGCCTCCAAAGAAGTAGAAGACATATGACCAGTCTCTTCCATCAGCCAACAGTATTCCTGACATGAAGGACCCGAAGATGTTCCCAATCTGGGCTCCACCGAACACGAGCGCTCCTTGGAACGACCGCTCATGGGGCGGGACCCATCGCGCCAACATAATCATCAGAGCCGGCATTGTGGGACCCTAAGAAAGGATACATAGGGTTACTTTGATGTGAAACTTTTTTTGACAACTACATTTGAATTTGATCATAGTTATGTATTTAGGTACAATTTATATTCCTATCTTTTTATAAAATAATGTAAAATAAAAAACGCGAAAAGTAAAGTTAATTATTACGATAATGAATAATATTCTTTTCGCATTTTTTTCTATCCATAATGTGAGGTAGCTCTTAAAATATTTTATATAATTATTCTTTTTCACATGGCAACACAAGTTGGAAAATCGCGCCCGAGGTCAATTCAACTACATTAAATAACTTCAATTAGAAAGACTATTCATTCTTTCCTATTTCAACCTTTTATTCAAAGCTCTATTATTCAAAGTCACCTCCGTTTTCATGTACCTTTTATAGACAGCAGAATTAAGAATCTCTTTGTATAGCTCGTGACCAGCATACTCTTGTACAGCCTTTGAAATTCAGTTCATCCCATGAAAGACAAAGAAGGGAAACTAAGCTTTTAATAAAGCTGCAAGTCGACTATTAACACAACGCACGGTTGGAGTTATTGCATTCAGTGTTTATTAAATTCTTCATTTCATATCATGTTATTTGGTCTTCTAAAAGGCTAGCATAAAAATAAATATTCTCTTCTTCCTTTTGTTTGATAGGAAGTGACTGACGAATTATTTAATGAGTAACGCTGAACTGGCAGCATCGTTGAAAACTGTGTTTCATTACGAGTTGCGATTTTTTTTTTGGTAGGCGCTCTGTCTTTTGCAAGAAATTACATTGTAAATACGGGATGAGGTTTTCTTCCAAAACGCTTATATTATGTTCTCGGTATATACGCATTCATGCACATTGCCGTGCATACAAGGTTGAATGGAATTCCTCATCCATAATGCGCTTTAGAATCGATTTCATTCATGCCTCAAAGCCTTTAGAAAACCAAGATTTTCTGTTACTATATACTATATCGCACATCGGCAACGAGAGAGTCACAACACAAAATACGAAGTTGAGATAAGTATCCAATGAGGCTGAAGCAGTTCTAAAAAGAAAAAATAATAGTAAATTAAAATTGAGAGTTTGTCATTTCTCTTTCACATAATATTGTCTGTTTTAAAAGCAAAATGGGAATGTCAAGAAATTTTAATAGATAACTATTTCATCTAGGCAGATTTATAATGTTTATAATTATGTAAAAGTTAGTTCGTACTAATGCAAAATGTAACTACATGCTCTGTTTTATGACACTTAACTCGTATCAACTTGTTGCGCAAAGTAAGGACAAACACACATACATACATTTATTATGAAACTGTCGTAACAACACTCGAGTCTAGAGGAATACTGGTGTTACTCGTATCTTTGCGTTACATTTTACGCTTGAAAATGTTTTGTCACCGGCCATAAGAATTTATTACTAGTAGGGACATTGCTTTTTACGAACAGTCTTGAGATTGTGTCAGTGTTCCTTTTCATTTGGGCATTTAGCAAGGAAATGCTCTAGAAGTATTGATATTAGCCTAATTATGTATTTAGTAATTATATAATTATACTGATTTATTTATATCAGTAGCATTCTATTTGTAGGTATATTTTCTGCTTGACTAGATATACCTTTTAGCTACATGGAGATTGCCGAAGTACTGGATATTTAATGTAACACTCGAAATATGGGTAACCTATGGGTAAACCCCTGACTATAGAGCAAACAATTTATAATGACATATACAAAACACAATAGTTTAATAGAACGTTATTTTTCTGTATTATAATCATTTTAACATATTTATTTTGCGTTTTACCAAATGATTAAATACTTCAAGCATAAAGCAGTACTCATACTTTTTAATTAAGTTTCTACACTTAAATCTTGAAGACAATATTAAAGCAACAACGTTTTGAAGAGACTTTTTTACTGAAATACAAAAATGTTTAAGACAAAATCCAGCAACATTTTTCGTGACAAAAACTGAATATATAAAGCTAAATTAAAATAAAAAATTACGCCAACAAACTAGGTCAAGTGGTTCTTTTTAACGGCTGGTAACAAATAGCTCTTGAGTTTCATCTTGAATAAATAATTAGCATAATTTTGTTTTCGCGCTATGTTTTTGTTACACTGATAAGTCGTTCCCCTGCAAAATGAAGATAACAAAAACTGACCTATATTTTAAACGTGGGAGGAAAAAAACAGGACATAATAATAATGTAAATAATTGCCAGTTAAATAAAGTTACGAAACTGAGGACTGTAAAAGAAAGATCGAGGTAGCTTATAGGACTACGGTTCAGGGAGGCAATACTGGCGCTTTAAGAGATCGTGTCATGAAAAGAATGCCAATATAGCATCAGAGGTATCTTTACTTTAAAAGTTTATGGATGCAGACGGAATTTTAAAAAATCTATAGAATAATAGACTTATGTCGAAGCACGCGAGAATTATCCCCCTGATGATTCGATCAACGAACTTTCCCGCTTAGCCATGGTCATTGGGGTAAGTCACCGCTATTTCAACTTTAAATCCTCTGAGCCGTAGGAAACTAGTTAAAGCTAGTTACGTTTGGCTCTTAGTTTCGTCGACATATATTCTCAAGCGCCCCTTAGCAACAAAATGTAAGTAAACGGGTGACAAATATTTGAGTGCTGTTTAAACTGCTTGACAAACAAGCTACTTGTGCAACTTTTTTAATGTATCATATCAGTAATTGCATTAAAATTTATGTTAAACAGGTTCTATAAAACATGTTAAACACGTAGTAGGTATATCTTTTCTTTTTTAAATAAACTATACCAGCACAAAACTTACCTCTCCCATTCCTTGCAGAATTCGAAGTATGAACAGCCATGTCGCCCCACCAGCTCTTATCACGACTGGCGTCAGGAAAGTGAACACGGCTGTACTCAGCAGCCCTAGACCAAGGGTCCATTTGCCTCCGAATTTTTCAGCTAAGTAACCTCCAGGCACTTGTGTTGCTGCATACCCGTAGTAGAAACCGCTCAAGATGAGTCCCTGAGTTTTCTGGTCCCAATCGAAGATAGCGTACTGAAAAATGGTTAATATTGTATTAAAACTGAATTATATCTTAAAAACTTAGTAATATGCAGATACTAAATAAAGTCTGGGGTCAAGATCTCGCTACTTGCTTTCTGGTCTCCCAAGTGTCTTGGTTGTCTTCGTGTAAGTATTTAAGGATTCATGGACAGTGTGTAAGGACACAAAGGATGGAATGGAGAGGCTTTAGTACATCTAGAGTACCCTGGGCAGCTCGAACTACTATACTAAAAAACTAATTTCACCATGATGACGTAATCAATTACAATGTGTGCTGTTGTTTTAGTTATTCGACTTCTTCTTTTAATAAGTCACTCATCATCTGTCTAGCCTTTTCCCAACTACATTGGGATCGGCTCCTAGTCTAACTGTTTGCGGCTGAATATTAGTATTTTATAAAGAGCGACTGCCATCTGACATCCCCCACTCAATTACTGGGAGACTCTAAGGTTAGACTGGTTGTCAGACTCTTTGGGCTACTGATACCCGTAACGACTGCCATATGTATTCGTATGACACCCACGACCAACTGCTTAACGTGGCAGGGATGGTGATGCCTCTATGTGTAAAAAAGGGTCACCTATCTAAGGGCTGAGCAAAGAATACTGTGCTCGCATATCGACTGATCAGTGCAGTAGCCTTTATACATATACGAAATCACTATACATATCCTATCCAAACTATTGCATTCGACATTCGCGTCGGATGAAATAGGTTGGTGGTATTGTGTATTAGTGGTTGGTTATTTATTATTATTTTTATTTCTATCAAACCTCTTCTAGATATCTTAGGAACGCAGAAGGCAACCGGTACGATTTTTATTTGAAATAGTTTGCATGCCGTTCTACGCTGGTTATAAGCACTTTTATATAATAAATGTTATGTAATGTACGGAAAAGAGACGCAAGTAAGTGTTAGGTCTTAGAATTAATGATACCCTCAGAAAGACCGAAACATAGAAGATTAATTGAGTTTTCTATTAGTTTATTTTCGTTTAAAGCCAGCAATTGGTTGTGTGTGCATGTGACATGTATGTTTGTAAACTGTACCCACGACACAGGAGAAATCCTAGTGTGGGGCAAAGTTTAAAAAAAAAAGTTTAATAAGTTTAATTGGGCTATTCTAAAAATATCAACCTGCCAAAAGTCGCGCTTCTGTTCCTACAAGATTTAATTAACTTCATTAGCGTACCATGAACCCTACATGTATCGAAGTAGATAAATGTCTATTTTATATCTACATAGTATTACTATTAATATTCTAGTCCATAACTGACACATTTCTGGACACATACCTCTTATAAAATTAAAAATACTTAGCAGACTTTAATGTGGTTTGGCGGATGCGTCTATTATACGCAATTTTATTAATTAGTATTTTAATTGTATTAATTAGTAGGTACCTATTTCTGTTTTACAATATTTAAAGAGTAAGGTTAGGTTTATTTTATAGTAATATTTCATAAGCTAAGGTCTAAGGGGGAGGCCTTCGTTCAGCAGTGGACGTCTTCTGGCTGATGATGATGATGATGATGAACATTTCATAATCCATAAGTGTGTTGCTTCTATTTATTTTTAAATCTCCTTATGTCTATGATCTGAGGCGCTTAGGTATTTAACTTGCGTCTTCGTTCGACGTGAAGAACGTGCTCCCACACTCATTATGCGCTTAGTGCACAACAGACGCAAATCTAATCTATTTTTAATACAGCTTACTAATCGTTTCCGCTATTTTAACATAATTTAAGGCCGGTATGTCGGTCGTTAAAGGTACTCAAGGTGATTATTAATCGTCGGATGACATATAAATAGGACTTATTTATTATAGTGCAACTAGTCCCACGTACAACCTACTCTACCACTTTATTATCTATGAAGATAATGTCGTCTGTGAATTCAAGTTACACGGGTTTCTTCCTAATTAGGTTTGGTACATGAATGCTTTTGCTGAGGTACCACGCTTCCTATGCGATATCATATGGGTTTATCATATCAGAAAATCGCAAAAAAGAACCGAACAGTTGGATTTGATGGGTAAATTTGTGCTTTCTGCGCTACAGGTTGCGAGTGTGAGGTACGATTTTTATACGCACCATGTTGGTGTACCTATATGATTTTTAATATTATATTATAAATGGTAGATATTATAGATTTATGTCAGCTAACTGTACCCAAGAACATAATAACTGTTTAAAAAATCTCTTGTACTGGGTTCACTTTTATAAGTGATGATGATGTGAAGTGATATTTTATTAACCTGTACTATATCTACCTAAAGGATCAAATATATACAGAAAGTTGCTAACAATATTCAAAAAACAGTGCAACATTTTAATATGTATAACACAAAAAGAACTAAAAGTAGGTAGTATTGTTTCCCATTGTTAACGAAACATAATCAAACAATATTTCAATTAGCATCACGATACTATTCTTTGTAGGATTATACACAAGTAAGTATACAATTATTTAATAATGCCGATATTAAGTCCCATGTATTAGGAAGCGAGACTATTGCCATTTACTAGGCACAATTCCGGACTGATACCGAGAAATTTCTTACAGAAAATCCCAATACCATTTTTCCTGAGACAAGCGTCGAGAAACCCTGGAACTCAAGTTCAGCAGCCACGGTTGCGATCACTTCACCCTAAGGTTCAGTATTTCAGTGAAATATTTTAGTAATAACGTTGTAAAAGCACACAAGACTTCATTGATCGAACATGTGCAAGCATAATGAGCACACAAGCTCCTTGCCAAAAGCGAAGCATTTAGAATGCAAATTGTCAATAAAAAGTCTCTTTACGCAGTACTAAAGATGTAAAGACGAGAACAGATATGATATCATCGTGACATACGTTAGCAATATAAATCATATTTATATGAATTAATTTTGTGTCCTACATGTGGTTTTAACGCATCTGTATTCAAATCATAAAGAAAGATTTTATATGTTGGGTTTGTAATAGAGTATATTGCAAAGGCACTTCACGTGGTGATGGTACGATTTGTGCAATGGCTGAACGATTGGCTTGCTGCGCTAGGTACATGTTGCAGGTTCAATTGTCGGACTGAGTAAATACTTGTCCGTGTGAGATGTTCGTTTGAACACTGTACTCACAATATCGGAAAAGTTTTAGAGTACTAAAAAAAAAACCTTAATATATAACAGCCATCAAGATTTTGTTTTGAGTTGAGTTTTCTAACTTGTGCTATTCTCTATGATAACACTATCGCGGCCAGTTAATAAATGAGATATGAGTGATGAGGAAAATATGCAGACAGACAATTTATTAACATGAGCGCTATCAAATGGACAGCAACGATTGGTAATTTTATTTTAAACCATGTTATGGTACTTATAACATTTTATGAGTCATAAACCATATGGACGTTTTTGTTCATTAGCGACTGACTATTTACTATGAATGAATAATTATATTCATACTCGTTCACAAAGGACCTTAGTCCCAATCATTTTTAATTCCTTGTGCAGGAAA
This sequence comes from Shargacucullia verbasci, assembly GCA_947562105.1. Lineage (NCBI taxonomy): Eukaryota > Metazoa > Arthropoda > Insecta > Lepidoptera > Noctuidae > Shargacucullia > Shargacucullia verbasci. The sequence goes on along the minus strand of OX387289.1, from coordinate 5,822,901 downwards.
CCGTATCAAATGTCAAATGCCTCATAAATTTTAGCACTAGGGTAATAGTTATTAACTAGTTGGTGACGATAAACAACCTCCATAATTGCGCAATTCCAGCTGAAAACGCTACCAACAAACTAACGAAGATTGACATATTTGTTGACCCTTCAGAACTTCCCATGGGACCTAATTATGGCAGAATTCGGGTCATGGTTGCTTTATTATGGCGATGACAAAAGAACGTAACGTTATCATGCGGTTATTATATATATTACAGTATACCTATGTATAGAACTGTCACACCTTTAATCCCTAGATATAAGGAAAATGCAATGATATTGGCATTATACTGACAGATAGCCGGCGTTGTTATTTTGTAACAAACCATAATAGGCAAATATAAGTATACTTGAACATCGATCCTCTGGTTATAGAGAATTCATAAGAAAAATTAAAAGAGCAGCGTATAGTGTAGAGATGTTTGTTGTTTAGGGTTAGAGCGTTTGTGGGAAAATAATCTCGATTTAAACGAAAAAAAATTGCAAATACGCGGTTTGACAGTTTATACATAAATATAGTACCTAATATGTTTTGACCTAAACAAAGTTCCACAGAAACTTCCACGACAGTATAAAAAATAGAGGGAAATATAAAATGTATTGACTACTAAACCATGAACCTTGAAAACAATGAATTACCTGCGAGTGTAGCAGCGTTTTCTTTCTTTTTACGGCACCTGTCTTGTGTTACTCAGTACTAATTACGTCATACCCTTATTTACCTCAAGACACTTCTGAAATTGTACCTAAGCTATGAATAGGTTGGTCAGCTGATCTAGTGGTCTGCTGACCAACCTACTCGTTTTCGTAGTTATGGTTAATGTCCTCCTAACCGATTTCAGTCACGGCGCACAATCTCATCGGAGATTAGCCAACTATGCAGGAGGTATTATAGAGCACAAGTGTGTGCACAAACACAGGTGCTCTCTCTATTCCTTCACTCTCATAGTCCGATGGGACGGCAATCCGACACGACTGGAGAGAGATCAGGCGCAGGACCAACGGCTTTACGTGCTTTCCGAGGCACGGTGTGTATTCACATACACGAAGACCCAGACCCGAAACAAATATCTGTAGATCATACAAATATTTGTTCCGCACGGAAATCGAACCTGCGACACGTAGCTCAGCAGTCGATCTCTCAGCCACTGCGCCAACCGTGTCGTCAAATGTCAAATGTCGTAGTTATGGTTACTAAATCATTTAAAGTATATTTAATCTTGTACAACTATAAAATGTACATCATATAATTTAATAGTGAAAATTACTGTACTCGCTACGGACTTTTGAGTCTTTGAAGGTAGCATCGGGGAACGACAAATATGCAATAGACTTTATAATCAATTATTATAAAAACAATAACTTTTTCTTCCTCGCCCGTAGCCTTTCCTTCGTAGCCTTTCATTTGTAGCTTCTATTTAAGATTAATCCGCAACTTATTGCTAAATTTAGACTCACAAAGATCCGTGGCGAGATTGTAGGTACTACACATAACCTATGGTCACGTATATCTTATAACTCGTTACTTAAGCTAGCATTTACCTAGTAAATTTACAAAGTAAAGCTCAGAAAGCTTTGAAGGACGTTCTCAAGTCTGTTAATATCCAGCTATCCAACAATGCAGATACAAAGTGTGAGGTTGAAGGTATTGTAATAGCTTATAAATAATTACTAGCAGCACAAAATGGTTTTGTAAGTAAAGTAGGTAAATACCTAGGAAAGTATTTTTACTATTTCCTTGAGATATTGCTCGGGAAATATTTGATACCTATTACTTAATTTTATGCAATTTCGGTTTTTAGTTTACGAATCACAATAATATTAAAAATTGAGCGTCTTTTTGTAATAAGTGTTTGTGATTAGTAACTGTATTTTTGATAATTTATACTTCGCTACAGCTTTATTTTGAAATTCAGTGGGATATTTTCCAGTATAATTGGAATGTTAAGAAAATAGATAACAAAAAATGACCCTTTAACATTTTTGATGAGAGCCTCGCGACTAAAACTTCGGCGACTAAAACTGATTTTAGAGATTTCCAAAATAATATTTTTGTTTAAATAAAATAAAAAATAGAATGTCGTTAAATACAACCACTAATATGTTCATAAAAATTATCAGCAAACTAGCACAAACAATTTTATCAGGATAAAGTAATTTATGGCTCGATCCAGTTGTTCTATTAAAATAACGCTAATTGCTAATTGAGAGTGTAATGGGTACAAATAGAAATACATGGCCCATGGTGCGTGAAGCACTCTGTATAAATGTTATATATACCTACATAATAATATGTTTTCAAAGGTATAGTGGTAGATACATGTTTTACACTATTTCTTTAAGTTTGCCAGTCTGCAACAATCCTTCCAATTTTCTTTCAAGTTTTCAAATCCATGAATAAACAGTTCAGTTGTCAGAGATTTAATATCTGAACTATATGTTCTTAAGAACATAGTTTAAGGAACAATTTAAAGCATTGTATGCACAATGGATATTCGCATGGAAAACCGGACGCTCATTATATCTTTCGCTGTACCGTCGTTGTTCCGGTGTCTTGTCGGAACTTGCCTTTATACGCAGACAACGAAGCTATTATACTGCGTACATATTATACTCCGGGGTTTCTTTCATGTTTTATTCTTTGATAACGGATTTCCTTTCGTAAGATTGGTTAAATTAATTTTTTTCGGAAAAAATGTTTTATATTTTCAGGGCCCCGTTGTAAAAAAATTATGTCTTACTTTGTATAGCCGTATCTATTTATTCAGTAAGACACCTATTTATTTCCTTCAGCAACAAAATTGTAACGTTTAATATTAAGTGTTACTTCTTCTTAAGTGTTAGATTATATTTTAGTACACAATGTGGTATCATTTTTTAAAACAAAGGTACCAAATCTATAATTGAAAATGGTACACTGAAAAAAGAATTATTGTTGAACTAGAGAGAACAATAATTTAACCTGTTTAAGTATTTCATGTTTAATTTCAAAATGAAAATTATAGCACCTATGATTATTGGCAATAAAGTTAAGATGGTTGAAATATTATCTATTAATCACACATACTTTTCCTAATAAATGTAGCCGTTAAAGAAGCCATTTTGAAACCTTCCTTTATAAAATCATCAATGTCATTATAGGATGGCATGGTTTATCGACGCGAATAAGATCCTATTTAATTTTTGTTATGATATCTGTAATAATCTGTGATAAAATTAGCTTTATTGCTAGCAAATAAGTATTGTATTATGTAGTATATAATATGTATATGAATATTTTACTTGATAACTATTAACAAAAACTTTATGGCAGCGATAAGTTTTTTTTTTTTAGTTTACTAAATCGTAGGCTCATCTACGGTAACGGATTTCGGTGTCAACCTACCATTGTGACACTCACATAACATCAACTAACCAAAAGAAAAGTCTAAAACAGCTACCTATATGCCAATTACAAACCGTACCTAAACTATTACAATTTTTTTTAGTATGGGACAAGCAGAAAGGTCATTTCTAAGTTACTTGCGTCATATTACAAAAAAAACAGTGTAAAGGGAAATTTATCATAATTATGACTTACAAGGGGTAAAAAGGTAAATGTCCTGTCATCATCGTCCTTCTAATGGGGAAACTTTTGTGGTTATGGCTTGCCCGTGCAACAAAGTTTATTTATACAAAGTCGGGGCATCAGACTAGTATAGGAAATTAGATATATGGAAGTTATACGTTGAGAAATTTCATCTAAAATTTTCGTAATCGTTGGTCTTTATATTTTATACTAGCTTTTGCCTGCAACTTCGTCCGCGTGATCTAAATTTATAGCCTTTAGCACTCGGGGATAATGTAGCTATCTATTGGTGAAAGAATTTTCAGATTCGGATCATTAGTTCCGGAGATTGCCCCCTACATACAAACAAACAAATTTTACCTCTTCATAATATTAGTATATTATATACTGAACTGCCTCGTTAGTCTATGATCAGAAGCACGACTACTCTGTAAGGTCCTGGTTATATAGGTCATAGAACCTCACACTCAATCTAATAACAGTTATTAAATTCTCAATAGAGCAGCTCGGAGTTTGTAATAGTGCACGGTTGATGGCAACAGGCAAACCCTCTATTACATTTGACTTAATAACGGCATCGGTGAAATGTGGCTAACCCGTCCGGGTATACAGGCATGATGCTGTCCTATATTATGTTATATTATTTGTAGCAGCATGGTAGCATTATTTGTGCTTAGTTATAGAATTTAAGATTTTTTTTATATATTATTTAGATATACACTCAATCTCATTAGGTTAGCCTGTAACGATAGATGTAAGGGTGGAAAAAAAAATCCACCTAAAGTAACTTTCACACAAAACTGGAATACCATTCAAGAAACATTTTAATACTCACAGGTTTCTCAATAATCGAAGTGCCGTTGGTAATGAGATCGTCGTTCGGACAGGCATCAGGGTCCACGTAATGTGGTCCACCTGATTTGGTGCTGTTGACCATCTGTGTGATGGCGAGGTTGAGGCACACGCGCATCGTATACGCGTTGCATACCCCCAGCAGACCCATCACGCCGAGGATGTAGCGTTGGGGGATCACGCAACCTGGACAAATGAAACAAAAAAGTTATTCGACTGTTTAGTCTTTTCCGTATGGCTCCTGCCAAATATGCCACTCTCATACAGTGGCAGTCAGGAAAATCAAAAAAGGAATTATTTAAAAACGAACCTAATAAGAACTAAAACTAAGCGTGGAAGGTACAAACATTCTATAACATTTATTGACGCATAGGTCGTACCTACTAAAACTTTTGTGTGCGAAAATTGAACCCGTGACGCATCAAAGAATTTACATACTTTAACATTAAGTACATACTTTCTTATCCTGCCTTACGCTATGGCTTTTGTATATAGAGCTTGATAGCTCTGGTTTTACTGCCTCTCAGAAGTTGTACCTACTGTAGTTACAAAGTAACTTAGTACTTAAGTACATACCTAATTTTTTATCGCTTCTTGAAGACTCGTATAATTCCCTCTTGAGGTATTCTTACATAATTATTGTATATAATATTAATAATCACATTCTATGTTTAACTTTAAGAAGTCGCTGCACAAAATAATGCTATAGTAACATCTTATTCCCCTGTACTTACAAATAAACGTTTTTATTTAATGTATATATTTTTGTTTAACACCTAAATCTGCGTAGGAGACTGAGGTAATTTAATCAGTAGGTAAAAGCTATTTATTGATTCAGTAGTTGTAGGTAAAATGCATGCTAACAACCTCACTTGTCTACGTTATTGTGGCCATAAACTGTAATTTACTACGCTGACGCCTGACTGCACTTAAGTTGCAGAATGCGTTGCGTGATATTGCACACTCCCTTAGGGAAATAAGCGTTGTTTAAATTGATAAATCAACATCATAGATCACGTATATACACGAGGGGAATTATCGATCTTCATAGTTTTTATCTTTGATGGAGTAAGTAGAGCTGTGTAGTGATAAACCACAATTTTCCGGTGTATCAGGTTCTAGACCAACAAAATTAATGCTTTTTGATGATGAAATAAACTCCCCTCCCTATCCTTCCCTGTCTAATTCTTCTTTTGTGCCAATGTTTCATTTACACTGTTTCGACCATAGACTTACAATTTCGCTTAGACATAAACTAGCTCTTGCCCGCGACTGCTTCGAATTTGAAATGTTAAAGGCCTAAAAAAATTTGCTACAACTTGAAATTTTTGCATGCTATGTATTTCCTAGCAAAACATGTATGTACTATTTTAATTTGTATTTAACACCTCTCTATGCCATGTTTTACGCAAATAAATGATTTATTATTATTACTTCTGCGTGTATTTTGTATTGGTTATCTAATTATTATTTTTATGCAATAGTAAAAATAAGCGTATGTCCTTCTCCAGGTTTCAAGCTACCTCTTCGTAAAATTTCATTACTATCAGGTCAGTAGTTTAGTCATGATAAGGTAACTAAAAGACAGACAGGGTTACTTTTGCATTTATAATAGTGTGGATAGTTTTTATAAGTACATACATACTAACACACAGTAAAATAAAAAATAGACTATGACCCCTTATTCTGTTTCAGCGTTCCTTCTCAGGGATAGTCATAGGAGATGCCGACGCCATCTAGTTTAAAAAAGACGTGTAAAAGTGATTGAAAAATCCTAATTTCATAGTGAGTAAAATGCATTACAGTAACCGATTTAAAATCGTTCTCAGTAATAATAAAAATAAGTACTCCAAGATAGGTACCGAAACATAAAAAACCGTTTCTCAGAACGCGATATCATTTTGTTCTACAGACACAACTTTTTAAAATAATATGAAAAAGAGCTCGTGTGAGTGAGGCCTTACGTTCTCATTTCCCGCGCGTGATTCCGCTTGATTGAGGGAAATGGGCTAATCTGGTGCTTACTGAATGATCGATTTAGTAACTCATACCTATGTCACTGGGTGCTGAATATTTATGTGATACGATTTTGCTGTATTTCAGGTTATTTATTGAAAAGAGCCTTAATTTTAAGGTAATGTCCTCCTGACCGATATTTTCTTTTATTCGGTCACGGTGGCCAATATCACCGGAGATTAGCTAACTATGCTGGAAATATTATAGAGCACAAGGTTGTGCGCAAACACAGGTGCTCTCTCTATTCCTTCACTCTCATAGTCCGATGGGACGGCAATCGGAACCCAGAACTTCACGCTCAATAATTACGGTTGTGACCACTAAACCAAATTACTTAATAACAGCATCGGCGAAATGTAGGTGCACAATATTACATCTATGCCTAACTCTTCGGAGTTACAAGCGCGATGCTATTTTATATTATGAAAAAGACACTTATATGGTCATACTCTAGTCACTAGCCTTGGCAAGACAACGAAAGCTATTCTAATAAATCTTTCTCAAGGCTATGTTCTCAACATCAATACCCAATAAGGCCCATTACACAATATAATCTAAAATCTTAAGTTAGAAGCCCGCCGCACTGGCAGACCCAGCGGTGAACTCAATCCAACCGCTAGTTTCACAACATCACGCCCACTATCGGTTTTAAGCCCTTTACGTTAAAACGAAAATCGACCCTAAGTATGACACTTACACGGCTCAGTGTTGTATGGTAAGGTATCGCATTAAAATTGCAAAACAGTCTGGGTCTGGTAATATTCAGGCAAATATTAAGTGAAAGATTTATGAAATAATCTTATTAACGCAATATCGTAATATTCTTTTTTTTAGTCTTCGCTCCAACTTAATCTTTCTCCTGTTTCGTGGAGTGTGCAGATATATATCATGTACACATACCCAGACCAGGGGGCGTTATTAAGCGATGGAAAGCAGATACAAAAATATCGATGGGTAAAATGGTATGGAGATCGGAGAGCCTCGTTGTTTCTTTAAGAAGTCGCTGGACGTTTTCATGTCTATTACATTTGGGTCTCTACGAACAAATCCTACTAAGGCCCATGTTCACTGAGTATATATATATACATATATATACATAATATTAAATACCTTTATAAATATAATATTAAATACAAATATATTTCTTACATCTTACACATTATATTTGTCTAATATAAATATGAAAATAAGATTTTAGATATGTGTAATAATAGATATTAAGTTACTACTGCTTAGCTCTCTTCCTCTCTCCTTTTTTTTTGCTATGCTTGACAGGGTCCATAATGATTCTATATTTTTATATTTTTAAGACCATTGTACATTATGGAACGCAATAAATAAATAAATAAACGAGATATAGGTACGTTATGTACATTATCACCTACCTTACCTACCTAAATGGTAAAAGTGACACCAAAATGCCCCGTTGTCCTTTATATGCAAATATTATATTTTTTTACTTATTCAACATTACTAATTTATATAATATTATTATAACTACTAATAAAACGAAGTCACTAGACCACAGGATGAACATCCAATACCTAATTATACATTATTATTAAGAAAACAACTTTAACTAAGCAAAACAGAAACAATAATTGTGTTATTATAGATCAAATTTATTATATCAACAACAATCTGATAATATTTGTACGTAAGTAGTTGCTACCTAGTTATCTTTAATTTATCAAGCACCTACATATAGCTCTATTTCTAGTAAACCAACTATCGTTAGCGAAGAGTACGGCCAGCAATAAAATGTAATAATAATTGGAGTTTTTATCATCAATATTGAACAAAACAATTTTATTTATATTTACTCCAATACGATTCCTTTAATAAAAATTACACGTCAGCAGAGAGAACTGCAGAAAGAGTAAGGGACTATGCGGGCTTATTAAAATATCTCTACGTATTAATCTCATGTTGCTGCTAGCTGTACCGAACAAAGAAGAGGCCAGTAGTAATATTATCTTCCCACGGGTGGATTATGATAAAAGCTTAGCTAAAAAGATTGTCCTTTGCTATACATGACGATACACCGTGATAAATAAATGGTTATCGACCCGTAGTGACGTGATACCGCAGTAATATCGAAAATACAGACCAAATTTTAAAAAAGTAATCCTTCATCAATATTACCTTTCAGTTTGCCTAGTTTGTAAGGATAGCAATTTTAGTTTTTATTTCAAAATTCTGCCCTGCCTAATCGGTTACTTGATATGGAGTCACTATACCGCGAATCAATAGTCAGTATTTCCCAAGGTAGGTATAAACTGCAACCCATTGGCCAATCAAGACAATTAAAAAACATTGATCAATACGACGACCTACTAATTCCTACATATTACGTCTGATCAACAAATTGAGTGTGTATGATACTTCACAAACCTTTCAAAGGTTTTTAACGTGAAGAGAATATAAAGATATCAATTGTTTACGTTTATACAGTTGCATATAACTCTAGAGTTATATAGTCGTAACAACATTTTACATCAACTGCGTAAACATACAACATGGCACAAACAAACGCGCTTAAACTATTATTTTTTATGAAATTACTGGCCATATTATTATTACTAGGTTCTTCTCTCTGGAGCCCTAACCACCCGTAGCTTGAACTCTCTTCCTGATGCTGCTTGATTCCTATTTTTGATCGATATTTTTTATATTTATCTATAATTAATAATAATCAATGTTGTTTTATTAATTACTAGCTTCCGCCCCCGACTTCGTCCCCTTGGTTTACGAACCCATACAGTTTTTCGGGATAAAAAGTAACCTATGTGCTGTTTCAGACTATAATCTATCTCTGTGCAAATTTCATCCAAATCCGTTCAGCCCTTCTGGCGTGATTGAGTAACAAATATCCATCCATCCATCCTCACAAACTTTCACATTTATAATATTAATTATACTAGCTTCCGCCCGCGGCTTCGCCCGCGTGGTTTACGAACCCGTACATTTTTCCGGGATAAAAAGCTTATCTACTATTCCAGACTATAATCTATATCTGTGCCGATTTTCATCCAGATCCGTTCAGCCGTTCTGGCGTGAAAGAGTAACAAAGATCCATCCATCCATCTATCCATCCTCACAAACTTTCGCATTTATAATATTAGTAGGATTATAAGTAGGATAATTATAAATTTAAATAATATATGTAAAACAATAGGATAATTTCTAGTATTTAATTCATACAGGCAGCCTTTACAAGTCAGTCCTGGATATAGGCCTCTCTTGAAAACTCCTGTATAGAGCGATTTTGATCCGTTTTTATTCAACACAACTTCCCACGATAATTTACTCCATTTATTATAATAATAGACGAAATTAGCTTACATAGGTACGTACATAATTAAAATAACTAACCATTTAAGGTTCATTAAAGTATATCCTGTGTTTAATCCACGGTTAATTTTTACATAATTTTAAATTAAAATTGCTTACATTCTTTGCCTGACTCAACTAAACAAATAGGTTAAATGGGTTGTTTCCGTATAAATTATGTCTATTTATAAACTATCACATTAATTGATGCCAGTATACTTAATGGCACCAATTAATGAATGATAGCCTTCAATATGAATTAGAGCCTTCAGTATGAATTACAGCCTTCAAAATGAATTAGAGCCTGGCGATTTAATTTATGAATGCGTGTACTTAAAGAGCTTAATAAGTACATGGCTACCAACCTCCCACAAACCCAAAAATTTCATAGAAAGGTCTCATCTTTCCAAATAATCTATGTATTTTCAAAACTTCAAAAAAAAGTTGGCCACGCGAGGAATAATTCCTGTACCGTAGGTGCGTTTAGAAACATAAATATTCACATGCGCAAACGGCCAGGCCCATCAAATATTTTTTCCGTGCGGGAATCGAACCCACGAACATGTAGCACAGCAGTCGATCGCTAAATTATTGCGCCAACCGTGCCGTCCAACAAAACAAAAGTTTCATGATGTACCTTAACATAGAACTAACTTGCCAACTTTGAAATTACTCTAGTAATGTTCTTGGCAAACTCTAATAAGCGTCTCAGAATTACATACACTATGACTACCTTTATTACTTTTGTAATGTATGAGAAAGTTGGTACGGGAAGTACAAAGTAAGAAGCAAGTACAATGAAGCCTGAGTGAATAGAAAAGCTGTTGGAGTATTAATACGCCATAGAACGCATAGGTTGTCGTTATCGAAAAAACATTGCATTTTTCGGAGTTATTCTTACAGACAGGCTCTGTGCAAAGGCATAACAGTAATGTAATTTTCTTTTATTTTTATTTTGTATTTATATTCCTTATCTATTGTAATATCCTAAAAACTCATTCTGATGTAATATCATTTCGACTAGATACTGTTCGTATGTTTTCGTACTTTGGTCCCAAATTTTCTTTTTATACATTCTTGATGGAATGCTGCATGCATGCTCGTCTTATTCATACGGTATGGTAAAAGGTATTGTTAGTAGCATGTGTTCGTTGAGGCGTAATGAGTGAACGACTTCGCGACAAGATTCTTGAAGCTCGATACACGATTATTGCAGTCGCCAATTAAAGGTCGGTTCGTTGACCTTTCTAGTTCACATAGAAGGTAAATGCGTAATACATACCTTTTGTTTGATATAGGCTTCACTGATTGTAATGTATAAATCAATCGTAATTTCTATTCCTCTAATAAATACAAAATAAAATTAGACATACAGTCGCAAACGGGTTGATAATCGGAGTTAATAGCACTTCAACTTGACGTCACGTTTAATCGCACGGTTGAACTATCCACTGCTGATTTCCGCACGTAATATTTTTTATGGCCTACAAATATCTGTTATGAATAAGGTAAGACAAAAATAACGTACCTATATATTTTATAAACCCTCGTTAGGTCATTCAGTCTACACTCTACACTCTAGTCTTTACTTAAATTTTCTCACGTAATCTTAAACGATCGCCGTTACCTTTTGGCGCATCTCCAGGTTTCAGTACACCGCTATGCATCGTGTCAAACCTCAATTTGTATTGCAATCGCGTTAATTTGCAGCTGTCACTACACATTGTACAACCTAAAGTTATACATTACTAAACAAATTCACGCTCTATTCTCTTGATTCTATTTGATCTCTACGCTATTGAAACCAAAGAAAATAGAAGACTACCTGAAGATAATGCTGGAGGTGCTTGAAACCAATTGATAAATCCTGCTAATACCATTAGTTTTGATCAGTGGCTAAACACACTACTACATCTCGCGAATTAAATTCAAGCACGGAACAAATATATATTTGTATGATATACAGATATCTTTTATAAAGCTATAGATAGCTTTTTTCGGGTCTAGGTTAAATAATGGTGGGATTGTCAACTGTAAACCGAATATGAAAGAAATCCTAGTGTGGGGGGGCATAGTATTAAAAAAACTGTTATTATTAACATATTTTACAGTAATCCTATCAGAATAAGATCTAAATTTGGAACCTTGATAAAGTGGCTTAAATTGTTTGCAATATTAAAATACTCGAGAAGCAGGTTCAATATTGTTTCCTAAGTAATCTATAGGTCATAAGTGTAAGGTCAATAACCCGTAGTCGTGCGCTGCTAGTCCTGCGGCTTTCATATTCACGAATAAATTATGTGAATAATTTTCATTTTGCCATAGATCGAACTGTATTTTAAAATAACCAGTTTTAAAAAAACATATACGAAAAAATTGATCAAATGAATATCTATAGATAAGAACCGAAAACCGTATTCGCTACATTCATAATTAGTTAGTTTCTTCGTCAAATTAATGATAATTAAAGAGCTAAGCAGCACCTAAGAGGTGGCCCTAAAACATATTACATTATATTGCTGTGCGGTCATATTCGGCTCATTCCAAAATTCAATTCCTTGTTATAGAGCGGGAATCTCTTGCCATGCATCAGATATATTTCCGAAATGCAATCTACAAAAACTCTGCTTCACCTAGGAATCAAATCCGAGACCATTTTAGGAACTTAGCGACCATCAGACTAAAGGTGAAGAGGTAAATCTGTACATATAAAAATAAAATATAAATACTTTACAATACATTAACCCTTTTCCCCATGTGAGTAGATACAAACATTAGTAACCTACGTGCCACGAACCTTTATTTATTATTAATCAGACTTTCTTTTTGTCTCATGATATAGCATACCTAACGGCGTATATACTTATACTTCATAATTACGTATTCAAACCTATTTTGGTCCCATCAGTCTGCATCACACCTCTATTTAATATTTTTATCGGTCACAGACTGTATTCAATACATTCTAAATAGATAACAGATATATTGCAAAACAATTGTATATAAATATAACACTTGTATAATAAATAAAATACGTCGATCATATTTCAGCCGTTACGTTTATCAATGTCGTTCATTTATGTATAAGGGCACAACCCACATAATATTCGGCTGTATATATTTATGATTCGAGTAATATATATTTATGAGCTGTGCCATATAAAGCTATTTTGATGCGAGGTTTCTGGAAAGTAGCCTTCAAGCAAAATGATAACTGATATGAACAGTTCACGCTTGACCAGCTTTTTGGCTGACGATCGATTTGGTCGAAGGGTCGAAGAAATGGCGGTTAAGTTACTTTGTAATTGAAATATTATTTTCTATCTTGCAATAGAACATTCTATATTACAAAATGATTACGACGCACAGCGCTGCAGTAACTAAAAAAAACCGGGGGATTAATATTATTTAGACATTTTAAATTCTATCTCGCTTATAATGTGATTAGATTCTCGGTCGAAAAAATGGGTTATTGCACAGCTATCGCTCTATGCCCTCGCACAAACGGCAACTGCAGGTCTATCGCCTAAAAATAAAGACCGTTTAGTTATTCTACAGTGTAATTTTTCTCCTGATCGTAACACACTTTAGATCGACAAGATCAGAAAAAATAAATACACGGTAGAAGATCAACCGTGTATTTTTACTTTTTATAAAAAACGTTTTTAATATGACTCGGAATTTATTGCTGGAATGGTCACCGATTGACGAGGTTACGCGGTAGATCAACTAGCCATTGGAAGGGTCAAAAGCCAACCCAATTGGCACCGTAAGCTACAGACCTACCGAGGCAGAATAAAACCCCAAAACAAAGAACAAATTTTTCCATTCTCAATCTTCTCAGTATATACATATTTATCACGGTTAGTCATGCTGATAATCAAGTACCTATACAAGTTCAAGTCTAGATTCTGTGTACCAAGAAGTTATTTTCCTTATTGTAACTTATCTCCACGCTTCAGTAATGTAATAATTGAGCAAGGAAAATAGCTTTACTATAGATAACGAGGTTCGAACACGTTTAATTGCATTATTTTGATCTATTTATTATCTAATAGGCTCTCGCTGTGAGGCGTCGAATACACATTAGCGCCATGCATTAGAAGACTATTGATTGATTGTTTAAGTGACATATGTGGATAAAGTCAGTAACAACAGTATCGACTAGAAATGTGATTAATCAACTTAACTAATTAGGTATCTCCTTGGATTTAATTCGAAGTGTAAAACGAAAAACACCAGAAAAAAAATGTCATTGAGGTACCCGTATAAGGTAAAAAATACGTCACGGAAGAGGAAAACCTCAAAATCCAGGAAAAGTGTCTTATTTTTCTAGTTTTTTAAATGACTGCTGCGTTAGATCTTGGGTTTGAATCCAGAGTAAAGTGATGTTATTGGGTTTTTCTGTATGGTAATTCTCAGTAACAGCCTGGAGATTGGAAATGTACCCGTTTGATGGCTACAGGCATGCCACCTATTATATGGGACTTGAAACGTACGACCTACAACTTTGTTAATAATGAAAGCCATCAAAATGAGCCTAATTAAATTCTGTGCTGTGAATATCATTGTTTGAAATTGTTTAATAAATTACCCTTAAATATCAAATGACTTAACATTAATAATTGCCATTCAAGATGTTCTGTACAATTGCCTCTACGATACAACTTACTTACTCTCTTAAAAAATAAAACTATACTCACATGACCGCAAAGCTCTCGTAAATCCATTGTCCGGCGGGCGCGGGGTCTGAGTCTTCTGGCCGAGCAGCTTGTGGGCTTGCACCTGAGCCTCCGTGTCATTAGTATTAGGCATGGTGATTTCGGCCTAATAGGATATCAGCTTTTTGATTTACTCTGTAAAAGAAATGGCCTTAATCTGACGGTGTGTTGATATGCTAGTTTTATTTATAAAAATGAAATGTTCTTTGGTAAGCGCCAGCGCATCACTTGAGAACGGATGGACCGAGTTTGGATGGAAAATTTTCTACTATATGCCATTAAATTCCAGAATATTATATAATTTATTCTTGATTTATTACAAGTATAGATGACATTAATTATTTATCGACCTATGTATTAGAGATAAATAAAGCATTTTATTTTTTATATATTTTTTTATTTGGCCTCTTACGTAATTATTTAATAGAAAAAAGAATTGAGACCTACATAAAACGTTATATATGTATTTCTAATAATAAATTATGGAACAAAAATATAACAAGTAACTGATAAAAACCTTTTTCTAATTTCCGAATAAACGACTTAAATAACACATAACTAAGGTAGATAATTATAAATATTTAAATAATTTATATATTTTTTGACACAATCAATTCAGATTACATTATTACACAGACTGATTGAAAACGCAAGTAACCTAGACCTTTGGTCAGTTCAAGAACCGAGGTTGCGGCCGATATCAATGAAGATGTTAATTACAACGTTTAATGTAACTAAGAAGCCAATGTTAATTTTTATAGATAAACATGAGGGAGAATTTTAGCACAGTATGAAATCGGACAGTGCAATACAGAAGAGTCTTTGTAGAGATAACTCTATAAAAGCTAAGTTCATAAGACATACTAGTACGTCCTTTTTATAATTACTAGTTTTTACCGAAATTTAATCTTTGCTAGCAAGTTTGGTATTCTAAATAAAGTACGATATTATTTTATTATTTATTTCTTTTAATTAATATACATTTATTGCTACTTTGAACTGTTACTTGTAAATTCATTCAAGAATGGCAGACTTTACTTTAAACTTTGTAAAGTTAAGATTTCTAAGTAGCTACCACAAAACATTATTTGCTAAGCAAATTCACTAAACTTAACAGCGTTAATTATAACTCCGTCAGTCATACGAGAAACTAATCATAGCAATAGAGAAATAGTTAAATTAATTTCCATTAATACTATTGCCGATATATCGAAATTTGTAACTGACATGTGAGAAGTACACACATAATAACGAACTCTACACAAATTATCGAAATTCGTGTTTACTGTTAACTTATATTACAGGAATTTTAACTGAAATTGCACATACTTAATCCATTATTATTATTTAAATATGAAAAACATAAGTGCTATGTTCAAAATATTACTCACAAAATATTCAATATCGATCAAAAAAATCCAAAAGTTTGCACTATTGAATAAACACACTTGCGAATAAATAGCACAAATTACATTATTTTAATCGTTTAAAAAAAACACTCAACACACGCGATCACTGACCAACAAACACGAGTACAGTGACACGAATTAGCGATCTTTATCGTATAATATATTGTACGAGTATTTATCAATTGTGCGCAAGATTAAAGCCTACGGGCCGCGTGGTCGTCGCCGGCGCATGGCGAATATTGTCAACTGAGCCGCGCAGCCAACACGAGGTTGTCGGCCTTGAGTGGAATAAACAATTTTATACACTGGCGTTACCTGTTGTGAGGTCAGCTATAATGTAAGCCGATACTCATCCGATCAATCCAGTTGGAATCGCGAATCCGTTAATTTTATTGAGACAAATGACGTACTTACACTACCTACTATTAGATTTACATTCTCCATCGAGTTCCATGGTGATTAAGGAATATGTTTAAGTTAAACAAACGTTTTTCCTGTGGTATTGTGTATAAACGTTATTATTTTCATGGTCATATAGAAACAATGTTATCATGTGTCTAAAGGTTATTTTTCAGTTCATTTTACTTATTATTTAAATGCGTTGTAAATCAGCATTTTAAGCATCATGTTGAAATAAGCAGCACTGGCAGTAGCGCCTTATTTTTGCATTCATTTGGAATCACTGATCCGCTAATCAATTAGTAGCTTCCGCCCGTGGCTTCACCCGCGTGGATTAGGCACCCGTGCATTTTTTCGAGTCAAAAAGCAGCCTTCTGTAATAATACGGATATAAGTATAACTCTATTGATTTACGCGGCACACGCCAGTAAAACTCCCAGTCGGCATGATTTTCTTCAACAATCATCGTCATATTTCAGCCGATTTACGCAAAACCTTAACAAATTATTATAATTAAACCTTCCTCATAAATCACTCTGTCTATTGGTGAAAACCGCATGAAAATCCGTTCAGTAGTTTTTGAGTTTATCACGTGTATGTAATGATAGTGATAGCATGTACTCTGACGAATGATCATTAGTGTTCATAGTGCAAAGTGATATCTATCTTCTTGTATAAGTCTTATGAGCAGGCTCAACTTCAGCAGTGAAATACTACAAGCTGAATTGAAGATGGAAACAAATGAAATTGTAAAACAAAATGATGTTATAGTAGTTTGGAACCTATCAAAGGAGAATCGTGCGTTATAAAACCACTTTTGACAACGTAAGACTCTCTTTGTCATACAATTTAAGGTATGTTATAGAATAAATCTTTTTGGCTGATTCATTTGAAAAGCAGTCACAGTTTATTACTGTAATTTCATGCAACAAATTTGAAAATTGGTTTGATAGCGGGAATTAATGAAATTATTTTCGGAAGCGGAATAAATAAATTTAAAGTCTTATCTTTTTGTCACTTTTTATAGTACTATTAATTCAGTTATTATCTAAAGAAAATAGAACATTCTACACATGTTCAATTATAGCTGTACATTGCTGCAAAATACAAAACAATAGGTTATCACTAAGCTACCTCGGTGTTTATCTATGAGACGTTTTATTTCAATGTTATCGCAATTGAAGATAAATATACATATAATATATGTCAGCGTGGACTTGACATCTGCATGAGATAATTAAGCAGTAACAGAACGGCGTCTGGTTTCCTAATAAAGCTATACGACCACACAGATACGAACTAATCAATTCTATTTTCGGTTATGAACTGTATTTTAATTGAATATAACGTTGGAATAATTTAAATAGCTACGTAAGTAATAGTACGTTTAATTATAAAACACTAGGTTTCAAAATGTCAGATTTCAAAACGTTATTTTCATATAGAAATATTATTATAAAGAAAACTTGGAAAATGATTGACGGGAGCAGGATTTATACCCATAGCCACCAAACTCGTCCTAGAGGTCCTCGCTTCAAAAATTCTATTGGGATAAAGCATACAAATATGAGCTAAGATTTTTTAAATCAAAAACTTAAAATTTTGTCCGCTTTTTTTTTTAATTTTTAATAGTCGCGTTTATTTTTTGTGTCCTAAAACTTGTTTCACGAAACTCAATATAACTAAGAATGTCTCGTTATTTTAAACAAAAACTGTTGACTCAATTGAAGGTCATTATTTTCTCATGAATATTTAGAATCGTTATCTCCATTGTTTAAACTAAATCCAAGTATGACATAATGGTTTATCGAGGTATGCATACGTTACAATGACATGTAGAGAATATAGGTACCTATTGTAAATACCTAATGTTACTACAGACTCGTACATTGTTTAATAAACAGAAAATAAAAAAAAGGAAAATATATTTGTAAAACAAAAAAAAAACTCTAGCATCGCATTTACTGCATTATAAACCGGTGCAAGCCATAATTTAAGTTAATGTGCAACGTAATTAACGTTATTTTGTATCGTTTTATCAGAATCGGAACTTCTCGTGAATGAATCAATCGTTTTAACTACTCACCCAGAAATTTACAATCAAGTAGAATTTAAATTTTATTGAACCGTGACCTTGAATGCGGTGGATTGTGCGTGTGAGTGTGCCATAGGTAGCTACTTGAGTAAGGTGAAGTGACTTATAATAATATTGTAGATTATTTAACATTTTACTTTTATAGTAAAGTTATGGTTGTTTGACCAGCGTTGGTTTTTATTTATTTGTTTATAGTTTTCTTTTAACTTTTTTTTATTACCTAGAAACGGTTTTCTTCTTAAATATTATATAGAGGACCAATTTTTTGGTACTTATCAACTTTTATTTCCATGACATTACTGAATACATGAAGGTTAGGTAATGATATTTGTCAATTTGTAAAAGAAACGAAACCTGTTAATTTTTTCAAATAGGTAAACATACTTTGATTATCTTTGCAACAAAATAATAACGAGGTAAACATGTTGAAGTATGCGTTTCAACGTCATCAACATTGTTCTATGACATCCAACATACATACCTACAATCAGAATTATAAATAGATAGGTCTTATCTCTCGATGGGCTGGTAGGAGGTAAGACTCAAATCTGCATACTTTTTTAGAACTAATAAGAACACATTCAAGGCAACTTTTATCGAGATCTATCAGGGATCTACCTCTCCCGCCTGCCAAGAGCGGTCAGTCCCGGTACGACGCTTCGAAACGGAAAAAACCTAAAATATGAACAATGTCCGGATATTGTCTAGACTAAGGGTCTGCTTCACCAATTGCTAGTTCATCTGCTAGACCTATCGGTTACTTGTATAACAGAAAAGCATTCTGTCACATAAGTTGTGAACTCAATTAATGGTAAAACAGCTTGAAGCATGAATATAATAATAATAAGGTATTTTTATATCTACGTATTCACCCAAGTTCAGCTTTGATGACAGTTATGTGACACAAACGTACCCAGTATAATTAATTGCGTCACAACATAAATGTCACGTTTAAGTGCGTGCCAAAGTTCAATAATATACCTATTACGATTTCCTATGCAGGTGGGATAAAACGGTGTATACGAAAAAAAAAATCAGTAATCAAAAGAAATACCTCAAATGTATATCCCTTATTCCCATTTTACATAGTATACAGACAGTAGGTACCTATAGGGATAAGGGACATGTACTTACATCATACGCCAAGCTCATCGATAACGATATTAAAAACCAATGTGGCTAAGGATGAGCTTGCTAATCCGATTTAAAACTCGTTTCACAACTAAATGATCAAAGCACGACCACAGGAAAACCACTGTATAACATATCAAGATTGTCTTTAAATTCAACAAATTGAAATAAAATAAACTCTATCCTATTAGTAACCTGCCGGGCAAATATCAAGTTTGTAGACTTTATATGTCTTGAGATATCATAAAATGTAGCGTGAGTCGTTTTTGCTTGGATTCAAAATAATTATCAACAGCAAGCAACTAGGTGTTTCACCCTGTTTGACTTTACAACCGCAAAAAAAAGTCGTAAAGAGACCAATAAACTTGAACGTCGTTGTCATGCCGGCTTATCTTATAGCAGTGGACAAACGATCCGAACTGGAACAATTTAGCTATTTCTGTTTCAATTTTATTGAAACTTAGACATGATTGTTGGGTGCGGTGATTTGTACGAATAAAGTCAAAGTTTTATGTATGTAGCTACGTAGCTACGAGCCCCTCTAGACAGATATTGCTCATTACTAAAAAAAAAAACATTTTTGATCATACTATAGGCACTACTTAGTGGCAATTATATAACAAAAAATATATCTCACAGATGTTCTGTCAGTAATAATAGAGTACGCATACAAATCGCCTGCAAATTACAAATAAGTACTTACTCTACGATAAAAAAATGCCAGATCAATGGCCATTTTTTCCAAACACCTAATAAGCGTACAAACTCAACAAGACCGATATCTAATCAATCCTCCTCCTCTATAATTTACATTAAGCCGGGTCATTCATAATACCGACGTTGTTGATACTACGAACATTGATAGCGGTACTATAACCTAATCAATCAACATTACCGTCTCTTGTACGAAAATGATTGATATCTTATCTATTTTCGGATTTATCGCAAACAGATTTTTGTTATCTGTCTAGTTTTGAATCTATTAATGTCTAAGAAAAAATAGGTTTCAGTTCAATATTGACTGCCTAATTGGAATACTGGCCGCAAGCTCGACTGCTGAGCTTGAGGTACTAAGTTCATATCCCGGGTTAGGTAAAATGTTTTTAGGTTTTTCTGCATAGAAATTCTCAATAGCAGCACGGAGTATGGATCTGTGCCCGATTGGTGGCAATAAAGTCGCCGCAACGGCATCGGCAAAATGTGGGTATACAATTAAATAGTACATCTCTGCTTAAGCCTTCGGGGATACGGGCATGATATTATGTTATGTTTGTGTTATGGTCAATAATTTCTATAGCGTAGGTAACCTTATCGCCTTATATAATGGTTTCTAAAAAAATAGAATTATCTTCTTTGCTAAATGAATTTCAAAATTACAAAAGTTTATATAGTATTTTTTTTTTTGCACATTAATCTACGTTATTCTCTTACCAAATATGATTACAGAGTACAGACATGATTGTAAGATCGTTTTAATTTAAAAGATGGAGTTTCTTGTTGATTCTTTTCCATCGGATCTACTATTTGAAACCGTGGGCGTCTCAACTCTTCATAAGTGCCCGATTGGTTTACATGAAATAAAGATATATTCTATTATATATAGAAAACTAACCTTAATAAAGCCCCTTCACCTTGAAACGGATAATAAGAATAATGATATAACCGTCCTTTATACAATGTTGGGTAAGGCTAACAAAAAACATACGAAATCTACTTAACTATATATAGCACCGCAATCAGTGGCGTGCGGTGCATAAAGACAAAAAGACACTGCCTACCCTACATAACTCAGATAAATATTTATTATATTTGAGGTAGCAAATCACATAAATCATTATTTAATCGACAAGACGATGAACCAATACCAACATGCAGTACCTAGGTATTATTGGTAAGTAAGCTTTTAAAATTTTCTGCCTACCCTGTCTAAAAACTCTGTGCACGCCGCTGACCGCAATATAGCATAACGCCTGTATTTCCCGAAGGCTTAGGCAGAGGTGCACAATTGTACACATTTCGCCGATGAGTCAAACTCAAAGTCAAAATCAAAGTCAAAGTCAAAGTCTACTACTTTTATTTCGAGTAGGCCTTAACAGGCTCTTTAAAAACGTTGTGATTCTAGGTGCACGGTTCCAAAGTGGGGGTAGGTCCTACGGAGAAGAGACCGGCAAGAAACTCCATGGATACTCTTTTAAAATAATGGTTTTAAAGTGGTTACAATCTTCAACGGTAAAGACTATGCGAGTACAATGCAAGCCAATGTGCGCAAAACTATAGCGATACCATAGCGATGACATTATTGATTCTCATGTTCAAGTCACACCCCCTATGGGTGAGACTTTGACTCTACCGGGCACAGTTCTGGACACCGTGCTGCTACTAAACATTTCCTAGGAAAACTTAATAATACTTTGCTCGACCCGGGAATTGAACCTAGGACATCACGCTCAGCAATCGCGCTTTCGATTACTAGACAATTAGGCACTCAGATGAAACGTTTATTTTACTTGATTGAATATCAGTTGAATATTATTTTACTTCGAGATCTACAATTATTTTGCATTGTAAGTTCTCCTGATAATTTTTTATGTCATCACTAAAGTTTAGTTTTTCTTTGTTCAATTCTTTGAAAATATATAAAGTGTGGACTCAACGACGATATAATTCATTGGTAAGGACTTTGACAGACGGCCGACTAATCACCGACACAAAAGTTCAGTTGTAAGGAATGTTTTTAGGATGTCATATGCTGACGATTCTAACATAATATCTAAAGTTTTTCATTACTGACTCCACTATTTCGTCGGTGGTCAGATCAGTAGAGCCGTGTGCTACAGACTTCAGTCGTAAGACTTACGGTCATATTCCTTCTTAGTTTCGGCCATAGTTAGGGCCCAATCTTCAGTCTAGCTCTAGCATATCCCCTAAAATGTTGCTTCCATTGGGCAAAAATCTTATTTATTTCCGTAGTTACCTACGATATTATTATTTACTTACTTATCAGTAAACATGAGCTATGTGCCAAGTTCGTATCTAGTTTATTGTCACTGGCGAACAATATTATCAGTTTCTAAGGGAATACGTAGGTATGAGTTACCTACGAGAAATAAGCCCAGGTGTCAATAAGTATTATGAGTTTTCGTGTTCATATGTCAGTTCGTTTCTTCTGTATCACAAAATAACATCACGCCTGTATTCTCCTAGGGATAAGAGATATATTATAGGAAGCTAGTAACTTCCGCCCGCGACTTCGCCCGCGTTGTTTACGAACCCGTATATTTTCCGGGATAAAAAGTAGCCTATGTTCTATTTCAGACTATAATCTATCTCTGTGTGAAATTTCATCCAGATCCGTTCAGCCGTTCTGGCGTGAAAGAGTAACAAACATCTATCCCTCCATCCATCCTCACAAACTTTCACATTTATAATACTAGCTTTGCCCCACACTAAGATTTCTTCTGTCTCGTGGGTACAGTTTACAAACATAGATTTGTCTCCTTTGCAATACGCATACAAGGAAATGACCTTTAAAAACAAAACACTGTCTTATATTTTATTATCTATTGGTACTACACGATCAATAAAACAGGTAGGTATTTTGTTACGAGCAATGAAATAAACTAAGATCCGGTTTGCTGCAGTAGGTTCCAGTATGTAGATGCCTATTTAAGTATGACAACATGGATAATTTTTATCAGAATCAAATCAAAACCTTCATGATGATCAAATAAAGGTAGAAAAAATTAAAAAAAAAAGTTTTTTTTAAATCTTACAATTACGTTCCGTGTACGAATCGAACCCGCAACACGTAGTACACAACAACTGCGCCAATCACGCCCTCAACATAAGCCTTGACTTTTAATTCAACGTCTAGTCTAGTCAAAACAGGTGCGACTTAATAACAGTACTTAGTATTATTTAAAGGAAGCGGCTATGAACTAAATTCCGCAACCCAGTATTAAATATATCGTAGATATTCTAAGGTTAGACTGTTTGTCAGATTTTACGGTTCCTCATTTCTGAATTATACAATTATAATTTTGTGAACAAGTTCACACACATTGCTTTTTCTTTTGTGTCGTTGAGAGGTAGCTGGTATTGATTTACCTGCCTCATTAGTTAAGCAGTCGTAAGTGCGGCTACTGACCGTGAAGTCTTAGATTCATCCCTGTGTCGAGCAGTGATAGGTAATTGGCAGTGGCGTGTGGTTCATAGAGACAAAAAGACATTGCCTACCCTACATAGCTCAAATAAATATTTATTATAAGATATTTGAGGAGGCAAATCACATACATTTAATCAACAAGACGACGAACCAATACCAACATGCAGTAGGTATTTTTGATAAGTAAAGCTTTTAAAATTTTCTGCCTACCCTGTCTAAAACCTATGTGCACGCCGATGGTAATTGGATTTTCTTTTCGAAAATTCTCGTGCCCAGTAGATAACAATGGGATCGCCCCCTATTAGGTACACGGGACTTAATAACTGCGTCAGCAAAATGTGGGTGTACAATTTATAGTACACCTCTCGTAAATATATTTATTTACCCCAAAGATCATGAACATTTGCAAGTACATGGTGTTTCCCAAACTAGGCAAGCCTGTATCTTCTGAAACTTGATTACAAATTTAAAATTTAAGTACAGAAAAATGGTACCTACAAATAGTAAATATTATAATTTGAACTACAATCAATAGTTATCGTAAATTAACACTAAGCTCGACCTCTGCCTTACACTTCGAGGAACACAAGAGTAATACTATGTTATGTTATGTAGTTGGTTTTAAACTAATTTCAGGGCGGACGATTCTACATATTACACGTATAAACGACCAACTACCGCTGAGTTACGCAACCTCGTGATCTTTTATTCATTTAGTGTTTTACTGTATGACGTCAGCATGCTTATATTTATAATTAATAGCTTCCAAGACCATTCATATCTACTCGTAGTGTCGCGACAGGTCAGTGTGGATTTCGTCACGGATATGTGATAATTCTTATACCTAAACGATCCAAATAGGCATTGTGATTGATCGTTGATTATTGTAGAGTAATTTTTTATACGTAGTCCATTGGCTGCGAACCTTAAGAGCTTAGAGTCGATTCCTGAATTGGATTGAATAAATCGCAGTGACAAGATAGATAGATAGATAAATAGAATTGTTTTTATTTCAAATAAACCTAATACAGGCACTTATGAAACGTTATAGGACTCTGGTTGCAAAGTTCCAAAAAGTTGGTTCTATGGAGAAAAACCGGCAAGAAACTCCATAGATACTCTTTTAAATTCTCTTTTAACAATCTTGCCATGAACATAATGTGGAAAAAGTATGGGAGAACAATGTAGGTTTCGTCAAATAAATACTAAATGCAACTTTAACATAAAGTCTGATAATAAAAATAAAAATAAAAAGAATACCTCTACACTGTGCTCACATTTATAATGGATAGCCATCTGTAACAAGCGTAAGATTATCAAAGATTAGCTTACAGTGGCAACTAGCTTACGGATACATTAAACAAATAAAGAAAGTTATCTACAAAGTTAAAGTTACCTACAAACTTTAAGCTAGACTGCCTCATTGGTCTAGTGGTCGTAAGCACGACTGCTGAACGTAAGGTCCTAGGTTCGATATCTGGGTTGGGCAAAGTATTATAAGGTTTTTCTGTTAATAAATTCTCATTAGCAGCATGGAGTGAACTGGGCCCGGTTGATGGGAATAGGTTCGTCCATCACCAAAATGTGGGTGCACACCTGCCTAACTCTTCGGGGATACAGGTGTGATGTTATGTTATATTATGATGATCGTAAATTTGTTCCCGGCTTCTGACAAATAACATTCTGTTTGTCCCGTGTCCGATGTATGTGTGTCCTGAATATTGTATAGGTACCAGAAAAATATAACTCACTTTCATTGAATGCATCAATGAGACAGTAGCATCAGTTGAAAATTATGATGAACTGAACCTTTTTGGTGTAATTGTTGAATTCACAAAGCGAATAATACAATTCACACCGTACCATTCTCTACCTAAATCTCATTTAAGTAACATTATATTTAGGATTTGTCTTTCTTTGCGCTCATCAACACTGCGATCACCAATCAGTTTATTATGAGTGATATCACGGCTATTTTTTTAGTCGTGCATTAGGCCTTCCACAGACGGGGGGTATACATTTTCACCAGCGAAAATAGACGGTAGGACTGTGCGTTACTTCATTGGATTTGTAACCATAAGTTAATGTGGATAAGGTCCACCACGGATTGTGCATCGTCTGATGTACACTAAGCCAAAGCAGTGAGATGTCACGAGCTGACAATATAACAAAGATAAATTCCAGTCCAAGACAAATTCTAATAACAATTCCTGCTAGAGCAATGGCACCCCTTCATCAGATGTATTCCTCATTACTGAGGATCGTGATTTGCATACCTATGTTCTATTTTAGCATTCATCTTCGACGCTTAACTTTGCAGGACGTTTAGGTTTATTCTTCTTTAAAATAACAACATCGTTACATTAAAACTTAAACTTAGGCAACATAGGTAAAATAAATATACCTAACTATTCCAATTAAAATTACACCATGATAATGATCTAATTGACTTAAAATGATTTTGCACTATTTCCTTGTCTTTGCGAACACCACAAAAAATCAGCAAAAACATTGCATTTTTATTGATACGGGTATACCGTTGGTAACGATGTGCAAAGCAGTTTATTCTTGCAGTAAACTGACCAAATGGCTCTTCTACATAGGCACATACAGTATATTATTACTGATTTGACGGCACGGTTGGCGCGTGGTTGAGAGATCGATTGCTGCACTACGTGTCGTGGGTTCGATTCACGTACGGAATAAATATTTGTATGATCTACAGATAGTTGTTTCGGGTCTGGGTATTAATGTGTGTGAATGAATATATGTATGTGTTTGTAAAACGGACCCACGACACAGGAATTATTCCGAGTGTTACCAACGATTAAGGTTTAAAAAAAATGTGTTTATTGTCTGCAAACATTATTGCTGTGTGGCAAAAGGAATTTCAGAGCACATGGACTCTCTTGACTTTAATATGCGTAATGGATAGCAGCAATACTATGGAAAGGATGCAACTAATACTACAATTTTTGTAGCTATCTTCTGGTCTGGAACTATTTAGATTGCCATTGACTCGCTAAGATGAAGAAAACGACTGCAATACAGTATGATAACATAATTCGTACAATTAAAAAGGTTAACGAATACGTACAAGACTTTCGCATAGATCTTTTCCAGACCAAGACAAAACATTTCCGTCGTCTCATTAATAATGTCTTTTTTTACTTCTCAATCCGTGTAAAAATAATACTATTCATCATTCACAGTGATTAAACGATCTAATTTTTATATGGTTACTGTTAAATTATCATTTTCATAATTTCATATTTATTTGTGGAAACTAAGGCTTATAATATATTCACTGTAACTAATTAGTGATAAGTTACGGCTGTTTGTTTCCCAAATCTAAATAAAAAAAAAATAACACTGTATTTTTAAGGCAAAAAATTCAAAATGGCCAGACATACTTACATACAACGTAATTGAAACATAATAATGCACGAATTTATTCATTCATCATGCTACAACATCAACGTAAATTAACATAATATACTACTGACAAGGCTAAGTGGTAGCTTATTATTCAGCACCATAGCTAGACTGAACACTGTTATAGAATACATGATTCGCTGTTTAAATAGCAGATTAAATAACTTGTAACTAAAAGATATACTCAATATTCTCAAGCCATCGTTCTTAGTCGTAAAACGGTGTATGAATATAGGTATAATTTGCAAAAGGTGGCTGAATATGTATATGAATAACAATTTAAGTGGCATAGTTTTAATGCTAGCTGTGTTGAAGTATTGTGTTTGGGAGTCGGCTTGAATTAAGCCTGATAACCCTCCAAAAAAGCCTTCATTTGAAACATAAAGTAAATTTCAATATTAATATTATTATATATAACTACTCATTCCCGCCTGTATACTTAAGAACCTACTTTAAAGGTAACTAAAATATTAATTAAAGCTTCGGTATTAATATTTCGCGATCAAACATCCATTTGCTAATCCAAATTATAGCAATGACGACAAGGTTAGCGTAGTCGCTAAGTGATTAACTTTCTGCGCTAGGTGTCGCGGGTTCGATTCCCGCATGGAACAAATATTTTTATGGTCTACACATAGTCGTTTCGGGTCTGGTCTGTGTGTATGTGTGTATGTGACATGTGTGTTTGTAGCATGACTGTTCTCAGTGTTATCAGCAGCTAAAACAAGAATACCCAATGAAATATAAATCTAGGCTGTTTCAACATTTATGAATACTAATTTGTAACTCCTCTAAGAAAATAAAGTCTCCCAAGAATAGAAATACTTACTAAAAGCAAAATAATTTAACAGTCTGTTAAAAGTCATTAAGTTTTGGTCAAACTTCGCTAACCACTTTATAGCTATAATAATTTTATCAGGCGCTGACTTTACTCA
Source organism: Shargacucullia verbasci (assembly GCA_947562105.1). Classification (NCBI taxonomy): domain Eukaryota; kingdom Metazoa; phylum Arthropoda; class Insecta; order Lepidoptera; family Noctuidae; genus Shargacucullia; species Shargacucullia verbasci. The sequence continues at coordinate 5,794,801 of OX387289.1, read as the reverse complement.
GAACTTTCTTAAATTTTCCAAACTTAGGGAAATAAAACAGGAGATATGGTTATAACAATTTATTTTAAAACCATTAAAAAAATAACACAATTATTATTCGTTTGTTAATTATTTCGTTGATTTGTCTAAAGTAGGTACAATAATTATCACATTCTCTGCCATATATTAGGTAAATTAATTTAATCTATTTCGATAATTCCAGGTTTAAAACCTCATTATTGCTAGTAGTGGAAATAATAAGATTGGTAGGTATATTTGAATTCAAGCAAGATTGTATAAATAAATTATAATAAGAAGCCTTTCCAAAAAATTTGGTTTAAAAACACTTCGATCAAGATAGCTTGGTGAAATATTGCAGTTATAAATTCAAACCCAATCTTTTTATTGTAACTGGGATGAAGCTTAATTACGATGAATGAATGTTCATTTTAGTAAAATTAGATACCTATAATATTATGACAAATAAATACATCTTACATAATAATATTGTGTGTGAAAAAATACTCGGAATTTAAAATGGCACATCTACAAATCGCTTGGCTCAATGTCAAACATTCTGCGCTCTAAAATCTAAAGTTTTGCTCGGAAACAAATGAATCGACATTTTAGACTTTCTCCAGAACATTCACTCATAATTTTCCACTCAAATTAAAACGATAAAATAAACGGATATTACATTGCGGACTTTTTGTAAGGCGTGGAACACACAAACGAACGAATGAAAAAAAAATGTTTTTTTATAAGGATTGGAACCCTAAATAGCACAAATTTTATTTTCATAATCATGCTGCTAGTGGTCAACAAATTAAAAATAATAGCCAGGCTGAGCTTATCCACTGGCCGAAATTGTATACTTTATGAATTTTCCAAATGCATACACAGGGAAACAATCCCACCTGGGGAAAGTAAATCGCAACTCTAAACTAGTTAAAATCGTAGGCATGCACTGTGCAACTTACGTTTTGGCCGAACACCAAAACGGAAAACCGCGTGCGGAAAGTCTCAGTTATACCGTATTTTTTTACTTAAAGCTCACACATGTACGGCAAATTATGTCTATTCAAAAAACGCTCAATCATTTTATTGAAGCGTCATTTCAATTAAGTCCGCATCGCAATTAAAATTCTAGGCCAAGTTCTCAATATGGTACGTTAGCAGTTGTGGCCTGGCATAGTTTTCATTCATGCCTGCTTGATTGAGCCGCGGCCTCAAGTGAACAAACTTGTTCTCTCCTTCCTCAATTATTATCACATGCATTGACATAATAATACTAAACTAATCACATTAGTTACAATAATACTAAGCTAGTTAACTAATTAATAATCTTATTTGAAACTTAAGCAATTATACATAGACCACAGACTGAACTTTTATTTTTTATATTGGAACACTCAATCTAAACAGAGTGCTCTTCGAAATTAGTATGACATACACTTAAGTTAGTATTATGTACTTCACATTGTACATTACCAAGTAAAACCTTTCATACTTCTTTCTACTTCATTTCTAAATTGAATACTTAAACAAAAAATGCACTACCGATGAATCGACCATTGTCAAGTTAATAGTAGTTTGTACTCCATTTATTGTTAAAATAGACAAAAGTGGCATGACGAGAAGAGGCCTCTTTATAAGTTCATAAAATACTATACTGTGTTGAATCTGTGGAAGCAATCACGCTGTTCATTTCAATAAATTTTCAAAAATTGGCCTTATTTGTCTATTGTTTATATAAAATACGGTACTCTTCGTCACGTAATCTAGTTTAGGCCCAACTTCACCGACGTTTAAGACGAAATCAGCCGTTTAACATTAACTATTGTAGCTGGAAAAAATGTCTGCAGTCCATAAATATTCCATTCACAACACTTGAATATAACTTTACTTTGTAGAGTTCTTTGCTTCGATTGCTTTGTTCTTCTCCTTGTCTTGGTTGGCCATTCTGAGGGGACCATGTTTCCAGTCCTCGGGGTACCCGTATTGTCGTACATCATCCCACCACTGCTGCTTGCCATCCGCCCAGAAGATGTACACCACATTCGTGCCTACTAGCACAGTGAAGCAAACCCAGAAGGCTACACGCCATTGGACTAGTGTTGACTGTAAAAAGAATGGTTGTGGTAATATAGATAATACATACATAAACACTTGTCGATATTCTCCGAAGGGTTCGGCAGAAGCGTACCAGTCTCGGGACCCATGATTCGTCGATGCTGTTATTGAGTTCAGTGTAATAGACATCGAGACTACTATCATATACTTGGGTACAATTCCAAACTTGCTACTGAGAATTTCAATATAGAAATATCCAATACAATTTAACTCAAAAATATAACTCTGAACCTCACGCTCAGCAGTTTAGCTTGCGATCCCTAGACCATTGAGGCGGTCTGCATTGATAAACACTGTTAAAAATCCCATACAAAATAAGATATTCAAACGTTCTATTCAATTCAAATTGAATATTTTAATCGAATTATGCTCATTTGTAGAAAAATAAATTGAAAATTGTTGCTAAATATTGTCAAAGTGTACTTTTAAACTAAATCCCCATGTTCCTTCTTGCTCGATGTTTTTACATTCAATTGAGCAAGACCAAAAGTATACAGAGTGAAGATTTTTTGTTTTATATAATTGTTCACTCTATATTTATATATATAGAGAGGTTGTAGTACATCGGCAGAGTTCGCCTCTAATGACATTAGGTCCCAATGGAACAAGGGAGAGGGTTCCATAACCATTATCGATTCAGTGTATAAATAGCGGTTGAATTGAACGCAGTGTCAACAGCATTGAAGAAACTTCAGACAAGTTCGCCATTAAGCCACAAACTCAACGACTTGTCGAAACTTGACACTGAGTCGAAAATGTTTTATCAATAAGGCCTATTATTGTTTCCAACAAAGTTTTAGATGACGGCACTCCTTTGAAATTATTCTACTTGATCTGTTTGGTATTATTAAAATTTGACTGTCTAATTGGTTTAGTAGTCGCCATCGCTACTGTCGAGCGCAAGGTACTGGTTTGATTTCTAGATCGGGCTAAATCTTATTGGGTTTTGCTGTACGGAAACATAGCAGCAGCATGATGTTTGGAAGTGTGCGGTATTTGGCAACAGATTCGCGTTATGACAAGGACTCAATAACGGCGTTGGCGAAAGGATTGTGCACAACAGTACTTACACCTCTGTCTTAACATTCAGGGAATACAGACGTGAAATTATTGACAGTGAATTCACTAGATTTACCTTTCTTTAATACATTCTATTTTATGTTCCAAACATGAAGTTTCGTTGCAAAAATTCATGAATCGAGGAAACGCGCTTCGCATAATAAAAAAATATTACACGTACCAAAATATAATAGCATAGAGAATAGCTAAGCCCAAAATGGAGGCTCTATAACTAAATTCTCAGGGTCTACCCCCATAACTTCATCTTGAATGTTCTCAGGATAAGGAGCTTCATACAGGATATTGAATATTTATTTTTTAGAGTATCTATGCTCGTATTTATTTTTTATTAAAACACATGGTTAATTATTATTATTTTTTTGGATGATATTTACTTATTAAAAAAAGAGTTATATTTCCATGAAAGTCTCGACACAAAATGTTAAGAATATAAGATTTTTTTTTTGTATGACAGAGGTATACCTACAACATTTCGCTGGTGCTGTTATTAGTCAAGTGCCATGTCATATGGTGAGCTTGCCATCTACCAGGCACAGTTCCAAATTACGTACACGTACTAATCCTAATGTCATAGAACCTAAAGCCTTTATCTGAGATACCCAGAACTTCCCAGACTGCTCCAAGTCTCAAAATCGTCTACTGGTCACCTGCTTGCTTTCCATGCGAGAAGGGTTACGTTCGAAACCAGCCCGCACATCTGACTTTATCAAATTCACGTACGATGATGATGAAAACATTGTGAGAAAACCTACACACCTCAGAGGGCTCCATAAAATTCTCAATCATGCGTATAGTCCGCCGACCCGCAACAGCCCCGCGAGGTGAAGGGATGCCTAACCCTTCTCATTCTGAGAAGAGGCCCATTCTCAGAAGAGGGACAGTAATGATCAGAATTGATTGTTGAACTTGAAAGATTATATGCGTTACGCTACAATCGTATCAGTAAAATCTGTTTATACTTACATCGGGCGTTAATAGCCCTATCAAATAAGGCGTTATAATGCCAGATATTGTGGACGTTCCGTTGATCATGGCGGTCAAGGATCCCGCGTAGTTTGGTGCCAAGTCTAACGCGTTCACCTATGGACATAAAAATTAATGTTAGGTACAAGCCATGCCAAATAGCCCGAGCATTGTTGTAACATTGAATAGAATAAATTTGTTCTATAGTTATAGGAATTTACGGGCTTTGCTAGGTTTTAGAAATATCGGTAAGCTTAAACGTATGATTTAATATGAAATATGAAAACTGAACTCTGAATTCATTATTATAGTTCTCAATTTTAATTACATTTTATTTAATAGCTCTTTTAATCATGCTGCATCTCTGTTCAAAAAATGTTAAGACTTATTGAAACTTTTTTACTTAAGAATTTCCCCCTTTCCGCTATGAAGAATTTTCATATTTTTTGATACTATAAAAACAGATAAGTAGGTACTTAATTAATTTCTACGTACTATAATACTACAAATGTTCTATGTATCCGTTCTATGTATCAAATTTACAAACGACATAAAACAAAAGTTGTCTAATACATATTCTTTATTGAATATTCCGTCATAAACGTACAACCTTAACGTATTACCATAGCAGGTATTAATTTGAAACATTACTTAAGCAAAACTCAAACTGGATTAGCAAATGCCCTTAAGCTATCTCGGGTATTTCCAGCGTTGAAAATCAATACTGAATTTCCCATGAACAACGCGCATTGCGAGCTATGATTCACCTAAGCGTAAATTCATTGTAATCGATCCATCGCTGTTGAACAACATGACTAGATAACAAACAATCATACACAAATCATTTGGTATCACCAGTACCTACTGAAAAATTTAGTTCTCTGCAAACAGCGCCTAGTTAGTGCAAACAGTGCCTAGTATTAATATAGAATACTAGGCACTGTAATAGAATATCGACTTAAATGATTAAAACAAAAGAAAAATATATGTAATTGCTGGCAGTTCTTTACATCATTCTTGTTATTCTATAGGTAGTAGAATTTGATAAAAAGAAAAAAAATACAAACAAAAGAAAGTAGCTGTCTCAGTAGCTAGATATACTGAACAAATAAATGAAAACTGAGTACCTATTACTGTGAACTAGATTTTGTAGACCAAGTCCCTTTAGTATGACACTGGCGTTTCTAGTCACTTTTAAATCTACCTGATCTGTGTCATTCTCATACATATATACAAATACACATGATGAGCGTAGTTATAGCACGTAGCGTGGTCAAAATAAGGACTTCATTGCCTTTTGAATCTGTAGTTCATTAGATTATTCTATAAATACAGCACATACAGGGTGCATAATAAACGGCCACCCTGTATATCGTAGGATTGTTGACAGTTCGAATTTAGCACAGATATGAAGATTCCAATTTCATCAGCATTTCATTCACAATGATATTATTTCTGTACTCACATCGCCAACAGAAAATATCAAGGTACAATTTTGTACGTGACCTTATAAGATGAAAGATCATCAAAATTCAGGACACATTCCTGTTTCTGGAGCAATAAAGTAGTACCGTCTTCTACAGACTTATTATGTTTGCAAATGTTCTAAAGTTTAAACTGGAATAATTTATTTTTATTAAAAAGTTAAATGGAAATAAAATAGCCTAAATAAAATCATGAAAAAAAAATCCGAAAAAATATTTATCATCTATGGCAATTAATATCAATCACGAGCAAGCAAACTTATCATTTTATGATCAATAGGTTTTATAGTATAATATATAAATTCATAAACATCATTTTGGGGTTTTCACTAAATAATCGACATAGTTACTAAAAAGCCAATAATAATATAAAAAAGCAAATGAACCCACAAATGAAACCAAAAATAACTCATCAATACCCCATTCACAACGACATATTCCATTCAAAACGTACATCAGAACATAATATTACCTTCATCCCACTGTAGAAGCCTCCCATGAGAGCCATGGAGGCTATGAAGTAAGCGACCGCCGCCATCCGGTCGCAGCCCGCATATGATGCCAATATGATACAAATTGCGGGCCCGGTAGCAGCTGGAACAAATAGCACGGCACTTATGAAACGTGCGCGATATATAAAGAACAGTCCCAAAGGAACACGCAAAAGTAATTTGTGTTTTGTTTGATTTGTTATAGTAAGGTTTAAAGCGGATTTAGTATTTTGTGAAAGAACATTTCAAGTAAACTTATTCGTACTTGAACAATTACTTTTACGTGTTTCTTGGAAATTCTCTGAAAATTTTATTAACAGATGATATTTAACAAAACTAATCTTTACATTAATCACTTTGTGACTCTTAGTTTCACTATTTGGACATATGCCTCTCTTTCTCTTAGACAATGAAGGTAAAGAAAAAAAGAAGTCGAATATCTTTGTTTTTTGAATCGTTTTTTGATCGACTGATATAGAGAAGAATAAATATAGCGGTCTGACATTTTTCTATACAATAGCTGTCAAATCGCAAAATACATACCTCACACAAAAGTTATCCGACTATTGAAAAATCAGCCCTATATATTTAGCACACTTTTTTCTCTATCTTGAAATCCTTTTTTAATGTAGATTCTAGATTATCAACCTGAATAAACAATTCCGGGGTATCACAAATAAACTCACGGGAATACAAACCAAATGTAATGGTAACAGCCAATTAAGGAGCACGAATGAACATAGAATAATATCGATGCAATTCCGTTCAAAATCAAATAGTTGGGTAGATGATTGTTCTCCTCGATTGCAGTCCATAAACTCAGAATATTATTAAGCAAAATATCAAGTAGTTCCACTTTGTAGTTATTGATGACTTATAGTTAGGTTAGTGGTTGTAAGTGGTTGAAATTTCAAGGTGTAATTAGTAACGCGAATTAAATTTTAATTTTTCATTTTGTTTGAACATAAATTTCATGTATTTTATAGATAGATATAAGGGCTCTAGCAGACGGGTGACTGATCGCTGATACAGCAGTTAGGGCGTAATAAAAAACTTTAGAATGTATACAGAGTGGTGACGATATAACGACAATAATTGAACCCATTTTTTTCGGTATCGCGTTAGTGGTTGGTACACCAAAAATTATTAAATTACATTCAAGGGTATATAGCCCCAGGATATATTTTTTTTACTGTATCTATTTGTACGAATTTTACATGCAAGTTCACTTGTTCATTCACATAGCTGGACGGACCGAAACAACATAACCTTTACCTATATCCGTAAAATATATGTACAAGTAAAAAAAACGTACGGACTCCGAAATTACCAGTTAAGCAGTATTACAATAATGAAGACAGCAATTTAGATTTTTGAATTTTTATGTTATACTTTTTTTTCAAACGTCACCACACTCAGATTTCTCCTGTGTCGTAGGTACAGTTTACAAACACACATGATCACACCCAGACCCGAAACAATTATCTTTAGATCATACAAATATTTGTACCGTGCGGGAATCGCGATACGTAGCAGAAAGCTAATCGCTTAGCCACTGTACCAACTTTGCCGTCGTTAAAGTATTTTGATTGATTGAAGGAAATATTGTTTATATTACTAAGGTTTTCTATTAAGACGATGTTGTGTCGCCGTGTCAGTGATCAGTCGAGTTTGATTAATGTTCGTTTTGGGGCATAAATATTAAAAAGTTACCTATTGTAGTATGAATAATTCTTCCGGTCTTGATCGTGTGCCAATTTCTCTTAACACATACGTCACACACCCAGCCGAATATAAAGGAGCTTATCCACATAGCGAGATAAGGTATCGCCGTCAACGTGCCGGTGGCTGCGATGTTAAATTTGAGGACATCTGTCATGTATTTGGGGAGATCTGTCACCATTGTATAGTAACCCCAATCGTGGCCAACCTGAAATAGATACGTATTTTAAATTAATATAAATTAATAATTAGTTACATAAACTTAAACATAAAGAATTGAGATTTTGAAATAATTCTTTAAATTCTTTTGTATTCTCAAATTTTATTGTTCTTATTTCAAAATGAATGATTAATGACTGTCATAACGTAACGGGAATAACCCCGGGTTATTCCCGAGGGGTTTGGCAGAGGTGTGCTATAGTGCACTCACATTTCGCCGATGCTGTTATTAAGTCTCGTGTACTAGGGGGCGAACCTGTTGCAATCAACCGGGCACATTTCGGTCGCGTGTGCTACCACTAGACCAAGGAGGCTGAGACTGTCATTATGTTACCATAGGTACGCTAAAGTTAAACAACGATGAGACGAACAACATGGATCTCATAAAATTAATTGCAACACGATGCTAGCCTTCAAATAGCCTTTCTTTTCTGAGATATAATTTTAACGACAACCTCCCCCATAAATTACTACGCAAAATAATTTTCACACGGCGTCTCTGCGGCTGCGCAAACAATTGCTCCAATTAAATATTCTCTATAAGAATAACTAAGAAAGGAACCTTTCACTACGTAAACGTTTATTATTAGTCAATTAGTGGTAAACATGAAAGTGCTTTGTTCGGGTGTCCTCGTGCGCGACCCTGGTGGTAGGTGTAGACGGGGCCTAATAAACAATTGCTGCTCGAGATGGATTAAATGGTGTTACATCACTTTGACGTAGGCTGAAGTAATTACTGTAAAATTTTGTTGAATTTTTTGTAGAAAGTTGTGTCGTAGATTTCTAGAATCTAAGACGTGATTGTTAGGAGGTAGTATTATTTGTTGTTTAATTAATGTATAATATGGTGTTTATTGTGAGATATAGGTTCAATGATGCATATACCTACTATACACTATGCGCGTAAGCGATGCACGCGACTTATGATATTTAATTTTAGCAAAGCACGCGTGTTTTACCTGTAGAGTTGCAGTTTTAAATCCCATATAATAAGGGGAGAACCTACTGCTAACTACTTCATTAAACCCACCCAGGGATTCGACCAGGGATCAAACTCAAGAGATTACTCTCAGGAGACTTAATTAAGTTATTTAAAACGGTTTCAGCTACTCAAGGTAATCATTAAAATAATTCATTACACAAAGCGTTGATTATATTAATAACAATTTATTATGACGTACACTACCTAATATAAACGCTGGTGTACTTTCAGATAACATTTACTGACTTCATTAAAGACCATGATATTACTATGTAACTGTCTACTGCTCTTAGTGGTTCATCGGCTTTTGGTGCGCAAAGAAAGCCTTCACCGTCTAGGCACCCTAGGAAATCAGCCTCAATACTACAATTTCTGACTTGCTAATCTTTCTGTTACAACTCCCATGTTATCGCATATGTATCACAGATGACATTAGAAGATCGCTAACATTGACAGCTTTGAAAAGCGGTTTGAGAAATCGCACCTGACCAGTTCATCGCGCAATCCTGTAAGATGACTATATGGAGTTCCACTTGGTCAGATTACTTCTTCTTTGCCTTATCAGCACGCACCCTCACGTGGGAATTTGTAATACTGATGACTGCACTGACTAAACAGGGTGCCTAGACATACTTATTATAATAACTAATTGACGTACATGACCTATGTACGTCTTATGGATGATTTTTCAATAGCTGAATCCTAACTAATATTATAAATTCAAAAATAAGTTTGTTTGTTACCTCTTCACGCCTAAACCACTGAACCGATCATCATGAAATGTTGCATATACATTGTCAGGGATACAGAAAAAGACATAGGGTACCTTTTATCGAGAAAAAAGAACTGTTCCCGAGGGAGAAAACAATAACTTTCTTAGGCTAGATGTCGCTACGTGTGATCCTAAAAATGCACGGGTTCGTAATCAGTGCGAAGCCGCAAGCGGAAGCTAGTAAGTTATTCATTTAATAAATCCATACCTAAAACTCCTAATTTCAATTTACAGAAAAACCGGGCCTTAACACATTTCTATTCGTACTTACAGCAGCAAATAGCAACGCCCATACTGGTACACATCTCACAATGGCCTTCCAAGGAACCGGGTCCCTGACACTGGTGGTGTCAGCACTGGTAACCGTCTCATTAAGGTACTTGAGCTCCTCTTCCGAAATGTAAGGATGCGTGTTCGGGGTACTGTAGCAAAGGAGACTCTGAAATACAAATGAGAGTTTCATCAATATCTTTATTACTTGGATTGATTTAGTGGTAGTCGAATTCCAGATTAACAACTTTGTATAAACAGTAAGTAATATACGTATTTTTCAGCCAGACCAGCCAGTGAGATCACCAGAGCATTCCAACTTAAGCCTTAGGTGGAAAATGCTACAGTAAAAACTACGTGGCATATATTTGTGAGTGGCGGCCATCGCTTAGTTCTTGTATCCGTCAACAAAAAGGTTCGAAATGAAAATAAATAAATAAATATTATTTAAGCATTTTTAAGAACAAACAATAGTCATCATGGACTGCCACCAGCGAAGTGGAAAATCCCACTGAAATAGATTTTATCGTTGGTACTTCTTTAGATGTGCATTTACCTGTTAAAAAGGACACAAGATTACCTTCACTCGCTTTAAACCGACTAAAACTAGTCTTGTCAGTTAATTTACAATTGGCTGAGTGTTAATTAAACTTTGATTGCTCACTGAATTATATGCTATTAACTATTAAATTTTACAGCTCTTTTAGCTGCAAAGCTAAATCCTACACAACATTTAAATATTTGCCTATTTTAGCCTATATTATTCAATAGGTTAATTTTTTTCGTAGCAAGTTTATATTTGACTTTGGTAATGGAAGTATAAGTTCTCATGGCGAATGACCATGTTCTGAATTAAAATGCATGGTCATTCAGAGGGTGTTATGTTGTGTCCATAAAATTTTTGTTATCGTACAATATGTAAAATCATAACGTCATTATGCGCAAACGACGGTCACCACTTGTAATATTTAGAAGAAGTTCGTCAATTGTTTCAATATCAATCTTTATTACCAACATGTGCTGATCATAGATCTTAAATATAAAATTATTTCTATACTTGCACCCTGTCAGGGCACTGCAGTACATTGATTATTACTATAATTAAAATTATAGTGCTGTAATCTTGATAAATACTCACCCAAGCCAAAAACCACAGTATTCCAAAACATCCAAAGAAGTAGAAGACATTCGACCAGTCTCCATCACCAGCCATAAGGAATCCAGACATGAAGGAACCGAAGATGTTTCCAATCTGTGCTCCTCCGAACACCAGTGCTCCTTGCCTCGAACGTTCGTGAGGTGGGACCCATCGGGCTAACACGATCATCAAGGCAGGCATCGTAGGACCCTGAAATCGTAAAGAGTGCGTGAGTGATAGCGTCTCTTCATTCAATCTTCGTAGTAAAAACGACCTTAAAGGGCAAGTACATTTATCACTCCTTTTTGGTATTCGTACTGAGAGTCATCATGGGTTATCCTCCGACTGAGGTACGGGAGGTGTGCCGAACTTTTACCGGCTAAGCTACTCCGTTGCCACTTAGGTATATGATGGTGGCCCTCTGGGACACTTAGGAAACACACTTCTTCAAAGCAGGCGTAATATGAACTTTTCTTGGCCTTTCTCACGTGCACTAATCATCAAAATAAAGTTGTTTTTACATAAAACTTGTTTTTACGTTTACGCCATATGTATGTATTTGTGTCATATGGCATAATATGTTACAAGTGTGCCCTCATGTAGAGAGAACAAGGCGTGATCGATCATGGATATGCTGTACGTCTCGGGCGTGTGTGACGATATATCATGGAATAATACTATGCTATCTTCCAATGTGTGTAAAGCCTAACATTAAAAGCGGGAAACGCACATCATTCAATTTCTCTAAACGTAAATTTAAAATATTTGCGTCGTTGCATCCTGCCACTGACAGGCGACGCTTTGACGATAACCATCCAATTTGCCAGCCCTAATTGGTGATGGGCATCAGAGTTTCCAAACGTGCTTTCAACGAGCAGTACTTTCCTCTTTTAGATAAATCAATTTCGAGTAATGGAATGAAATAAGATGGGTTGAGCTGATATACTATTAAAAGAGCACGCATGTAGTACCCGAACGGTTAGGCAGTTTTTTTTTTGTATACCCAAATTTCGCCGATTGCGATATTAAGTCCCGTTTAATAGGCGACCCTATTTCCGGACTGCTACTGATAATTCAGCTATAACACTTGGTCAACAGTTCGTGGTGGTTCGCATTGTGCAATTATACTAGGTATATATAGTTTCAACTAATTAATTTTATCATGCCGATACATCCATATCTGTGAAATGTTACACACACAATATACGCTATACATGTATATTTGAAATTATATACTAAAAAAAGAACACAAGTATTCACTATTTTTACATTTGACAAAGCCACCCAGTTCATATTCATCCTGTAAAGCAATAGAAACTTGTGTATATTATATGATAACGGCAAAATCCGTTGAGTGCTTGTATTTCTGTCTATCTTCGGAAAATCTATGTTCAGTCATGGAGATTTACAGACTGTTGCGGTAATGTGAACGACTGTGGTTAATTGCTATGAAATGAGCGTCGCTTTGTTATTACGCATGCTCTGCTCTTAGCTTACTTTGATGGCATATTAAAACTATCAGTGGTCCACAAATTTTTCAAAACAGACTTTTTTGCATTTTTATAATTTTATATTAATTACAACTAATTTGATCAACATTTATACCAGTAATTGGAGTAAATAAAATGCAGTATAAACCTTGAGTTGCATTTGTGAGAGGAATGGAACAAGAAACAAAACACAATAAAACAAAGGCTGTCGCTGCATTTAGGGTCAATCAGTCACTGGATATTTAATTGATTTAAATTAGAAAACAAACCCTGGATTAGTGACCAGAAGATTAATTTGTGTTGCTTTATTTTATCTTTTCGATAAATTAATTGTAGCAGAACTTGCAACTCTTTAGAAATATTGTAGATCAAATGTTTCATCATTTTGATTAAAATATTATATTTTCGGTACTTTAGTGCTTTTGTTCAAGACTGTGCTAGGCTTACTTCCAGGACCAACTGCAACTATTTATTTGAACTAAACCCTCTCATATTTTGTATCTTATGTTCACGAACATACAAAAAATCGTACGCACAATAATAAATCTAACATATTTTTGTATTATTATCCGAACAATGCAAAACAATGGAGTCTCCACTACTCATTGTTTACGTTTGCGTTAAAATATTCACGAATAAGATGTTTTTGCTGTTCCATGTCGTCATTGTTTAACCTAATGTTTTTGATTTGCACACAATAAAATTACTATGGTTGTATTCGCATGGTTATTTTAAATTAAAAGTGTTAATGGCTCCATACTTTATTTGTCTTCGAGCAATGGCTTAAAAAGTGTTTTGCATTGCTCATTTGTTTTTAAAATAAATGTTTGAAATTATTCCACACCAACCCGTATTAATCCCGGTTTTTAAGTTTGATGTTATAACATTTTTTTTTATGAAGACCTGCGTTTGTTTTTAACATGCAGTCATTTAACGTTCCCAAGCGGGACATATCATATACTCGTTAGAACGCCAAAATAGGTTTTACTGTATACAAAAATATAGAAAGCGACATAAAGGGGTGTCAAAAACCAGTCAATCTTTGACACCTTTTAACGTGGCGATTAGGTTTCAGTAACACAAAGCAAGCTGACATGGCTAGCCAGACAGTTTAAATAGGTTTTCAATTATATTTTCAAACTGTATCGCATAAAACAAAACATTTTTTACTCAACAATATGTTTTGGACTTTTCAATTAGCTTGTTGGTAATTGAGTAAAGTAATTTACTAACCTCTCCCATTCCTTGAAGTACTCGCAGTATGAAGAGCCATGTAGCCCCCCCGGCTTTCACAACTACAGGTGTGAGGAGCGTAAATATGGCCGTACTTAAAAGACCGATGCCCAATGTCCATTTGCCTCCGTATCTTTCGGCTAAGTACCCACCAGGGACGTGGGTTATGGCGTAACCGTAGTAAAATGCGCTGAGGATCAACCCTTGAGTGGATTCTGACCAGTCAAATATGGCGTACTGAAAAAAATAAGTGAAATTGGTTTTATAAAAATGAAATATGGTCATGTTATATTTACCTCGGTGCAATTTTTTTTTTAAGAAACTTTTCCCCCACTATGAATAAATCCTGTATCGTGGGTGCGTTTACAAACACAAATATTTACATGGACATATATCCAAACCCGAAATAACTATCTGTAGATCATACAACTATTTGTTCCGTGCGGGAATCGAACCCGCATCACGTAGCGCAGTAGTCGCTCGCTCAACTACTGCGCCAACCGTGTTGTTAACTCTTAACTACGAAAGAAACTTGAAAAATGATTGACAGGGGTAGGATTCAAACACGCGATCCAAGGCAGGATATGCCAGTGGTCATCGGATCGAGTCCTGCTCCGTATCAAATGAAATTAAGGATAGAAGTAGAATAAAAACTCGAATGTCATGTCATGTATATAAACAGGTTAAAATGATGAAAATATGTGTCGTATTAGATGTAATTTTAGTTAATTAAGAGAGCATTCTGAAAACATACTTTCACGCTCATTATTTCAATTAAGAAAAGTGGAACAAAATATAAAGTAATACAACTAGTTCTAATGTTAGTATTGCTTACGTTTTTAGGAAAATTGTGTTACAGTATATGTAATTCATTAAAACAAAGATACTCTACAACATACATAAGTACTGGTAACTTCACCCCAAAGTTTCTTATATTTTTCTTGAAATACAAAAAAAAAAACAGAAGCGGAATACTTCAGAACTGATATCAGAGATAGATGACCTATGCCTATCACTGGCGACATTATTGCCACAACAAGCAATATTTTTCATTACGTGATAATAGTTAATTTTAATTTATTATCAATCGAACAATGAAACTGTATTGCAATCATTTGGTCTAGCAATCGTATCAAGGTGATTGGTTGATTAATACTATGTACTTGAAGGAAATGGAACAATGTTACAATGACAGTTTATTTACAATATCATTTTTAATTAAAATTTATAGTGTGATTTGTATAAATCAAGAGTAGAATAACGTTCCTGGTTCCGTAGGCAAAAGCACGATGAGACTAGCCGAGCGTAAAAACCTGTGTTCCATTTTCAAGTTAGCATAAGTCAGACAGAAGTCTAAAATAGCCTGCAAAATGTAACATAAAAATCTAAGTTGGACTATAAGACATGTCACTGTATCTAAATTCTAAACTAAGGTTTTTGACGAATGAAATGGAAATCTAATCTATGAATTCACAATAGAAAAACCCCACGCTAGCCCATTACATTCAAACAGCGAAAATTTGTGCCTACACAGAATACCAAGAACACTTTTTTCTTTTTGTATTGATTTTATAATCAATAGAAAATGCAAAACAAGTCCCAAGCATAAATAATACAAAATAAGTTCATCACGCCTACCTTTCCCCATCTACGTTAAAGTGTATCTGTTTCCAGTCTAACAAGTTGCGACTGAAAAACAATATTAGACACGGAGTGCCTACCAACTATCATTGATCTCTGCCATACAATTACTGGGAGACAATTTATTGTCTCGTAGACCTTTTGTCAGACTTTTTGAGCTACTGACACGCCGTAACGACTGTCATAGTATTCGCATGACACGCGAGACCAACTGCTTGGCGTGCTTTGCGAGCTTAGGAAGGGTCTCGATGTGTAAAACACGGTCACCAAGGACCAAGTCACACATCCAAGGACCGAATATTTAGCTACGAGCCCTTCAATTCAAAATAGTAGAAATAGTAGTTACAGAAACACATGTTATGAACTGCGTCTTAGTGCTATGCTTACAAATTGCATATCCTAGATAAAATGTAATCTATGAGTGTTTAATTACAATGATAAAATATGTAGGGGAATGCTCGGATTACAGCAGGTCCTTAACATTCCACCGTCTGGTTGGAACTAGTTGGTTAGTTTGAACAACGGGAATGCTGTGAGGATTGTCATGAAAGTTAACCAAGGAGTTTTGAAAGCTTCTGTTTTAGAGCACTATTAATTACATTTGAACTTGCTGTCGCTATACATTATTTATGTAAAGATTTAAACGGGACTGTTGGCACATCCAAAGAACAAGCATTTGTATGGTCATCAGACAGTTGTGCCTATAAGATTTATTTCTGTAAACTGTACCCAAGAAAAACATAATAAAAAACAAGTAATACTCACAGGTCTCAAACTGATAGTGCCATTCGTGATTAACTCGCTGTCATCTGGACATGCATTAGGGTCATAATGTGATTCCTCGTGCTTGGTGTTGTTGACCATCTGTGTGACGGCAAGGTTGAGGCAGACGCGCATAGTATACGCGTTGCATACGGCCAGCAACCCCATAATGCCCAGGACGTACCGCTGGGGAATTAGGAACACTGAGCGGACAAAACGATCTTATGTAGTATTATTTGTTGAAGGATTGTATGTATATAGTTATGGTTGATTGGTTAGTTATTACATGTTTACTTTATTCTATTGGTCGACAAACTAAGTTTTCTGAACTAAATGAGACTGTAATTATAGCTACGTTATTGCCGCTTAACCACGAATCGACTAACGAATGAATGGAGAAAGTAAAAAGAAATAGTTGGGACTTATTAGAAAATTTTGTAAATTAATTGCTCAAATGGACAACCTTTGGACTCATGACTTTACCCACCACTGCCTTATACACTAGCTAGGATGAATATACTCGTAGATGAATACAAACTTCAGCCATAATTTATTAGAAGCTTGCAAAGACATATAAAGTTCCGTGTATTAATTAATCTCTCGTCTTTAAGGAAATTTTAGTCAGAATTAGATTCTCTCTGATATCAGTCATTAAAATTATTTAGTATTTGGAATAAGTGATTTTTATAGTGAATAGTGATTTTACTAGCCAAATTATATGTAAAACTTTTTAAGATAAAGCGAGTTCCAAAGATATGGATACAACGAATATTTGCACCGTATTTTATCATGGTTCGCTTGTTAAAAACACGTACATGTGCACACAAGCTATTTGAGGTTTTTATAGTACGTATTCGTACTGAGTAAGGGGAGGCTCTGCAATAAATTCCACATGCAACGGGTGAGCAAATCACGTGAATTTTTCGAGATTCGACTCGCTACATCAAGTATGTGCTCAAATATTCAAAATAATAGAGCCTCATCATCCTTTTTGATCATGAAACGGTCCAAACATTTACGGGCTATTTACAATTCGCCGAATTAATTTGTACGTAAGAATAAACCGAAAAATTAACTAATGTAGTTTCATGGATACTTTTTAATATGATATTGAGAAATATAGAACTTGAGTTGATTTTAAATAATGAAATGGCTTACTTTATTACTAGATTTAATAAAAAAAGGCCAAGGCATCTGAATACTTATAATTATTTTTTTCATATATTACGACAGTATTTAGTTTACTTATAAAATTATTCTCAAAATAGCATTTGCGACATAGACATTGAAGACATATTATATAAAATAAAATAGGATATTTTCTCTGACTTACGTCTTGAAATCGTATGGCGCCATCTTGGTAACATTGCAACGTATCTTCTTAGTCTCCTTCTATTTTATTACCTGAAAAATGAAGAAAAATATTTGGAGCAAACTTTGTAAAGGATTTATCTTATATATAGATAACTTAGTATTAGTATCTTTCTGAGAGAACGGCAAACATAAAGATAAAGCAGCTCTTGGTGTAGAGTATCTTTGTAGATAAACAGATATATATTGTGACATAGCTCGGAGTGATTACAAATTATCATACATAAGGCGTTACTGTCTATTTGTATCATGTCTAGATAGATAGATAGTTTTTATTTGTTTCTGTTTTGATTTCAAATAAGCCTAGCACAGGCACTTTTAAAACGTTACTGGACTCTAGTTGCACGGTTCCAAGAAGTTGGTCCTATGGAGAAGAACTGGCAAGAAACTCCATGGATACTTTTTTAAAGTCTCTTTTACCAATCTTGCTATGTCTGTGTCTCTTAACCTATTAATACTTGCACTTAACAACATTTAATTGTTATTTTCCAATCACTAATCGTCTGCTAAGTTAAGTCATTATGGAATCGATTTTTCAGGAACAATAATATAGTAGCGATTCATGGAATATTGATCAAAATTTCCAGGTATGATGCAATTGCATTGATGCGTTCATGATACAAGTAAATACGAATGATCAGTCTTTTTTAATTCCAATTAGTGTACATGTACCAAGTCATGCGTTGAAGTTCTTTAAAGTTATACTTCTTATAAAATGAGCATTTGATGAATTGAGGCACTCGTTACTTTTATGAAGCGCCGCAAATTCAACGTCTTCAGTCAAATCTTGACACTCGTGTTAATAAAACCGGCCAATTCTCTCACCAGTAAAAACAAATCCTTTGGAACTTTGTTAGGGCTACCAAATAATCAGATTCTCGTAACTCTGACAAAACCATGATAAGAGTCACTTATTACTTATTCAAGTTATCAATCTTTACTCTTAGTTCATGCTAAACTAAATATATATTACATTTTTTTATACAGTTTCAAAGCGGAACTAAATACGTGACACTATATTATATTATATGTATATAAGATAGTGTAAGTATTACACAATAGAGCTCTTTAGAAAAAATATCTATTGCATCACCTTCAGGTGAACACGATTGGACGAACATTCAGGTCATTTTTTATTTTTATTATTCCATTACTCTTATTGAATAGTACTCTTATTGTACAATATAAGTAATACGTCCGTGTTCGAATATATATTGTATCGTACTATACTACACGTAAGATATTGTTATTGTTTTTTTTTACCGTATTTTCTGTCTTTTGCAATGAGCTGTGTAGATTTGTAGAAGGATATAATTTTGTGTTATTAAATGGGTTTACTTGCATATATATATCGGTAATTTCTTGATGCAAAAAGTGTAGTTGAGATCTAGATATCAACGCCGTCACGAATGCGTTTAAGAGCTTGCATGCTCAAACGTTAGCACAATTACGCCAATATTTCCCTATTGTCAGATTTTGTACGAAATATCAACGCCGCGCCACGGTATCGTCGTGGTTTCGATTTTTATGCATCTAAGTGAACCACATCGTTACCAACTATCATATAAATAAGCCTGCAATCCAGTTTGATCTTAATCTGTAATTGAAGTGCACAATTTTGGTAATGCAACGCGCTTACGCCGCATTAGTCTTTACTCGTCTTTATACAATGCCAAAGATAAACCAGTTATATGAATGCCATTTATATACATGCATTTAGAGGATCCTCAGAAGTCGAAGAACGAGGTAGGTACCAAGTTCGTATAGTTTCGATAAACACAGAGAAAAATAAATAGTGATGCCCATAAACGACACCAATTAACTTGGAAAAAATACATGATGTTCAAATGAAACGATTTCTTTATACATTTCATAACACAAGCGTTCAGTTAAAACTGTCAGTTTGCAGTAATCCGCTATAAAATGTTAGCTATCTACGTCACTGTAGGGAACATGTGGGTAAGAAATAAAAATATTTTTGTACGCTCTACATCTCGCTTTATTAAACTAGATAAATTACCCAAAATAAATTCATCTTTCAATGTACTTTATAAGGTTCAAAATTGAAAATGTTTGATAGAAATCAAAAACGATTTGGAGCCGCCTGAAACAATTTCTACTTATTGTTTTTCAACAGACTTTTGGAACATTTGTACATTTTAAAAAGGTTTTGTTAACATTTTGATTAAGCATTATAGATCAATAAATTTAAAAAATAAATAATATTTAAGGAAGACTTTTTAATTCGTAAAGTGAGGCAATTAGATCGTCTGTGTTTTTATAAATGCTCGATTGTGTTTATTAATTACAATCACTATTAATTTAGAAACACTCTAGTAGAGTAGTAGTACCTAGTAGAGTAGAGAGTAGAGTCATCATCAACATGGCAATCGGTTAACGTACAGTCAGCGACAAAAGCTGATCATTGTACAAGATTTTAAAAAGTTTAATGAAAAAACAAAAAACAAATTTAGTTCCTCAATGTAATTAATCATCATAGAATAGCGTAATTTTTTCGACTAGTTAAGAACAATAATTATCTTCTTTGATCAATCTATTTCAAAATTATGTAATGTTTTTCAACAATTCGCTACATGTAACAGGATGTATATAGATAGATCTACTTGTATGCTGCTACGGGAGCGAATATTTCCATAATTTACAAAGTGTCAATCAAATAGTACATTACCATCATAATGCATTTCGACATTTTCCATTTTCTCTAATACCCACGAGTAATTTTGCGTTACGTCAAACTTTGCAACCCGATTAATATCTCAATATCGAAACCAACATGTAGCGAAAATCTAATCAAAACATCGTAGTTTAGTTGCCAAGCATTAGGTACTCAAACAAGCAAATAGATAGCGAAGCAAAGTTTGACCGAAATGTCCTAATATCTATCACTAAAATCTATTTATATTTTTTATGTTTACTGTTTTTTTCATATTTTCTTTTGTTTTTATTATACGTTATTGTATATCTTGTGTAAATTAATATGTTCGGTACAGGTATCGAACCCACAATGTAGCGCAAAAATCCCAGTGCTTCACCATTGCGCAAATCGTGCCGTCATCTACTGATGGGTACATTGTTTTTAAAATAAAATAAAAGAGACTTTTAGATCTGACAAATCCTCCAACTACGAAATTGGTTTTGTTCCCCGACGTAAAGTGACAGACACGAATTAATATACTTCGGAATGTCACAGCACATTGGCAGATTCGATTCCCCCGTTTTCAATTATGAAACTTTGTAGGTCTATAGAGTTATTACATATACCCGTATATTGATCCAACTTGTACAATAAATTGGATCAAATTGTAAATAGAAAATAAATTTTCTACATGAGTCGTGAAATAATAAAGTTTCGTTACAAAATATTATGAAAGTCATACTCGTACAGAACAAGATTTTACCGCATTCAATTTAATTTTATTGACTATAGGAACACTCGTTATAGTCAATAAAATTATCGTCTAAACATTTTGTAGTCTGGTAATACCCACACGTGGATCACTTGACTACAAAATGATTACACCCGTTTTCTTTAAAATAAACGAATTTAAAAATTCCTCTGATGTTACCATGTGCTTACTTATGAACCATCAGACTTTGACAACCATACATGGTAAACCTAATTTGATTTTGAGAAGCTGAATCTCGTTTGCAATTTTGTAAATTATTACATTAAAAAACTGTGTCTTGTGAGCGATGAGTTTTGTGGACATGCACTTAGTTAGGGCTGGCACCTGAGTCCTGACACTTGTAATTTGATTTAACGATATATTGACCGCTGTGTTCAGTTTAATATGGCATGTGTTTTGAATTTGTTTATACCTTACCTATCTTATATATTTTATCAATTGTGTATTTTTCTCGAGAGTGGAATATCGTTTTAGTATCTCATTTTTAGTTCATATAAGTCGATTTCATAATTCTATTATATTATTATATTATATAATAAAGGTGTGTTGTACCTTTTGACGTAATGTAAAAACGTTATTAATTGATATCGTTAGAATCGATGAAAGAAGGATAGTCAACAATGTTTTTTTTTTTGTCAAACAAATAATTATCACGTTGATACAATTTCCCCATGAAATTAAATAATTGTCATGTGCTTGTTTTCCTTGAATACTTCCTCATCGTAGAAATAAATAAATAATCCATATTTACAAGATATAAGTACACATCCTTATACGCAGCAGCCCTATACATGACGTAAGTATTTTATAGACCGGCGACCGGTTTTAATCTCGATGAGAGAGTTTTTTTTTTTTTTCAAATAGCGACCTCTACCTACCCAAAAATGTGAAACAATAATATTGTAATAAAACAAAATAAGGCTTTAAATTCATTCATTACATTTTTGTGATAAAGAGCTCCGTAGAATTTAAAATAGTATTGAGATTTAATAATGCCATATTGTTCTAGTAACCACACTGCTAGCAGAGATCCTCAGTCCGATTCCCGGGTTGGGCAAAGTGTTATTAGGTTTTCTGTAACTATAGAAATTTGCAGTAGCTGCATGGAGTTTCGAACGAGCTGTTAGATAGCAATAGGCACTTGCCTTATTACCTACATAAAACTCAATAGTGGTATCTGCGAAATGCGGGTTTACAAACGTACCTACACATATGCCTAACCCTTTGAAGCATACAGCCGTGATGCTTGTGCTAATATACTCTACTTTTAGTATATATTTTGATCAGACTGTAATCAAACTTGATTTATTCTATTCTATCACACAGCGATACGTGTGGAGGTTGACGTATGTTGCATTAAGATCAGTATCTTACACTATCTTAAGATAAGATTATTTCAGTATCTAATATCTTACGATGTTTTGGTAGGTACCTACTGTTATTTTTATATAATATTCTGTATATCGGTAACATCTTCAAATATTGTAAGATATTATATTCGACGTGTGGGTCCGCCGTTGAATTTTACGGTGTATGTCTGAATCTCCTCTTATTTAGTATATAATTTATTCTATCTTTTAACATCGCCGCGTATGAGGGATAAAATAACCCTGAATATTGACATCACTTGCACTGCAATGCTTCCATAAAAAAGTGAGCCATCGCGGGACGCCTGGCAGATGTGAAACATCCAAAATATGTAAGAATAAAGGAAATAAATATGGCATAATCGAAAATAAAATATTCAGGTTTATTTTAAAGAAAAAACGTACTTTATTTAAAAACCATATATATATATCATAAATGTCAAATTTATTTCCTTTAATAAACCTACTTTCATGCATATTTTATATTTTTGTTTCATACCATCATATAGCGTTGCGACTTAGCGTAAGCGAAATTCTAAGTCTATGGTTGCGACGCGTGACGAGACGATGCTTCGCCACGCCAACAGTGGGTCTGACCCGCCACATTAGATGTTTCAATCAATAAAGGGAATATATAAATATAGGATATAGACATTTGGTAAGAAAGAATTATCAAAAAAATTCGTCCTCTAAGGGGTTGAAAATGAAGGATCAAAGTTTCTTTGAAAAATCTTTCTGTACGCGAACGAACTGGCAGGTACAGTTAGTGATGTCAATTATTGACATTGATATTGACGCCAAGTTCGAGACATTGGATTTCTATGTTACGAATCGTGGATCGATTCCGGGACAGAACAAATATTTGTATAGTCTTCAGTAGTTGTTGGCCTGGGTGTGATTGTGTGTACATGTGATATTTATGTTTCTAAACTTTACTCAGGATACAAGAATAATCCTAGGACATTGGCCTTCAGTTTTCTTATCACACTTACTAAACTCAAATTTAAAAATTTCTTAGTCTTTCTAAAACCTGTACATTCCAGAGCATGTTCCATTATCATCGTCATCCCTATGTTTTGGATAAACCTTGAACGTTAATAATGACGTTTAAATTTACACAACTGATAAGGTAAAAGAAAGAGACCCATCCATCAATATACTAGTGACGCTAAATATGTACAATATCTGTACCATGACAATACCCGCAGCATTAGTTCAGCTAATTGTCATACATATTTACATACAAATGTAAATATTTTACGCTAATAAACCGTTTCAATACCGATCATATTTCTTGTTAATTTATTTTTACATAAATATGTAACTTTATACCAGAACAACGTGAGCAAATAAATCGCATGGAAATTTTGGTATAGGTATATCAAAAATATATTTTTGTCTCCGAATATAAAAATATTGATGATGTTAGAAATCATACCTTCCATGCAGGGGGGTATGAGTTCAAACCTGGTTCGCAAAACTGACTTCCCGAATTCCGAAATATTGAAAATATTTTTGTTGTGGTTAAAAAATGTTGAGAAAACTTGCACTCCAAAGAGAGCTCGATTATGGTTTTCGATGGTTTGCCTAGTCCACCAAACCACATCGGGCTTGGCAGACCAAAGCCTGACCCTTTTCATTCTGAGAAGAAGCACGGACATTGTAGAGTATGGAATAAATTATTATTATTAGTAGAACCCAAAACAATTATTCGTACGTTTTCCTTCCTCATACAAGAAATCTCGAAAATATGTTGCAATTTTTTTTAAATAAATTATATCACCTCTATCCGGACTCAAAGTTAAAAGTCAATATACGGAAAAACATCAAGGCCAACATAAAAATATAAAAGGATTACTGTGTCAACTAGCGTAGTAACGAATAATGCAAGTGGCCGACCAAGGCCCACTACAGGTTCAGCGTACGCGCAAGTGAAACATCGTGCTAAGTGTGCACGTGCTGTGACATATCAAAAA
The DNA here is from genome assembly GCA_947562105.1 of Shargacucullia verbasci. Taxonomy (NCBI): domain Eukaryota; kingdom Metazoa; phylum Arthropoda; class Insecta; order Lepidoptera; family Noctuidae; genus Shargacucullia; species Shargacucullia verbasci. The sequence continues at coordinate 5,770,300 of OX387289.1, read as the reverse complement.
AGTTTTTAAAACAACCTCTTCAGCAAACAGACTTAGAGCCTGAGTCAAACATAGTCTAGTCTGTACTTGGGGTAAGAGGTCTAAAGTACTCTGAAATCTGCACTATTTGGTTGACCCTACGTTTAAAAGAATATTCGTTTTTTCTAACTTTTGTGACAATCCTCTTGGCTATGGCAAGCTCAAGCTCTTATTCATATTTTTGACACTTGTCAGCCCTATAAATATAAAGAAACCGTTGAATACGGAACATATCCATATCGTGATTTATAAAGGTTCGGACCCACGTACCTAATCTTGTATTCTCTACGAGTGTTGAGCAACTGGGCGACAGTACACAAATCTAATTCACTCAATATTCCATAAGGTCGACTACTTTCTGCCAATATTTCGCATTTCGACGCTCAATATCTCATACAAAGCACGTAGCTTTTAGTCTTGCACTCTCTTTAATAGAGCGTCGATGTAATCAATTATTCGGTTGAATAACGATTTTTTTTTTTACTGTTACGTGAATCTGCATTACAAGTGTAACTAAGACTCTTAACAGCCAAAATAAAAGTAATGAGGTATTTGGTAAGTGCTCGTTTAATCATTAACTCACTGTCATACTTAGCACTGTGTGTAACTATCCATCCGTAAAAGCTGACAGATGATTTTGAACATTATTATTAAGGCACTTGAGTTCATTGTAATATGAGCTGAGTTCCCATTAGTTATGATTAATTTTATCGATCAGTATTGCGGTGTCGATGTATTTAATCTAGCCTTAGAATAAATAATGTTAGCGGATCTAATATATATCATATCTAATAAATACTAGAAGCCGAATAATAAACGACCACTCAATGCAAAATAAACATAGCAAATAACAAGCCATTTGTATCAATTTTTAATGGAAATTTCGATCTTCATTCAATCAAATTAAAAATCGAAAGTAGATCACACCCTAAACAATTTGACGACCCCTGGAATATAAAATCCATAGATGCAAACACTTGCAACACATCATCATTTATGCTACAGAGGAAAGACGTTATGGTGATGGTGAATGGGTGATTACGATACACGCTTATTATCAGAATTGATTATATTTTGACAGCCATCATTTTTACAAACTATTCTACCACAGTCGTGAGTAAACTAGCTGCCTAGTATTAGTGTTGTCAAAATATGTATGAAAACAGAAACAATATCAAAACATTATGGATACAAGTTCACCCAAACGCGTACGCAAGTTGTTATCATACTTTTTAGACACCTTCGCAGACTTTATACTATTCGATTTACATATATATTTTATTCTCAAACTTACACTCAAGGCTCGGATAATTTCAGTATGTATAGATTTTTTTTTATTAACCTTAGTTTTTTAGGTAGGTTCAAAACCGTTAAACATTCTGACACACCTGTTTGATACGGATGAGTGGGGAAATAACCTTTTTCATACTGCATTTTTCCTTAACATGCAGTCCTACTAATCTTTGATACTTAAGAATTCCGTCTATGTAGTTAATCTGTAGTTTTCTTAGGAATATGGGATTAACCTTTTATTGCGGTAATTAGTATAGTATAGGTATATATGGTACAGTATACTTTCATAGTGTAGCGAAATTTTGTAAAACAATTTTTACCTACACTAGTCGTGATCATACCTATCGTTTTCATAAAATACTACTCCTTTCACGCTTTAAGGCTCTACCAAGTACGTATACTTTTTGAAAATATTAGACTGATTGCATAGAAATTAATTTACAGCGAAGAAAATCTCATTTAGTTTCTTATTGGAGTGAAATTAATCCTCGCCCAGGGATTAGGAAAAAATCCGCTATGACTATGGAACTTGCAGTTCACCATTTTCTCCGCATTAAGCGTCACAATTTCTTCACAAAGTTACAATACTGGATCGGTTCGACATTTTGCTGACTGAGTCCGTATATTGCTCTTTGACGCTTTTGTCAGAAAATGCCTTGGGCCAGAGGATAACTAAATGAGGTACGTCATTTGGGAATCGGGACATCAGCTAAAGTAGAAACGTTGCCCGTTCGGAAGGAAAGATATGCCATATGAGAAGCATTCAAGGTTTTATGTACCCACAAAACCCAACAGCCTTTTATAGGTTCAAAGTGTTTCAGTACTTACAGTGCCTGTATTTTCTTGCTTTTGTACTTTACCGTCCATGGAATCTGAAGGCAAGGACTAGTAATACTATCCAAACTAAAGACATAGGGATTAGGAGTCCAAAATTCTATTGTAATCTTATGTGAATAACATTTCTTGGCAATAGTTAGATGACTAGTTAAAAAGAAACCTTTTAAATAATTAGCTATGAACACTATCTGAAATCAAAGCAGATAATCTGCTATATCTAAAAACCCAGTAAAGATGATAAATTTTACCTGTATAATAAGGTAAATTGACCCTTACGCTATGTATGTTAAAGACACAAAACGTCACAAACGTCGTTTTGAACTAAATTAGTTTCGCATAGCTAATTATGAACGATCATTTGTTACGGTAAGAACGCGATCAAAATTATTGCTTGAGTGGATAAAACCATGCGGAAATATTTGAATTTTTCATGTACACTTGTACTTAGTTTAATCTATGTATGTATATAATAATTAATGAGGTCCAGTCTAGGTTTGTACCGCACTCATTAGTATGTTTTTTTTTATTATTTTTGGTTAATTTGCACAGTTATAGCTTACCGATTGAACACTTGCCCTCCACGCCAAAACCTTTGACTTTTAAACTCCTATGTGGATCGGAATTTTAGGAAAAATATCGTGTTTCCTCACGATATTTAGCTCCAAAAGTTCTCGTTGGTGTTCTGTACTAAATGAAGTATACTTAAGACAGTTTTGCGTTAATGTTCATTGATTAAATTTATTAAAAATCTTGTTCACTTAGAACAAGACTAACGCTAGCGCATTGTTTCCTAAACCAGTATTCTGCCTCATTACGGTCTTGATTTTCTCATGCAATTTCCTAGGATTTTTATGACCATCAAGCTATAGTTATGATAGCACGCAAATTACGGCTTACACATTGATTGGAAAATGTCCATCGGATATAGTTGCAACCAATAATTAAAAATATTTTTTATTTTATTTATGTAGGTACATTTTCAGCAGTCAATGAATCATAAAGCGAACTCAATTCAAGATTTCTTGTGGCATATTTATGTGAAGACATTTATTATAATTTATTTAAACAGACGTGCACCTAGTAAACGTCAAAGAACAGATCTTAAGAATTGTTACCTATTGTTGTGCACACAATAAATAATATAAATGTAAAATCTGATTACCTAACGCTTGTTTATCCTGAAATGTCCGAATGTATGGCACCACAATGTATTTAGTTTGAGCCCATAATCGATTCTTGAAATGTTCTATTATCAACAGTCATATTAAAAACTTGACATCCAAGTTTTTTGCTTTTTAAGTAATTAGCGTCATTGACAGAGCTCTAATTTCATATACCGTAATAGACGAACTATTAATGTTGGTTACAAAACCAAGGAGAAATATTTTCCTCGTCGTGTCGTTTTTCTGTAAAGAAATTTGAGGATGAAAACACGGATTTTATTTATTGAAAATGGGTATTTAAGATGCCAAGGTTTTAATGCTACTTTCAGCGTGGATTCAGATATCGTATTCATGTATTTAAAATTCGTATGAAGGTCCTAGTAATTTTGCCGATTGATGAAAGATAAGTTTGCTAAACTGCGTACCACTTATTACTTTTAAAATTCCTACGACTAGCCCTCAATACCAATATTTCTTATGTATCAATACCAAATACCTTTACACTATTTCCTGGGTTCTATAATTTATATTTTTTGCTACCGACTTAAATTCTCAGGAAACCTGTTATGTTAATTGTTTGCTGTTCACATAAATGATTGTCCTCGTTTGTTTTGTACAACCAACTCGAACTGGTTTTGTCCGGATCCATGTTTTTGTAACTTTACTTTCCATTTCATGACACATTACAGCGCAGCTTGCAGTGCCGGATGACGCAAAACAATAATAATGTCGTTTGGGTTAATATCTTTAGGCACATGTGTGATTAAAATACGGAGTAACTTGTCGTCTTGTTGTAATACTTAATTTTTGCATTGGTGGTTTCTCTGACAACCTTAAATGCTTTTTTCTTGTGCTGTAGACTGTCAATGACTATGAGGATTTGGAGTAGGTTTTAGCAAGTAAAAATCCCATAATCTCTGCTAATCCTGATCGGAAGCTTTGAAAGGTTCCCCTTCTCGAATAGAGGAATCAAAAGAACAACGTAGTTATCAATTCGAAATCTAGGTCAAGGCCAGTCAAAGGTCGATTTGATTATTTGAAAACATTGACCGTTTTTTTAGAATGTAAAGAAACGTTTAGTAATAAAATAAAAGTAAGTGAAACTAGAACACCTTCGATGCTTCAAAATTATACACACCTTGGAGTCCTTGGACTTTATGAGGTTTTATATTGAGATATCTACGACAGAGTAATAGCGATGAGGAAGTAGGCAATGCAAGGCAAGGTAGTTCAACGACCCAGCAAACATAGAAATTGGATGCGGATAATTCAACATCATAAGAAGACCTTCACTGGATGACTAAAGGTCACAGAAGATGAAACAGGGCACAAGAGGCAAAGAAATGGAAGTATAGTTTAGTTATAAAAAAAAAAGCATGGCGTGTTAATCTTTAATCCGAACACAGCTATACAGTATGTAGATAATTTATGCATTTAAAATGCCGCGTTGCGACTGCACTGAAGGCCGCGGCCTAAATGCACCTTAATTATTTTTTTAACACGTCCAACACTCTAATCTTGTATACTAACAATGTATGAGACGTCCTTGCTACTATTAACGAATGTAGGTATCAATATTACTAATTAGGTGATAGTAGAATGGAGGAAATGGTGTACGTACACAAAAACAGACATACCCGCCTAGATTAATTCAAAACGAGTTTATCTAGACTTTGAGGATATTGCAAGCAAGCTAAAGCACTTAGATCCGATATTATTATTTGAAGAATGTTTGACATTGATGTTTTTTTAAATCGCACTAGTAATTGCACTACTGCACTACTGCGGGTGCTTAACAAACATACATGTAACCGCATAAAATACTCGTAGCCCACAGCCAGCAGCGAAAAAAGTCTAATATTTAACCACTGTGCCTATCGTTTCATTTGATGTAACGATAATACTCGAATTACGTCGGAGATGAACGCCTTACAATCAAGAATCATGATTAGTTGAGGTGAACTCTATATGCCCAAGAAACACATACTTATAAAATAGATATGAGAGCAAAATAAATCAACAATACAGTCAAAGAATATAACAATAAATATTATTTGTTGATAAATTATTACTAGTCTGTTTTCCTTATGCAATGTCTTCAACACATTATTAACTTATCACGAAATACAATCTACTTTTGTATAGTCTAGATTTTCCTGTTGTGCAATGCAAAAACCTATAGGTATAGATTTTCAAGACTAAAAAATTAAGATATCGGTATAGTGGTCGTAACCCTGAATATCTAGAATAAGATTTTGGGTTCAACGTCCATGTCAAATGCAGTGATAGGTAGTTGAGTTACTGTTTAGCACTGGCTTAAATAGCTACTAAAATTGCAATTTGGTTATGCTCGAATTTTTGTCTGATACATGTTATATTCATATGCTTTTAAGAATTAATGAAATAAAAAATTCGAAGTTCGAAAAGTTGTAAAAAATCAAAGTAGAGCAACATTTCAATCGTACTAAATAATTATGTTAATAGTTTCATTGACACGACAAAACAGTTTAATTGATTGGAAATGCGGGCTCTAACATAACGCAACTCGTTACTACCTACCTACCTACTATTTTAACCCTACAATTTTTGTTGATATAATAAGTTAGATTGTTTATCAGCTCAAGGTCAATATCGCCGAAGACCGCAAGGTTGGCTGCTCAAGTTGCTCAATCGTAGCATTCATGGTCCAACACTTATAATAACAACAATTATAAGAACTGTAGCCATGAATTCCAAACAATGATCCGATATTAAAGAGTTGCCACGGAATTATCAAAAAAAAAAAAAATACTCAAGCCTCATTAGTCTTGTGGTCTAGGGTTCAACTGGGATACATTCGATACAGCGAAAAAATTAGATCATTGTGTAACACTTTATTTTATTTATAAAGCCGAGGTTGGACACCGCTTATCGATAGACAATAAATGTTTTATTGTCTCTACTTCGAGTTACTGGACGAGATAAGTTGACAAAGCTTTTTACATTTTTACAATATCTCAGTTCAACATATCTTTTGATGCAAGCAATACGTCTAACTAAAGGATATCAGTTACCAAAGCATTGGAGGCGTAACTATTGGCAATCTGTTAGCAGCCTGTACTGCCCTTGCGGAGGGCATATTGTGTAAATCACGACGCATCCATTGTTGCTATGTATTAGGAAATCTTGTGATTAAAAGATACTGTACGAATTTATAGGATAATAGGATAGAAGATATTTAGTTGTGTCTAATATGTCCACTGGCCTGATGGCCACTACTGTAAGGAATATACTAATTTGCCAGTTATAAATAAATATGTATTGTATGTTTTCAGTGATGATTGTTAAGAAGAAAATCAGGGCAATAGCAACAGATACAACTACGAACAGCTTTTTAAAAAACGTATCTAACAATTGTCCAAACGACTATTCAATTGTATTGAATTTTTAAATGTATTTATATTATAAGTAAAATCTTAGAATTCTAAGAAAACGATTTCGAAAAACGACCCTGTACCACATTTGGACTAAATAACTATACTGGCAGTATACGTACGGATACGGTACGGGGTACGGATTTCCGCATATTTCGTACTATTTGTACTATAAATAAACACATTAGCATTATTAACCAACAATAATTGTGCAAAGAATGTTCACGCAGTATCAGCGGGCTCCGTGATTATACCCTGAGAATCTGACATTATAAAGTCAAATAATGTGAACGCAGCTATTATGAAAGTGCCAACAATAATCTCAGATGTGCTAAAAGGCTAATGGCCTGTTTCATCATTTGCTGATAACCAAGCTGATTGTTTATCGAAAACTTATCTTAAAAACAACGTTCATAGAAAGTTCTTCATATCAGTTTCCAAAAATGGAAATTCCATCAAGAAAATGGAAATAAAAACATAAATCAGTCATATGTAAAAAAATTATAGAACTAAAGATTTTATCAGCTATATTTACTTAAGAGACACTTATGAAACAGATTGTTTTTTCGCATTTTATTAGAAAAGTTAGACAATCAGTTTTTTTTTTATCAGTAAGGGGTTGTAATCGGCCCTAAAACGTACGAATATTAAACTCATTGTATATCTATACCGTAACATATCGTTGAAATCCTGAAAGTCGCGTAGTCTGTGATATCCTATACCCTCAATTTTTCTTGACAGGGCTCAAATTTCACAAAGGGGGACCCTTCTAGTTACATAAGGGGTCGTAAACAATACGAAACTGTAACTGAGAATTTTTGTTACGAAGACGCATTTTTTCTGGCACAGGATTTAATATCAAAGCTGAATGATGAAATTGGCTCGAACTATCTGACATGTTAGAGCCCTTTTGTAGGGACGTATATTCGTGGTAAAACAACTTGTGCAGTCATTAAAATTAGACAGTCTTCTGCCCGCAGTTAACGGTCACGCAGCTCTTCATGTGACGAAACTTTAACAAGTGGTTATTCTGTGTTCATCTTGAAAGTATGAAGTAGTAATTGATGAGTTTCAAGTGTCTTCGAAATACAAGACAAGTATACTTATCGTAGGCCAAAGACCTTGACAATTGGTACAATAAATATTTATGAATTTACATATTTTACACAGGTGTTGGTAAATAAATATGAGTAACACGCAATGGTCGAATTTAACTTTTAATGTAGTTGCGATATCACTATGTTATATTGTTCTTCTATTTTCAATTATGACTAACATTTCTTCACATTTTTTTTTTCTAACAAGTCTAATTGTTTATGCAGCAGCATCTATAAACAAATGAATCACATATAAATGATTTTTTTCGCAGAAAGTTGCATTGCATTTGAATAATACATTATTCAATTACAGTATGTATATGACATACTTGAACGAAATTTATGTAAAATTCCATTTAAAAAATACATAATGAATTCATTATAAAAACTTCATCTATTTATATCTTTGTATTCATATCATCACAAACATACGATCTATGGTATCTTCTCCATAGGACCTACCCTACCTACCTTTGGAACAGTGCGCCTAGGGTCTCGACTTTTTAAAAGTGCCTGAAAAGTCCTATTTGAAATAAGAAACTTTGACTTGACTTTGACTATGACATAAGGTAGCAATGATCAAGTTATGGCGTCAATATCAAGTTAAATTATGCATAAGTTAACTGAACTTCTAAAATGAAATTTCTATGAAGCTAACCTATGTTAAGCCTTAGAACATTATTACGTCTACTGTTGAACAAGAGCCTTCACGAGAGACTGCTACTTGCTTACGCTTGGCAAACTGATAATTGATATAAGCGCAAAATAAAGTGTTTGCCTGCGTGACTTGCGACCTTGCTGCGTAAAGAGCTGATGATAAGGAGCTCCGTGCCATACACAAAAAATTGATTTTTATGTATAGAAATTAAAGATGATCACTACCGGTTTGCTTGAATATCCTATTTCATATAACAGAATACATATACACAAATAGATACACACAAATAATATAAGACTAGCGGTAATAACTTGAAAAGTTAAACCCAACTGAAAAATATTTGATTGATAATAATTTATATTAATTATGACTGATTAAACAATTAACTATTGAATAGTCGCAAAATATTCATATGACCTTGTATTAATTGGTTGATATACGATCTGATCGATTTGAACTATTCATTTGTAATTAAGTATATTACAAAAAGTCCGGTATTTTCCGGACTTGAATGCGTTTTACATTAATTATTTATACGAAATAAAAATAACCGAAACGGATATTCTTTTTATTGAGTTTTATGACTTATAATGCACCATATCCTAACTTAATATTATAAATGTGAAAGTAAGTTTGTTTGTTACCTTTTCACGCTTAAACTACTGAACCGATCATCATGAAATTTTGCATATACATTGTCAAGAGTACAAAAAAGGAATCCTTTTATCCACAAAACCTTTCATCCAGAAAAAATGCACGGGTTCGTAATCGGCATGGATTATGAACCCGTATATTTTTTCTGGCGAAGCCGCGCGCGAAAACTAATATAAAGTATAAACCAATTAACTGAATCAATAACCTATATGTATACCAATGCGGGGGTGCAAGGAAAGAGCTTCCACGAGTGATGAAACATGAGATCGTCTGGCGCACCCTGGACTGTCAGCCTCGATACCACCATTGGTGACTGGCAAATCTTTCCATTTACTGGCATGGGTGATTCTCACATGATATCTGGTGCCGTCACGCCAGAAAAAGAACAATGACTTTTATAGAGTCAGACAGATTTATGAAACCGTGATCTTCTAATGCAAACTATAAATGGCAAGTACCTATCTACTATATTTATATCTATTATATATTTATATAGTATTGTTTCGTTTCAGGCCGATTTCTTACAAGTCAACCAATGTTTTTTTTTAATAAGCTTGCAGCTTTAGTTATTGATTATTTATATACTCAATTTAGTCAAATCAATGAAGATTTTTGCTTATTTTTAAGGTTTGGAATTTTTGCCATAAACAAAAAGGACAAACTAAATTTAGGTACAATTTTATCAAAGGCCGTAGAGATCTTCATTTTTTCTTATAATACATTATTGACCACCGTTTTTCCTCGCCTTCTTTTACGGTACAGAGGCCAGTGAGGACATTAACATATGTTTTAATGTGCTTCCTCTAGCCCACCGAACATATTAATAGGGCTAACTTAGGAATACTTGTTAACTTATTGAAGTCGGAAGACATAACGCATAAATATGAGACGTTGTGAATATGTAGCAATAATTATTTTTTATATGTTTGAAAATCTTGCGGCCATCATAATGCGTTTATTGAGAAATTATGTTACTTTATTTTTATTCAGAATTTTTTTGTGATATACCAAAAAATTTTCGTTTTTATTTACTTACATTATTACTTAGAAAGTAAATGTTTAATATGATGCTCTGGTTATCATCTTACACAATTTATATTATGGGTGAAAGAACAATTAACATACAAAACATTTATGTGAAAACAGTAGGTAACAATGGAGTAAAAATAAGTCAAAATAAATGGAACATTTTTACGGTTTCAGAGTTAGTCGTATAATAAAAGTTGTGTCGAAAAATAGGCACAGCAAAACCCTTAAAATAAATATTTTAGTTAAAATAGGAGTGTATGGAAATCGCCGACGAGGTCGACCTAGGCGTAGGTGGCGAGACGACCTGATTGTATATGCGGGACAGGCATGGCAACAAGCCGGTCAAAATAGAAAACAGTGGAAGAAAAAAGGGGAGGCCTTTGCCCAACAGTGGGAAACAAAATTAGGCTATTTAAAAAAAAAGGAGTGTATGAGTCATCATTCACAAAGACTAGATATAATAATAAAAAATCGAGCCCAAATACGTCATGACTTGATTGTATGACGAACGAAAGCGTTCCTTTCGAAAAACATTATATTAATTAAATAGAAAATAACCGATAGCAAGATAAAAAACAACATAACATAGCATTACGCCTGTATTCCCCGAAGGGTTAGGCAGAGGTGTACTATTGTAAATGTGCACCCACATTTCGCCGATGCTGTTATTGAGTTTCATGTAATAGGAGGCTAGCCTATCGCCATCTACTGAGCACAATTCCAGACTCCGTGCTGCTACTGAGAATTTCCAATACAGAAAAACCCAATAACACTTTGCCCGACCCGGGAACCATTGCTTGCGACCGCTAGAACAATGACGCAGTCGAGATAAAATACTACAATCATTTTTAAGTGTGGTGATAATGAAAACATCCATAGCACTGTTCATTACAGTTATTAGAAGACCAAATTGTAATAGTGAACGTTTGTGGCGTGTCAAGATATGACGACAGGATCAGCCAATCAAACAGGTTTACTTCACCTTAGTGACACCTTCAGATAATAAATAGATAAGATATTGACAGAGATTATGATTAAGACAAGATGAATTCAAGATGACACGAGTGCCTATCTTGTCTATCTCATCACACACATCACACAGATGCATATCTACATATGTACATGTAAATTATCAGTTCAAAAAGTATGGAAAAATTCTAAATTATTTTAGGCTTGCAGTTTTTTTTTTTATCTTATGTAAACCTAAATTTCAACGTTTTTATCTCCTTTATTTTAAACATACTATACTTAACTAAGAATATTTATTTGTTCTATTTATACAATCATAAAAATCATTTTTTGAGAATATGACATTATTGATGACATGATGATGAGTTAGAAGAAATGTCATTGGAAAATACGAATGAAAATGTTATAAAAAATCATACTGTACATCATGAACAGGTTTCCAAAAAAAAAAAAAAAAATATATTGAATATTTTCGCAAAATTAAAAAACGAAGAAGGCTCTATGTTTTGGCAAAGTCAGACAAGTATTGCACACAAGTGGATAAACTTGACCCAATGCTAGCGGCAATTTTAAATTCAACGCCGAATCAATAGTTAATTGCATTTTTATGGTAATACTATTGTAAACACAAACTGGTTTTTGCAATCCTAATTGATTACCAAAACAATATTTCATACGATGTCGATGGCCGTAAGATTTAAACTTTTCTTGAGCTCGGAGTACTAACGAGTACAAGTAACCTGGGACCTCAAAGGGCCACATTAAATAATTCATCTACGTCTACGCATTTCTCTATAGTAAATGTCAAATAGATGAATTACTGAATATGAGCCTTGGGCAAATTAGATTTAAGATTATTCAAATATATTTTGGCCTTTGTAGACCAAAATTCTGTTTAAAATAATGTTTGGAAATCATATATAGCATGACGTAACATATAATGCACGAATATTTTGTAAATAAAATGGCTGCGGTATATATTTTATTCATCACAGGTCTAACCCAAGCCTTGTATTAACAATATCAATGGATTGAAATTTCAGGACCTGCCTAACGAAGGTAAATTCCGAGCGGGATTGTTGACCAGTTTATCTGTTTTAATATATTATGTAATTTATAGTACAGTTGAACAAAGGCTGTATACAGAGCCAGCAGATATAGATAAATGTTTGTAATTTTAAATTATATGTCTAATCTAGATCGTAAGTAAAAGAGTTATAAAAAACATATCTTGAGCTACACGACGTCTCGGTCCATTCTGTAATGTTGTATATTATGCGTAAATAAATAAATTATAAAATTTTCTAGACAAACATTGATGGCATATTTAATAACGGTTCAAAATAAATACTGTTCAACTATCATGCAAAAATATCATCTAAATATCTGTTGGTGTTGAGTATACTTACGTCTTTGTTTGAGTGTACACAATAACAATGAAAGTAAAATTAACAAGAACAAAGACAATGTTAAAGTTATTGCAATAAAACTATATAATGTTGTATAAAAAACTGAAATAGAAATAAAAACTCGTCATGTTTTACTACAGCACGTGATCAAATACACAAGGAGGTAACTACGTAATGATTATATTAAATTGTAAATACATTGAAATGAGAATCGCGACCGGAACAAATTATATACTATTGTTATATATAATGTTATACTAACTTTTTCTATATAACCACATGTAATGTTAAAAAGAGATTTGAACGGTTGTCACAAACTATAAAGTTATTATTAAATAAAAATTATCTTTCAAGCATTTTACTAAGAAAAAAGTTATCTCGTACATTTTATTTTCCTTACAACCTCATTGTTGATATTTGAGTCACGTCGAACTGTTCAGTAAGTTTCAATTGTCAAAATATTTTATGCTATTTAAACCTTTATAGAGATAGAATACAGTCTAAAGTCGTCCAAAATAAAATAGAAACCTTTTATCATGTGATATTTAAATAGAATTTGTCTTAAAATCGTTTCAAGGTCATATTCTTTTATTTACATTCCACAATGTACATATAAAGTGGTAAAAATACTTTTTGGCAACAATTACGAACTCAAGATTCAAGATGTTTATTTTGCCAACTAAGTGTACAATTAATGATGTTATAAAATATAAAATAGTTCTTTTAAACTTACTTGCCCTTTCTAGGCATTGTAAACATGGAGTATTATATATAATTCTAACTTATACTACACTGTTTGGCATAGCAAAATGTAAAAAACATTTACAATACAATATCATAAATACGAGAGTATTTTGCGTTTTCTGCAATTTTGTTCAACCGTGGTCCGATCAGACATCAACAGATCTGTGCTTACTCTCAGTCAATCCAAGAGAAACATAGGAAAAAAGTGCTAGTTTGACCGAAAAAATGCTATTCACACTTTGAAGAATAAATATTTTCATGTATAAAATTGAAAGATAACTACTTCTCACCCACTGAACAACTGCCTTTATAAAGGACTAAAATACGAAACAGCATACCATTAACAAGTGATCTTTAATTAATGAATACGGCTTTTACCGACATCCCAAAATGAGCGAGCAAATCGTGAAGCAAGCTACAGGTTGTGATGGCCGACATTTAAATCTTGCTAAAGCATTAATTGCCAACTGGGATTTACGCTTTACAGTTGGCTTCTAGCCTTGTAAAGATAAAGGCTATCTATACACCCTATGATTACCGAGCAATTGACTTTAAAGTGGTGTGTAAACTGCTTATAATGCGTAGTAAAAAAGAGAACGGTGTCAATTCAGATTATAGTGGCAATATTGCTTTACTCTCGTTTGGTACTTGATCGTATGGAATTTTATGCGAACTAAGTAGTTTTACACTACTAGTCCACTTTTATGGATAATTCTAAGCACGGCTTCTCGTAAGTCATTAGAGTCTATAATAAAATGACCACAACTGAAACGCGGACTAGGTACGCGTGGCGGAGAACTAGTCCAAATAAAATTAAATTCGGCACAGACAGGCTAGGAAAAATAAAATGTTGTGAGACGCTAATAAAAATAAATCATTTTTCTTTGCTAGAGATCACTGTTCACATGATTACGAGATAAGGTTATTTAAAATTATGTGTTAAACATCGCGAATTAACTTACCACAAAATCTGTTTATTTCACACGTTTAAGCTGCGTTTCCATTCTGATTAGCGTGAGCGATTAGTTAGTATTTCATATACAAATTGGGCAAGCAAATACGACTGTTAAATAATTCAAAAATATTTGAAGATCAACGTTAGTTTAATGTTAATTTTGTCAGTTATCACTGGCACTAATCAAATGTAAACAGTTTAGTTCATGATCAAGGTGACAAAGAAGGTATATGGTTAACCATCGTATAGGTTATATTTTACGGAGATATTATTCTCTTTTCCGTGTTTTCCTCTATAGTAAGGTTGTTTGACTTTGTATTTCCTGATTAAAACTAGTTTAGATGGTAGAAAACTTACTGCAAATTAAATATCTTGGTAAGAGCAGAATAAATACTAAGTAAAGATGTTTATTTTTTTAAACATAAGTGCATAGAGCTTGGCTTATACGTTACTAGTCATCGTGATCAGTTAATTTTGCGATATACGAGTATTTACCTGAATATGTACAACTTGTAGGGCAATCAACTTCTTAGCGAGGGGATTTTTTTAGTTATCGGGCTATATGTACAGGGAAATATAAATATCATATAAGAGCTATACAATAATATGTCTTATAAACCGACGCTTTTATTTCAGTGTCTTTAATTATGTCAGAAATCTTTTCACGATATATTCTTACGTTATTTACAAACTTTCTCCTGCGGCTTTGCCCGGGTGGTTAAATATTTCCAACGATCCGAATAGGTATTTTCATCAAACTTTATATACCGGCTTTAAAAGTCGCAACATTGAAAGGCGAACTAAGCCCTTTAACCCTTAAAATCTTCCCTTACAAGTGGATTAACAACACGGGGGTCGAATTAGAACGCGCGATACAAAATTTCCATCTTAACTTGCGGCTAACCCTTCGCCTACCTTCGTCATTGGTCTAAAGGGTGCAGTGAACCCTAATTAATAATATATATCGGTTCATAATTTCTGTGTAATTTATTGCAAGTTTGATTGTCGAGCGTCTAGTTCGACTTAACAATCTATCTTACCCGGCCAGTCAATGTGTTCGGGTGACAAGCCGGGTAACCTGTAATAGGGTTTCTGAAAAAGAATCAGAGATAGCCAGGGTTCTGTGTGATATTGTAAACGGTGGTTAGCTCGTCGTAAGTTTTATACGATTTGATGATTTTCTTTTTTGTGTTTATAGGGTATAGTTGGCTCTTAGCTAGAGTTGGAGCCGGTAGGTGGCGCGTTGTCGAAACCTAGAAAAGGGTCGGCAGAATTGACATAAACGTTGACTTTTACAACATAACGCGATAATAAAGTACTGATATCATTCCTTGTTTTTCTTCTCTAAGTAGAGTCAGAATATTGTGAATGACTACTTTATAATTTATTTATAAGGTCTTATACAGATAACGTTAAACCCTATTATTATCAAGTAATGAGATATGAGTGAGAGAGTTTTTATACAAATACTAAAATGAATACGCAGAGGTTTATGTTGGTGTTTTTAATACAAAATGCTGAGATGTTTTATGTTACCAATTAAAATTAACACGTTATGAACACAAGCTATTTCAGTGTTAATCCAAGTGATATAAAATTTTCGAGGGTTCTATAGTAGAAAATTATGATTTGAATGAGAAAATATCCTTCTCTGCTTGTTCATATAGTAGTAGTTATGTATATACGTATGTAAGTAGTAGGTATAATTATTGCGTTTATATACACAGACATTTAGACTAACCGTAACGAAAATTGGACCTATTAAAGAGTATGTAACTACGTAAATACCTGGGACTCGTCATCATTAAATCTAGCGATAAGGGATTTTTAATACTTTAAATATTATGTTCACCAATCCACTAGTCAAGTTTGAATTTGTTTACTTAGAAACTCCATATTCAGCAGTCGATATCAACGGGTTGATTATGATGACGTCAAGAACGCAAAAGACTGGCATAAGTAAAATGAAATGATGGCAAAAAGTTAGATTGCGTTGATCTTTTGCTGCACTACGAGTAATAACTAGTTATTGGTATTCATAAATAAATAAATATATGCTAAATAAACATCAATATGATAACCTCTTTACAATTTTGCTGAAGTCATCGATGAAAATTAATACGTAGGTACAGTGTTTGAGAAGTCAATACCTACTTACATATTTGAACAAATGTTTCTTTTATGTGAGAAAATAAACAAAACGATGTCAATTTATGTTTGCGACAGGTAAACTACAGCCACAAGCTGTCTTTGTTTCAGTGAAACCGAAAATTTTACTGTTGGTACGTTTACCTCCAAATGGTTAAAAATGTAAGTGCGAAGAAATGAGAACTTAAACTTTGCTTTTTTTATAAACAAAAAGCTTAACGAAATATGCCACACCAAACGAAAATTTAATCCGTTTAGTTTTGGTTAGCTAAACAGTACATTTTTTAAATCACGATGCCAGTTTGGTTACAATTTCTTGAAAAACTGTTTTTTAGTATCCTAAACGTAAAATAATATTCTATTTACGCGATAAATATAAAAATAATACAAAAATCGAACTGACAAAGCAAGGACACCGTTCTTGTTCATTCACAATAACACCTTTCTTCACTTAATATGCATATCAAATTATTCACAATTTAATATACAGGGTTGCGACGAGACTTATTATTTTCACTGTGCTCTCATTCGTTTATGTGAACGAGGAACGAGGTAGAAACTTATGTGATTTTTATCTATTGTAGGTTAAAATACTTCAGAGATTTTTCAAATTTCGTCTTGAGATTGTGAAAGTTACGTGTAAAATTTTGATATTTTCACAAAACGTGATACCAAAATTGTGTTTTTTTTAATGCCTTACTTCGTCGCCTCCCTGTATATATACGTTACAACAGCAGGCGTTTGCACTCGATTTCAAGCGATAATGACGTATTTAACCAACGTTGCAAAAAATAAGACTGGGTTAATTTAATTAGGAAAGAAAATATAGCAATATCTCATAAACACGTAAGAATTGCGGGTCTATTGTAAATTTATTTTAAAACATTATGTGCGGTATTGACTTTTTTATTTTGATCACTCGTTTTTGTTTAATATAAAAATATTATTTGTCTCAAAATAGCATTATACAAGTAAATATAAAGAGGAGACATATTAATATTTTCTTTGTAATTAATTTCATTCATTCATTTTAGTCAAGTACTTTTACGCACAACAATATTACACCAGAGATATTAATAAAGAATTGTCATTACTTTAATTACTCACTACAACTATCAATCAGATACATATATTTTATTCTTGTAAATATATTTTATAGTTTATTACTTCACTACTAAGTGCACGCACTAAATTAAAAAAATATATATTATTAAAAAATCACTCACAATTATCTGCCCAACAATCCAGTATTCCAATATCCTGTTATTTTATATCGTTGCCATTCAATCCTTATGTTTACTTTACACGCGTACGTAATGTAAGTCAAGTAAAGTAACTGACAGGCGAGCGACTGTGCGCCGGTCACTCGACTAGCGAGAGAATCGGCGCAAACGCAGCCTCACTACGTCCCACCATAGATCATTGCGGTCTCGTGCAGATGTCATAAATATAGAAAGGTGCCTAATAGAACAGATGTGTTTTATATTTGTTTTTTAAGGCATCATACTGTTATAGTTTGTGATTGTGTGATGTTGTAACTTGTTTTAGTTTGGTTATAAAACAAAAAAGTCGCTAAAGAACATAAGTTCTTTAAAGTCTCAGCAGGCTTTATATACAAGTAATTTTAAATTGACATAAACATTATTTTAAATACTACCGCAGTTAAATTACGTATCGTATTGTGTTCATTATAAGTCTTTATGTTAAATAAGATAAGATATGAAAGAAAGAAAATCTGTTTATTTCCGCCATGATGTGACGTATACAATAAATACGAAGACCTAACCTAACTTTTCCGCGGTAGGGTGGGACATTAGATTTTTTAAAGACGAAATGAATAAAAACATATACACATTTATATCCAAAACTAGCTTCCGCCCGCGGCTTCGCCCGCGTGGTTACGAACCCGTACATTTTCCCGGGATCAAAAGCCTATGTGCTATTCCAGACTATAATCTATCTCTGTGCCAAATTTCATCCAGATCCGTTCAGCCGTTCTGGCGTGATTGAGTAACAAACATCCATCCGTCCATCCTCACAAACATTCACATTTATAATATTAAAGTAGGATATTAGTAGGATAGGATTATCAAATTCGTACTGCAATCACCAATCAATCTGTCAATCGGGACAATTACGGCAATTTCCTCTCTCTACGGGTGGCCGGCGCCTTGATTACGTAAGAAAAAACTAACAGCCACATCGACCAACGAACAGTGCATCCTTTTCTCGCGGATGTATTTTTTCATATGAGAATACGGAATAGCATATTTAGCGATAGATTTTTACAGAATCAAGCTTACCTTCGATAGTCAACGTCATCCGTACGTGATGTTATTTTATTCTTAGGGATTATTGGGTATTAGGTAGCGCTGTGTTGAATATTCATATTATGTGTTTTAGAGTAGGCTGCAATAGTATGTAAGTAACAACATCCTGACCTAAAAATGATTGTAACTGAATTGGATTTTTTTAAAACAATAAAAACTTATTTCGTTTTAGATGTAGAGATAGCCTCACAAGTCTGTATATGTATGCAACTAATGAAATTCGAAAGCTATTTTTACAGGAAATAGTGATTGAAATTTTGACGAATTTTACTCATAGAACTTGCCGATACTTACGTAGTTTTGACAGATTGACTCAATTAACAAGTAATTCAAAGCGACAGCCTATCTGATTCTTAATCTTTGACGCATTAAAATGTCATCATTATCTGTAATTACCTGAACACGAGCGACTCCTGCGTATTAATACAAATGCAATAGTTTTATTCGTTACCCGTTTTACTTACCAGACCAATGACCAATACTTTCAATAATATTCTTCCTTATTCAGCAAGGATAAAGACGCCATTTATGTTATATTATCCCAATATTTTCGTGACCACAGCCTTGATTTACCAAAACGAATTTTATACATTTGAAAGTTTTGTTTTTTTTTTCCTCGATTTACGTTTATTGACGATGTTCGTATGTTTTTTGGGTATTGGCACACTGAGCGGAAAAGGAAAATTAAGAAAAATTTTAACATAATTTTACCCCTACGAAGTCGGGGTGAGATTAGCAGACTGAAGTGGCAGTTTCATCATCATCATCATCATCATCAGCCAGAAGACGTCCACTGCTGAACGAAGGCCTCCCTCAAGGGGGGGGTTGCCATAATCCCCACGCTTGGCAAGCGGCTTGGGGATCGCAGTGGCTCACCGATTAGTGAGAGGACGCTGCTGCCCGTCCTCCAGTGTCTGGTCGCAGTTTTAAGACGTACCCGGGTCGTGTATAGTTGCAGTTTACATAAGCGAAAAACGAACAACCGTTGCGTTAAACGAGTTCTCGAGTGGAGACAGCCAATAGGCAGATGTAGAGTAGAGCACCCCCAGCCAGGTGGACAGACGACTTGTGGAAAGTGGATTCGGACAGCCGAAGACCGGGCTCAGTGGTGCTTACTATGAGAGGCCTATGTCCGGCAGTGGAAGAATGTGGGCTGATATAGGTATGCAATACAAATATCATACTGTATAATTATATGTTTTGGTATAGTGACATCGTGTGATGGTGATTTTTGAAGACCCAGGGCAGACTTCTAATTTAGACATCATTTATCCATCAGTGTTCATGTAATAAAAAATTTAACACTCTCTCAATAGTTCAATTTCAGCTACTGAAAGAGGAATTAAAATATTTAATATATCAACTAGGTAAACACCAGCCCAAAATAAAGAATAAATGTGCAAAATTTTATAGCTTTAATCTTAATTCTAGTTCAACCTTAAAAGAGATTTAGAAACCATTAGAGTCAAATTGTAGTCGAATGACTTGAAACCCCTGGGACAGTAGCGCCATTTTCTGGTCAATGACATTACCCTTTAACTGGGCGTGACATGACCTCACAATACCTTTCGGTTTAATGCACCTACCGAAATAGTTTAGATTAGAATTTGAAATTTATCAGTCTCTTGAGACCTATAGATCAATGAGAGATATCATCACGCCTGTAATCCCCGCAGGGTAAGGCAGAGGTGTAGGTACTATTACTACAGATTTTGTAAGCCACACAATTGCAAAATCCTTGATTTTAATGAGAATTGTCTAAAAGAAAATCTCAATAATACTTTGTTAGACCCGGGAATCGAAACCAGTTCTCACTCAGCCGCGACTACTAGACCAATGAAATAGTCTTGAGATACACATAGATAAAAAATAGTATTGTAAAGTTCTCGGTATTTTTAATATTTTATTAAATAGAAACGATACAGGCTAAAGAAAAAGACAATACCGAAAAGAAAATATTTAAGAAGGCACAAGAAAAGTAGTAACTTACCTACATACTTATAAACATACTTTGTTTACTGTGACCCTTTCTTTTCATAATAAGATACTCATAACTATGTACCCATCATACGGAGCTGGCCAAAAGACCTATAGGTCCATCCACAGAAATCTAAATAATTTAAATGTAGCTAAGGCGAATGCTCTGGCTTAGCCCATCAAATCCAAATTTTATTTGGTTTTTGATCAACAATATCATAACATTGTAACATTGTACGTTTAAGGCTATAACTATATCATTCCTAATTCAGATATTGCTAGCTACTGAAATATTATTAGTCGATTACCAACATTAATTACTGTTACATATTTAACCAAATCTTTCTTAAACATGAGCACGGTAGCTACGAGTATATTAATGTTACATTTATAGAGACGAACCCTGAGGTTGTCTGGAGCACCCTGGGTATTAAGCCTAGATACCACCAATGCGAATGTGACCCGGGTACGTCCTAAAACTGCGGCCAGACACCGGAGGATGGGCAGCAGCGTCCTCTCACTAATCGGTGAGCCACTGCGATCCCCAATCCGCCTGCCAAGCGTGGGGATTATGGCAAATCCCTCCCTTGGAGGAGGCCTTCGTTCAGCAGTGGACGTCTTCTGGCTGATGATGATGATGACCACCAATGCTAAGTAACAACATACGGCATGTGATATCTTCCACGATTCCCATGTGATATCTTGTCGACACGACAGAAGAAGAATTTCCTCTATTTTTCCTACCATGTTCCTGCAGGAATTTAATCCCCTCTTATTGGTTTGTGAGTTAAAAGGAGCACGTACACGTCACAAACTACGTCACGCTTCACGTTGTAGAACCAGGTCTAGTTAATCCGATTGTGGTAGGTACTTACAATGTGTGGGACAAAGGATTGCGATATCGACATGGATGTTCACATAGCGTTGTATCACATAGCGTATGTATCGTAGCGGGTAGGTGCATAAAAAATAAAAGTATTGGCCTATCACCAGCTTGTAGTGTCCCACGCCTGGGCAAAGGCCTACTTTCTTTCCTTCATTCAAAATGTTTTGCGACATCTACGCCAATTCATAAAGAAGAGATCCACTGTGACCATCCCCTATAATTGACCAAAAAACGGGAGACTGAATCATGTCCTAGTTAGAATCATATCAGCCATCCAACGTCTATTTCCTTACCTAGCCCTTTAATATCAACTCAGTTTCTTTTTAATTAACGTTGCCACACACATTGACTGATTTCTATAGGTATCATAAGTGTATTTATAAACACTAATATTCACATGGACAAAAGTCCAGATCTGGAACAACTATCTGTTGGTCATACAAATATGTGTTCCATACGAAAAACGAACCCAAGACACGTACCCCAGCCGCCGATCACTCAACTACTGCGCCAAACTTACCTTCAAACATTGCTTGACAGGTTTTATTAATCATTGCAATATGTTGTTACTTAGAACACACAAATGTGTACAACGCTGTCGGGGGGCCATGAACCACACGCGGTATAATCATAAATACCTATTTCCTTCAGATCGAGAAAAGCGTTTAAGACTTAAGGAAACCCATAAGACTTAAACAAAAATCTCTGAAATGGCGGCACGTTGGCGAAATCCTTCGCCAGGCGTATTATTTAATAACTAATGTATCAATCGATTAGCATGTTAAGAGTCTAAGGCTCGCAAGTTCTACCAACTTCCTTTCGAAATAGTTCGCTAATGTACAACGAGATGGCGCTGTATTACGTTATGGCTTTCCTAAGATTATTTTATGAATGCAACAAAATACAAACTTACTCTGAATAAAAATTCTCTGCATAGAAAATGTTGACTTGATTCTTCCTAAAACTAAATTAGTAAACAAGTAATAATTTCGCATATTATCGTCCCACTGCTGCTGCACACGAGTCTCTCCACAAAATTAGCATAGAGTGCGGGTTTAGTCAGAGGTGCGAACCGGTTTCCAACTTAGGCTATCACTGCTACTAATAGACACAACAAAACTTAAAAAATATTTTATTTAAATTAATCATCTGATACAGGTGAATGGTCGTGCTTGGGGTATACGACTTTCTTCTCTCCATCAACAGCTCGTTTAGTAAGAGGTCCATGCTTCCAATCTGGAGGGTAGCCATACTTGTCTACATCATCCCACCATTGCTGCTCGCCAGATCCCCAGATAACGTACACGAGATTGGTCCCTACTAGTACTGCAAAAACTGTCCAAAATGCTATGCGCCATTGTCCGATCGTTTGCTGAAAAAAGTATTAAACATGATATAGTTTAACTACTACAAACAGTCTTTGAACATTGGAAATTTTGACTACGGCGCCTTTTATAGGTAGAAAAAAAGGAATCTAATTTTATGACTTAAATGGAAAATTACTTATTTGTATGTAGGTACGTAATTATATAATATTTAACAAAAAGATTTTCGAGTAAAAATAATAAAATTAATCGTTCAACACACAAAAATAATTCAGTCACGTACTTTACTCAAGATTCATTGGTGTATATAATTTAATTTGTTTTACTCACGAATTATATTCAGGAAAACAATTTCCTGAGAAAAAATTGTCCAAAAAATCTGGCAATTCTTCGCCCGAGTTAATTTATTCCGACATTTGTAAGTTTAGTCGACCGTAATGCCCTTCCCAAAAACAACTCTTTACGGAGCAAAAAATATGCGTAAAAAGAATAAAATTCGAACTAGAAATTTAGATGCCTTTAAATTTTATCACACATTAAGTAAGATCCCAGCAAACAATTGAACGAAAATAATGAATTTTGATCAGTAAAATAAAATAAAAATACTCACATCAGGAGTCAACAGCCCAATCAAATAGGGTGTGATAATACCAGATATAGCAGCAATTCCGTTGACGAAAGCGGAGCATGTACCAGCATAGTTGGGAGCTATGTCCATGGCATTGATCTTGACGCTGCTGTAGAAGCCTCCCATGAACGCCATCGAGGCTATAAAGAGGCCGACGGCCTCAGCTCGATTGCAACCAGAGTACGAGGCCAGAATAATAAAAACTGCTGGCACGGAAGAAGCTGTGAAGGAAAAAACGGTTTTAATCGATTAACGTGATAGTATTAAGTAATGGTTCGAAAATTGTAACGTTTTTGCAGTAGTTGATGTAGTAAATAATTTTGTTAAAAAACTTTTATATCGGGCTATATCAAAAAAAAACTAAATCATATATTGTTCAGAAAGTTTAAAGATGTTACCATTTTATTAGGTCAAAACAATAATCTTAGGGCTGATTTTTCAATAGGTGGATAAACCTCAGATAAGTTATTCCATACCAAAACTGTTCTAATTTTAAATTAACAGGTACATAACTTTTATCGGGGCATTGTAAAATTGGACCTTAGAAACGTTCATTACATTTTGTAACGCGGTTCAAATAATCGCCGAATGGATACTTACAAATAGTGGTGTAAATTTTTCTGCCAGTGCCAATACTGTGCCATTTCTTTCTGATGCATAAATCGCAAAAACTGGCGAATAGAAAGGAACACACGTACATGGCGATGTACGGCAAAGCTGACATCAGACCCGTTTCTTTGATGTTAAACTTCAAGACATCAGAGAAATATTTGGGAAGGTCTGTGATCATGGTAAAGTATCCCCAATCATGGCCAATCTGTAAAAAGAGTCAATTTAGTTCATTTAAATGAAAATAATCTTCATGAGTGTTCACTACAGAATCTCTGAATTACCTACATATAACTAAGCAATATAAAACAGAACTACTCAATAGGTCTGAATAAAATAACGTCTAAAAATATAAAAAAGTAATAAAGAAAATGGTCAAAACCAATAGAATCAAAATTTACTTTATAAGTAACACTAATACTGATTTTGTTTCAAAGTTGTTGGCAATGTCATATCGATTATCGTGACCTGTGTATAAGTTTTACCCATTTCCAATATCAGCAATAACCAAGGAAATGGTCCAAACTTTGTTGTTTTATCTCGCACTCGAAGAAAATTGTTTAGTTGTAATAATGACACTTACAGCTGCCATTATTAGAACCCACATCGGAGTGGAACGTAACAAAGCTTTGAAAGGCACTGGATCCAATCTCTTATGTAAGCCGGATGCTATGATATTATTGTTCAAGTATTCTTTCTCTTCGTCGGATATAAATGGGTGGGTATTTGGTGTACTGTAGCATAATAAGCACTGAAACAGAAAATAATCAATTTAAACATTGTGTTGCTTTGAATACCTAAGGATATTAAATAAGTGGACAAATTTAAGGATTCAGTTTTAAAAATAAAAGTTCAAATATCAAATAAAATAAACACTATTATTGTAAGAAAATGCAGTTAAAACTGTTTTATAAAGATGGTTCTGGAAATGACAAATTTCTATGTTCATAGTCATATCACATATATAAAAATGGATAATTAAAAAATGCAGGTTCTTAAAACTTACCCAGAATAGGAACCATACAATTCCGAGTCCACCGAAGACATAAAATACGTTAGCCCAGTCACCACCATCTGCCAACAGGATTCCAGAAATGTATGGACCAAATACGTTTCCAACTTGAGCCCCTCCAAATATCATAGCACCGAATCGAGACCTCTCCGATGGAGGAACCCATCTTGCTAGTAGCAGCACAAATGCAGGAGTTACTGGACCCTGAAATTATTATCGACTACGTCAAGTGCGGAATATTTTTTACGATAAAAATAACCTTAATATATCATTTCAGCAATAGTTTGGGACAAACCTAGCTAAAAACAATGTAGTTAGAAAATTAGAACAAATAATAGAGAGTTGACAAAAATAAATACTGATAGATACAGGTATATATTAAATATAGTTTCACATAATACTTTAAATAAGTGAGAATGTAAGTAATAAATATCCGCGGAAGCCTTGCAGCTTCAAAATTCTATCAAACGTAGGAAAGATGCGCAAAACAACATAATACAAACATACCTCTCCGAAGCCTTCAATGACTCTGATGATAAACAGCCCAATCGCTCCCCCGACAGTAACAGCCCAAGGCGTAAGAACAGTTGCCACAGACGTCAGCAGCAATCCAAAACCTACAGTCCATTTACCGCCAAATTTCTCAGCTAACAGTCCTCCAGGTAAATGGGTGATCACATAGCCGTAATAGAACGCGCTGAGAAGAAATCCTTGCGTTGCTTCATCCCAGTCGTAACGCTCTCGACCCTGAAAATTATTATAATTTGTTACATTATGTTGCGTATATTTTAATATGGGGTAATATTCTTGAATATGACAAAATAAAATTGTTATTTAACCAAAAACATATTCAATATTTTATGTGAGACAGCTGGAGTGATTCATTGTTTGCGGGCAGCAAATGCTCTCAAAGTCCACAGGTGTTCCGAATGATGACAATCGGTTGAAGTTTTATTATTATATAAATATTTTATTATGCTATCTAATGCACAAAGCTTCATATGTTTTCTGTCTGTAATAGCTTTAAAATAACAGTGTATTTACCTCAAACACAACTGAAACGTTACTAATAGATGTATTAGAATTGGTATTACTGGAATCTGGACATGTTTCGCCTACAATATGTTCTGATGATTCAGCGTGGAGTACCATCTGTGTGATCGTCATACTGAGGCAGACTCGCATAGTGAAAGAGTTCCCCAGCGCGAACAGTCCCAGGATCCCTAGGACATAGCGCTGGGGGATCACCATAACTGCAAGGAAATCATGAAACATTTAAAATATATAGGCAGCTTTTGCTCGCACATGCAAACTTCAATATACTATATCCTTAAGGGTTTATTTTCGATACAAAATGAAGATTAAGTTGCAATAGTGTCTAGTGTCTAGTAAAATACATTTTGGCCTTTCCCAAATTGGACGGTTGACCTTTTTTACTATCAAGAACCATCACGCCTGAAATATTCGAAAAGATAGGCAGATGTCATCAGATTATCGGTACACCGATAAGATTATTCATTGCTGATATCACTCAGGTTACTGGAAACTGCACTGCCTCCTAACCTTGGATATCTTTAAATAATCCTACTGTGTGCTCATAATAATATTCTATAGTGACAAATCTGTCTACTAAGGTTTCTTAATATGGCAAAATTCCTTCTAAATTTATTGGAGTGGTCGGCGAGCATATATTTGGCAATGGTCAACTGCCGCTGATATGATGACAACAGTTAAGTTTTATGAATTCTCTGTAGATAGTAACTATTGTATAACAAGTTATGTAATATGAACTTTCAATACAATGGTATTATCTTCCTGATACACCAAGTTCAGAGACAGACAGACTTTCACTGACTTAAGACCTAGTTAACAAGCGGTTTATAATAGTCTGAATATCATTATGTGTTTGTCTAATCTTGTCAGTATTCTGCACAACACATATCAATCTTAATGCATTGTCTCATTAAGACACAGGAGGCGACTGTGAGCGAGAATCAATCGATTTTCTATTGTGTCTCTTTTACATCACTTGACGAGTAAAACATTTTGAGCTTATTGAACCGTTATACTTTTTACCAAACAAAAATAATAAAAGGGGTATCTACAATAAAGAATATAATTATCTAGGTATCAATGTGTCACCTACATCTGTATCGATGTAACTATCGATTAAGATATTTGGCAAGCAGTGAAATATAGAACTCTATAAACACAAAAAATTAAAGACAAGTAGTGGCAAATTGACGGATAAGTATTATATTGTTAGGCACCGTCCGAAGCCACCGTACAGGATATATCGCACCTCCTATCTTGCCTGTCGTACATGATCATTTGCCCCTGGCCAGGCCTTACCAGGCTGTCGAGGTGGCTGCTACATATTGGTCAGGAATAATCTCTGTATAGTATATTAACACGAGAAGAAGAATCTACTAATCGTAACACAGAAACTGCTATTCCACTTTAATGAAACATAACAACAATTTATTATAATAACACTAACTTTTGTTCAAAACACGCCGCCATCCCGTAAGAGTCATTTTGGCACTATCTGTTACATCCAAAAAACTAGAAACACTTCAATATTACAACGTCATGGAGAAAACGTTATTATAGATGACAATATCGACAGTACTAACATTGACTCGTGAATACTATCTGACAGGAGATCAGATAACGACACACTCAAAACATCTCCAAGATAAAAAAATCCAAAGTATCTGACATCCGAGATAATTGTACTGACTTCAGAGAAGAAATGTTTGTTTTAATGCTGTTTTCCCTTAAATTGATTATTCATGATTGATTAGGTAATAATATGTAGGTTGTACTCTTCGTTTAACCAGTCTAGCTACACAAAGTAGGCCCAATAGAAAATCTATTGGTCTCTGCCTTTTGGTAGCGGGCGCCAGCGTACGTTCGCAACGTGATAAATCGAGTCTTTTACGGGATGGACAGTTGTCGGCCGCCATAAAGTACGCAATGTATTGGGTGCTTAGTACGTTTGCACACGCGAAAGCATGAACGCAGGTTAAACTATAAACTATACAAGGTCATTCAATTTGTTCATTGGCAAGTGTTAGTTTTACTCTACTTCAACAGTAGTTACCGTTAAGCCAAAATTGTATGACAACATCGTGCGTGCACATATTGTTTTCATCCTTTTTGTCTTGACATTAATCAAGGTCGAGATTGAAGAAAACTCGGAAAATGGGTTGACTGAAGACATTTGAAATTATTACTTTACTATTTAAACCAAAATTAGCATTTTGATATTAACTAGGTTTTGTATAGATAATTAAAATTAAACCATCTTTGTATGGAGCAAGGCTAGGAAAGTAACAATAGATGTAGGTATAATTGTGTGTGTTTTATGTTTCTCGACTCAAGTTTAACGTGACAAAATAGCATCACGTCTGTATTCTCCGAAGCATAGGCACAGAAATAGGTTGTGTTACACCTACAGGTAGGTACACACAGTAGGTATACACGGCGAATTTTTTTGCCATTATTGAGATTTATTAGAGGGTGAGCCTATTGAATATTAAAATTTACAGAAAAACCCAGATTAATTTTCTTATCCTGTTAGTATAACCCAAGAGCTCACGCTAAGAAACATTCTTGGGAGATTCGTTAAAGGTTATAGGATTGATTATTTTAAATTAAATTAATAGAATATAGGATAACGATTAAGAAAACATTGCTTCGGCATTTTATAATAATAATGATTATGAGACACGTCATAGCATCACGCATGTATTCCCTTAAAAGTTTGGCACATGTGTACAATACCTTTCACCTTTCACCGATGCTGTTATTAAGACTCATAAAATGATAAGTTGGATCCTTGTTAGTAACAAACAAGTTGTTAGGTAATATTAATACATTTTCTTGCTAAAATGACTCTATTTGTCTGTTGATAAATGAACATTAGATTTTTTTTTTTCTAAACTGAACTAATCCGTCATACTAATTACCGTTATTGTTCTTACTCCTATTGATTTATTAGACCCTAATTACAAAATGTTAATTGAGATCTACGCTAAAGACGTCAAGAAAATATATTGCTGTTGAAATTTACTTTGTCGTTACCCGTTGATTGTTTCTGATTAACAATGGTTAGAGCCTTGATACTGATAACAATATAGAGCCATTATCGTTTTAAATTTCATTGCGAAAATTATAACAGCTGGAATATCTATTCAATACCCAGGAAGAAGAGTAATAATAAGCGATTAGACATTACATATTGCAAAAATAAAAACTGCAGATACAAATTCAATGTTGACAAATCAACAATGCACATTGCGCAGTATGTTTTAGAAATCACTCCGCCTGACAATGGGAATCACGCAATGAACATTCTTGATCCGTCAAAATTTAATCGATTCTGATTATGAGCGTGTAGGTATCAGATTTACCCTGCAGGGTAAGGTGAGGTAGGTACTCTTGGGAAGACCACAAGGAAAGGGCATAAAATAAAACCGATGCAATTGCCTGATCAATCAGATCAATGAGCTAATGGCCTCAATTACGTCACGGTTTCATAATGTAACGGATGTATTCATAATTCATTCAGTAGTCTTATTATGACTATATGACTCCATACACTCCTTAGCGATATTCGTAACATATCAGTATGAAATATTTAATACCAGCGCTTAATTTCATACAAATATTATTTTTAGTCGCTGAGTATGGATTTGTTAATTAACTAATTGCACAGAAAACTTAAAAATAAATATATAACCTGCAAGTCTTTATAAATTTAAATACCTGCAGTAAAGTAAAGTTTGAGTAATTTCATCAAAAAAGAGGATTTTATTTCTGAAAGCATTTTTAAATTCTGAAACAAAAGCTGTCAAAGACTTTTGTTTGCCTTCGTAATACGATGAAGATAAGCTGCCAGACCTCCAGCATGTCATGAATTATGTGAAGTTCCAGTTCATCTTCATATAGGGGGTTCATGTAAGTTGTTATGTAAATATGTCCGTAATTTTTGACTGGAATTTATATCCATGAGCAAAGCAACAGTAAAGAATGTATTTTAGTGATTGTCACCTGTTAGACAACTTGTCACTGCATAGTGTTGCAACGTATCAGTTTATCGATAGGCTATGACACCAAATTCGAAACGAAACGATCGGTCGAGTGTTACTACAGAATTTACTGCCCTTTACTGTAAGGGTCTGTTTTACCATGTTCAATTACTTGAAAGTTGTATAATTACTAAGTCAACAACCGCGTTCCTCAACTGCAGCTTTCATTTGGTAGTATCTACAAATCTCGTAACTTAATATTACTATTAGCACTATCATGTAATTTTGGCAGAGCGTTATGTAACATGTTCCAAGTCATTAATAAAACAACATCAACAATTTAAATAATCTTATTCATAAATAACAAAATTAGCCTAGTTTCAATATTTACAGTAGCTTTATTAGGTACACTGACAGTCGTTTTAATTTTTCTCCTTTATCTCTTTTTCATTCTTCTCCGTCTTCGTTCCCTCGGAGTCCGTAGGTCTGGTGGGAAGTTCTCCATGCTTCCAACCATCTGGGTAGCCGTGGGCTTGAACATCATCCCACCATTGCTGCTCTCCACTTGCAAATAGGATGTAGATGACGTTTGTGAAGACTAAAACGCCCAAACACACCCAGAATGCTACGCGCCATTGCATCAGAGTTGACTGTAAGAAAAGACTATAGTAAAATAACAGTAAGGCTAAGCACAGAGTATCAAGAAGAAGAGGAAGAAAATACATCGGTGGTGGTATTAATTATGTCACGTGATAAATTATAATCATTTGGGCTGAATGTAATAACTCTATATAAGTGCCTGTATAAAGAGAGAAGTGTCTCACGGACGCATGTCATTTTGTCGAATTATGTGTGAGTGAAATATTTCTTAATTGTACAGAGTGTGTTAGGTAAGTCACTATAGGCTATAAGAGTGTCAATCGTTCAATATTTACATCAGTCCGACGTAACTGACTACTAGATACAATCTGATTAATGATCACGATGCTCAAGAAATTCAAAAAACCGTGTCTTTTTATTTGCTGACGTACGAAAACTCTCTTTGACGCAAGCTTCAGAAAAACAACGTCACATTTCGACTCAAGCCCATTCATTCTATAAAGATATCAATTTATGACAGGTCGATGAATAGGTAACAGATATTTTGAAGAGTTTCTTGATAATACGGAAGCAATGAATCGCTATCTTTGAAAATTCATATCATAATCTTGCGCAATAGGTCACCTCTCAAGTGGAAAAATGAAACGACAATATTTTTCAATGACGCTGTAACGAATGAGATTAAATAAAATTAATGTATGCTATAACGACAAACATTTTAAAAGACTCAACCACAGAAAATTCCTTTGCCATACATTTCCTATGTAAATATAATGTATAGCATTTAAATAAATATAACCGCGTATTACCCCGTGGGAAATTCGCGTTCTTGTATGAATTTTCTATAACAAAAAGATCAAAAGTAACATTAATATTACATGCATTTGATATAACCAAAACAAGCGAATCAGAAAAATGGCCTTGGCCTTGAATTTCAGTCACAGTCATATTTTAAATATGTTACTTTTAACATAGCCTACAAAGTAACGCAGAGTAAACACCATAGAAAATCTTTTGTGTCGCGCCGCCGCTAGCGACTTCCGTGTCCTAATCAAATAACTCAAACTAAAAATAACCACAGTTACTTACATCTGGCGTCAATAGCCCAATGAGATATGGTGAAATAATCCCGGAGATAGCAGCAATGCCATTGACCATGGCTGTAGTGGTTCCAGCATAATTGGGAGTGATGTCCAGAGGGTTGATCTTCATACCACTGTAGTAGGCTCCCATGAGGGTCATGGCAAAGATAAACCAGAAGACAGCAAGCGTCGTGTCGCAACCGGAGTATGAAGCCATGATGATACAGATACCTGGTCCGGTGGCCGCTGAAACACAAATAAACATAAAATCACGATTCAGGGTAGGCAGCTGTCATGTA
Source organism: Shargacucullia verbasci (assembly GCA_947562105.1). Lineage (NCBI taxonomy): Eukaryota > Metazoa > Arthropoda > Insecta > Lepidoptera > Noctuidae > Shargacucullia > Shargacucullia verbasci. The sequence goes on along the minus strand of OX387289.1, from coordinate 5,738,129 downwards.
CTTATGTCGAAAACAGTTTTAAACCCCTCTGCGAGCCTATTGGCGATTAATTCCATCGTCACTGATCTGCCCCTAAATTATCAAATTGGTTTAATGTAATATTGCTGTTCTCATTACAACTAGATTTTAAAGAAAGTGTCATCTTATGAGACAGTTCAGCTGCGGACCATTAGGTTCTATCTTCTAAATAATAAACCTTTTTTTTCTTCTATATTATCGACTTTCGTTTGAAATGTCCATCAACCGAAAATAAAAGGCTCACCATCTATTTATGGTGACTGAAGAGCATTCTCATTGTAGTTAAAGGTCATTATCCTGATAAATGATGAAGATGATCAGGTTCAAAACTGCCTTTCTTTACTTACCAATAGTAGTGTAAATCTTCCTAGCATTTTTGATACTGTGGTAGCCTCTCTTTACGCAGAAATCGCACATAAGTCCAAAGAAGAATGAAGCGATCCACATGGCCACGTACGGCAAGGCAGACAGGAGACCAGTAGATTTGATGTTGAACTTCAGGACATCTGTCATGTACTTGGGCAAATCAGTGATCATTGTGAAATAGCCCCAATCGTGTCCAATCTGTTGATAAAAGTCACATGTCCTATATTTCGCAGTTCACATTACATAACATTGAATTTGGTTCACAGTAAATCGACATTTTGATTGTCAAATCAAAGTTATCGTGAAACTCTTTTGTGTTATAGCCAAACATTGTGATAAAAATGTAGAAATAGTAAAGATAGATAGTGAAATAAGTAGTTGATAAGCATGGTTTTTAATTTCTCTTTAAAGAGTTAACAAACCGTAATCAATTTTAATGGTTATCGATGGTATAGTTTATGCTTCACTAGCAGTAATAGAGTTTGTATTGCGTAACGTGTGGCGTTGAATATCTTCTGCACATGTGGCTTCCCTGGTTATCCATTGTGTCTACTAATTCTATTTTATATTAGATTCACTTTACATATCTGGACATTCTTGATGTTTCAATATTTTGTATTCTTTTTTGTATTTTTTTTATTTCTGTTTTATCCGCTTTGATCTGTTTATCCCGTTTTTAGTTTATATTCGAAACAATTGTTCAACTCATGTTGTATTGCCTCATTGTGTAAGTAGCATTCTATTAAGTTTGTATTTTTTCTTATATAATGCATGTTAATTTAAGATTTTAATTGTAAATTAACTTTTTGTTTTTGAAAAGAGTGTCCATGGAGTTTCTTGCCGGTCTCTTCTCCATAGGACCTACCCCCTTTGGAACCGTGCGCCTAGAGTCTCGACTTTTTAAAAGTGCCTGAAAAGGCCTACTTGAAATAAAAAACTTTGACTTTGACTTTGACTTTGACTATTAATTGTATTTTTTAAAACAATAACTTCAACTTTACATTTAAAAACTGCCTTCCATAGGTACTAAATAGAATAGCTTGAAGTTAAATAAAAATCAAAGATTTTTATTTACTGATAAGTGAAACCGTTTTTGAGACTACCTGACTAATTATTCCTTTTTTTTTAATCTATGATATCCTATTTTGCAGCTCAAACCCAGCGTTGTATGGCCAGTACTACCGTACTGCAACCCAACATGATGTTTAGATCCCACAGACCACTTTTGGCATTATTTAAAAAAAAAAACAGTTTTTTATAGCACGTTAGTTTGCTAATAAATAATATTTCTTTGGCTTTCTTCCACTATAAAAGGCTCATTTGTTATAAACAATTGAAATACTTACACCAGCGATAATCAAGGCCCAAAGAGGTCCAGATCGCAGTAAGGCCTTCCACGGGATAGGGTCCAATTTCTTGGAGTAAGTGTGAATCAAAGCATCGACATTCTGGTTCAGGAATTTCTTCTCGCTGTCAGATATGTAAGGATGTGTGTTCGGTGTACTGAAGCATAACACAGACTGGAAGATAGAAAGGTTTATTTAGTTATAAGTGCCGACCACGAGGTTACTAGCAAAAGAAAATTTAACCTATTTACTCATCCAAGAGCAATTTTTCAATAGCTGGATACACGTCAGATATATATGTCATTTAATCTCTAATAAATCCATACAAAAAAAAAAAACTGTTCAAAATTCTAATCAAACAGCAAGATAATCTTTTTTTGGACATTTAAAAAGCATGTCTAATATAAATAATTAATGTATATGGCCGAAGTGGACTCATGTCAATAGTCCTGTAACCTTCTTTAATGATATGATTCTCACAATATTAGTGTCAAAAATATACATTGACTGCCGTTTCGACACTGAGAGACACAACAGGCAATCAATGCAAAGACTTAGCTGCAAAATAAAAGTGTCCAATCTCGTAAAATAAAACGCCAATAGATTGGAAACAAATTGGAAACTGTATCGATAAAAAAGGTCGGGGCAACTGCACCTAGATAATAATAATAATAATAATCTTTATTGTCATAAAAAGTACATCAACATTTATGAAGTCTCTGACACCCGTGCTAGGTACGTAACCTGTGTTACGGGAGTCAGCGCCCTCTTCCATTTTTAAGGAGCTTACGTTTTATGAACAATGGAAACTTAACTATCTAATACAAGGAAAAAAAATAAAAAAAAATGTATGGTAAAAAAATAACAAAAAACAAGCAATCGGAACTGAACAACTCATTTCACATGTAGGTAAGAGTAAGGGTGGGTGAGTGTTGATTTGTGTGTGAGTGTCTGAGAGAGAGTGTGTGAAACAGGTGAGGGTGGGTGAGTGTGAGAGAGAGTATGAGTATGTGTGTTGAAGGTGTATGTGTGAATGTGGAATGTATGTTATGTGTTTGAAGAAGGTCGGGAACGTAAGATTTTATTATGCTTGAAGAGTTAAGTGCGTTTTTTTAACTTGAGTTAGGAAATTCTTGTTAATATATTTTCAGTTTCGTCATATGTAAGGGTTTGTAGCCATTGCTTCAGACTTAGCTTAACCTTTTTAAGTGTAAGGTTGTGGATTGAAAGTTTCCTATTTATTTTGTTGTATAAATATAGACTTTGTGCAAAAAAGTGTCTTTGTGCTAGCGCAGAGCGACATCTAATAGGTCTGTAGATAGAAAAACCAGTGCGCCGATTTGAGGATGTAGAAGTAACGTCAGAGGGTATCGTGGAGTGTCGACGTAAGACAGTGCGGAGGATATAAAGTTGCCTTACTGTAAGAACTAGAGTGTCCGAGTACAGCTGGACAGTGGGATAGTCTCTTTTTCGGAAGCTCATTACTTTAAGGACGGCTCGCTGTGCTCGTTCCAAATGTAACATAGCAGTTTTAAAGGTCCCTCCCCACACTGGTATACAATAAGTTATTATTGACTCACCCAGAGAACAATAGACCATGGATGCTGTTTTCAGGTCCGCAGAGTACCTCAGTTCTCTAAATAAATAGACCAGTTTTCGGAGCCTGCCACATACAGCCTCCGTGTGCACACGCCAATCTAGTTTCTCATCGATATTAACACCTAAATATTTTATAGAACTGACCGTTTCCAGTTCTCTGCAGTTGCATCTACGAGCACTTTGACATGTGTGAGCAATTAAGTTATTTGGAACCGATGAAGATTTGGATGTTTTTGGTGGTAGGAATTGAATTACTTTGGTCTTGGTAACATTTAGCGTTAAAAGGTTGAGTGTAAGCCATTTCATTACGCGTTCCAAGTAAGTCTCGGCACTCTTCTTAGCAGTGGTCCAGTCTTTATCGTATATTAAAAGAGCTGTGTCATCGGCATAACAGAATATGTCACAGTTATCGAGAGATAATTGGCATAGGTCGTTAATATAAATTTGGAACAATGAAGGCCCTAATATGCTACCCTGTGGTATGCCGTAACAAGTAAATTGCTCACTGCTGGTAATGGAATTAATTTTTACACATTGGCTACGTTCACTTAGGTAATCTTTAAAAATATTGAGGATTACCCCACGGATTCCCATGTGCTCCATCTTAGACACTAGTTTGGGGATAGAGACGGTGTCAAAAGCCTTGGTCAAATCTAGAAAGACGCCGTAGCATTTTAAGCGATTGTCTATTTTATTGACCAAGGTATTGACGAAATCGATGACAGCATCCTCAGTGGAGACACATGAGCGAAAGCCGTATTGATTTTTTGTAATTAACTTATTTTTTGACATAAAATTAGTAAGATTCGTGTTTAGAATTCTCTCGAAGATCTTGGATAATGAGCTAAGTACTGAAATGGGGCGGTAATTAGACACATCATCTTTAGCCCCTGATTTATAAATAGGATGAACAATTGCACGTTTGAAAGCCATAGGAAAGATTCCAGAGTTAATGGCACAGTTAAAAATATGAGCTATGACCGGCGACAGGGTGTCACAAGAAAGTTTTAATACTTTATCTGATATATAGTCCCATCCAATTGCGCAGTCATTTCGTAAATTTAAAATTAAACTTTTCACTTGCGTTTCGTCAACTGGTGGAATTACGAGAGAATTAACCGGGGATGGAGAGAGATTTTGGTACGGGTCGATGGAGACAGGCTGACTGTGAGGAATTTTTGAGGCTAGATTTCTACCTACGTTGATGAAAAAGTCATTAACATTATTAACAGATGTGGTAGGATTCTCGGATGATTTTAACAAAGCGTTAGGAGAATGTCGTTGTTGGTGGCTGTGTGTAATGTTCTTTATTACTTTCCATGTAGCCTTTGGATTGTTTTTAGCTTTAATAAACTCTGCTTTTTCATAGGCCCTTTTTAGTTTTTTTATAAGCGAATTATAAAAGTTACGATATCGAGAATATGTTATTTTCAATGTTAAATTATCTGGGTTTTTTTTAGCTTTGCGATGCATTTTATCACGATTGCGTAAGCAACGGAGTAAACCTGCTGTAATCCAAGGCTTAATGATAGTTTTTCGATTAGGAATAATAATAGTCTTAGAAAATTTATTTAAAACCGAATGTATGTCCGAGATAAAAGTGTCCGTAGCTAGATTAGGGTCTAAAATACTGAATATGTGATTGAAATCAAAATTATCTAGCGCTTTTTTAATAGCGTCATAATCGTAACGTAATGATTTTCTTGTCGTTGGAGATGCAGCAGTTTTACGTAAGCTCAAGAGTAGTACAACTGGTAAATGGTCCGTAACATGAGTGTCTATAACAATAACTGTGGCAGAAGTCTTGGTCCGTAACATGACATGATCAAGGCAGTTACATATTCTAGTAGGGATTGTATGAGCAGGAAGCAGACCAAGGCTAGAGGTCAGATTTAGGTAATCCTGTGCCAGGCGATCAGAGTTACCAGTTTTAATATCTATATTTATATCGCCTATAAGTATAACACTATTATAAGAATCGAGGGTCGTGACTATCTCGTGTAAACTGGCATAGAAGTTATTGGGGTCTAAGTAGGACGGGGATCTATAAACTGCAATGACGGCAGTTTTGTTAAAACAACATATCAGAGAATTAGCGTCGAGAATCTTTGGCTCATACGTGGTACAGTTAATTGAATTTTTAATATATATTACAACACCATCATTTTTTATAGGGTTACTTTTTGTAAAATATGATTCATAACCATTTAAAATTGGAAGATTTCCAGCCACTTGTAGCCAGCACTCGGTGAATATTAAGAGATCAAAATCAAGTTTAGTTAATGTTAGCATTATCATAAATTGTTCGAAGTTCTTTTTAATACTTCTGATATTAATATGGATAATACGTAGGTTATGCTCGGAAGGTTTTGCTACATTAATGCACTCGTCAGGTGTGCATAGTTTAGAGTCTGCAACTGAAATATTATCAAGTTCTTGAGAAATTTCATCAATATTCATCATTTTTAGTTTTTATAAAAAATTCAAATGTCATTAAAAAAATTCCAGTAAAATTATGTAAGATTGCACTTAGACGGCATAATAAAAAATGTCTGTGTTGAGTATGTTGTTGAATTGTGTGTGAATTGATTGTGTGTGTGTGAGTGTGTGTTAGTATTTGAGTGTTGAAATGGATAGTATTTAACAATGAGTTACAGTTAAGAAAACTAAAAATATAAGCTATAAGAGTATTACCTAAGGATAGAAGCAAGCAAAACATGCGAAGGTATCCTCGGATTTTACAAGGCGTGGCTAGATGTATTAATTGTCATTCCTTTCGTTGAAGACTGTCAAGGTCAGCTTCTTTTTTTATGATGATTTGCCGATCACCTTCCTTCTTTCGAAGGAGCACTTTCCCAAAGGAGGTCCAACAATATTTATAGGCGTGGCTGTCTGCAAAACGCCGAGCCAGGTAATAAAGTCGCTGGTCTTTAAACGTGAGTTTCTCGGACAAATATATAGGCTTCTTTGGTCCTTCAATTTTTAAGTGCGTAGAATTTAGCTTGTTATCTTTATTATCCTTATTAAATATCCGTGCTTTTTTTATAATAGCATCCTTCGTAATTGCACTTGTCAGCTCGACTGTAATTATATTAGAGTCATTTTTAGTTTTCGTGCGAAAAATGTCTTTTATTTCCGAGCTCTGTAACGTATGGCCAAGTACCATGGCAGTCTCTGTTACAATTGTACACAAGTCTTCCTTATTCTCATTTTCTTTTATGGGGACATTCCTTATTTCTATTTTAGTTGAACACTGTTGTCGGTCCAGACGGTCGACTCTTTCCTCTAGTTCGCGAATATACCGACGATCAGACTCACGTTCAGCAGCCATGGTATTTAATTGGACTTTCATGTCGTCGTATTCGGCAGTCAAGGTCGTCAGAGACTTCATTATTTCATCATTTTGCGAGATAATTTCGGCAAGCTTATTTTCCGACTGCGCCGTTGAAGCAGTTAACATTGCACGTATTTCATCCAGTCGACATGAGCAATCACAATCTGCGCGCTTACGCTTGAGTCGAGTAGTTATATTAGTGTCTTGTCCCAACGAAGAAAGATCCGGAGAAGAGCCAGATTGTAACGTAACACAAGAGCCGGAGTCTTCTTTTCCTTTTGCTGGAGTGGGAGGTGGCGTACGATTTAACGACATCATAATTACAAGAAAAATTAAATGAATTAGGCTGTAAAATTCTTATGTTCACTTGGACCAAGCCCTTAAGTTGGATCCGCTTATCGCTAACGCTTATGAATTAAGGCAAGCGACAAACGCAGTGGTCCCCGGTGATTCTTGAATGAGTTCGTCGGCGCGGCGGCGTGACTCACGTGAGCGGGCGCAGCGGCTGCGTACGTAGCTCCGTCACTGTCTTCTGTCTCGCGTGTTGCTATCCTTATTTCGCACCGAGTCTTCGTTCGCTAATGTTTTATGTGCTCCTGGTACTTGCTGATTTATTATTTTTGAATTTTTGATTAAATTTAAATGAATTTTAACAAAAGTAATACGGGTCTACACGTCTATACTCTTTCGAGGTCCGGAGGGAAGGGGATATAGATATATATAGGTACCGAGATAGGTAGATGGATTGTGCGATTTCGTTGATTACCTGCATACATTTAAATCTAGGTACATCTATGTTTTTAACGTTTGAAAAATTAAAACTAAGGAGTTTTCACTTTCCACATGCATGAATAGTTTTCATTAATAGACGAGATATTACCTATTTAAGTACTTAATTAATTTTGAAACTATTGTTTATGGGTAATATGTAGGTATGTATAACATAGTATCACACCTGTATTCCCCGAAAGGTTAGGTAGAGGTGTACTATTGTACACACACATTTCGCCGATACCGTTATTTAGTCCCATGTAATAGAGAGCGAGCCTATTGCCATCTACCGGGCACAGTTCCCGACTCCATGCTGCTACTGAGATTTTCAATACGGTAAAACCCAATAACACTTTGCCCGACCCGGGAATCGAACCCAGGACCTCACGCTCCGCAGTCGCGCTTGCGACCACTAGAATAATGTGGCAGTAATATGTATGGTACATAATTAATCATTTACAAGTATATTCCATCGCTATGAAAAGTAATATATCGAAGCTATAGTGTTAAAACCCAATAAGTGCCAACAAATCAAAAATCGTCTTATTAGTCATCTTAATGCATTTTTGACGCTCTTTCCAGTGGTCTAATTCTAATAGTCGGAATTCGTAGTAGAAAGAAAATTACTAGAATAAAAATTTCATATTTACTGGGTATAAGCATACCCTCGATATGAGGAAAAAGTTAATGATAGGTTACAGAAATATAGTACTTATTATTATAGTAGTATTATAGTTCAGATAAGTAGTACCTGTAAGTACTGAATGGAAAACTTAACATACATATTGCAATAATTTTAAAATTTAAGTATTACATTGTATTTATGAGTCGGAACGATCTATAGATTTATAAAAACGATATCTTAACTGATACATATTTTTTTTTCAGCTTATCAAAACAACAAAACTGAAAGTGAACTGTGGTTTTCTCTACAAAATACAATTGTGGCACTGAATAGCCGAAACGAACATCTATATCGCGACATCACAAACAAATTGTAATAAAACTCACCAAATATTGCGCAGTGCCTGAATAGAATAGAAAGAGCCTTCCCGGGTAACAACACCTTTAGTCTGGGGTATCCATAGATATTTTTAAAATGTGGAAATATCTCTTACATGCCCGCGCCCTCGGGAAGGTGGCGATTGATGTTGGACTCTTGCCGACTATAACCCCCGGGATTCCCGAGAAATAAAAATACTATACATACTACAGGTATAACACCGGAGGCACGGAATTCGCTCACGAATACACCGCACTCCCGACAGACACCATCCCAATGTACGGCTAACTTATAGCTGCACATCCTCCTAGACAGGCGCGCGTAGATCACACACGCGCCGTCATCTCGGGCCAGCCATTGGTCAGGCGATGGACTGAGTCCAGGGTATCTAGGTCCACGGTGAACAAAATCTCAAAATAAAATGTAACTTACCCAAAGTATAAACCAAGCCAGGCCGAATCCTCCAAACATATAGAACACGTTCTCCCAGCTGCCGTTGTGCATGATGAGACCAGAGAAGTATGATCCCGCGATGTTCCCTATCTGCGCTCCACCGAAGACTATCGCTCCGAACCGAGCTCGCTCCGCTTTGGGTGCCCATTTTGACAACATCGCCATTAGGGCTGGCATTGTAGGACCCTGGGAATAATTATCGTTGGTCAGCCTCAAAAATGCAAACAAAATACCATACTACTTCCGTGGGTCTACTGTGGGTAATCTTGCCCATAACGCTATTCTATAGATACAACGCTTTATTACAAGTTAAGGAAGTTAAGATATGAAGGGATCGGTGAAAGGGAAATTCGTTGATGAAAGAAGTCAGTAAGTGCCCTTTTTAGCTGGAAAATATTCTCTGAACAATACTTAGTTTAGTCTTGATAATAAATAAATAATTTACTAATTTACTTTAACTATCAATAGGCCTCGTCCTAATTTTATAATTATACAAACTATCGTAGTAATCCTTGATATTTTCCTAATTTAAGAAAATAAGAGGTTTCGTTTTGATATGACTTGTTTTTAGTTTTTTCCTTCATAAAACGATTATTTCCATTAGTTAACAAAACGATTAATTTATTATAAAGACAATTACTGTTTAGGGAAAGTTTTGTCTGCCTTCCTTCAATTAGTACAAGGTTTTAATGTGATATGAATATAGCTAAATATTGATAGATTACATGTTTCGAATAAATTACATAATTTTTTTTTTTAAATAACTGTAAAACATAATCTAAAATTCTGTCTATCACACGATCATGCGTATGATCCGTAACCGATTTCCCAAGTTGTCAGTAATACTGAATCAATCAACATTCAACATTATTGACAGTTGAAACAAACAGACGATGACCTACTTATAATATTATAAAATTCCATTTAAAGATATTCCTACCTATTAAATTGTAACATTTCATTTAAAGACATTCTACAAATAAAGACTTAATAATCAACTTACCTCTCCAAAACCTTCAATGACTCTCAATATGAAGAGTGCAGTAGCTCCTCCCAATTTGACAGTAATAGGAGTAATGAAAGTGCACACAGCAGTGGACAGGAGACCACAGCCCAGCACCCATTTACCACCAAACCTTTCAGCCAACATACCACCAGGGATGTGGGTTAACACGTAGCCATAGTAGAAGGATCCAAGAAGCAGACCTTGGGTTGCTTCACTCCATTCAAACAGCATGTCCTGTAGAAATTGAAGTACGTGTAGAAAAGGTTTGTAGATAATTGTATTATACAATATGTACGTATTAAAAGATAATTTTTAATCTTCCACTTCATATACCTATGTTTCATAGAATGTTTGTCTTTACAAGTGCTATTTTACATATGGTACATATTTGTAAACTGTACCTACGGCACAGAAGAAATCGTAGTATGGAGCAAAGATTTTATAAAAAGATATACCTGTAATTGTACTCGCATTTCGATCGGAAAATTCGGCTCTGACGGAATTACCCAATGGGAAATCTGCTCCGTGTTGAATTTTAAGCAAACTTTTGTAATATTGATGCTATCAGTGCATTGAAACCCATGAGACGAACAGGAAGAATTTTTGGAGAAACTTTATCATAATAGTTTATTGTATTTATGTATCTTCTTTTATACGTCACGTAGCTGACCTAGGGAAACTACTTATAGTAATTAAGGCTAAGGTAATTTTATTAGCCCCAATGAGGTGGTTTTATTTGTTTACGTATTTTCCCTGAAATATAAACTTGTCTTCTCCTTCCTTCCTTCCTTCCTCAGAGTGCAATTATTTCTTAAGAGAAATCTCGAGGAAATTTAATAATGTACATTGAACAATGAGACCGGGCCTTTAATGACGACTAGAATCCCAAAACTATGATTCAAGTTGTGTGAGGATTAACCATCGCCGCGTCGACGTCAGTCCCTATATTTTTTTAAATAGACTATTCTTTAACGATCTGAGACACAACGGTAGTCATAAAGAACAATGAACTCATGAGTGACCTCGAGCAAATACATGACACGCATTAAATATTATGTTTCGACAAAATCGATGGTCGGAAATTCTATAGCAATTCATTTCCTTGCAAAAGGATAAAAATCAATATGCGGTCGAAATCACTTAATGGTTCACGTGACATAAATTATTTACAGGAAAATTACTTCCTTTCTAAGTATTATGAATCAACGAGAGTATATGAATACCCAAAACTAGAATGAATGTTCTTAGATTGTGATCCTCGGAATATAATCTTAATTTATTCAACCCGTCAATAAAAAAATTTATTAGGAAATAAATTTGGTATTAAAAGAAGGAAGATAGATGAAACATCTAACCCGTCAATTGTATTGTCAGTCAGTGACCGGTCTCCGTCACATTCATAAATTATAGGAAGTGTGTTCACATATGAACATTTAAATTCCGTGATTTTATGAAAATTAACATTGCAAACAGACAAACAGTCGGTATCTTTATACTCCATTTACTTTTTATGATACTATAAAGGTCAAATTTAATATGGTACTACAAAAAAAAACTACTTTTTTCAACCCACTGAATACTGACAGTTTCAAACATACAACGGCATTCGGTTACTGAAAAAAAATCGAAAAGAACTACGAATTCATGAAATTTTGTAGAAACCGGCTGTGAGTATAACCGAACTCGGTATTCAATGCTTACTCGGTTACAAGTAGGTATAGATGATTTGTCTAGTAGGCTAGTATAATTATTCCTAGTTATTTGAATCTTCATGGTAAATAAATAACATTATTTTGTAACGTTTTAGCGTACATTAGGACTCCATTGACTTGTTAACTCTATTGTACTATAGGTATATATTCACTGAATGTGTTGAAACTAAAGAATTGAATCCTCTGGCTTTTCAGTATAGAGAAAATGGAAATAGACTCGATGTGGAAGGTGGAAGACTTAATATTGCAGAGCACCGAATGCAGAAACTTTAATTGAAGAAATGGTTTATAAGATCTTCGTCCGGGCCAGTTTTATCTATTGTTTTATTAAACGGTGAAGTATGTACCTAGTGAAAATGTACTTCTCTATAATCTATATTAGATACTTATTGGAAAATACACGATCATTTAAAAATAGGTATCTATCGCAATGCAAAACGTTATGTTTTGAAAAATGGAACGTCATATTAATATAAATCTACGTGAGACAATAGTCTTATGAAGATAAAATCACTTATCTACGCGTTTTTACCTCCTGAAGACTATCAAGAGTGTGTTTGTCAGGAATTTAGATAAATGTCACTGTCATCACTTTAATCAGATAGTTCTACAAACAGTAAATAATCTTGAGTTGCGGGATATCGTACGTAGTTAATCTTTGGATTGTTTTTAAAAGGTCTGGTTAGTCTGAAAACCGTACCCATTCTACATGTAAAAAGCTAAATGGTAGATCTTTTTTTTTTTATTATTCCATCATTTGTTCAATCTCTGTGTCTCATCATAAAAAGTTACGTACTTTCTTAGTCAACTAAAAACCGATTGAAAAAAAAGTTATGTATCGATTTCAAATATCGAAAAACTTGACAGTTTATCCACGTTTTTCTGTATGGAGACTGTGATCTTTACGACCACAGTTAAAAATTAGTATCTAATATTTATACATATTATATCAAAGGTATCATTATTTTAACGTAGTCAGTTCCGAACAATGATGCGTTCGTGTCATCTACCAAATGCGATACAGGGTGGCGAAAACAATGCGCCAATACGACGAGTAAAGGAAACCTCATATTTATTAGGTACCACGTTCTGTGATCGTAAACCAAAAATTAATTCAGTGGTTTAGCGACAGTAAATAATTTAAAATTATACTTTTTAAATTTAATTAATCACGTACCTAAAACAGGCGAAATTTAAAAAAAAATACTAATTTGGTCCCACGAATATTATTTTTACATATGTAAAACAGATAAAGATGACATAACTGTAAATGTGTCAATAGAACACCTCTGCCTAACCCTTCGGTGAATATAAGCATATCCTTCCTATTGAAATCTTTCATCTTGACGAATGAGTATGCAAATAATAACATACTTTTTTTTGTGTATGTGTGTAATTCAAAGCATAATACCAAATACATGGTTTCATTTTAATGTCGTTCCACCGTAGCCACCCTGTATATATATTTTACTCTAAGTGCCTACTATCCGGCGCTTGTGTATAACCCAACTAGTGTGTCAGCGGCGTATCCGCTAACCTTAATTAAATACTTGGTTAGATTTCAGGCTTCGGACTGCTCGTACGGACGACTGTCAGGAATTAGTTTGAAACCGGTAATGTTTAAAGGCCTCCCGAACCCGTCTATCCATTTCTTTCACATCTGTAGACCATGCAAATATTGGTTTCGTACTAAACCGATATAAGCACGGAAAGCCTGTGCTGTCTCTGCCTTTGTAAAAAATGATTATTCGAGACACGGATAGATAACAATTTATAACAAAAATATCACAACAAAATTTAATTAAACAACAATATTTTGTTCCTCCAATTGAATCTCCTAAGACCCGAAGATACAACCGTTTTTTTATTAGTACCTGTAGACGATATTAATTAATATTAAAGTTGTTATGTTGATCCATTAAAATTGGTATGAATTGGACTTTTTCTTCGATGAATAGAAACATGAAACTAAACAGGTACCTACCCAGTGTCAAAGACCACTTAAAACAAGTTTAATAAACTACTTGGTTAACTTCCGGTTACAATGTACCATAATAGCTATAATCACGAATTCAAAAACGTGCCATATGTTTATATAAACATTACTTACATTTTCGAAAACTGTACAAAGCATAAAATACCATGAAAATTGACATCATTTATTCTTAAAAATGGAATATAATTTATTGTTGAAATTGAACGTTTTTTTTTTTTAAGACAAGACTCTTTCTCCCATAAAAGGCAATTTAAGTAAAATATGTATAGCGCTAGAATTAGCATGTAGATCCATCGTGGATCTTAGATCTATCCGTTGATAATTTTTTTCTTTGCTTACCACCACTTGCCACCGTTACCTGAATTGAACTCAGATCGTTCTGGAAGGAATGTAAGCATTCAACCGCTCGACTATCACTGATGTCATTCGTTTCTTAACATTTCATTAAACACCACAACAAAATGAGCTACATATAAATATAACACAAGTATAATATTACACTCACATCATCAATTCTAGTAGAATAAAAACTCCTGGCATCAGTTATATTGGATACCCCAGTCCGGTCTCTGCACACGAGAGGGTCGGAGTTGTCTTCAACTGAAGCCGAAGGGGTTCTCCGGACCATCTGTGTGATGGCCAGGTTGAGGCAGACTCGCATAGTATACGCATTGGCCACGGCCAGCAAGGCCATGATCGCCAAGACATATCTCTGCGGTATTATAAATACTGAAAAAAAATACAAAAAAACAATTGGGTAACCATGATATGCCTTTTTCCAACTATATTGGACTCCGTGCCCCGTTTATCCAAATAGGTACGACTAAATATCAGTATTTTACACGAAGTGACTGCCATTTGGCTTCCGTCATCCGAATTAAGTATTGAAAGGCACTGATACATTACAGTTAGACTGTAGTTGTCAGGCTTTTCGGGCTATTGGTTGCCCATCATCGTCATAAATTAACCCATTAACCAATTGTTGAAAATTTAATTCACCATTTTCAAAACCTCACTCGATTTGCATTAGTTTTGTTCATGTATCATTTTGTTATATGTTCTTACAATGTCAAGTGTAATTAGCATTGAGATATATATATATTATTTGAACAATTTACTGAAATATTTGTGATAAAAATGTAAACTAAATTGTATTTTACAATGATAAAACAAAACAGCTACTAATAGGCATTTGATTTATTTTGTACATTAAAAATATTTCTTTCTTAACATTCAAATAATTACAATACATAATTAACTAATCATTTTAATTTGTAACTGGTATCAAAAAAAAAAAACTATTAGTATTTTTTTAATTTGTACTTCTTATTTCTAAGTACTACAATACCACTTATTATACTATTACTACTTACATTTCGATAACGTTAATTTCCATCCTGTTAACATTTTGAAAGTCTACCTATAACAAATAAAAGTAAAGTTAGCACTATTTCAAAGTTTATTCACAACACTTTCGTATATAGTTCATTCGCGGGACGGACGGCACGACTATTTAGTTCAGAGGCTAATCAGGAAAAAGTATGGCGGTGTCTGGGTACGGAGGTTTCATTGAAGTGACACTACCGGATTACGGAGGCAAGGTCGTCTGCACATCATCTTCGTTAAATTGAATCGCTAAGTACGAGTCGGGAGTCCTGGGTAGTGGTCCTTAGGTTCTTGACAAAAAAGATCTTCAAACATGTATTGAATGAATAAACGCTTAATTAAGAAGGGTTTTAAGGATACTATAAATTTTATTTACTTTTTGCAATTAATGATTTTTTGATTATTTTTTTCCTACAGGATTTGTTTTTTTTTTTCATTTCAACAATCTATAAAGAGAAAACTTTAATTTCGTTTTCATAAAAAATCAGTTTCAATCATCTTTATTTTCTTATTATGAACCTACATCTCACGTGATACTGGGTGCCTGTGTAACTATTAATTAATACCTTTTCCGGTGCTTCAGCTCATATAATAGCATTTAATAGGTATGTAAATGGATAAAATTCAAACTTCGTTTAACCAATTCGCTTACGGAACACCAAAATCATCAAATGTGCGAGTTCAATGTGTTATGATAATACCTATTCATCTTTTTCTATGTGTAACATAGTATTACATTGTAATGGAAAACATATTTTCCCATATATAGAATTTACAACAAATCGTTAAACTCGATTTTATGGCAAAGGTCATGACATGGTCCTCGTCATTGAGGAAACAGAAGAAAATCTAGGAAGTATTGCAGTCACGCTACGATATTATTCAACCAAAACTTTCGGCACCAAAAAAAATGAATGGCTTATAAGATGACTTACTTATCCAAGCCCTCTCACAATGGATGGACAGTACTCGTAAATCTATCTGTAGTTAGTAGAAGTCGACTTAGGAACCGTATTCGATTCAAAAAACAATGGAAGGCGAAATAAAATATTGCTTGTTCCGTGTATTTTGTTTCGGGCCAGTAAAATGTTTTTCTTTAGATGAATTAACTAAAGTAAGCAACCTGTGTTCGCACCTTACCGGCCTCGATCGATGACGATGCATAAGATAAATGTTAAAAAATATAGACATTTTCCTTTTCTTTGCTATTTAACTAACTAGGAGGAAAAGAACGTTTGAAATTAGTTTTTAAAAGTAAAACAAATTGAACGCCATCAGTTTTTTGCCGGATTCCTTTTTAAATTTGATCTGCGTACTCCATCTGCTTATATACGATACGCGGACCAAAGACTTAGGAATTTGCACTATCAAATTAGACAATTGGAACATTGTCTAATTTCAGCATTTCCTTATAGGTAGGTACTAAATATTTCATATACTAAAAATAGAAATACGAATAACAATCTATCATTATTTAATTTTATTTCAAACACTTTAGCACCTTCCACAAATACTAATATGATAAAACTAGTGAAACTGATTGAAACTTAAACTTGAACCCATATATTAGATATCCAATTCACGTAGAGTGAGGGAAAATAACAGCTGCAGTATTTATTACATAATGATTATAAGCTTATAGAGGTTTATGATAGAATTCACGAGGAAGGAGCCTATAATACAATTATAAAATAAACTATAAGTTATCAATAACTTATATTTTGTTTCATAAAAGGCGTGAAAGAAAATGTAAGTAAAGTAGGTAGTTATACATTTTAATAGGAGCAAAAACGTTTGAACAGGTTATATTAATGTATTCGGTTTGTTTAATCTAATAGTAATATCCACCTAGTGTATAATTATGAGACTGGATATCGAACGGATTTTTTTGTTTTTATGGGTTCATTAGCCCGGTCGTCTAATAAATAAACCATTCTAATTTTTTTAATGATTTAATATTTTAAGTAAGTTTAGGTGATGTGACGTAATCACATAAAACTTATCCAGTCAAATCTCGGTTTCATGTTCCGTCTGAAGCAGCCTTTAGGACTTTTGCAAACACACCTATACAGGACGATTGACGAAATTAGAGCTTGTCTGGCGAGCTCTGAGCAGTCAGCTTCGATACCACCGTTGCTGACTGAATAATATTTCCTCTACGGCCCATATGATAGATTTTCCCGACACGACAGACTACATATAAATAAATTTTAATTAAAACATACCCGATAATATAAGAACGAGTTCATTAAAATAGATAAATCCGATACACCACTGTTTTGCATGTAAAATATTTAATACTAGCTTCCGCCCGCGACTTCGCCCGCGTGGTTTACGAACCCGTACATTTTCCCGGGATAAAAAGTAGCCTATGTGCTATTCCAGACTATAATCTATCTCTGTGCCAATTTATCCAGATCCGTTCAGCCGTTCTGGCGTGAAAGAGAAACAAAGATCCATCCATCCATCCATATGTCTATCCATCCTCACAAACTTTCGCGTTTATAATATTATCTAGTAGGATAGATTATAGTTATAAAAATATAGTATTCAAATGAATAAATAAGTGCTTCATTGGTCTGCTTTGTGGTCGCATGCGCAGCTGCTGAATATAAGGACCTGGGTTCAATTCCCAGGTCGGGCAAAATGTTGTTTGGACTTTCTGATTTTCTCATAGTAGCCCCTTGATTGAAATTGTGTCCAATAGATGGCAATAGGCTCGTGAAATATGAGTGTACTAAAATACACCTCTGCCTAACTCTTCCGATAAAATGGGTTTATAATTTATATATTTAATTATAATATATAATATATGTATTTAATATAATTCTTTACCTGTACAAGTGTACATACTACTTACAGTAGGGGACTATACACGAAACATTAACAACAACAATATATTCACAGTAACACACAACTAATAATTCCAAAAAGGTGATAGGTACTCGTGGCGAGCCGGCGAACAGTACAATGTTTCATACTTTAACTTAAAACATTATAAACAACACAAATCGATTCAATAATTACAATGCAATGTCTAATAAAAATTATGGTTTGAAAATATTTCTTACAGTAACAGTATAATTTTTTTCAAACAAAGGGCTTACTCATGCCTTAAGACTTTCAATTGAACAAAATAAATGTATGATAACTAAAAATATGTTTGAACTTAGAATGATAATATTAAACAAATATACATTGCTAGTGATTGCAACCGTGGGTATTAAGCGTGATCCTGGGCTCGATGCCCGGGTCAGAGAAAGTGTTATTGGTTTTTTCGTTACATTAATTCCCAGTAACAGCCCGGAATTTTGGATGTAAAAAATGCTCGCTCCCTATCACATGGAAATTAATAACGGCATCAACTAACCCTTTGTAGAAAACAGTCGTGATGTTGTGTATACTTATAATTGACATAACGCGGTTATCACTTATCAATAGAGAAGTCCCTTACAGAATCGAAATACGAATCACACGGCCAAAACCACCACAGGCAGTTATTTGGGTTTGGCTTCGTTTAAATCTTGTAAAAAAAAAACCTACCATTCTAACACCTCTTTTCACCCATTATAAATAAAACTGCAGAAAATGTTATATTATACCGTAGCAAATCCGGTTAATTAGTCACAATATTTTGAAACGTGACTTGTTAAAATGTATCGATATTGTTATTCAGAAAGAAATACCGTCATGTCAAAGACGGTTGGTAGAAAATAGTGTATTTCTATTGACATTTATTAACTTACTTGTTGCTTACAATTCAACATCATATATGTACATATGTGTTTACATACAGACGTCGTATGTAAAATCTATATTAATTTGTATTCTGCATGATATTCCATCATTGTTTCAGATTAACAAAGTCTGCTGGCGACAATATAACCCATTATAAGAACTTGAGAGAGCACTCAACATAAATATTTTCTTGTTCTATGATAACACAGAAATTGATAAAAGTATGGTGATAAATAATATCATGACATTTGTCAACTGATTTTTTCTCCGAAGAAACACGTGTCTCTTAGAAAAACCCGTTTTTGAAAACTTGCAGATCATGGAACAATCAAGGCTTTTAGAGAAGTTTAATCTGAAATGATATTGAATGATGAATTTGATGAATGATAATGAATACCATCCAAAGAATCTATATGGTAATTATTGCAATGAGATTAAGATTTGACGATGTTATTACAGAACAACTTGATAAAATCTCTCTTTTGAAATTTAACCAATGAAATAGAATAGAAAACGAATATAACAGAAATGAAGATTATTAGATGGTACCATTAGATCAATTAGACGATATGATGAACATTTTAAGTGAACAGGTTGCTAGACGATTTAATAAATATCAGAACAACTGAACAAACAATCTTACAGTATGACGACACGAACTAGAATCACGTATATCTAATTAAGTATTCACCAACGTGAATTTAACAACTGATCCTAGTTTATAAATAGTAGTATTTAGTAGACAAAAGAACTTATTATTCATGCGTAAATTCTTTCAAACGTTATAATGAATCAACCGTTTCTAGGTTGTAACTAGTTGTTTGTTATGAACATAGACTACTGTATGGCAAGGCGAGCCGTGACAAGTTTCATTTTGGTTCTTCAAACATGCTTCTACCATACTATGAAACGAGACTTTGAATAAAATCTTTCCTAAACTACTGGAGTATTATAGTTTTGTATTTATTGCTAAATAGGTAAATACGGTGTTACTTGAAAAATACGTTATGTACAAAATTTCCAGTATTTCTTATATGCTTATTATCAAATATTTGATGTAAACTATGTTGTATGTTAAGTGTTTGTTTAAAACATTTTTTTTAGTCGTTTTATCTATTGGATATTTTAACATTGAAACAATACCATTGACATTCCAATTTTACAGTATGGAGGCTATATAGATTAGCCATTTAACATGAATCATTTGAAATACAATAGAGTCGAAACTTTAGCAAAATATTGTCATTAGATCATTTTTGTTACACATGCTATGAATGATTGATAACATTTGTTTTAATGGCCTATCGCTATTTGTATTGGCAAACCTTAGTTTATAAAGCCATGAGGTACTCTTTCCAGTTTTCTTTAAGTGTTATTGATTTGTTTAATGATTACGTTTGTTACAAGAAAGAGGAAATATTCTAGTTTGTAAATAATTTTTTTTTTTTTTAATATTTAATTTTGGTTCTTGTGACCTTTTTGATAACTAAATGTGTAGAGGCTTAGTTTTATTTCATTATGACAGACTGACAAAAGGCCGATGTTGGTAAGATATAAACTCTGCTGTAATCTTTGAAACTGAACAATTTTGTTATACATCGAAAAAGAATGCAATATTACACTGAAATTATTTGAACCTCACTCATAAAGCAAGGAGTTCTAAATCATCAATCATGTCATTCACTTCTAAAATTTTTTACATTGAAAGAATTTCCTCTGGTCCCAAACTTTAGGTTTAAGAAAATATATGTGTATGCTGCCAGCATTACACAACTTATTATCAAACTAAATAATATTTAAATAAAGATTAAACAGGAAAATTTCGTCATAAATAAATATTTTGCTTTAATATTTACTCAAGGAATAGCATTTATGTATCTTATCGCTTCCTCAAGTCTTCAATGTTCTAAACCTTGACTTACTTATGTACATAAGTATCCACAAAATGCACTTTTAAACTCTGCCCATCGGTTATATAAATATAAGTTATAGTCTGATAAGATGTATGGTGAGACCCTACCCTAGTGATGATATATTTTTTGTTTCAATAGGGAGTGCCCTCATGGACTAACTTCCGCCTGCGGTAGCCGAAGAATTGCTCCAGACTTTTACAGGCTAAAATTACTACCATGGTGCTGATCGTGAGCCTCGGAAACTTTTAGGACACCAACTTGAAGCCCATCACTGTCTCAAAAAGGCACATTCCGGATAGTGTGACAATATGAATACATATCGCGTAACCTCGGCAGTCATTTCCTAAAGGTATACCCATGCTCAACAGCTTTTGACTATAGCAATAACAATTTCTTTTAGTGTGAGAAATAATCGACAGAAGAAAATCGGCAGTTTTTGTGATTCATACAAATAGTTTGAATAAAAAGGTTTTATATATTTGAACTAGATTTTGCCCGCGACTTTGTACACGTGGAATTTAGAATCTGATATTTTCCTGCGGTATAATGGAGCCTATATTTTAAGTTAGACCTCTAGCAATACATCAGTGAAAACTGCATTCAATTCCATGCAGAAGTTTTTGTGTGATGCGTGTGCAAACATACAGACAGACAGGCAAAAATTCTAAAAACTGTTGTTTTGGCTTCCGTTGCTCTAATAATGACCCGCCTTATTAGTTTTTCTCGAATATCTATAACGTACAGACATCGGCCTGTTATAATTTTATTATATGTAATATTTATAGATTATTTAAAATAAATGCAATTTCCGCTAAACTGCGAAATAAAAATCTGTAAATCCATATTAGTACCTAAGTTCAAGATCCAGAGGCATGAAGGTTTAGTTATGTGATTTAAAAAATATACTTATTTAATAATATGTGTATTGCATAAGTCCATTGTTTCTAATAAAAAATGTTAGAAACAATGGTCTGCGTGGACGTAAAGTGCGAATAAGTTTATAAACTTTGGCACGCTTATGATTATTATTTTTATGACTGTATCAAATTTTTAGTAGGTAATGCATTCATCATGAAGCGAAGTGATTTAATTCAGTATTTTTATTATATTAGATGTAATTTTAACAGTTAGAGTGAGTTTTAAAGTATAAATGATTAAAAGTAACTTTAAAATGTTTAAAATTTGAAATAATATTTAGTGGGGGTTAAAATATTTTTTATGGAAAATATGATTAATTTATAGTAAATTAGTATTGTAAAAGAAATTTGAAATATTCGAAATATAATTTATTAATAAGTAAATTTAATTATAAATTCTCAAATTTAAAAATGATAATTAATTAGTTAAGTAACTTATTGTGGCATAAATATTTTTAATAATTAATTTGTAATAAAATGTTAATCGTTTTTAAATATATGGTTAAAAGTATTTAAATTCTTAAAATAATTATCTCTTTTATCGGAAACTGCTTGATTACATTTTCATTTAAGGCTGTAATATGCACTTTTTATATTTATTTATTTATTCGGGACATAAAACAGTTACATATTTTAACTTATCATTAAACAATATAATAACTTATAAGATACTAAACATGCAACCCACACCTATATCCGCAAGTTACTTAATGAAATTAAGGAAGCTTACAGCAAATGAACCCGTAAGTAGCGAAGCGAACAATAAAAAGAGAAAAGAAGAAAAGGGAAAAATACAGGAAATATATAAACAATGCATTGTACAACAATAAATAATCTTAATATAAAGATAATTTTTAATTCGCGATATTCTCCTTATTGCAAGAATATTAATCAAGAACAAATTTTAACAACAATTTAGTTATTTTTAAAACAAGTGCAGTATTATTTTTATTGTTACTATTTATATTAAACTGATGACGTCTAATATTTTCACGCACAATATATTTTATGTAATTATACAAAATACTTAATACTTACTTGCAATTTATGGTTTAAACACGTTTAGTTTATTCCATGAACATGTGTGGCGTTTGTTTGAAACATGAAATAATACTGACAGGTGTATTGAAACAAGTTATTATAATAATTCAATTGTGGTGTAGACACGACACTATCTGTGAGATTGACGTTATCATTTGCGTCTGCTTTTATGCATCCGATCTTAAGTATTTGGGGTATTTTTATCTATTTTCTTCTATCAATTTGTTTACATGCATTTGAGTTATTATTTTAAATGATTTATCTAGAATTTCTACTAAAACTTTTGTTAATTTGTAATATTTAGGTTATCAATGTTAAACGACCATCTTCAAAGAATAAGCAAAAGCAAAAGAATGAGCAATATTAAGAAAATAATTCAATTTCACTTTCAATTCTACTTAGAGGTAACGTATGATCTTTTGGTCCGCTTACACATTGGTCCTGGTATTTGATTATTAAAAAGTTTGAATTATTCTACTTACTGCTTCATATTATTACTTAAATTATTCGATTGACTAGCTTTCACATTTTAAATATTGAACTTCAAAATGAATTTATGTATTATTTTTAGTTTCAGTTTAGTTTTTTTTAGTTTAGTTTCATCAGAATAAAACTGTGCAAAAATAGATTAACTATTTAATATTTCAAAGAAAAGCATTTCGTTTTCTTATCAGATCTTAAGTGTACAAAGAGTAGGTACATTGCTCTCGGTTCAGATTAAATTATTAACTAATGAGATCATATGTTATATTTACTAAATTAATAATACTACTTATTCAGTCGGGTCGTTGATCACAGCGTGATATTAATATATAGTGGATTGCGCTGCTGCTGCTGTTGTCCTGGTATATTTTCTGAGTAACATGAGAGCTTTTTATCTTTCAGTTCTTTTATGTTTAATCATTCACACTGTATTGTGAATTGAGTGTGAACCCGCGACACTTAGCGAAGAAAATTAATCGCTTAGCTACTGCATCAACCGTGTCGTCATATATGTATTTTATTATAATTCGGTTGAGATACAGATTCAAAGAAAATTTGAGTATCCAAAGTTCAATTTTAGTCTACAATTTAACAAGTTTGGTTAATGTTTTCTTTCCAACTTTTATGATATCATGAGATGGTACTGCGATACGTTCCTCTATGGTAGATTAAGATAAAAACGTACTTGGCACGTTCCTTTATTTATCAGATCATAACGCCAATCGTCTTTGAGTGCTTACCATTCAAAATGAAAAAAACCAGATGTTTACTTGCGTCAATGTAAGCTCACGTCAGATTGTCAACAGTTCTGGGGGTATAATGGATGTAAGGGATTATGATATCGTTTAGTTTCTTATGAAATAGTTGAGATAGGGATAATCTTCGGGCTTCGTAAGATTACTCGATGCAACACCTTATTTACATTAGAACTTGACATTGAAAAATATCTCCATACTCTCATCACTCATCATCCTCTCTTGAAAAAGTTGATCAGAAATCCGCCACTTTTTTGGGGTTCAACTCTACTCGCGTTTAACGCAGATTTCGTTCTGAACTTGAATTTGGAGCCATCTCATCTCTGTACTTAACTAAAAACTCTGTGTAATGGTAACAAAGAATATGCTCAGAATCTATCTCAGCAAATTATATATTCTTCTTTTTTAATTATAGTTTGGCAGCATTTCGATCATTTACTTTAAATTTAATATAAAACTAATATTGAATTCGTGTTATACGAGTATTTCAAAATGATACCGTATTTTTGATAACTTTTATCGATACTATCTACATTTATCACATCTTAAATTATCTGATCTGAATTTATCTACATCTTTAATAAGATCATGAAAGTCATAAACAAAAGAAGAAACATTTAAAATAAAACTCAGTATCGAGTTAAGCAACTTGATCATATCTTCTAATCTCCTTTCATGTGACTATGTGAAGACACTATTATCAGTTTTTTCAGCTGATGTGTATCAGAATGATATAGGTATCTCCATTTCCTTGATTCTGTTCGTAGATTTGAGCATGTCACACGCACTTCCCATAGCACAAGGCCATATTACGCCAGAGCGTCTTAATAAATATTTTCTTATATTCAATATTTTAGTGCTAGCTCAACCGGAGTGGTACTACTGTAAGCTTATTTAAGTTCTCCAGATATCCAGTGAAATTAACGCAATACAAGGCCTTCCAGCTTTAGGCAAGCGACGCATCCAATATCACTGCATTGGTAGGTAGGCCACGTTCATAAAAAATCATAAATGGTCCTCCTCTCTCGTTCTCTCTCTATTATGCTTATACAATCTTGAAAACAATAATATTATCACAACACGTGTCTTATGTAGGTGCCTGTGAAAGCCGCTTTAAGCATCGGCTTTACAGAACTCGATTGGGGTTCGGAACGCGTATCAATGTAGGATTAAAGTGAAGTGGTTATTGAAAGTGGCATTTATTGCCTCGTCCACAGAATAACTAATAGTACTACGCTATTTCCTACATCGCATCATTGACCTCTTTTTGATAAACTATCTCATTGAGGATTATTCCACCTCGCCCAGGTGAACAAAGTGGAAATAAATTAGCCTTTTTCACCTTGGAATAAAATCACTCAAGTGAAAAGTGGTGACTTGAATGTTGGTTTTTTTTTTCTAAAATATCTATAAATTACCCACATTTAGAATATAATAGATACTTTAAGTTATTCCAATAATCAGTCTAAAAGTCAGTTTTTTTTGTATTCGAGCTTATGGAAAAAAGGTCACCGGCCACGGTCGTAAAAAAAATCCTAGAAAATATCTCACAGTTCCAGCCTATTTTGATTTTGTAGCACTTTATCAAATGATTTGCCAAGTCCTTAGGTAGCAATATAATGCGTTATATTACTGCTAATTACGAAAAATGTCTAGTCAACTGTAAATTTGGTCAATTGGTAGATACATACTCTGAGAAGGAAAGTATTTTACTAGGTATTTTATGATAATCGCATTTACATGTTGACTTTAAATGCGTTTTTTTTGGCATTACTTGACAATATAAGTCGCATTAAAATCGGTCCACAGGTTTATAAGTACCTAAGTGTGACATAGGTGCTAATTTAGATTTATAAAATACCGTATAATATATAGAAAGATATAGATTTCCTAGAGACGCACAAGATTATTTTTATTATTTATATAGGTGCAATGTCAATCTCGTGTGAAATTACGTCACGCTTGAATTAAGCACGTGGAGATAATTAAGATAAATTACTTTGTTGAGTAAAAGTGTTCACTTTGTTATTCAGAGTGATTCAAGTACGTAAGTAGGTATAGTCGAGAAAAATAAAATTATTATCGATAGACTATCTATTAGCTATCTGATCCATGTCACGAGCAAAAATACGTTTGACTAAAAATATGTATAAATGATTCCTGTATACCTACATTTTTTCTTGTGACTATGCATCCCTTGTTAAGTTTAGATATAATAGAAAATAGGCATAATGTTAACTGCTGAACATAGGCATCTCAGTAAAAAGGAACAACAAACCATTATTTTATTTTTTATTTACTTAATAAAACATCAAACTCGGCAGAAAATTCAATAAGTGTGGTCAGGGAGTGCAGGTTGCGCGCTACGTTGTTATTTAAGCACCAGTGTATAGCGCCAGATGAAAGCACGCCCTAAGTAACAAATGCAAAATGGGACTTAGCATTTCGCTTATTTTGAGCAGTCTACGAACAATGTAACTAACGAATTACTGAGCTATTTATGTTTTTATCAAACCTTGATGTTTATCTGTAATACTTTTTAATTTAGCAACCGCGCCATGATTGCTAAGGTAGTTGGTAATATGCAGATGTTAAACAGTTCTTTTATAGTGTTTTATCACGAAAATAAAAGCTTGCGTACATTAATAACAGCATTGGCAATATTTTGTTGTACACCTCTGACTAATTCTTCAAGGTATATCGGTATGATGATGCTGTGACCTCATGCTCAGACGTTGCAGTTTAAAACAACGTTGTACGAGCAATTACAACCTGTAAAGAAACATTCAGGTAAAAAAATATTTATCTGATTAAATGAGATATTATATATGTATTCTCGTGTATGTATTCTACAAGAATTTACATAAGATTCATTAGGTAAACAAAGCTTGCATTATTATTTTCTCCTGGCGTGTTGGCGGGAACTCCCAGATGGAAAATACTCTTACTCATACCGAGGAAAGATTAGCAACGTTTACAAGTAGACTGACAGCCCAGGATGCACTAACTAAGGCCACTAGGGGAGGTTTTTATGTGCAACCTTGATATTGCTTTGGTGGATACAAAACAAAATATATCTTCTACAATTTAGTAATTGACTTACCAGACCCAGTAGGGAAATACCTATCAATAACTAAAATTCCTCACTTTCACCGAATATTTATTAATAGTTGACGGTATTTTTACGAACACTATATTAGGTAAATTTACTGTAACTGCTATGCTATTCATACATACTTAACGTGTCACCAAGACCACACATTCAATCCAGAGCACAAAGAGCAATCAGCGGTACATATTCAAAGTAGTTCTGTATTAAAACGATGATCGATTTTATTTACAATAATATTGACCACAAATACATAACTGCAAACGATTTTCACTAGATCTAATATCTACTTATTGTTTAGCTGATTTACGTCAAACAACGTATTGTTACGTAGGTACAGTAGGTACCTATAATATATTATTGGCAACCTTTTCATAACAGCCCATTATCATCCACTGCTGAATATGGGCCTTCCCTCAGATTATTACAATGCACGCTCGTTATGGATTATTCCCATCTCGATTAATCGATTGTGTCCTGATTTCGCATAAGAGTATGATGCTTCGTTATAATCTTTCCCTCTTTATTTCTCCTTTACATACTTATATTTCGACAACTCCAATAACAAGAAAGTCTCCTGAAAACGTAAATAAAACACAAAAATATTATGATAATAAGGTTTCTTGTTCGATTAATACTAGTTTACAATAAGATTACTTTACCATCCTTAACGTACAAGTAATAATTAAGTGTATGTTCACAATGTACAATTATGTATGTTAGTTTTTTTTGTCTTATATTCTGAAACAGTCCGCCGGGCCGCCGAGCACAAGGGCACTTTAAGATAACTTCCACTGTAACTTATTTCAAAGAAAGTAATCGAGAATCATACGTCACACACAGTCAAACACGACATTATAAAACCCTCCTTTTGGAAGTCGGGTAAAAATAAAGTGACTCATTTGCAGTTGCCTCCTTGTGATTTAAAAGTGCGTTTAAATCAAGAAAATGTTTGATGAGATGATGATGATTTTCTTTGAACATTATAACTTTGACTAAGGGCTTGACAGGTTTGCCTGTTCAGGCTGCACAGGTTTTCTGAACGATGAGAAAAAAAAGTTTACCTGAACAGATCACCTAAACGGGCATACCTTTAGCCTAAAACTATGTTCACTCTATGAAATCATTGATAAAACCGACTGAATTAGTTCATACATTATTTCGAATATATAAAAATATGTTTTATTTTTTTATTTTTCTCATAGCGTTACCACCAAATAAAATATTGATAGGTATCTAAAAAAATTACGTGAATACGATCGCGTATTTTTGGTGAAACATATTCACTCAGTGATTCTCACATGTGTTATTCATATTAGACATTGATGTCAACTTTTATTGCTTATTGCACATTAATTAATTTATTGGTGTCTTCTGAGCAAAATATACATTAATCAGCAGTAATATCAACTCTATGACGAAGTCACTTACGCCGTTTTAATTTTAGATTGTTTATACATAATGTTTTAAATGGCGAAAGTAACAAATCGTCACAATGCTGAATTTACAATAGATCAACACGTAAATAGAAGTGTAAGACCGAAATATGAAGGACGCTACATCGAAAAATGGAACTGCGAAAATCCTTACCTTCAACGGAACTTGTGTACGTCTATACAAGGTCCTTTCTAGTTCCGATCCGTATAAAGGATTATTAAACTTATCGAAGATGAACAACTTTTAGTATGGGACTAAGATTGAAATTGCGAAAATACTAGCATCTGATTTATTTCGCGATTTCTGTGTTCGTCCAATAGTAAAAGTGGTTCATATTGACGAGTACAATAACCCCATATCTTTATGGACCTACTTTCTAGTCCTGATCAACAGATCAGGACTAGAAAGTAGGTCCTTGGATAAATAAAATTATATAAAATTATGACGTGTCGAGGAAAGTCCTGTCGTAGAGAAGGCTTGTCGTAGTTCCGTCTTTCGATGTTGTGTCCGTCTAATTTCAGTCTTACACTGTGTAAATAGGTACTAAATTTATTATTAATTCATAAGAAGTAAATATGTGCCTACTTAACTAAGTCGTTTAGTGTTTTACATCAAAAAAAATAATTGTGCTGAACAAAATAATAATTGTAATTCTTAACTTTACCATTAAATTAATTTAACTTAAACATCAACTTCCATAACTAATTTACAGACATTTCCAATGTTTTCTTTTCCATTTGTGCTTAAAACAGTTTTTTTTTTTTATTTCTTGTTTTATACATTTTCACAAATTATTTGTTTAATTTGTGCATTAATTACGCTTTTAGTCTTTTAAACAAAAAAAAATAAAGTAATAATCGCAGTGTTTCCATTTGTTGACACAGAAATGGTAACACTATTTCAAATCCGAGCTCCCCGTTCAAAAACCAACGCAATTAGTAATTATTATTGACATTCCTAGAAGTTTTCTGACCTATCTACTACAAAAAATATATATATGTATTATTTAAAAGACAACTTTGTTACTGTAGCTTCTCCACTCGCCTATCTAAGCTTGTCAATCAATATATTATGTACATGTTTGACGATATTCCGCTATTGCGGTGGCACTGCGAATTCGAAAGATACTTACAGAGTTGTCGAACTTTCCTGTGCTAAAAAGGCCGAACTACGGATTTCCATACTTGCAGATGGTTTTTGAATGCGAACATTACGCACATGATATTAAGAATCGTCAATTTAGTTAATATTTTGACATTGGTAATGAGAATCGTCTAAAGCGGCCTTACTAGACCTCAAAAAAACATTTTCGAACTCACTTTTGGAATACGTAGTGAGCCAATGGTACTTTATATTAAAAACTTATTCGTAATGATTTGGGGTTTGAGGTGCCAAACACATAGCA
Organism: Shargacucullia verbasci; assembly: GCA_947562105.1. Classification (NCBI taxonomy): domain Eukaryota; kingdom Metazoa; phylum Arthropoda; class Insecta; order Lepidoptera; family Noctuidae; genus Shargacucullia; species Shargacucullia verbasci. The sequence continues at coordinate 5,708,341 of OX387289.1, read as the reverse complement.
TCAAAAATGTATTCCTAAAATATTAATTAATCAACAAGATTTGGTCGTATCTAATAAGAGTGAGATTAGCTTCCTTTAATTTTACCAAACAGCATTACTGGTAGCAATTGCTCACAGAATTTTAACAGGAAACTCGGATAATGACTTGATGACACGCAAGGTTTAACATGATCTTTAAGAAAACGTAAATTATTTATATGTATGTACTTGATGCGACCTACTACGTTTTGATTGATTCATTGAACAATTTTGTTTTAAGTAGGTGTAGTAGTATATTACCGTTTCTTCTACGCGGGTATGACTGACACATCTTAATACAGCACTAACTGCGAAGAAGGACAATAACTACTCATCATTATCACTAGCTCAAGTAGCTTTAAACGCCCCATTTAAGTGCCAAGAAACGGAAACGCTTATAGAACTAAATTAAGTGCGCAATTTAAAAATTAAAATAAATTTCTTATTCGCTTTACAGTATCTACAATGGTTCTGTGCCAGATGTACAAAATTGTCACACACACACCCACAATCTCGATTAACATTCTTTAGCAAAATAACTGTTAATTACAATGATCACCACTTTCGCTTGATTAAATTTATATATTTACATCATTTTAAACTAAAAAATATTATAATTAACATAGTGACTAGTATTAAATGTAAATTCGTAATAAAACATGTTAAGTTATGAATGATAGTGAACGATAAAATATATCCTAGCCTGTCTGTAGTAAAATAAATACCCCTAAATATAAATTGTTAATATATATATATATCACTAGCATATAATATAAAATTAAATATAAATCTACGCAGACTTGATACAGCTATATAAATTGACGAAATAAAAAATCCATTAGAATACTTATACATAGACTGAATTCGTTCATATACGGTGAACTTAATAGATGAAAAATATGTTTTTAACGTTCTATTTACATTATTTAGTAATATACTAAATTATGTATATTTGACACTGTTACGGGATCGCGTTAAGTCACATGAACAGAGACAGAATGTATAGAAAAAGACTATTGTTTGTTTATGTTATTGTGTGCGAGAGGTTTTATTATTAGTTCTGTGTGCATACGTATAAATTCTGTGTATAGATACAGACTTAATAATATACAATGTGACGTAACGAAACTCCCGTAAAACTCACGCAGACAAATCATAGTCACATGTACCACGACTCACATAAGACCGTAATTATTTTATTTTACAGAATATTTACATTAGTAAGTCGCGTAATGTTAGTTCAATATCCGTGGATTTAGCACAATTATTTTTATTAAAATTCAATTTTGATCGAATTTATTTCGCGAGGATATAGGCAGCCATCATGAACATCGCTATGTAAATAAATTTACAAAATCAGACTTAACACATTGCATTTTTAGAATAAAAGAGTCATGGATTTCAGGTACTACATCGAAACATATGCTTGAAAAATAAATTCGATCATACGCACTCGAAATACAGGGACAAATAATGAGTCCACAAAACAACATACCAACAAACCTTAATACGCAACAATACGTCTCTATCGATAAGTTAAATAAATAATCGATGAAATATTCGCGTACACTTTTATAATAGTCTAGTTCGACGATTATAAAATCTTAAAAGATCGCCTAGATAGTAACTAGAGTGCACTCTCATACCAACACGTTCAATGGCAGTAGCGACACAGCACACTGAATTCAGAAACTCAACTTTGAGAAAGAATAGAGCATCATATACATTGCGACTGTCCATTCAGAATTGTTCGTCAATTTACATTTTGCTTTCGATGATAACTTTTATTTTTGTCTTTCTTGTACATAAAACTCAATTTGCACACAGCAGACCATGTTTCTGCATTGCATGCCACACCTTTTCTTTAACATTGTAGACTGGCAATTAGACAGTGCCATGTGCCTGTTAACCCCGGTGCACAACAAGATAACAGTTGTTGAGTTTCTGTACCAATGGCAATATAATAGCGAGGTGACGATGTAGAGTATGGGCGGCGGCTGCGCGGGCTCGGGCGGCGGTGGATGCGCATGCGCTAGGCGGCGGCGCGGCGCGGGGGGCGCGGGCGGCGCGGGCACGTGCGGGGCGCGGGGCGGGGGGGCGGCGGCGGCGGGGGCGCCCGGGCCGCGCGCCGTCATACCCCGTCCAGCTGCCGCACGCGAACGTCCTGTGATGCGCACATGTCCGGCGCAAACGGCAGGCACGTGAAGTATGCACACGCCGCGCACTCATACGCCGGCGCTGCGTAAAACAACGCGACCAGCGCACATAACATTCCTCCGGCAGACACCATGCAGACCCAAACTAACGCTATTTTTCTCCGTCTATCGTAAGGCCCGAAGGTTATGAATGGCAATAACGCGTACGCGAGTAAGAAACCAAACACGAAGCCGAAGACGTGCGCGAAGTTATCAATCCAGGGTAGAAGACCCAGGAGGAACAACGCCAATGCAATGCCGACCAGCTTCAAGATTGCACGCTTCGGATGCTTCAGGAGAGGCCACGCGCCTATTACTTCTACTATTAGACATGCTAGGAGTCCAAAATGTGATCCTGCAGGCCCCACCTGGAACATAAGTTGAAAATATTTGAGAGGTTCCTCCAGAAGATGAAGGGAGTCCTACAAGGTGAGTATAACATAATACTAACAATATTATGCTAAGCAACTTTCCTTCATCAATAGAAGGATGGAGGGTTGGAGTCGAACATTGTTAGCTTGGCTCATCCAAGAACGAGCTCTATAATGGCTGCTCCGCTAAGAATGTCCCACTTTGTAGATAATTAACATATATAAACTAACTAATTATAATTACGTATGTGGGGTACTAGCAACACTTGAACATTTATAACACCTCATTCAATATTAGACAAGTTAGGTTCCGAAGAAATCCGGATTACACACGTCGAGAATAATTTGTAATGTAATGTATAATGGAATTTATAATGCATATCAATTTATGGAGATATGTTTTTATTTTTGGAAGGTTGACGAATAAATTAACTCACCTCCGCCCTGTAAGGTTCAAATATTGCAGACGCCATGTTCCCGGCGACCCCACTTCCTAAATATATGACAGCTATTCTAACAGGCCCGGCCATCTTTTCCAGGTCCCTCATGAAGAGCCACTGTAGCGCCAATGTGGCTGCTAGATGCAGTAGACCAGCGTGGACGAATAATGACGTCCACGCTCGATATAACTGGTCTGGTCGACGTCTTCGCATGAATGGTAACATGCCACACACGTCGTCCAGGCAAGACACCTGAAATTAGAAGGAGATCCAAATTTCATTACAGTTACGGTTTGTAAAGAAAAAGATATACCTAAATAATTTTCGCAAGAATCAGCGTAGGTACATCTAGGCGCATAATTTTCAAGTATGTTTTTAACCCTGCTATTATGTAAAGACCTTATAATATCGCAGTGAAATTAAAATGTTAAATTCTGATGTTACGATTTCTCTGCAAAATCACGTTTACATCGAAGAGAGACATCATGAGGGTCATGATTTTACAGAATAGCGCAATATTAAAACTGACCAGGAATAGTACCCATAGATTTAGAATTAAAGCGAAATTCTAAGTCTATGATAATACCTACCAATACTACCATTCCATTCGTAGGAGACATCCAAAAATAGATGACACGCCCATATTTTTAAGCGATCGTTTAACCATAATATACCACCTTAAATAATGGGCGGTCACACTTTCCTAAAACATGATCTAAAGACCTGATTCCTACGTCTCTGTATATGATAAATAAAAAAGAGACTTGCAAGTAGAACTTACGGTGTCTCAACTTACCTGTGAACACAATGACGCTTCTTCATGGAAATAACCCTTGACGAAGTCGCAGTGTTCTCTTGTAGTGATGACACATTGACCATGAACTCCTATACAACAGGGGTGGCCTATGACCTCACAGGCCATGTGCTCAGCTGCGTGGCCTGCCCGACCTGCGGCCGCAGACCCGTCTAGAACTGATTTGCGGCAGATCGGCCATTTTGTTATGTCGTCTGGCCATTCGTGCGGCGCTATCGATCGCGGCGCTTCGCAAAACCTGTAAATGATACAAAGTTATCAAAATTGTATTTCTTCATTATGTAAAACAAGCAACTATCAAATTTTTTGACTAGTCCGTATCAGATAAAAGACGTCAAGATCTTTAAGATTTTCTACTGATTTCGAAATATTCATCGCAATATCTGGCTTCACAAAGGTGTCTTTTCCGAAATCTTTATAGTGAAACATTACAAAGAATAGTGGTGAGTACCACACTAGTCTTTGCAACAAAATGTGAGCTTTACATATTATGAATGCCTGGCACCGCCTATCCAAATTCGGTTTATACATTGCATTCAGTTATCCTTCCATACATGTGCAAAGTTTACTTCTCATTGCGAGGGTTGTATCTTATAAAAATATACGTGTACTTACTTGGGATCTAATCCACAAACAGACCCTGATATCCGTCCTCCAGGCCCCGACTCTCCCGAAGACCATTTCTTCCACGTCGAGATCGTGTTCTGAAATGTAGACGAAACAAAGTTCACGGTTGACAAGCTTATGCTTCGCCCTTTACAAGAGCGTGAAGCATTTTCGTTCGGTTATTGGTCGGTCATACTTGTGGAACTTGCAATTTAATTACCAATGCATAACGATCGCTGTTTTAATAATAATAATTAAGATGACTAGGCTTAGTGTAACTGCTCTAGGTATATCACCCTTCGTTCTCAAACATATGATTACGTGGACAGAAATAAAGTTACACCTAGGAATATTCTTCTAACGTTAGTCCCAATAAGGCCAAATTAGGGAACATTTTTGCATTACACATAATTGCATTGCATGTTTCACGAATGTATACTCTGGGCTGGCTATAAACATGTAGGTAGTAGCCGGATAGCTAAGTGAAGATTTCTTTTTGCAAATTTAGACGAAATCGTAATGTATATATCAGCAACAGTGGGCATCAATGGTGCACTAAGTAACTTGGTCGAGACGTTCTATCCATCGTATAGAATCTAACCTGTTTATTTACAACCAGCCAGACACTTAAATATAAAAAGGACAGGAACAGTTCATTGCCTATTAATACTTACCTTTTTAGTGTATATTTAACGGTTTAAAAGGTAACCAAGAGATGGAACAGAGGATTGATTGCAATCGCTAACAACATACACCGATCACCAATCCATTGGTCAAAATTGGGACCATAATCTCTAGACATGACCACTCATTGTAGCGTACTGCGTATATGAAGAGGCAAATGATGAGTAGTGGCCATAAATGAGGTATCAAAATGGAAAGAAGCGTTTCAAAGAGATGATTAACGTGATCCGTTCGTAACCCTCTGTCTGTTTGAAACTTAAGCCCCTCTAAACATACGAAAATATATAAAAAATAACAGGGAATAGTATCATATTTGAATTACATTTAAAAATAACTTATCCTATTAGAGCTATCGAGATATTTGTAGAAACATACCTTTGATATTAATCCTCTTATCTAAACGTAAGCGTGCGCATAAATGGAAAATTATTGCTACAGTAATAACAATAATATTTTTCGCAAATTGGTCATGTAGCCATACAGTTGCTGCTTAGTAAATGATTTCTTTGTGTGTAGATATTTTTCTAAAATTTATAATGTTACTAACAGTATTGTTTAAATATTTACTAACACATTGTGGGTCCTAGTTACCTGAATAAAGAATTATTATTATTATTATAATGGTCCCACAGCTGAGCAAAGGTATTACCAATATCTTTTCATACCTCAAGATGGTCTGCTTTCTCCGGCCCGTTCGTAGTAAAGATATCTTAGAAATCATGATTTTTTGTAAGCCTTTCATGAATGAAAAAATAAGGAAAATTATCCTGGAGATATGTATATAAAAGAAAACTATTAGAAATACATTATAAATAATTCTATGTTCACTGTATATATAATAGTGACAGCAACCACATTAACCTATATATAACAGCAGAGGTGGGATTTCGTAATTGATTGTCCAGCCTAACCATTCTGTAAACAGCTGGCATCTCTAAAAGCACCTCACACTCTTATCAATTGAAAAAAAAAAACTGTTGCGATTACACTGCGAATTCAGAAGTGATTTTACACAATAGCACAACTGAAGAAAAAAGAAAAAGACCCACCGAACAATCAGCCTTAGATGACTGTACACATCCAGAATCGTCATTTCGTATGCAACACGCTGTGTCCCGCTCTCTTCTTGCTGACGCGGCGATGGCCCGCGCTATTCTTGCGTCCCGTCGCATACACGGAGCGAACTTCGCTCCCAGGTGGATGAGGTCAGCCGCGCGTGGACCCAGCCAAAATGACGCAGGCTCCTCCCATTCAACCTTGAATGTATTTAGAAAAGAAAGCGATTTAAATCAATAATCATCATACACTTTTTCACGGCTGTTACAGACGATTCAAACAGCTTTTTAAGTAGAAAAAAAAAAACACTTATTGTCATGAATGTGTATAGTCCAATACAAGAGTGACACAATCGCAAACTCTTCATTAAAGCTGCACGTTTGTACATCAATAGTATTCAAGATAATGGAGGCAATTCTGTTGTTTACGAACTAAATTTGCCTTGCCTCTTACATGCTATGTCGCTACCTAATAAAACACGAGAAAACGCGGGAGGAATAAAAAAACATTACGCCATATTACCGTGTCTCCTGTACCGTGGGTACATTTTACATATGTACATACTCGTACAACCAGACCCGAAGCCACTATGTAGAAAGCAAATCGCTTAGCCACTGCACCAACCGCACCGTCAAAATACTAATTTGACAGTTCTAAACATTTTCGGTCCTTTTTCAATTTATTTTGTCAGATAGAGATATAGTGTCATCAAAATTTGTTTACTTATAGCAATATGCATAGAATTAGGACCACCAAAGGCTTGTCAAGACGGGTTATTGTTGATAACGCTAAATCACTCAAAACGATTCATTCGCCAGTATATGTATGACTAGCGCTAACGCTCGTGAGAATAAGCCTTAAAATCTATATACACAAAAAATAAATAGCTACCATACATATCAATATTCACACATCGAAACCATACAAAACCTGTAAGCCTGTCAAGTCTTAAAAAAACATGAAGCAAACCTGAATTTTAATAGTAGTATAATAAAAGTTATAACGTGCCTTCTGAACTGGTTCTAAAATTAGTCCCTCTATCGTGTCCTAGATCTTAGTAGGCGTGTATTGGGACAAATAACGTAAGTTAAAAGTTTCAAAGCGAGCTCATAAGCTCTTAGTAACTCAACTCAGCGTATTATTGTGAGCCCTTTTTTACTGTTTCTCAAGAGACTCAGAAATATGAATATACACCATTGTCCATATACTTATTTTGTATGTACGGCGAAAAGAACTGTTTTGTCCATAGTACTTTTAGGTATATTTAGCGACGTATGTAGATTAACTTATCGTTATTTTGAATTTAATTTATAATTATATTTTCTTAACTAATTATTGAACTAGTCGATAAAGTTACGCTAGGTTAACGTTACAGACAAAGCTTATACATTTTTGTACAATAATCAGCTAATTTTATTCCTGACTCTACTGTGAAATCTTTACTTGTCTGAATCCATTTTAATCGGCCAGCAACAACATAAATTAATTTATTTAAAAAAAAAATCACTGCCTGTATAATTTTTTCCGTAACCTACCGTATAAAACAAAACTTAAGTATTCTATTTATAAACGCACCACAAACTAAAATTACAGTGCAACCAAAATTACATAGACAACCTTTTGCGGTCACTCGTCGCTAAAAGATAGGATCATGAAAGACTGCGCTAAGCAGCAAAAAGCAGACAAAAGGGGCGGCTCACAAAGACTGTGTGACCTACATTCGGAGCTCGCTCGCTAATACTCTTACTTTGTGACGCTTTCCCCTGTGCCACAATGACTACGTACAACCTTTGTGGTTGCTACTTGCTAATTGTTAATTTCATATCGACTTCGTATAGTGAATAAGTTATGACGGCCTACTAAAATAATACACTTGAAAATATTTTTTTATGATAAAAACACGCGCACCTTATGATGAATTCATATTTTAGTGTTCGTCTTGAATTGTTTATCTGGAGGGATATCTTTATAACACATAAAAAACTGACTTCTATGTTTTTTGAAAGGAATAATAAAATTTATTTTTACTAGCAATGAATTCTTGATGCTTTTTGGCATTAATGCATCCATTTTTTTTTTTACTTTTTTTAAAGCCTTATACAAGAACTAATAACGTCCATAAAGATATATTTACGTCAATAAATTGGAAGATATTAGAAATTCCATTTTAACCCCAATGATTCGTTTTTTGGTACAATATTAGTATGATATACAAAATAAAAGCAAGATGACGAGCCAATAAATCCTCAGAGTAAATATTGTGCATTGTTCAGCGCTTACACATCTTTGAGAAACGTGTTTTGTCTAAGAGCTTTGCCTTGTTATGCTAAGTCGTATACAAAGAAACGGAATTTGGGGGATGAGGAGCACATATGACAAAAACAGATGTTTATATGTTTAGCTATAGTGTGCAGGTAGATTATGATATACATATGTCTTGTCTACATAATCTTTAAGGAATCTTTGTTCAAAATGGAACAGCTTGGAAATGAAAATGTGATTTCATAATGATTCCTATTCAACATCTCGAAATAAAATTGACTCCGGAATAAAAATATATTAGCCAATTATGATACATCTCTTCGTGACTCGACATAGTCGACTTCTTCATAACTTAACACAACTATAGGCGTTTGGTGGCATGTTATATGTAGAAACCTAATTCCCGCAAAGTACGAAAATATTAATCCAGGCATCAATTGCTACTATTGTGTGTTAAAAAAATAGAGTCATGCTACCTAAAAAAATATTTGTGTAAACCGAAAAAAGCTCTTTGACTATCATTTCTTATATTTAAAAACTATTGTGACGGTGACCCATGAAAAATAAACGATATTTTCACATGACGTGTGAATTCTTAAAATCACTAGGGACCATCACGACGCCATAAAAGTCATATACATTTCACGATTTTGAACGCAGTCCCGAAAAAGGTTTTTATATGCGTCGCCACATAAAATTACCTATTGAAGTGTGAATAAAGAAGGCAGTCAATTTGAAATGTGCTGGAAACTGTAAATGTTCCAACCCTTATCATGGAAAAAATGAAAGTGTTGGCTGAATATTTTCGATTCTAGCATGCCATTACTAACGGCAAGATAAAAAATATGGATATTGAAACACATATGAAATCTATACATTTTTTAAATCTACTACTATGAGACTCACATTCACATTAATATCACTGATATAAACGAAGTTGTTCTCATAAACTGATGTCAGACTACAGCCAATCTGCTTTGAGCTTACGACTAACGTATAACGCCTGTTTTGTATATTATCGGCTTAGTATGTAAAGTAGTCGGTGAGGTTCTCAGAACAATTGGTAACTTACTATATTTCGATCAGTGTCTGTCCTTAAATAATTGAGATACACTTGGAATATCAAGAAGATAATTGGTCATCAACAGCTTTTATATGCTGCTTTTTCTATAGACTTAGAATTTCGCTTTTTCTATCGTGTCAATGATTAAACATTATACTGTTTAAGGCCCGATCTTTAAATACCAGGATTAACGTCTTCTGGCCATAATTTGAAATGAGAACAGTTTTTGTATGGACTTAACAGAGAAATACATAACTTATGTGTGGTTTATAAAGCTATTGATAAATCAGCTCTTAAAAATTAATTGGCCATATAATAACAAACGATCTTTGTCGTCCTCGACTATTTTCATAGTGGTGTTTCAGGAGATTGCATGATTACGGTCTGATGTCATGAAGATGAAGACACAAAGCTATGAACTTCCACCCACCTGCTGTAAACTCAAGCTCTTCACCAGAACTTGTCCTGAATGCGTGTGCCTGCCGAACCCAACAGGCCCGAACCCATAACAGAGCAGTGATAGCAACAGCACCAACGTTTGCGCCGTGCTGACCCACCACGTGAAGTAAGGCCGGTAGTCCGTCAGCTCATCCAGCTGGCGGGCTACCTCGTCGTGATGCGCTACCGACTTGCGGAGCGAACGCCTGAAAGAGACACAATTTATTATATAGCAACACGTTGTAGTTCCCGAAGGGTTAGCAGAGGTGCACTAGTACCTAGATCACGCAGATGCCGATATTTTTCCCATGCAATAGTGAGCGAGCCTATTGCCGTCAAATTACCAGTCACAATTCCTAACTCCCGGTTGTCACTGAAAATTTCACAACAGAAAAGCTCGACCCGGAGATCGAAACCAGAATCTCACTAAAAACGCGGCGATTGTGACTACTAGACCAGTAAAGCAATTGAGGCAGAGAAGAAGAAAAATAGCTGGCCTATTAATCTTCGTTTTGCGCAAGAACGTTAGATTCTAGTATTATCACATACGGAAAAACCAATAAATTGACAAAACTTAGTATTAATTAACCACATCTATAGGTACCTATGTATTTCAGCCACCAGAGGCAAAATTAATGCCATAGTACACTTACTCGCAACATAAAACACTATATTAAACAATATTTTAATAATAAGTTAACTCACTTAAAAACAATTGCAAATGCAACACAAAAAAAAAACAAATGAACCCAAGCACACGGTAAAAAATGTCATAATGCATTACCCCATAAATTATTGCCGTCGTATCCACGCAGTATTAATTCAAAAACCCATTACAGCAACTTTTAAGTGGAACTTGGCGTAAACACCATGATATATGAGGAGGCCCAGGTGAGTTATGAGCGAGACCGATGCCGTGCATACCGTATTATTTTTTAATCTCCCTTTGTTACTTTAAGTAAGATTCATTAGAATGTTTCTAGTTCGTTAATTAAGGAAAGTTGTTAGTACTTTCAAACTTTAAGCTTCGTTAGACTCTGACTTTCATTGTGATACAACACCCGGCTTTGTTAACCTCTAGTTTTTGGTATAGAGACACCCTGTTTCTGTAGTTGGATGTCTTAAGAGGCGACCAAGGGATTAGTGTCACAGTCCTATATAAACACGCTAATATCAACTGCGAAACAATTACGGTATATCCAACTTTTGTTTTCTTGTATTCAAAATGTCATGTTAAAACAGTTATACCCCCAATGACTGTGAATTGCAGCAGGATCGAGCGGGCGCTCGGTCGCCCAGATATTGATTTTGAATTGAAAAACATTATAACGCTCTTTAACTCTCTATTTATATTATTTTTCCAATACTTGAGTAAATAGGATAAATTAGTACAGTCCCTTTCAAGATCAGATGGCGCAAATTAATATTTTTTAGTCCAAGTCAAGATCAAAATATTGTGGATTAAATAATGATGTTATATTAATATACCAATTAAAGTGTAATATCTGAAAGCATGTTCCATAACGACCATTTCTAGTGAACACCTCGTTTTTAATCGACCGAGTTAATAATAATAGCCACAGAGTATTTCGGTTGAAGTCAACGATAATACTCCGACGCGGCAAGGGTATATACTAGTAAATAAACAGAATTAAGTAGGCCAAAGGCAGGTATCAAGGGCACATCTAATAAACTTCACCCCGTGCCCTAGATCACCATCTATTTTATACTCTTTGGCTATTTACTGAATGTCGGGTAAATGCGGTTCTGTAAAGGAGTTTAACAATTCTTAGAAGTCTTGACCTCTGTTTACGTAGCATGAACTGTTCTCGATATTTAATCACTAACATTGATTGTCTTAATCCGTGAAATCATCTCGGTTTTTCATAGTTTTAACATAACATGGCACCGCACCAATATTCCCCGAGGTGTACACTCACATTTCACCGATGCTGTTAGATTACTAGGGCAAGCCTATATGTATCTACTGGGCAATCATTTCGAAATTCCGGGCTGCTACAGAGAATATTCTAACAGAAAAACTCAAAGTCACATAGTTCGTCCCTGGGATCGAACCCCTAACCTCACGATCAACAGGCGTAAGACCAATGATGCAGCTTCACAAAATGTTATATTTATTTTAAATATCGAGAAATATTCATACCACGCTTATGAGAAATTTTCGGTTGATTATGGTTTAGTACTAAACTAAAAATAAACTTCGATCTTTTTTGCACAAATCGGCACTTATTGTAAGCAAAATATTTATACACGTAAAACGTACAAAATATTCACGTAATTCATTTGAATTTTGTATCAATTCAGTTGCTTAAATTCTTTCAATAACCTAAACATTTTTGAAGGTTTTAAAATTACATACATTAAAAGAAAAGCCCGTCAACTTATGAACGGTATTACGTACAACCATTATAAGGTTAAAACATAACAAAATAAAAACGGCAAGAACGCAAAGCCCCTCGGTGGGAAACTCTTTAATAATTACGCGATGGGTCGATAGCGGTCGTCGACCGCTTGGAAATAATTCTCTGAACAACTCGTATACTCGCTTTTGTTCACCCACCGTTTTGCGTCGAAAAGGCTTAAAACGGAGCTTTTCCAAACTTTTTTCGGAATGTATTAAAAGTTATTTTTACGATTCAGTTGGTTTCGGATTTTAATGTCTTTTTTCTTGTGACAATCGGTGGTTTTTAAGGCTTTGGGGGAAGTTTTACTTTGTTACAGTATAATCATAATTATGGTGTTGATTCAGCGTAATCGTATTACAGATTAGCAGCGATTTGGGTGATAAATTATGCGTACAATTGATTCATGTTTACTCCAAAGATACTCCTGCATATAACACAAGGAATCTAACGACACTGCCATGATTTTACTAAAAAGTCTACAAACAAAATTTCATATGCAACATTACAAAGAGGACCCGTCCGCTATGTGCCAACTCTTTATACTTTATTGCTTTCATAATATGAGAAGTATCCTCTTTTAGACACAAGGGATCATTTCTATATTAAGTGTAATCTGACGGAGCAAACCTAAGGATTGTACTGAATTTGACAGTATGGTTGGGCGGGCTTATAAAGCCTATACATAAATCTTGCGTTATTTTCGTCTTAAGCCTAAACTCGTGTCAAAAAAATTGTGTAGAAAAGAAACGTTATACAAAAAAAAATGTTGATGGTCGCATTCAGTAGAGAATGATGGCGATTCTCAAAATATACCTATATCCTGTGATTGACTTAAATTTCAATGCATGAAAAGTCTTAAATTCAAATATTGGTGGCAGAACAAATGGCTCTATAGTGTTTTTATAGGGCCTTACAGAGATGTCTGTAATTGTGCAATGGTGGGTAAAAGGGATATTAGTGAAGTAGTGAGGTCTATCAAAATGCGAGTAGCGGACAGTTTGTAATAGACCTTTACTGCCACCTCTTTGGGTTACAGCTGTTTTTTTAAAAACCATGCTTCAGTTACTCCTTACCTAAAGAATCTACCAACAACGCCCATGCCGAACTGCCTCCTGTTTGAGTTGTCAGCCAGTGGCTCCAGCATCGGTGTGTGGATGCGCGCTCCCCCCGCGCCCCAAGACACACTCCGCTCGGGCCTTCTGTACTCCACGCTGTTGGAACCGATTGGGGATCTCGCCCTGAAAATATGGATATACATGTTAGAACAGTTATAATGTAAGAACAGTGGACCCTGGACAGTCAGTGCTTTCTCTCACTCATATATTCATCCCTTGTCTCATTCACACAGTCTTGTATCATTTACACATTAAATCATTATATACCATTCCTACATAGCCTACGATGAATTTCATCTTTATCATTACGAATGTTACCAAATTTCTTGTCATAATAGTAATAGAAGGAATTCCTCAAGGTTACTTAATACGTAAGCATAGATTTTTTATTAAAAGTAAAGTGGGCAACACTTTAGGATTTTAGGATTTATTCTGCAACGTTCTAGGATTTATTTTGCAACATGTACCGTGCACACACACCCTCAACAACTCTCTATAGGCCATACAAAGTTTGTTTTGGAATCGAACACGCGACACGTAGCGCAAAAAGTGCTTAGCCACTGCGTCAACTATACCGGTTTTCGAAAGGCAGCATCCATGACCGATAATACTTTTGTATTTTTAGCGACACGGCTGGCGCAGTGGTTGAGCGATCGACGGATACGCTACGTTTCGCGGGTTCGATTCCTGCCCGAAACTAATATTTGTATGATTTACAAATAGTGGTTCATCCATATGAATAATTATATTTAAGTATAAACGCATCCACGATACAGGAGTTTTACAGAGGGGGAGGCAACTTAATTTTTTTTTATAGCCAAAAAATAATAGATTCTCTCCTACCCTAATTCCACCAGTCTTGACGCAAAATGTAATTAATGAGTGATAATAAGTATCCCCCTATGACATAACAAATTCATCGTCATCTAAGAAATTCCATTTCTAAGACCTCCGCTTCTTTGATGTTAAAATGTTTTTTTTTACTTCGTAATTATTCCCTTGCTTGCCCTCTTACCTTTACGAAAATAGATGGAAATTAAGATAACACGTGTATCGCTATAATATTCTGCTCAGTTGATCTTGAGATAGCTTTGAAGATAATAAGGTTCGTTTAAATATTATAAAAATTTTGCATCGCTCAGAGTACCAAGAACACAGCACGGTCGAGACGTGGGAGTTCAAGAGGCGTGCCTCGAGCATGCTCATCAGTAATCATGCTCGAGGAGCGGTGAAGTCAAGGTGAGTTAGCGGTGAAGTTGGCGCTGGGTCGTGTGGCCTGCTATCACCTCAACTCTGTGGCTATTTAGTTTCAGTAGTATCTGAGTAAAAGAGGCATAGATAGTCCTTGACCTCGCCTCGTTCTTTTATAGCAACTTATATTGAAAAGCTGAAGACTTCGTTTCAGGTACAGACCTATCGTCACCCTTTTCCCAGTATGTCAAGGATTTATAAATCAACTACCCATCCTATACACAGCAATGTATCCTTGACATTATTCCATGACCATTGTGCAAAGAGCCTTTCCTATGTAGTACTATATCAAACTATGGAAGGTAAACTCTGTCCCACATGGATATCTATCTATATATTGTATATACGTATTTTATGTCAGCATCGTCTAAAGATATAATCTCCGATCACAAACCCTTGTCACAAAGATTTGGGACCGATACTCGTGTGGAATACGCATGCGCGGCGAACCGCCTGTTCTTTATTTGTTGTGATGCACGGGCAAAAAAATCCCTTTGATGCTTCAATAGCCTTTTTGGTATTTCTTGCTATATATAGGTATGAAGTGTTATGACACTATTTGTGTTTCTGTCCTTATTACGCCCGATAATATCACAGTCAAGAAGAATGTTCACGCGAAATGATAAAAAATATTAAAGACTGATTGTGTACTAAACAAACAACAAATTGTATATGGTTAAACGTCCGTTTTTTTCATTTTAACCGTCTGTTAACTATCTGTGACATACTCTGTATTTTCAACGCTCCAATATCAATATTTTACAAAAGTTGATTTAAATTTCTAAAAAGGTAACGTTTAATCCACTTAAATTAAGTTGATAACTAATAACTACAAAATGTATCCAACATTTACAAAAAGCTTAATTGAATATCAATAACGCTTAAAAGATAAATGATTTAAAGTTATAATATTCATGAAATATAAAATAATGAAATGCCTGTCTGAAGTTTAAAATGCGAAGGTTTTAAGTGTCACGACACGACATGGTTTAGACGACCCTTAGCTTTAATCAAGGACTCGTAAATCTTGTTAATCACAGCCTGGTTGCTTACAAGTATATAAATACTACAGTTTACAGTATATATCTTCTAGGTGAGACTAGTCAAAACTCCAAATCTTCAATAATCGTACATAATATGCATTTTTACTAGTTCTTCGGTTCTAACTTAATGAAATTACTTTCATGAAAATAGCTTACGCGGTCACTCTTCTTAGGTATACGTTTTTAAACCAACATAACCTAACAGAGCATAACGCCTGTATTCCTCGAGGGGTTAGGCAGAGGTGTAGGTACTATTGAATGCACCTTTTTTTTGCGCTTATTTAACTTAATTTCACTACTTTGAACTCTGTTTAATTCATAAAAGAATTGTGGCATAAAGTAAAGAAATATTACATATTAAATGCCAACGACCGCACGCTCGGTCGATAGTTCGTAACAAGCTTAAAATTAAGCTCAAAATTAATTACATTTATTAATCTCATGATACATATTTAAAAGTTACTCATTTATAAAAGAGGTTGATTTTAAAACATTAACTGTATTAAAATACTAGTAATCCCCTGGGTGTGCTTGTGGGCAAGAGAAGAATTATACTCTCATAATTATACTTTTGTTCAACGAATGGACCACAGTTCTGACCACATAATTCCAATGTTAATTTAATAGTTTGAGTCTTGTCGGTGACCATTTTCGTCACCTGTCTCTTTTCCACCGGTTCTTTTAGATTGTTATACAGTCGAACAAAGAGATAAGTAAGCACGATCTCATTAAATTATTTTGGATGTTTTCAAATAAAGTTTCACGTAAGACATAAACTTCACATAACTTACTCCTGATAAGCTCATACAAAAAGTGTTGTTGTTTATTTCAAAATTAACGGCTTTTATCCAGTCATTGAAAAATCAGGCTTAAATTAAATGACATATTATTGGATTAATTTCATAATTCTCCGAGAAATCTATCTCTATATAAAAGCAAGCTATTGTTATTGTTCTGCCGGCCTTCACTCCCTTATTTGTTTTTATAGAATTTTTGATAAGCATATAATTTTCGAGCATGTGTTAGTCTGTTTGTATGAATATGTTGGTTTTATCTATAAGATAAACAAGATTAAAGAAAAAAACGGTTAATCCTCAATGTTTACTACTATTAGCACCTAAAAAACCTTTTAATAAAATTAGTATAACTTGAACTAACACGTTGAAGTGTATAATTATGAACGAGCTAATTAATCTGTCGAGCTGGCAACATGGCGTAGCGGGAGATCTGCTCGGAACAGGATTATTACCCAAACTTAGATACAACTTGACGGTTTACTTAGTATCGCAGCTTTAAACCGCTATTACAGCTTCATCTTTCGTTATGAAGTTTGGGAATTACCACAGACTATAATAATATCTATTATCTAGCCCTGATTTTGAATTAACTGGTGTAAAGAAAGAGCTGAGAGTTCGTCTTGTGCACCCTGGTCAAACAGTTTCGATATGACCACTGTTAATTGGCTTTTCTTTCCAAAACATAAGCAGACATCATTTGATGATATGTGCCGCCACCACAAATAAGAAGAGCCGATTAAAAGCTTTCTTAAATGTCGATTATTACTCTTTTTTGCGAACTTTATTTTTCGATTGTTAGGTACTTTGTCTGGTAGGCCCTTCTATGTCTTTGTCAAAGTAAAGATTACTTTCACTTTTGGTAACCTAAAAAACACCACTAGAATATCAATAGTTACTTAATAAAACTAGATTTTGCTCCTTTCGATATTCAATACAATATAATCTAAAGGCATTTTCTCGTTCCCAATTCTTACACTATCAAGAAAGATTAGACCGATGAGACTCACCCCTTAGATCCGTCAACATTATCCGCATCATCATGATGCTGTAGTGGCGTGGATGATGTTGGTGGTGAAAAGAACACGTCATCGACGTCGACGTCGTCGTGCGGCGGCGCGCCTCCGCGGAACGACCGTGACCATTGCGCCGACGTCGATTGACGCGAGCGCCGCGTCACCGCCTGGAGGAAACAAGTATGTTATTTGCAAAGGTAATGCGTGAATAGAATATATTGAATGAATGAATGAAAAATGAATATAATATTTAATGTAAAATCTTCAGGTTGTGTAGGCTATATTTAGTGCCAAAGAAGAATCGATTATATATCACACCACTTTAAAATGATTTAGCTATGTTTTCTACTTTTTTTTATTTTTGTCGTCTTTCTTCGTTTCTTATTCATTTGGCTCACAGTAGGTATAAGTAATAAAACTAGCTGTTTCCAAGTGTCGTAAATTACAAGTTCTTAATGAGTGCTATCACAGTATCGTGTCAAGGGGCACTAAACTTATAGCGTGTACAAACTAATATTATAAATGTTGGAACTTACAATTTAGGTCAATGAGGATGTCAACACATATTAGCGATTTAAGGTCACAAAATATATGAAAAATATATAACATAACGCCTTTCATTTAAAAATAATGCAACTAGAATAAAAAAAAATACATAATGTATATGCCTTCCCTTTTCTCTTATCATGTTTCATACAAAGTCTGTTCTTTAATTCATTTCAAAAAACATCGTCACATTTTGAAGAAACCTGCTTTAATCTTTTCCGTTCCGAACGCAAAATTATGCGCAGGTAAAACATAATTCTTTTTTGATTATGTTGGCATATTCAAATAAGAATTATGTATAAGGTAAAGGGTCTTAAAATATTACACACACTAATAAGCTTAAGGGTATACTTACGAAAAAATATGAACGAAAATTAAAATACCTTCGATGAAAGACGGCGTACAGTTGAGCGCAAAACGCGTTTCACGGACAAACTCCATGATAATACAAAGTTACAAACGGGACTTGTGAATAGATTTAGACACTGGCTTTGCAACTGTCGTAACAATAACTCGGACTCAAGAGCGCTGCACTAACTAGCAGATTGAATTACAAATAGGTAGATAGACCTTTTACATTACGTGATATTTTGTTAAGATTATAAAGATATATACTTTTTTAATAAATTTATCAAAATATCTATTGCATATTGCTATTTATATTTTAAAACTTTGTGTATAACAGACAAATAAAACACGCACTCAATTGATGTTTAAAAAAAATACAAATATCATTTTTGCAACACATTCAATATCAAAAAGTCTCATAGTTTCCATAAGGCGTTTCAAGAAAACCTCAAAAAACGTGCGGCCCCAAAAACGCCGCAATAAACATTCACTCCACTAAAGAAAACGATCACGTCAGCCGATTGCACAGGAAGCAGTAGTTCGTAGTCCGGCAAGTTCCTTCCCGGGATATTGCCGGATCCGGCGATTATTTACGATGCTATAACGGCCTCCTATACCCGAAAGACATCACTTTTATAATTTATTGCGCGGAAATATCGCGGTCTAATTCGTCCGTCCATATTTTATAATATTCGGAGGGTTAGGTAACAATGTGCTACGTGTTCTTGTAATTTTTGAGTATTTGTATCAATGGCTGAGGCATAACTCGTCTCATCCTAAGATAGCCCGTCTCTTGCAGTGAGACAATTGTGGTCTGAATTATTATCATTTTATCATAGTATCACGCCTATATGCCCCGATGCATTAGGCAGAGCTATATTATTGTACACCCACAATTCCACCGATGAAGTTTTTTAGTTATTTTTTTTTTATTTTCTACAGGCCCCAACTGAAAGTCAGCGCTGCAGCTACCGAGCAGCAGCATCATGCTGAGTTGGGGACCTATTTTTGATCCATACCTTTGTTAGTTTGTATATTTTTTGTGTTATTATGTTATATTTGTTTTTTTTTTTATAATTACCTCTATTTTTGTTATTTTTTGTGGGGTCAAAAATAAATTATTTTCTTTCTTCTTTTCTTTCTAAGCATGCCATGTAAAAGAAGCGAGCCTATTGCCATCTACCGGGCACGGTTCCAAACTCCAGTAAATGTGAGTTGACATTAGAAACAAAATATGAATTGATATAAATAAAAACGTAATAAATAACAATATTGAATTTCTTAACTCCATAGAAAAAGCTCAACGGTTTTCTTTTTCTATGATTTTTCCCTTCCCAAACTGATCCATATTTCCTAAACCAATATGTTAGATCGGTGCCTAAATTGACGCTAACGATGAGTCTTGATTTGACAGCGGTCAAACGGTCTAAGCGGATGGTTCGATCGGTTGATTGTCGTCTTTTTTGTACGTAGACCTTACCTAAGTCTTTAAGATTTTGCGTTTATTAATTTTCTTATATTTCTTTACTTGTTTTTTCTAGCACATTGTTTATATTTTGCGTTCAAAAATTAATTTTCACAGCCTTACAGACCAAAAATCTCATAACCAGAAAACCCTTTTAAAGTATAGTAGTTACTATAAATAATCGCTAGTAAAAATAATGTTCTTCAGTCAGAATCACACATGTAGAACTCAAAGAGGTTCTAAGAAATAATTCCAATACCTTGTGATAAAACCAGTTTACGAAGTATTCCGATTTCTCCGAATACTGTCTACAGTTTATCCACTAACTTAATTAAAAAAATATATATAATCTGTACTTAGGATTAAGTTAAACTATTTATAACTAGAGATAAAACTATTACAATATCGATCGACGGCATAGTTGGCGCAGTGGTTGAAAGATCGACTGCCGCGCTACGTGTAGCGGGTTCGATCCCCGCATGGAACAAATATTTGTATGATCTGCAGATAGATGTTCCGGGTTTGGGTGTATGTCCATGTGAATATATGTGTTTGTGAACGGGCCCACAATACAGAAATTATTCCTAGTGAGGGGCAAAGATTTTTTAAAAGAAAAAAAAACAAATCCCGTGCTGAAACTTTAAATTAAAACTATGATCCTAGATAAATAATTTCTAATAATTAAAATTATTTTATCATTCTATACTTAAATTATATCATCTTACTTGCATCATTCAAGTACGAAGAGTACGTTAGTAATATGGACGTTAATAAGTTATAATATAAAGTAGAAAATAAAGTGAGCGTAAAATAACATGACATAACTGATACTGTTAGTAATAAATACACGGTCTTAATCTTACTTAAGTAGCAACTTCCGAGCTACGGGAGCTACGCGGTTGCTACGCCGTAGTCTCGTAGCCACGGAATGGAGTTGGCGGCGCGTGATATGATTTTGAATTACGCGAATGTTAAAGCATGAATAGATGATCAACTAAGTTATTTGTACTTAAAACTATTTGAGTTAATGATAACGTTTATTTCATTGACAACACTAAAGTTAGGTTGAGTTACTTGTGACTAACAATTAATCTAGCTCATTAATGTCCTAAAACTGAGCGCGGGTCTATTTTCAAAGTACAAAGGGTAAGGTTTTAGTCATTTAAAATAGGTAGATAAAAAGTACACAACGTCACCATTATGTGTTATAATGCTTATTTACAAGAAGAAACAAAGCATAGTGATACAATAAAAAAATACAGTTTTCCTTTGCAAACATAGTATTGTAATATTTTTTTCCCGTTTATTTTTCCTGTAAAATTTTTCGACTTACCTAAGGGGTTAATTAAGCTAGTCTCAACAGTTAGTCAACCTAAGCTCATGACCTCTGTATCACCATCCAAATCTTTAGCCATTGAGCTCTATTCCCTTAAATCAAGACGCAAGAGGCACCCGGCGGCGTGAAACAATAGATATTCTATTGCGTCTACTTTAAAGGGTTAATTAACACACGAGCAGGGCTTTGCTCCTTACAGTCGTCAGTTTAATTATAATTATAAACTGTTATATGTATTCTCTATGTAAAGCGTATAAATATTTACACGGACTTAATTCTAGGATCCCCTGGGCTGTCTGAGTTATTAATCCGTAGGCGTTTAAAGAGAAACTTCAGAAATTATTAAACTAAGATAAGTGACTAGACTGTACATCAACGCTTTGTTTAGTAAGAGGTAAATACTATTTACATTTTCATTTCATTAGATTCGCTTTTATTCTATACTACAGTATTATTCTAGTACAGTTGAAATAGAGACAAGGGTAGGCCCGCAGCCTAATTACCGATGTAGCGACAGGCTTATATCGCGCGATAACTAAGCGGTAAAAAAGCGACAGCAACGCGATAGCCACGCGACAGCATTCTCACTGTCAACCAATACATATACGACACAAAAATGACGTTTGACAGAAGCTATCGTACGATCTACGCCTCTTGCAAACTGATTGCTATTTAATTTATTAAGTAATCAGGCTGCCGGTTGGGTATAGAATTTAGGTTTTTCCGTTTAAAAATTCTCAGTAGTTGTTCGTATTTTGAAATTGTGCCCGGTGTCAGATTTCAATAGCCACACCTTTTTACATGGGATCTTATTACCGCATCAGCGAGATGTGGGTGTACATTTGTACAACTATAACATGTCTGCCTAGCCCTTAAGGCATACAGACATACTATGTAATATCATAAATGCAGTATTATCATAAGCCAAGTCGCATAATGTAGTTCGTATTTACAAGTCTCCGGGCTCACATAGGGCCGTCCATTAAAAGCTATACGTTCGCTGGTTTAGGATTTCACGCCGTCAAGTGCTTTTAGCATAGTTAAAACAACTAGAACATCTTTCCCGTTGAGATATTTAAACAACTTTTAAATGGTTAATGCACGAAACTTGGTTAGTGGCTAACTATGCCACCTGTGGTCATAAGTGGGCGTTGCAGCTGAATTATTGTAATGTATATACTACATTATACATGACCGTTTACGTCTACTTAGTGTTTTTATTATCATATATGCAGCGGAGTTGCGTATAGTCATCCTAGGGCTTGCAACAGTTCGCTTTGTGTTCATAAAAATACAAGCGCAAAAAAAAAAAAAAACACTTTGTTTATCCATTATAATTATACAAAGATTTACGCGGTTTCGTGGTTAAGTTTCGTAACTTTAACAGATTAGTATATTTAATAAAAAACAGGTATGCACAAAAACAGTTTTTAACCAATCACGTCGTACGAGTCAAAATACGCACAATTTATTTTTAACTCGTACCATAATAATATAAAAAAAAAACTTGTCATCTCAATTATTTTCCGTTAGGTTATCAGTACTCAATTCCATTTTTTTTCCTTGTTGTCATTATTTGTTTGTTTGTTTTTATACAGGAAATATTATTTAGTACAAATATTTTGGATATAATTCATGTACGCCAATTACAAAACATACTCATGTAGTTACTTAAAAAATACTTGTTTTAAATATCAACTTTGCCTTTACTCTTCTTCTCCGTACATAAATAAACATTATCTAAGAAAAAATAAATGGCATAAATGCATTACATACAACATAGTTGGGAAAAGGCAAATGATGATATAATGTACACGTACCGTCAGCAAGATAAGTAGATAAACTTTTCAAAATTTTCACATTAATTTATCAAAGATCATTATTATTCATAATAATCTATTATACTAGTAGATAAAGTTACGCTCTTCTAATAAATTAACAATGAAAACATAAAACTTTGTACAGTGTTCAGTTACTTTTCTCAATGTCTGTACCAACCACGTGACCAATGTTCCAAGGTACACAAATATTCCACGTGAATAGTCCATCTCGACAGTCCATGGGTACTTATCCTATAACATACGTGACGGCACGGTTGGCGCAGTGGTTGAGAGATTGACTGCTGCGCTATATGTCACGGGTTCGTATCCCCCATGGAACAAATATTTGTATGATCTACAGATAGTTTTTTCGGGTCTGGGTCTTTGTGTATGTGAATACACACCGTGCCTTGGAAAGAACGTAAAGCCGTTGGTCCTGCGCCTGATCTCCGGTCGGGTCGGATTGCTGTCCCATCGGAGAGTGAGAGTGAAAGAATAGAGAGTGCACCTGTATTTGCGCACACACTTGTTCTCTGTAATATCTCCTGTGTAGTAGACTAATCTCCGGTAAATTGGCCGCCGTGACCGAAATTCGGTCAGGAGGACATTATTATTATCCTATAACATATCATTAGTAAAATTTTGATTTACGACACAACACAACGGCCTAACCCTCCGTGGCCCAGACATTTAAATAAAATCCTTGACTCCGTCCATACGTATTTGTACATCATACATTTCTACATATTACGTCAATTGCTCTTCATATCACGTTTCTGTAGCAGTACATACACCAGTTATTATCATAACAAGGTTGGCTCTTAACGGTACGTGACTGTCAATATCCTCGCGTTCCATAATTTAGAATATTCTAGAACGGAGGGAATAAAATTGTCCGTGAATTGTAAGCTTGATGTGATTTATGAATGGCAATTTTGAAGTACACTATTGAATGGAATTTAACTTTTGACTGCCTCATTGGCGTAGTGGTCCCAAGCGCGAACGCTGAGCTTGGGGACCTGGGTTCGATTCCCGGGTCGGGCAAAGTTTTATTGGGTTTTTCTGTATAGAAATTCTCAGTAGCAGTACGGAGTCTGGAACTGTGCCCGGTAGATGGCAATAGACTCGTCCCCTATTATACCGGACTCAATAACGGCATCGGCGAAATGAGGGTGTACAATAGTACACCTCTGCGTAACCGTTCGGGGAATACAGGCTATGTTATATTAACTTTTGAAAAAACATAACGTAAAGTTCATGGTTCTATGTATTAATGTTTAATGGTTAAGGGCGTGCGAATTAGTTCTGTTTATAATATTATGTTTGACGTTCAAAAAGTACTAATATATATATATAGTTTATTTTGAATAAAGGAATTTGGAATTTGAATTATGAATTTCTTAACGATCTTCTCCTCTCAATTTCTCCGCTTTTGTCTTTTTTGAGGATTCCCAACACAGTTATTATTTGAATAACGTGTTCTACATATACACACAAATAAATTTTTAGATATGTTTCGATAAAGATACAAGCATATTACAAAAAAAAAAACGGTCTCGAAATATAAATTAAAAGAACTATGCAATTTTCTAAAGTACGCATACATTTAGATGATTCATATTGTGAGTTGAGTGTTTTAAAGCAAATATAGGTACGAACGTTTGAAAAGAAAATACGTACCACAAAGATATAAATGGTTTCTTTGATCAAAATCTAAAAATAACATCTCTTTTCTTTAATATATTTATTTGAAGTTTTATTTAGATATCATATAATGTACCTACATATGTTTAGGTTCACATTTATTTTGAGCTACATAAATTGATTTAAAAAACCGATCGGGCAATGGACTGTCTTAAAGAACTAATAATAACAACGATATTATAATGTATTGTTTGGTTTTTATTAACTATAGTCTAGATGGGGGAACTCATACTAGACTGTCTGTGCAGTATACATTTTATCCCGAAAAAATACTGTTACCGCGGGTTGGTCAGCGTCACTTTAAACTACGGGTAACACCGCAGAATGCAGCTATCTGTACTAATATTATAAAGCTGAACAGATTGTTTGTTTGTTTGAACGAGCTTATCTCTGGAACTACCAGTCCGATTGAAAAATTATTTTTGCATGTTATTATGCCTATTTATTGAAAGAGGTTGTAGTCTGTTTTTTTATCCCGAAAAAATGCACGGATTCGTAATCCACGCGCGCAAACCCGCGGATGGAATCGAATAACTCATAAACAAGACTATTCTTTATATAGAAACTAGCTGTGCCCGCGACTTCGTTCGCGTAGATGTCGGAACTTAACAATGTATTTTCTAGTGAGACCAAATGCACTTAACCCTATTTTTTTCTAAAATATTTTTTTTTTCTTAAATATAAGTAGCCTAAGTTACTCCTTATTACATCAACTACCTGCCAATAAAAGTCCCGTCAAAATCGGTCCAGCCATTTCAGAGATTAGCCTATACAAACAGACAGACAGACAGACAGACAGACAGACAGACAAAAATTGTAAATAAAAAAATATTTTGGTGTATGTACCGTATATATATTCATATGCATGTAGTAAAAAACGGTTATTTCAATATTACAAACAGACACTTCAATTTTATTTATATGTATAGATTATATTGTATCCGTATAATTTTACCTTTAACAAGAAAACGACGTGTCAGAAGTGGCGTATTATGTGCGTCGTTTTACAAAGTAACAAGATATCGTCGGTCATATTCTGCGATATACCAACACATTTTAAGTAATGCCCTCCAACCTTATGCCAGTACATCAGTAACGAAAGCACATCACCAGGGCGATGGCGACGCTACGTATAATATTGATGACTTCATCCATTAATATGGAATGATTTCGAAGATATAAACTGATATTGAAGGAGGTGAAATGTACTTGGTCTGGCTTCTAGTGCAGTGAACTTAGTTAGCTTGGCTTTTGGACGTATATTTTATTAGTTTAGACAGCGGACTGAGTAACGAACTAGCTAGATGATTGTATTACTGATGATGATTATTAGAATTTTTATTTAAAAAATCCACAATGTACGGTAAATCGACTCAAAGATCTGAATTCTAACGGTGAATTCAACAGGTGCACCGAGTGCGAATTTTCTTTCTCGACTTTGGCTGTATTTTTAATATCAAGCCAAAAATGTATGAAGACACATGCGCGTAACGAAGTGTGTGCACATTTTCACTCAATGCGCGCGCACGCTTAATTTTCGTTCTTTTACGTGTTTGGTTCTAGAAGGTTTGTTCTACGGTCAACCTGCTTAATGACTAAACGCCAATGTCTCCTATTTAGAGTAAGTGATGAAGTAGTATCCCAACACACATTAGAAATAGGTAGGTACTCACGGTAACAACATAAGACAGTCCAGTGAGCGTGAGCCGCGCGACGCTGTCCTTCCCTGGGCGGGGCAACGACGGCGGCGCAGGCTCCTCGAGCGGCGCCGGCGCAGGCAGCACGTCGGGCCGCTCCCGCGCTCGCCCCCGCGCCTCCCTAGGTGCTGCGCCCGACGCTCCGTACATACTGCGGGAATAACAACGATATTAATATCTGTTTTAAGGAAGCCATAAGACACGTTTATCTAAAAATGTATGGTATATGAGATAGATTTCGTTGATCAAAGTCAAAGTCAAAGTTTTTTATTTCAAGTAGGCCTTTTCAGGCACTTTTAAAAAGTCGAGACTCTAGGCGCACGGTTCCAAAGGGGGTAGGTCCTATGGAGAAGAGACCGGCAAGAAACTCCATGGATACTCTTTTCAAAAACAAAAAGTTAATTTACAATTAAAATCTTAAATTAACATGCATTATATAAGAAAAAATACAAACTTAATAGAATGCTACTTACACAATGAGGCAATACAACATGAGTTAAACAATTGTTTCGAATATAAACTAAAAACGGGATAAACAGATCAAAGCGGATAAAACAGAAATAAAAAAATACAAAAAAGAATAGAAAATATTGAAACATCAAGAATGTCCAGATATGTAAAGTGAATCTAATATAAAATAGAATTAGTAGACACAATGGATAACCAGGGAAGCCACATGTGCAGAAGATATTCAACGCCACAAGTCTCTATCGTCAACATAGTCTTTGATCCTATAATATGCTTTCTTTGTGAGAACAGATTTAACGTGGATTTTAAATTTCTTACCGGGAAGATCGGTTACAGTTTTCGGTAGCTTGTTATAGAAGCGTACACCGTGTCCTAAAAATGATTTATTTGTTTTAGTCAATCTAAATTTTGGCACCACTATTTTGTGTTTATTTCTAGTATTAATGTTGTGAACGTCGCTATTGATACTAAACATGTGAAGGTTCTTCCGAACGAACATTATATTTTCTAGAATGTAGAGAGACGGTAGTGTTAAAATATCGATTTCTTTAAAAAAATCCCGTAAAGACTCGCGTGGGCCCATGTTATAGATCGCACGGATCGCCCTCTTCTGTAATACAAAAATTGATTCTACATCCGCCGCTGATCCCCACAACAGAATGCCATAAGACATAATGCTATGAAAGTATGCGTAATATACCATTCGGGCAGTAGCTATATCTGTTAATTGTCTAATTTTTCTGACTGCAAAAGCCGCGGAACTTAGTCTCTTCGATAGAGCTGTGATGTGCGGACCCCACTGCAGCTTCGAATCTATTGTAATACCTAAGAACACTGTTTCGTTTATTAAATCAAGTTTATTGCCATCAAGCATTATGTTTAAGCTTACTTGGGGTACATTTGGCAAGGAGAACTTGAGACATTTTGTTTTAGTAGCGTTTAGTAATAAATTATTTGCTGCGAACCATTTAGAAAGGATATTTAAGCTATTGTTAACATGTATTACTTCGCTATCTTTTCTACTTATTTTAAAAATGAGGGAAGTATCATCCGCAAACAAAACAATATCAGCTATTCCGCTCATCATATATGGAAGATCATTAATATAAGCCAAGAACAGGAAAGGGCCAAGAATTGAGCCTTGTGGTACGCCCATTTTCACCAGAGACCCTTTAGATAAGACACCATTTACACATATTTTTTGCTGTCTTTGTGATAGGTAGGATAGAACAAGATCGGCAGCTCGTTCACGAATTCCGTAATAGTTTAATTTGCGGATTAGTATAAAGTGGTCGACGCAGTCAAAAGCCTTAGAGAGATCACAAAAGACGCCAATTGCATCCTGTGAGCTCTCCCAGGATTCCAAAATATGAGTGATTAACTTCACTCCTGCGTCAGTAGTAGACCTACCCTTGGTGAAGCCGAACTGACGAGTATGTAATAATCCATTGGAATTAAAATGTGAAAGCATTTGATCAAGCAAAATTTTTTCAAATATTTTACTTAATGCGGGGAGAACGGAGATTGGTCTATAATTGGAGGGATTATTCTTACAGCCTGATTTGAATATTGGTATGACCTTACTATGTTTCATCAAATCAGGAAACGTACCCTTATCTATGCATTGGTTGAATATGCCTGTAAGTATGGGGGCAATAGTATCAATAATATCTACAATAACTCTAACAGAGATGCCCCACAAGTCTTCAGTGTTTTTGATATTTAGGCTTTTAAATGCTGTTTTAATTGTACTTATACAGATAGGCTTGAATTTAAAGTTAGGCACGTCTTTGCAGAAATTCTCTTTAAGTAGAGATTCAGCTAAAGTATAGGATGAGGCAAGAGTTTTTGTTAACTCTATAGGGATATTTGTAAAATAGTTTCCTAGTATGTTTGCGACTTCTAACTTATTAGTTTTAAAACCATCATGTGTTTTTAGAGACAAGTCGGTATCCCGCTGCTTGACATTCCCAGTTTCTGTATTTATTACCTGCCATACAGCCTTAATTTTATTACTAGAATTACCTATTTTATTAGTTATCAACTTAGATTTAGCAATAGTACAAACTACCTTGAATAATTTGGAATAATTCCTAACATATTTATGGAATGCTTGATCATAATGATAAGGGACAGGTTTCTTTGAAGGATCGTAAGCTTCTTCGGGGATAGAAACTATGTACATCATCAGCCAGAAGACGTCCACTGCTGAACGAAGGCCTCCCTCGAGGGGAGTTTGGCGGCTTGGGGATCGCAGTGGCTCACCGATTAGTGAGAGGACGCTGCTGCCCGTCCTCCGGTGTCTGGCCGCAGTTTTAAGACGTACCCGGGTCATTACGGGAAACTATGTACATTGTCCTCTAAAAATTCATTCAAGAAGGCCATTGAAGAAATCTGCCCATTCCCATTAGTTCTATTAGCTAATGCTGGTGCAGTTAAGCCTATAAAACGATACATAAAAGAATAATAAATCTAGCTAATATTGAGTTATTGCCTGCATTAATATTTCTCGAATAAAATATAGATTCATATCAGCGATGAACCAAGGTTTTTTTAACCATCCAGACGTTTTATGAGTCTGTTCTACAATCCAAATTAAAATTGATTTTTATTAAAACATCATTCTTACAAGAAATATTTTTAGTAACTTATTAACTTACTATTTCATTTAACAATTCAAAAAGATCATCATATACTATTTTTTATTTATAAACTTTTTTTAAGTATGTATTTGTAAATTTATAGTATCTTTATCACGTACAATAAACGACTTGCAAAAAGGCAAAGCAAAATCCTCAATGACATAACATAGTGTTACGCTTGTAGTTCATATAGGTTAAGGCAAAATTGTACGAATGTAGGTACCTTCAACCACATTGCGCCGATGCTTTTATAAGGTTCCATTGTAGGTAATAAGGGGGAAGCCTATTGTTATCTACTGGGCACTATTATATATAACCTCTATACATTGTAAATATGAGTGAGATCTAGGCTGGAACGCTCTTAATTTAATTAATTCTCACGATGACTGATCCATGCTTGCCCTCTGTTGCGACAGGTCAGCTCAAATAGCTATGGCACTTTCTTCAAAGCCCATTCCACCCTATATTTGTCTCACATAAATCCTTACTATAATCTGTTTGGACTTTAAAATAGACCATAACCCTGAGTTTATTTCGGCGTTTCTTCTCAGGAAGAGTCATAGGAAATTCCGACGCCATCTAGTTTAAAAAAGACGTCTAAAAGTGATTGAAAAATCCTAAATGAAAAAAAAAAAAAAACATTTCAATTCCAAACTCCGAGCTGGTCCTATGAATTGTAAAGGAAATTCTAATGACACCGCCCAACCCGGGAATCAAACCTTAAAAATTACGTCACGCTTGCGACTACTAGACCATTAAGTCAGTCAATCCTCAATTAAAACTGCTTTATAACAATAAAATACAAATCTATGTACCTATATCATGTTTTCAATGCCCACATCAAAAGAGGCCATAGCACTCGTAAAACAAGCGAATGTTTTTGTTTTTTTACTTCATCAAATAGCTAAGTGAAAAGCAAATTTTACCTTTTTGCAAAAAAATAAAGTTGCCCTCTTTTATAATACGGCAGTGTTTTTTCAAACCGCGGAAACAGTTGCAAAAATTGTTTTAATTGTTTAGGTATGTACAATTTTCATCCCGTACGTACGTATATAGGTACTTTAAAGGTGTACCGAGGCTCGTCGGTTTCACGTTGAATTTTAGTGCCGAACATGGGAAAATGGCGTAATTTATAGATATATATGTGTCACCGTAAAATTGTAAATACAGTTAGATTATAATCTTTCTCGAGAGATTCTAAACTGTCGAAAGATTGTGATTGCCGTAACAATTTAACGCATTATTTTCTGGTAGATTATATTCTATCGAAGTGAAACCGTCGAATTTTGAAATGGCATGCGACGGATCGCACCTCGCGCGCTGATTATTTGAAACAACCTACCGTAAAACCGACCAATCAGGGACAGCTTTCAGACAGTTGACAATTTAACGCGCGACAGATTTTGATTTAACAGTTTTACTTCGATTGATTATAATCTATCGAAAAAATATGTGGTAAATTGTAAGCAGTATGTTACGGTTCACAATCTTTCGACAGTTTACAATCTCGCGAGATAAATTATAATCTGACGGTATTTACAATTTTACGGTGACATTTGTATCTCACTCCTAATATCAGGGTCGAGAACGAGTATCCCTCGATCCCAACCATAGTTTACATAAGCCAAATGTATGAAAATAATGTACGCGCAATTACGGTAAGAGTTCGCTCAAATGCGCGCGCACGATTTTCTATACTTTTGGCCAACTCTATGTCACAGTACCTATGTATAGTAAGGAGGATCTCATCAAGGCCAATTCGAGAGTAGTCGAGCTGGCCACGTTTTGGGCCGGACAAATTTTAAATTAGAATTACGAAAAGAAGAAGTATAATAATAATAACTCCACTAAGAAGTGATAGAGATATGAATGGGTGGCAAAACCATGTACAGGTACAAACACAAGCTATAACTATGTGCCTCCACGAGTTACGTTTCCTGAGATCGTCTAGCGCATCCTGGACAGTCTAGCCTCGTTACCATTAAAGGGCTGATTTTACCACTACAACATCTCGAAAACTTAACTAAGCATATTATTCCTTCGCACACATCTCAGAAACCAGAACACTATTTGTTTTAGCTAATGAATATTCAACTCCTAGATACGCAAAATTTTAAAAAGTTGAAATCAATCTCTATCCTACTTCCTATTCTACTAATCCTATCCTATCCTACTAATATTATAAATGCGAAAGTTTGTGAGGATGGATGGATGGATGGATGAATCTTTGTTACTCTTTCACGCAGAACAGCTGAACAGATCTGGATGAAATTTGGCACACAGATAGATTATAGTCTAGAATAACACATAGGCTACTTTTTATTCCGGAAAAATGTACGGGTTCGTAAGCCACGCGGGCGAAGCCGCGAGCGGAAGCTAGTTTTTAATAAAAATATCTGAAAATCAAATATATATTTAGATCGATAGAATTGTTTTTATTTCAAATAAACCTAATACAGGCACTTATGAAACGGTAAAGAACTCTAGTTACATGGTTCCATAAAGTTATATTACAAAACTTACCTACCGATGAGAATGTATAATACAAAAAGATTCAATATAAAGGACGAGGAAAACATTTTAAAGTTATTTCACATAAACGTATTCCATACTTGCAACGGAATTTATTTTACATTCAATTTTCAGCTCAATGTTGGCATTGCAGACGTAACTTATGAAAGCCGTCAAATAAATATCCAACATCGACATCGGGAAAACTGAGAAATATTCTAAACAACTATCGAGATAGCTTTTGTGGAGTGCACACATATTTTTCTGATGTATGTGTGTTTTGTTCCATAAAATATAATGCTGAAACGTTGCTGTTTGTGTTTTAGTCATCAGAACACGTGCAGTGTAATCCCCGTATTAAAATGCCCTTGAAGTATTTTTTTTTAATATATATATATATGTATTTATAGGAACCGGTAGTGTTTACTAAGCGTTACAGAATACTTTAGGAAAAAACGTCAGATGACAGATGTAGGCCTAGCACGAATGTTTTGATGTGTAGGCAAGTAAACGTAACATTGACGATAGCGAATTTTGAATTGAAAATCACACATTATATTATTGTTAATTGAAAACTTTATTCACCTCTTAATATGTATGTACGATAAAAATTGTGCTTGTCGCATAAAATTAAAACAAAATCTTATAAGGCAGTTGTATTTTCGAATAAAAATATACTTACATCAATGATATGGCTACGTTAATATACATCAAAATATTCGGGCAAGGCCTACAGGTTGTTAGAATTTAAAAATATATAGTTTTGAACATAAATTGTTACGACCGTGTACTACTTTACACCACAACAGTCTTGTGGAAGTTATTCATAACAAGCTATATTAAACGCGATATCGCTTAAAACTGCCAAGAATTTTTTTCTTATCGAATGCCTTTGAGTTTAGCATTGCTTTTGATAAGTACTCTTACTCCGTCGAAAGTCAGTTACCTTTGGCTTTTCAGTATTGTGATGAAGAAATTTTTTAATCATTCAACCAGCATGTTTTAATAGCACTAGCTTCTGCTCGCGTGTATATAAAAAAAAATAGCCTATGTGCTATTCCAGACTATAATCTATCTCTGTGCCAAATTGTATCCAGATCCGTTTAGCCGTTCTGGCATGAAAGAGTAACAAAGATCCATCCATCCATCCATCCATCCATCCATCCATCCATCCATCCATCCTCACAAACTTTCGCATTTATAATATTATATATTAGGATTAGAAGGATTAGAAGGAGTAGGATTATAAAAACGAAATATCGAATGAAACCTAAATCGAAACATTCTTTCAACCACGTAATATCGAAAACAACGAGTTTAAGAAATAGCCGTTGAAGTGCACAACGGCATTGAAATTCAAAATGCTTAATCTGTGCAAACTCGTACCGGATTTCATTTGTATGTGATCCTTACTCATCTACGTGTTCTCGAGTTTAAATATAAGTGTCTCTCTATGCAGCTAAAGTGTAAGATAAAATTCCATATAGATAGATACTCTGTATCTTAAACACTTTAAATAAGTTTAGTATACCCAAATGACTTCCAACTAAGCAAAATCATAATCGAGTCCATATATCACAATTCCAAACTTCGATCGCATAATCCTGAGCAACCGCAAACAAATGTAAATTTCACTAGCATGCAGTCTCGAAGCGTCTAAAGTTGAACTACCAGGAGTCAAGAATTAACAGGGACATTAATAAGGTTGCCTCGCCCGGACCTCCCTGAGGGTAAACAACTCATTGTCGTATGAGTTACTTCCTCTGTAAACATGATGCCCTGGTACTAATGCTGTGTGCAGTTCAAGTTTGTGGAATTGTTATGGTTTACAAGTTAATTCAAGTATGATCCTAATAATAATATAATAGGACGCTTGTATTGCCCAAAGGGTAACCCAGAGGTGTATGGTTGTTTGTGTAGACTATAATCTGGCTATAATTTGATCCACACCTAAGTCCCAACCTTAGAAGGAAACCAGAATTCACGCTAAATAACGTCATACAACAACTACACCAATGAAATCGGTCAAAGAGGGTATTTTTGTGTACCTATTCGTTTTATAATTATTTTTTTATCACACAGTACAATTATTATCTCATTGACGCTCTCCACGATGTTTATTTTATACTGAAAAATATCTTCCAACTGTCCTGAAGTAATTAACAGAACTTGCAACTTATTTTATAAAAGTCTTATCGTGGACATTAAAAAGGCTGCCTCGTCCGGACATCCCAGAGGTAAACAACTCATGACCTAATTCCTCCATTAGGGGATTTTACGTCATGATGTTCTAGTTCGCGTAGTTATAGTTTATGCTTCTGGAATTGGTATGTCAAACAAGTTTTGGCATGGAGATTTGAAAAAGTTGTTACAACTTACAACTTATGAGAGAGATAGAGAGAGAGAGATAATGTGTACTTAATTGACTTGATATTACATGACAGTACTTTTTGAATATATATTTATGTAGCAGATAAAATTGCTCTCCGACGTTACAATAATTTACTGAATAAGTACTCAACTATCTCAGTTTTCATTCTAAGTGCCAAAATAATTTTCTTCTATCTGGCAATACCGGTGATCTAATTAACCGGATCTACACCTTATTTTTAAAAGGAATTAGGTCTAATTACAGAGAGCCTAACCTAATTGTCTTGTCTCCCGTTAACTAAGTTCCAGGCAAGAATACAAAATGCCTATAAAGAATGACGTCACAGCTGCCGACGGCGAATAGTTACGTTTAATTTTATTATACCGGGGAGAGTGGCCGGTATTGGCAACTGTGCTCGACTGTACCGGGATTATTCTGCTTTGTAGTCCACGTTCAGCCTGGAGTAAGCGATTGTACTATTCGAATAGAACAATCGATGTCAGTAAATCGAATGAATTGATAAGTCGAGTGCTGTTGTGATCAATCGGGATGTTGTACGAAGTCTTTTTGTTTCAGTGCTAAGAGATTTTAGTTATAACTTATTTATCGTTCTTGTAAGTACTTTGTCTGTTTCATGTTTTATTTTGAAGACACGAAAATCATTATATTTCGACCTATCACTAGTACTGGGCAAGGGTTGGACTGGAGTCCTCGAGCCATCAAGAACTTTACTGAGCCCTCTCAGGTGCGCAGGTTTCCTCTCAATGTTTTCCTTCAGCGTCATCACAAAACAGTGATAATCAAATTCTGATCTAAACTAATAGATCTGTTTATACTCAACCAACGCTTTAACGCGATCTATAAATAATGATGTTTCAATCAAGCTATCTATAAAAACATAGTTGTCAATTTCTTCATTAAGTCAACGTTACTTCATTTAGTTGAAAGGCCAGTTTGTATTGCAAATCATCTTGGTAAATATTACACAAGGGCAAGTGTGCCCTGGATATTCTCAAGGAAAACAATGTCGGATTGCTTCCTGGAAAATTGAATTCTGTATCAATCTCGTTGGGAACGAGTTAAGGTTATGTCAACTTGTTAGATGAAACTTTCGCAGTTATTGTTGTGTTGTAGCGACACAGAGTGAGAGAAGTATCAAGTTTTGTCGACTAGAATATTGTTACAAGAAAATGTTACCGTTGCATGAATTCAAAGTACAGAATATCCCGCTTAAATATAAAAATTATACCTTTAAAACGAAAAATCAAATTGGCGTGCTCTACTCATCATTCAACACAACCTTTAGTATGGGATCAACTTTATAATCGCGAACAACATCGGTTGCTATACATTTTGACCCAGTTAGGTGTCCACTTTTGTATGGAATATCATTTTTTTTTTTCTTGATTTTTGAACACCTCGAAGACTTCGACATTTATTTTGGTAATAAAAAAGTGGTGTGTTTTGTACATTTTTATACTCGTGATAAAATATAGTAAAGTAGTTTGATGACAATATGAATAAATAAGTAGATAATTATATGTTCTATGACAATCGAGGACTTGAGCCAACTAAAGTAAGAAAATGCGATAGATATCTTAATACCGATTCATCAATCAAAGAGGTCAGATAGACATCGATCAAGAAATTGTGGAAGCTCTTGAGAGCTATAGTATTTAAATAATAGACATCGCATTTATAATTTCAGATATCCTAACTAATATTATAAATGCGAAAGTAAGTTTGTTTGTTTGTTTGCTATCTTTTCACGCCTAAACCACTGAACCGATCATCATGAAATTTTGCATATACATTGTCGGGGCTACAGAAAAGGACCTAGAGTACCTTTCATCCAGGAGAAAAGTACTGTTTCCGAGGAAAAGAACAATAACTTTCGACGAACATTGCAATTGCTTTAGGACGCTAGATGATTCACGGATTCGTAATGAATGTAGGCGAAGCCGCGGGCGGAAGCCAGTATTTATATCAATCCTTATTAAAAAATCCATCACCAGATCCTGTACACCTGCTCCTTTCACCGACTGTACTAGTGAGAGATTTGTAAGCACTGACAATAATCATATAATTATACGTCAAACCTCAAGTAAAATCGTTTATCGACAATCGCACATGCTGTAAAACATTTTGAAAGCACCAAATCATTATAATGAATATCACTGGAAATTAATAAGCCATTTAAAAATTACCGCGTCACATATTTAATGATTTTATGGAGTGCTCAATGTGAATATTATGAGTCAATGATCCGTACATTGCAGTTAATTTTGTTCGAAATTTATTTGTTGGTAAATGTTAAGTGTAGATCATATGCGCAATTAGCAGGTAAATTGTTCTGTCGTGCGTAAACCAATATTCGGCCAATATTGGCTTCGGGTGTATTCGGATATCGGAGCGTTTGGTAATAAGTTTACTAGGTATCTCAGTTCTTTGCTGGATTTGTATCGCTAGGAAGGAACTATAGTACGATATGGTCAGTATTTGATGAGTAGATGGGTGGATATAGTGTGCGTTGTTCAAAAATTTAAGAAAAAAAAGTCACTGTATGCTACGCGGAATGCTAAAACCTAAAGCAAAACTACGGTCAGCCGTGCTCCATAATTAACTTTACAGTTCAAATGAGTATGAAACAATGTTGCCAAACCGCAGGATATAAAGCCTTGGCAAACAATGGAACTAAACATAATCTTCCTTATTAATAAACGCTATAGGTACATATAAAGTTATGTAATAATAAATAACGGCATTTTAACTAAATGGGATTGACATAATTAGTTTTGGCTTTGCAATTGAGCGCTTGGTTTCCAAGGAGAAAGATCCGAGTTCAAAACAGGCGAGCACTTCGAACTTTTCTAAAATAAGCACAAGTTAGAGAGCTCCATAAAATTCTTGATGGTGTATGTTGTCCACCAACCCTTATGAAACCAGCGTGTTGGACTAAGGCCTATCACATCTCATGCTAAGAACAGCCTTGAGCCATTATCATTATTAAGCGTGACATAACTTTATTCAGCGTTTATTAAGGACTAATAAAGTAAATAAACTGATATTATAATATACGGTACAAAGTCCCGATAATGATATTCACGATACGTAATATGAGCATGAACAATAGAGTTCATTTAGTAATTTGCGAAATCATAGTGCGGTAGGGTATTGCTTATTGATTAATTATGTGTGCCAGCTTAATATGAAATACGATGCACGCCTTGAATATCTAATCAATATGTTTCAGGCCATGTAGAACAGTTTTCCTTCACAAGTATTTTTTAATAATAGAACTCACTTAAATTCATCGTGAATTATCAATAAGGTTTTATATTCTTCAATAAACAGGTTTCCTACCTTTGAAAGAGACTCATATTATGCCATCTACCCCGCGATCACAGGTTGTGTTCTGTTCTATTCTTTTTATATTTCTATTTAACTAAGAAACAAAGAACGCAATCTAATCTATGTAGTCGTAATTTTAATTAAGCAAGCTGAACGCAGCCTATAGCACAACTTACATAAGTCGCCTGTATTTTTGAATATATCAGTCTACGTAGAGATATCACTACTCACCTAATATCATCATCATCAGGATGATGATCCGGCGGTAGGTCGGGCCGGAGGTCTCCGAGCGCCCGCGCCGCGTGCCTCCTCCGCCTCTCATACCACAACCGTCTTTGTTCCCTCTCATTATTCTTCTGAACGCCGAAAAACGTCTGCGTTTCCCTCTTGAGGTAATCCCGCACAGCAACTGTATGCGTTCGCCGTAATCTGACGCCATCTTCTTGGTCTTGAGGGGCGGGGTCGGAAGGGGGTGGGATGGGCGCGGGCGGGGCGGAGACGACGCGAGGTGGTGACGCGGGCGCTGGAAGTGGCGGCGCCGGTGCTGACGCTGCTGGTGATGACGATTGGCATGCCAGCTGCGGCGCCAGCAGACCCGCGCTTGAACGCCTGTAACAATGAAAAGAA
The DNA here is from genome assembly GCA_947562105.1 of Shargacucullia verbasci. Taxonomy (NCBI): domain Eukaryota; kingdom Metazoa; phylum Arthropoda; class Insecta; order Lepidoptera; family Noctuidae; genus Shargacucullia; species Shargacucullia verbasci. Next base: position 5,669,863 of record OX387289.1, on the reverse strand, counting down.
TATTGGTAAGTAAACGTAGAATAAGATACTACATCTGTTGGATATACAAACTTATTTGTATATGAATAAATTTAAATTTGATGGACAGTTTGGAATGATTTTGAATTTATTGACTTTTATAATTTTTATGACACTCGATGTAAAGGACCTGAATAAAACAGCAAGATTAAAGTGTAAACTAACATCTGGTTTTCTTCTCCTACGATCCATCCCTCGCATTGGTTATGGGCCCAGATACCCAGAGCCCTGGATACGCTAAGAGAGAGGATATAAAAAAATCCAGATTTAGTAGTTGATCGAAATAAGAGGTACGATGATGAGCAACATGCGAATCGAGCCCTTAGGCAAGGACAACTACGACAGTTGGCAAACAGCAAGATTAAAGTGTAAACTAACATCTGGTTTTCTTCTCCTACGATCCATCCCTCGCATTGGTTATGGGCCCAAATGCGAGGGATGGATCGTAAGTTTAGTAGTAGAGATTTAAGTAGTGATAAACCTGAATGGGAAGAAGCCATCTTATCCGAAATCAGAAGCCTAGTTCAGAAAGGTACATGGGAGATAGTCAGAAGACCGCAGAATAGGAATGTTGTTGGCTGTCGTTATGTTTTGACGACGAAGCAAAATGTGGACAAGTCTTTTAAGAAGAAAGCAAGGCTTGTAGCTCAAGGTTTTAGCCAACGGTATGGAGTCGACTATGAGAAAACCTTTGCGCCTGTCGCTAGACTGGATACTGTTAGATTGTTGATGGCACTCGCAGTTGAATTGAACTTGGAGATACACCAACTGGATATTAATACTGCTTATTTAAATGGATCCCTGGACGAGGAGATATACATGGAGTTACCAAAATTACTGAGAGAGAGTTTAGTTAAGCTTATGAATCGAGAGGGAGAAGATCCAATAGTAAAGAAGCGCGCGCAGACCATGCTTGTAAAATTGGATAGTGGTTACGATTCATGCTTATTGCGGAAATCATTGTATGGTTTGAAGCAAGCTGGACGTCAATGGAATCTCAAGCTCAACAAGAAGTTGACTAATATGGGATTGAAACAGACTCTTAATGAACCGTGTCTATATTTTAAACAGAATGGGAATATTTATTTATTCGTTTTAGTGTACGTCGATGACATTTTAGTCGCAAGTCATGAAAGAGGTTTAATCACGGAATTTAAAAATGAGTTGTCGAAAGAGTTTGATTTGAAAGACTATGGTCAAGCAAAATATATGTTAGGCATAGATATTCAAAGACATGACAACGTCATTATTTTGTCACAGCAAAATTATGTCAATAATTTGTTGAAACGTTTTTGCATGGAAAATTGTAATAAATGTGCAACTCCTATGGAAATAAATTCCAAACGGAAGGAAGAGGAGAAAAGCAGCGATGAGAGCAGCGAGGCATGGCCTTATCGAGAGCTGATTGGTTGTTTGAATTACCTAGCGAATGCAACCAGACCTGATATCGCTAATGCGGTGAGTAAACTTAGCCAGAAGGTGACGAATCCTGAAAAATCCGGCTGGAAATCAGCAAAACGTGTATTGCGTTATCTAAAGGGAACGATCCAACACAGTCTCGTATACAAGAAAACTGGTGAATGTGTACAGGGTTTTTCCGATGCTGATTGGGGGAATTGTTTATTAGACAGACGATCTTACTCTGGTTATGCGTTTATTTTAGGTGGTGGCAGTATATCATGGCAGTCTCGAAAGCAGCGTAGCATAGCTACTTCAACATGTGAGGCAGAGTATGTCAGCCTGTCGGAGAGTATGAAGGAGGCTGTGTATCTCAACAGCTTGTTGAAGGAATTAGGAATCATGAGGTACGCTCGAGTGATTGTTCATGTCGATAATCAAGGGGCTATATTCTTAGCTCAGGACCCTGTGTTTCATGCACGTAGCAAACACATTGATATTAGGTATGATTACGTGAGGGAGGTTTTAAGGGACAAGAACGACATTGAGTTGAGACATGTACCCACTGAATCCATGTTAGCTGATGTGCTTACTAAGCCGTTATCTAGTATTAAACATTATAAGTGTCTAGATGGTTTAGGTGTTAAGGCCAGCTGAGTTTTTCTTTTAGATATCTTTAAATTTAAATTTATAGGGGCGTGTTGGATATACAAACTTATTTGTATATGAATAAATTTAAATTTGATGGACAGTTTGGAATGATTTTGAATTTATTGACTTTTATAATTTTTATGACACTCGATGTAAAGGACCTGAATAAAACAGCAAGATTAAAGTGTAAACTAACATCTGGTTTTCTTCTCCTACGATCCATCCCTCGCAACATCTTGACATTATTATAATTATTACAGAACAAAGATACGAAGGGGCAAAAAATATATCAGGGACGGCTGCGCCCTTCACTCGACTTAGTGAGAGCACTACCGTGCTCTCAAATCTAGTGACGAATAAGATATGTTCATACATTTTACAGTTGCATGCTGGGGAAATTTTTTGATTTTTCTTTATACTACTACTGTACTGTAACTCTCTAGAGTCAGTTTATTTTACTGTTTGTATTTTGCAATTTAAAACATTTTTATAGGTGTTGAAGCTTACACGCAACGCCACAACTACCCAAAGAGTAGCATGAATTAAACAAAAAAAATATGAAAGTTTAAAATACACGCACATTTTGAAAGATAAATAAACATTTTACATCAAATAACAAAAACAGCGGAATACCCATAACAGTCTATGAGTAGCAACGGAATTCGTTATCCCGGCAGAGTCATCGTGAAATTGGCCGAATTGATTCGGTATTTCCGATTGCAATTCCGTTGAAAATCGATTCGCACCGCCTGTAGTCAATCATCGAGCTATCGTTGCAAATTATTCGACTATTTAGATTCTATTCGCCAGGAATTTGTCGGAGACTAATAATATTCATCTTGTAAATGTAGAAATAAAGAAATGTCGAGAAATACTGCTCTTTTTTTCTGTTACACATTGTCAATTTGAACTAAATGGAGTTTACAAAGTATTGATAAAATATATGATTTGTCAAAAAAAAATTATAACGATTTCAATAATTGTGAATAGACTATCCTACAACCACTAGTCCGTGTGAAAATAGTTACATTATTAAATAACATAACTTTAAACGGGACGCTTCTCATAATAATTGTAATTAGAACTTCACTTAATAGATATCAATAATTTCTTTTTTTTTTTATGAACCTTAATCACAGCCCAAGTTCTTAGCACTTTGATATCTTGATGTCTCTTTCTAACTCGTAAGAGTAAACATATATCTATAGGTACCTGGAAACAAAACGTCCTTAAATTAGGTACTTCACTATTCCTACCTCTTGTTTCCATTCCACTATTATTTATTTGTCTGCAACAGAACGGTATTAGGTCGCAGACACAGGTGTAAGGCGAACGAGCCATAATTCGCACGCAGGAGAAGCAGTAACGCAGTAAATTAAGATACAGAGGCATTCTAAGCAATGTCTTTGACAAATATACCTTATTATTGTGCCCGGGTACGTTTTGAATAAGGGATTAAGATGCCTTACGAAGGTGTTTTGTGTGAATATTACAGTGATGGCTGTTATAAATGTAAGGTGGTTAGGTGGATGTTAGTTAGAATTGAGCGAAAAATAAGATATGGTACGTACATTTTAAGGATAGTAACGACATAGATCTATGTTATTAAAGAGATGTCTTTGAATAGTGATATAATAATATTGATTATTATTATTCAAAATTCTGCATGAGCAAAATTCTCAAAGCCTTGAGACCTTCTGCCGAGACCTTCCATTTAAGATGCGTACTATACCTAAAAGACAAATCACATACTCGCAATATTATTGATTATTATTATTATACTAGCGACCCGCCCCGGGTAGCTGAGCATATACGCTTTCATTTTTTTCCGTCGTAGTGTCGCATCAGCCTGTTACGTCGAACATTTACTCGGCGCACGCAAGTTAAGCTCCCAGTCGGCATGATTTATTTCACCATCTTCAACTATCATCGTCATATTTCAGCCAGTTTACACAAAACCTTACAAATTATACACCTAAATCTTCCTCATGAATCACTCTGCCTATTGGTGAAAACTGAATGAAAATCCGTTCAGTAGTTTTTAAGTTTATCGCGAACAGACACGTACGTATATACATTTTATAATATGTAGTGATTAAGCCCTGAGTTTCTCATTGTTGGGCAAAGGCCTCCACATGAGTTTTCCACTGAGCTCTATAGTTAGTATTTAATGGTTTATGTGAATTTATTTTATATTAACCCTTACTGTATCTCATTTTGGAGGCAATTACTTATATGTAACATCTATGTACCCATAAAAGCAATAAGAAGTTTGAGTTTGATCAATATCGATACGATTTCACTCCGACATCAATTCTTTTCTCACAATTGAATTTAAACTGATTCGATATTAGAACTCAACTCGATTCAAACGTTTATTAGATATTTTATTTTTTAAGAACGTTGTCGATATTCTTTTTTTTTTTACGACGATCTAGAACGTGTCGCTAACAGCAATAGGTGGAACATTATTATTGTGAATTCAATACAAAATGTATGGGACTATTGATCAGCTCAGATTTACACTAAAGACTCGTGATCATCAATCCCTACACGTCACCGAGTACTATACTCTAAAAAGGTGTCAATGTACTTTAGTCAATACTCCTGACATTCGCCACGAAATATAAGGTTGAGCTGAGTTAGAAATAAAAATAAACCCAAGTTATGCCATTTAAAATAATTTCTAAGACCGCGGTCATACATAATTTGACTTATCAAACGACTCATCATTATTCAAGCCAAATCTTTCAAATCACTGAATTGGAAAAACTTGGCAAGTTTAGCAGTAATAGTAAAGTCATTTGTAGGTAAGTTTGCAACACTTTTTTATTATTTATTTAGCGCTATTGAAAGAGCTTTGAGCTCATGCTGTAAAAAACTTGGCACCATTTCAAGGCTTCCAATAACAAAGTGGGACTGCTGATGAATAAAACTAGATTTGAATCACACCTAAAAAAAACTGAGCGTTTAATAAAAATAAATTTTTGCAGGAGAAAAATATTATATTTGGTAAATAAACATGTTTTTCGCAATTAAGTATGTATAAAGATACAAAAATCTGCAATCACTACAACATACTTACGATTATTGTTATTTATTTTCTATGTCACTTTTTCATTCACATACCTATTATATGCATATTAACCTATTATATATAATTTATTATATATATTGTCTATAAAAACCGTAAAAAATGTTATTAACAACTGTCTAATGCCAATTATAACCATAAATGATGAATTAATAATTCCCTATTTATACTTTGAAAGATTAAGTCACTGTTCACTCACTTACATTTATTTCCTTATTTCTAAAAGACACAATACGTCTATTTAAAATCGAAGTGATAATTATACACCAAAAGCAGCCTCCACGAGTGAAGAACTATGAGATCACGTGGCGCAGCCTGGACAGTCAGCGTCGATACGACCAATTGATAACTGGATTATCCAACCATTACGCTATAAACTGATGAATATATACATGTCTACACAAGTTGTAATTATGAATGTGACAGTGCAACTCCTCATGTATAAACCAATAATAAAATAGCGGTCTAACAAGGTTAAATAGATATTATATACTATAATAAATTCAACCCATTACTGTCCCATTGCTGGGCAAGGGTATCTTCTCAGAATGAGAACGGTTAAGGCTTTAATGCACCACGCTGGCCCGGAGCGGGTTGGCGGAGAACACACACCTTCGAAAACTTTATGGACCCCTCTCAAGTGTGCAGGTTTCCTCACGATATTTTCCTTCACCGTAAGGTGATAATCGAATTCAGATCCGCACATGATTCTGAAAAGTCAGGGTGCGAGCCGTATTTAACGGCTATGGACACAAAAAACTTTAATGCGAGAAAGTATTTAGATACTTATGTAAAACGACAAAAGCCTCTACTATTACCAAGATCACCAGATATCGACCATCGGTCGTCGTATTCAGCTCACGTTACCGTCCCAATAATGCAGATACCTAGTTTCCATCCGTGTTGCCAGCTGATTGCTATTCTTACCGCTTGTCCAATATCGGGGCTATATTGCTCCGTATCGGGAAAACGTTACTAGGCCATACATCTTGGTACTTGACAAACAGATGGTTATCAGCTGTTTTGAAAATGATTTGTTACAAAAAGCAAGTGGTATTAAGAATTTTGATGCGAAATATGTATCTTTCGACAGTTTACAATCTCGCGAGATAGATTATAACGGTATTTACAATTTTACGGTGACATACGCATATGAAGTCAACAATTATACATTGTGTTGTACAATAATTATACTATGTGACAGAACATTGCATCAGGACTTTATTTCCCGAAGGGTTAGTCGGAGGTGTACTATCCAAATTATTAATGCGAAAGCTGTGTCTGTTTGTTTATTACTTTATCACGACTAAACCACTGATCCGATTGTAATGAAATTTTACAAAGAGGTAGACTGGGACATGGAATAGGACATAGGCTTATTTTTACTATTGCCAACCAAACACTAATTAGAAAATAAATACAAAATAAACTCAGACGAAGTCGCGGGCAACTTATTATATATCCACATTTACCCGACTTCATGCTCAGAAGAGGCTTACGTAGATTATATATATAATAATCTATAAGAACGCGGCTCTAAGGATTACGTAAGTTCCTATATCTATCGATGTGTGCCTAAATATATTCCTAGCATCTTCACATACTGTTACCGTAATTCACGTGGTCCAACCCCAGGCACTTGTACATTATAATGAACATTAAGTTTGCCTATTAGACACAACAACACTAACATATTTGGTCCATGACCTCAATACACAATTATCACAAATTCATAATCAGGACAACATACATTAGTGAGGAAGTTAAGATTAACATCAAATCTTCGGGACACTATCCAATCTGGTCCCTAAGGGCTTGCCCTAGTAACTTAAATTATATTATCAGTAATATCCCTCTGTTGATAGCCCCTAAAACTGTGTAACTGCGAGCCCCGTAATAATTATAATGTTAATGGTAACCTATAAAGTACGGTGGTGGTATTCAAGGAACTTCAGAAATAATTTGTTTATAAGAAAGACTTTCTAGATTTTCTTGGGCAGTTTGGGATTATACTTATCAAGATGAATTATGACAAAGATATTACTATAATAATTGATGGGTCATGTTGTTGTAGAAATGATTAATAGAGAAGGAAATTTACATCTCAGGCCCTTAGAGTGGGTACAAAATTGAATTTAGGCATTTTTCAAAAACTAAGCAGGTAAAATACAACCCTAACGGGATGGAATAAGGTTCAAAGTTTGTATAGAAAATCTCTCTACACGAACAAGTCGGTCAAAGTCGGTACGGTAAATTATAATTATAGCCAAAAAATATATTTTTCACAAACTGAGTAAATAGTAGTACCTAAATGTCTTGGATAAAGTCATAAAAATCTAAAATATCAAATATAAGAACGAAAATAAAAATAAACACAAAGCGTATAAAAATTCTAAGAACTGTTAATATATGAAATTTTTTCAACTGAATTATGTATTCGAGGCTCGTATCACCGGGACTCATGAATAACGAGTTTCGTTATTTCAAGGAACGTTAACGTAACAAGACGGCCGTGTTTTTTTAATTCTCCTTATTAAGCCGGAGGGTGTATCGCTTTCAACCTTTGTTGATAGTAAGGTGATGTTCTTCCGATTCTTCCTCCTTTGTAATGAATATAGAATGATAAATAAATTGATATTTTTTTTTATCAGGTAATATCTTATATTGTTTTGCACAGAGTCTGACATAACATAATTATAATGAAGTATATTTTTATTGCATGTTTTTTAAACATCCGCATTTTTTTAGATCTTTATTGACTTGAATAATGAAGTCTATTATTATTATGTGTGTTTTTTAATTCTGCGTTTTGTTGAAAATTTTATTGGCGTAATTTATTTTTTTCAATTTACTTTTGTTAATGTTATCAAGAGTAATTTAGCATGATTAATTAATAATTTATTTGAGATGAATGTGGGTATCAAAAAAATAATGTTGTTGTTGACATTAAACCAAAAAAATGAGAGCTCCATTTATGTACACTCACATTCATTTAAACACATTATTCGCCTATAGAGGGGCTCGTAGTATAGTTACCGCGCAGATCAGTCGATCTGCGAGGTTAAGCAGCGCTTATCGCAGTCAGTCCTTGGATGGGTGACCATTTTACACATATTGTTAAGCAGTTGGTCCGGATGTTATACGAAGACCTATGACAGTCGTTACCGGTGTCAGTAGCCCAAATAGCCTGAAAACCAGTCTAATTATAGAGTATCAGTGTCTCTCAGTAATTGGGTGGCGGAGGTCAGAAGGCAGTCGCTCCGTGTAAAATACTGATGTTCAGGCGCAATCGGTTAGATTGGAAGCCAACCCCAATTTAGTTGAGAAAAGGCTTGGCAGATGATACTGCAACGAATTTTAATCTAAGCGAGAACTACATATATAAAACAGATGCAATATATAAATGTTATATTAAAACTGAACCACAATATTAGGCTGACTTACTATGCCATTTTGTATAAAGTATGCCCATTATGAATACAAATGTGCCCCAGCTAACGAGGATGCCTGCGTTAATTTTGATATTAGCTAACCAAATGCACACACAGATATCATTTCAAATAATGGTCATGTAGTGGTTAAAGATAACATAATTAGAATAACAAAGCAACTCAAAATGTATAAATGAGAAAATTACACATTTTATACATACAGCACTTATCCATGTATGTATAAAATGTACAAATATTAAAAAATATGGCTTCGAATGCTCGTATGAGTAATACTGTCATTATATATCCTAACTAATATTATAAATGCGAAAGTAAGTTTGTTCGTTTGTTTGTTACCTTTTCACGCTTAAACCACTAAACCGATCATCATGAAATTTTGCATATACGTTGTCAGGGGTACAGAAAAGGACATAGGGTACTTTTCCCGAAAACTGCTGTTCCCGAAGGAAAGAACACTAACTGTCGACGGTCACAATTGCTTTAGAACGCTAGATGGCGCTACGTGTGGCCCGAAAAAATGCACGGGTTCGTATTCAATGCGGGTGAAGCCGCGGGCGAAAACTAGTATTTATTAAAACTTTACCTTAGTAGGTAATGTTACAGTGAAAATCTCATCAAACTCAATCCACTTTTAAGTTATAAATGTTCAAACAGAAAAATAATACCTATTCAATATCACCGGCTTTTATAGTTTTCGAGCTTTTTCCTTAATCTGCTTAACTTTTTTTTTATTTTGGCGTTATGTTATTTTTAGTTGGCTCCCAGTTTTATATAGCATAAAAAATTGATAGAATATTATAGCAGTCATGATCATTTGACTTATTTTATATTTATCCATGACAACGCCATTTCGTTCATCGATTGATCCCATAATATGCGGCCAGATGCTTTAATGTACTTAAATGCCTAAAATAACCAAACAATATTCTGTAAAAAGTAATCTAGACAAAAACAAATTACCCTTCAAACAAAACACTAAAATCACTTCACGGGTTGATGGACGTAAGTAAAGTTTACATACACTTTTTAGTTTTTTAGCCGAATAGCGAGCGTAGGCGTCTACGCTGCTACGTGGCTACGGCGTAGCAGCAATTTGTAATTCGAAACACGAACTCAATAACTCAAGTCTAAATGTGGAAGGAAAGAAGGATATATTAAAAGAGCGTTGTGCAATTAACATAGCAATTTGCCATTATGCCTGGCTCTAAAATAAACAGAAGTATGCAACTGGATACTATAAAGCGTGCATATCTTAGTTTAAAATCTTTAAAATGCTACTGAGAATTTCATTAAATCTCTAGATAGTTTTAACACTTTGAAAATATTTGGAGTAATTCGTCAGTATTTAAGTATTTAAACTCGTTATGGTACTTAAATTAGATATGCATGCTGTGCATTAAAAAATACGTAAAAATCCTAGCTCTGCAATTTTGAATATTAAAATGACAACTCAGAATTGAATTTGAATCTCAACGGGCTCATCCGATTAGCACGCTATGGTAAATTATATTATTCAAATATTTTATTTCTCGTTACATGGAACGTAGATTTTAAATTCATCACCTTAAGGATATTTAGATTCAGGTTTGTTAACACTAAATTTTCTACGAGATCTTCAGTCTTTAATTAACTTTTTACATATTAGTTATTTTACATTTAAATTACTAGAAATGTATCTTGAAATGGACTTACTGAATATAGCGGGTTAAAACAACTTCATAGCAATTATTTAAACACATAGCAATTAATTGCATATAATTATTGTCGTTAACACGCTCAGTTTAAAAATCTGACTAATTATTATGACCCTTACCCAATTCTCTCAACACTCTACTGAAAAGAAACAATCATTATCAAAATGATAGTGAATGGGGTGGACTGGCCATATATTAATAATATAATATAATTTGATTCATTATAATTCCATTAATTATTATATCTTATTTAAATATAATATAAATAGGTTCGCCCCCTATTACATGGGACTCAATACCGGCAGCGGCGAAATGTGAGTGTAGATGTGTACACGTCCACCTAATACATGGCGTGAGGTTGAGAGACCTTGACCTCGATACCATGGTCACTGTATTATAAAACTACCACATACATGGTGGAAACCATAAATGTTAATTACAGGTGATTTGAAATGTCTGTGAACTGATTACCTGTATATTTATTAACATTTAATAAAGAATAGCAGCCTTATTAAATAACGAATATTATCCAAGGATAAGTATACAAAAGTATCGTTGAGCTCCCTAAAATAGGGTCGAGCTACATGATTACTGATGCATGCGTCCCTTCTGTAGGGACAGGTCCACTCAAATCTGTCATGGCACTGGTACTTTCTTCCAAAGGCCAGTCCAGACATTAACCTACATTGTTCTTACATGTCTTCCATATACTATATCATAAACCATATTTTAAAAGAGTAACCATGGAGTTTCTTGCTGGTTTTTCTCCATGGAATGAAAATTTGAACCAGCTAAACGATTTGTAAGTGCCTTTTGTAAGGCCTACACGAATAAAAAGGTTTTGAGTTTGAGTTTGAGTTATCAAGATTTGCAATCACAAACTCAATGTCATACATTGCAATGTTCAAATTCCATTACAACCAAAATTTATTAACGACCGTTCTATTTCAAATCCTCATACAAAAATCAACTTAGACTACAATAGACACACAACGGTTAAGTAGATAGTTAACTTTTGAGATAAACATAGGGAAATAATTAAGATTTTGAATTCAAGTACAGTGTTTTAATCCATTTCTGTCACCGTCATTTGTTTAAGAACGTATATTTTTATCAATAATACAGTATTGAATATTGATCAAAATATTGTTACATAAACATTAAATAAAATCTTAGTAGCTCACGGGAACGAATTAATACTTCGACCTCGTATGTTTTATATAATAGCTCAATTCATTAATCGGCAATACAAAGCGTTTGCGTCCTAATTAACATACAGTAGCACAATGTTAAGCTCATGTAGGTACTTGCTAGTTAGCGCATTCAATTATAAATGCAACTGTTCTAGGAACATAAAAAGTTTCAGTGTCAAGGTTGTTGTAACATACGATATTTGCGTGTCAACAATATATAAAAAGAAACGGTTAGGTTTCTAGGAAACTAATAAAAAAACTAATAAAATTATATATGAATAATGTCAAAAACATTATGCATTATAAAGTCGCCTAGAAATGGTTTTTTACGGTAACTTTAAAACACGACTAAAGTATTATTTGATATACTTTTCAATGTAGAATATAAAGCAATACTATATAAAGTATTACTAAACATTCTGTGTTATTAGGCACAAAAAAACCACTCCGGACGTATTTCTTTTTTATTCTAATGTTTGAAACAATTTCTACGAGTATTCTTTTCTACAATAAGACATTACATCCACTACTTAATAAAGTTATTAAACACGTATTGTAAAGGACGCAATTTATTACATTTTTATGGTGTATTTGCCAAATCATCGCATCGTTATTATACCTTTTATGATACTCTCCTTCAGCCATAAATTTAGGAGGAAATGAGTTTGATGCAATAAATTCCACAGTCTGAACATAGGAGCACTTTGAACGCAACCGATAAATAAATCATCAGCCTAGCCTTTTCCGTTTCTGAATTCTTTAGGAAGTCTTTTCTATTTTACACGGAGTGACTATCACCTGACTTTTGTAATCTAGTTATTTGGAGATACCTATATCAGTTTTTAGCAGCGCACAACACATAAGGAAAGTCTAACAGCCTCAACACATAGTGCATCCGTTTTTCGCTTACATATTTTTCGTAAAAGTATATGGAATAAGATATTTACTACAGCAGCAATCAAAATTTCTTATGAAATGGCAGGGCAAACGGCGGATTTATCAGACTGTTTCGACTGTTTTCGTATGACAATTGGAGTTGGCGGTCTTCAGGACAAGGAAAGATCACATTAAGTACGAAAAGGTCACGCAACAAAAACGTGACAACATAAAACAGTTCTATTGATCTGTTTAGCCATTTAGCTACGCTACTCTTTTTACAACAGAGAAATAAATATGTAAGTGTAAAATATTCAAGCCCTACGACCAGTTCAAATTCCACTTGTAGATGTTAGGGCCGGGTACCATTGTTAGCGAGTGTTTAAACCATTGAAGAAAATCAAAGTCTCAGTACGGGATTCGTATTAAACGAGTCCCGCACCAAATCACTAAATAACTTCAAAATATTGATAGCCTTACAGTTGAATGTTTATATTGACAATGGTTATGCGGTGTATACAAGCATACGCTGCATCTCATAAGCAATCCTTCCGATGTCTTCCCGTCACTTCCCACAGATATAACAAAAGACTAGAGTCTATTTAACGGCTCTGACCGGCAAAAGCAATAAAGCTCGTAGCTTCAATCCTCACAAGAAACTAATATTTGTACAGCGAACAATTTGTTCCGAGTCTCAACGTTTGCACCTCTATGTCAAGCATTTTATACAACACAACAAATAGCTCTCTACCCGCTCTCTGTGTGACCGTAGCTCTATTATAGCGTGCTCTACAGCAATATAATGTAGGGTCATGCTTATCGAGTGCATCTCTTCCGCGACACAAAGCGAGGGACTGTTTACCAACAAAACTTTCCACTCGTAAACTGTACTGTTAGTACTGAAACTTGTGACAGCAACAGAGCGAATGCTTTAGTACAATTTATTGTTATGATGTTGGCAGTTATGTTACCTGGAATGAAACGGGATTTCTTTTAAGGTTTTTTGTATAGTGGAGTTATAAAACTATACTAGGGAAAATGGCATCGTATGAGGAAATAGACTTGTCGACACTATTTGCGCAGTGCTTGAGCGGTTGACTGCAGCGCTACGTGTCGCGGGTTCGATTCCCGCACGGAAAAAATATTTGTATAATCTACAAATAGTTTTTTCGGGTCTGGGTGTATGTCCATGTCAATATTTGTGTTTGTAAAAGCACCCACGATTTTGATTTTATTAAAACTAAACGAAAACTAGATATGTGATATTATTTTGCTAACCCGATATTCCAAGTTATTTTTTTTTATCTATGATATTATAAGTAAGACGAGCGTATTAATGTAACTTCTTCAATTAATATAAATCCTGGGGCCGTTTTAATTGAAGTAAAATAAATACCTTACTTGTTTGAGTTTCAGTAGTAAGTCTGGGTGGAGGAAATGTCATCTTAATTTCCGGTCCCTATCTGTCTCTAGCTTCATCTGCGACATTATATATGGCCTATGAAATATCATAATGGAATAATAGTAAGTAATTAACAAAATGGCTTTAAATGCAAAATTTTATATTATTATTATCATATTATTATAAAAGGAGAAAGTAACGTTTATTTAGACAGGATTTGCTTAAGCTAAGGAAATTATATTAACTAAAATAGTACTAACTGTTATATGGCGACAAAAAAGAATAAAACTCTTACATAGATAAATGATACCTACACAAATAAAAAACAAACAACACGAAAACTTTAAAATTGATAATACTGAGAAAATTAGCCAAGTAAATATTAACAAAATTACAGTGTCACTGCTAACGATATTATAATCATGACTCAGCCAACTAAAAGTAATTTTGGCAAACCAAACTTAAATTGAAAGAAGTTGGCGACGACAAATATACCAGAACTTCGGAAACTAAAAGATTAGTTAATTGAAACTAAATCTATACATAATCTTAAGCCTTGACTATACTACATCTCTTTACAAATTATTGCATGATACTTGTTGAATTTGGAATAGTCACAAGTTAGGATTGGTATATGGAGTCCAATTTGATTGCAAATAATTGACAAATTGATGGCACCGTTGGCCAAATGGATAAGCTAAGCCTTCTGCCCTTCGTGTTGCCGGCAATTCACGCATGAAACAAATATTTGTATGGCCTTCAGACAGTTGTTTTGAGCCTGAGTGTTTGTCCGTGTTAATATTTGTATTTGTAAACGCACCCACGATTCTTACAGATTTTTTTCTAGTCAATTAAATGAAGAATTAATCTTAACCCCAAGATGATGAAGCAGAATATAAATAACTTGTCAAAAACCTTAAAACATTCCCGTTGCACTCATCCCCAATCCCATTTAAAATTACACCTGAACATTTTCTCTTACGGCTATCTGCAACTTGTTTTTGAATCGCAAAAGTAGTTATACCGTAGTTCGCTACGTGCCGATGTCGCCAAGTATCATGTCTCCGAGAGAGTACATTAATAATTCAACAGGCAGACTCGGGGCGCATACAGCGTCCTCCCATCTCTATTAAGATTCGTTTTCACGCGACGCGACATTGGAAAGTTTATCTTACTTTGAAAATAGCGATCTTGGAGCAAAGGGAAAATATAATTTATTTGCAACTTCATAAATACGTAGCGTAGATATGTACTATGTTTACATAGAAGATGTTGGTATAAACAAACAGATCTCTCGTCGTGCAAAAATACACAATGCGATCCTAATCTTACTTTTGAATCGTTCTCGCAAGTGCACCAGAGTATACGAAGAAAAAACATTTAGTTTTGGACCATGTAAAGTAAAATTTGGGTTTTTGATAAATAAAAAAAAATACTAGCTAGATGGCTTTTCGTCGATTTATATAATACCGGTATTTAAAATATCATGAACATACAAAACTTTTAACTAATTGTAATTGTAACTAAAAAGCTCTAAGCTTGTTGAGAAATTCTCAACAGAACCACAAGTAAAGAACATTAACATAAACTAAATTCAAAACAAAGAAGCTTAGACCGCTGCACTGTTAAAATCTATACAAAATCCAATACCCGTCAAAACCACCACTCACCCCAAAATCTTAAACCAAAGTTCCTGCAAGATTTACGTCCCACATTCACTACAAAGCTGAACGTAGCTTTACTCTAAAATATAGAACCGGTAAATCCTATACCGGAAAAGTGTTCGCCTTAAGACGCGGTAAATTCTTGTCTATCGAGACTGTACCGCTTAACATGTTGGATAGACGAACGTATAAATACTAATACCGATACTCCATGCATATATATCGGTATCAATACATTTTATATGAGAGACACGTAGTATATCATCGAAAACTTGTAATATATTTATAGTTTTGGTTAGTCACGATGCGGTCGTCATGTTTAGGGTTGGTAAATATACACATTGACTCTCAAATTCCCGGGATATGTTTATGTGAAATGTATGTTTGTAAACTGTACCCACAATGAACAGGAATAACCCCAAAGTAATTTTAGAAAAATATTTAAGAATGTTCATGTTCCTTTAAAATGTAAAAGGAGACCCTGAAGCCAAAGATTAAAAATTTAGACAGACCTTATTCGGGAGACGTTACGCATGCCATTTTACGGGGCCACAAGATCGGCAGCTTAATTACTTAAAAATAGCGACAGCATCCTCACTGTTTAACCGTACATATAGGACACAAAAATGACGTTTGACAGGAGATATCGCGCGATCTACGCCTGTCGCAAACTGATTGCTACATCGGTAATTAGGCTGCGGATTGCCTTACGTAAATTTATCCACGACGAAACAAGCAAGTTGGGTCAAGACCATTAACAGTGTGGGACCGATTTAAAAGTAGAAGAAGATACCTTACAAACGGTACCTTGCAAACACCAATGCTAAATGAGGGCATCATTGTTGTATAACAACGAATTTTAATAGTGCTACTCTATAATTGGTTAACATGAAATGATTATGAATCTTAACAAGTGAATTCGTAGATAGCAATTACTAAAATGAAATTGAAACTTAATTATAATGCCTCCATGTATCAAATAGCCTGGTATTATTCTTATTTTATGTACATACTCAGATAATATAATATGGTTTGACTCAATTGAATAACAGAAATAATATGAGAATGTTCAAGCAATGTAAACTTAATTAATGTTCTTAGAAATCATTCAGTTTATAGGGACACATGTAAGCGTGTAAGGGAGAGTGCAAGGTTAGCGAAATGTATAAGAGCGTGGGATATGCAACAAACGGACAGTTACTGCGCACTGGTCCTAGCGAACGGTTCTCTCATTGGGCATTCGCAAAATATATTCGGTACACGAACATTCTAAATACTTTCATTTGAATCCCCAGCCTAGACCAGACGATGTAGTGCTCAAATAAGCACTATCGTTACTACGTAGGCGTAGTACCCTAAACCCTAAAATTTTCTAAGAATTCTATACATATAGTATATTGAAGTACCTTTAAAATGAATAATATGAATGCCAAACGAATCAATATAAATATTTTTATTGAATTCTATATATTCATTCAAGTATCTTTAAAATTAATGATAAACAAACCAATGAAAATAATTATATACTAAAAAATAAGTGTCACAAATAGCATTATATTTTTAAAGATGACCAAGATTCTCTATTTTTATAGTATTACAGTAGCATTTGTATCTGAAATAACATTACTTAAATATCTCTGTATTTACTAATTTAGTTTCTGCCTAGACACCTTCAATTTAAGGTTTAAAAAAACTACTCTACAGAACACATAATGTACTTAAAATCGTAATAAAAAAACTGGTGCTAATTACCAAGCCCTGAAAGCGATGACGTAACTTTAATTTAGAAATAGGGTTCCCCGCCTTCTTTACACACTGTTACACATTTACATCGCCTGTTAAACCCTTAAGATGAGGTGGCATGAAAGATATGGAGTTATGTCAGTTTGTTTTAGTTAAAGTAATATAACTTAACATAGCATCATGCCTGTATCCCCTAAGGGCTAGGCAGAGGTATATAATTATGCACCCGCATTTCGCCGATGCTGTTATAAAGTCCAATATGAAAGGGGCGAGGATATTGCCATCTACCGGGCACAGCTCCAAAATCCTAGTGCTACTGACAATTTCTATACAGAAAAACCAAATAATTTTTTGGTTGACCTGGAAATCAAGCCCTCACGCTCGTAGCATTCGCGCTTGCGACCACGAGAACAATGAGATTTAATTTAAGTTTAACATGAAAATATACTTCTTGATGCCCGACTTATATATAGGTAAAGTGTCTTGTCAGTATCTCACTAAAAAAAAGAGATCCGTACGTCCGACGTACGGATCTCTTTCTTTATATTACACTAGCTGTGCCCGCGACTTCGTTCGCGTGGATGTCGGAACTTAACAATGTATTTTTTAGTGAGACCAAATGCCCTATTTTTTTCTAAAATAAAAGAATTTTTCAAAAATAAAAGAATTTTTCAAAAATAAAAGTAGCCTAAGTTACTCCTTATTACATCAGCTACCTGCCAATAAAAGTCCCGTCAAAATCGGTCCAGCCATTTCAGAGATTAGCCTATACAAACAGACAGACAGACAAAAATTGTAAAAAAAATTATTTTAGTGTATGTACTGTATATATATTCATATGCATGTAGTAAAAAACGGTTATTTCAATATTACAAACAGACACTCCAATTTTATTTATATGTATAGATGATATGCAATTAAAATGCCACGATCATGAACACGATCAGTGCAACCAAAATTATGCACAGAACGCGTTCATAAGACTGAAGCAGCGAGATCATTCCGTTTATGAGGCGGAATCGTCTTTATTTTTCTATATTCCCCGTTTTTTCTTTATTCTCGTAAAGCCTTTAACACTTATCATTTTCTTAACGACAATGATCTTTTCCCAAAGTTATAGTTTTAAGTATAGAAAGTTGTTAAGCAAGGATAACGATTGATGATAGTATAGTTACAATAATTGTTAAAAATATCAAATAATCATATAATATTTTTATTATATATTAATATAATTATCATAAATATCATATCATAAAGAAAAATTAGCAATACATATTTTCATTGTGTTTTTCCTTTTTATTTGATTTATTCCTTTAAACTGTAGCATATTATTAATATTATATGTATATATTAGCATATCATATACATAAAAAAATGCAGTTCGTTGATAAGGCTTCACTTAAAAAAAAGGATGGGCCGAAATGGCCTTTTTTTTTTAATTAATAATATTTTAAGGAAAGAAAATTGGACACGCAGACGAAGTCGCGAGCAATAGCTAGTTAGAAATAACACTAAATATCATTTAAATAGGTTCAAATGGAACAATATCAAACAAAACCTACCCTTTCATGGTTCAAACAACAAACCTTGACTGAAACCCTGTAAGTGTGTTTCACTGTAACCGAAGTTCATTCACTTCAGTAAACGTATTGAAACCGTCTAGCTCTACTCTTTAGAATTGGCGACACTCGAAGACACGAGTATGGAATATGTACTTGCTATAAGATATGTAACGTCATTAAGTAAAAGGAGTTTCTTGGACTTCTACGTTACAGACGGTAACCTAAGTAGACGAACTTTTCGTTATTGTTGAAATTAACGATAGGTAAAGCTTACTCACTTAAAATTGGTTGCCAAGTCTATCCAAGTCTTCTGGGATATTTGTCTGTCGCGTAGGGTGCGATTTAGGTAAGGCAAAGCAAAAAGAGGCCTTTTCTTGGCGAAAGTAACCTGACTTCTGGTTTTCTACACTTTGTGAACAATCTGTAAAAATGTAGAATTTACTGTATAGCCTCGCCTCAAACTAAATCTTACAATCTTCTGACATTGCTCAAACTCCAAACATGCTCACAGAGCCAGAAAAACATGTTTTTACACTTTCAAACTTTATTTTTATAATTCCGCCGCGTTAGCTTTGGATAGTAACGTAACTTGGACAGCTTAGCAAAGTTACGAACAGTAACATTTCAGTCGGTCAGCCAACAAAATACCCTACAATGCACTTCCTGGCAAGTTTACGACCTCCCCTGATAGACATAACTAGTGTTGCCCAAAATCGGTCTTGGTCTTGTTCTTGCATTTTTGCAAGACCAAGACCAAGACTAAGACCGCGTAATTTTAGCAAGACAAAGACCAAGACTGACAGTGCAAGAGTCTCGCAGGCTTAGTC
This sequence comes from Shargacucullia verbasci, assembly GCA_947562105.1. Classification (NCBI taxonomy): domain Eukaryota; kingdom Metazoa; phylum Arthropoda; class Insecta; order Lepidoptera; family Noctuidae; genus Shargacucullia; species Shargacucullia verbasci. Next base: position 5,650,289 of record OX387289.1, on the reverse strand, counting down.
TTGTTCTTGCTCAAATCTTGCACGGTCAGTCTTGGTATTGGTCTTGCTAAAATTACGCGGTTTTGGTCTTCCAAAAATGCAAGAACCAGACCAAGACTGCAAGACCAAGACCGATTTTGGGCAACACTACACATAACGCGAATGGAACATATGTAGGCATACGAACTTATAGATTAAAGTTTGAAAAGTTGTGTGGAAACAATATGTCACGCCTGCTACTTTTGTGTAGACGATTTTTAAATAAACGGGAAAATCTGTTCTGTTCTGGAGTCTAGGAAAGTTGAATGACGAGTATACTTAGATTGCATAGAAGAGAAACAGGGTTAAGCACCAGTAGTCAGCCACTGGTCTGCTACCCACAGTCCGTTAATCAAGCTTTTTTTCGTTGTCAAATCCTCATGAGTTATTTTCCACCAAGGTCTGTTATACCATCTGAAAGAGCCTCGGCGGGCGACGATATATATGTAAAACCGTGCTGATAGACTCATAAATCCACAATGAAAAATTCCAACGTTATTTTCTTAATGTTCCACTCCTGTCTGCAGACACACCTAGATCCAGAACAGCCATCTGTAGATCATACAAATATTTGTAGCGCTCGCTGAAAGCTAATCTCGTGCCCACGGCGCCAAATGTGCGGACAAAAAAAAAGTACGCAATGTCAAATTTTTATTTTATCTCTATACTTTTATTAATCGTCTACCAAACCAATTTTCACTCACTCTGCAGGAAAACTAAGTCGATACTCTTGAAGTAACTGAAAGTTTCTAGAAAGTTCGACGGTCTTAACAGTCTGACACTGATAAGCTGTCTTGGGTCATTATAAAAACGATGTAGCCTTCCAATACTTTGTACATTAAATTCACAAGAGACTACATTAGAAAATGATTAAGAAAAATAGCTTAGTCTAGGCATCTGGAAATTATATAAACTATATTCCTGTTTATTTCTGTGAATTGATTTAGACTGTCTCATTTGGTCTAGTGGTCGCAACGCGCGACTTCTTAGCGTGAGCTCTTGGGTCCGATTCCCTGGTCGGGCGGTGTTATTGGGTTTTTCTGTATGGAAATACTCAGTAGCAGCACGGAATCTGTCGCCGGGAGAGGGCAATAGGCTTGCCCCTATTACATGGGAATCAATAACGACATCTGCCTAACCCTTTAGGGAATACAGACGTGATGTTATGTTCTCTCGATTGAAACGCCTTTGTAAATAATAATAATAATAACTTCAACCCATTACTGTTCCACTGTTGGGCAAGGGCCTCTTAGTCCACCACGCTGGCCTGGTGCAGGCGGACTAAACACACCTTCGAGAACTTTATGGAGTCCTCTCAAGTGCGCAGGTTTCCTCACGATGCTTTCCTGGCTTAGGATAATCTGCACATGATTCCGAAAAGTCAGAGCTGCGGGATTTGAACTCAGACCCTCTTGTATGGAAGGCAAGTGTTCAACGGCTAATCTATAACTTATATAGTATCACAAGAAATAAAAGCCTTTACTGGAATATTATTTTTATTATATACTATTTTTACTGGAATATTATTATTACGGCGAGTTACCAACAGTAATTACAGTACAGTGTAATTTCTTACTATCTGATTGGTCTAGTGGTATTTGGAATTATGCCCGATAGATGGCTCTTGAATTGATGGCACGATTGGCATTCTACGCTACGTGTTGTAGGTTCGATTTCCGCACGGAACTAATATTTTATGACCTGATGTGTGTGCGTACATATGTATAAAATGTAGGTGCCTATGTCTGTAAACTGTACTTATGATACGGGAGGAACTATAGAAGGTATGAAGCAAAATTGTATTTTTAAAAATTCGGCTGTACTGTGTATAATGTATCGTATTTTATTGTAAATTGAAAACAACAGCAAAACCAAATGAAAACACAACGCTTTATAGTTTATCAACACTGAACATTTGAAACTAGGTCATTTAATACATAATTAGCACATTGACCACATGAATGCTTTCCGTAAATTATTGAAAGGGCAAATAAATGTACCTATCGTCCTAGTAACTAGGGTAATAACTGTAAAATAGCAATTAAATGGTTTATTGGAGTTAATTCGCGTGAATATAAACATATCAACATTATAATGTAATTAATTTAGGCGATAGCACGCTTGGCGCAGTGACTATGCGGTTGGCTTTCGGCGCTACGAATTGTGTGTTTTATTCCTGCACGGAATAAATATTTATATCTGTTCAAGTAGACCTAAAAAGGCCTACTTGAGCAGATCATCCACCAATCTCCATAGTACCTAATTGTCAACCAGATATATGTTGAATATGAACCTTAGGGTAATGTTTATAAAGCTGATTTCTATGAGGCCGTCTATTATAGATATTATTAGTAATAATCTCTATATATATATGCATCTTTATAGCTTTGTAGCGTTAAATAATAAAATAAAATCTATATAAAAAACTGATAGCCTAGCAGTTGAATGCTTGCCTTCTATATTTGTTTTTTATTTGCGTTTACGGTAAAGGAAAACATCGTGAGGAAACCTGCACACCTGTGAGGGCTCCATAAAGTTCTCGACGGTGTGTGTAGTCCGCCAACCCGCACCGGGCCAGCGTGGTGGAGTAAGGCCTAACCCTTCTCATTCTGAGAAGAGACCCTTGCCCAGCAGTGGGACAGTAATGGGTTGAATTTATGTATTATTATGATATCTATTTATCTGAATATTTTCCCCCACCCTTAATAATATATGTTATAATTAACATATATTATGTTGATGAGTTTAGTGGCCGCAGACCGCTCATGTGGAATCAGTAATCATTATACAACTGCGCGTCAATCAATACAACGTCATAGAACAAACTCGCATACATAAATTACTCCTAATAACGGAGTACTCAAATGTGGGGTAAATAACGCTATATACATTTGTGAAGTCCATAGACACGTGTTTGCAAATACGCCAGTTGGTAGTTGACATTAATTAGAGTACCTAGAACATGAATTTAGAAGTCAATTTAAACAAGTATAGTTTTTTTGTATTCCTATTTTTTTCTACTCGCTTATTGCCTAAATCTAGTCAAGTGTAATTGCAGAGTGCGAGGTCCTAGATTCGATTTCTAGGTTAGGAAAAGTGTTTTTGTGTTCTACAGTCAGGAATTCTTCAGTAACAACCGGGAATATGGAAATGTGCCTGGATTTTGGGGGTAGCTAAAACATTGCTGCTTTTCCTAAATTGTCGGCGGGCTTTCTTGTACAGGATTAAACGTTCTAGGAGTAGATCGTACTGCAATGTCTTTGTTTAATGTTGTCCATTCGCATTGCTCATTTCATAATCCGCTTCCGCACACAGATGGAATCGAGAGCTCGAGTAACTCGACTGTGATAACACCCCTAGGACACAGTAAAGTCTAGCTTTAGCTCAGCAGATAAAATAAACAATCTTCTTTATCAAAAAATATATATTCAGCTTGCGTGATACGTCCTTGGCAGCATTGTCACTTATCACGTGAGGTACTGCCAAAAATATATCTAATTCTCGCTCTAACGAACCTCACTGGGCTAGCGTGACTGCTGAGTGTAAGGTCCTGCTGAAGTACGGTAAGAGTTTTAATATGTGGAAATATTCAGCAGCAGCATGAAGATTGGATCTATGTCCAGTAGATGGCAATAGGCTCGCCACATATAACATGCGGCTCAATAAAGGCAACCGTGAAATGTGGGTGTTTTGCTTTACCCTACGGGAACTTACAGTCAATAATATCTTATTCAAAATATATAAAAAATGCGACTAAAATGATTGCCATGACCATTAGGACCAAAAGCTTAAACAATTTAGTTATACCTATCGACTACATAATTAGTGCATTGAACCGTAAATCATCCAATTCAACCTAAATTAACAATGCCGTCCTGTAACAGTGATCTTGCTTGTCGAAGGCCACTCCACCATCCAATACAGCCTGAAGATATCTACTGACATAATAGGATGTAAATTATTAACTCAATTAAACAATTAACCATGTCCAATGCATAGTTCAACGACCTTAACTCGTGTCACATAAAAAATGAAACAGAAGGCTTACTAATTATTTCAGTAAAAACTCGCGGGTAAAATTGTTGCTTCAGTAAAGGTAAGGTAACAGTCGTAAACTGCTACAATCATTGGACAAAGGCCTCCTGTAAAACGTAATTCAAGATTTTGAATTGGACAAACGGGTTGTTTTCCTCGGCCCTGTAAATGTTGCCCTACAAATATAATTATTTTCATAATGGTCCATCATGAAATTTTCATTGCAGCGCCTGTAGATTCCGAGGTACCTTCCATCACTCGGTTATGCTCAACAAAGCATGACAAATTTGCATTCATAACTATTTATGTTTGGGGAAGTTGAATGCTATAAGCTCCCGGATAGTTAACCGAAATTAATTCATTTCAATCACTAATTGCTTTGTATATCTTGTACGAGTTATCTCGGTGTACTTTTTTTATCGCACATTGTATGGAGTTAAACTTCTGTACCAATTTTGTTCATTTACCTTCGGCCCCGCCTGTGTTCACACACGACTTCGTTCAATATACTAATAACATTACCCCTTCATCTATATCTAAATCAAGTACACAATGTTCTCCAGAAATTATCCATTGTCTACAAATTCAAAACCTCTGTATTTAAACAAACGGTTGTTGAACTTTAGAAATTGAATTATCTTAATAAAATTTGTGTAGGAGTGGAGATTTGTTAGTTATAGAGATATTATTTTCAGAGTTGAGTTGCGTCACAACTATTATTTATTCAGATTTATATAGGGTAATATTTTTTCATCTCTCTTTATAATAAAATTCAAGATTAGTTTATTATTATGTATTATAAGTTTATTATTATTGTAAAAAATATTCTTAAAATGAAGGCTAATTGTTATTACATTAAAATAAAAGTATCAGATAGATTTTTTTCTGATAATATTTCGTGTTACAAACCAGAGATTTTTTGAATTTCACGCCAATTTATTATAAAAAAAATCACTGCCAAATTCTGCCAACATAATCCGTGAAGAGGCGAACAGATACGTCATTGTATACTTACTTATTCAAAACGAAAACAATGAACAGGAAAATGAATATTTATTAAAAATACTCGGATACCTATTTGAGACTTTTATTATTTAATCAAATCAAAAATGTTTTTCACTGATATATTTACGTCTGGAATAACAATTTCTATTTTGCGGTGCCTTTATCGAGCAGTGGATTGCAATAAATTAATTGGATAAATTGACCCACTAAAAACATTACATGTAAAATGTTGCCAAGACGACTACAAGGTTTGCCCTGTGAAAAAGATATCAGATGTCATGTAGAGCCAAGCTTCTGAATCTACACGGCCTAACTTCACAAATTCTATATATCAGTAAAAATATATGGCTTCGCCGTTTCGCTACCGTCGTGGAGGTGATGCAAATATTTAGTTTCTGAAGTAAATAACGATATCAATAAAATCTAAAGTATTGAGACTTTGTATGTTTAATTAGTCTATTATTGACATCATATCCTGAGAATATGAACTATCTGGTACATCGGAAACCAACTCCATGAGGGTTCAAAAAAACGACGAAACACTTCAAGAAAAGGTAGGTAGTGGCCTTGCGCTTCGCTTGGCTCGTCTCGGCGGTATAGTTTCCACCACAGTTTTGCCGATCGTACACCATCTCTATTGCTTAGCAAACAAATTAAGCAAAAATCTGTCTGTTCATTGGAATAAATGAATGAGTTTTTATTAAAAGTTCAGTATCGATTAGAAACATAGACAAGAATAGCGTGTTCAGTAAAGGATCAGTGCATAATTAATGACCGAGACATGCAACTATCATGCTTGCATTTCTTCGTTTCTGGACAGCTATACATTATAAATCACATGCCCTCTTTCCCATACATGCATGAATTATGAGTTTCATGCATGGAAACTTTTACCTATTCCCTGAGTAAATTATTATTGCACAATGAAGAAATGACTCAATAAATACAGGGTAAATAAACATATTATTTTCGAATAACTGAATTCGTTTCTTTGTAGCGGTAAAAATTTGTTATTTTGCAATTATTTTTCTTTACTTTTCTCTAAGTAACAACATGGTATATTATTAAAAAGCAAAGGTATACCTTTGCCTTTTTAATAATATACCATTTTGTTACTTTTATTATAAGAAGTTTTAATAGTAAAAAAACAAGTAATAATAAAATGGAATAGAAATAACACAAAGAGTAATAAAATGATTTATTTTATAAGAATACTAGCTTTTGCCCGTATACGTGGAATTTAGAATCTGATATTTTCCTGCGGTAAAATGGAGCCTATATTTTAAGTTAGACCTCTAGCAATATATCGTGGAAAACTGCATTCAATTCCATGCAGTAGTTTTTGCGTGATGCGTGTACAAACATTCAGACAAAAATTCTAAAAACTGTTGTTCTGGCTTCTGTTGCTCTAATTAAAACCCCGCTTATTAGTTTTTCTCCAATATCTATAATGTACAGATACCGGCCTGTTATAATTATATTATATATATAGATGTATAGATTAACTTCAGAGATAAATCAATGTTTATTCTGTACATACTTCAGCTAATTGGCTTTAAGTCTAACTTGAATTCAAGCAGAGCACTTCGACCAAGTTTTGCCTAACTTAAGCATTAATTATATTTTTACTTACTGCCAAAACGGCCGCTGACGAATTATAGTAATTAAAGACAACATTCATACTCTCATCTCATAGTACTCCAAACAATTAAATCCTAAAACTGAGAACAACGGTCCACGGCATAATACACTTGGTCATTACGACAGTCAATTAAATGCTGACATGTGAACAAAAAACAAACCCAATCATTTCGATTACCAATCGCCCTTAACGCTCACTCTCATCTGGAGCTTCAACGCTTCGAGATAGATATGCAAATCCTCTATCGCTTAGCCAGCTTGTGTGACGAGCTGCATAAGCTGTTAGCGGTAACTGGCAGCTTATTGGGAGCAGCTTAGGGAGGGCCCCGGTAGCGATCGATATCCGGCCCGGTAGCTATGAATTATTTCTTAGTGCATGGTAGACAAGGGCCACTGTCCTATATGGAGAGACTTTTAGAATTATTAATATGGTCCCTTGTGTGTGAATGAAAGATTTATGGATTTAGCATTGTGATGTGGTTGTTCGATTGACCGGCTTGAAATAGTCTCGGGATTTTGCTGTTCAGTCGCTTTCAGTAAAACATTTAAAAAGTAGTTCATTTTCCCTTGTTACCTTTATAAAACTATCTAGGCCAAAATAGCGAAAATAAGCAAAGTGGATAACCGTAAATTAAAAGCTTTTACTGAGAAATTTTTCCTGATTTTCATGCCTGACTAGACATAAGCGCTATGTTTATGAGTTTGGAAGAGGCAAATTCCTACCTCCAAACACAGACCTACTTGACCTACTTTTGAAGTGAGCGAGACATAACTATTATCTTTTCTTTGAAGTCAATATTTATAATTTAAAAAATATGCAAGTTAATAAATTTAACTACTTTATAAAATTTAAGCAAAGATACCTTTGCTTCATACTCATAATTTTAAACGTTCTAAAAGTATTCAATTCGTCACAGATCGCGAATGAAATTGTATTTCCTTTAGAAGTGAGAGGAATTTAAAAAGTTGTCGTCGACACCGTCAGTTCCGCAATATGACGGAACTGTCATTAGCAGGCTAACGCCATGTCTCTAGGGCTGTCACTCCACACCGTTTGAAACTCGAGAAAGGGGAAAAATTTTAAGTAACTTATTTTTACTAGATACTGTAGGTATTTTGTAATTCCTGGTCCTAAGACTTTTCAGTCATCTAGTCTGTAGAAGATGAAAAAGTGATTTAATCATTTAATTCATCCGGTATCCTCACGGCCATGAAAATCTCTTTTTTCGGTAGAATTGCGCAAGTTCCTCTCACACCACGTGACGTCAGAGTAGAATCATCTTATTTAACCAAAGTGTTCGTACTTGGTTGTGAGTTAAGTAAAAACAATCGTTATTGTATAGATATACGAACTTTTACACTTTTGGAACTTATATTATATTACGGTGCTTCTACTCTGACGTCATCACCGGGAGCCTTGTGTTATTTTGTTTTATAATGTTACTAGCGGACCTTTTCTGGATCTCGACAGCAGCACGACCCGCCGGGTCCAAGAACAATCCAGCTGACCCCATAAGTACAAAAAAAAACATCAAAATCGATCAAGCCGTTTAGAAGGATAAAAATTATGAATACACGCACACCTGAATTTTATATTAAAGAAGATACAACATTTTATTACATCAGGGACCCCTTTACAAACTAAATTAAATCCTACAAAAGTAAACATCAGAAACTAACTGTACACTGCCCAACAAATCTAAATATTTTTGCGTAAATATATAAGCGTTTTTGACCTAAACGAAACTAGTATGCTTGCCTTGTTTTAAATTTTATAATGGTTGGTACTGCTTTGTGTTTTGGCTTGATAAAATACCACTGTGCATTCCTGGGATAACGACCACAACAACAACATAAAACCCATTTTCATCCAGTTAAGAGTCAAAATTATCATTCATTTATCGTTTTAACAATAGACTGTACGGATTGCAATCTAGTTTAGAGTCATTCTGCGTCGCGCTTCACGATAAATCGCGTAGTACCAATTTTTTTTATGTCGATATCTCTTTACCCCGTGTTTTTGTTAAGACTTACTTACTTACAGAATTCAGCATCACACCTATATTCTCCAAAGGTTGTAAACCCATATTTCGTCGATGCGAAAATACTCAGTTTGTAGGTTAACGAATGTTCTATAAAAAACTTGAACCATAGAAAGAGCAATTTTCTCTCTCAAAAAAATACCGCAAAGTACCAGCCCTACGTCACCCAGGTTATTTAGGCCAACACTCGAGCTAATGGCAGGTCAGTGGTGGACGGTGCGTTTTTCATTATAATTACCTACATATCGTTAATTATCATTTAGCTGTCCATTATAGATTTCCGATACAGTTTTCAGAGGGTAAATAACGAGTAAATTGAACGATATAGCTGTCACAACAATATATGGAGCTGACCCTGACGGCTTATTTTTATATTCAAGGTATTTGGATGAAACGCCATTTTAATAGGTAATTATAACCTAAAACCATTACGTTGTATATGAGTTGATTAATATTATCACAGACACAGGACAGTGATAAATACGAACTATGTACCTATCATATTTATTGTTTTATTTTATTTCATAGGTCGACGGCGCCCGCACCTTTTAAATTTTCTAGCGTCTACTTTGCTTTGGTTGACGGGTTAAATATTAAAAGAAGAGCAGATCGAAACCAAATATAAACGGAAATACACACACAAATATACCTTTACTAAATATTGTCTCATTACAGCTTTTCAGAAGCTGTAAATAGGTACTAAAAACTTAGAATAGTGCCCACCGCCTCTTCAAAATTAATAAGCGTACACATTATAATTTCAGATCAACGAATATCGTACATCAAAACAATAATTAGCTGTAATCACACCAAAATAGCTGAGCGGAGAGTTGCCTAAACTTGTAACAGTCTCTCAACAATATTGCCCATTGCCCACTATCGCGAACGGTCCCGTAACTTTACGACTTATGGCTCGAGTATGGCATTAGTACGAGCCCGTTTGGTTCCATAAATCTGAGAGGCTACTTAACAATTATATTATTATAAAGGTTCTGCTCATATACACAAAGGAACTTCTTATGTCTGACAAGATTAATTACAAAAAAGCGTGTTAAAAAGGTATTATGTTATTATATCAAAATAAATACAATATGATATATATATATACAGTTATATACCTGTTCTTGAAGCTTAATAAGCTTCAAGAACGGGTATTTATGTCGTATATCGCTCTAATAAATAAATAATCCTATGGTATTATAATAATGTTGGGTATACCAAACATACATTAATAAAAATCACTACGTACGTCCTAATGATTTTACTACCTGGGAGTTAACAATTGTATTTACAAATTATCGATACGTGCTACAAAAGGTATTATAGTATCACGCCCGTATTCCCCGAAGGGTTGGCAAAGATGTACTACTGTACACCCACATATCGCCGATGTCGTACCTAATTAAGTTGTGTCATAGGATGCGAACTTATTGCCATTTGTAGGGCAAAATTTTATTCAAACTCCGAGTTGCTACTCAATTTTTTTCTCGCAGAAACACTCAATATTAATTTGGTCGATCCGTGAATGCACAAGACTTCACGCTCAGCAGCCGAACTTGAGATCACAATACCAATGAGATAGTTATTAATGTATACATGTAATAACCATCGTAGATAGTTTGACGACACGGTTGGCGCAGTGGCTAAGAGATTAGCTTTCTGCGCTACGTGTCGCGGGTTCGATCCCCGCACGGAACAAATATTTGTATGATCTACAGATAGTTGTTTCGGGTCTGGTTGTGTGTGTATGTGACATGTATGTTTGTAAACTGTACCCACGACACAGGAGAAATCCTAGTGTGGGGCAACGTTTTTTAAAAAAAAAAAAAAAAAAATAGTATATAATCTAAGAACTACGCCTGAAATTATACACATCGAGTGTCTTTGCATAAATATTTAAACACTCAAATAATTACAAGTAAATATGTATTAAGTAAATAATTATCTGTCTAGTAATTAAGTTAAGTTGTTTGTTCCATAATTTTATTTATGACCAAGATATATTTTTCCATTCTCAGACATTATTTTGTTCAATTACGGAGCCGTCTTGGCGTAAAATTGAAACAACTTATTACACTATTATTTTAATAGTTATAACATTAGACAAACAACGTGTTAAAATAGTTCAAAATTTTTTCTTTCTTTCTTTCTTTCTAAAAGATATTCGTGCCTTGGTGGAGCACTTTTGTCTATTGTTATATTAATTCGTTAGCACATACGCGGCGCTTGGCAACAAGACAATAGATTCTCTCGTGTCTCATTTGCATCATTTAACAGGTTAAATGCAGTATAGTACAATTGATATTTAGCCCTCCTAAAATTCTAACCTTCTAATAAAAGCATTGCTTTTTTACGTGTGAGATTTTAGTTTATGAACTTTTTTGATAATACTGGAGAAATTCTCGTATGAAGTATTTTTTCTCATAGAGAAAGAAAAACATCGACCATTAATTAAAAGACATTCTATCCACTCCGAATTATCAAGGCTAAAACCTTGCGACAGTCAGCTTATGACATAGATATTTGTCCTTATTGCTAATTTATGCTGAATTATGTACAAACACTAGGACCACGAAATTGTTAGCACATGCAAATTGGCCTAATAAGGCTGTTCAGCCGACTATTGAGCACTAAACTGCAAACATGCTGTACATCAAAGATATTTTAAGCACTGCGGTCGGTGTTATTCGGCCCTAAATTAGTGATGTAATGGTTTTTAATAACGCTTTTTATTTTATTATTATATGACATCCGTACAACACATTTTTTACATATATAAAGTCACGCCTTTTTCCCATGGGGGTAGGCAGAAACTACGGAACGCCACGTGCTACGATCCTTACATAACCCTTTTGCTTCATCTACATTCATGCATCGTTTCATACATGAACGCCGGTTGTGGGTACAGCGCACCTGACCTTTTTGAAGGACATCACCGATAAGGTCCGTATACGTCCTTCTAGGACGTCCCCTCCTGGCGTTTCCACTAACAACCGCGTTATAAATCTTTTTCTTTTTCTTTTTAATGGACTTGAATGTCAATGTGGATTAAATAAATACTAATACATATAAAGGGAGAGGCAGACCCAAGAAAATGTGAATGGATTGCGTGAAATGTGACATGACTGATAAGAAAGTGAACTCTGATATGAAATCTGATAGAGACGAATGGAAGAAAAAAATCTAATGCGTCGTTCTCAAATAATATGGGATACGGACATAAAAACTAATTTGTCCAACGAAATTAAGATATCTGTAGTCTTTTTTTATGTCAACCTCTAGAATTCATAAGGTGATGTTTTCATAACCTAAACCACACAACGAAATGTACCGTCACACATGTACACGTATATTAAACCCATACTTTCTCCGCTTCAGTGCTAAACCTGATATAACTTAACAAAGTACCTTCACCTAGAAACACGGGCCTCGCAGCCTTCCACTAGGGAATTAAGGCTTTTAATATAAAAGCAAAGTTACTTTCACTGAGTAACTCATGAACCTACATACCTACGCTATTATATAAGAAGAGTTTTTTTTTAAATCCACTCGTTAAATGGTGGAAAAGGGTCACAGAAAAACGATTGCAAAGTAAATGATATTGGTATTATTAATCGGTTACCTCGATAAGAGAAAAATCATTCTTTCGAACTCACGCAGATAGAAAATTTCCAGATGAAGATTTTTTTATTACTTAGATACTAAAGATGCTGATATACCTGATCGTTTTATTCTAACAGAACATCGAACATTTTTAATTTTGACAAGCTGAACAAGTTGAACCATGAATAGAACCAAACGTCACTTAACATTCTATATAGGTATGTATTTAGAATTGCGTGCTCGGATCTATCACCATCTTAAGTACAGATTTTATTTATATACATATTATATTTGCCAGTTACTTTCATAGAAATGAAAAAAGGTGATAGCAGATTTTAAGCCACTTTTGTTATGAAACGCTTTTTCACGCTTATGAAGGACTTGTCAAAAACAGTACATGCGCGCCGTGTGGTTCGATAAATAATCAGTACATAGTCTATGCTTTTTTGTTAAAATGTTTTATTCAACAACTTGGTACTTACGCTTGCTATAATACTGTGAGAATGTAATCACAAACTAATAATTGTTTTGCAACTGTGCCTTTGAATATAATTTATGTTTTCCAACTTCAAATACACATCAAATGAGTTTGAATAAAAAATGAGTAGGCACGCATTTTATATTTAAATATATTGGCTGCTACTAGACCAGTGAGTAGTTATAAGTACGGCTACTGAGTGTGAGTTCTTGGGTTCCATATCCGGGTCGGGTAAAAGTCTTGTTGAGGTGTTCTCTCAAAAAATTCCTAGAAGCACTCCCGAGCTTGTTTGATGGCAATTGATGCCTGCCTATTAGGTATTATTTAACTTAATTGCATCGTGGTGATTTGGGAGTACAATGGTATACTTCTACCTAACCCTTCTAGGAATACGGGCTTGATAATACCTATGTTGTAATGTACCTACCTATTACATTTACACGTGCTAACCTAAGTTGGCGGACTATTTCAGGTGTTCGGAGAGATTAATTAGCTCTTCAGGGGTTCTAATGATGTAAAATTGCCTATTTAGCTCAGTAAGAGATAAGCATACTCATTTTTCTAAATATGTTTAAATTTTTAAAGATAGAGCTACCACGGAATACTTTTAAAAAGAAAAAAATGAGCCGTCGCGGGACGCCTGGCAGATGTGAAACATCGAAAATATTTTGTACAGATAATATGCATAAAAGGATAGTTTACGAAAAGAAATAAATATGGCATAATCAAAAATAAAATAAAGATAAATGTTAGGTATTCACTGAATATGTATTTTGTAAATAAATATTTTTTTATTTTTCTTTAAAATGAACCTGAATGTCTTGTTTTTCATCATGCCAAATTTATTTCCTAAAACCTCCTTTCATGCATATTTTATATTTTTGTTTCATACTATCATATAGTGGCTAATAGTCGGTCTGACCCACCCACCCACCACATTAGGTGTTTCACATCAAAAACCAAACAATACGTGTGGGGAATCCAACTTAGGACCAACTGTTCACCTGCTTTTGTGAACCAAAGGCCTATGAGTTAGTTGACGCAGAGTGATTTAAACTTCTTCAACAACTATACGAAATTAACCATTTTAATTAGGTACTAGCTGTTGCCAGCGACTTTGTCTGCGTATATTTTGTATTTATTAACTACGTAGTGTTTTGCTGCAAAAGAAAAAATAGACCTATGTCCTTCTCTAAAACTCAGACTACCTCTTTGCAAAATTGTATAACGATCGGTTCAGTAGTTTAGTCGTGATGAGGTAACAAACCGACAGACAGTTATTTATAGTATGCGTGCTATAAATTTAATTTAAATTTTGAAATAAGAAAAACAATGTCTAACAGTTTTCATTTGTTTACTTACACAGAAATTTACGTTGACCATATTAATCGATTTAAATAATTGATTTCGTTGAAAATATAATTCTAAATAACGGTGCAAATACCTTTGAATAATACGAGTTTGTACATAAATCCCTAAATGGCCAATTTGGATTTCCATTTCGCGTCATCACTTCCGTAATGATTTCAATCTACATTCTGATCGACGCCATTTTGAAAATCGCGTGTGCTCTTCGTATGGGGGAAGTATTGCCTTCAATTAATCAAATGTTGCAAATTGACAATGTGTAAAGGGAATGTTGATTGGTTCGCTGATACCAGCGGGAAAGCTCTCTTATCTGTACCGGTTTTATTGGAGGGAAAATGTAAAAAGATCATACTCATACAGTCAGTAATACAGTATAGGTTGCTAGACTTCATTATCGAGAACCTTATCAGGAGTACTGTCAGGTGTGCACATTTCTTTACGATGTTTTCCTTGACCGTTAATCGTCATAATCAAATTCTGATTTGCACATGAAATCTGAGCTGCGGACAAGGTTCGATCTCACACTTCTCCATGGAAGGCAAGCATTCAACCGCATAGCTATCACTGCTTATTGTATTCGATATTTATTGGAAATTAATCTTACCCACAAACACGGTATTTCATTCTGATTTAAAAAGAAAATTTACGACTGGAATATAAATCATACATGTTTATCAGGATAGGAACACGTATTGTTGCGCGTCGCGTGTCGCTCGCATAATTTAGCGTATTACAAATTAAACGAAAGCGCTTACAGCACGTATACGACATCACATACTTAAAGAGCGCAAAATATTCCTATCCCATAGGTAACAAATTTGACTGCTTCATTGGTCTAGTGGTCGCAAGCGCGACTGCTGAACGTGAGGTCCTGGGTTCGAGTTCCGTGTCGAGCAGTGAAGAAGAAATTCTGAGTCCGGAACTGTGCCCGGTAAATGGCAAGCTCGCCCCTTATTACATGGGACTCAATAACGGCATTGGTGAAATGTGGGTGTACATAGTTCAACTCTGCCTAACCCTTCGGGGAATACAGGCGTGATGCTATGTTATGGTACGAAGTTTTGATTGGGAGTGAAAGAAGAGGCATCCGTAGCTATCGATCTGCGAGGTCGCTACGTCCTTGCGGTCATTGGTCTCGGATGAATGACACCTGGTTAGACATACTCGTAAATACTTATTTTCTACTCAGAACAATGAACCAGTAAGTATTTATGCTTGATTAGGCTTTGTCTTTTCAACGTGTGTTCAGAAACAGCACAGGGCAATTGGCAACACGACTGGCCTTCTGATTGGTATCGCCGAATCAATTTCCGCACGGAACAAATATTTCTATGGCCAACACATATATAGTTGTTTAGAGTCTGGGTGTGTTTGCAGGTTAACACCGTGTACATGACACTAGAGAAATCATACAGAGAGGAAACGTTTCTGAAAGCCTTGACTGTACTTTTCATAAATTTTTCGGGACTAGTGTGAGGATATATCTACACTCCAGTCGAAATGATGTTTACTTAAAAGACAATGACTAAATTAGACGTTGAACTTATACCATGATAAATAACTGGTGAGTTCAAGTGAACGCAGCATGTCGGCCAACGGGCGCATCTCACGATATAAAGTCAAATCAAATCAAATCAAATCAAATAATATATTTGTGATTCACAGGTAAAATAGGTCTTAATTAAGTATAAAAATGGAGTTCATTCTGTGATCAGCCTCATGGGCATACAAATGTCAAAAGCAAAATAAGTTACTAACATAAATGTTTACCAAATTCGGGAGTCAAACCTAGGACCTCATGCTCAGCAGCTACGCTTGCCACCACAACAGCAAAGAGCTAATCCACATACTTAAAAAAGTTATAACTGTAATGAATAGGGGTAAAAGTTGGCGCTTAAATTATAAATTAATTAACAATGAAAGGCTTGTTGGAGTGCATTGTAGCAATTACTCTAAGATTGCGAGACTCCAATGCTACGGGCAGAACGCCAACAGCCTAGACGGGCATTTTAATAATTATGACTTATTTCATTAATACCCGGTACGTGGCGCTGCCTCGATTGTCTACAAATTAATGCAAGCGCCTTTATGCAAACAGTGAACAATCGTTTCATTATTGTTATGAATCAGACTGTTGTTTATGAGTCTATCTTCTTCTTTTCTTGAAAATATTTTTCCAGTAACTACATAATTATAATATTTAAAACATAAAATGGAATTGACAAATCACTATCACATACTATTATCAACGGTAACATTAATAGTGCTTTCTATGTCATGGTTGTGGGTACTGTAAAAAAACATCCAAAAATATTCTTGCTCGATTCCCAGACCATTATAAAGCATTTTTTTATTTTGAGAATTGTCTCTCGCAGTTATCTCAGGGAGTTTTCACTGCTTAACCGGGCTAATGGCGAAACCAGAAGAGCCTCCAGCCCTTTTATAAAGCTATTGATTTTAAACCATAAGTCCAAAGCGGTAACAAAATGTAAGTGAGTAATCCAACTTAGTAAAACGATAATTTCTTAATTTCGACTTAGCTAAACTTACTAACTGTGAGCTATTATTCCAAATTTATTATACCCGCCGGTTATAACGATTAAGTAGTAAATTAACTAAAGGAATCAGATAAAGTTTAAGCTTATTTCTACGAGACACAATATATGATTTATAGGGCTTTAGAGGCTTACAACCCTGACCTTTTAAGGTTTGATTATAATGCCACCACACGATGGAGAACAGTACCTACACAATGTTAAATACCTCTACGCAACATTCTTCGAAATAATTGCGGGGCTTAATATGCTCAGTGTACATTAACTGTGACAAAATACATTGCTAAATATGAACCTTATAAGTATTATTTTAAGAATCGTCAATTATCTGGTTCATAAATGTTATCATTTGTGTTATGATTGTTCAAAGTGGCCTCTTGAGTTCCGCTGAAATTAATAAAATAGTATTCAGTGCTATTTTATTCTTTCATCAATATTTTATACATTCCGCTTATATAGATGCTGTAAAAATGTGCAATACCTACTGCAATGCTCTAAGTGCTCATATCAGCACCATGGAAGACTTCAACCTTGACACTGAAACTGACTGGACAACGCAAAAAGGGTAGCCACCTACTAGGCTCAAATGAATTTGACCACTGACACGAAAAGACAAAGAAGGAGTAAAACTGTACCTACTAAATTAAAAACAAAACAAGCTACTGCGCTACGATGCCTTAAGAAAAAATAAGTACTAAGCATATGTAACATGACAAAGTAGTGCCTATAGGATATGACTACAAAATTATTTTCAAGTAATATATAAAACTTGTTCTGAATGTTTTCACCTCTATTAACGTATTACCCACCTACTATTTATTTCGTAACCTATTTGGAAGGTAATAAGGTACAAATTTCATATAACACAAGCAAACTGGGTGCTCATTGTTCCTAATATCACTTAAACCCTGGCTCCATTAAATTCTGTATTTTAAAGTTATAAATACTCTCCATTCTACTCTTTTCCATCAAGTACTAATCCCAATTGCCGCAATACATAATTGAATAACCGACTTTAAGCAAAATCCGACCTCAACCAAAGTTATTCCACCTAAACGATTGCCAGGAATTTCCATTAATTTAAAGGACCCTGAACTCAGTATCGAATTTCTCAGAATATAACTTATAGGTTTATATACAGAACTAGCTTCCACCCGCGGCTTCGGTCGCGTGGTTTACGAACCCGTACATTTTTTCGGGATAAAAATAACCTATCTGCTACTCTAGACGATATATAATCTATATCTGTGCCAAATTTCATCTAGACCCGTTCAGCCGTTCTGGCGTGATTGAGTAACAAATATCCATCTGTCCATCCATCCTCACAAACTTTCACATCACTACATAGTATAAAACAAAGTCGCTTTCTCTGTCCCTATGTCCCTTTGTATGCTTAAATCTTTGAAACTACGCAACGGATTTTGATGCGGTTTTTTTTAATAGATAGAGTGATTCAAGAGGAAGGTTTATATGTATAATAAATTACGCGGGCGAAGCCGCGGGCGGAAGCTAGTTTATAATATAAGGAAGATTAGTAGGATTAGTAGGATAGGATAGGATAGGATACAGCGTGTTAGTATCGCTTTGAACCTCTAATGCCTCGTCAAGGGAACTTAAAGAGTTTTATAATGTATATAATATATATAAGCTATGTATCAGCTAGCATACACTCAGCGCTGTATATGAGTCTCCTTAGTAACAAGTTAAGAATAGTCATGAAGGGTGACTTCCACAATCACAACGGACGATGAGCAGCTTGGTGATCAAGTTACAATAAAAATATCAACCAACAGCGGAGCAGAGAAGAGAAATCTGTCGAATGTTACTATTTAAAATATTTCGAATACTCCACTCCGCTCAAGCGCTCCGTTTTCGACAGCTAGCTTTTGACTAGTCTCATACACGTGCCACACGCAACTGTTGTTTCGGTTTGTTCAAAATTCGAATCAATGTAAAACGCGTTTTGGGCCGTGCATACATTCCATCCGCTAGTTCAATTATAGGAGGATGTTTTGACGTAATCCTTTCATCGCCTATCAAAACTCCCACGCAGAGACTCTTTAGGTGGATATTAAAAACTCAAAAATAGAAAACGAAAGGATCCGTATGTAAATAGACAAGCGGTTAATGACCTTTCCCTAATTGCTAGATTAAAATATCAATATGCTATTTATAGAATTCAGTTTGTATACAATAAGACATAGACATAGTTTGTTCCCATGGGCATCGTAACATACAAATATAGGATTTTATGTGACAATCATCATCATCGTCATTATCCTCAGCCCACATGCATCAGCTGCTGGACATAGCCATCTCCCAGTAATCGCTATCAGCCAACTTTCGCAATTGACAATATTTAATAGAAATTCCGAAATGTAAAAAAGTGGGAGGAGCTCTATGCAAAAGTATATATATTAATGTGGACCTACCTATATAAAACAGATCTAGAAGAAAACAGTCAGAATGGCGGAATTACTCAACGCTATGGTTTTCTGTAGAAAAGGTCGTGGGATTGTTCTCCGTAAGGATATTAGTATGACATATGTCCATACAAGGAATTGTTTTATATAAAGAAGAAAATACGCTTTATCTAACGAAATATATAGAATTCGTAAAGGCACTTGTGTATCCATAGCTTGTGTACCTTACCTATTTAGTTCTTATTTATCAATAGAACTCCAACATCTAAGCAAAAAAAAAAAACAGTAAAAGTAATTAAACGTATCACCTGACCGGTACAGCTCGATAAGACGTTGGTCTAATTGCAATTAATTAACTCCGAAAGCCTTTGTATCCATCGTAATGAAAATATAACCTTTTAGCTGAGAACTCTCGCCAAACGCTCTCTCTTACTTAAGAAATAGATTCTGCAGAAAAGTATGCTTTAGAAACTTTTTGTCATTTTTTCTTCAAATTACTTAAGGAAACTGGCTATCGTGGTTCTTGCGGGAAATAAACTAGTTATGCTATATTTTCCATTAATCATTATGAGTTGGTAAAAAATCACTGTTGATATCTGAAATATTGCCGTTGCCTGGGCAGATGGACTGGTGACAGCAATATCTACGTATGTTGTTGCAAATCACGAGCGCGCGTCTTGTGACTTTTACGGACATTGAACTAAGGTTCAATTTCAAATAATTTTAAATAATTGTAACACATTGCGCTCCTGCTCACAGGTGAAGAGGGTGTTGTGAATTCCCTCGTAATAAGTCGTAGTTATAACAGCAAAATAACCTTTAAGTACTTGTATGAAAGAGTCAAAAAGCCCTGGCAATGTAAAGAGATCAATCTTTTAATTAATTATAAACAACTCCACGAATCGATTGTGGTTTTCATCGCGACCTGAATAATGATATTTTCAGGTCATCGATAAAAGTAATATCTTCTTAATTGGGCCTATTAATTAAAAGATTTATAAAAATGTATAGTTACAAATAAAATGAATCATCTGAAAACAATAAAAAGCGCTTACAAAGCTTAAAGGGACCTCTATCAAAATTGTTATAATAAGCTTATATTTTTCACTGAACTAACAAAAGGATTTTAACTCGAAACAAAATTGAATGATTTATTTCACGTTTTCGCGTCACGAAAGCGTTTTGAATTTTTGTAGAGTTGTACACATACATAAATAATTTATGTTTTGTTCCCATATTGCTCTAACGATCGCAAGCGCGGCTACTGATATTGAGGTCTTGGGTTCGGACCCTGGGTTCTGGACCTGGACCTGCAAAACTATAGGTAAAATAACCTCAACTTTTACGTCCCAAGCAACGAATTAGACGGTTAGTACCTCGCTTTTTTAACGTTACTCCACACTAAGGTATCCTGTATCGTATACAAACACAAATCTTTAAATTTACACACACACCTAGAACCGAAACAACTATATTAAGACCATACTAATAATTGTTTTGTGTGGGAATCGAACCCTCCATACAAACGCACAACCCCAGCCCCAACGGTGCCATCTAAACACTACACGCGGTTTTTTCGTTATTATGAAAATTCAGTAGCAGCACGGAATCTGGAATTGTGCCCGATAAATGGTAATAGGCTCGTCTCGTATCACAGGTGACTCAATAACGCCATCGGCGAAATTTGGGTGTATAAAAAAGTACAACACAGCCTAACCCTTCAGGGAATACAGGCGTGATGCTATGTTATGTGCACATTAAAGTTATAACTTTATTTGTGCTGCGATCACAATCTCCCATACCTTGGTAATAATGTTATAATACCAGGAGTTGAAGAAGCTTACAGTGCCAGATTAAGCAAGCGCGGGGCCCGTAGCAAATTCCATTGAGAGGCCCTGAAGTATAAAGTACCCGTTTACCGTATAAAATTCTGTGTAATATTTTCGCCAAAAAAATAATCGGTTACCGATTGTCTTGGTCGGAAAACAGGTGTAACGTTTCACGTTTTTGTAACATCAAGTAAATTCAATGTATCACGTCTCAATAAGTTTCACTCCAAACATTTTTGGGTTTGAATACGCGGGGCCCTTTTGCGCGGGGCCAGTAGCCATTGCTACTCTTGCTACGTGGTTAATCCGGCACTAGAAACTTATATGATGATCTGACATTCACCAAGCAGCCATTTTCACAAGCTAATACGACAATCAGAAGCACGATCTCCTCTACAAAAGCCAGAGAGCTCATCAAATGAACAAGATTATATCAAACATCAGATAGGGAGCTACACCTCGCGACACACAATGACTGTAATTACATAACATCATAACGCCTGTATTCCTCGAAGAGATAGGCAGAGGTATACTGTATTTCTTTTACTAGGGTACGTCTTAAAACTGCGATTAGACACCGGAGGACGGGAGCAGCATCCTGTCACTAATCGGTGAGCCACTGCGATCCCCAGGCCGCCTGCCAGCGTAGGGATTATGGCACCCCCCCCCCCTTGGGGGAGGCCTTCATTCAGTAGTGGACGCCTTTTGGCTGATGATGATGATGATACTGTATTTGTATTTCGCTGCCACCGTTATTAAGTCCCATGGAATAAAGGTCGAATGTATTGAAGTCTACAGGGAACAATTCAAAACTCTAGACCTGGGAATCGAACCAGAACCTCGTGCTCCGTAGCCGTACATGCGACCACTGACAACAATAACTGTCTTTAGTAAATACAGAAGACTTTTAGGCACTATACTTATATAGATTTCAAGGTCGTGTAATCTTATTATGATGATGATAATCTTATTATGACCCGGGTATGTCTTAAAACTGCGGCCAGACACCGGAGGACGGGCAGCAGCGTCCTCTCACTAATCGGTGAGCCACTGCGATCCCCAAGCCGCCTGCCAAGCGTGGCGATTATAGCAAACCCCCCCCTTGAAGGAGGCCTTCGTTCAGCAGTGGACGTCTTCTGGCTGATGATGTTGATGTTGTTGATGTTGTAATCTTAGGAAAACCAAACATTTTGTGTTGGTGACTTTAAAGCGAACAAAATCTTTACCTGTCATTCTTGCCATAATATAAGATTAATATGGATTTATCGTTATATATACAACACAATATAGATTGCCTCATAGATCTTGTGGTGACAAGTGCAACTGCTGAGCATGAGGTAACGTTCGATTTTTTTCGAGTTTTATTGGGATTTTCTATATAGAAATTATCAGTGGCAGCACGAAGTCTGAAATAGTGCCCGGTAGATGGCAATTGGCTCGCCCGTTATTACCTGCGACTCAATAACGGCATCGGCTAAGTGTTGGTGTATAATAGTACATCTCTAGCTAACCCTTCAGGGAATACAGGCGTGATGTTTTGTTATGTGTTTATGTTATATCCAATACAAATCGGTATCTATATACAAATATCTATCAAAGAACAATCTTATACCTTATGTACATATTATTATACATCGATCACACATTTCGATTGTGATGCAATAGCAATCATCGCATCGAGGTCAGTAAAACTTGCACGAACACACACAGCAAGCTACTTGCATGGAGATTTAGCAACATACATGTGGGCGTGTCAAAACTATATGTCACCTGGAACTTGGATGCTAGCTAATGTTTCGCTTGCAACGTGCAACTTTCGTGGAAGTTACCAGGATAAACAAAACACTACCGTTAGCCATGATTTTGTCTCGCAGTAACGGACAAATATCCCAATCTACCTACCATCGTATCTGCGACCATATATCATTTTTTAACCCGAAAATCTTGTGACAGCATTTCCATCCGTAAATTGTGTCGTTTCACTTTTTACAGCCGCTACTGGGCCGTAGACACGAATATCATTTCTGATGTGCGTTTTTTATGTGTGTGCGTGTTTTAGCTAATGGATATGTAATGTTTTTCCCGCTACCTATGTCAAACGAGTTTCACACTACACTGTATGTTTAGAATAAGAAAATGGGTTTAAAAATGTGAGTTATGATAAAGTATTACAAGAATCATGAAAGTACAGAAAGTATGCGAAAATACATACTTTATTGTTTTCTTTAACATTAACCACATGTCAACGTTTATGCGAAGCGGGCGCCATTCCAAAGTACCTGGGGAAGGCTCCGCGGGTGATGAAAACAAGAATGAAAATATTAAGAAAATATTAACTGAGATATAATATTTTTAGAAGCTTACAAAGGTTTAAAACCCCTGTGAATTGGATACATCAGAAGATATTTTATATAATTATTATTAAAATTGCTTTTCCTGTTTATTTAAGAAGGGAAATATTACTTTTCCCCAATATCCTCTTCTTCTTAGTACATATGTTATATTTAAATAAAATCAAGACTCAAATCTGAACAGCCGTTAAAATGTTAATAAGAAAGGGAAAGAGTAATCGTACACAATTAATTAGTCTACTTTATACTTAATGTTCGATTGCCACATCGAGATCTAAATTATTTCAAGTTATTTCTAACACTAGTTAATTATCAAATTTAGTAAATAAAAAAGAGAAATTCAATTCAACTAAAAGAAACTATTGATTTATCACAGAAAATATCATTGTTCAGCTAATATTTTAAAATACGATTCTTTGTGAAATATTAGAATAATAGAGAAACATTAAAGAAATTAGTTTAATTTTAATTACATTATGTCAGCATCAGGAGTAGGGGTGTTTATAAGAGCAGTGACCGAAACTACAATGTCTGACTTCATCTTAGCTTTATTTATGTAGCCATGTTGTACATAATTAGAATTATCACTATAAAAATATAAAAGCAAAAACACTTAGTGTAATTAATCTAGATATTCGAGATATCATTATGTCTGCGCATTTTAAGTATCAAAATGTTGACAACCTCTTGCCAGAGGTTAGTAACCTTTTCAACATTTTACGTTAACATTATAGAAGAGCTAACAGGTTTCACATGTTAAATAAACACTGAAAACATTTTTTTGATTTTATTATCACGTTTAAAAAAGGTTTTTATGTAAACATTTAACCTTTTGCAACCTCAACTTGCCTCAATTAAAATCTTAAATGAAAGTCTAAAAACATGTTGCCAGAAATACACAAAAAGATGACCAACGGCGTAGTCCAGTAAGCGTTATAAAAAAAACTTGCTATCTCGTTTCAAAAATTCTTTAAATAAGTTACTAATTTAATAAAATTGCTCAATCTATCCCCTCTGACCTTAGTTATCTCTAAAACGCCTTGACCCCAGAGATTCGGTTAACTTGAGGTAATATTTTGTTACTTTTTCTACGAATAAGGAAACCAAATTTAAAAAATATTAAAACCATATCTATTTTGGTATTCCGATTCCGTCAAAATAATAAATTCACAGCCAGTATCCCCAAACAAAACGAAAATAAATAAAAGTTGAACGTCAAAGGCGCCATTCCAATTTAAAAAAAAAAGCTTGGTGTCAACAAAAATTACAACTGTATTCATTTTACGTACACAACCGTTTGCGATACATGCATATTTTTTATTGGTCGGCATAAAAATCACATTCGTGCTCGCGTCGCATCGAAGCCAAATTTTATCGCGCCATCCATCGCTCGTATTTCTCTAGAGTCGAAATCTATTTTCAAACAAAATAAGAAAAGGTTGCGAATATAAAAAAATGTGTTTATAAAAAAAAATACATAGAGTGGTAGACTGGGTGTCGGTAGATGGCGCCGATTAGGAGACGGGAGGTGAGGAAATGAAAGATATCTCATTGCGATGAAAGACTACCAGTGGCGGAAACAGCCGACTATCGACTTGGCTATGTAGTGTGAGTTGAGTACTCGATAACTCAGCTTCCTTTGGTTTAGTGATGAGCTTATGATTATCGATATAATCAATGAGAAATTTTATAATAAAATACATTCTTATTGTGCATTTTAGTCAAGTTATTTTTACATATTTCTTCGTAAAATACTATCATCTACATTATTATAAATGCGAAAGTAACTCTGTCTGTTTGTTACCTTATCACGACTAAAGTACTGAAAAGTCAAAAAGTACAGGCTATGTATTGGTAAAATTTTATACTGTTGGAAAAGCTAGGGCAATGTTAATAATATTTTGTTGAATCGAATACAACAGACCCAAACAAAAAGTATTGTAAAGACAGCTATGGCCAGTAATGTACAATCAATGACTAAACTAAATTTGAAATGCATGACATTTTACAAATGGCAGGCGTCCAAGTGAACTGAATTGAAAAATGTGACATTAAAAACTCGTTACATGCAACATTGACATCCATAAACCGATATTTACACAATGAAGTCGCTATTTATGTTGTACTTATTGTAGTAAACAAACACTGTATTGTTAAACTAACTGTACTGTTAAAGTATGAATAGCTTAAGCTAATGTAGACGGGCCTAGCTTAATTGCAATAAGAGGATAAAGTCTTACAATAGGCGAAACAAGGTTATTATTGTTTGGCATAGAGACTTTATTCTCATTCTTTCTTTTTTTAAAGAAGGATTCTCTAGGAATAGGCCCTATATAGTGAAGGAACACAAATATATACAAATATACACTGAGACAGCATACAACTAGATATCTATAGGCCACATAAATATTTATTCCATGCGGGAATCGAACCCGTAACACGTATCGGAACAGCCGACCTCTCCTGGCTAGACTAAGCTTCTAAAAACACCGAAACCCTTTCTGACTTTGACTACATTTGTAAAACAACCAACAGTTGAAATACAAAACTACTAGCATTATTTATCTTTGCTTAACCAAATTAATATTTGAGCCAGTAAGCAGGTTCACGTATCGATAGCTGCACATCCCTATGGTAAAACATTAACGATGATAAAATAATGAGATAACACACAGGGGGCGGCACTAATGCTCCACGAACGGAATGAGTCATGATAAACACGTCTTATATACATAATACATATATGTAGTAATGATCACTATACATCAATGTTTAGTTTCTCCTAACCCCATTAGACGACGCGGTTATTTTTTTTTCAGTCAAGGTTATAACTTGTAAAGAAATGTTGACAATGTCTGTCCCTGAGTTGTAAATTAACGGATTGAAAGATCGTAATTGAAAATTTAAATCACAAAATTTAAGCAAAATGTTTATTATTTTTTTCATGATACGTACTCGTATTTAAATATTATCTATTTGTACAGTTAGAATCAAAAAGATGTATCACTTAATAAAATTCAAAAACGATTTTTCGCTACGTGTATACATATTTTTGAAACTGACTGGCTGATAAGATAAATCATAAAGATTTCTAATAAACAACTATTATAATAAAAACAGATGAAAATACTTCCTCCGTTTTAAATTTTCCCCGTAAATACATTAGCGAGTAAGAATCTTCATTTCGTAACACGCAGTGATAGTGATTAATGCACTGTGTTAAGTTAATCATCAAATGAATTCATCGGTTTCGCATCTATAATATTGTGACGCAACCACACAACGTCATCAACATCATCAATCCACGTCAAACAGTTCGCACTATTAAGTAGTTACTCTATCCTAGGAATATTATTCGGAAACCATAACCAACGAGTGTCAACATAAATGGCCCAGGATTTTCCAAAAATAAGGCATAAAATGAACCTGGCCGGCTGTTAACCGAATGAATAAAATTTAAAAACGCCGCATTAATAACCGCCGAGCTCGGAACTCACCTAACTCGTCCTCTTTTCTCAATCCCCTGGTTTGGACAAGGTTATATAGCGAACTGCGCGATTCATGTTACTCCTTTTCGCTTATCTTAATCGTTTACATTAACTTAGGTATTAGTTTAGAAACCTGAAAACCTGGATTCTCTAAGAATGGTAAAAATTAGACGACAGTGAAACCGGAAAACAAGTATTACGGCGGAATATAGCAGATGTTTTAATTGGTGGTAAATGACTTTGCTATTGAACTGTTAAATTCACGTTACTTTTAACGGAGCCGTAGAATCAAACAGTGCGGAACGATTCAAAATGATATCCCATATTCGTTCCCGCTCCGCTCCGCTCACGCTACAACCGCGACCAGAGGGCGTCACCTTAATGTCGCACAAAACTGGGTCACCACAATTATACCTCAGACGCAGCTTGACACGGTTTAATTTATCTAACAAATTAATTCACTTTAACTTGCAAACGTTTGATTAATATTTTAATGTACACTGTAACTCTTACATAGCCATGAAACTCTTAATGGGGTTCTGAAGATATTATTTATGTATCCGGATTTGCATTTCATAATATAAATGCCAGTTTTATGATTTAAATCGCTGGAGGATTTCGTGCAGGTCAGCCGAGGTGCCCTTGTTACAAGGCTAAAGGCCAATTTTACATACTTTAATAAACGAGAATTTGATAGGACGAGAACTTAATCGGGTAAATTGGGTGTTGTAGTACTTTGTACTAAAACGCTTAATTAATCTAGTGGTTACGCGTAGTTCAGAACTGGTAGTGGTTCGAAACTAGTACAGCGTGTTCTATACCGGTATATATAAAAAAAAAAAACAAGTCCGATAAGTCGTTGGTTAAAGTTTTCTCATACAAAAATATCAAGATTT
Source organism: Shargacucullia verbasci (assembly GCA_947562105.1). NCBI lineage: Eukaryota > Metazoa > Arthropoda > Insecta > Lepidoptera > Noctuidae > Shargacucullia > Shargacucullia verbasci. The sequence continues at coordinate 5,622,557 of OX387289.1, read as the reverse complement.
AAATAACGAACACGTAATAGCGAACAAATTTTGGTCAAATAAGCTTACCTATTTTGGCCGAATGTCGTACCACCATAGAAAACCAAATTGATAAGGATAGGTTGATGAGAACACATCTTAAATTACTATATAACTTATTTCATATTTATTAATCAATCTCGCTGTTTCCCGCGACTTAGTCTGCGTGTTTTTTTTTTTGTCTATAGCTAAAAACCATTCAGGTGAATCCATGTATACAAAATAAATTCAAATTCAAATTCATTTAATTCAGACAACAGTGATCCATATATAAATAAAAATCATCAATATCGATTAAGCCATTTAGAAGAAGAAAAATTACGAACACGCACACCAGAATCATATTTATGATCAAACTAAGACTTACATAATAGTTTTTTATTTTTTTAAATCCACCAAAATGAAATTTTTCACAGCTTCATCCGCTTGTTATGTAGGACAGTCTCTATCGTTTATTTAGTTACAACAGCCCTTAAACAAATTACTGTCACTCCAAATCTCATCCCGCACTTGATTCAGAATTGTTTCATTTGAAAAGCGCCTGGAGAGTCATCTAATGCGTCTAAACGACGTAAGCAAGAGGAAATCATAAAAACAAGTTACCAATCTTTATTAAACGCGGCCGCTGGGATCCGCGTTACCTACCGTGGTGAACGTTAGCGCTCTAAAAGCATATTTTTCTTCCTTACCCCTCCCTTTTCCCGTTTTATTCGTTCATTGTATGTTTATACGACGTATAAAAGTTCTGTATGTAAAATATTGCGAACATTACCTACTGGAGTTACACTTACAAATGGATGAGTGATATCTCTTGTCTTGTTTCGTAATTTTATCGCGGGATTTATATGTGTGTGTGTACTTATTTACATTAAGCTCGGGTTTTCTGTACGTGAGGTGAACAAGTGACTTTTAGATGGTAACATATCAGCTTGGTACATAATGTGCCTAGAGTAACTGTAGTAATATAACAGTTATGTTTTGATGCGATTTATCACCAAAGCTTCTGACGTTTCTCTGTAACTGTTTAATATCATCGCATTATCATTAGAAATCAACTATTAATAATCCTTTAGCCATAAGGTTTTGATGGTACTCTAAAGGAACAAGAAGGCCTCTGACATTCCTCATATGGCTACAGCTTTTAAAAGAAATCTTACCCAAAGACAAACGTCAATTTCTCATTCTGCCGATCGGTAACCGACAGCATATGCTAGAGAATATACAAGAACTAATCTGGCCCAGTCTACGGCGTAGGCCTTCTACGGTATGTGGTCTACGCCGTAGACTCGTAGACCACGCAATGCCAAAAAGTTTTATCTACATACTTACATTTATGCAGAAAAAAGATCTCTAACTTATTTTTATTTTCCCTTTGAGTGAACACTTAGAAATTGAGCCATTAATGTCAAATCGCTTGGAAATTTATTGAGATCAAAAAATTAGGTACAATAAAAGTGTCTCATAGCATTCTAGTTACATTTGCAGAATATATTCGATTGTTATACCTATGACTGCTAACTGCTGAATATGATGTTCCAGGTTTAATTACGAAGTTGTGAATAGCGTTACTCGATTTTTCTGCAAAAGAAATTCTCAGTAGCATGAAATTTGGAACTGTGCCCGGGAGTTGTCAATAGGCTCGCCTCCTATTTCTATGGGACTTACTACATATATGTATAATAACGGCATCGGGATGATATGGGCAATAAGTATGCCTATGCCTCTCTTTTCGGGGAATACAAGCGTGATGTATATATAATTAAAAATAAATAAATTTAACCCATTACTCTCCCACTGGGCAAGGGTATGTCCTCAAAATGAGAAGCGTTAGGCTTTAGTCCATGCTGGCCCGGTGCGGGTTGGCGGACTACACACACCATCAAGAATTTTATGGAATCCTCTCAGGTGTGCAGCTTCCCTACAATGTTTTCCTTCACTGTAAATGCAAGTGATAATCAAATTCTGATCCGCACATGATTCCGAAAAGTCACGAGGTGTGGGCTGGTTTTGACCCTCTTGTTTGGAAGGCAAACGTACAACCGCTAGGCTATCACTGTTTTCAAGTTATCTAATATATTAATTCATGTTAAAATAAAATATTTGTCTTAACCGTCGGTTATCGTGACAAAATAATGGTCCCCATTTAAAAAAAAAGACATATCGGCTTCGTGAGATCCCATCTAAAGAATTAATAATCTGACTCATAAAAACGTCGAATGAAATAAAGAACATATCAGCTAGATCTCGGTCAAACAATGTCGACCTATCAGATAAGTCGAAGGCAATTAAAACTGTCTCAGAAGTTCGCCTTTAAAGTGCTAAATGGAACACTGAAGACTGGAACTCTGAATGTTTTTTTTTTTATTAGTTGATTTTATTAGGAGGGTGATTCGATTTCAGACAATGTTGAGTTCTAAAAACAAATTTAGACAATCTGTTTGTAAAAAAAAGAAATAGATACAGTTGATCCGATTGCATGATTGAATAAATTTGAAAATTGTATTTCGAATATCGATATTGTAAAGTAGGTACATTGTTTTTATTAGTTTGGATTAAATAAAATTGTCAATAACATCTTGCTAGAACAGTTGTTTTCTGTCTGTTGACATAATGCGTTCTTATTAATCTCGGATCACCACAAAAATACTCGTCTATTTATTAAATACTAGCTTCCGCCCGCGGCTTCGCCCGCACTGATTACGAACCCGTGCATTTTTTCGGGTCACACGTAGCGCCATATAGCGTCGTAGCAGTTGCGACTGTCGAAAATTATTTTTCTTTCCCTCGGGTACAGTACTTTTTTTCTACATTAAAGGTACCCTATGTCCTTTTCTGTACCTCTAAAAACGTACTTGCAAAATTTCATGATTATCGGTTCAGTCATTTAGGTGTGAAAGGTAACAAACAAACAAACAAATTTACTTTGGCATTTATAATATTAAGTTTGGATAAGGATTAGGATATCAAAGATAATAATTGGCCACAGCAACAAATATTTTTATAACCTAACAATGTTCTGGGTCTAGGTGTATCATATGAGATACCCTTACCACAATACACTGGTAAGATCGGATAATAAGCTCCAATCATTTCTGTATGTGTCCAAAGCAAAACATTACAAATCCATTTTTATTAGAAGAGAGATCCTCTTTCATTCTTAACACTTTTTCTGACATGCAATAGATTTTCTATTCAGTCGATTGCATGGTTGACTATGTGTTAACTTATCAGACTTTATTTAACTTCGTACTTAAAACCTTAACCTAAACTTAGAATCAATTTCATAGAATTTCTAGTGCTTTATTTCTATTTTCTACATCTAGAACACTTCGCGAAACTAGGGCGGTAATTTATTATTTCCCGCGGAGATTACCGAGTTATTTTAATTAACGTTACTATTTCCGTACTGGACACAAGAAAATAGCTTCAATTACTTCTCCACTCGTCAGTTTATATTGTTTGTCTCTCAGAGAAGCATTAAAACAATTGAGGTGCAATACAACTTGACTAGCTGTGAGCTTAACTTGAAAGCCGCCATAAACAAATCCTGGTATTTCTTCTTTAAAGTCTAAATACAGTAATTGATAATATGTCTACCTATTTTTCATATTCATGGCTAAACAGACGAACTTACTTTAAAGGAACCTCAAAAGGCTGCACCGCATTCTAGGAATTTTAAATAATATTGTTTTCAAACTATCGGCAACCGCATTAAACATACATCAGGCGAAATAAGATTATTAAAGAACTGATTAGCGTGCTCAGTACTTTTTACTAAAAAAAGGCAAAATATTACAAAAATAAACTAAAAGATTTCTACTTAACCTACATACAAGCAAACACTTCAACCACGCTAACATTCATTCGAAGCTAAACCACCCGAGCTTACCACCAAAACTCAGCTAAAACAATTCTTCACGTTTAAAGAGCCGTATTTTCAACTAGCGTCGATCTAAATCACGGAACAAGTTTGTCATTCGTAAAGTTACGGCCCGCGTACCGTTGACCTAGAAAGACTCTTACGCAGACAAGTTTTTCAATAAGAGCCTTTTGAACATACGATGATGGGAAAGTTGGTTTACACGTCCCTACACGCTGTTGCTCGTAATTGGTCCGATAAGTGGCTTGGGATGGAACGTTAATATAAGATGATCGAATCTGAAACTATGTTACTTTGATGACGCGAAATTGGGAACGTGAGACGAGGGAATAACAAACGATATGAAAATCAAAAAAAAACTAAATTAAAACCAATGAGTCACGTAATTAAATACTAGTAGAATGATGAACATGAGTACGTATTTTTCAAAAAAATACGTACTCATGTTATTCTTTTAGGCATGTAATATGATTTTAATAAAGAGAATTCAATTAGAATTCTAAGAAAACATGAATCAGCTGGAACCTAATTCAAGACGCCTAGGCCTTTTCGCTACTTCATATCATTCAATAGAAAATTTACTTTTTAAAAGATTTGCAGACATATCGCTTATGGCAAAGCTACTTATACACATTATTGTTAATGCTTTAAGAACTTTTGTATTTTTATTTCACAACCTATACACCTAGACCATAATACAGAAAGTTAGGAGTGTAAAGTACCTACTACTTATTTCTAAAGATATCCCTGAGCACACCGCAAAAGAAAAATATGTCGGCACTGTATCTAAAGGATGTGTGTCGAACTTCTTAATATATTTCAATCATAAACATTCTGACAGTGCAGTATATATTCGAAAACAATATGGCTTCCAAGTCACAACTTTAATATCACAGAGTACACCATAAGTGCAAACATAAAACAGTGTTATTATGGAGGAAACAAAAGTCAAAACACTTTCCTGTGCCGTAAAGCATTAACCTAAATAACGTAAGTATATATGCAGCCTTCGGAAAACTTCTGGAGAGTTCATCGAAGCTTCTACAGTTTCGTAGCGTCTTCGTCAAACTTGTTAATGAAGTAAAATGTCATGTTGCCGTAGAATTACTTGATGACGTCAAGAACATTTTACTTGGTCCTCAAAATAAAACCGGAAAACTTCCACGTTTAAAAAGAATATTTTTAGAAAACAAACACGACGCCTCGATTATTCGATGTAGAATTATATTCTACCAGCTTCCGCCCGCGGCTTCGCACGCGTAGTTTACGAACCCGTACATTTTTCCGGAATAAAAAGTAACCTATGTGCTATTCCAGACTATAATCTATCTCTGTGCCACATTTCATCGAGATCCATTCAGCCTCAGTTCTGGCGTGATTGAGTAACAAACATCCATCCATCCATTCATCCTCACAAACTTTCACATTTATAAAATTATAGTAGGATTAATACCCCTTATATATAAGGAAAAGAATAATAAAATAACGCAAGCTATTTTTTTACAAACAATTAAATAAATCTCGTAAATCATTAATAACATACAAAATACCGCATTTATTACAAGTGGATCGCATGTCCACCGCATATCGGAGGTTAGATCGGACTCTTAATTAAGAAAGTCAAGCGTCCGGATGGTTGCCTACACCCGCGTCTTATCGCGCCACCCTATAATTGGAGTGACGTCATCCAGAACACACTACATTCATTGATGAATGATAAAATATTCTACCCCTGTTTTGGTGAAGCCTATAAACAGTTAAATGGTCGAAATTGAAAATTATACCCTGCATTCTCTACCAAAATTTTCACGATTGAATCAGAATATTGAATTTTGAATTCAATTGAATTATAATATATCAGTCCCCTGCTGGAGAAAGCCCCCCGGAATATGTGTTAACTGCGAAAAAATTAAGGAACATAATATTATAACGAAAAGTGGGTGAGAAAATTCAACGCCTACGTTAGCGTCGTCACGCGACGCGAAAATAACATTCAGGATCCCTTGAGACCGTCTGTTGTGACGATATTCAGTCGATATCAATGAAAAAGACACTTCATAGAAAACTATAACATATAGCTTTGTTTGTTTTAATATGAATTTCAGTTTGAACGATTCTTTTTTTTTTTTTTTGTTTCTTTCGAGTCGTTTTAAAGATAACATTTTAGCTTTCAATTAACTTAAGCTCATCTGCCTAGCCTTTCCCCAACTACAATTGGAGTCGGTTTCCAATCTACCCGGTTGTGGCTGAATATCAGTATTTTACACGGAGCGACTGCCTTCCGACCTCGGCCACCCAGTAACTGGGAGACACTGATACTCTAAGGTTAGACTGATTGTCAGACTTTTTGGGCTACTGACACCCGTAACGACTGTCATAGATCTTCGTATGACACCCGGGACCAACTGCTTAACGTGCTTTCCGAGGTACGGTGGGGTCTCGATACGTGAAAAATGGTCACCCATCCAAGGACTGACCGCATCAAGCGCTGCTTAACCTCGCAGATCGACCGACCTGCGCGGTAGCTATGTAGCTACGAGGCCCTCCTTATTACCCAGACTATACTAATGACTTCTAGAATTTTCCACTAGATTATTTTTAAACCTAAGTACTTCGTAAAATTAAAACGCTCTAGAAAATCTGACGCCTACGACAGCGCGGCCTACTGTCACGCGACGCGACGCGATAATAACATCTACAATCCCTCGAGACGTCGACGTTGGTTGCAGCGATATTCAGTGACCGAAATTTAACTGAAATTAAGGACACACTGAAGCTTTGCATTCACTGTTACCACCTTACTTTACTGCATCTGTATTTGCTTTGTTAAATTATGCCAACGGCTCAGCAGGTGCCTGCTGATACGATGCGATCAAAATAAGAATAGGAAATAGTTTCCGCCATATTGTGTGACTGTGTCCTAGCTAAATAAACAGTTGAAATTATTTTTAGACATAGTTACTTCACACTTATGGTACTGCAAAATAATTTTGAAAGACGCATTCGTGTAGTGGTCGCAAGAACGACTGCTGAGCATGAGGTCCTGAGTTCGATACCGGAGTCAGCTTCTCTCGGTTTTTCTGTACCAATGGAAATTCTCAGTAGCAGCACGAAGTCTGGAACACAAAGTCAGGTTGATGGTAATAGGCTCGCCCCCAATTACATGGGACTCAATAACGGCATCGGCGAAATGTGACTGTATAATACTTCATCTCTGCCTAACCTTTCTGGGAATACAGGCTCACGTCTGTATTCCACATAACAGCGTCACTGCTGTTATGTTATTTTGATCGTAGTTATACCGGACCGAACGCAAATCTACCATGTGTTACAAAGCAAGTCCATCTGTTTCATGCAGTCCTAGTCCACGCGTTGTGCACGTTGTCGGCCATTGGTCGAAGTGTGCCATAACATCACATTCACACCATAACCTTACCGCAAATTTCACTAATCTGAACTTGAAATAATGACCTTTTTGAATATATAAGTGGAACAGCTATAATTGGCAAACCGAAACTTGTGTAAAAATTACAAGTGTCAGACTCCAGTAATAAATTCTGAAACTTTCCACTGGATTATTTTTAAAACCTCCGCCTTTAAAGTTACACAGCTTTAATTTCTTTAAGAAACTGAGTGGAATCCAGTTTTTAAATTCCTTCACTGGAAAGAGTGCTTTGATCCTGAAACCAACTCTAAGAAAACAGTGTTATTCAAGGTAACATAGGAATTTTATTTTTTGGAATTGTTTTAAAATTTTGATTTGAGTTTCTAATACATTTAAGTGTATATTTACAAACTAGACTGCTAGTTCATAATTGTCGTTAGAGGTATTAGGTTTTATTAATATAAGGCTCTTTATGAGCTTGTTTTTTCATTTCTTACTGTTGCACAACACCTCATTAACTCCTGTAAGAAGCCAGGATTAATTGGAATACATATTATATGTATTTAGGCAGTGTAGATACATATTATTTGTAAATAATGGCAGGAAAGAAGAATTATTTACTATGAAAAGGTTTTGCAAAGTAGAACACATACCTATATAATTCTCAGCAAAAACCATTTTCAGACCGTTATGATTAAAACATTTTCCCGAACAAGGAACTTTATCCTCAGATAATCCTAAACAAAATACCTTCTACATTAGCCGCCATCAAACATTAGAATTCAGTCATTTATCTTGGGAACAAAATTAAGGGACTTGTAAAAACTAATTGGGATACAATGCAAATTGCCGTTCCAGGGGCGTTCAGCCACGGTCAGACGTCGCAAACTGTTCTCAATGTAAATGAAGCCAGGCTGCTGCGAATTTATCTACCGTCAATGGAAAAACAACAAGGTTCTTCTTTTGTTTTTTTATTTTATTTTACCCAAGTATGTATTTGTACCTCTTTTTGAGTCTGTTTTTTGAGACAGCAACAGGAATAAGTGGATGCGGAGCGTATAGTTGTTAAGAGATGGATGATGTCAATATAATATTATGAAACTTTTTTTAATATCAGTTCCGTGTTCATACAAACATATCGTCGTTGAAGTTCTAACACCGTGTACGTAATTTTTGGTGGCTTTGACATTTTGATCCTATTTGCTAGAGAATCGAAAGACGCTTTGTTTCAGCCAATCACAAACAAGCATCGTCCAATAGAAACTCCAAAAATGAAGCTAATATGAAATGGTATTGTACTGGTGTCTGTATTTTTGACATACGTAGTGTCAGAACCGACATGACATACGTGATATCGATAAACATCTGACTGCCGTATTGGGCGTGTAGTCGCTAGTGCTACGCTAGTGTTATGTTATTATTAGGCAAAATCTAGCTACATACCGCCAGTGTTTCGTGTCGGTCAAACAATTGTATCTCTACAGCACCTAGTATTGAATATACAGAGTGGTAAGAACCTCAATACACAAAATAACATAGGATGACAGTATAAACACACGCAAAGAATAATTTAAAAAACAAAAGTAAATCCATTTAAGAAACCTGGTCAGGACAACAAAATCTAAAGTCATTCAGTAATGTTTGTAAATCACACACGAACTCATTTATTTTTTTAGTTAGCCCAAAGTGTCCATCTCTTGGACGAAGGCTTCCTATAAGTTCCCCATATACAGTGAACCAGTTTCTCAGTACTCGTCCAAGCTATATCGCCACCTCTTTGTGTCTACCTAGCAGTATCGACTAGCCTCGGGCACCCATTGTTTAATGTATTTGTATTTTTGTTTGTATAAAAGATGTTGCCTCACATGCACAAACACAGACCGGGAACAACTATCTGTTGGCCATACAAATATATTTTATTACGTACGAGAATCGAACCCGCAGCAGGTAGCGCAACACTCAATTGCTTAACTGGGACACCCGTGTCGTCAAATTTGTGTAGAGATTTTTTCCACCGGACTTTGTACATTAATAAACATTAAGATAACCATTAATCTACTCTTACCTAAAGAAAGTTACATAAGGTAGTTATGTAAATAGGCCCTTATGTACTTACAACTGCCTACTAACTTTATCTACTTGACCGATTTCAATAAATTAGGGTTCATTCGATTGGGCTTAGTCACGCAATATTAACGAAAGTAGGTTGCCTAGAAAAATATTCGAATATAAGAACAAACGCCTACTATTTTTAAAACCTTCCAAAGATATTATTTTTGCCCAATAAGACATTTCAGCACTGATATTGAGAATAATAACCTCATATAGAAAAAAATATCTTCTCTATTATACAAACAGTAACTCTAAGCCAAAAGTATGGATTACAGAGATTTACAACAAGCTTCCAAACTCAAGTAACTCATAATGATAACGCCATCAATTTAAAGTGTTTTCAAAGCCCCCGAGCGTTTACTTTGGCAGCAAAGTAAAATCGATAGAAATAATCCTTTTCACATGCATTATTCATCAACATTAAATCCATAAAAAAACTAGTGAAAAATGGCATTTAATAATACTAATTTCGCACCGTTTTTTTAAACAGAGATTATGAACAGAAAATATTGTGCCATCAAGCAGAATAATAAGTTTGTTCTCATAGCGAAATTTAATCCGATAAATCCGGCAAATATCCAGAGTGGCATGTGAAAATGTTCATAGTTGCATCGTACCGACTTGGCAGTCAATAAAGTCTGTTATACTGAGCAGTATGATATACCATTGTCTAGCTGGGTCGGGCGCCTCTCCCAGACCGAGATTGGTATGAATAATGCCACTGTGTACAAAGGACAGTAGTTCAGTTTCGTCCCAAAATGGATTATTCTAACCCGTTACGTAACTCTTGTTAGAACAGACGTATGTGTGTATTCATATTGAGACGGTGCATGGAAAGCGTTCATAAAAGAAAAAGGGATTTGTTTGGTCTTATGTGAATGTGTTGTCGTCTAAATGTGAAGAAAACTTTCTAATTTTCTTACATAATGTAAACGTGTCTCGTGGTTTATGTCAATTGTCAATTAAGTGACGTACCGACTGATATCCACGTGGGACAAAAGGCTTTTTTAAGCTAAAAGATCTAACGTTGACGTAATTCTTAAGATTATTCAAATTAAAATTTTCATATCGTGCTAACTTTGCGCAGTTGTGGCGAGAGATAAGGGAGAACAAAGTAGATACTGTATGTAAAAGTAAAACTCGACCAAGCGGAAATGTAACCTTTGTACTAAATCAGTTGACTGGCAACTTATATCTATTTATAAATTATAAAATGGGGCTATTTGGGAAACACGGGACAATTTGGAACTAACATTCGTTTTTAGAAATTTTGACTTATTTTCTAAACTAAATCAAAAGTACCTTCGTCATTGAAAGCATACTACACTACCGCTGTTTAAAAGCAGTTACTACTCCATAAGAAGCACACATAATGATCCGTTTACTAAATTTCAATTAGCCCAGCGTTTCTGAAATAACCCCATTTTACGGTAAATGTATTTAATATTTCGCGTCTTAGGGCCGATTTTTCAGTCGTCCGATAATGTATATCTGAGGAATAAATATGGCGGTTTGACATATTTTCTATACACTACTACTACTACACGTATAATTACGACTGTAAAATCGGCCCATATAAATATTAAATGCCAAATATGTATATCATAACAACTAATAGTACCTATTCTCGATAATTTCTCCCAATTGAGCATATGTTAAAGAAGTGAGTGAGGGTGATAAATATGTATATAGTTCCATATACATATATATCTATCTCCCTCACTCAAACTTCATTTACTGTAACATTGTCCACTGCGGGGGTTCAATGCGCCAGTGAATTCATCATCTCCATCCTGTCGGGTTACATCAGCTATCTGCACAATATTTCGGACATAGGATTATGATACAATTCTGTATTCAAATCATCTGACACTGGACCTAGTTTCAGATCATTGGATTACGTCATAGCATTGTGCCTGTGCCGACAATGTAGGGTTAATATATGGGTATGTAGGATTGAAGTCATTGGGATAATGTAATAGGAATGATTTTCATTCTAACGCTATGTATATCTGTATTGTGTGAAAGTAGTTACTAAATTTCTTTCTTCTATCGTGTCGATACCTAGGAGAAAAAAGATTGGCCAGTCAGCAGGTGAGAGTCTCACCTGCTGACTGGCCAATCTTTTTTGAGTGAGACTTAATTTCATTGACATCATTTTTACCCGTAAAGTGTCACAAAGAAGACAGAATAAAACATCTTTTTTTTTAGCCAACGGGTGCCCCCTTTTTTTTAATGAGTTAACTTATTAATGGTAAGGAGAATAACGAACATGATTGAATCTGATTGCTTGATAAGACTTGCCAGAGAATATATAAATAATCTAAAAATATTCTCCCGACGTATATCAGGAAAACGTTGGAATAAATAAAAAGATTTTGTAACACTCTGCAATGTTACATAATGATAATATTGACACAAAAACGAGGATTTCCGGGAAAATGTGTAGGGCCACCGATAAGGGTATCGTGTTTTTTCACAAAAAGCTGCGAGGGGCAAAGGCTATTTCATATGGGAGTAAAAACTTGAGCAATTGATACTTGGCTGGCCGATATGTATTTTATACTAGACCATATATACTAGATATATACTATAGACCATATATATAGATATATACTAGACTATATTTATACTACCCGGCGTGTGCTACTACGCTAAAAAAAAGAATGCATGGTTTTAGTGTCTAAAACCATCTTCGCATTACTGCCTTTCTAATGCAACCGGTTTGGGGCACATCGGTTGGATGGTTTCAAAGTCTATAACGGACATACGTAGAAACAATTTTCGGGTTTTTTATATATCTAATGGAGAACGATGTTTAGTCTCTCAATTGATTACCGCAGTACTGAGTTAAGGGTAAACAACGTGATAACCCTATCGCTCAGCTGTGGCTCACGCCGACATATATTTATGTGTTTTGTACAGATTTCTGCAACATATCGCCATAGCATAATTTTCTACCTGTACCTCTATTATGAGTTTTTCACTATTTACTTTCATAGTAAATGTAAATTTTTATGCAAGCGATTTTAGTTCTTAACTTGGTTATATTAGGGATTAGAGTAACTAACATGACATCTCTATAATATCGTAAATAGTAAATCAAAACTTAACTATGACACATATGTCACATAACCGACTCTAATCCCTAATGTAACCAAGTTAAGAACTAAAATCGCTATCATGAAAATTTACTTTACTATGATAGTAAATAGTTAGAAAACTCGTGATAGAGGTACTGTTAACTAGTTCTAACTTTATGTATAACTTTCTATATGTAATTTTTAGAATATAAATTATTTATTTAATATATTTATAGATTTTGTTGTTGGGAGCAATGACTGTTTGTAAGCTGCTGTACTAGTACTAATACAGTCTATCTACTGTACATCATTCCGTTTTACAAAGCATCTTTCATCACACCTGTATTTCTTGTAAATTTAAGCAGAGGTGTATTTTACGCACATGTTTTGCCTTTGCCGTTATTAAATCCCGTGTAACAGGCGAGCTTACTGTCAATAAAGAATTTTCCCACTGAAAATTGCAGTCGCACGTCGGCCGGAGAACGAATCCAGGACCTCACGCTCAGCTGTTACAGTTACAACCACTAGCGCAATGAGGCAGTTCCCTTCCCTTTTCTAACTTTTTTTATTTTTTTGGAACTACTCAACCAGAGTAATATTAACGTTTTAATAGTGACTGTAATAAGGTTAATTTTAAATAGAAACAATTATATTCTATTCTATTCTAAACAATTAGCAACGGCCAAAAGTATTATTTAACCGAAAATTCGATTTGATACCTGAGTTTTCAGTAAAAGATCAAGTTATTATTCAAAATTAGAGCAGAATTAGACCCCTAGTTTGAATACGTTTATTTTTACTTTTTAATAAATTTAAGTCTTGTATTTTGCGGAGTCAATATCCATTAATTACGAAAGACTAGTATTTCTATAATTAATGAGAAGTATTCACAAGCATTTGTTATCTAGTATCTAGAATATACTTCGAACTTTATAAACTAATTCTAACTCAAATTATTTCCATCAATATGTTAATAATTCAATAATGGAAATTGCATCTCTTGCATACATTTCAAGCAAACCCTAATCCTAATTGAAAATTTAACAATTAATTGTATTCATAATAGATGGAGGACGATTACATTATTATATTCAATTCAATCATGTTCAGGCTCGCGGACATTATATCATAGAGCTAGTGCTTCGAATACGTACAGACAATATAAAAAATAAAGTTTATTACAACGCAGGGCTAGCGCAGTGGCTGAGAAATCGACTGCTGCTGTACAAATCGCGGGTTGATTCTCTGCACGGTACAAATATTTGTATGATCTACAGATTGCTGTTCAAGGTTTGGGTGTATGTCCATGTGAATATGTGTGTTTTTGGAAACGCACCTACGAAATAGGAGTTATTCCTAGTATAGGACAAAAAAAATCTTACTACCTCTCATAATAATAACAAATGAAATTGTATTAGAGCAAAACATCTGAGCACTACAGTAGTACAAGCACTCAAATACAGTTGAACAAGAATTTATTATCAAATCATATTATTATTTGTTACAGTCCAAGTGCCATAATGGTATGTACATAGCTACCGCTCAGATCGGATGTTAGGAGCCCAAAAAGTCTGATAACCAGTCATACCTTAGACTCTTAGAGTATCAGTGTCTCCCAGTAGTTGGGTGGCGGATATCAGAAGGTAGTCGCCCCGTCTAAAATACTGATATTCAACCGGTTAGACTCGAAGCCGACCCGAAGCAAAAGGCTAGTGTCCAAGTGCCTAAATTATGATTAGAAGAATAAACCTTATTCCGTTGATGTAAATTCCGTTTTAGCGCTGTCGGGCAAGGCTAGGCTTCAGTTCTTTCGTCATGATAGGCTTCGCTCTATTTGGACATCTTCGTTGTCCCAGTGTATCTTGCGTCGACTGTGTTAGGTCATATTAACTGTGGTCAAACAATTTCATTGAACTCGAGTTCGAGCAGAATTGAACACACTAGACATCACTCTCAAAACATTACGCCAGTATTATAAATACGAGCCAGCTTGCACTGACACAAACACGACTCGCTTACTCGCTCCGTGTGTCATTTCCGAATCCAGTCTGCAACTCGGGAAAGTTAAATCGCGACAATTTCCATTTATATGGCCGTCATAACCCATGTTCCGTTGCTTTCTGTTGCTTTGTCTAGCCGTATTGCAGGGCAAGTTTTGCCCGACTACGGAGAGAAATGACGGGTAATGTGTTTGCTGTGTTGTAGGATTGTTTCAGAGTTTATGAATGGTAATGAGTGTATGCTTTAAAAGTTGAGTTTTTTTTTATATACTTTGTTTTGTGTTGAGACTTTATCTAGCGTATCGGTCGTATATGAAAACGTCAATTTTTGAAATAAGAATCCCAGGGTTATATGGTAAGTGTTGTAAAACCCTACCCTACTAATTCAAATATATTGTATTTTAGTGAATCTCAAAGCGACAAATATCTCACTGCCAAAATAAACGACTAAATAAAACAACTTACGCAAGCAGAAATTCTACTGAAGCTCTTTTAAAATATAAATACCTATTTTATAAGTAGAACCTAGACAAACAACGAAACCCATTATAAAATACTAAGTACATATTTTAATAAAACTTTTTACAAATACTCGTATAATAATGCCATTTTTCTAAGCCAAACAAAGCACTAGCAGAGTACATTAACATACAAATAGTGGGTTGTTGTCCGTGTGACGTAGTGCTCGGGCCTTTTACTGCAATTACGCTGGACGAAAAAGCAACGAATAATAAATGTTTGGCCGCTCTTACACACAATATTTTATGTTTGTTACTGGTTACATGATAAACTGTTAAATTCTAGGCGAATATGTATGTGGTTTTAAATATTGGGATGGTTTAGTTTGTAGCGGAAATTATATGAAATAACATTGCAATTGCGATGATTCAAACACTTTTTGATCCTTAATTTTGATCTTCATACAATTAAGAAAAGTCACCTTGTTTCATCAAGCACCTTAATGTTTTCACCTTCATAATAATCTGGTGTAATATGCTCTTGCCAATACGATACACGAAGACCTACATAATTATTTTCTATAACATCCAAAGTTATAAAAATGTCTACTCCTAAAAATATTGTATACAGCTCAACATCTGATAAAATACTTAAACAACAATAAGTAGTCTGAAACATTTGAAGTCTGGCCTGGGGACAGACGACCCTATTTGGCATCAAGGTGAAACTTTGTAAGATTTCGGAGCTTATCACAAAGCACTTATTAAATTGTTACGGACTAATATCGGAAAGTTTTTTGGTTTCTTTTCGTAGAAATTTTGTAAAACATTTTCTTATTATTGGTTATAGCTGAGTCTGGTTGCTAAGTAGTTTGTTTTAGTATTCAATGTTGTATTAAAAGCGCAATTAAGATGAGGTCGGAATTTTATGGAAAGTCAGCTTATTTTTGGTTATATCCAGACCTATGCCATTTCATGAATCTGAGGCTTTACCATTAAACTGCTGATTTAGATATAGAACATAAAGAACATAGACCGTTGATTTTGATAGCTTGGTGTAACGGCAGTTTATCCTTTATCGTTTTCAAATAAATGACAGTGAGAGAAGTATATAATATATACTTGGATCATTAATCTTCGGATGATTTTGGTTTTTTTTATTAGGACCGAGAGTTTTCTTTTAGTATCTGTGGATCTGTGTCATAAAATTCCTCATTTGATAAGCGATCACAAGCGCGACTGTAGAGCGTGAAGTTCAATTTTAAGGTCCAGTAAAGTATCATTGGGTTTTACTGTAATGAAATTCTCAATTTGGAATTGTGCCTAGTAGGCAGCTAAAACCAATTACATGGGACATATATATATGTACGTACAATTTAGTACACCTCAACCTACCCCTTCGGGGAATGCAAACATGATGCTCTGACTCATATTTCAATGCAAACAGTCTTGTATTTGTCGTAGATAGCTTTATCTACACCAAGAACTTACAGAGAACTTAACATCAGGCCATAAACGGTGGTTAAAAAACCTTCAAGAAACACAGAACGCCATAAAAGGAAAGCTTAAACACACATCTTGTAGAACTTTGTGGCTCAAAGCATGAGCGCGGAAAAGGTCACGCCATACTATCGGGTTTCAACTTTCGCATTTGAGCATGTAATTTCTTGGAACACAAGGCTCTTTCACACTTTTATCTTGACGCTATTGCTCCTTTAGGAACTGACTAGAAACTAGACTGAAACTTGTACTTTTATGTAGTGAACACAATGAAGTCACTATCTCAGCTTTGTTATCTACAGATACGAAAATACCACCTTATTCCTCTCACGAATAGGTTGTAAGAGGCAACAAAGGAATTAGCATTCGACACTCGAATCACGATCTTTATAAGCAACGGATTCCTACTGAGACATGAAAAATACTTGCTGCATAAGAGTATTTTTCATGCAATACAGAGACAAATGTACCTGTTCACTAAACCTACATCCTAACTAATACTTAATATTATAAATGCGAAAGTACTTTTGTTTGTTTGTTTGTTACCTTTTCACGCCTAAACCACTGAACCGATCATCATGAAATTTTGCATATACGTGGTCAGGGGTACAGAAAAGGACCGAAGAAAAAAACAATAACTTTCGACGGTCACCATTGTTTTAGGACGCTAGATAACGCTAAGTGTGACCCGAAAAAATGCACGGGTTCGTAATCAATAGGACGAAGCCGCGGGCGGAAGCTAGTACCTTATAAAGAAGGGTAGTGAAATCATAAGTCATATGTCTTGTTAGTGGTATGGTCTCTTAACTGAACATTTTCTGATAGAAGAAAAGCAGTAACACTACTTACCTATCAGAATTGACCTAATGACCCTTGCGCTCTTCAGCCATACAGGCTACCCCACTGAAGCGATACGTGAAGAAAAAAAGAATAAGTTGACGTCCATCGAAACGGTTATCTTAGGACATAACATAATCTTCTTCTTCTTAGAGCATCACGCCAAATTCCTCAAGGGGTAAGGCAGAAATGTAGGTACTATAATATTGTACACCCATATTTCGCCGATACTGTTATTGAGCCCCATGCGATGGTGAGACTATTTCCATGCAAAAATCTCAATAACTCTTTGCCCGACCTGAAAAACGAATCAGGACCTCACGTTCTGCAACCACTTGCGGCCACTATACCAGTGAGGCGATTCTATCGCGGTATACAGACGGTTATGACAGTACCTACTCTGTAATTATCTGTCCTCGATAAAATCCTGTCATCCATGAAGTAAAGTTAGAACGCCTTTCCTGTATTATCAGTTTATGCCGCGTGAGGTAAAACGAAGCGAAAACCCGGTGTTCCGTTATCAACCAAACTCTTCTAGTTAAAAGTTAGAAACGCTGCAAAGAACTCTCGCTCGTTTTAAACTTTGATTGTCTATTACAAAGCCGTCGGTTTATTTTTAACGAAACCAATATTGGTTCTAAACATTGAGATGTATGACTTCAAAGGGTTTAAAAATAAAATTAGAACTTGAAGTATATGGTTAAGTATACATGTTTAAAATGTACTCATTTGCTTTCAGTTATTAGATACTGGGAGCCCTTGAAGTGGTGAAATGTTGATAAATATTTTTTAACGTATATGAGTAGCACTATACAGTCGAAAAAGGATATAACGACATCGTTTACAACGACGGATCGGTTATTACGATCAAATGGCAAGGTCCCGGCCGAATCCCTATATAAACACTTACGTAAATAAACCGCCTATAACAACATCGGATAAAACGACATATCGCTTTAAACGACGAAACTATCAAAATTGTTCAGCTATAACGACCAATGGTCGCTTAAAACGATAAAACATTCTTTTTGTTCAGTTAGATAAATTTTTTTGTTCAATTTGTTGACTTTTTATTTGCATACAGCGAATACCTATTTATTACGTATATTTAAATTAAAATACATATATAGTTTCATATTACATATTCAAATTATGTATTTACTTGCGTATATTGCTTATAACAACTACCGGTTATAGCGTCCGTATTTATACGGTCCCTTCAATGTCGGTATAAGTATCCGATTTTGACGCTATATTTACGTCAGATGGCACAATTGACGCTTTGGCTAAGCGCAGCTTACAGCGCTAGTATGTACCGGGGTTCGATTTTGATTTTTGTTAAAAAAAACCACATGTACCTATACTCGGTTTGTTTAGGTACTTAAATAAAGGTAAACAATCTTGATGTGACTTTTTACACAAACACATATTAAATAAATAAACTACTTTAATGTGGATATAATCGTTTATTCTTTTCCAAACATTGAAACAGTGAGTAAACAAAAACAAATCAGGTCGCGGAGGATGGTGGAGAAAAAAATGTTGTCGCGCACGCACATCGATTGCCGCTCCGTCGCTCACTGACGGCCGGCCAGCGGACCGTTCGCGGCGTCGCGTGCGATCGCCGCGACAGGGGAAGGTGGGGGCGCGCGGGGGTGCGCGAGCGCGGCCGGCCCGTAACGAACGAATAACTGATTACTTTGAAATATTTAAAACCCCGCGTTACATCCTCCCCCTCTAGCCTAACAATGCGCCTCTGCAGTTGGGCTAGTAATCTAAATACCTGCGCGGTCTTCCACGCTTTCTCTTCTCCCTAATAGGAAGTTCTACTTGGCCGGAAAAGGGTGTGAGGTGCGAAACGTGGTACTTGCCTACACTCCCCCCAGTCTGTAAGCTCTCTAAACAATAAGTTGTCGGGCTAACAATCTTCCCTATCTTATATGGGCCGTCACGGCGTGGGATAAACTTCGCAGATTGTCCACGTCCTTGTGTTTTAAGAAGGACTAGATCTCCTACCTGATATTCAGGGGGGGTCCTACGCTTCTTGTCGGCGTTCTTCTTCTGGACGCCCTGCGCCTTCTCGTGGGTGTCCCTAGCTTCGTCCAGCGTTTCAGCCATCCGCTTAAGGTACGGGGTTATGCTCGGCACGAAGTTGTCTTCATCCAGGATAGTCCTCATGTCTGTCGCCGAATCAGAAGGCGCCCTCAGCTCTCTCCCGAAGGTGAGGTAGGCTGGCGAAAATCCAGTGCTGGAAGTGGTTGCGGAGTTCATGGCGAACCTTACCGCTGCGAGATGCAAGTCCCATGTCGCATGGTCCTGTCCCACAAGTATGGCCAACTGAGGTTTGAGGTCCCTGTTTTTGCGCTCGATAGGATTGGCCTCCGGGTGGTAGTAGGGCGTGAGAGTCTGGCTTATCCCTAAGATGTGGCAAACTTGTTGCATCACCTCGCTCACGAATTGTACGCCATTATCACTGATGAGGCGGCGTGGTACTCCAT
This sequence comes from Shargacucullia verbasci, assembly GCA_947562105.1. NCBI lineage: Eukaryota > Metazoa > Arthropoda > Insecta > Lepidoptera > Noctuidae > Shargacucullia > Shargacucullia verbasci. The sequence goes on along the minus strand of OX387289.1, from coordinate 5,602,786 downwards.
ACCTAAGAAAAACCTCATTGGTCAGGGTTCGCGCGCATTCAGCACTGGTGGCATTCTCCAACGGAAACAGCTCCACCCAGCGCGAGCAGACATCTTCTACTATGAGGACCCACCTGTTCTTCCTGGGCGTCTCTACAAGAGGACCAAACAGGTCCACGGAGACTACCTCAAATCTTCTGGACGCGGCGGGGGTCTGTAGAAGTCCCGCCGGTTTGCGGTTATCGGCTTTATATCGTTGGCAAGGCACGCACTCTTTGACGTAATTGGTCACGAATGTACGCATGCCAGGCCAATAAAAGCGAGACCGAACGCGGTTTAATGTGCGCTCCACTCCAAAATGGCCAGCTGTAGGCGCGTCGTGGAGGTCAGCCATTACCTGCCTGCGTTCGTGCTCCGGAACTACTAAACAAGAGTCTTCTCCATCGTCAGACTCTAAACTGTACCTGTACAAAATGCCGTCGGACATGGTGTATCCGCGGTCAGACCACGGTCTCCCCCTAGAGGGTTCGTCCGACTCCAAGTCTTCTATAATCTTGCGAATCTCAGGATCCATCAATTGGTTTTCACGGATGTGGCCGGTATTCCTCCTCGGCATATCAATCGTCGTGAAACACACATCGCAGTCCGGATCTTGCGAGCAAACAGGTCGCGACAGCGTGTCTGCGATCACGTTCGAGCGTCCGGGCGTGTACTCGATGCTGAGATCAAATTCTTGTAATGTCAGAGCCCACCTGGCCAATCTACCACTAGGCGACTTTTGACTCATCCGCCAACGCAAGGGCTGGTGGTCAGTCCTGACAATAATCTTCGCGCACTCTACATAGCCGCGAAACTTACCTAGGGCCCAAACAACGGCGAGCGCTTCCCGCTCAGTCGTGGAATAGTTCCTCTCGGCGCTGGTAAGAAGGCGGCTGGCGTATTCGATGGGTCTTTCGTCGAGGCCCTCCCCCTGCATGAGAACAGCTCCTAGACAGTATCCGCTGCTATCCGTGCGGAGAACGAACGGCTTCGACTCATCCGCCTGGCGTAGAATAGGAGCAGACACGAGGAGAGACTTGATGCGTTCAAACGCTTCTTGTTGCTCAGTGTCCCATCGCCAAATACTTGCCTTCTTTAAGAGGTCCGTGAGGGGCCTCGCCACCTCTGCGTAGTTAGATATAAAACGCCTGAACCAACTCGACGTTTGCAAGAAGCATTTCAAATGTTTCACATTGCGAGGAATGTCCATATTATCAATTGCAGCCGTCTTGTCTGGATCCACTTGTATCCCGCCTGGTACGATAACGTGGCCCAGGAACTTGACAGACTCCCTTGCGAAGTAGCTCTTTTCCCTATTGACTCGCAGCTTAAACATAGCCAAACGATCAAAGACCGCTTCCAAATCAGACATGTGACGTTCGAAGGGCCCTGGAGACAGCAAGACCAGATCATCCAGATATGCTAGCAGTTCCACCCCCTTCAGGTTGGATCGGAATCGGTCCATCAGCCTCTGGAAGGTTGCTCCTGAATTCCGTAATCCCATCGGCATCCGTTTGAACCTGAAAGTACCTAGCGGAGTAGTAAACGCTGTCTTGTCCTGGTCTTCTGCAGAGACGTTGACCTGGTGATATCCTGATCGAAGGTCCAAGGTAGTCATATACTCACTGGTTTTGGCTGCGTGCAATATATCTTCTATGCGCGGGAGCGGATACCTATCGGGTTCCGTCACCGCGTTCAGCTTCCGATAGTCTATACATAGCCTTAAACTCCCGTCTTTCTTACTCACGAGGACGACGTTGGAGGCCCAAGGCGACTCGCATTCTTCAATGACGTCGTCTCGCAACAGCTTATCTAGCTCCCTCTGCAAGGATTCCCTTCTCTTTTGGGACATCCTGTAGGGTGGGGAAGCAATCGGCTCCTGGTCTGGACTTACTTTTATTCGATGCGTAGCGAAGTCCGTGGCGGGTCCGTTGCGCGCGAACTGCAACGCTCGGCTCCCGATGAACTTGTCGAGCGTGCGTCGTTGCTCCGAGGTCAACTTGGTTCCTTCATCACGACGTAACGCGAGCTCTGCGGAATCGGCACGCATCAACTCGGCATCCGCTGTATTAAGGGTATAGGTTTGAACAAAGTCGTAAACATGTTCGGGGTCATCCGCGAACATCCACTTACCCTCAGCGATATTAAGCACCATACCGGCCTGGGACAAGAACTCGACACCTAATAGTGTCCTAGTCTCGGCGCCGGGCAATACTAGAAACTCACAGGTTACTTCCCGATTCTCAATGGCGATTGGCGTCTCCGTGGTCAGCAGGGTTCTCCATGTTTGGGATCCGTCAGCCAATCCTACGAGACGTTGGGTTTCCTGGAACATTGCTCCAGAGTTCACTAGGACTCGGTATAGCATAGGGCTCGCAATGCAATGCGTAGCGCCCGTATCTACTATTGCCACGCCGTGACAACCCATAATATTAATATTCACCATTGGGTGAGATGCACTTTCGCACGCGACTGTACTACCTAAATGTACGCGTGAATTACTGCCCTTATTATGATAGTCACGACTTAAAATAACAACATTACTCGAATCGGTATAATTTATAGTCGCACTGTTAAAGCCTGCCCCTCTCTCCTCTTTGTTTGCTATCGCCGATGTCGACGTTCCCGGGTTACAAGTATCACACTTCGACCTCACTACACCCGATTTCCCACAGCCGTAACATCGGACCCCTTTGGGCGGGTAACTGGTGTCGCTACCCTTACTATTTGAGTGAGAGGATTTTTCCCTATTACGACACTCATCGCTAATATGACCGAATGCCCTACAATAAGTACAACGGGGCCTATTCCTATTACGGGCGGCCGCGACAATCGCGGTAGGCGAATTCGACCGCGTGGACCGCTGACCGGTCGTCGATGTTATTGTTTGCGACTTAGGTGTTTTATTAGTATCAGGACTTACTCGATATTCCCTCAAGGTCTCCTCCGCGATCCTCGCACGACACATTAACTCATCTATGCTACGTATGGATTCGCGTGACACTCGTTTCTTTAACTTATTGCTAATTAGTCCATAACACATATCTAACTCTACAATTTCATCGAGTTTATACGGTAATTTGGATATTAGGGCCCGTGCCCTACACAAAGTCACTTCGACGCGTTCGTCGTCCGTTTGTTCCGCCGCGAAGATTTGCTTCAGGATTTTGTATGCCGGTTGTGGCACGCCGTAGATCGCGCGGAGCCGGGCGAGCGCGTCAGGCCACGTGGTTACAGACGCCTTGACGCCCCGCCACCATACTGCCGCGTCACCTTCTAGTAACATCGGTAATCCTCGGAGAGCATGCTCGTCGCTGACAACTGCGCATTCCTTGAATATTTCGACGGCGTCGATGAACGCCTCCAACACTTCGCCGTCATGAGATGAGCCGGTGAACCGCGCCGTGCATTTCGTGAAATTGCCGGCGGCGGTTGTTGCGCTGCTCGTGTTCGCCGTTGACGTAGATGCGACCGGTGTGGAAGCCCTGAAGTCTCCGGTTGACGTCATCAGCGCATTGATGAGGCTCCTGTTGGCCTCCGCCTGAGCGCGCGTGATGTTTTCAATCAACGTTGAAATGAAATGTTCCGTGGGGAGCTGGAACGCTGGTGTTTGCGGTGGCCGTGAGCCACCCGCAGGATCCTCAGCGGGACCGAGTTCGCCGGTGGAAAGCTCGTCACCGGTCTCGGTCACTGTGACGTCACCCTCTCCTTCAGCTTGTTGTTCCCGGAGCGCTCCCTGCCTCGTTCTCGTCATTGCGGCGACGGTATGTAGGTATGTAGGGGGTCCGCGATAACTAACCAAGCGAGGTATATAGGTACGTACGAATCACTGAGTTCGAGCCACTAGTATGGGCGCCAGTTTAATGTGGATATAATCGTTTATTCTTTTCCAAACATTGAAACAGTGAGTAAACAAAAACAAATCAGGTCGCGGAGGATGGTGGAGAAAAAAATGTTGTCGCGCACGCACATCGATTGCCGCTCCGTCGCTCACTGACGGCCGGCCAGCGGACCGTTCGCGGCGTCGCGTGCGATCGCCGCGACAGGGGAAGGTGGGGGCGCGCGGGGGTGCGCGAGCGCGGCCGGCCCGTAACGAACGAATAACTGATTACTTTGAAATATTTAAAACCCCGCGTTACACTACTGCTTAAACTAGTGGTTCAATTGATTTGGTAATCGTTATTGTTGTTTTACATTGGTTTTTAGTCGCGTTTTATTATTAAACTGAGTTTTTAAACAAAAAATATTAAAAAGACACATCAAGATTGTTTACCTTTAGTTAAGTACCTAAACAAACCGAGTATAGATCAAATATATTTTCAAGAAATGTTTGTTCTGCAGGTTTATACGATCATTCTGATTGAACCTTCTCGGTCTGCGTAGGAAATTGTATTGGTAACAGAGTTGTATCCATAGGTCCAGTAGGGATGTGTTTCACAGAATCGGATTATAGAGCTATCCAGATATCAGCATCTATATTTTGTATCGATAGCAAAAACTGCATCACAATACAATACAGCGCTGTAACACTGCTTAATAAGCCGTATTGCAGCATACAGCTGAACGAGGGGTCCCATTGCTGGCACCAAACACATATATAATATATGTTATAATATAATAATATTATATCATCATCATCAGCCATAAGACGTCCACTGCTGAACGAAGGCCTCCCTCAAGGGGGGGTTTGCCATAATCCCCACGCTTGGCAGGCGGCTTGGGGATCGCAGTGGCTCACCGATTGCTGCTGCCCGTCCTCCGGTGTCAGGACGGAGTTTTAAGACGTACCCGGGTCAATATATAATATTATAACTCTGTGTGTATTATGTTTATTTTCTTGTACTGTATTTTTATTTTTTGTTTTTTATTGTTATGCGTGCCTGCAATAAATACTTTTTCTTTCTTTCTTTGTTTCTTTCAATATTGCGAAGATAAACTTTACCATGTCTCAATACACATTGTAAAAAACTATACCTCTATATTATTACATTACTGCCTCAATGATTTAGTGGTCACAAGCGCGACTGCTAAGCGTGAAGTCCTGGGTTCGATTCCCAGGCCGTGCAAAGTGTTACTGGGTTTTTCTATATGGAAATTTTCAGTAGCAGCACGGTGTCTGAAACTGTACCCTATAGATGTCAACAGGCTCGCCCCCTATTGCATGGGACTCAATCAAAGTCAAAGTCAAAGTCAAATATTTTTATTTCGAGTAGGCCTTTACAGGCACTTTCAAAACGTTGTGATTCTAGGTGCACGGTTCCAAAGTGGGGGTAGGTCCTATGGAGAAGAGACCGGCAAGAAACTCCATGGATACTCTTTTAAAATAATAGTTTTAAACTGGTTACAACCTTTAACGGTAAAGACTATGCGAGTACAATGCAAGCCAATGTGCGCAAAACGACAATAACAGGATCAGCGAAATGTGCGTGTACAATTCTACAGCTCTGCCTAACCCTTCGCGGAGTACAGGCGTGATGCTATGTTGAAGTGATGCATATAAGAAAATACCCCTTTTCTTGTGAATTCTTCGTCACGTTACTTAAACAGGCGATACAAAACTATACTTACTCCATTTTTACTCCTTTCGTGTCAAAACACAAAAGAGATGTCAGACATAATATTACATAGACTCTGTACCTGTCTGCTGAAAATTTTATGTTCCAAAATTCTAGCCAGCCACCCGGGAGCTACGAAACGCCCATTGCTATTTGAACCTACATTTATGAATAAATAATTCCAATTACATTTACAAAATAGACCTTTGATATTCTTACTCTATGGCCGTATTGTCCCACTGAGGTGCGCTTCGAGTAGAATTCCTAGAGCCTTTATTTGAGGAGAGGGCTTTGTCCTTGTCTTGTAGGTATACCTACCTATAACCGAATTTATAATATTTGAAACACGCATATGCAATATCGGCATTACTCGAACAATACCTGCAGCTTTCAGGTCAGATAAAGTTTTATATTGGGAAATGTGTATACGATCTATTACGTCACTTTAAATCAGTCGATTTCTAAAGCATTCCATATAATTAAAGTTAGCACTAGTAATATGCAGGTATCAATTAAAGACCGCACGTTCACACACATTTACCAATTCTTCACACGACTGTAGATAGTGTTAAAAAAAACTCAAAAAAAACTTATAATTTTTGGATTCTTCAGAGAACTTACTACCTTATTGACCTAGGGGTCACATGGCACGACCGTTGAGCATGAGGGCCTAGTTTCCTTTCCCAGTAACAATTCAAATTCTCAGTAACAACCCGATGTTTGAAGTGCTCGGTACTAACAATAGACTCGCCCCCTATTTCATAGAATTTCTTACATTACAACGGCAGAAATAGTACAACTCTGCCAGACTAGTCGGAGAATACAAGAATAACGCTACTTATGTGTAGGTAGGTTAGAAAAAGTGCCGTGCCTTAGTTTCCTAACCTTGAACTGAAATTGATAGCGGTCCATGCGGAGACCTTTTTAGGGCAGTGAAGCTTTACGAATTGATAATATGAAATAAACCTTCTCCTCATGCTATTTTCACAGAATCAGAGTCAAAGTTGCAAACTCAGTGGGTACCATGAAACAGAATTGAGGTAAAAAATAATCCGTAAAATTCCTAAACATTTCATTAAAGATTTCTCGGCAAAATCTCGTAAAGTCGGCAGACCGCAATTTGCAGAAGAACGTTTGCAAAAAAATTAAATTAAAGTGAAACCCAGGGGTTTCTATTTCAACCTTTAACTTGATAAATCACGCGCTAACATGTTGTGACAGGACGTAATTTACTAAGAAAACATGAAATCTCAGCTGTGGTTTTAAACTAAGTTAATCCATAATTACGAAATGCTTTTTGCTCTTGCATGAACAAAAACAGCAATTTTGGCGAGTCATAATTCTCGAATATATTGAAGCAATTCGATAAACTGCTTCATTGTATTCTATTATTTGTATCTATATCGTTCGGTTAGATTTCAGAAAGCAGTATTGACGCCCACTCCCGTTAATCTCTGTTCTTGATTTATATTCACCCGTGGACGAACTAGCTTCTCATCTCTTCTCTAAATCAATGTACAACTAAATACCGGCTTTGTCAACTTCTGTACCTACAAAACATAAACACGTATCGCACGCAGAGTTAACATTGTGACGTCATCGTTCCCTATTAAGCCCATAGTCAAGGCATGTCAGTGTGCACATAATGCAACCTACATATTCGCTGGGGACCATTTGTCTTTTCATCGGGTCTATTGAAGCGATAAAACAAAGGCTATAAGATGGGAGACAACTATCCTAACAGAAAGTACTATGCTGTAAATTGAATTATGTTTTTCCAGGAATACAGTAGGTAACCTGTGTTGATATTTCCTCATATTTTATTCAACAATGCTACTCAAATGATGCTAATTTATATTCATTAGTGTAATGGTTTTCAGGGAAATATAGCAGTGAATGACGCCTCTGAATCATGTTTAGTTTATAAATATTATTTTATAAGCTTTCATACATTCAATGCCTATATTTCAAATAAATGTGAACAAAGTATGTCAAATAATAAAGCCTATTAAATATTGTGATCTAATGAGATAAAATGAATAACGCTGGCATAATTTTAGTGACAATGAACTGAAAGTTGATTTCTCAACTCTCAGAACTAGTCATAAACGGCTCGACCGATTTTGATGAAATTCTTTATATTTATTTGAGTGGGTCTCTGGATGGTTTATATTCACAATTAGACCCGGTAGGTGGCGCTGCGATTGAATTCTAGGGTTTTTTTCGGACAGGACCGCCTCTGTCGTGTCCGCTAATATCTACCTATAAATTGTTCCATAATATACCTATATTTTTTGAAAGAAATTACCGAATTCCAAGATAAATGACACACACAAAGCTTTCCAACAAAATTACGAGTACAATCACAGACGCAATCATTAACCAAATTCCTACGAATACAAGTACACACAATCTACCGAGTTCCGATCCAATTTGCATCGCAACCGTTCAGACAATTATGACTCCCCCTCATTGGAAAACCATTGGAGTCGCCATTTTAATTTTAAACTTCCATTCAACCTCAGATAAATAAGCTGCCTTTTTCGATTTGTCTTGTCGGTATAAAGAAATTTTTAATTAAATACCGGAGGCAGAGATATCACACTTGAGTTTAATTGAATTCCCTGTAAACAAAAGAATTCAGAAGGACCATTTCAAAGCAATCTCGGCAGACTGAACTGAACGTAACTTTTATAACGTAATGATTCGTACCTGTAACTTTTCCAGAGGCGCACTTAAATATTTACGATTCTACGAAACCTACCGTTTGATATAAGTATGCATGTTATTTTTTGTGTGCTTTATTAATATGGTTGTCGTTTTGAAATACAAGAAAAGCGGTATAATTGGATAAGGATATTCTGTGTGAAAATTCTCAGTAGGCAATAAGCTCGCGTCCTGTTACATGAGACTCAAAAACAGCATTGGCGAAATGTGAATTACAATTTAGTACAAATGTACATTTCTGCCTAACCCTTCGGGAAATACAACCGTGATGCTATGTTATGTAGTTGGTTTTCGTTTAAAAAAAAAACGTTGCCTCACACTAGGCTTTCTCCTGTGTCGTGGGTACATTTTTACAAACATACGTACATATCAGACACAACCAGTCCCGAAATAACTATCTATAGATCATACAAATATTTGCGTGCGGGAATCGAACCCGTGACACTAAGCGTAGAAAGCTAATCACTTAGCCACTGCGCCAACCGTGCCGTCAAAGTAAAAGTAAAATAACAAATAAAGTAAAAAGTAAAGTAAAAGTTGTTATTATAATACTGCAGCCAGTTTGCAGCAGCAGCGCACAGTCGAACCGTGACGTGCCATAAGCATGAAGCATAAGCTACGCAACCCGGCTGCGATCGTTAGATTACCTAACGCGCCTGGCTGTCTGCCTAACGTGCAGGCAACTGCGTTATAAACATCATACAACAGTGTATTTTATCCCTTTTTCAAATGACTCGAAATTAATGCGATTTACATTACTTACAGAAGCAACTATCAGTTTATATTTTGTGTGGATAATTCAGTTTATTCATTCAATAGATAAGTTTAGTTAAGTTCAACTGATTTTAATTTAATATTGGTTATTAATGATTGCATGCCTAGTACAGGCAAAATATAGTATTGTGAAAAACCACCAATTTCATATCTCGTACCAACAGTATTCTACGCAAATACAATAAATACTTTTTTTCACAGACATCTAAGGAACCTGAGTAATGCAACTAAAAAAAAGTAGTATGTCTATAGCTCAATCAAATAGTCGCAATAAGTAAAGTCTGCGATCAGATAATACAATCTTTGTAAAGCTATTCCAAAAAGTCGGTCAGCAAAGGAGACAATCCTACGAATATATAGGTATTGTGAAGGAATATGCTTTGAGGAACTCATAGTCCACTTCAATCAATATATTACTTGTTTATTAACGCAAAACTATTTCGTAAATTTGTGTTCTAACAAACTATATCAATAAAGCAACAAAACTAAAATGGGTGAAAAACTTTCAGGTTTGTTAGTAATTTTGTTAATACTGAATTCACATTAATATCAAGTAAATATCATGCTTCACTTGTTTATTTATGTAGTAAGTAAATTAATATATGATTAAATCAGACTGGTAAAATATTATTAAATATTAAAACTTCCCTAAACTTATACTACCCGTTTCATTTTAATAAAATACTTCGCGAAAATATCACAATACTGTTATTTACCGAGCCCTCGCGTCTAGACTATCGTTAAATCCTGTGACAACCCTATTATCAACGTTCCTAACAATTGTGTAGACCTATTCGTCCTTTTAACGTGCCGTCGCTATTCAAGCGACATTTTTACATGCTACCCTCAAAAATACGGGACTGGATTCGGCAACGTATAAAAGATGAAATAGTAAAGGGGGAAAAATTGGCAATGTAAAATATTTACTGGCATAGTGGAGGGACCGATACATAATTTGATGGCTTCTTGTCACCTTCGACAACCTTCGGGCTCAAAGTACCTTAGGTAGATAGAACATTTATGTGTAAAGACGTAAAATGTGAGAGATATATTTTTCCTGATCTACGCGATGGAAATGTCAAAGAAAATATTAAAAGTTAAATCGAAAGGTTGGTCACGATAAAGCGTATGTTTTATAGATGTGTACCACTCAGGCATTATTTATTTTTATCTTAAGTCAAGGCTGAAAAGATTTTTCATAGCTGCTATATGAAACAAAAAGAAAAGACCAAATGAGCGCGTCAACAAATTGAAACTCCTACAGCCATCTTAAGTTACAAATATATTCAATAACCTATACTTATATGTCTGTTTTGAGTTCAGCATAAAAATATATAATGTCATCTAGATTTGATTTTGGATCAAAGTTTTTACCTATTTTATTATATTATTATTCCCCGAAGGGTTAGGCAGAGATGTACTTTTGTACACCCACATTTCGCCGATGCTATTATTGAATCCCATGTAATAGAGGGCGAGCCTATTGCCATCTATCGGGCACAATTGTAGACTCCGTGCTGCTACTGAGAATTCTTATACAGAAAATCCCAATAACACTTTGTCCGACCCGGGAATCGAACCCAGGAACTCATGCTCAGCAGTCGGGCTTGCGACCATAAGACCAATTAGGCAGTCTCTTTTTTTTATACTTAATGTAAAAAATACCCTTAAGGAAACCGAAGCCCACAATACAATACATCAAACCTTGAGCAACAATAATTACTAGAATACGAGTTTTACTTTTAGGAGGCTAGTATGGTTTTCCTCAATCTCGACCATAGGTAACGTATGGCAAAGATGTATGAAAATAACGAGATCACTCAAATGCGCGCGCACTATATTTTCATACTCATATTATATTGGGCAACGACGTATTAATAAACAGCTGTTATACCAAATTGCAATATAACGCGCGCAACAGACTGTGTCTATGTGTTTGTCGAAAGTTAGTAATAATATTTCAAATCAGTTCTCGTAAAAACTAAAAAATGTGGCTTTGTACTTCAATGTCTTAATTGACTTTCCGGTATGGTCCGGTACAAGAAAATCTTTGTCGTTATCACCTGCGTTAAATGTATATCCGTAATAGAGGGTGCATTCATATCTATTTCGTAAGCATAGATAATTATATGCTTACAAAATACATAGATTATCTATTTCTCAGTACTCAAATCATCAAACAGACAGCAAACATCAACAGAATTACTCTATATGTTCTATAAGACTAAACTGACAACTGCCTTGCAAGTTTTTAATCGTACTTTATCATTTATCTTTTGGATATTTAATTGAGCCAACAGCAAAAAAATAGATATTCAGCATCCTAATTTTAATTAACAATATCAAATTCAAATTTTTCATCATATCAGCAATTTCAATTCATCATTTACATAGATTGACACTGAATCGCGTCCCAAATACATGCCCGAAGTTACAGTTATATAGATGACAGTTCATACGGCGCGCCCTGACCGCTCGTCCACTGCCGATAATACTAGCGCTAAAAGCAATCAAATATGGGCGCGGTAATATTACTAATTGACGGTAGAACGTCACCAGTTAACAGCTCTTTGACGTAGTGCTGAAAAGCAAAACGATCGTTGGGAGGAAAATATCCCTAACGCTGAGCTTAAACTAGCACGAATCCGGCATGCGGTTATTTCCATACACATGTACGAAACGTTTGTATGGAAAGAATAGACATGAATCCGTAGCGCGGGCGGGACGCGCGCAACTCAAGAAATTCGAAAAACAAACTGAATTCAATTTACATTGGCAACTCTTGAAACCTAGTTCTTACAACCGAAGTAATAATTAGAAAATTGGCGATAGAAGTTAGCCTTTGTAATATTATAATAGCCATATTTCAATCAAATGATTTGAATATTAATGAGTACCTCCGTACAGTCAATCTCAAACAGTTACACCGAATGTAGTTTTTTGTTTCCTTTTAGATTTATTTCAAAGCAAGTTTATTTTTACTTGTCTTACGCGATTTTCAATCGTTTTATTATATAACAGAACCATGAAAATGAAACAGAATGGTTAGATTTTACATAAATCGTAAGCCTCAGATTGGATTGGATTACGTGAAAGCTGAGTAAAATATCGATAATATGATATATTCAGCAATGCATACGTTATCGAGATATTAGATAGAAAAGACCTAAATCCTTTCAAATGGAAATTGTGTGACGTCTACGCATAAGTTACACAAAACCGTACCTATGCATACAAAAGTCATATTTTCATTGACCTTCAGACAATATGTAAAATAATGACAAGTACTTGACCTTGTACCCACTTCTGAAAATTTTGCTCATAATTTATACCTCGCAGTAGGTAATTATTAAACATAGTTTTCCTTGGACTATGACCTGCCAACGTCTAAGCTTTTTTGACTTTGCCATAGAAGTGCCTAAAATCATAAACAAAAATATATTTTATAATAGCCATTATAATAACGGTACATATAGTTTGTTTCTATGAATGAATTAAGGCCTTACCACGCAGCTCTGCCCTGGTGTGGGTCGGTGGGTACTTATACAATTAATTTTCTACCAAAATAAATACGAACAAAAAACCATTTAATACGTTATATCAAATCCATGGCTAAAGATACAGAAATATTTTTACTTTCATTTACGGAATCCCTACGCGAGTAACACGTAAAAAAATTCAAATTTGTTTCCCAAAATTTTTATTTTCTACTAAACAAAGAACCAAACTAGACCAATAAGGCATTCCATAAAATGAAGTCACAAAGTCAAAATAATTATAGCTACAAAAATGCGATACTCTGCTACTATAATACCGTTCACTTCTTAATTAGTTTATAACGCGATAATTCTTGTAATTCAAGCAGTCTATAATATCTACTTTGTATAAACTAAGAGTATGTACATGGAATAACTAAAAGATATTTTAAATTATGTAATTCTCATTAAAATATTTTGTAATTTTGGTCTGTAGAGTGTTATTTTTTTACAATCATTGCTTAATTATTTTTCGGCGAACTCGAACATTATCTAACAAAGAGATACGTACATCATCAAGTTTTCTAAAAAACTGATAACTGTTTTTTTTATTGTGGTTCACGAAAATCTTTCCCTAGAAAATTTCATTCCCTATGACTCCTCTATACATGTTCAACTGCACATATGTTATAGAATGTCTTAAACAGTAATGACACTGTCTCCTATCGTCCTACTTTTAAAACAAAAAGACATTCGAGAAAATCAGAACAACAAAACAGCGAACGAATGTGCATTTTTCTTTGAAACGAAACTTGCAATTTGTACTGTTGTTCTACAAACAATTGTTCTTCAACACATTTACTCATATTATTTTATTTAACAAAGAGAAATGCTTAACGAGAAAAAAATATTAGCCGCCGATAGTTCCGCGAAAAGGAAAAAAACAAAAGGTCTCTTCAATAGCTCCACAGATTTATTTATTTGAAATACGATTGAGAGTTTTCTTATCGTAGAAAATTCTGTTTTGTTATTTCATTTTTATCTGCTCATATTTCGCTAACGATGTGAAGAAAATACACTAAACGCCACAACAAGTAATAAAAACAAATAACGTAATAATTCTATGTCTAGATGTAGTAAAAAAATTTATAGATAGATAATATCATCGGCGAAATGTGTGTACCAGTAATGTTTCACCCAACCCTTCGGGGAATACAGGCGTGATGATATACACACAGGTATAAACAGGAAATATGTATTAGACCAAACCAGATCCAACAAGTGATAAGTTCGTGTTTAATTATTTTAAAAGGCAAAGTAAACCAGGTTGAAATCTTACTAACTTAGTGTAACTTTGACAAAAATGTGAGGCTACACAACACACATGTCGATCGCAACTTAACGCCACACGTGCTCATTGTGTCGTGTGAAGTTACAACACGTGCCGTCCTTGCCCAAAAGTACTGAAATTTTAGGAGTGGCTTGAAGGGAAATGGAAAAAGAAATAAACGAAGTTTTATCTTACGTTCGGTATTGTGAACTAGTTATGTACATATACACAGATAAAGGGTTATTTTTAAGTTACTAGCTATGAATGATGATGCAGTATTTAAACCTATTTAGAGCAGCCAAAGCCCGCCAGACTAATTGAAAAAAAAAACATCTTTATTGGGACTCGTGATTAATCTGACCTGATTGTCTCGCCCACGGATGGATCAGATAAAGTTAAGTCAAGAAAGCAAGAAGGTAACACATATTGCGTCAATACTCGCTAATCCTAGAACATTACTTTCGTGTTTAAAATTTAGAATAGCTGGACTTGCTTTAAAGTAATTCTCATGAATAAGCACACAGTCTTTTATACAGGATACAGAGTATTTAGTTTTATGTGGATCAGTCGCCGGCGCCGTCCGACTATCATATATCCGTGTTTAATTAATAGCCTTAGTTAATGAACGTTTCTCGTCCCCACAAAGAATCTAGGTTGGAAATGTTAAAGGAAATTTAATAAAGGAAAATGTAGACAACATTCTGTATGAGCGGATCGTGTTAGATCAGATTCTAATAAACAATAATGTGAAAATTATTAATAATTCCAATTTTCTGATTCTTTTAAGATGCGACTAAACGAGTTTTTTCAATCATCATCATCATCAGCCAAAAGACGTCCACTACTGAACGATGGCCTCCCCCAATTGTGGGGGGGGGGGGGGGTTGCCATAATCCCCACGCTTGGCAGGCGGCTTGGGGATCGCAGTGGCTCACCGATTAGTGAGAGGATGCTGCTGCCCGTCCTCCGGTGTTGGGCCGCAGTTTTAAGACGTACCCGTACGTTTTTTCAATAGGTCCGACTTATTATCCACCACTATTTCTAATGGTTTTTAACAATTTCCAAATGTTCCACCAGAATGATTATTAGTGATTTGTGTCACCAAGTTGTTAAATGATTATAATTATATTATTTATCTGTGCTGAAATACCTTTAGATTGCTATATTTTCGCCCAATAACATCAGTGTAAATTTAAAGTCCAACGATTTACAAATCTGACCCTCTGAAAATCTAACCAAATGAAAAAATGCAATGTTCTTATTAGTTATAATAAATACTTGTACACTTTATTTTAAATACCGTCCTTTAACAAAAATACTCGTATCTAACAAAAATATTTCTTACTTTTATCTTTACAAAACTTTTATCTGGCCATCACTAGAATTCCCTGAAGTGGTAAAAATTAAAATGTTTGAAAGTTAAACCTTAAAACAAACTTTCCACTGCTAATAAGACTTTCTCGTATTTAATTAAGAATAACTGTTGGCACCTGCCTCTGTAACTAGGTTAATAGATTCCTTTTACTCCAACCCTTTTTATGCATCTGACTCTGCAAAAATAATTTAGATAGAATCTAATGTAGGTTACCTAGTTTCGGTTCGAAGCAATCGATTATATTTATTTATAATTTTCAATGGGCCATTGCTCTTCCTTCTCGTGGGATTGCTTACGGCGGCTGGGAAAATAACAACAAGTTTTTTTTTTTTCTTTTTTTTTTAAGATAAGCCCCACACTTTGATTTCTCCGGTATCATGGGTACAGTTTACGAACATACATATCACAAACAACCAGACCCGAAACAACTATCCGTAGATCATACAAATATTTGTTCCGTTCGGGGATCGAACCCGCGACACGTAGCGTGGCTAATCGCTTAGCCACTGCGTCAACCGCGGCGTCGAAGATGGTCAATATCATCTTCATATGCACTAATATTAACATACTATACGATCCTACGGCCATGACTCAGTTATTTGTGCTACATGTGCGCATCATCACCTCTAATACTCTGTGCTTAAATAGAGTAGTACTCAATAGTGATCAGCTAAGAAATTAATTTGTATGTATCTATATGTGTGACCCGGGTACGTCTTAAAACTGCGGCCAGACACCGGAGGAGGGGCAGCAGCGTCCTCTCACTTATCGGTGAGCCACTGCGATCCCCAAGCCGCCTGCCAAGCGTGGGGATTATGGCAAACCCCCCTCGAGGGAGGCCTTCGTTCAGCAGTGGACGTCTTCTGGCTGATGATGATGATGATCTATATGTGTATGAGTACTCATTATGATAAATAGCTAACTATAGGCTTTATCCTCGAAATCAAAGCAACAACAAGAAGCATTCAGTCATTAGCATGTACGATAACTGATACGGTACTGAAAAAATTTCGCTATACAGTGTAGGTATTGCTCTCCTTCATCGATACCTATATCAAAGTATACCAATAGTCATTACCTGTGTATTTGTTACCGGAATCCTTTTCAGTCCTAGTTATATTTTTAATATTATAAATGTGAAAGTTTGTGAAGATGGATGGATGGACGGATAGATGGATGGATGGATGGATCTTTGCTACTCTTTCACACCAGAACGGCTGAACGGATCTGGATGAAATTTAGCACAGAGATATATTATAGTCTGGAATAGCACATAGGGTACTTTTTATCCCGGAAAAATGATGAGTTCGTAAACTTCGCGGGCGAAGCCGCGAGCGGAAGCTAATAATTAATAAAGCATCATACCTATATTCCCTGAAGGTATGAGTAGAGGTGTACTCTTGTCCATCCACATTTCACTGATGCTCTTATTATATCCCATCTAATGAGGGGCGAGCCATCTTAACAAAACCTGATAATACATTGCCCAACCTGACAATCGAACCTAGAACCTTAAACTTTTCTTCTTACTTCGTAAAAATAATTAAGCTACGTTTAGGTCTCGAGAGTCACCTGCCCCTCTGGAGATTAAATAAGTCAAACATTCGGACGTTATATTAAAATATCTATCGTACCGTCATCCTCCGACCTCAGACCGAAACATCTGTCCACGCACATAAATTCTTATTATAGTAGTTTAAGACCTAACCATTGTTCAGCGAAAATTCACTATTCAAGGAGAAAATACGTCCCTTGTGCATGTCTGGACAGTGTTAAAGTTCATATATTTTAAAGAAAATGGCGAATGAATTACGGTGTATGTTTTGAACACGATCCTTTGATCCTAAGGAGAATTAGAGCTGTTTTATGAGTCTGCTTTTGGTAAGGGACATTAATGTACGACGACACGGTTGGCGCAGCGGTTAAGCGATTAGCTTTCTGCGCTAAGTGTCACGGGTTCGATCTCCACACGGAACAAATATTTGTATGATCTACAGATAGTTATTTCGGGTCTGGTTGTGTATGCATGTGACATGTATGTTTGTAAACTGTACCCACGACACAGGAGAAATACTAGTGTGGAGCAATGTTTTAAAAAATAAAAGTATATTTAGTAAGAATTTGAAAGCCTTATAATGTTTTTTCGTTTGTGCCGATATAATTTTGAACACGTCTCTGTAAATGTCCATTCAATGAGTTTTTATATCAATAGACTAAAGTACTTTTGAAACAGCTTTCTAGTTAATTTGGACGATTATTTTTCTTCGGGTTTTCTTTTTTTTGGGTTTAGCGGTCGCAAGCCCGGCTTCAGAGCGTGATGTCCAGTTTGATTCAAGGGTCGGACCATAGGTTATTCGGTTCTTCTGAGGCCCTAGTGTAAGTTACTATTGACAAACTCGATTTAGCGCATCGAACGCGTTCGACGCTCCGATTGGTGGACAGCACGAAACGGACCAATCGGAGCGAGGAATTGAGCCCGATAGATGGCAATAATCTCGTCTGCTATTAACTAAGACTCAATACCTACATCGACGAAATTTGAGTATACAACAGTACCTAAACCTCTGCCTAATCCTTCGTAGATTAATAGCGTGATGCTATGATAATTATGTAGTGTGTGGGCGAAGACTTTTATACTTCGATTTATGTTGTAGGTCAACCATTCACATACATATTATTAACGTTTCGTTGTAGCTTTATTAATAGTATTTCCAATTGGTTAAACAACCAGTCAAACATGTTTTTTAACTGAACTCATGTTAATAAGTAATTATAAAAATTTATGAACAACGCGAGTTATTTTTCGTAGTCTCTGCTATCAATATTTACGCACTATCAATATTTAATCATTTGAAAGGAGTTTAACAAATATAGCAAATATCAGGCAGGAATCTAAATTGACGCAATGGCTAAACGATTAGCTTTCTGAGTTACGTTTCCCTGGTTCAATTTCCGCACGGGACATATTATATTTGTGCATGTGTTTGTAAACTGTACCCACGATACAGCAGAAACAGTTATAAAAGAAATGTAAAAACGATTTTCAGAGGTATAATAATAATCACAAATACTTACTTATAATAACAATTTCTGCTATTCTCGTAATTGCTGTTCCAAGCAAGTATATTGCAAAGGTTTGCTCCTTTGAATCGCGATGCCGAAGAAACCTAAAATTAGATCATCTTCACAAAGCACGACGACAGAAAATTACTAGTTTTCGTATGGACACCGCCTAACAATTGCGTACAATTAGCTTGAACAAAACTCCGCAATCTCATACAAATTATGCATGTATCAGGCAGTAGGTATACAGACAAATTTTAAACGCAATGCGCTTTATAAGCCGTTGGCAACGGTTAGCCAAATGTTGTCCGCATACATGGCCACACTTTCAGCGTAAACTAAATCGTAAGGCACAAACACTACGCAATGTACGCGAAACATTATCGAAATAACGTGTTTAATTTACGACGTGCTTTATATTTCGAACACGGCTTAGGCTATATTAATTTTGAGAGTGTAATGCTTTCATATATTGTAAAGGATTTGACGAAAATATTCATTACAGTTATTAAGTAAATGGAACGATTATTATGTAAAGAAATCCTATGTGAGACAAAATATATCCTATCCTACTAATATTATAAATGTAAAAAACTGTGAGGTTGGATGGATGGATGAATATTTGTTACTCAATCACGCCAGAATGGCTGAATAGATCTGGATGAAATTTGGCACAGAGATAGATTATATATAGGCTAGAATAGCACATAGGCTTTTTATCCCGGATAAATGTACGGGTTCGTAAACCACGCGGACGAAGCCGCGGGTTGAAGCTAGTTATTTAATATAAAAGCATCATGCCTATGTACTCCGAAAAGTGATACAGAGGTGTAGGATTGTATACCCACATTTCACTGATGCTGTTATTAAGTTCCACGTAATAGGGGGACACTATTGCCAACCAAGCACGATTCCAAACTCCGGACTGCGGCTGAAAATTACCGAACTCTTTACCCGTCCCGAGGATCAAACCCGAGACCTCACGTTATAATCAATGGCAGTCCCTATATAATACGTACTATGCTAACCCTGGCGTTTTTACTACTCCATACACAATACCATACCATATATCTACGTGGTAGTAGTAAAGTTCACGACACGGTTGGTGCAGTGGCTAAGCGATTAACTTTCTGCGCTACGTGTCGCGGGTTCGATCCCCGCACGGAACAAATATTTGTATGATCTACAAATAGTTGTTTCGGGTCTGGTTGTTTGTGCATGTCACATGTATGTTTGTAAACTGTACCCACGATACAGGAGAAATCATAGTGTGGGGCAAATGATTTAAAAAAAAATGTCTAATTAGCATCACAAAAATAACAAAACATCACACAACCAACTATAGAAAATACGAAAACTTTTACACCCGCATTTACTATAAGTAATCATTCCGGAACGTAAAGCTATAATTGAAGATTCAATTAAGGCCGCAAAATATCTCCCAATCTTTTATACACAAGAAGAATAGCAACTAAATTGATATTAACCCCTAAATGTACTTGGATTCGGTATTTTATGGGCTCATAAAAATACCCCATAGAACACTCGTAGGTAGCGTTAAGGTGAAAGTTATTTAAGGGTTTGGTACCCGCTCTCTTAAATGAAGACCTAGTGAATCAGTTGACTGTACAAAAGATACGAACATATGTAATTGTGTAGACAGCCTTATTTCACTGTTAGGCTTTTTATGGGCAGGATTACCGGTGTTATAAATGTGACGTCAGAGCTGTCTGTGAATGTCACTGTTCAAATTAGGTTGGGACTAGGATGAAAACGGGCCTCTAGGCTAAGTTCAGACAAACCTTTGACGCACTTCCAAAGCTACGTAGACGTTCACATTACGCAATCCGCGTTTTTATTAACAAATTGTAGACATACATGCTTAAATCTCTTGTTATATAAACATGCATTGCCTCATTGGTCTAGTGGTCGCAAGCGTGACTGCTGAGCGTAAGGTCCTGAGTTCGATTCCCAGGTCGGGCAAAGTGTTATTGAGTTTTTCTGTATGGAAATTCTCAGTAGCAGCACGGAGTCTGGAAATGTGCCCGGTAGATGACAATAGGCTCGCCCCCTATTACATGGGACTTAATAACGGCATCTGCGAAGTGTGGGTTTACAATAGTACACCTCTGCCTAACCCTTCGGGAAATACAGGCGTGATGCTATGTTATAATATAAACATAGCCTTATTTGAGAAGGATTCAAGGAAATGCTTAGTATTAGAATAACTGGCATCGCACGGCTAATTGTCTTTGCTTCAACATGACTCAATACTTAATCCAGGAAAAGCTTCAACCATGAAAATTTAAGGCTTCATATATTGATACCTCGTGATCGTGTAATTATAACTTTTTTACCACCTACATATAAACCTCCCTTCCTTCAAACTTCTTCATAGTTTCCATCAAATATAATCTCGAGGCCATCTTTACCTCAACACACACATACACACCCCCACACATACAGACTTACGCTATACTTATTCTCGCGGAGGGTTACAGTATAGATTCTGCGGTGAGCCTACATTACATTGGATTGTGACGTCATACAATGGGACGGGAAATCGGTCTATGAGCCGTAAGGTATTCAGCCAGTAAAGAACGAACTTAAGACTGCTTAAGATCACTGATAGTAATACTCAATGGAAGCGCTGTTTTCTTATCGTGTAATAACTTTTTTATGAACACAAAAAACCTGTAGGCACAGTATTATTCGCCAGAAGTAGATTATTATTAAGCAATTTGGGGATAATGCGCGCGCACATTATTTTCATACATATTTTGACTCACAGTATTTATCGTTGATATCGAGGAAATCCCGTACGTAGTCAAACAGATACATATGAATCTTACGCAATTAAGTGACTTTGGTTTGTGTAATATGAGTCATATTATATTTCATTTAAGAGGCATTTTTAACATCCCTGCACTGTTGTCGTGACGGGACTGCCGAAGTAAGAGAAGCACCCAGACCACTTGGCGATGCTCTTTTCATGCATCTTAAGTTAATTCTAATCAGATAGAGCCAAAAATTGTTGTTAGTAGTAAATTTATGACGCTACAAATAATAACATAAAACAGCCTCACGCATATGTTTCCCTAAGAGTTAGGCAGAGAAGGATGCCACTAATAAATCCCATGTAATAGGGGCCGAGCCTATTGGCATCTACTGACAACAAATCCAAACTTCAGCCTCTTACTAAGAATATCCTAACAGAAAAACTCAATAACACTGGCTGACCCAGAGATAGAATTCAGGGCCTCGCGTTTAACAGCCGCATGCAACTACTAGACAATGAAATTGAAATAATATGATCGATATAAGTACCTACAACAGAATATAATACTGCTATATATTGTCTCTACTGCGATGCCACTCTCACCCAGCAGTAATAAAGTGTATGAGCACTTTATTTTCTGATAGTACCGTACAGTTAACGTGTGATATGTCTCTTTCATACATTTTAGAACACATCATTCTTTATTTGCGAAGCTGCTAAAGTACTACATATCATGAGTTTTGGACGGCATAGTTACTTGACCGTGTGCTTCTAAGCAAATATTATGTAGGACATCGTCCTTTCTCTGAACATCGTTGTGAGATATAACGCTGCTAAGGGAGATCAAGAGAATAAAGTATCAGCAGCAGTATCTCCCTATTTAAATATCTACCTTAAGAGTTTCCCTGTACCGCAGTACCTGAAGACAAAGGTCTTCAACCAGTGTGTGTTGCTGTACCACAATGACGATATATGACACTGAGACGTGGTCGTTAACTATTGGCCTCTTAAAGAGGCTCAGAGTCACACAGCGGGCAATGGAGAGAGATATGCTCGGAGTTTCTTTGCGCGATTAAATCCGGAACGAGGATATTCGCCAAAGAACCAAGGTCACCGACATAGCTCTCAGGATTTGCAAGCTGAAGTGGCAATGGGCAGGCCACATCGCTTAAAGAACAGACAACCGATGGAGAAGAAAGGTTCTCGAGTGGCGACCACGAACCGGAAGACGCAGTGTGGGAACACCGACGTTGTGAAAGTCGCGGTTACCGATGGATGCAAGTGGCGGAATGTAGTTCGATGTGGTGGTCTAAGGGGGAGGCCTTCACTCAGCAGTGGACGTCTTCTGGCTGATGATGAATGGTTTCACTAATATTTCCTCTAGGTTTTACATTTCATTTATATTTTTAATTAACTACCGTAAAATGTTTCATACTAAATTAATAATACAAACACAAACATACCCGTTCAAACTTCACACACAAAGCGTTTCTGACCGAACAACTCTATTGTGAACGCTGATTACAAACTTTTTCATAAGCTACCCTCATCACTGGGACCGTTCGGTCAGCTAGCCATCAGCTTAGCAACAACAGCCTTTCCGATTGATGACCTAGAAAAGTCGAATCTTAATCCGTGATACGAGAGCTTCATAAATATTCAGTGTCGTTATTTCACCTCGACGGATGTCGATCCTGAGACGCGGGCTGGAGAGCTTGTGTTTATGTTTACAGGGGGAAGGGGGTGCCCAGCTGAGATCCCGCCCGCCCGCGCCGCCTCACCCCTCAGACTGCGGAAAATCGATAGCGCTGCGAGCGCCGCAGACCTCTGTGCGGATGCTTTGCCGGATGACGTGCCTTTTATCCTAACAAGCCTGTGTAGCCAAACATTGCGCTTTACAGCATTTACCCTAGCCAAAACTAATCAGCTATGAAATTACAACGATTCCACGCACTTCTTATTTTTATTCGCAAAATTATCACTTTATTTTCGTTTAATTTTCGCAACGAGTTATCTTATGAAAACAAATTGAATGCTGGGAAAACCGCTTATGATGCCATTAAGAATAATTTCGAAGGGGGCTTTCGTTAAGTCCTCTCGGCAGCCGAGGCCCTATTACACTCCAATACTGTCATTTTCAATTTTCAATATTGAGGCGAAAAGGCACTTCTTGTTAAAAGTATACTGCGTGCCAAAATCATAAACATGTTTTAATAACTTCTAAAAATAGTTGAGACATGTTTCTTGCTTATGTAATCGTTTTCTAACCACGTAGGGTAGTAGAACGGTTCAAAAGATGTGAATCTCAGCGTGAATGATAGATATATAAATCTTTTTCCACGCAAAATATGGCGTATCAAAACGTTAAGGATGAATTTAAGAAAAGAATATTATAGATCCCAAATAAGTGGTATTGTTATGGAAATAGTATAAAGAAAACATGTTATTTTGGAACGTCAAGATTTTCTAGACAACCCGTAGGTAGGCGATGTAGGTTTCGATAAAAGTCTTTGTAATTTCAGTTCATTGAACAATATTCTGCCTCACCTGTAAATAATATATCATCAATTACACCAAATTAATGTCTACATACCTACTAAAACAATTCATCAAAAATCAAAATGCATTCATTCATTAATATAAACGAAACATCATTCGGTGCGTAACCGCCCAAACTGCATTTAACATTCTAGAGCGACCGTGGCATGTATTCTCAACAATAATGGATTTGCGTAACTAAAATTAAATTGTCAACAATACACGTCATACAAAATTATACGGATATTTTAGCTGAGCGAAAGGTGCCACGTTTTGCCACGTTGACACACAATAGAGGCCCGGTAAATAGGTCAAGCGAATTTAATAATTCCACTGTCTTTCACGTAAGGCACCTAAAAGCGTCCCTAGCAATTAATGTCATTTTCGTCAAGCTGAGGTAACAGTATTTTATAAGTTAATTAAGAGTGAGAACTAGACGTAAAATTGCATAAAAGAGGTTTCTTAGCTGGATATGATTTGAACTGAGAGCTATAAGATATAATAAGATTTATACGCTTTAGGAAACATGCTGTATAGGATCAAAAGTTTTGGTCCTATACAGAATGTTGCAAAACTATAGATTACCTCATAGTTACCAATACGTGGAGAGTTTTTTAATGGAAAAGAATATGTGTCTACAACATAAATGCAGGAGGAGACTATAGGTATATTTTATTCTTTACATACAATTTATCGATATTCCTAACACTCAATACCGTCATAAAATCTTAAAACCACACAGTAACAGCAACGTCGTGAAACAGTATACTGTCGAGGTATAAAGTAACACTGTTTTATTTTTTATTGTATCACCTGTTATCACGGATTACTATATAAACGGTGATGTTAGTTTGAAAAGCTTAAAAATACAAAGAGCTTTTCAGTAAAAACATTAATTAAATAAACATTATTTCGTAAACATCATACATAAATGTATGTATGATAAGTATTTCATAGATGTCTATCGGTACAGGTACAAAAATTGGAACTATTACACAGCGACAGGTTTACAGAATTGCAGATTGTATGTCAATCATCGAAGCGTGGCATTCGACCTATTTCCCTCCGTTGACTAACAGAACTTGAAAGGCCTAGCAACACCAAACGTTGGCAACACTAAAACGCCCACCGCTGTATTTCTATACAATAGATTCATCAAACTTGTTAGTGATCCGTCAATGGACATTGCAGTATGGCCAATATTAGCTTAGGACATGTAAAAGTTATCACCAATTCACAATATCTGCCTCAATTTTACTTACTAAGTACAAAACGGTCCTTCCAAGTTATTGGTTTGGAATCAATGGAATCTTACAGAACGTATGTTTGTGAGTTCTTAATAGATATAAATATTATGTGCGTATTTATATTGTCTACATAATTTCTTATTTCGAAAAAGTGCTAGACGAATAAATACAACATGACGAGAGAATAGTTTTCTTTGACCCTTAATCGAGTTTTAAATTTAAAAACTTTCCATAGTAATCTATTTAAAGACTTTCAATATTAATCTAAAATGCAGCTGACGCACGACGTTAACTTACTAAAACGAAATGTTAAAAACCCATTTACGCTCCAACGAAAAAGTTGATAGCCCATCTCATTAAAACTGGAAAATGTAAAACGCATAAAATTTCCAATAAATATTCAAATCGCAATTCGAATGTTTAGTAGTGGAAATCTATCGAGCGCATTCAGAATCCACACCAACAGGGAATGCACTAGCGAAAAAATTGCAACGTATCCGTTGAAATATGTCGAGACGTTTAGACCGTGAGCCGCCCGTAAACTCAAGATTTCGTCCGATATAAATCTTTCAAGTGGAGATGAATTTGCCGGGACTGCGAAATGATACATAAAATATTCAACCTCGTTCAGAAATGCAAGCATCTGTTTTTCATTTTGTAAGATTTTTTCGATTCCCTCAACGTTTTTTTCTATTTCTTTTAATCGGCGGTACGTGAAATTTTAAGCACTCGTTTTTATTCCGTCTCATAGAATTTAATTAGAAAATTTCGTTTGTGTTGATAATATGAATACCAGCAACGTTCTTACCAAAATGAAGGATGAAAAATACATACCTGAAAAAACAAATACATAAATTAGTATTTCATTGTAATAATCAATACGTTAAAATGGAGTAAGTACCTAGTGGGTGAAAATGAAATATCATTTAGTACGCTTAGCTATATACTCCCAAGGTCGTCCATTGTAGTCGTTTATGAATGGCTTCTTGGAATATTATATTTGCTGGTAAACAGTTTAAACTCGGAATACGAAAACGTATAATTCGTAATACAAAATAATATAATGGTTATTAAGCAAGCCAAAAAAGCAATTTATGATTCATTTGTATTTTAATTTCATAACATTTTTAGGTACAGACGAACAAGAATTTCTAAAGAACTGATAATTGATTTTTTAACCTTATTCTTTATTCGAATAAATCCTTAATTTCCTGAGACAACTACATATACAGTATGTCTGGTGCCCTTGAATACTCTTTGTTCAGCTGTACACGCGTAGATTGAAATATCATAACTTCAAAACTTAATCCTCGTTTTGTTGTGTTTCTTGCATAAAGGGTTTTACAATTGCCTTACTTGCTTCACCTCAACAATCTAGCTTGATATATAGGCCGAAGCTCTACTAAATCGTGCACAAAAGGCTACATTCAGCAGACGGTCTAAGATATATGCGTAGGAAGCGACATTGAATTATGTGTTCCAGTGTTTGGTCCTGGCAGACGTGTAGGAACAGTGCTGGAAGAGTAGGTTTCATCATTTTTAAATTAATTTATCACAGAAGATAATTACTTGTTTAATAGTATATTCATGAAAATATATATAAAACTAATACGAAAAGCAGGGATGACAAAACTCTTAACATAAAAAATTGACTGACTAAAGATCTTTGCGGTGAATGATAATATTAAAAACTTCAAATAAGTCTAACAGCACAAATCTTTTATCGTTACTATTAACCCTATCAAAAACTTTTAGCAGGCAATTACTACGGTCAGTGTCGCGAGAAAGATGGATTGCACGAATTATATTGAAGCTTTTGTAGGGTACATCGCTGGAGTGTGGGAGACGAACATTGTGATGTAGATTTATGACGACCCGCGACTCGCGAAAGGGCTGTCGCTTCGTTTTATCGCTGTGCAGAGTGTAGCAGCATTGAATACATACATCTCCTACAGAATTGTAAATCACTTGCGTAAAAGGGACCCACTTAACGTTTCGGGGATCCAGGCTTAAATGTTTGGTATACTGAATTCGTTCATAGGAAGAAACATCGTTAGGTGCCCTCAAATTTAAAGTTAGACGTATATATCTAGGATTTGTATTTGTGTGTATAATTCCCGGTAAGAGCAATGTTTTTATGTTAGAAAAAATCTTAGTAACAGGCCAGAGATGTCAGTTGATTTTCGTAACGACTGGCATAGATATGTATATCTATATTCGTATGACACCCGAGACCAACTGTTTTAATTGAAAAAAG
Source organism: Shargacucullia verbasci (assembly GCA_947562105.1). Classification (NCBI taxonomy): domain Eukaryota; kingdom Metazoa; phylum Arthropoda; class Insecta; order Lepidoptera; family Noctuidae; genus Shargacucullia; species Shargacucullia verbasci. The sequence goes on along the minus strand of OX387289.1, from coordinate 5,575,647 downwards.
CAAGGAAAGCAAAAGCAAAAACTATGAAGAACGGTCACCCATCCAAGGACAGACTGTAGCAAGCGCTACTTACTCACTCGCAAGTTGCGGTACCTATGTAGCTTCAATCTCCTTATACTTGTCTTACTATTCAGCCAAATTAAGTATACATTCATTTCGCTTAGAACTAACCAACTAGATCTAACTGAAACACTTTTCTAAATGACTACAACAAAATAATACCTTTTACTGTCCTTAACGCCGTTATCGTATTTAAAGTTCCCTTCAACGAAATCTAACGCTTCCACTTTGGACCGACCCTTTCCACCGACCCTTGGCATTTAACGCTTCAGACTTTAAATGCGGCCTTTTATTTGGTACCTAATTGGCTAGCGATTTGGAAAACAGCTTCTGATTAAAAATAGGCTTTCGGGGTCTAACACGCAAAAAGGTAGTTGTACAAACTGATGGTAAGCTTCGCAAATGTATGTAATAAATAATTAATGTCGTGTACAAGCTGGTTCCGTGTCATTTCTTGGAATATATTTAACAAATACGACGTTATTTATTGCTGTTCTAGAACCTTGAAGTTGTGTGCTAAGCTATTTGAAATTACCCCATCCCCCGCTATAGGGATTATGTACTGCGATTTATATGAATATTTTACACTCAATAACAGTATAAGCATAAACGAGACATTGTTCCATAGATTTAGGCAACACTCCAAGTATTAGTGTCAATTGCCAAGTTAAATCTGGGACTCCATATTTTAGAAAAATTACAAAATTCTAACAAAATAAAAGCATTTTATTTTACTTTTTTAAATAAAGCTCTGCACCACCCTCGGAATACTACGTACTATCGGTCGTGTATTTACAAGCATATTCACGTACGGGAATCGAAACTGTAACACGGCGTGCAGCAGTCGATCGCTTAACCACCGCGTCAATCCTGTCATGAAAAGTTATGCTTGGGAGAGATCGCTGATTGCGATAAGGCCGCCCATTGTACATGCTAATTGTAATCTTTATGTATATGTTTTTGAACGGTGTCGTGTGCAATAAAGCGTATATCTATCAATCTATCTTGGGGTAGTTTATAAATCACTAGTGATATACTAATGAAGAAAATATTGAGAAAAAATGCCATTCAAATTTCAAACATTTCCGGAGGATTTTCCAAAAATTTTCTTCAAACAAAAAAAATCGGTCGAGCCGTTCTCAAGTGATGAACTTTCATACATGCGGCAATTAATTCCCATTTATATAGATTACTAAAATTCAGATATTATTGATATAAATTGTCGAAAACTACCATCTTTCTCTTCTTTATGTTTCTCTTTACTTCTGTGTTTCAATTCATTCCGCCAAGAAAACTTAAATAAGCTAGGTACTCAGTTATTTTATTTTGATCCCCTCACAGTTCGCTGCAGTAAGAAACTTGCAAATGTCTATCACAACGACTTGAACTTGTTTGTGTTGTTGCTTTCATATTTCTTGACACATTTTTCCTTGTTATTTATGTCTCAAGTTAATGAGAATATCTGGGTTTTTATGAAATCCCTAGGATATCACGGATAAAGTTCAATATTCCATATCGAGATCTGCTGGAACGATTTGATTTTATATATTTTCATTAAGTACCTCATATTTATTTTCGCCATTAACATCATACATAAAAACATAACCTTCTGTGGATTTAGTGGCTATTTTATTGTTATTTGATAATAGTATCGAACCCGATATTCAAAACGTTTATAATGTGATTCTATGGTGATGTTTGTGGTGTGTGGATTTCATGAAATAAAAAATTCCGTGAAGACAAGCACATCCCTAGCAAAATAGAAACTTGTGTACCACTATCACGAGTTTTCTTACCATTTACTATCAAAGCAAAGTAAATTTTCATGATAGCGATTTTAGTTCTTAACTTGGTTACATTAGGGATTAGAATCGCTTATGTGACATCATCATCAAGCATTTATAGGGAGCATAAATATTTTAAAAACAAACCGTTGACAAAATATAAATTGATAGTCAAAGCACGGGGTTTTTTTATAAGTTCACAATAGTATTTTCATCATAAATCAAACACAAGTAATTTATCAAAGTGATTATGTTTTTAATTTAGCAACTTTTGTTAAATAATAACGCTCTATAATTTAATAAAAGGTACACGGTTGAAGTGTCCGATATCTTCCTTCGAAATCTTCAACAGAAACATACAATTGGTATCACGCCTGCACACCTTTTTATCAATCAAGCAGGCTTCATCAGGCATCAGGCAGGCAGGCAAAATATGATTTACGTAATAAGTATTTAAGTTTATTAAACAATAATCATAATCTATCGTAGCTTCCGTAAATTATTATTGTAGTTTGATTTTTTTATTTAATAATAAGTAGTACCTATGGAATGTCGCGATATTTCACATCTTCAGTGATTTTGTGATATCACTAGGACTTTTACGAAAACCCGTCATATTGTATTAAAAAATTGAATACAGTACATTCGGCTATAAAAAAAAAAATTCGAGTAAATAATTACCTATACCATCTAGGGACGAATAAAATAAAGTTGCGAAAGGAAACTTCTCGAAACATCGCGCTAATGTAAATAGGTCGCAGCTACTTATGTAGGTAATTACGAACTCATCTCAACTCAGAGTCATCACAAAGAGTCAAACTTGTATTGTTTCAGTCCGCTTGTTTACAAGACTCCGCAGAACAAATTTACTCTCAATATTAATCAATTATAAGTAGGTACACACAGCATAAATAATGTACTGCGTAATTTACGCCTCGCCCGAGTATATTTTTCATAAATAAATAAACGTTGTTCTTGTTTCTGATAAATGTTGAATCATTAAACGTGTTAATACTGATTTTATATTTAAACAAAAAATTTGCTTTTTTTGTGTTCATTGTTTAACGAGTTTGAAAAATAAAATAGTTCAACGGAAAGTTATGCAATGCAATCATCGGCTGTGGTTTGTATAGAATTAATAAATTGTCTGTCTGATTGTAAAGTTTGAATAGCAGAACGTAAAATATCAACTGTGAACTGGCAACATGTCCTATCTCGATTTTATGAGGATTTTACTTGGTTATACCATTCTAAATTATTTCATACCCGGCAGCGCTGCAAAAAGCATATTTTACTTCAACCAAATTTGACGCTAAAATCGAATTCATTCAATTTGTACTAACATCGACCGCGTTGTGCATACAAAATAGTTTCTTTTAAATCCTGTAATTTTGTCAAAAATTAGATAGTACCAGTTGCCAGTTCATAGGTATGCAATATAGATTGCGTTAGAAATATTTATAAACACAACTTAGAAGTTATATTTCCAGTGTCAAAAATTGTTTTTACAATGTTTTTTGTTAAGCATATTCCGTTTACTTAGCAACTAAAACATAGTTTCACATCTCATTAAATACACTATCGACAACATTTTATTCTCTTTACAAATAGGTATATTTTTCCAAACTCAACCTTATTGTTGGTTTTAGGTTCACACTTTTACGTTGACAATTCTGACTGTTACGGTGAGAGAGAGGCTGTCACTTTTGTAGACATACAGAGTGAGCCTGTGAAATACTGTTGCAATTTCTTATAGATATACGTTCGGATATTACAAAGCTAGTCATAAAGTCGAAGCTGCATTGTAGCGAGCTCCCCACAAAGTTTATTTTTACTACGCAATCCGTGGCAATAATAGCCGTAAAAATTTAAGCAACCAAACGGTATTACGTTTTTACGCATCCAGAAACGGTTAAATAAAAACCGCAGATTTTTTTGATTGTGTAATCAGGAAAATCGGACAGAATTCATTGACAACTTTATACCGCTACTTGCTTTGTAGCAATTCGATGAAATATTAAAAAACAATGTACAGTGGGAATTATATAGAACATATTTATGGAGAAAGAGTACAATAAATTGAATTTGTTTATAATTTTGAACGTTCGAGAACACCGCATCTGCACTGTACAAATGTTAAGGCGCTGTAAGAAGACATATTTTAGGTAACTGAGGGGTCGAACCAGGAGCGCATCGCGGCAACGAATAAGGTTCAAAATAGCAATGCGTTTGATGTTAGCAATCGAACGACCACCGAAATAAAAGAAATATTGCAGTTTTTCAGTGGCATAATTTTTAGGTATTTCTTTAGTTGATTGAATTCGCTTTATTATCTATACATCTATACATCTATACATATAAATAAAATTGGAGTGTCTGTTTGTAATATTGAAATAACCGTTTTTTACTACATGCATATGAATATATATATGGTACATACACCAAAATAACATTTTTTACAATTTTTGTCTGTCTGTCCGTCTGTCTGTCTGTCTGTTTGTATAGGCTAATCTCTGAAATGGCTGGACCGATTTTGACGGGACTTTTATTGGCAGGTAGCTGATGTAATAAGGAATAACTTAGGCTACTTTTATTTTAGAAAAATTCTTTTATTTTAGAAAAAAATAGGGTTAAGTGCATTTGGTCTCACTAAAAAATACATTGTTAAGTTCCGAAATTCACGCGAACGAAGTCGCGGGCACAGCTAGTTATTACATAAAATATGATAGCTGACGCTCAAAATTTTGAGAATTATGCGACGAAATATTTTTTGAGCTCTGGTTTACGATTTTTTTATCATGATATTATTTTATTTATATAAAATATTTTTTAATAAGTCTTTCCGTTGAACACTTGATAATACACTTCATTTTTTTCTGGCTTATAATATGTACCAACACGCCGTACTGTGCGACAAAAAACTTATCGGTTTACGGTGTCCTACGTTTGGGCAGCGCCTTAAAGTAAGACCTACTAAGAGATACCAGTACCAACCACCTAATGCGCCTGCGGCCCAGATCTTGCCCGTAAACCATGCAACATGCACGTTTTCATTTGAGTCTACATATCCGTCACATTTACACTCATAATATTTTTACGAATATATTAAACATTAATGAATTAGCTTCCGCCCGCGGCTTCGCCCGCATGGATTACGAACCCGTGCATTTTTATGCGCAGAACACTGATTTCTTTTCTAAAATAAAAGAAGCCTCAGTTACTTCTTATAACATCAGATATCTTCCAGTGAAAGTCCTGTTATAATCGGTTCAGCCGTTTCGGAGATTAGCCAGAACAAAAAGACAAATATAAAAAAATATATTTTTTATTGGTACCGTATATACTTTCATATGCATTTAATAAAAAGCTGGTATTCTGACATTACAAACAGACACTTTAATTTTTTTTATTTGAATAGATATATCATTGTCTCATTTTGCTTGAAGACTCGTAAAACACTTGACTGCCTCTTTTGTCTAGTGGTCGCAAGCGACTGCTGAGTGTGAGGTCCTGGGTTCAATTCCCGGTCGAGCAAAGAGTTATTGGGGTTGTGATGTGTGGAGGTATGTGAATTCTCCTGTGTGAGTTTGGCTATAGCGGCATCGGCGAAATGCGTGTGTAAAATTAGTAGACCCCTGTCGATCCTGTAGGCGTAATGCTAGTAGTAGGCGTGATGATTATCGTAAAAAAATTCTGTCTCATTATTCTTTTGGTATTGTGTTTCTAAAATAAAATCTGAAGAAGATTGAACTCGAGGACCGTACGAATTAAAGGGCGTCGAATGAAAGTCAAACAGGTTAATGGATCATAAAATGCCTTGATGGGTTAACCTAGTCTGTCCAGCCATTACTATTGCCTATATTCAGATGATAACAGCTTTCATACTTGATCATTAAAGGCCAATGTCAGACATAAAAAGTAAATAAAATTGCAGAGTGATTCAGCCTAATTTAATAATGAAACACTTAATGGTAGCGCTTCAAAATTTTAGCTCAATTTACTAAATTAGTTGTAACTGTTGATTTTAATTTAGTATTTCAATTAGAATAATGTAGTGCTTTGTTCGAATTTCAATATTAAGACACAAAGAAATCCGAACGTTATAGTTGGGTCTTATGTTAAATCTTGTATTCTAATTTAGGTTAGACATCGGACACTATAATTTAGTAATAGCACAGACGACATAATTGCCATATTCGGACACAAATACGCTATCTAGTCTGAAGAATCAAAAACGTCAGAAATGTTTCTGTAGGTATCGATACAGAGACCAAAAATGCTGACAGAAACTCATCGACAAAATGCATTAGCTACTCAAATTCCTCCCGAAATATAAAATAGGGGTCACTATAAAAAAAATCCTATACTGCAACGATTTTCGAAATTCAAAAGCTTTAAAGCGTAAGTGTGCTACGCTTTGTGTCTATGAAATACGATGTATCACGTACAACGTTCTAGTGTATATTCGAGGAGTAACAAGAATGGATTTTGACGGCAAGGTTGCCTTAGTAGTTGAGCAAATCAGCTGCTGCGCAACGTGTCGCATGTTCGATTACCGCTTGGAAAACATTTTTGCAACATACATTGTTCCAGATCAGGAAGTGTGTGCAAGTAAAATTTCGTATTTAAATACGTACTCTATCACGATAGATAGATATTAACGAACTATCCATAATCCCTATTTTTTCAGTCTTTCGAACATCAAAATAGGCTATATACAACTACATCATCATAAAGAAACACTCGATATCCCAACGAATAGGCAGTTTCTACGCGTGAACAACAGCACCACTTATCAGCCTTTTCTTCGTCATTAACAACACCTACATGATTCTTTCTGGTTATAATATTAACGCGTTATTTTAAGGCATTTTCTCACATTTTCACAGAACTTTTAAACAATATACAAAATATATTAATGAATCTAGTATCTATGAATCTGGTACATCACTCACGTTCCTAAATAGAAGAAATACTCAGTACCAGTAAAATATTTGAAAGTTACAAACAAATATTTAATTAAAGTGAAAATCACTCTGTGGCAAACTCGCGAACCGTTTCAGACCCAATCATTGAAAATGGTCACTTACTGGAAAACTTTCGAAGAAAACTTACACGTTAACATTGACTACTTTAATAACATCTTTACAGTACATTTACTAAAAGCTGTCAAAGTTAATAAAAATGTATATTATTACGACAAAAAGGAAAACGGAGGGCGTCTTTTATCGTTTTATTAAAGTCCCACTAATGGATTCGGACATTTAGAATTAATTTAATGGAAAATAATAATAAGCAGTTTAGAGAAAGATGTCTGAATATAATAAACAAAATCTTAATCCGAACCGACAGACTCGTTAAGTCGGTCAAAGTTAAATAAGATTTAGAAGTCGAATTACTTTTGCGTATCTAGCGGTGCTAAAAGACACACAAGGTGAAGTTTGTAGGTACCTTAAGTATGTACTTAAAGATGAGAATGAAGCATATAATTACCTCGCTCAGACCGAATTAAATGTTCAGAAAAAAATTGAGCCTATCATAGTCTAAATCTGGAGAAAAGGCTCCTCCAGAGCAGGAATTTTGCGATGTTATAAGATCTTTCTAAATCCAGTGAAATATTTGTTATTGACAGCATCATTAGATTTATGGTCGCAAGCGCAGCGGCTGAGAGTACGTTTTTGCCTTTGTACCCCGTGCCGAACCTAGTGTTGAGTTTTTTTATTACAGCAACACCCCGAAGTTTGGAATTGTACCCGATAGATGGCAGTCGACTCGCTCACTATTCCATAGGACTTAAAAATGGCATTGGTAAAATGTGGGTGTACAGTACAGTACAGTAGTACACCTCTGCTTAACCCTTCGGAGATTACAGTTAACACAAATAAATACTACTAGAAAATATTGTTACAGAGAAAATTGCATACCGCCCTATATTTAACACACGTGTCTCTAAACAACTAGATACCTATTAATTTAATTAAAAATGAAAAGCTTTCACTCATTTTGAAATTTAATACATTTAAAGTGCTCCCCAACATTTCTAATTTATAGTTTTGTTAAGTGTCAAGACTGTTTCAATTAATTTTTAAATACTTAGTTCAGAAGTGAAAATGATAAATTAATAATTATGATATTCGAACTTTGTGGGGTCAATGTGATGAGCAATGAGAAAATTTAACTCACCTTAAGACCTAACCATGACATCATCTTATGGGTTCGAGTCCCGCACAGAACAAATATTTGTATGGCCTACAGATAGTTGTTCCGGGTCTATCTGTTTGTGCATGTGAATATTTATGTTTGTAAACGCACCTACGATACAAGAATCATTTCTGATGAAAGACATTTTTTTATTTTTAATCCAAGGACATATTCGGATCTCAAAATGTCTTTAAATGCATAGAAAATCCTAAAACATAATCAAGCATTTTTCGATTAATTTCGGTTAGTTTGATGTCCATACCATGTTTCTTGAAAAATCACTTCATCATCTAGCTAGCCTATTTTCCTAACTACATTGGGGTCGGCTCCCAATCTAACCGGTTGCATCAGTATTGTATACTGAGCAACTGCCGTCTAACCTCCGCTACATTAATGGGTGACACTGATACTTTTTGGGCTACTGACACCCGTAAAAACTGCTTTCCAAAGCACAAAGGAGTTTAGGTGTATAAAAACGGCCACTGATCCAAGGACTAACCTAAGCAATAGCCGCTTAACGTCGCAGATCCACTGATCTGTGCGGTAGTCATGTAGATGTAGCTACCAACCCCTGGTAAAATCACATTCGTACTATAAACATTATTAAAGTCTTCAAGAAAACAGAATTTTAAAGCACTCTCAATATATACGTACACTGCATTTTAATTCAACAAACATCTTACCACATGACACGACCGACATAACAACCTTTAAAAGTAAATTGCTAAAGAAAACAAGAAAGGTTGCTTCATAATAATATGTTCTAGCTCGCGGTACGTCGAGAAAATGCTTTCACATTCAAGTAGTGTGGGTAGCTACCCTGGCATTGTGGAGGTCAATGCCCCGAGCGCCCTGCCACCTAACTACCCGAAAGAGAAAAACAAGTGAAGACGCTATGTGCATAGCTATTTACTCCACGTCAGTATTCAATGTGCATGACTTCATTTTTCGCATTTGCACAATGGTTGCACAGCGACAAAGTGTATTCATTGTCGAGTTTGCAAGCTTTTACGTTATACGTCAGTTTTTAAGGTTTATGTTTGCTGTCTAAAGTGAGTCATACGTTCAACGCAAGAATGGTAAATTGAATTTACTTTGCCGTATTTTGAACTGTATTATTTTATAAACAGTTCGTTAATAGAAGGAAATAGCTGGAAGTTTAACATTCAGAAATTGAAATGAAACTATGTATATTATTTAATCATCTGCATGTTATCAATTAATCTTAATTTAAATATTTTATCTATACAAACACGTTCACTTAAACAGAATTTTAAATCAGTGGTATTATTCAAATAACTTAAGGAATTTCACCGTCAGGTCTCCAAATATCTAATAAAAATAACGATAAAATCCAACGAATTACTTCAAAATTACTCACCCTGGTTTTACGACGTGAATTACAAATATTCTGACGAATTATATGTCCCCATAAACTTAATCTTTTACAACTTGAAAATTTTCTATATAAGAAAATTCGGCGCCTACAAGCGACCTAGCAATTGCTACTAATCGCTTAACGACTGCGACTGGTCGCTGATCGTAATGGAGTCGTTAGGACAGCATAGTGAAGCGAGCCCATCTAACGTGATTGTCAGTCGTTACACGTAAATGTGACACAAGTGAGCAGAAGAAAAATTCTAACAACGTCTTCACAGTGTTCGTAGATTTGTTGAGAGATTTTCCGATACTTATCAAGAAAAAAATAAAATCTGAACTAACTGAAGCGTCATAACATATTGTACATAATAAATTCAACCCATTACTGTCCTACTGCTGGGCAAGGGTCTCTTCTCAGAATGAGAAGGGTTAGGCCTTAGTCCACCAAGTTGGCCCGGTGCGGGTTGGCGGACTACACACACCATCAAGAACTTTATGGAGCCCTCTCAGGTGTGCAGGTTTCCTCACAATGTTTTCCATCACCGTAAACGCAATAAATAATCAAATTATATAATAAATTTTACGACACGACGATTATAATATAATCAAATTTGACGACACGGTTGGCGCAGTGGCTAAGCAATTAGCTTTCTGCGCTACGTGTCGCGGGTTCGATCCCCGCACGGAACAAATATTTGTATGATCTACAGATAGTTGTTTCGGGTCTGGTTGTTTGGGCATGTGACATGTATGTTTGTAAACTATACCCGCGATACAGGAGAAATCCTAGTGTGGGGCAACGTTTTATAAAAGAAAAAAAAAAAAAAAAAAAAAAAACTGGTCCACACATGATTCCGAAAAGTCAGAGGGGCCGAGTTTGAACTCAGACCTCCCTGCATGGAAGGCAAGCGTTCAAACACTAGGTTATCACTGCTCCCGCTGAAGCGTTACTTTGTTCCAAAACAAATACAACGGGGCAAAGGTTGACGACCCCGATTACCAAACCTAATATGCAGTGATATCATCCTTGCTACCAACTATGTGAAAAGCAGTTTCCAGTGATGCTTTGACAGTATTAAGCAATATCTCATTGAAACAGCTTAAACCGTTAGGTGACATAAGCATGGTTTTATAGGCACACGTTATCGCTGCTGGGTGCTCGGCATGTCTATGTTTATATGTAACTACTAACATCACATACTATTATGCTACACAAGTGTCAAAAACCTGAGCCAAAGAGGTTACTATAAACATTGACATAAACATGCAACCTTAATATCAGGGAAGATGGAGAAAGCTCCAGCGTCATGTAAACTGATAATATTTTCAAACCCCTAAAGCTTGTTACTGCATAATGTTGAATTCAGTATGCGGCATATATGTAGAAAGCGTTAAGACTGTGCTTTAACTTTGGAAAGAACACCGTAACAAAATATGATGAGGCACCTCCACAACTGGAAGAAATAGAGGAGTAGGAGTAAAATTTATTCAGAAAACATTCAACAACAACATGTAGTCTAGTGTACATTTTCCTGTAGCGGATAAAATATCTTTCCTTAATTTTTTTACGTATGGAAATGCCTCGTGCGTACCTGCTGCCCTGGAGAAAGCGACAGGTGGATGTTGGACTCTTAACGACTAAAACCTCACGGTGTTCCCGCGTTATACATCTAACGCTGAAGCTTTCCTTACCAACCTTTCTCAAAGTTCCACCCTGTATAAGTAGTGTTTCAATCCACATGAGTTAAACCAATCTTGAAATTAATGGATATCTCTAGAACGATGGTTTTGGATTTGGACACGATGGATTTATACATTTAATTTATAATAGACTGCAATGCGAGTCTGACGTTAATCTTACGGAGCGACTGCCATCTTATAGTATACTCTATGTAAGGAGACATACATAACATCACGCCTGTGTTCTCAAAAGGGTTAGACAAAGGTATGCTACACTGTACACTCATATGTTATAATGGGCAAGTTTATTACCATCTACAAAGCGAGTCCAAACTCCGAGCGACTACTGAGAATTTCCATGCAGAAAAAGTTAATACTGTGGGATAAGAGACACTTAATGCGATCATATTAATATAACTCCAGGCAAACTGGCTTCGATAGTAAACAATCTATTGGTGAAATTACTTTTATATTCATTGTAGGAATGAGACAGGCAAAATATGTGTGGCAGAATAACAAGCTTTATATATTACAGAAGATCATTAGAAAGATCCTAACATCAGCAAGATATCAAAAATATCACATAAACAATTTCATAGAACTGAACACATAATTTGCCCCTAAAATATCCTAACAATTTTATATAGAATGTGTAAATGAAGACCCTTTTGACTATCGTCTCTAAACTCCAATATTAGTTCGGGAAATATTTTCAAAGGGAATATTTTATATTATATAATGGAAGTTTGGGCTGAAGGTATTTAATGCCAGGCCTTGAGAAAGCTGATAATGATTATGGACTTTATTGGACTTGACGTTTGATTGACTTTGTTCGATCCGTCGTCAAAAAGTAACTACTTTTTACATTAGCAAAAGTCCATGGAAAACGGTAAATATTACTTTAAAGTATAGGTAACATAAACCATAGTATCGACCAAAAATTAAAAGTAATAAAAAAATTGTTCCTTTTTTTCGAAATACTTTTAGGAATAATTATGGATTATATCTTTGCCGACTGAATACAAAATGAACGTTTATTATTGGCCTGATTCTGTCGCACATAACGCTTAACTGATTTAAATCATAATATTTTATCTTCCCGACTGCCTCATTGGTCTAGTGATCGCAAGCGGGACTGCTGAGCGTGAGAACCTGGGGTCTATTCCCGGGTTGGGCAGTGTTATTTGGTTTTTCTGTATGAAAATTCTCAGTAGCATCATGAAGTCTGAAACTGTTCAGTAGATGGCAATAGATTCGCTTACTAATACATGGGACTTAATAACGGCATCGACAAAATGTGGGTGTACAATTATACCTACACGTCTGCCAAACCCTTCGGGGAATAGCGGCGTGATGCTATGTTATGTTATGTTTTATCATAAAAACATTAATGTAAAAGACAATAGATAATTAATTATTTTATTGTATTTACTTGAAAATAGACGCGATCCTGTAGATGGCGAGTAAATTCACATTTACAAGTAGTTTAACTTATTTCACAGAAATAAATATCGTCTATCTTATTCTTAGGGTTTTTTTTTAAGAACCATATTGAGACTATATTAGATTAGTAAACGGCAGAATAGCAACATTATTTTGAAACATACACCAACATTGAAGAGCGGGTTAGCTGATGGATATTTACTTCCATTTTGCTAATTATTTTGTTGTTACGTCTAAAGGCCTGACAAGAATTTCTCGAACTGTTTAATACAACCGTCAGCTGTTACAGTCGGCACCCATTCTTGGAAGCGTTTTGTTTGTAAATGTAATACGCTGTAGAGGGGTGAAGCGGGCAAATCAATTAGAGGGGATTATACATATTGAGTTCAGATAACTGGATGTTACTGATGTCTCGATTGGCGCGGTAGCTCGACGCTTGGCTTTATGTACGTATGTACGTGTAACCACTTAACACTTTATGTTTTGAGTGTCTAAGCAAACTGGATTGAGATGAATGAATGGATGGATGGAGAATTATTATAATACCTACTATCTGTTCAATAAATCTCCTGTTTTATAAATCTTTTGACGATTACAGTAAGTAACATTTACGTGTTCACATTTACCTTTTCAACACATTCCATAGTCGTTACCATCAGCATCAAGAAGAGCGTTTTAGAATCAAGAAGCGGAACATTATTCTTCCTTTCCTTTCTAAAACAGGCAGTAAATCAGGCTTCGCGTGATATCAGTATGACGCTTAATATATAAACAATAAAATTATTGAATAAGCAATTAAGCACCCCACCTGAAATTTTCGATTTAAAATTCAATCATTTTTTCATATTTTTTTGATTATTATAAAAGGGTCATTCCATTAGCGAAAACCAGAAATGAAAATTTGAAAAGAAACCTGTGATTTTAAAATAAAGCTCGGAAGTGATTTTGTTAAAATTCTCTTGAGGATAGACCCTTAAAGGTCGCTTTTGTAATTCATCGTAAGTACCAAACTTTTGTTACAATTCCGATTCAGGAATAAGATATTAGCTTATTAAGCTTGCTTTTAGTACCTGGTACAGGTAAGTTGATAGAAAAATATATACCTCAGCACAGATGATTGAATATTGTCACTATTTATTTCAGTTTTATCTAAGATTGGTTAAATCATCCGGGTATCAAACAATTGCTGTTAGTCACATCCACAGAAATATATATATCTACTGTAATAAGTCAATAGAAATGCTATCTACTAAATTTTACTATCAATACGCTTGTCGTCATGTCCCAGCACCCAAATTTTGCATCTAATGCAATATAAATTAAACTTTGTTCTGTAAAAATAGGTCACATTTTTACATGCGCTCCCGATGTTTTTGTTGTAGTATACAATACTCATAATTTTTTCATACGGGGAGACAAGTTCCCGAAGCTTTAAGACTTCTGTTGAATTATTATATAGATTTCTGTGGTTGCGGCATATCTTTAGTAGCGACAGAGTAATTGGGAGACTCTCTTCTGTAATGTCGCAAGCCATTTAAAACCACCTACTTAGTACCTAGTATCTACTGCTGAATATATATTATACGTTTGCCCACACGTCGATGCTCCAGTTTTCCCTAATCCATGTGTATATATGTCCAAACTAGTTTTGATATGTTACAGATTTATTACACATTCATAAATTTTGTATGTGACACCATTTTTCGATCAAAGTTATTTTTTGTGTTGGTTATTGGTTGAATAATTCAACGTTGTGAAAAGCGGGTTGTAAGCAAAAACATAATGTTTTTATGTCACTAGCACAACTGAGTAATACGAGTACAATACAAATTATTATTAATGTAAGATTGGATGAAATGAACCAAAAAATTACACACGTTCGAGTCACCTCTAAATGTCACGAACATAATAAAATTATCGGGTTACAGTATTGCAGTAATCAACTAATGAAAATATTAATGTATGAAATTTATCATTGGTTGGATGAATTGAACCCAAAAATTACCCGAGTCACCTCTAAAATAATGTCAATAGCACAATTTATTGTGTTACAAAATTGCAGTAATCAAAAAATAATAATGATAGATGGGGAAGAGTCGTGACGTTATTACATTAAAATATTAGACCACATAAATTATGTAGGTGTGGTTGGTAAATCTAATAACCCAAACAGCCATATTATATGGGTTATGATGTATGTTGGTGCAAAACAGGCTGTTAACTTAATCCCTAAGATTCTTAATATGCAGCGGACGTTTTGGTTGGGTCAGGTTCACATATCACTGTAAATCTGCCCAGATCAAATTTTAGTTGGTTCATACTGCGGAATTCACATATTCTTATTAGTAAATTCCTAATAGCATGACTTCGTCGGTGTAAATTTCTAATGCTCGTGAAATACGTAGATAGATATCGCATAATATACAAAAATATCCTGCACTGTTCAGCTTCTATTAGCGAAAGCGTGGTAATACATATTTATTATTACAGTTAAACCCTTATCTAGAGCTACAGTGAAACTCCCATATCTTAGAACTGTTCAGACAGAGAGACAACTTTTACTATAGTAAAGATAGAAAAATAACGTACCTACACAGATAAATTAAAGATATAAATTTATATTGATTTACTTTTGAAATATTTTTCTAGGGACCTATTTTATAAACGTAAAGGAAATGAATTAATTTACAAACTATATGTGATTTTCTTTACAACCAGGCCGATTTCATTCTGAGTTCAATTTAATGTCATCGAAAAATCGGGACTTTCGATACCCCTCACGGCCCACGGGATATCTATGGGATAAGTCGGAAATCTCTTGAAAATCGGGATTTTTAGTGTCTCTCGTGGGACGTATCACTCGGAAAACAACCTTGAGAAAGCTATTTTCACCGTGCCTTATGAGATTTTTGTGTACATAGAGATATAGTCCATACAACAATAATACTTATATGTATAATTAAATAGGTATCAAAGGTATATTTTATCTATATACCTACATATATAAAACACAAAAATTGTTTCTATCTATGTCCGTTATAGACTGAAACCATCCAACCGATGTGCCCCAAACCGGTTTCATTAGAAAGGCAATAATGCGAAAATGGTTTTAAATACTAAACCAATGCATTCCTTTTTTAGTGTAGCAGCATACGCCGGGTATCCGCTAGTTGTATATATAATTTGCAGGTGTTATTCAAATATCCTATTTTCCACCATTGAAGTGCTACTTACCTATATTTCATGCCAATAATATATATGTAGGTATCAAATTATTGTATGTTCAAACTCTATTAAACATCAATTCACTTTTAAACAGACAACTATAAACCCTTTCAATACCTCACATTTGGACATTCTTCCGATCCTGTATAAGGGGCCATTCAAGTATTACTTAAGCACTATAGGAGGGCGGGGGGGCCTTTGCTTTGCTTATTTTTGATGACATGGGGGGTGGGTGTGACATGGGTCTAGATGGTGATTGCGTCAGCAGTAGTTATTTACTTTTTTACACATATGGCAACCCACACATTGTCTATGTTTGAAAACGAAACGCACTTTCGGGGATTCCCACAAATAATGAATACGTTTAAGTACTCGCTTAGAACCGAGTAGGGGAATTACCGCGCGCTATTCACTTGTCTAAATTTCTTCCGTCAATCTATTATTTCGTTCGGTACGATTGACGTATTGAAAGCAAAGTAAAGCAAGTTAATGTTTGTGTTACCGCTGATCCACTTTCGCCAAAGTTGAATTGTTTAATGGTACGATGTTGAATGGCTCGATGAGAACGACGTAGACATTCCAAAATCGGATGAAAGTGAGCAGACACACAACATTGAACAGCAAACATCCAATATCATCGAAAATCATGGGTTCGGGTGTCATGGACTGAAGACTGTTAATTGGAATTAATATGTATACCAAAAATTTAAACAAGTTTTTTTTGTTCGTAATATTACTTAAGATTATAATATTTGTACCTTGCTTTATGTTGAGTACCGTGTCAATGAAGTTTATTTAAATGAATATTATGTGCATTAACCTTTTTACTCTCAAGGTCACAAATCCTGGCAAATCCTGTAAATTTTTAGTGAACTTTAAGCATCCGGATAATAAGAGTTATTTTTGAATGACGTCATATGGGCCGCGCGGCCCATACGCTAGTCAAACGATTAAAGTCGTCTATCCTAAATCTATTTTCTTATTTCTAGAATTATAACTGCTGCTCATGAAACAGAATACATTAAACAGAAATATGTACATTGAATACATTGAACAGAATACATTAAAAGAAAAATGCATATAACAATGTTTACGTTAGCATGGGGGGTAGGAGCTTTGCTCACTTTTGCTGACAAGGGGGATGGGGGGGGTAAATAATTGTAAAAAATCTGCTTACGTAATACTTGAACGGCCCCTAATATGAATAGCCTGTTGCCATAAACCGAACTCGATTCAAATCGCAATCACCACAAGGTACAATCCATAATATTTAAGTAAAAGATAACACAACATAACATCACGCCGGTATTCCCCGAAAGGTTTGGCAGACGTGTACTATCGTACACCCACATTTCACCGATGCCGTAATTAAGTCACATGGTATAGAAAGCGAATCTATTCCCATCTAATCCATGTCCATCAACCAATCCGTCCAAGCAGTTCCAGCCTCCATGCTGCTACAGAGAATTTCCATACAGAAAAATCTAATAAAACTTTGCCCGACCTGAGGTTCAATCACAGGACCTCATGCTCAGCAATTGCGCGTGTGTCTACTAAACCAATAAGGCAGTCTAATTTAAGCAAAAATAAATAAATAAGATATAACCGCGAAGACAGCAAAATGTGTATGTTGAACACTTCCGCAGATAACATATTATTATATTAGTACTATATGTACGTTCCTAGCAATTAGACTCCAGAAATGTCCCCCAACAATTCTGTAACATTCTCCCTTTACACTATCACGCGTCCCTTTGTCACAAAACACGCATTACCGCAGTTAGTTGGAAAGTGCACAAAAACTGTCCCACTTTGTTCACCCAACGTTGGCACCCTCGTTTGCTCACCATTACGGGCGTGTATTGTTCATTGAATTTCTGACATATTTTTTGCCACATTATGACCTAGAAGTAACGGTTGCCCGGTATTTAGGACGAAAGTTAGGTTTTTGGTAATACTGTTTAGCTTAAACACGTGTAATGGTACAATTTAGCGCCTCTGAACACATGGTTCAAGACAGATTTTGAATAAAACATATTATATACATAGTATCACTTTCGCATTCCCCGAAGGCGTGTAATAATTATACGCTCATATTACGCCGATGCCATTATTAAGTCTCATATAATACTGCTGCCTATTGCCATGTATCAAGAGGGAAACCCAATAATATTGCCTAAACCGGGGATCGAACTTACAACATCGCGCTCGGCATAGGTATAGGTAAGTATAAATGACGTTAATTTCCGCAAATCCACGCTTAAGTGTATTTTTTACGTCGGGGTGGGAATAATGCAAGTTTATTCGATCCACCCGTTCTTCGAGAAAAGCCAGCAGACGCTTGACGTTGCCGGCCATTTTCCGAAGTACTTGGCCCTGTTTGTGACGGTACCTCAGGGCAGTTCAGTTGCACGTGGCCTGCCGTTTCTTCCTCCTCCATACATGCTCTGTCGCGCTCGGCATACTGAATGAATGTTAGAACAATATTAAAGCTATATTTTACTAAGTGACAGTACCATAGTGAGTCCGATATTATACGTAAGTACTGGGCAATCAGTTTCTTTATAAACCTAGCTGATTGGCTAATATTTCTACCATACTATTCTTCTTCTTGATCATGTCGATACTACAGAAGAAAAAGTCTGATCACATAAAACTTTTTTTAAACAGACATTTTATTGGCGTTCGTAATGACATGACGTCACTGTTGTTTTTTTTACAATATATAATGATCAGCTTATGGAGCAAGTAGCTGATGAGGTATAATAAGTACATTGAAGTGAAGGAGCGGCGCGGTGACAGCAAATGAGGCCTCGTTTAGACGCCAGCCAGTACGGGTGACTGACGGCGCTACATAATTTACAGTCACCAAATTATAAAATACATCTTCAAGTATTATCACGAACTTATAGACTTAGACTAGCCATAGATAAATCAAAAGGCATTGAAAATCCATAAAACCGCACGTTTCCTCTCATTATTAATACGATTAAAAATGGATTCTAAATTTAAGTATTTTCATTTCGTATGAAATCGCCTGCGATTAATGTTAGCGCGTTTTTATCCTTAAAAATGTTGTTCCATCGACTTTTAAGATAAAACAGCTATAAAACATATCGATTTCTCAACGCGTTTAATGAGTCTAGATGTCGTTAACTTGAAAGAAATCTGACAGGAACATTCTTAAACTGATATTCTTCTACGGATATGTATTAAAATTTTATACCGCAGATGAAGAACGTAGAAGGTATCATAACTGCTTACTTAATGACAATGTTTTAATCATCAGCATATAAACTTGATGTTGTTCTACCACATAATTACTAGCTTATCATCCAGTTTATTAAAAAATAATCTTTACCGAAGTATATTTATGCCCCCATCAATATATTATTACGACGCAATTAACCTAGCCCCATTGTACCGAAAAGTAAAACAATAGAAGCTTCTGGGTTTACAACAGTTTATTAACGACACCCAGCCCAACAAATGCTGGTGATAAAAAGATCTAGAAAATCGCTGGCAGGCAAGGATTCAAATTAATTAAAATAACAAAACATAAATTAGGTTTGTCAGTGACAAAAAATGTCGGTGGAGCGCGGCCGCGAGCGGGTCACGTTCGGAAACCGAGCTGCGAAATGAAAATAATTACACGTCAAATGAGTTGAATGACGCCTATTTAAAATGGCGGAGGCGGTAAGCGGGGAAATAGCGCACGATTTATACCCCATGTCACGCCGAGGGAGGCAAAACAGTCTCAGTTGCTTTTTTAAAAATTGGGCCTAAAATATGTATGTATCAAGTGTAGCATAAATAAGTTTGATAAAATATACTTGGAAAAATTCACGTACGACCTTATTTTTTTAATTCCATCTTAAATGTATGGCGTGTTTGTTTTTACGTCTGGCGTGCCAGTTTATTTGATTTCCTTGTATCATGTCCGTGATTTTTTCTTGTTGTTATAAATTAAACTCGTCTTGACAAAATATCAGTGTTGCTATTGCGATATATAAAAGAAAAAGCTTACCCAATAAGAGGATTCATGGTATAAATTTGGCAGAGTAGACTGTGTAACGTTTGGACTTTTTACAACATATTGTAAAAGAACAAACTTATAGTATTCTCCAAGTACCCTAGCATCAAAAGGAAGTCGTTACAAAGCTATATGGGCCGTCGAAACAGTAGCTCTCTCGTATAAATTTAATAGCACTCTGCAACCATGTAAAAGGAAACACATTTCATTTTTAACGACGCGACAATACTTAGTCATCATAAAAAACGCTTTGTAATTATTTTTCTTGATAACGCCTTCCTCAATGTCATCTAAACATTTAATTAGATAAAAAATACACGTGCCTAATATCAAAAAAACTGCTAGGGGAAGAAAAGACCAGCCTATTTTTCTATAACAAGGTGGTCCTTTCTTCACCCTAGTGGAAAAACGACTAAGTACAGGATTGTTTTTGTTGTAGTTACATCATACTTTTAATACCCATGGGTGAAACACGTAGCATGGAAAAAAATACACCTTTCATTTTATAGGATGTTGTAAAACGACTAAGTACGGAATTATTTGGGTATAATAAACATGAATGAAGCATTATGTAGTACACGGAATAGTCAAAATAATCCTACAGAGTCATAGGGTTGAATAAGGACAGTGTAAAGAATTCTATGTCTTTAAGACATATGTAATACCTACGTTCAAAATACAATAAAAATATTTTCTTTCCAATTTTCAACTTTGCATAAAATCATAACTTTTGCATCACACTTAACTCAATGGGGAAACGAGAGATTCTTATCAAAATGGAACTTTTGACTCCATAACCCATAAACTTGGGAGTTAAACCCATAACTTTCCCTTTGCCTTAAATACGGTATGATACAGTCGCGTTGTAAGTATATAAGTAAGTATAACGATAAAAATCTGTGTCGTAAAACGTGTCAAATGAGTCGCCGTCATCAATAATAACTTGAGTTTGAAATAACGCCCGCTAGAGGTTATTGACTATAGAAAATAAAACACGAACATATACCTATTTCTTGTAACTAACCGCTCGGTGAGCTGAATCTACGGGCCTTTAATGTACAACTTAAATTGACTACAATGGACAACAATGTACCAAACAAAGATTGTAAGATCTATTATTTCAAAAGAGTTTCCATGGAGTTTCCTGCCGGTTCTTCTCTATAAGACCTACTATTTGGAACCGTGCACCTATACTCGGTTGGTTTAGGTACTTAACTAAAGGTAAACAATCTTGATGTGTCTTTTTTATATTTTTTGTTTAAAAACTCAGTTTAAAAATAAAACGCGACTAAAAACCAATGTAAAACAACAATAACGATTACCAAATCAATTGAACCACTAGTTTAAGCAGTATTTTATTTGTTTAATGTGTGTTTGTGTAAAAAGTCACATCAAGATTGTTTACCTTTAGTTAAGTACCTAAACAAACCGAGTATAGAGTCTCGACATTTCATAAGTGCCTGTAATTGGTTTACATGAAATAGAGATATATTTTATACTTCTGAGAAGAGCAAATTGATTATTCATATAATTAATAAAATTATGTGTTTATGGGAAGGTTATATTCGAGATAGCTCATCTGGAGCTGTGGCTGTTATATGGATTCCCCAGCCAATGTTATAACCTTGAGGCCTCCCGCACTACTACTTAAAAAACCAACTCGCACTCTTTTCAGCATGACGAGCCTGCCATTGACTTAGACTTTCAGGACATCCATCATATTTTCATTCAAATCTAGGTAAACTTCAGTGTGCATGGACGGCTGATTCAATTTTGATCAGATTTCTACTCGCTGATAAAACGCATTCGACGTACCTATATGTATAAAATCTGATTAACTCGGGCGACGCCCGACAACAAGAAACATTAGATTTCCTATTGTGTCTCATTTGCATCAGTTGACGGGTTAAGGAACGAGATTTTTTTTTTATTGAAAAATTTACCAGCTCCAAGAAATAGACGTCTATAATTTACGACAATCAACATAATTCACCTTTTTGAATACGATATAAGATAAAAGTTTGATAAAAGTGTTATTAGATTGTTCGTTGGCAATTTGGGGACCCAATTTATGATGCGATTCATAGTTACGTGTGATACTGCATTAAGAATTGTAAAAACGGACCTTTTCGAACTTTGCTATCTAGACGCTTGGAGATCAAACACACTGGTTCAAAAAATGATCGCGTAGAATTCGTTACATAACGAAAGCATGAAATATTATATAAAGTTTTAACATCCACATGAAAAAGTTCCAAAGTTGAGAAATTCTCTTGTTACGCATATTTTATTCCTAGATCAGCAAAAACCATACGCTAGCGTAACCACAAATATATCATGCGCGACTATACCTGACTAGTACCAATTTATTACGCGAACAAAGTCGCGCCACTCGTGTCAACGCTTGATTCATGACTGCAGAAAACTGCGACATTTAAAAAGCAGGCCATTGAAAACAGTGTGGACGCATTCTTTCGGCCCAAAGTGTATGTAGGTTAATGCATGCTCTTATTTGCACTAATAAACAAGCGTTGAACGTGGAGAGAAACCGCAGGTAAACATTATAGCGAAAACTGCGAACGGGTAATGAGGTTCTGTAAGTTTAGTTAGTAGTTAATGGGTTGGTTTGATGAAATGGGTTATAGATACTGTGATGAATTTTGTTGTTATAGTTCAGCAGTATATACATATATGTACATTCATGATTAAGTTTAACCGCATCCGCTCCATTACGCTTAGAAAGTCGGGCTGATTATTATGAAGATGTGATAAACAAAGGATTACTTATTTATATTCAGGAACACTTTATTGAATAGCTGGCGACTAATTAGCAAAAATTAAATGGGCACGTAGCACGAACCCACAAACATTAGCCCATTCGATATCAAACAAGCGACCGCAAGTAAAAGACACGATCGAACGCAACGCAATAAAATTAGGCTTTATCCCGAGCGGACGCAGTGAAAGCGACAACACCGGGGGGAGACGGGGATGAGGGTTCGGGGGAGAGTCGCCGGCCCGACCTACTTTCCCGTAGGTCCCTCACCCACAACCCTACCGCACTTCAGCGACTCGGCGGCAACGCTACTCTTCTATCGCCGCGTTTATACCTCATACCGACGCTCCGAGGGAATTCGTACTTCAATGTAAAGCTGACAAAGTGAGAAGAAAAGCGAGTCGCGAACGAGGACGATCG
Organism: Shargacucullia verbasci; assembly: GCA_947562105.1. Classification (NCBI taxonomy): domain Eukaryota; kingdom Metazoa; phylum Arthropoda; class Insecta; order Lepidoptera; family Noctuidae; genus Shargacucullia; species Shargacucullia verbasci. The sequence goes on along the minus strand of OX387289.1, from coordinate 5,552,645 downwards.
ATCGCGGACGAGTGCCGATAACCATTCGTTTCGAAGAACGGGATCACAATTAGCGGCGACGTAACGCGGTTACCGGCCGGGTGATTGATGCCGCACACTGGAACGGTGTAAAAACTGCCTGGCTGCTGCGTGTGAAATTAATTCCACACAGATTATATCAGAGCGTCAGTAGAGAAATACGTCGTTATCTTTGAAGTCACCATGTAACCTTAAAGTATCGTAGCGCATTATAAATTATCATTTAAAAGTAAGTAAGACTGCCTCATTGGTCTTGTCGTCGCAAGTACGGCTACTAAGCTTGAAGTTCGATCTCAGTGTCAGGCAGTGTTATTAGGATTTCTTGTTAGAAAATTTTTAACAGTACCCTGGAGTTTAAAATTATGCCCGATAGATGGGAGCATTAACTTAATACATAGGACTTAATCTTCTTAAATCTGCTTAACCTTTCAGGATTTACAGGTGTGATACATAATATCACTTCTCCTCTTTGTAAAAAGTGAAGATGTTACGAGATCGATTTGTGTGTAAAGTCATGCGTCTGACCTCAAATCTACTAATAAGGTGAATCATGGCATTATCTTGCCAGTACTATACGGGGCTTTTCTTCTTCTATCCGAATTCCGTTGCAGTTTGCTGCATAGAGCATAAATGTCATATAACTGATTACTTAATATTTGAGTATATAACATTTATACCTACTATATAATATTTGACTATATTTCAAATCATACAAATTAAGAGTTGATAAAATGTTACACGTGTTTCTTGATGTTTGGAGTGTTTAATTAGTTACTTTTATAATTTGAGAGCAGACTCACGAGACCCGATTCAAAAACATTAAACGAAATTAATTGTAATGATTCCCTCAGAAAGGTTCCGAAGTAGGACAAAATAATTAATAAATGTAGATACTTAGTTAATGATTGGAATTAATCTGGAGAATGATATTAATTAATCTCGTTAGAAAAGAAAATTAACAATACCTACTTAATGGCACTTAAGGCAACAAATGAGCTTGATAGATTTTGGATTTTCTGTAAGCAAGCATTACTTGAACTTAAGTACTAAATCACGAGCATCGCGCCTGTATTCTCCGAAGGGTTAGGCAGAGATTTACTATACACCCACATTTCACCCATGCCGTTATTGATACGATAGCCTCACGTGATAGGATGCGAATTTTTTACTACCTTTCGGGCTATGATCTAAATTCCATGCTGTTGAGAATATTCAAACAGAAAAATCGAATAACTTTGCCCATCCTAATAACAGCCGTGCTTGCTAGATTTGGCCAATGTTTAAGGTAATCGAGATGGTACCATATTTTCTTACAAAAATATTGATGAAATATTTCATTTATTTGCATTATTGAATCTTTGATAGAATAAACATCACTTCATTAGATCTTCAGCGCCTACTCCGCTGAAACTTTCATAACTTTCAGTGTTACATCATATCGAGATGTTGCTATAACTTATAAAATGTTATGAAACATCAAAGTTTTGTTTTCTGTTTCGGGGTCTGTTTATCTTACGAACACTAAGAAAATTTCTATGTAACAGCTGTTTTTTCTTGAATTTGTTTTCTACATAATCGATCGTTCGATACGCGAGTCTGTTAAAGGCATATTTGCTTCTTTATCTCCACAAAAACATTTCTCTAGTATTGTGGATACAGTTTAGAGACATATATCCCACATGCACAATGATAAAGATCCAAAACAACTATCTGTAGCTCATACAAATATTTGTTTCGTATGGGAATTGAACCTTCGACCTGTAGCGCAGAAAGTCAATCGCTTAAACACAGCACGAACAATCTCTCATACAAGTTAAACACGAATCTAAATTAAGCTAACTCGATAAAGTCGCTGCTATCTACATTACAATATTACTGTTTTAATCTCACCAGTTCGCAACTCAAAACTGAAATAAAATGGAACTGAATGAAGTATGCTTTATCATAGCAAAAGGAACTTTGCACTCTTAACATTAAAATGCGTTGTCGCTTGCACGGTTCCTCGCGGATTGAAGAACTGTATAACTCCCAAGAAGCCGTTTAGTTTGTACTCGATCGCACTAGTACGTGATCGAAACTTGCGCGACTCTGTGTAAAACTGAAACAAGTAAGCACAGATGGGTATAATCCTTGTATTTTATTTCATCTCACTGTGTAAACTTTATAGCTGTGAAGCGAATGGTATCACAAAACTTTAAGATAGTAGGAAAAAGTAAACGGTTGTGTCACTTTGTTACTTTTTAAACTTATTTCAGCATTAACACAATCTTCGAAGTAGTTTATTCAGAACAAAATGTTTTCGTCCGTTCACTGCTAGATTTAGGACTCCCTTTTTTCATATCAAATGCCGAATCATATAACAAAAATGTTTGATTCAATTTCATTCATCTTTTTCAAACCAAATACTGAATCAGATAACAAAATTGTGTAATTGAATTCAGAAAGAGACTGAATTAGAAACGGCAAAAATGTCTGAATAAATAATTTAATATACGACAGTTAACCCGTACTAACGTCCTCCTGACCGAATTTCGGTCACGGCGGCCAATCTCACCGGAGATTAGCCAACTACGCAGGAGATATTATAGAGCACAAGTGTGTGCGCAAACACAGGTGCTCTCTCTATTCCTTCACTCTCATAGTCCGATGGGACGGCAATCCGACACGACCGGAGAGAGATCAGATGCAGGACCAACAGCTTTACATGCTTTCCGAGACACGGTGTGTATTCACATACACAAAGACCCAGACCCGAAACAACTATCTGTAGATCATACAAATATTTGTTCCGTGCGGGAATCGAACCCGCGACACGTAGCGCAGCAGTCGATCTCTCAACCACTACGCCAACCGTGCCGTCATAGGGCACCGGTACTAGGCCAGTGTGGTGGACTAATGCCAAACCCTTATAATTTTGAGAAGAATTCTTAGCCCAACAGTGGAAACGTAGTGGACTGGATTTTTATTATAATGTTTTTAAGTGAAGTCAAACGTTCATTCTGTTACACGCTTTAGTAGCTAAAAGTACAATTAAGTTTTTTGTTACAGTTTACAGTTACAAAAACAAGTAAGGAATTGTTATGGCGATCGTTTCGAGTAGGTTGATATATTGGAGAAAATATCCATTCGATATCTCAGCGAAAACGGTTCTCTAACAAAGTGAAAAGAATCCTGTGTCTTTAATGATAACGTCTGCTTTCGTTTAAGTGAACTACAATCGTCAACAATTCAATTTCAACAAAACCATTATTTATCATATTCTGATCAAAACCGCTCACAAACACGTTCTCTTTATGGCATGAAACATGGCATATATCTGTTATCTATTTATTTTACTTTTTCGAAGGCGTTGGAAACCTCAGCCTGATATTTATTCTTTTATCTTGGCTGTGTCTACAAACACAAATATTTACATGCACTCACAGTCTACAGCTGTATCTAGGCTATATAAATTTGTACAGTGCAACCGAACCCGCGTCTAGCCCTGCCTACATTCCATCTTCCAATCACTGTACCATGAAATACGCCAACGAACAAAATAAAAAAGAAGCTTATCATTCCAATCTTCAAGCGTGATCATCAAATTTCATCCCGTACACGACTGAAAATAAATCTCATATCTGAAGCGTAAAATTACACAAGCATAACATTGATGGATAAAGTTAATTACACCTAAAGCTCGGCTCGCATAAGAATTCATTTGTAACTTGATTACATATTAAAATTACACAGTAATCAACATACAAGTGGCTCCCAACGTGCCATTGCCAACGGTTACGCAGTAAAGTCGAGCCTCGTTTTAGCTTAATCAAAACTCAATTTAGTCGTATTTAGTTCGTCGGCTTGAAAACAAGCCCTTTTGGGGTGGAAAACTTTATGTCTTCGTGATTAATTATCAGTTAGTAACGACGTGGACGCGCCACGTGCTGTTATCAGATAGTTGAGCAGATTTACGAGCATAACTTTGGATGCGCTTTTTAAATGGGCTGCGGGTTGAAATTCACGGCTGGTTTATAAATTCAACCCTGCTAGGAGTTTTGAAGCTGTTTCTGTTATGATCGGAGATGACGCTGTAAATAGTTATATAAGGGAAATTGGCGGTGCGAGCCCTGTAAGCTGTAATAGACGAACAGCTTTTATGATATCTGTAACGGAAATCATTATAACGATCACCGTTATAACATAAAACCCTTAAAAATCTGAAACTAATATTGTCAATATTAAGCTGTAACATTCCACAACTAACCAGTCATAACCCTCTAACACAACCAATTAATCAAAACCTCAATAACACTAATAAACTAGTCAGATTTCAGTACCTAAACTCCAACAACTCTCTCCGATTTATCGTCCGATACCCATACATAATGAACAAAACAATTACTTTGATTAACCCGATGAGACGACCGAGCACCATAACCATAAAGAACGCCATACTGACTGTAACTAAAGACATTAAGCCACAGCCATGCAATGGGGGTGCTGCATACATTCTCCATAACTCTCTCCTATGTTATTCCAGGCTGAAATATTTGCTCGTAGCAGCGAGCGCCTGATTTAGCTGTTCGAGCTCTCAGAATTCAATGTATCACTTTTCTTTAGCTGTTTTCCTTATGGGTTGTTGAATTTACTGTGTCGGGAAGTTAAGAATATCTTTGACTACGTTATGGAAAACATACAAGCGAAGTTAAATTTTCACGCAAGATTTAAACAAAAATTGTAATATATTATGTCTAACGCTAAAATAGTTTTGTTTGCTGTTTAACAATATTCTATTTTTGTTTTTGCTGTTGCTTTTTATGTACTCGGTTTCTTAGGAGAATATAATTCAAGTCTTGAAATATATAGTCGTTGTCACGTCTACCTGATGTTGCCCATAAACCTCGCAGATTAGAAATTATCCAATTCCTTCTCGCAAGTTTTCCTTATAGCGAGGAATTGTGTGCTGAATACGTTATATATTCGTACCTATGCCACCGAAAAAAAAATTTTGTTTGAGACATCAAAATACAAAATTAAATGCATGTTTATATAGTGGAAATCATCTTAAACATTTTATGTAAAATCAATGTCAGAATTTTCATAATTCATCGTTTTTTGTTGTCTAACAATTATTCGCTCATAATTAAATTTTCTTTAAATGACTGATTATCAATGTTACAAGTCATATGGTGGGATACTTGGAACTCGGGAAGTACCTACTCGTAGATTGTACGTACAGTACCTAACTACTACTAAGAAAATACTTTTGTAAATTCGACCTCGATGGGATTGAAAAGCTAGGCATAACTAAATATAATTATTTACTCGTCATGGCATATCCGTTCTTACAGCCAGTTTTCCTCAAAAGTATCATATTCTACTGTCAGGCACTTACTGGTGTGCAAGGAAAAAACCTCCATGAAAAACTATATCTGAGATCGTCGGGCGCACCTTAGGCAGTCAGCCTCAACAGGCAGCCATTGGGACTGGCGACTGGCTAATCTTTCCACTATAGCATGAGGTATTCCAATAGAATAGCTCGTGTCGACACGACAGAAGAAGGTACCTACTAAAAAAGTTACTTCCATATTCCGTACACAATGGGCAAATGGACACAGCAACAACAAATGATGGACAACCAATCACTCTCAAGAGTCTTGTGTAATAGATCAATTCCCGCCGAAGTGTATTCAACATTCGCTATTGTTTACCGAGCCTAGAAAATCTATTGGAATTGAAATTTGAGGTTCTGAAATCCACACTCTATTTTTGAAATGACTCTTTTGTTTCTGTGATTACGAACCCCACTCTAGATTATTTTCGGATTTTCATAGATTCAAAATATTCGTACTCTACGAGTATTTTACTAAATCTACTGGTTGTTATTCAGGGGATGAAATACTCGACCATTGTCGTTTCTGTCGGATTAAGCTGTTCAACCACTTAGAGTATCACTATTACATATTTTCACAAGAATTTTCCTTATGGGAAGATGTGACCGAGGTAAAAATATCGCAGCTTACGTCTATTAATAGTGCACTAAACATTGTTTGCGCTGGAAAAGAAAAATAAAACTTAATTTTTATCTCTTTCCCACAGCATGACGCAAAATTTTCTTAACGGTGTTTGGTTCGCTATTCATTGTTCAAAAGTGGATGCTACGTGAACGCAATAGCCTTCATGTACTGAAAAGGATATGAGAAATATTTAACTATAGTTCCGTAATGATATATGCTGTTAGATTTAAAAAGAATTTGGCTGACTAATATATGTACATATAAACGGAGGTACAGAACAAACCTTTCTTTATATACATGTATAGTGTAATCTTACGCTTGTTACAGATGGCTATCCATTGTAAATGTGAGCACAGTGTAGGGGTATTCTTTTTACTTTTATTTTTATTAACAAACTTTATATTAAAGTTGTATTTATTTGACGAAACCTACATTGTGCTCCCATACTTTTTCCACATTATGTTCATGGCAAGATTGTTAAAAGAGACTTTAAAAGAGTATCCATGGAGTTTCTTGCCGGTTCTTCTCCATAGGACCAACAATTTTTGGAACCGTGCAACTAGAGTCCTATAACGTTTCATAAGTGCCTGTATTAGGTTTATTTGAAATAAAAACAATTATATCTATCTATCTATCTAAACCAAAAAAATAAATGAAACGGTTTTTTAAATGAGTGCATCGACTTATTTGATTTTATTTAAAAATGAACCGCTAACAACCACTTCAATAATAATGTGACCGTAGAATAGCGTAACTATGTAGTTGTGCTAAAAAACTAAATAGGATCGCGTAATGTGACTGTCTTTTCGCCATAATCTGTTTTCGCGAAACCCCGCGTGTTTTCGCAGAACTACGAATTACGCGATCCTGTGCCGAGACTTACACAGCTTCGTGGACCGGCTTCCGCGCCGCCTCACTTTAAACGATTCCAATAAAAAACCCGCGATGACCAAACAGCCAATCCAAATCGGGATTATCCCACAAGGAATCGCTGTTATTATACGTGTTATCAAAACATTCGTGGCCGACCGATATTTTGACCAGAGTAATAAATGACCCAAACATTTCGACGCTTTAAAAATTCGTTAGGCTAGGATAATCCGTTAGAAACATTTGAACGGTGGTTTCGGATATCCGGAAGCGTCATCAAAATTCCCCGAATTCGTTAACAAGCCGATGTGATATTATTTTTGGAAAAGCTCTAGCGCCCAGGCAACCACTTACTTGTACAGAATTAAATTTTTACACAAAAATTCTGATAAATTAATACCTGATGGTGTTCTGAGCCTACTAGCCCGCAAAACTATTTAGGGTGTATTAGCTCCAATACATTTTCTGTTAAACTCTCCTTGAAATTACGACTTTTGCCTTAAATGATGACACCTTTACCTCTTGGACTCTAGGTCTACAGCACATTTTTAATTGTCTAATTAAGATGGAAGGTTACATTCGTTATTTATGTACATACCAAATTCATACATATTTCAGCACCTATGTTTGCAAAATGTAATGAAAAATAAAGCCCAAACCACCAAGATTCATGTTCAAATTCTCTGGAAAATTATTCTTGTGGCCCAACTGTCACGTTTTTAATCTCAACGCATATACACTATCTCTAAACAAAATAAAGAGTATATCAACTTTTTTTTTGTTTTACTTAAAGAAGCTTTACTCCATCATTTCCCTCTCATTCTGAGAAGACCGTGGGCAGTGGGACAATAACGGGCTGAATTTATTATTATACGTATCGAGAATTGGCATTAAGCAGGATTAGCCTTAATAATAAATTTAAAAGAAAACTATTAAAGGTTATAATTTTCTTCAAAGCAAAGGTTAATTTTAGTTAGCGATATTAAACAAAAAATTGAGCACAACTGCTGATAACTGTATAGCTCTAAACTTTTTACTCGTGGCCGTAGCTGTAACATTAGGCTGATATCGCACTAAACAGTCGGCACTCCGCAACCAAGCGCGTTAATCAGGCGCTTAATCTGACGGGTGTAGCCTGACTGCGTTTATAATAATCTTTACCTGAAGTGAATGGAGAAAGTGTTTATATGTTTCCTTTCGTTTTGTCGCAGTAATAATATTTAATATTCGAACGTCCTCCACAAACACCATATATGTATCACTTTGTTATAAATCAACTACTAGGGATTATATTTTTCTTGATGTCTATTTTGATTACGTAACTTTTAAGATTTGTAGATTACCTATATGTAGGTAAGTATCCACAATTAAAAGGCTTTTAAAACACAAAAGATACTCTAAAATCCTGCATTTTAATATTGGAATATCAATGAGACCGTACAATCCACTTTGAAAGCTTTAACTTTAAGAATATGTTTTCTTTAACTTAGGCAGCTTAAGTTTTAAATACTTAGCCATAGTACATTATTAATTTTCTTTTACGTATATTTAATGGTAACAAGTTTACGAGAACTTAGTTTAATACTTCGGTACGTTTCTTTATACGTCAAACGCAAACTCGAAGTGGTAAGGGTGGTTGCATGCATATTGTATCAGTTCTTCTGTTGTAAAGCTCATAAATGATGTAGGAATTCATTTGTGTATAACTTTTACCCGTGAACCGTTTTCTTGCAGGTCGGGATTGAAGTTAGGGGAGTGCCGCACTCGGCAGTCGGGCTGCGGTTGCCAAAAAGACCGACAGCGATGCGCAACGTATGTTCCGATAAGATGTTGCGTCGCTGCGCAGTTGCGACGTGAACATGCACAACGCTGCTGTTCGGCACCGGCGAATGTTCACGCGTTTATATCGCCGATGTGTATAATCAAGGTAACAAGCAATTTACATACCAGTAACGTAACGCATGCGAAAATACCTCAGCTAAATCATTCAAGCTTTGGGCTACATTGAATTAGTTAAACCGTAGGACTACAAATGTTTGCCGCCAAGTGAGTTATCGATACCGTGAACAAAAAGTGTCGAACTATAGAACTATAAATATTAAAAAATAATCCAAATCGTCAGTCTGCCGTGTTATTTAGTCAATAAAAATATCGAATAACTATTCATTCATGTGCACATTTCAAATATGTTCCGCTTCGCAAAATGTAAATACACCCATGCTCATACCCATAACCCCTATTATAAATCATTTCTCCCTACTTGGCTTCACAAAGTCCAAGAATTAAGAAAACAAGAACAAAATCTATACCAAAACAACTTAAACTTACGGCTTATTACTTTTAATATTTCGGTAAAGCGGTATCTGGTAAGACGGAATCTCGCATTTGGCTGCCAAGTTTGCTGGGCGACGGCCAAGTCCCTGCCGAGTCTGAACGCGGCCTATCATGATCTTCGCAGATAGCATGCACCCTGCCTCACCGACACCCTTGAGTGATTTTAAATTAAGCTCCGCGCGTTTCAGGCCTTGGCGATAGAAGATTATTTAAGGTCGGTTTTGTTGCTGTTAAACCTTTTGGCATTTTGATAAGATTTTAACTAAAGTTTTTTTTTTTTAAGAAATTTCTTCTTCTAGTATTTTCTTAAAATAACTTTCAATTTAAATGTTTTTTTATGTAAAAAATATACGTATTATTGGTTTTTCCATGAATTCAAAACCTACTTTACAGTAGTCAAAAACTTAAAAGTGTATATTTCTTTGTATAACAGAAATAAGGAAATACTCAGTTCCTATAAGTATAAAATAGTTATATTAAAACAAACATCAGCCCACTTGAAAGTTTGTTACAATGTAATTAAAAGCGAATCGTAATATTTCGCACCGACCAGAATTGATTTCCAAACGGGAACAAAATGATGTAAATTATTAAAAGCATTCCGTGTAGGCACGATAAAAATAAGGTTATAAGGTCATACTACACTGCGACTGCAATTTTTATGAGCAAAGCAACACTGTGTACAGAAATAAATAAAAATGCAATGTAAGCATCAAATTAAGTTCAAAACGGGCACGCGACACGTACTTCGACGTCAATATAAAAGTACACAAACCAAAGTGCTTGTCAAGCTATTTTATACTTTATGTGGTTGGAATAAGGTACGTGTTTTTAGCGTGTGGTAAATTTAAAGTGGTTGGGTGTGTGCTGTGACAGCATATCGACGTTGCAGGCTTGTAGCTAACAACTGGGTCGGTCAGAACACTCGACCCGAAACCGAGTTTCTCGTTGACGACAACGAATTCGGTACACATTTTAAATCTTTTGAGATTGAGTGACAGGAGGAAATGATGCCACATGTCATGGGCCGTGTGTATTCCGGAAACTAAAATTCGCAAGTTAATTTAAAATTCTTATTTGAAGTTTCGTTTCGATTAAATGTTGTCTGTAGTTCGATTTCATATTTATTTACGCAGATTATATGGGTTACAGGAACATATTCAAATAACAAGCAAAACATCAATAATGTAGTTTCAAATGAATTTATAATCAAATCAAACGTGTTCTGGAATTTAGTGTCCTAGAAATCAGGTCAATTTAGAATGAAAATCTCATTTTCACGGATTTACCATTTACCAGAGTCCCAAATGGTATCACTGTTTAATCAGATTTAGCAGAAACATTGCAGCAATCGAATAACATACATATTCGTCCCAAGAATCCGAACTTTATAGGACCTTTGATTGTTGTCTCGCTTGTTATAAATAAAGTTTCCAATAGAAACATTTTTTCAGATACAATATTTTTTTAGTGGTTTTCTTGTATCATAATCAGTAAGCAACTATATCTTAATAAAGGATAAAAGGATAAAGTTTCTCTATACTTCTAGCATCAATGTAGTTGTAGAATCATCTCACCAATTCTCTGTTTATACAAAATACACAGGCAAACACGGTACAAGATGGTATATCGGCAAACTGTTCGTATTAAAGTCAAGAACTGAAATTAAACGGTCAAACAAGTTAGTCGAGCGGCGTTTCATATTGCATACGGAAGTTTCAAGTGGATGGTGGGTATTTTACTTAATAATACTTCCTTAGCACAGGTTCTTATTATTCGAGTTCTAAGTTCGTCTGCAAACTTTCGCAATTCGTTTCAATATTCAGTACGATGCCTAGAAATAATGTTCAAAGTTCACTAAGAAGTGGTATTCTTTACACTTATAGTGCTAAGTGTATTCAGTTCAGAGGATATATTAACCGCTGCAGATGCGCTTCGCATTAAAATTATAGCTCTTGTATACTACTTATTACTATATACTCTTGTACATTTGCGATGCGCATCTGGGGCATCTTTAAATATAGTTAAATAAAGTAATAGTCCTGTTTAGTCGTAAAATTTGCATAAAGGACAGTGGCAATAAAAGTTTACGTGAAAGGTGTAATTGTTGACGTTATTATTTTGTACCTTAAGCTTATGAAGCATTTTGTGCCATCCGCATAGTGCTCATTTTTGAACAGGCTTACTTATGTTAAGTATTTAACTTCTCGAAATTTGCTTGGTTGAGATTCGCAGATCCCGAGATCCATTTGATTATTAGAGTCAAATAAAAAATATTAGAAAAGTCATTTTGGTCAAGGATTTGTAGATATCCTTGATAAAATACAGTGTCTTGAAGTATCACATGAAAGGATTACCATTTTAGGCGAACTTTATCTGAAGTAGGTACTACCTTTAAAGGTTCACTGCCTTCACCCACTTAAGAGTCCTTTTAACATCTAAAAAATATGAATCAAAGAGAAAACAAAAAGCGTATCTCCGAGAAATGTGACCTGTGCTACGATTCAACCTAAAACAAGCTTATAACGCGTTACTGTGCAGTAGAAAGTCGAAAAATCGGAATTTCAGTTTGTTCTTAAACGAATGAACACCATTTTACAAACTAGATTAAAACTGAGAATCCTAAAATAGATTTAGACAATCTATCGGAGTAAATCGTTAACAAAATATTTTGTGCTCTGATTGAGGTGAATGTCTCTGTAACTGTTATTTACTGTTCAACAATTATCAGGCAGTTACGGGCAATATTCGAATGAAATTATTACAGAACTATATTTTATTTATAGCTTTCTTTTGATTGGTGACAAACTGGACAAGGTTGGTGTACCAATTAATACTTATACTTGTCTACTAATAAACGCTACAGAAAATTATGATAAGAGTTTTACGTCAAATGCGTACGACTAAAATGTCGTTAAGCCGCGCTGAAACAGACGATTCAGCAGCCAGCAGCCGCGTGCCGCATAATACAATATTTGAAAGATTCGTGTCAGTTTGAAGGAACCTTTTAATAGAAAGTATTTTCACAAATTTAACACCGTTTATTAGTAAGTGAGATAATGATTATACACCCAACAAAACCGCGACCTGTTACAAGTTTAGTTAAACAATTTAAATAAATGACTTAATAATATTCAGTACTTGAACTAATCGCTTTTGAAATCGAGATGCTATCAATTTAACATCCAAATGCTATTAAAATGTCAATTTTAATGTCTTCTAAAAATACAAAAAATTTAATAAACTGCAGAGAAATCTTGTTAGTCTTTCGTCTGCTGTAAACTATCCTAATTCTAATAACACACAGTCAAGTCTAGACAAAAAGGTAAATTGTAAAATTGTTTCTTACAGAAATTGTTTTAACTAAATAAATTTGTATAGCTACTATACGTAGACTAACCAAACTCCGCAGCTTCGCGCGGTACCTATCCTCGTTAAGAGTTCTCTTTAAAACTTTCCTTAAATCAACTCAAGTTTCAATCCTTTTTATTTTTAACTAGGGATTTCTAGAATTGTTGGATGTCGATGTGGATGACCTTATGATAGTCTGAACTTAGTAATTCTGTCGTCGGTTTAGGTTTCTCGTGGGAGGAGAGATGGTGGATAATGTTGACTTGTGCTTTGACGGAAGAGATACACCATTAATACTACCTAGTGACAAAAAAACGTCTCATCGGGCATATTGTTGAGAGCGTATCTCCCGAGCTTGAAGATGGTGTTTGATTTTCAAGTGAAGATTTGATGGAATTTTGTCTCGTGCAGAAAATTATGAATGGCTTTTGTACCCGGTAAATACCAATAATCTCGCCGTTCAACATAGAACCTATGACCGTTAGCTTACAGTAAGTACAGCCAGCGTCAATAAGATGTATACATACGATTATACGAGGAAATAGTGATTGGAATCTTGGATGGATACATAAAAATACAAAGTAGTTTAAATTTTATGATTTTAATCAATATTTTTCCAATAATAAGCGTTCGAAATTTCGCAACGTGTGTACGCTGTACATCAAAATCCAGTGACGTCATAAATAGATACATATATCCATCAAAAATATGCAAAACTATTCCAACGAGAATATTACGCCAATACGTACGGATTGAGTTCTGAAATCCGATACAAACTTGATACGCCAAGTCCGCAACGCCATTGTTACAATCGTACTACTAAGTTACTCTCTAGCTCGCACTAATCCGATACAAGAACTTAAATGGCTTCTCCACCTGCAACTTAATCTTTGTCAAAGGGTACATGTCAGGCTTTTAGACAATGATTGATATAGAGTTGGTACTCAGTATTCTAGTTTTTTTTATTGTATATAGTAGATATTGAATAAACCTGTCCGAGATTTCATTTTCTCTCTTTTTATTGACAGGTTAAGTTAACGGGTTAATGAAAAAGTAGAGTGACTATAGTAGCCGCCCAGACGGGCTTCTTAGACACAGCTACTTTTTATTGAGACGCGTAATTTTTTTTTTGCGACCCTTATTTCTTATTTTATTGCCATTTAAAATATCGAAAATTCACGTGAACGCCGTCTTTATGCACATATATTACAGAAAGATTGAAAACGATTTATAAGATTAGGATATCTCGTCACCAATGAACAGAAACCACAATGAAAAATATTCGAATGACATTAATTTACGGATCATGAGATAGAAAGAAAGCTGTCAATGCAGTACATTACATAGACATTAGACATCCATTATCTTTGGCTATCGGAGATTGTCATTTTGGGGATAGACCTCAGAGTTCTTTGTCCTGTGAAAAATGTCATCGACCGACGCAGTCAGACCCTCGGCAATATGTCTTATGGCATTCTGTTGTGGGGATCAGCGGCGGATGTAGAATCAATTTTTGTATTACAGAAGAGGGCGATCCGTGCGATCTATAACATGGGCCCACGCGAGTCTTTACGGGATTTTTTTAAAGAAATCGATATTTTAACACTACCGTCTCTCTACATTCTTGAAAATATAATGTTCGTTCGGAAGAACCTTCACATGTTTAGTATCAATAGCGACGTTCACAACATTAATACTAGAAATAAACACAAAATAGTGGTGCCAAAATTTAGATTGACTAAAACAAATAAATCATTTTTAGGACACGGTGTACGCTTCTATAACAAGCTACCGAAAACTGTAACCGATCTTCCCGGTAAGAAATTTAAAATCCACGTTAAATCTGTTCTCACAAAGAAAGCATATTACAGGATCAAAGACTATGTTGACGATAGAGACGTGTGGCGTTGAATATCTTCTGCACATGTGGCTTCCCTGGTTATCCATTGTGTCTACTAATTCTATTTTATATTAGATTCACTTTACATATCTGGACATTCTTGATGTTTCAATATTTTCTATTCTTTTTTGTATTTTTTTATTTCTGTTTTATCCGCTTTGATCTGTTTATCCCGTTTTTAGTTTATAGTCGAAACAATTGTTTAACTCATGTTGTATTGCCTCATTGTGTAAGTAGCATTCTATTAAGTTTGTATTTTTTCTTATATAATGCATGTTAATTTAAGATTTTAATTGTAAATTAACTTTTTGTTTTTGAAAAGAGTATCCATGGAGTTTCTTGCCGGTCTCTTCTCCATAGGACCTACCCCCTTTGGAACCGTGCGCCTAGAGTCTCGACTTTTTAAAAGTGCCTGAAAAGGCCTACTTGAAATAAAAAACTTTGACTTTGACTTTGACTATAAATAAGAGCAGCGGCGTGCACAGAGTTTTTAGACAGTGTAGGCAGAAAAATTTTAAAAGCTTACTTACCAAAATACCTACTGCATGTTAGTATTGGTTCGTCGTGTTGTCGATTAAATAATGATGTATATGATTTGCCACTTCAAATATCTTATAATACATATTTATCTGAGTTGTGTAGGGTAGCCAGTGTCTTTTTGTTTTTATGAACCGCACGCCACTGAATAAAAGAGATAATACATGACAAAGCAATTTGCACTCCAAAAATACAGCAGGCAATTCTTGACCGCTCATTGCCCGCACACGTAAATAGCATCACTCTATTACTAAACAAAAAGCACCCACAAAACTACCATCGAAGCAAGTAGGCATCTATGGTAAATAATAAGGCACGCAGCTCCGCCTCGCCTTGCCTGTCTGTGCCTTGACGTGAAAATGTTAGTTTTTTGGTGAAAAACTCGATGATTTTTGTGCTTTTCCAAATACTTCTGCCCCGAAACATCCAAATCAAGTCCATTGAAGTAACAAACAAAACACCAAAGGCTGCATTAAATCAATCAATGTGTTACTAATAATATCATATTCACCAATTATCTGAGTGAACATTATATTGCAGGTTTGTAGATCAATTGCTCAATGTGGCTTTTTATCCCGCAACTTTTGACATCTATCATATTTTTTACGTCCCTGTATTAACTAAGATACAATGTTATTATTTAAATCACAATTACAAAACTTTCCAAAAGTATACTCAAGATCATCATCTGCTTAGCCTTTTTCCCAACTACCTCTTCTGACCTCCGCCACCCAGTAATTGGGAGACACTGATACTCTAAGGTTAGACTGGTTGTCAGACTTTTTGTGCTTCTGACACCCGTAACGACTGTCATAGGTCTTCGTATGACACCCGGGACAAACTGCTTAACGTGCTTTCCGAGGCACGGTGGGGTCTCGATATGTGAAAAATCGTCACCCATCCAAGGACTGACCGCGTCAAGCGCTGCTTAACCTCGCAAATCAACCGATCTGCGCGGTAGCTATGTAGCTACGAGGCCCTCTACTAATTTCCAAAAGTACACTCAAGATGAACTTGAAAATTAGTACTCGTATAGAAGCCAAAATATGAAATTATAATTATCCAATAATAATTTTAACATGCCTGTACGCAGACTTAAAATTTAATACATTATTTTAATTAAATATCTTCATACACAGATTTAACATTTAAAGTCATATATTGACATTGTCAATGAAGATATATGAATACAAAAGCTTTTAATTTTAATATTATATCAAGCGGTACAAAGGCATTGCTTTTGAGTTGAACCACCTGCGTCCATACATTGGTACCCGAATAAGTAATTTTATTTGCTTCACTTGTTATTCGAGTATATAAAGAGATAATAGGCCATTACGCTGCTATTGCAATGTCTGAGCAGCCGTATATCTTTTTGTGGCTAACTAACGAACCATTTGGGATTTTTAGATGTTTATCGTAGAGAAATACGTCACTGTATTTTTCTATGACCACTGACACCATAAAAGGTGAAGGAAAACATCACATAGAGAGCCACAAAAAGTTTGCGAGTCGCCATCCCACACCGGGCCAGTGTTGTGGACAAAGGCTTCAATAGCACCTGCTTATCGTGGGTGCCGCATGACCAGCAATGGGATCAATTACATATTAAAAAACAATTGTCTCAAATGTTTTTTCTTTATCGCCATTATCAATGTATGAAATAGAAGATAGGTATTTAGTCTGCGAAATGAAAGCAGTCGTTGTTTTCATAAGAATAATTTAATAATAATATTTAGACGAAATTCCATTTAAACAGTACGAATATAAAGATAACTCATTTAATTAAGTCGAGATTCCTTTGTGTTACCATGACAACAGTTTTAATGATAGGAAATGCTACGAGCATCTTGTAGATATACCTAACCCACTTGGCCCCATTTATTCTTTATTAGAGTGAGTGTCAAGTGTTACTAAAATATTGAAGCTGAAACTGTGTAATCAACCATTTTAGTAATAATCAAGTAGCTAATACTTGCCCTCGCATATGTGTAAATGAGGCTTTAGAGACTATCGATATACATGAATACTTGGAACCCACGATTTCATAGTGTAGCACATAGTAAATATGTTCAATATAGGTTCATTGCCTTTGTCACTGACAGCTTTGGAATGTTTCTCGGGACTCGGGACGTTACGCCTGCGCACTCACCGCGTAGCCCACACAATGACTCACAGAGAAACCATTTTTGTAAGTGATGCTATTTTTCACTCAATAGTCTAATAAAATGACAAACATGTCTTTGATAAATCTCATTCGCTTTAATTAAACTCTCTTTCTCCGAAAAGAGTAAACATTGCAGTGACCAAGCGATTGACTTTTTACCTCAAGTTAAACGCATAACACGGGATGAGGGTTTACGCCTGTTTTCCCGAAGTACACCGCCTTTTCGCCAATATTGTTATTGAACCCCTTGTTTTATGAGACAAGCCTACTGCTATGATATAGCTATAGAACAAAATAAACCTTAACAAACACTTTGCTTGACCTACGAAACGAACCTACAATGCGCTTAAGACCACTAAACTAACGAGGACGTATTAGGTTAAATAAGATATGTTTTAAAAGATATTTGTGCAGAGTCTAGACGTTTCTGGATATAACTTGTCTCTAAATGAATTCACTTACTATACCCACGGAATGAAGAACAACTACAAAGAAATACAAAACTCAACAACTACGGAGCAGTGTTTTTCTTTTAAAACTGTGTAAACCTAAACGATGTTTCGCCTTTCACGTACCACCTTTAACGCATCGCATCGTTTAAGCATCTATTTGCAAAGAACTTAATGCATCCTTGAAGCGAACATACAATAGTGACAATAGTATTGCACGATTTACGGTGTCCCTCATACCGTACTTAGTCGCCTTTTCGCCTTGTTTCGCTTGCGTCAAACACCGAACAAGTATAATGATGCAGCCTGTATATTCTGCAACTCATTTGATTTTCTGTTTGAATTGATGAACCTCCTAAAACTATTTGTTGTCCTAGTACCTACTACAACCCTGAATTTAATATATTATTTTATATTTATTACATAGCATCACGTCCTGTATTCCTTGAAGAGTTAAGCAGAGGTGTACTATTGTACACCCACATTTCGCCAATGCCGTTATTAAGTTCTATGTAATAGAGGCATACCTATTGTGATCTACTGAACGTCTATATAATATTGATTTTATGACGTCATAACGCCTACGTAGCGAATACTAAAGTTATAATTGTAGAAAGAAAAAGGTCAAATGTTTATAACATACACTATGTAAAAATAGATCAGAGGCCCTAGTGTAAGTTTCTTTCGACAATTTCGATTTACTACATCGAACGCGTTCGGCGCTCCGATTGGTGGAGAGCACGAAACGGACCTCTGTTCGTTTTAATATAAAGTAAAAATACGCGTTCAAGTAAAACTACGCCTTCTCAATAAAATACGCGTTTCGTTATGATCATTCCAAACAGCTCTTGGCACAATTTTCAAGTAATATTAACATCTAGAAAGGTGTTACATTAACATAACACTCGTAAATGCAAAAACCTAGTAAAACCAAGGCATCTTTAAAGTTTACCGATTTAATTATGCTAGGACTACACAATTGCGGGCTAAGTGTATGTCATCATTAGTCGTTTAGACAGCTGCCAAGGGCACCAGGCGATTTGGTATCGCGCCAGCGCCATAGTCTCAAACCGCCTACTTACACTCTGAACTGGATGATGTAGTGTGCTATTGAATGGAGTTGGCACATTGTGTTTATATTATAAACAAAGAAGATTTTGTTGGGTACAGCTTGGCTGTTCTAGATACAAATGTAGAACCAACGTTAAGAATGATCTCACGTTGATTGCTATTAATTAGGTGTGCCCCAGAATTGAGTGATTGAAAACGTTAAGCAAGATGTTGTTTATTAAAAAATAGATCGCGTGGCTATGTTCAAACTATTGCAACTGACTGTCTTGTTGATTTAGTGGTCACAAGCGTGGCTGCTAGGCTTGAGGTTCTGGTTTCGATTCCTGGGTCCAGCAAAGTGTTTTGTTGAGTTTTTCTGTGTGGAAATTCTTAGTAGCAGCACAGTCTGGAAGAGTCTGGAATTGTGCCCAATAGATAGCAATAGTCTCACCCCATATTACATGGGACTTAATAACGGTATCGGAGAAATGTGAGTGTACAATAGTACACCCCTGGCTTACCCTTCGGGGAATACAGGCGTGATGCTATCCTGTCTTTAAAGGGATAAACGTAATGTAAAGATGTGGATAGAGCCAATTTCACCACAACGATAATAAAGTTTAGTAATTTTGCTGGCACAATAGAAAATACGTAGGTACATCTTTATAATAATTGTAAAGAGCTTTTAATGTTAATCAAAGCGTATAAATTACGTTAACATTTATTACACCACACAATGCATCAATTATTATCTATAAAAAGAACCCAACAATTACATTAGAACAATTAAACAACCATTAAATTAAGCACTGCAATTACGTATATTCATTAGGGGGACGAAAGATCAAAGGGCAAACAAAATTACCTATTATAATTTTATAACAAAAAGGACTGTTATTCTCAGATGATGAATGGCCGGCAAATTCAAAAACTGTCTTTCTCATCAGTGACATTGTTCTAACATCTGTCAGAAATCTGAGAAATTCGGTTTGTTCCTCTGCCCCCCTGTTATTCGTTATCTGGGATGCGGACGAGCCTCTAACTAACCCTTTCCCCTCTGAGAAAGCCACCGCTAAAAGAACATTGATTTTAATCAGATTTTTTACCGCCTGAAAGGTACGTTTGGATGGTATAAAAAGTGCTGAAGAAAGATCGATTTTTCTGGAGAATCCTAGTATAAAACGCTAGCAGAGATCGTCTTGTTTAGTTCATTTGAACCTGGCAACTGGAAATACAAATAATTAATAAAATACAACTGCTAAAACATGTCTTAATATCATTACAATAATGTTTTTAAATTTTCTTTGAACTTGACTTAACGAGCAAAATTCAAATTACATTACAAAATATTTTTGGTAAGTAACTGATATTGTCCCTAAAATAATTATGATAAAATTGTCTGCAAACGTAAAACTTTGTCTAGACTTCGTTCAACAAATTGTTATCTAAATGTAAATATTTTTTACCGGACAATACTTTTCGTTTCGTAGGATATAGGTGGAGGTAAGATCCTATCCTAGTTCTTACTAATCCTACTAATATTATAAATGTGAAAGTTAGTGAGGATGGATAGATGGATTGATTGATGGATATTTGTTACTCAATCACGCCAGAACGGCTGAACGGATCTGGATGAAATTTGGCACAGATATAGATTATAGTCTGGAATAGCACATAGGCTAAAACTGGTTCGTAAAACACGCGGGCGAAGTCGCGGGCGGAAGCTAGTATATTATAATATAATATAATATGTTTGCAGTTAATAATGTAAATAAATACTTATGGAATAAAGTACAGTACCAGGAACTGTACAAGAGAAACAAAAAAAAATAGTATTATTTTTGTCAAACAATGAATTGAAAACAGTTGTATGAAAATATTTCAATTTTACAACTATATTCTAACTCATTGTAAACAAAAACTTAATTGAAAAATATTTATTGAAAAATAGTATTCACATAAAATCAAATTCCGATGTAAATTGCATTCCAGAACTATTAGCCACAATGCTTTCAGCTACGATCTATAGTACTTGAATGTCGTAAAAAGAGCTGTAAAACCGAACCCAGTAAAATAAAATAGTTACCATTGCCAGCGAATTACAAAAGAAAAATATATTGCTGTATTTTTTTTTCGATCTTTTACACAATGGAAGTTATATACTTCAATGTTTCTAGTCGTTTCGTATACAGAAGTATTGTGAAACAAACTTTTAATTATAATACACTCGACGGCCATTGCTCCATTTGTTTACAAGATATCCAACTTAATAGATATAAAACTTTCAATATAGGTCTATAACTCGCCAATATTTACCACTGTGTGCAAAACCCATTACTAACACCACGGCACAACCTTCAACTGTTCTAATTACAAATGTCAGAAGCATAACAAACAATCATAACTGAAGCTCGAATTTTGAAAATGAATGACGTCGTCGTTCCAAAATGGCTGACGCGGATGTAAACAATGAATGAAAAGGATTCGCCGCAATACCGTTGTCAAGACTGTACTCGAGATACACTCAGTTTCTTTGATAATTATTAATGGCCATAAAGATCGTCAGATATTACGAATATTAATCATGCTGCCCACGCAACGAGTAAAAAATGAATAAATTTGACGTCACCATGGAATAATTAATTGTGGATGGATGGATTAGGCGGCTATCGCAGCACGATTTATTACTTAGCACCGGGGTAGGACATATGCCTATTGATACATAGCTTCTACTGGCCAAAAACTGCAATCAGTCATCATGATGAATGTTTAACAACTTAATGCATTAGGGATAACGATAGTTCAATGACCTTTTATGCTTTTGACTCCAAACTTTATATATATTTTTACGTTAATATTCCCTAAAACGCATAAACATAAGCCACCTCAGGCATTAAAACGGATTTATTTCAATATAAGTGAACAACTAAACTCTACTTAGATACTCATAAAATATGTATTGACTCAAATAGAATATTAATCAAAATCACCTTCAGAGTACAGTCGGTCCAACGACATTAATGCAATTATTACGTTTCTTGAAGTCAGTCAAGTATATCTGCACGTTCCAATAGTACGACCAACAGTGCAGTCGCTTTATTTTAAAACAAATCGAAGCAGCAAAGACGATCGCCAATCAACACAATCGGCCAACACTAAGGGTTCCAATCAATTGGTTGGAGGACTGAACGACGTGCACCCGATCAAACGTTCGTACAAGTTTAATTGGGTCTTATTGTTGGACGAAACAGTAAAACTGACTGAGTGTAAATTGAAACAATAATTGCATCCAGTTTAATGAAAAACATTTACCGGAAAAGAGAATGAGATTTTATGAGAATTGGTAGGTGTAGCCTAATTGAGTTGAGTAAAGAGAAAATAAATATTAAATCTTCGTAGACAATGTCTAGTTTGTATCTTTAGTAAGTGCACAAGTAATATAAGAATTAATTACTTGTCTAGCTTTTGACTACTATCGCGTCAAGTCTCGATTTAAGTTTCAGACATGCTACAGTTTAACTTTCGTAAACAAGGTGGATACTGTTATTTGTCACCGTATTCATTCCTCTTACGGCTATTCATGATCGATAAGTTAATATCAATGATAATAAATTACTTCCCAGCCAAATTGTAGCCCAATCAAAATTAAACTATGAGTAATAAAAAAGATAAATTGCCATTTAAAAATGTACGTTGTCTTCAAATTGACGCCTCACTACTGATGAAACCAATTTCGTGAACAAATGCGTTAATTAACTACATCGAGTATTTGAATACGCAAATGGATCTCTCGTTTTAATTACTCCAGCGAATGTTTTGTGTCAAACAGTTTTTGTCTCATAAATAAAGCTTAGTTCGCCGTTCGTTGACTTTCAATTTCGTTTAACAACTTCTTCAAAGCTAGACTTGTTTGTACTTTGTTTCTTTTTTATTCAATTTCAAATGCAGAAAACAAATAATACTCTGAATTAAAACTTTGGATCCCGAGGTCCTTGGAGGCTGGACTTGTAACTGTTTTTACATATAAATTGATAAATAACTACTAAAACAGCTTTGATCAAGGTAGGTTTAATATAGATTTTTCAAATATGTTTTAGGAGCACTCCAATTTTATGTTTTTTGAACTGAATAGTAATAATAATATTACTTACAGAGAACCATGGAATACAACCGAGTAAGTTTGCGAGGACATGCCATAGTCCATATTAGATAGATTCAATTCAACAATCATCGGATGCATCCGTGTATTATAGGTGTATTATACCTACAAGGTGAAAAAGGGAACCAGACATAGAGAAAAAGTACCTTAAATAAATAGTAGGTAAATACTCAAAGTGAACATTTTCGTTTTAACTGAATTCACCAAATATTAAGAAAAAGCTTACTGACTCCATTCTCTAATTGAAAAATGTGTCATAAAAAATATTTTAGAGCTCCGACCAATGTTTCTAGAGATTGGTCCTTATTCGTCGTATCAATGAATAAGGACCAATCCGTAAAAAACATTGTTACTTGTGAAAAACAAAATAATGGTACAAAAAGATTAAAAAATATTCTACATACTCTCAAAGGTCCATTTAATACTTTGAAATTAAATAGACACCAGTAACAAACATAAAACAACACCCAGTCATCATAAGGAGTCCGTGAAAAGCAAACTCTAGCACTGGCACTTACGCTAAGAGTTAACTCTACGCCAGTACACGGAAATGATCCAGTGCGAAGGCAAAAGCTTTTAAGTAAATAAGGTTGAGAGGGCACGTCCTTTAAAGCCGTAGGAACCTTGGCGTAAATTGAACATAACCAGGAAAGCGCAACAATGTTCTAAGGCTGGTATGACACTATTTAAGTTATTTGTCAAAGGTCTGCTAAAAAGAACTTTGACAGAAACTTTAACGTAAAATGGAATTGTGTAGACGAGAAATGTAAGTAAAAAGTGATGCAACATTATGTAGTGTAGTTTATATGCTTGTGCGTGTGACATAAATGAATTTTAGTGAGAGCAAAATAAAATTTCGTTCTGGATGCCTGCAATACCTGACAGGTAAGGTAACTATTTGGTGGTAAAATAATTTTGTTGCCTCATTATTCTAGTGGTAAGCGCTACTGCCGAGCCCGGTCCTAGGTTCGAATCCCAAGTCGGGCAAAGTATTAATGTTTTTTTTTTTTCTGTTTTTAAATTATCAGTAGCAGCCTAGAGTTTAGTATTGAGACCGGCAATAGACTTGCACCGCCACCCGCCACCTAATAACGGCATCGATGAAATGTAGTGGAACAACAGTATACCTCTGCCTAACCCTTCAGGGATTAAAGGCGTGATAATATGTTATGTAAAGCAAAAATATTTACCGTTAGGGGCCATCCATAAATTACGTCACACGAATTTCATGCTTTTTTGACCCCTCCCCCGTCCTTGTCACAGCTGGTCACATTTGTGAGACTCCCCCCCTCCCTAGTGTGACGTCACATATTTTGCAAATTTACATTAAGAAATTATTGAATGGAAACAGCGGTTCCGAAATCAGTTTTATTTCCATTTAAATTATTTTTTAATAGAATTAACATCAAGTCAAACAATCAACAAAACAAAAAAACGATTGACTATGTTAATTAAATAAATTAACAAAACAAAAAACGATTGACTATATTAATTAAAGAAATTAACAAAATAAAAAAATATTAATAGAATTATATTAATTAAAGATACAAACTTAATAATCTTGAGTCCATGGACTTTGAACCCACTCCTTTAAATTATTTATAACTGGCATAGCAGCCACTTCGTTCTCGTTTGGGTTGTTAATGTCAGGAACATTAGTTGTGTCAACATCTTTTTCATCCAACCATACAGCATCATCGTCATCATCCACACAAAGAAGTTCTCTGGCACGTCTAGCAGCAATTCTTTGAGGACGAAACTTCGCGATAGGTAAAACTTCTTGTTGCCTCTTATGTAATTGCTTGTGTTGATTAGTGGCCTTGTATGATGCAAAATATAGACCACAGATGCCACATGATCGCTTAAACAAGTATGCTTCGACACTAGGGCAATAGCTATCATACGGAACTTGCTTCAAATGTGATGACGCTCGGAGATCCAAAGCTAACTGAAGTAATAGAGGAGCGAATTTACCTTCGGAGTCATCTTTTTCTGTGGTTACGTACCCGTTTGACGTCTGACTAATTAAAACAGGTGGTGGTAAGAACCCCTCTCGCAATAGTCGCCAAAGACTGGATCGTCGCACACCACAACATGGGACAACCTCGCATTTTACTATTTGTAATAAATATTGAGATTCACGCACATGATTTGCGTACCAAGTCGCGTCACTTTTCAATTCTTTAGCCTGTTCAACATTTAGTCTAGTATCAGTTGGCACAATGTATTCTGCAACCACAGGAAATTCATCAACGACCAATTGGCTCCAAATATTAGCCAGCACAATGCCTGCACTCTCAAAGTTTCGCTTTTCTAACTCCAAATCAGTAGTTCGATTACTGGAATCTAGATGTGAACCGAAATTGTCATGTTTTAATACAACACCAGTAAGTTCGCGACTAAGAGGCGCCATTCGTCGTTCCACTCTGTTGAAAGCACTTCTTCCCGGAGCATTTGTGGCAATGTAAATAGCATCCAAATCAAAATCTTTAAAATGTTGTATAGCAGAAACTATAACTCGTTCGTATCGTGGATTTTCGTCTGGACCGCCATCGCAAGTAAAAATAAATACGGGTTTTACAAAGCCTTCTCGAGTTCTCATAAACTTTTCGAAAGCAGGCATTTCAGAAAGTCTATGAATGTCTGTGGCATGAGTCTCTGCATTAGATGAAGAATGTTTTCCACTACGAATTGCTACGTATGTAGGCCCAGAGTGTGTCACACCTTCAGGTTTCCCTTCACTACCTTTCTTTATTACAATACCTGCATAGACAGAGGGAATGAGTTTATGTTTTTCCGCGACCACGAAATCATGATCGGGTAATTTTACACGATAATCAAGGTGCATTAATATCGGTGCTTGAGCGTTTGCTGCTGTAATACCCAATGGCACGCGTGCTTTATCATCCATTGATAAAAAGAAAACTTGGTCCGGACCCAAAATTGAAGCTAATGATTCAAGGTTTCTTATCGTAGCAGTACAGAATGTGCCATCTTTATGTTTCATATGTAGTGTAGAATCTGGTTTGCATAGTTTAACAGGAAGAGTTACGACATGTCTTTTTCCTTCTTCTGTATTGACTCGTCTGGGAAGAAGTCTCAAGTATAACCCTGATCGACTGATACTATATCCTTGTTTACAAAGTTCGGCTTGTAAATCGTCCAGTGTTTTACAGCACCTTATAGTTTCAGTGCGACGTCGATCATCAGCTGCACCACCGAAAATTGCAATCTCCTTTATGACTTCAAGTATACCGGACTGGGTTTCTTCTACTCTAGGCCGACCAACAGAATCTCGAATTTTTAGAACGGCTGCAAATTCGGTATTACTTTCACAAAGCTCAAAAATTTTTTGTTTTTTCGAGTCACGACTTTTTTTTTGGCGTTCTGCTGCGCTAATCTTTCGCTTCAATATGTTTTTTTCCTGCTGAATTTCTTTCCTCAAAGTTGCTATTCTTTTTATTGCTTCATCTGTAGCTATACCAGTATCGCGTGCTAACAACAAGCTATTAAGCTCAGATTCTAGAAATACTATTTTATTCCTAGAAGAGCTCTGGCTAGGCTTTGGTTTAGGTATTGGTTGTAACTGGCATTCACTGGATTGTATAAAGATATCTTTAGTGTCTTCTGGCGTTTTTTCCTTAGTATTTCTCTGTAATTAAAAAGAAACATGTAAAGTGTTGTATATGGTCATTTCATAATTTTCATATTATATTTTTCAAAATCACCCACTATAATACGATTAGAAAAATAGTAGCTTTCGGGAGTACCCCTATTAACTGACAGAAGAAGACACTATTCGTTTAGAATATTTTTTATACGAATCTATTTTATAGGTCATTGAAAGTCTGTATATTACAATAAAATTAATATTTACAGCACTTTTCATATAACAAATAATTACAATTGAAATCAAATAATTTTGCCGTAAAATATAGTGACGTCATGGTGACGTGCCGTAAGTACCTATCTTATAAATGTGTTTGTATTTTTTCAAATAATAAATATAATTATGATTATGAAGCCTAATTGAAATGTTTATGCCAAAATTAGGTGGCAAAACAACTGAAAATCGGGAATATTGATGAGTAATATTCGGTGTTGAAAAAAAAAAACGATATGATTCTAACTTCTACTATATGTATGACAAGTATGTAAATAGCTTCTTCCCTTTAGCAGAATAATACAATATACAGGATGGAAGGGACATCGACGCGCAAACGTTTACCATGCATTCAGTACATGATTCTGGACCCCTCAGCGTTGAAATTTTTCGTCGACTTTTCCTTAATTTTTATGCTTTTTCTGCAGTTTTTTTTACTTCATTTTTAATTAAAAAATAATAAATTCACTATTTTTACAAAAAACAGCAATGCAAATAAAACTCGAAAGAGCTACCTGATCAGCTGTTTCGTAAAGTTCACTTGCGAGGTCAACACCGGCCTAGTACCTACACACGCCGGGCGGTGCGACGCGGCGCGCGCGCACTTAATCCCTTCAAAGGCGCCGACAAAGGGCCGCGGCGATAAGCGGTCTCGCAAAAAGCTATTTCGACAGTCCCGATGAATCTAATAGACGCGTCACACAGTACCTCATACTGTAATAATCTCCTATTAAAGTCCTATTTACAACTTTTATTTAAACTCAATATGAGGGATCATTATTTTCCTAAACCTTTATCAATTTAAGTAAAGAAGATTTAAAGAAAGATTAAATAAGTATATTGTATTTTTCAATCAATTTTTGATATCAACATTAACCTTAGTTTTAAATGCAATTCAACAATCTAATTTATTGTTTCATAAAAAAATACATCTATTTTCGTAATTATTTTGTGAGTACGTACAACTTAATGTGATTATATAGTCTATCATTTTATTGATCTGTGGTTGGTCTAGGCATAGTAGGCACCATTGCGGCAAATTAAAAGAAATTTCGGTTTAATTCAAGGAAACGTCGGTAAAATAAATTTCTTTTGAATGTCGCCGACTTTATCAAATTTTGGCCAGTTCCTAGTTTTCACAAAGTCAATAAGACTTTTAAAATGCTTTGGTGAACAATACTTTAGTGCCCGTGACTACGGGAATATGCTCATGTGCAATGGTGTAGTACGTGGGGACGCGCGTCAGGCACTTCGTATTTAAGTGGAGAGATATCGCGGAGCTGTAAGTTCATTATTTAATACCTACATTATTGGATCGCTATGTACTTGCAAGCAACCTTTTTGGAGGGAATCTCTATTTTATGGGAATAAGCTTATTGATCGTTTTCTTCCCTTATCGTTGTTACTTAATAAGTACCTATCGTTTCCACCCTGTGTACCTACATACATAAGCAATAACTAATCAGTTAAGTTTGGTTGTTATTTCAAAATTCAAACTTACTTTTACGCCTTCGGACTCCAGTTGTATTTGTGATGTTGACGTCGAAGGAATTTTGGAAAAAAAATTCATAAGTGTCGCTTTCTTTCTCGTCATTTTTATTTGCAATTCTTTGATTTTAGATTCCACTTTACCTTCAACATCGTCACTACTTTTTAAACTTTTCCATAAGTTGTTAACTTCTTCTTGTACAATTTGTTTTTTTTTATCAGCATAAGTTGCGCTGTATGTTTCATATAGTTTACGGTAAAGATTACCTAAATCACTTTTTTTGTTCATTTTAAACTTAAATAGCATTACTAACTTAAATAGACGTTGTTTCATCCGCGAAAGTCACTGGTCAAATGAAATAGAAATAAAGAAATCACCGCTAGGCGCAATGCGTTTGGCGGCATTTATCAAAGGGCGCCTAGGCGGTCGGTGCGTAACACATGAAGAGCGAGTGGTCGACAAAACAATTGGTATCTTATATTTACACAGATATAGTTGTATGTATATGTTTTTGAGGTTATCGTAAAGTAATAGTTAAAAGTTCGTGTTTTAACACTAACACTTAGATTATTATAGATTTTGAAATGTGACGTCACGAAATTTAGGACCCCTCCCACCCCCTTGTCACACAGTGTCACACTTCGTCGACCCCCTCCCTCCCCCTTAACGTGTGACGTAATTTATGGATGGCCCCTTATACGTTTCACCAATTAGTTCAAAGCTTTCGCTGTCTATTTTCAGCATTCACAGTTAGTTCAATGATGGTTACGTTAAACCTGTTTCAGTCAACAAATGAGCCATACGTAATCATTAGCCCTGTCTGTCTGGATTACAGGCTACGTACTCGTACTAATATCTGGATCAATATTGCAAATTATGAAACGACGGCCTTAGGCTTGTCAGCGATTTGATAGGCTTAAATGCAAACAGAGATAGAGGAAAAGAGGAGGAATTGATAAAATTTTAACTGTATAAAGGTCTCATCGGTTTAATTATCGCAAGCGCAGCTGCTGAGCGTGAGGTCTTGGATTCGATTCTCGGGTCAGGCAAAGCGTTCTTGGGAATGGAAATTTCTCTCTACAGTTTTCATGTCCAAGATTTTTCATTGAACTAAAAATTTCCAGCTCATTTCCGCATCACAGAATACTGAATTCAATTGATATCATACCACAATCTATGTGGTGGCTTTCCGAACAGATGTGGCTGCTATCTTATCTACTCTATCTTAACTGATATACTGTATCTATCTATCTAAACGATGGCACGATTGGCGCAATAGTGGAGCGATCGACTGCTGTGCTTTGTTTCGCAAGTTTGATTTCCACATGCAACAAATATTTATACGACTTACAGATAATTTTTCCTGGTCTGATTGTTTGTGCTTGTTAATATTGTGATACCACGATACGGGATATTATTCCTAGTGTGTTAAAATAATCATAATAAGATACCGAACTGCAACTATCCTTACTGCATACATTTAACTAGGTAGGTACATTAAGTACCATCCTAAAATAGTTCGGCATCCTTTTGAATGTCATTACGTTAAATCGCCCTGAGCCTGACAAACGATCGAGCCATTAGCTCATTTGGCTCGACATTTAGCTCAATGGATGCACACAATGCAGTATCGATGACTGTTCGTCTTGCCTTATCGAACTTTACAGCGTGGACTACTGAATAGTGATTTTGAATGGAAAATGAGCTTTGATTTATTGTTATCAGCCTATTAATGTGTCCACTTATAGGACACAGAAAGATTCAGATGCGCCATAATGCCCACGCCAGCTCAGTGTGTATTATGGATGTCACGAGTTCTAGATATTTTTATTGTATGACATCTAGTATCCTGTTTCCAGTTTCCAGAAACCGTGCATGAGACATGAATAAATCTGACATAATCGTGTGGGCTCACTAGGATTCGAATATACTTGTAAGTCGGGGCCATTGCCACTTGGTACTCTTTTAAGCTTCAGCAGCACAGCTCATTACTGTCACAATGCTCATCACGGGCCTCTTTTCATAGTGAGCATGATTAAGCATTTGTCATCATTTCATCAGGCTGGCCTTGTTCGGGTTGGCGGACTACACACACCATCAAGAACTTTATAGAGCCCTCTAAATATTTAAACAGGTTTTTCGCCGATATTTTTCTTCACCGTTAACGTAAGTGACCATCAAAATTTAAAGTCAGTTGCCGTCCAAATTCGATCTCAGCCCTTACTCCATGTAATGCAAATTTTTAAATGCTTTGCAATCAGTGCTTTGAGGTTCAGTCATCATAGTTTCAGTTGAGATTAAATATTTTAGTAATTAAAATGATGCAGACTCATACAAGCACAATGGAATTCCCTGAACACGATGAACATAAATAATATGCAATTAGATCCAGACTCAAAACAAATACCTATCTTTGATCTTAGAGGAGCATTAACCTCGCTAGCTACTGCTTGCTAATGGGCTGTGGTTAGGTATGAATAGAAATATAACTACACAAATTATTCATTCAGTTTAAGTATTGCTGATGCGGCGTCAATAGATTTTTCATAAGCCGAACATACTAAGGAATACAACAAAGGGTTATTAAAAAAGGGCGCACCAAAAGTACATGCTGTGGTAACCTATAAGTCAAAATCGACACAAGGTCAAAAAATAAGATTGACCTGTTTATTGCTAATTAAATGTATTAGCGTATTTATTATAATTTGTTCATTGATTGTCCTAGTAGTAAAAATAAAAAGGTGGTAATTGATACAAGAGGACTACATATTTTAATGAGCAAGAAATTAAGTATTCAGTGACGTTGCTCAGTTATAAATATTTTGTTCATTAGTCATTTTTCAGGTTTATAAATTAATCAACACAAATAATAAAGTC
Organism: Shargacucullia verbasci; assembly: GCA_947562105.1. NCBI lineage: Eukaryota > Metazoa > Arthropoda > Insecta > Lepidoptera > Noctuidae > Shargacucullia > Shargacucullia verbasci. Next base: position 5,521,562 of record OX387289.1, on the reverse strand, counting down.
CAAACCACTTCTCACAATATTTCACCTATCACATCGGATTTATTTTTATAAGAAAATTGTAAACATACTTCTTCTAGAATTTCTTTTCATATCTTAGCTCTATGTAATACACTTTATTCTAAAAGAAAAATGTCTCATGAACAATTCTAACGCCCAACCTTAGAAAAACCTACTGCTTAAGTATCAAGACGGATCGTTTGATGTGATATTCATCAAAATCCATTCAACCGTTTTATGTCCCGAGGGAGTAAAAAGCTCGTATTGTAGAAATGTTCAACATACCATTGTAAATAGTGATAATACCTGCAATAGAAAGTATTTTTAAATATAAAACTTTTACAAAATAAATATTTTAGGTAATTATCGTTGTCATATGTACATTTTTGGGAGTGCCTTTATCAATAAAATTACATATTTATCAAGCGTAAGTAATTCTTATTTATAAATTTAACAACGACACATTAATTTTCTATGAGCTATAGAAGAACCACAACAACATTAAATTTTAATATACCTTTACGAATTAGGTATTTATTTTCATAAAATGTCACAGAAAGGGTTGCTTTTTCTTTCAAACTTTAATTTTTCAGCATATCTCTTTAATACTAATTCTAACAAATTCTTTGGAGTTTAAAGTTTTGAAATATCTCAGTCTTGTTAATCAAAAGTTTTCCGAGTCTCAAAGTCTTATCAAATTGGTTTATAAAGTGTTGAAATAACGTAATGATTTCTGATATTTATACAAATAATAAAACTTAAATTAACGGTCTCCTGTACTTAACCCCGGATTTTGATTTATTTGCGGATGATTGAACGTTGTTATTCGCAGAATGCTTGAAGTATTGTGTAATTGTTTTATATTGTGTTTATTAATTGAATCCTTATTATTTTATGTTAAAGGGTAATTGGCTTCGCGCCGTTCTATTCAATGTAAATAAATACATGTGTTTATGATTTATCAGTTCGTTTTCTATAAATAAGGAACTATAAATTATACAGGGTGTATTTTCCCTAGGTCGCCATAAAATATTCACTCAATAATGTGAAGAGAGCTAAGCGAGTTAAGCGAAAGAAGATCATTTGGTCCTTTTACATATGTTATTCTGGTCACGTTTCTGTTCGAGTGAGTACGTATATGTACCTATGTATAGATATATAGGTACCGTCCTTCCTCTATAGTCGGAATTTCGGGCTTCAATACAATGTAACGGTATATCAACATAGAATGAAGGAGATGATCAAAGAAATTAAAATCTGATGGCGAACCTATCCCCGTCTACCGGGCATTCAAAGATCCAGGCTGCTACTGAACATTTTCAGACAAAAAACCACGACCGAACTCACAGCAGCCGCATTTGTGAACATCAACAATCAACGAAGCAGTCACAATTACGATACAAACTTGTCTATTTATTGTTGAAGTAGAGAGTCAATTTTATATAGTTTAATCTATCAGATTAAGGTTTAATAGAACAAACTAAAACCATCTGGGATAGACAAAAATAATAAACATAAAATTAATGATCAAGTAGTTTAATTCTAGTAAAAGGATCTATTTTCTGCATAAAATTAAAACTAAGTGTTAAACAGTAATGACTGATTCAAACTGACCCAAGCTGACTGTAATAGTCATTTGTCACCGACCGAAAGCAATATCATTTACGTCATAAGTTCACTTAATGATCGGTAATGATGAAAAGCTCTTTACGGTAATTAAACTCTGGATGAAGCGTTTTTGTTTCAAACACCGGTAGGTTCATTGTAATTAACAATGCTTAACGTAAACATATGGTAAAATATAGATTATCGCAACTCATAATCGGTAATCGTTCATGAAAGGATCAAATTGCGTTCTGAAGTTTGAGCCTTCTTTCATTGGAAAAACCGTGATTTAGTTTCAAATTTCTGCTGTATCTAGATAATTATATAAAATCGTGTTGTATGCATCATATCACCCAAAGATTTATTTTTATGTCATTGTTTGTAATGTGAAATATATTTTTATAAGGCGTCTAGTACAGACCATCACGACGGCAAAAATACAGACTTGAAATATTAAAGGGTATTAGATAATAAGAACGAATCTAAAATATCCGATAACGATAAACTATAGGGATCTGCATATCTATTACATATTCTTTGACTATCTTCAAAGAATTGCTGTCCTTCTCGACCGAGCCAAAATAATAAGTATTCAAAAGAAACAAAATCAAACCGAAACATTTTTATTAAAACCAAGCTATCATAAATAATACCTACATTTGTTGGTTTTCTTTTGCAACAGCAGATTTATTTGAAAATAGAAAACAAAATATAATACGATAGAGCTATTAAAAAAATATAATATGCAAATATTCTATCGTAGTTTGTTTGGTCAGCAAAACAAGGGTTTTAAAATAGAAAACGATATATCGTTGGTCAATGCACTCTAGTTATTTTACGGGATAATACTAATAAGTTATTAGTATTAAACCTGTAAAATAACTAGATAGAAATGAGACAACGCAGTCATCGAAAGAGATTTTAGAATACTGACAGAAAACTGTCCCATTGGACTCTAGTCTAACAAATATTGTTGAAAATATTTTACGCCGAGTTGAATTTACTCAGTAACAAATAATTCATCAATTTATAGACCGAGGTAGGTATTATGCTTATTGCATTAAGTAGGTACGTCATTAATCTATTAATAATACAGACGAGAAGAAGAATGCAACCCCACTTAGCAACTGGTTCATTGAAGATTAAAAGTCTCTGGATCTGCCGTTTCAACTACTATACTTAGGTCCATGTTCTGGTGAGGTGTTCACCAGATCGGTAGATAGTTATAGTCATAGTCACTCATACAAAAATCGCTGTCAAACGGCTGACTTGTGCCTTAACGTTATGATAAATCGTCGATGAAATTGGGCCTTAGTACATTTTAATTGAAGACGCATTTACAGTATATATTACACAGAAGACTTCAAAGGCTTACAACGGTGATTGATGATATTTATACTACACTAAAGTATATGCACTCACTTGCCTAAACATCCAGCGTAGGTTTAATCTGAGTGTCTATAGACATTAACCTTATTTTACTGGTAGAGGTATCGACCTCTACCAGTAAAATAATATTATTATAATAAATTAAAAATAATATTATTGAAGTGATGAATCATAAATATATTTTCTTCTTTTTCGGCTCGAAAGTCTCCGTAGTCTTGACTTGTCGCATTTTATGACGTATTTAAGTTAGAGAAGGCTTTTACATTTCATAAGCTCCTGAATAAAATTTACCGCCAAAGAAGCTCTTTAAGTTTTAAAAACCACAACACCATTTTAGGGTTAACAAAAGACTCAACTTTAAGTTTTACATTATAAAACATAAATATGTAAAGTTATAATAAATAATAAAATAGTTTTTATATATTAAGATTTCATAATGCCAGTGTCAGTGTCAATACGTATATGCCTTTTTAAATGTTCACAGGAAATCTGCTTTTTACTGGCTGCGATTATTCACCCCCAACTCGGCTTAAAAAATAAAAAAGAATCTCGACAAAATATATCAACGTTTTTTATTTTAAAATTTATAAGAAAACGAACAACAAAAACTGAAATAAATAAAGCTCGGGCACAATGGCCGTCCGCCATTTTTTGTGTTCACCACTCATTCGTACCCCAAAAATTTGCCTTTTGTTTAATTTGCATCAGACAGCCAATTATCGGATTTTTTGTTTATTTTTGGGTACTGACTCATTGGTTCAATTAGTGTTGATTTGGCCTGATTTAATTCGTATACGTGTTTATAACCAAACGTGTTTATTTGTAACTATATGTAATATGACAATTTGTTCCAGTTATTTATGCAGACATTGCAATATATTTCGATGAGCGATATTCAAGGTTATAATATGTAGTTATATATCAACTCGTACTTACTTACATAACTACATACAACGAGTACCCTTATACTTATGTGCCAACTCGGTGAAAAACATCGTTAATTTCACTAACGTTGATAAACAACAAATATAACACACCGAGCCGATCTATCACACTAAAAAAACAGTTAAGGTTTAGCGCAAATGGATCTTTGGAAATGAAAGTAATTCATTTATCTTCCTTATTCGCTTGTTTTGCTCAGCCCTACATTACGTAGTACGGTTATCAATAAATCACGTACCTTGTTTCCTTACTTAGGATCATTTCTTTTACCTTTGCCAGCCCTGCCTTTATAGATAAAGATTGTATATATTTTTATGGTGCATTTGTAGGGTTGCCTACGTAGTTACATTGTAAGTGTCGCAGATAGCAACTTGTTTTTTTTCCATGTCTTTGAAGAATTATTTCTTTGAAAGAATTGTTGACACACATAGGTATGTGTACATTATATAAATCTATTTTCCCGCTTGTACCATATCCAATAAGTACCTAATGCTTTATTGGTCTTGCTCTCAAATTTGTTTTACATCGATACCTATTATGTTATTTAAACAGAACTCCACATTTTAAAATGCACATTGAAACACAATAAGTGACACCAAAAGACACAGTAAATAAGTAGGTTTTCTTTGTCTTAGTTGCACTTTATAAACACTGCAGTCCGTGGTAAAGTTTGAACTCAATAATATTTCTATCCTCATATAACAAACATTGTGATATTGAAATATGATATTGTTTATAATCATTTATATACTGCCTCATTGATCCATTGGTCTTGGATTCGATTCCGGATCCTTATTTCCGGATATTTATTTTTCGTCAATATGTATATGTATAGTTTATACATACAGCACTAACTTAAAATCTAACATGAGGCACTATTCCATATACCACATTACACATGATACAACATTGCACAGTATTGGAATAATGAAGGGCTAATTAAGTGTCATTGAGATTAACTGTTAAAATATTCTCATAGCGCCTCGGAAAGTTAGTGTTAGTGTTTTTGAAACATACCCGGTTTATGGAAGTATACTCGCCTTCCATACATGGGATTTAATTACATCATTAGCGAAAAATGGCTCTGCCTGCCTTCGGGGAATACAGGCGTGATGCTATGTTGTGTTAATTTCATACCCCCCTCTTTTAGGAATATAAACAAATTTACTGATTCGCTAAATGACACCTTGCAGAACCTGTCATCCTTTAAAAATACCATTTTAACTGGAGATATTAACATCAACATTCTTCCAGGAAGTGCAGACGCTACCACTGAGGAATATCTGAACGTATGCGCCTTCCATGGTTTGCTTCCCGCTCACATGCTTCCTACCCATCAAAGCGGTTCCTGTTTGGACCATATTTTACTCAAGTCGAAACTCCCAGCACTTACCCTTGTAACTAACTCAACAATAACCGATCACAATGCTACCCTACTTATTCTAAATTGTAAATTACCTAAAGAAATGTCTCGCACAATTTCTAGTTTAAATATACATAAACTTGAAGATGACTTACGCAATATCGACTTTGACCCAGTCTACAAATCCGCTGACCCGCAGTTTTGTATGCTACATTTAATAAAAAATGTACGACATGCATTCAGAAGAACTCGGTCATATCTCAGCTAAGTAACAAAAAGTACAACATAAAACCATGGATTACGCCTGGCCTCATTCGCTGTATGAAAAATAGAGATAAACTGCACATGAAAGCTAAATCTTATCCAGATAATTTAATAATGCAACTATCGTATAAGAGATATCGTAACTTTTGTAATGGTCTTCTTAAAAAAATAAAAAACAACTACGATAAAATTGCTCTAGAAAAGGCTGGTACAAATAGTAAAAAAATCTGGACTTTTATTAAAAAGGTAACATACAACTCGAAACAAAATCAGTCATCTTCAGGTTTATTACAAGCACATTCATCACAGTTAACATCTGCTAACATTGCAAATAATTTCTTTATTAATGTAGGAAAGTGTCTGGCTGAAAAGGTTCGGGGCCGATCACGGTATCTAACAAGTTCTCCGTTTGTGTGTAGCACTAGCTTATCATCCTTTGCACTGCTCGATACTGACGAGACTGAGGTTGAACGGATAATTATAAGCTTGAAAGATGACTGCGCAGTTGGCTGGGATAATATATCAAATAAAATTATCAAACAGTTCAGGCATATTTTGGTTCCGCCACTGACTTATATTTTCCAAAAATGTTTATCTACAGGTGTTTTTCCCGAGTGCCTGAAAAAAGCTGTTGTTGTCCCTGTTTATAAATCAGGCAGTAAAGATCAAGTGACTAATTATAGACCTATTTCCTTATTGCCTTCTATGTCTAAAATATTAGAAAAACTTATAAATAAAAGACTTTATCAATATTTGGAGGATAAATCTATTTTATCTGAACGGCAGTTTGGATTTAGGCCTAAAATGTCAACAGAAGACGCCGTACACCATCTGACTGACTATATAGCAAAAGAAATTGATAAAGGTAACCACACAGTGGGAATCTTCCTGGACCTCGCCAAAGCGTTTGACACGGTTTCTATTCCTATCCTGTTGCACAAGCTTGAAGCCATAGGTATTAGAGACACCCAGCTGAAACTATTTAAGAGCTACTTAGAAGACCGTACGCAATGTGTAAGGATTGATAATGTTCTCAGCGATGATAAGAAAAACACGTCTTACGGCCTGCCTCAAGGAAGTATTTTAGCATCTACACTATTTTTGATATACATAAACGATCTTTGTAATCTAAATCTAGATCAGGGCCAAATCGTTTGTTATGCTGACGACACTGCTCTTTTATTTTCGGCTGACTCAGAAAATAATGTCTACAGGCTTGCACAACACGGATTCAATGTTGTTAATGAATGGCTTCATCAAAATTCACTAACCCTAAATAGTGACAAAACAAATTACATTAAGTTTTCGATGCACAAGCAAAAATCAAGTGGCACTAAGTCAAAATTGTCTGCTCATCACTGCACAGGTCCCACAAATAACCATAAAAAAAAAAAAAAAAAAAAAAATGTGTTTGTCCCAACATTAAAATGTCAAATACGATAAAATATCTTGGTATTATAATTGATCAAACACTTTCATTCAAACAACATATAGAAGCCTTAAATAACAAAATTCGGAAGTTGATATTTGTTTTTAAAAAGTTACGCAATATTGCAGACCCAAAAATAATTAGACAAGTCTACTTTGCTCTATGCCAATCTTTACTAACTTACTGTATTACCACATGGGGAGGAGCGGGTAAAACACTATTACTAACCATTGAGAGAGCTCAGAGGGCGATTCTCAAAGTGTCTACTTTCCGACCTTTCCTTTTTCCCACTAACCTCCTATACAAATATTGTGAAGTATTAACAGTTAGACAGCTATTTATAATGGGCATTGTATTAAAACAACACGCAGCTCTACCATACAGCACTGAACATACTAATAAAAGACGTAAAGATCTAGTCTGTCCTCAAAATCAAACAAAACATGCTTTTACATCAAAATTTTACATGTTCCTGGGTCCTCTCCTCTATAATAGATTAAACTCTATAGCGAATATTTATTCCCTGAATCACACTAATTGTAAGAGAATTCTCAAGGATTCTCTTCAAAGTATGTCCTACGAAGATACAGAGAATCTACTAGTTGTGCCGAAGTAAATATATTTTAGTATACAAATTTTCACCTACACTAAGCATTTAGTTAATTTAGGAACTAAAAATTAGCCTATTTAAAATTATAATCTGTATAATTTAGGATTATTTTCTTTTTGAACATTATGTAATAACTCTTTGATTGTTTATTAATTACTTTAGACTGTTTTAGCTCTTCTTGCCTGAAACACAGGATTTACCTAGTTCAGGCACGTAAGAATTAGGAATATAATTAACATTTAAGCACCTCTGTATAATTTTATCTTGTAATGATTTTTGAATAAATTATTATTATTATTATTATTATTATTATTATTATACGTAAACCTCAACGTGTAGTCATGTGTCAAACGAATAATTATTCCCAGACCTTGAGTTCGATTTCCAGGCAGAGCAAGGTAAACGAGTTTTCCTGCTGGAACATTTTGCTGAAAGCCTGGACTTACGTCAATTCACACAATATGGCGATAAATTCAGCCCTTTTCGATGGCAAAAAGTGTTTGCTATGATAAACCTAGATTATAGAAGTGACAACCCTGATTACTCGTTTAGCTACAATATATCACAGATTCCTTTACGCTTTTCAGGAAAAGTATGATAAGCACTTTATAGGTTTTTTAGGAAAAAGGGTTTCGGGCCGCAGATTTCTAGACACAAAGGGTACGACACAATGTCTGCCTAAATCGAGTTGAGGGTCGATAGACTAACAGCTCGTCTTGTTTGGACGTCAGTACTTTTTAAGCTGAAATTTGGGAAAATATTTTTTTTTTTTTTCAGAACTAGGTTATTTACAGATTTTTTTTTTTTCTGTAAAATAATGTTTTTCTTATATAAGGTTTTACTAGATTAAAATTTCATAAACTTCGATGATATTTGTGACTAGATAAGTAGTCATATGTTGCAACATTTTGATCCTAAAAAAGCCTAATTTAACTTTGAACGGATTAAGAGATAAATATAGGAATGCACCGCAGACCAGTCTGCTATGAAGTAGACGAAAGTAGAGGGTGCACGATAGGTTACGTACCCGGAGACTATTTTTTGAGGGTGTGATTACGAATTTGCCCCAACCTCAAACGCAGTAGGCCAACAAGTATTAAATAAATTGCCCGCGATTTCAATACCAATTCACTCTAAAGCATGCACACTTTATTTTAATATATTTTTGGCTTGAAACACATTGGATTGAATTTCTTATAACAAAACACGACACGGTATCAGTCTATGTTCAATCACTTTGTATAAATTATTAATTAAGAACTGTGTTAATGAAGTTTGCCTAAGTAAAGCGATTGTAGCCGTAATCATACCAAACACTAACCACCATGAAATAGCCCATAACAGAATTCTCAAATAAACCAATTTCACTGCAACAGTACGCCAACAAGAAAGGAATATCTCGGCAACCATATGAAACCAAGCAAGCATGAAACTAAACAAATACGGGCTTTGATAGAACCTGAATAGATGTATGTAGAGTGCCAAATCTATTCTATTCATAAAAACACTTATTTAAGTAGGTTTTGGAAGCGAAAGATTAATTTTTATACCCGATTTTTGAGGTATAGTTATTTTTTTTTTTTTTGTTGGATACAATAATAATCTGTTCAAAAATTATCTCTAAATGTCAAATCTATCTCAATTGATGGAGGTTTAAAATTAAATGAATAAAAACCTATAAAATAATTAAATTCTGTGACGCAATAACATCTGCGAAGCGTATTCTAAAAATATGAACTGTGGTAAGATTAGTGACCAAAAGAAAGTTAAATAATTTGGGGAAAATTTGGCATTGCGATCAAAGATCGCGGTAGTTCAGAAGCTAGAGCGGCTGGTGTACCAGAAGGTCGCAGGGTCGATTCTTGCTCGCGATCCAATTTTGCTTACCATAATTTATATACCTAAATAGGTAAATAATACGACTTTATACTTCATAAGAACCTAAAACCAAGAAATAATGCTCTTAAATAGAGATCATAAATTGTTTGAACACTTATAATTTCTATTTGAGAGCATTCTTTGATCTAATATGTAAAAATAATTTATGAACAGACAGATAAACACGATCGAAGAATAGAAAGAAAATACGTTTATTTGGCCCAAACTTAATGCAAAATATATTTATTATGTACAAATAATATTAATAAAAAAATGAATAATACCTACTCAGTTCGAAAACAGTATTTTGCACCTCCACAGCTGCATAGAGTACATACACATATAACCGCCGATTTCTGAAAGCCTGGTCAAATCACTAACTGATTCTAGTCTTATGTCGTGTGATTAGTCGAACAACAACAATCCATTTTACACTTAAGCATATTTTAGTTCACATGAGATTTGAAGTCAAAGTCAAAGTTTTTTTTTATTTCAAGTATGCCTTTTCAGGCACTTTTAAACATCGAGACTCTAGGCGCACGGTTCCAAAGGGGGTAGGTCCTATGGAGAAGAGCGCTCACTTGATCACCCTTTCAGAAACTGGATATAATGATTATTTTGCTCCCACGGTTCAACTTTAATGGCACGTTTGGCGCATTAAGTGCAAACACCCCGAAGTGATCTTTTTTTTTTTCACTAACTTAGGGAGTACAGACTATTGAGGTCCATCAGGAAAATGTTTTATTATAGGAAAAGATTTTCAAAGATGAATATAATCTGATCAGTCAATCAGTTGACGAAACGGTTGGCGCAGTGGCTAAGCGATTAGCTTTCTACGCTACGTGTAAATTACGGATAAATATTTGTATGATCTACAGATAGTTGTTTCGGGTCTGTTTGTGTTTTTATGAGATGTATGTTTGTAAACTGTACCCACGATACAGAAGAAATCATAGTGTTAGGAAAAGTTTAAAAAAAGCAGCTTAACAGTTTAGTTGTCATAATAAATTACAAAGAGAGTTCTTATCTCAAAAAAATACACCACAATCAATTGAGAATTTCTCTATAGGTATCGAAACAGTGAACAACTTTCGCCTGATTATGCATTCTAAAATTTCAATCCAATCTCCCGGCAAAGCTGAAAACGCTGTGTCTTCAAACAAGGTCCACATGGTTTCACGTATTACTGCCTAATAACAAGGGCACAAACACTAAAATTAAAATTTGACCACCACACACAAAATCTGACCTAAGAAACGACTTATTCTGCGCAAAATAATCACTTTTTCAAATCAATTCTAGCTTTATGTCTAGCCAAGTAAACAACTGGCTATCTGTTGACCTAACTACTTTTCAGGATTATTGATCTAAGACCGAACGAGCTGAGCTAAACAAACATACTGATTTACTCGATCGGAATTTTTCAACCAAACATGTTGTCCTAAACTCAATTTCCCTCGAGTAATAGAACATCAAGACTTCAAAGAAATCAACCAAAGCACCCCGAAACTTTCGAAGTTGTCATTTGAATAGGCACACGAGCAACTTGAACGTTCTAACTGTAAGTAGTTCGCTAACATTTTCTCTATTTTCCACAAAATGGTGGAATAAACTAGGTTATATCAAACAAATCGTGGTCTTAAACATAAATCATAAAGTTAGGCTATCCTTTTTGAAGTAAGTACCCACGTTGTAGTAGTACACAATAACTCGGCATTTGTGTACATATACAAACATATCACAGCGAATATAAAAGTGCCAGTAAAAAAATCATGATTGATAACTTACTTGTTCTCCATAGATAACCTCAAATACAAGATCCACGGATAAAGCGAACCGTGAAGACACAAGACATTTGTTGTTCCTGAATCACTTATAGTCTCACAGTAAAGTTTAAATTCACCCAAACACACACTTGATTAATGCAAATAGTATGTCATTGTCATTAGGACTAGAGTTGCACGCGATATGGAGACACGCCCGAATCTTATCGCGATAATAACTTCAACGTAATGATAACAGAACCTACACCTGTTTTTAGTTTTTCATGTAAATACCCTTCGTGTATTACCGGATACGTTTGTATCTACTTTTTAATGTACGATTACAATGTATTTTAAAGGTCATATCGTCCCATGTAGGCACAGAGTTCTAAGACAGTCATAGGGCTTAATCAGATGGAGGAGATAAGATTTTTTATATTATTTATCAATAATGATATCACTTTCAGGGCCTGTTCATCTGATCAAACGGATGAAATATCAGTTGGATACAAAAATACACTACGAACTATTTTTCATCTAAATGTATATCTTACTATTAATAATAATTAATTAATATGAATAATAAATTAATTTTGACATCAATCTAGGAAGTTACGATGAAATCGATGAGATTATCCAAAAGATCTCCAATATCAGTTGAAAAGTAGATAAATTCAAAAAATTCAACCCATTACTCTCTCAATCAAGTGTGTGGCAAGGGCAAGGGTCTCTTCTCAGAATGAGAAGGGGTAGGCCTTAGTCCACCACGCTGGCCCGGTGCGGGTTGGATATCGGACTACACACGAAAAGTAGATACATATTTTAAAATTATTTAGTTTCAAAACTTTTATGTCACCTTTTTAATTCTATTGAACTTCGTAATTAAAATTCTATTTCAATAGAATTGTAAATATTTAAACTACCCATGAGTAAACAAGTTTAATTCGGGTAGATAATCTAGCCTTTAAAAATAAAGTTTATATGAAAAAAGTTTCACATTAAATTACATTCTTGAGTGATTTTGAACAAGGCAGACCTTTTCAAAATAACGTTATCACACTTATGAGAAAAAAAAAACGATTTAATAACTAAGTTTCGCAGAAAAAACGGAGGGTGCGACAACTTAACCAAAATAGAAAAAATATTATAGAAAAATATTTTAAAATGTGTTTAAGAGTCGTCTGTGGATGACAAGTATTTAGGCTTGATCTTAGTTGGATATTATAAATACCTACGCTTAGCATGTCTATCGATATTTACTTCAAGATTTTAATAAAATTTAAACTTTACCAAAAATCTATCAAAAGAAATTGTTAACGTAACCTGTACTACTTTTTCAAGTTATCGCATATTCCAAATGTTTATATATTTTTATACAACAATGAGACTCTCAAATAACAACTCTCAGTGCTAAAACTAAACATAGCTAGCGATACCATTAAAACCACACTCAGAAATACCCACACACACACACAAACAACAATACCTACTCTTAGTAGTCACAATTAAAGCTATAAGATTTACGATGCAATAATGTAAAGCAAACCTATGTAGGACACTAACCAATTTTGGTACAATTCCAAAAGCTTTATGCAGACTAAAATAATATTTGTGGTTCACTACAGAACCATTCGAACTGTGGTCAATTAATGCTCAATGTTAAATTTAAGTGCCAAATACTGCCTACAACAGACTTTTTATTATATATGAAAAGTGAATGACGTCATAACATATACATAAGATGCGAGATGAAAGCGATGGTTGCCTTTATAAAAAATTGGTCCACGACATCATAGATTCGAGTTGGGAAAAATCAAAGGAGTCCAGTAATCTATATGTGCCAAGGAGATAGTAGGAAAATACGGCTTACAGATGTGACATGGATATCAGAATGTTCGACCATAATTCAGTAGAACGTCACCGCGTCCCACATTGGCGAAAAGCTAATCAGTGCGTAGGTATTATACGAGTATGTTGTGACTATGTGAGTTGCTCACAAACGTCGATCGTTAGCCACCCGTCATCAATCACACGTTATCGGTATCATCCGCAAAATATTAACCAATTATAACGCCTCGACTTTCGCTATCATCAGAGAATTATTAAAAACGCTTTTATACAACCCTGCTCATGTCGCGTCGACAGTTTTACGCAGTTAGATGGATATATAAAGAGCTAGCTAGGGAGCCTTTGCGCATGTAGTTAATTAAATACGTCTAGTTACTGAACAAGTTTAATTATTCTGATGATTCTATTGGGAACCAATATCGTTATCGAACAGGTTACTTTATAACAGTTATTACAGTTCATAACAATATAATAAATGTTTTGTATTGGACAAAATTGGGGTATGGAAAATAGATTCGTATTTACATACTGATTAGGTACTTACCAATCATGTGGTGGTTGTGGTCGACGGCGAGCCTGCACGCAGCAAGGTGGCTCCTGTGGCTCGCAGGGCAACTGTAATGCAGGCGGCGGCGGCGGCGGCGGTGTGCAGGCCAGCCGCCGAGCGGCCGCCGCGCCCACGTACTCCACATAGCGCGATGGCGGCGGCGAGCCCGCGATGTCCTCACGGCACGAGGGCCCGCAGCATTTGCGCGGTGCTGGCGGCGGTGGCCTGCACGCCAGCCCGCAATACACCGGCGGCGGAGGCCGCAGCGGCGCCGGCGGCCGGGGCACATACCGCTCCACGGGCACATGAGCCGCTGGTGGCACGTAGCGCGGCCGCCGCGCGCGCTCAGCCTCCGCACAGCGGCGCACCCGCCGCGGGGATGCCGAGAACCGATCCGGCAGCGGCGCGGGCGGCGGCGGGCTGAGCCGCTCTGGTGGAGCCACGCTGAACGCGCCCGTCGCTGGGAAACGCTCGCAAGGTGAGCGCGCGTACTCCTCGCCCATGGCGCGCGGTCAGCCGGGCCCGCCGCCGCCCGCGCGCCCTCCCAACCACGCCGACACTCTGTCTCACATACCGCGCGACCACTCTAGCACTATCACTGGGCAGGAGCTCCGCTCGCTTTTGGGGGCTGCGGCGCTGTCCCGATGTCCGCATTCACTCCGCGGGCGCCATGACGCTACCGATCGATAGCGGCGCGGGGCAGCCTCAGAGGGCGCACGCCGCGGAAACCGCTCCACGACGCATCGCTCGATCCTTATGGCTTATATGGAGCTTTCGAAACGAGCTTTGAAGCTGGGGCGAGGCGAAAGTGCGTCCTCGGCCAAGATGGCCGCTCTCATCATGTCCGCTTGCGGCGCGCCTGCGCTATTGCTGTGTGATGTGTTTGTTTTCACCAGGATCTGATTCGGATCAGATATTGACACTGGGTTGTTCCTAGGGCTATGTCTTGATGGGGGTTCACAGTAAACAGTCACAGGGTTGATGGTGCGCGTCGCGGTATGGTGGTCGGCGCGGCTCGGCTCGGGTGCCGAGGGTGTCGCGGGTGTCGAGTGTGACGTGCGCCGCTGGCGGGGTGCGCGCGACGTGAGGGGCGGGAGCGCGCCGACGTCAGGCCGGTGCGCTATCGACGCCGCGAGCCGCCGCGCAGCCCTCGCCGCGCCACGCAACACACTTCACGCCGCACCGACACAAACACTCGATTGCAAAACGACCGTCGTCTGTAGCCTACTTTTATTTCCAGTATCCTGTTCACACGAAACCTTAATTTGATCCCATTTTATTGAAATAACCTCGATACCCAATTTCAGAATAAGCCGTAACTCGTAAAAAAGAGCGTTCGTTTTCAGAGTGCTTACATCTAAATGACCTACACGATTTATATTTGAAGGGCATAAAAGGCAAACAGAGACGTGGTGTAGGTACTATTAGATGTATTTATATGGTACCTTAAGATTAACAAAGCTCACTCCTCGGTTAGTATGGAACAAACCAGATTTAAGGAGAATTATAATCAATTTTGATGTCTCTAGGCGTCAATAACATCAGCTAAATTAGAGATAAAGGGAATGTTTAAAACGTGACCTTTCATCGAGCTAATTTTCTTACAATCTTTTTACATTATCGAATGGGCTCAAACGACTGTGTCGCCGTCCTCAGAAGCTGTAGAACCACTAGCGAAATAGGTTAAGAACCTATTTCGTGACATTACTGTTTTAGGATAAACTTTTCGAGCTCCCTCTCTGTTTGTACGCGAATATTGACCCAATTTTATATAAGAAGAGCGCGTCGATTGGTAAGAAAAGAGATTCAAAATTTCCTTGAATTTTTCACAAAGAAGATTAATTTTTATTCAAAACATAAGACCCTTATTTGAAACAAGATTATAATTTTCCGAATTAAAACATTTCAAAAAAATTAATTCGCGGTAGCGCACAACCGAATCACATCAAACTTTATCAATAAAACAAAGAAGGATAATAATAATTAGAAAAGTGGCTCGACTTCGTGGTAATGAAGGTGTGTGGTACCTCTGCATTGACATCACTCGGCATCACTTGTCATGCAAACTGGTTATGTATTATTCAACATATGTTAAGGATAACACACATCTCAGAATTGACGTCAAAGTAAAACGAGAAGCGTCGTAGGTACCTCGTGAGTAGAAATGTGCCGACGAAATTAAGTAGGCAAGCAGTAGCTTAGTTACTCGAAGGCCGCAGAAGTTATTCATGTCACGTTCTGGACCTGCCAGTTGTCAATTGTTGCTATTACGCTGGTCAAATTAAGAGTGGCTTGTTCTAACGCAACGAACTTTCGAGGGATGATGTAGTCGTCATTGAATTTGTGTTTTGGCTTAAGTTGCGTCAATAAAAGTAGAGTGGAAATGAGCATTTCCACAAGATGTAGAAAAAAATCTACCTACACTGCATATTTTGTAGCTCAAAAATCTTTCAGGAAGCAATTCTAAGAGTCCCTCTAAACATAATAAGTGACCGATCATTTTTTCAAGCTTGCCCTGGGCAGATTAGATGTAACATCTTATTTCCAATATGTATAGATTTACTTGAGCCAGTTTCAATGCAAATAACTCCCAACTATAAAATCATTTTGAGAGTTCAGTTACACTCATATTCATAAAACCGCGGCCGGTCACCCGTGATTCACAATACATTTTCTTTTGTAACTAATTAACTTCACTACGGGACATGCTTGGTTAAATATAACCAAATAATAAAGCCAAGTGATCAACAATGCTACCGAGAACCAAAGGAAACCACTACCACTGCCAACTGATCTTTACTCCGCCTTCCATTACCTAGATAGCCCCAGTTCTAAGAACAGCGCCCATGAATGTCCTCGTATATAATGCGGTTTAATGCTAATACATATAAAGTAAAATAACGACCCAATTTCCTCGAACGAATACTTGATCAAAACGACGAACGATCTATCGGACAATTTCGTAATCGCAGGATACTTTATTGGTGATACTCGTACAAAAACAATGGGAAAACGAAAATCCCATAGCTGGTAGCTCTAACAGGGCGCGAACACGCAATGGTAACATACCAACATACATACATTTATATGTCTACACAATACAGGGTGGAAACGATTGTTGACAAACGATTGTTTTATTTTATTACATGGTAAGATATTATCAGACTATACTCTCAGATACCTACTGATATCAAAATTATGTGCAACTCTGGTAACAAAATAATATTAATAACTTTTTAGAGATTTAAAGAATAGTGTTTATATTTTTATTTAAATTACTAGTTTTTTATTTCAAGTAAACCTATCACAGCCACTTTTAAAATTTTAATAAGACTAGCTGTTATATCCAAAATAATAATAACATATTGAATCATGTCAATCATTATTTAATCGCTATTTAATTGTGAACGCACCGATGAGCATCATTTCTTAACACCATTCTTCCCTATTTTGCGCAGTATCAACTTACGTTACGCTTCTGAATTAACTCCACTGACTAGTATACCCTACGTACGCCAAATAAATTAATTATATTAATCAAAATAATAAAGCAACTAATTATGTCCGTTCTTTCGTGACGTAATGAATAGGTTGATGTTTTATTAAGTAGGAAGGAAATTAATAAACTCGCTTATTTTATATTGTTCTTATGCTTCATTAAATACCATTTTGAGGTATAAGTTCATTAAAATCAATAAGCACTTCGAATTCCGAATTCAACACATTTTTATTATGTCATAGCATCACGTCTATAATACCCGAAGGTTTATTGTACACCCAAATTTCTTCAAATTCTTCTCCATAGAATAACCCGATGTCAAGGCCTATTACAACAACAAGCTTAAAGTCATACAAGTTTATAAAAGGAATATGTTATGTAGGAGTCGAACCCTTGACTAGCGTATAACAAAAAACAAAGCGCAAATTCAAAGCCCAACCAACGCTATACTTATATTCTAGAAACCCTTTAGTTCTAACTAAATTCCAAGTATTTTTGTGCCAAGTTGTAAGTAACATATGCGTTATACCAAGCCCACACTTTTACGTAACTTTCAACTTACAAATCCTAGACAAACATTATTCCATATTGTTTTGATCCGAACAAGTTAGGATAACCTTTGATATTCGATCTAAATATAACGAGTAAAACTTGAGGACTAACACCGAACATTCGAGACTATTATCAGTCGATCGTTTAGAACATCAATTAATACAAAGTTGATACTATGAGGATGCCAACTTATAAATACCAAGGTATGGAAGCAAAGATCTAACAACATGTAATTATGGTCTGATATCTTGGATAATGTGTAAGGCAGGTATTTCATGCGTTTTAAGTACCCAAATATACCCGTAACGGTTAACGTAAGTAACAAAATGTAAGAAAATGATATGCACACGTTTACAACAGGATTCACTAAAAAGCGCGCGCACGATTTTTTCATACATTTTGGAAATGGCGATCGAGGTCAAGAGTAACTTGTACTAAACACTCGCTTTCCTAACCGATATCGTATCTGATAAAGATATCGTGACGAAACGGTTGGCGCAGTAGCTAAACGATTATCTTCCTGCCCTTCGTGCCTAGGATTTGGAATGAATATTTGCATACCCTACAAGTAATTGCTCTTGGCCTGCGTCTGTACCTACAATATTAAAGAAATTACGTTCTAAACTTAAGCGCAAATGACATCAGAAGCCGATATTTTTTGTCATAAACATTTTTTGTCATAAAGATTTTGGTCATAAACGTACTAGGTATGATATTACCCATGACAAAAGACAAACGCTAGCGGACATAAACGGAGGCTGTTTATGTGATATACCAAAAACTGACTGAACACTAAACATCAACGTCACCTGCACGTGGTACCCGTCCACTGGCCGACGAGGCACTGACGACCGACAAATAGCGGGTTAATCCATCAAACCAGCCTATGTAAGGTCAGTGACTGTCACCAGTCATCGGTTAGTATGATATAATAGAATAGAAGTACTCTTTACTATACAGCAGTTCTGTAGGAGTCATACGCATACATTATAATTGTTATGAAGGCACAAATGGTAGCGTAATCGGTAATCGCAATGAATATATACACCACATTGTAGGGCTGGGTATACGTATTTATAACAAAATACCAATGCATTTGCTAGAATTGTCTGAAAATTCCTTTAAAGTTACTATTAAACATTATCTTATTAAGAAGGCTTATTACTGTATAAATGATTATATAAATGATAAAAACGGTTGGTCATAGTGTTAAACGCAGGACAATTCCAAATTATATTCCAAATTATATAACGAGCATGACATGACGTTTATTGTTCTCTTTTGTTTTTTTTGTTTTGTGCTTTATTTATTAATTTTTAATCCTTTATTTGATTTACTGACATAGATATTTTATTAATTAATGACAATCATATCAATTGTACATTTTGTATGTTTTGTTTTTATTTTATGTTTTATTATATTATTTTTTTGTTCCCCTGTCATTATCTTGATTCAGAGGCTTGGAGGTCTAATGCAGTTAACTGGTGATCATTGCAATTTCTATATTATTTTATTTTTATGCAATTCTCAGGTAGCAAATTCGTCATGCTCCCTTTGATGTCATTGCATGCGGTGGCGTCATGGGTCGGGTCACCTGCTTCCCTCTAAAATGGCGAGGCAGGTGACGGCTGATCTTTGCGTCATACTCGTGAACGGGTGCTGCTTGTGGTGACTGGTCGACTTGCTGGCTGAGATTAATGAATTTATAATTTATTCATTTACATACATGCATTTGCCTTGCATTTAATGTATCATAGTTCTGCATGCGTGAGCCGTAAAGCCCTTATGACTGCTATTCCAAAGCGATTGCAGGTGTGGGCGGGCGCGCTCTTCACACTTAGGTGTATGACATCTTTAAGACAACGGAGGCTATATTACCTTATACCTTTTGGTGAAATGGTGTGCGCTAGCTCACATGTGGAAACGTTTTTGCTAAGCTTTAATTATTGTAATAGCATTCTTTAATTATATTTTTTTATTATTGTATAATGACAGACATGGGAGTGTTGCTGGGGAGTTTGTTGGGCCGTTTCTTCTCCCCAAGCTAAAACACATAGGAAGCGGTCAAGGTATTAGTTCTGTCCATAATATGTTTGACGTTCAAAAAGCACTAGTAGTAGTCTATTTTGAATAAATGAATTTTGAATTTGAATTTGAAAACACCCCTAATTAAAAAAGTAATCATGTGCTCTTCCTCATTCTACACAATTTTACTATGGAACCAATCCGAAATCGAGAAAAAATCAGCTCTTATAATTATAGGTGTATAATATTGTATTACAATTTGTTTCTTTATTGCATTTTAATTATTTAGCTTGTCCTTTTTCTTAGCAGGCAACTGCTATTAAGCTGCAATCATGTAAGCTATATAAGTTGTAAATAACGGTTTTTCGGGGTTCAAAAAATGCTAAATGAATAAACTCAACAGTTATCCCCATACCATAAGCTTAATATTTAAAAATCGATCGTTTATCATCGCCCTAAATCCGTTAGAAAATCAGCGTTCCCACAGAATTGACGGCTATTGGCCATAATTCGTGCGTAATAATCGTGATTGGTTCATGCTTTCGTTTCGTGCCTAAACGCCGGATAACACGTTAAACATCGACTACATTTATGTAGATTACTTTAGATACCATGGAAAAAACATCTCTCACTTCAGTGAGATATTTTTTTCGCCGTTACGCCGTTAAACGTAACGGTAAATAAAAGACGATGTATTAAAGATTTTTCCGAGTTTATGCTATTGATAGCTTTAAGCCTCGTTGCTTGTTGTTGGTGTCTTTTAAGGTAATTGATTATAATGATGCTGTTGCTGTTAATTGTTGTGTTATTTAGGATATTTACTGCTCAATCCTCCTAAAATCAAATCAAACATAACACTGACAATTAACTTTAAAACATAGACTACCCCGACTAATATTAACCTGATTATTCTATCAAACAAACGAACGAGATAAAACATTCAAGATCGTATACAATCAGAAAGCAAAGCAAAACAACCTACATTGCTATGGAAGGAGGAAATCGTATAATCAAACAATCGTCCAGACAATTAGATGATGTTAATGAATGAAGCCTGGACGTGCACGCTAGTAATGAGCTCACACGCAATCTCGTTATCCTCACAATTTTAACGCTGTTAAAGGCTTTATTAAGTTCTCTTTTTTTTTTCACATTCCAATTTTTGAGAGTGACAGTATAGTTGAATTAAAAATTGGTTTTGTGCGCGACACTTCGATACTATGTCTATGTTAGATTTTGGCTCGGAACAAAATACATGCCCTACAGATAAGATAGTCGTTTCGCAGTGTATGAAAAATGTAGGTGATAAAGGAGACATCTTAGAAAGGATTACGTTATTTTAAAAAAAAAATCTTTCTTCTACATAAACGTTGACTACGGCTAAGTATGAGTATTGCACACGGAACAGCTCCTCGGGCAGCCCTTTAGCCACGCACAAACCTAGAAATGGACTGACAGACAGCGATAAATAATCTTCTTACTTACAGTAATCACTTGCTAGCCCAAGTCGCTTATATAGTCGACCAACGCCGGCTACGAGAGACACGGGCACCGTCTTGTTTTTTTATAACCTTTGGGAATAGGTAGGTTTACATTCAAATTATATAAAGAAAACACGAATTTTACCGAAAATGTCCATAAGCTAAAAACTAAACTCTAGTTTTGAACGCAAATGATAGTTACCCAACACCGCCGAACTTTTCAGGCTAGACAGTTGTCGACACAGGATTTATTCTGTGGTTTCTCATGTCCTCACTTTAACCACAGTTTAACTAACATAGGAAAATATTGTTATAGTGTGCTTTTACACGCAGTGCAAAAAACGAAAATAGCACTGACCGTTCGTCAATCAATATATGTATAATATATTTTTCATATTATAATGAAAATTTATTGTATCATAATGCCTCGAAGGTCCAGTAATGGCAAGTGTAACTGCAGAGCGTGAGATCCTAAGTTCTTCTCCGTGACAAAATATTATTGAGATTTAATGTATGGAAAATCTTATTAACAGCTTGGAGTTCGGAAGGGTGCCGGGCATATCTCCTATTACATGGGACTCAATAACTGAATTGGTGAAATCTGAGTGTACAACAGTAGGTAGACCTCTGCCTAAGCCTTCGTGGAACACAAGCGTGACGCTATACATATAATTCAAAGTATGATATCAGCGTGATATCAGCGTATGAGTTGGCGTGTAAGTTGTCAGATCATTATGTTATCGGTGTGTGCATTTCTAGTAATTCTGATTCGAACAGTTTTCAAACAAGCGGTGTGCAATCGTACAAAACTATTATATGTGATAAGAAGGTATTAGAAAAACTTAATAATGTTTCATGGTCAGAGCTTTTACTATGTTCATGCCCAATAGACTTATATAACAAACTTTGTTCTATATTCTTTAATGTTTATAATGATGCTACAATCCAAATACCTATATGTAATAAGAGGAAAAGTAAACCCTGGATTACAAAACAATTAAGAAATATGATTAGTACCAGGGACCAACTGTTCAGACGTTGGAAAAGTAAACCAAAAGATATGAACTTGCGGAGTCAATATACTAGATATAGAAATAGGGTAAATAAATGTATAAATAAAGCGAAAAATAAATATCGACAAGAAGACATAAACAAGTGTATAATTTTTTTTTTAGAAAAATATGGGCCCGAATCAACTCATGGATAGGGAGAGAAAAAAAGAGTGTTGATTCTGTTATATTAAAATATACCTTGGAAAAACAGAAAGTACACTTAACATATGTAATACATTCTCGAAAACATTTACTAAAGAAATTTTTGATATAAAGCATGTTTGTAGTCATAGGTTTTTAGAAAGGTCCAGCTACACTAAAAGCAGTGACGTATCGCTGCGGTTTCAAAAAGCTTCCCCGAAAGATGTAGATAAAATAATAAGTACCCTAAGTAGTGATAAGTCTGAAGGAATAGATAAAATTAGAGTAAAGGAATTAAAATTGTTTAAGTCTGTGTTGAGCCTGATAATATCATTGTTTATTAACTTATGTGTTGAAAATGGTTTATATCCCGATCAGTTGAAAACAGCATTGATAAGGCCAATATTTAAACAAGGTGTGCACAGTGATTACTCAAACTATAGGCCAATAGCAATACTTTCTGTGATAAATAAAATTGTGGAGAAGTTTATTATGAATCAGGTTAGTGTTTTCTTGTAAAACAACGATATATTGTCAAATGCACAACATGGGTTTCGACGTGGACGGAGCACGGCAACGGCTTTGGCACAGTTTGCGGATGACGACAATGACTGTTTGGATCAAAGGAAGCAGGTGGTGGTGGTGTTCATTGACTTCAAAAAGCATTTGATACCCTGGAAAACCACCAGCTGCTTCAAGCCATGGAGGAATGTGGCATCGCGGGACCACTTAACAGGTGGTTCCGCGCTTACCTTACAGACCGGTCACTGCGAACTGTCATTGACGGCGTTATTGGAGAACCTAGGCATATCACATGTGGTGTGCCAACCGGTTCCGTGTTCGGTCCCGTCGGATACATCATGCATGTCAACAGTATGTGCAATGTAGTACGAAATAGTCGCATATACATGTATGCTGATGATACTTGCTTAGTGTTTGCCGATAAAGAATTAGATGTAATTGAAAGAAACATTCAGGAAGATTTCACTAACATAATTAAGTGGGCCCATGATAATGGAATCATAATAAACATAAATAAAACTAAGTGTATGCGTATACGGTCACCTTATCTTAAAAACTGTGAACGTCCGCCGCGAGTAGTGGGGCACAGCTATGAGTGCCTGCACGGCGATATAACGTATTGTACGTGTGCAGATATTGAGGTGGTGGGGAATACAAATACTTGGGTTTAACTATAGATACCAGCTTCTCGTGGAAAACACACATCTCACACCTTTGTGATAAACTCAGAGTAGTGCTTGTAAAGTTCCACCACCTCAGTTTTGTACTGAATAGGGTCACTTTGTTCACGGTATACTATGCGTTGGTGGACTCACTGCTTTCCTATGGACTAGCATGCTATGGCAATACATTTAAAACATACTTAAATAAAATAAAGTTATTACAAATCAGGTTCATGAAGCTATTAGTTGATAACGACACAAAAAACCGTTGTAAAAGCAGTGATTACGAGGAATTGTTTTTAGAGTGTAAAATGTTGCCGGTCCATAGGAAGGTAATGTTGTTGTTGGCTGTAGAACAGTATTGTAGTGATCAATTTAAAATCAAGACGGTATGTAACAGACCTCAAAGAAATAAAACAGTTGCAAGATTTGTAGTACCTACCTGCAATAACTATTATGGGCAAAGGTGTAGAAAATTCATGGTTCCAATGATTTTTAATAATATACCGCCCGATTTAGAAAGTAGCTGTACTACAAAGATGTCTTTTAGAAATAAAATAACGAGGTTTCTTTTTAAGAATTATTGTCAAGATCTCACTGATGGAAATGGGTAGATTGAATCTAATTAGTAATGTTGTTATTTCTGGTTATTATTTATTGTAAGTTTTTTGATGAAAAAGTACGGTATATTTAAAATCTGAATATTGTAAACGGGAGCTGCATCTGCCAACAAACTGTTTTACAGTTTGGCAGAAGTATTATGTGTATGTAGTGATGTATATTTTTTTGAATAAACGCTTTTTCACTTTTTTCACTTACTATATTCATAAATGTTGAGTCCAAGAATGCAACGATTGTCTATTCCTGTTGGTTTTACTTCACCAGCGTAACGTCACTTAAGTATGGTGACATGCATATTAAATTAAAGTATAAAATCTAAACCCGCCAATGCCCTTCTAATACCCGATAAACTCCTCACAGAGTCCGTTTATTGAATAAGGCAGCGTCTCATTATATCACAATAGTATCTTCAGTCCTTCAACCCAATTAGGGGTAATAGGGCCTGACTTGGTAACGAATGAAGACACCTGACACCTAATAGCATTACCCATCTGCACACTTTATGACCGAAACTAGTACGTCGTTGGAGTATAAATACGGCAACAGAGCGCGGTTACGAAGTATTAATTTGTATAAATAATATGATTTACAAATAAATATACTTATAAAATGTATAATTTATTAAATTATGCTTTCTAAAAATATACACAAAAATACAAAATGAACCTATATTTTTGTAGATATGTTAGTTTATATAAACGAAATCAAAGTTGTTAAGTGACACCAAGATTCCGCATCGCTTGTATCCTTAAGGGATAGTAGAGGTGTACTTTTGCATCTACATTTTACTAATAACAATGTTTGGGATGTTCCCGATACTGAGATTTCAAAATTCGAACTCTCCACATAAGCACCTCTGTAACTGAAACTCGTCTTACGTCATCTTTAAATACTTCTAAGTATGTCTATGATTACTATAACTGGCTGCAAAAATGTCTATTATCAAAATTAAATAATATTCATAGCCTTGGAGATTTAAATGATTGATAAAAAATATCTAACTGATCAGCAAACTTTTGCTCTTCAAATAATATTAATATCTCTTTATTCAGACACCCTGTTTAATTTTGATTTTCCTGACCAATTTCTCTGGGACATTTAATTATGTAGTTAATTAAGAAAACATTTTACCGTGTCTGAATATGATATCACATACAGAACATGCAATTACATTGCACCATTTTTATTCAGAAATACACCAGAATGATTTCAAATAAAAACGCAAAATCACAAAATAATTTACTTTATATTTTCCTTTTTACATTCAGTCTTACAACAATAACATTTATACTATTAAATACAATACATATTAGATTTGCTTATAATCTTATCGAAAAACTATAAAAATAGAAATAACTGGGATGATCCGTCATAAATGACCACTATCTATATGAATTATAGTTTGCCGTATAAGCCGGTTTTGAATATGACGCAGGCTCCGCTGGCTTCGAATACGAAGGAGTAGGCTCCAGTTTTGCAGGACACTCTTCCCATAACCACCAGACAGTTATCAACACTTCAAGGTTGATCAACAGCAAAGATATTACAGGAATAGATAACTTACTGACCAATGCTTTTATACCTCCTTTTGCAATCAGAAGCGGTCTAATTATTCCTTCTATGAGAATGTCTTTTAACCCAGTCATTTGCAGACCACTTGAACCGCCGGTGAGGAGTGAGAAGACTAAGCTCAGCAAACCATTTAATTTACCGGGAGCCTTCGTAGCGACTGGAGTCAGGAGACTGGAGAGGTCAGGTTTTAGCAGCGACAGCTTTGGCTGCGCTGATGTTGGCGGTGGAGATGGTGCGAGGGCAGGCGTCTCGTTGTAGGTTGCAGGTGGTGCGTAGTTAGGTCTTGAGTATCCCATCGGCCGAGATAAGGACGAATAAGCTGGGTTGTCATCTCGTCCAGCCGATGCAGTGGTCCGGGGACGCTGGAACTCCTCTTCTTTGTGGTGAGATACTTCATTCAAGGCCTCGAGGAATTCACCAAAAGTCATGTTTTGATCACTTTGCTTCTCGGTGATAGGTGCTTGCGGTGGAGTTTGCTGCCTCTGGACCATGTTATGATGCAGTAATTGCCGAGGTTTCTGTCTACTTGCTTGAAACTGTGATGTGTACGGGTAGGACGAGTATGACTCCGGATTCTGCATCTCGTACGGAGGCAATAACATTACAGTGTCACCCGGATACCCATAAACTAATCGAACCAAAAATAACACGAACAGCGGCAACATAATATACACTTGACTCTTTGTGACTAAGTAATTAAAACAAATATATACAGTTACTTAAATGCAGTTACTTATAAGTTTATAAAATATCAATATGCAAGTTGGCAGTTTAGGTAAGGCGTACAATATCTAGGTCACGATGTATGAAGCATCTGCATTGTCCTACATACTTGAATGTTGGTAAACATTAAGATGTCAGCTTATATCGATTCCGGAACTACAGTCCAGTGACATACACTCAGCTATTTTATCGTCGGATAAAATACTAAGCATACTTTTGGCAAAAGAACCATCTTCCTCGAGGTCGTCGATTAAGAAAAATGTGGCGGTCGCCCCTATATAACTACCCCAACTACTCGTTGCAGATCTTTGAATCACGCAGGCAATCCTTTGCGAACAATCCGTGATCATTCTTGATTTGTTACCTTTTTTCTTTTTCTTCTTGAAGTATTTAATCATTTTCGATATCATCGGCCAGAGTAGGAACGCTTTAAATCCAATCTTCACAAAGAGAAGAAACACGACTGGTAGGAGTAGCAGTTTTCCAACTATAACTTTCAGAAATGCTATGATAGCAGCTGAGAACATTATCTTAGCAGCACTACCAAGTATGTTCGCAAAACTTGATAGAGTGTCAGTCTTCGGGCAGGACACGTGGTATGAAGGATCTGAATATGTCTTACGTATGGGTTCCGAATATAAACTGGATCCAGCAGTAAATAAATCCAGAAACGGCATGGGTGGTGAATGAGAAGGAGTCACCGTACTCAACGACTGGTCTTGAGCGCCAGCCCGCGATGCAACAATAACAACAACGAGTAGCACGAACATAGCTCACAAACTGTTCCGCATCAAATATTCCATCCAGTTTAAAACCTCGTCCACGAAATTTGAATTTCAAGATGTAATATGCGGAAACAAATAATTATCTCTGTGTAATTTAAACCAACGGTACAAGGGTCAGGTCATTTCATTTTTAGAGCAAGTAATGAAAGTGATTTGTACTTATGATTGTTATATTTTCTACTACAGACTAAAATAAAAGTCTCGATCGATTTTTATAAAATATTTATCTCGTTGAAATATATTATCTTCATATTATAAAGCTTTGTTATAATTTCTTAATTATTTTATTACAACCTACGCTGTTTGGTTATCGTCCTTTACCTTTTTAAAATTAAATAAAATGTTGGCGGGAAAAGTTCATGACATTTCATAACAACAAAGTGTCAAAAAAAATTGCAGCATCAAGTTGGTCAGGGTCACACGCCAAGATAAAAACAAACATTTATTTTGTAACTTATAATATTATAACATAAATACGCATAAATGGTAATTGTTACTAGAAGCGCGTATAGAAAAGCTTGTGAGAGTTGTAATAGCAGCGAAATATCACAGAAAAACATTATTCCACCATGGTGCAGCTCATCAGGTAAGAATTGTTTAGTAAAATATTTCTATAGGGGTTAATTTCTAATATATCTTTCTAATATTCCCTAATATCCTTCTAATATCCTTTCTAATATTCTAATATTCCCTAATTGTATAGTTGAAATAACTCACAACATGAATTCTTCTAAAATAATATCAGTTTGCAAAATAAATTCCCTAAATGCTAACGAATATGATAGAAATAAAATTTTTGGAAAATATTTTTTTGCTGTATTCTACGATTCAAAATTCGAATTAGCATAGATTATACAACAAAAGAGACGTCAAAACTTTATAGGTTATCAAAATTCTATCAGCAGTCAGGACAAACAAAAAATAAAGAAGTGCTTCTTTATTGTTTTTTAAATTTCGAACCTGCAATATAATATTAAATTTAGGCCTCGGTATGTATTTTACCATTCGCAATTAATTCTATCATTAAACTAGGCAGTACAGCGATGTATTTGCCTTCAAATCGTTCTAAAATATTTATTTTTATGAATTATTCAGGCCAGAATTTATTCAAGCAACATCAGTCTAGCACAGAAACTAGACTAGCAATGGGTAATGCGTAAATTATAAATAAGTACAGACGCGCACACAGGGGCGGGCGTGGAGGTCATGAATTAACAAGAGAACTTCAAATCTACATTATGTATTGCTAGAAATCAATTCGAAATCGAATCAATAGTGTTTCAAATACCGATTCACTTTGCGTTAGTAAACGGGCATGGACATGGGGTTTATACTTAATAGACGTAGGTATAGGGTGATATAGGTATTTCTAGGACTTCTAATAATTACAGATCAATCGATACTTAACCATTGCGAATACACTGGTTTTAACGCAATAAGGACTATTTGTTTCTTGTTCCTTCATTTACTCAGAACTGACGTATACTGAAAAAGTCTCATTATTGGAAACTGGTTGTGTATTAAAGTTTGTTCTATTGCATATTCAGTTTGTTCCCCCGTTACAGCTTGGATACTTCGATCAGATATAGGCATAATTACTATAAAACGATATCTAACAGGTAAAATATCTAGCGTAGTACCTATTAAATATTTTGTGAATACTATGCATATTTTATTGCAGTAACAAAACTAGTCTGATTTGTTAATATAAAAGCATATTCATACTGCGGTTTATAGAATCTGGTTCATAGATATATCAACTGGTTTACCCGGTCGGTAAACTTAAGTCTCACTATAAGTACTATAGAATATAGTTGCACTAACGACATATTATTTCGATGAGTTGCACTTAGTATCCACATCTTTTGTACCAATCAACAATTCTTTGTGTCAATAATATTATCATTTATAAAATTCCTGTTTTAAAATAATAGGCTTTGCTATTAATTAAGACTAGCTATAGTTTAGCTAAAAGCTTTCATACAAAATGCGTTAACGTTTTTACCCCACTACACATGAGCTGATTTTGCTGATTTATATTTTATAAACATAAGTAAAAACCAGGTCGTCACGTTTTTGTTTTTTTTTATATTGTTTATAGAGTTTGTTTTGTTTTGTTGAGAAATAATTAACCCTCAAAATACGTTTTTTAACTAAAAATCTTCCTTATCTCATAATAATTAGTAAATTAATAAAAAAATTAAAAAACAAAACGTGTCGACATCGTTTATAATTTGTCAAAAAGATAGAGACCAAAATCAAATTAATTCTTTAAAATTTAGATGTAAGAAATGTTAACGCCCAAACACCTATTTCAAGCGTAACACGTATTTCAAGACAATTTTGCCAGAAGCCGGCAACTAAAAGATAGTCTTATGACACAGAAGGCGCCCCGCGGACAGACACAAATATATTTAAAACTGTGCCACTTTGTGTCACTTTAATATTTCGTTGGCAGCATTTCTTCCGTGACCTTGAAATGGATGAATGGTCAATATTCATGCCCATTTAGTTTTTAGAGCATCACTAATTAAAACGGGATGAATCCAATCAAGCTCCAGTTCAATGCGAAAAGTGTAATTATTGTTATTTTTCCATTAAACCTCTAGTAACTGTAATTATTTTATCACAATGTCCGTTTGACACGTCGAGCAAATCACGGGTTTAATCCCCGGAACAAATATTTGTATGGCCTACGATAGTTGTTGAACTTACACAAACCAAGCGAAATTCTAAGTCTATGCACAAACCTCAGTAATGACAGTAATGCTTCATACTCTCTGAACGTGTAAATTTGTATCTCAAATACACTCACGTAACAGGATATATTAGGATATTTCATGTTGTTTGACACTAGGGTATAATTTTTTTTTTTTTTTTTTATAGAAACGTTGCCCCACACTAGGATTTCTCCTGTATCGTGGGTACAGTTTACAAACATACACATGTCACAACACACAACCAGACCCGAAACAACTATCTGCAGATCATACAAATATTTGTTCCGTGCAGGGATCGAACCCGCGACACGAAGCGCAGAAAGCTAAACGCTTAGCCACTGCGCCAACCGTGTCGTCAATTTTTCATAGCGCCATTACTATATTTCAGGATCAGTTAGTACATTCCGTCTATTTTAAAAGCATATTTAATTAGTAACAAAATAAACGCTATAATTACCACAATTTCGGAACTCAACATGTTATAGCAAATGGAAGTCCTAGACACACAGTCGTACATACATCCAGGCTTTATTTACGTACACACAGCCTGAGAAATATGGATTTACATACTACCTTTGAATGGCTGAATAAATGTGCCGAAAGCCAAGATCATAATTGCCACAAAGGTACACACATCAGTCTGTAATTGCTTGGAAATATTCACTTCACTCTAGGTACAAGGATCATAATTATAAAAATATTGGCCATTACCTGACATACGCTTGATAGGCGGTCATGTCTTTACAGAGTGATATTTAAATCTGTATAGATAAGGGCTATGTGGACACTAGGTATTCATCATCATCATCATCATCAGCTAGAAGACGTCCACTGCTGAACGAAGGCCTCCACCTTAGACCACCACATCGAACGACATTCCGCCACTTGCATCCATCGGTTACCCGCGACTCTCACAATGTCGTCGGTCCACCTAGTAGGAGGCCTTCCTACGCTGCGTCTTCCGGTTCGTGGCACTAGGTATTAGTAGTAATATATTATCTGTGGTATTACATAGCTTTCTTTTAGGCTGTGCTTTGTGTAAAGGCCATTACGAATAAATAAAAGAAGGTAACGAAAGTATTTAGATCTGATCAAGTAAGTGCATCTGCCAGATATTCTTATAATGCCCAGGATGCTCAGGGGAACCCTCACATCCACCTGACTCGGGATAAGACAGACATTTATCAAGACCGTACGGTCAACGTTGGTATACCTATGTCAGCAAACAGTTCTATTCTCTCTTAATATTATCATATATGAATATATCAAAATTAAATAAATAAGTACTCCCAATATGCACACTACTTTAGGTCAGCCATCTGTACGCCAGTACGCAGGTAAAAATGTGCAAGATTTATTATTCTAAAAGTGATGGCTCACATCCGCGCGATCAGCGTTTTGCCAGCAAACTTGTTTACATTCTATTTAAATAAACATCTAGCTACTTGTTGGGAAACTTTAAATATTTTACGTCATATTTTTTCGTAAATAATCAATATTAATCTTTATTTATATTCACTTTAATCCCAACTTTAAATATGCAATGAATAAGCAGGGTGTGTTTATGTATTATGGCATAACAGTTATGCCTATCATCTCATATAGAGCTCGTGAAAATTTGCGAGAAATGCTTCCCCGTTTTCAACATGATGACGTCATATTTGCACATGGACGTCGCGTCCATATGCAAATATGTTAGCAAAATACTCCTAACCTATTGCATAGAGACTTTATCTCTAGAAAATACTGACGTAATTCAAGACCTAATAGATAACGAGCTGAAAGTCCCCGCAAGCTTTCGTTTACAAGTACTGAACTACGTGCGTTACCGTGCGGCAAGACACGACTACGAACGGTATAGTACGTAGCTCTGCTACGAAAGTAGCCTAGCATCTACGCAAGTAAACCCGTGGAAGCACTCAAAAATTTAAAGGGATTGATGTCACGACTGTGATCACTGTGACGTTTAAAATTAAATAAACGATTTAATTAAGATATAACGTACCTACATACATGAAGATACATAAATATGTTATCTATCTTTACTTAAGTATATAAGTATGTCATTTAAAAAACTGGTTTTATATTGTGGGGAATTAAATTTTCCGTACAAAAGGGTGACCGCGCTTGCATACATTACCCCTTTAAACTGAACACATTTTTTTACCCTTGCCTGAAATATACCTACATAACTAGTAGCTATATGAAACAATATGGTTTTTTCGATGGTTTGTGCAACCCCGAGTTGACCTAAATGCCCAACGAAATTGAACTCATTTTCCAGAGATTTTTCCTGTTTCTATATTGTTTTCATGTTTAGAGAACATGCCGCTTAGAAAGGGTTTTTTGTTTTACAAAAATGTACATACAGTACATGCATTTCGCGTCAATGGCCTCGTAGAAATAATATCCAATAAGATAATCAAAGTGAAAAGTAATCAAAACAAAGTAATTGAATTTTTAGATTAAAAATATCTCAGATTTTCCAGTGTGTCCATTGTAGATTTATTGCAGTCAACAACTTTTAAGTGTTCAGACTCATACTGTCATTCAATAACTTATAGTCACAGTATAAAGAGGAATAGAGTACAGAGTATATTAAACACATACGTTACTAAATATTTGTATGATCTACAGATAGTTGTTTCGGGTCTGGTTGTGTGTGTATGTGATATGTATGTTTGTAAACTGTACCCAAGATACAGGAGAAATCCTAGAGCAAAGTTTAAAAAAAGAAAGAAATACCTTCCTTATCTAAAACAAGCGGATACCCGGCGTGTGCTACTACGCTAAAAAAAGAAGCCATTGTTTTAGTGTCTAAAATCATCTTCGCATTATTGCCTTTCTAATGAAACTAGTTTGGGGCACATCGGTTGGATGGTTTCAAAGTCTATAACGAACAACAACGGACAACGGTAGAAATATTTTTTGTGTTTTATATATACTAGCGACTCGCCCCGTCTTTGCACGGGTAGCAGAGCATATACGCCTTCATTTCTTTTTTCTGTCGAATTGTCGTATCAGCCTGTTACGTCGAGCATTTACTCGGAGCACGTCAGTAAAACTCCAGTTCCACTCCAGAAAAAATCATACAATCGGTATGATTTTTTCCGACATCTTCAACTATCATCGTTATATTTCAGCCAATTTACACAAAACCTTAACGAATTATACACCTAAACCTTCCTCATGAATTACTCTGTCTATTGGTGAAAACCGCATGAAAATCCGTTCAGTAATTTTTGTGTTTATCGCGAACCGACAGACAGACGCCGCGGGGGGACTTTTTTTATAATATGTAGTGATTGATGATGAACAAGCAGTGCCATTTTCTATTGGTGTATCTTATTCGTCTAATGGTCACAATCGCGGCTACAGGATTCCATCCCCGAGTTGAGCGTTAAAGGTTATTTGCTGGGCATTACTGTATTTAAATTCTGAGTGGCAGCACGGAATTTAAAATGCCGGCAGATGGCTCGTCCCCTATTACATGTGGCTCAATAACGGCTCCAGCGAAACGTGGTTGTACAGCACTAAAGCTCTGCCTAACCCTTCGGAGAATACATGCGTCTTGTTATGTGGATAAAGACATAAAATCAAGAAAAACCACTCAGACATCTTACAAGCACACTATAGTAGATAATAGGCATCAAAATAATATGTCCATTTTATAATTTCGAGCATGTATACAAGATTTATGCACGTGACTAACATAGCTCATGTGCCATAGAAGTAAGCTGAACTATATAGTGTTCAACCACAACTTCAAACAAGGCTGAGCACTTATTTGCAATGAACATGCTTTTATGTCATGCTTCGGTGAGATACCTACGAGTATATCCGAATCGGGTAGAGTTATTGGGTTTGTATTTCGAGGAATACAGTAGTATAAAAAAATACCTACTAATTGAAGTGTTTCCAAAAAATGTATTATCTAAAGTGTTCTGAATTCCCGCACCAAATAGCTAACCGTAATAAATAAACACGCTGTCAAACTTTAACTTATAAACTGTTCGAAACTCGTTTAATGAAGTCCGTATTACTATAATCAGTGCGAACCGAAAACAGATTTGGCTCGTCCGATTTCACTTGGTAATTCAATTGGAGCATGCCACCTGCCTCCCGTGGCAATGACGCTCGCCGTGCACTAAATATCAGGCAAATTATCTCTTACCGTCTAATTAAGGCCACTTTAGCATGAAAACAGTGAGATTCGGGGAAGAAAAACATGATAGGAGAGTTTTAAATAGCCGAGCTACGTGTCTATTGTTTTTATTTAGTACCTATAGATAAACATATAGGTGGTTAAATAAATAATAAGTTTATTAATAGAAAATAAGAATCGTTACGTCAATAAATGAGGATAATTTATTGTAATGAATGCGAGAATCAGTATAGAATAGAGCATTTTACATACATAACATCACGCGTTTTTTTAGAGGCAGGCAAAACTACAGAAAGCCACGTGCTACGATCCATAAAGAACAGTCTTGCTTCTATAGCATATAAATACATACCAGTTGCGAATACTACTCACTAGATTTTTTTTTTAATATATCACAAAGGAAAGTGTATACACAAGTGACGATACATGAGACCGTCTGGCGCACGCTGGGCAGTGAGCCTCGACACCACCATTGCTGACTGGCTAATCGTTTCACTACGGCAAGGATGGTTCCCATGTAATAGCTCGTACCGATTCTACATAAAGGGGAAGACCAATACAAAAGTTATTTTTAATCCTATAAATAAATCGCTGTAAATCATAGATACAAGTAATACCTAAGCTAATGAATAAGCAAGTAAAGCAAACGTATGAAATAATATTATATAGATAACTCCTAATAAATTTTCTTTTTAATAAAACTTGTATGTATCTCAGACGTCTATTCTGATCTAGGAGAAAATATAAACCTAGACTGCTCTTTCAGCACAAATTGCGAAAGCCAACGAAACGAAATAGGTCGCCATGGCGCTTGAAACTTTTAGATATACCTACGTGTGTAGGTAAAACCTTTAAATACGTCATATTATATAATTAGGTACATATCAAAAGTAATAAAAATGGTTCGTATGAAATCCGTCTCTCAACCTAATTACAAAGTTTTGACTTGATTTTTATTTCAATGGCCTTTTGTAACGATGATTATGGTCCTGGTGACCTTATTCGAAATTGGAAGTTTTCGTATGGAATTATTAGACGAATAAAGTGGCAACTGCGGATCCGCTGTGGGCACAATGGACATATCCTAATAGACTTGTGATGTCACACTTTCACAGTCTATTGAGAACGATAGGCTGATGATATAAAACTAAAAACTTAAAAAAAAAACAATGTATCATGCGTGATTCGGAAACATCTTTGGAATGCATTATATCGATCTTGAGCGAGTTCATACTCCGACTCGCACTTTGCCGGTTTTCGGGTGGCTGTGACCACAACCTTTTTTGAGGGCTGGATCCGCGCCTGTAACGTGGACATCTAAGGATTATCTAGCTATTGAATGTCAAAAGCTATGCCAAGTCAATAATGTGTCGGGCTCGAAATGTCGAGCATAATGTGATCTGTTTCATAAGAAATGATGTCATTTAATATTAAAAATGTGGCAACACCTTTATTTGAATAATAAGGCTAATACTAGTCAACCTTTAGTTTAAGATTTTGTCTAACTTGCTATCGACAACTAATCTAGCAATAAGGAAACTGCAGCATTATTATTACGCTGATAAATTGCACGATGTGAACATTTACGTCTATCTCCAATAACTACGCTTTATGTTATAGGCCGTACATATTATCTTTCCAATACCATTGTATTATGATGCTATCTTCTTATATACACAGACTTCTTCATGACTAGAAGCCCCACCCTGTCCCTTACGGCTAGACCGTACAATCGTAAAATAAGCAATGACATAAAACCCAATAGATCAGTACATGTCTACGATAAAACCTACCGCTATCAACGTATTAGTAAAAGTCAGCTCAATACGTTTATACTATCATGTAGGCGCCCAATTTTCTTTATAGGATCAGTAGAGATCCAAGCAAGACCAATACCTAAGTCAAGTCCCTTCAGTTTTATATATATATATTATTCGTTCAATCATACAACAAACAGATAGCATCCAGTCTCTCGATATTGGTACTGTCCAATAACTTTCCTTTAGTTAGAGTGATTGGCATTCAGAATTATAACCCTAGACTTTTTAAATCAGGCTTAGTCGCCTTCCGTCTAGAAAACACTGGGGTGACGAAATGGATGCGAGACCGAAAACAGAGGCAACACGAAGAAGTAGAATGCTATAAGGGAGGCTTTAGCCCAGGAGAGGGGCAGCAACAGTTGAAAAAAAGAACCTCACTATAGCTGATGCAACAAGTGATACTTTCTGTACCTTATCAAAGGAATAAATTTAATATTGCGACATCTCAACAAGCAATGTTATGCATTAACCTTAATCTCATTTTTATTATTACATTACATTGACGTCACTACAAAACTGCATACAAATCAAAAACACACTGGCCTAGATACAGCGATCTATTTACCTTACGTTTCCGCAGGAAAAGTTTACGAAAGAAGCAAACCTAAGAAAGTTGCAACGCCGAAGTGGGAAATGCGATCCACGTATCCGTTACGGGAAAACATCTGGGAATATCTGTATGAAGATAACGTCGAACAAAAGTTCGGCTGCAGCAATAAAAGAAGACACAGAAGATGTAAACAAAAGTCGGTTGGAAACAATTGTAAGAAAACAGCTGTCTGGATTCTTTTGATACTCGGGGCTGCGGTGGGAATCTTAGGTTGGTATTGTTATAACCTAATTTAAAAATCTGTCTTCTCATATAATCCTAACGGCAGACCTAAGAAACCATGCAGTCGTGCGTATAAATATATATGTAGGTATATGAATCCCTATATACTCGTAAAAGCAAGAACCCCTCTTTCATAGTGGAAGCCTAGTCCCACGAGTGCAAACATTAGGCACTGGTTATTAGAAAAATAGACAAGAGCTGAGCTCTTAAAATTGAAGATTAGAAAAAGACAAGACAACCTTTTTTGAGGGCTGGATCCGCGCCTGTCGAAAAAACTCTGTACCTAATAAACGGTCACAAATTTGGCTCATAGATATTAATTATAAAAAAGGCATCAGATGTATTACCCGAAGAATTACCACTAGACCAATGAAGCAGTCTATAAAATAATTATGTATCGCAACTTCTGAAGAAGGTACCTAATATAGTTTGCCTTATTCAGTTTCAGTAACTCTATGGAAGACTAACACAAGCCGTGGAGAAGACTTGACTACGAAGATAATTTCCTTACGTAAGTAGCTAAGTAATTGTGTTACTTCATTTAGGAATCACATCAGTCTGTTGAAAATTGAAGTACCTATTTTAAGTAGAAATATAAGTAGGTAACTAAGTATGTTGTGAAATCTAAAGTGTACCTAGATATATAATAAGTAGTTTGGTCATCAGTGTGCCATGTCTGTGCCTCGGCAGGGTCACACACTGAACCCTAGAATCATTCGAGCGATGATAGATTGAGTAACTCGTTTTTTTTTTCTATAGCCTCTGTAATTCACCCAAAAAAAATACATTACTATTTATTCTAACGTTGCCGCGATCTTGCTATTACTACTCTACCGTGGATGCGTTTACGAGTGCAAATATTCACATGCACGAACACCCGAAACAACTATACATAGGTCATACTAATATTTGTTCCGTGCGGGAATTGATCCCGTGACACGTAGTGCTGGTGTCGGTCACTCGACCGCCGCACCAACAGTGCCGTCCTAATAAAAAATGATTATTTTTAGTAAACACTTGCGTCAGATAACAATGAACAGGTCAGTGTTACGATAAATGCATATTAATTAATTTACATTCCAATAAAAAAAATACATCGTAATCGGAATTTAGTCTTATGTAAGTATACTTAAAATTATTTGTAACTAGCGACCCTCCACGGCTTCGCATGGGTTCTAATGACGAAAATGAGAAAAATACCATTCAAATTTCCGACAATTCGGACGGATTTTCCAATAAATTTCTTTCGTGCATATCTTGTCCTAATAATTACGAACACAACAAAAAATAATCAGCCAAATCGGTCGAACTGTTCTCAAGTGATGCTCCGTCATACATGTGGCAATTGGTTTTTATTTATATGGGTAGATGGAGTTTAGAAATATCATGTAAACAAATAAACATACGTAATAACAATAATCCATTATCGTATCGTAATCGTCTGTAGACTATGTAGACACAACGTTCTACGTACAAGCAAATACCATCTAAATTGCCTACCATTAAAATTACTGGCTGCTACCATCCATCAAGTCTTATCGGCGTAATGTATGCAAAGTAATAAAAGTTTTTAATATGCAGGTATGTCACCCTACTGTGAGCATTTAATCAAGCTTTTACCCTTACCATAATTAATTAATTTAATAACTAAATTATTAAAAAACCCAAAGCACATCTTATATTTATTTAAACCTATGACATTTTTTAAATCAAATACTTAATTTTAACCTCTGAATTCTGATACTAAAATTAAAATGAAGGATATTACGTGATATATCTTAATTTCACTCTTCACCTTTTTCTTATCCTATCGATACCAATTAGGTACGTTTAAAATTTTAAATAAAAGTCATCGTCAGTTCTTAGAAGATATACCTAAACCCTGTATACCAAAATTTTTATTCGCCTGTACTAAGAGTTGGTAATCTGTTTTAGCTGCTACTGACACATCTACATCAGTCGGCATACAATGCTGCAACAGGATGAAGTATTTAACTGAACAACTCGCCAAAGCGGAACTTGCTCTAAGGTAAGAAATTATTTGCTTCAAAATACTAAGCGAATTTAATTTAATGTCCTGTGTTTGACCATCCGTCGACAGGTGTAGACACCGACAGTTTTTAACATTACTAATTGTACTTTTTGTGTTGTTTTTTTTTTTATATTATTTATAGATTGAGTAATAATTAACCGTCAAAATGCGTTTTTTTTAACTAAAAGTCTTCCTTATTTTTAAAAGCAAACCTTTTCGGCCTAATTTATAATCTGACAAAACGATAAAGACCAATCAAATTAATTCGTTAAGAATTAGATGTAAGAAACGTTAACGCCCAAACACCTATTTTGCACGTATTTCAAGACAATTTTGTCAGAAGCTGTAGTGGTTAGTATTGAATAAATTAATTTCAGACTTACGAAAAGTTCATCTATTTATGTCACTGAAAAAACTATTTTTTTTTTTCAAGATTATCTATTTACCAGCAATTCCTAAACTGTGATCTATGTCTGTGGAGCCTTACCTGCCTACCTACGAAAATCATGGAATAGTAATTTCTCTGAGAAATGGAGCTATACAAAGCAAAAAACGGTTATTTCAAATTCGTGGAGTTCCATAAAAAAATTGGTAAATCTTTTAAATAAAGATTAATTTTACAATTTCAGAAATACCCTCAGATCACGGACCATGATGTTGACATCGCGCACGAAGACTGGTAACGTATTTAATTACACCCTTAATTACTTTATGAAATGTACCTACGTTTATTGACACCCCCTCCACCATCTTCTGCATTATACATAGCTATATCTACATGTTTCATCAGCTATATGTATTCGTACACCTATGCCGTAAGTCCTATAGTTTGATGACAGGAGGGTAAGCCTATCAAAATTAACATTCCCGGTATGTTAATTTTGATAGGCTTACCCTCCTGTCAGTGTAAGGGTTCAGTATAAACCCCCAACTCATCATCATCATTATCATCACCCTGTTAAGACAGTCTGGGAGAGGGATAAAGCCACATATTTAATCTATCACGCCGAACATTTATGTTTACTAAGGATTTCCTACAGGAAAATTTCAATAACGCATACTCCGGTCCTAGAATCGAATTTAGGGATTTTTCTTCGGCAGCATGTAACCACTTCACCAATGAGGCAGTTTAATTTATGCACAAATAAAGTGGTACATGTCTTCAAAAGCAAACTTAATAAAACATTTCCAAGAAAATTTAATATACATATTTCAACGAATTTAATAAAACGAACTCAGGTCTGCATACATTAGAGCCGTATTTGAGATGAAATTCTATTATTTATTTAATTGCAAAGGTTTCGTGTATTATGATTGGTGTACATATCACGTGTATGCTACGAGTAGGTATATAATTCAATTAAGGTTACTGACCCCGAAACTTTATCCAAATACTTCAGATATTTTAAAATCGTCTGAGCAGATTTCTAATGGCTGTTACACGGTAGGTTTGTAGCGTCAGTGACCTGGTAGTGTCTGAATCTGATAGTATACACTACCACATCGTATCATATTATGAATAGTATGTATAGTTCTTAGAGGGTAGACAGACAGACAGACACTCCACATTTTGACCAATGTTAATAGGTAAACTATCACAATTCTAAATTGCGGGCGGCTAACAAGGATTTCCCAAACTCGAATCCAGGACCCTCTTAGCAATCCTACTTACGACCAATATAACCTTAATCTAGAGTTTATAGTAAGTACTCTATTCACTAAAGCACAGATTACATAATAGTATACTAAATTCCAAGCACATCTTCGAATGA
This sequence comes from Shargacucullia verbasci, assembly GCA_947562105.1. Lineage (NCBI taxonomy): Eukaryota > Metazoa > Arthropoda > Insecta > Lepidoptera > Noctuidae > Shargacucullia > Shargacucullia verbasci. The sequence continues at coordinate 5,480,951 of OX387289.1, read as the reverse complement.
ATCGTTTAAAGTTCAACGCTACTAAGCCAACGTGACTGATTCCTACAGTACGTAATCAAATTTCCAAGTTCCTATCCTATCGTGAAACAATCGGTAACAGTTGCAGAGGCTAAGGACATTGACACACGATACATAGAAGGTGCGACAGCGTCAAAGGGTAGCGACACAACTGAGTGGGGAGGTCGGGTCGCGCTTTGGGGTGTCGTCCCACTATGGCGAGCGGCCCCGCCACCCGGCACCGTGCTAGCTTTGCGAAGACCTACACTGTCAGACTGTTGGCCTTTCATGTGAGTTGAATTTTAAAGATTAAAATTTCAGTAGTCGAAAGTTTGATGGCTTTGTTTTGTTTGTGTAGATTTAGGACCTCTGGGGAAGAAGGCACGTATGTGAAGTTACTTAATCGAGTACCAACATGGGTACTTACTGTCTTAATGCTTGGGCAAATACGAGTTATGTATTCAATAGCAATATAATTATGTATTCAGATCAATAACATCATAAAAAGGCACTGTGGACGTGTGGCTTCACTGAGGCTTGAAGAAATTGGAGTCATATAACAATAATATAATTGATGACCTAACTAGCTATGCGAATGCCTTGCTATAGTCCCAAATATTTTTTCACCGCTGAAATGTCCCATTTCATTCCTTTTTCGATAAATATTTTAGCGTATCTAATTTTGTGTTAACCTTGTAAGTTTACAAGCATAATTATTGTCACTATAACCATATTTCCCTGTAATAAAACTATATTAATAACCTAAAACTCATAAATAGAAACTCCCACTAACTTGGCTATTATTTTCAGTGGTTCGTACGGCGAAATAATAATACGATTGCCGCAAACTCAGCGGGTGCGATACGTCACCCTGGAACACATCCACCCGGACACGGCCCATAGTGCGCCCAAGCACTTCCTAATATACGTTAGTGCAGTGAAACTCAGATTATAGCTCAACTCGAATGTTAATTGACCGTTAGACACTAGAGTTACGATATAACTACACACCTCGCGGCACTGTATAGATAAAATTAACTAAAGACTTAGCACCCAGCCTATTTCTTGCGCTTCGTTTCCCTCGTTTGGCAAAGTAACGCGCAGACTTAGCTACTATGTGGTGCTTGTAAATGTATGTGATGGTACACACGTACAGACATACAGACTTAACTGTCACTGATCTAATTAAAAAAAAACCTATTTCTTTGTATTAATCATGCCCATGTACCATTATCCAGCAAATGGGAGGTAAAAACGACAAACCATCACGCCAGCAACAACATATCAATTTTCGTGTAACAACGTCCATTGCTTCTTATCTATCTTCGTTTCATTTCCAGGGTATACTGGCCAACAACACTTGGATTAAGGTTGTAGATGGACAATACCGTGCGGAAGGCCACGCAAAACAATACTATCCTTTGACACACAACCAAGTCGAATGGAAGAGTTTAGTGTTCCGCATTCTGACCAACCAAGGAAATAAGAAATATACTTGTGTTTATAGGGTACACCTGTACGGCAAAACTGAGAACAGTATCATTCCCCTTAATAATAAATGAATTGTTATAAACTATCGTGATTTAACAACTTAAAGTATAATACATAACAAGAATATATTTTTTGTAATTTCTGTCTCCATTCATTTTGCCATTTCTAGTTTTCAATCATAAATAAAGAAGCTAGCTAGAAGCTTATAGTTGTCTATATTGGTCAACACTTTGACATATGGGCGACGTATGTGGTAGAATGTAAGATAAATAAAACATGTTTATAGCTTTTCAAGTTATATTAACCAAAGCAAACGCAACGTCTACGACGCGCTCCAGTCCTGGGCAGAACCTCCCCACGATGGTGCGGGTGCAGGGGCGGCTGCTGCTGGGGGCGCGGCAGCTGCGGCAGCGGTTCCCCACTCCTCTTGTACCTGCGAAAGAGACTTATTAATGTAGTAATCTACTAAAAGCTCCACGGTGGCGATGTAGCTACTTAATATGAACAATTTTTTTTTAAATAATACATAACATAACATAGCATCACGCCTGTATTCCCCGTGGTGTTAGGCAGAGGCGTAGTATTGTACCACCACACCCACACACACACACACATGCCGTTATTGAGTCCCATGTTATAGGGGGCGAGCCTAATGCCATCAACCTGGCACAGTTCCAAACTTCGTGCTGCTACTGAGAATTTCCATACAGAAAAACCCAATAACACTTTACCCGACCCTGGAATCGAACCCAGGACTTAACGCTTAACAGTCGCGCTTACGAACACTAGACCAATGAGGCAGTCATTAGTCTAGTGTTGGATTTTAACAAATACCTTAATAAATTATCATCAGTAAGAGTAAAGGATATTATGATGTGCAACCATTTTGCATAAGATTGTGGCAATCCATGACAACCATTTGGTTGTAGGTGTATTTGAATGCTTCATCATCATCATCATCATCATCAGCCAGAAGACGTCCACTGCTGAACGAAGGCCTCCCTCAAGGGGGGTTTGCCATAATCCCCACGCTTGGCAAGCGGCTTGGGGATCGCAGTGGCTCACCGATTAGTGAGAGGACGCTGCTGCCCGTCCTCCGGTGTCTGGCCGCAGTTTTAAGACATACCCGGGTCAATTTGAATGCTTAGTGTGTCCAAATTAAAACTTTCCTATTTCAATAATTGACGACAATTCCTCGCCAATTCTTCGCACTATAATCCCAGTCTAGGAATACTACAAGATAAATATAAGTATTTCAATATACCTGAGCAGCCCAGTCCTCCTGCGCTGGAGGAGCTCCGAAGGTAGCGGCCGGTGGTGGTGCGGCGTCTTCCGCCCACGAGGTGACGGGCTCGACTGACTCGTTCCAGTCCTCGTGCACGGGCGCGGGCACCTCGGGCTTGGGCGGCGGCGCAGCCTGGAGAAGAAGGTAATGGTTAAATTGTACTACATGGACTTGAAGAATATGGAAATTTAAATAAGGACTGGCTTAATTAATACTATTGGCCTATATAATACAGAACTTTGAAGTGATACATGTTCACTGATTTGTGATGATTTGCTTCAGTAGCATCACTGTATGAACACCATTTTATATTGAAGCTATGCTTTCTTCTACTATATAAGGTACAGTCTATTTAGTAAAATTACCAAAATTTTGTTTGTTATTTAAAATTGAAACAAATTAGTAAAAGACAAAATATTTGTACTTACGACAACTTGTTCTTTAGCCTGTTGCTCCTCCTTCTCGCTTTCTTCAGGGTCACGGTAGAAGAACAGGTCGACAACCACATCCCAACGCTGGTCGCGAGCGAGCACACCACGCAGTCTGAGGACCTCACGGGCCAACAGCCACCACATCAGACCGATGGAGTGAGAGGACTAAGAACAAAGTTGAAATGTAATGTATCATCTGTTACTATTTCCATGTTTCCTACAAGCTATTAGAAGTGTAAGTAACATTATAATGAGCTCTGTTCACTAATTAAATACTTAATTATTAATAATAAATTTAATCACCAGTTCTGCCATAAAATATGAAAATGGTAAATTCAACTTTCTAAATTCATGTATCATGATTTTCTGAATACTTGTCCAAATGAAAATCATAACAAACAGCAAGAAGTTATTTAATTTTCAATTTTGTTAGTAATAACTATAAATTTACCTTAGTGTTGCATGGGATGGCAATGTCAACAAAGCGCAGGGGCGAGTCAGTGTTGCAGAGAGCAATGACTGGAATGTTGACATAGGATGCCTCAGTAATGGGCTGATGGTCCTGGGCAGGGTCCAGCACAATCAGGAGACGGGGCTCACGGAAAGCAGCTTGGATCTGTTAATAACATAAATACTTGGCTCAATAAAAGTTTTTATTGATGTTTCCCAATTTAAACTGAGTAGTGAAAGTATCAGAAAAGCTTATAATCATTTCTGCAATGCAGTCAGTGGTTCCTTAGTTTGTTTGTCATCATAAATGCATCATTATAAATATCTAATGAACTATAACTAGTCAAAGCTATCCATATAAATGTTGTTTATTATTAAAATTCTTATGTCATCACCATTCTTCTCAGTTTACAAACAAAAAGTTATAGTATGCTGTGAAAGAAATTCTATCATATCAATGAAATGCAGGTGTAATCATTAAGTTATGAGATCTGTAGTGAAATAGTCATAATGACATCTACGGGACCAACGGAAAAGTTACATTTGCCAATTATTATAATTACTTCTATTTGTATCTCTAAATTATTACCTGGTTAGTGAAGGCACCAGGAGTGAAACGTCCAGCAATGGGGGTGGCCCCAGTGTGTGCGGCGAACTTAAGGACAGCACGCTGACCGAAGGGACGTGACGAGATGACGAAAACGTCAGCCGGGTTCTCAATGGCGACCACAGCGCGAGCAGCCAGCACCAGCTTCTCCCAAGTACGACGGAGGTTGATCACGTGGGTGCCGTCAGCACGACGCTTGTACACGTACGTTTCCATCTAAAAACGATAAACATCGTCACAAATGCAAAGAAAATAACATGTGCATCGATGATAGAATGCTGATAATTCAGTTGGGAGAATGGATCGTCAATATATTCAGATATTTAATATGGAACGGATTCTTAGCTCATCATGTTTTCGTTGTATTGATAAATTTTAGGTTATGTTTCCAATGTTCGGGTACCCACCTGGAAGTTGACATTTTCAGACCCAAGATGGGTCGTAGCCGCCAGCATCTTGGTGACATCTTCCTCGTTGAGGGCGAGTACGTCTAATCCTCCCGACATCGTTGCGTTTATATGAGTTACGGCTAAACCTAAAACAACAAGTGACACCGCTATAAGGTTGCGAAAAAAAGATTTTTAAACTTTACACTTGAAAAATACTTTACATTTTATATAGCAAAGATGGTTCGGATTATATTTCAATCGCTTGCTATTATATTTCGTAAAGGATTTTCTAACAAATTTAAGATTTAATAAATACTCACGCGTATAATGCCACTGGGAGGCCAAATGGACATAAAAGAACTGTCAAAAGCAAATGTCAGCGTTACCAACTTATTTTGACAGCTTTATTCTACTGTTGGTAACTTCACGTTTAATGCTATTTCTCTCTGCTATACGGGTTTTCTCAATAGGAAGAAAGAAACGCCAAAACATATTTTGACGACTTGAAATCCAACAGTGGACTATGAAATATTCGGTAATTTACGGTTTACATGGCTGCGTTTATAACATCTACTTTTCTACCCCTCTCCTACATTTTACCGTGCTCAATGGGGTTTATTATTTGTTTATAGTATATTGTGCAACCAATTTGAATATTTAAATCCGGTATGACTGCAAAACTTTGGTAAAGATAAAAGTATTATCTTGAGACGTCGAGAATGCCTTACAATTTTACAACTATCACACTTTCGTATCACAACAAGCCAAAAATTACAGGAGCTACTTTCTGATTTATAATTCATATTCATTGTACATTGCAGATGTACCGTGAATCATCACTTGCGACTATTTCGATACTAAAATCCAGTCCTTAAACTATGTGACCATGTCACTTGTCTTATAAACTAAAGTTCTATATAAATGGTACTCTTCAGTGCCTTCTTCCTCACCCCTCCCTCCTCTTCCAGTCACCCCTTTAATTGGCGTATGTTTAGCAACTTTTTATCATGTGTATGGAATAAAATTTATTATAAAAGTAAATCTATCAGCTATCATCTGATAATCGTTCTGACTAAAAAGTTATCATCATGGGGTAGCTTGTGCCAACACAACAAAAGAAGAAGAACAAAGGTAAGCAGTCAACAAGTCATCAAGTAATTTCTTACGGTAAAAACTTCTGATTCTATTGCAAACTAAAGCGACGTACTACTATCAACAAACGGACGAGTTTTTTTTTTAATCTTATGAAATTATGAATATTATCTTGGCAACCCCGAAGAGTATAGTATTTTTGTTACATAGCAACACATCTCCATACTTTTGTGACTGGTGATGTGACTGATGTGTGGCCCGTGAACGGAGAATATTTTCCGTATCGGCATTTTGGTGTACTAATTTTAGATTGTTCTGTAAGACAATACATGCATTATGATTACTTTACTTCCCTGACCTCAAGCGTTGTTAAAAGTTTGTATACTTAGTGAGTTATTTTGGTAATCGGTGACATTTTAGTGAAGTGCCTAATTTGATCATGGAGGCAATCGCAAAACACGATTTCACTGCAACTGCTGATGATGAGCTCAGCTTTAGGAAGAATCAGGTCCTCAAGGTACGTGCACATTCATTGAATTGATCTGCGTTGAAATTTATAATGTAAAATGACAGTTTCTTTCTAGAATTTTTGATATTACAGATACTAAACATGGAGGACGATATGAACTGGTACAGGGCTGAATTAGACGGCAAAGAAGGACTTATTCCTAGTAATTATATTCAAATGAAAAGTCACAGGTAATCAGCTACATTCAGTAAAGAACGTTTCTCTTTCTAATAATAGTCTTACATAAATCGTGTCGATTAATTTAGTTTGTAAAACAAGATAGGTATTTATGTTTAGAATAACAAGAACCCGTTGTGTATCACATAAATCTTTATTATTTTACATCATGTTACATTCTTACGTACAAAACTTAGTGTGCATTACCTGTTGTAACGAAGTTACGTTAATTTTTGCACATCAAACTTATTGGAAAAGTTCTTTTTACTATATAGGTTGTAATAAGAGGTTATAAATTTATAATCCTAACTAAATTTATTCAGCCTATGCCTAAAGTCTATTTACCCCATTTTCATAAGTTTTGTAAGAGTTATGTGATAGCTTTGATTTCACAATGACATGAATAATGAAGGTTGTTATAATCATAACACACTGTATATCAAATTATACATAAATATCTATGTAGGTGTTTATAAACCACATAGATCTACTACATATTTCAACTGTTAAAATATTTTAGTTTCAACTTAGTGTATACTATAAAGTCAAAGTTTAATATTACCTATAAGATTATAATATATATATATAGCATAATACCTATCAGAATAGTTTTTAAATAGAAAAATAATTTTTAGCTGGTATTACGGAAGAATCACAAGAGCAGATGCAGAGAAACTTCTAGCAAATAAACCAGAGGGTGGTTTTTTGATAAGAATCAGTGAATCAAGCCCCGGTGACTTCTCTTTATCTGTCAAGTAAGCAGTTTCCTTATATTATGAATGCATATTTATCTAATTTTACCGTGTTTCTCAGAATATTTATTCCAATTGGATTATAGTTTACAGTGACTCACTGTGTGATAATGTAAATAGTTGTTGGTGTTGCAATAGTTTGACTAAGATGACCAATGATCAATTACTGAAAAACATGGTATTATCAGCTGTTGTTTGTTATTAAACTAAGGTTTATATTAACTGAGTGATAATACATATAGTTTATTTCTGTGCTTGAAAGTGGTTAAGTAGTCCCAAGTATAGCTACACTCCTCCTTTTAAGGTAAAGCTACTTTAGCCACAAGCCTTGGTATCTAACTGTGATAGGCATGTGAGGAGTAGATATCAGAACTGACCAAAAGCTGGTTCTATCTGCTTTAAATCAAAATGGATTCTTACTACCTATATGTTTGTGGTTCTACTCTGACAACTGCATACATTACATAGCTATGTAGACTAGTAAGGTTAATAATTAAATAAAAATTATGCTGTTGGGTGTTAAAGTTCTACCAGTACTAATCTGCTTGCCTAACATTTTTAGGTCTACAACTAAGTTTTTAAATCCAGCCAAATGCCAGTTGCTGTCATCTTGCATAAAATTAAAATTACAGCTTACAGTCTTGCAATAAGAGATTGTATTAAAACAATGTTTTATTTTAGTAACTAAGTGTAAGGGTATTGTTACTCTTTATTTGAACCCTATAGAGCATAAAATGTCTATGGATCTGTCTCGGTATGGATTAGTCTACTACTTGATATGAATAGAAAAAACTCATTATGTGTCATCATGTAATCAATAGCACATTTTTAACATGATAACATCATACTCTTTAGGCACATATTCAAAAACAAAACATTGAGAACACACAGTAAGCTTCAACAAACAATCAACAATATTTCGTCTAATGTACCAATCAAATAACCACATTTGTCACTATGCTGTTCTTTAATATGTGTATTATACTTACACATCACCTTTGGTAGGAAATCAAGTAATATTAGGCTGATTGGTTGATTTTGACAGCATCATGTAGTTTCAGATGATCAATATGTTCCAACTCTCAGTTTTTATACATTCCTCAATAATATATAATTATGATCTACAGCTACATAATATACTCAAAAATGTTAAGAATGATTTTAAAATAAAACAGTATTTTTGTAATCCTAAAATCCAAAACATAATTGCTGTCTGAATTATGGAATATAATTTCCTTATTAGATGTCTTATTAGATCACAAATCAATACATTTAACAAATGAAAATGAACTCTAAGCTTTGTTTCTCTGTATAAAATTAAATGCTTATGATAAAAAGGACACAAACATTGAACAATAGGAATACCAAGCATACTTAATTATAAGAATGAATTTGAACAAACTATTATGACAGTATCAGCGATGTGGTTTTCCCAGTTTGTTAAGTATATATTTTCTGCTTATGTGGAGATGTAGTTCATCAGTAGGTTAAAATATATAGGGCCTGTTTCAACATTCGTCAAACAAACGTCAGCATTATACATGATAAGACCAGTAGGATAATGTCCCACTGAAACAAAACCTTTACGTTAAGTTTAAGCTGCTATTCATCTCAAGAAAAGTACACGACTATAGCAATGTATGTTTATTTTACTATGACTTTAAGTACTTGGTCTTATAGACGTGTAGGAATTTGGATACTAATTTTTTACTGTCACGGAATTTTATTTTCATTTGACTGATGTTTTTAATTGACTCCATGCTGAATTAAAGTTATTTTGTCACAATTTTTCCTTGTTTCTCCAATAGCGGCATAAGGATATAATGGAGGTATAATAAAAGGAGATATAAGTTTAGTGGTTAAATACCCAGTCAGTCGGAATTGAGCCGATAAAAGGTGATAGGTTTGCCTTCGCTCATTATCAAGTCGTCTCTTTTAGTGTCAAAATAATACCTACCTACCATCATCCGAACTTTTGGTGTACTACACGTGAATAGTTCTGTCTCGTTAGTCTGGTAGCAAGCGCGGTTGCTGAGAGTGAGGTCATTCTTGTATTCGATCCCTGAATCGGGCAAAGATATTCGGTCTGTCTGTTTGAAAATTCTCAGTAGCAGCCTGGAGTTCATTGAATCTGGTTGATGGCAATAGGCTCGCCCCCTGTTACATGGGACCCGGATTAGTGAAATGTGTGTGTAAACAGTTTATCTCTGCCTAACCCTTCGGATAATTCAGGCGTGATGCTGTTATGTCATATTGCTAATAATACAATGTAAATGCTAATAATAGATATTTTGTTAACTTCCTTAAAGTCATATTAGTCTTCATTATTTACAAAGAATGAATTAACTAATACGAACCAGAATAAATATGATAATTATATGGTATGTATTGGAATGTTGTTATTCTTTCTTATCAGAAGGACTTTCTTATTGACTGTTTAGAGTATGTTAATGCTTTGTTTGTCTTAATTAAAACTGCTTGCTACGGCTAGCAAGTGTGTAATTCTTCTTTAATTTAAGAGCTCAGCTGTTGTCGGTCGAGCATTCGCCATTGTTCACTATCCTCTGCCTTCGTTTTGACCCCTTGGCTCGACCTTATCTCCTTCACTTGGTTTACAACTTCGTCTTCTATATGATTTGCCATTTGGTAAAAGACGATGATTTTTTTTAAGGAAATTTTCAAATTCTCTATTTGCATTCCACACTTCAGGTAGCATAAGTGTTATACATAGCTTAGAACTAGGCATAATCATTGACCCTGTAAGGCACAGCAAAATAGGTGAACTATATACTGTAATATAAATAATAACTCTAACAATCAAATGTTTTCTATAACTGTAATAGATTCACGACTCACGATATTATTATTAAGCTTCTAATCTTGGAAGGGTCAGACAGCTGTATTACCGTACACACCGGGTGCACGTACTGTTTGTCGGTGACCGTCCCATGTTGTAGCGGGAGGGCGATATCCTTTTGGGCACCCTGTTTTTGTAACTAGCTTAATAAACTTAATTATAGTGGTCACAAAAAACAGCATGCCTCAAGGGACGAATTTCTAAATAGCGGGTATGCTCAAATATCACACACTTGCAGATTATATTGTTATGTGAAGTGTCCAATTCTTCATCTTTTACATCATTATCTGTTGAGTAATATCGAATGGTGCAGGGTAGATATATTGATTCTCGTCAGAACTAATATTAATCTTCAACAAGTTCCATCATATTTATGTGTGCCTATAGAGGTCTTCTGCTGAAAATAATCGTGCTCCTCATAGACTTGCAATGTACGATCGTTGGATGTCCTATAAATATTTAAACGTAAGTCTGGATGTTTTTTGTGATTCGTGCGCGTGCGATGACCTTGACCTAGGCAGTCCTAGTGTTAGTACTCAGTCCAGACAATAAAGTGATCTTTTGTATAATAATACATATGTATATGGTTCAGAATTTTTTGTTACCTTATTGTCTATGTTTTATGACTAAAAATGAATCCCATTGGTTCATTTATCCGCAAAGAAATATATGTGTTAATAATATCTGCGATTCTTTAAATAGTAACTGAAAATGTCTTCGTATTGTGTTGAGCTGATATTTATTACTAATGTCAATAAGTGATGTTCTTGGGAACCCTTACTTGTTGCTGGGAATCCTACTTGGAAATATTTCCGGGAAAGGACGTTATCTATGATTTTCCCAGAATATTTCTAAACTGAGTATCAGGGAATGTAAACGGCCAAGGGCACATCAATAATCCCGATTGAATTATAAAACTTGAGTAGACGTCGCCAAATATTGTTGTCAAATTAATTGAATTCACTCCTAAATTATCTAGTAAACATATTACTTGCTATTTCGTTCCTCCTACAGCTAATTAATACTCGCGACCATAAGTGTAAAATCATCCGCGCTCGCTTTACCCGCTGCCTTATAAGAATATGGTCAAATATCAATAAGTCAATAGCAAAGTGGTTCATATGAGGTGACACACCACAAACAATTTCATTACAGTTTAAATTGGTAGTTAATAAAAAAATAAGCTTCGCTTTAGCTGCTCGGGTGCGAGCGTGACTCACGCGTTTCTACAGACGTTTTATTTTGTCTTGATTCTGTCTTGGCGTGCTGTATTAGTCATATTTATCTCTATACTGTTAATATATCGTCGACAGGTAATTTGGATATTAGTTTTGCCTACTTTTTATGCAATATTTATTCCAGGAACTGGCAAAACTCATGAAATATACAAATTCTCTTAATTTTCCTGATACCAAGAATCTTTTTCTGGGACGCCGAGAATTTAGTTGCAATCAACGTTTTGCCTCTATCTGTTTTATTGTTGGCTAAATTAAGCTGAAAGTTGAACTTTGCGCGTAGGTCATTCAGATATCCTTGACCTGTGCTATTGAACCGATCATTTACCCCGACTAGACAACGTTGCTATGTGTGAAAAAAAAATACTCTGAAAAGTTACAAAAATACACGAACTATGACATATATATATACAAACGGGAAAGTATTGATGAAATATTTCAAATGCCTATGTATAAATATGAAAAGACAGGTCATAATGTTCGTAAAGTTTTCTCTATTTAAAACCTGTTTCCTGTCAAATATGTAGTATGAATCAGCGGTACTGAGATTGCGCTGAAACCAGTTTGGGGCTATAGATTTTAAACACGGGCCTCATTTGAGTTGTAACATACTGTTTGATTTTCATATTCAAAATGATTTTGAGTATGCACGTCATACAATCTTTATACTTTTCGCGTTTCATTAAAGGGGGATAGATCGAGCGGGTTTAACGTTATGCGAAAACGTAAGAGCAAATGTGTCCGACCACAAATCCTTCGCATATAACCGGGATCTCGCGATATTTAACTAGTCATTCACAACCAGGAAAAATATGAATAAATTACTATCTAATTAATATGCTAATTATTTTCCCTAATAAATGGTTCTGATAATGTTCTTCAAACTTTCCCGATTACCTACCATCAATGATGTCATCCACTTGCGAATGGTGCCTTGCTGTGTTAGCAGAATTTCCCCCTGTTTTTGGAAGAGTAATTTCATCAGCGTTGGAGTACGACAGTCTATGTTGCCATTGCAAGCGAGCTCTGAAAGCAAGCCGGTTTCTCCTTTGATACGGAAATTCGATAGAAATTACTTTCCGACGTATGATTAAAATAGAGCGAAAGTGCAGAACTAATTCATTGTATACCATCTGGTATTTACGCAAATATCCTAATATCAGGAAAACAGTAAACTTGAATGGACCAACAATATAACCGGCAACCGGTTTCAACTCCTACCATATTTTATACACACGAAAACCTCGGGTTGACGCCTGACATTCGATATGTCGACCTTACCGTTCCCATTTACAAATTCGGTTACATCTGTGTTACGTCACCAAGTTCAATTAGTTCCACAAATATTGGTTCGGGGTATATTAGACGATCGAAATGCTTTCCATTTGTTTAGTACATACGTAAAATAACTTCTATTTATACTGCCAGATTAGTCAGTTATATTTATTTCATTTAATCCATAGGGATTAGAAATTATTTATCACTTGTGTTAACGGTGAACGGAAACATCGTAAGAAACTTCGTTAAAATATGCAGGGGTCATAAAGTTACATAAGAATACACGGTGCTCAGTGACTTGAATTTTTTTCAGGGATTATTAATGTACACACTCGACGACGACTATATTCACACATATACACCGCAAAATCATGGTTTTAAATCGAGATACCCTTACGTTACTAGCCACGGATCTTTGTCTCTGCAGCTAGCAATAAATTGTTTCGCATCAAGCTTTAACAGACGCAAGAGACTAAAGGCTACAAGTGGGGATCGAGAGAGGTGTAGACAAAAGCATAGTAATAAAAAAAAAAATTACGTTTTTGTTGCAGTATGCATATTGCGTTTTTTACTTATAAAATCCGCATTTAATTTAGACAAAAAGTCGGCAGTAATAACTTTAGGACTTTTCTCACCTCTATTCTACTTTTTTATCTTACGGTAATATCAGCTCCCTAACGTTAACGATAGCTCGGGATGAGAAGGAGCAAGTCGATTCCGTGTGTATTCATTTCAAGTCTATCCTTCCTCAGATGTCCGGATGGTGTGCAACATTTCAAAGTGCTTCGGGACGCGTCCAGCAAATTCTTCCTGTGGGTGGTCAAGTTCAATTCTCTCAACGAACTCGTTGACTATCATCGTACTGCGTCAGTAAGCCGCCTGCAAGACGTGAAGCTCAGAGATGTTGTTCCTGAAGAGGTAAGTGTATCGAGAAAAAAAAATCTATGAATTTTACGATTCTTTAAGACTTCATTTTTGACAGTACTGTTACCAATATTGCTGTCAGTGTTTCCCAAAATGATTCACATTTCGGTAAAGCTAATAGACAATTTACATATTATATTAATAGCCTACTAATAGTAGTAAAGTATTTCCATATGTGTATTGCCAACTTAACAATTTTAATCGTTTGAGTACACCTTTTGTAGTGGGTTTTCCTTAATTGCGTATGAATCGCGTGGTTTATTTCTACTTCATAAATAATAAGAGTGTATACAAGAAAACCAGGCCAGCGCGGGGTGTATGGAGCATGCAAAAATTCAAAGAAAAGATTAAAAAATCAAATATGCTTTTCATTATGTAGTCAAAGTATAACGAATTAAAATTAGTGCATTGGTTATTTTTTTCCTATAAGTCTAAATGATCATCCATCTTCCTCATACGGCGTAGTCTGTTTATTTAGATAGATAGTATTGTTTTTATTTTGAATAAACCTAACACAGGCACTTATGAAACGTTAAAGGACTCTAGTTGCACGTTTCCAAATGTGTAGTTGGTCCAATGGAGAAGAACCGGTAAGAAGCTCCATGGATACTCTTTTAAAATCTCTTTTAACAATCTTGCTATGTACGTAATGTGGAAGAAGTATGAGAGAACAATGAACGTTTTGTCTAATAAACACTAAATTATATTAACATCATTTTTGATTGGGGGTCTTCAAATTTTTGAAAAGGTTTATTGATCGCTGGCGTTCTCTAATCATCAAAAGGGTTTGGGTATACGTTTTTACCAAGAATAAGACGACCCAAATGCGCAGTTGCTAAGCGTTTTACTTTATATGCTACGGGTCGCGGGTTCTAATTCTAACTCCTCACGGAAAAATTATCTATTGGTTACAGTTGTTTCTGTGTCTGAGATTTATGCTCGTAAACTATACACACTAACTAATAATAATAACAGCAAGTGCGTCTGAAACAAATTTGTAAAAATGCTTGTTGGGTTAAAGATAGTATAAAAATATATTATTTCGAAAGTTTCGTTTTGTATCAACAGTGAAACCGTGTAAATAGTTAATCATTTGCGCACGAAATGTAACTTTTAACCCACCACACTCGTCTAGCGTAATGCTCGTTTACGAGTGCGGTAAAAAGAGATTTTATGGTACGTACCTAACACAGCTGGCTTAAATCTCTCACTTGTATATTTTAGACTGGAATCTTGCTTCAGTCCCTAGCTAGACTATTGCACAAGGTAAGTTGCTTGTGTAATAGCTTGGGAAAAGATATAATCTGATATTAGCGCCCATTTTTTACCCGTTGCGGCAGTAGCTACTCGAACTGAATGATTTTATGCATTTGGTTTTGTTTATACATTAGTGGTTGAAACATGTTTTGTCGACCAAATATTTGGAGCTTAATAAAGTGTTGTAAGAATCAAAATCGACACATTCGAATTTACTGAACGTATACATACGGTACAAAGAATTCTGGTATGAAAATATTGCCGGTAATAATTTTGACCTGATGTCAATGTCAAGCCAGCCTCGTGGTCTAATCTCAAGCCGCCTTTGACACACGGAAAGGTGCAATTTTTTTTTTTTTTTTTCATTTATTTATGTATAATAATTCGCACAGATTTCGGATACCTTTGTACATAACGGTACAAAGAATAAACAAAGTTTGTATTTAACAAACCGTGTGGCGTATGTTGATGAGAAACATTAGATTCAGATACGCTACATCACGCTATGACCTTTACGAAGTAGGTAAAGAGCCAATGACTGTGATCGCTTGATTATGTGTAGGTAATCATCGGTCCCTTAGTATTCATTTACTCGTACACTGGCGTCAAAGCGGCTGGGCTTGCTTAAGTCTCGTTCCAATGTATCGGGACTCTACCTCTCGTTGTAATCTCGATATTACTTCCTAAAGAATATTTTGTAACGTGTAAAAACGTGAGATATTATTTTATTATGAGGATCGTTTTGATACTAAATACAGCATGTAATAGTTGCCCTTCATAAAATTTTATGGGAACAGAATCGTGTGAATTATTTTAATATTTCATCACCGACATAACATAGCATCTTGCCGGAATTCCCCCAAGAGGTGTACTGTTGTACACGCACATTTCCCGATGCCATATTAAGTCCTATGTAATAGGGGACGAGCCTATCGCCATCTACCGGGCACAGTTCCAGACTCCATACTGCTACTGAGAATTTCAATACAAAAAGACCCAATAACCCATCCCGGGAATCGAACCCAAGACCTCACGCTCAGCAGTCGCGCTTGCAACTACTAAACCAATGAGGTAGTTCATCAACGATTTCGTTTCATATTTTCGGCGAAACTACGAAAGTATCGTGGACTGCCTGCATGAAAAATACGTAAGTGCGTAGAACTGTCAACATGTATGACAAATTAGTTCCCCACAACAATGAAGAGAGAAAAGTAAACTGTAACCGGAGGAAAATTCTCTTTCGTCCCGTTCCATTAGCACAATTTATACACGTTCAATACATTTATGCGGGGAACCGCGCTATGTCTATGTAAATAATGCGGCCGCTGTGACCCTGATAAGTAACGAAAATAACCCGGTCACTCGTGTTCCTATGATCTCGGTTACTAGTAGTACTGCCTCCAATTGATAATAGTTTTATATGATTAGTTCTACGTTGTGGGTTTTTGTCGTAGACAACGTTTATGTATGGTGTCCAAGTATACTGTTTACAGTTAGACACTGGAAACTATTCTCTTGATGTTTTGTTTAGTAATTAGTACTACTGCTGATTAGGCCCAATTCAAACCAGTTTTGTAAAAAAACCTAGTACACCGCCTTCCACATCCATTTAAATCCAGCTCCGTCCTTTTGGTCGACGAATAAATATACATATTTACACTCTTTTTTTTTTTCTCTCAAAACTAATGAACAGCACCAAAATAGCTATTGCGATGCTTTCATTCATAAAAATAAAGCGAGAACACAGTATAACAAACTATCGCTCTAGTGTGAATTGACACCAAATGCCAACAATTACGTTAATAGCTTTCCCATGCTATTGAAACATAAATCTTCAACTTTTTGTTGTATAAGTTAAATGAGAGAAACCCACTTCACTATCCCTTCCCAACGCCGCGGTAGGTACTGACTGCTTGCCGCCATACTAAGAAAACACTTGAAACATACTATTATGTATATTCTATTCTTTACCCCGAACATTATTAGTGTGGCTGGTCATTTTACTTAACTGCATAAATGATGATAATGCACGTCACAATTGTATCCTGAAGTTTTCCCACGATGAGTTAACGGCCCATCGCATTTCATTGGAGGACTACTGAATACATTACAGTGACTCACTGTATTGCGTATGGACGCACGATTTTGATGAATTGAGTCTAAATAAGGAAAGGAAAGTGAAAATTTGGTCGTTGCTCCGTATGCTCTGTTATGCGGTTTTATTTTAATTTTATAAAAATCGTGTGAGCAGCACACTTTCTGTACGTTTCCTTTGATTTAATGACTCATTTAATTAACCGAATGCACGACATTAAGACTCGTGTGTTCTCCGTTTCCACTAGTTGTTATAGACCACAAATTATATGCTTTTAATTTTAATTATAATGCCTTTTTTTGCCTTCTACGACGTATCTACAAACTAAATTGATAGCTTAAACTAATTCATAGATTAGTCCAATTAATCATAAAATGGACTTCTACTTAGCTTAGCTGTTATTTTGTACCCATTTAGTTAATTGGATCATTTCAATTAATTTTCGTAATTGGTCCCAACCGATATGTGTTCGCACCATCTAACTAATGGCTTCATTTAGCTTCGCACTTCTGAACAAACAAAATTTGCTAATTGATAGTACCTACGTTCTGCTCGAATGCATTTTTAAATATAACCTAATTTATTTTATTTTTTTACGGTTTTTGCGTTACACTAAGAATAATTCCTGTAGCATGCGTTTTCCAACAAAAATATTCACAAACCCGGAACAATTATCTGCAGATCATACCAATACACACACGTTGGAAGTTAAATACAATGTCATGCTTCTCTATCATAGATAAACTGCTGGCTTTAAAGAGAAAGTGTTATTGTATTGTTTGTATGTATAATATCTACAATCTACAATACACTACAATGTTGTATAATATCTACAATCTTGTTTTTATGTGGGATTGTATTATAACATACAAAGATAACCCTCGTATTACCTATATGGGAATCAATTACGGTATCGGCGAAACGTGGGTGTACATTTAGTACACTGTTTGCTGACTAGCCCTTTGCGTGATGCTATGTTATGTTATGTCAACATATCAGTTCTCCAAATTCCATAAACGATCTTCAATGTGTCATGATATGCATGTTGTTTCAGATGCTAGTGCAAGCGCTGTACGACTTCACTCCTCAGGAGGCCGGCGAGCTGGAGTTCAGACGCGGTGACGTCATCACGGTCACAGATCGCTCCGATCAGCATTGGTGGCAGGTATGTGTTGCTTCATGATATCTAATGGTCACTTGAAGAAAGCTACCTATCGGAATGTCATACATACCTACAGTGCTGAGAGAATGCTTTCCTGACAGTTAGTGATCGGACGGCTACGTCGACCTACAATAAATTAAAATAGTTTAGCGCTGAAGAAGGTGGGATCAGGAACGTATTCTCTATCTATCACTGGGGGTCTTGTAAGTATTTTCCTGGACCTCAACCATTGTTAAACGTAAGCTAAAAATGTATGAAAATAATGTGCGTACGTGATGACTAAGATGGGCTCACTCGAATGCGTGCGCACGAATTTTCATAAATTTTTGGCTAAACGGTAACGACGCTCGAGGTCGAGAAAAATTAGAACTAGACCTCCTGGTACTTTTCTCTTCTTACCCACTGGGATTAAGGAAACGGCGGTGCCTTGATTACTTAAAACATCTAACAGCCACAGCAACCAATAAACCACGCATCTTTTCCTCCTTCCTTTAAAATAAAACGGAATGGCATCTTTAGATATATGTTAGCGGATCAAGCTCTTCCTACAATTTTAAAATTACGGTTTTCGATCCCCTAATTATTATAATAGTAGGCTGTGTTAGTGAAAAATGAGCCACCTTTTTTCTATCTATGGTTCGCTTCTCCGCTCTGCTAATAGAAACATGGCTGCCTTTGTACATACATAGTTGCTGTTAAGTATTTTAATAATAAGTAATGCGTTAACCACGACATACGTAGTGATTGGCAATATCCATATACCGTTCCTTGTAGCGGTTATTAAAAAACCACCTCTTATTCTGCCGGGGATTTTAACTACTGATATTATGAGACGGCCACTCATCTAAAATCCTTTTAAGCTATTTGTCTACTGCAGATCACACTTCCAAGCATTATAATTTAAATTCCACCGGTTTCTGTACAAGAACATAATTATGTTGGTATATAACAATTCCAGGGCGAGATAGCACACCGGCGCGGCCTGTTCCCGGCGTCGTACGTGACGGCGTACCACTCGTCATAGTGGGCGCGCCCTCGCTTGCCTGTCTCCGCCTGCGCCCGACGCCACAGCCTGACAATGATCACACTCGCCTCCCTACATCATATCAATAACTCGCGACAAACATCGAACATTAGTAAAGCAACTTATTAGTAAAGCTACTACATGAAAACGTTATAGTTTTCTCAGTTTTACTAGCCATTTCGTACGTGGTACATATTTTATGCGATTTTAAATTTATAACACGAGTTATTGACATCAAGGCACCAAGTGTCATCAATGTCTCGCTCGGATGGAGTTTGATTTTTATATAATGTTTTGACGAGTATATGGTGCTTCGTGTTCACAGCTGATTACGATGATTTTAATGTAATAATTTATAACAATAATCGACGGTCGTAATCGTTAATGTCCATTTTACTCGCGAGTTGAAACTGCCTTGATTTTCGCAATACTGTAAGGAGATGTAATTTGGTAGTACAAAAGTTTTTGTGTCGTGTTTCATTGTATTCATTGTTCTGTGACGAATTTATTGTCCTCTCATTTTATATTGTGACGATCGCTGGATGAGAGTGAATATTTTATCCTCGAAAACGTGCCAGAATGTTATTTGTAGTTTTTTGAAATATACGTTTAGTAATTAAAGGTGAAAGGGATCAAATCAGTGCATACTGACTACTCCCCACAAGTATATAGATTTTTTTATTTGATGTGATTTTTAAAGTATGACCATTATTTATCCCTGTATTAGTCTTTAATGCTCATTATTAAAATATTTACCATTTATACGTTAGTTAAGTGATAATTTTAAGTTCGGTTTACATGTATTTCGATGTTATTTTTTTATAATTGGTATACAGCAGTGTATAATCTGGTACAGTAATAGCGTAGGATATGAATTTGTAGCATCCTCCAAAAGCTTAGCTCTCGTTAGATTTAGAGTCAGATCGACAACGGTTTGTGTTACGCACAATTTACAATGCCACGAACATTTTATATTTAACTCGGGAATTATTTTATATATTGACGATGTTTTTGTACGAACGGATGTATATTAAGCGATGTATTTTATATAACGATATATGTATGTTGTAACACCACGCTTTTTTGATAGCTTTTGACGTGTTAGTTTGACGCAAATTCGTTACCTGTACGTATTTTTTACCATTTACCAATCGTAATGAACGAAATGTCTAAAATGTTTAACGTAACGTTTGAAGTAATTCAATTGTATAGTAAGGCGGCGCGTATTGTAGTTGATAGTGACTACTACACTAATGAGGAGTATCGTAACATCGTGGCACACCAGTGTCATTGTACTTAGTTAGCGTTTAACATTTAGTCAAGAATTGAAATTAATAAAAACTTTGAGTGATCGTTGATCCAATGTAGATATTTATTTTTGTTATTGTATTGTACCCAAAATTACTATATTTATGGAAACATGATAGAATTTTAATCTTAAATGACGAACTCTGAAATATCCGTAGGCCGATCAGATCATTAGACGTAAGCGGACATGTAATGTTAGGAGTTTTCACCGTGCATGTTTAACTATATTGTTTAATGAATTTCCCTTTCATCGAAGCATTTAAACTGTGTGTAATTATAGTGTAAGTGTGGTACAGCTCCGTATGTAAAGTGCTCGTTGTGACTGGTCAACTGTTGAAGTTTGTATTGCGATACATACACCCGATAACAAACGCTCCTAATTGTGCTTATAGCTATAGTGACAAGTAAGTGCATAAAGGCAAGTTTCAATAAATCGGAAGTGCTATAATCTATAATAATCAAATATTTAATTAATTTAAGTTATGATTCTCCAATATTGTGGAAGATGTATAATATTTTTTACTAATAAATTTAATATTATATTTACAAGTTTTATTTGTTTACCTGTAATGAAACGATTGAAGCAACAATAATAATAATAATTTATTTAAAATAATAACATCACAATTTTTAACAATTACCAATTAACATGACAATAAAGCTAGTTCTAAAACACTCGATGATAAGATTCTTACGCACTGCAGCTAAGACAATACAGCTGCAGTGCATATGTACCTTTGTGCTTTATAATTAATGTCCGCCTCGAGGCACCACCCCCCTGTAGCTAAGTTCTGCTAACTCATGTTTTAGGAGATCTTTTTTTATTATGCTATTGCTTAGAGAAGCCCTGTGATGGCAGATAGGAAACTGAACAATGTTGAATGAAACGTGACAATATGCTTAGGTGTCTACAATTTCAACCCTACAGTTTTATGGCCATAGCCGATCAACTTGAAAATGTGAAATGATCAACCAGAAAACAATATTTTTAAATTCTTAATTTTTCTTCAACCTATCTACATTAATACATTAAATTCTCCATCTTTCCATTATCAATATCTTTTTTGTGGGTCGTAAACATTCTGTAATATCAACATTTGTTTTAGACTTCTACAATTGAAGTCCTTCTGAAACATGGGATCTGTAAAACCAAGCTACAGGGGCGTCTCATTGTAGACTTACACAATGATTACATGTGGCTTTAGATCAAATCACAGTATTATGTTTAACAATTGCATAAGTAAGCAATATGTGGTCAGCGTACCATTTACATAATGAGAGAAACACCATGGGCCCTCACAAGTACTTTATCCGTACCTTAAAATAACTAGTGTTTATTCTTACTACACTAGTATATGAACTTTGAGTATAATTGTGCTAGCTACTGCAGAATGTGACATCCATCTTTGATTCATGCGCTTGTTTATCGTATCTAAATAATAATTGTAAGGATCAGCAGTAGTAGGCACCTTACACTTGCTGTATCAATTAGACGTTGTAAGTTAGAGGTATTTTGAGTGAGGCGAGTTAACACACACAGATTTTGCAAAGATGTACCGATCACAACTAAGTAAGTAGATGGACTTTTCAACTGACAACAAAAACTCAAATTTATATGAAACGTTATAAGTATGATACAAAAGTAGGTTGCTGCGTTAGCTACCTGATGTATGTACGTAAACCGTACATGCTCCCGAAGGCAAAGGACGGGATGAGCATCCAATACATAAAAAATATATAAAGTATACTAAATGTAAAGAATAAAAAATAAAGTTGGTATAAAAGTAAACATTAACAAATAGAAATAAACGTGTGAACATAAAAAATAAAATATCAAAATGAAATAGTCTTTTCGGCCTCACGTCGCTAAATAGTGGCTCCCGGCCATGTCGTATTTCTCGCATTTCGATTTCCACTTGATTGTCGATTCCTCTAGGTTGTTGTCGCTTCCTTGTTTTCTTATACCATAGTTTCTTAATCAAAATCAAGAGGGCAAACGAAGCAGATCCTCCCAACAGCAAAGAAGGCACAGAATAAAAGTATACGTCGTGACTCGATATCTCTGGCTCTTGAGGTAGTCTTTCCCGCTCCTTTTGCTCAGTTATTTGGTTCTCTAAATGTTCGACGCTTGCTGCCGATGTATCCAATTCCTTCATATAGAGCTTTGCGTTGTTCCAACTTAGGTCAAATATATTGTCGATGGAGGCGTTGAGTATGGGTACTTCAACTCCATCTTCTTCGTTTGTTTTCAGGCATCTCTCTCTTCTCCTCTCTTCTGTTGTTTGTAGTTTCTTAAGAAGCTGGTAGGTTTTCTTGAAGTGGTAAAGGTGTTATTTTGATAGTGGGTCCTTTTACCACTCCAGTTTTCGTTTAACGGTGACCACTTGTACTAAACCATCTTTGCCGGGATGAATTTCCATCACTCGTCCCATGGACTATTTGCCAGGAGGTAGGTTAGTTTCTTTAATAAGTACGACATTTGGTTTAAGATTTTGTACTATTTCGTTCCACTTGCTTCTAGACTGTAGAGTATTCAAGTAGTCATTAGACCACGCCTTCCAAAATTGTTCCAGCATATGCTCCGTTAGTTGCCAACGTTTTCTGAAATCCTTTCTGTCGTCAGGCTCCGGTTGAGGTAATGTCAATGTAGCACTGCCAGTTAGAAAGTGACCAGGCGTAAGTGTTGTAAAATTCCTCTACATCTTCTGTTAGCGGACACAACGGCCTCGAGTTCATGCAGGCTTCTATTTTCGCTAATAATGTGATAAATTTTTTACAGATGAGTTTTTAATCACCAAGAACTAGCCGCAATTGATGTTTTAACGATTTAAATATGCCGCCTGCACTCGGCCAAGCAGGGGCGTTGAAGTGCCACTGAACCTCTAGTTTCCCAATCTCGTCAAAAAACTCGGGAGAGAGTAGCTTTTTGAAGTTTCTATAAATCCGTTCCATATATAACACCATTGTTGAGGTGGATTTACGTCTTATATTTTCTCTACTGTGTTGGATACGTATCTTTCCCATCTTGCTAGTTCTCCCTGAATCCAAGCTAGGACCACCTTGGAGTCACACCAACCATAAGCTGATATCTAATGCTCCATTACTGATTTCTTCACTTTGTCCATGGGCTGGGAAAGTAGTAGTGCTCCGCATAGCTCAAGTCTGGGTAACGATGTTTTTTGAATAATTGGCACTACCCTAGTCTTTGACACTACTAATGTGATCCTAGGGTTGCCTAAATATGACACAACCGTATGCCTTTTCACTTGTGTCGCAAAATCCATGTAGTTGTATAGTATTCTGCGTACCGCAAATCCAACAGTTTTTTTTTGCGGATGTAATTCTTCGTTTAGACGCCACCATTTGTTTTGGAACTCAGGAGGTAGTTCAGAATCCGAGTTTATTTTAGTTAGCCACACCCTTTGGAATAGTAATCTAGCTGACACAGTTATAGGTGGCACCTATAACTGGGCCAACCCAAGGGGTCGTATACTCTTGATATCTGTGATAGTAATTTCTTTTAGTCAGCTGTTTCTTGTTATAGTCTTCTAGGGTCCAGTTGAATATGAAAATATCGTCCACTGGATTCCAACTGAACCCCAACGTTTTCATTGAGTCGTCGCCTTTAAAATCAAATAAATGTCTGATGGTTGATTCCGCCATATATTCTTTTGGAGATGTTGTTGCTCGGAATGACACAATATGGAACGGTACATTTTCAATGTCTACTGTGTAGACATATTTATAACCGCGCCATTGTAATATCAATGCTTGGATGTCTTTTTGCAGAGTAGGACCCTTTTCCATCACATCATGAAGGTTGCATCCACCTATGGTTTTTTGTGAGGCATTAAAACCTGCTCTTAATTTAGTTGTAGTGGAATTTTCTCTCAGTACTCCATGATGCGGCAGGAAATTTTCACCTTTGACAGATGTCTGGTTCGAGAGCTTCATGTGACCTAAATCGATGTATTCATGAATGAAAACTTTATACATTAACACGAGTTTATGGTTAGGTACTCTCGAATTTCCTTTCCAGATGTAAAAATTGAGAGATTGCGATAGATTTTGTTTTTCCCAATTTTTCTTCGTATCCAGGAACTACTGGCATTTTCACAACGTATTTTCCGCTGTAATCTCTTTCAGTAGTCATTTTGTAGTAGGTTTCACACCACTCGTCCTTTGATGTGTCTTCATGTTTTATATGATATCTTCAGTCTCCCAAAATCTCTTTAAGTCGTTAAAGTCCACAAGAGCAACATGGCAGTTGAACGTTTCTAGCTTGCTGCATAAAATCCATCCTAAACCCGTTTAGGCTGATTGCTGATTGCTGTTTGAGCATTTCCCTTTAGGACACCCTCTAATATGACTTCCGAATAGATATCGGCTCCCAGAAGCATATCTACACTTCTTGATAAGTTCGCTAGCTTTAAGCCTTGTAGATGAAGCCAGTTCTTTTTGTCAAAAATTTTGTTAGGCAAGTCGTTTGTTATCATTTTCATTATTAGTGTTTGTTGAAAATTCAAAGTCAGTGCAACGTGATTTACACTCTAATTCTAGTCTTCCTTTGCAGTCTCCCGAAATAGTACCCACACCAGAAACCGTGGCGGTCAACCTTTTTCTAGGAAGATAAATGAGCCGCGTTTTCCGTGATGAGGTTTACTTGTGAGCCTTGGTCAAGCAAAGCTCGCAACGTTATAAAGTCTCCTGCTGAATTCTTTACTTGAAGTTCCACTGTTGTTAGTAAAATTTCCGTAATATTTTTAATTGATTAGTGATTCGAACTATGCTGATCAGCTGAAGCTGAAGGTTGATGCTGCCATTGTTGAGAACGTTGACTCATATTGTTTGTGTAAAACCTCGGTGTTAGTTTTTGCGCTGAATAATGTAATAGCGTATGATACGTTTTATTGAATTCTTTGCAAGTTTTGCTTGACGTGCATTCTGTTTCGATATGCTTATACAAACAGTTTTTGCTTATTTCTAAATATCCTTACTGTGTCATTTCTTTGCCGAATGTCCATATCGATAAACTTTGCACTGCATGAGCACGTGAAAACCGTTGCACAGAAGACATTTACCGAATGACGTATGATAAATTCTAGACGCCTTTTTCTATTCAATTCCGATGACAGCTTAATATAATTAAATTTGATCTTTTTGCTGAATGCTTGTTTGTGTTGATTTGAAGCATCTTTGTGGTAACCCTTTGCTGCTTGTAACGCCATAAATGTAGTCTCCAGGAACTCCCGAAATTCACCCAACTCTGGGACTTCCTTTGGGTGCTCTAAGTCTCTCGTGTACTCTGTAGGGTGGACTGAAAAATATTATTTTCATATTTTTTTATTCCTGTATTATCAATTATATTATTGATCTGTGGCCTAAGATGTATAAATCCAAAATTTCAGTCTTCTACGTCAGTATCTTCAGGTGGCGTAGGCGTACAGATAATGTAGCCTCTGTTACAAGCTTACCACACCGTTCCACTGCCTGGGTGTGGCAAGGGAACTTCTGATACTGATACTGATACTACAGTAAATTTTCCCCTGAAGAACTTACGTTTGTTATTTCTGTGGCAGTGTATTTCATTATCACTGGTGGCGTAGTAAGTTTTTGTGATTCACCAAACAGGGGAACGTAAATCTTTCCGAGTTTTAGCCATATTAATAGTTTTAGGTAGCCACAAGAACACTTAATTATCGGTAAGTAATCATTATGAAGGCAAGACAGGACTACATAAAAAGCGACAATAACATACTACCGTCAAAATTGTATTAACATCACTCTGGATTGAGGGTAAAGGCAAGTAGTAAAAATTTCATATTTTTAAAAATCTACCCGATGTGCGCCACCTGAAGATAAAGTCTCAGGCTCCTGATATTTTACATAGATGATGTGCTATTATAGGATCAACAATTAATAACAAAGGAAAAAAG
This sequence comes from Shargacucullia verbasci, assembly GCA_947562105.1. Lineage (NCBI taxonomy): Eukaryota > Metazoa > Arthropoda > Insecta > Lepidoptera > Noctuidae > Shargacucullia > Shargacucullia verbasci. Next base: position 5,454,696 of record OX387289.1, on the reverse strand, counting down.
AAATTGGGGAAAAAAAATCCATTTTCGCTCCCCCCTAGTACTCAGTGTAAGAGGTTGAGTCCAACTTCTGTGTCATCAGGTACACGATTATTGGATCCCAGCTTGATGTATTTAGACCGATATTATATAGGCCATTCATGCATTCGTTTATAACGACATGCATCTTCTTCAAGATGGTAGCATTAGCCTCCTGGATGGATGATAACTGCATCAAGGTATTCATTAAGTTAGTGAATTAGAGTATTTTGTTATCATATCGCTGAACAAGGATAACCCAACAAGCTTCATAGTTTTCAGCGCCGACTAAATGATGAACTAGCCGTTCAGGCTCTCCTTTCAACTTTCCAAGTGCTGCATTTTCTGTGACTTTGAAATATTCGCATTGTTGTGAATTGTCTCCAAAAACATATCTTTGAACGTAATCCACTGACTGTAACTTCCAATGAATTGCGGTAATTGAATCTGAGTTTTGGTAATTAACGCTAGTCCATAGTTTCGAATTGAGAGATATTTTCATAACATCGTATTGACGTTCTTTATTGGCAAACAAGTCGTTGTAAACTTCGTTTGACCCTTTCAAAATAGCTTCTAGCTCCCAGTGACAGTTTTCTACGATATCCCACTTGTTTTTCAGGACGCTTAGCTGATCCTCTAACTTAATTCGTCGATTGAATAGTTCCTTGATCTTGGCATCTATTCCCTGAGGAGGAGGGATGACAACTTCAGCCTGTTTTCCGTCACAGGCCAACATCCGCTGCAATATTTCAATCCTGGTGGTTTCGTACATATGTTTTGTTTTTTCAAAAATGTTCCCAGTAAAATAATGGATTCCTTTGTCCTCACGCTCAAGTGATGTGATGCTACGTCTATTGTTAAAGTCTTGCCAGAGATTTTCCAGTGACTCTAACCTTTGAGTCAAATATTCCTTTACTTTTCGCGATGCACTGTACTTTTGGTAGTTAGTACAGAGACGCTTGATTGACTCGAACACTTCGTTTTGTAAGTAATTTCACTCATCTTGATTGAGTCGATTAGTTAATCGAAAGTAGTAGTAATGTGTAGTAGTAGGTAGTAAGACGTAGTAGTATTGAAGAATACGTAGTTTGGCATCTTCTAGTCTGTAGGCCTCGGATTACCCGCATTTCACAATGTATTCCGGACACTGTAATAGTATAGTAGTGATAGTTGTTGTTGTTTGTGCGCTTGATTCACGAAGGTTTTCGTTGATTGCTCAGAGCTCTTGTACTCATTCTACGAATGTGCTGTGTGCTTCTCAACTTGATTGGAAAATCTACTTGTGGAAGGCCAGTCAGGCCGATTCGCTGTCGCTTCAAGAGACACAATTACCCCAAGCCATAAAATACTCGAAAGACCATTAAATGTAAGGGTCAGCAGTAGTACGCACCTTACACTTGCTGTATCAGTTAGAAGTTGTAAGTTACAGTAATTTTGAGTGAGGTGAGTTAACACACACAGATTTTGTAATACTAAAGTTTATTAGATGTACCGATCACAACTAAGTTAGAGTAAGTTTAAGTTGGATGCTAATCCGTGGTGTTCGTGTAAGTAGGTGGATTTTTCAACTGACAACAAAAAACACAAATTTATATGAAAAGTTGTTAAAGTACGATACAAAAGTAGGTTGCTACGTTAGCTGCCTGACGTATGTACGTAAACCGTACAATAATATACTGGCTTATTCTGAACGCATTTTCATTTAACCGATTATAGTAGCACCTTTGGTAACAATAAATACATTAATATAGCATTCAACAAAAAAATGCTTTTTTGCTATATTTTTCTCTAACACCTACATTTTATTATGATGCATGTGCAAGCTTTGTTGTACAAAACTACTGACTAATGATTGATGTTTAAGCGCTGATTTTTCAATGCCCGGATAAAAGTTATTTAGCTGTTAATTTGGAATTAGAACAGCTTTTGTATGGACTTATCAGGGGATTAACTTAACCAAGGTTTATCCAGCTATTGAAAAATCAGCACTAAGTAAATTAAAGTAGTAGTTTAAAGTCCTACTCTATTTTCGTTGTGCAAGTGGCTTTTTCTAAAACCTGGTAAAAAAAATTAACAATCTAAATAAATAAATAAAATTGAAACAAAAATAAAATGTTGCCATTCTTGTTCTAACTAGTTCTACTTTTTCTACTTAAAATATAATCTTAAAATCTTTTGAGTAGATTTTATCGTCATCACCATAACTCATAACACATGTTCCTTTAGATTTTGGAAGAAAGTAATCTATACTAATCTATACTTATTTTTTTTTTTATTAATTTTCATATTATAAATCTGAATAGTTTGTTTGTTTGGTTGAACGCGCTAATCTCAGGAACTACTAGTTCGAATTGAAAAATTCGAACAAGTACACAAACAGACAACAAAACATAACGCCACGACCAATAGGAGCAGAGCATAAATGAAAAATGTTATTGATGAATGTTTGTTCTGGCTAATCTCCGAAACAGCTACACCGATTGCGACTTGACTTTCACTGGCAGATATCTGATGCTATAAGGAGTAACTAGTACTTTTGTTTCAGAAAAAGAATTAGGCTCCACGCTAAAAATTGCATGAGTTCGTAATCCACGCGGGCGAAGCCGCGGGCGGAAGCTAGTTTAAACCATATAAACTTGAATTACAAAAGTCAAGCTGCCCTAACAACTTCGGCTATAAACTAATTGCTATTTAATAGCCCTAAATATAGTTGTAAAACAATGTTCACATATTTTTGAAATGTGCTAATTGTTTCCGGCTTGCTAGATTTTCGACTAACGGCATATTTGCACCATCTGCGTTAACGCAAATATAATAACACACATAAAATTGACGCTGTAATAATTGAATTCTTATACAAAAATGTCACCCAATACTTTTGTGAACAGGCTTTTAACGTGACAGTAATAACACCGTAGAAAAATCTAGCAAATTAGAAGACAATATTTGTTTAAATTTTTTGGTTTATAAGTGAAGAGGTTGCAAGGTTGCTAGCTATGATCTAGCACCACGAACCATTAACTAATTATTACAAGCACAAAACAAAATCAGGAAATTCGCGGCTTGAATTTCTAAGTAAATAAATAAGTACTTAGTTTCGCACCATTAGAAAATATCGTTACTATAGGAACTGTCACTATTATGGTAAGATTTGAACAGATCGCCGATTAACGTCATTGTTGTTGGCTATGGTCTATCTTTTATTCATTGAAGTTTGATGCAAATTCTTTAGGTCTGTATTACCCTGGTTACGCTCAAACTAAAATGTGTGTCCACCGATAGCCAGCATGATGTTCTCGAAAGCGATCCAGTTGATAAGCGCCCATGGTCCGAGTCGCATCCACAATGGCACGAATCCTTTGTACAATGATAATATGCCTTCATTCTTCACGGACTGCTGAAGACAATCGATCATGCCTCGGTATAATAGGCCTCTGGAATGAAATAATAGAGAAAAGTAACTAAATATGTGCCATTGTACCATTTTGTTTTTGGGACAAAAATAAAACACTATTTTGAAATCAACCTTTTATTTATGTAATATTGATCAGAAATATATTTTTAAAGAGCAACGTAACAGTCTTATATATTTTTTTTATATATTATATTATCAAAATTGAGCAGCGAACAAAATTGCAATATATGCACTAAATATGGAACAGATACTCAAATCTGAGCTATAGCCATACTTGACACATAATTATCTTTAACTTTATAATCTTTTAAAAAAATAACAATAATAAATGTTTTTCTTAATATAAGAGATCAAATCACTTAGGTGTATATAAAAAAATATTAAATTTATTATTATATTACTATTTTTCTGTTAAAATATTTTTTATTTGGCAGTGAAACATATTTATGTCATTTTTTTTTTAAAGTTGATGTCTTTTTTGCGTTAAGAAGAGCATTATTTTCTATTTTATGTATCGTATAAAAATAAGAAACTAGTTACTTCAAAGTACATAAAAACAATTCTAAAACCTTTTTCAAATATATAATTGGTAAAAATAAAATATATTTTGAAAACAAATTATATACCTTCAAAATGAGCCGTACTATAAATATGACACTGGGATTTTTTTATTTATATTAGTTTTTCTTAATGAACAAATCCAATGTTTTTAATGCTTGGGAAGTAATGGGTTTTCTCTTTTATCGAAACTATTATTTTGGAATTTTTATTTGTTTTAATTAAATCTTATACATTTTAAACATTGCAAATAGACGTATGCTGAAATCCTTCCTGAAAGTCTATTGCTTCTAAAAAACGTATGTTCGAAATGTAGTTTTAAGATCCAAGGATTGAATCTAATAACATTGTTTTCAGTAAGTCAGTCAATTTCTTCTTTAATATAAACATGCTTTTCTTTTATAAATATAGTATTTTCTTCTATTTCAATGTCACTGTTATAACTGTGATCATCACTGCCGCTATCACTATCTCCACTTGCGCTATCAGAAGAAGACGCTAAATTGTTACTCGTGTCTAATATAAATTGATCCAATCTATCATCAATAAGACCTTCTAACGTTAAAAATTCGTCTTCGCATTTGATAGCGTAATCCAAGAACTTGCGCCATTGGTCTGGCCCAATCGATGAAAGTTTTTCATTTACAAGCTGTTCAACTTTGATAATATTCATAGTATCATTATGTTTGCTGACGTGATATTTCACTTGCGACCATATATTTGCAAATGGGTTGAAATCTGGATGGTGCGCCGGAAGTCTTAATACTCGGTGTCCATGTGCCTCCATCTTTGTATCTAATGAGTACTTTAAATACTCATGTTTATGCCGCTTGATAATTTCATAGAGTTCTGGTTTAAATGCGTTTGGTTCAAAATAAATATTTTTTCGGGTAAGCCATTCACGCATGATCTCTTTCGTAGAACTGCTGGTAGGCGGCTTATCTTCTAATGTGCTATATTTGAAAGCATTACCCATAACCAAAACCGAGTTTGGTTGTAGATTAGGGATCAGATTGTCTTGCAACCATGTTTCATAGTTTTGTTTGTTAATCTCGTTGTGGTTATAATCTCCCGTGTGAGTTGACTGGTATACAAATAATGCATTAGGTACAAAACCGTTTGTCCCTCCAGCATGAAGTATAGTTAGTCCCGAACCTTTTGTCGGGTTCTTTACTTTCATTCCATTCTTGTCAGACCGCGCACATTCCGTCTGGGTTGAATATACAAAAGTCTCGTCACCATAAACAATGTTTCTGCCTTCCCGTCTACACTTTTTTATTTGTCTTAAATATTGTATTCTCAGTAATCTTATTTTATCTCGTTCAACTAATATTCTGCGGTTTGTTTCAGTTTTTGTTATTTTGAAACCCAGTTCCTTTATAACCTTGCGAAGAGTTTGTTTGCCGCTGTTAAAAAAATTATCTTCTTTGAATTTGTTTAAAAGCGCTCCTATTGTCACCGCTTGTTGATCAAGGAGGTGAAAATCGTATATTTTTCGACGTATAATTTGATAACCAAAATCATTCAATTCTAAACAATGGGTTTTATTTAATTTGCCTTTCTTGGGTGTTTTGAAGGAAGGTCTATTACAAATTCCAGGACCCAAATCTGCTTGTTCTTTTTCCTTCAAGATTCGTGTAATTGTTCTTGTTGAGACGCCAACAGCACGAGCCGTGCGTTGAATTACTTTCTGAAATCGTTCTTTACTAAACACTTCGTTTTTGGCATCTTGTGCTTCTTGTTTCATAAACTGGTGCACATTCCAAATTATTTCCCTCGACTGTGCTTCAAAAGGCCTTCCTTTTTTGAAAGAACTCATTTTAATTAAAGTAGGTACAGCACGGTATATTGGGAAAGTATTTTTTAATTTTTCACATTTTGTATTTGAGTAAGGTACGTGCAGTCACAACAAAGTCTAATCGCTAACTTGACAGTATATCGCGCCACGACGCCAGCCAAATCGAATGACCAATAGCAGCACAGTATTCAGACACGAAATCGTGGAGAATCCCGATTGGCCGATAGTGTTATATATGCCGCTCTTATAAAATGCGTCAACAGCGCTTCTGTAAGCATTAAATAAACGTTGACATTTTGATCACGAATATATGGCTCATGAATACGCATAAATATAATAGACGAAGTTTAGGTACTTACATTTTAAAATTACTTTTCCAATATAAAAGGACAAACAGTTGTAACCATTTTCAACAATTCGTATTTTTTTTTGTTTTGTTTTGAAATTTTAATTCATTATATCTAAGTATAGTATTTTTATAGTGTTACAAAAAGTAGTATAGTGTTTTAAAGTGTAGTTAGTGGTTAACCCGTGTTAGGCATTGTTATTACCTACGTGCGTAGTTTAGTTGCGATACTGCAAAAATGTTAGCGAATCCGTTTATCCTTCCATTTATCAGTTTATTCAATTTTCACAAGTTTAAATAATCTAGTTCCAGTCAGTGTATTTCATTTGACCGTGTATCGTGTACTGCGTCCTGCGCGCCTCGCGACTTTGACCTCATTCCTGTGACCTCGACCGGGTACATATACTTATAACGAATCTATTCACATGCTATAAATAGCAAGTCAAGACAAGCATTTCAAAGTAACTTTTCGACGACTTGATTATATCGACGAAGATCGGCGACGATTACGAGAGGGTGTTTACGATAATTCATTAGCTCCTCGAAGGGGCTAGTAAACAGTTATGTTTGATAGAATGTCAGTTGATTTGATGACATTATTTGTCCTATAAGTACCACCATACAAAGAATATTTTGAAGTGACGGTGGATGTCGATTTAGCCGGTTTAAGTTTTTTCATAGAACTAGTAGGTACCTAGGTATTACTCACTATAATTCACAGCATAAACGAATAACTATCTATATGCTAAGTAATATCGATTATGCACAAAAACTAAAGATTCGATTTTTTGTTCACGTCTCAAGACAATAAACAAAAAACAATGTAAAAAGTATCTGCAATTTGTAATCGACGTACTTAGATGGAGGTAATTGTTTTTTTTTTAAACTTCGTGTTTAATAAAAACGATGTAATATCACGAGATAGCGTATTTTACAAATTTGGTATATTGTTAAAAATATACATGTATAATAATAACCTCATTAAACTCTCTTTAATCTAGTGATCGCAAAGTGCACCTACTGAACGTGCGGTTTGATCGATTCCCAGTTCGGGAAAAAATACTGTTTTCGTGTTGTAGGTATATGGCAATTGTATTGCCATCCGCGAAATATAAGTGTATAGCCGTACCTAAGCACATCTCAGTCTAACAGGTAATACAGGCATGATGCTATGTGTATAAACTACAAATAAAAAACGGTAGGTACGCCTCTTTTCTATTACTTATCATCATTATTATGAAGAAAACTGAAACATCGCTTCTCCTTTAGGTTATGAAAGTATTGATTCGTTTTCACAAGGCTCCGCGTCTCCCCTTGTTTGGCGAGATGCCGGGAACAGCCTCCTAACTGTTGACGGTCCCTTAATTGATTTAATGAAACCTAACGACTGTCTAGACACTACTTAATTGCGAGGACTTCTCTATTCAAATTAAGTAGTTGGAAAATCGCAATAGATTTTTTTACAATACTGACTTACATAAAAAAAAAACCGGCACACAAAAAAAAGTGGTCAGTACTTTTGATCAAAATCCGAATTTGAGGTCGGTTTAACCCGTACTCAAAATTTTGAACCGAAAAAACCGCTGAAAATCGCTAAAAATAGCAAAAAAATGCAGTTATGCAAGCGAGATTTTTTTTTACGATTCAGCGCATTGAAATACCTCATAAATATACATTATCTAGTTCGTAAAAAAACCGCGCATCGCACAACTGCATTTTATTACTATTTTTAGCAACTTTTAGCGTATTTTTGCAATTTACTCAAAAAATTTGGGGTGTTAAACCGACCTCAAATTCGGATTCTGCGCATCGAAATACGTAACCCTAGATGGGTCTGGTCATGGTATGGTAAAAAAAAAGTACAAGCCACTTTTTTTTGTGTGCCGGTGATATTAAAGTGTAAATAAGGAGTATAAAGAATATAGTTTTATTCCTTAGAGATACGGTCCACATAACTTAACATACAAATATAAATGTTTCCAACTCATTTCCCCTGCGTGGGCATCGGAATATTCAAAAGGTTTGTGTGTCTAAAAGGATTCAACTAACGATTCTATAGACCTATTTTACTAAACTTTAAACATTCCAATTTAGTTGTAAAAGTCCTTTGAACACAGCTCGGTAGCTGACTACCCAATGCCCCATGTGTTACACAAACAAACGAGATTGGGTGTCAGTCACTCGTGACATCCACATGACTCAACTTTTTCTTTGTTAAAACAAGTAGGTGGATGTTGACACCGATACATTTTAGTACTTATACAATTAAGTAGAAGTCTTGTTCAACATTTTAATATGTGGAAGAGATTTTTATAAAGTGTCCGTAGTTTTAAGTTTTTTTATTTATATACATACAAACAACGCCTTTGTATCATGTGGGTGTAGCAAAAACAATAGAACACTACGAACTCCCATAACGCCTGTCCCCAAACGGAGTCGACAGAAGTGAGAGTGAGAGTGTTTTCCACCCACATCTTGCGTATCTAATGGAACATAATGAATGCTCTTTAACATGAACTACTGCTAAGCCGGTTTTTAATTTAATTTAATTTTTTATTTAATTTAATTTTTTATTTTTTCGTCTCAACACGTTCCGACTTTATAATCGGACCTAAAACCAATGAAGTGGCCAATAAACAAACGGTATAAATACCTTCCATCTTTCCCGACGGGCTGATTCATGAGTCTCGTCTTAAGCACGTCAGCAGGAGTGCCGAGCACTGCAGCCACGAAGCCAGCATTGAACGCCGCCGCCCCGTGCACCCCCAGAGTGTCCGTCATGCCGAACTCCCGTATCAGGAACTGCTTGGTGTAGTCGTACGCAGCTAGGTCCCCCATGTTGACTAGTGCAGCCCGTTGCACGTTGGGGATGGCGCCTAGAAAATAATAATGAGATCATTATTATTAACAGTGTGTTAAAGCCTGTATCGTTGTTCTAGTGGTCGCAAGTACGGCTGCTGAGCATGAAGTCCTGGGTTTCTATTAGAATATTCTCAGTAGCAGCCTGTAGTTTGGGATTCTGCCCGGTAGATGGCAATAGGTTCGTCCCTTATTACGTGGATTTTAATAATGGCATCGGCGAATTTTGGGTTCCCAAATAGCAAGAAACGGCAACGCGGCAGACCCAGAAAAAGATGACGTGATGAGCTGGACTTGCACCTGAAGGATTGGTCCCAAGTCACAACAGACCGGGAAAAGTGGAAAGAAGGAAGGGAGGCCTTTGCCCTGCAGTGGGACTGTACAGGCTTATAATGTCGGTGTACAATGATACCTCCCTGCCTAACCATTCGAGGAATACAGACGTGTTGGTATGTTATATTTACATTGCGCGCAAGATATTTGAGCAAAGCTAAGTGATTTTCAACGAGATTCTCTTTTCCTATACCTAAGTATTTATATCAACGTCATTGCAAAAACAAATGCGTTGATGGTGTCTACATATCCATTGCAATATTTTGTGCATATTTTCCCAAATGAAAGTAGAGATTTCAATGTGATAGAGAGCCTGCGTCTATTGTTTCCTCGGCTTTATCGGGCACGTTTCCAACCCCGGATTAAGTCTGCGAGTGCCTTAGATCAATACCAGATTATTGAAAACCATTGCCAATTGACTGGTACAATGGCTACAGTAATCAAAATGTTGCAGTATAGGTAGGTCATTAACTAACAGGTCATTAATTTGTAATGGCCAAAACTATAAGTAGATCAAAAAAGTTCATAAAATAAATGATGACACCAATAAACTATTTTTTTTTTGTGGCACATGATTCTATTACCCGGACAGAATGGTCTTCAGCCAGTGTCAAGTGGGGACACCAATAAACTCTTGTTACCATCAGTCATTGTATTCTAACTGTCATAAAGCAGTATTCTATTACCGAAAAACACGTTATTAAACACGATATCGTATCTACTGTCAACAAACACGCGTGCGAAAGTCAACTAAATAAAGATAAACGATCGGTGAGTCACACAGCGAACGTAAATAATGTTTGAACAAACAATACATCATTAATATTAACTAATATAGCATCACGCGTGTATTACAATAAAGCATTGGCAGGGGTGTTTTGAACATTTACATTTCGTAGTGCCGTTAATAAGTCACATGAAATAGTGGGCGAGCCCATCAATAGGGCACTGTTCTAGATTTAGAGCTACTACTGAGAATAAAACCTAACACTGACTGACGTGGGCATCGAACCCAGGAACGTGCGCTCAGATGCCGTCATAATATTAACTAAGTAGGTACCTGCATAGTAGGTTTTTAGTTTACATAAATAAGTCAAATGATAATACACAATACCCGTAATCATATGAAAATAATTACAATTTAGGAATGGTACTAAAAGTCGATAAGAGAGTTTAACAACTTCAAACATTAAAAGTTATCATAGTTCAGCGGTAGATATTTTATCGTACAGGTAACAATAATATACCTTTATTAAAAAGAATAAGGTTCAAATTGGAATGGCTTACCCGCTTTCGTGAGACAGAATTTCAATAAGGAGATATTCAAGGCAAAATTTAATAGGGCATCAGACAGCGGTGAAACAAAAGCCGCTCTTTCAAAATCTTTAAAAGATAGCAAATCAAAAACATATCAATACTTTGTGAGGGCTGGTCCTTTTGGAGGACATGAAACTGAGAACCCAGACTATAGCAAGGAACTAAGGTTGTTGTAGTTCAACAACAGTATTAAGAAAGCAATTACGGTAACCACAAGACATACTAAATTATCTTTCGTGAATGTGAAACTGTCGTAAGTATACTGTAGACATGGAAAAAAGGAGACTTTAGCCTGTTTTTTGTAGGATTAGTCTGGCCGTTCATTAATTGTAACATTTATCCACTCATTGCTGAGTATCGGCCTCCTTCCTCTTGGTTAGGGCACATAACAAAATTCCTGACAATGTCTTACCTCTCCAGAACCCCAAGATCCCGCTCTCAGCATACAGCATCTTGTAGCAGTCCCTGCAGTTCTTGAACCGCAATGGCTTGCCCTGCAGGACTCTGCGGCCTTCAGCCTGCATCTGTACCTTCACCAGGTCGGCCGGAGACGCGATCAACTGCGCCAGAGAACCCGCCCCAAGTCCACCTGCCGAACTTCGTGACAATTATGTTACGTTGTTGCTGAGTCTGTCTGGTACATAATTTATCTGTAGCATTGGTCAGTAGACCTAAGTTACATCATCTAGATAGTTTCGTTGTAAATGTACACATTAAATGATTGAATGTTTAGCCACCTGGTTGCAGGCATCTGGTTACATTACCGCATAAGCCTAGACACAGAATTTTGGAGAGGAAAATATTATTGCATGTTTTTTTTTAATGCGAACACCCCGAAGTGTTCATTAATCAATATTTTTTTATATGAATTGTGTTCCTTAATACTAGTTAGTATCGTTTCAAACTTAAAGAGTACAGACTATTGAGGTCCATCAGGAAAATGTTTTATTATAGGAAAATATTTCAGTGATTATTATAATCTGATCAGTCGGTCAGTTGACGACACGGTTGGCGCAGTGGCTAAGCGATTAGCTTTCTACGCTACGTGTCGCGGATTCGATCCCCGTATGAAACAAATATTTGTATTATCTACAGATAGTTGTTTCGGGTCTGGTTGTGTGTGCATGTGACGTATGTTTGTAAACTGTACCCATGATACAGCAGAAACTTTAGTGTAGTGCAACGTTTTTTAAAAGAAACCCTCTGTCAGGGCCAATTATCCCGTCAAAGAAATATACATTTTTTTTAAAGTAGAGGGTCTATAGTTGTGTACTACCTAGATATGAGATATACTTTTATGCGCTCTAAAGTAGAAAATGTCGTTATGCTAAGCCTCACGGATGGAAATTTAATGAAAGCGGATCGGCTTAGTCGAACGTAATACGATAGGCATGAGGCTTTCTCATTAATATTCCGTCTATAGAATAAAAATAATAATATTAAATACTCTTTACGTTACCTACTCTAATAATGAAAAACGTGACATAATTTGCTCTTATCCCAATATGAATATGGGTCATTTAGATCATGTTTTTATGCACTACTCAACTGTTTTTCATTCATTTTTTTTATAGGCCCAATTAACTTAAGATATATATGTCTATGGAATCAAAGATATCATTGATTCCATAGACATATGAGAATCATACTCATACTCAATATATTTATTCCGTCCCAGAATGTATGTACTTAGGTGGTAAAATTAATCATGAGAAACTATTGCGGACCCTGTCGAGCACAGCAAAGTAGGAGAGAAGAAATACTTTATTTTTCTTAAATCTAATAGTTACATTATTATTATTATTTATACTTCGGGGTGTTGCATAAATAAATGATCGGGATTTATCGTTTAAATATTAGTTTATACTGTAATAACATTTATCTAATAGTAACTTTTTTAATTTATGTGTGAATATGTTGAATTTTTTCTCACCTTTAATGGTTTCTGGTACATTATTAGAAAAAAATTGTAGACATAACTGATGGGCTAGTATCGTGTATTGTTAAGCGGGATTTTGGCAGATTTAACCGTGTTTTGTTACGTAGTAAGTATTTTGTTTGTATGTTTTTTCGTTTTGTGTATAATTATTGGTGTTTATGTGTAAATTTACATATTTCCAGTATATAGATGTAAGGTAGGGATAATATGTTGTGTTTTATGAAGTGGGGTTTGCAGCTATCTATTTGTTGAATGTTTTCTAAGATTCGAATTTCTGTTGAACTGTGAAAAGCGCAGGAGCCTCTGTACTATTTCCCCATAGAATTATGCCGTAACTAAGCCATGCATAAGTATATGCGTAGTAGGTAACGAGCGTAGTTTGTAAATTTGTGGTCTTTTCTACCTCACGAAGAGCAGATTTATATTGAGAGGAGTTTTTTGATGGGGATGAAAGTAATTAATTTAGTTTTATTAAAGTTGATTACAAGATTGAGTTCGTTCATCCAGGTCTACTGTCTTTGTTAATATAGTGTTAAGAGTACTGTTTAAGTTTATAGTATCATGGCAAGAGTTAATAATTCTATTGAACCCTTCAATTGTTTTTGCGGTATTGAGGCGTTGATTAATTATTTTTCTTTCAGATCGAAAGTATTGTATTTTGTTGATTTTGTTGTTAAAAAATTCTATGGCATTTGCCTCGAATCCCATCATTTTAACAAATTACAATAACATTTTTATTTTACAATTATGGTAACCTTAAGGAAAAATAATCTATTCTGTTACAAAATGTATGAGTCATCATGATGACTATCGTGACATTACGTGACACTATAAAAGGGAATATTCGACTGCGATATGGGACATATTTTTCTAAGTATTGACATACTAATTATGATAACATTCTGACTGTATGCGTATAGTAATTGCCCTACCCAATTTATGTTAAAATTTAAGCATCAAACCAAAAATATAACAAGCTCCTCACCTACAGAAGCGATTCCCAAAGAGACTTTCCCGTTTTCATCTTTTAAGGCATTTCGGAAGTGTTCGTAGAAGATAATGCGACAGCCCGAGTAGATGGCATGGCGGTGGAGCATAGGCATCAGGCCGCTCCATAGCTTGAATACACCTTCCTCCTTCGCTATGCCCACAGCTGTTCTGATCATCCCGCGGTTCTGCATCTGGGGAGGAAATATTATAGGTAAATGGATGCTAAAGGGAATCCTGCTTCACATTAGTTTTTGAAGTTAGAATGTAGATTTGTTCCTGATTAGAAACGAAAGTCTTCGAATTCTGCAGTCAATGTATACGCAAAAGTTTGAATTTGTTAAATGTACGTAATTACCTATGTACGTAATTTTAGTAATAATGACACAGCGAACTGTAGTCTGCAGAACAGCTAAATGCAGCATAATATGGTAAGCCACAGTTATTGCTAACACACTACTGTAAATAAATGATTTAAAGGAACCATCATGTGCTCGCTTTTAAATTAATTGCATGGTTTTGTACGAAGCATGTTGAGACTCTAATTTTGTTTCTCAATTATTAGTGTACTGAAGTTCTCTGCTTTAGAACCACCTGCTTTTCGATCGCGTGCCTCGCCAAGTTACATAAAGTCTCCAAGTAGCTACATGTAATGTAGCATAAAACGCGCAATTTATTCTCTTTCACATAAACCCAGACCCGCAGCGAAACTCCAAGGAGTTCAGTTTCAAGATAATATTACAGATTAATAAGATTCGTTTTATACTGGTGTCTGATACCGAGTTTTAAGCCTTTTAGTTGCTAATAGGCTTTCACGTTCTCTATAATTCCATTACATACTGTCGACTGGACTTTTATTCTTTCCCAAAGTTGAAATAATATGTGTGAAGTACTACTGAAATTAAGTGAGCAGATATTTAGAAAACGGCCGCCTTCCAGTTGTTTTCTTTTTTGAAACCTACAAGTACTTGAGACACGTTACTCGAAGACAGAATGTCACCGCGTCACCGTCACAGCACCTCAAGGTTTTGTTGATATCCACTCACTTTCATTGTTGGTAAATCACTTGTAGTAATCTCTTATCACATCGCCCATTTAGTACAACATTGACGTAAACGTATTTGTTTCCAAAATACATTTACGTCAATGTTGCACCAAATGAGCGACAACATCTCTTATAATAAGACGCGGTGATAATTCGTACTATGACGTTATTTAACAGGGTGAATAACTAGTGCAATTTGAAATGCACGGTATTTGAATGTATTTAAAAGTTGGTGGCACCAGGCTACGGCGGCGTTGGCTCTGGTCGGTACTAACCTAATACGCTTGGACTTCCTCACGCCTCGTTACATGTGTTTACTGCTTAATCCACTCCAATTAGTTGGATTATGACGTCATTGTATTATATGACAGGTTATCGACCAAAAGGAATTAAACTGTCAAATATTCATTAGGAAATTGTTTCATTCCATGGTAGATTTTGGTATGTTTGAAAACCTGACTGTGTGTATCTAGATACTCTGTATATTAATACGCTTTCAACGAATCAATGGTAACAAAAAACTTAGTTTTCAACATTCGGATTCGGACCTTTTCCTACTAAGTATAATTCTTAATTATTTTTTTTGGTTTGCTTACTGTCTGTTCTTTATTTCATAGAAAAATGGCTAATAAAAGCCCATTCTTTATTGTATTGTTAGTTACTGGAAATGTTACATACGCAAAAGTTTGAATAATCCGTCATTATATATAGAATTCCTAGGAAATGTATATAATATATAAATTCAACAGGAAATGTGTAAAAAATAAAAATTGTACATATTTCCTAGAAATGTCATACATTTTCTGTAGAATATACATAAAAATAATCCCAGAAATTGATTACTCCAAAAGTGAACTCCAACACCGTAAAATAGTAGTGGGTTGTTGTCGAATTTTTGACGAATCGCATTTTGACGAAAACGCAATCGTTTTTGAAACTGGTTTATCTGGTAATAGATTATCGACCTTATTTCGTTAACGAAAAGCTCACTTTTCATTGTACTATTAGAGAACGGTTTTGAGATGAGACGAGAGTGATAGTTGAGTCACTGCGTTCTCGACTGTATTTTCTTAGTCGTAAAGCAAACAAGTTTAAGTTTAAGTAGTTAGAAGACTGGTTTGTGCAACGAAGACTGTTTGGACGTAAAACGGCTCTAACGTCGCAGAATATAAAATGGTCTTTGTAAACCGTCGAAAGACGATGACGATGCGATGAGTGTGATAGTTGAATCATTGCGTTCTTGACTGTATTTTTTTATTCGGAAAGTATAAAATCGCGTCAAGAATTTTGAAGACTGGTTTGTGCAACGAAGACTGTTTTGACCGAGGACGTAAAACAGTTCTATCGTCGTAGAACAGAAAACGATCTTTGGAAAGGGTCCTTTGTCGCAACGCCTACCTCTACCTATAACGCTTTTATAAACATTACTAGTATAGTCAATCAAGATGAGCTGGAACTTTAAGAAATGTTTCTAAAGATATTCGTGCCTTGGTGGGCCACTTTCATCTATTGTAGTTAATAAATACCTTGAATCCATGTTTAGAGGCGGCAACTTCATTCTGTATTTGAAGTCTTGTCTTTGTCAAGTCGAACGGGTAGGTACCTGCGAAAAAAGCATAATTAGTTAGTAGTAAAAAAAAAAATTATTAATTAATCATATAGGTACCTACCTAAAAAAAACCTACCTAGTTAAAACAAATTAATATTCAAATACCTTACTAGTAATTACAGTCCATTCAAACGAGCAGGATATAAGGTAATGAATGGCGACTATAACAATATTTTACGTATAGATAATAATTGTCTTCAATTACGTTTGAAGAGAATGGTTACTACGGTTAGGTTCAAGGGAACCTTACTACTATTATAAATGTGAAAGATTGGATAGATGGATGTTTTTTACTCAATCTCGCCAGAACGGCAGAACGGATCTGGATGAAATTTGGCAAAGAGATAAATTATAGTCTGGAATAGCACATAGGCTACTTTTTATCCCAGGAAAAATATACAAGTTCGTAAACCACGGGGGGGAAGCCGCTGGCGAAAGCTAGTTATGATATACAATGGGCAGATACTACCTATTTTACTTATATTTGACGTCAGAGAGAACTAGTCGTCCACTAATATAAGTCGTTTAGTCTTAGCTTAGTTTGTAATAGATTTTATTTGGAATGAAAGCTACTTATATGGATTATTATAGTCAAAGTTTCATGTGTTAGCGATTCTAGAGGTAGGTAGTCACCAAACGGCTGTGCAGCCGAGCGGTGACGTTGGTTTTTGACAGCGCGGAGCGCGGGAAAAGTACTTGGCAGTACCAAATGGGGATTCGGAGAGTAGGCCTCGGTAGTCTTAGATACGGTGAAATAAACTAAATTACACAAGTAAAACGTAGTATTGTATTGTGAACCGTGATAATATCAAGAACTGTATAATGTTAATGTATGGAATAGACATCGAAATGGTTGATAGAGAGATAGCTGTTTTCTTACACATGTAGGTAAATTATTGATTTTCTTCAATTAAAATTCGAACAAAAGATTAGTTAATTATTGACTATTTTAAACTTTCTTGGTGTTATATATCTATATTATAACTTACACTTATTTATGTTTTTTATGATCCTGATAATTCGAGGTTGTTGCAACCTAAGCGACTCAAGAATGTGGGTGGATGGACAACTTATTCTGTGTAGAGAAATATGTCTGTATGTGGCTTTTCTGAGTAAAAATATTATCTGCAGAACATTAGCACCACTTGAATTCAGTTTACGGTATCTACTTCAGCTACTTCACTGTAAAAGCTTTGAGCTTGAGGGGTGCTCGAAATCGAGTTGTTTTTAATCCTTCTGCTAGATAAGCTCTTCTTTTGTCGTCGCAGCAAAGGCAATTAAAGGGAATAGCTATTTTTTAATCGAAGTTTTCGTTATATTCTACTGTATTTTGTGTAAAGTTTACAAAAATACCCGTACATGCACACGCACATTGACCCGGTACAACTGTCTGTATTTGTGTCCTGAGGTCGAACCCACGACACAATTTACAATTTATGGCACTGCAATAATTGTGCTGTCAATCGATCATACCATAGTGGAAAGATAGCAGCATATTTATCAATGGTGATATTGATAAGTGCGCCAGAAATTACTCGTGAAAATTTATCTTTGACCAGGTGGCCAAATATGTTGTACAACTAGTAAGTAACTATACTGTTTACCTGCTTCTGCGCACCAGGCGCCGAGCACGGCGACCATGTACCTCACTGGTATGGAGTCCCTCACCGAGGGCGTGGCGCGGTCGATGTTGCGTATTACCGGCATGGTAATCACCTAGCGACGTCACCTGCTCTGCCCATAATACCTGGCGATATTAAGAAGTCATTTAATACTAAACCTACTAAAGCAGGAGTAACTCTGGAAATCAGCCTTTATAGGAAGGAGCGATGGGAAGATGAGGATGATGGTAAAGCAAGTAATAAATCCTCAAATAATGAATTTTTATTTTCTTCACTCAATAATATGTTTCCCTCATAGCAGTCTGGAAGTATCTAGTTGGTTTGCTTAAAATCTTGGCTGCGCGCTTGCTAACGACTGAACCAAGAACAAATTCGCTAGGATATAGAATAGTTATTAGGAGTATATCTATAGCTAGTACTCTAGATACAAGTTCGTTGTACTATTAAAGTCTGGTACGGTTAATGATACCTAACTAATGGCCTCTTATTCAACTTTTTGCTATATCCTCTTATACGGACGGGGAAACAACATACTTATGTGGAGCATATGACTTGTTAGCTAGCTTACATTCAATTCATCGGAACATCCTGTTATAATTGACCGTATTTTAAATGTTAATTCATAGTTATAAATAATATGTAAATAATAGCCTGTACAGGCAGGCGTATTCTCACATAATTATTAATCTCTAGGTGAGTACAATAATCTCGAAGTAATAGCATAGAATAAATAATAGTAGGTACTATGTAATAATGTTTTAGAAAAAATAGTATTACTTAATAATGTACCAACATATTATCAATCAAGCAAACATAGTACATTTAATATAGTACATTTTTAAAGAATTTCATATTTTAGAATCGCATTAGGAATGCGGTCAGCGGAACCACAATTTCAGAGAGGCCGAATAGTTGTCGGCCATATTATGGTACATTGAAAGAGAAATGAGCATCGAAAAAGTCTATTAAGGCCGTCACCACTTTATAATTCAGTTGTCAAATATGCACGGTTATAAAACACCACGGCTGATGGTGCCTTCAACATGAAAGCACATTGATTTACGGGCGATATTTCCGACACAATCGATCATCGCACGCAGCTCGAAGGCTGAACTAATGGTGTACTTTAATGAGAATGTTAGCGCTAAGCTCGGAATACGTTTAATTTTTTATAAATCAAACGAATCTGACTCATACAGGATCGATGATTCAATTTTAAATTAATAATTTTGTCATCGATAGATGTAAGTCAATTAAAATTATAAACTGAATTCCATTGGTCCGAAGTTGGAAATAAGTTATTTACCCTTCCCAATTTTCAACTTTCCGAACTGAATACCCATGAAGAAAAATTTATTAAGCAAAGATTATTAGAATAATTTTTGCTTGTATTAGGTATAGAAACTAATTCACCTCAAATGGAGTAGATAGGAATTATTCAGTAGTTAATAGTATTGCCCTTGTGTCGAATCGTCTAACTTTCCGGTCGGTCGGGTAACTAAGCAGCTGTTATCAAGGAGGTTTTATCTATCAATAATAAATTACTCAACGATACGCAGAGATCAAGTGAAAGGTTCACGGAACGAACCTACAACCAGGGTTCAAAGAGCAACGCATTGCTACTGCTGTTTTTTTACAGTGCTGTTAAATTAAGATCGTATGCGCATATAAGGTTTGTTTTTTTATATTTGTTAAATAATTTAAGTTAATACTCTGCATTATGCTTTCAAAGCTTGTTTAGGCGGAAGATATTTTATTTTGTGGTATTATATTCGCAAGTATAGCTTTATATTCGAGAATGTGTAAATTAAAACAGGTATTTTGGAGTGATCCAATTTTCTTTGTATATAGGGATAGCATTATGCAAGTGTATTTAATTAACTAGCAGATGTGCAAGTATCATGACGATGACATGATCTAACCTTGTTATGTCAGCGTGACAACGTGTTAGTAATATATCGGGACAGTTAGGAACTAGTTGTTCTTAGTCTCTCTTTTTATACAAAGTATAAAAATTAGACTTGAGATTGATAGTATCAGTACCTATGTACGAATGACTAAGGACAGAACTCATCCAGTGAATGTAGTAACTCATTATATTATAACTCTGTGTACTATTATTGTTTCTTTTCATTTATTGTTATGCGTGTCTATAATAAATAGTTTTTCTTTCTTTCGTCTAAGTTTACAGTTTAGGATGTACTAAAAGGATTTGACCAAAATCAAATCAATGAATTCTGCTCGAGTCGGATTAAGAGGCTTTATGTATCATGTAAGTGGTTTAATTAAGTAATTAAACGTACGTAATATAAGAAAAAAGATTTCCCCTTTTTTTAATTTCCTTCTTATGCTGAAAAAATAAGCTATAGAAATCAAGTTTTTGTCTAAAAGCTAAACCAACCAATGTGTCAAGGACTTTTACCTACTCAAATTTGCATTTGAGTTGCTTTTAAAATGATTGAGTAATCAATCAGTGTTCCAGAACGTTCCTGTAGGCCATTCACAGAAGATGGAGCGCGTCTTGATAACGATAGCGCCCCCGGTCACGCTATGCATAAACTACTAACACAACACTGAGTGATAAACATTGGCCCCCGCTACATTATTCAGCGGTATTCAGTTCTACAAAACGGACTAAGGCCCGAGTTCACCGACAAAGTAACAGAAGTTTAAAAGAAAATCTACATAGGCTGTTTAACATACATACGTAGCATCATGCCTGTATTCTCCGAAGAGTTAAGCAGAGGTGTACTGTACACCCAAATTTCGCCGATGCCGTTATTGAGTCCCAATTAATAGGTGGCGAACCTAATGCCATCTTCATATTCATTCATTGCCAGTTCCATACTCGATACTGCTACGCACTACTCTACTACTCTATATTCACGCTTGCCAACAAGGGTGTTTAACATCTGTTAAGTATATCGTCCATGAACATAGTATTAATATAGTTATTTTACTAAGTAATTTAAGAGAAGGGGAGGCACGAATTGTAATCCCTGTTTTACTTAACGTTTACCTTAGTCGTGGTGCACCTGCCACATGCCAACATACCGGCACTGGCAGGTGGCGGGGTAACAATCCAATTGAAAGCCCCAATTATGTGAGAGAGCGAGTACTCAATAAACGCGTTGTTATAATAATATAGGTCACACCAATCTATAGGACCTCTTCCGGTTTAATTTATATTCGCTAACTTGAAACATGATTAGTGATTTAATATTATGATAGTAATTTATTACATTTTTTACTGTAGTTACTCATACTCTTATTTTGTTTAGCTCTTATTAATTATATATATAATATTAATCAATATTCACGTTTAAAGTGGAACGGAAGCGGCCCAAAAGATTAGTGAGGATTGTATGCATTCATTGATTTTTAAAGTAAGAATACGAATCCGAACATTTATATCTAGACTTTATCGCACTGCGATAGCTTAAATGTAATGTTAGGGTAAAGGATGATAAAATACTCGTTGTCGTAATAATCTATGAGAATTAACGAAGCACAGATTACGCCTATGAGAACGTCGCGAGTGCCTTAGTCATGATGAAAAAAGAGAAGGTGTTCAGGAACGGAGGCTTCGGTAAATTAAATAATTATTCTTGATTTTGTTCACGCTTATTTCTAGATGGACGAATAAAAAGTTTTTGAACAAGTAACGAATGTGATGTCAATGTAAGGTTCTTGAAAAAAGGCAATAGGCAAAGGCAAAAATATCTATGACAGCTAACAGCAATCAAGTTGCAGTTGACCGTTGTTACTGGGTTGCACAGCGGCGACATTCCACCGGCCTTGAAAGCACCAGCTTCCAACGGTGGTGCATCCAACGTCTCGAGGTGCTCCGGTTGCAATGTTAATGGACATATCATCGAAAATGCTCTTCTCGCAGTACCAGTAGTAGTGCAGATGTCAGCAACCTCCGAAAATATCTCGGTAACACGATCTGGTTGCGGCATGTCTGCCTTCCTTAGTCAAAACTAAGCTGCCCAAAGCAACGTCGTTTTGTTGTGACTTCCACTTCGTTCTTGTTTGAAGCTCTGATACGTATTCTCTGGACCACCGCCGCCAGAACTGCCGGCGTAGCTGCTCGACGCGGTGATAGCGGGTCAGTCAGTCTTCCGCTGGAGGAGCCATTAGCGGTCGGCCAATGAGGAAGTAGCCAGGAATGAGTGGAGTTAAGTCGGTAGGATCAGGAAATATAGGTGACATCGGACGGAAATTAAGAGCTGCCTCTATTTGTGTGAAAACCGTGCTTAGTTCCTCGAACGTCAACCTGGCATGCCCAAAATGCGCCTAAGATGATGTTTACATGACCTTATTCCACTCTCCCAGACACCACCAACTGGAGTGAATAGGGTAGTATGAAATTAAACTGAATACTATCATTGGCAGCGAAATCAATTATATGTCGAGAATTATTTTGTAAGAACATAGAAATTTCCTTTATCGGCGCCTACGAAGTTTCTAACTTTATCTGAATATATAGCATTGGGTTTACCTCGTCTGCTAATAAAACGTTTAAGCGTCAAAATAAAGGTGACAGCACAGCTCGAGTAAGAAAACATATGAAAAGGCATACATAACATTTCTCCAACTGAGCGCCTCTGACTTTTCGATTTAATATCGTTAGTGATCCGGCATAGTCCACGCCGGTTCGTATAAAGGGAAATCCAGAATCCAAATGAGCCGATGGCATGTTTCCCATACAATCATGGGAAATATGCCATCGGGTTAATGTTTTACCTCTGAATCGCTTACACGGACTACTTTTCGGACTAGATTCCTATCTCTTAACAACCACCGGGTTTCACGTAGACTAGACAAAAAGAGCTGAGGGCCGGCGTGAAGTAGTCGTTTGTGTTCATATCTAACCAACAAAACCGATAATGGATGTTACTACACAAAAAAAAAATAAGGTGTTTCTTATTATAAAACATCTGGAATTACAAAGCCGACCCCCAACACTAATTATTTTGATTCGAAATTTGTTATTGAAGCACTCGTATAGGTCAAGAAACGATTATCTTTGCGCGAATCTAACTAACATTTGCTGCGAAGCAGTCAACTCGTCAACAGTTAGAGAACCAGCTTTTTGTATTGACGTGCGACTGCGCTGGGTAATTTTGCATTTGTAAGTGTCCTGAATGTAAACAATTGGTTACGTTCAGGACACCCGTTTGTTGAGGTGATTTTATTCTATCTTTAACCGATTAGTTTAGAAAATGGTGACATGTATAAAGTGCGTGTTTTCCGTTACATGAAGGACAATAATAATTAACATGTTTATCAATGTTATTGTTTGACAATTTGCTCTTAGAACTTGTATTGCTTGTTGATACATAACTGTGTACTTCTGTATTATTTTTGTTCTGAGAAATTTTATGCTCATTTACAATATTCAATGGTTTGTTTTGCAACTTATTATGATTTGCATTAATCATGTCTGCTTTGTTTCTAAGGAATGAGAGCAAATCTTCCAACTTTAATTTTTTACTTGTATCAGAAAGGGTAGTCCCTTTATAATTTCCTCAATCTCGTTACGTTGGTGAATCCAGTTTTGATACAATCAAAATAGATTAATAGGGTTTCCCATGAATCTGTGGGCTCATCTAAAGTTTACACAGCGTAGGTAGGTTTTTAAAAATGGTATCGATTAACTTTCTAATTTGTGTATGTGATTCTTGTTTCAAAGTAGGAATAGAAAATAATGATTTGATATGGTTGTGTATCAGGAGTCTAGAATTATGGAATCTAGAATCTAACAAATCCCATGCATTTTTGTAATTATTGGCTGTAAATTCTTACACGCTTATTACTTGCAATGCACTACTACTTAGTGAAGACCGCAAATAGTGGAACTTCTGGATTTCGTTCTAAAACTAAACGTTTGTGGATTGTATAAGAATTCTTGTATTCGAACCAATGATCAAAGGATCCATCAAAAGTAGGCAATTTAATATCAGGCAGTTTAACGCAAGCTCGAGACACATTATTGTTAGATTTACCACAACTGACCCCTTCACTCTCAGCTATTGCTAAACTGCTAAAATATAATGACTCAAACGATCCTACATATTCAATGTTAGACGGCATTTCCGATTCTGAAGAAAGTAATTCAGTTTGACTCACTTTGATATTATTAAAAAATTTAGATTTAGAAACGATCTGTAACAGCCTGCATTCTAAATTTAATCTGTTTTAATTGAAGTTCAAACGGGTTACTATCTTGAAACAAATCTAAATATTTATAAAATTGAGTTAGTCTGGCCCTCAAGTTACCCCGTTGCTTTTGAGGTCCGCTAGATCGCATATTCGTTTTCTAGTGGGAGAAACTGAAGGAACCAGGCAATGCTAATTTATTATCAACACCCATTTTGTAGGCCTACGTGAGAGAATAGGTAAAGTACTTGCGTTTTCGTAGTGGAATCGACTAACACGGAAAACCGCACTTAACTAACTCTGGAATACACAAACGACACGGTTTTAAAACAAATAGTGTAAGAAAGGAGTAGAAGGGATCGAAGACCTGACCGGTGAACTGATGCTGGCGAGTGCTGCTTGGATGAAGGCGCTGGTGCGATGATTAGGCCGGTCACCTCGTTGCTCTTCACATATACAACAAATACCACTTCTTTGTTAAATATCCGGCTCGAGGAACCATATATTCAAGAACGGAGGCTTCGGTAAATTAAAAAAATGATTTTTGATATTGTTCACGTTTATTTCTACATAAAAGAATAAAAAGTTTTTGAAAAAGTAACGAATGTGGTTTCTATTAGAGGTGGGCGTTGCGACGAAGAACCGTTTCCAAACACCGTTTTCTGTTCTGCGACGTTAAAACCAGTCTTCGAAGTACTTGACGCGATTTTATACTTTACGACGAAATCAATACGGTCGAGAACGCAATGATTCAACTATCACACTCGTCGCGTCGTCGCCATCCTCCGACGGCGATCGGTTTACAAAGACCATTTTATGTTCTGCGACGATAGAACCGAACTACTTGATGCGATTGTTTACTTTACGACTAAGAAAATTCAGTCGAGAACGCAATGACTCAACTATCACACTCGCGTCGTCGCAAAACCGTTTTCTAATAGTACAATGAAAAGTGAGCTTTTCGTTAACGAAATAAGGTCGATAATCTTTTACAAGATAAACCAGTTGCGACGACGGCCGTTTTCTGCAACCGTTTTCGTCATCGGGAAAACGGTTGCGTTTAGTTCGTCAAAAATTCGACAACGACCCACTACTAGTGTCAATGTAAGGTTCTTGAAAAAAGGCAATAGACAAAAAAATATCTATGACAGCTGACAGCTGTCAAGTTTCAGATGAAAGTTGTCACTGGGTTGCCAGCGACGACAGAAGAAAAAGGTGTCGGCTATTAACTATTAAGAAGGAGTAAAAAAACTCTTGTCTTACAACATGAGCTTAGGTCTATTCAGTGATCTGTGCCACAGTGTACAGGATTGTGGAATGATTTGTAATTTCGTACATATAACATATATATTAACATACCAAGCGTAAATGTACCTACTAGAAATAAAACGTAGTTATTTGTTTGGCAACCAACAACTACTTATGTAAATCGATTACTTGACTATCGATAACTTACTATAAAACTTACGTAAAGGTCGACTACGAGAACGGCGTAAAACGTATCTAATATAACTGAAATAGTAACATATGGTTATTACCAAACACAGTATAAGAGTTTCAAAATGCCCACAATTCCACAGGACACATATGTATGCTGACTAAACAAAAAAATATTACCGCATAAAACTTTGACTAAAAGCACTTTGATTTTGGCACAACACAAGATTTTCAGAAGGTCCTCTATATAAATAAACTATGCCGAAAGAAAAAAAAAACTGCTTTAAAGCGCGTTACTACAGTATGTATTATATTTTGGTTTTGATTTACTGTGCGTTAGGTGCGGGAGTTTGCTCTACGGCAATATTAGAGTGTGGAACTTCTAACCAAATATATTTTTGTTGTGAAATATATAAATTATTTCTGTTACCTTGTCGATCTAGACTAGAACACTGCTGCACTTTGTACTTGTTGCAATAAATAAGTACAATTGATGTTTGCCTTTTATTGCTAATTCGGTCATATTTATTGGGGTTTTACTAGGCTACTTTGTTGACTATTAATATTGATAAATGGTTGGTTATTTATGTAGGAAAACCTGAGGACTGTTTCACTACATAATCGTAAAGCTTGTGATTAATTTCTGTAATGGTAGGCAGAAGTATATACCTATGTAGATTCTATGGTACCTGACAGGGGACGAGCTATGCTAAAGTGTTTTGAAAAGACCAACAAATATGGACAGCAGAGGCCCTAGTGTAAGTTTCTTTCGACAAATTCATTTTACTACATCGAACGCGTTCGGCGCTTCTGATTGGTCCGTTTCGTGCTCTTCACCAATTTGTCAAAGAAACTTACACTAGGGGTACAGAGCTATTAAAAATATCAAAGTCTTTTCGTTAAAAGACGTGGCCAAACACCACATAACGTGCTGAACTGACTCCTGTTTCATTGCTTATCTATATTGAACACTCGCACATATGTTTCTGTCAAGGAGTCTTATGTTTCGCAGTAGGTCGAAGTGCAGATCAACTATCGAGAAATTCCTTCTTACGAGATCTACAATCTAAATATATATAAAGTATTACTATTGATCTAGTTTTACATATTGTACAATAGTTTAAATTTTAAATTTGGAAGTGTTTAATTATATAGTGTAATTATTTTATAACAAATAATTGTAAAATGAATTTCTATGATATTTGCATACCTCACATGATAAAATAGACGAAATATTTTAAATCTAAAACTACTTATGCTATATATATTCAATGTAATAGGGGGCGAACCTATTTCCATCTACCGGGCACAGTCCCAAACTCCGTGCTGCCACTGGGAATTTCCATACAAAAAAACCTAATAACACTGCCCGACCCGGGAATCGAACCCAGGACCTCACGCTCAGCAGTCGTGCTTGCGAATACTAGACCAATGAGCCAGTCAATCTATATTTATAAATAAAACTTATGAATATAGTCTATATAGTTAAAAAAATGCAGTATCCATTAAAATAAAATATATGTACATATTTTGTTTCAGGGTTTTGGGACAAATCTTCAATTTCGGCAACGGAACTACTAACTTTTCTTGAAATTGAAACAACCCGAAGAAACCAAGACAACCTTCAGAAAATAGATTTTTGCTAAGAAAAGAAAATATGAGAACATTTTTCCTAAGCCGTTGGCAAGACGCGGATATAAAGCTGTGTAAGATATCTGTGTAGGAACGCTATGACATTTCTGGATATAAGCCAAGTACATAACAAGTTTATGTACTGTTAAGCCCAAAACTTTTGTGTGTGAAGAAAAAGAACGACCGCCAAGAAACCTTGCAAGTAGAGACTGATAAGTGGATAATTTAGTTTTCGGACACACGTATTAGTACTTAGTAGTATTTTACACGTATAGCCTGTATTTCCTTTTTGCAACAGAATAGAGATTTTTCACAAATCAGTAAATTTTGGAGTACATGAACCTGTTAAAAAATTATTTACAAATAAAGTAAAAAAAAAAAATTATACATCGAACAAAACATAAAATAAATTAAGGCGATAAAAACAGAAACAAATCAAAAAATTAAATGGTGGTTACATGTCAGGAACAATCTAAACAGTACTTAATACATGTACATATATTTTCCGAAACCGTAAGTTAACTGGCGCAGATATTTTTTTTCTAAGTTTTATTTAATCCGAGCCTATCAATAAGTAGAAAAAGGTAAAAAAAAAAATCACTTCTCTATTACATTCTAAAACTGTTACAGAAAAAACGAAAGCTCTCGTACCTCAGTCTTCGCTTCACTCAGCAACACCAACGCAGGTGGAGTTCGGAGTACGACTGATAACAGTGACCACATGTCACGCATATATCATAATAACAATCAATATATGTACATACGTATACGTGTACGACAACATTACACATTGCACTTTATAATAATTGATGTTAGAATGATCTAAATTGAACTTCCGTTAGCGGGTTAAAATTTAATTAGTCTGTATTTAAATGCTCGTTCCTAGCTTTAAATGTCCTGACATCAATATTTCTCTTTTGTGTCAATTGCCCCTAATTTTGTTCTCAATAAAAAAAAAGTTATTGATTAATTCGAAGCAAATTTTAAAGTTATAATTTGCGGGAATTAAATATGCGAACGCAAGCAAAAAATTATCTTTAAAATGAGGTCTGCGTTTGACTGAATAAAGTGGATACCTACTGCACTTTACAATGCCTAGTGCAGTTATCAAGATTTTGATTTCAACCTTGACTGATTTTAGTAGGAAATATCAGATATGATTTCATATTAAATCTCTCGGTATTTGCGCTGGAAGAGCAAAGATTATAGGCCATCTTATACGACATGACAGTTTTATTAAAAACATAATATAACGAAGGAAAGGTAGAAGGAACGAGAGGGGGAGGAAGACCAAGGACATAAGCCAAATAAAGGAAAAGGTTGCCGTCATGTCGTATAAAAAAGTAAAGGAGACTGCACTGGAGAGAGAAAAATGGAAAGAACTTCATCAGTTACACCGACAAGAGCCAGGCTCTTAAATAATAAGAAGACATGAAATATCCAGGAAAAGTCACAGCGAATGGTATGTTTACGAAGAATAAAAGACTATTAAGATACTTGGCACTTAAATCGAAAAAATAATTAGTAGTATACGAAACCGTAAAAGAATTCTTTTGAAAACTTGATTAGCGGTCTTAAATGGTTTTTCATGCTCTACTAGTAATGAAGTTAAATAAATAAATTTTAAAAGCGGTCTTCTATGTTGACCATATCAGATTTCCAACGCCAACCTGAGGTAGGTATTAAGTTAGTTATCAGACTAATAAGTTTTTTTAGGACTTATAATATAAGACCTTTAATTTACCTGTATACTGTTTTGACATTAATATTGCATAACTTGCGAGAAAAAAAAGCATCACATAAACTCAACTAACTTCTCAGGATAGAATTACACATAACAAACAAAAAACATCTCAATTAGTAAATTAATTCGAGGTCGTTTTATGTATACTTGGCACAACGTGTCCGCTGCTTTATTTATAAACAAAGTTCAGAACGCTACTGAATCATCTACTCAATAAATTACAAGTGTTCCAGAAGATATTACGGCAATTGAAATACATTATGCACACACTACTTCATATAACACCTTTGAGTATTAAAACAATTGGTTTAATACTCAAAGTATAACACTTACGCACTGACAAATCTAGTGTAAATATAATATCTAACAAATATTTACTTACTATATCCAAGATTATACCGATTCTCGTAACAACATAAATTCGTAAATGTATTTAATTTTATTACAGCAGTTCATTGTTATTATTGACGTGTTATATTGTTATCCTTGACAGTGTGACTTACATTTTCTTTGGTTTTTCCCAACAGGTTGTATAACACTGCTTCTATGAGTACAACACTATTTTAGCACTGTAGGAGAACAAAGTGGCTATAAAATATAAAAAAAAAACTTACAATGACCAGCTAAATTGCTTAGTCGTCTGCGTTCAACACAGAATTCGTATATTAAGTGGCGCAACGCATTAGTGCAGGTTATTTAAGTAACTATGTGAAAAGTTACAGCACTCGTAAATTGTTCAAACACGAGAAATAAAAATTTACATATGTTTATAAAATGTATTGTGATCTTATTCACACTTTACACATAACTGTCACAAGAGCAGCATCCACTTTTGAAAATAATGTTAAACTTTGGCTAATAGACTAAACCACTGTATGCGAGAGAAGAATTGGTAATTGAGAACAGCTTCCGTAGAATTAATAAAAAATAAGCGGAAAATGTACGCATATAATATCGTATCTAGTAGGTAAGTATTATTCCTATTATACAAACGCAAAGTCGTTTACAGAATGATGATATTAATACTATATGTTTAGTAACTAGGTTGCGTTTTTATCTGTGTTAGTTACCTATCGCGTGTGTGGACTCAAAAGATACATATGTAGGTTAGCGCTAGGTGTCTTCAGTTTTAATCGTCCATTCTTTATCTTGATTTACTTTAATTAAATTTTAATGATGCAGTTCAAAGTCCCCTGCAGATAAGAATAGGTGGGATGGGTCAAAGGAATAATAGAAGATGTGTAAGAGATTACTCTTGCATGTATTTTTTTTAAGATACTTTAAAAACAACGTCTCTACGTTCCTTACTTGTCGACGCCTATGTACTGTATTCTACGACCTATGAAGGCGTATCCAACTTTTGGGCCAGGGGCAAATTGGCCTATTGAGGTAATTTGTCCCCTTGGTATGTAGGCCAATTCTGTAAAATCAGGAATTTTCAATGCAGTATTTGGGTTCCGGCGCATAATTATTCAGCAAATTCGGCTTTGGGGCTGCCGGTCCCCCTGCGGTATGTGCATGAGAACGTATGTTCTAAAGATCTGCTGAAGAATGAAATGAAACGAATTTTTTATTTTGCAATTAGGATTTTTCAGTCACTTTTACACGTGGCGTCGGCATTTCCTATTACTATCCCTGAGAAGAAACGCCGAAACGAACACAGGGGTCAAGTCTATTTTAAATTCCAGACAGATTATAGTAGGATTTATATGAGACAAATATAGGGAGGAATGGCCTTTTAAAGAAAGTGCCATAACTACATATTTGGGCTGACCTGTCGAACAGAGGGTAAGCATGGATCCAGTCATCCTGAGAATTACCCTTAATTTGGCAAGAGAAAAAATTGAAAAATTATGTTGCGGCACGTCCTTCCTCTTCAGCGGCGACATGCCAGCCAAGAGCACGCGCATCTTGCTCGTAATTTTATATAGTTTACAAATAAACTATTGGAATTAAAATAAATAAAATATAGTTAAAAAAATTGCTGGATATTTTTTCAATGTTGATGTGCAGTGTATTGCACACTATCAAATTAAGGGTTAAGAGCGTTCAGGCTAGATCTCACTCACATTTACAATGTATAGCGGTTATATATAAAATATCATTAAAATTAAAATATGTATTAATCATGTAAGTACCAGTATAACGCAACGTAACGTTTCGACCTCTGTTAGAAACCTAGATACGGCATGATTAATAACAATTTAAATGCATATTTTACCTCCATGTAGAACAGTGCAATATTTCATCCAAATACTAATTACTGCATGTTTCTAAAACCAAATTATAGTTTGAAATTAGAATTTGTGGAAATAAAAGAGCATCTACGATCAACACAAATAATGGAACTGTCAATTTGACCCTTAATTGTTTTTGGTTTTGTAAGGCGCTGACTGACCTTTTTACGTAAGTCGCAAACACGTCTACGGTCAATGAGGTCATGGATTGAAACTACATAGTAGGAATCGATTCCACTGTTCCACGTACCTATGTATATGTTTACTTAGTTGGATTTTTGAGCGACAAATATTTGAATATTGAACCAACCATACATGGGTACTATACTAATACATTCGACTCATCGAGACGATCAAAGGTCAAAAGGATAGGCAGGATAATGTACCGACTTTGGATACCGACATCGGGTTGGGTACAATTTTGAATCACGGGCTTGTAATAATTCAGCCCACCGCTGTCACACTATAAGGCAAGCCTCTTCTCATAATGAGATGGGTACGCCTTCATGTATACCACGCTAGCCTGAGGGTTGGCCGATTTTTTTTACTCTTCGAATAATTCCTGTGTCTATCCTGGGTGCGTTTACAAACA
The DNA here is from genome assembly GCA_947562105.1 of Shargacucullia verbasci. Lineage (NCBI taxonomy): Eukaryota > Metazoa > Arthropoda > Insecta > Lepidoptera > Noctuidae > Shargacucullia > Shargacucullia verbasci. The sequence goes on along the minus strand of OX387289.1, from coordinate 5,423,046 downwards.
TAAATATACGTTACGTTATACGTGTATACGTTTACATACACCCAAACCCGAAACAAGTATCTGTAAATTTTACAAATACTTATTTGTTCTGTGCAGGAATCGAGCCTGCGACACGTAGCGCAGCAGTCGATCTCTCAACTACTTCGCCAACGTGTCGTCATCGAATATAGTTACATCTTTCGGTGCCGTCCATGGTGCACGATATTTGCCTGTACCGTAAACGAGTCAACATCAAATTCTTATCCTCGGATCCTCCGCTAGTCTATCAATATACGGCTACTATCGATTGGGAATAAATTAAACAATGACACTGCCCGGCTTAGAAACTTGACCTAAGATCATAGACCCGTTGACCTTTATTACTGTCAGTGCCGTGTCAGCGTATGGGTTAGCAAATACAATTCTACAAGTACTGATAGTTCTGTTTGTTGATAAACACAGATTGATATATAGCCGGATTATACAAGATGACTGGTTTTACGAGGGACATAATATAAGAGCATCCGATTTCCTTGCCAAATATTTTACCTATTTACCTAATAATATACATCGTAGGTATATTTGCTTTTTTTTTTTGCCAATACTTCGAATCTCAAAGGTAATCTGACCAATGCAATCGCTAGTGTAAAGGTCTTTCCACGCTTTGCGAAACCTGTTACATTTTTTTTTTATCGTGATTTAATGTAACTAAGCTTTATTATTATTTATAAAAATATTCATTACTCGTCATATTGTGTATAGAATTAAATAAGAATTGGGTAGGGCAATAAGCACATAACCCTGTTTTACTACCTGTCCCTTTTGAGATCAGACTTTGTAGTCTGTGTTCTTATTTGCTCATAAAGCTGCATTCGAAATCTTGACTCATTGCAAGGCTCACATGAGTCAGTATGTCTGACGTGTATATCGTTCGTAAGCGAGTTAATTACATGATCAATGAAGTGGAACTCTCTCATAATTTTAAAGGATAACATTGTTAATAGCATTAGCTGTCAGCTGTCAATGTTTAGATCAACATAACATCATCACGCCTATATTTTCCGTAAGGGTAGACAGACGTACCTGCTGTCGTGTAAGTTCCACTTCTCGCTCGTGACAGTATTTCCTAGTCTTAGAAAGTATTAGGTTCTTATCATGGTCTTAGGCGGAATAAGGGGTCAAATCTTATAATTTCATTAAAATCCACATACTTCGAAATACAATTTGTCTAATAAGAAGTGAAGCAACTATTAGCTGCATCCAAAAAGTATCCCCATGTCATTTTCTGGAACGAACAAATAACTAAAATCCTGAATCGTGCTATAAGTGTTTACAATTCTAGCATAGATTCAATAATTCGAAAATCGATTCGATTCAAAATTTTGCGTTGGACTTCGTCGGCCCACCAGGCAGACCACCTAGTTGAATGGTCGATCCTCTAAAGAAACGTAATTTTTGTATTAAAAATTTTCGCGAGATGGCAGAAGAGCGATATTGATATACCCAGTTTTATACGGAACCGGAAAAACCACGAACCGGAAGACGCAGCGTAGGCCTCCTACTAGGTGGACCAACGACAATGTGAAAGTCGCGGGCAACCGATGGACGCAAGTGGCGGAATGTCGTCCGATGTGGTGGTCTAAGGAGAGGATGATGATGATATGTATAGAGGACAACATTATACCTATATACATTACTTATAAGATATTGTTTCATATCTTTCGTGACTTCCTTTGTTCTGTAATCTTTATCTGATCTCGTTAATTTGACTAGGTAGCTTGTAAATGTTCATGTTGTGAAGAATTAAACTATAATTTCAATTTTCATCCTATTATGATCAAAATTTTCATCTTATCTCATTAGTGTTGCTCTCGGCATAAGCTATCACCATGAAAAAAATAGTGAAGTTGAAGTCTACATTGGTGATGGCATCATATGATGTACAATATTAAGACTAACAGCAGTCACCTGTACAAATAGCAATAAAGTTTGAAAACAAGGAATCCCCAAGGTTATATAGTTATATAGCCTTGGGGATTCCTTGTTTTCAAACTTTATTGCTTTATTGCTAAAGTACGTCTACGAACAAATGGGCGACGCACTTAATAATAGAGGTACGACCATCTCTAATAGAGGAAAACTACAGGATAAAGATGAATTTATATATACAAAAGGATTTTTGTAAATGATTCATAACATTTTTTGGTGCGATAGAAGCTCTTCACATCGAAGCTAAACCATTGCCAGTACTAACAAAATGATTGTAAGTCTATTTTAATACGTGCCAATCATGTGCCAATCATATGCCAACACTGCCAATACGAAATGAAACGTAACGGAAAATCCTCTGGTATTGAGTATTGACCAAACTTAGCAACGCTTTACTTTCCGTTGATTGTTAGACTACAACTTTTGTTATGGTTACGACTTTAAGAGTCGCAGTTACTTCATATTTGAATAGAATCATTCATATTAGAATAGGGATAATACAAAAGAAACAAAAAAGCTAGCATTATATAAATTTGGGACTAGTAGCTGTCATTCTACTTTGCCCGCAAATCCATCCGCTTAGAATTGTTGTTCCTTTATACTTTGAACCCCTATTACACACGCTTAAGGATTAAATTTTAGGAAATCTGCGGATAACCACAGGTGTGGTTAATCTAAAGTGTAAGTTAATATTTCCTAAGATTTCGTCATTACATAGTGAGTTGTATTTAGCTTTATGTACATATGCCTAATCTAATTATTTCAACTTCAAATGGGTATCAGGATATAAATCTATTTCCATATTAATTAAACAAATGTCACAGGTGGCATCTTGATTTGACATCCATTTAATGTTCCATACTTAATTACAATTTACAATTTTAAGACGAATACGTTTGTAGATAGTTTTAGTACAATATTTTAACCTAACCTAATAAATGGTTCGGACTTAAAGAGTTCTGATGTAACGGCTCATATTGATATTACTGAAGAAGAGTAACGGTTTTGACGTGATTAGAATCCACTTGAAGTAAACGTCGGTATCGATTCCGACCTTTGCCTCGTAAATTGACGAACTCGTTATGGGTAGTTAGGCTAGAATTTAGAATTCTAAAATCAAACTTGAGTACCTGCTGATTTTTTACTGACCAATTGTTTAATTGGGAGATACCGTTATCAATTCCCCTCCCCCTAATTAATAAAATTTGCATGTTTTCTACGTTGTGTAAATCCAACAGGAGATATGTATGTTAAATGTATGAAGAAATTCCTGTAGGTACTTGATATTACACATAGATTCCAATAGGAAGCTTCGTTTCTTATCCTTTTATAATTTTTCATGATGAAATAGTTTAATTTGTCATTCATAGTTGAAAAACAATAGTCTTTATTTTGTTTCTATTTTGTAAAATTAATAGATATGAGTGAATCGATAACTATGAAACACGAATGTATGGTATTTAAAACAACTATTTAAGTACTTTCTAAATTATTAAAAAAAATATAAATGCAAAATATGCAGATCTTGTAACTGTCTTGCTTTTCTTATTATATTTATTACCCACCTATACGTTAGCCGGCGAGAACAGCAACAGCATTGAAGATAAGGAAGATGTATCGCAATTTGAAATTTATTCCATTGGTCACCTGATAGCAGTCGCAATGTAAACATTGAACTTATTACATAAATGACTGTTTAATACCGCGGGCCGAGAGAGAAAATAGCCGAAAGAGATAGATTGATTGAGAACACGTTAGTTAGTAAGGGATAGGTATATTTGTGCTTGGCCCAAATTCGCGGTGTAGCAATGAGCCGCGGCGCGAAAGAGCGCGAGGCGAGTGGTGACGAGGATGTTGCGTCCGTCTCACATCGCTACCGAGTTGTGACTATGTACTTCTGACTATTCTATTCGGGCAGGGCAGCTGACGGGCTATTCTCACGGCGCTAAAATTAATGATGTCGGGTCGTTATCGCAGACGTATAAAAAATATGAATTGTTAGAAGATTTATTGAACGCGCTGTTAGTGTTCTCTGGTTTTGTATCGATTGGATAACAAAATAAGACATTTGGTAGGTAGCGTTATCTTACAAATAGGTTCCATAGATATGCGATATAAATGGTTTCCATCAGTCTGCTGACTACGATACTTGATGCTTAGGAATTTATGGGTAATTTAAGCATATAACATATTATATCGAAAGTTGAAATACTTTTAAAATTACAAGATTTAGTATTTAGCACTGACTCCATAATAGAATAGAATTATTTCTTGCATAATGTTAACGACACGCTACTTTGACGAGACGCTACCCCTTGCGGTTGTCGAATAACCCACTAACATCTGACGCAAAAGAAAGAGCCCAATAATATATACTATAAGTATACAGCTGTTTATACGAACAGCTATCTACTACGTTGTGACGTCATTTCATTCAAGAAACGGGTTTTGCGAAAACTTCAATGAACTGTTCAACGTAATTTAGTTGACGTAATTGACCACTACTGCACGTAATTTAGTTCTTGTGTACTTGTAGGCTAATTAAAACGTTATCAGCAACGCGGTATTTGTTGCACGTGTTATTCTACTGATTTGTTAAATATTTAATTGTTACGTAGACATAACTTATAAGACTGTTGTAATACGGCATAATCTCTCCTCATAGGAGATTTAAAATTTGACGAGTTGCCCGCGGCATATTAATTCTGTGTCACAGACAGGCATAGCCTGCAATAACCCTGACGAGGTAAAAATAGTTGGTTGTTAAAAATATATTTTTAAAACAAATTTTAAAAACGAAACGCTTGTTTATAAGAGGTTTTAATGCAATATGTGGATTGAATGTGGATCTATTTTCAACCTTTAAAAAATATTCAAAATCAGTGAAGATTATAAGATGATCAGTTAAATTTAAACGAATGCACTACAAATTTTCGATTTACAAAATCGGTATAGCGGTTTCGGAGACTAGCGTAAACGAACATCGTAACACGATTTTTTTATATAAAGATATCACTAAAGGAGTATAACTTGCCTTCCTGTAACAACACAGCTTCGCTTTGTTAACCTGAGATGACAGATTTGGGACTCCCACAGCCCCTCTAGCGTAATCCTGCGAACCCGCGCCCCCTCTGTCGGACGCCATGGTTACACCCTTAGCTATCACTTTACAAGGTATCTACTTATTTGTAATAATAGGCACGTAGGCACCTGTTTATTAAGGTCGATACTGAATGGTGTAGCGAGTTATTTATCTTATAAATTGGGTGGAGCACGGAAGACTCAAAGTGAACAGAAACATTTTAGGAATTATATTAGTTTAGGTTAAACAAATTGATCAGATACCTATTTGTACTATAACATATCGTAATTTGAAAAATCTTAATTTAATCTTTTTTTATAATACATATACATATAACACGGCTTTCTTACATGGAACCATCATTACGTATTGTCATTTTTCAAAATAGCCAAATAAGGGTGACAGATATCACATCCTTTATTTTTAATATAAATTTGAGTGCCTTTGGCAGCAGTTCACCTGATGGTAAGTGACATTGCTGCCATGGATGGATCACGCAAGCTCAAATAATGCCTATTCACTCTCGCCTTGAAGATTCCTAAGTTATACGAATCGGGGAAACAAATCCTTAGATTAGATGTTTTAGAGGTAGGTAGGTTTTAAGGTCACGTAACAGTCCGATGATTCTGGTTCGAATTGTACGGGAACAGAAAACCTTCATTCGGTTTTGTATTTTTTTTGTAACATGAAGACTCAATAATTAAGCTGACGGGAATTCAACCCAGCTTACGTACAGCGGCGTACTAAAACACGGCTTAAAATACAAGTAAAAAAGAGTAGTTAATTAATTGAAGTTCTCAAAGAGAAGCATTTGGGTATAACTGACAGCACGGTCAAAGTAGAATAGATTGAGCCGGAGGGCCGTCTTGGCAACCGGCCGGGATTAACCTTGCCAGGCAGAAAAAGAAGAGCCAAAGCAACATAAATAATATAATATCAAATTGAGCTACATTTTAGATTATTTAAATGTGCCGCTCCTTCTGGATCCCGTGAAGTATGCGGATAAGAGTGCTATTTTAGTTAGAGTTGCTTTTGATGTAATATAAACCAAAAGCGACTCTTAGTTGATACAACAAAATTTCGCGTATTATATTATGTATTATGACAATCAGCCTCCAATTTTCCTAGCTTTGTTAAATTTATGAATAAGTAAATATAGAATTCTTAAGAGGATTTTCTATATGCCTGTTGGAATAATGCCTGTAAATTATGTAAGGACTTTTTACTCAAAATATGACTGAGAATTCAAGGTTATATAGGGAGGTTTATATTTATATTTTGACAGACAGTACCAAGCTGTCTTATATCTTTGGGTAGTTACCTGAAACACAGGTAGAACAAAGTCCCAACCCTCAGAGAGAGCGATCGCTAAAGGTAAGTCCATTGTATGCTTTACGTTTACCGTAATGAATGTTAATCTACATTTTGTGCGGTTTCACTGTTAATATATTTTAGTCGCATACTTTAAGCACTAAAATAAAAAATGTGCCATGCGTCCGCTTGCTTATCATATTCAAATAAAGCCGATTACTGCCAAACGAGCTTTGGAATTCAGTCCGAGCCGCAATTTAGCTATCGTATTCTTTTTTTTATGACCGATACTGTTACGCATGTTGATACAGCCCGTATTAAATTCTTTTTTGTTGGGTGGCGTTTTAGTTTTGAAATTTTCGAGTTCCAAATATTCTGTTTTTATTTTAACTGGATCATTGGTCTAGTCAAAAGCGCGGCTGCTGAGCGTAAGCTCTTAGGTACGGTAACAGGGTTGGGCAGTGTTATTAGGTGTTCTATTAAATAATTACATTACTTCTCACGATGACTGTTCCATGCTTGCCCTCTGTTGCGACAGGTTAGCTCAAATAGCTATGGCACTTTCTTCAAAAGGCTATTCCACCCTATATTTGTCTCACATAAATCCTTAAAATAATTCATTTCATTTCATATTTGAAAAGTCTGGGTTTGAAATTGGGTCCGATAGATGGTAATATGTTCGTTCAATATTATTTCTGACTTCATAACGGTATCAGCGAAATGTAGGTATGCTTATAATAGGTGATGCTATGTTTTTATTCCAAGTGTAAATTCAAGATAAGATGACTATGATAATTAATGTTTACAAAAATGCATTACCACATATCTTACCTGCACGTCATTGTTATTATGAAAATGAATGCATAATTGTATTGAAAGGGAAAGCATTCACTCTGTTATCGTTTGTTGTTGATCTACCGTTAATAGACACTGTCTCTACTCAATGGAGCCGAATCTTAAATTATTATAATCCGTAGTATTTATAAAGAGCTACATTAAAACTTATAAATAATTACATACCTTATTCATTCAACTAAAATACTGTATAGTAATGAACCGCTAAATGTGCCTTATCGTTGTGCTTATAACAGAAATTGTCGCCCTGAGCTATTTCAATACGATAAGATAAAACTTAGGCGTTCTCCGTACAATGTTCATACAAAGCGATACTAAGCTTTAAGATGAACTTGAATGAATTTTTGGCATTGAATTAAAATTACAATGGCGTTCCAAAACAGCAAAAACGTGCTAAAAATAGACGGTAATTAGTTTTGTTTTAGTGTAGTACAGCTGTGCAGTAACAGATGGCGTTAGTAGTGTGTTGGAGCACAAAGCGTATCGTGTGGTTACAAAAATATCTGGTTTCTCCGTATCGCGCTCGACCGCGCGACCGAGAGCACGTTGTGATTATCACAAGTCACAACTCACTGACCTTGGGGCAAAAAGGAGAAACAATTTTAATTCCAACTGCGGTGTTTTTCTTACTTGAGCATACTAATAAGGTGTTGTTCATTCTTAGAAACTTTGGTTCACGAAGAAACGATTTTGATTAGATGTAGTTGGTAGTTTTAGTTAAAGTTCTGTGAATAGAATAAATTATGTTGCATTAAATATCATATGATTTCGTTAAAGAATCCTAGTTATTCTTAATTAGGTACTTAATTGTAGGCTTAAAAGCGTTTACTTAGGTGTAGACATTTATTTATAGTCAATTAAATAAAGTTTAGTTTATTTTAAAGTAGCTATTAATAAAAAAACATTTGATTCATAAATTCCACGAATCTAAATGGATTTTTCTAGCAAGTAGCTTCTGCTTTATGATTCTCCAGAATCACGCACTTGCTTTAAACAAATGAGAGCGATCAGCGACAGAAGTAATATATAAAAAAAAATTACATTCGAAAGTACAGGACGCAGTCGGTGATACATTTACGCGCGCTTTCCAGGAACGCGGACAAGTGGGCTGTCAACATACCGAGCGGCGCGCGGCGCGGTGACGCACCCATTTTTAATTCTTGCTATTCAACAACTACCATAAAGCCAAACGGTATTATACATCAATATGCTATGTGTCATAAGTTCATAACTCATAACTATTTGAACTGTTTATTCTTGACATTATATTTGACCCAATAATAACAAATCTGGCATTTTATTGTTTATAGCTATATTTCTGCATTTGTAAGTTATTTTCCTCATTCGAATTAAAATTATTTATTATTTAATTTACCTCTAATTAACATTAACACAGTTTAGAAATTTGATCATATAACTCTCTCGCTCTAATTTTTAGTGTCATAAAATATTTATTTTGTACAATTTATTTGCGCACGTTGTATTTTCGCCGGGCCCGGTCCCAGCAGGCAGCCTGTCCGTTTAACGGATCCACATTGCGCGCGGCGGGCATCCCAGTATAAACATAAAAAATTAAACCTCGCCGAACCCTCGTCAGCTCGGCGCGGCGCGCGGCGTTTGTTCCCTTCATACTTTTTGTGCGCCCGGCCAAACCCTCGAACGCTCACTCATTTTAGGGCCCGTATCCCTGCATTCAACTGGCACCCTATTGAAGCCATATTTTGTTCGAAATACCCCGTCGTAAAGGGCAACGATATAGAATTATTGTTAAGTCTGTGTGACTTGCTAAATAATGCAGTGTTCAACAGTTTCGTTGTCTATGAATTTCAATGATTAACGCTTTAGTTTACGATTTTTGTTGTTAATATTTATTTTTATTCTTTTTGTGTTAAACACGTTCTTCCTTTATTTATTTTAGGTTTTTATTTTATAATTTATATGCCTTACCGAAAAAATTCATCAGGGTTTATCGATTGGTGTCTGCTTATCTTTTCTTCGATACAATCACATTCATTGATATTGGTCGAGACGCAGTTGTTTTACAATTGATTCACGCGAGCGCGCGTTCTGGTTAATGCAATAATAAAATGTCATAAAGTATTATGTGAGATTATCACTGTATCCTCATAATACCAGCTGTTGTTAATGTTCTGTTTCCATTTAAAAGTTGTAAAATGGATTATAGTTTCACCGAAGTTAATGTTTTGTCAAAAGAACTCAAACGATTTTATGTTTGCCTAACAATATGCTTATCCTATCAAAATATACTCTTTCAATATTGGATCCATTTTTCGAATTACCACCGACAAAAGTGTAAACTGCGAGAAAAAATTTAGAATACTGTACTAATGTAATCAGCATCTGATTTGGTAAGGAAATACCTAGCATCGAAGTATGAATTGAATGGTACCCTCGTAGTCAGAAGGTCTGCTGCAGTCGCTCCAACTGCATATCTACAGGATTCAGCAGACTTGCAGTCCAAAGCAGCACATCTGTAATCAATATGCAGCCGCTCCAACTGCATGTCTACAGGATTCAGGTGACTTGCAGGCCAAAGCAGCGCATCTGTAATCAATAATAAAAAGCTGTCAATAAGACATATTTTTTTATGGTTTCAAAGCACCCTCATATGAAATGGTTTTTACACTCGACACTACAATTGCTAATAATAAGCCTTTTAGAAGATCAAAGTTGCTCCTGAATCTATTCATATAAATGCAAACTTGAAAATAATACAACAGTCGTTTGTTTTGTTTCATCTGTCCCGCGTCCTCATAACATATGCTACAACATTACATCAACAATAGCAGCCACCGATGCCGCGATGAGTTCTTTATTAAAATGACTCTGTTACCCAATGTGTGCTATTCAAAATATTTCATTTCTAAAGATTTCCGTTTCATTCGATTTCTACATTTCTGATAGATATATGCATATGCTATTATTATTCTGTGGGAATAGTACAATTTAACAATGCATTGAAAATTATTGAACCATACATATGACAGACATACAACAATATTGAATGATAATGAAACAAACATAGGTGAACGTAAACATTGGTATAGAATGTATTTTAAGAGACTTATAACGATAGATATAACCATTCAGCCATTACAGGTAACATAAGTAACGAGTATTGCTTAGTTTCTGCGAAATAGATTATGATCATGAATCTAGGAGAATGAATCACTTTCATATCATGTCCAAGGAGAAATGGACAAACAAATGCGAGACTTCTAAAAGGTAAAAATAAAACCCATAATTGTCGATACGTGGTACAGTGGCAGCGTGCTAGTCTTTCCAGACTACGGGTTGCGGTTTTTTACTTTGAGACACGCTCGGAACATATATTTTTATTCTACATTACAGGATAAAACAGAGGTAGAGGGGCAAATTTAAAAAAATGTGTCAATCATCGTCTTCCAATAATAATGTGAGACCAAAATGACATATTGCCTCTAGTAATGTTGTAAAACTAACACCATGTCGCACACGGGTTGCTAACACATTGCCTATCTGCTATACTAGGTCAAAACGTTCTCTTAGTAGAATTTATGACGAGTGTTTTTCAAAACTGGAACTAGGTAAAATAAAGATCAGCACAAAGCAGAGAAAGCAGCACTCAGATGAGCAGAAGAAGTTTTTCTAGGCTAGAGAAAGTCATTGGTAAAAAAGGAGAACTTTGATATGAAAGGATTCAATATAAAGGATTAAAAGTATACAAAATGTTGAACAATTATTTAAGTTATATGTATAAATAGTATTAGGATTTTAACACTGAAGTTAATAAGCCAGTTGCGAAAAATATAGGTAAGTATCATAGAAGTTATCTTAAGACTTCTTAAAATTTCCTCAAAATAACCCTAATTATGGATGCGGATAAACCCGTAAATTCATTCGGTCCACTCGCTACACAGCCAATCAATGAATAAAGAAAAGCGCAACTTTACTACGAACTATTCAATAAACAATAATACACCTAATTTAAAGAGGGATCAGAGCACATGGCGATCTATCTTTCGAAACAACAAAGCCGATTGGTGTGACGTTCCACCCCGGTGATATGTACGTCCTACTACCTAAATGCCTTATGTACACCGCTAGTTACTACTTCATGACTACTCCGAGCTCAGTGTGTACTGCAATGCAACGGAAAATATGCGTGTTTACCAAAGTCGTTTCGGTAGAACGGTGTCGTGTGTTGCGTCACGTTTAAGGAAATTGATAGTGCGCCGAGGCCGACGTGACTAACATTATCGTGATTGTGCTCACTTTATGTTCAATTTTTAAAATATCAATTTGTTATTTGGGTGCTGTGTTGTGATTTAAGATCAAGATGGATTTTATTTTTTCTCATCCCGTTTCTCCCTGTGGGTGGAGGCCAGACAAATGTCCGACGTTCGACACGCCGCGCGACCGACATAACCTTGTGATGTCGAGTAAGTATATTTTTTGTTACGATCGTACTTCCAAACTGGTTAATTTCCAGAAATGTTGAAGTAAATTAGACCATTGGCAAAATTTCGATACAGTATTACACGAAATTAAAGTTTTATAAGCATAAATTCAGACAAAATAAGCGTATATTTCAAATAATAATATCGAACGTCATTACGAGCTTCACTCTACAAGATGGCGTCGAGTGGGGAGAGGGCGCCCAGTTGGCCAGGTGCTGCCGCCGCGTCGAGTTCGGCGCTATAGCTAAACTAAATACGCAGTGTTGTACATTTAGAACGTTCACAATGGCTACCGCGAAAGACACGTCTACTTTCTTTCTGGAGGCAGATGCAAAAGATTTTGACAGTGTTTTAAAGTTATACCCTCAAGCGATTAAACTAAAAGCTGAACTGAAAACAAAGAAACCTGACGAGCTCATAAAATTGGACAATTGGTAAGTACGAACGCCTTTGAAAGGAGAAAATGCGGCCGTGGCGTGTCAATGAACTTGTATTGTGTGTGTATCCGTGCAAACTGATTTGATAGCTACCTCCCTCGCGGACTGCATCTCTAGTCCGCGGACGGCTCATTAAAACCACTGCGTCACGTGGGATCGATGTCAAATTGACACGATCGTTTTTCCTAAAGCCAGTGTGGGGGAAAATATCGCCGCGCTTAGGCGTTATAAAATGGTGGCTGTCCTTTACGTACCATGACTCGATTTAATGCATTAAGTTTATGTTTAGGATTGTTCGCTTGCTAATTCCACAGATTCCTCAGCTAAATAACAGTCTTGATAATGTGTACAATTTGTTGTTGTATGTCTGACTAGCTACTTTGCTAGTTAATACAATGCGTTGTTGAGTACAACTCACAATTCACATCCGTTCAAAATGGTGACTTGCCTTTTAACGTTAAGTTTTATTAGTCAGTATTCCATCTACTTTGGCAGTTAATTTTTCATTTAGATGGTATTATTACCTGCTCTATTATTGTATAGTAAAATAATTGGTAAAACTCTGATTAATGGATTAGTTAAGCAGGCACAATGAGTCATCGTGTACTTTGGTACATTCTCTCAACTTTTACAAAGCATAAACTTGAAGTTTTCTGAGAAGTTTGCTGTTTTTATTTTTATTAATAAGGTTTTGAAGCTCCGAGGATGAACGAAATTAACGTCTTTTATAACTGCTTAATAATATTTTCTAATTAATTAACATTTTCCGCACCCTTCTCACCAGGTGAAATACATTTTATGGGTGATAATTTTATGATCCTGTTTTAAAAATCGTTAAACGTATCAATTATGGTATTATATATTTTAAGTATTTAGAAATTAATACCATAACTAAATTTTAAAAAAAGACGAAATGTATGTAATATTCTTTTAAAATTTTAACTTCGTTATGATTCTTTCAACCTTTCCCGTATTCTCAATTATTAGGCATAGCCCATCCGTATTATGAATATATATTTTTTCATAACTAATTTCTTTATAATATTTATGTCATAACTTTTCAAGGCATTTTTTATATTATACCTACTCATAAGAAAAACTACTTTCACATCATTTAGCGCTATTGATTTAATCAATTAAAATTAAATTTCCTGAAATTTTTCTTTTACATTTAAGCTTATAGAATTAAGAAAGCAAAATGACAAAAACAATAATATCACAAGACCATAGAAACAGTATGTAGCAAGAAGACATCAAATTAAGATGTGTCTCATTTATTAAACTATATTGTAGGTACAATTTTGAACAGGCGTTATACCATATGGCTTTTTGTGAACATGTGCTTAACGAATAAAGTAATAAAACCGACGTTTCTAGTAATTAACGTCTTCTATAAGTACTTAGAATAACAAATTGAAATGGGACGAAATATATTGCTTAATCTACGGCTGGATTGAAATTAATGCGTTTTCATTTCAACCCTTTGAAGGGTTAAATTTCAAAATAATTTTCATCTTGAGATAAAACTTAATTTCACGAATTGCGTATCGAATGCATACGAACACACGGGTTTATGCTTTAGCTACGAATTTCATTAGTCATAAAATCAACTTGAATAAGGCGATTTATAACAAAACTATGTGTACTAAATAGTACGTATCATTTGCAGGTACCAGAATGAATTACCAAAGAAGATCAAGTCGAGAGGCAAGGATGCTCACATGATACACGAAGAGTTGGTACAGCTCATGAAATGGAAACAAGCGGTCAGTACGAGTTTATTATACTAACATCCCGTGCAACCCGTTCCATAACAGACTATCGTATTATTGATAAACTATTAGTTTTTATGTCAGCTCTACTCTGAGAAATGAATTCATAGTGCAATATGCATTTATTCGAATCATCTTGCACATTATATGTTTGGAATTCAATCGGGATATTTTTAACTTGATGTTATCCAAACTGGATCCAAAATTGAATGCTGGCTGCTTCGAAATTCGTTGATTTAATTTTATTCAAATGGTAACACAATTTCTTCGAGTACATACAAGGATTGAATTTTAATGTATTAATATACATTTGTAATGTGTTCATTTGTAAATAAAAATAGCTTAGAATAACATACAAAAAAACATTTGAAACGTCTAACACATATCAAGGACAAGAATAACTTGTTAACTTCAATAAACATTTTCAAAAGATTTATAGCACTATATATAACTCTAAACGACCTATTCATTTACAACAATGGCTTGAATTTTCCGTATGTTTTATTGCAGAGAGGAAAGTTTTATCCACAATTATCATATCTGATAAAAGTGAACACACCGAGGGCCGTAATGGCAGAGACCAAGAAGGCCTTCCGTAAACTTCCCAACATAGAGTCGGCGATGGCGGCACTTAGTAACTTGAAGGGGGTGGGCACTGCGACGGCATCCGCACTGCTAGCGGCCGCCAGCCCAGACATAGCCCCTTTCATGGCTGACGAATGCGTGCAAGCGATCCCCGAGATGGAAGGAAGCGACTACACTGCCAAGGAATACCTCAATTTTGTAAACCATATTAGGAAAGTCTGTGATAGGTTAAATAAGGTTAGTAACGATTTAACATACATCTATTTGCTATCTAGTTTTATCCAAGTTTGGCAGAGGGCCCAAGTGCCCTTTTGTAATGTGTTTGGCAGTAGAGACTAATGTGGTCAGTTTTAAGAGGCACATGATTTCACTCCCAACTACATAGCCAGCACTCTTCTCACGAAATAAGTATTAGGAACATAGTGAGTTGAAATATTATTTAAAAAATCCAATGTAAGTCGCAAAAATTAATAAGACTATTTTAATATCCGGAATGTATGTAGTTACAGTCGTATTATCTCCAACTTCTTTTTAGATATTCATAGATACTACAGTCTACTTGTTAACAACAGCCTCAGAATAAATGTATCGTCAACGAGACAATTATTTTAACATTAGCTCCAATTTTAGGAACAAAACGGATGTGGCAATAAGTTTTCGCCGCACGTGGTGGAGCTGGCGATATGGACACACTATGTGGTGTCGGACCTGCAGCCCGAGCTGCTCGGTAAGGAGCCCCGGTCCGCGGCGCCCGCTAACGGGGGCTCGCCCCTGCCCAGTGACGAAAGCAACCTCGAACCACCCTCTACTAACGGAAATGGTAAATATTTAAAACGACACGATCAAATTAGGGTCAAGTTCATCTGCACCGTTTAAAATGAACTTTCGTATTGGTAATAGCCCTTTTTATATAAAATACCGCTTATTTTGTGCACATTACTCTTTAGTCAGTCTACCGAAATGTATTGATGTCGGTCCAGTAGATTGTGGTAGACTGACTAAACTGACGTCATAAATAAAGGCAATCAAAACAAAATAGAGTACTGGTCTTATAATAAAGCCTTGGGGGAGCCCTACGTCTGGCACAGGAATACAATGAGCTAAGTCGATTGATTCAATTTTATCAACCTGAAAGAGATACTTGGCAATGATCAAAAATTTGGTAAATGAGTTTGTCTTCTTTGTGGGTTAATCTTGACTGTTATTGCCAGAGCCTCGTATTTCATAACAAGCCAAAGCAGTCTTTAGAAAAAAAGTAACAATACAGATGCTTAAGGACCAGAATAGGTACCTCATTTCGAGCTTCTAAAGAAATTTAAACATTTCCGTTTACAAGAAATAAATAATAAACATAGTCTTACGCTTGTATTCCTCGAAGCGTTAGGCAGAAGTACTGTTGAACTACATTTCACTGATGCCATTATTATGTATATAGAATTTGGGGCGAGCCTATTGCTTATTACTGTGCACAATTCCAAACTATAGGCTGCTACTGAGAATGTTTCCAACGGAAAAACCTAATAACACTAAAAACAAACACACAGCACCGGCGCTTGCGACCACAAAACCCATGAGGCAGTCCACGGAAAGACGGAAACCAAAATAATAAGATTATACCCATGTAAATACAAAAAAATATGAATACCGTATGTTTTACGAGTTTTGAGGTTTATGTTTTTATAATGTGTAATGACATGATACTGAACTTCCGACTTTACTTTCTTGCCCTTAATTAACAAAGTTGAAATGTGGTTCGTCAAAATCTCGGCTGTACTCTGTTTCAAAGGACCCGTTATGTTGCCGGATCGGGCCCACATTTATTACTGGCGCCAAAATATACTAAGAAAATGAAAGGTAGAACCTATCTGTCTTTTTACAGCCACTGGCATTCCTACTTTCTCCGATTCCAAAGTAAACAGGCTTGTTTGTGGTGTTACGAAAGCTTTAAAGGCCGATGCAATGAATTAACAATAATAGCAAGAATCTAGAGAAACAAATAGGAGTTAAACGTGAAACCTTATATTAAGATAACAAAGATAACACAGAAAAGTTTGCGCTGACAAATTTAAAGGGGTATAGGCATTGTACACGTATTCCAGCCAGTGTATAAAACTGACAAATTAAGATGCTTATTGTGTAATCAAAATGCGTTGAAAGCACTTCATAAGCGCGTATTTACATTATGCGATACCCCGCATGTTTTAGCTAACGATGTCTATGATAAGCGAATGCGGGCTGACGAACGTGAACGACGTATAACGAGCTCGTTTTATGTTATTGCCATTTTGCTACCCACAATGTACAGAGTAAACGAGACGAAATATGTGTAAATGTAATTGTGACGTTAAAGATACTCGGCTATCCAAATTACTTACAGTAATTGCTGTCGCATATTCGGTTTACTGTCTAACGAGTATTTAAACGTGTTAAGGGAATGACTCATAATTATAAGGAGATAATTTAGGAGTTGATTGATATTATCGCAATATCAAACGTTTCGTCATTATTACAGGAAAATTAGGTGCAGATTCAGTGAACGAGGACACAACGACGTCGTGCACAGAGGACTCGATGGACGCGAAAGCCGCCTCCCCCGCGACGCCCGCCACCCCCGCCTCGCCCTCCGACAACTCCGACTCCGCCTTCAGCACGCCGCGCGCCAAACGGTAACTAATGTCACGAGTACACGCTGTATAATTACACTGCATTGTTTCAACAACCAGCCATACTATTGGTTTTTGTGCACACAGTTGTTTCACTATTTTTACGTGTCGAATAAGTGTAATCATTTGTTTCTTTCGCTTCACGCAGGCAAATAGAGGAGGCGAGCTCAGCAGAAGAGAACTCACTGGGCGACTCATCAGACGCGTCCGCGTTACCTGTCGCAAAGAAACTTCGAAAAGCCACACACTGACATCTGCGCACTCCCACCAAGCGACCCTCGTGCGCCTATAAATAGCTTTCTAGACTAAAAATATTGTACCTAGGTAATTTATTTTTCAATTCCGTTTAATTTTAACTTAGCGTTAAGTTTAAGAGTACCGGTCGATTTTGTAAGTTTTATAGGGTAACGATATTTGGGGCGCGCACCGATCGGTCGGACGCGCCCGGGAGTATGAGATTGTACAATATTTCGATGTGAGTGTATCTTCGGAGTGGCCCTCGAGAGGGCCTAGCGTTAGGTTTCGTTTGTAATAATTTTAACGTTCGAACGTTCGCATACAGCGTGACATTCCAATAATTGTACGTATCGGCGGCGAGGGCGCAGGGCCGTCGCCGCGGAGAGATCCGGACCAGATGCCTTGACGAGGCCGCAAGGCCGCCATTCACACCATTGCCTTATGACAGTCTGTTAGACTCAGTCTGCCCGCAGAGTTTATATGCAACAAGATAATACAAAGGTCGTGTTACCCGGGCGCCGGGTCACGGGCCCACATGTAGTTTTTATTGAACAAATATAAGATATTAATTTTATAATGTCGCATTTTTAATTTTTCCCGAATAAAACCGACCTTCCTTATTCCAATACTTTTATTCACATGTTCACTTAACACATACAGTATAAAACCGACAACACAATTCTTATAATGAGCTCCGAAACACGAGGCACAAAATGTTCCCAAAATGGGGCACTTGAGACACAAAATGCAGCTGTGCAGTATAGTAGAACCCCGTAATATGAGTCGGGTGACCACATCCTGAATTTTATCGACATAAATTTTTTGAATTAAATTTTTATAGTACGCACTTTGCGGACCGCAAGGATATTGCACTGAATGGTACACTTGTATGCTCTAAATGAATAGGTGTACTATAATTGTTCACCCCAATTTCATAACTACTAGAGTTTCACCCTCTAACAGGAGCAACTTGGTTCGACCTAAGTTTCGAACATGGAACTTCATGCTCGGTAAGAACCGCTTCCGACCACAACACCAATGCAGCGCACCAATTGTTATTCTGTTCACTATAACTTTTCAGCTCGCTAGTCACGCTTTGTGGTCCAGTTCGCAAACTACAGTTGAATTTCGACTCGTATACAAACACGATGTAGTGCTAGTGAGGCGCGTCAACGTCCTGCTGTAGCTGCTGGTAGAGCGTGGCGACGCGCGAGCCGGCGGCCATACGTCCGGCGAAGTCCGGGCGGCGCGGCGGACGCGGCGCGCCCAGCAGCGCGTCCAGCACGTTGCGGGGCGCCCACACGTCGCCCGCGCTGCTGGGGGCGCCGTTGCCCGCGCCCACGGGCGACAGCGGAGAGTCTGTGGTCGCGCGGATCACTGTGGCTCGAGATTCACCTGCAATTATCGCCAATAAACAGTTAAAACACGATAGAGACTGGATAAAAGTACAAAGTTTTGGCAGGCAACTTTCTTTATTCTGCACTTGTTTATGATGACGAATACCTACTGAAGCAAAACTACTGAAACTGAATTATATGAACTACTGAATTACACCATTGCTACTAACTACTGTCTAATTTGAGGCAAAAAAGATGAAAAAAAAATAATTATGTACTAACTGCCTGATGATTGGTGAGATAGGTTCACCCCTGTAACATCTTATGCTAACAAAGGCAAAGTTGTAAAAAAAAAAAAGATTAATAATGTATTATGTGATAAAAACGGAAAACAAATATAATATTAGGATATTTTAGTACACCAGCTCACTTCAATTTAGTGAATGAATTCAATTTACCGAAGTGAACTAAATCCTACTAATATTATAAATGTGAAAGTTTGTGAGGATGGATGGATGGATGGATGGATGGATCTTTGTTACTCTTTCACGCCATAACGGCTGAACGGATCTGGATGAAATTTGGCAGAGATAGATTATAGTCTGGAATAGCACATAGGCTACTTTTTATCCCGGGAAAATGTAAAGGTTCGTAAACCACGCGGGCGAAGACGCGAGCGGAAGCTAGTATTTACTAAATGCCATGTACGTATACTGCAAAACGAATGATAAGATATTTGTTGAAATTTATGCCTTTTGTGTGATAATGAGCTTTTCACACCGAAGTATCACCGTTGATTTATACAATCGACACAAGTGACCTTTTCATGGTAATTAGCGGCGCGGCGTGGAAACCGACGTTGGTTTGCACAAAATGCTGCCCTTGATCGGGTCTATAGTATTGTTTAATATTGCGGTCGAAATAAAGGATTTTGTCGTTGACATTACGAGCGAGAAAAATAATTATCTTACAGAATAATAAAATTAATATAAATAGAACGATGACCCAGTGTTCACAAAGTCACACACACTATGTAGGAAATTTATAGTCTACAAATGAGTTAATCGAGCGCACTATGAGTTACTACAGCATTGGAATCTCCCGGGAACAAGACTATTGAGGCCTATTGAGGTTCATAAATATTTTATTTCTGCACCGCAACTGCATCGGGCCAACTTGTCTGCTATCAAGTGTGGTATTACTGCAACATTTTCAAATGGAGGTCGTAATCATTATTGAAGGTAGCCTTCCGTAGCTGTCGCAAGGATTTTGTTAGTTCTTGGCATTCGAGCGGTACTCATTAGTACGGCGCGGTGCTTGGGCCCGAACTAAACCTTCAAGCTCGCCTCATATTTAGAGAATGGTGTAAAGGTCTACATGAGCTAAATATTGTCAAAGCCATACGTTCAAGCTCATTAAAGGTATGCATATTTAAAGGATGCTTTTAAATGCAAGGTGCAGAAGTACGGCTATATGTAACCGTCAGAAGTCGTATTGTTATGCGTGAAACAGCATCACTCGAGTTAACGCGCGGTGCTCTGTTGTAGCTGCTTATGCCCAAATTCTCGAAGCTCACCGCGTATTTAAAGAATGGTGTAAAGATGTATACGTAGTGCTACATACCGTCAGATGCATGGTTGTTATGCGCGCGACAGTCGAGCAGCACTCGCAGTAACGCCCGATGCTGCGGTGCGGCTGCGTGTGCTCTAACTAACGCTTCAAGTTCACCCCAAACTTGACGCCATTGCTCCTCACGACGCCCGGAAGACTTCCCTCTGTGGAAAACACTTTGTCATTGAATTATATAGTTAAACTGACAGCTGAGCTAACTTTATGCAATAATTTGTGCATATTAAGTATCGCGGTCAATCAATACCTTACACTGACAGTAAACTTCAAAAGCAAAGCAAATAAATGAATAAAATTCCACACGGAGGACAAAAAAGGTATCACGTAATACGCAAGTCTTTATCATTTAATTCAAAGTAAAAAAAAACATCAAACTAAATAAAATTATTTGTACACTATAGACAGAATAAACAGCTACTACTAATTATTACATATTTAAATATGGAATGAAATAGGAAATACCTCATATTGGAAGGTAGTTGTGCGGTCGGGAACTCGTGTCGGGACTCCATGGCCAGCAGTGAAAGTAGTACATTGCGGCAGGTTTCCACCTCTTCGTCTGTTAACGTCTCTTGCACAACTAGCCGGGTTAAGGGGTCCAATACCTGTGATTTCTCTGAATTTAATACGTGGATTTTATTTTAAATAGGTGAACACTGCATAATTCCGTGCTATGGCTCGGACCACGACACGACGCTGATTTTCAATGTTCATTTAAGTGACGTTCGGACGTTAAGTTTACACACAAAGAAAAACATAATTAAAAATGTTGGTAAAATTATTAGATTTACTATTATTGTATTTTATTTAAATAAAATATAAAGCAAAAATACTTTAAAGTCACTCTTGATTGTAATTTCTATATAAAAATTTAATAAAATGATATATTTGGCCAGTGAGTAATCACTGGACAAAAAATTTTCTTTACGAAGATGGGAATTGAATTCCAATAAAATGTTGTGTACTCACTGATCCTAAGTTAAATATGAGCGTGGAAGATATAGTGAGTGGCCAGTACGTTGTGTGCCGTTGTAGACGCGCTCGCGCACGCCCGTTTGCGCCTGCGCCACGCAAAGGGTGCAGTCTGTTCTGTTGCATTAGAGCTCCGAATTCTTTTATCCTGTGGAAGAGGACTGAATGGTAGCTAGGCTAGTTTACACCAGAACCAGAAGTAAATTCTCAACACTGATGTAACTCGTGCCAATAAAGAAACAAAACTAAAATGGCGGCTTATACTTGTAATTGAAGTTCGGAAGATCAACAAAGATATATATAAAGAAAAAAAAAAAGTTTATCAGTCATCATCATCACATAACACATCATTTACATACCTATAGTCTGTAACTCGTCCACCGGCACCTTCAGATAACGCAGGCGGGTCTTCGTACGGCGTGCGGCCACCAAGCGCACCGATCCACAACTCTCCGCCCTGAGCAGCGAGTACGTGGGAGGCTGATCTACCGCCGCCTTTTCTAGAATAACATTATTATAGATATATTAGTTAAAACTTTTGGCTCGCAGACCTCAAATACGTAAGTGGAATAGGCGTTTGCTGATGAGTTTTATATGAGGAACTCGTGTCTCTTCTCCTGCAAATGAAACAACTGATGCTGTGTAACAATACTCTTCTGCATGGCCAAACATAGCTCGATAATGTAACACAAAATCAGATGGTACCTGGGTACTTCGAGGGTGACAGAACGCCCGTTGAGCAGGAAGTTGACGAGACAGGCGGAGGGTCGCGAAGCCACGTCAGCGGGCGTGACGCGCCACAGCGAGCCGCAGCACCCTGACGCGCCGCCCTCCGCACCGCGTGGCGTCCACCAGCGGAGCACCACCTGGAGGATACGGAGAAAAACCGCCGATTTTCTTTAAAACGGTTGATTTGAATGAATGATTCATTTTTATGGATGGATCTCGAGGCATTGTCTGATTGTTTATTCTACTGATGCTAAGCAACATGATATGGCTAGACCGCGCCCACGCTGACCATTTTAAAATGTGTAAAAAACAACAGCTGGCTAATTACCTACAATAACATCTTCATATTAGGATCCGCACGACAGCTGATATATTTACTCCGAAAAGAAAAACCTATGAACCTTTACAGCCTCACTAGATCCAACCATATCGCGCTTATTCACTTTCCCAAAGGTATAATATATGGCTTTAATGTTCTAATATCTACTTACAGATTCAAGTGCTTCAGCCGGCGTTTGAGATGCTCGTAAACCGGCGTGAGCGTCTGAAGAATGAATTATCTCGACATCGTAATTAGCACTTGAACTTGCGTTTTGTTCCTCCTGTCAAATGTAAAATATTTAATGTTATAACTAAACCACACTATTCTATTTACAATAGCCAAATATGTAATTAAAATTATCACATATTCAGTACCTTCATAGGGATACCCGTGACGGTGGTAGTCGCCAGCTTATAGTGTGGCAACACCAGACGTCCTAATAGGTTGGCTAAAGCACTCGCTCGGGACACTATCACTTCTACGGCTATCTGTCCACCAGCAATCTGCAACGGTAGTAAGTAATTTTTAACCGAGTTCAAAAAGGAGATGGTTTTAAATTCTAAGCATACCTATATATTTTTGCTTAATCCACACTAAACCAATAGGCAAGAATGACTTGTATTGGGTTACTTTGAAGAAATATATTTAAGCTCAGACCTAGTTTGCCACAACGTAATACAATTTAAACAGCATAAATAGGCTAAAAATAAGCATATAAAAAGCTTACCTCTGTGAGTGGTTGATTAGTAACTCTAGTCTCAGCATTCTCTGGAGTTACATTTATTATTACTATATGACAGTAATGTACAACTAAAGTCCTGAAAACAATAAAACCAAGTTGTATTTGAAAATAGAATATAAAAATAACTGGACCAGGATTTTTTTTCTTGTTAGTATTACTACTATTACTAGAACTACATGTATCTTGTCAAAAGGATAACATCATCTTAGTGTTGTTGGCGCTTATATTTTTTTTATGCCTTGTTCATTAATGAACAATATCTGGTAGTTATAACAATGGTAATGAAACTTACTGTGGTGTTGTAGTAGTAGATTCTGAAGTACTGGCCGGCTGTACCAAAGAGGCTTTCTTGTTAAGTTGGATAATCGTGTTATGAGCAATGTCCTTCAGATTTTTTATAGAATCATTATCTCTAGCACTTGTTATACAAATAACGCGGCCGCTGAAATAAAAACATAATAGTAATTTATTTTTTATTTAGTATTTCCAATAAGTTATTGAAATAGGTGATAATGACATTAATAACTGCATCTGTATATAGCTTTTAGGATACGTTTTAAGACTGCTAAGCATAAGGTCCTGGGTTCGATCCCCAGGTCTAGAAAAGGGTTATTGGAATCTTCTGAAATTCTCAATGTTATTCCCAGAGTTAGGAGTTGTAGTAATATTGAATTATGTGGAATTGTGACAACATACATAGTAAACATGTATTTTCTATGTGACTAAATTGGGGTAGGCTGTGTTTAAAAAGCTTAGTTGTTATTGTCTCACTAACCGATTCTGGAAATGTCTCTCAGTAGGTCTAGCAATCTGTGCTGGCGAGGGTTCGGCAAGAGCTTCAATTGCGGCTACCAGCCCCTCCACATCACCACCTGCACCCCGCCTCACTGGCCCCACCAAACATAATCCATTCAAGAGCTATATTAAATTAAAAAATATGTTATACACACATAGAGTAACTGCATGAAATTAATAAGAAGATATTACTCGAAGGAACTAGGATGATTTCATAGAAAAAAAGAATCAGTTGCAAAAAATATTACATAAGTATTAAAAAATACTTAAGTCAAGCAAAATAAAAAAGAAAGTAAGCACTTTAATTCTACTTACATGGGTCAAATTTTGTTGAGCCACAGCCCAGGTGTTCAGCATATGCGCAGTTATGTCACTTACAACAAATCGCACCTGAAATTTAGAACAGAACAATGCAATAGCTGACTTACTATCTTATCAATACTTAGGCCAAAGACATAAAATTAATACAAAAAAATGGTATGTTTTAAGATGTGGGCACAACCAGTGTCAGAAGTAGGGCTTGCTCCCGGGAATGCCCGGGAAATCCCGGTACAGTCGAGGTGCAGTCAGTCCCGTTAACACGATTACATATTCCCGGTACTCCCGGTTATAGTTCGAAAACTCCCATACTGAGCCGCAACTCTGCGAGTAATAATCTCATGTTCGCACGGGCGAGTTGGCAACGTCGCGCGTTGTTCGGCTCGCTCGCCGAATCCAATGGCGGTTGCCACCAGCGAAACAGTCACCCACACCAACCCTGCTAAGTGGTCTGCTCGTTCTTTCGTACCGTGATGTTACTTGTGATAACTCGTATGACTGATAACTTTGTACGTGCGTACGGCCGCCGGTCGAATCAATAGATCAGCAAGAAGGAGATCAGGTGGAAATTGAGACTCTTCACCGTCCTAGTACTCACAATCTGACAAAGAGAGATGAATTGGATGAAGAACTAAAACAAGTTACTATTTTACAAAGTAGAACTCAAACTCGTGCAAGTAATGATGACATTATTAAAACCATCAGAATCAAAATGGCTCTTTGAGAATGGTGGTGATCGAGGGCCTAATTTATCGCTGGCGTAAAAATATCTCAGTACTATACCTTCAACAAGCATCGAGCCACAAAGAATTTTTTCTTCAGCAGGGAATATTTTATAATCGCATATGCAGCTCATTGAGTGACCAAAGATTAGATGCCATTAGTTTTCTATGTTCATACTACCTCGAAAAAAGAAGAAGAAATAAGTCTGCTTTAAAACACTAAAAGATTATTTTACCATTTAAATTCAGAAGAATAGTTTCATTTAGTTTCTTTTTTATATTGTTAATGTTATGATGTGATTTGAAATACGACGTTTGAAGACTGATAATAATTGTTAATGCCATTATAATTCTACGTAAACTTCTTAACTAAATAGTGATATTTCATAATTAAAGAAACTTACCTATTGAACCTTGTTATATTGTCGTCGAATAGTGATTATTTGATTAAAAACTATTGATTGTATTGTATGTTTGAAGTCTATAGTTCTTAAGTCCAATAATATGAAGAAAATGTACCAAAGTTGTTAGTGATTATTTGTTAAAACCATATTGATTGGATTATATGTTTAAAGTCTAAAGTTATAAACCCTATGTCTATGTGAAGATAATTCAGCAAAATTGTGTTGCTTTGAATATTGTCCAAAAACTGTTGATGAAACTGTGCAAAATAAAAAAATTTCATAGTTTTAATAGTGATTATCTGATTCTCTGCATATTTCAAATAGATATTTTGAATAATAAACCTTTATTTTAATTAGAGATTGAAGTTTCTCTTTATTATTTATAAGTCCAATAATATGAAGAAAATGTACCAAAGTTGTTAGTGATTATTTGTTAAAACCATATTGATTGGATTATATGTTTAAAGTCTAAAGTTATAAACCCTATGTCTATGTGAAGATAATTCAGCAAAATTGTGTTGCTTTGAATATTGTCCAAAAACTGTTGATGAAATTGTGCAAAAAAAAAATATTTCATAGATTTAATAGTGATTATCTGATTCTCTGCATATTTCAAATAGATATTTTGAATAATAAACCTTTATTTTAATTAGAGATTGAAGTTTCTCTTTATTATTTATGGCATTTTTATTACGTAAATAATTTAATAGGGATGAAAAACCCAAACAAAGCTTACTGGTCTTAGGCTTTTCAGGAAGTACTGGCAATACCGGGAGTACCGGTACCAAGCTGAGCCCAGCAATGGTAATAAAAATTTTAGAAACCGGATCTCTTCTGCATGCTCTAGTCAGAAGTCATTGATTATGTATAAGGTATTACAAGACCTTATATGAATGAAAACTTTCAATTGGTTATAATAGAATAGTGAAACTTTATCAAGTAGTGCAATGTTAAGACAAGTTAACTAGATAACTAAATATGTGCTTAGGCGCATAAAAGAGACAAAGCGAATATTGTCGCAAGTTTGGTCGGCGCCATGCTACATTTATGCGAGTTGAGTTTTGTAAAATAGACTGTGTTTTTAGAATAGATTGAGTTTTGTTATTTAGATTGTCAGAATTTCTATATTTATGTAGCAAGTGGCATTCTTATTAAGTTACATATTGATACCATAGCTTTATATTTGTACGTTATTATGAAACCAACATACCAAGGCACTGATACCGATATTAAGCAATGGATATTGGTATCAATATTGTAGCTAAATATAGGTTGTCCAACTGATATAGAAAAATACCGATAATGCTCATGTCTAATTTCAAAATTAATAAAAGTTCATATCTCCTAATAAGGTTGTTGGCTGTACAACTGTTGCCAATATGGAGGGGGTAAACTGACTCACATTTTTATCCCATTAAAGAAGATCTTATACTCGGTTTGTTTAGGTACTTAACTAAAGGTAAACAATCTTGACGTCTTTTTAATATTTTTTGTTTAAAAATAAAACATGACTAAAAACCAATGTAAAACAACAATAATGATTACCAAATCAATTGAACCACATATCATATATATCAGTTTAAGCAGTAGTTTATTTGTTTAATATGTGTTTGTGTAAAAAGTCACATCAAGATTGTTTACCTTTAGTTAAGTACCTAAACAAACCATGTATACAGTAAAAATTGTTTATGTATCCAAAATCATTATAATACAGTTGTGTGAGTGAGCGACATACAAATCATTTACAGGCTAACTGGACACACACACACAACATTAGACATACTAAAAGAGGGTATATTGTATTCGAATACTGTGAAAAAAATATGACTGTAATTTGACTGTCTAATAAAATTCATCTAATGTTCATGTTCTAATACTTTAGGTACTTACCTGTAACTTAGATCGCAAACTCAGGGTTAAGAGCAACAGGTGGTACTTACCAATTTTCCTTCAGGAAATAGATCCCATACTATCCGACAGTATTCAACAGCCGCCTCCACGCTGCACGTCCACAACGACTTGCATATCGGTGGTACAGGAAGATAGCCCCGGTTTTTTGGGACATCAAAGTCAATCGGATTATCTGACGATATACCGAAGTATGGTGTGTGATCCAACACAAATATTGTTTTGTGGTTGGTAGGAAACATAATTACATTTGAATTAATTAGATACTATGTTATATGTTTTGTTTACCTAAGAACAGAGAAATACAATTCAACAATACCTTTCCCATATCTTTCTAACAACTGACATCACTGTCAACTAAACCGCTGCCTGTGTCAGTGTCAGTTGCTATTAGAGATGGGCGTTTAAACGTAAAGCATATAATATAACACAACTTTTTAAAATAAACAATAAACACGATTAATTAAAAAAGCAATTAGTACTTATTGCTTATTCCTACTTATCCTAGTTCCTAACACACTCGCCCGTATTTCGATGAATTATTAAAATATCTAAGATTATTTGAGAGAACCATTGGCATTAATTTTAGCATCCTAAAATGAACTTTAATCTAGGAATTTTACATTTCAAAATTGTTTACCCGGTTTTTGTAGACTAAATGCAGCATTGTGAAATGCAGCAGCAAATGTTAAACTTACAAAATTGAATATTACTTGACGTACTTTATAATGTTCAGAGTACCTAATATATTTTTATTACGTTGAATAATATCTGAGATCAATATTGACTGTACTCATTAAAAATATAATAGTATTTATGTATATACCTAATTAGGATTGCTTTATAACAAAAACGGTGTTAAAATAATGTGATGAAATTCTGATATGAAAATGAAAATATTTTTCCTATTTTTCTAATAACTTATTGGATTCCTCATATAATTATTAGAACCTTGAAATAAACTGGCAACATATTTTACATAGACTACCACTCATATATTTGTTATTGGCATTCATAGACAATGGAAAATATCACAATAACCGAAAATCGATATATTACGGTTCTTAAAAATAACTTACTTACCGTTACAATATTTTTCTGGATATTTATGTAACGCTTTCAAGAGAAATAATTGAAGTAAATAAAACAATTTATCAAGAATTATACAATGTATCTAATTGTTATGTAATGTAGCATATGATGATGAATTTGGTATATAAAGTTTTAAATATTCAGGTGGTTTTACCCAAATACACATTTCGATCTAATTCCTTCCATTTTCATTTATATTTTTAATGTGAGGTGTTACATTTTCAAAATATTACTAGTATCGAAATAACCGAAATACTGCGTGACGTGCGCAGCACTACGGTGAATGTGAGAGAATGATAAAATGGTGCATTCGTCGATCAAACCGGGCCACACATCCGAAGCCAGAAATTAAATTATCATCCACCATTTTGTTTATTTTCGCGAAAATAACTCTTTTCCCGGATACGTTGTAGAATATTCCTGTTTTACCGCTATACGACAGAGTGATCTACTTATTCTGGCAATGATTATAAGATTAGGAATGTGCTATTAGCGTTCCTATCCATTATCGGGCCCTTGTGTTGAAATTTGCAGACATCGGCCGCGCCGCTAGTAAACACTCTTTGAAAATTACCAGCCTAACGTCGAAGAAAAATAAAACCCCAAACACGCAGGGCACCCGAGCCGATGAGAAAAGTTCGTTGAAGTTCGTTCAACGGATATTCAGCAAGTGCAAAGGGAGTAATCCCCTGGCGTTAAAGGTATGTGAAGTGCAGTAATCGGACGTCATAAGTGTGAATACGCGGTGTGCATACAGTCGGTTTATAAGGTGGAATATTTGTTCAGGAAATATCAAAGAGTTGTGGGCGAGAGTCCCCCGTGGCGCGCCCGGCTAACATGAACCACACGCCTGCCCCGGACAGGCAGCAGCACGACTCCAATGTGAACCAGGTGGAGGAGATGGAGACTCAAGATGGTTAGTGATGTCACAATATTTACATTGTAATCAACTGTTTCACCTTTACAAAGTTCAGGTAATCTCCTAAAAACACATTGAACGAAACCATAATCCGTAATATCGAGTTTCTAAAACTGCTTATCCAATGTATTTGCAAGTGTTATTGAACCTAATATGTTAACCAGATTACCCTACATAACCTCAAATTGTATTCATTATTTGACACTGTATAATTGTTGTTTCTGTTATTGTTACTAGTGATTATCATTGCAGTGTAAAGCCTAAGATAAAGATGTGTGGTTGAATGTTTACTAATCAGAGATGGAGTGTGGGTTTCTTTGTTCCAAAAGTGCAAGTCGCTGTCCTGAGAGTGAAATGAAAATGTCTAATTATAGAATATCTTTGTGTGGATGTTTGATGTGTATAGTGTAATTGAATTTGGAGTATAATGTAAGAATAAAATGTGTTATTGTTTATCATTGAGTCTAAATGTATCTGATTTGTCATACATTATGGTTACATGGTGTATTTATACCTGAGTGCAGGTTACCTTAGTCTGTTTAAATGTCAATGTGATCTTTACATGCATGAGTGAATGTGCACCACTGCCAACTAGTGAGAATCATTTGAAAAAAGGTTAAAATAAAAAATCAACCATATCACTAGATTTTGAGATTTACAACATTTGCAATTATTATAACTTTCAATGTACTTGGATGGAGTTAATGGATGTATGTACTAATACATTTTTTGTTTGTCTATTTATTTTTAGGAGTATTCTGTATTGATTCAATACTTATTTTTGTGTGAGTAAACAGAATGAAAAATTCACAAAATAAAAAACAGAATTCATATATACACATAAGTATCACAGAAATAATTGCAAAATCCAATAGTGCAACAAATCTAACAAATTGAAGATCAACATTTCAGTAAATTGACATCTCTTGGGTTAAGAAGTCTGTATTGTGGTTATATGTGTACCTTAGCTAACAAATTGATTACTATAAATGACATTTTGTCAGGTCAGCATTGTGCATCATCAATAGATACTACTATTTCTAAGTTTCATAATTTGAACTACATTCACACATGCTTCTTAATTATATCATAAAGTTCATCAAACATTCAAGATCCCACTCCACTCCCACACAATTTTCCACTTTCTGATAGGAGGAAGACAGAATATGCTAAAATGAAAAGAATGGAATTAATGTAAACAAATTTAATTATAATACCTGTCTGCATGACTCTGTATTGTGAATGAATAGAATTTCAAACTAGAAAAGTTTGTATATAAAAGTCCTGGCTGTACAGATTTTTTTTCTTCTTATATTTGTCAGCATGACAATAGCTGTCAAAATTCATATCTGTAAAACAATGGACAGATTTGATTTTCCTGCATAGTTGTTGCAGTCTATTTTAATTGTTAAGTTTACTTTAGTGAGTTCTACATCCAAAATCAAGTAGAGGTAATATGTATTTTCTTTCTCTTTGTACTTGAAGAGAAAAATAAAGAATTATATTATAAAGGACTAAACTCCCAACAAATGATTTTGTTTACTAATAAAAAATAGCTAAAGATATATAAATATTATTACATCGAAGTTAACATCAAGTGGATTGATTTTCTTATAAGATTTCATTATCTTATACAAGTAAAAGATTCAACGCCAAACATAGTGATTCATGTTGAAGTTGGGCTTAGAAATAATGTAATTGTAAATATGTTTTGCAGTGGAGACTGTAGACACTGTCACTGACAAGACCTGGGAGGACGATCTTATGAAAGGTCCTAACGGCGAGGTTGTCATGGGTGAGGTTATGAAGAATCAGGAGACCACATCTTCTGACATGCCGGTGAGTTGAATTATCAACATGGCAAAGGTTTGATCAACTTTCACATACAATAAAATGGTTTCTTCTATCACATTCTTCACAAAAAAGTGAGACTATTTTCTAGGTAGATATTAATTATTTAAATGTTTTATAATCACTTTTATTTGCAAATAGGAATAACATAAACAGAGGGATTGCATATTCTTATTGCATAATGTGCTTCTCTCTAGTTTATTTACAAACAGTTTCCATTTAATTAATTCCCAGGAGATCAACACAGTTCACTCATTGAATATCAAACTATTCAATGAAAGAGGCAGACATGTCATATTTGAATCTCTTAGTATCAACACAACCTGGTCTGATAAACAGAGATTTGGTCCTAATTTATCTGATAATACTAATATCACGAATTGGCGTGTTACCGTATAAGTAATGTGCGATTACTTATATGAATATTTACGATTCTTGTATAATATTTGAGGCCATTTGACTGCATGTTGATGTAGTTAGAATGAAATGAACATTGTCCAGTTACTAACGCCTACATCATATCATATATGAGGAGTGGATGATCCATTTGTTAGATACTATCGCACATTCGCGCCGTAATAGTCCATTTGTTTCTTGATATTCTGTCTACATGGCTTTCAATTATTTTCTTTGATATACTCCTCCTTCATTTTATTTGACATATATTCTATGTAGCTTTAAATGTGTAATTAGCAAAAGAAGGGATACTATAAGTACATAGTAACAAAACATGTAATAGCAATTCTAGATGTTATTCATAGATTAAAGTAATACACACTTGCGCGGTAAGCTGGCCCTGAGCCGACTCTGTGTAAGTAAGTAGAACAGTTTCAGAAAATGAAGTATTCACATAAACCTTTCGCTTGCTAGCCTACTGCTTGTGTGCATTGCCCCTCCAATTCAAGTAGGTAATGTAAAGGAATTATTTCTTTCTCACAGCTTGCATGTCTCGATACCGAAATGGAGGACGACGAGGCGCGGTCAGAAGCGACATTCCGCTTCACCGTACAGAACTTTAGGAATCTGAAGGACTCTGTGTTGTCTCCGCCTTGTTACGTCCGAAATCTTCCATGGAAGATAATGGTTATGCCACGGCAAGCTCCGTCCCCCGATCGCCAACAACAGAAGTCTTTAGGCTTCTTCCTCCAGTGCAATGGCGAGAGTGAGTCTTCTAGCTGGTCGTGTTATGCCATGGCAGAGCTGAGACTCATCTCCCATAAGCCAGAAACTGAACCTTTCTTCAGGAAGATTCAACATTTGTTTTATAGGTGTGTATCGTAGTTAATCTTTATACAAATAATAATTATATTCGTAATCTTAGTCTTGATAAAATATTATTGTTTATCATGGCGTTTTGAATTACATGACAACTGTTTTTGGTTTTTCATAAGTCTTTCTCATATTATAATATTGTTGTAATATCGGCAGTAAAGAGAACGACTGGGGGTTCTCCCACTTTATGGCATGGAACGACGTGTTGGATCCTGAGAAGGGTTACATAAAGGACGATGCGATCACGTTGGAGGTCCACGTGACCGCGGAGGCGCCACACGGCGTCTCGTGGGACTCGAAGAAACACACTGGCTATGTTGGTAAGTATTGTGTAATCGAAAAAGGCACCAAATATTATTGAGTTAAATTTGTACTTGCATACTCCGCAAAAGTCGCAACCTAACCGCTTGTCTAGAGCTTATGGTTAAGAGTTCTGTTTATTTTGAGCGAAGAGACAGTATAAAAGCTAAATATGGCTGGTGTGTATTTAATTACGATGGGTGGGTAGAAGTAATAATTTCTATAGACTTTCAAGCAGCCTGCATATTCGTAATTCCCAATGTTAACACGACTTTGAAGATTGACTAACGGGAATGATTAATGCAAGTTTCTAACAAAATAAATGGTGTCCATTCTAGGTCTAAAGAATCAAGGCGCGACGTGTTACATGAACTCTCTGTTACAAACACTGTATTTCACAAATCAACTACGTAAGGCAGTTTACAAGATGCCGACAGAATCTGACGACAGTACCAGGTAAATCATATTTAATCTCTTTTGCTATAATTGAGCCCTTGCCTAAGAAGAAGATTGCCTAATGATGAATGTTTTTCCTAGGTCTGTTGCATTGGCCCTGCAGAGAGTTTTCTACGAGTTGCAATTCTCTGATAAACCTGTTGGCACAAAGAAACTTACCAAGAGTTTTGGATGGGAGACACTCGATTCTTTCATGCAGCATGATGTGCAGGAGTTTCTTAGGGTATGTTTTAGCTTTATGTTACCTTGCTTTCCTTATTGTTACAGATGTATCAATCAAAGAGCGCGCGTGAATCACTTGAATTTGAACCTTATGTCTGTCATAAATTTCAATCGACATGTTTTGTTCATGGAGATATTAAGGCGCACTCGAAAATGTAATACATTCGGTACGATTACAGGTACTTTTGGATAAGTTGGAGAGTAAAATGAAGGGTACTTGCGTTGAAGGAACAGTGCCTCGCCTGTTTGAGGGTAAAATGACGTCATACATAAAGTGCAAGAATGTCAACGTCTCCAGCACGCGCGTCGAAACGTTCTACGATATACAACTTAATATCAAGGGGAAGAAGAACAGTAAGTATTACGATCTCTAGGAAATGTGGGTTTAATAAGTTGATAGAAAAGAATTTCCATACATAAAAGTACAAGCTTGATGTTGATTGCTCATATAGATTATCTAGAGGTAGATCGGCTAAGTATAAATGTTGATAAATACATATATAAGATAGAGAGATTAAAAACTTTCGAAGTAAGTCTGCTCGAGGACCTGCCTTTATTTATTCGTTCAACGCGGAGAGCGCGGAGCACATAGTGACATTGTAAATTTTAATGACTTTGTATGAACCAACCTCTTTTATGAGTCCAATAAAATTTTGAATTTCAGTCGACGAGTCGTTCAAAGACTACATCAGCACGGAGACGTTGGATGGCGAGAACAAGTATGATGCAGGAGAACACGGTCTGCAGGAGGCTGAGAAGGGAGTGATCTTTGCATCCTTCCCGCCAGTGCTGCATTTACACCTCATGAGGTTCCAGTACGATCCTATTACAGACAGTTCCGTCAAGTTTAATGATAGGTAAGACAAAGTTGTGTTTGAGGGAAGATGTTTGCATTTATATTTATAGTCACAGCCATGAACTGCTCGTGACTGTAATCAACAGTCGTCAAGGTTTTATTTTGAATTTTTTTTGCGAGATACATAATTATAGCTTAAAACTTAGATTTGAATAAAATATGTTCATTTTAGACACAATGACCATCAATTCTATATGATTAATGGCCGTATTACCCCGAACGTTCACGAAGACACTGACGTCTTCGTGGCTTACGAGGTATATGCCGACCAGGTTTTACACCAACTATGGTTTCAAATTGTACAGGTTTGAATTCTACGAGCACATCAACTTGGACGCGTATCTACAGGAGAAGCCGGAGACGCCAGCCGACTATACGCTACACGCGGTGCTGGTACACTCGGGAGACAACCACGGAGGACACTATGTGGTCTTCATCAACCCTAAGGGCGACGGGAAGGTGAGCCATGTGAGACCTTTGACATTTATATATTCATTAATCATCGGAATTACATCAATATTTTAGTGCCAAACGAGTCACATTCTTCATTTAAATTGTAGTAGTGTTGGCCAAATTCCAATAAGTTGAAATTAATGTGACACTTCAGAAGCAATATTGTTGGATATAAATGATGTAATGAATTTTGGGGCCTGCACTGCAATTTTCGCAATATATAAAACGTGTGGGATGCTATCTTTCTATTTATTACATAATTTATATTCCAAAAGTTCTATTTTCAAGACCCACGGCGAAGGAATGACACCCGTATTCAAGAATATCTCTTAGATATAATAGGCTAGATGACTGCATCTAAAATAAATTCCGAAATTTTGTTTGGTAAATAGTTTTAAGAACTCAGTAAAACTTAATCTCTTGCTTTCTTAGTTTATCAAAATCACACAATAAGTATATAAATGACAATGCAAAACTATGACGTCATGGTTTTGTTTTCAAAACATTTTTAGAACAAAATGTAGTTTTTGACAGTTCATAAAAAGTAACTCAAATTAGTAACTAGTAACTAGTAGTCGTCCACTATATAGCATAGGGAAAAAGAAATCCACTATTTTTACAAATGTGTTTTGTCCAAATAGTTTAAAACTGTTTTATGGTCGATCTTTAGCTCCTGGGCGACTGCTGCTAACATGACCGGTCAACTTCAATCATTTCCGTGATTTTATCCAAATTTTTGACGACGAGCCTACCCGTGCGAGGTGCATCTTTAACATCAAAAATACCGGAACGGAATCGACGAAACCAACATTGCACGTAATTGGCACAGTATCGGGACTATAAACACCATTCATAGTTACAGCCTTGCATTTTCGCCTTCATCAAAGAAAAACTGTAAAATGTACCGAAATTTCTCTGTAAAATGTACCGCATTGTTCACTTCCATTTTGAACACCCTGTAACTCACAATTGAATGGACCAAACAAAAAACAGCAAGTATTGTTTTTTTTTTGCGCAATGCCACCTTTCCAACGAGCTTAACTCTGAAATTATTTGATCGATACTTTACGTGATATCGCTCATTACGCCATTTTTTTTTTCTTCATTACGGACCTCAGTAGCGTAGTCTTAGTAGCTCGAGCTAATATATTCTCATTTGCTCTACAGTGGTGTAAGTTCGACGACGACGTGGTGTCCCGCTGCACGAAGCAGGAAGCCATCGAGTACAACTACGGTGGACACGATGAGGACATGGCGTTGACCGTGCGCCATTGCACCAACGCTTACATGTTGGTTTATATTAGGTAAGAAAAACATTTTATCATTCCAAAGGCATGGTGATGGAAATTTATGGACATTTATAATATTTCTAATAAGATTGTAACAATATTCTGACAAATAAATGAATTATTATTATTATTATCAGTGACCAGTTTACCACAAACTATAACGAATAGTCGTAAGACGGGTATAGAACCTAATCGGCCTACAATCTGAGCGTCGCAAGTCATTTTATGATGTTTCGTTATTTCCAGGGATTCACAGTTGAAGACTGTCTTGCAAGAGGTCACTCAAGCTGATATACCTACAGAACTCAGTGAAAGACTCGCAGAAGAAAAGAGAATTGAAACTGTAAGTATTACACTTAAACAATTAATTAAACAGCCATAGATTGGCACGCGTTCTTATTTTTTACAGCCAGTCGGAAAGTCTTAAATTATAATATTGTGTATTCTTATCCGACACTAAATTTTCAACAGATCCGTCGCAAAGAGCGCAACGAAGCTCACCTCTACATGAATGTGAACGTAGTACTAGAAGAGGCCTTCGACGGGCATCAGGGCAACGACCTGTACGACCCCGAGCGAGCGCACTACCGCGTGTTCCGAGTGAGGAAGCAGGCGACCGTCGCGGAGCTCATGGAGATGTTGGCCGAGAACTTCAAGTATCCGCTCAAACAGCTAAGGCCGTGGCCTTTCAGTGCGCGCTCTAATCAGGTAAAAATAAAGCAATAACGTTTGTTTGTGGGTTTGAGGTAATCTCATGTACTACAAAACCGATAGTGCCCATTGAAAAATAGGGTATATTTTTGATCCATAATCTACGCGGCTGAAGTCGTTAACAAAAGCTAGTAAAGATAAACAATAGGTAACTTATGGATGCTACTAATCTAGTCCTCATTGTTGACTTCTGAGGTGGGACGAATGTAGAGTTGATTTCAGATTTATTACATATTATAAAGCATCGTAGTGTAGATTAGAAGAGATAACAGCTCTTTTTGTCTTGATTACGTAAGAAAAATCAGACAGCCACAGCGATCAATAAACAGTGTATCCTATTCTGGCTAATATATCTTTTCATTAGAGGATATGGAATAGCCAGTTTACTAGCGACAGTAACTGTCACTTGTTTCTTACGTAATACGGGGGTGGCTCTTGGTTTTATGTATTTAAAAAAATGTGTAAACATGTAAATTCGTATCATTTCTCTCAACAGACATGTAGACCGACTTGCCTAGACATCCTCAACGATCAACATAAGACCGTGGCCGACGTCTCCGAGAACATGAACCCTTGGAACATATTCTTGGAGATGTTGCCCCCCGACTCCGGCTTCAGCGCGCTACCGACTTTCGACAAGGAGAATGATGTTGTGCTGTTCTTCAAGTTCTATGACCCCAAACAGAAGCGCATTCACTACTGTGGACATCATTACTTGCCGATCGCTAGCAAGCCCGCTGATCTTATACCGATACTTAATAAGCGTGCAGGTAATTATAATAAGTTTGCAAATAAACCTGTAAATATCTACTACTGCTAATACATTGCGACGGTCAATGGTTAGAGTTTATTCCTTATAATCACAATGTTGCTGAAATAATCGCCATTCATGCTCTCATCGCAGTAAAAAAACTTAAGGATTCCAAAAAGAATCATATTCAATAGGCTCTTTTCAAATATATACAGCGCACTAATTTTATCATGGAATTATGATTAAAGGCAGGCCATTGAACTAAGTCGTGAATTATTCATATTGATATGTTCGACATGAATGTTTAAATATATTTGCATCAATAAATTCTAATATTTAAGCATGTTTCATGTAGTTTACGACCATGCTATACATGGTTAGAAATTAGAATCCTATGTAACTGGTAGCGGCACTTGAGTCTACAGTTATTATTGAAAATAGTCTTTGAGAATCCCATCTTGTTATGTTACTTAATAATTGATGCTTTGTTTGATAGGTTTCCCGCCAGAAACTCCGCTCGTACTCTACGAAGAGATCAAACCTGATTTTGTTGAGAAAATTAACAACTACAGCGAACCTCTTGAAAAGGTATTATTTATCAGTTTTATCCCACCAAAATATTCAATAGAAGTAAGCAATAACAACACATATATCTACCCAAGTAACTATTTATTTAGATGACTCGTTTATTTATAGAAATATAGAGTATATGTGTATGAGACTAATATACATAATATTGTATTAGTCTCAAATGTTTATGTAAAATTATATTATATCCCTCTGATATTAGATTAGGATTATAATAGTATAATCTTATGTTATGAACAAGTTTTAGTTCTAGTTTGGTCCTACATTCAGGTATTGCTGGCACAGGTATAGTATTTAATAGCAATTATTATTATATACGAATTCAGATGGCACTGTTCAGATCGTGATAAATTAATCTAACCAATATTATTTTTTGTCGTGATATTAGGTTATGTCAATAAGCTGTCGCATCAAAATTGCCTATGCGCATAGTGGAAATATGAGCCAGTCAGCAAAGTTGTTAATAAGGCTCACTATACAGGGTATACCCAGTAACGGAGTTACAATACAATAATCGTCAAAATAATGGATAAATTTAGTAAATCCTCAAGAAATCTTATTGTCATATTTTTTGACTATTTAAACTTTTGATTGGCTTTTGAATTTTATGTATGGATAAATCAACGTAATTCAATATTTATTACTATTACCGATAGTTGTATGCGTGAAAAAACAATGGCATGCGGTTAGGTTGAAGGTCATAACTTGGTTCTTTGAGATTATCCCATAAAGATGTTATGTCCCATAACATCTGTACAATTTTTTGCTACAAGGTCTGACAATGGGCACAAGAAAATATATTATTTTGTTTTTCTCTCTGAACAGTGCCGTTTATATTCATTTATCGTGTATCTATCAGCTTCTCGTCATACTTATATTACTTTATATCATTCAAAAATAAACACAGCTTACTCAATTACGCAAATTTTGAGTGATTCATAATTTATCACATCACACCACACAAGCTAAGTTATTTTGAGTTGTTTTGTCACCACTTAAGTCACCTCTCCATAGGATTGTTTCGTATACGAATATGCGTAAATGTATAAAAAAAAATATGTACGTTTGGAACTATTCAACCTTGAAGGACCTAATTATCCATTCGTTTTTTGAGCTTTAAACAATAAAAACGTGACCTTTGTCGCACTAGTACCATTGCCAGACTTGGCGAGTGAGGCCGTCATAGCTTTTTGTTTGTTGTTTAAAGTCCAGAATCAGATTTCTACAATTATCTCGTTCAAGCTTGCACGGGCTCAACTACATTTTGTACACCATGTTTAGGCATCATAACTTTTGTTATAAGAAAAATCTCACTATCACGCGAGAAATAGACTATCCAATATTAAAATGTGAAGCTAATCGATACATTTGCATCTAACCTTTCAAATGAAGACTTTTAAGGTTTGGCTATTTGAGAAAAGAAGTATACCGATACAATAATTCGCCGCGTTTTAAGACATAATCCAATCAACGCAATGTTCATACCGTAAATCATACCATCATAATATCACATTACGCACATATACACGCATATTGGTATACGCCACAAACTATGGAGGGAGGGCATAAGGCGGGCTTCCCTCGGGTTGAGTCGTGTGCACGCGGCCAGGTATTGGACGAGCTGATGGACGGCGACATCATCGTGTTCGAGCGCGCAGACCACCGACACGAGGACCTGGAGCTGCCCACCTGCCAGGATTACTTCAAGTACATATTCTACAAGGTCGAGGTGCAGTTTGTGGATAAGACTGTGCCTAATGATCCTGGGTGAGTTTACTATTTTTTTTTTAATCATTCACTTGGTCAGGTATAGTTTACCTAATGTCTTCAGATAACTATCTACGTTTGGTGACCCTGTTCTTTGTTCGACTGTACTACTAAGCTACACAGATTACATAATGTCATATACATTTCCTAACAGCGCATCGTTGTCAAATGATTTTATGCCTCATCATTACGTAAGTCGTCATGATCAACTTTTTTCGACGCTCGGTGCAGTGTCTCTATTTTAGTCTCATTTCAATATTACGACTCAATGGAGTCACTTCACCGTGGGTCGATAACAAAAAAACTAACACGATGTATAGGTGTGCAAGAAAATGGCAGTCTGGCAGATGAAATAATGCGTACCTATCTTCTGTAGTTTGACTGTGTACAATGTAAATATTCTTATAGTTACCAAGGTAAAAGGTTGTGTATTGGATATTTATATATATTTATGTGTATATTTTTCTGTAGTGGTTTTTATTCTTGATATAAAGCTAGGTGTATAAAATAACCTTCTTAACACTTCGACCTAATGGATTACTAACGACTTTCGTAGACGAAATAGCGATTAATTACCTACGAACTAATATGGTGGGTCTTGGCCTCTTAAAGACATAATACGCCTTTTCTCCATGCTTTGGCCTTTTCTCCGCGCTGCCGCCGAGTCATCGGAGCCTGTGAGATTTGATCTTGCTTCATATGTCTGTCTCTGCGAACAGATCTTGCATCTCTGTTCTCTAACCCTCCAAATGCTATCGTCACTTCTAACCTGTCCCAGAGGTAAGAAAATAAAGAAGCTTCGAACGTTCGAAATATTTAGTAATGGCAGGATTTTGCAATGTTACTGATAATAAGCTAAGCATTGTAATATTGTTGTGTAGTAAGAATTATGTGTGAAATGTGAGCAATGAATGTAAATTTGGTATTAATAATGAATTGTGGTGTATAGGTTCACAATGGAGCTGTCAATGCAGATGCGCTACGACCAGATGGCGCGGGCGGTGGGACAGAGACTTAACGTCGATCCTTACTTAATACAGTTCTTCAAGTGTCAAAAGTTAGTGTTTTGATATATCATTCAATTATTATTACATACAATCACGCATACATTCCCCAACAAGTGTCGCAGAAGTGTCGTTATTGTCCCATGTAATAGTAGGCAAGTCAATTACTATCTATCGGATACAATTCCAAACTCCGGGCTTCTACTGTGAACCTCATGATGAAACGGCATAACACACACAGGAATGGAACCCAGGATGTCACGCTGTGGCGACCTTCAGACTAACAAAGCAGTTATTCTTAAATTGCTTTTAGGTGGAAGATCGTGTAGTTTCTGGCCATTTAGACATATCTAAATGTTTTGCTCAAAGGTCCTTTTAAATAGTTATAAACAGAAATAGGGTGTATATAACCATTTTTCGAGGCCTGTGATTAAGTTTTTGTCACTTAACAAAGATCTTTTTTGATGTGCGGCTTTGTGTGATCAACTGTGTTTACATTTGTTGCAGCTACAAGGATACCCCAGGTCTTCCACTGAGATACTCATATGACGGAATACTTAAAGATTTACTTGTGTACTGTAAACCAAAGTGCCCTAAGAAATTGTTCTACCAGATATTGTCTATTAAAGTTAATGAATTGGATAACAAGAAACAGTTTAAATGTTTATGGGTAAGTCGGGTGTATATTTCTTTTAATATTTAAATGGTACTGTGGGGCAATGGAAAATCACGCAATTTAACTAGATTTTTTACTATGTTGGATCAGGCCTAGTTATAGCGACAGCCGGCGGCGCATTGTGAGGTTATAAAAAATGTGTTAGCAGCCACATATTAGCAGTTTAAGAAACGCGATCTACGGAATAAACATTAAAATACTAGAAAAAATAACTAGGCTTTCTATTAAACCTATTAAGAATAATACCGATTTTTAATCTCATGTTTTGTCTTTGTAGGTTGGTCCAAATTATAAAGAAGATAAGGAATTAATTTTATATCCAAACAAAGGCGGTAAAGTATCGGATATCTTACAAGAAGCAGCTAAAGTCGTCGAAATGTCACCCGACGGTTCTGGAACGTTAGTAGCATGTTTTTTTCTTTGCTAAATATACTGAAAATAAAAAAAACGCATGTACCGATTGACATCATGACTACATGACCATCCATCACTATCCTACCAGCGCCATCTATGGGAGTCAAGTAATTCTATAACAAATGTCCAGAATAACTTACGTGCTTTCGGCATTTTTGGATTCTCCGTGTTCAATTGAGGAACACTATACCTCGTTTCTTCAAACCCATATGTCTTATTTCACTTTAGTAATTGAATTTACGCCTTACGACCATATAAATACAGTATATTGTCACATCGAATCTTCAGTAATTACATATTTATCAATATTGTTCAGGTTAAGGATCGTGGAGGTGTCGTGTCACAAAGTATTACCGGGCCCGGACCCTGAGCTGACATTGGACCAGGTCACCATCTCGCCGCCACGGCTCTACAGAATAGAAGAGATCCCCAGAGACGAAATCAACATGCAGGTACGGCACTGTTCCTCACATTATTATATTTCTTTACATAATCATTATTTTTTACATGTCAGAGGATGGCAATCGAGCGTTGTAGGAAGGTAAAGCAAGCGATCATAAAAATCTGCAACGTAGTGATTACGGATACGATGCTGACCGCTAACGCTAAAGATGTCACCCTTGTTTCGTAACACAACTACGCCTACACATAACTGTCATGTCTGGTGTTATAGTAAATCCGTACTACCCACTTCAATCGAGCTTGTAACACGAAACGCTAACTTCTAGAAAGAAGAATGTAAGATTTATATCTAGCGGTGTAGAAATGATTATTATCTAATAAAAAATAAAACTGAAGTTATTTCGATAATTTTAAAAAATTGATTTTTCCTTGTTCCCAGGAGGATGAGATAATAGTGCCGTGCGCGCATTTCCACAAGCAAGTGTACGCGACGTTCGGCATTCCGTTTTACACGCGCGTTAAACACAACGAGCCTTTCCAGGCGGTCAAGGACCGGCTGCAGAAGAAACTCGACATACCTGACAAGGAGTGGGAAAAGGTAATTTTATTCTATACACATATGTAGTTAAATTGGTTTAAAACAAAACAAAGTTTCGTTGGATTAAAGCTTGACCCACAGATCCTTAATTTATAGGTATGCGAACATCAAATTTATTTCTCTTTTCGTTTCAGTACAATTTCGCCATAGTGACAAATGGCAGACCTAACTACATAAGTGAAGGAGCGACAATAAACATTTACGACTTCAGGCCAAGTAGTAACGCAAGTGAGTATCGACTCCTATAATTATATTCCAATATTTGAAATATTTGGAAAAACTACGTTATAGATTTCAATGCTGATTCGCTAATTTCCTTGTAAAGTGTTCAATCAGAAATGCGCTTAGTGTAGAAATTTCAAAATTATAGGTTGCAATAGACTCAATCCTCAAAAGAATGTGTGCTAAAATTTAATATAGATCTGTCACTTCCAGACGCGACGGCCCGGCCGTGGCTCGGCCTCGAGCACATCAACAAGACGCCCAAGCGGTCCCGCGTCAACTATCTCGAGAAGGCAATCAAAATATACAACTGAGCCATAACGTGCGCTCCCTGGTTCGCATGACGGAAACACACCTCTGGCCGTGCTGAGGGGCGACTTAACTAGACACGTCATTTCCACGCGATAGTAACACCTCATATGGGAACGCACCTGTCTCGGCGGATATATCGTGGAAAACGTGCACCGTGCACATTTTCACGCTGCATTCCCAGTTATATACCTAGATAATATTAGTAAATAATTTTGTTCGCTGGACCACTGTATAATTTATTTGGCTTTTCGATTACTTATTAACAAATAATTATTAATGTGTGCTGCGATATATGCTGTGTTACTATCGCATGGACTCGCAACAAATAATAGCCTTATCTACATAATATGTGCATCGCTAACACCAATATTTGACTTCCTTTACCGCGCTATTTGTTCTATATAGGAAACCGATCCTAACAGACGTGTAATAGACACTGAGGCCACAGAGTAGTCCTGCTAGAAGATTGCTTTTAATTATTTGTAACAGTAGCTTTGTATGGCCGTGTATAAACAATTATATTAGGTGTCACTAAAACAGATGACGTCTCGCTGGTAAAGTGACAAAATCGAGTATTATTCATCATATTTTTTTCATGTATAGCGTTATACTTTTTCTTTAATCGGTGGCATTAGTA
Organism: Shargacucullia verbasci; assembly: GCA_947562105.1. Lineage (NCBI taxonomy): Eukaryota > Metazoa > Arthropoda > Insecta > Lepidoptera > Noctuidae > Shargacucullia > Shargacucullia verbasci. The sequence continues at coordinate 5,379,006 of OX387289.1, read as the reverse complement.
AGTTTTACACTTTGTTATGTTTAAAACTCATGTTCATATCGAAAATGTTTTGTTGTTCGTATTAAATAAAGGGAATATACAATAATAACAGTAATTGAATTTGGGCTAATCGTGACCCGTAACAAATATTGCAGGGGCGTGCTCATATAGCGTAGCTCCATTGAGTAAGAAATGGAGTGCCATCGTGCGGGAAATAGTGTAATAAAAGTAGTGTCGTCCTACCGATCACTTGTTTGTTAATTTTGCCACACATATGCGTCTTGTCATTCCATTCTTGTTACTCCATGGCTAGCTCCGATGTACTGAGTATACTGTTAAATTCTGCGTTACTTTCGGTTGCGCGGACAAAGTAAACCCATTGTTATCGTGAAACCGTTACTCCGTTAGCGATTCGCATTGAATATAAGGCTCGTTGTCATACACGCTTTACAATATCTTGATTCTTAAACACGTGGCCTTCCGAAATACAGATTAAAATGTTCGCAGGTGTTTTCGTTTATGTTAAATGTACTGAAAGCTGTCGGTTGAACGAGGCGGAGACGTCGTTAGTGTTGCCTGAAGGCTGTGCCAACTGTCGCAAATCTCGCTCAACCGACCAGTGCGGTCGTTTGCGGTGATTCGGCAATGTAAAGCATTTTCGCGGAGTATCCAAGACAACAATATTTAGACATGAATTCGAATAGTAATAAAATGTGCCTGTGTGTCAACGCTTGTTTGATTAACTATATTAACAAAATAGTTTAATAAAGAAGAATTGTATTTACCAGTTAAATTAAAATCGGCTTGCTGATCCTACATTATAGCAGAAACGTTTTCAGATGCTTGTAATGTTAAAAACTATTTTATTATAAATGTTAAAGATAGTAATCGAGTTTGAATGAAATGCATGATATAGTATAATATTTAATGGTATAACAAAAAACACAGCCACTTTACATAACATAATGCCGATTAACATCAACAATAAATATGTATATCGTGTTGATTAACGATATGCGACATAAATAAATTTGATTGAATTAGCTAGAATGCTCAAAATCCACATTGATTTGCATTATGGAAATTAAAAAATTAAATAAATTACCATGACTGTAAAATGAATTTAAATACTTTATTAGATTAAAAATAATTCTTTTGTATCTACAATGATGGTATTGTGATAATAAATATTAGTGAAGCCTGTATATAGCTAATGCACACAACCTAAAGGAACGACAATCATGTGTAGGTCTGTGCTTTTCTATAAAAATATTGTTAAAAGACAACTTCTGCTAAAACTTTCATGTGTAATCTGTTTTTATAGAAATTATTGGAGTATATTATATACTAAAGTCTAAAATGTTTTATTGATTGTCGAATTGCCAACACCCGGGTGTATGTTTGAGGCGAAGACGGTATCAATTAGTATAATATAGAACAGCGAGATGGCGTAGCGTTTAGCGGCCTCAAGTGTACACTAGGTTTAATTGCACATACTAGATATAACGTTAGCACTGTATTGTTAATTCTGGCTAAAAGCGTCCGAGCGATCTAAAGCGAAGCGGTCTACATGTTACTAATTAATATAATTGGTTGAATCAGAATCTTTCCTTTGAGAAAATCCATTGTAAGATTATATTTTGTGAAAGAGGACCCTCCAGTAAACATGTGGAACTATTTTTCTTGGATGCAGCAGCTGGGGACTGTGATCCCCGAGGATGATGGACGAGCTCCTGACAAAAGATTGTTTATCATTTATATTGCCAGTGGGGGAGCTTGGTTTGAGAAAGTAAATGATTAGAGAGGAAGCTCCTCTTTCCTAAAGTATAATTTTATATAATGTTACTATTTAATTTTTTACTTGACCTGCCAGAGATATGTTACGTTTTAAATAAATGATTATGTCGAAATTATGTATATATATGATGTAATAAATTAAGAAAAAAATACAATAAGTTTTCGTAAAGATGCCTTAGACGTTTTAAGACATTTTTAGTGTTTTGAAATGATAATGCTTAATTTAATTTATACCCTTTTTTAGTTATTATTTCGTGTCTGGAAGATAATTTCGCATTTCGAGAAGTTTTATCATATAGTTGGTTTGAAAGAGTGGAAGCGATGTCCCCGCGTGTAGATGTTTTCGCTCTAATGTTTCTATTCAACTCGGTTAATTATTATGTTAACAATGTGTGTTGGTTGCGCTATTTCATTAACATGGTTTGAGGTATTTTCAAAAGAACTTAGAAAAATAGTGGCTTAGTAGCTGTTACGTGCCGATGATAATTAGTATGGCAAATGGGATTATAGTCTATTAGTTGGTTTGCCTTTTGAGCTATCTTATAGGTTGGAACCCACTGTGTAGGTCTGTATAAAGCTTGTGCAAACATTGAAGGTTCTCCAATGTTTGTTATGTTGGATTTGAATGTTTCACTGAATATAATCCTATATTTGTTTTATTTGGTTTGTTTTAAACAAAAGATTCCCTTGAGAACGGCACTAGTGATTTCCGAATATTAAAGTGTTATAATAATGTATAATCTCTTGTCAAACTAAAATGTTAAAGTTGTCGATTGGCAAAAGGGACTTACAGATGTGGCTTTACTCGACAAGAAAATCCGCTGCAGAAATTAAATTCATTAGGTCAGTTCTAAATTTGTTTTAACAAATCGGTCTAAATTTGTTTTATCGAATAAATCACACAGCTGAAGCCTGGTGGATTGGCTGAAGTCTATGTTAGATGGGTTTATAAAGTAACAATTCGCGATGGGTCGCGTAGTTTAACTGGAATATTCAACTAATTGTACTACAGGGCAACTAGGTAAAAGTGACAACTTGATAATCCAATACCTTTTATTCGACTTTGTGTAGAACTATGGAATAATCATGAAGCGAATTGTACGTAACTAGCTTCCGCCCGCGGCTTCACCCACGTGGATTAAGCACCCGTGCATTTTTTCGAGTCAAAAGCAGCCTAAAACCTTCGGTAACACGGATACAAGTATAACTCTATTAGATTAAGCGGCATGGCGGCACACGCCAGTAAAGCTCGCAGTCGGCATGATTTCCGACATCTTCAACAGTTATCGTCATATTTCAGCCAATTTACACGAAAAAAAAAAAAAAAAAAAAAAAAAAAAAAAAAAAAAAAAATTACACGAAACTTTAACGAATTATACATCTAAACCTTCCTCATGAATCACTCTGTCTATTGGTGAAAACCACATGAAAATCAATTCAGTAGTTTTTAGTTTATCGCCAATAGACAGACAGATGCGGTGGGGGACTTTGTTTTACAATATGTAGTGATGTATCTAGACCTGAGCATTCTCTTGTATCAATTGAGTAATCACTGGTTTTAATTACTTACTTATCCAGAAGTCGTCTGTATAAACATTTCGTTCAATAATTCTAGCGAATGCTCAAGGGAATGCCATAAAAAAAATCGTGGAGATGGGTGGATGGATGGCGATGTATCAACGAGAATTCTTAAGCTCCGTAAAAAGTTCAGGAGCAATTTTATTGGTTTTCGAATGCTCGTGTTCGACCAAACGCTCAATCGTGTGAGCATGTAGTTGTAACATTCGGTAAGCTGCTCAGATATACCCACCACCTTAATGGTCTTCCCACACAAAACTTTGCACAGTGCTCAATTTATGGTATTTTATTATGATACATAGGTATCTACTTACTTATCATCTTATAATCTCATTGTGGGCGCATCTTAACGCGAACTTGGCTTTACACAAGAACTACGCCTAGGTATTTACATAATATATGTATTATAGGTAGGTACCTAAGTACAAACGGTGTGCGTCACACAAGGTCTGCAAATTAGATATCGCCTGTGGAACATCGAGGTCTGGGGTTTCCTGCAATCTTCAATGAAAATAAACCTTCCTAACAAGCAGATGCAGTGACTACGGATCGTGACTAAAAGATCTTACGAATCGACCTACGTCCAAAAAAAAGCAGTCTGTGGAACTTGCCTGAATAGGCAAGAATCAAGTACAGTGAAACAGCTAAGGTGTCCAAATACAGAGCGAAGCATCTCAACTACGGTAGGTACTTATTCATATTCGGCTCAGTAAGGTAGCCGAACATAATCAGTACCTACCTTATGAGATTTTGACGCTGACTGGTAGGTACAGTCAGCATCAAAAGTAGCTAAGCAATTCAGGTTACTATATAGTCCTACATATACAAAGTGACCTTAATCATCTATGCAACAAAAGTATTTTGATTGTTGTAAGATAATTGTGAAAATTGGTTTGTTTCGAAATATTTGATAAATGAATGTTTAGATGATTTTGACGCATAGGATGTTAACAATAATTTGAATACTTGTGTTGTGCAGATGTAGGTAATTGGTTTTCTTTGAAGTGCAGAATTATTTGAATACATAGTGTGCTCCTATATATCTCATATTGACTGTCTCCTACATATCTATACCCAAGATACCTAACTTACCTTCCGGCCAAAGTACCTATAACAGAAAATCTTTTCCTCAACCTCGCTTTCACGCGATCTCGATTAAATAGACGATTGGGATCAATCAACGCGAGATGTGTCCGATATTTTAGGATACTGGAGCCGTATATCATTTTACGGTAAAAGTTTGGCTACAAAAATAAGTAATAATAAGGTGGAATTACGAGGTAAGGCTCATTGATAATAGGTACAATCACTACATAAAAATATTGGAATAACTGAAACACATTTTAAATATTCCGATAGAAGCTAACAATTCATTTCCATTAAAAATATTACATATATTGGACTTTCTCGGGATTAAATATAGGTATTATTTTCTCGGCTAAACAAATAGCGTTAATTACGGCAGGTGAAACAAAGCGCATAAATCTAGAAGATTTATATTTTTTAATTTATAAATTACTAGCGTCAGAGCGTCAGACCGTCCATCGACGGAACAATGTCGTAATTTCATTTAAATCCGCTCCGGGTTCACCCACAAATCTTAGCGAAGCTTTCGAAATGATTGAATTTTTATGCGGCTGCCTGTCTGTTTTTATTTAGCTGCCGTCGCTGTTTTTACATAATATCATGTGGAAATAAGGTCGGTTCTTCATTATCCTGATTTTTATAGGTTTGCATTTACTTTTTCGTTGATATGACGGAAAGGAATTAGGCAATAGATACTTACCTTGCTGTTCTCATGGAAACCATGAAAGGAACCCGGGCGACGCTGAATCACTATCTAGGTAGGTACCTATTATTTTTAGTAGATTTTTTACGATGATTAGGTACTATTCGAGCAATTCATAGCATAATAAGCTGCTAGTGTGGTTATATATAAAATATATAATAGAATGACTACCTACTGGGAGATACCATCGATTGCTGGTGGATTCACGATAGAAGAGAAAATTCTGCATATTAACGCACGTGCGCACGTAGGTACGCACCTATTAGAGGTACCTACCTAATCCTATGGTAACATATTATATTATCACAGAATAGTTACCTAATGTCGTGTTACGTTTTTGGTTAGTCGTACGGAACTCCACTTTCGCAGAGTAGGTACGGTATTTGGCCGTTGAGTAGGTAGGTGGGTAGCTATTTTCCACCGGAACTGGTGTATTAATTCAATTAATTATTCAAACTACCTAGCTATGAGTACCTACTAAAAAATCTAACATTTTTGACTGATAAGTGTCGTTTTTCTTGTATTGCGGAGGATCTAAAATAGGCCAATCAAAGAGCTGTAGGTATAGCTGGCACAGCTGGCCATGTATTGGGACGGACAAAATTATCTTTGGACACGAAGAGAAGAAGTAAATAAATAAAACGTTTATTCCGTGCAGCAAAAGACTTGAATACCTGCAAATTGAAGCATTGTACATAATAAGTATTCAACATTAGAAAAAGGATTGAACTGAACAAAAACCGACTCCAAAAAACTCAAAAACAAAACTAATAACTAAAAAGCAAAAAAGAAATCTTTTATTATACAATATAGTAGTTGAAGAATATTGAAATCGGTGCCAAGTAAAACATAAAAGTAATATACCTTGCTGCTATAATAGCGACATTGAAACAACGAGTTCACGTAGAAATTGTGCGGAGCGAATTATGCGTCGGACACGACAAATGCACTTCGCCAATCGTGTCGATCATTGCATGTTTTACTTGGCACCGACTTCAATATTCTTCAACTACTATATTGTATAATAAAAGATTTATTTTTTGCTTTTTAGTTATTAGTTTTGTTTTTGAGTTTTTTGGAGTCGGTTTTTATTTTTTGTTAAAAAATTTAATTATTTTACAATTTTGAGTGATGGGTAGACCTAGTAAAGACGATTCTCTTGAAAAACTTTACAAAGGTCAAATGTACATATGTTGCCCCAAGTCGAGTAAAAACCTTAGACGGTATTGCCCTGTGTGATTTTAAAATCAAATAAATTACTTAGCCGACCATCGAATCTGCAATATTACCCATCTCGGCTTAAAGTGCCCATCAATACGAATAAAATAAGCCCAAACACTATGTAGCTGCTATCAACCATTAAGGAGTTCCCTAAACTGTACTGCACCTGCATCACGGACCTTGCAGTGGTAGTCATTACCCATCTCGGTGTAAAGATCTTGTCAACACGAATAAAATAAGCCCAAACACGAGGTAGTTAAGATGTACCATTGAGGAGTTCCCTCGATCCTCTGTCGTCTCCATTATCAGATCTGCCCTAAACCTCCATAGTATTGTAGTCTCATCAGATATACACATAAATATCAAGTTTTTACCCCATGCTCGCCTACAACTTTCAAAAGATGCCCTCGATTTCTCAGGGTTTCCACCATCAGGTCCTGACCTGATGAAAATGGGACCAAATGACAAGCTTACCCTTTCAAATAAAAAAAGAATTTTTGAAATCGGTCCAGGCGTCTTCGAGAAATCGAGTAAAAAACATAAAAAAAAAATACAGCCGAATTGAGAACCTCCTCCTTTTTTTTGAAGTCGGTTGAAAAATATACCTAGTACCAACATAGACTAAGTATAGCGACCAACCAAACCATATGGCAGGTATACCTAGATACTTACTTATTTTGTTAGTTTACCACATCGGCACTTCATCAAGCCCAAAAATTAAATAATCTTGCATAAGCCGGAGAGGCAATTGGCTTTGCGACCATAACCATAATGACAATTAATTATTAATCGTCGCAGACGGAATCCACTCGTAATCCCGCCTTCCGTCGACCGACGCCGACGGCGGGCTAGACGGGATGAAAAACTATAGTAATTAATCCTACAGCTCGGAATTGTACATTTAAAATGCTTTGTGAGAGCTATCTGCTTTCTCGAAATTACATTTCTCATTAGAATTCTCCTTGGGGCTTGGGGACTGCTAATTTGCAACATCGATAGAGCTTGTGATTAGGATCCATTGTATAAGATGTGGATACATATTATAATCTGGAAAACCTCTCAACTATCGTATTAAGTACTTACCTACCATGAATATATCGAGGTATTATCTAGTGATTGCGAATTTAACTGCAATATTTAAAAACAATTATTTCTAAAAGGTTTCACCGATTTATATTATTCATTTATTAAGCAGGGGATCTGATGCTGCAGATGGTTGCAGAATGGCTTAGATAATTTCTACAAAAACCATTAAGAGGTACCTACCTCATGTGTGGCAGTAGCTGATTATTGTTATAGTAATAAATCTGCCAGGCTTGCATGTGAATTTAATGTGTGGATGCTAGGGATCCCACTGCAACAGTTTATCAGTGTCGTGCAGGACACGGCGGGAATGCGGTCGACTGCGGCGGTCATACAGAATGGTGCGTCGTTAGCGCTAATCCGATTCGGGCATTGGAGCATTTGAGTATCCAACGCTGTCGGCATCCCGCCGCCCCATCCCGTGGAGCTCAGCAATGCGAGCTCAGGAATTTGAATGCAAATTGAAAATGCCATTAGATCAGCAAACATTCTGCTTGCCGATCAAACGTTGCATTGTGTGCTGGTAACTGAGAAATAATTATCGTGTTCTGTCGCCGTACGATTGCATATTGAATCGCCGGGTTATCCTCAGGGTGTTATGAATTGGAATGTGGTAAGTACCTACCTAGTCTAATGCCTGATTACAATGTCGATTACATAATATATTTTTATCTGCGGTGCCTACATTGCTCTGCTATATAAATTGACTGCTATATAGTACCTGCTCACGTCGGTAACTGCAAGTTATGAAATTCGTGATGTTAGTTTTTTTTAGTATAAACAAGCCGTCAGCTCCTATTTTAGAAAATAAATGTTGCTACAAAAACAGCTTACACTACGATTTCACAGTGCAGAGGCGATAACTGGTTTATAGCTACATAAATATTGTGCTTATCATCTATTTTCACACTAGAGTACCTAACAAAGTTATAAAGCCGTATTTAAATTTTTTGAAATGAAAAATTTACTTAACGCGGTTATAATATTTGGGTCGTTTGTGTTCTGTGAGTGTTCATCGTCATCATCATCAGATGAAGTGACTCTGACGACGGCCACACCGCGAAATAGTGCATCCCCTAAGCCAAGCAGTTTGTACAGAAGAATAAATGTCAGACGTTCTGAAGATACGTCAAGCACACCGCTGGATTTGTTCCTCGTCAAAAAACCGGAGAGAAGAAGTCAGTATCTACCTACATAGTTTAATTTCTAAACACCTTTATCTAGACAAATCCAGTTTAATCATCATCTTAATTAACAGTATCTGCTGTTTAAGTATAAGCATTCTTACATCTATGCGTTGCTACCGTTTTGCCACATCTTGTTGTTTCTTGCAAATTTTTCTAGACCGGCTATTCATCTACTAGCTTTCGTTTTTAACACTTCTTCTGCCGTAATTTAGCAAGACGTCTATAACCCTCTACTAAGCTTCTATTACCCCAGCAATAACCATGTGTTCCACAATTTTAAATTTGTTTCACATTATCTCACATCACAGACTTTATTCCTACTTTTCGGTGCCTCGCGATAGCAAATTCATCTCCATTTAATTTTAACTGAGGCACGCCTAGTTTTATGTTGCCGCCAACTTCTATATTGTAGGTATTTTACTATTCTTATATTTAATTTCATCAACTAAGTGTCTATGTTTGGGCTCCGTAGTTGAGTATCATAGTACGCGAGACATTGCTTATAAAACATGGTCACTGAGTTCGGGCGCTGTGATATTTCTAAGCTCCATTCGTCATAGAGCTTACCGAATTAAATATCTGAAATCCTGTTTCTTAGGTCGTGTGAACTACAACGCTGTATGGAAATGGGATTTTTGGTGCCAGTTACAACCTAAAGTGGGCAATTGTTCAGTTTCAAGGCGACAGTAAGTACCTAACAACTTATTAGAATAAAAGGCAAGTTTCCTCGTGGTATTATGAGGCATAAGTACGACGGACCTAATGAAAATATGGATAAAGTTTATTAGGGGAAAGAGTTCTTGTGCACTTTTGTTACCTATTGTTTCATTGTTTTACCACCTATTGGGTAGTTCCGTATATCTTCACAGATTAAAACGACTGTAGAAGTCATGCGACAAAAGCTTTGCGTGATGTAGGCTTTAATCAAAGATCATCGAAGTTGTTGTATTCTATGTTTAAAGGCTTTATCTACTATTGCAACAGGATAAAAATATATTAGGATGTTAATACATTATTCACATTTTCACAGAGAACTACCTTCTGGGCCGCGACAAAGGTGAGGAACCACTTAGTGTTTTATCATTACTAATGATTCATTAGCCATAGTTCTAACATGGGTGACATAGTCATGAGTACGCGGCTTATCTTCTTTAGAAAGCACATTCGTCAATCCATCCATATTTCGCATCTTTGTGCTAGAGTCAGTTACGTCCTAATTCAAGGCTTGTCGTTTTAATCATTGCATAAATAGTTTGGCCTACGTTTTCAAACATTTTATAGAGATACGACAAAACAGACAGTCTGGCTGTTAAGTACAATTAACTCATATCGCTTACAGTTACTACTACGATGCCCAACTGGATACATGTCTAACATTCATGTTCTCTGGTTGCGATGGCAACAAAAACAATTTCCCGAACCTGGTGGAATGTGAACGCCATTGCAAGGGTAAGTGTTTGCGAATACCTTTTATGAACCATGGAACGATAGTACCTACTTTACCTAAACGGACGGATTCTTACGTCTAAGTTGTATGTACTTATTCCTTATATTTTTAGAACCTAACTGCGAAATTGCATTTCGTTAGTAGTTAGTGAGTTATATTTCGCTTTTATGAACCTATATAAGTAGGTATATAGGTATACAGAAGTACTTACTACTGCAACATTTTTAGGTTCCTCCTACATGATGATGAAAGAGACAAAGAGAACAACTTACTGCGTCTTACAACCTAACGCTGGGCTGTGTATGGGTTTAATTCAAATGTAAGTAATTTCACATACCTATCTGTATTGTATGCTATATCAACAATTAAATTTTATTTTATGTAATTTCTGTTTGTGATTAACGGTCGCAAAAGGGTTGCCGAGAGGTGTTCTTGTAATAGAAGTCGTTGCACGTGACTGACTAGTTCGACTTTCTGTGATCTGAGGTTTCACTTATCCTTATCCCTTAGGAAAAAGAAACTAGATAGTTTCAAGTAACAACAACCATTTAGAATAATTACACTGTTTGTTATGCCTTCCCTTTGATCCAGGTTATTTTTATTGGTTGTCAAACCGTATTTTTTCCAGAAACGAAACATTAGGTTCCTAATATTTTTATAATGGTGCTTACTATAAAGCATTTACCTGCGTGATATTTCCTTCTTATGCAATATGCACAATAAATCCATTAATTATAAAACATTTTTAAGGTATTACTATGACTTAAACGGAGACGAATGCAAGACTTTCGTGTATGGAGGCTGCGGCGGTAACCAAAACAGGTTCGATACCAAAGCGCGCTGCCAGGAGCGTTGCAAGCAGAGTAGGAAGCGATGAGAACTGCCAATAAAACTACCATAACATTCAAATGAATGTAATTAGGTTTTATTTAATCTATCCACCATCAATTTCCATAGAAACAATTCAACCAGACCGCACGGTTTACGCAGCGACTAAACAATTGACTTTCGTATCTACTGATAAGCTATAAGGTTAGTTTTTCCGGGTCGGCTGTTTGTAAACACAATGTACCAACGAAATAGGAGAAAATAATAATGGGTCTTTAAACCCGATTAGATTTTACTTCGGATGGAATGAACATATTACCACATAGGTACATTTTGATACTTGCCAAAAATATAACATAGAAGATAACATTCTTGACCAGTAAGTTTCATTTTATAGATTTAGATTAATTTTTTTGAATAGCCATATTATATTTTTCTAATATTTAAGAGCCTCCACGAGTATATACTTGAGATCGTCTAACGCACCCTGGGTAGTGGGCAGTCAGCCTGACTAACACCATTGTTGACTGGCTAATCTTTCTCGCTCTTGCTCGTGTCGACACGGCAGAAGAAGAATACACACTAAGAATATATACACACTAAGTCTAAGACAACAAGGTTACCTACATACATATAGGTATGTACACTTTCGCTAGTTATATTGATTTTTAAACGGTTTTGGCTTTAGCCAGTTAAATTATTCTTTGACTGTCTTGGCTTGCATGATTGACGATAATAGCAGAAAACATTGAGTCGTCAGGGAATGGTCCACTTAGTGTAATTGTTGCCGACGGAAACATTAGTCCTTGGAGATGTTTGATTGAGCCCTGCGCTACTGACGGATGGCCCTCGAAGATACCTTCGTTATTTACCGACGAGCGATGAGACGTTCCGCGGATGAGCTATGAGCCTTATATCGGTTTTTTTATTAATAGAGATCATTTATGTAACGCCCGTGGCCATTTACTTTCAGTCTTGAAATCTAAGTTAAGCTACTAAGTAATAGACGGTGCTTACCCTAAAAGAACTTCGAGAACACGCCAGTTTTCCGACTCCCAGGGAATTACGTATCTAATTAACTTAGAGGCTTCATTAAAAAAAAAATTAAAAAAAAACATTTGTAAGTAACTACTCAAATTGCAATCACCTGCAGCTGGGATACCTCTTATTGGGTTATAGAATTTTATAATTTTGTTGTTAATTCAGATTTAATTAGTTTTGGTATTTGTTTACCTTTGTTAAAATTGTGCAGCATTGCTCAATTGATCTGTCAAAATCCAGGTTAATGAACAATATAATTTTCAACTCATCAAAGTAAGCAGACAGATTTTCCGTACAGTCGTTTAAATAAAAAACCATTAAAGCTTCGGCGCTGGCAATTACTGTAGTCTCGTCGGCCGTAATCCCCGTTCTGACGAAGAAAAACTCCCCTAATTAATAGTGCAGCTTCCGGATTAATTAGCGGAGATCTGCTGCAGCCCGCGCCCGCCATGCCGCTCTTATTATTTGAATTTCGTTAGTTATTTTCTTAAGTATTCGCTCGGGGGAATTAATAAGGTAGCGGCTGGTTTTAAGTAAAAAATGAGGTGCTGGCTCATTACTTTTAAAAGGTGTATAAAATTGGCAAATTGCGTGTAGGTATAAAAAATATTTTGGTTTGAAAATGACAAAAGAATAAGTAAGATTAGGTATACAACGTTACATCTAAGTTAGTTTATTAGGTTATTCAATCAGCAATGTTACGTTCCCGGGAATCGCAAACAATAGATATTGTATTGTCACTTAATGCTGTTTAATCAAATTGCTAAGTGGGATTTCACAACTTAACATTGTCAAAATTGTATAGCTATTGTTCGGCGAAAATAATAGGTACAATAAGGAAAACAGAAGAAACAAAGATTTTTAATTACGTTCAGTTGTTCTGGTGGCAGTTTGATTAAGTTGATTGATGTCCTTAGAGGTTCATTTTCTAAAACAAAGCTGATTGTGAAATATATATATATCTATAGGATTGTATTTTTTTTCCTTTTATTGAGAAGACAGTCCTGTTATTTACGACTTTAATTTATTTACCTATTCCATTAGTTTGATTAAGAGTAAGGAGACGCAGATGACATTGTTTTTTAATATTTCGCGGACAGATGTCCTTTGTTTTACGGAAGGGCACGATAAATAAGATGCTTTCACATGTAAACTTAGTTTGTTATAAGGTAGGCAGAACATCGGGCCCGGTAGTGCTACATTAGGAGAACCCGTAGCTCATAAGTCGATTTGACTTCTTGAATTGATTAATAAAAACCATACTACCTAAATAAAAATTCACGGTGTAATTACGAGGAACCGACCTTATAGCAAATTTAGTTTTGTTTTTCCAGGAGAACGTCGACGCAGCAGTGTTGTTGTTGACGACATCCCAAATTCGGAGGTCCACAACTGAAAACACAATGCTGTGTGTAGTCGGTAACTGGACTCTAATTTATCGCATGTCGCGAGAGATTTACTGCCACAATGTAAAGCGTAAGGCAATTTTTTAAAACAGGAGTACCGGCTTTACTAGTTACCACTTTCGAAGGGTACAAATGGTGTCCATTCGGCGTGAATTTTATATGCTAACCTCGCTGTCTGTTTTAAATGGAATTCCAATTTGTTTTAGAGGTAGGCTGATAAGAAAATTTTTGAATAGTATCACATTCGTTGGTTTCTATAGAGCGATTAAATCAATTAACAGTACAAAGATAGTGTAGGTTTGAAAGACATGCAGACTTTAATCGAATGTTGTGGCGAAGGAGGTTATTCTGAAATCTTCTGTCGTGTCGGCATGAGCTATCACTTGGGAATCGCTCATGCCGTAGTGGAAAGGTTAGTCAGTCAGCAATGGTGTAGCGAAGTTGACTTCCCATAGTACACCAGACGATCTCAGAGTTCGTCACTCGTGGAAGCTCTTTCCTTGCATCATCCCACATTCTGAAATTAAATCTGAAGACTAAAACGAAAAAAACCTCGACGGTTCTTTGTCATAAATATATCTAATTTTTATATTGAATGTAAAGTTGTGAAAACTGCTCTGCCTGCTGAAGAGAAATTTTTGAATTCTTGCAGTTATGCGTCTTATTTGTTGACGTGTCATTAGGTACTTACGTATCCAAAGGTTTAGCATTACAACTAGTTTCCATTTGTAAACATATTAGGTAAACTAATACAATCCATTATGAAATCCTAGTGTTATTGCATAAATTAAAACGTCTGAACAATGCTCTACCGTAAAATTACAAAGTGAACTGAAGACGTTAAGTGCATATCGCACACTCCAGTAACCAAGTGTTTGGGTCTTACGTGGATAGTCTGTTGTCCGATAGATTTATGAACGTAATATTATGAATAAGTTGGGACGTTTCTTTTAATAAATTAATTAAGGTCATCCTAGTCTACTGCTTGACAAAGGCCTCTTCTGGGTACGGCATAACACTCGGTTTTCCAGCTTCCGTTGTTTTAGTGGATGGTCGAGATGAGAATACACACGAAAGGCTTGCTTACAAGTAGTACCTACGACTCGGGTTAGTGACACTTCCAAAGATGATATAGACTTCAAGAATATTATACATCGGACTGGTTTTCATTTATTTTTTAACGTTTATTTGTTCATGTCCTCCAAAAGGAATAATTTCAACGGGCTCCTTGACCAGTGTCCGATATTTTACAATACCAGTTTAGCGGCCCTAGTCTTGAATAACTGAACACTATTCAGATATGTCAGCCATCCGCTGTTCACTTATGTTCAGACTCCACCTTCATTTATCATTCTTCGCAATATTAGAATTCTAATACTGAGATGTGAGGGAAATTCAGTCTTCTGAGTTATTTAATGTCGACTTTTTAGATTTTGTACGAAGATAACTGTAAAATTGGATCTAAGATACGTTTTTTAGTATTCCGATCAATATCTAAATCTAAACTGATACTACAATTTTTCTCAAGACATGATTCAAAATTTATGTATGAAAGGAGTTACCAAAAAATAAGAGATAATAAAGTCGTTTTAAACCTTAGACGTTGAAATAGTTTATAAGTATGTACTTCATAATAAGCCTATCCAATAAATGGGCCGGATCCTATGCAGTTCTTAAAACTTTCTTTCTTTGAGTAAATTAAAAAACAGCAACAAGGATCTTGTAGTCAAGTACAAAATGAACAATGGCAGCAATTATTTGAATTTTAGATGGCTCGCAACAAAGCTTCTCTGATTGCTCGGCGGGTTGCATAAGTAAATAAGGTGTAAAGCCGTGTCTTTCGAATATCTCGTCAGTGTCTGGGGCTGGTGGGGGTTGCTTAGCATGCAACGTGCACCGGTTTCGTTTGAGCCACCGAACAATGTTAGGTACGGTCCCAGACGTGTTCCAAAATAGCAGTGAAGTACGGACGCCTAATTAATGATTAAAGAATGGCGGATCGAGACGGTTTTATTTCTTTTGTTCTGTTCAATTGCAGATTAGGTTTTTGTTCAGACGTGTCCACTGTTCAATTAGGTGTGTAATGGGTAGATATACGTAGGTATTGAAATAAGTGCTGTTGTAACGTAAGTTGTAATTATGTAGGTACTTCTGCTTTGATTTCAATCAAGAATACTACCTACAAGGGATTTTGCACATGCGAATAAAACCTGATACATGAGATCAATGTTAAAGAGGCTTATTAATTATAATTTTTAATTATAAATTTATTTCAATGATAATAGTTACTTTTATTCGGTCTGTTTATGGTAAAAGAAATTGTACATATTATTATTTTGTAAGTAGCATTTCTTTGACAGTGAAGGATGTTCGACTGAAAGGTTGAGAAATGACCGCATCGCATGTGTACAGGTATAACTAAAAAATAAACCTAAACAATATCGCAACAAATTTTATTAACAGTGGTACATAAATAATTACAATAAAATATACACAAAGAAAATATATTCAGATTATATAAAGCTTAATTACCTACCTGACAAATTTACTAAATTATCGGTAAACACTCTGTAATAATTTCAAAAACTGTAAAATGTATTAAAAAATATAGGACAGTGCAGTGGTCCGTGCCGTTCATTATCTTCCTTTATATTTAGAGCCGGCTAGGGCCTGCAAAGTGAAGAACTGTTTTAGTGCGCTGAATATCTTCGCGTAGTACTTGGCGGAGGTGACAGACGTATCAGATTTAAATTTCCTGCATCTTATTTTTCTGCCGCCTGAAACGCGCAATATTGGATTGCTTACAAAAAAAAGGATAAAAAAAGTCAAAGTCACGTAAGGTGGGTGTTAGGATTGATATTTACATGTTCTTACCATCTCGTATCGCATCTCTTCGCTGATGCGCTCGCACAGGTCGGTCGGTATGTCGCTTTCTGTACAGTCTTGCAACACGTATTTTAGTTGCGATGTCCTGTATAAACAAAAAAGAAAACTGTTGCAACAAAATCTTTCCTAAAATGACTTTCGAACGGTGCAGTTAAAAGGTTATCTAGAGAGGCAGAGTTGTATTCAAAGGTTACCAAATTCAAGAAATCTTAATCGAAAATTAGGCCTAGGCATTCCCTTAAGTAGTGAATAATAATTACTTAAAAAATATCGTCAAATATGTCCACGACGTATCATTCTTTGAAGGCAGGGATCAAAGTCAAAGTCAAATGTTTTTTATTTCAACTGGGCCTTTACGGGCGCTTTTAAAACGTTATGATTCTAATTGCGCGGCTCCAAAAGTGGGTTGGTCCTATGGAGAAGAGTCCGGCAAGAAACTCCATGGATACTCTTTTCAAAGAACTGTTTTACAATCTTCTTCAATACACAAATTATACAATGTAAAAAACACTAAACACAAAAGAAACTATAAAAAAAAGAAAAACATTTATACAATAAAAGTATCTAAAATACAGACAAATACAAAAAAATGCATAAAAATTAATTTCTCTTTCTCCTTATTTACTTACTTATTTTTGAGTAGCAGTTTTTTTTTTTTTTTTTTTTTTTTAAACATTGTCCCACTGTAGGATTTCTCCTGTGTCGTGGGTACAGTTTACAAACATACATGTCACATACACACACAACCAGACCCGAAACAACTATCTGTAGATCATACAAATATTTGTTCCGTGCGGGAATCGAACCCGCGACACCTAGCGCAGCAGTCGATCTCTCAACACATTGCGCCAACCGTGCCGTCAAAGTTGATACTCTTTATTTTATTCTGAAATCGATATTCGTAATAAGTAATTAAAATCGTGAATTGTATACTCACTGTATGTATATGAGCATGTATGCACTGGTGGCTCGCCGTGCGAGGTGTGGCGCGTCTTCTTTGCCTCCGTAGTTGTACTCGATAGCTTCTTGCTTGCTGCATCGAGACACTACGTCGTCGTCAAATTTGCACCACTGCATAGTAATTTGAAAAGTTAGATGTAGGTATAATGTTCTACATTACCCATAAATACATCGAAATTAATGTGATTTGAAAAAACTTTTTTAAGTGAATACTTGTTTTACCAGTCAAATGTTTCTCATCTCATGGAAAAACAGATCTGAAGGATAAAGAAAATATTTCCTAATTTGGCGAGCTGCTCGGTAACTTTGTATGCAATCAATAGACAAAAGTTTTCCAACTGTGGCTTGGAGAAACGGCATATATATTGTGTAGAAACTAATGAATATTCTTAAACCTACAAAGTATCTGCCTACGGCATGGAACAACAATTTCAGGTACCTATAGCATAGCAGCTGGTTTAGGTACCTGTTTGTACATACAGAGATCAACGTGGCTGCATTGCTCATTCATTGCTTAGTTAGCACTAGGAAACATTTATGCAAATATATACAAAGTGTACTTAATGTTCCCTTTCACAGCAGGTATGAAGATCTAATGGTACGGCCATTAGCAAATCTTCATACCTATTCAATATTGATAGTCTTCAGTTTCGTAAGTCAAGTTGCACTATGTTTTCTAGTACTTAGGAAGAATGTTTTGCTATTGATTTCGAGTCACAAACCTACTTCAGTTGTGGCTCCATCGCGGAACTTCGGTGATAATAGATAACAGTTTTGACAATGAATTTCATGACGTAATTAAGAGCCTAAGTTCGACATGTCAATGAAATTCGCCCTCGAAAGGTTACGTCACGATTACTTAATATCCTTATGAAATTCAGATTTCAATGTCAGAATTCCTATACATAATCACTGGAGTTACGAGGTAGACACACATATTTGGTTATACTGTGATAGCCAGGCTTGCCAGTCGGCAAGGACCAAACGAGACTGACTCTTCGATTTAAAAGATGTACTAAAATACCATTACTGCAGGAAATTATATTCATAACATCCTCCGACAAAACAAAACAACTGAAAACTGTAAGAACATTTGGCTATGTGTGTGTGTTGTGATGAATTACCTTTCCATCGCCTTTAGGATTGATGAAGACCACATAGTGTCCTCCGTGGTTGTCTCCCGAGTGTACCAGCACCGCGTGCAGCGTGTAGTGTGCTGGTGTTGAGGGGATCTCCTGAAGATATGGGTCCAGGTTTACTTCCTCGTAGAACTCGAACCTGTAGAATTGTGTTACCATTACAATAGGGTGTAATAATCCAGCGCTGATCGTTGTTGTCATGGGCCATGGTATTAGCGGTTTTGGCTTGGTATTAGAAATTTGAAATTGTTCTTAGATTTGGTTGTAAAATTGCGTATTCCCTGAAACCTTAATTGAAAATATATTATCCACCATGTCGCTGGTGAAAGACTGTATTATGATTAAAAAATGAAAAGACTTAAGCTAAAGCGAAATAGACTAAAATTACCAATTTGGGTCAACGTTTTTAATTTTGGCTTAAAACAGAATGGCACCTGTGGCTCCAATATCTGAAGGTAATATGGTTTTGGGATGAAAATTTGCATAATGATCGTGTTTTAAAAGCGTTTTACTTAACAACTTCAAGTTACTAAGTACTTAGTATATAATAGGTCTTGTACATAACGCTTACGATGAACAGAGTTCCATTCTAGACTATTAATTCATTAAGCTACAAGGGTTGCCGGCGCTCGCAATTCATAGATCTATCTATTAAGTCTACTTTGCGTCGCTAAACGGGTTGAAGTAAGTAATTCACCGACAGATGTCGCACTGGTATCCAAAATCGTCTAATATTTTAAGTCGATATTTCAAAATACAATATGGTGTATTTTGAAATGCATAAAATGTATAATGCGCTGTGGAAATGTTCATTTATAATTATATAACCTTAAAAATATTTTTGAAAGAAAGAAAGAAAAAAATATTTTAATGCAACAAAACTAGCGTACAAAACAAGAAAAAGGTGGGTAATAAAATAAACAAAAAAGAACTCATTGCACTCAGCATGATGTTGTGTTGTGACGTGAGCCTTAACACAATGCTGGTTTTTGACAAACTATCATCACAGGAATTTAATCTGATTCATCTGCTCATCGCTTCAGTTGCTGAGTTTCTCGGACATATTCAAAGGCGCGTAATAATTATGTTACATTAGTTTCCGGCCGAGGCTTCGCCTGCGTAATTTACGAACCCGTACATGTTTCCGGGTTAAAAAGCCTATGTGCTATTCCAGACTTTAATCTATCCCTGTGCCAAATTTCATCCGGATCCGTTCAGCCGTTTTGACGTGATTGAGTTAACAAACATCGATCCAAACTTTCAAATTTATAATAGTAATTTAAATTTTTTCTTAATCAATGCATGTTTGAAAATGCCTCATTATTATACTGCCAGACTGTTTGAGGTCTTAATAACTAAGTTCATACCTGTCATTAAATTTGACGGATGCGTCGCTCTGCGGGTCATACTGAAACCTCATGAGGTGTAAGTGTAGCACAGGCGGGAACACGTCGAACCTGACGCCCTTCTCAGCTTCCTGCAGGCCATGTTCTCCAGCATCGTACTTGTTCTCACCGTCCAGCAGCTCAGTGCTGATGTAGTCTTTGAACGACTCGTAGACTGGAGGGACAGGTAAAGGAAATGATAGAAGAGGGAATGATAAGGATTATTCAGGAAAGATGAGTTCAGTTACAGGAAGAAATGATGAATTGGTGTGGTTAAAAATGCACCTGAAAGTAATAATAGACATTTTTCGTGGAATGGAGAGCCCGTGTGTGCTAATAAATTAATCGGTCTAGTGTCTTTTTTAGTTTTATGTACATACTTTGCTGCTACAATGACGGCTGTAATCGGAATATAACGCTCGAGGTTTTACGGCATATTTTGCTTACACATCTTTTACAAAACTATCAGGAGGATAGCATTTTAATACGAAGCTAGGTAGTTGGTACTATACCTAAGCAGATACATATTACTAATCCTGCATGAGAAACCATTTTTCTTCCAACTTCAACCTCATAATAAGCTTGTATGTACGCAAATGTTTCGTTATAAGGTAATTTGGCTGCAGACGCCAGATTTAAAGCATTGATATGAAAGATTTATTAGCACCTGTTACATAGACAGGCAAACGATCCCGCAGTACTCAGCCTATAAATTATTTATAAACTGTGACGCTATAGCACTTCTTCAATAAATGGGCCCGAATTGAGGAATAGGACTCCGTAATTGAAATTTATCAAAGTCCTTTAATAAATTGCATTTTCTAGTTGCAAATTGGAACCAATTTATTGGTTACGGAATACCTTTTGGAAAGTTATCTGGCTACAACCGTGTTCCATTTGCTCCTTGGTTACGGTTTGCACAGCTGAGGTACGATTACAGATAAAAACAGTGTAGGTAGGAACAAGGCGAAATACATCAGTAGGCTAGTACCAAATATGTCTGCACAATGCATGCAATTTTTGTAAAAAAATATACGATTGAATGGTCCATTGCAGTAGATATTGACATATAAAAAAAACTGCTGTTTATTATTGCATGAACACTTTATTTTTGCTTCAAATTCTTATCCTTCCCTTACACGGTGACTTGTTCTTGCATGCTATTAAAATACACGTCCTTGAACCACTATCACCACGTTGTACGTATCCATTCCATAATACGTAATTTTACGCTATTTGTTTAATATATGTCAGAACTTACTGTTATTTTTTCCTTTAACACTGAGTTGTATGTCGTAGAATGTCTCGACGCGCGTGCTGGTACAGTTCACGTTCTTGCACTTTATAAATGATGTCATTTTACCCTCGAACAGCTTCGGCACGGTCCCTTCCACCACTGTCCCTTTCATTTTGTTTTCTAGCTTATCTAGTAGTACCTAGGAAGAGGTGAATTAGAACATTATGTCTATGCGACGAAGGCGCTTTTTACTAAAAAAAAAATATTGACGAGTGAATGTTAAGTTGGTGCAAAAGTAGAGGTTGTTACGAAATCCCACACCCACACACCCAGAAACGTATCATAGATTTCCTCTAAGAGCTTTACTACGAACGCTTGTATAACATTTTTGTATACAAAATTAATGCTGCAGTTTTCTCCTAATGGAGGCTAAAAATATTAAATGGAAAATGGATATCTGCAGAAATATTCACGAAATATGAGTTTTTACGGTGTAAAGGCTTGAATCCTTTTACATGCAAAAATCCGGCATGGTCGTTATTTTAAAGCCTTACAAACAAAAAATGTGCAAACTTTTAAACAAGCGGAATTAAAATTCACGAGAATTTTTGGAACTAGAAAAATGTATTATTATTGGGGAGTATTGGATATCATCATATTAAATTTCAGGTATCATGTGTCTGGAACTGCAATATGCGAAAAACACTTACTCGTAAGAATTCTTGCACATCATGCTGCATAAACGAGTCTAGCGTCTCCCAACCAAAACTCTTCGTGAGTTTCTTAGTTGCGACTGGTTTGTCTGAGAACTGTAGGTCGTAGAACACGCGCTGAAGGGCGAAGGCGACGGATCTAGAACTGTCGTCACCGACTGTTGGAATCTTGTAGACGGCCTTACGTAGGACGTTTGTGAAGAAAAGGGTTTGGAGTAGAGAGTTCATGTAACATGTCGCTCCTTGGTTCTTGAGGCCTGAAAAGGAAATTATTGTAAGAATATAATCACTATCGTGCACTTTTACTGGATCATTTCGTGATCGGCTTCGATCCATCTGCATACAACTGAATATCAAGTTATTTAGAAGAGTGATTTATTAAAAGAAACTGGTACTGTATATTTACTTTATGCTTGTATACTTGAAGACACGATTAATGCAGTGGATAAATACTTAGCTTTCTGCGATACTTGTCACGGGTTTGATCCCCGCACAGAACAAATATTTGCACAAACTACACATAATTGTTCTAGGTCTGGGTGTGTATGTGTATATGAGATTGTAATCTGTAAACTGAACGCATAATACAGGAGATATTGTGCGGGTTGGCAGATAAATATAACCCAATGACGGGTACAGTTTAAAAAAAATATGTTTTACAAATTGCAATATTAAAATTCGGGCCAATACTTATTCCGAATGGTGAGAATCGAAGTATTATTTGCATGCATATGAATTTTACCGCCCATTCTCTGTATAATCCCTTTGTCGACTCTTGCGACAAAATAACGGTCTTCTCACTCGGTCATTACTTCCACCCTGATTGCATTTAACCCTTTGACTGCTACGTTGAGCAGAACTGATTGCAGAGACGGCTATAGGAAACACTTTTTTAATTTTTCTATTGTCATCAATTCTATAAATGAATCTGTATTAAGTGTACCAACAAGCAGAATTTTAAAAACTATAATGACTTGATTTTATAATTTCGGTTTTTAACATATCTGAGTGACTTATAGATTTCCTCGAGGTTCTTGGCTAAGAGGGCAGTCCTATGTTATCATCGATTTTATGCAAACTACAATCCAACAAACGATAATCACCAATACGGCTTCTCGTATGTCAATGCTATAGTATAAGGAGCCCCATGATGAGCTTTTATGTTTATAAGAGTCAGTCTATTTGTGAAGAAAAGGTTTGAGTATCTTACCAACGAATCCCGTGTGTTTCTTGGAGTCCCATGAGACACCGTGCGGTGCTTCAGCGACAACGTGTGCTTCTATGGTGATTGCATCGTCTTTCACGAAGCCATTGTCGGCTTCCATGAGATCATCCCATGATATGAAGTGCGCGAAGCCCCAGTCGTCTTCTTTACTGTGAAAATAATAATATTCCGACGAATTGTTCTCAATTCTTTTTTTGAAACTTCTTCCGTTTTTTTGAAATCGATAAAAAAAGAAAGAAATAAGAAGCTACAAATTGCAGTTTCCAATAAAGCGCTCAAATTTCACGTAGCGCAGAAAGCTAATCGCTTAGGTACCACCCACTCGCTAACTGTACTGTCTGAATAAGTTAAGCATTAGAAAGTTTGACATTGCATACTTAACTATTATAAAAGATTAGATTGAAAACTGACGGCCAGTAGGCAAGTATTTCTCATTCGCTTTCACTAAGACATGGGTTCGTTCGTGTAATATTTTAATTAGTAAATACCAGTGATACATATGATGAAGTTTTCGACACAGATGACCACCCTCCTGTTTGTGAGTCATCAGCTTCAGTTCCCCCAGCCCATAGCATGACCAGCCTGGCGAGTCACAATCTCCATTGCACTGCAAGAACACGCCCAAAGCCTTCTGTTGCTGGCGGTCTGGCGTCGTCGTGTGCCTCAGGAGTATGAGGATTTTCCACGGCAAACATCTCACGAAGCAAGGAGGCGAAAGCACTTGCTCTTTCAGTTGACTTATGTTTTGGACAGTGAAACGGAACGTCGCTTCTGGTCGGGCGACATCGTCATCTTCTTGTACAACTTCCTGTAAAAAGATTATTTGTTTAATAAGACTCTTATTATAAAATTGTACTTCACGACTAAAGAACTGGACTTTCTCGTTTCAAAGTAAGATATTTCTTAAAGAGATACGAGTATTTTTATCAATAAGAGTGAACATTGTGATAAATTATAAGATAGATTGGCTAACCGGGTTTGCCGCTGGTGTAACAGCTGTTGCGTTCTCCGCGCTGCCAGTTTCAATCATTGTTCAGCAGCAAATGTAGTGCTAAAAAAACAAAAACTTTAAACTTTACAGCGATTCAAGATCCAAGCGGTTTTCCTTCACATCCATTCACAATGAATTACTTTCTTCGGTATAAATCAACAACTGAAATATATTTACCTTATTTCAAAATATTATACATAATGGTTGTTATCAAAATATAAAAAACTAATTTTGTAATTTTTTTAGGCCGATGACATACGTCACCTTATGATTTTTTAAATGTCATTTTGACGACTATTCTTAATTTAAATAATACGATAAAAGAAATATAAATACTCAAACAAAGAGGTTGCTAAGGACTATACTAGTCTAGTCAACTAATGAGCTTGTATATTCAAGCGTATACTGAAAACTGTCGTAGATGACGAAACTCGAAAAGTTGGAACGTTAAAGAGGCAGTTCAATGATTTATAAAATCGAATTTCAAGGACATTTCTTCCTTTGGTAGTTACTTCATAATAATTGGAGCTGGCATTTTACTGGATACCGGAAATTAATTAAATCGCCGAGTCATCTTGCGACGACATTATTCTCCATTGGTTCAGAGATTGACACTTGGATGCTGGTCTTTAATTAAAATTATTACAGAACAGAATTTTAAGAGGGGTATCATTCAATTGTTAAGTAAAGAAGCCTTAAAAATAGCGATCAAACTACGTTCCATTGGGTGGACTGAAAGCGAATCCCGAGTTATGTGATTCAACTTAGGAGGGTCTTATGTTGTATGTGATTTGACCTGGAAGACTGATTGTGGTGTGTACCTACATATATGTTAAATATATGTTTAATCAGACGTTTGTGATATGATGGCAATCCTATGCTGTCCGGTGTCCGCATATGATTGATTCAAGAACTTTTACGACATTTTTCATAGTATTAGTGCTTTCCTATTCATCATTATATTATTCTTTATGAGTAACTGACTGATTAAAGAAAACTTTAAAATATTTTAACTAAATATGCGTTGCCTAAGTTCTAAATTATTTAATAAATTAGCCTTATAACCATGTTTGTATCCATGAAGTTTATGAATAACACAAGAAAATTGTACGCGTAATATTTAGCAAGGCCACCTTACTATTTGACGATAGATATTGTATTTGCTCCACTAACTTGCTACGTAACAATTAAACATAAAAATCCAATTTATTGCACATCAGAACATAGCGTTAAATATAATACAGTATTAATATGAAAATGTACAAATTGACAGTGTTATTGCTAAGTGATCTCTTCCACGTTCCACTTTACTATTGTATGGTATGGAGTGAAGTGAAAGTGAGTAACGTTAGCTAGACACAAGGGATACTTTGCGATGCATTCAGTTAAATATTGTTCTGTTTAGACAACATTGCAAGTTTGTTTAGGATATTGTTACACTCCGTTCAGCTTGCTCCATTTTTATTAGCCATTATTTTAATACGCACCACATCAGTTGGTAAAAGTTTGGGTTATTTACGATTAAATGGATCCGCAAGGAAAGTTTTTAACGATATAGGTAATAAAATAGTCTATAAAACTCGGTATAATTGAGTTATTTACTGTTTTCGATTACATGTAAAAAAATTAGCACTACTTTCAGCTATAAAAACCTATTTATAAAATATTGGCATAACGCTTTAGATATCGGTGCCTTAAACATGTAGATGAGATTTGGCGCCATTTTGGATTATGACAGAACGTAACATATGTTTATTGCCAAGAATCTCTTTATACATATTAGCGAAAACGTTTATTGATTAAAAATAACTTTAATACTTATTGAAAAGTGTAATATCAAATAAGTGTAAATTTTTCGATGGGGTATTAACGTAAAACAGTAGGGATCCAATCAGCCATTAGAGTTGCGCCGATTAACTCCATTAGCGTTAATGGAAACAAGCAATCCCCAGCGTTACGACTCATTCAAATTCAAATTCAAATTCAAATTCAAATTCATTTATTTGTCCAAAACAGATATTCATTTGAATTAGTCTCATGATAATGATCCTGATTATAATGAACTCGGCCTGGAATATGAAGGTGAGTCAAACTTTGTATTTTTTAAATTAACTTTTTAATGTAACCGCGTAGATTGTAAACACCAAAAGTGGCTGGTAACGTAAAATAGTTTGAAAACCTTTGCTGGAAGCAAACCAACGCTTCAATCTGAAAATGTATTATGTATGTAATGTAGTAATTATACGAAATCTATGAGTTACGAGTAATAGAAACAAATAATTAATATAGTATGTAAGGATATCTACTATCTAATGTTAAAATGATACCTACCTAATATTAGGTTTTTACGTATATTAATATCTTTCCAATGATCGCCCTTGGTGGGATTTTCATGAATTTTGTTATGGGCTAGGTATTTAAATCCAAAGGAACCATTTAACTTTCGGTCGTGGTTATCGATATAATTTAATTTACTCTGAGGCAGTGTAAAAGGGCAATATAAAAAGAATCAATAAAAAATATTAAATAGCTCGTGAGGGATTTGAACCCCCGACCACCTCTATCAATGAATTAATTAGGCGCTCTAACCGCTGAGCTAACGAGCCGATAGCATTTTAGCGGAATTTTGTCTTCACAATTGTATTTGTGACGTCATCGTAATAGATTAAACCTAAAAATTATGACTAATTGCGTATTGATTAGATTATAAACAATTATGCCCGATTTCATTGTAGTATATTAACAGTTTTACCTAGCAAGAAAAAGTTCCATAGTAAGGTTCTTCCACCTATCTTACTGCCATAAAAGGGAAATAAAAAATTCCAAAATTTCGTTATTTAGATTTATAATATTGATTTCGACACAATGCATATGTATACGTACGCAATTGAATCAGTTTAGTTAAACATGACGCATGATATCGATGTCTGTCCCAACGCCCCAGAGATAACATTGTTAAATCAGAATACCTATTAACTTGGATTATAGTATAGACAGTATAGATTCTGATATGAACTGGAGTGAAACAAGGCCTTTACGATGATATTCAATTAACTGTAATCGATAGAGCCTCGGATTGTTGGTAGTGAGTCGCTAGGTACGTCGCGGTGTTATGTACCGTATATACTACATAGCTACCTAATTGCTATGTAATTGCTCGTGTACGTTTGAAACCTGCAACTATGGTTAATGGGGCGGTTTTAATCAGCTGCGTTATTGTAGTGTATGTTCTGTAGTACCTATCAGGTTTTGTGGTTGGTACGATTTGTTTGATTACATGTTAATTTGATTCATGTTAGGTGTCTATCAACAGTCCGCACTGATAGGCAAGCGCTTCGCCTAAATTGCTCCTATAGACTAACTTCTGCTTAGA
This sequence comes from Shargacucullia verbasci, assembly GCA_947562105.1. Lineage (NCBI taxonomy): Eukaryota > Metazoa > Arthropoda > Insecta > Lepidoptera > Noctuidae > Shargacucullia > Shargacucullia verbasci. The sequence goes on along the minus strand of OX387289.1, from coordinate 5,351,741 downwards.
GACAAATAATCTATTTCCTACTTAAATGTATGCACTTTTAGGTATTGTGTACTTCCTCATAGGTGTAGTGGTCGCATATTGAAAATGCAATGAGGGTTTGATTCCTAGGTCCGACAGTGTTATGTGAGGCCTGAAGGTTGGAATTGTACCCGGGAGAGGGCAATAAAAGCTCGCTATCTATTCATGGGACTTAATAATGATATCGATGAAATGTGGATGTACACACGTCTGCCTAAATCATAGGAGGCTTAATTCATACATTGACAATAGTTCTAATATACTAAATTCCTTAATGTTAAGATCTTTTCGATTTTTTTTGTTTTCCTCTAATATGTCTATTTTTTTCTTGCCATTATTATTCTTAAGTTTATGGCTATACACTTAAGAATAATAATGGTAAGAAAAAAATATTATTAACATGTTTTCATTCATCATAACACTTGTAGTAATTGACGGTTACTGTACTTTGTTTATGAGATGGCAATTAAAGTTCTTATATTATACCAAAAAAGTAGCGCTTGCGACTCCGTCCGTCACTTTAAACCCCCATTTCACCCACTTAGGGTTGAAATCTCATCTTAGTTGACACCTTTATCTTATAAGGATCCTTCCTAAAGTTTAAGATTAAGATAAGTAAGTAGGGTAGGTAATAAGTAACCTTACCTATTTTTATAAGCGTGGTGAGAACTCATCATGGGGTATCCTCCTCCTGGAGGGGGCGGAGGGGTGTGCCAGACTCCTACCGTCTAAACTCACCACAGTGATCCACCTCAACACTATATGATGGGCTTTGGAAACTCTTAGAAGACCGCACCGAAGCCCACCACGGTGCCACGCCATCAAAGGCACTTCCCGAAGGGGATGACTTTAAAGTGGCCACCTCCTCGTGCACGTCCCGGGGGAGACTATAGAGAGGTCCCCCCGTTACCCTCGCTGGGTGCTGTGCACGGCGATATGGGAACATTCCGTGTCGCCGTTTTCTCGGAGGTCGCTAGACGAGAGCGCTAGCAGAGTCCCCACTCAGCACGCTCGCGACCCCTAAGGCTCCCCGCTAAAATGTGTTAGGCGGGGGGGTAAGTATCCTTACCTACATAGAACATCCTCGTAGGTTTACACCTCGTAGGTAAACTACTAAAATTATCTACAAAATACAGATTTGGTAAATCTTCATTAAGTTCTATTCGAGTCTGGTCGATTCCATATTCGCTGGTACAACTGATTGCTAATAGCAAATACCTACCTATCTATGTTCAGAAATAAATAACAAAATAATGAATTGACGTTCCGTCGGTCAATACAACTAGATACAATAATGGTTTGTGATAAATGAGCCAGAGTTCGGGAAATTGCCTCGGCGGTATCTCCCGCTCCGGGATTGACGTCTACCCTCGAACGAAGCAAAAAAATCTTATCCCATCGGATTCCAATCAGACTCGCTCATTTATTGCAATTGGCTGATGGAACAAGAATTCTGTTGAAATACGAAGTAATTTTACCTACTTTGTTGGTGATTTTTTTTTCTTTTCCGTTTGATTTTTTTATTGCTGATAATGTTTCAGCGATTTGGTAGATTAGATTTGTTCCGTGTATTTGATATTAACAAATCTTCATTGGTGTTTGAGTCAAATTTGATAAACCTATCTATAGATATCGATAATAATGCACGATCTAATATATTATCTTGTAAACTTATTAGTCATTCCGATTCGCAACAAAATTCAATGAAACATTTCACATTTAATATTAAAGAAAATATATAAAGCAAAAAGAGTCTACAGCTCGTGAGGGATTTGAACCCCCGACCACCTCTATTATTGAAATAAATGGGCGCTCTAACCGCTGAGCTAACGAGCCAACGTTCGTTATGTCGAATTTGGCCATGTAGCTAAACTGAACTGGTGACGTCAGCAGCATCAACGATAGATATCGTCCCCGTAGAGCGAAGATTAACTAACTAACATTTGTGAACTTTTGAGATACGGCTGTATTTTGCTTCAAAAACAAGGAAAATAATATTTTTTTTATATTGATATATTATTAAAGATCTTTGCGTGAATTTAATTAAGAAATTAACAATTTTTTTCTTGTTTTTAAATCAAAACACGGCCATATATAAAAATCTACAAATGTTAGTTAATTTTTGCTCTACGGGGACGATATGCAAAAAAAGTCCTTAAGAGAAGAAAATTAAATAATCGTATTCTTTCTACAGTTGAGAAATATTAAATGTTATATTTATTCCTTCGTTGTCATGAAGGATACATGGAAGTAATACGGTTTATTTTGCGATGATGGCATGGTTTATTTTGGGTGCGACAAGGTCAAGCGTGACTGGAATTGAGTAATTACTTACATTCGTACTGAGGAGTTCGGAGACGATCTCGCAGTAATTTTAAGATCTAGCTAAATAATATCGTATACAGAAAAATTTTCTGCTTCGAACCTTATTTAGCAATATAACTAGTGCCTACAATAAACGATAAAAAAGTAGTTTACATCCATTTTTGTCTAGTTTTTATCAGTTGGATGAGTAACAAATTGTTTATGAACTACAATAAGAACTTGAATTCATATTAAGTAACCGAAGTGAAGAGACGAATGTCGAACATTTCTATGTTCACATTGCGCACTATGCCTTTACTCTTTAGTTTCTGCCGAGCGTAACAGGTGGCGCTAACAGACCTGTATTTTAAGATTGCTTACAACGTTTTCTGCGAGCAGTCTACAAAGAAATCCTTATTTATAAAAAAAATATTTGCGGTTAGTATTAGAAACTTTACAATCTATAAAAATATATTTTAGTAATTATATGTGTTTATTCTTGCTTGTCGTTATTAGTGGCTACTTTGTGTTGTTTGAACCCGTTCTGATTTTAGTGCTCAGCTCATGAGCTTTTAATAATATACTTATTATCATCATAATCATATTTATCAGCCTGCACACATCAACTGGTCAAGATATAATATTTTTTTGCATTTTTTAAAAATATCTCCCTGTATCCTATCTCCTTTTTGTTGGGGTTACAGTTTACAAACATACATGTCACATGTAACCATATCTTAATTATAGCTACAATATTGCCATATGTAATCACTCCAAACAACGTTTTGTCAGACGCATTGGTGACCAGGAGCCAACTCAACTAACTGAACTGCAATTGAAACGAACAACGACTTTTGGACAGTTTTGAGATAATTAAACCGTCAAAAAGACGTTGATCGGCTGCGTTTCGATTGGAGTCTATTGAGTATTAGACAACGGCGTAAAAAAATAACAATTGAACTCTGAATTTCTCGTTATGTTTTCATTGTGATTAATTATTAATTTTAGTTCTCCAAGCCATATCATGTCATACCGTTGAACAGAAGTTCGAGTACCACTTAGAGCTAATGAACTTCAACTAAATTTCTAATTGGCTCAGCTCTGTGATACGAAAGTTTAGCTTTCAGCGTTTAATGGTTTGTGACTTTGTCCTCGGATTTACTAGAACTAATTTCACAGTCCAAAGTTGGATCTCTGGGGTGTTACGTTTAGTTGGACTTTCACTTGTTGATGGAATTATACTTGTATATGTATGTGTGTGTAGTTTATTGTATGTGTACGGTATTCAATTCATTGATTGTCAAATTTTTTAAGAAGTTTGTTTTTTTTTTAACTATGTTGGTGTAAGATTGAAATCAGGTGACTAAAGATTTATTTTATATTATTTTATGAATTATTCTATTGTGTTATGTGGGATTTCTAGGACCGACGTGCAATTATGCGTGCATATGATAATATATAATAAATATTTCGTCGTATAACCTAAAGTACTATAAGTAGGTACTATGTCCAAACTCTGAAACGGATGAGAGTTTCATCGAACCCAAAAGTTTGAAGAGCCATAATATTTTTCCTGTCCAAGATAATTGAGATTAGATTTAGTAGGTATATCGTGAGTTATGATTTCCTCTGAGAATTCATCGATCAGGTATATTATTTTGTTCTAGGTCTTGTCTTTTTGTTCTATATCGTGTTCGTATCTATTAAGGATGTTGTTATGTTACTTTTATCAAAGAGTTCAAAAGAATAAACCACCCTGATCATTCATTTTTTTAAATATATATATTATACATACATATATTGTTTAAGTATTATTATTATTTTATTTGACTGTTATTGGTTAATTGAGGCATTTCGTATCTGTTATTAATAGATGATGAAACGTCTGTTCCCTAACGTAAAGTTACTACGTTACCTAGTCCTCCCAGTCCATTGGCAACCGCGAGTAAAGTTGTCTTTTCTATTAGAACAATTTGACTTGTCCAAAGAAGTCGTTCCGATATACAACATTGCTATATTATTAACTCCTATAGGTACTTAGAATGCTAGGTAATAAAACCAATACCTATTAGATATACCATTGATAAGTAGATCGAGAATAGATAATAAGTAGATTGCACCATCCATGCATCCTTATCTACCTAAATATTTCAAAATAATAGTGATTCTTAGAGATGTCTAATTTAAGAGTCAGTCACAGAAAATAAAAATAAAAAAGGCATAAAGTGGCAGTCCCTGTGCAACAAGACATATGAAGAACATGCCAATGTAAAGATGAAGGGATTAACATATATTTCCTATGAGGGAAGCAACTTGACCCTGGTAATAGAGTTATGATAGCCAAGATAATCAGGGTTGAATATAATGACGCGTTTCATGAACTTTTTATTGCTATTAAAATATAATTCAACATTCTATGTCATATATAACTAATATTCCAAACAACAGCAAACAATAACAAGTGGAACATTATTCGAGTGGTATCGATTTTTTTTCTCGAAGCTAAATAATTGTCCTCGATATCGGGGCTATATTTGAGGGCAGTTACAGCGAGTCGCCATTGAAACCTAGTTCATTTGTTCTGAATGAGCTCGTTCGGAGGATCTACTTCACGAAAACAGTTCACTGAACTAAAGTAATTAGAAGTCGCATTTCACGTAAAATACGTCAGGGCACGCCAATGGTCTTAAGTGCTTTATTGAAAAGTTCACTTTAGCTTGCGTTTTGAAATCAGTAAATTGTTTTCAGGAATGAAAGCAAGTTGATAGTTATGTTCCGTTATATTTTCTAATAGTTCTTGTTTTGTATATAAGTTCTTGCTGGTTTAACGAATGTCATATTTTTAGTTACATGTTAAACGTTGATTATCATCGTAACAATTTTCCTTAACTAGATTGTACCCTATATTCAAGTCGGTATAGGTAATTTGACAAGACTGGAAAGAAATTGACATATCGAGCCAAGTCGAAAGACATAAACTAATCAGATGAGATATATTCAACATTTTGAAACGAAAATTTAATCTTCATCATGACAATAAAATGTAATGAAATATAATAAAATGACGCATAATTTAAAACAATATCCTTTCCAGCCACAACTCGGCCGTGTGTAACACAATCCCGTGCAAATGGCCGCTCGGCAGCCGCGATATTGCGTTACACAAGCGACAGGGGACATCCATTTCCTCGAGTCGCGGCGCTAACTCAATCACCACTCCACAGGATTTTTCCCCTCGGGTTCCCTCGCAGACGCCGGACGTGACCGAACCGCGTTGATGACTCCCTAACTAAGTTCACTCCAATTTTACGTACTTTCGTGCTTTAGTCTCTTGTCCGCGGGCCATGTTTCAGGTATTCTTGTTGCTTTGTTGAATAAGTGGTAAGAACTTGAAGTTACATTTCTTCTGTATACGGATCACTATAGATATTTATTTTGATGGAGAAGTACATAATTTAAAACAAGTACATATTCCTATTTGTACATACCTTGAAAACATTTATCGTTGTTTTTCTAACGAATCTTTTATTAAACGTGAAGAAAATAAGTTGATCAAATTATCTTACATGCAAAGAAAACCTTGTGGCTATCTTTGAAAATAAATTATAATTAAAAAGTAATGAACTTTTTCTTTGCTTTTAACGTTACTAATTTCGTATTTAATAAATACTTTGTGGATTACATTCTCTTATTGAACATCTTACTAACTTATATTTATAATTTACTAGTTATACACTTAGTTATTGAAACGAGAACGACTTTGATAAAATCACATTTATAACATTCTCTATCTTACCTGCTTTTTTATAGGTTTTTCAGTCGCATAACGTTTAACACACATTACTTCTTTATTTTACTTGCATTTGCAGATTAAAAACACTCGGTTAAATGAGCGTCGAGAAATAAAACTTATTTTATTAGTAGTCTTCATGTTCTAAACTAATTCATAGATATTACAAAACTATATAAATAAAAGTAATGATTCTGAATGAATCCTAATGGCATATATAAATATTGGCGAGTTAGGATAATAAATCGTCCTTAGTTTATAAAAATGGCCAGTAATAACAGTTCCTATTTGTCAGGGACCGGTTACCTAGTCATTTCTATGATAAGAATAGTAACCTATATTTCTACGTATCTAATATTGTTTATTATAACATCCAGACATGGTCGTTTATACAAATTATCGATGACAAGATGAGTCTTTACCATAGTAAAGTTTGTAGGAAAGAATTTTATAATTTCGGTAATTCAGAGTGGAGAGAGGAGGTTTGAATGAAGATGATTGCAACCAAAATTGATGATCAATTTTGATTCAAATGATTTCTGACATTAACCGAAATATTAATTCCTCTACTTTGAATACTGCTTCAATAGAATGAACTAGGTTTACATTATATACAGGTAAAATCTCTTTCATGAAACGAGTACTTAACAGGAATTCCTTAATACGCAAAGTATTTTTATTAGGTATTATATTCAAAGCATGTTATAATAATGTCTTTATTTAAACAGTTGCTAGTTATTATTGTTCCAGTGACAAAGTAAAAAGGAAGTCAGCGCGGCACAAGAGGTGCGCAGTTAAAAGCAGCTCGAACACTGCTAATTAGAAGTGCTGCTGCCGGCGGAATGCACAAAGTTACTGCTACCTTTCATACTGCAACTACACTTTGCTCAGAAACATTTTTCCGCCGCGACTGAGGGCAATGCCGACGTTTGCGCCTTTTTGTTCGAACTTGCTAGTTACAAGTGACACACGGGTGCTTCAAACATATAAGCGTAACATTTAATAAGAGAATCAAAATCAAAAATCAATTGAGGTGTTTACATATAGACGCTCGACCAAAGCTGGGAATAAAAAACTAGTCTACGCTTTATTCTGCCTTAGGTGTTAATTGTATGTTATCCAAAATTCAGTTTATGGTCCGCAAAGAGGCGGATACGATTTCCTTATTTAAAACCTTCACGCTAACGAAGGTTTATTAAACATCCGCACGTCTCCTGGGTCCTCGTTAATCACTTTAATTTCAACGAATAACGGCCTAACATGTAAATTAATTCCATAACGCAACGAAATCCAATATTTGTTTTGATAAAAAGTATTTTAGTACCTACGTAGAATTTCGTGCAGGCCGGTTATATTTTAATTTTGATTGCCGCTGTGTCGGCTCGTATAACTTTATGGTAGTGTGTATAGTATTTCGTAGTACGGCTATGGGTTGCCTTTCACGTTACCTTTTAGCTTTTACATTGTAAAATTGGTGTTGTTCACGTTAATAAACTTTTTCTTTGTGACCCGTTCATTTATTCTTTACGTACGTTCATGTAAGTTTGTTGGCTCGCTCTTTCATTATTAAGAAAAGGTACTCTTTGCGACACCTCTTTTAAAATGGGTGATATATTTACATGAATCACGAAATACGGACTAATATTCTTTTTTGAATATTAAATTTATGGTTATGCAAGTTCTGTTTTATGCAAAATGTGGACTATAGTATCGGTTTATTCTATATTTGGCGTGAAGATTGTAAGGTTGTTTGATTTTGTAACGCCTCCTACATTTCAAAATTTGCGGTTAAATTATTTTTTTTCTTTACGTTTTCCATCCTTTTGCTGTGTAAAGGTTTTCTGCACACCTCTCTTTCTCCGGCTAATCCCTTAAAACGTAACATCGAAGTTATTTATTTTGTTTTCATTCTGTATCTTAGAACACCATTACTGTAAGTTATATTATGACTACATGATGAAAACAGCTAACTCATGAGTGTTTACAGCGTTGCCTGAAAATGGGACGTAGTGTGGGATATTGCATATTGCGATGAAAAATGTTTTCATAAAAATCTCGCCGAGTTCGCTCAGCGGCACTCACTGATCTTTTAATCTCTTAATTACATGAGGGCAGAATACGCGAGGATTTCACCAAAATAACCATGCAAAATGGATGGCCACCCCCGCTCCGCGCACCTCCGTGAATATGAATTATTCTTTCGTTGCTACAGCTTGGACGCATATTTACATTTTATATGAGCGCCTACGACGCTCAGTGTGCCCATTTCACTGGGTTAGCGTTTTTGTTGCGCTACGGTTGGTAGATTTTTCGCGAGCGGGAACGTAACGTTTTTATTCTATTTCTGACACGATTCACGTCATCAATCCTGCTCACAGAAGAGGGTATATTTTCCGGGGCCATTTCCGCACGTCGATTGCGAAACTCCCACAATACGAGGTTTTATTGCAAATCCATCGCTGAAGACTTCGGCACTTAGGTGGCTCGGTGTCGGTTTATCACGGTGGGTTCCCGGTGGGGCACAGTGCCTCCACAGTTACTTTACGAGCATCGCCGAGACCGAAGGAGTCCGCAGTAAAATTTCAATATCCGCCAAAATATGGCATTTCATTTGGCCTCGGTGAAATGCCAAGATAGGACGTAAAAATGTAATGGGTTTCTTTCTAATTATTTATGTGCTTAATAGAATGAATGGGCTTCTCTCTTTTATATTAAACCTATAAAACAGTGTCTTTTTTTGTATTTGCTATTGAATAGGAACCTTTTTTAGCCAGTCGTGGAATAAAACCATATTTTTAAGAATACGATTTGAAAACAAGTTGGCTGAGTTACCGATTGTTTGATGTTATGGGAAAAATGGTTGAATTTTGTAGCATTTGATTAAACGCAATTCTGGGAATAAATCTTTCAAGGTGATGTACGGACGCATGCACCGAAGTGTCAGTGAACCCTCTGTGGGCACCGTGGGCACTCCGTAAGTTGCAGTACAAACTATTTAAAATATAATCATCTCCGATCTATTTCCATCTCTGTTGAGTAGTATCAAGTAACAGTTGCACCGATACGAGAGCAGTGGCCTCTTTGAACACTATATGTAAACTAAGAAACAGCTGAATATTGTCTTTATGAGATGATTACGATTAGTACCTCCTGTGTGATGTCACTTAAATTAATAACACTGCTACAGAATTGATTGATTTTAGCTTTAGGTGGAAACTGCGTTGCTGTTAATCCACTTGTTTTTGTCCTGTCACCAATTGCGTTAGTGAAAAGTTCTCTCTCAGAAACGTATTATTCAATCTACCTTAAATGTCCTCAGCCCGATAGCTGCAAATGTGACCGCGGAGGGAACTGAACACTACTCGCAGATTAAGGCCAGGAAAGATAGGGCCTGGGGTAAGTTCTTGTGGGAGGGGCGATTGAAAAAACTCACATGCGCCATTTTAATGACCGCTTGGAATGTACGGTTTCAGGTATATTATTGTATTTTATCATTAAAGTAGTTTTGCAACTAATAAAAGTCCAGTTTCGAACACCGCAGCAACATGACTGATATACCTGTTTAGGCAACTTATACTGACAATTCCGTTTATGACACGTGAAGTTCTGTTCACGCTGGCTTGGCAATAATGAGCATGGCAGTTCATTGGTAGGTAACATTTTAACTGACTGCACTCACGGTAGGTGAGTCTCATGAGTGTGTACGTGACTCAATTTAGCAGATTTCTGCTCTTGTTGGCCTGAAGAGGCCACTATAACAGGTATATATACTATATTACACCAACCTTACCATATATTTACGTTGTTGTATTACCTATACGACCATGTCAAGCAACACGTTGCACAATCTGTTGTCCAATTTGTACATAAAAAGACACATATTCCGCAACCTTTGACCGGCATTAATCATCACGTTCATATTTTTGGTTTAGATACAGGTAGAAATATTCCACCTCACAAAGGCCGGGAAACTTTTATGTTAGTGACATACGGTGCATTTTAGGCTCACTGCGCCGTGTGAAAGTAGAATTAGTACAGTTATTTAGTAAACGACTTTAGTCAATACTGCCAACGACCAGCGTTGGGAAGTATAATCCCAAGCTCCAGGCTGCTACTGGAATATTTTGTCCGATTCGGAGATTGAACCCAATATTTCATACACAACAGTCGCACTTGCAACTACAAAACCAAACCTGGCAATTTTAGTAACACAATTATTTAAGTTATCATTTCTTATTTCAGGGCATGATATTAATATTTGTTATCTACAAATTTCTAGTACACCTTCTTATTGCATACTACATAGATGAGCCGAAAATATTTCTAGAGATATCGTTATCTCTGACGGAGCTAGTCTTTCTCTTCGATGTGATGGTTCATATTCTTCATGCCTGCTGGTCTTTGGTCAGGGTACATGTTAGAGTATATAGAAGGAACTTCTTCTTTCTCCTTTACGATGTTATTTCACTTCTACCTCTAACTTTGATATGTGAGTATTGTTACTAATTTTTGTAACCAGAAATATTACTGGAATCTGATCTATCCAAACAATTGAATACACATTACACAATAATTTATAATTACAAAATAAATATCCACTAAGCGCCACGTATTCGAGTATTCCTTAGGACCATAGCTTCTTCGTTTAGGAGGTACCTATGTTAACAAAAAAAATATCTTGACTTAATTATTATTACCACAGATACACTGAATATAATCGGTGTTCTTGACGTCCTTTTATTCAACACCTGCACCAAATGATGTAGTCAATTTATATTATAAATATCACTCAGTATAGTAGTAGAGATGGCTACTATTCACAACTTCTGTACTATTTACATACATAAAGAAATAATATCTCACTTGCAGTTAAGAGGAAACGAGGCTATGAGAGATTTGTATTGTTTGGAAGGTGGTTAGAAATTGGTCGAATTTACCGACTTTTTCTCTTCTTCCAAGATATAAATGAACATGTGCGTATGTTTTGAACTTAGCAATATATAAGTACAGATTTAGATTAGATAATGAGGCTCGCAGCTATATAAGTAGCTACCGCGCAAATAAGTCGGCCTGTGAGGTTAAGGATCTTTTGTTGAGGCCAATCTTTGGATGTGTGACAGTTCTTCACACATCGGAAAGCATGTAAAGCAGTTGGTCCCGGTTATCATACGAATACCTATGATAGTCGTTACCGTAGTCAGCAGCTCAAAAATATTGACAACTTGTTTAACATCCGTTGTTTTGTGTCACCCAATAATTGGGTGGCGGAGGTAAGATGGTAAAATGCCTCCTCTGTGTAAATTCAGTCGCATCTGACTAGACTGGGAGCCAGCTCCAACATAAGTGGGAATAGGTTAAGGAGGTGATTCAGATCACATAGACCATAAGCTTACATCAACGCTGTCAGCTAGCTATATTAATTAATATTGCTGCTATAAATATAATACATGACGATCGTTTCATTAGGATCTTATTTTGAGTTTGTGATGTCATCAGATGCGTAAGTCCCGAAAGTTATTGTTCTTTACTGAACAAATGGTCACCGCTGCACTGATACTTCACGCTACAACGTGTATATGGTACTCGTTGAACAGAGCGCCACGGGTGGATCACCCGTGGTACAACATTGGCTACCCGCCCCATGTGCACGCTAGGAGCTTGAAATTCAACTGGTATTTATCTGTTTTATTATTTATAGTAAATGTAATATTATACACGATGGTTGACGGGACGGTTAGCACATGTTTGATTCCCATACGGTTCAAATATTTGTATGCCCCACAGATAGTTAGTGTGTCTATGCCTGTAAACCGTAGCGGCCGTACCCATGACACATGAACATTTTTTTTAGAGTTAGAAATTTAAAAAACGTCGACCTATGTTTTATTTTGTTTCGAAGACCGAAGTCGGTATTGTTCGAAATCGCCAAACGCCCTAATTAGGTCTGTTGAGATCATTGTTGTTATAATATAAATTGTCCCAAAAAAACATAATATATTTCAATGTGGGATATTTCAATAGTGCGGGAATAATGCCAGTATAAAGTGAACACAAAGACCCGGCAAGCAGCATCTTCAAAAATGCTATTAGTTCAGCCATATTTGGCTCACACTTGGTGCAAAGTAGCCGCAGTCACACTCGTAACTTTTATTTCCAGCTCGTGATATATCCCCGAATTTCTTTCTTAATGGAGCTCGAGTAAATTTTCATAGTTTATCATTTTCATATAACATAGTAGACTTACTTCAGATTTATATAAAATATGTAAACTTTAGTTACAGAACCTGTTGGTACTATTGTACTTGTCGTTTCTTCAACGTCATATTTGGAGATTCATTTCCATTCGTGAGTCCGTTTTACCTTATCACAGTTTATTCGTTAATTGATGGTGTGAAGAGGAAAGGGCGTCCACGAGTGGCAAAACCTTTATATTCTGGCATAGTATAGCCTGGACAGGTTAATGTCTAGCTATATCTCAATTCTATGAAATTTACAATTTTAACCTGATATATACACGTATTTTTCACGCGACGCCTAAAAATAACTAATTTTTCTTCTTTTTAATGGTATACAAATTATAATACAACACATCTTTTCTTAAGTAGCTATATATTACAGCGTGACTTGCAAAAGTGGTTAACATCGAGCTTGATGCTGGTGGGCTATGTATTCTTCCGCTATCGGTTTATTGGGACTCTAACCTGGGAGTTGGTTATCGAGAACACAAGAAGAACTAGCTTTGTTGACCGGGTAAGTTTATGGATATGGACATTGTATTCACTTATTTAATTACTTCGTATTTATTGTTCACCCATTTTTCTTATCGTGTCGATGGCAGATTCAATCGTTTTGATAAAAACAGCAATTATATTAAAAATTGTGTTTTATAATAAAAGCAAAATATATACTACGATTTTTATAATTATCAGAAACCAATTATTTTAATTTGTGATTACCTACTATTTGAAATTCAGAAATCATAATTTATTTGCAGATTCATATTCATAATTATTAGTATTTTAATCATTATGAATAATTGTGAGCTCATCATTAATGAGTGCCTACTTAATTGGACTAATGTATTTCAGTACCATCACATGATAAACTATCTGAAGTTTAGCAAAGCGCCATCTTGGTTGGTGGACCAATGTAAGAACTACAAGCTCCAACTGTGGCAAATGAAAGATGGCATACTACGATCGGACCAACTGCAGAAACTGCCTCTACCCTTACAGATGGAACTAATCTTCGACATTAACGTCGGCAATTTCCATAGCTCCATGTTATTTAGAGATACTAGTTAGTGTAATTTATACTATACTAAAACATAACTTTATAATGGAGGCCGCGAACTTTGCTTTGAATTCAATACCTTTGTGAATCTTGGAGTTTCCAAAAACGTTCCGAGTGGGCGTTTACTTCGGAAGTTTTTGGATAATGATATTGTATTGAAAGTAAGTTTTCACAGGAGTTTGCGTTAATTAAGAGCTGTTCCGTGCGCATTTTATTAAAGTTCGTTAGTCTTCTTTTGTTTGAGGAGATCTTAAAGAAAAATTCTTAAAGGCTAGCCAAACATCCCTGGTTTATTTTTAGTAGGCTTTATTGTACCAACATCTTCAGTAATAGTTTCTTTGAAGTTGATTGATGGATATTCTATCTATCTTTTCTGCTTATCATCGATATTACAGAAATAATCTGTCTGCATTTTTAGGCGGGTATTCATTTATCAAAGAGTTTTTTTCTGAGCAATAAATAACTTATATTGCGCAGTACCTTTTTGAAGACTGAAGATTTGCGTTTAAAATTATAATTGAGTACTTACTTGTATTTTTAGAGGAATCGTTCATGCGTCAAATTTCATTGTTGATGAGACATGAGCTCTTCTTGGCTGGACAGCATATTTGGAGTCAGGGTGTTGTAAAGAGTGGTATGATTTGCATTAAGAGAGGTGTCATCGAAATGCTTTCTGATGAAGATGATGAGAGTCCTATGATCGCTTTTAAAGATGGAACTGTTAGTATACTAATAATTGGCTGATCTTTCAATAGCTGGATAAACCTCAGAAAAGTTAATCTATATAAATAAAAATCAATTCCACATGTATGACGGAGCATCATTTGAGAATGGCTCGATCGATTTGGTAGACTTTTTTTTGTTACGTTCGTAATTGTCAAGACAAGGTTTGTATAAAGTTTGGATGGTATTTTTGTATGAAAATCTAAATAAAAAAATGTAACGTTCTGTTTGAAATTGTAAATTGCACCCGTCTGAAGCCGGGACGGGTCGCTAGTTTCAAATACAAAACATAAACTGTAATAATTTTTATCTGGGCATTGAAATATCGGGCCGAAATACCGATTTTCAATGCCCAATTAAATTTTATCTACCTTTTTATTTGAAGTTAGAATTGCATGGTAGTTCAATGATTACAGGATTCTTTTGAAAGATGAACCCTAATAAATTATACTAAAACTAGCTTTTGCCCGCGACTTCGAACGCGTGGAATTTAGAATCTGATATTTTCCTGCGGTAAAATGGAGCCTATATTTTAAGTTAGACCTAGCAATTCATCGGTGAAAACTGAATTTAATTCCATCCAGTAGTTTTTGCGTGATGTCTGTACAAACATACAGACAGACGGACAGAAATTCTAAAAACTGTTGTTTTGGCTTCTGTTGCTCTAATAAAGACTCCCATATTAGTTTTTCTCCAATATTTATAATATACAGATATCTGCCTGTTATAATTTAATATATGTATGGATTACCTACTTATCGTCAGTTTATTAAATAATGTCTATTGTAATATTTTTGACTTTATCGACATATTAGATCCATCTATGTGTTGCCGAGATAATAAAGTTTAAAGTCGTATGGAATCATACGCATACTTATTTTCATGAGAATGATAATGATAGGCAATTAATACGCCCATTTAATATATATTATACATGTAGGTAAATTCGGGTGAGCTTCATAAATAGGTACACTAGAAGAACTTTCACCTCTAACGAGTACCTTATAAGTCAGTTAAAACACTTAATTAAACAGAGTCGTCCGGGACACAAAGTACTAACTGAAAGTATTTCTCCGTCACAATTCTACTTAGCTTCTTGTATAAAAGGCCGTAAGTAATGAAGACGCTCTCCCAACTAAGTTTGTGAGACAAGCGGTAATTTTGCTTTCAGGTACTCGGCGAGTTGAGCCTGTTCTACTCGATCCCCTCAAAAGTTACCGTGAAGGCGGCCACTTACGTTGAACTACAGGCAAGTATAGTATTCTTTTATTTTGCTGTAGGTACTCAATATTGGCTTGTTTGGTGTGGCTAATTCTTAGGCAGAGTCGTCCAGAGACTAGACACATTTCTAAATGACCACTAAACTATAAAAACAACAGAATAGTATAGTAGTTGCTCAGTTCATAGTTCTAATGGCCATATCGTCAAGGTCCGTTACAATTTGTGGCAAGGCTTTATTTAGGTTTGCAACTAACATAACAATTATCATAATTTTACAGGTATTGCGCAGGACAGACTTTATGCGAGTGATTGCAGAGCATCCGAGTATGTTCGATCTCATACGAAAGAAAATAAGAAACAGGCTTGAGACTTCGCGGACTAGACAGGTATGAAATCGACTAGTAATTATTATTGTCAATATAATATAAAGATAGGTTCTATATTTAATCAATGGGAGAATCAAAGAAAACGTGTTTCTTCAAATAACCGCAGGAATCGACAAATTTGAAAAACATTGTGGTTGTATGTTAGTTTCACAATATTGCTACAAACACTAAACATTATTTTATGTAGGTACAATAGTAGCGGGTCACACAAACTAATATTAAAGTTTTATCAATTTAAAACTATAATGTTATGAGCAGGTATGCAACTTTAATGGAACAAATAGGTACTGGTAACTTACTTCACAATCTGCGCAGTTTAAACAGTTTGAAATTATCATCCTGAGTTTCAGTTCTAGGTTTTAGTTTTGGTCATACCAGTTTGCTCAGTCCGCCCACCTTTCCCTCCGCCCGTGAATAATAAAGTGGAAGGTAAAATTAAATTATACCACTACGCAAACATTAATTTGTGTAAGAGTTTTTTGTAGCGATCTTAAATGTATTTTTGATACCATACTCAATCACACATAGTCCTAAGATACAGACCAAGAAGACTAGATGCAGAAAGTAATGAACTGGGTGTTAGTAACGCCAACAGTTCGGTGTATGTCGAACATTAGACTGCGATAGTCCAAATTATTAACCAACTACTAATTATATTATAGACAATCCCAGACCATTATTATTCCATTCCTCCTAACTAACGCATCGGCGAAATGTGGGTTTACAATAGTACACCTCTGCCTAACCCTTTGGGGAATACAGGTGTGACTGTGAAGCTATGTTCTGTTTAGGCCCTTTACAAAAGTTCTCATTACCATAAATATAAAATTCTGTAAGTATAAAAATATATTCACAAGAAGAAAATAAGAATGCCTCAAATTCATTTCAATTCGACTTTTCGAAACGTTAAGTGGACCCCATTTACCATTTAAACATTACTCCAGGAAGCAATAGAGAGATACGATAAAGGCGACTCGAGACTAATTCGAACCCGCTACCGGCCCATGAAAGTGCTCAAAGACAATTTGGCGGGGGTCGAGGAAGAGGACCCCACTTTTGTGGACGACTCTCATATGTATTATAGAGGTAATAGAATTTCAATTTTCTTGTTTGCGAGAGAAGTTTGTTTTAGCGGGGTTTGAATTTTTTGTTAGGTAAGTTTTGTACGATGCGAAATGTTCTGAGAAGTGGTATGATCCGTAAGACATATCGATTTACACATTTTAGCCTGGAACTATATTTTTTATTCATATCTAAATATTTAGTAGGTATATAATTTCTGCCAAATAAATATTTAATTTTCTGTTTTCATTACAAATATTTGAGTTAAAATCAGCGATAACGTGACAGTGCCGTTTAATGTGAAAAAATTCACATCATTCAGGTGCCTCAATCTTCAGTAGAGGTGACGTCAATCTGCTACGACAAGCGTAACATATCTCCTGCTGCCGTAGCAGTTACGCCACCAACACTAGTCCTGCAGTAATCTTTGAACTTTCTTCTTGTCTAGATGAGAACAACGAACGTCAGCCAAAGTTCACGACCGAGTTCTTGGAGCTGTACCAGCTGTCTAGCAACGTGACCACGATAGACGCACCTCTTATTTGTCTGAGATCTAACTTTCCCTGGATTCTTATGCCTGATACCGACTTTGTATGTAAATATAGTAAAATATTTGATTTGTTAGATAAGTACCTACTGGTTTCTTAATTTAATAGAGCGGTGTGCCTAATTAATATTTCGAATACAACACTGAAAGGTTAATTAACGATTACTACATTTTAAGAGGATTAAATTTTCTTAATACTTTGAACAAAATTAAGCCTATTTAAGGTAGAAGATTAATAATTATATATGAATACTTCTTAAATCATTTTTTTTATTAATCTGGTAATTTTTAATAAAAATAAAAATCTTGATGATGATGAAATAATGATAAATATACCGCTGAATATAGTGTGAACTTTTGGTATGAGAAACCTTTTAAAATTTGATTATAATATATAATTAGAGCGAATTAAAGATGAACGGATATAATGAAGTTTATATACAATGAAGAGAAACTTCATTGTATCGGTTCGTCTTTCCATATGGATTTTTTTAAAATAATCTTTTAAATCCATAAGACCTTACATTTCAGACGCGTATGTTCGACGTAGCGCACTTCCTAATGGTACTCTACGTGTGCTTTATGTCTCCGTACTCGGCGCTCCAGAACCACCACGATGACGCAGAGAAAGTTGTCACCACCATTGTGGTCTCTGGCTTATTGCTCAACATTTATATACAACTCACTACTGCTACCTTTGAGAAGGTAAATATAAGCTAGAAATCTATTGGAATTTACCTTTGAACCACCACAAGGGTAAGGTTCTCAACATCATTGTGATCGCGAGCTTACTCTTTGTTTTTTTTTTAACTTTTTATTGGTTGTGTATGTGACATATGTTTGTAAACTGTACCCACGATACAGGAAAATCCTAGTGTGGGGTACGTAATTTTATGTATTTTATTTATTATGTATAAAACGCACCACTGCTACTTTTGGGAAGGTAAGCTTGAAGGATAATATAAAGGGAAATTAGAGATTGTATGACAAGTTGTTTTAAAACACCAAGGTGACGCGGACAAGGTTCTTACCACCATTACGGTCGCCGGTTTTCCGCTCAACATTTACACACAACCCACTACTTTGAGAATTCACAACTTTTGAGAAGGTAAGTTTGTGGGGTAGTAAAATCAAACATAAACAGGAAACTGCCTGAGAGTTAGTTTTCGTCACGTTTTGGTAGGTTAGATAATATTGATAGCGTACGTCATATTATAACCTTTTTGACCATATTCGGTTTTATGTAATTATAACCATCACTTATATAATTCCTGAATGGTAGGTATTTGGCAAGTCTAATTAAGGTTGTCCGCATCATCCAATGACGACAGCTATAAATTCCCAAGGGATACGGTTCCAAAATTTATAATAAAAATATACTCGACTTGATATTAGCCAGACGAGAGATTTAAATGTGTCTAATAATTAGTCAGTACACAATTAAAACTTTGAACAATAAGTTGTAACAAGTTAAGAATTCTAAAGGCCCTTTGAAACAAAAAGAAAAATAATATGTACATAAAGTGTTGTTAGAAAATAGAGTAACATGGGAACATGAGTTGTTTGCTTGTTTAACATCCACCTACGCCGAACATTCACGATGCCTCGGGCGGTAAATTATATTTAGTGCGTGTTCCAGTAAAAGTATCAATTGTATGAACTTAATCAAATCGGAGTTTTTTACGGCTATATATACCAGTAAGATTGTGGAATAGTGAACGTAGATCTGTCAGGCATCATGATTCTCATGGCCTTATCCCATATTATTAGGGGTCGGTCCAATAATTATGAATTTTTCTTCCATTAATCTCTATCAGACTTTATCTCAGAGTTTACTTTCTTCTTCGCCTTACATGTTCCACACAATCCATCCATCTTTTCTTGAGTTTGCCTCTTCCCTTATATCCATCCACATACATACTGATAACCCTTCTTGTAAAATGTTTTTCATAGCTTGGTCTTTATTCATATTTTTGTATCGCGTGGTGTTGCGTCGCTTCGTGACTTGGTCGCTCATGTCTCTCATGTCTCATCTGTACCTAATGTATCTTCTTATTTTATGACCAAAAGAACTTAACACTATTATTAATATTATTCAATATATTCCAATTTGCAACTAATAGGCTGAACTTCTATTACATTTTTTTCAAACTGATATTAATCTTTATGATTAATAAACTTTTCTCGTTTAGCAACTTTTGGAGTCCTTACTTTACGGCAATTGCGAGAACTACGTTACTAAATCATAAGTGAAAAAAATAGTAACCATTACATACCCTAATACTAATAAATAAGAAGTTATTAGGTTCAGTCAGGTAAATACTTACTCACAGAATACCTATAAACACTATGAAATAAAGGCCCGGTATGCTATTGTAGTTATTATTATACTACACAAAGGGGCTGGCTTGATTGGATCGAACTGACAAAGGGCGGTTGGTCGCTTGTACATTGTACACGGTTAATTCAAATCAATTAACGATACGTGAGGTTTGATTCACAATTGACATAAACGATGACGTCATAATGTGCTTTTGCTTGAGTGTACGTAATGAGTTATGAATTTACCATCAGTATGTCGTATCGCATCAAAATTCGGAGAGTTGTCTGTTAATGCTAATCGCTGTTGTTAGTCATTGTTTAACTATTATACATTAGTTGAGCTCGGGGGCTTGATACTCCGTCGCTACGGCGTAGATCAGTGGATGAGAAAGGTTAAGAAGCGGTACTTGGATGGATGACGGAGGTTGGATGGCAGTCGCTCCGTGTAAATACCTATTGATATTCAGCCAAAAGCGATTAGACTGGAAGCCGACCCAATGTAGTTAGTGAAAAGGCTGGGTAGATGATGACTTTACTTGAACGTGGAATATAGAATATAACCATGTTCGAAGTCAATTACCAAGCTGGGATTTTTGTATCGTTCGATTATAATAGCATTGAAATAAAAAATAAGAAAAAAAATGGAGCTGAAGGTCTACATCTACCTAACGCATTTACGTGGTTGATATTCCATGAGCAAAATACGTTCTTTAACCTACCTTGTAGGTACAGTAAAATAATGAACTATAACAATACAAGTTTACCTGGTACGGATGAAGTTTTCTAAGAAATTTGCTGGTTGCATTCGGGTTATATGTACCGAGTCAAGTGATGCAAATGACACAGAACAGAAAATCGATTATATCTCGTTGCCGGGCGCCGCATGTGTCTTTATAGACATACATAGGTAGCAGAAATAAATGTTTAAATGCCTAGGTATTAAAAAATATCAACAACCATCAGCGTCTGTCTGTCTGTTCGCGATAAACTCAAAGAGTACTAAACGGATTTTCATGCGGTTTTCACCAATAGACAGAGTGGTTCATGAGGAAGGTTTAAGCGTATAATTCGTCAAGGTTGTGTGTAAATTGGTTGAAATATGAAGATGATAGTTGAAGATGTCGAAAAAAATCATACCGACTAGGAGTTTTAGTGGCATGCATCGAGTAAATGCTCAACGTAAAAGGCTGATAAGACACTACGACAAAAAAATAATTAAGGCGTATATGCTTTGCTACCCGTGCGAAGCCGGGACTGGTTGCTAGTTTTTAATAATGTGTTCGACTGTACAAGGTAGGCTCGAGGATTTCATAGTCACCATGGAATGTCAGCATCGTAAGTTAGTTAGCAATACTAATCTCTTACTCTTTACAACGTACATTTTGGATGAAGTAGCAAACTTTCCAATTTTCTTTTTTTAACAGAACGTACGAAAAGAAACTGTTAAAGAAATAGCAGAAGTGAAAATGGCATCCTTTGGTTTCTACTTGGACATTGTGTCGGTGTTCCCTGTGTCCATCTTCACTGACACTTTAGACCCTCAAGGGGAGACGGTTTCTGGTCAAATAGCCATGTTGTTTCCTATACTGCAAGTGTGGCATATTTGGGACTATATCCATAAGTGGACGCAGAATTTTAATAGCCATGTCAAGGTACTTTATAATGTTTTTATAGTTTTAATTTTATAATACTTTTTTGTGTGTTTAAAAGGTGGTAAAGAAGACAAAACTAGAATTTCAGACGCGATCGAGTCGATTTGATCGATTGCGTCTGAAATTCTAGCTTTGTCTTCGTTGTCATTTAAAAAGCCATCGTAAGCTCGAGATAATTTGCTGTTTTTCACCCTGAGCCTAATATGAGAGCCAGTTTCAGGATCAGATCATTTTATAATGCTTTTTAAAAATCAGTTCAGTTATAAGTTTTATAATAAGCTATACTTGTGTACTGTCAGTGACTATTGAATACCGATCGTTTGCAGGTTCTGATTCTGACGAAGTTCTGCATGATGTTCATCATTTTCTGCTACTGGTCGGGATGCTTTCTTTATCTGTATGCCTGTCCAAGGAAATTGTGTCGTGACGTAATTATACTCAGTATTTACTCAAAGTAGTGCTTAGTACATCGACAATTAGGATACGTGTAAAGAGCCTCCCCGAGTGACGTAGGCTCCTTAGTACGCACAGCAATTTTTTTTGAAAAGTTTTCTGTTCTCTTTTACCCGGCAAAATTCAAAAATATGAGCTACTACTGAGATTTTTTAATAACAGTTTGGCCGAACTGTGTATTGAATCCAGGATCTCAAGCTCAGCACGCGTGCTTGCAACTACTAGACAACGAAACATCTCAGGGTGGTGACCATTTGCCTTATGTGGTGCCTTCTCCCTCAATCATATTGGCATGAGCTATCACACGAGCTTTTGCCATTGTGAAAAGATCAGACAGTCTTTAAAGTTACCCTGGTGTATTGGACGTATGTATTATACTGTATCAGCAATCGGAGAAGGATACAGAGTGTTAACTGCGAGCTAAACAGTAAAAGTGCTCTTACTCATTTTTTTTTCTTTAATAATGATCTGCGGAAAAATTTCTATTTTCTAAATATTTCGCCTACCTACCTTCTTAGTATACGCATATAATATTGTATAATATTTAATAGAACTCATGGATGTCCCAACTAATATACTGGGAAACGAAGGTGTTCATGTCGAATGAGGCCCGGCACGAGAGCCCCATGAAGACTTCGTTCGTGTTCGGTACAGCGGTGTTCACTGGCGCCGGCACTTCGGAGCTCGCGCCCGGTGACATCGACCTTGCGATTGTAAGTGAAGCAATAATACAGAATTTATTTCATCTTTAACAATGTACGGAGATGAAAGCAGGTAAAAGTAAGTGCCACAAGTTACAAACTTTTCCCTATCAATTGATGATGTGGAACCGTCCTTTCGTGATTTTTTTCGGTCATTACATTAATGCGATATGCTTGTATACCTCGGATACACACGATATCGAATAAACGGAGCGCAACATTGCGTTGACCGCTTTTCGTGTTTCTCGTCCATCGATAGAAGTCAGTGTAGCGTGGAGCTACTAGCTAACGCTGTCTATGCTACGCTTCGCAGCAAATTCTTCACGACAATACCCTATCTCTGCTAGTTTGTTTGTAATAGATTTTGCTTGAGATATATTTTATGTTGTACGATGGATAATATAGGATAATATATGAAAATGAAATGAAATGAAATTATTTATTTTGCAATTAGGATTTTTCAATCTCTTTTACCCGTCTTTTTTAAACTAGATGGCGTCGGCATTTCCTATAACTATCCCTAAGAAGAAACGCCGAAACAATCTCAGGGGTCAAAGTTTATTTTAAAGTCCAGACAGATTATAGTAAGGATTTATGTGAGACTAACATAGGGTGGAATGGCCTTTTGAAGAAAGTGCCATAGCTATTTGTGCTGACCTATGGCAACAGAGAGCAAAATAATGAAGTAAATAATATAATAATTAATGGCAAAATTGTATATAAAAAGAAGGAAAGGCTATAGAGCGGCTCAATTTTAAGCGTTTTTGCCATCTAAATAGTCTGAAATTTTATAGTATCCTTTTTTACAAAGTTAATTACAATTTTGAACTTCTTTAGTGTTAAATTACGTATATAAAGAAAAGGTATAGAAAAATTAAGTCTTGTGGACTTCGTTCAAGACGGTGAATTGTTAAGTTGGTCATATATTCGTTTGTTGAACGACTTGTACCTACACTGTATTTTATTTGGGTATTTGGCAATATACATTTGAATTGAAATCAAAGTGATATTCAATTTGATTACAGTATTGTTTAAATCAGTACAGATTTCATCGGATTGATTGAATCTTGTAATTCTACACCCGGTTCTAAGAATCTGGGGATTTGAAATACAATATATATAATAATATATCGCGCGCAGTTTGGTTTCTAGGATTATTTGATTGAATGTGTACATACTGTCCTGAAGGTACTGAAATTTTGTTAGTATTTTGCTGCTCAGTGTTCCATAAATATAAAACTAAATCTTAGCTCGTGGGTTTAACATTAATTTAAGTTAAATTAAGTTAATTTTACTCGCAGCATCGGCAACAAAAGAGAATTACAATACGGTCTCTAAACAAAAGTGGATTAACTTATATTTATATTAATATGTTCTTAAACTCTGCTAAAGTAGAAAAAATATTAATTTATACTAGGATTCAAATACAGATAAGCGGTAGCTTTAAAGTTAGCTAAATATCGGAATTATTTGGGCAGTTTTTTTTTTAATATTATTAGAATATCAGAAACTCAATTTATTATACTAAACTGTTGCTATACCACATACCTTATACAGTTATAAATATAAAAGTCCTGCAATCCAAAGCTAGTGTAATCTATCGCAAAAACGCGAACCTTCGCGCTCCATACAAAAAGCACATCATATTTTATCCCACGTATGTTTCCCATTACCTCTCCACCATAACCATATATTTTCTCTATATTTTGTTCAATGCACAAAAAGTTTTATGGTGTGTTGGGTTTTATTTATAGTAAGACTATGTTTTTTCCTTCGGTTTCGTCCGTGAAAGATTTACGTGATACTCTTTTGGGATACATAACTGTTGTTTATAGATTTTCACATAATGGAACTATTGAAGTGAAAAACTAGGGTTACATTTATTTAGGGTTAGGTGTAGTGGTGCAACTTCAGAGACGCTTATATCCGGGCAGAGGATTGCAATAGATATTGAAAATAAATGTAATTAAAAACGTGGTAGCGTAAAACGTGTTTAATCACCCACTGAGTAATCTTGTGCAGACTGGCTACCATTGAATAGTACTCATCATAAGGTTTTTTTTAGACAACCCTAATTATGAGGCAGCTCCCTGCAACGTTATGCAAAATTGACTTTGCCGCGTGTAATTTTTCTTTTTATTATGTATAAGGAACCCTACTTGTATGCGTAGAGCGATACGCACTTGGCAGGTTTTTCAGCCTTGTTCATAATTTAAATGTGTCATGAGCTTCGAGTTATGGCGGGGAGCATTGGCGGCCAACCCACGCATTTAATTATAAATTCTAAATGGTTGCCCTGAGAATATCGCGATAACAACACACACAGCCAGCAGGCGACATTATGTGGTGACATTTTTATAGACATGCAAATATATGTGTATACCTACATAATATTATACAGCCTAACATTAAGAACCTTTACAGTTTACTGTAATATCTGAATTATAATGGAGAAAACCTTGGAGAAGGCCTTCACAAATGTTCTGCAGATCTGGTGGTGTTGTGCGTCGGGTCGTTGAGCTCCCTTAAATACGGTCGAGCTACACGATTACTGATGCATGCGTCCCTTCTGTAGGGACAGGTCCGCCAAAATTTGTCATGGCACTGGTACTTTCTTTCAAATGCCAGTCCAAGCATTGACCTACATTGTTCTTACACGTCTTCCATATATTGTGTCATAAACCATATTTTAAAAGAGTAACCATGGAGTTTCTTGCTGGTTCTTCTCCATGGAATGACTATTTGAACCAACTAAACGATTTATAGGTGCCTTTTATGGCCTACACGAATAAAAAAGTTTTGAGTTTGAATTTAAAAATATCACTCTATTAATTAATTAGGCCGTTTCAAACCAGAAAGTTTCCAAAAAAGTGACTTTGACTTTTAAATTGGTCTGAGAAACATAAAACAAGTAAACCAAAGTGTGCGTTTCAGGTAATTCTTCTGTTTGTGTTGGGAACATACTTGAGCTGCTTCTATACGGCTAGGATCTGTGGCAACTACTTATTATCCACTCAAAGGAGGTTAAAGTTCAAGGTTGGTACGCAATGTTTTTAATTTAACTAGGTTCAGATGCCGTTTTTCAGGGGCATGTGGCAATTTAATTCCTGTTTAGAACGTAATTAAAAAAGGTCGGACATTGTTCCAAATTTAGAATTTATAAGAATGTTCCCTGGAGAGTTTTAATGAAAGCTACCTTTAGTTAATGGTATCGACATTTAAAAATAAAGTAGGTACGCATATTGCTCAGGCAATCAAAATCAATAGCTATCCGAATCTTCTGAACCAATGAACATGGATAATAGGAACAGAATTGATTGTATTTGATCTCTCCAATGAACCGGATTTTTTTTTGTTGTTGAACTATTTGACGAGAGAGTCTGAGACAAAATTGTTATATTTCATGTTTATCAATCCATTCGTTTTTTTTTTCGATATTTGATAGGAATGAGTATTATTAAATCCGAGAATACATCCAATCTGGTCAGTGGCTATTCATATCAGTGAACTAAGTTGCTTTTATATGGAAACCTTATGGAAAATATATATTTTATGTTAGTAGACACTATTGAATGTCAAGTGCTGCGATGTGTGCATAAATATGGGATGTAGAGTCAGTAGTCGTAGTGGCGATAGTCGTAATGGCAATGCCTTCCTAGTCTAAAGTCTCAATCGATCACCTTAAGAGGTTTCTTTGAGGGGCGGGATCAAGGGCTTGATACAGTCGCAGTATTCCTCGACACGGCACCTATTGGAGGTTCCTCTCTCTTCATTGAACTCTTCTTGGCTTTAATTTTTTACTTAATTTGGGAGTCAAGAGTCCATTTAAATACAATATGTTTATTACCGTCCCTAATCATTTTATTCTTATTCTATTATTTATTTTTGGTAACCTATCACATGTAGTTTGGAGTGTGTTCTCAATGACGGTGATTATTATAATTTTGAATGTATTTTTACTTTCAAATGTTTGTACTTACCAATAATCCTACTAAAGATCCGTCCTTGGCAAAATTCTTTGAACATTATTAAAATATGAGAGCTAAATATTACCCTCTGCTTTTTTTTTACCTTACTGTATCTATCTTTCGTAGGAATCCATGAGGGAGTTGTTTTACTTCCTCTCTGTGAATCACGTAAGTGGAAAAATCAAAGCGCGAGTGAAAAAGTTCTTCTGTGTTCAATGGTAAGCGAAACGTAAGAACATTATGTATTATAAGTTTTATACACTAACTAAACTTTGTCTCAGGGCTTTTTAGAACGTTTACTGATATATTTTAGTCTTATTATTATTACTTGTGGACTGGAATGTTGTTCTTCCTCATGTCATTACGACATAAAGTAGTGGAGAGGGGGTACCCTATTCTTTCTCAGGAACTATGCGGAAAATTGGTGAAAAAGGGCTTTGACGTTTTTGAAAAAAGTGTATATGAAGTCACAATGAAACACTTTTCACTTTGCTACAGGTACTACAATCACGCGGTTTCTACAGAAGAAATATTTGAAGACATGTCAACGAACATCCAGCAAGAAGTGCTTTCTATAGAAATGGTCGAGACCTTGCGCTTTTGTCCGCTGTTTCAGGTACGAAGAACATTTACTTTTGTTATTATGTAAAAATGCGAAATAACGATAAAACATTTTAAGCAGGTACATTATGAATAAAAACTAGACATCGTGTACGAGTGAAACCAGATTAAAATAATATCAACAGAAATCTCCATCGTGATTAAAATTGTAGACAATGGCAAGTTTTTATTTGGAACACCTACCTACATCCGTGACGTATGTAGGGCGTTTTAATTCTTTCTTAGGTTGGTAACCGGGACTTCCTGCAGACGGTGGCCAGTAATACTAGGAAACTAGTGTTGCCCGATAATGAGGTCGTACAACATGCCGCAGATATTGGACGGGACATGTATATCTTGCAAAAAGTACGTATCTCGCTCCTTTATAAAGATTTTTCTACCCTTTCAGTTAACTTACAATATAGCATACTCGTATAAACCTGTTTTACCCGAATTATTAGGCGGTGGTGATGTACTACATTGTGCCGTGGTGTTATTATCTCGAATTAATAGGGGGTGAGCCACATTTTCAAACTCTTAAACCAATATAATATTTTTCTCGACCGGGGTATTGAACCCAGGACGTCATATTTAGCAGCTGCGCTGGAACCACTTGAACAACAAGGCAATTTATATGAAAACACGGTGTAATTGAAGAGGTGCTCTATAATTATGTATCTTTGAATTTGGTGTTGCCACTTCAGCAATGGTTTAATACCAATCTAAAAATATGCTTCCTCTTTACCTATTGGAAAATAGTAGTAATATATTAGGTGTTTCTAATCCCGCTCCATTTTTAAAACGTCCATTAACGTGAAATAGCGTGTATGTCGTCACCTTAATAATGATTACAGGGTCACTGTAACATGTTAAATCATCTTGGCAAAAGACAAATGACCATTGGACCTGGCAGCCATTTTGGTGTCGTAGAAATGCTCTTTGGTTTACCTAAGGTAAATATAAAATCTATCGTCACTTTCATGTATGATCACTACTTTACTGATCTTTCTTGACGAAGTTTTCTCTAATATAAGTTGTATGAGAACGCCTAATGAATGAACTATTTTTTTTAACCTTTCTCCCACATTACGATTCTCCTATGTTGTGGGTACAGACCCGAAACAACTATCTGTAGATTATACAAATATTTGTTCCGAGCGGTAATTCAACCCGCGGCATTTAACGTAACACAGGAAGCTAATCGCTTAGCCACTGCGACAACCATTCCGTCGAAAATATAATGACGTTTCAGATTCTTTTCAATATAACTGTTATTCTATTATAAATAAGATAACGAAAAACAAAACGATATCAACGCTTCTTCTTACAACAAATTAATCATATTTATAACCAGTGCTTATTTGAATTCGTGCAATGAAAATGTTTCCGCAGGTATACACGGTGGTGACGTCGACAAACTGCATATTACTGCATGTGGAATACAGTGCGCTGGTGCAGTGCTGGGGCACGTTCCCGGACATTAGTCACCCCATTATCACGGTGATTCATGCATTTAATATCGCGTTACAACAACAGATGAGCAAACCATTGTGTGCTTGCGCCTGTGGCTGATGTATTAGCGGTTGGGATGTGTGAGCGACGCGGCGCTTTTATAGTTGTTGTTTTTGTAGAAAGTTGTTGTAGATGAAGAAAAATATATATCTACAGAAATACTCGATTCCACTTTCCATATTTTCGATGAAATTATGAAAATGGCTCATTTACGTATTCTTCGCAGTGGGCAAAATTGATACGAATAACAATGTAAAAGGCAATAGTAATATTTATGCGAATTAAATTTTAGTTTATTTCAGTACTTTCATAGATTATCGCGTTTATTATAATTTATTTTATATACATAAGCTTATTAAGCAGCTTGCATGCATGATAAGCTTGATACTTTAATAACTATACCTTCACACACTGTAAGATGTCAGAATAATAAGTAGGTATATGTACGTAGGCTGTATGTGGCTTAGGCTAACAAATGGTCAGCAGTATCCAAGCACTAATACACTAATAACATGATGCAGCGAAAATTAAATTAATCCAAGATCGGCAAATGCAAGTGCTCCAGGAAAGATCAAACCACTCTCCGTTGCAGGAACTTGTTAATTAATAAACGTGTGGTCACCCTTGTGCTAGATAGATACATTTTTATATAAAATAGGCACCATCTTTTTTATTAAAAAGGCAACATTCGCACATGTATACGTATATTAAAAAAACATCGAAATGACACTCACAAAACCATTTTGAGTAAAAACTCGGTTAACTGTCTTCAACTCAATTTTCCTCTTCGATTACTCGCCCACTCAATTTCCTTTAGCATCTTGTAAAGGTGTATATTTTGGTACGAATTCCTTAATGTTAGTCAATGTTTATTAACGTGATTTTTGAAAAGGAATGAGAATTCCAGAATTGGAGTTACATAAGCGTAGGGTAAGATTGCGTTAAACAAAATCTAATAACGTATGATTACGATGAAATTATATCTAAAATGGTCGATTTTAAACGGAATGGAAAATTCTTATGATTATTGAAGCGAATGCGTCAGGAGTAAACTGTCTTTAAATATGAAGTACGTTCTACTTACTCGTTGTACTTATACAAGCATAAAACTATATCATATATTATTATTAGGTCCTAATTAAATAATTATACTATTAATCTCAAAAATCCAGGCTTTAGAAGATCCAGATCTACAAACCCAAGCCGCTGCGTACGAAGACGCGAAGCCTCTAACCGGTCGGTTGGATGTGAAAACAAACAGAATAGCTGTAAGTATACCAGATCAAATTAATACTCCAACAAGTTTTGTCAGCATTCAATCACGTATAGAAGTGACATAAAATATCTTCGTAACGTTAAAATACTGTAGTTGTTTCTCATAACCACAGAAAATAGTAGTACTCTTATCGATCTATTATGGGAATCACGTCTTTCCTCTGATAAAAGAAATGAACCATAACAGATGTGTGACCGAAAAACTAAATATTCGTAACATAAACCTTACCTTACCTTGAATTTCTGCGATACTAAAAATTTGTTCGTTATAGGCTTACATATTACTTTCGATATAATTTCTAATCCTAAATATTGCACAAGTTTTAAGAGTGAATAATTTGTTTGTAGCAAGAGATAAAGGAAAGTTTCGTCGTGCTCACGACCAGGGAACATCGCGGCCATTACGTGAAGACGTTCGACAAGTTAGGCGTATTGAGGTAAATGTAAGACTTTCCCAACAAATTTAAAAGATTAATTAACTCTATTATTGCGAGAACAATGGTGTTTTTATGACTCGTTAATTAGGAACAAGGGTAAGGAATTTTTTATAAACATTTTCTAAGGAAGAAGGTACAAGTTGCTTTGTATTAATTAGTTTAAAAAACATAGCATTAAGCCTATATTGAAAGTAGTAGTCGAAATTGTTTTCTGTTTACAAATTAATCCTAATTACTCTTTGCCCGATCTGGGACTCACAGCCAGGATTTCACACTCAGCAGTCATTAATTTTTCATTAATTTTGTCATTAATTTTTAATGGCCAAAAATGTATATAAGCGCATAATTTTTGAACGGCTGCACCTATTTGGCTAATTCTTTTTTGTTTTGTTTGTAATTGTCAGGAGAGTTTGTATGAAAGATTTTTTGAAAATCTACCGTAAAATTTGGATGGTGTTTTTGTATGAAAATCTCAATTATCATTTTCTTCATGAGTAAATTGCACCCATGCGAAGCCGGGGCGAGTAGCTAGTATGTTATAAAAAAAGAGAACATTAAAAATGCTACCTTGATCTAACCCTTTTTTGAGCGTTCTATGTTAATAAAAAACATTAATTTTACATGCCATTATTATACACAACAAATCGCCAAATTTGTTCGCAAATATCTAACGTCCCGATATATGAAAGTTAATTTATATCACGCTTTCAGAATAAATAATGCTCATGCCACAAAGTTAAATTCCCGTTCTTTATACATAACGAATATTTTGTAGCAACCATGACAGCGTTGTTCGACTTTTTAGGGAAACAATATCCCATCCGGAAGAATAATACTATACAACTGCATCAGTAAAACTAACAATGATGGGTTTTTAAACTCGGCTAAAATTCACTGTCCATGTTATCTCTCGATACCAGTAGCTGTAGTAAAAATCAACTAGGTCAGCGGTTCAACTTTTTTCGCGACGGAACCTTTTGATAAACGAAATAATTAACGGAGCCCTAAAATAATCAAGAACTGGTTTTATGTATATTCTTTAAGTACATTCATATTACTTGACATTTACATCTAATGAGAGGTAGGTATATTTACACACTATTCCGATTAGAAAAGTAAAAATTATAAAAACATTACGCATCAAAATACTCCTCCTCCTCCAACCGGCAGTTTGCCCAGAAGACTGATTGGTATGAAATATGAGAGGTATGAAATTGTTTTTTACTTTTCATCAAATTTTTGATGTCAGGCTTGATAGAAGAGACTCGACTGTGAAGAGAGTGACTAGTATTTTCGCGGAGCTTCCACTAGAGACTTTGCGGAGCCCTAGGGCGCCGCGGAGCATACTTTGAGTATGGCTAAACTAGGTGATATCAGGAGAAAACAAATCGTGGTGATTATATAGCAGTGGCTATAGGCCTTAGCATTAGGAGACCCATATTAAGTCAAGTATTAAATGTTTATGGGTGTATTTGAGCATCAGCTAACTAGGTAGCGGGCGGGGACTTTAACGTCGTTACAGAAGAGATGGGTTGGTGACCATTTCGCATATATAATTGGCAGAATTATCATATCATATTATTTATAGTATATTTATTACTTTATCTATCTATGAAAATTTATCCTAAACGAATATTTAGGTGTCCAAGTACTCCTCCACATCGCTGTCAACCAGTAGCATGCCAATGCTTATTCTCTGACCATAGAAGGCCAGATTTGTAATATGTAAATAAAAATAAATATAGTGACAATGCATCCTTATTAAAAGTATGTAAACAAATTCACAGTCTCTTGTAATGTAAGTGTAGCATATGTCACAAATGTAAGTGTAGCATAACGTTATTTATTTTATCAGTCCCATAATGTTATATGATTCATGTGCTCGCGTCGCTGGTGGCTGATAACTCGTGTGTTGCAGACACCTCAGGTATATCTTTATGCCGGGATGCATCACTCCCCATGGAATGTTCCTGAAGTTCTGGTGCGCTGTACGCTTCCTGCTCGCCGTGTTTTACATATTCGG
This sequence comes from Shargacucullia verbasci, assembly GCA_947562105.1. NCBI lineage: Eukaryota > Metazoa > Arthropoda > Insecta > Lepidoptera > Noctuidae > Shargacucullia > Shargacucullia verbasci. The sequence goes on along the minus strand of OX387289.1, from coordinate 5,319,454 downwards.
TGTGCCGTATGATATTGCTGTAAGTTTACATGTTTTATTGTGTTACTGTAGCGTTGTGTAAATGGACTTTACTCAATAGTTTCACAGGTTTATTTGCTTGTAATTTAGTGCGAATAGAGAGTTCAGTTAATTTTCTTGCAGATATTAATTAGGCTTTGAAATCGAACGACGACAGGAAACTATACAAAATGCACATCCTGAATACACCAGGATGACGATATAGTGTTTCCGTTGTTTGAGAGCTTTGTGCTCACCAATGCATGCACGTTAATAATAAGCTCGCTCGTACTTAATTATGCTGCATTTATTAAAACAATAGACAAACGTGGTTCTCCAAGGCACGAGGATCATATTATAGTGTGGTGATTCTTTGTTGGAAACGAATACGTTGTTTTTCTAAACCATTTTATCAATCTGTACCTACTTATAAAATCTACACATGATAAGCAATATTACGAGAGACTGACTAACTAACGCAACATGTGTTTCTTAGGTGTAGACGAGCACTAAGAAAGGATTATTCGAAATTCCCAAGCGAACTTCTTCTATTACTGGTAAAACAGGGAGGCGTCAACGGGACAAATTAAAAAAAAAAAGGGGAATAAGCCCTCATCATCTATACTGAACTGTATGAACGATTTCAGACAAAACAACACAAGCACGGCGGGCCGTATAACTGGTCGGACGTGATCTTGTACTTCGACATAGTGATTATGGCGTATGTTGCATACTACAACGAGAAATCGTTACTCGTCACACATCCATTGCTCACCGTATCCCGTTATTTGACGCACGCTTTCTTCTTGGACATACTAAGCGTTTTCCCGTTTGAAGAAGTGGTAAGTTTTTTTATCTCAACTAATAATATATGGATTTTCCTGGTTGAAGCTACATTGACTATCTTTTTTGTTGTTACAGTTTCGAATAGTAAACGATAACACCGATATGGATCTTTATAGACTTAATCGAATGCTTTTGGTGAGTCAAAATTTAACAAGTACATAAATACTATCAACTTAAGACAGGAGAATTATTAACCTGCCTATGGTGAATTTGTAAAATTATGGTATAATCTATATATCGACGAGTTTTATCAGGTACCTAGTTAGGCGGTAACACCCCCCTTAAAGGTAATAGCATCATTGTGGCAATCTGTTTTCCCTAGGGGTTGAGTACGGAAAACGCAAGCCAAAAATCGGAAACCTGTTAATGAGTGGATGATCAAACTTTTTAAGAGAAGGGTGGATGTAATAGAATATTGAATAAATACCAATATAACCGTAACAGAACGAACGGAAAATGGATAACGCAGCTAGGCTTAGCAAAAAGGCCGCCGGCACTACAAAAAGAGCAGTACGCAACAAAAATAACAAAAGACTATCAGATCGTATCTAGATACGGTACCTACAGATTTCACACAATGGAGTTCAGTAAAGGTTTCTTTTGTTCAGGTGACTAGAATAACAGGTGCTTTCTCGTACTGGGAGAGTGATATAATGCGAATAAATCCCGCTGTAGTGCTGCTAAAGTTCCTGCCGATAGCAGTAACGATTGTGAACTTTGCGACTGCGTTTATTTTCGTGAACGCGTGTGAACCTTACCTACCGGACCCACATGCGCATTACATACTTGTTAATTGTACGAAGATTCTGATCGTTTCCAGTACCAAGTATGAGATTAAGTGTAAGTGAAATTATGATTACATAGTAACAAAAAACAAACCAAAAAAGTAACCGAATGATAAGTTTAATATTACTTAACCAATTATTAACTATTAACAGTTGTTATTCCCGCGAGAATAAATATATAAAGTAGGTAAATATGATATGCTATCATAATTTTTATGTCGTATATCAATAGGTAAGTACTTCGTTACGTATAAAATTTTCAAAATAAACGTAGGCTCATTCTGAAATTGTAACAGATCGTGGTTGTTGTACGGGAATTTGATAAGTGAACCAAATTCCTCGTATTTTTAAAATATGTAAACTAGCTGTTGCCCACAAATTCTAGTATTTTGTTTTCTGGATCTCGGCAACAGCGCCACCTACCGGGTCCAGATATAGCTAAGAACTATCCAAGTGCCACCATAACTACAAAAAAAATCATCAAAATCTATCAAGCCGTTTAGGCGGAGAAGAACGCACACCGAAATTTTATATATAAACTAGCTTTTACCCGCGACTTCGTACGCGTGGAATTTAGAATCTGATAGGTATTTGTTTTATTGTGACTGTGATGACTAATAAATGTATATTTTCTTTCTTCCTAACAACCTAAAATAGGTGTTACATTTTATAATCTTATACGAGGAGTTATGACAAATGAACATTTTACCCCCTTCCCTATCACCATAATTATCAAAATCTTCCTCCTCCGCGGTAATAATAAAATTATTATAATTATTACATTAGGTTACGATGAGGCTGACATACCTTTATAAGGTAAAAGCCTCTACATAAATAAGAATAAAAAGAAATCACCATAATTAATTAAGCTCTCCATCCATCTATTCACTGTTCACAGATGCAGTCACCGAATACGTGTACACTTTCTACTGGGTTTACGAGGTGTTTGTGGGTGAGTACTGTGTGTAATTGATATCATGGTTACGGGTAATGTATGGGCGGGCAAGAACGTAACAAATTCAGTCAACGACCTACGGTTAAATATGTAGTATTGGTTTCAAAGGAATCCGAATAATATATTCTTGTACTTAGGGTAGGTGAACGTATGTATCTTATTACTGGAAGTGTCTAACAAACTTCTGAACAAAGTCGTGTAGGTCATGTGAGAGACTCTGGGTTTGATTCCTTGGTCGGGAAGTGGAATCGGGATCTTCTGTTAGAAAAAATCTCAGTAGCGTCCCGGAGTTTCGAATCGTTGGATGGAAAATTTCCTTTTATATCGGACTTAATAACGGGATTAACAAAATATAGGTGTAAAATAGTACACCTCTGCGTCACCCTTCAGGGAGTACAGGCACGATGCTATGTTATCTAAAATAAACATTTGCTTTCTACCTAGGTTTGGGGTGTACTCCTATCGGCATGGCAAACTCCGTTGACCTATGGCTGATGATGGCTCTGCAGATCACCGGCTTTCTATACTTCGCTTTCATGTTTGGATACGTTGCTTCTACGCGATCTGCTGCCGCTCACGCCTTGTTGGAACATAATGTATGTACCAGTATTTATCCTCCTCTGGTAAAAATAGAAAGTCGGCAAAAAATATATATTTGATTCTTATACAAAAACTAGTTCCTTACTTTTTTTTTTTTTTTTTTTCTTAGCCCCACACTAGGATTTCTCCTGTATCGTGGGTACAGTTTACAAACATACATGTCACATGCACAAACAACCAGACCTGAAACAACTATCTGTAGATCATACAAATATTTGTTCCGTGCGGGGATCGAACCCGCGACACGTAGCGCAGAAAGCTAATCGCTTAGCCACTGCGGCAACCGTGTAGAGTTTGTTCATTGTGTCTTCTTATTCTTAAACAAGCTTCTCGGATTCCTTTGCAAAGATTGTTCTCAATTTGGAACAGGTCAAAGATAATTAATACCCACGAATATGTAGCAAACCGTAATTGCCCCTGTTATCTGCCTTTGCGGGAAACTTTGGCAAAAGGTTCTCGCCTTGTGGAACATTAACAGGCGGACGCCATTGTTAGGCTGTATACGTATAGTACGAAATAAAAAGTAATCGCTTTTAGTATACCACTTCGAACCCCAGACATTTTTAAGCCGAATACCGAGGCATCTAATTGGTCTTCTTGCAAATTTCTATACGTGGAATAAGATGTCTGTTTTCTTTAAATTCTATAATTCTTCTATAATTTGCGACGAAATTGCAAAATATGCCAATCAGTGTCGACAAAAGTATCTTGGGAGCAAGGAGAATTAATTTCGTGTTGTTTCTTATTATATTGTAGTCAATATTGTAATTGCCTTCAAGGCCGATCAAACGTCTAGAAAGTTAATAAAGTCAATGTGAAAGGAAATCAATACGCTACAGAAGAACTGTTTCTCAATAAGAGAGAAAAAATAATGTTGTTTATTCACAGAGCGGATACTCAGTTGGCCCAATACGCGTCAACACATGTGCAAGTTAAAATAAAAACAGTGAAATGTCACAATGAATGAAATCTAATTAACGGTCGAGATAGACCATGCTGTTAGTGTAGTACGGCGTATTACGGCTAAAGTTCCGTCATTAAAAATATTACGACTTCTCAGTTCCAGTACAGTAATTATATTAGTTTTAACGAGCTCAGTCCTCGCTTGTTTTATAGGAAAAAACAAAGGATCTGGCCAACTTTCTGTACCAAGAGAACGTGGATCCTATGCTCACGGTGAAAACGTTGAAATATTTCGAATATGTGTGGAAGAGAACCAACGGCAGTAATCCACAGGTAACTCATACACATAATGAATACTCTAGTTACACAACAACTAAATGCTGTGAGGATTGTAAACAGTCAAAATAGCAAGTATTTCACTGGTCACGTGGTTGTAAAATATTGTGTTGTGCACTTTTTACAGAAAACTACATTAATTCTGGTAGAATGCTGACGGCTGCTGTGGTTGAACATTATTTATCTTTGTGTTGGTTTTAATTTTGCGTTTTTAGAGTCGGGTTATATAGTTGTTTACGAGATGAAAACAGAATAACAACTTGTTTGTATTGATCTTCACGAGTGTAGGTCATTAAATGATTTTTTGTTTGTAACGTCAATCATTTTAGCAAATTCTCTCGTGAATTTATGAACAATAATCCTTTGAAGTTCTGAACATCGTTTTATTTCAAAGATTAGTAAGAACACCGAGCCCCTTTCTTACGAGGGTCTCGTTGCAATATCGATGCCGACTTAGCGAAATATATCAGTTCGATCTGTGGTCACAGGTGGTATTCAGTGGTGACAGGTGCGGACCGCAATGTCGCTCCATCATTTTGTTGCTAAATTAGATACCGGGTCGGATAAATGATGTATTGCTTAATTAGTATTTGAATAATGTCTGTTTTGTATCTTCGTTGTAATTTGGCCAGTAACTACCGCTATGGTTTGCAAACGATGTAGGAAATAACATACATAGGGTCTGTTTCACCACTTACTAATAAAGTGTAGTAATCAAACAGATAAATGTAAATAAATCAGAAAAAATATCATATAGATTTACTTATTAGACAGAAGTGAAACTAAAATTATATTGTAAATTATTCTGTCAGGTAAGTTGCAATTAGCAAATTTTCAGCAAGTGATGATACCTTAGTAACGTAATCATACAAACTGAATTTTTAATAGATCTCTACGTATTTCTGTAGAAAATATGTCGTCGTCTAAACTCGGCTCTAATGGAAGATACATTGGTATTCATGTACGAGCGCGCTCTTCGCGAAGTGCCGCTGTTCGGCAAGGTAGAGCGGTCCTTCATCAGGGTCATCACACAGCACCTGCACGAGATGTACCTACTGAAAGGTGACACGGTCATACAGTGCAGGGACATACAGCCCTACATCTACATTATTTACCACGGGAAGGTAAGCTACCAGTAAAAAATGTTTATTTGGGGGTAACAATTGTTTTTTTTTTTTAAATATGGTCATATTTTTCAACTAATTCGTTAATAAAACCGCTATTAATATCATACTACCTGTATCACCTGAACAGTTAATCCATGCCTAAGCTCCGCGGTTCCAAAGTATAATTTTACGGTACTTATTTATAGTTACAAGTTTCTTATTAGATTTTTGTTATCATGTAATATACCTAATGCAATAAAGACACTTAGGCAACTTGGTTCAAGAAATAGGATTTTACAAGTGGCTGTTTCTGGGTAGAAAGTTTTATAGGTGTCAACTAAATTAACGAAATATTAAATGTTACTAGTTGTATAAAACTTGTTTAGGTTTTGTATTTATTTATATAAATAGTTAAGGGTATCTTTTATCTGGCCATAGAAAAGTCAGGCCTTTACCAGATTAATAGAAGCAAAAAATCACTGTGTTTAGCCAATATCATTTGTTTTTCAGTTTCATAAATCTTTCTTCCACATCACAAAATCTTGCATGAGTTATTCGTATCTTATTTATATTCATAGATATTTTTTATTACGCACAAGTCCCTGTCCACAGTCAATCTTTCAAGTCAAATATCGCTCGAGGTAAATGAAAGGGGATGGTATGTATCCCGGGGATATTACCGACTCACTGAGCAGGAACAATAAGAAAGGTTTTTTTGATTATTCCGCTTTGCGCATCGCACTGACTTTGTATTGTAAACACGAACATGGATATTACATACATGTGATGTCCGATAGGACCCGTGACCCTTTCACCGAGCATGGACAATACTTTTTTTTGGACCTGTTCCCATTTTTAAGGGTTAGCTTTAAATACATAATAGTGTACGAAATTGGTCCAAACACCTACGTAATAAATTCTTTTATACAGCCATGATAAAGTACGGATATTAAATGATTGACTTGACAGGTGGATGTTTTGACATCGTATAATGAAATGATTACCTGCATGGGTCCGGGCGGAATGTTCGGGAATTTCACTGGAGTAAGTAGTAATGTATATCTATTACAAATATCTACCTACCTACATATATTTTGATATAGGTATTGTTTTTTCTTGGGCTTGTGCAGAGCTTTCAAGTCTGTGCGTCGCTCAAAGGGCATATATCAACAAATCTCATAAGTTTACTCATAAAAGGCAAAGGTTGGGCAATGAATACGGATATTACTATAAATCAGCATATGAAATTCAAGTAGAATTTATGAATATACTGCAGAATATACATTTTCATAACGTTTTCAGCAACCAATATCATGTTCGGAAGTAACGATATACGCCAGTCGGAGTCTCGATTTATTAGTTATACCGAGTGTAACTTTCTTCAACCTAGTCAAATATTACCCGAAGATCCAGGAGCCTTTGAACAAGGCTTTCGAAATGTCGAGAGATTATATCCTGCCTATCAATATGGAGATTAACGATGACGTCTCTTCGGAAGGTGAAGTACTCTGTATAAAGTACATACGTGTAATAACTGGTCCCTCATCTTTGGCTGTTGTCTGGTAGGTAGCATTAATTACTTCTAGTGAGTTTACTGAAGAAAATATGTTCACAAACACGTTATGGAACAAAAACAAATCGATTTGAGTTTGACTGCTCCATTAAAGTAATATTTGCAAGCGCGACTGTTGAACGTAAGGTTCTACGGTCGAGAATTGTGTTTAAGGCAATAGGGTCGCCTCCTTATTACATGGGACTCGTAATGGTGTCAGCGGATATTAGGTAGGTTTAGAAAAGTAGACATCCATTACACTAACCTATTGCAGCCAATCGGTGTGCCCAAATTTCGTCACATTCGGTTTCTTTCTGTATATAAATTTTTTATGAAACTCTTTTTATATGGACAGATAACTATTTGGTAAAAGGTTATGTTTAGAGTTAGTATATGAGATAAAAAGTACGGCTATCGAGTTTATTGCGGCCTGAAAGTTGCTCCGTCTGTATCAAGAAAGATCGAGATTAAAAAAGGGCTTTGGATTATACTACGAGTTTATTAGTGGACTGAAGAGATTAACAACTTTTGATGGCATCGGCTTGTGGCTGCCTAGCTATAGCAAAAGCAGTACAGACAATAATGAAACGATGGTTATTCATCCAATAAAGCTATATAGAGAGGGGAGAGGAGTTGGTTCTGGAACAGTGCAATGTGTTGTGATCGAAATTTGCTACCTCTCGATCGGCAGTCCGACACTTTAGCTTTTGGGCTATGGCCACTTATTTGTACTGATGATCTACCTAAAATAGCAATTTTCCGTTTCACAGACGACTCGACATATGACAATTCTTCGCTAGAATCAGGCGCTGATTCTAAAAGTGGTTCCAGTAGGTTTGATATGCCAGGTATGTATCTTTTGACAAATTATTAGGTACATATGATCTTTGTATACGTTTTTTTTTACTCAGTTAATAGCTTTCGTTTACATTACAAAGTACTTTCTATACAATGTATACCCAGGGGAATAAATATATTTTAATATTATACATGCGCTATGTTACTAATTGTCAACACAAAACAATTCCTTAAAGCTAAAGTCTAGACACAAACAGAATTTTTTATTTAGTTTTCCGAACTGAACCATTATGCTGTGAAGGTGTCTTATTACCGAGACAAAACGTCGCACACAACGTAAAAGGCAACATTTTCCCTCATTTCCCAGCTGCGCTCAAACAGGGTTGTTATCAAACTATCGTGTTACTAATATCTCGCAGCGTCTGTCTCGAGGAGCACGTCACAGTCCAACGTGAGCCAGGCCAAGTCCTCGGCGAGTGTGTCCACATACCACAGCTACACGCACGCCTCTAATCTGCTGCGGCCCGGAACGCTCATGTTTCAGGTAAATTGATACTACTCTAATGAGAAACTGGTGTTTTCAAGGCTATTTATTCGTCTGTAAAGGGCTTTTAGTGGATATACAGGGTTTGTGGGTGTGGTTGTAAGTTAGGATGTGTGTATGACTGATTTATGTTCAATGTAACTATGTTCAGTCGACAGTCTCGTTAATTGATTTATTTCAGTAGCTTACTCAGTAGGTTTTGACTTGCGGTTGAGTATCAATAGGTCTTCCTTTGTACCTTTGTTTATTCTGGTAATACACTAATGTTATATTAAATATATAGCCACCTAGTACGTACAGTATTAGGAGCAAAATGAACGTTTGGATCCTTCTCATACTGAGAAGCAGTCCGTACCCAGCAGTGGGCAGTCACAGCAGCGGATTTACTTGTATAAAAATTTGAATTTAACTTAATTGTACATACAGTCGCTGATACACATAGGCTTCCCGCGCCGACTTATTTACATTTCGTGTTGAGTAAACACCCAAATAATTGCTTGGCGTCACACTGTCTAGTGACTGTGTATGTAACAGGTATTAGGTATCTTTCTTAGAAGAACATTGAAGTATTTATTTTAGCTACAAAGACGTGAGTTATTGCTGGATTACTACTATTACTCTTTACTATGCTGGAGTTATAGTGTTTTCCTACATAGGTACATCAGTTTTCGTGCAACATATCGTTCGATGCTAACCACACAGTTATTGCCGCTTAATTAATTAGTAATAATCGTGGTTGTACCGGTATTTAAATGAGTTTGGTATTATGTTATGGGTACGGAAATGAGTAGTCGGCTCTAAGTATAAAAAATTGCCGTCTTTTACATAAAAACATGTCTTCATTAGAACAATTTTGTTCAGATTTCACGTATAAGCAGATAACTTCAAGCCGGCCGTAATGTATCTGAGTCCAAGGGCTTTAAAAGAAAAAGTTTGGAAGTCGATGATATAATAAAAAAATAACATCTAAGAAATAGTTTATAATACTATCTAAAGACCTTATCAAAACCTCATTTTCTCTGCACGAATATTTTTTTCGGTGTTTTCCATTCAAATTATTATTTTAAGCTCTAATTTGGTTTCTCGAATGAAAACAATATAAATAAACATACCTATATTGTTTGTTATATGCAATTTTTTTCTCGATTTGATTGATTAATTTTGAAGATCGTAATTACCTGGTGACACTTCTACAAAAATATTTATTAGAGATAGTTTCTTCCTCAATAGAAAATGTTCTCTAAAATCTCGACTGCGGCCACCGCTGTTGCATTAGTACAGTTTAAAATAAATACAGATCTGAAGTACTCTTGCTTTTACGGAAAAAAGTAGGAGAGCGATATCTGGTATATTTTTCCGATATAGATATTTCGATATGATCTCTAGTCGCGCGAAAATAGCCCCCCAAGCTGTTTATCAAGGCTGTTATAACACTTTTGTATGCATATGATTATCAAGGTTCTTTTAACAAAGTAGAGCAGATTTAGTTGCATCTGTAACATTTTTATAAAAACGGAATTTCATAGATAATGTCTTTGACAGAGTTACGGCTATGTGACATGTACGATGGTAACTATACACTATGTGATAGGCCTGTATGACCTGGTGACCTTGAACGATTGCTATATGCTGTTCTGGATTCATGCTCTATTGGATGTCTATTTTTACATCAAGGTTTATATTTCTATGCACGAGGTAACTAACATTAATTTATAATTTAAAATACACATAGCATCACACCTGTATTCCTTGAAGGGTTAGGCAGAGACTACTATTGTACCTACACGCACATTACGCCAATGCCGTTATTGTGTCTCTTGTAATAGGGGGCGAGCCCTAATGCCAGAGTCCCAGACGATGTTGATGTTAAGAATTTTCATACTTACAGAAAAACTCAAAAACACTTTTCCGGACCCAGCAATCAAATCCAGGATATCACGTTCAGCAGTCGCGTTTTTGACCACTAGACCAATGAACCAGTAAATTAAAGTATACTTTTTGTGTAAAAAAAAACGTTACTTTATTGTAAGAAGTTCTAAATTTAAATTCAACATGTTATGTTATAGATAGGAACTCTGCTGCTATTACAGCTAGTCTCAGCATCGCAGACGGCTTGGCCAATCGAGCCAAGATAACATCGTGGGTCAATACCAATATCGTAGCGTTACGCCTGAATCTATTCCCCGAAGGATTAGACAGAGCTGTACATATTGTACACTCAAATTTTGCCGATACCCGTGTCAAATCTCTGTACCGGGCTCCAAACTTCGGGCTGCTATTGTTAATGTTCTAACAGAAAATGCCAATAAAACTTTGCCTTGTCTGGGAATCGAACCCAGGACCGAGCTCACGCAGCCTGCGAGCGGACTAGAACCAATATGGCAGAATACCAGTATATATCATAGCCTTATATTATATAAGTCGTTTAACTTATAGGGATACATCAGTAAGCACGGGGAACTCATCTTAGATGGACCTAAATGCCGTCGCAGATATTTCAAGCACAGAATGTGGTTTTGGTCAGATTTGCTGGTTAATTTTCCTCTAGAATTCATCGCTTTTTGTTTTCCGTAAGTCAGATATTTATGTAGCAAAGATTATATGTAATATTAGAATATAACTATTTTTTGCACATCAGATTTGTAGGAGAGATGAACATTATACTTATTTATTTAAATTATAAATTTAATGGGATTCGGCGTGAATAATAAAAAGATTATAGAACGAAAGTAGATACAGCAATTTAACAACGCAGTTTTTATTAAAAGCTGCTTCTGAATTAATAGTTTTATTCCGATAAGTTATTTATAGAATTATCAGCTCATTATTTGCTGAAACTTTTATTATAATACATAAATTAATAAGTATCTACATTTAAATTTACAGTAAAATATAATTTGTACTTATATATACATATTTTATTGTGTTATGTTCTTTTTTATTGTCTTTCTTGTTGGTTAATATAATTATGTATTATAATTTAACTCCAATTAGTGTATATCGTGATGGTCAATAAACTTTATATCTCTCTTTGATAGCAAGTTATCATATTGTTTTACCATTGGCCTTTTAATCGTTTTCGACATTGATTTCCAGAAGTCCTATGAGGGCTATGCACTACCTACGCGCCACCAAGCTGTTGAGACTGAAGTATTTAGTCGATTTCTACAGGAATACATCCCGAGAGCTTACCAACAATCTTACCACTTTACAGGTATACATATTATACTATCCTACACTTCATCGCTCAGCTGTATCATGGCAGTTGCAAAGCTTTATGAAAGAGGACTCAAATTTGATGTTACTTGCGTCTTATGATGATCTTTCGAACATTTTTCTATGATATCTTAACAAAATATAAACTGTACCTAATTTTGCCGACTCTTAATTTGCAGGCGGCGATGACGATAATCGTGGTTGTAGTGATGATCCACACTTTTGCTTGCTTGTGGCTGGTGTCAATGATCGGGACCTCGCCGATCAGCGTCATACGAACACTGAAGATACATCTCATAGATGAGTAAGTATTGACACAGGTGATGACGATAATTGCTCACCGCCCACCCTTGTAGTGATTACGTCATAAGATAGGCGAAGAAGTGTTGAAAGAGATGATGAAGATAGTTATGGTAGTGATACACACATTCGCGTATGTATGGTTGGGTCAGTTATCTAGAATTCAACAATCAGTGTCACCCGATTGATAATAAATTGCTGTAATATTAATCAATAATGATGATGATGTGCCTGAAATTATGATTAAAGAGTTTATCAATAAGCCTTAGTTATATATTTTATATTAAAATTCTAATTTCTTGGATTTCCAACTAAACAGATATGTATGTGATTTTCTATTCATATCCAATGCATTTTTCCATCTACAGAGAAACGCCACAACTCCGTTGGGATTATGTCACGTCGTTTTACGTGGTAGTCGCTCAACTGACTACTACGGGCAGTGACGAGTTCGTTATTGATGAGATCGTGCCTATGACCATTCTAGCTATCGTACTGGTTTGCGGCAAAATGTTGGCTTCAATCGTAGTAGCCGCCTCCATACAATTAGCATGCTCTACTAAATATGCATTGACGGCTTACGAGAAAGTCACTCGAGAGCTTATTGATATGTTGAAGAATCAGGGATTGTCGAGTGAGCAAATATATTGTATTATATCTGACATGGATTAAAAATAAAACAACCAGTAGTAGGTGGTCTAGTGGTTGATCGCTTGAAGGTCTCAGTTCAAATCCGGTCTGCACCTTAGACCTTTTATCTTCATACAATTTGAACATCACATACGTTAACGGTGAAGGAAATATCGTGAAGATACCAACCAACCTGAAAGCGCTCTATTAAGTTGGGACGGTGCGTGTAGTCCACCAACTCGTGCCTTACCAGCGTGGTGGACTAAGGCCTTAACTTATCTCAACTTGAGAACCTGTTCTAGTTTAGCAGTGGAACAGTATTCGTAATAATTTACGAATTTATTTTGGTTTAGCACTATTGTAACGAAAAACTACACTATTGTAAATTTTCATGCGAATGAAGCAGACTGAGCTTCTTCTACTGCTAATCTTGTATTCATCTGTAATGCTCAGGCCATATAAGGTATCTTTGTTACCTTAATAAGTTTTGAATGTTTTAAAAAACAAATATTTGTTATTAGGTTACCAATTGAAGAAGTTCTGGAAGTACGTACAGCAGCTTTGGGTTACAGAGCGTGGGCGACAGGTTAATATCTATTCCTAAAATCCCGATCATATTATTTTATTTATGTACTTAGGAAATATGAAATTAACAAGTCTGGACTATGAATAGATAGATAGATAGATAGATAGAGTATTCTTTATTGTACACCAGAGGAAAAACTACAAAGCGAAAATACATTTTACACATAGGGTACAAATGGCGGTCTTATCGCTAAAAGCAATTTCTTCCAGACAACCAGTGCATGGAAAGAATCATGGAAGAAAATATAGAGGGTAATGGTCGGTGTACGAATATTAACTCATTAATAAACATTTATATAAACAAATATCTCAATGAAATAAATATATAAGATAGGTACTTATTAAATAAATAAGAACAAATTAGAATATGTCATTACTTTGTTCGTTCTTAATGACGAACGACACAATTATTCCTTGCCTTTTTGACGTAGCAGAAATGTGTATTTAGGAGGTTTAAGGTCGGACCAGGTTGTTCCTGGCAGTCCATGGACTAATCAGCTTACTGATACCGACCTTTAAAAAATCTAATAAGAACAAAAGTTATTCATTAAAGGTTGATCGTATTTTGTAGTAATTTTAGTAGATGAGTTTTCTAATCGATTTAAGTAATCATACTAATTAGTTTTCATAAACCATTAATCCCCACAATCCCAGTTGCCAGTCCTGTTATCCCAAACTCCATACGTGAGGCGTTGCGACCTGATGTCTGCGATGTTCGGACACCACTTGAGGAACTGCTACATTTTCGCTGAGACTGGAGAATCATTCCTGCGACAGCTCACAGTTGCCCTTGATTATACTATCTTCTTTCCTGGTAAGTTTGTGTTATTTTTTCTTTGAGTAATGTGTTTTATTACTATTATTTAGATTATCATAGATTCATTTGCTTCTTTTTTTTTAAACTGGTCAATTTCGTACAGTGTTTTATAGTAAATAGCTCGAGACTTCGCCTACGTGTATATTTTGTATTTATAATCTAATCAGTGTTTTTTTGCGACAATAAAATTAAGCCTATGTCCCAGGCTACCTCTTAATAAAATTTCACTACAATCGGATTAGTGGTCTTGTCGTGACGAGGTAACAAACAGACAGACAGTCTTACTTTTAATAATAATGTGGATGGATTATCTTGCTTGTGCTTGATTAATTCCAATGGTTTCTGCAATAATTGATTGGAATTTAATGGTAGGTTTTTTTAGGTTCATATTATACGCACGCTCTAAGGTTCTTTTTTTTATTTAAGGCACCTATAATATAATTTTATTTTAAAGTACCTTTATTAAATAGTTGAACAATAAAAGTGGTTAAAGAATGTAGGTCCATTCACAGCGGCAAAAGTTTTTAAAACACACTATCTGTAACGTATTCAAACTCACTTTGGCAAACTTGTAACGTTTGGAAATCAAAACTAACATTGATCTGGTTCTGATCGAAAATTCTCTGTACCAACACTAGTTCACAGAGAATATACATACTGAATGTCGTTAGCTTTCTCAAAGATTATGTCCGGGTTATTTCGAAAGGAGTTTTCGCATTACCATCCTTGATTATTATCTTTGTAGGCATTCATGTCTTTATTTTTTATGCTGACATAGTTTGGAACTTGGGGACGGCGGTGTACTGAAATTTTTAAACTTTGCGTTATTACTTATCCCTGATATTATCGTATTCTTTACTTTGACTCTAGTTTTATAATATTGTACAACGTAAGTTTGTATTCTCATGGTAATCGGAAAGCTGGAACTCTCTGATTACTTTCATTTTTAAATAAAGCGTAGTTAATTTACTTTTCGGATCTTCTTTGACTAATAATATCGTTCGGATTGTATATTGTAGTTCGGATTGTATATTGTAGTTCTATATCTATGGTAAAAAAGAAGGAAAGCAAAGTTAATTTAGATTTAGTTTTTTAGTATTAATGATAGGCATACGTTTGGCCACTATCTCATCTGATGGTAAGTAAAGATGCATTCGACGATGGTGTACGCTTGTCTAGAAGTAAACTGTATTCTTTACTAAGGGAAACTGAATCGAAATTGTACTACACTACTACTGTATGTATATTTACAACTCGGGCGATCGTACTTCGTTCTATTTAATTTTCGGCACTATCTCGCTAGTTTCTGATCCTATTTAATCACAAATACTGTTATTACAGGGAACTACATAGTGGTGGCGGGCGACAGTGAAGCTCGCATGTACTGGGTGGCTTCCGGAACTGTGTCAGTGGTGTCCGTGAGAGCAGACCTTACAGAGATCACTCACGAGCTGCTCGGACCGGGTGACGTGTTCGGTATACTGCAGGGCTTAAATAGGGGCATCTCGCACTGCTTCTCCTACAGAGCTGAGACCAAGGTACCGTGTATTAACATTTGGAACTTTTATAGTATTCCTTTTATCTGTGCGTTCTATATTTGTACTAAAAATACATATATACAGGCTAATATTCTTCCGCAATATCGACTCCATCCCCATTGAACTTCAGTGCTATTCGATTCATTGGATTACATTACGCAATCATAAAATATTTTATCTTGTTTTATTGATCTCAGGTAAGTATCCTAACCCTCAGTTTGGATTCCTGGATCAACATATTACCGTTCTTCCCCGAAGCCAAGAAGATCATAATGGATAGATCTGAAGTTTTATTTACGCAGATTTAATTACTTTTAGTAATCTAGCTACAGTTTAGTTTGATGAAATATAACACTTATAGTTTAAAGATAGATCGTGTTATTTTACCAACACAATATTCTTTGAACACTTGTCTATACTATATTTAGATTTGACTATATATTTAAACTCCTTGCTATTTTCAAGCGCGTTTGTAAGAGCACTAATACTTAGTTCAAGGATACGGAGTTATAAGTGGAATTTATTTTATATTAATTTTAGTAATAACATCACATCAGAGTACTAAAACATAGTTGTTCCACTATTCTAGATATTTTATAGTCCACGTCAATCAAGTGTTATTGATAAAAAATCCGGACTATGACACGCGATATATGTTATTAACTATGATGAAACCTTAAGAGGATCTTCTATAAGAAGAAAATAATTGTTATTAACTAGTACAAAGTCCACACAGTTCTATGTTAGTTCACATAAGTTACTTATCGGAGAGCCACACATAGTCGTATATACGTGCATTAAGGTTATACTTATATTTAACTATCGCACACTGGCATACATTAAAGCAGTTCATACTAGATTGGAAGCCACTTTAAGCCGCTTACGACGGTTCCGATATTCGTGCCTTTGAAATGATGAGAGACCTGTCCAATGGAATCGAATTGAAACAGTACACATAGCGACAAAAGTTAAGCGGCAAATCGGAATATTTTTTGTTGAAATCCAGTACCTCGTTTTATATAATAGAACTACGCTTCTTTATAAAGATATTTGTTACCAACTGAATTGAAATTTATACGGCGGATTTTTGAGAGATAAATGTACTTTTCGTTGGCTTAAGGGATTGAGAATGAAAAGTGATTTACGATTATTTATTGCGGTACATAATGTGAGTGGAACAGCCTGATTATATGACGGCTTTTATATTTACGACTTTTGTAATTAATTGTACACATATATTTTAAGCAGGCTTATTAATTAGGATTTATAAAAGAATAAGAATGTTTTTACATTGGTTCTAGACCGGAAGGCCTGGAAATCATGGGTGAAGTCTTTGCCCAACAGTAGGAGGATTCAGGGTAACAATAACAGTAAACGCTAAAAACTTTAATAGAAAAAATTTGCTTAGTTATCTAGATATATGCGCTTTATTCGCACAAACCAACAGAATATACATTTCTAATTTAAACTGAAAGATTATTATTTATCAATATCGGTACCTCAAGAATGTTTTAATTTATATACCAAGTCTTTTGTGCTGTCGTTGGCATCTGATAGGCAAATATGTGATATTAATATGGTTCCCTCACACTGTGATCAAAGGAGACAAGGCAAGGGCGGAGTAGTACTAGCTTCCAAATACTGGATATATACCTAGTTCCAATTCAACGTGTAACGCTATTTGAGATGCATTATGAATTCAGATTGCAGGATTGTTTTGACGAATAATTTCACAAAATAAGTAAGGAATATATTATGTAATGTCTGGGTACGTTTAAATGAGTTTTGTAATCTACCGTACCTACCCATTTCCGAAGTCATAATATTATTAATGTACAAACGAGCGTTGTCGCTAGCACTGTTTGCTTCACACAAATTTGAACAAGAGCTGAGCAATAATTAGAATATGAAATATGTATGTACTGTATATGGATATAACTTGGCTATGTCACGTTCTTAAATATCAGATATGACAGTAATTTAACAATCTTATTATCGGATATAAATATACCTAGGTATCATCATCTGCCTAGCTTTTTCCTTTTGGCTTCCGGTCTGACCAGGAGTGGCTGAATATCAGTTTTTTACAGGGAGCGACTGACATCTGACCTCCCCCACCCAATCACTAGGAGACACTGATACTCGTAAGGTTACCTACACTGGTAGTCAGACTTTTTGGGCTAAAGACACCTTTAATAACTTTCATAATAGTTTATCAGCAGTCGAAATAGAAAAGGGCTTAGAACGGTACAAATAGACAAAAAGGTAATTGAACCAAATTAAAAAAAAAAACTAACATAGCTTCCTTGTGTATTCTCTGCAATGTTATGAGGGTTTTTACCGAGTACTGAAAATAAAATGTATTCGTATGACCCCGGGACAAACTGCTTAAGGTACTTTCCGAAGCACGGAGGGTTCTCGATGTGTGATAAACACTCACTCATCCAAGGACTGACCGCAGCAAGCACTGCTCCCTGGCAGATCGCCTGATCTACACGGTACATACATAATATCTAGCTACGATTTACGAGGTATTAATAATGTCTTCTAATTATTTAATAACTTTACATAAGTATTCCTATTAATCTTTTGTGTTACGTAATATTATTTCATGTTCATAAAAGTGTCTCAAATATCAATGAACGGACATCAATTGTAACATCAAACGAAATTGTATCTCCTCGAATTTCGCACTTGTTAAGCACGAATTTCGCACTGAATTTTAAAATACATCGCTGTTTTCTGGAACTGCTCGTTGAAGTTTTAACAATACTTCATCTGTGCTTGACTCATTCTTCTGACTAATGTCGCACAGCCTGCGAAGCGAACAAAACAAGAAATTAAATACAGCGTACGTTCCTTTTAATTTTAAATATACCTATGTATAAAAGCGACATTTTCCTTAGTCGATAAGTCCATATAAATAATGACCTATTAATAAGTTGAAATTGTTCGTTTAATTGGGTTTGCTTTGAGAATTTTATGACGCAAAGCCAACAAAGTTTTGTAAACATTAAATACTTCCGCGTGGAGCGAACCGCGCGTGCCGTTTGGCGTGCGCAATGAAAAATCAGATTTTCATATATTGAGGTGGGTGCCCAAATGGAGGCAATATCGAAGTGCTGATTTGTCGCTCCGCTGAATATTGGTCTGGCGTTGATTCAAATCGGTGCGAATGCAGAGACGAGGTAAATCGGCCCGGTTTAATTCCCGGAACAACATAAATAGGTACATTTTGGATTCGCGATATCGGAGCTTTTTAGGGCAAACGTAATATAAGGATATTTCTGTTCTATTTTATGAAAGTAGGTACCTTTATTATGCATGTAGATTTCACATCAGTGGGTTTTATAATATCATTGCGGATTATCGTTCCATTAAATTACCCGTATTGAAATGGTTTTATGAAGTGCTAGTTAAATAAAATCTAATTTTTAATAGAACAATGTTATTTAAGTAGAATTTCAGTAGATTTTTATTTCCTAGATGACCAATTACAATAAAATATATAAAATATTATTAGAAGCAATCAATACATTTTTATTTCAATTCACTGATCGGGTTCCAACAAAAACTATTCTCTAGTAATACGACAATATTATACGTGCAGAGATTTTTCATTGTGCAAAGAATTTCACATTACTGTCGTGTTTATCGTTACTTTTTGCGTCATTTGCAACACCAGATGACATTGAGGCATGTGGAAGATTAATCTGGGTGGTGTAGGGGACAAGCGGGCTCTGCGGGCAAGAGGTGCAATGGGAGATGGGGAGGTGGGGTGTAGATGTCCGCGTTATTTAGTTGAGCATTACATCAAGCTCCTGCGACGCTCCGTTCTCCGCTCAAATTAAATCAACGTTCATTCAAGTGGCTCGTCGCAATCGTTAGTCATTACACTCGTCGGGTAAGAAATCACATTTTTTCTTCCCCTTTAAAATTGTATGAATGGAAAACGAGGCTAAGTTATTGTTACAGCTATTATTACCTACTCGTAACCGGCGTTATTACTTTCATTCAACAAAGTTTGAAAGGCTTTAAGAAAGGACGATCAAACGTCTCCGTCGCCCCTTGTAAGGTATCAATTTAATCATAAGGAGTTACGAGCTTCATGGCTATATTTATGTCGCTCCATCTCAAGCAAAATCCATTCGGGATGGAATTAAATTAGGGTAGATTGAAATAACCTGCCCAAGATGCCAATGGAATACCGCCTTAGCTTAGAGTTTTTGAACTTCGCGAATTTTGCTCGATCCTTTCAAATGTCACAGATGCCTTTGTAATCCTTGTTGAGTGAAAACGATGTTAAATTGTCAATAAAGATTTAAGAAATGAGTTTTCTTTAATTTTGCGTCAGAAGTTGGTAGGTACTGAATCTCTTTTTGTGGCTTAATATTTATAATTTCAGAAGTCCTAAATTATGTAGCTTTTGTACAGCAAGTTCTTTTTACAGTCATTGAAGAAATGCTGTGTAGTATATTTGTTTGTTCCTCGTATCCTATCCCTGTCCTAGCCTGTGTTTTCAATCACCAACACTTAATGCAGTATTTACGGTTAACTTAAACTAGATTACAAATTATGATATGCGGCATAATAACATTTAAAAGTGTTCAATGCTTGGTGAGCTCGAATATTCGGTGAACGTCAAATGAAGATGCAAATAAGCCCAACTTGAATGAAGCACGCACTCGGGTTACCTTAACAGTGCCCTTTTTGTATCTGCCCGTAGAACATTTCTTCCCAAACCATTATTGGTAGTGTGGAAAACCATCGCGATTTTGAATTTTAAAAACGATTATCATTATACTCTATAGAACTTCATAACTTACTCTGAATAACGTAGATATTATTAAACGGGACTATTTGAGAACCTCGGGTTGATGAAGGTGGTTTCTCAAGTACCTACGAATAATTAATTATTTATGATTCTCTATTAATGTAAAAAAAGAAATGATTTATATATTGATCGAATATGATTCCAATATTAGATATATAAAAAGTCTTACTCTCAAATTATCCGGAGACTCTCAAATGAACCTATTTATCGATAGACCAACAAATGAACCCACACAGTTAAAAAAACAGTAGTCGAAACCATGAAAAGGATAGAACAACACCTTATTATAAAAGAAAGTACCGTAGTACGTGACTGATATAAAATCTTGGCCATTCAAAATGTCCTTGGTGGCATTTCAAGATTGCCTCAGAAGATACGTCAAGTCCACTTAAAGCTAAGCGAACGCGACACCGACGCTACTTAATTAAGTGGAGTATTGCGAGCGAGCCACGGGGCATCATGATATTGCACATAAGCCCTACTGTTATATCGATGCTACTTTGGTGGAAAGACGACGTTTTTGTTTTTATCAACGTTTTTATGAATCAATATATTGTGCCGTTGCTTATTATCCATTGAAAGTCGCAAAAGTCACGATAAATCCGTCAATTAACTACGACTTACACTGAATGATTAATAGTGCAGCACTCACAGTGCAGAGAAGATATATCGCCAAATTCGACGGCGCATAGGCAAGTTGACTTTCTGGCAAGTATTGTTCTCAATCCATTTTAGGACTATTACTGAAAAAGTCGTCAACACATCATAGCAAGTTTTGTAATGAACTATTCATTGCTACCGTATATTGGTGAATGATACATAATTAAAGTATATTTCAAGCATTGTGGTAATAGTACATTAATATTCAGATATGTTGTAGATATATTATGCTCGTATTACTGCGGTTATGGCGTTGTGAATAGTATTTTAATGTTTATTACACCTATTTCATATCAACGCGGTTGGGTTACACTCCATTAGTGTAAATATTAACCTACACCGAGTTACTTTGGGGCTGAATACGTACGAGTGAACAAATACAGGCACAAACATAACCTAGGTATTTTTTGTTAAACCTATTTCGGGCAGCGATCACGGTCTTTATTCTTAAGGGATCAGTAGAATTTGGAGTAAAGCCAGCGCGTTGTTTTACAGTGTCAATTGATCCCATGCATCAATAGCATAGGCTTAAAGTTAGTATTTCACAAATAGGTAGAACAGTATCTATTTGTGAAATACGGTTTCCACAATTAATTAATATGAAAGCAGTACTATTTTTTCGCCCGAAATACTTAAGGCAATGGTAATGTAGCAAAAGGCTTACTGCGACTACAAAAATATATCTATGCCTATATATATTTCAAATAAACATCTATGAAAAAACGCGGGACTCTTTTTTTGAATAGAAAATAAAAATTGTCTAAAACCAGGAAGTCGGTGCGCTAATTAAGCGGCGTGGCGTGGCGTCACAGAACGAAGTCATCTGGCGGTCTCGCCGCGGCCGAGAGTTTCGCACCACTTACTAACCGGTACAACAGTTGATAACTTACTTGCTAATGTACTTCATGTCGTGAGCAGCCCATGTTTAAACTATAGGTTTGTAAGTAATCTATCACTAGAAACCTATAGTTGTAAGTTAACACATTCTAGCGATTATATTGATCAACTTGTATGTTTACACATCTAAAGTAAATTCATGCACTAGTGACAGTTGTGGGATATTGGAAAATACGGATGAAAAAGAAAATAACCAGCTATTGCCGGTTATGAACAGCCTATGTCCTACGATATACTATCAGTCTTTAAAATAACAAGTGAATGAAATTCGGAAATATTTTTAAAGGTTTTCCAGCTGAATTGAAACGCTGAAGAGTCAGTCTGGGTCCATGGCAAAAGATATTGTAGCTTATAATTTATTTTATGCGATTTAAACATGATACAGTATTAAAAACATCACGAAGTCAGTACGCTAATTATGGGGAGTAGCCTCACAGAACGAAGTTACTGTCTATCCGCGGCGGAGAGTTTCACTGAGCTTCGTAACCGGTACAACAGTTGACAACGTACTTGCTAATGCACTTTTTGCTGTGAAGTTTGTCCGTGTGAGTTTGTAGCCCTTTTTACTGATCTAGCGTCAATTTATATATATACAATGAGTTCTAATAAACGGTTGAATGTCTGTCTGTACTCCATGTAATAGGGGCGAGCCTAGTGCTAACAAAAGGATACACTTTTCAAAACTCCAAGCTGCTACTGAGAATAGTCTAATAGAACACCCGATAGGTACTACAATGCACGAGCTCAGAACACAAGTCCTAACGGTCGACAGTTGCACTTGTGACCACTAAATCGATGAAGCAATTAATTCTATGTAATGTATTAAGCTTGTGATAATATGCACACTATAATCAAGGCTTGACATTAACAATGAGCAAAGCGTTCTAGGATTCTAGGATTAATAGAGATTAGTAATACGAAGCAGTATATTAACAATGCCGTTTGACCTCATTTTGTTATGATAACTTAACGGATTTGTAGAGCAATGATAATATGATCGATATAATTTGTAACTGAATATTCGATACTCTATTGAGTAGATTATAATACATAGTTATACGTACATATTGTTCTGTTTAATTTCATATTGATATGTAAGCTACCACAATTTATTGTGCTAAATATTGCTAGGTAAGCTATACAACTAGTTGAAACTACATATATAAGTTTATAAATGTTTTAATTTCAAGCAAGGCCTGAAATACACTTATTTGAAACTGTGTTTCATAATATATAATATAAATAAAATTGGAGTGTCTGTTTGTAATATTGAAATAACCGTTTTTTAATACATGCATATGAATATATATATGTGTATATGGTACATACACCAAAATAACATTTTTTACAATTTTTGTCTGTCTGTCTGTTTGTATAGGCTAATCTCTGAAATGGCTGGACCGATTTTGACGGGACTTTAATTTGCAGGTAGCTGATGTAATAAGGAGTAACTTAGGTTACTTTTATTTTAGAAAAATTCTTTTATTTTAGAAAAAAATAGGGTTAAGTGCATTTGGTCTTCTTAACTTCACGTAACTTTTATAATTTTCTTTTTTTTTAATGGCGTTTCGCACTAAAAAATTCATTGTTAAGTTCCGACATCCACGCGAACGAAGTCGCGGGCACAGCTAGTAATATATAAAGCCTTTAAACTGGGTGTCTCTAATTCTCTATGGACCACTACAAAGATGGTAACGAATAACACGACGATCACCACGCTAGAAAAGCAAATTGGTGATCGCAACTTGTTGACCCTGTCCCAGGTGTCGCCCATTCTTTTAATTCGTTATTTATATCATTAGTAGAATTTTACGACACGCACATAATGAGTCGAATTAGTCCATTTTGTTGACAACTACTTAATATTTAACTTTGATTTCACTTTGACTTACACATCAGGGGGATGACACTAAAAATGTATAATTCAGTATGAGTTAGCAATGGCCGCATGAGGCAGTTAGATAGCATTCTGGCATTTATGAAAATGTGTTGCGCCGTCGTGTCGCAGGCATACATTATTCAGACTAGTTCAGAGTTTGCGCTAACACCTCGCGTCTGTGCCAGTTGACTGTTGCCCTCGTCTGCTTTGCACATATTTTTGGGACATGCCTTTAATTATTTTACATGCAATTTGATTTTGCTTTTGCCGAAGTATATTCTTTTATTCGTTTAATAAGTTAAAAGACACTCGTGAACTGCTATTCTAAATTGGTTTTCAAATCGTGGTTCTAATCGTTTTCTATAGTTTCGTTTATAAACAGCGAAATCAGCACCATTTCCTAGAAAGGGAAAACTAGTCGCCAGGCATGCTCAACCAGGTTCTATTATTGCAACAAAGACACTCCTTATGGTGGTCGCCACCTACTTGCAGTTACATACGTACACTGCTAGTTTTCAATTCCTTTTTATTTACTTTTCCGTTTCACTTGAGAGAATCCAACATTGTTGATTAGCTGAAACTTTTTTAGGGTTCCGTACCTCGGAATGGAAAACCGGATCACTTTGGTCTCAGTGTATCCGCGTGTCACTGCGGTTTGGTTTTCACGAAGTTGTTATTAAAGTCAAATGTTAAGGTTTCATAAGTCGTACTCTGACTGATCATCAAAACCTATGTAGTGCTTCGCGGTGACCTACAATGTTTAAATTCAGAACACGACGAAATCTTTTTCAATTACAATTTAAGAAATTATACCAGAATAAATAAAATAATAATGTCAATTTATTATCAATCATTTTAATTATCAAATACATAAGTTGGTTTTTTATTCAACAGTATTGTGTTAATAAGAGTTTGTTATCAAATTAGCGTCAGTACGTTTTCTGTGTCTTGAGAAAGCATTATTTCGTCGCATCTCTTTACCAGCGCGAGCGCTCGCTGCGAGTAAAACTATGAATTTTTAATGGAGTTACTAACAACGATATGCTAAGTTCCTCATATTTATTCAAATTGCTTTGTTTTTTTGTAATTACTGTTTGTACTACGTAAATCTACAGCGCCGGTGTTAATAGCTGAAAGACTCTTGGGACTCTGAAATATACAGCAAAAGAGATTGTGCCTACCTACATAATTATCATGTTTAGCAAAGAACATTAATGAGGAAAGTAAATAATAGTGCTTTCTGACGTAAACGGCCTTATGTTTAATTATTTATCCAAAACTTAACAAAACCCGCTTACAGTACATTTCAAAAAACTTTATTCGTTCATTTTTAAAAGTAACTTTACCAAGAAGAATGTACATTGAAGTTTTATAGTAATATTACAAGCACACAGCCGTAACTTTGCAAGTTTGTTTAGTTTATTACTGTCGGCTAATTGGGTTTGTAATTCTTACTTGAAGCTGCGGCTAGAGTCCTTTGTAGTCAGAAATAGAAAGAAAATAAAAGTATGAAGGATGCACCTCGTTCTATACAAAGAAACCCGTTCCATCCTCTTTCCTATTTCAAACCGAATCACGATCATCCTTTGCGCTATTAACAATGTTCTGCGATCACCAATACGTTTGCCAAGCGTGATAAATGTTGAATAAACCACCCAGGTTCTGTTATAATCTAGTTATTAGGGTAGATCTACCTACTCTACAATTTCAAACCCCAGACAGTAACTGAAATTTTTCTAACAAAAATACCGAGTAGCACTGCCCGACTCGGTGATCAAACCCAGATCCTCACGCCCAATACGACTCGTTTGCGACAGCAAAATAAGGTAATCAAAAAAGAATTCCGATTTAAAAAAAAAAGCAAATATTCCTGTTTCTCTTTTCATCCATTGCAGTCCACCGTTTTCCTAAGTACCGCCAATCTACATTTAGCCCATATAAAGTAAATGTAGGATGTTTTTATAAAGTGCTACCACGGAAAAGGTCGTCACGTAAAGCTTGAAAGCGGCTTAAGTTTCACTTTCTGAAATTAGCAGTTTGTACGCAAACCGCTTATTTGTGTAATGGAGAACTTACCGCGGCGCCGGCGCGCTGAAACGTCGACAGTGATGTGTTGTCACCCTTTGGGAACTGTTGAATTATTAATTTTACGCTTTACCGGAATTTGTGGAGTCCGTGAAATAACAACTTTTGGGTAGAATAATAAAAATGTTGCTATAAAAGTGCTGTAAAAACGTACCTATAATTTGTTAATTAAGTAGATTTATCCTCATAATACCAGCTCATAAGCGCCAACATGCCAAATATTGGTCTCCTAATAACCGCTACAATGTACGGTCATACGCATATTATCATAATAAGGAAACCTAACAAAAGAAAATAAAACAATAACTGATTTTCGAGGCGCTATTCCATTTCAAGGTACACAATGACGTGCACTGGCTTTATTTGGTACATACATATATGTATATGTACAACTATACCTACCTATCTCATGTGGTATGTTTTCTTAAGTTCTGTGTGTATAAAGAAACAGAAGCTATTTACCATATGTAATTTATCATATGCATATGATAAATTTAATAAGTAATTGAAAGTTGTCACGTTTGAATATGGACAGTGTCGGAAATCGTTAAGAGCTTAATGAAAGTAATGTCATTAACTTAATGTATGTAATTCAAACTGTAGTATATTGACGTGCCGTTAATCAGACTGAAATGTTTTTACGAGTTCTTATATAACAGTAACAAACAGTAAAACTGCGTCAGCAGTAATAAAATTATGTCTGATTCTTGATTCTTCTGATGAGCATCAAGCAGCGAATCTTGCAGACACTTCAATTTCATACTGAAATCGCGACTTACCGAATTTAATTTGTCTGAAATCCATAAAATCACTTGTCATCGGTATTACTTTGAGAGATAAAATCCAAAAATCCCTTTTACGACTTCCTATAACGAATGGAGAAATTTTTCGATGTTATAGGAACGCACACGACATAAATCATGTTGGGGCTCGATATTTTATAGGTTTTAATTTTGGCATTTTATGTTGTGATAACATCTGTGGACGTAATGGCCGTGCCAGCCGCGGGGCCTTTACGAGGACCGCTTTATGACAGCCGTGTGAACCCCTCGTTACAAACTAAACCCAGTTATTTTTTAACAGATCCACGACATTATTAGCTACTTAATTAAATGCTATATTGATCTGTGTCGTTTTGTTGTTGTAAGACAGTAATTAATGGAATTACGGCATGATTAAACTACCTATAATTAACCTTATATTATTTTATATTGACAGGAATATTGTGTATATTTGAGCATAAGTATAGCTATTACTTCCTAAAATAACGTTAGATTTAATTATTTTTATTTATATACCTAAAAAAAAGACGGAAACAATCTCTGCGGAAAGCAACATTATTTGCGTTGCGACTGGACAAAATATTTCATCAAAATGCAAAACAGCACAATTTTCCTGCAGCGGCCCGCCCGCGTTGGAGAAAGAACTGAATTAACTGGACGTTGGAAAACAGATAACTTAATTTGCATAACTCGTTCACACGGGGCATCACCAGATAACCTAATTTCGGCTGACGGGTTAAAGCGAGCGGAAAAAGTCTGGCAAAATGTTGGTCTTTTCACGTCAATTATGTATTAGAACAAGCGATTGGCCACCGTCTGAGTGCTTCCTTTTTGTTTATAAAAGTTGTTATTTTGCACTCCGTTTTATTAGGTTAACTGTGTTATTGCTTAATGCGCTATGAATGGAAAACAGTACGAGTATATGCAGACATTTTTAATATTTTCTTTTTATTAAGTATCCTTTGTTTCGATATGTCCCAACGAATTCAGACAATTTTGGACATACCATTAGAAAAGGGGTCAGCTTTGTTTTTGTCCAATTGTCGATCCCACCCTTGAATAAATATTCATCTTATTATTAGGATACTTAGAAAACAAATACAAGAAATATTGTCTCTCATTTTATAAACGAAATCAATTTAAGGATTAAAATGAATTGGAACACGTTTGTCTATTTCGACGTCAGCGAGAAACAATTTATTGGAAAATTTATTCTACGTTAATAAAGCGAAATGTATTTAGCATCTTTTAATCATAAAACCTTAATTTTTATTATTATTTTTATAAAACTTTGCCTAATACTTAGCACAAATTTTATATTGTAGATGCATTTACAAACAAATAATTACATACGTACTCGTAAATATCAGTTCCCAGATCGGGAAAAACTATCTGTAAGTAGGTACAAATATTTGTTCCGTGCGGGACTCGAACCTGAGACACGTAACGCAGCAGTAGAATGCTCAACTACTGTGATAACCGTGCCGTCCGTTAAACAACTCTAGGTAAAATTAATGAGAAGTCACTTTTGAAGACTTTTTAACCTGGTTGGACTGACCATGGTAGTAAACAAAGAATTTGATAATCTCAATAACCTAATCAAGATATCAGATTAAAATATTCTTAGGATCTAATATTATATTCTTCAAGTATTAAATCTTAAAACTTCTCCGTATTACCCATCTCTGACTGTAGATCATAGCTCATTGTTGCCTACTCGCAGCTATACGTTACTTATTTTTCATTCAAACACGCCGAGCGAGCAGTTACCATTAAAAGGTCCGACGTTTGCCCCCGGAGAGCTCTTTCATCGCGCCGTGTGTATGTGTGACGCCGGAGTTACGAAGCTAACAATGAGGCACACAAGTAAAAAATAACATTAAATGTTTGCTAAAATAAAAACTGAAAAATTGATATTTTGTATTTAAACCAGTTTTATAAAAATCTCAAATATTTTGATCGAGCTTTTTGACTCACCAAAATATTGAAGTCAAATGTCAGTTAAGAGATTTTTTCTCTTCAGCATGCTCAAATGATTTCAATTTCAACGCTACAAGCTATAACCAACGGGCAATAGTTATATCATATAATAGTCTCTTCAATGACGATTAGTGTTTTTTTTTTTGCGCACTAGACTTTGTTAAGTCCATATATCGATGGAGCCATAAACATAAATTAGAATTGGTAATAGATTTTTTGGCAGGTGCGCTTTAATTAGTTCTGACACAGCACTTGGTGATTCGTCTTTCGACCAAAGCATCTTCGTTACGTCCAAAAAACTTAACGTAGACATGTTTCGTCTACTTTATTTTTTAACGTCCGTACCTTCGTAGCTCTTGTCGCGTTGTGTAGACAAGTCTCCCTGTGTGTGTGTCGACACCTGAAGATATCCGGCTCACTTGTTTGTCGCTCATTCATCCACTACAGATGGCATACAGATAGCGTCGTTGGCGGGAAGATTGAATTGCTCTTTCATATCCCACTGACTATCGTGATGTGTGATCTTGAAATTTTTAAACTTTAACTTTAAATTTTATCGTAATTTATCTGAACTTTATTTATTTCAAAATACAAAGTTAGAGGTTAAACGACTGTAATGTGTTATATATTTTTATTTCTTTCTTTTTTTAAAACGTTGCCCCACACTAAGATTTCTCTTGTGGGTACACTTTTCAAACATACATGTCACATACACATACAACCAGACCCGAAACAACTATTTGTAGCACATACAAAAATTGTTCCGTGCGGAAATCGAACCCGTGACACCTAGCGCAGAAAGCTAGCACTTAGACACTGTGCCAACCGTGTCGTCAAATTGTACAATTTGATCTAAACTTAGTTTTGAAATTCAAACCTAATTCTATAAATAAGTTTAATTTAGGCTAAAAAGGCATTTACGGCACGAATACAGTTTTAAAACATAGCATCACGCTCCTATTCCCCAAGGGTTAGGTTAGGTTAGAGGTGTACAGTGTACTTATAATGTTATAAAAAAGCTCCTCTAAATATTATATTCATAAATTATCAAACTATGTCAGGGTCGACAGGCATAATACAGAAGCGTACCGGGATCCACAAACAAAAATAAATTACGTTTATTTTCTATTGTATCTAGTTTAAGCTGTCTGAATTGTTAAAAATGCCTCCATCAGAACTGAAGGTAATATTTAGACCTATGCTTCTATACAATAATCATCCTAGCCTTTTCATGTTATTACTTTATTACTCATATCATTCAAATTTGGTTACCATGAGAAAAACACAATTTCAATAGAATTTGTTGAATACTATGATGCAAAATATGTACTTAATGCACTTCTCGAAAGTCGAACATTAGTAATTTAGGGGACTACAACACTTTCCCCCTCGACTCCAATGGATATTGTGGGCTTTTAAATTTCGCATCCTCTCACAAAAGCAAGGAACGAATCATCTAATTAGACATTACGTCTGTAACATTTCTGAAAATCCTTTGTATTGCAGAATTTTATGCGTTCTTTGTTCCAACAGCGTTTTTAAAAGTGTTATTAGTGATGGAGTTTGAACTTTATGATCGGGATTTTAAGGTCTTTTTTGTTTTTGATAGTGTTGGTGATATTGAGGTGGTGACAATCGCGGAGCGCAGTAGGAGACCGCGCACTAACGAGCCCCCCGCCCCCTCATTTTCATTTTATCGTCGCGCCGCCCTCGACGGCTACTATTTACAGTTCTTTTGCACCACTGTCATAAGGTAAGTATCTCATTTTGTAATATCCTAATGAGAAATTTTGAACGTCTTTATTCGTATGACATAATGAAACTGTCTGTAGACACGCTGGAGCGACTGTTTGCGTTGTAATGTGCGAGTATATGAACCCTGAATTACGGATAAGTTTCATTAAACAGCCACTATAAAACTCAGCTCCAGAATAGCTTATAATACACATTTCATGGATTTGAGCACAAGGGGTAACATAGAAGTATTGCTAAAAATATACAATGTAATCAAATATGGACATATCAAGTCCATTACAATATTGTAACATTTATTATTAGCATTTGTGCCAGTATACATTTTCCTGGAAACAGACTTTTGTTCCTTATAAATGAGCTACAGTTGTGCATTTGATATAACAAAACAAAACAATTTAGTGTCAACTTCGGATTTGAAAGTAGGTTACATGTCAGCGGTATGCACTTACAGGTAAACAAGTTTCGTTTTTAGAATTTTTAGAAATCATACATATTTTTTTTTTACAAATCAGTAAAAGAAGTAGTGTAATACACGAACTTTATCAGGAGGTGAATGTTGACAGTGCAGACAATGGTAAGCTACTGGCAGAAGTGATGATGATTTGAATGTTGAAATTCCTGTCACTATCTATAGGATTTGAAATAAAACAAAGGCAATTTAATTCAATATCTATTCATAGTAATAATAAACAGTAATTAGTGAATTGTGTAAGATAGTATCATATTCAAAGATAAAACGAATACATGTATATTATTATACATCGACATAATTTCATATTTATATGATTTCACAAAGTACAGTCTTCATCTACCTAACCTTTTCCCAATTGTGGTGGGGTTGGCTCCCAGATTTCTCAAAGTACCTAAAATTAGCTTTAATAATATACACTCAGCAAAATTGACTAGAAAGTGCACTTTAGACGGTAGATATTGATGAAAAGTTTAAAAACGTTGAATATCTTGTATCTAGGATTTTTTTCCATTTATTAACTACTCCTGCGATTAAACACTTTTGAGTTTGACTTTTTAACCTAAGACCCTAGTGTAAGTTTATTTCGACAAAATCGATTCAACGCATCGAACGCGTTTCGCGCTCTAATTGGTGGAGAGCACGAAACGGACCAAACGGAGCGCCGAACGCATTCGATGCGTTAAATCGAGTTTGTCGAAATAAGCTTACACTAGGGTCTCTGAACGACATATTTTTAAAGTACATTATTAAACTGCAGCGCTATAACAGTATATGAAGTGAAGAACGCGACGATCGAAGGTAACATAGACATGTTGACGTCCAGGGAACCGAACACGTGGACGCGGATGGGGCGCGTGCGCACGCATCTGAGCAGATCCTTTGACAGCTTGTAGTACTGCTCATCTGGGAAAGACGTAATAATAAATTTTAATATTCTGCGCTTAGTGTACCTAGTTTACTCTTGGATCTTGTCATTATGACAATTATTGTTATCACCCTACGCTGTCTCACGGGTGGGACATAGCTGACAAATTGAGAAAATGAAAGTAGGCCTTTGTCCCTTCATTTTCTCAATTTGTCACGACCACGTGCATTTCCGTTCTAATTTTCATAGTATGTATCTATTTTACCTATATGTAGGTACGAAAGAATGAATGAGACTTATTACAATTTAGGTAGAATTACTTACTTCCAAGTGATTGAATACAAAATTGGCAGAGCTTCTGCGTCAGCTTAAGCGAGCTGTTCTGAACACCCTGACCGGCGCGAGATATGATGAACAGCGCCATAAGGAACACCATCATCGAGAACATGTTTATGAACAGAGTGGATGGGGTCCGAACGCCCTGCGGATGTAAACAACGGATATTTAAGGGGCTGATAAAACAGGGGACAGCCTGATAACGTCATCCAGATTGCACGGTAAGGAACATTTAAATAAATTTTATATTTTCACACAATATTTTTGTGCAGCTATTTCAAATTATACAAATAAATTGAAAATGGTTATACTTGCTGAAAGTTAATTAATCTAAGGAATTAAAATGGTCATATTATGAAGTAAATACAAAAACCCCCTTTTCTATATTTGACTATGACAGGCCGACGGATGTATTATCATAAGTCTATATTTTTATAGACACTTTTGGATTTGTATTCATTCGATTAACGCTATACATTTTACTGTACACACATGTTCAGTTTAATTATCAAAATAATTGTGGAGTCGTTGTATATAACTGTGACAGTTACATTAACCACACTACTAGCTAGTACTCACCTCAACCGTTATTATGGCAATGGAATATAGCAGTATAATGTAATACGTAGTCACTATCAGAATCATGATTGTCAACTGAAATAAACCATAATGTTACTTACATTTATTTAATTTGACTTCTCACATTCAATAGAATTCACATTTAATAGAATAGTCATGCAGCGTGGTCGAAGCATTACAAGCGCTAGAGTAGCTATTGTGATCGTAAACGGTTAGCTGGTTCGCTTGTGTAAGTCACCTAGCACGCAGCGTAGTTGTGTGTGGCTTGGGCTTTACATTAATCGTTCATATTACCTGTGCGCTAAACATTGTATTGCATAAGTTAGAACTGTCGTTAACATTTTTATACGCGCTCATCCATTTATCTATTTTCTTCAGACGATCCTGTTCCACTGTTATATTTATCACATCGTCTTCACGTTGCAAGGAAATATTTTCTTCGGTTGGCTTCGCCGCCGACATGTCATTGTCTATTGACCGCGTGATAGCGTTCAATTGCTCGGAAATTACAAATAATATACAATGCAATATAAAATATTGGTAGATGTAACGAAATTCACAAACAGTTATATTGAACTGTACAAATGTGGCGGCTATTGAGTGTATATCTATATCATCGTGGAGCACACGGGCATAAGCAAACACAAAGATTTTAACACTGCAAAACGTTACCACCATGATTGTGAGACATTTTTGTGCCTTCGACATAATACGGGCATAAATGACGTCACCGAAAATGTGGTAAAACGAATTAAAATTTGATAAAAGTTTATAAAATGATTTGGCATAATATAAAGATGATATCATTACATAGATAGAGAAACCGGTCACCGAAAAGAAATATATACGTTGAGCATTTAACTGAAGTTCGCTGTCGTGTTGAACATAGCACACAAGGTTTAATAAAACGTTAAATATTTCCATAAATACCCAAAAGCAAATAAAAAAACGGGTACATTTTTTTAAACAAAAATAATTTCTAAATACGCACGTTGAATTTTCTATGAATAACAGATATTTTAATGGCGTAAGATTCATAATTACAATATTATGACATAAGAGGTTGCAATAACCTTACGTGTCAACGTGTACTGTGACTAGTATTAAGTGAGACTTGTATTTCTTGAGGGAAACTGTCACCTGCTTGAGTTATTTGCTTTTGATCTAATCCATTAATGGAAGTCGTAGCGTTAAATAAATTATTTGTACAGTAAATATATCAACCCTTTTCTAATAATATACAGGGTGACTTTTGGAGACTTTAGTGTGACCTATTACACCCCCATGTATGTTCAGAGATGTCTGTCTCTTAGGAAAGTTTTCCTTTAGCTACAACGCTTAAGAGTATCGTTTAGCTGCCGGCTTCTGACAAAAATGTCTTGATGAAATACACGCAAAATAGGTGTTAGAGCGTTAACGTTTCCTATATCTTAATCTTAACGAATTAATCTATCGATTTGTCAGATTATAAGGTCAACAGGTTTTGATTTTTTTTTAATTTTGATTAATTTAGTAATTATCACTATTTATAAGTATAAGGAAGATTTTTAGTTAAAAACGTATTTTGAGGGTTGATTATTTCTCAATCTATAAACAATATAAAAAAAAAACTTGGCCACCTGGTTTTTACTTGTGTCTATAACACATAAAAATATCAGCAAAATCAGCTCAGGTTTAGTGGACTAAAAACGTTAACGCATTTTGTCCGAAATTTTTTAGCTAAACTATAGTTTTAAGGTAGCTGCCCTTAGTACGTACCCCTTATCCTTCTTAGTATTGTAAGTTGCTTACTGTTATTATTCAAATCTATTTTATTTATATGGTTTAATGTAATTGTCTTTAGATAAATATTATGCTGATGTGACCGTTTGCAATGTCATTTAATATATTACCTATATAAAAAATCATATATGAAGACGGTTAAATTATTTAGTGCAGGTAATAAAAAACGATAATTCACGTACAAGTCGTTTGCAATAGAAGAATAAATTGCCAACATACATGGTCCAAAATTGATAGACTTTATTCACCTATTATGCATAGATGATAGAACAAATTAATTTAGCTCGTCATCCACTCAGCTCTGAAACGAAGTTATGTTTTAGTTATATATGGTACGGTACTAGGATATTTCTTCAATTGACTTGTGCTATTCCCATAGCTGAATAGTTTAATTCAAAACAAAATAGCGTCTTTTTATAGTCGTAATAACTAATTTTGTGAATGTAATTGAAACCTTATGTTTAAAGTAAAGTTATAATGTGAAATTGGATGGAACCATATAAAAAATATTCAAATCAAAATTACCTCAATAGAGTATCGGTTTTGAAAATTCCATCAATCTGTTAAATATTTTTTCTCTCAACGAACATGTAAAAATAAATGGAAAAGGTAAAGGATAGACTATAAAGGATAAAATCCATCCAAAAGGGTAAACGCTGACGGTGTGAAGATGGTAAACTACTCGTTGAAGTGATGAATACGCGGAACTTTAGTTTGAGCTGCGTTATGTGGGTACTTGGTCTTAGTAGCTTGAAATAGTGTGGTGGTGTGCTTGTTTAGTTCTACGACGTATGTTACGATCTATACTAGAACCGTACTACTCTTACCTATTTCACCCGTCATAACAATTTCAGCTTTCCGTCTTACGTCGCGTTGATCGGTTGCAATCAGGTAAGCTTACACAAATTTGTTCGCCAGTCTCTCACATGAAAAAATTATAAAAACTAAAGATTTCCTTCAAATGCATTTCGACGAATTGTGATAGTTCTTTACTGGGATATATTATAGGCATTGAAATAAGACAAATATATTTCCATATCAATGTTTATTAGTGAAGTGAAAGTGAAGTACTATAAATTTGTGTCGCAGGACAATACATAAATGTCATACAACTTATAATATACTGGTTTATTTTAGGTGCAATAATATATTTTAATTTAAAATCACATTCATAATTCAAAAATTTTTAATAATCTCCAATATTATATATTTTATTCTATGACGCAATAATGCTAAGCGATTTCTAAAGTTGTAAACTGTTAATGGAAAAATAAACCGCGACTTTTTTCCGAACCTGCGATTTTCTTCTTCATATTTTTCTTTCTACAATTTACAACTTTATAATCAGTAATTTGTTACTCTGAAGTATTTACAGTACATTATTAAACTGCAGTGCTATTACAGTGTATGAAGTAAAGAATGCGACTATTGATGGTAACATCGCCATGTTGAGCTCTTGCGAACCGAACACGTGGAGACGCACGGGGCGCGTGCGCACGCATCTGAGCAGATCCTTTGACAGTTTGTAGTACTGCTCATCTGTGAAAAGGATATGTTGAGTTCCTGCTAAACTATAATTATTATTAATAGCCTGTCGAAGTCCACTGTTGGACTGTCTTTGAAGAGGAGATATTACCCATAGACGCCCTGGGTAAACGAGTAAGATTGAATAAACTCTTCGTATTATATAATCTGAAACGTAGTCTCACCATCTGGTTTTATGTAATTTTATTACACAGGGTGGTAAAATACTCAGTGTTAAACCGATATTTAAGCATTTTGTACATCAAAGAAGTAACATTGTACTTTGTATTGTAGTTGTACTTTTATTTTTAGGTATTAAAACAGAGCTGTTATCTTAAACTCACAATGTAATGTTCGGAACAGACTGTGCTACATGTGTGTAGAACGGGTCGAGTGGGATTGGGGGCGGGTCTAGGCGCGTAAGAATGTTTAGTAATAACAATTCAAATTAGTTTTAGTCAAAAATATAAATAATAATAATGATTTTGACCTTCAATTCTAAGTTTTAGTGCAACTACTTTTATTGTCTCTGCATCACACAAAGGTTGTCTAATAGAAAATATTTATGACATTAAGACTGACTTTGCATAGATTAGAGTAGATGTTCATAAAGAATTTTAAATGAAAAAATAATAAGAATAATATAATAATATATGTATATTTTAATGGTTATCATGTGAAGAACGTAAGTACGTACATACCTCCGATTCGCGTTGGGCCTTTTGACACCTTGTATTTAACTTAAATTTGTGCTTTATAAAAGTAGATATTACTTACTTCCCAATGAGTGAATACAGAGTTCGCAAAGCTTCTGTCTCAGCTTATCAGAGTGGTTCTGTACCCGCTGTCCGCTGCGAGATACGATGATCAGCAACATGACGAATTTCATCATCGACCACATGTTGTTAAACAGGGTGTGCGGGGACGGGACACCCTGCGGAAATAAGCTCGAAGCTGCAGTGGGGACTTCACATCACAGCTCTATCGAAGAGACTAAGTTCTGCGGCTATTGCAGTCAGAAAAATTAAACAGTTAACCGATATATCTACTGCCCGAATGCGCATATTTTCGCATATTTTCATAGTATTATATCGTATGGCATTCTATTGTGGGAATCAGCGGCTGATGTGGAATCAATCTTTATATTACAGAAGAGAGCTTTCCGTGCGATCTATAACATGGGTCCAAGCGAGTCATTACGAGTTTTTTTTAAGAAATTGGTATTTCATCATTACCGTATTATATTAATTATTAATTATATTATTAATTATATTTTCTAAATTTTAGAAAATATAATTTTCTTTCGGAAGATCCTTCACATTTTTAGTATCAATAGCGACGTTCACAACATTAATACTAGAAATAAACACAAAACAGTGGTGCCAAAATTTAGATTGAATAAAACGAATAAATAGTTTTTGGACACGGTGTACGCTTCTATAACAAGCTACCGAAAACTGTAACCGATCGTATCGATAAGAAGTTTAAAATCCACGTTAAATCTGTTCTGACAAGGAATGCCTATTACAGGACCAAAGACTATGTTGACGATAGATACGTGAGGCGGTAACTATCTTCTGCACTTGTGGCTTTTGGTTTTCCATAGTGGCTACTAGTTCTATTTTACCGGCTTTTCGTCTTTTCTTTGCGTCTAGAGTCTCGACTTTTAAAAGTACCTGAATAGGCCTAGTTGAAATAAAAATCTTCGACTTGATTTTGCCTTTGAATAACTCTTTACAGATCGAGCCAAAAACAAATTAATACCATTGTCATACGACAAGGATTCTAAAAAAAAATGCGCGTACGCCTTCTTCGTAAATTTTAATGGTGGTTACATTTTATAATCTATATACAGAGTGAATTTTTCAAGTGGACGTAGATGGCCAAATTCGAAACTATAAGGAATATCGAGAAATACTTAAAGGAGTCTCGAGCCCTTTTAATGAAAAGTAAAACTGCATCATTGGATTTTCGAAAAAACAATATTCGTAGCCAGGAACCTGTTGATTTTGGGAAGAAATGACATATGGCATAAATTCGTACGTTAACTATACCTAAAGCTAGTAGGTACTCACCTTAACCGTTATTATTGCAATGGAATACAGTAATATAATGCAATACGTGGTCACTATCAGTATCATGATTGACAACTGAAACCAACCATACAGGGACATTAATTTGGTTTAACTCAACAGATTTTGAAACAATGCTGTTTCATTTCCTAAGGGTGTCATCATTTGCCTAGCTTTTTCCCAACTACATTAGGGTCGTTTTTCAATCTACCCGGTTGCGGCTGAATATATCAGTATTTTACACGGAGCGACTGCCATCTGACCTCCGCCACCCAGTTACTGAGAGATACTACTACTTTAAGGTTAGACTGGTTGACAGACATTTTGGGCTGGTGTGTCAAAAATTGACACCAATCAAAAAACCGACCGCATCAAGCGCTGCTTAACCTCGCAGATCGATAGATCTGTGCGATAGCTATGCAGCTATGAGCTCCTCTCAGGCACATTTTAACTAAATCATTAACTATTGAATGCATATCTAGTCTATTATTACAAACAGATTGCAGTAAAAAATAGATTTATAAAATACCTGTACGCCATACATCGTATTGCATAAGTTAGAACTATCGTTAATATTTTTATATGCTTTCATCCATTTATCTATTTTTTTCAGACGATCCTGATCCACTGTCACACTTAATCCATCGTCTTCATGTTCCATATTTCCTTCAGTTGCTCTCAATAACGACATGCCTTTGTCTATTGACCGCGTGATAACTTGCAATTGTTCAGAAATTACGAATAGTATACAATTCAATGTAAAATATTGGTAAGTGTACCGAAAGTCCGAGACAGATACACTATACACAGCAAGAGTCTGGCTTAACCTTATATTGGTTTCGTCACTATACATCAATCGGAAGTAAGTGAACATAAGGACTTGAACACAGCTAAACGTAACTATCGTAATTGTTAAACGTTTTTGTGCTTTCAACATGATGTGGGCGTAATCCATGTCAGCGAAAATACTGTGAAATGCATCAAAATTACACAGAAGCTGATAAAATGTTTTTGCGTAATATAAAGATATTATCATTATAGAGATAGAAAAACCGCTGATCGAAAAGAAATATATACTTTGTGCGTTTAATTTAAGTTCGCTGTTGTATACCACGTAGGACACAATGTCTATTGACACCACAAATATTTCCATCAATGCCCAAAAGCCTACTGCAATACGAGAACATCTTTTCAAACAAAAATAATTTCTAAATAAGCATACTATATTTTCTATGACCAACAGATATTTTAATGGCGTCAGATTCATGATTTTAGGTTATAACAAAAGCAATAACTTTCCTTCGTCAACGTATACTAAAAGTCTTACACTAAGCGCGACAATTACTTGATTGAAACTATCGACCGTTTCAGTAATTTGTTTCTGCTTTAATCCATTAATGGTCTAGTTAATGAAAAATATATCACCCTTTTTCTGATATTACAGTAGAAATATGCTACGGTACAAAATGATGATGTGGACAAAACCACAATAATCGAGACATTGTTAATTATTTTAGCTGAGCTCGGTTGAAGAACTCATCAGCTTGTGGTGGGTTGTGGTGCAAAATTAATAGCGGCCAGATTAATGTTGTGGGCTTTAACCGGTGGAAATACGAAAAACAATTGTTATTAAGTAGGTACCTATATCTTCTTTATATATAAAACTTTTAATTTTTCTACATATCATCCTGGTCTTGAGTTTATATAAAAATCCCACAGAAAAAAAAACTTTCAGTATTTTCCGGCCAACTTTTCCAATTTTTCTTTCCCTGAACCATATTCTGATTATTACGAACATCAAAAAAGAACTAAATCGATGGAGCCATTCTCAAGTGATGCGCTTACCGACGAACTAGACTTGTTTCTTATTTATTTAGATTCCGGTGTACGTGTGTTTGTAATTCTGCCCCTCCTAAACGGCTTGATCGATTTTGATGAATTTTATTTTTTTGGGGTTTATGATTATTATGAATTTAATACATATTTGTTACATGTTTTCCAGACACCAGTAACTAGTCTATGTAATAGCCACTGTTACGGTTGCGGTTAGTATTAATAATTGCCGGTTATTATTAATAGTTACCAATTCATTTCACACTAACCGTAACATCACCGGTGAGTGTTTCTGACATTAATCAAAAAATATGTTTTATCTGTGTACCATGTCCTACAAAAATAATATTATTTAACTAGCTTCTTCACTACACGTCATAATTAATTATGTGAAGGCTTTTAAAGACTTTGAATAGTGACTTTAACATGCAAGGGGAGGTGCCAGTCATCCTCACCCATTAACTGCCATGTATGTCTTATATGTATAGCTACTTTTAATTTTCGAAGGGAAATATTGTCATAATGAAACGTTTGGACTGGCGATCGCAGGATGTTATTATTAGAACATAATAGGATTCTGTGGCCATTTTTTAGACAATATATTCCACCCAAAAAATAAGGCTATCTTACTAGTCTTTATTTACGTCTTAATAATTATTAATTTTAATATAATATATAATATAATTAATTATTAATAATAATATAATAATTTACAAGCCTTATTATTTCTTTTAGGATAGATTAGGCTTCTAATTTTGAGATTACGGATGTTTTGCTCTCATGTGGCTAACTGATGTACCCTATTTCGGCCAAGAAAGTCCGTGCGCAGTGTGAACACGTCAGGGTACCATCAAAGTTGTATGTCAAGCTGGAAAGCGGTCGGATTTTTAGCTGATCACGTTTGAAGTCCAGTTCTCGCCTCTCAAAGAAACTTAAATTAATTCAATAAGCTGCAATAGAACTCCTGCGGGCAGAATATTTTCTTAAGTTATTTAAAAGGTAAGCGAAATTGTATGTAAAAGTATACCTACAGACTCGTCAGTTTAAACCTTTACCATTTTTATTTTGTTTCAGAGTACGTATGAATCACGATGGAGTCATAAGCCGTTGTCTTGCGCCGCAACCTCGCTGACGCTGCGCTGTCGCGGCTGTTTGCACAGCACTGCACTGCCTGTCATGCGGTAATGGATATTGAAGTGACCGACCAAGCTGTATTTTTGTTACCGATAAAAAAAATAGAGCCGAATCGTAACGTCCCAACTAATGGGACGCCCCGGTTTTTATAACAGATTTATATTATTTATATAACAGTTTGGTTTACTATTATGTTTTATTTATAAATAGTTCATCGTTCCATTTTTTCATCATGAAAAATAAATGACACTCAGGATATAACGATGATTATTTTGTATTACAGGAGAGTGGAAATGCACCGTGAAAAACTTTGGCCATCACTACCTCAGTACATTTTGACCAATTAAAAAATAATAATATTTTTTTAATAGCAACGTAGTAGATTCACACAATAATTTATAACAGAGTAACGGGTAATGCAGAAACACTTATTGACACGAAATGGGATGTACAACTATACATAGATATTTTGTAAGTTGAAATCCATCCTACATCCATAATATCCTTGAACG
This sequence comes from Shargacucullia verbasci, assembly GCA_947562105.1. NCBI lineage: Eukaryota > Metazoa > Arthropoda > Insecta > Lepidoptera > Noctuidae > Shargacucullia > Shargacucullia verbasci. Next base: position 5,277,965 of record OX387289.1, on the reverse strand, counting down.
ATTTGCAACCGATTTATCGACAGTAATTTCTACTTTAAACATAAAATTTGCTTAATTATAGTATAAGTTATACTTTTTGGCACAATTATAAACATTAGTTATCTTAAGCACAATTTCACTTTACAGCAATAACAGATAAGTTGAGCTTTATGTAGCGCAGCGGAGGAATAATGTGCAGGCGGGATAGTACAGATATTAGCGCAATTACATACGGGAGCACGCTCACCGACCGACACGCGGGTAAAGGTACGCGGTCATGTTTTTGTAACAGTTAAAAATCAAATCAATATTTTATAATGTGTCTTACGTTATACAGACACTATACCTTATAGGATTGCATTGATTTGAGAGTAACTCAATAATATTTGGTCTATTTTTTACACGGTATAATAAATAGCATTATTTATATCTTCACGCCTTCGTTACGTAAAGGTTAGATAGCGATGTTTACCTATTGGATAGCCACCTTGTACTAATGCCGTTCACACGCATAACTCCTCTCACGGGGTCCTATTTAGAATTTTGTTACAGAAGAAATTAGCATACTTTGCCTGAGCCGAGAATCGTATCCAGAACCTGATGATCAGCAGTTAAGCTTGCAACCAGAATAATATTAACTACTTCTTTTGTTAAGCTGTACTGTCTGACTGTGTAGATAACGAGTGATGTTACCTAAAACGTGCAGCAAAAAGGAGGAAATTATTCCTCACTTGAAACCTCAACAGTGTAAAAAATTTACATCACTAGTATTGAAATAAATCTACGCGTCAGTAACTTTCAGAATAAGTATACCAAGCAGCAATTCGACACGAAACCTGCATTGCTGAGAAGTGTATATGTACCTTAATGTCACATTAGAGATATTCACCGTGGTGAGCGGCGCACCGCATCGTGTCGAGTCGTCATGCTCTGCAAAGCATGCCGTACAGATGTGTGCAGTCCTTAATAAATAGTGTGCTTAGGAAAAAAAATCATACTTGAAGGCTCTTATCTTGTTACACTCACTCGTTTTATTTTTTACTGCGGGTGTAATTCCACACTGTTATAAATCGAAAGTAGTTGTCTGTTTGTTACCTCATCATAATTAAACTACTAAACCGATCGTTATGAATTTTAACAAAGAGATAGTAAAATCCACCTAAGTTTTCATTGCAACAAAATACTAATTAGATAATAAATACAAAATACATGCAGACGAAGGCAATGGCAAGTAAGTTATAAATAGTTTATACAAGGGCGGATCCAGGGGCGGATCCTGGGCTGGTTCTAGGTCGACCACTGATAATTTTCGAATCGAATAGGAGTCTGTCCCTACTAGACTTCAAACATGTGACCCCCCCTGACTTGAAAGCTGGATCCGCCCTTGAGTTTATAAATACGCTTTAGTTTTGGTGTGGCGAGCCACAATACAAATTTATTTAGATGTATAAAAAAACTGATAACATTTTTTTGGTTTTCGTAATTTAAATGAGTATTTAATGGTTATCCAGGTACCTGTTTTACCTACTCCGCGCGCCGACACTTACTTTGGATCCACACGAAATTTAAAGTGGTTGACAACTTGACTACTTTCCAGGTGAGCCACTCACTAAAGCTCGGTGAGCCGAGTTGAGTATAATGGGTCTAAATATAAAAAAATACATTATCTTTTGGTTTGGATGTATATCTACGAACAAGTTAGTAGATATAATAATAATATCAAGTAACAAAATAACTTTATACAAAATAAAGTATTATATTTTGCGATCGAAATATAACCCGACCAAGTACAGTCAGCATCAAAAATATGCATGCACGTAGCGAAATTCAAACGCTTATTCTTAGAAAGGTATTGGTTAAAATCATAAAATTTTAATGACCATGTATTTTTATGTAGCCGCATAGCCGCAGATACTATGTATGAAATTGGTCAAGATTTCAATCACTATTGCCTCTAAAAGTCGCTTTTGAATTTCGCTACGTGTATACATCTTTTTGATACTGACTGTACATCCAAAATATCCTTGACCTTTGGAACGTATCTGTAGTTAATTGTCTTCTGTCTGTACCTAACGACCGATGGTAACATCTTCAATAATTTGGCACAGTCCTATCTGGAACATTATGTCTTAACATTCTTACAAACAGCTTATATTTCATTAACAAGAATTATTTAGTCACGCTGAACATGCACACGTCCGTAGCTTCACGTACTACGGCGTAGCAGTCAATAAATTGCTACGAACGCGTAGCTACTTACTTCGATACGTAGCCAGTGTATTTTTCATTCATCACTTTTATCGATGATTTAATTACTGAACATTACTATAATAATAGCAATAAAATTGTTTGAACCTATGTTAAAGGGTAAATGACGCTCACGTTCTAGCAATAAACTGTAACATAAATGAAGGTAACGACCCGAGAGATACTAAGTTCGTAAGTTACCTGACTGCCGACTGAAGTTCTGGGCTCGGCAAAAGGTAATACTTATTATATTTTACATTATCCTTAATAGCCTCTCTCACCACATTGAGGCGTTTGTTTTCGGGACCATTTATTTCTGGTCTGTGTTTATTTGCGGTAGTGGCGTATTTGTATTAGCGAGTTCGAATTCATACGAATGTGATATACCAATCCGACACAATAATGGATTCCGACGATTTAAGTTACTTTGGTCTATTAAAACAATAACATAGCATTAGGCCTGTATTCCTCGAAGTGTTAGAAATGTACTTCTGGCACACCCACATTTTGCCGCTGCTGTTATTGAGTCGTATTTACTAGAACGTCAGAATTTTGCCATCCACCGGGCGCAATTACGACTTCAGTGCCACTGTGGATTTTCTTGGAGAAAACTAAATAACACGTTTCCCAACCCGGGAATAGAACCCATGTCTTTACGCTCAGCAGTTGTGCTTACGACATCTAGACATTAGTTTAGTAAATGGAAATTCCACAAAAATATTATATAGTACTATTATATAACGAACTTTATGAGATTTTTATGGTAAATTCATTTAATAGACTATGGCATTACTCACCGTTCGCAATATCCATATTAGTTTCATATAGATAAACAAATATTTGAATCTAAACACTAACAAACAAAATTGAACAAATATTTACAATAAACCATAAAATATTTTTCCTGTTGCGAAAATATGTTTTATATATCCCACGAGAGGAATACCAATACTCGTTAACACCCCTTAGGAATGGTGCTACGTAAATAACACTTCAGTAATCATAATATAGATACTGATATTAATGTACCCTTCAACGGAGACATTACGTAATGAAATGGTATCTAAGATAATCTGTGCGGGTGTATAATACGCGGCAACCAACATTAGTACAATATTGACAGAGGCAATCAGGGCCGCGTCGAGCCGTGACTCGGACAAAGTGCGGTCGAAAGTGGCCAGCCGTTAGCCACCATCCCCACTAATGGAGGGAAAGTGGCCGATTACAATTACGACCCAGTGAGTGGAAAGTTGAGCTTTTATGATATTAACTCAGAGGTCGAAACGTGTTAAACCCGTTTTAATACCCGTTTCTTAACTTTTGCATAGAAGTTTCTAATGGAGGATTTACGAGTTCTCACGTTAAAATAAGTTACGATGTCCTTATTTCATTGTAGGGGCGAGCGCGCTTTTACCTACCTAAATATATCTTAGTGGCAGGGAGATTTATATTATGTGTACGCGCTATACTGGGCTATTTTAATACTGAAATATACACTTCAATTAATGTCTAGTAGAGTAAAGGAAATATTTTTAACGAAGTTTGATATAAAGTGAAAAGGCACCAATTCAGCCACCCCCAAAAGTAAATGGCATTCGTTAATTATCGCACGAATCAAGTACCTCAATAACAATTTACCATCATGCTATTGTAGAGACTGCTCCATGATCATAGTGAAGAGACAACGGCATTATATATCATATACGAACGTCTGAGATCAACCATCGGGCTCCGGCCCTTCAGGCAGTATCACCTCACCTGGTCGGGGGATCTTCACTTTCAATTGAGAAATACCATACCTACTTCTTAAAATATACGTTGCCCCATAATAGGAAAAAATCCTGTATCGTGCCTGCGTAAGCACAAATTTTCATACGAACAAACATCCAGACCCGGCATCATGTGTGAATTCAAAAATGGCATCCGGCATCATGTGTAAATCCGCAACGCGTAGCGTAGCAGTCAATTTCTCAACCATTGCGCCAATCGTTTCGTCACTTCGTTCGGCTATATTACGATAGAAAAATTTAAAATTCAGCTACGAATGTTTAAATCGTATATAGATTTGATTTTTGCACAAACAGGATCCGAACCGTAAAGAAATATTCATGCCGATGTACAGGGAAGCACAAAAGCGTTTATTCTTCACTGCTCCTACACACCTTTAAACGTATATGTATATAATCGCCAACCTCTTAAGTACAGATTACTTTCCTGGCCCGTACCTTTGAAGACACCTTTGATTTTATGGAAGTGGGACGTCATGACTCAAAGAGACGACAATCATTTTACAACTGAACAACTTTCAAATGACTATCGTTCGTAAATGTCAATCTGCTTCAGTAGTCACGATGTATGTGTGTTGTGAATAGGTTTGTCGGCTTGTGTATCGTTTACTTTTGTACAACAGCGATTAATTGATGTTTGAGAAAAGATTTGTCAAAATACTAATAATTTTAAGCATGTGATTATGTAATCTTTTTCATGGCTCGAAAATATTTCGTACTTAAATATCCGAAATATAATTTTGTAACGAGCTATAGATGAAACCGAACAACGTCTAGTGTACTCTAGGGAATCAACTTTGATGCAGTTGTTGATTGGCTAATCATTAGATAATTGAGTGAGAAGTATCTTAGTACCAAATACACATATTTTAAATTTTTCGATCTGGTAATTTTAATTTCCTTTATTTACTAACATAGGCTGGCTCTTTTTTTTATCGGGGCCAACCGGCATCTTGAAATGAATCCAAGTGGCCGGTGGTTAGGACTCTGGAGTCATATTTCTTACGACTCGCATTGTAAGAAGCTTCCTCTATCTGGATAGAGGAAGCTTCTTACAATGCGAGTCGTGTGGAGGAGTACTGCCTTCTGTATTACACCCTCAATCCAGACCCCAACGACAGCCTCTTAAGGTGATGACTGAGTCTTACTTATTATAATTATTACTTATCATATTGAGATGAAAAAGAAATCCGACAGGAAAAACTCAATTAACTAATACATTAATACACTAACTATGACTATTATTCGCATATTGACTTCAAGTTGTTACTGACCCAGACAAAGCCGGGTATCGCACTAGTAGTATCATGAGAATAAGAGTTTCCAACGTCTTTTACCGATCCGTTCGGCTGGAAAATCGCTAATGAGGCCGAACGCAACTCAAAGAGGACATACTCGCCGAACAAATTTGCCTATTTCAACTCAATTCGAATATTTCTTTTATTATAAATGCCTTTTATTCTTTATAAAAGTTAGATATAAATTACTTTAAACACAATATATAGGTATATTTTTTAATAGAACTATAGATTAGCTAAGTTAAAGGTTTCGTTTATTCTATTTGAATGGATTTTAAGATAAGTGACTCGATAGACTCGGTTTCGATTTATTATTAGTACGGGTATAATGTATAAGAAATCTAGATTATTCGATCGGTCTAATATTGGCATTAATCATCATCAATCAATCAATTTTATAAATTTCTGGATACAACCTTTTAATTAATGTTCTAAATTGTTGAAATATAGGTACTGTGATAAAAGCAAATAAAGGGTAAGTACATATGTATATGCACTAGGTACAAGCCACTGTACCTACTTACGGGAAAAAAAAACGTTTGTCTGACCTTATACGTGAGAAGCGGCCTAATTTTCGTACTTTGTGACGATACCTACTGCTCTAAGAGTGAGGCCTAGGAGACTTTAATGGATGAGCCCCATAAAGTCGTTTAAGAACTCACATCCGCAAGTGTCGTAAGAGACGACTTAACGACGCCGGCGAGATGATAAGTCAGGCATTCATAGCCGAGAACATTACAATATGTCTTTATTTTAAAATAAATTAAACCAATTAAAATAATATTTCTTACCGCTGTCGCCCGTTCATAACCTCATTTCAATTTGTCACTCAGAATATACATATAATAATTATAAATAACCATCGCCCGATATAATTTTCTCTTTTAATAAAATTTACATAGGGTTCCGAAGACAATTAAGATATTAAACTGAAGATTAATAACGAATAATTTAAAAAGGTAGACAATGAATAAATGTTCCCTTTTTCTTAATAATTCCTCCGTGCGGAAAATCGCAAAAGGGTTTTAAAGTGCTATGGATAAAGGGGGGGTGGTGCGGATTAAAAGTGGAGGGGGTGCAAGGGGTTGGTGCAAGGGGGTTTGTGGGGGGAGGGGGGTATGCGAGCTCGTTAGCGACAATTTTTCTCAAAGCTCTCTCCAGGGAATTGTCACAATTCCGATTGTGACGAATTACGCCGGGAACAATATGGCGCATTCCTTTTTTGATTAAATGAAATATAACTTAACGACTATTTCAAGAAGGATGAGATCAATCGAGCATCCTTTGACTTTTGCTTATAACGATGGAAATTTAAATGCAATTTTCTCAAGTACTGTTTGTATATTAATTCAATCCCGTATCGGACTACAGCATTTTCTTTATGATGTTAAATTATTTGTAAGTAACATTATGTAAGAAGCTTACAAAAGTTTCATTTCTTTTCAACACAAAATTAGGTAGGTTTATCGTTCTCATCGTATTCCTAAAGCCCTTTTATCTGGAAAAATTCCATTTGTGATCCAATAAATTGGTTTCTGGGATCCATTAAATTAATACGATCATATCGTGAGGGAAGTACGTGAACACGTATGTAGTATGTACTCAAGTTAAACATGTTTTAAATATATTTTCAGCGCGCCGCGTCACTGGCGATTTAATCCGGCGTGATTGTATTAAATGGTAATTTATTTTAGTTCGCCTCGAAGGCGTGCGGCTGTTAATTACAAAACTAATTAAAACTGCCGATTCTGTAATTAATCTCCTCCCGCCGGAGAAGGGGACGTCTGGTAAAAATACCTATCTATATGGTACAGCTTATAACATTATCGATGTCCTAGTACCTGCACAAGGTTTCACAGGAAAAATATGGTATAAACATACAGCCCCAGGTAAAAAAAAACTACTGCTCTCTATCTGTGGGTGTCATTGACTGTGTCATTGCGATTCATCGTGATTTCCGCCTTTGTGCTTAGAACAACATACTGCGACGATTATATGGCCATAATATTATGACCGTTTATTAACTACAATGAAGGCACATAAACATCCACAAATCTCATCAAACATTGACAAGGTTGAAGGATGTTTAACAGTGGGTGTTTAAGCCCTGATATATTAATAGGGACTGCTTGCTACCCAAAAACATGCCTTATAGTCAATGGAAATACAATACATATTTACTATCAAATACAGTTGGACTACAAATTCAAACTCACTTCAGCTCGTTATATCGAAATTGCCAATTAAATTTCGGAAACGCAAAGCGAAGCACTTGAATATTTCAAATAACAATATCGATATAAAAGCTCTTAACTAATAACACAATAGGGTTTTAATATAATAAAATACAGTGAGTGCCGGATAAAAGGCATAAAAGACGACAAATTGATTGAAAGTTGCTACTGCGAGCGGCACCGCACTCCCAGGGTTGACACGGCAATCAACTATCGTTACTGATTGAAAATACATATTACCGTAGAATGCTGCAACTTTGCCTGGACTCTTAAATTTGCCTAGGTATAACTCATCATGACTTAATATATCAAATTGCATATATAATGCTAAATAATTTAGGAACTAAGATAAATATTTCATTAGTAGTTAAGTTAAGAATACACAAACATACATGTCACATACACACACAACCAGACCCGAAACAACTATCTGTAGATCATACAAATATTTGTTCCGTGCGGGGATCGAACCCGCGACACTTAGCGCAGAAAGCTAATCGCTTAACCACTGCGCCCATCGTGTCGTCGAATCGTTTGTACTACTTTACAGGATTAGTACAGGCAAAATTAAGAGTACAAGCAAAGTTACAGCATTCTACGGTACGTTAATGTTTTGGGGAATAATTCAGCCTCAATAGGCTGTCCGTGCTCAGGACTGGGTCAATACCCACTGAGCACTGTCCTGAGCACGGACTTGTTCTCAGAATGAAAATGGTTTAGTCTTTAATCACAACGCTGGCCTGGTACAGGTTCATAAAACACCATCGAAAACTTTTCAAACTTACTCAGACATGCGGGTTTCGATGTTTTCTTCACCGTTATCACAAGGATCATTAAATGCTATATACGAAAATTCGAGGTTCGGCCCGGCAGGCTAATAAATAATGTAGTAATCGGTTTGCGACAGGCGTAGATTGCGCGATATTTTCCGTCAAATGTAATTTTTGTGTCATATATTCACAGAAAACAGTGAGACTGCTGTCGCGTGGCTGTCGTTTTTTTTTACATAATTAGGCTGCAGGTTTGAACTCAGACCCTCCCGCATAAAATACCGTCATATACTGCTTTAAGACTCTTGGTTTTATGTTTAAACTGTGGTTCCATGCTTTACAAGTTCAGAGCTTTGATCTATTTAGATGTCAGAAACCGTCAGCCTCCATAGCTCAGGGGTTAGAGCACTGGTCTTGTAAACCAGGGGTCGAGAGTTCAAATCTCTCTGGAGGCAAGTTAGAGACTGACTTTTTGGAATATTGTAGGTATATGACTTTATTTTTTTCATTTTAATCAAGTTAAAATTTATCTAAAATCGCACATTATACGATAAAAGTAGAAAGTTTGTAATTAATAAAACTTATTTCCTTTAATTGAGTCCTAAAGTTTTCAGAACGCTCCAGTTGGGACTTTATCTTTGTCCTTAATTTAAGTTACAATGCTTCTAGATGAGCCAGATAATAATTTATTTATTAATTCTTAAGTAGGAGATTGTCACCCATGACATTGAAAATGGTGGAACTGATTTAGATGAATTTTAGTTTAAGTAGTGGAATTTCTCTTAAATTGCCAATTTAAGTAATTTTTGCGTCAGAAACGTTTGAAATTTCAATGAGGGTAAAAGATCTCGCACTCGTAGCAGTGTACAGGGCTAGTGAATTTATTATAAACCAAAAATAGTACCACCTATAAAACCCTAGAATTATAATATGTGACAAAACAAGTAAGAATGAATAATAATATCAAAGTTTTTTCTGGTTTTCAAAACTAATGAAAATGATACTAATATTTTATTTCATTTTAACATTCCTATAACGTTCGCGCCATCTGTATCTGCGTATATTTTAAGCCTACCCACATTTTTTTACATTTTTATTAATGCTAACTTGTCTTTCCGGTGCACGATACAATCGTTCTCCTCGGTCAGTCGTTGTTTGGCAGTCGTAAAGGTTGGGTTTACCCTGGATCCTGCTGCACGGTCTTACCTATTACCGCGTACCGCACCGTTTTCGATTAGGTGTCGAAATCGCCAAGTCTTCCACATGGTTCTACCGCGCCGCGTTTACATATCTGTGCAGTGTTATTTAGTGAATCTGTACCATCAAGAGGAGGCAGACAAGGATACTATCAGAACGAGCGAGAGGAAATCTGCCTAAAAGGTCAGTCACATTATTGTCTCGTCCGTTTTTACAGGTGTCGTATTTTACTACTGAATACTCAAACCACTATTATTTTTCGTGCTTCGTTTTCACTATTTTGACTGTCGTGTTGATACAATATTATCTGACTGTGTAAATACTTCTGGAAAATTAGTTTAGCTTAATTTATTAGTGTAGTTATTTAGAATACTGTAGTCATTTTTTCTTTTTCTGTCTTGTCAACATGAGCTCTCACATTGCCCATGCCGTGGTGGAGAGATTAGCCACTCAAAAATGGTGTTAGTGAGGCTGACTGCCCAGGGTATGGTCACTCGCGGAGGCTTTTTCCTTACACCCATTGTAGAAACTGAAAATGATTGTAATTATACTAAAAATAAATAAAAGTCAAAGGCAAATAATAAATATAATTTCAGCTTTTTAAATAAAACATTGCAACTTTGACAGAACGCTTTCTCCTGTACCGTAGATACGTTTAGAAACTCGAATCTCACTTAGACGTTCACCTGAAACAACTATCTGTATGTCATATCTACATTTATCTATTCCGTGGGGGTATCGAATCAACGACACTTCAAACAATCACTTAGATTTTGCACCAACTGCGCGATCAAAGCTTAGATGATACTAAAGTACCAATACATACAAGTCCTCTGTGACAACCCTGTGCACACCGCAGCGCGGTCTGCGGATCTAATTACGGCCTCATCTTGATTGTGACTGGAGCTAGGAGTAGCAGCTGAATTGTAGAGCATAGGCCTTAGCGACCAAATGTCTAAGGTTAATGGATGGCTCGGTTGGCGCAGTGGTTGAACGATTGACTGCTATGCTGCGTGTAGCAGGTTCGAGTCTCGCACGGAATAAATACTTCTATGACCTTCAGATAGTTGTTTCGGGTTTAGGTACTTGTGTATGTGAATATTTGTGTTTGTAAAGGAACCTACGGTACAGGTATTCTTCTTAGTATGCATTTTTTTAATATTCATAGGAATATTCGAATCGTAGGAGTATGAATTTAACCCGTCAGGGACGTAAAGTAGACACAATAGAAAAACCAATTGAATGCGAGATCGGCGACCGTCCATACGTTATTGAATCAAATAAGTCTCATGCGGGTTGGTCAATAACTTGGTTATCAGCGGCTTGCATGGCAATAGATATATAATTACAGTGTAGTTATGTTGATCAAAGTTATCATGCATCATAATAAGTATAGGGATGAAGCGAAGTTAAGACTTAATAGAACTTGGAAACTGTTCAAACTTTGTGAAAATACGTTTTCCAATGAATAGAAAGTGAAAATGTTCGCAATAACCAGGTACATCCTTAAGCAAAAAGAAAAAAACACTGAATAAACAGATATAAATGTGAGGCTATCTAAAATTGTTTAATTACAACTGACAAAGTCGTAGTTTTACAGAATTGGGTCTAAATTAATTTAGTTACGAGACAGAGATTGATCGCGCTCGATGCCTTCATTATTTCAGGATTGACAATCCCAGCTTGTCTTATCTGTTCATTTTACAATGTTCCTTTTGAAAGAAACTTTAATTAAATAAACTATCAGGTTTTAATTTTTTTTTATATGAATTAGTTTCTTTTTCAAATTTAAGTGAAATCTCGATTGTAAATGTACACAGGGCATGCTATTCGACAAAATAACAAAAACATAGCATCACGCCTGTATTCTCTGAAGAGGTGGGCAGAGGTGTACTATGTATTGTACACCCACAGTTCGCAGAAGCCGTTATTGAGTCCCATGTAATAGCCTATTGCCATCTACCAGGCACAGTTCCAGACTCCGTGCTGCTATTGAGAATTTCCATAAAGTAAAACCCAATAACACTTTGCCCAACCTGGAAATCGAACCCAGGACCTCACGCTCAACAGTCACTTGATAAAATGTAGTTTTCAAATAAATATGTGACACTACTCGTTCAATTAACTTTTCAAAAACCATTTACGAATATATTTTACTATAATATTCATATACACTTTAATGTACCCATCAATAAAGGACTTAATGCACATGAAAACGCTATGATTGTACACTAAATAGACACTGATATGTGTGGCTCATACAGAACGATGACATCAGCTGAAGTTCTGCTAATATTGTTAAGTCAAAGGAGCGTAAAGATAAGAGCCAAACATTATAGTATTATAGCCATATCTCACACACGAGCAGTATAAGCCCTCGAGATCGGTGTAAGTTTCCAAACCTGTGATTAATAGCACACACAAGACGGGATAATCTGCTATTATTTACCTGCCTAAAGCTAACGTATCTCCTTACCAACTACTGGAAAATGTACGTCGAAATTCTACAACATTTTTCACTAAATATGATGTACATTTAAAACAAAACAATTTGTAACGCCGGGCGGCTTGTTGAAAGGATAATTTGAGTTAGTTTATAGAAAAGATGTGTCCCAAAATTTAAGTATAGAAAATAACTCAATTATTCATATTTTATTTTCCACTCAGTTCGATGATATCCAAGCACCCTGATCGTAATTCTTCACAAAGTCGTCGACAGCAATTCAAGTTGGTATATTCGAAATAGTAATATGACATTTATGTTAATACTGAATCCAAATAATTCCGTTTGTATGATAAGGTAATGGACTCAGTGGGTGCCGTATTTGGGATGTGTTATCAAACCGACCCAAAAGTTCGGCTGGGTCTGCCCTCGCTGATAATACCTACTTGGAAGGACCGTTTTCCATCAGACCGGATTTCGGGAATAAAATTTACATACAAACGTGTTATACGGTAATATACTGAACTTCGTTTTGAACTATATCAACTGCGCGCAGCTTTTGTAATACACTTTTGTTTATTTGCTTTTTATTTTGATTCGGGAACTGAACAAAACCTGCGTCCTACCTGTAATACTACTAGCCCTACTTGTAATACTATGTTATAGGTACATGATTTTAAACCTACTTAGTTAATTTTAATAAAATATTTTTATATCGTAAATATAATAAATTTATGAATTTTATATTTCTAGAGCCAGATTTCAAATATACCTAACAAATGTTTCATGCTTCTTGTTTTGTCACAAATCAAAACCAATTTATATATCTATCTAACCTAATTCGCAATACGAACTATGTTAAAATACAATAAAACTTTATCCGGAATATTCGGACGAATATTCTTATAGTGCGTGCTAGTGTGGGCAAGTGTGGGCAATTTACTTACATTTTTGTGTGGCCGCCATATGTTGCGAGTGGCCCGGCTCTTAATTGCCTCTGTCGGAACCCTTGCGGCTTGTAGATTGCGCTGCGGTGAAATAATTCACAGAGCAACTTCTGTGTGAATTAGTTCTGCCTATGCGCTGCGATATTGACTTAGCGCGGATGAGTTTAACGTGAAGTGTGGCAAGTTTTGGATTTAAATTTTGTAATATAAGGACTAGCTTGGTAATGTTTATTGTTTTATGCAAATAGTAGTAGAAATAATGGGATCTACTTGTTTTAATGTTACTTATGTATGTTTGTTGTAAGCTTAGTGAATGAAAAACGTTCTAAGGCACGACTATGCAACATTTTATCACCAATGATCAATTAGATTCGGTTTGTACAACTTACTATAAATATGACTCATCACCACTTTAAGGTAGGTGTCAGTAAAATGTCCCTTTGTAAACTGTGTCCTGGATAAAATGTCTCTTTCTTTTGATTCTTTTTTAGGATCAGCCCTGGAAATTCCATGGCAGCTTTTCTCTTCCATTTTTTGCATCTGCGTGCATTCACACTATCGGGAATACAAATCTGGCGCATGCCTTCATATTATCCCTTTCTATATCTACTGATCGCATCCGGGTTATGGTAGTTGAATTATTACTTAAGATCCTCATAGCCGGATAGTAACACATCTCTGTGAATAACCTTGTAAGGATCAGCCCCACCGGTAATGCTTGTAAGCGGATAACTGACTAATTGATTCCCGTCGGTTAAGATGAACACTGCCTTGATCCGAGATTAATTGTTATCATATATACGAGACCTTCCCTCCTTGCTATAGTTAATATATGATGAAGTGGAGATCAATCATTCAGTTTTAATTTCCAATATTTTTAATTTTGTTATATACTTATTTCTACACGCCAGGAAACGTAAATGTTATAAAGAAACGCGAGCAAAAAACACTACACATTTCTTAAAATCTCTTCGGCTGGAGGCCCTTCTGGTTTCACAATTAGCCCGGATAAGCATTGAATGGTCCCTGAGCTAAAAAAATAATAAAAATCTCTTCCCGTAAACTGAAAATATACATGACAAACACGTAGAGACAGTGTTTAAAACATATTGGACAACTCTTAAAGATTTATAACTTTAAACTAAAGCAATTAGTAACTACAAAACTGTTAGTGTTAATAGCTATTGTTTGCTAGACACCTAGTATAGCTTATATCTTATCGTCCTGATGGTGTCACAGATTATATAAGAGAGCATGTCAAGTTAGCGTAGGCTAATTTCGAAGTCTATGATGTCAAGGGCACGGACAGTATTAGCCTGTGGCTATGGTACACATACAGCGTACAACATTTTGTTGGGTAATGACGTATGACGGTCTTTTTTTATTTAATACTATCTTCCGCCCGCCGCTTCGCCCGCATTGTTTACGAACCAGTACATATTTTCAGATCATACATAGCGCCATCTAGCATCCTAAAGTAATTGTGACTGTCGAAAGTTATTGTTCTTTCCGTCGGGAACAGTACTTTTTTCTGGATGAAAGGTACCCTATGTCCTATTCTGTACCCCTAACAAGGTAAATACAAAATTTCATGATGATTGGTTTAGTGGTTTAGGCGTAAAAAGGTAACAAACTTACTTTCGCATTTATAATATTAGAATATTTAGGATGGCAACTAACCGATGACGACTATTCTGCCAGTGTCGAGTGGGGACGGCGATGGGGAAAGTATGACAGTCGTAATCTGGATCGATTCAATTTTAACATCTTAATAATGTAGTTTGCGCAGAAAGCTTTAAAAATCACTGCGCTAGACCGTTGGAACTACGCAATAGTCATTTTTGAAATGTCAAAATTGAACCGACTGATTTGTGTTTCTTAGTAGCCGTTTGCTAATCGTAATGATTTTGAAACTACTAATAAATAATTGACCATGTTAGAACATTATTATTTGTAATGAACCCAATACAGGGTAGTTAGCTATCATTCCTTGATACGTTTATTATTACTAAAAGTCGATTATATGACATACCCATTTACCTGGTCTTTTTTCTTTCACCTCTTTAGTAATAATGCTGGGTACCATACGGGGATGTCGGTCGCCATTTGTTTTCTTTTTTATGCGGGGACCTGCTCAAGGGTAGCACAATAACCTGTTGGATTTTAAGATTGCAATCTTGTGTACCTAAGGACAGATTCAGAATCTTACTAGTAATATTGTATTCTGTATGAGTCAGGGGTATAGAACTTTTTGTTCAAGTTTTTCCTTCAGGATAAAAACCTCAACACGAAAGCCCCTTTGGCCCGTTTTGATTACATTTTTCTACAAAAATTATTAGAGTACCACTAAAATTATGTAATCCAGTTTTGGGAGGTTAGCTGTAGTTATAACAGCTAAATAACTTTTATTCGCCCATCAAAAATTGGGTCTATGTGTAATTTATGTATGTGATATGTATTCTGTCTGCCTTGTTGAACACCATTATATCATTGCAACCTATCATTACCCATGTTACTTCGCTACTACTGCGCCTATTTCTATTTGTAAACCGTTGCAATGAGAGCTTTCTAGTTTCCTACCTATCTGCTATTCCACTGGCTCGCCCATCGCATGTGGTTGCAGTTTCTCCTGAGTGGCCGCTAATTACGTGCTCACCCTTGCGTACAAATTCCAGGGATTCCGGCTACGGGAAGATTCAAGGCGTCGAAGATGTTCTCATCTTCAAGTTATTGCTGATGATTGAGAGGCGTGACGTGTTAATGAGCATATCCGTAGCACCTGCCTGACCATCTCACCGAGCTTCTCGCATACTCCATATAACAGAAGTCCTGGCCCAAAAGTATGTAATCCTTTTTATTACACTAGGTACTTAATGTTCTGTGATTGAAACTGCAATGTTTAGGTAACGAACTCGCGACTTAACCGTGCTCTATTCGTTATTTATAAACTTGACTTTGACTTATATATAGTATACACGGTAGTGGTTTAAAACGGAGCAGTGAGGGTTGTTACTTTTATGATTGCAGTTCGAGGAACATGTTCGGAGGCAATGATTCATTTGTTTATGTATTTAAACAAACTTTGTCCCATTCTTGGAATAATTCCTGTATCGTGGGTGCGTTTCAAACACAAATATTCACATGCACAAACACCCAAACTTGTAACAACTAGCTGATATTCACAGTCTACGAGGCAGTGTTACTTTTATACTGATTCTTGGGAGTACTACATGTGAGGTCGAAGTTTTCGACTTTTCTAAGATTTCTAGCTAGTTCGTAACTGGTTTCCACCAGCGGCTTCGCCCGAGTGATTTACGAACCCGTTCATTTTTCCATGATAAAAAGTAGCCTATGTGCTATTCCAGACTATAATCTATGTGCCAAATTTCATACAGATCCGTTCAGCCGTTCTAGCGTGACTGAGTAATAAATATCCATCCATCATCACAAACTTTCACATTTATAATACTAGTTTCCGCCCGCGGCTTCGCCCGCGTGTTTTACGAACACGTATATTTTCTGGGATAAAAAGTAGCCTATGTGCTAATTTATCTCTGTGCCCAATTTCATCCAGAACCGTTCAGTAGTTTTTGCGTGAAAGAGTAACAAACATCCATCCTATCTCCATCCATATCTATCTATCCATCCATCCTTACAAACTTTCACATTTATAATATTAAGTAGGATAGGATAGGATTAGTAACGAGATCAATACATTGTTATTCCAAAATGATTCTTTAGATATAAGTATATTCCAAAAACATGGACAGTTCAGTTTTCCTATAGATCTAACAGCTATCCTTACTGAGCCGTTTTGTACACCACACGAGCGCTGTCTGGAGCCCTAACTGTCACTCATCGCTACAGTAACGGACATCTTTAGGTAATCTACAAGTCTGACGTTCTTACTTTCTTATTTATTGTGTGCTCCTATTCGCTTTATACTGGTTAAATTTCACCTTCAGTCACCTCTCAACATCATAGCAAAAGCTTATTGTAATTCTGTATATATTTTTATTGATTTTGTTTTTTTTTTATAATGGCAAGTCAGACTACTTATTTCAAATATTTGAGTTAGAATATGGAGTGATAACTGTTACTCTAAATGGAATCTAGAAAGAAATTCTACGAATAGAATCTTTTTGAATCAAGCCAATTTACTAAATGTGTTTTTGTAAAAACAGATGTCAAGTTATTTTCGGTTTAAGGCAAACTTAAAGGAAAATAAGTAGACATTTTAACTTGTCACATCTTTTTATTGAAAATGTCGGGAAAATAGGCAGAGTAAAGAAAAACATCTTAATATAAATAGACAATATTATTGTATAAATTTTTGTATACATATTAATATGTATAACCGAATTAACTATATTATTATTACACTGACTAGATATTTTTCACTAAACAATTTGGCAGCTTCGTTTCTCAACTTCCTGAATCTTGTGAACAACCTGCTGACAAAGAAAAACATTTTGTAATAA
Source organism: Shargacucullia verbasci (assembly GCA_947562105.1). Classification (NCBI taxonomy): domain Eukaryota; kingdom Metazoa; phylum Arthropoda; class Insecta; order Lepidoptera; family Noctuidae; genus Shargacucullia; species Shargacucullia verbasci. The sequence goes on along the minus strand of OX387289.1, from coordinate 5,260,582 downwards.
TCATGATCCTACGTATTCATAAGTACAAGCATGCCTCACAAAACCGAAGCGACATCGTACTAACAACTGCCGCGTGGGGGAGAACGTGTTGGTGATGTGCAATCCGAGGTTACCCGGTACTTAAAGTACCTTAGGTCTTCCGGTGAAACCGATCTCGCCCGGACGAGGGGGCGTCGAGGTCGCAACCACTGCATGACTCAATACGTCGTAACCTCCGCTTACCATTATTTGCAGAAAGCCTCGGAGGTGGCGAGCGCTCACAGGGAAACAAACGAGCGGTCTCCGGGAAGACAGTAACACTGACATGACAGTGACACGTTTCGGCATGCACTGCACAGCGAGGGAGATCATTAGATACCGAAGTGAAACACCGTGATGAGTTTATCTGGTAAAAGTCCGACACCTCTCCATCTTATACTCCAAGCGGTGGATAGTCCGTGAGCAATTGTCACCACATAATACAATATTGACCCGGGTATGTCTTAAAACTGCGGCCAGACACCGGAGGACGGGCAGCAGCGTCCTCTCACTAATCGGTGAGCCAGTGCGATCCCCAAGCCGCCTGCCAAGCGTGGGGATTATGGCAAACCCCCCCTTGAGGGAGGCCTTCGTTCAGCAGTGGACGTCTTCTGGCTGATGATGATGATGATGATAATGAATACAATATTTCTTAGTTTTAAGACCGCTTATCATCGACAAAATCCTAATGCTAAAAGATATTTAAAACTTGTCGATGAATCAGAGAACATTAGTCATTCAAATTACAATTCTTACCGTGGTCCTGGCAATAATGTCGTCGGCGTCTCCGACGCCGTTGTGCGTCGCATGCGTCCACGCACGTTTCTTCTGCATGACATAAAATATGGAATAATTAATTATAATGAAATGTCATAGCAGGTAAATTAATTCACAACTTTAGGCCCCGATCCGACTAGCATCTGTTGAGTCTACGCAACACGAGCACTGCGTTCTGGTCAAACGTTAGAAGACCGCGCACGCCCAACAGACACTAGTCGGACCGCGGCCTAACAGCGATGAATAGAAAAGAGTCTAACATTTTTTTCAGGCGTATAGTATGTGCACATAATATTAAAGTCTGGTTTAAGGTCAGTTCCACCTGAACTATAAGTGCGTGAATTCATGTCTAAACTTACTGCTAATATTAATTACTCATAAAAAAAATATAACTTACCGTCGCAGCATGGGGGAAGCTGTGGCGGCGCAGCTTCATCGTCGTGCCGTGCGAGTGCACGTAGCTGGAGAGTGTAAGCGCGCGCGCCGCCACCCGCAACAGCCGGCGCGCCGCCCGCGAATGTAGCGTATGGACTTATCTCGTAGACATCTGATAACATAATTTTCTTAACTCGTATTTGGATGAGTCAAAACAAATGGCACAGCCGTACCCTTTATACACTACAAAAGTATAAATACTCGTTCATATAACAGATAATTTTATTAAAGTTTTTGCAGTGGACCTATAGACCGTACACCAATACTCCATTTTCAGTACCTTTGAATGGCTACGACGTAGCATATGTGCTACGAGACCGCTACGTGCCGTAGCAAATCAGTTCAACAGAATTAACCATTTTCTATGCGGTGAGTCTTCTTAATTACCGATTTTCAGTAGAGATTTGATATTATTTATGATTCAGTAGAGTAATTTTAATTAATGACACCTGTTCTCTCGTCCTTCGCTTTATCCCAACAATATTATATAATTGTAATTATTATACTATGTACCTTCCTATATTATAAAGTTTTAAGCAATGTGATATTTGAGCCCATTCCAGCTTTTATGAAATTGGAACTCTGAGTATTAAATATTATAAATCCCTCGAGTGAGCGTCCTGAAAGCTAGTAAAAGGCTTTCGACATATACAAATTCTTAGTAGCCGTTAACCTTAAAAGAAAATTCTATTAAATATGACGTGGAGTGTTGAACTGTGAAAAGTTCTGATATGTATAAAATACGAATAAACGTAGTATTTGCTGGTACCGAATGTGGTCTTTGGATGGCACAAATAAAGTTAAATTATTTTGAGAACAACAAAAGATACATTAACAGAAGCTACAATGCACCAAGATTGGGTAAGCTGGAATTTATAAGTTCCGTTTTCTTTCAGAACGTCTCGTTCCGGAACTTCGACGCGTTTGAATCCTGTTTGGCGCGTTCTATAGAAAACTGGAAACAAAGTTCACTACTACTTCCGAATCGTATTTGCCTCGCCTCATGTGTGACGTGTGTGAGTGAGATGAAAGTACGGTTGCAGCTCTGGAACACGGTTTTACGGAATATTTTTAGAATGAGACACAAACACGTACGTAAAAACCGTCACAGTTGAGTAGACTTTTCCAGTTTTGTAGTACTTAAGGAACATTCTGATTCCGTTGTCCGACCATCGGTTGTCGGTCAGATCACCACAAAGTTTCGAAAGTTTGCTTTAGATACACTGCCTGCTTCCGACCCAAGATTACAATCAAAGAGTGTGGCATGATCGCAAAAGCTATATATACTATGAGTATTTGAACTTCAGACCTCCCTAGAGAGTATGTGTGTAGTGAAAGAAATTCATATAACCTGGTGGATCCGGTGGCAGCTTCGTTGTTTGATGCTGTGGGGCCCTATACGTCCCACATGGAGGTTTTTCAGAACTCGTCGATACTCGGGGTACGGCACCATCAGTCCTGTATTGATAAAGATATGAAAAGCTGCTGGATTCGTAAATAGGGAAAGAGAGATTGCCTATTTATTAGGTACAAACAATATTACACAAGCATAGAAAACTTAAAATATATAATTTTTGATTTCGTGATGATTTTATAATTCTTTCAATGTTTTCCGTCTGACTGAATTTCAGAAATGGAAAGACAAGAAAGGACTTAATACCTTCCTATTTGCTTTATTTATTTATTTTTTACGAATAGCGTGCCTATTTTCCATTGTAAGTTTTCAGTATAGAAATAGATATTGAGGATGCATTACGAAGTACGTTTAACAAACGGTATCCAGGTCACGTTTTGTTCGAATTCAACCGTTTATGAATATACCTAGTGAATATTCATACAATGTAGGTTGAATTTATTACAAGTTGATCGTAAAACACGTTTACGGCCATGCCTGTTGACTCTTTAACTACTGTACATTATTTTACGGGTCGTATATTTCCAGTGTTGCCATTGTTTTGCTAAGGTTTGATAATTGCTGTGCAGTTAGTGCAACAAGAAGGACCATTCAGCCGTAGTCCTGCATTGAGGTAGCGCATTCTTTTTATTCTTTCTCGTATGAAATGTTTCATATTTTATTTTTAACTGTACGCTATATGTATGTTACTATGCAAAATTAAGTGTATGCTCCAAAACGGGTTTTTAGGTCATTAATTAAACTTTGACTGAAAGCGAATATTCAAACAAACAAAAAGCCCATGATCAATCTTGATCAAATGTCTGTCTCAATTGTTAAAGTTACGTGGTACTTGGCAACGTTCCAACAAAGTTACAAAACATTAAAATGTAAAGTTGACTTAGCAATAATACCCCGTGTACCAAATATTGACGTCACATAACGAAATTCAAACAGCCATTGTTCTAGGTGAACCACAAAAAGCGAAACGATGTGACGCGAATTATCGACAGTGTCGTAGATAAGTGTTGACTAATTCAAATGTTTATGGCTTATATCTAAAGCTAAATCACACTACGACACAACACCGACTTAAATTTATGTAAAGTCACAAAATTGCTAATGTGGTTGGTAAATTCTTTTCGTATTTTTTTATTTTTTTAAATAGGGACAGTAATTCTAGTAATTAATGGTAGTAATTAATTAAACTTCCATTTTTGGTAATAATAAAGGCATCAGCTTAATGAAATTAATTAAAACCTTATACATAAGGCACTAAATATGTTTGAGTATTTGCTCTTTTCGATATTTTTTTCTAAAACAGAATATGCTGAGCTATGTGTGCCGGCAAAGCATATTCTGTACAGGTTTTTTTTTACATTATTCTATCGCTTCGAAATAATTATATATTTTTGTTCAACTAGGACGATGGAGAACGAGCGCGAATCAATGGCGCGTTAATAATTTTCATGTAAAACCTGACGCAAAACGAATCACTCGTGTCAAAGGAACGTACAAACGTCATATCATACGTCGACTCTTGAAGACTGGGGTGTCGACTGCCGAGTGAAAAGGGTCGAGGGAGCGACAGCGCTTATGTCAGCACTTTGTCACGCACAGATCGCTAACGTTAGCGATCTACCTTTATTTCTATCGATCATATTTTTGTGAACTCGGCTTTATAATTTGCAGAGCCTAGACTTTAATTACGCTGTATTCAGGCTCCTTCAGTAGCAGGTATCTTCAGTATTCGTTTTTAAAAATATTTGTGTCGACTGATTTTCAGCTTTCAACTTTCTACTTTAACAGAACTATTCCAAATTAATTTCACCGTCCTAATTTCTTTATATTATTTAAATCTAAAATAACATGTATTCTTATCTTCGATACAACATCGATGCAGTTCAAACAGTCTTATATGTAGATTCTTACCTCTTTCTTCGTAACAAGATGGCCAGTATAGTAAGAGCTGCCAGGGACAGTGCAGCACACAGTGCTAGCAACAGCGCCAGTTCTCCAGCTGTTGCTGGGAATGGGGCGTCCACCTCTTCAGCTAAGTGGCCGTCAGCCGCTTGCGTAGCGAATTCGTACACTTCACGAGTCCAGCCAGCTTCGTTGGACGCGCGTGCTGCGACTCGATAACGGGAACCCGGGGATAAACCTTAGAAAATGTTGTCCATGGTTGTGGTTAAAAGGTAGGCACCCCTTTTAAATTTAGAACTTGTTCTATATATAGATATGTATGGAAGCAAGTATCTAAACAAAAACTTGTAAACGAAACAAAATTTATTAACATCTGAAACGTTTTATGAATCTAATTAGGTGTGTCTCGATTCAGCAGAACTCAAATAATCGAATTAACTTAAGCAACAATTTATAATTGACTTACCGCCCAATATAACTTCTCCACCAACAGGTACGTCTCTCGCACCGGCCACACCAGAGCCCGCCCACTCCAGCTTCAAGGCCACCGGCCCACAACCTCCATCAGTCCACGCACTGGTGTCGAACTTCGCATGAGTAGCATTAGCTCTGATCCACCTAGCGTCAGGAGGGGCAGTAGGTGGACCACCAGAAGTCCTGACGGCCAGTTCGGAACCCGGGGCCCCACCAGCAGAACCATAAGCTCGGTATGCGGAACCACAGCGTAGTCCTGTTAGAGTAACTGGACCGGGACTAGCCAACTGTATTCGCCATTCGCCCTAAAACCATCTTTAAATATAATAGGCTGGCACGATCTTAAAGGATGCTACAACAAAAATAAATGTACAAAATTAAAGAATCGTGAAAGGTATCAATTACGTCTGCGTTACAAAAACCATCTGCAAGGCGCTCAACAATGATGTTGTTTGTATGCATTTAATAACACATTTTGACAGAAATAAATGTTTACTGCTAAATGTTTTCAGAATAAGTTAAAAGGCGTTGTAAGTTTTGCTCCCAAATGTCGTAACAATTTCCTTTGTTCTCAACATACCTCTGGTGAAGACAATCTCCAATGCAAGCTATACGTTTTAGGGATGGCATGTCCAGGTGCTTTTGGAGCTGGTCTGAGTTCAAGCTCCAGTTCTCTCGACCTTGCTTCCAGCAGCGTCAACCCTGGAGGCGCGGGTGGTCGAAGAACTATCACTCGCCATGTCGCTGAGTCCGATCCGTGAGGATTCTCCGCCACGCATGTGTAGTTGTCAGCGTGGGATAGCTCTAGACCTGTTACCACAATTTAGATTTTGATTTCTCCTAGATTTAAATTCTTCATTATCATCTGGTTAGTTTGTTTTGTTGTGTTGTTAGTTTGTTAAGATTCATCTGATTACCTCTTATAAGCAGCGCGTCTCCGTCGAGGTGGAAGGGTGGTCGTGGGTGCAGTGGAGTGCCGCCCCGCAGCCAGCGCTTGGCCGGGGGTGGAGCGCCGCCGACCACGCAGCGCAGAGACACCGATCCGCCAGCTGCGCCCAGCGACACGCCACCGAATGACGAAATCCGGGCCGGGGCTATATCAGGGCATATTACGTGAGTAGCTAGGCCCTGGGTATATATTTTGTTTATATTTTGCATACAAAATGTCTGTTTCTGACTGGCAACTTGTACTCATGCGACGTGATCCGCGATATCGTTTCAAATTATGGTCGTACAAATATGAATACGTTATGTGTCACCTTCTCCGTAATAATCCGAATATTCATGTTAACTATTTTCGTACTTAGCGTGGGTGTGTCATTAAATGCATGTGGGTTGCAGCAGGAATAATAATATTGGCAAAAGCAGAAATAAATTCCTAGTATAATGTTTACTTATAGGTAAAATAGACAATGATCATACAATTATGTATATGCATACTTGTAGGATCATTGCAAATAAATATATTCTTGCAACCTACATAACACGCACGCTCTGTTATTTAGTAAATTCAACGTCAGACGGTCTCCACCCGATGTTATGTCTAGGGAGATACACAGCTCATAAAAAAGTAATGTTAAGTACTTACCTAGCGAGCTGGTTTGGCACGCCACAGCGGGCGATGGCGGTCCCTCACCAGCGGCGGTGGCGGCGCGGACCCAAGCCTCATACGTGCGGCCTGGTCGAAGACCACGTATAGTACGCATACATTCCGTAGTCGTTCCCTCAATTTCGATGCACGCGTTTACGCGAGTAACATTTGGCTCTTGCGACCTATAGCATCGTTATAAATGCATTAAAAGGCTTCAATAGTTGGGTATCTGATGTGAAATGGTGATATTTGGTAGTTTTGTTTGCATAAGAATTAAAAAAACTAAATTAAAATTAACCTTTTCACACGACGCGTTAGGTATACGCGTATTTATTCACGTGAGTAAAAAGTTACAATACCCTTAACCCTTTGGGAAATGCAGGCGTGATGTTACACAATTATGTTATTCTGTACTACGTATTTCACAATTATAAAATTTAAGGTTTATCTCCCAAATCATAGTCCCGTCCGACCAAAACACCGCATCTCTAACTACATAGCTCACAAAACAACCAACCAAAGTAAAGCGGTTAGGAATAGCTCAATTCAGGCGGTATTTAACTTTGATTGCTGAGAAACTTTGCGTATTCCCCTGTCAGGTCCTGTTTCAATTATTTATCTGTTAACTCGTGCTTAAGCTACAGCATTGCTTTTATGATGACGAATGAAATCGATTTTAGATATAAAATTGTACAAAGTGATTCGTTGTAGTCCGAAATTCAATTATTTTTTCTTTTTTTTTTTGAGCCCATGTAATATGTTGCATTGGTGTTAAGATGTATATATGTTCATTGTATATATTCATGTATATATGTTCATTTTCATAAGTATGTATGTTCTATCTACCTTATGCTTAAAATATTGAAGTTACTTCCAGGAATCAAAAAATACGTGGTTATTTTTTATAACCGAAGTGAAATAAACTTGCCAGTGAGTCTATTGGGACTTAGGAAGATGCAATGGATTTTATTTTTTTCAATCTCTCATATTTCTCTTGACACTTCCTCTCTTAATAGAAGTCGACAATTGGTGGTACGACAGATGTTTTAACAGGGTCAATTTCTTATGCAAAAATGTAATTTCATCCAAGAGTAGGTACTATTATTATGTTCCTTGCTGAGTTAAACTTCGGCACGATACATCTCTGGAACACGATACCCTTTGTACGTTGTCACTTATTTCGTTTATGTCACGCTCGACGCTCGTTCTGTCGTACAATTTAATTAGAGGCCAGTACCACAGCGTGGCTGTGACGTCATCGGCGCGAAGTGCATAGTTAACAAGTATTATGAACTCGTTACAGTCGTAAGAAATTAATATGTACTTTGTATTCGTGTAGATGTAGTAAGTAGATAGTAATGGTTTACAATTTAAGGCTAAATTACTATTTCACTGATATTTATTACGGGCACAGGGAGCCTATCTTCGTGGTCACAATTTCAAATTTTCCGTTTGTTAGAAATGTTGATGTTAAAATCATATTTAATGTCTATTAACCTGCTGAATGCCGCAGTTCTAGACACAATAGAAACTAATTGTGACTGGTGTGAATCAGCGTTTCGGCAGCCGAGAGGTTAAAGGTCCAAGTTTAATGTCAAAATGTGTAAAAATTACGTGAAAACATTATAGAAACACGACTCACCCAGAGAGATCTTTGACGTAGAGCGTATAATGTGTGAGCTTGCCGTTGGGTTCAGGCGGTGGCAGCCAGGAGGCCCTTAGCGAGCGCTCGCCCAGGGCTATCAGTTTCATGCCGCCCGGAGCACTAGGCACTGATGGTAACAATGCAGTATTATAAGCTTTGTTAACTTGTTAAAGCAATCCTTAAATAATATTACAGGGGAATCTAACTAACACAACGTGCATGGTGTGGAGGTAAAATTATAATTATCCTAAAAATGTTTAAGATAAATGGAAATACTAAAATAAAGAAAAATCATTAAATAACAGAAGAACTGATTTTTTATTAAAACAAGCAGACAGAAAATAAGTATAAAATAATCTTGGTAATAAGTACTGTCCGCACAGTCTTTAGCCTAAGATTGCATTCCAAGTTTAAACAAGCTTTCTCTTACCATCTTCATCAGTCCTGCACACTTGAGGGGCTGACAGAGGGCCATCGCCTGCGGCGTTGTGCGCGCGCACTCGGATCTCATATTCAGCATACGAAGTAAGACGCGACACCGTTGCTTCTTCACCCTAGTTAGTATAAGACACATCGTAAAACAAAGAAAGTACCTACCTATTGGTACCGGAGTAACATATTATAATTGTGAACCAAATTGAAGTAGCATTTGACAACTCTGGAACTTTTCTTTAGCTTTTTTACAAGTGAGAAGAATTTGTGCTAGTATCTTGGCTTGGTAAAGTTGCTCATGTATACCTAAAAATCACAAATTCATCATAACATGTTCACTATATTTCACAATATACTTACACAAATTCTTCCCACACGTGCGTCACTGTATACTTGCGCAAGCCTATACTTGCGCAGATATAATCGTAACGTGTTTGAGACCCACTAGTTTAATATTTAGATAATGTCTTGACATCAAGTATACGCTTATCTTGCTCTACTTCTTGTACCTATAGAACTCTTTCATAATAAACAATTAAAGATCATCGTCAACATATATAGCCTGTAATACCACTAGTGAGGTTAGAAATAGAGCATAACCAATCTTACCTGTATCCTCAGATACGCGTCTTGTGTGGGCAGCATAGGGTCGGCATCTCTTCGCGTGTACTGTAGAGTATAGTGGGTTATGAGCCCTCCTCTGCTGTCCAAGGCTGGTGGTCGCCATGACACGCGGAGCGATGAGGACCCGCTAGATATGCAAGCCACGCCTTCTGGGCTCCCAGTTGGTGCTGTTTCGGAAACAACAACAGAGTCACCCCACTCATCTAAATGCAGTGATTCTACACCTACAATCGCTGATGGCAGCAATTATTTATTCAATACAGTTTTATTCCATGCTTTTGTTTAAAACTTAATTTTTATCAGAAAATGGCATTTTATTTAACCTTACTAGCATTAACGAATGACTAAGGTAGTTCTGGTGAACAATAAAATATATAAATTTTCATTTAAATATATTTATTTTTTCTATTTTACTCCATGTTCATCACTTGAAATCTCACAAGCGCAAACACCCAGAACATTATACGTCTTATCTATCCATCTATAAAAAAAAGGATATTACAATATTTTGCAAAGGTCCAATCCAGCACAAACGACAGATACTCGGCCACGGTATTAGTTTAATATTCAAGAGTAATTCATAAATAAAATAGCCTTTCCTTCCTCCTCACAGTTGCAAAGCGATTCCTAATTAACAATCTTCTGAGATTAATTACGCAAAGGGTTGTTGAGCGCACATGTGACTTATTAAGAACATTAATTATCAAGTCTTCACGTTGGGATAATTTTAATGATAACATTTCAGTTCATTAAGTCTTTTTGATCATTCAATCGAAATTAATTTTTTAAATCAAAACTTAAAATAATTTTAGTATTTTTTGACCCATTTCTCAGAGCAGCACCTCACATAGCTCAGAGATATTTCAAAATAACCGACAAAATGCGAGCGAAATCTATTCTGCTGTAGGTAACTGAAAAAAGATCGGTCCACTGTAACCGTTTCTGATCGATTGCAACAGATGGACCGACGGACAGACGGACAATTGAAACTATATTTCTTTTTGCTCCGAGATATGAAACTTTAAAAAAGAATTTGAAATTTCTATTTTTTCCATGAAGGAATAAAAATGAAACAAACGTAGAATACAAAAGTGCCATCAATTTGTACTGAATCGTTCGACCTAGATCGGGAAGGCCACAGTCCAATTAAGCCATTTTGCATTTTGATGGGAAAATTTACGATCCTCGCGCCACGTCGATAGCGGTGCTCAGTTATTTACGACTACGACAAAACTTGCCTTGTCGAAGTTTCTCCGATACAATTCTGTGGCTGACTATTCGGAACATTAAGAAATTTATCTTTTTAATTTGCCGAGTTTTAAGCTTTGGAGCCGATTAGGGAACAAAAATACCTGGGTTGAATTGTTCATTGTTTGCTTTTAAGACCTTTTTTTTTTAAGAAATTTTTTTCCGAAAATTCAATAGATTGTCACTGAAACCGTGTTCTTTACCAAAATAACAAATTATGATAATAATACGTTGTTGAAGCATAGAATTTGTAAAGGTACCTTGTAAGTATAATGTGCGAGGCCTTTATGGGGTGCAGGGAGAGAGCCTCAACGAGTGATGAAACATGAGATCGCGTATGGCGTAGCCTGGGCAGTCAGGATACCCCACCATTGCTGACTAATTAATCTTTCCTTTGAGCATAAGCGATCCCCACTTGGTAGCTCGTGCCAACACAAACGAAGAAGTATATTTTAAAAACTTACGTGATTCTAGCGTATGTCGATAATGAGGTGGTGAAAGCGGCCCTGTTCCAGCCGCATTGTACGCCCTCACGGTGACTCCATATCTTGTTGCAGCCTTCAGGCCTCTTAGTGTGGTGCTGGTAGCGTCCGCGCTGGCTCCGCTCTCAGACCCCGGGCTGTCGCTCATCATACCCTTCCCCTCCTCCGATACCTCCCACCAACGGATCGTATATCCAAGTAAAGTACCATGCCATGTTTCTCTTGGAGGTGCCTATACGGAAAACAAAGTGTTAACCAGAAGTATACCAATACCACCATATACAAACACTTTTTTATGTCTCGTGTGATATGGGTGAGCTTATCTCCATATTTTGTTCCAAAATTTTCCAAAAAGAACTTCTATCTGAAGGATTGGAGACTAAGATGGAGATCGAAATTAGCATTCCTTACTCGACAGCCGCAATAATTACCACTAGATATTGATTCGATGCCTTATATATTACGTCGTATGATCGCGTAATTCCACAGCCTCGTAAATAAGCTTTCGGAGATTCTGAGTAAATCCTGACTTACGTAAATGTATGTTAAGTAAATTAACCCCATAACCAAATTTATGAAATTGTTATACAACCGATTCTAATAAATGTTTGAGAAATGTTTGAGAACGTATGAAACCTAACATTATTATATTGTAGAATTTAGGCACGTTGGAAATGCTTTACATAACATCTACATAACTAATATAATATTATGATTACTTTTACCCAATGCATAGAAGAAAATATATATATTCCTTCTGACTATAAATAGCAGTTATAAGCTGTATTATATATACAAACGAATACGCCTACCTGCCAAGTGATATGAAGTTCGCGAGCTCTAAGTGCCCGCACAGTAATGTCACGAGGTGCTCCTCCGGGCGCTAGCAAGAAAAAAACACTGTTAGAAACAACACCAGCTGAAAAAAACTTCGCCACATTGACTGTCTCATTATCAAACAACAGCCAACTCTATGTTACCTTGAGTAGAGTCGAAAATTACATGAAACAAAGGCAGGCTTTTATTCTGTGAACAAAGTTGGAGCACATTCTCATACATCCACACGCATTTACGAAGCTTCCTGCGGAAATTGCACAGCACTGTTTTTTAATGGGCGGAAAAGCTGTTCAAGTTGCTCTCTTACTTCGAACCGACCTTCAGGAATATTTTAATGATATAACTGCACTTGTGTTAACTGCTCTATAAGCTTAGGGAACTTTGTTTGAGGGCAAAAATCAGAGACAACATTTTACTAAAAGTATGTAGTTATTTTGTAGTTCTCTAAAATGTAGCTCACGAACGAGGCGGCTTCTAAAATACCGTTGATTCGGGCTCACAAGAAATTGCTTTCAATTGTGAACTTAGCCTTATGATCGCTATTGCAGAAGTCTAGGACCGGGTATGTTGACTTTATGGTACGAAACAACAATCTGGTAGCTAAGTAAAATGACCGTAAATGGATATTTTAGTCATTAGGACATTTAGGATTTACCTTCCTCCCTAGTGGTAAAGTGCAGTGGTGTGGTGTACGACGAAGCGCCGACGTCATTAATTGCTGCCATCCGCATGGCATACCGCGTGTCGGGCGACAAGCCCGCCACAGACGCGCCCGCCCGACCTGGTCCTTCCGACCTAAATCGAATACATTTTTCAAAGTCAATTTAGTTATTTCAGGATGAGCGATTGAACAATTACGTAATACATTTTTAATAGTAGAATAAAAATAGAACTATCTGCCACTTGTCTAATTTATAGGTACTTTTCTTTTTTAGAATATGTTTTATTATTAACCCCTAGACCTAATTGAAAGCAAAAGAAAATTTTAAACGAAAAAAGCTTAACGAGAATGACCTCTAAACCCAACCTTAGGTTATTTAATTTGACTTTCATAATCCTAAATTCTAACTGTAATACGTAAATACTATTAGCATTTTAAAACCAGAATTAGCCTGAAAAGAGCTAAGCTAAAATGTACGTTGAATGAGACTGAAAATTAAGTATGCAAAATTTACGGAAACATTAATTGGTCGGGCTTGATTTTTTCCAAAGTAGCTAAGTTACACAAACGTTATAAAATTTCAGTGCTCCCTGTTGGCCTAAAAGCTATTAAACTTTAAATCCAAAGCAACTGTTACACTGCAGTCGTAACTTATTTTCATTAGGACTTGATTTTTCACCCTTAATTTACGTCAAGCTAGCCGAGTTTCTAGAAAAAATATTTGAGCCGGTTCCTTTGTTGCTAAACTTTTCTAAATTTAATTGAAAATGCGTAGCCATGCACGTAGTAATGACAGTAAAGTCCGTAACAAACTTTCCGTAATCTATATATTGATACACGAAAAGAAAACTCTGAAGTGTAAAATTTGGCATAGTTTATTTGGAGGAGGCTAAATTTATAAATAATATGTGTTACAAATACATTACATAAAATAAAATAAAACATTCATTGTTTACTTTCGTATTGCCAATATCAAACACATAACTATATATAAAATGAATTTTGTGTGATTTCCAATGTTCCTTTTTCAATAGTCAGTGGAGCGTGTCAAGACAAAAAACGTTAATTTAAAAAAGAACCTCAATAACGTTTAAAATTAATTTTTTAATGAATTTCGGTCGAATTTCGAACACTGGGCAACTACTAGCTTTAAATTAATTTATCAGCCTCACAGATAATTATTGTTATATACTAACCATTACTTGAGTCGGTAAAGCTACACTATTGTATATATTAATTACAAACAATAAAATAATAGGCAAATTAACGTTCATAAAACCTTACAGAACCTTACAACATTCAGCAAATGTCCCTTACTGTTCCAATGTTAAATTAAATTGAACGCTAAATGAAGCAATAGATATATCAGTTAGCTCAAGTTGATTTATCTTACTAATGAACTTAGACTACCAAGTTTGAGACCAAGTTCCAAACTAAGGTAGATATCAATTAGTAATAAAGTTCCCTCTACACCTCATACTGTATCTAGATATGTAGAATTTGTGACTACGCCGTTTATAGATATCATAACTATAACGACTTCGAAACTGAAACATCGATATAAATTACAAGGCTCAGGTAATATTTAAGCGAGTACAAACTTACGCGATATGTAGTAGATCTGAGTTCGCCAATGTGATGTTGAGGACGTCTTGCGTGTCCCAGTTGTCGAGCAGCGCAGGCAGAGGCCCGTCGAGCGGCGCGTGCGACAGATCGCGCGTCAATGCGCGGTACTGCAGCGAGTAGTGCGACACGAGAGCGCCACGCGCTACGCGCCATGTAACGCGAGCTTTACGTGACCATACTTCGGATACGCGGACTTCTTCTGGTATGCTAGGACGCTCTGTTTAAAGAAAGGTTTGTGTCAAAGTGTAAGCATCACTTGTAGAACTATTATAGGGTTGCCATCCCCAAATTCTGAAAACCAGGATTTGAAAGTGGAAATGCCAAGATATTTCGGTTAAAAACAGAACACCCAATGAATAGCAATGAATAACTTAATGAATAGCAATTACAATATTTTATAAAATTATAAAATAACGCCGATGATTAAACTTAAGGTTAGAGGCTGTAGTGGCGCGCGAATAATAAAACACAGGACCTTATGAGCACTCTTTAAAAAACCCAGCACGCTATTTAATAACTAGTCTGGACAACCCAGGACACTCAAAAAAGCAGGACATGTCCTAAGAAAACTAGACGGATGGCAACCCTAAACTATTAGATACTGTAACAATGAACGAATAAACATTTGATTAATGATAATAAACATTTGAATAAACATTGAATTAATGTAATTACATTAATTCAACTTTATAGTCCTAATCGACTAGGTGACTGACAGCGTAGTAATTAAGAATTTGCCTTAACTCCTAACGCATATAAATTCACTAAAGTTATAGTCGTATTCTTGTTCGCTGGGTAAACAAAAATTTTAACTCGCTGTATTTTATTTACGCCATGTATAACTATAACGAAAACATCACATATCATAAATTACACGTTTGTAAGGGTAGAGGCGAGCAATATAAAATACGTACAAAAGGCCAGTTTCATAATATAAGGCGAAATCATTCCTTCCTTCAAATTTAAAATACAACATTAATGTCGAGAGGCAGCGGCGATATCATGAGACGATGCTTGAAAACTCTCAGATTTGTAAGTTCTAGGGATATTTGATTTCCTTCCATTAAGTATGGGCGTCTTTATTACGTAAGAAAAATCTGACAGACACAGCGACCAGCAAACTGTACATCCCTTTCTCACTGATATCTTTTTTCATAAGAGGATACGGAAAAGCCTGCTTATTAGCGACAGAAAATGTCACATATTTCTTACGTAATATTGGGTCCGGACCATAGATTTTTAGCGTAAGCGAAATTCTAAGTCTATGGTCCGGACGGTCCTGTTCTTTTATTTTACCACTAGTTAAAAATCGTGTGACGTGCTCCTTATTGAGTGGGCCTTCTGTATAATATTTAATGTGATCTGTAACAGTGGGGCCACGTATTCAGAATTATCGCGGGCGCACATTACGCTTTATGGCCCTCGACGCGAGTGCATGACGACCGCTGGACGCTATGAAGCAACGGTACGGTCCGAACAACCACGAACACATAGGTAGTATTGTTTAATTTATGTTGTTTACTTGTGCAATCTTAAAACTAGGTTGACTTGAACTAATAATATAAATAAAAGACTGTCTCATTGATCAAGAAAGCGCTACTGTTAGTCCTAAGTGGTTTCAATTCCACGGTCGGGAAAGTGTCATTCGGGTTTTATCTATTGAAAGTCTCACCAGCTACTCTATGATCGCCTCTTACTACACAATGGCATCGGCAAAATGTGGGTGTACAATATAAAAGTATGAATACAAGATTGCCTGATAAAGTAAAGACAAGTTGAACAGTTGAAGTACAAAACATTGTGCATTGTATTCGATCAGTGACCGTACATTCAATATGATATGAGATGAATTATAAAAGGAATACGGTTTTTTTATTTATATTATGGTCCTTTCAGAATAAATCCACCGTAAATCAAGTTGTTAAATAAATCGAAATAAAATATGTTTCGTACAATCGCGCTACATATGTACTTTGTGTGGATGTGTATATGTATGTATATATCTATACGAAAACATTTTATTTCTTTTACGTGTTTCAACGTAATATCCAAACTATTTTTTATGATACATAGATTTTTTCCACAACTCAGCGATCGCAAACAGAGTAAACATCGAAACTTGAAAACACGGTGAATTGCCAAAACGCAATAAAAGCTTCGATTTTATATTGCAAAGTTAAATGAAACGACCATGTAGATATAAAAACTACAAAAAAGAACATGTAATGAAGTCGTTTGCTACATAGGGGCGCTGACCTGTTCCGAACCTATGTACTATCCTAATTTTTGTCGAAACTGTACTTATATAACCATGGGCATAATAAATTCTAAAGTTCACCATATATTTTTGTTTCACGATAAAAATAATAATGACCTACCAAAAATCGATTCATCACTCAAATTCATAATAATTCGTGTCAATACTCAACCTTTGAGATCGCCATTTTTTGAGACAAGTATTATCTCCTTGAAATTTCCTTCCACGTGTCAGTAGAAATGCTATCGACTACATTATACTACCGGGACGAGTGTCGCCGGTTCGCGGCACTCATTGTTTGCATCCAGTGCAATAAATTAAACACAAAAGTAAACACTTTTGTGCACTCGGTGTTTTGTTGTAGTGCAGTTCTCATAATTTGCTCATACACGGCGATTAGTTTATTAAAGACTTTTAATTAATTGACTTGTGATTATTTAGATTTCTGCTTGTTGTGTTTAGCGGTGTTTGTGTTTGACCGTATCCAGTCATTGAACGCTTTAAGTTCATACCGGTAGGTGTTAACCCTAGCCTCGATTCGTGGAGATTCTCATTGTTGCTAGATTAAACAATAAGATGTCCGGAGACCGACAGGCACCGGTCAAATTCAGTTATATTCGACCACCGTTTGAGATATGTAATTTGCGTTTCGGACCGCAGTAAATTGTTTCCTCAGAAAGCCCTTAACTTCATAAGTATGTATATTTAATTAAAAACAAATCTTACCTTTAACAAACAGGCGGTAGACCAGCTCATCAGTTCCATATAGGTTTCTTGCCAGACATCGATACTCGCCAGCGTGTTCGGGTCCCGCGTGAGGTATAGTCACTTCTGACGTCATAGCACCGCTACTAGTCTCTCTATTCTCTACTCCTCCGGTACCACTATCAAGTTGAAAATAAATATTTGAAATTATCTATAAGGGATTGAATCGATAAATTCATATATCTTGTTTTCATAATGTACACAATATTTGTGTACAGCCAAGATACAATCAAGCAGTGATTCATAAATTAATATCAGAACGGCGTTCCAACATCAAAACAGGAAATTAAATTGTCAGGCCTTCACATACAATAATAAAGTTATTGAATTAACCATAAATTTAATCAATCAAATAATTGCAGGTTTTGATTGAAAATGAACTTTAAGGTAGGTAATTTTCTTGCCTATGAACTTTAATGACAGCATCATAGCATCACGCCTGTATTCCTCGAGGACTTAGGCAGAGCTGTACCTATTATGTACACCTACATTTCGCCGATGCCGTTATTGAGTCAAATGTAATAGTGGGAAAGCCTATTACCATTTTGCCATCTACCAGGCACAGTCTCAGAGTCCATACTACTACTGAGAAAAATACAATAACGCTGCCCGACCCGGGAATCGAACCCAAGATCTCACGGTCAGCGGTCGCGCCTAAAACCACTAGACGAATGAGAACTTTAATGAGTTGGGCATAATGTGTACCTACTGTCAAACACACCGAGTCAGCCCATGAAGGTTTAGTCATGTAACAGAAGGCTAGTGAATTTTCAACATTTCCTATTCCAAGGCCATTTAACCATGGGTGTAGATAGCAGGCATACTTACTGCAATGACAGAGGCCTGGAATCGTGAGTCCAGTGGACGTGTATTTCAGGTTCCCCTCTGACGGTGCACGACAGTCTTGCGGTGGTTCCCCTCACTACCCATCGAGTTTCACCACTACCGCTCCTGCTCAGTCTTGGTGGTTCTGTTATAAGTAAGAACTTATAACATTAAACTTAACTTGCAAATTACACGATATTGACATATTTAGTGCAAATCAAGCAACGGTGAGACGGTTGCTAAGCCGAGACTTTTTTCAAAAATATCAACTTCCTTGATACCCATATTCTTGTATATCTTATCATATATCGGTTAACATTTAGTGCTTTAAATTAGTTTATTTTACTTGATTCATTTTTTTTTCTTGTCCACACAGTTATTATTATAATGTAGTTTATAAGTGTGGACCTGTAATTGGCTTCATGTTACCTAATATTGTGTTGAAATTATTATTAATGCTGTTGGTCTTCCGAACATTAAATAAATAAATTATTCTTAATTATGTGTGCTTGTACGGAACTTAAACGTGCACTAAGTGGTGCCTCTAATATGGAGGTTTAAATAAGCACCACTGCTTTAAATCTTTAATTATGATACTGCTTTCTATACACATTGAAACCCATGAAAAAAAGCTAACGATGTGGATAAAAATTCAAAAAGTACTTTTCTTTCTTAAAACTACCGCAACAAAATCGTGAAAAATCAAAAATCCCATCAATTCTGCGTTCGAAGATGTCAAGTTTTTATTAATTTGCTTAGGTATTACATAGAATCGCTTACCTCTAACATCAAGATAGAAAGAGTGATGCAAAAAGGAGTGTTGCACACGAGCGGTACACCTGTACCAGCCCTCGTGTTCAGGACTGGCGGCCCGCAGCCACACGGTGCCGTCTATTAGCACTGAGCCCCCGCTGGTGTCCGTCGCCTCTGACTGACCCCATAGCACGTGACGCCAGTTGTCACCATCTGTGTATATTCTCTTCTTTTTAATAATCGACTAGACAGCATCATTGGTCACGGAAGCACGCGTGACTACTAAGCGTGAGAACCTGGGTTCGATTTTCGTTTCGTCTAATGTTATTGCGCTTTTCTGTATATATCGTGTATTGTATTGTGTTTGTATATGTGGTCATTTTCAGTGGCCGTCCAAAGTTAGGAATTATGCCTAACCGATGGCAAAGTGCTCGCCATCGGAGTATACGGGCATGATGCAATGTTATGTATATATTATGCAGTGTAAACACTCAATCTATTTAGTTAATCAGAATATCAGTGGTTCAGTGATTGTGCTCGGGAATCCAGCGACTCTAAGCCACACAATGCCGCCTATTAGCACTGCGCCCCAGTGGTGTACGGCGGCTCTAACTGATGCCAAAAAGTAACTCCAGTTATCAAAATCTGTGCGGATTTTATTACTAAAAGTAATTTATGCATTATTATGTATTAACTGATAGCCTAAGAGTTATACTCTAATCTATTGCAGTCCACAACTGTAATTAAGCCTCCTAAAAAAATCTGTCTGCATAAAAAAATCACTGTTAAGTAGAAGGTTAGTAACCTTTACTCTACGTTTACTACGTTTATTTACTATGTTTGTTACTACCTACGCTATACCTTAAATTTCTTTGAAATTGCAATAGAACTCAAACTCACACATGTTATTTTGTTTAAACATATTATGGGTAGATGGATTAATTGAGCTTTATGCCAATGGCTGTAATTACGTCATCACGGCAATCGGATTACTACATAAATCGGATTTGCGAATTCATGAAATTATTAATGATGACACGTAAGGTTTAGACGTAACAAGATGACGTCATCCTGGTTTCAAGATTCCGACCACAACAAAGAACCCTGTTCATAGAAACCCTTAATGAATTCTTGAACAAGAAACTGATAATTTGATCTTCACAGCTGTTATCATTAAAGACACAAAAGTACAAGAATTATTAGGTTCCGGATATTTGACACTTTGTAAAAATCGCGGATCAAAACTGTAGCGACTACTACTCGCAACATGGCAAAAAGTAAAGCGCCATCTATCGGAATGAAGCTACAAAAACAAACCCTGAATCGCACTATGAAAGTTTACAACGGTTCTAACACATATACGAATGTCCAACATCAACCGTTGGGCTTCGGCCCGCAAGGCTAACCACCTTGCCTGGTCGGAGGATCCTCCCTTTTCAATGGAGGAACACCATACCTCGTTCCTCCATAGTGGTGACCCCTGACAATGAACATCTTCGCAACCTTCGACGGCATCATCGCCTTCACTCCCCTCTCCACCCCTCCAGTACCCTTCGAGCAGCATCAAGCAAGTCTCATTCTGCCAGCCAGTATCCTCGGCCCCAACGGGTAACCACACGCTTGCAGCGACCGCGCAAGCCTGGTTCTTCCCATCGGCCTCTCATCAGCAACCTAGGCACAGCACACTGCACTTCGGCCGGTCAACTAGCAGAGCCCTTCTCTCCTGGTCGACGCAGCAGCCAGCCACTACTCTTCACTGCACTACCTCGACTCACTGAGGACTTCGCAGCATCACTGCACTACCTCGACTCACTGAGGACTTCGCAGCATCACCGCACCTAGTTCCGACCCACTGCGAACTATGCGGCACTCGGTTCCGACTCACTGGAATCATCACTGGCCCTGGCAAAAAGCAACTTCAAGACTCAACAGCATCGACCTCCGGTCTGGGGGGGAGTGATGTAGCGACTACTACTCGCAACATGGCAAAAAGTAAAGCGCCATCTATCGGAATGAAGCTACAAAAACAAACCCTGAATCGCACTATGAAAGTTTACAACGGTTCTAACACATATACGAATGTCCAACATCAACCGTTGGGCTTCGGCCCGCCAGGCTAACCACCTTGCCTGGTCGGAGGATCCTCCCTTTTCAATGGAGGAACACCATACCTCGTTCCTCCAGGCAAACTACTACAAAAAATTTAAGACTACGAAATCTGCAGTAAAGTTTTGGTGAAGTGGGACTGTAATTTAAGTACCTTTAAATCTAAATAAGGTACATAGGATATACACCTTGTCGGTAGACACTTGCTGGAAACTTACCTGTGGAGTATTCCCATGATATCCTCGGCGTAGGTTGTCCTTTAGCTGAGCAAGGCAGAAGCAGTGCCGCCCCAGCGGACACCGATGTATTCTGCGCTCGCCACACCCATGTCGGCGATTCTGTGCGGAGAGACTGCTTTATATGTTACGCTGGCCCTCTTAACAATAAAGAAGTAGAAAGTACGAAAAATGTAAAAGAAGGAAGAAAGATATTTTACCAGCATGCAAAAAGTGATAATTGAAATAAAGAAAACAGTATGTTTAAACTCTATTTTTGGACGCTTGCCAGGATCGTTATATGCTAAGCCACTTTTGATTAATAAAGTAAAACGTTTTTTTTTATGGAAATTTTATAGGAATGGTAGTATTCCTTGAAGCATTTTCTTTAAAATATATAATTTTCTAAAGCAGGATATGTTTTTCATTATAAAAAAAAATACAGAAATGTACATATATTAGCTTAGGTTTCTCATAAGCACGTACAAATTATAGTACTCAATCAACTTAGCAGTAGTTAAACAAACTAAGACAAATGTGCTACAGATAGGACAGTGCAAACTTAGGTAAGACAATAAATACCTTTGACAATCAGCGAGGCACTATGGCTAACTGTCCCGAAGTCGTTAGTAGCTCGGCAAGTGTACTCGCCACTGTGAGCCGACGTTAGATCTTGTATGATAAGAAGAGAAAAGAAGTCCATGTTTTTTTGTTCCACCTGACAAGAATGTAGGATTTATATAACAACACCATTTTTTGAGTGAGCTGCCTGCAATTTCCTTAGAGCTTTGAGAGAGAAGATTTTTTAACACTTTTTACATGACCTTAATTAATCTATGTAAACCATTTTTTTAAACTCTGGAGTAATTTAAACACGGAACCCTTCTAGGAATACTTTATTGTCTGTATGTCCGTTCCTCAAGGCTCTCATAAACAACTTGAGTATCAAAAAAGGACAAAGATACCTCAGCAGATCATACTCATGAGAATCAATATTGCTTTTCTTAGTTCCTTGAATTCCACTTTTAAGCCAGTGAGATAACATTTAAAAGTCCTGTACTCACTTTAAGCATTGAAGGTATAGGCAAATTGTCCTTGTGCCAAGAGAACTGTATCGGTTTGTCTCCCGATACCAAGCTGCAAGTCGCTTGCGTACTGCCTCCCACTTCAAGTTCTTCAGGAAATTGAAACGTCACTATTTTAGGTGGCTCTGTTGGCAAAAACCTGAACATTTAATTGTTGTCACAAAATTAAAATACTTTTAAGAAGTGAAGACCTTACTATGGACATCAAGTCGTACAGTTCTTCGTGCTAGTTCCCCACTTTCCGCCCTCACTTCACACGTGTAACTTCCTGCTGCTGAACTTCTTACTGAATTCAGTCTTAAAACCCCTCGTTCATCACTCGTTTCCATTACACTCTCGACTATTGAACCATCTTCTCGCTTCCATACTACTTCTCTGAAAATTGGTGACAATGTTAATTTTTGAAACTAAACTACGGGACTAATGAGTACTACGTATAGAAGTCGAGTAAACTAAAACATTTTTGAATAGTTAAAAATCTGGAAATATAATGCTCGATAAGAAAAGCATATATATGTTTAACAGTAAACTATGACAGGCTAAAGTTCTATGTTTATTACTTACTTTATGGGGTATCCAGAATATGGGCAGTGAATTGTCACGTCCGTGTCAGTCTTTACATGTAACGCTGGTAAATATCTTATATTTGGTGGACCTGTATAAGAAACAAATAGTATATTATTCCCTACTATTAAACCTAAATAAAAATAAACTCCTCTGGAACGTCATGCTTACCATAAACATTTAACCGAGCTTGATGCGCATGAGATCCTTGTGAGTTTGTGGCATTACACCCGTATCTACCGCCTTCATCAGCAGTTCTGATTGTAACACTCAAAGTAGATACTATTGTGCCTTCTTCACTCCCTGGTACAGCCTCCGCTCTCGTATTAACGCTATACCTGCAATAAATACCAGATGAATAAAACCAGTCACAAAGAATCAAACTGATTTTTTTTAAGCACATAGAAGTTCTTAGGAAAGTACTATTTTCCACCGGGCTGAAATGCATTCTTATTTATGCTAACAATTAAGTCATGAACTGAGGACTTACTTGTCGGGCGCAGCCGGCAGCGGTCTGTCATCTAAAGTCCACATTATACGAGGTGAGGGCACACCTGTGGCCGCACATCTTATGACTATACTCTGTCCAATCCTGGTGACCGCTCCACTAAACGTCGACACCAATCTAGGAGGCCTGTCTGAAACCCGGTTCGAGAATGAACGGTTGTACACTTTATGCACCTATTTTGTAAAGTTCGTTTATGTCGGAGTGAGATAGCCAAGCCTCGGAATAAGGAAATGCCCCTGAAATTAACTACGTTACGAAAGCATATTTAAGCGCATATAAAAACATCTTATGCTTATCCTAAATTCGAATTGAATTTATGGAAATGCTCTAACACACACAATGGTGTATGGCGGCGTGCAAAGCAGGGTGCAACATGTTGGAAAATGCTTGTAGCTGTTGATAAAAAATTTACTACTTGTTTTTATACTAAATGACAAGGGACTTTTATGACAGACGTACTTAGTATCGGGAATTCTCGGCTAATTTCCGTCCTCGTGTATGTATGAGCGGCCAAGTCTAAAACTGGTTCAACAACTTCGACATACCGAATGCTATCTTACTGCGACACAATGTCAAGTAAGTTATTATTATTATTGTTACCAGCAATAACTAACTCGGCACCAGCAACAGCGGAGTCTGAGTGGTCGTGCGCGGTGCACTGGTAGAGGCCAGCGTGGTGCGGCCGGGCGGGCCCGAGCGCGAGGCGTGGCGCCGGCGCGTGCAGCGGCCGGCCCTCGTGCTGCCAGCTCAGCGTCACGCCGCCGCCACGCCCGCCGTGCACCGAGCAGTTCAAGTGGCCTGACCCGCCTGTGCCTATCATCTACAATAAGCGACCAATGATGACGATAGGACACCACATCTTTATGTGCAGGAATCTAGAACCTTCTTAAACATTACATTCTAAACGATTCAAAATTAGCATGTGATTAAGTGGCTCAAATGTATTTTTTATTCTAATATTGAAACTCTAGGTGCTACCAATGAGTAAAATTATTATATATCAAATTCCAGATACTTGTAAAGCGTGTTAAGGCGGCTTAAGTATGACATAACTAATGCAAAAACTTTCTTGTCCAATAGACATACCAACGGGTTCGGAGTCACGGTGGCAGTCAGCGGTTCATATACGACAAGTTTGACAAGGACTCTGGATGGCGACTCCGGGTTGGATGAGCAAGCGTATCGTGAAGCGTGGTGTGCCCGCGCAGAGGAGATCACAAACGAACCTCCACGTACCGTTCCCTCCCCGGATACAGCCGCCCAAGTACCAGAAGCTTCCTGCCGCTGCCAACTGACGATTTATTTCAATGTAGGAAGAACATTTCTTGAATTCTTATAAACAAGTAAAAATATTAAGAGCGATTTTATTTCATCACCATAATTTCGTATTTAGACTGTCATTTTTTTAATACCTGCTACATACATTACTGTTAAATTAGGTTAAATATAATAACAGAAGTGTGTTTGGAAGATATTCAAGTTAACTTACCTTATGGCATGTCCAGTGATATGTCGTAGAATACACGGTAGTACTACAGTTTCGCCAGCACGAGCCTCCACTGAATTCAGTTCGATGTTTTCCAGCCAGCTACTATCTATTACCAAAGAATTTGCACAATATGAAAGTAGAGTAAGCGTGTTCAATAAAAAATATTCCGTACTACCATGTTTCTATAAAAAGGAGCTTTTTTTGTATGAATGCCGATTCATAAATGACATAAAACTCACTCAAACTCGAAACTGGTGAAACAAATCTTAGTTCCGACACAATACTTGATCACTCACATGTATTCCTTTGTTGCTTTGACGACTGTACAAGCGATCTATTTAATTGGACTAAATTTGAAGACATTCTAAACGCATAAAGGTTTATTAGACTGACCGTCGGTGGTGAGTTTCAAAGGGGGGCTGGGAGTATCGAGTGCCACGCATGAATATTCCGCCTGCACGTCCGCTTGTGTCAGATCCAGTCCGAGCAGGAGACCACTCGCTCCGGAAACCCAACGTGGCTCTGAAACAAGATTAACATTACTGTATTGAAGGAACTAGCTATATGAAACTACTATTCATTATATATTTCTTCTTCATTTAAATATATCACACCCACGAAAGAAAAAACATTAGTTGAAAACTAGAACATTATCCAAATAAAGTTATGAAAATGTTATATTGGGGGAATTATTGCATATTTTTTATTCCTTTCTATACCAAATGTCACAAAGTGTAAAATGAGACATGCAACTCAGGTATAATATAATATATGAAAAGCTATTTATAAATTATGACCGAAACTGCCTTCGTTTTCTTCAACCGAAGGCGCGATCTTTCTCTGATTCTTACCACCACCCAAGTACCCTGATGATAAAGGCAGTCCATCTTGTAGCCAAGTGATGTCCACGAGTCCGACTTGTGGTGACAGCTCACATCGCAGCACCACAGAACCGCTGATCTTCGCCGGAGTCAGCTGACGCGCGGTATGGGAGAGCACACTGTCTTCCACTAAACAATAAGGTGGGTTTAATTATGCTGGCTTCAGTTCACATTTCACTTAAGAGCGCTTAAAAGATGGCTTTCATTCAGTAATTCACTCTAGAGGAAAACTAGTTAAACTATTTTTATTGTTTGCTTAGTTTGCAGCTAAAACCAGTCAGTCAAAAGTAAAACTGCTGTCATAACGTAAACTCTTCTAATCAAAATTTTGTAGACAATACGTAATGAACTACCTACTCTTTGTAACTCTCTACATAAACTTTGTAGCCCAAATGTAGTAAAGGAATGAACAAAAGAACGAACCTTTGCATTCACGATACTTTTACATTTGGAATATTAAAAATATTCCTCTTATTTCGACCAGATTGGGGTTGGCTTTCAGAATTAGACAAAAATGAACAACGAAAGTTTTTAATTTACCATTATTTAAAACCTTTTAGTACTTTTGTGTATTTGCATACTTAGAATATTTCAATTGGAATAGAATATTTCAATTTAATTCGGTTAAAATACATTATAAAAGGTCGCGTTCATTTTAATAATGCGTTACTTGAGACTTTCATAACTTGTCAAAAGAAATAACAAAACAAAAATGAGATGGAATAATAAATAAAGGAATAATTGCGTCCGACATGGTTTTGTTTGTGAAGCCATCTTTGACTCCGTCAATTTCAAGCTATATTTAAGTTTTTGCCTTTTGTGTAATGTTTTTACGTCTTCCTTTTGTATTCAATGCGATATAAATTGAATTATTGGGAAAACATTTTTCTGAAAAGTTTCCATTTGACACCTATTTTTTTAAATTCATTTGTACATCACCACTCCCATGCTCAGTTTGAATGAAAGTGACCAAGTGAGTATTGAAAGTACTTATTGCAATTATATCTCTATGTTAATATCACATCGCCTGACAAACAGTTCTTACAAAATTAACTCATCGCTGAAATGGAAAACTTAAAGAAGGCAAGTAAATATCACAACATCAAGGTGTCGAATATTTTCTTCAAAACTAATTTGAATGAGAATCAGCTTCTAGTGCCCCATTTGTTGCCTTTCAATTTTCCCTTTGTAGTCAGCTTCATTGTAGCAGAAAATATTAAAATATGGTAAGTCAAATCTGTAAGTTGAGAGCTAGCAGATAAGTTAGTAAAAGGATGTACGTAGTGCCTCTCATGATAGACGATTGTGGAACTCGTTAATGTTCGAAATTAACTCCACTGGTTTCGTATTGTGCCGATGCTTTTCGTAACGAAATTCATCGTGTTAACGAGCTCGCTCTGGAGCGTTTGTTTGCGGACTTGTCTTAACTGACACAATTGATTAATGTGCCTTTAAATATGACGAGAAACAAAATGAACAAGTAATCGAACATTGTTTATTATACTCACGAGTAAACATAAATTAGATTACCATACAAAAACATTGCTTCTGAACAAAAACTTATGTACCACTTGAAGCAACAAGGAATATAATATAAATACGCTTCTCGCCTATTGGTCAATACAAAAGAAAACATAAAAGCCAGCCTTATAGAAACAAAATTATTTTCAATAACTGAGCGTCGGCTTCGTTATAACGAGGTTATTTTTCCGAGATGAAGGACATAATGTCGCTCAATCTTTAATTAAAACTTTTCTCGTTCCTCGCTAGAAAAAGTAATTGGAACGAAAAATATTCATCTTCTTAAATATCAAATATCTGAAAGCAACCGGAATAGAACAAAATGCTATAAAGGCAAATGATGTATCGAGTTGATATCTTCTAAAAAAAATTGCTTTCCGACATGATCGTTAAATAAAACTTAGTTCAAATTAGATTTCAGAATTAACTTATCCGATTTTAATTCTTCATTAAATCGTGTTTTAACGTTAAGATACAACATCGTTATTATATTATATAATTGGCTACGAACATTACTCCTACTATACTTTTAATTGTCCACATTTATCATGCATCTAAATAAAAAGTAATCGGGCATAAACCTTTAAATAAAGACATTATTACAAACTACTAAATTAAATTAGTAGGTAAATGACCCACTTTTGTTTGTTACGTTCGTCGTACCCACAACTCTCCAACATTCCGTTTTCTTAATGAATGTTACGAAACTGAAACTTTGTTTGAAGACATTTTTCTTTATTATATACTCAAGGGCGAAGCAAGACTTTAAGAAGCCTTAATACAGAAAAAAGCCTGTGTTCAATGCTTATCTATCTGCCTAATCGAAATTTCAGCCGTATTCAACTTTTCCTTGCGGATATTCCGGAAACAAAGAGAAAGTTACGTTGCTGCGAACTCACTCTAATGTCATTTTTAATCCCTTAATTAAAAGTTTTTCCGTGTAAAAAACTCGGGGAGCCGTGGGCTGTTTTTCATTTTATTTCATATTTCCCTCGCTGTAACGGAAAGTTAATTGGTCCAACTCGACTCGAAGTTGTAATTTGTTTTGCCCTCTTACCGTACATCTGTTTATTATACAAGTCTGTTGTTTACAGTTTTTATAATTTCCTTTATAGTCTCGGTCATAATTGAGTCAGAAATTGTGCGATATGTACTTATGTAAAAGCTATGATCAAAATATTAAATATTTTGTGTTCGCAATTATTAATTAATTATACATATTTGTGTATTAACCCACGCCTGAGAATAAACATCTTTGTTTTCATAAATAGCCTTTGTTAGGCCTGAAACCAGCTGATAAGGTATTATAATGGCGGTAATAAAGAAACAAGTAGTGTCAAATCAATTTCATTTGTAATCAAATTAGATCTCGACAACGTGTTAGAAATACTTATTAATTGTATTGTTGTAGTAGTAATAGTATTGTTTCTCTACCGCTTCACAATAAACCGGTACTATTAAGGATTGCACAAAAAAATAAACGACCCTAAAGATTATATAAGAAAGCAGATTGAATATCATCTTGCGATTTTTTTTTTTCTTTTTGTTTAGATTAACCCCCTTAATCATATAAACTGACATTCTTTTACCGCTTCATAAATCATATTTATCATCGTCACATAATATTTTAGGTTATTACACGTTTAAGACCACGATTATCAATAAGGATAGACTTAACTAGGATCATAAGTATATTTATACTTGTAAATGAAAGCTGTATTATAAGTACATCATCAAACTTACCAGGCTGCAACATGACAGGTCTCGAGAGCACTGTCCCAGCTCGGTTAGACGCGCGACACCTCAACATAGCGCCTGCACCGCTGCCAGCGTCCATCAGCGACCGCCTCGCACCCACCACCAGTCTGCCGTCGCTTAGCACATGCCTGATAGCGGAATAGGGTGTTTTAGTACCATCATTCAAATTATTGTACAAAGAGTAAAACCGTTACATTTTCATTCATTTCATTTTTTAAATTCAAGCAGTCAACAGCGTTACCAGGCTCTCATTATAAAATCTCGGAAATCATAACACGTTCGCTACATGTGGAATAGTACTCACGACAACAAACAAATCTTTGTTCTATATAAAGATATATACATTACATAATTTTTTGATGGCGCAGTGGCTGAGTGATTAACTTTCTGCGCTAAGTGTCGCGGGTTCGATTCCCGCACAGAACACATATTTGTGTAATGTACAGATAATTGTTTCGGGTCTTATTGTGTATGCATGTGATATGTATGTGTGTGATTGGGATTTCGTGGATACGTTACCCACGACACAGGAGAAATCGTAGTGTTGGGAAAAGTTTAAAATAAATAAACATGTGAAGAAGTCTTAACAGCAAGCGATAATCATAAAAACTAAAAAAAAACCATGTATCTGTATCTATAATGCTGTTACGTCCACGCTATATAACTTCACTGTTTTGGAACCAAGTCTAATCTGTGTCAATTTTAAACTGTGATTGGCTGAATTTGCAGCGATCACGTAACTGAATACTATTGGTCTGTAGTGGACGTGTAATTAATGAAATGAAAGAAATTGTAATTGCTTACGCTAGCAAAGCAAGGAATGAAATGAATGCTATGAAACTCAGAGACCTTTAATTAGAACCTTTTTAAGTAGTGGCTGCAGTGGTTATTAAAGTAAGCTTTTTACGTAATTTGAAATAATAAAGAGGTAAGCGAGATGTCTATGCAATCTGTTTTTATTTGAATAAAGAAGTCTCGCAGAATTTTTATTCCAATGTAAACAAATAGTTTATTATAAATTCTACTTAATTAGCAGTTTCAATCGATTTTTTATTATTGTATGCCTTGTGTATATTTTCTGTTATATTGAAATGTTTTTCTACTTCAAAGCATCAAAGATTGTAAAGTGAAGTTTATTGTTTCTGATCGTGCATCGTGATGCATAAGAGAATTAATAATAATAATAAAAGTTCTCGAAAATGACCATGTCACGTTGTACTGGGATCGGTCTATCATCACTGACAGGACTATTGTAGCCAATAAGCCTGATATAGTGGTGATAGATCGATTAGCGCGCCGCACGATGATAATCGATATCACCATTCCGCATGACGAGAATCTCGTGAAAGCTGAGAAAGAGAAACAAATGAAGTATCTCGACTTGGCGCACGAGGTTGTCGACATGTGGAATGTCGATTCGGCTATCGTCGTGCCGATTGTTGTGACGGCCAATGGCCTGATGGCCAAGAGCCTCGACCAACATCTCAAGAGGCTCTCGTTGGGCGGCTGGGTCAAGGGACTGATTCAGAAAGCGGTACTCCTTGATACGACACGTATTGTGAGGAGGTTTCTGTCTCTGGAGTCCTAACCACCGGTAGCTTGGACCCTGTTCCCGATACCGGTTGGCCCCAATTATTTTTTTTTATATTTATAAATGTATTTTTATTTTATTATTAATTATATTTATAAATTTAAAAAATCAAATATGTAATTAAATAAATAAAGTAATATAATAATAATTTATTATAATTTATATAATTTATTTATTTATTGTGAAACTTGGACCAGATTACATGATAATGTTAAGTTTAAGTACAGGCATACAAGGTTTGTTAACCCAGTTAGCGGGTGAAGAATTGCTCTCCTAGCTAGGCTATAAAGTAACCCGTGTTTAGGAGAAACAGGTTCGATCCCTTAATTTAGTTGAACTAAAAGAAAACTAAACGTCTTATCTTCGCTCTTGGACCCTTCATTTTATCGATATCAAAATTTCAGTTCAGCTACATATACATTATATCTAAGGTAATTCAAAAAGCTTGAACGAATTACTGTCATACCGTTCATTCCTTTTCATTTGTCACGGCGCGGCGTAATAGCCTCGTTTATGACACGTCAAAACTTTAACCGAGCGGTATCGGTACGGAACAGCCGACTCGTTAGATGGAACTTAGCTCGTATAAAAGTACCTTATGACGGTAATCGTACCCGTTAAGATTTAGATACAGCCATTTCGTTTAGCACGAAGTTTTAGGCTTGCATTGGAATTATATCATAAACGGTAAACGCGTAAAATCTTATGCACTGATGTTTCTAATGTGTAATTTGAGGGAAATTATTCAGGTTGTTCAATAACTGCCAAGCCTATTGATTATTATAAGAGAACGAGATTAGACAAATTAATTTCAGACGTATCATTCTGCGTCACAAATATATTTAACTTAATTAGGTACCTATGTTTCAGAATCATCAACACACGAATGTTTAATGACACGTTCAAACACACCCAAATCTTCTGTATCCTTAGTCGACCTTTCGTAACTTAATTTAGGTGAGTTGCAAACTTCATACTAACTTAATTTATTACTCGTTGTAACGATAGGCCGTAAAACTGCGAGTAATGTACCAAAACGAATTACTTGTTCAACTCACAGTCGCGAAGAGTCAATCATATTAATTAAGGTAAGGATGTCTTTGACCAACTTACTGCCTATGGGAAATACTTCAATTTCTGAAGAGGACTACATCGGGACTGTAAGTAACTATCGATAATCTAGCCTACCTCTGATAAACCTTGCAGAATTACACCTGTTTTTTATACTATCATGACAGCAAACAAGCATTTACGTTAACCGCTTGCAATACCAGGGGTACAAGTCGCGTGTTGCCGTACTCAAAAAGATCTTTTCCCGCCCTTTTTCCAGAACCCCATGCTTAAGTCTAATGGGAAAACCTCGATGGCGAGCTGATTCCACAACCCGAGCATAAATGGACGGATACTCCTCGAAAAAACACAAATTGAGATCATTTTACCTACTAATAAAGGATCAATATAAAAAACAAACTAAACAGGATAATTTTCTAGCAAATTATATAATATTGTCTCACTTGTATCTCTAGTATTTCTCAAGACTCGCTTTTAATCACCAATCTATAGAAAGAACAAACTGAAATTTTCTGTAAGTTTTTTCATTTCAGTTTTACTTGGAACCTAATTGGAAATTTAGTGGATTATGTATCGGTGCTTTAATTGTCTAGATTTATTTTATTTATTTATTCATTATCACAAAAAAAAACAGTCAGCTTAATCACTTTTTGGCATTGCTATGATTTATTAGACCTATCCCCTGTGGTAAACCTCTATTATATCTGAAAATATGAACTTCTACAGTCTGCTCTCAAATCATCTTAGAGGTACACTTAGCGAAATTAAATAATGAATTTTTGAAGAGATTGTGATTGAAATTCCAAGCTCCTAGGTTTTACTTTTATTTGCTAATACTACGTATGCAATATCAAGACATTTCACTCAAAAAGGTGAGTTACCTTTAATTCATACTACAGTCTGCTTCAGAAAATCTCTATAAGTACAATTAGCGAAATTAATAAAGAATTTTTGAAGAGATTTTTATTCTAATCTCAAGCCAGGTTAACGTGTGTTTGCAAGTACTACGTGTACAATAACAAGACAAATCAATCATACATTTTATAAAACTGACTTTTAAATTTCAATTATCTTACGTCTTTATACCTAGCTACAAAAAGATTTAAAGACATTTTGAACGCGAATTTCATATTCTCATAAAAAATACGTTGAAGAAACATTACGGAACGTACGTGATCATAACTATAAGACTCCCCATTATATTCAATCTTTTGCCGTCATCACGCCGTCGTCTCGTGACAGGTTATCTACAGTCGTCTGCGATATTCGATCATTGCCAATTTTCCGCTGACATAAACATCCTATACAACTTTGTGCGTACATATTGACATGGAAATCTAATTTTCTACTCCAATGTTTTGGCATTTGACATAAGTTCTGTGAGCGAACAATAATTATGGACTAAATACTGAAGAATTGAAGAGGGATAATTTGAATAATTACGGTCCCGTAATAAAAAAAGATATTTTGAAACAGGACATTTTGTGTACCTAGTTGTAAAGTTATACATATCGTGGTATACTTAAATATATACATAGTATCTACAGATAATTGTTTCGGGTCTGGGTGTTTGTGTATGTGAATATATGTGTTTGTAAACGCACCCACGATACAGGAATTATTCCTAGTGTGGGGCAACGTTTTTTAAAAAAAAAAAAGAAAAAAAAGTAAAAAAAAAGTATTTCTAATTCAGTATTCATATATGTACGCCGTAAAACCAAAACCTGACTGTATAATTCATAATTCTACCGTAACATCCTACTTGCCGTGTTTGTATACTCATGTTTTAGACAAATAATAATAAATTGGTCTTGAATGTCGTATCTTGATGACCAAAGTTAAACCTATTCGAGTCACTTGTGCATGCACAAGAATATGCATGTGATAAAACAACAGGCGTCCTTCACATACTCTAGTACTCTGTATCTGTCAAGCAGGATCAAAATTACTGTAAAATGGTGTATGAACTGTATATATACAGGGACGAAACCCGATGGCTCATTATTTCACTCTTCGTAATCCACACTTTTATAAATAAGCGGTCAAAAGTAACCCTATCTGTCTGTTACCTCATCACGACTGAACCCCGGACCGATCGTTATTAATTTTTACTAAGAAATAGACTGAATCCTGGAGAAAAACATAGGCTTATTTTTTAACAGGCTTTTATTAGCTTCATCTGTAATTTTATTGCAGCAAAACAGTAATTAAATAATAAATACAAAATACACGCAGATGAAATCGCAGGCAACAGCTTTCCGTATTCTTAGAATATATAAAGCCTTTACTACAATGCACTTGTATCAAAATATTATGTACGCGATACGAAGAATAACGTGAGCTGTCCATTCTTATTTCCTGACACAATTTATTCGATTATTTTAAGTCTGGTTATTGTGTGTACAGTACGGTGAGCTATCGCCACGAATGAACCTTAAAGTAAGTTCACAGGTGAGATGTCCAAAGTTTCCAACTCGACAAGAGTAAACAACGCCTTGTTACTACTTACTGCTGACAGGAGTTGGACGTGATACGTAACTAACCCAAACTACGTTTGTTTTGCCGAACAGAATATAGAAAACGACCCTTATGTCTTTGTAGAGTCGCGCAAGGTTTAGTTAAGTTATACGCTCCTTGGTGAGGCTAACTTGCCACTCCCGTTCAGTATGCGAAAACTTTATCCCTGACACGGTGTCAAATGTAAAATATGAAATTATTCTTCTGTAAATTTTGTATGGTCGGGCCTGGAAGTTTTGTGAAATGAAACGTAATATCCCTACTGTTATCAAGGGACCAAACCTAATCACGACGATAATGGAATGTCGAATCACGTTAAACAAGATCCCTCTTGTCTAACCACTATCACCTCTGTAACAATAGATTCCATTAGCGTTCAAACAATTGGGACTGGCACCTAAAGTATTAACAGATAGTTTATACTAAACCAACCTCCGGCGAATGTTTAACCGAGTTGAAAATGAGTTCATTCATCCAGCAAGCTGAAAGAGAGTATTTTCCAGGATTTCTTGGGAACAAATAGTCTGCGATATAAGAATAATATATTTTAAACAAGAGCGGTATCGTTGAAAAAATATGGTAGCGTGAGAACGTGCCGTGGCCATTTATTGCTGTACTCGTGCTATAAGTCAACTGTCACCATAATCGTTTGTTTCATGCTCACTTTGCCGCCGGGAGTGGAGTGTATGGCAATTGAGAGTAACTTGCACGATACGCGATACAAGCGTCTTGTTACATTTCAACAGGATAAGTGTACTTCGTAATAATATAACATTTAAGGAGGGAGGGAAGTTTATTAAAAATTTAAATCTGTGTCACATCTGTTGTTTTCATTATATCAGTTGTTTATAATACGAGTTTCGTATTTTTTATGTAAGATGTAGAATTAAATAACAGTGAAATATTATACCTGTGTCTACAATTTTAAGTAGCACAAAAGGTAGAGAAGATAATCCTTGAGATGCAAAAGTTGCATGCTCTCACAATACGTTAAACTTGTAACATATTGCAAGTTCCGCCGTTTTATTCAATACTCGCTACTTTCCCCGAGCTCGTGAACAGGCAAACTTTCTGCAACTGTCGTAATGTAACACATAGCATGTCATGTTCCTAAGAACTGCCGAAATCGCGTGCTCACCTGTAAATTATTGCGATTTTGGTGTCAACAAATCGTTGTAAACATAAATTTAAAAGAAAATAAGCTTTAATAACTGCCATATGATTACAAATCCCAAATGAACAGCTTTTTACACATAATAAACCTCTAAAGACCACGCCAACATTCTCAGGCTTAGAATTTGGTACAGCGTTAACTTAGTGAACACTGAAGACTTTAGTAATTGCACCCTCTGAGTGTATCGGAGATCGGCAAAGTTTGCAACTCAACACATAGGTACGTCTCGCCGACACGTCCTCGCTTCACAAGTTACCCCTAACGGACTCTGATCGGAAACTCTGCCAATTTATTAGCGGCACCCCGCGGGAAACTCGAATTAGTTGCTCCACACATCATTTTGCGACTGTGTTGCCTGTGCTAAAGTAGCCGGCACTCGACATAAAACGTTAATTGGGTATCAACGAGGTTTTATATCCTACTCCACAAAATAGACATAAAATTGTGTTTGATACATTGTATTGTAGAAACGAAAAGCAGTATAATACTATATTGCTTAGCGATATGTGCTTCTTTATTGATTATATTTATCTACAACAATATTTTATAATACAATCATATGTTTATATTACCCTGAGGACTAGGCAGTAATAAGGATTGGAGGAGGCAAATATGAGAATATCGGTGAACCTAGTGCAATGACCGCTAAATCATAAAGATAAGTAGATTTATTTTTCATTGATTATTGATATAGGAAGCAATTGCGCGTCTTGGTATCCGTGCATCTAAGATATATGATTGTATCTGTACCACCAGTAACCAGTACTAGAGAAAGCTTGCGTGGAGTAGTTGTAAGGAAATAAGTGTACTTCAACATCTATAAAAATATTACTTTAAGCAACATTAAAAAATATACAAATAGTAAAAAAAAAACAAATCACAAATATTTATAATGAACAATCAATTACAATACCTGTTCTCAATGCACCTTTAAAGAAATTAAAAGTATTAAGTAAAATGTTAAGAAACTTTCACTGCAAAGTTTTAAATGTCTCTTCAGAAAGTTTGCGAAGTCGCCAGCACACTTACACAAGGCCTTATTAAAAATACAAAACTCGTCGAGTCGCTTGCTGTTAGTCATTAGATACTCTGGAGCAAAAACTTTGGGACACCCGGTGCTTGCTTAATGTAGATACATTTTTCTTGTGAAATTTCAGCCGAGATTAATTGACACAACTTTGTCATAAGCTTTTAGGGATGGGTGTTTTATTTTGCGGAAGTAACGGTGTTTACTTACTTTCAATTAAGTGGTATTGTGTTATACAATGATTTAATTTTACGTAAAAAAATACCTATTGTTTGACAAAAATAACTTTTGGTAAGTTTTAAGCTCTATTTTTTTCATTTAAAAGTGCTATCTCATAAATCTATTATTGACATGTAATAAATTAGTAAGCGTGGCACAAAATAATATTTGAATCATATTTGCGCTAGTAGTTCTAGCTAGTATACCTCTTAAAAGAACTTCATAAAGTTAATATATAGACGGCCCATTGTACACAAATAATTGTGTGGTGTACAATGAATTGTATGTAATAAATAAATAAATATGAGACATTCTACTAAAATGTCTAATGTTTGATCCAGCTTTGTTCAATACATCATCTTCGTCTTAATGTTCAGCTGTTTGAACTAACGAGTTTCCTAATTAATATCTCAGATAATTCGAACCTAAATATTTAACTTCGTACGTGTGCTCTAAACGTAGTGAAGGAATTCGCCTCGGGTGTTCGCAGTAAATATTAACTTGCTCGCTGGTATAGCTTTCTTGTAAAATATAGGTGAAGTTAGAGTAGTTTATTTAATGGAGCCGTCGTCGACTTTTGCTTGTGCTCCACTAACACCCAATCCCAAAGCAATCTAAAGACCGATCAAGCGATCAGTTGCTCTAACTCTCAAAATCAGGATACTGTGACACAAGATACAGAATAGACTTTAGATTATACAATGTAAGTGGATAACTGACTATTCAGATTGCTTTAATATTTTCGCCAATGAAACTTATTTGTTTGATTATAACTTGTAAAAAGCTTTATAAATTAAACAACAGGCAATCTTCTTGATTATTTCGGGGAATACGTTTTTTGAATGTTATTTAATATCTAGGTCTTACTTCATAAGGAATATTCAAAGCTTGTTTTTAAATAAGGTTTGCGCTGTTGGTAAATATTATTTCACACAAGAAAGAAAAAGGAAATTAGATAAATCTTAGTACCTCTCTACGGGTCATGACTTTTGGTGTTGAAATTATAAGGTAGTTCGAACTTAAGACTTAACTTCGTCATAAAATTAACTGTCAGAATTCTTATCCATTACCAATGGAGTTATACAGTAGACCTGCTAGTTCATCAGAATATTTTCATCAGAACAAAATGACAATAATCATTCCCAGTATAATTACGTCATTTAACGGTATGGTTGGCGCAGTCGATAAGTGATTAGCTATCTGCACTAAGTGATGCGGGTTCGATTCCCGCACTGTACACTAAATGACTATCTATAGATAGTTGTTTCGGGTCTGGTCGTGTGTGCATGTGACATGTATGTTTGTAAAAATGTACCCACGACACATGGCAAATGGCGAGACCAGAAGGGCCTCCAGCCGAGCAAATTGAATAATACTAAGCAACACTGCTAAGGGTGTCCCATAGTGGGACTCGAACCTCGGCTTAGGGCGTTGCTGGGCGACAGGCAAGAGAGGACTTGCTGGATTGTGAGAAATCCTAGTGTGGAGCAACTTTTTTTACACCAAAAAAAGGATAAATAAAGAAATTAACAGCTGTAGTCTGAGATACATAATGTGTTTTCACGCACCTAAAACACTCCGATCCTTCATTCACCTGTCCAAGTAATATTAGCCGTGTTGATGAAATACATGCAAATCCTTCAGAAATTACAGGTATGAAAGAATTTTAGGTAAGTATTTATATTAAAATACAACATGGCTACAACTTTGAAACAAGTAAAATAAGCGAACTATACTCTCATTTTAAAATTAACGAGCATCACTGAAAACTGCAGAAGATATAATCCCTTCAGAAAGTTCAGATAAATATTGACTCTTTGTTTAATTACACGAAATAAGAAACCTGGCATAAAGTTCATTTTAATTTTAAGTTGGTATACGAGTACGGTGTATTGTTATTAGTATTTTATATAGACATAGGCACAAATAGGAATGTATTAAATAATACAAATCGTATTATTGATTTGTATCTAACCGCGCCAGTGTTAATTGGGTCGAAAGCTTTCAATAGAAACCCGCTACATACGTGATACAATGTTAAATTCCACTAGTTAGTTAAAAAAATAATATTCTAATCGTCAATGAATTTTTGAATCACTGAATTTGCGAAATTCAAAACAAAAAGGATAATTTTTTCACGAAATGATTTATAATGTTTAATATTTCATTCTTAATTAAATGGTGTGTTGTTTTGCGCGACTTTTTAGTTATAATACTAATTTAATGAAATAGATCGAGAATAACTTTCTATGTTTTATGGAACAAACCGTCGAAATATAAAAACTTTCCAAAAGAAAAATATTTCCGTGAATTGCCTACCCACACCATGATTGGTCATCCCATGTTTCAGACAAAATTATTAATCAGTAAATTAGTTAGCAAAATAAACGGAAGTTATATTATCTAAAAGATTTTGTATACATGTGTTTGTTGGAGTTATTATGTGTATAGATGTGTAAGTGTTGAGAGACGCTCTTGAAAGACCGATTAAAGACAGACTGAGATATTTGCTAAAGCTTTCGTAGATAGTGGCTACCAATACTGTAGCCATCACGATATTCACAGTGAAAAATGAAAAGCTATGAAATAAATCCTATCTATAATTCTTACAGCTTTAAAACGCCTAGGAATATCATTGCCGTGCCGCTTGTGTTATCATAAAAAATATGAAAATATCACCCTTACCTAGGTCTCGCAGAAAGTGGCTACGAATTCCGTAGCCCTACGTGCACAGTAAGTACGTCGTTGAAAAAGTGAAACAAATACAAAAGAAGAAGAAAACAAAAGTTTTTTGCGTAGACACCAAGTATAACAAGATTTTTTTTAATGTATTATAGTATTTTGGAAAACATATTATATTACACGAGTATGCCTGGTATTATTGTTGTATTGGTTTTAAGTGTTACATTATAAGTGATAAACAAATAGATTCAAATCTCACCTCAATCCCGGTATAGTGGTGAGCAGTTGTCCTTCAGCAGTGACCCAGTGCACGTCCGGGGGTGGATGGCCGGTCGCCCGACAAAGAGCGTGGGCACCGCGGGTAGCCGGCCACAGGACGCGCGCGGGTGGCTCCGTCACGAACCGAGGCCGCTTGTCGCTTGCGCCCACCGCTTCCAACAACGCCAATGTGATGAACATCCATGGCAGCTTGTATTCTGGGAGATATATTTTTTATTATAGGAATTGGTCTAGTAGTCGCAGGCACAGCTGCTTAGCGTGAGGTCACTGTTATGAGCCTCAATAATGGCGGTGGATGTACATCCGTACGCCTTATCCTGAGAGAAATACAACTACGATGCTATGTCAAGTCCTCCTTGTAGATTACTAGGAATTCAAATTAATCCGATTTCTAAAAAAAACATCTTGTGTGACCGCTATAAGGATAGGAATAGGGATCGCTAGACCAAATAATATTTGGCAAATATTCGCAAACTGTACAGAATACTGTACAGTTTGCATCTAGAATTATAAAAGAGCTTAGGCCTGAGTATAATTAATTTTCTTTGCCCACTTTATTAATTATGTCTGGCTGATGATACATTTCATAGGAAAAAACCACTATAAAAGCAAAAATTGGAACATATAATTTTATTTGTTCAGTTTCCTTAATTCTAACGGGAGTACATCAATAACAATAATTAAAGACATTACGCCACACTATATAACAGAACATTATATACTTAATGAACAATATATGCTTTGAAATTGGCTGAAGTTTAAATACGAGAAAACGATGCACATTTACTTGAAGTTTTGTGGTAGATGGAACGGGCAAAGATTGAATACCACCGAAGTATGTATAAAATGTGGGAATGTAGAAAATGCCAGAGCAATCTCTGGAACAGCTTAGATGGAGCGGTTAAAAAAAACCAAATGATGTTATTATTTGTGACACTACCATTTTGTAAATTAAATATAACTAAAGCTTCTTTGATTACCTCATTGTCCTATTAGCCGCAAGTGAGACAGAGGGAGATCCTGGGTTCAATTCGTGTCGGATAAAATCGGCTTTATCTCTATAGACTTTTTAAGCAGAATTTTGAAGTTTTCTAGAGAATTAATCCTATTTAATTTAATTTATTTGTAGTTTAGGATTGTGCCCCAGTATATGGCAATGAAATCACCGGAGTGAACAACAGTACACTTCTGCATAACCTTTGTAAGTATACTGCCGTGATGCTATGCTTTTTATTCTTTACAAAAAGTAGTATAACATAATAAAAATTTCCAGCTAAAAGGCCTAATACCTAGAACTCTCTTCGAACTTAAAACTTACCTATATTTAACAAAGTAAATGGAACAAGCTAAAAGTTTCAAAAGGATACTTAGTTGTAATTAATTAACTGACAAATGACAATTATTTGTTAATCAAACTGGACCACCCAATGGGCTGAATAACCTTTTCTTTTGTAAATGACGCTTTGACTCTTTTTAGTGATTTCTACCGCTTACATATATTATTGCTTCGATTTCTAACAAAATGCGAAGCAAACTACAATTACTGTTTCATCCACGTAGCCTGAACTGAAAGGCATAATCCATCAAAAGTGAACCAAAACGAATCGACTCCGGGATCGAGCGCTGAGTTGCGTTTTAAAAGTTTATAAGGGAAAGCTTTATATAACTTGGAGTCAGCACATTTTACTCTAGTTAATTTTGCTTTTTCTTAGATATAGCGCTGGTGTCGTTCATAGTAGGTCATAACATAAATCAGGGCGAGTGAGCGTCTATCGTAGTTGACGGTTTATTTACTGCCGGGCTGCCGGCGAACTCTGAGAGCATTGCTCGGCTTTTAAATAGAGATTTTAGTATACACTCTAGCTGGTGTTATGATGAAATGCAAATGAGGTTATAACTTCCCTTAGTTTAATTCTCTAGTAAACTTGCGGCTATAACAGAATGAGACCAACTATTTTATAATAGTTACAGAAGGCGTAAACGTGTTCACAAATCATTATGAGAACAAAACTGTTATAGTATTTTTACAACGTGGTGTGGATTGACAAATAAATGAAAAGTTGAATTTCATCAATTTAGCAGCAAAAAGGTGAAATTGAAATTGAAATTGAAATTGAAATTAATTGAAATTGAAATTGAAATTTCCACAAAACCGGATATTAGTTTTAGAAAAACGGTGTTTTATGTTTACGTTATTTTATGCACCTCATGTTACTGTTTTTGCGATACAATACGGTTTGCCACACCCACAACAAAAAACATTTATAAATGAACGATGGTTTTATATATGTAATATTAAAGAATCATATAAAATCAATTTAAGCTATGGAAAGGCTTAAGATTTATCTTATTTTCTTTTAAATTATTTTTAGGTTGTACGAGTATAAATCATTTTTATATAATGTGGGTACATGAGGGTTGTTCCTGACGGTAAAATTTTCTGTGAAGGAACAAATATGATAAGGAGTCACCCAAGAGAGTACGCTATTTCCGGAAGCTTTCAAATTATGTAAAACTGTTGCAAAGTAAGAAGCGAAAAGTTTTAGCACTCCTGAGATTTAATATTGCCTGGAGATACTTTGATAATATTCATGAAGATATACAGACATTATTATCATTAATTTGGTTCTATATTCAAACTAAAAATATACATTTACGTTTTATAGATTG
This sequence comes from Shargacucullia verbasci, assembly GCA_947562105.1. Taxonomy (NCBI): domain Eukaryota; kingdom Metazoa; phylum Arthropoda; class Insecta; order Lepidoptera; family Noctuidae; genus Shargacucullia; species Shargacucullia verbasci. The sequence continues at coordinate 5,218,459 of OX387289.1, read as the reverse complement.
GATTTAATTGAGGTGTGGTATAACTGCTTGAAAAAAGGTTTTTTATAGGGTAAAGAAATAATAAAATTATATTTTCTTACGTAATAATAATCGTATAATCATCAATAAGTCAGTATGTAAAAAACTAAGGAAAGAAAAGCTTTAGGAATTTGAAACAAACCTTTCATTATTCAGCAATCACTGAACACCACTTCCTAAACTACCCATCTAAGTCACAATTCCAGATCACAGTCATAAAAATCCACATGCTTTTAATTGCGCACTGCAGTTCCAAAGTCAATTTTATTTTTTAGGCAACATAATTTTACCTAAACACTTCCCGAAGATCGTTCGAAGTTTTCCCTCCAAAAGTGGCAGGAGAACCAACACGTGTTGCGCGGCCAACGTTCGCACGCGGACTGGGTGCTAGCGACTGAAAACCCACCCTCGACTGCTTCAAATTGATACCCTACCTACTTCACTCAACTAATCGCGACTTAAGTTTGATTTTATGTGAGAATCGGATCGTCCTTGCGGTCAGTCGCGAGTTTCAAGTCGGGTTAATTGGGATGATTAATCTGTGATACGTAATAAGTTAACAACTTATCTTTCAATCCGTTACTGAAGTATCATTTTTAGTTTATAAAATATATACAGTTTATTCAATAATACTGTCGAATTTAGTCGTAATTACCAGATGTAAATGTTATTGAAGATATATCAGCATAATAGTACTTTTCTAATAGCGTTGCTCATAAAAATCGGAAAAATAAGGCAATAAATAAACTTGTCTGATTTATTGAGTTGAGATTTTGCAAGTTATACAATTAAAATGTTATGCCATAGCACTACTCTGGGTTGTCATGTGCGCAGTCATGTTTACTGCCAGTGGACACAAATACTGAATACATTGGGACAATTTAATTAAATACAGCATTGTTTTTTTTTATCAAATGATACTCTTTCTACATCCATATAAATAGTTTATTATAAAAAAAATGGCAATATCAGTGCTTGCCTACGACAAAAATACTACCCTACATTAATTGGACAGAAATAATAAGGCGCCACTTGATTAAAACGTTTTACGTGATCATTTATTCCAAGAGAACCTTTGATTACTCACGTTCTTTTGACATTTTCGAAAGTACCTAAATAACCTCTTGAGTATCGCAAAAGAATAGAGGATTATTTTCTACGACCATTTTTAAAGCCATTCAAGGTTTCTCTTATTTCAATGCACCATTGAAATGGAAACATTTAATTGCAAACGGGCAGCGGGCACAGTTGCATTCAAATCGCCTCATACCGGTTATTACTGGTCTAAAGCGCTTCGGAGTCGCAATGCGATTGTAAATGTGAACAAATGTGACTCAAAACCGCATAAGAAAATAATTTAGACTCGTTTAATAAAACGAGTGTAAGGTTAATAAACCTTCTTAATGGATTTGTTTATTTTATATTCCATTTATTTTTATTAAATAATTCTTAAAGCAAGCTGTTATAAAATGGCTACTTTGTATTACAACCAGAATTGCTCTCCGGGGCACGGATGGGTTTTTAGAAAGGTAAAGTTGCACTTGCTGCGGTCATCCCATAGATGGAAGAGCAATCTTGACAAACCGAGACTCCTCCATTATTAGAGAGTACCGTAAAGTTGGCAGTTCCAATTGTCATACACCAACATCTACAAGTATTTACAGCTCAACAATCGGGTAACGAAGGTCGTATGGTTATCACACAATATTAAATTCTGGTATTCAGCTGCATCTTGTCAGACTGGTAAGTGAGTCCAACTAAGATGGGTAAAGGCAGATGATGATTATTGATCGCGCCTCTTTGTATTCTTTGGGTAAAGAAACCCCAATCTTTCCCACCCTATGAGCCGCTTTAGTGGAGACATGGGTCGAACACGCATAAGCCCTTTAGAGAATTATAATGTACAACGGCATAGGACACTTGTTATGACTACTATGAGACAATGATGACGTAATAACAGCATCACGTATTTCCCGATGGGTTAGACAGAGGTGTAGAGTTATACACCCACATTTCAACACTGACTCATATTTAATAGGGTGCTTACCTATTGTCTTCTACTAAACACAATTCCAAACTACTGAGAATTCCTTTCCAGAATAACTAACTCTGCCAATCCTGGGAATCAACTCAAGAGCTCACGCTTGGCAGCCGTACTTATTATTACTGTTACTGTTAGTCTGTCACATCCCGCTGCTGGGCAAAGGCCCCCCCCTTAATTTCTAGATCGTTCTGTTCTGTGCCAAAGTCGACCAGTCTTCAAGTTCTTCTTCTTCGTATCTTCTTTTTCAGTCCAAATGTGTCCACTTCGTCCCGCTATCCCTTTAGCGATCTACCGCGTCGCCGTTTTGCTGTATCAGGGCTCCACTGCGTGCAGCCGTACTTACGATCAGTAAAACAAAGAGGCCTTCAAATATTATTATTGAATAAAAACGTATTTTATATAGGTATAGGTAGGTACATAGATATACGTCGCATCTGATTGTTACAGACCTTAATTTTCATCGGCACGTATTAAATGTTTTAACAACATGGTAACGAAACAAGAGGACGTTGCGCCTTTTCTCTAAACACTTCATTACAATATTCAAATGAGTTGGAAATAAATGGCACCTATTAAAGCCTTTGCTAAAATAGATTAATTCTATTAAAAGTGTTGGGACCTTCGAGGACACGATAATCGCCCTTTGCACGTCTCGCATTAATTTATCGGACCCAAGTTAAATGAAAGATTACCTGTTTAATACCCGGAAAGTCTCCTAGTGACATTAGCGCCAATTTGACGCTTTGCATTCTAATACGTATTTATTTTTACGTAGTTAAAACTACATTCATAATAATTTACGAAACATTACAAATTAACTCACCTAATAGGTGGAGGTCGGAAACTTCGACAAATACAAAAAAAATAAACATAATAATATTTTAATCTTACTGAGCACTCTTCTAATATTTTTAACATATGAAGAACTTTTCATAGAACATAATATATCTCGAATTTTTTTCACAGATAAAAATTTGGTAAATTTCAAACCGCAGATAAAAAAGCCACTGAAGGAAATTGTAAAAACTTAAATATACATACCTACATTGAATATTTTTCCCCATTTTATATATTAAGAATTAAAAATAAAGGTTTGAGTATTTTTAAAGTGCTCCATTGTTTGCATAAAACGTATCTTCGGTAAAATTATTTTGAAATTAGAACTGAAATTTTTAAATGTTTACTCTGGCTAGTGGATGATCACTAACCTCTTTATTCCTTAATAGAGGTCATTGTGCTATTGATGAATTCTATTTTTGAATACTCAGACATCGCCATAGCCTTAAAGTTCCGCTTTCTACGCTATCTATTAAATTAAATACAGGTTTTTGTTTGTGTTGAAAAATCCTTATTACAAAAATAAACAATTTCTCTTGTTTCTACTCTATCACTAATTTGGTTATGACTTTATAAGCGCTTATTAATAATTTTCAGTATTCCATGCTTCTTTTTAATAAGTCATCATTACGAGGCAACGATTACGAGGGCGCCGAAGATTATTGGTCCTTCTTCAATCGGAGGAAACCCGGTTTGCAGAGAATCTGGAAAAGCAGAACATTAATTCTGCTAATGCGTTATCCGTATTCACAGAGATATCATTCCACCTGTTATAATACCGAAAGTGTAGCAAATGGTAGCAAAAAAATCTCTTTCATATGTAACACATTTTACCGGTTATTGAAAACATGTTTTGTGTATTTCGTACATGATACGAATATTTACAAAAATATGATGAATGGATGAGTGGATAATGTTTGATATGGAAAAAATCCTAGAAAAATATATTGGGCCTCCTTGCTAGAATAAGTGATGTATGTATTTTTTCTAGTATCTACTGTTTATTTATAGAAGCAGGAGAAGAAATGGAATAATTGAATAACAGAATAAAATAATATTACAAATAAAACTCCATAGGTATTCACCACATCGATACCAAACAAAGCAATGCTATTAAACAACGCACTCAAGTATCAACGGGAGACATCAAAGCCTTCAATCAAGCCTGATGAAGGAAGCAGGGAGTACTACAAACGAAGTTGTACACCGATGCGTTCAATTGTTATAACGCAATATAAAAAGGTACAGAAGGTATACTCCGTATTAGCCAAGAATTTCGTCTGTGAAACAACCAACTTATGACTTGACAACCGACTCATAACTTAAGTGAACTTTCCTTTATAGTATGTTCGCCCTGAATATAATGGAGAAACATGTTATACAGCTGGAGAAACATGTTGTAAAACACAAGTTGCGATTCGTTGTATAATCAGTTGGTTATCGTCCAAGATATTGAGTTCGCTTTAACAAGGAAAGTACCTACTATCGAAATAATTTTCCTGGTACTTACCGTGCTAAAGCCAACGCGAGATGTTTTTGAAAAGACAAATACAGCTCACATAATGCTCGAACTATAGACAGGCTATCAAACAGGAAAATAGACAGTGCGATAAACAGTAAAAAACAACCCTTAGAATGAGGTGTTTTATTTTTAGATCAAGTTATAATATAAGAAGGTATAGGTACCTACGTATCGAATCAAATTATACACAATAATAATTTTATTTTATTTATTTATTTATTTATTTATTTAATTCAGGCATCAAGGCCCATATAAATACAATAAAACAATACATTATAAAATTTATGACTAAAGTAAAAATACTATACATAAACAATATTATAAACACTAATTTACACGAATAGTTGGCGTCGTGTGTCGCGCGGTGTCCGGTAGCCGGCCTCGGAATCGCCGGAACTTTACACCTTTCGGCCAAAAATCTTCCTTCATGAGTGTCGACAGATGGTCGGTCGGCACTCTCACCACAAAGGAATTAAAATTCGCATTGCGACGAGACTCCAACCGTTCGACCCTCAAGGTGAATTTGGCTTTGATGCGGATGTACTCTACAATCTCCTCGGCCTTTGTAGAGTAATGCAGCCGGGACACGTATAACAGCGTCGCTGGCACAGCAGGACGCAGCAGGTGATTCGGTCCGGTCGGTGCGGTACCGCACTGGTTCCGACAAGTGGGCTTTCTCTTCTTCTTCTCTACCTTGATAAAACCCTCCTTGTCACACTGGCCTTTCTCTAGACCCTGCGATGGCAGATCCCGGTGAATGAATTCACGGCGGTCCTGCTTTCCCTCTTTTTGCTGCTTAACTTGTATTGTAGCAGGTTTGTTTGCGGCAGCAATTGCAGCGTAAGCACGTTTAGGGGTCGATGCACTAACGCGTGTCATATCCTCTACCGGAATCGAGGCACATTCGGCGGGGCGTTGCAATGCATCGACTGCTATATCGACAGCCGGTGACGCATCCAATTTCGCCGACTCAAAACTGCTCATGGAAGCATTCTGCGCCCCGCGACGCGTGTTCACCTTAGAGGTGTCAAGTGACCTACTTATCGAAACAGCGTTGCGTAACAACACCATTTCAGCCCGTAGTTCACTTATGGTGCCATCAGACACCTCCAACTTGGACTGTAACTCGGCCAGGCTCCTTTTTAGGGATGTAATATCCTTCAGCAACCTGGTAACATCAACGTGATCGAATGTAACGGGGGGCAGCCGATGCAGCTCCTTTGCCACAAAAGCAGGCACGTCGTCCGGGTCGGTCACCTTCAGTAAGGTGACAATATCTTGGATGCTCTTCTCCGTTCCGTCCCTCCTGCGTGAAGGCATCTGGTCAATTTTTCCGAGCGTTTGGAATAGTAGCATTTTGCCACTGCTTATCTCCTCTTCTTTGAAGTTTGATTTGCAGATCTGCAAAATGCTGACTTCGTCCATGGTATCGATGGCATGTTGTATAAACGCCAACAACTCGTTGGCTATAAGTTGCTGTGAACTCATAGCGATGACGGGCAGCGGCTGTTGCCGCGCAATTCGCGAACTAAATATTCAATATGTGGAAACACGTCCGTATCCGACGGCGTAATAATGCCTAAAATATTTGAAAAATACTAAGTAATGCGATAGTTGTTGTTTAGTATTGTTAGATCATCTATAATTAGTAATTAACCAGATGCCCTCAGATGTGAGTGGAACTTCTGATCGAATATTACGTTTGGTGCAGGTTTGTTACCAAGTCACGGAAATTTAATCATGCGTATCCTTATGACAACATATTGTTCAGCTTGAATGTTTGTTGACGATGTATATTAAATTATAAAACTATATTTGTAATTTTGTATGTAAATAAATGGATATATGGAATGAGGTGTATGTTTATTTTGCTCTTAATAAATAAAATAAATTCAACCCATTACTGTCCCACTGCCCACTGTCCCAAGGGTCTCTTCTCAGAACGAGAAGGGTTAGGCCTTAGTCCACCACGCTGGCCCGGTGCGGGTTGGCAGACTATACACACCGTCAAGAACTTTATGGAACCCTCTCAGGTGTGCAGGATTCCTCATGATGTTTTCCTTCACTGTAAACGCAAGTGATAATCAAATTCTGATCCGCACATGATTCCGAAAAGTCAGGTGCGGGCCGGGTTCGAACTCAGACCCTCTTGCATGGAAGGCAAGCGTTCAACCGCTAGGTTATCACTTCTCTTATAATTCTTTAAATATATACTTAATTCATCCTCTTATGTAAGAACGTGTTTCCATTGGTTATATTCTACGTTGCATAGCGACCTTAACATTTATATATAATCTCTCATAAAATAATAAACAGCACTACATATTTTTTCATTCGTTTTAAGAAAAACATTCTTCCGCATTTTCTCTCAAAATTTGATTATCATATATTACTTTTGACACTTCTAAACTATAAATATTACATTTGCGAAATAAGTATTATCTAAGGAATACCAAATGTTTTCCTGATATAAGAATAATTAAATATATAAAAAAAAACTCTGACAAAACTGCAATCAGACATCACAATCAAGAAAGGTCCTTACATATCTACCCAATAGATTTAGGTTACCGTAGGTTCAATTCGTTGCCAATATTCGTATAATTCCGGGCGCTCTCTGTAGACAGTGAATCCTCCAGCGGACTGAGTCAGCGAACAACCCCGCTTGCATGAATCACGATCTGCGTTCAATGCGGGCGAAGAATCTCATGGGTAACGCGAGCGGCGAAAATAAATTTGCCTTATCATCATCACAAACGGATTATATCATGATGGATCAAATATGCTGAATATAGTGGAACGTTCAGTGCTTTAATTAGTTTATCAAGAGAGTTGCAGCAGCATTCTCTGTGTATTTAAATACAAGGTAAAGCCAATACATTCAACACATTACGCCCATGTTCAGGACTGAACTTCTACAGACTAATGGGAATAGATGAAACCTCTGAAATCATACAAAACTACACTCCTTTTAAGCCAGAGTCAACAAAGCTTAGAGTCAATCCTCCATCACATATATTTTCCATGAGCTTAGCAAAATACGTGATAGTCCCGATATGACAATATGTACGTTCAAATTACTAATGATTTCGGCCTTTGCCTATGCAATTCTGTTTTGCTTGTTAGTGCAATTTAGCTGAACGTGTGATCAAACGTATTTGCCAGTGTTTTAGTATGGCGCACGCGCCAACAGAATGGTACGGTTATGTCGTTAATGCCCAATGAATAGCAACATTCGAAAACGGTATTATTCATCCGGGAATAGCATAATGACAGCCCATTATGATTGCAGGATAATACATACGATTCAATATTTCTCTGTAGGCTTTTAACTTGTAATTATTCCTTCGAAATCGAAGAAAAAGCTAGTAAAGATGAAGTAAGGTTAAGAAGATTATGGAAGTTCACATTGCTACAATCTTCTTTTCCCAGGTTTGTTTGGTAAGGATTTTCAGTCAAACGAATTGCGGCAATATAGTAGTATCCACTAATTTACTGTTATTATTAGTTTCAATTACCGTATCAGAAAGTTACGCACACAACTTAGATACTAGCATTAGAACTAGAGGACTAGAAGGAATAGGTTCATTGGTATTCTGGCTCCTGCTGCTCGTAAGGACAGTTTATTCATGTTATGATGACAGCCGGGACTGACGAAACAACATTCTGAGACAAGTAAGATTTCGCCCTATTTGTCAAAAATAGTCACTTCATGGTTAACATTCCAATTTCACAAAGCATAGTAATTATTGTAAGTCCCTTGCATAAATAATTTAAAAAATGCTTAAATCTTTTATCTGACTATTCCAATTTCACGTCGTCGTGTTCTTTTAAACCATACTAAATTTCATCTTCATTAAAACTTCAGCTTATGAAAGATGCTATCAAAGTTTAAGAAAGTCCCTTCCTTCATATACTTGAAAAAAATATATAACAATACACTGAAATGACCAAAAGTCCATTAAAGTTTATTATTTAACAGTCAAGTTGGTCGTCCGGGACGCTAAGTGCAGGTTTATGCAAAAGTTTTGAGCGCCAAAACTGTAGTACCGTTATTCTTAACTTTGCAAGCAGCTGCGAGCGGCCACTGTGTACTGAGCGACATAATTTACTCGCGGACCTGAAAAAATAAACTTGAGAATAAGATATTGATCTCAATTTTTCTGAAGGCAATCTGTTCAATGTATATTTTAATATCTCGACTTCCAACAACCTTTTTCCGCCGCACCGCTTGCCTGAAACAAGTATTTACGGCTATGGCAACGAGGACCAACCTATCCAATTAGTAGCAGAGTAATCCCCTGTGATACATACCTACATGTGGATCATGTAAACATATTTTATTATTGTATAGGATAAGTCATCCGATATTATGAGCAAGATAAAAGTAAACATTATCAATAAATAAAGCAAAAACTCATTCCGGAATAGTATAATAACAAAGGTTCCAATACCAGTTAAGTAGTGCAGATTGCAGGCTAATTAGCTACATGTGCCGTAATGACCCAATTCAACCGGGCGACTTTTATAGCTTTGCGGTAAGATGAGAGAAACGGCTGTGCGTTTTATTTTTTCATTTAATTCTTAATTAAGCTGAGGCCCTGGTGGTGTTTTGTTTTCTTGAAACAGAATACTGAAAATATAAGATAAAAGGTTCACTAGTCAAGTTAAAAACGATTGTAAATAATAATTTGTAATTTAAAAAATCAAAATAAAAACCACATTTACATCTTATCTTAGGTCTTTAACATATCATTGTGATCAAGTGTTGGCCTGAAAGGCACAGCGAGGGTAATTGGGGGTCGCAGTCATTCTTAAAATGTCTGGGGGAAGGGAGGAAGGCATCTTAGGGGGATACTGTAAAGATGCCTCCCTTCAGGATGTTCCTTTAATTGGATACCACGGAGGGCTTCAGCGTGGTGGCCTTTGAGAACCCGAGGCCCAACATCAGGTGCTGATGTCGACCACCACGATGAGCATAGTCCATGAGGATTCTCACCATGTAAAACAAAAAATTATGTGGTCTTTAGAAGATACTGTACACTAAACAAAAAGCTCTCATATCTTCCCAAACTAAAGTAGTATCCAGCACAGCATTGTCGATATCTAAATCAAACAACAAAACCCCTGTATCCCCAAGTTGGAACGAACGCCGTACACTAACAAGGTGTCGTATATTTTCATTTACTTCTGTGCCGTATTCCAAAATTCGCAGGTAAGCGCCGAAGCCTCCATCTGTAATTGGCTTTACTCTGCTTTGTGGTTCGTGAGGTACTGTTATAAAGTAAGATTGTGATACTGTGGTAGTCCAGACATCGATATCCATTGCGGCCGGACTCTGTTTATTTTGCTGGAATACGAACTTCTTTTTGGTAAGTTGAAATTTTTAGAAAAGACGAATGGCGCCTATTTCTCATGTTCTTCTGTTGGTATTTTCTTCGCATTTAGTTAAATAACGTTTAGAAAGGCGAGTCGAAAGCTACATCCTCCTACACGCTTATAACACCAAATCACGATTGCCAATTTGTTTGTATATAACGGTAACAATGATAAAAAAAGCTAATGAATGAATAATCTTGACAACTCTACTAGCGCAGTGGTTGAGCGATCGACTGCTAGGCTACGTTTCGCGGATTCGATGTTAAGACCCGGAACATCTATCTGAAGGTGGTACAAATATTTGTTCTGAACGGTATTCAGAACAAATATTTGTACCACCTTCAGATAGATGTTCCGGGTCTTAACATTTTTTTTTTGTTTTTTATTATTATGTAAATATGTCTCGTTTTCTATCAATTGGATGTCTATGGTCTTGTAGCGCGTCATCCAGTTATCCAGGACTTTTAGTCAAGTTACGCCTTCTATCTAAATCTTAAAACAATCTTCGTAAAACATCAACTTCATCGCCAAATATTTTACAAACTTATACCAACTAAAATCAATTACTTCCACCATACAAAACACCGTCACACATGACATAGACAAGTTGTAGTGACAATGTGAAGTTTCGCCTAATATTTCGTAACTATGAACGCTCGTCACTAAATTTGCTGCGACTGAGTTAAACTTAGTTCTTTCTGTGGAAGCAGTTTACCAAGTTTCGGCCTGCAATCATGTTACAAGGAAATTTTGAAGTTCCACTTTTGCAACTTTGTAATGTACAACACATTACCAAGTTGGGAGTTGCCAGTTTAATGCCTCCCAGGTAGGGTCTAGACTGTTCTTACTGTTAAAGTAAAAACACTTTGCTACTTAGTAGCTGTATCGATGGCAATCCTTTTAGCTCGCAACTAAGTACTCGGAGTACTTAATAATGTCGTAGCAAGCATAAATCTTCACCCACCCTGTATTGGAGTAGGTACCCGGTAACAAAATGCACACAAATGTTCTGTAAATATTTTATCTATCTAAGTAGTATGCGCTTTAAACATAATGGTTTTTTTTCTCAGATTATCAATGCTACAACTGCAAACTCTAGTTGTAGAATACTTTATCTAACAAATCAAAATAAAGGTACCTTAATCCATTTAAGTCATTTCAGTCATAAACATTTTTTTTTCTCTAACCTTTAGTGTCCCACTGCTGGGCAAAGGTCTCCCCCTTATCCCTTTTACAAGCTTGTTATTGCCGTTTATCCAGCCAAAATTCTGTTAAACACTAAATAAGTAATAACAAGAAAGAAAAATAAAACAATGTTCTTCAATCCCTGCAACGAAATATCTATACATTATTGACTCAAATCGTGCAACAATCCCGAACATCAACAACAGCTAATATTCCAGTCAAAGGACTAACTTGCATTTACTCTGCAAATTATACAGGGTGACATGATTAGAGTACCGACATATTGAAGGGTGGTTGCGTTATTAATTCTCGTTCCAAATATGTATACGCCCATAGCATAATTATCGCCCAATTATTTAATATGATACATCGTAGGTATTTGTGGACCCGGGTACGTCCTAAAACTGCGGCTAGACACCGGAGGACGGGCAGCTGCGTCCTCTCACTAATATAAATAGTATAAATGGTAAATGGGCCACACCTACTGCAAAAAAATAATTCGCCCGCTGTAGCCGCGTGCGCAAGATTTTTAATACAATTTGCAAATCCTATTACAAAATTTTCTTTATGATAGGTATCTTTTAATTTAAATTATTATTCGTTACATGTGAGCATGAATGATTGAGTTTGGCATGGCATTGGGAGAGCATGTTCTTAAATATGTCTATCGTTTAAACAATCACCCAGTCTACGTAACAACTGTTGTGGAAGCAGGTCTCATTGTTGTACAGTTCAGTTCGCGGGCACTACTCGACAGCCGACCAGTGCAACTGGCGGTAACTTCCACTTGCACTGTCACATGTTTGCAAACTTTAGGCACGACTGTCAAAGGGCACAACTAAAAAGCTAGCTACAAACGGCATCAAAAGTAACTGATCATTGTAGAAACTTTAAATCGAGCTTTTTGAATGTTGGGTATTAACTAAAGTTTATAAAGCAAGCCTGCGTTCCTCTAAGGGTCGGGCGGAGAATTATTATTGTACACTCACGTTTCGCGCGCCGTTTTTGAGTCCCATTTAATAGAGGCAATTGCAATCAACCGAGTACAATTCCGGAAGCTTATTATTTTGTGAACCAATTATGTTGGAGTAATGTAAGTAAATAATTGTAAAAAATAAAAGGCCGCCTGGTGATCATTGCCCAAAATGAAGCACAAGATTGCTATTATTCACTATGAAAGGCTTCACTGGCACCACAAGAGACCACCTGATAGCACCATTTTATAAATGTGTTTTAAAATAATTTTGATCTTCGGAATTCATATAACGTACCTACAATACTAAATGGAATGTTATGTAATATACTTACAAACAAAGGCGTAGGTATATTTTTAGAAAAGAAATATACCTACACGAGAAAAGTTACGTTAGAAAAGAAAAACCAACAGTGTACATATATGTGCATATAACAAGGTAATGTGTCTCTTTGTCTATTATTTATGATAGTAAACAGATAGACACATGTAAACAGTATGTCAGACAAGTGCATATATCCCATGTGTACACAAAAATGTTTGTAAAATATAATCCGCATCACGAATAGAGAGACGCCTCAATATTCAAGACGAAGTTTGTTCAGCCAGCATTTTATACAGTGTTTACTTTATAAAATCTATTAAGCCGTTCACTATCTAGTGGAACTGAACGTTTTATTCATGGTACTAATGCTTAAAGGCTCGTCCTTCGTCTCACTAAATCTCGGCTTAAGTTAAACAAAGAGAACCAACGGGCAGCTCTAAATGGTAACCATCGTATCGGGACACTATTTGGAATGAGTTTGACTCGACGATAATTGCTTTGGAATTAATCAGTACCTTGTAAAAAACTCTGTAGGCTAGTGTATTTATTGAAAGGAATGGTAAAACATTTACAGTCACACGTACCCAAACGAACCATCTTCCATCCGCATAGAAAAAAACCTTGTCAATATCGCATCCAATACGTCTATGCTGGACGTAGAGCGTTCATATTCGTTGTTTTGTTGCTTAAAATATTACGCAGGTATTTATCATGCTAGTAAGATATTTAAAATGATTATAAATTTTTATTAATCTTATTTTTATTTGTACTACCTAAGAGAAAAAAAAGATCTCTATTACATGTGTTAGAGACTGCACCTATAAGTAAATATGTAAGTATTAAGTGCGCTTGGGCAACATAACACAATGTCTCCAGCAGTAAGTCTGTCAGAAGTTTGCTTATAGCCATCGATTACTGCAAGCAATAGACCATATTGTAATTAATTGTTTATGGCTATGTTTCGGTCAAGCTTAAAGCTTGCTCGCGTTGGTACCTTCTTTGCCCGGTGCACATAAACAGCTGGGTATAAAAATAAAAGCACATAAGTCTAGACAATACTATTTTGTCCTTAATACATAATCTAGTAGAGAAATATCATTTAATTATAATTTTCAAGCTTATTTAATAAATACAAAAGTTAGCGGAAATATTGGAATAACAATACATATTAATGCCTTATTTAGACATAGAATCGGGATCATAAATATATTTCTACATTTAACTTGCAATATTTCATCGTATAGAGAAAATAACAAAAGAAAATAAAATCCAAGCCATCCAGACACAAAGACATTATACAAAATAAGTGTAGTACATTATTCCCGTATTAGGTAAATCGGGGCTCGATACGTAAGGCCGTAATATCGGCCGGTATGGCACACGGCTTACATCCGGCGCAGATAAGCCGCACTTGTATCCGTCTCGGCGCCACTCTAGCCTGTTGTGCCCGATTATACCCACCGATTCCCTTGAATGTTGCCTACTTTATTGATATTTATGTGGGTATTTTGGACAATCAGCTATAAATTATCATCACGATTTATACAAATTATTTTGAAAGTGTTACGTTAACTTTTTCACGATATTTCGCTTATTTTAATCAAGTTTAACATGATAAATAACATTACTTTCGGTAAATTCATTTGTTTCGACATCTAAAAAACGACCATACCGAGTTTCCAAATAAACAAGGTCTAGTTCCAAGTTTAAATCTCTAGTACTGGCACCAATTACACGGTCGAGTGAACTCTGCTTAATGGCGCAAACACACCACAGAGATCAGACGGTAAGGAGTACGGAAACGTCTGTTTACATCACATGAACTGGGAGGACACATGTTAAGGCCGGCGCACACACGATGTTAATATGATTTAGACGCTCCTGGAAGCAGTTAACCGGTTGAATGCCGCAGTTCTTTCATGGATCTCGTAATCTTGCGTGAATCAACATTTCGACAGCCAACGTGACTATCAAAATAGCTAATAGGTAGACTAATATAGTAATAGACAAATAAGGGCAATTTTAGCAAGGAAATGAAAGTAAATTGCGGGTGTTCAACACAGAAAAAAAAATGCTTTTATGAACCTTAACTGTCAATATCTTGATGGGCCGTTATGGAGCTAAAACTTTTAGTATAATACACCTTGGCCACTTACGGTTATTGTTATACCTTATAAATGGAGTGTAAAGCATTTGAAACTCTATGTCTAACACGTAGAAGATATCGGCATAAATACTTTGATTATAGATGTTATTTTATGAATAGGCACCGTGGGTATGTCGTATATCATGCATCAGCATCGGAACTTGTATTCTTTATTTGATTATTGGAGCTGATTACCTGGAGCCGTCAATGATCATTGCAGTATTAATACAATCGCAAAGACGCTAGTTACGCTGAGAGTATTTTGTGTGCGCCGGGCGTGAAGGAGTGCAGACAAAAGGCGGGTTCACAATGGAGGCGCGATGCGAGAGCGCATCGCAGATGACAGAGCCGCGATAATAGAGCTCCCTGTTTAGCGAGTGCGTCCGGGCTGGCCGGAAATGGCGCAGCCCTACAGACAACCTTCATTTCCTGAGTAGTCCTTTTGCCAGAACCCAAGGGACGTGATGTTAATCTGTGTTTTTCCTGTCATAATTCTGTATTCTGGTGTTGTTATTAGCTGTTCGCAAGTTGTAAAAGACGATGATAAGCGTTTGCTTATTTTTTTTTCCAGAAATATTATGATACTTAAATTAAAAAATTCCTGGTGACCAGATTCTATGCATTATTTGTGACTTCAAAATAAGTTACTTATAGAACAATATCTGAAATACTCTTCCGTTTACATTTACATCCTTTTTCTTCATAATTTATTACTATCTATCAATTCTATATCTCAAATATAATAAGTCGAATACGTACCTATGTATCATAAAAAATTATTGTAGAACAAACATAAATCCTCCTCCAACTTGACATCCTATTAAAACACTGCATCCCAACACTATCAAGATCGTCGAATAGTTTTTGTTGTTCACACAATAACGCTGACAGCAGTCGTCGCTCGTTGCTCGAAGACAACGGGATCGCGAGTGTCGCTGTCACGCGTCCCGGACTCCCACAGTCTCAGAGTCCCGCTCAAATGAACAGTGAACACTGAACATTGAACAACTGCTAACAATCCGTGTCGAAAACTGGACGGTACGGTTTATCGACGAAAATACTGTTTTATTCGTTATTGGAAATAAAACCATGGAACTTTATTTGATTGTTGGAGGATATTATTTCAGTATTTCTCCGCTCATACATTTTCTTTTAGAAAAATTATATGAGAAAATGTATATATAAATGTTTTTTTGCTTCTTCTATCGTTGGATGTACGAGACATGGCAATTTCTCACGACGTAGTGGAACGTTTAGACATAGCAGTCTAGAAACATAAGTCAATATTTTTATATATTTACTTTAGTCTCTAGCTAAATAACAAGTAACTTAAAACGACGCCAACGCGAAAGCGAGACTGTTCTTAGTAGCCGACGACACATCAATATCTTATTCATCTGTGCATAATCTTACCCTTGCACATCAAGCAAAGGAGTGCATAATCAAGTTCATATTGTTGTTTTCATTTTTTGTTTCTTGTTTCATTTTTTTTTCATTTCGTTCATCTGGGGGGTGCAGATGGCCCTTTACAGGTTCTTCCTCCGTATCAAGTTCATAAGAATATCCTTTTAATGTATTGAAAGAATCATGTTTTTGGGGATCCATTTAAAATATAGTTTAGTCAGAATCAAGCATAAGGGGAACATGCCTCAGTGCAGACATTCAGTATACAAACACGTTGTATATATCCGCATATCAACAGAACACCGGATATAAAAGGCTTCTTCGATATTTATGAAAATGGAATATCTAGAGTATTAGAATTCACGCGTTTTCTGTTCACCTTTCTAAATGAATATATACGAGATGTATCGTTGCCTCTATACAGTATTACTCATACACAAGCCGGGGGTGTGTGTGTGTGTGATAGAGAGAAACTTTGGAATAAAGACTGACGCTTGTGAGCTTATTCAAATTTAACCTAGTTCAACTCAAATAGCTAGAAGCGCTAGGTACTATGTGATTTAGCGGCGAGTTTTGGTTGCCTTGAATATTAAAATATTAGGTAGTATACATTTTTATACCACGGTTAATGTTTTAATACTTTTGGTACAGTATTAATTTTAAAAGTGGTTTTTGTTTTCCGAGCTACGTCGGAGTAAAAAAAGAAGTAAAGTTTAGCCTCAACTTACGGTAAAAAGAAAGAAGTAAAATCACTTTGTGGTTGCAGAAGACATAGTAACTCGTAGCAGATCTATCGGAAGGCTCCCACTTCGGTTTTCTTTGACTTACTTTCTGTTACTTTTCAGCTGAGTCGTGGTCAGGTCTTTAATTTTGTTTTGTATATTTTGTGAACGGCGGTATTTTTTTTGGACACGAAACAAACAATTATAACATATACATATAATACAAACAATAATAACATTTTAACGGCACGGTTGGCGCAGTGGTTGAACGATCGACTGCTGGGCTACGTGTCGCGGGTTCGATTCCCGCATGGAACAAATATTTGTATGATGTACAGATAATTATTTCGGGTCTTAGAATTTGTGTATATGAATATATGTGTTTATAAACGCACCCACGATACAGGAATTATTCTTACGTCCTCCCAATGCTTTTTTTTTTAAAGAGAAGAGAGAAGAGCTATTAGTAGGCAAACTTGCACAAAAACCTTACCGTATGTTCCTTGCATTATTTTAAACTTAAACGAAATTTTGCCTCATTGGGTATTGATTATGAGGTCCTGGGTTCGATCCCAGGGACAGGAAAAATGTTACTGGGTTTTTCTGTAACCTTCCAATGTAACCAAGCCTCTTATTAGATACGCATGAAACTTGAATTATTTCAAGACGAAGAAACGCGAGTAATAAAAAAAGTAACCCTCATGTGAATATATTAATGTCTCGAGTAACATTATACAACTTTTCAGGAGGCCTTAATAAACGTAAGCGATACCTATTCGTACATTAAATTCGACGACAATTATTGTACTGTAACTTCATCTTAACCGAGCAAGACAGAGAAATAAATTGAAGACATTGTTCGAATAAAATTGGCATAATCAAAATACCAGCCTATTTCAATTCGTTGAACGTCAAAGCGGCGAATGATGAGCACTTTCGTACTTTTGTTGAATGCGGTATGAATGTAAAATGGCGGTGGGTATTCAGAATAAGGGCACAGGTGGACAGGCGCGCTAAAAGCCGATCCGTGTCGCGCGCAGTGCGCCCCAGCGCGTATCAAGCATTTATCATCGAGTTTACACGCGGCATACATTACGGTTAACTAAGTACCTTTTTAGTTTTGCCATCCGAAAAAATGTTGTCCGACACGATTTGGGTTTCATTGTGGGTTTGTGTGTAAAAAGAATTTTACGGCTCAGGTTGCGTCACTTATTGTGGGATAAAAAACTTAAGTTAGTTCCTAGCTAATAGCGGTTTACAGTGACGTGTTTGACATAAAAAAAGGTTAAGTATAGGCATCAAAATTCCTCTATAAACTAATAATTTTGTACTGTGAAGATATTGTTTCTCAAAAGGCTGCTGAAGATTAGAGCGAAGTTACATATAGGATAACTAGAAAGAAGGAGTGGTGTCATTAAATAAAACCATACATTTGATATCACGTTATAAAACCTTGTATATGGATTATTATAAATATGCAAACATTTATTTAGAGCAAAATAGTTTAGCTGAAGACCATATTTATATCGTATTAGGTATAGTTAGAGAAATAATACACTATAATCAATTCAATCATGATCATACATCACACCTGTACTCCATAAAGGTTTGAGGAGAACTGCACAATGGCACACCCACATTTCTCTAATCTAATCCGAATAAGGCCCATGCCCACAATTCTATTCTCCGGGCCGCTGCGAATTTCTATACAAAATCCAATAACACTAACCTACCCTGAAATCAAACCAAAGGACCTTACGCTCAGTAGACACGCTTGCGACTATTAGACCAGTGAGGCAGGTCCTAGTTACATGTACTTTAAATAGTATCTTGTAAATATATTTCTCATTACACGAAATCATAGTTATTTAAATAAGAATGGTCTTTTATTCAGTTGGTGTGGTTGAGCAAATATACTTTTATTTGAGTGTCAGTCATGCATTGTGGTGAATGGTTACCACTCCATGTATCCAGTTGAAATTCAAATGGAATTCGTTGGAAATTCAACCCCAGCGCAATATGGAGTGCACTGTAGTAGCTAGTCCTATAGTACCAGTGCTATCGTTTTATTTTGTTCACATTTACAGTTCGTGAATTTTATACTGATGAAAAGTATGAAATTCACAAACTGTAAATCATATAAAAATACTTTTGATATTTGTTACTTTTTATTCTATTTGTTTAGTTCTAATATTTGTTACTATACAAATATTTGTTACGATTCAGCACCGCGATTTAAAAATCACATTGCACACACAACATCTATGCAAACAAATAATACAATATAGAAATACAATAACTTTCGATAGGTTTAAGCCCCGTTGTGATTCAATATCAAATATTCAGACAATGTATAATAATGTCCTACACAACTATCGCTTTCATTTAATATTCACAACTCGATAGAATACCTACTGACTACCCGGAATTGAATACACCCAAATGAAACTGCAAAATGCTGTTTTCAATATCTTTGCCTGAAATAACGTTTCGAGTAGGGTTTCAATTTAATAAAGCACGTAGCTAGAGGAGCCTTGTTGGAAATCTTCACTGTTTGTTACAACAACACAATTTTTGAGATAGATCGGCATCTGACAAAGGGGCAATAAGTGTTGCTAATTATTTTGAAATTGATACATTTATTGCACGGATGGCGCAGTGGTAGAGCGATCAATTACTGCGCGCGTGTGGGGTTCGAATCTCGATAGATAGAGAGATAACAGATATAACTCTAGGTATTTTTGTTCATAAACGCACCCACATTACAGGCCACAGTGAGGAAAAATGTTTAAAAAAAATTAAGAAATAAAAAATTTTTTTTAAACATTTCTTAAGTGAACAGTAAAAGCTTTATTAACAACGAAAACCTGGATAACATCTAACACCAACCCTTTCTCTTTCCCTTAACGTACCTAAAAAATTCTACCAAAAGCCTAACTGAGAACCTAAATCCACATCATACTTAGAACCGATGTGTATTCAAAATCCGCGCGCCGACTATATTCCGGCGCGCAATCTTGCATTGAAAGAGTTATTCCGTGGCTCCATAGAGGTCGGCAACTCGGCACACTCGGCACAAAGAGGCTTTTATCGCGAGCGGCCGCTGAGTGCCAGTGCCGACCGCAAACAAAATCCGACACACGATGAATACCGCTAAGTAGGTTACATGTGATATAATCTTGAGATTTACGATACTAAAAAAAGTAAGTGCGAAGAAAGAGTGGTGTGTGAAAATGTGATTTAGATTGTGATTGTGTTGGTTTTGTTACAGCTAGAATATATAGCTGGAATAGTGTAGAAGTTCTTTAAAGTGTATGATGAACACATTCCTAAATAATTCCATACTTCAATCAAATTAAAACAATACAATTTAATGATAATTTATAAATTTTTATATATTCCACAATGTTGTAAAAATTTTATTGTATGCAACGTACCAATTACAACTGCAGTTTCGTTAACCATATCTGCAATCTACAGCAAATTGGTGCTTCATAAAGAATAATTAAAGCAACTTTTTACCAACGGCATGTGGAAAGTATTCAAAAAAGTTCAAAATACGTATAAAATATGTACAGAATCTCCCTTACAAGAATATCCCATTGAACTGGCGGTTGAACGTGCAAGAGGTTTTTTATCGGAGCGCAGGCGTGGAGCGCAAGTGGCGAGTAGCACAGATAAAAATCTAGCTTTGCTATCCGAGTAAACACGTGAGTGAAACGTGGCTTAAAAAGAACTCGGCGGCTAATACCCTTTTGCTGTATAGTTTTACAGTTAACCTACGTATCGTGCACTTAAGTAAGTAGTGCTGTTAATTAAAATGTACGGGTTTTGTATAAAGAAAAACGTAAAAATGTTACACGGTAAATATTTTATACGTTGTGTATTTATTCGTCTCTTCAACTTAAGTTTTCTTTTATACATTTTATTCCGTTCGTATAATGAAGTTTGTGTTTAAGTAAATATTGAAAGTCGGGATTGAATTCTATAAAGCTTATATACACACTAGGTAGTTATTTATAATAAGTATTCTCCCACTGAACATTTCAAAAGATTAAGCAATGTTTCCGGCGCTCCGTGGATAAGACGCAAACAAAGCATTCGATAATCCCATAGCACAAAGAAATGAACGTGACAATACATTTGAAATAACTCCTGTGTATTGAACCGGTGCACGGTGAGAGCAGTACATCGTACGTGTTGAGGTAACCGCAACGTGTGTTCGACTATCAGAGCCTCTTACCGTCGTATCATAAATGTACGAATTGGCGCGATAAAATCGATCGCATTACGTTCATTCACACTATAGTGATGCCAAGAGTACGGGATTCAGAAGTTTATGACTTATAGCTCTACAATGTGTATATCTTGTTAAGTTCAAGGTAACCCCAACGTTATCTCGCGTCGTAAACGTACGAAGTGGTGCTATGAATCCTATTGTGTTATATACTCGCTGCAGTGATTTCAGCTATGCATGATTAAAACACAACCCTTTGATGCTAATTAAAATATATATTTAAAACATTTATATAAAAGAAAAACACGATTATAACGTAACGTCGTATCTCGTCTACAATGCGCCTTCTTAACTTCACAATTTCGATAGTGATTACAAGTATCAAAAAGATAGGCAGAGGTCTACTTTACGCTATTACCAGTAATTCGATCCGAGCATTTGCTAATTGCGATCATATGATTATGAGTTCTCAAGTGCATAGAAATCACTCAACAAGGAAACGGTAACTCGCAAACCGAAGATAAGTCCCGTAAAAAAGGAACATAGAAAAACTCAAAAGCCCGGGATCTTACGGACGCCCCTAACATAAGTAACTTAACTAGATAGATACGCCGTAATGACTGCTTCAGTTACAACTACATTTACTCCCGACCCTAAGCATCTCAATCTCTACAAGTAATCTAGGCATAGTAAAATCTGGCCTCTCGATCTAGTATACACCGCCAAAGGGCTTCGTATTACTGTAATAGTTGTTGTTTCGTAAGCGGTTGCAAACAAGAATGTTAACGAAACAAATAAGAAAATACGGAGGAAATGCCCGGGGCTAATAAATTGGTTAGCGTCTCTTATCATGGGTGACGTCAGAGCTAAGAGGTAAAGTCAGCATCTACTGAAACTATTATATTTTTGTTGACCAATATCGGACGTCTCGACCTCCAATTTTGGTACACAATAAATCAAGTTAATATTGATTAGATTACTCTTACAGATGACAGTTCTTAATCACAGCCATAAATACTTGTATGCACTTTTGAGATCAATAATCTAAGGTTCAAACAGACAGTGGCGTGCGGTTCATAAAGACAAAAAGACACTACCTATCCTACATAACTCAGATAAATATTTATTATATAGATATTTGAGGTGGCAAATCACATACATAATTATTTAATCGACAAGACGACGAACCAATACCAACATGCAGTAGGTATTTCTGGTAAGTAAGCTTTTAAAATTTTCTGCCTACCCGGTCCAAAAACTCTAAGCACGCCGCTGCAAACAGATCTAGATAGATTTAGTATAAGAGCGTTTGTCACGAAGTCGTATCGCGCGCAGACAACACGTCTGATGCAATTAAAACCCGTTGCGCACGAGGTAGTGTCACGCATGTTAACTTTTTAATGAGCCATGTAGCGATGTAGTAGCGTGATCATGAAACGCGCCTCGATAGTGCGATGAAATTTCTTCGTGCGTATAAGTAGTCAACATTGATCAACAAAATCTAAAAACCCTATGTATATAGTGATACTCTGAAAAGGTCGTTTGTTTGTGTAAGAGAAAGCTTCATGTTAAGGTTCAGATTGTCTATGTAAACATGAATATTATACATCTCCCTTCCGTGTACATTTTGATGTAAATTGGAACACTCGTCAAATAATCATATTACTCAAATCTGCTCGTATGTATATGGAAATTCGTTCTAATTTCAAGATTGTGATATCAAGGTTTCCGTATAAATCGTAAACAACAATCTTAATCAACTTATGTACAAAAAGAAAATAAGAAATACTCCTAAATTAACGTATAATTTGTTTCATCGAAATAATATCGAAAATCTCGTATTTTTTTCAAGGCCACCAGGAAGGCAACTTATATTATATTTGGGCTAGCATTATGGCATAAAATAGTCATACTTTATCTGTTGGTCCACTACACTTTCTTCAAACATGAATGGCACTAATTATGAGAATTCCCCTTGGCATACGACTGAATTAATTAATTTAAATGCATGCAACATTTTAAGGCAACATGTCAGGATACCCTACATGATAAATGTGAAAAGTTTTTTGTGCAAAACGCTATCAATTTGAAGCATGCTCAACAACAGGGGCACGTACTACGTTAACCTTCTCTCGTAGCTGAATAGCTACGTCGTAGCTGATATCTACGCCGTAGCCGGCGTAGCGCGCCTGTTTAGCCCTGTCGTTTGAGATAAGAGTAAATTCAAAATTTCACTGCAAAGATAAGCTAATGAGAATAATTTTTGGACTGCCTCACTAGCATATTAAGCTTGTTGTGTACAGGTGTATGTTTTTGCAGTATATGTAAAGCAAATACGGATTTTTGTAGAAACTCGGCTTAGAATAAAAACATTCATGTTTTAAGCTCCTTTAAACATTTTGCAAATGTCTACGTTTTTATGTTAATATTAATATGTTACGAAAAAGTCAGGTTTTAGATTTGCTTTCTCTAATGTATGGTGATTACTAAATGGTCTACGTTCTGTGTATTTATGCACCACATTGCTAAGTTTTTTATCAAAATAAACCTACCCTTTGTTCAGCCGCAATACCTTCTGTAGAAAAACAGTAAATCCTTATAATCCGCAAGGAGCGTCAACATTTTAGCGCAAATACACAAAGCCAACTCTTGTGTACTTTATCTAAATTTTTTCCTCCCCAAAATCTTGGTCTCAGGAATTATGGTGAGATTTTGTATTGTTTTAATAATAATAAAGTTTTTAAACATCCGTCAATGTATAACAAAATATTTTTTGGACTTTTCTCGAGAATTTTGTAATAGAAATATCCAATAACACTAAGCCCGACCGGGGATCGAACCTGTGACATCACGCTCATCACCTGCGCTTCCAACCACTTGACCAGTCAGGCAGTTTTTGGAAGCAAACTTATTACCTACAGACTATAACTATCCGTTTCAGTACCCAGTCAACTCCTCAACTGCGACAGAATCCAATAACCATTACACCGTGTGACAGCCGTTTGTCATCTAAGACAGGTTATTAAGGTCAACTGGGGGCAAGTTTAGATATTGAAACACTTATTTTCCATCGTAGTTTGATAACGTTTTACCTTGAATCAACGTACAAAATATATCCTATACTACTTCCTACTAATATTATATGTTAAATGCGAAAGTTTGTGATGATGGATGGATCGATGGATGGATCTTTGTTACTTTTTCACGCCAGAACGGCAGAACGGATCTGGATGAAATTTGGCACAAAGATAGATTGTAGTCTGGAATAGCACATAGGGTACGTTTTATCCCGGGAAAATGTACGGGTTCGTAAACCACGCGGGCGAAACCGCGGGCGGAAGCTAGTATATCATATAATTTAGGTGTAAGTACTTTTGTATCTTATTATAAGCGAACTGTCACGTAAGTTGTTATGAAAAATAAACCTAAATATACTTGAGGCCACGATATTAATGTATTATTTAATTAAACGAATTCCTTTTTAAAAATATTGTTGTTCCACACTATGAATAATTCTGATATCGTGTGTGCGTTTGCAAACACAAATATTCACATGCACGAACACCCAGACCGGAGAGCAACTTTCTGTAGGTCATACAAATATTTATTCCATGCGGGAATCGACACGTAGTACAGCAGTCGATCGCTCAAACACTACGCCAACTGTGCTATCCAAAATTACCGCACTATTATTATTAACAACAATAAATAATAACGAATGGCTACTTAACTTTTACTAGATTTTAGCCAGGTAAAACTGTACGTCGACCTTCTTCCAAATACTATCATGATTTACATTTTAGATCAACCTGCATCTTTACTCGCCATATTGCCAAAGGATTGCCAAGGAATTCCCAATGCATATTAAATTATCTGTTTTATTGCACACACCTACAAGAAAAGTAACCAAAGGATATTATGAGCTGAAATCCCGGAGAGCGCAATAAAGTCGTTGTTTTAACGACGCTCTGTATAATCTGGACTATTTGTACCTTAGTGGGGTTAAAACATTGATTTATATCCACTTTTTTTATAAAAGGATTTATAAAAAAAGTGGATTTCAAATTTATCTCTAGGATCATGGGAGACGGATGTAAAATCAGCCGAGTACACAGCCGAATCAAAAGAGTTGTAGGAAAATTACTATTAACTTAGAAACTTACAATTTAGCTTGATGGGCAGTTAGTCCATCAATACCAGATTTTACAAAATAGGCACAACATTTCTTACGTATATTTTCTTAGACATTTTTGACTTGTTGAATGTACATCCTAATTTATGTATGAATATTTTTTTTCATTTGAAACAAATTCAGCATAATAAATGTATTGTTCGTTAGAGGCAATGATTGTGTATAAATAATGACGCCCAAGCAACTAAATACTTATATAATTATAAATGCACATAAGAGTCTAAAAATACGGCTTAATTGAACCGTCCATTAAATATGCTAAATAGATAAGACTTGGCAATAAGAAAGCGACGGTTTTGCGGTTTCAAGGAGTCCTCAGACTCTAATAAGATTAGTGTTTTATTTTAGCAGTAATTTGTACCATTGCGGATTGTGAAGATAGAAGTAATATTTCCGCGTCAATGTCAGTTATTTGTTCGGAATTACTGATCCTATCTTATGAAAATAACTTGTCTTAGTAAGCTCTCCTGCTGAGGCCAACAAAATTCGCCCATCAATAGTAACGTATTTTGCAACATTAACATCATGAAATTCGTATCAAATGTGAAAAATAAATTTTACACTAACATTAAAACCGATCATTAGTGTGACCCCAAAACGCTTATAAAACAAAATTAAAGGGTACGTTTATTATCATAATGCGGTACGTAAAAAGCTTTTGCCCGTTGTAACAGCAAAATCACTTTCCCTGTGAATTTTTATAGCATTTTATTGTTTATACCCGCTCCCCCAGCCTATTACAGCACTTTGCGTGTGAATTATTTGGCAACTTGCTTGCTTATACCACCCATTACACGATTTATGTACTAGCCCAGCAGTACACACCAAATAATACAATACC
Organism: Shargacucullia verbasci; assembly: GCA_947562105.1. Taxonomy (NCBI): domain Eukaryota; kingdom Metazoa; phylum Arthropoda; class Insecta; order Lepidoptera; family Noctuidae; genus Shargacucullia; species Shargacucullia verbasci. The sequence goes on along the minus strand of OX387289.1, from coordinate 5,192,634 downwards.
CGTTAAAAAATCGTGCCTCGCATGTTTATAGCACTTTATAACTTCTAATGTACTTTGCGGAGTGTTTTCGTTTGTATTCGATAGCTGGATTATTAATATTTTATTAACCAAAGTTCGAGAGTGGCTGTTTGGAAGTTTACGAGTCTGGCCGCGGTTGAAGTGGTATTTTAACGTCGACGACAGTTATTTGTTCGGAATTTGTGTACTTATATATACCACCACAAACATAAGACGGGTGTCACAACACCGACGTCTAAAGATTTGTAAACACGCGTTCTTCAACCCGAATACCAAATTTAAACTCGGCTTTATAATTTCCCCTTTATGTTTGTAAAGCTTATATTAACCACATACCTTATACGGAGGGAGATTTTGAATCCTCTTAGCGCGCCAACTACCGTCGCAATTTCTTCTAATTATAACATAATGTGGCGTAGCGAGACCACTCTAGATATCTAGTACAGCCCCTGCAGGAAAATACACAAATTTATATCATGTAAACTAGGATTTTGTTCTTTATTCGCTTGGTTTACAGGTCATAGTTGAGTGCGCAACTTTATCGTATCATACAGCTGTTAGTGCGGACACGTGTACGTTTTTTATGATAATAATATTCAAGTATGGGGAGTAAGCTGACAAAGCATCATTTATATTAAACGTATCTTTCACAAACACTCATCTCTGTATGTTATGCGTATAAGGTAATTGTGCTTAATTGAACACTCTATGTATTACTGTTGGATAAGCAAATGAAGAATACAATGAGAAGATACATGATGATAAGAGTTTTAATTATGACTTCTTATGTCATTGTGACGTATTAAACACGAAACACAATTCAGATCGTAGCTTTAAACGAGTAAATTATTATTAAGATAAGATTAACATAAAGTTCTATCGACATTGAATAATTACCTATGTAACAAACAAATATTCGGAGTTTTAATACAACAAAGTCTTATCAAACATTTTGATTATGTAGTCATATTAAGGCAAAAGGTCGTATTTCGATTTAATATTACTGTGTCGCTTGTTGTTCCGCAAATATTTTTCGGAAAAGTTAAAACGGGTTATTATATTCATAAGTCAAACAAGGAAAATATTTTAATAAAAATATTTACATGAAAATAATTGAGATCCTTTGACATTTATGAAAGCAGTATTCTCTTTAATGTACGTAACTGCACCTATATAATACTAGCAAAGTTAATGGACTTTCGATGCTGTTAAAAGATAAAAGAACGAATTTTAATGCACTGTTTATTACGATTCGGGAAGTCTATCTGCATAAATAATGAAATGTTCGACAAAGGACTGAGGACATCGTATTAATTAATATATTATTTAGCACATTACTTCGCCACTGGTGCCCACCAGTGGCAAAGTAATGTGTCGTAAACGGGTGTCTTAGAATGAGAAGGTTAAAGAGTAGTCCACCAAGCTGGTTTCGTACGGGTTAGTGGCCTACGCACACCTTAGGGCTGATAGTAAGAAAAACCTGTACATCCGTACAGGTTTCCTCATGAATTTTTTCTCCAACAACCAAGATTCCCACATGAATTCGAAAAGTCAGTGATGCTGGCCACATTCGTACTCATACATGCATGGAAGAGAAGCATACAACTGTAAGACTATCATTGCTTCTCTTATCTTAATACAAAATACCAAGTGGAAGTATCGACATTACCACTGTTAAATGAAAGGATTGCTTAATAGATCAACATAAGGGAATATTACCATCACCACAATTGGCCCAACGACTGGAGACTGGAGATAAATATGAACACGGTTCTCCTTTTGCCACACTACCAACACCTATGGGGAAGGACGGCCTATTCCTTGAAGGAAACCACAGGGCCAACTATGTGTAACAGTCATTAAGCAAATTACGTTCGGTGGGAAATTGAATTCGTATTTCGTAGTAAGTCTAAAGTGCTCGTAAATGGTATTACGATTGAAACATTCATTGGTACTAGTAAGGCTTGGGTGTACCCCAAGCCTTACTAGTACCAATGAATGTCAGCGCATATATTGCGTCAGTGTTCTATATAGTAGTGTTGTGGCCGTGTGCACGTTCAACGTTTCGGATTATTTCCAGGAGTCTGTGATAGTGCAATGTGATCAATATACTTCGAGTACCCGCATTGCATAGAACGTCCAGTAATACAACTTATTATTCAGGAAAATAGAAAAAACGCGAGCCAAAATCACTACACATTGTTTTATGAATTTGATAATCCCAATAAGTAACATAATATACAATGTTATGTAAGCGGACCATCTATCTCAATTCATCAATTAACAAGTATTTTTTCCGGTTTGACTAACCGAATATAATTTATGAAAATGATGAATAGCGCGGATAATGCATCTACCTTGTATATGAGAATATGTCAAAGCTTTTGAATAAAAAAATATATATGACTAAATACATATATTGATATGATGCCATACGTATAATGATGTATTGTCCATCCTCCACATTTTTTAGATGCTGTTATTGAGTCTCATGTACCATGACCCGAGTATGTCTTAAAACTGCGGCCAGACACCGGAGGACGGGCAGCAGCGTCCTCTCACTAATCGGTGAGCCACTGCGATCCCCAAGCCGCCTGCCAAGCGTGGGGATTATAGCAAACCCCCCCTTGAGGGAGGCCTTCGTTCAGCAGTGGACGTCTTCTGGCTGATGATGATGATGATTGAGTCTCATGTGATAAGTGGCAAGCCTATTGCCATTTACCGAGCAACATTCCAAAGTCTAGGCGGCTACTAAGATTTTTTCTAACAGAAAAAGCAAATAATCCTTTGCGTGACCTGGGGATATCACACTCAGCAGCCACACTTAGAATCGCGAGATTATTGAGGCAGCTTGCACTAAGATGTCTGTTTTGTACAAATATATATATAAACAACTTAGCCCACTGTTCCCCGTGTGTTGTGGTCATTATGCAACGGAGTCGGCTGTGTACCACTGCATTGTGGCGAACGCATATAATATGATACAATTATGCGGCACATAATGATGGCTCGTTTGTATAATGGCCGCCTGCAACGGTTACAGTAAACAAGAAAAATTATCCACCCTGTATTACTTGGCATTTTAGATTTCTAATTATGTATTAAGATTACAAGAATTGTTTTCAAATTTATTTTCTGGTTTCCAGTTACAGTTATCATTGCAGGTGTTACCTAATGTGCAGTCTCATAACACAGCAATTTTTTTTTTTTTTTAAAAACATTGCCCCACACTAGGATTTCTCCTGTATCGTGGGTACAGTTTACAAACATACATGTCACATGCACAAACAACCAGACCCGAAACAACTATCTGTAGATCATACAAATATTTGTTCCGTGCGGGGATCGAACCCGCGACACTTAGCGCAGAAAGCTAATCGCTTAGCCACTGCGCCAACTGTGTCGTCCCCGAAGGATTCGGCAGAGGTGGACTACTTATTGTACACCCACACTTCGTTGATACCATTATAAGTGATAATGGAGGGCGAACCTATTGCCATCTACCACCACAGTCCCAGACTCCGTGCTGCTCCTGAGAATTTTAATACAATAAAACCCAGTAACACTTTGCTCGACCCGGGAATCGAACTCAGGAGTCGCGCTTGCGATCACTAGAGCAATGAGGCCGTAAATAATTAATTAGTGTACAAAGTTTTGCCCAAATAGGTCCCTGTGGTTATCGTTGTTTTAATAACCACTTCAATAAAACACATTAATTCCTGAAATTAATTAATGATATTCAATGCAATAGGCACTAATGGCATAGAACAAAGTATTGATATTATGAGCGGCGCGCGGCGTATTGTATACGAGCACAAAGGATGTCGATATATCGATCGATATTAAAATTGGTGGCTAGATTAGTTATAGACTTACGTCTATTTGATCACTAAGTTGGTGAAAAAATTGGCTCATTGGTCTACTACAGGGGTCGGCAAGTAATTTTAAGTAAGGTCCAGATACCGTTGAAATTTTTTATCGAGGTCCCTAAAAAGTACTCATAATGCTTACTAGTTTCTACTTCAGCTCATCTCGAACTATATTTGTTCTTCTTTTATTTTCATTGAATAGGTAGGTATATTTAACAATATTTGGCGGTCCGAATACGGACCGCGGTACGCCTGTTGCCGACCCCTGGTCTAGTACTTAGTCAAGTCGAGCAAAGTGTTACTGGTTTTTTTTTGTTAGGCAATTCTCAGTAGCACCCTGGAATTTGAAAAGTGCTTGATAAATGGCAATAGGCTTGTGCCTTAAGATATGGGACTTAAAAAACAGCATCGGTGAAATGTGGGTATACAATAGTACACCTCTACCCCTTCAGAGAATACAGGCGTGGTGCTTTTTTTATGTTATGTGTTGTTGGAAATATTAGGTTGACGCTGAACGTTACTCGGGGTCGTCTAGGCTCTACCCAAGCACCCGATATACAGGGTATAAGGGGACCGCTTCCGAAGCCGGAACATGAATGATGTACTACCTAAATACAAACGAATACCAATAACCATTCCCATTAAAAAGGTAATTTTCAAAACTTCATTTTTCGCTATTGAAACCGTACAAAACGCGAGATCACTGACACGCGCTCGAGGCAACATCGTACCTTCCGCCGCTGTGCGGGTGCCGCCGGTCGGTCCATGCGGCTCAGATGACCGAGGTAAAATAAAATAATACTGAATTTACACACATATTATTTTATTTTAATTATGGATATCATAGTATCGATAGATAGTCTATCGCGTTCGTAGCCTACTAGAGGAATCACGGAAGTATTTCAAGTACTTATCTGTGAAAATGTATCAGACATATCAAGAGCTATCGACGCATAATCTCAATCTACACATACATACATTTACTTATAATGGTTTATTTTTACTTTGAAATTTTCAAAGAAACTCGCGCGTCTTAAACCACACGTGGGTGACTAATATCTTCTTTGCTGCACCACCCTACTATATGTGGGCTATATTTAGACATTTTGTGCATAAGTTTAGGAGACAACCGCAGAACCTGATTCTCTCAGTCTAAGCTCTATTTAGGGCGCCAAGGAGAGTATTCACAACGCTACTATGAATACTGACAATGTAGATATTAGAAACTAATAATAGATTGCAGTACTATAATACATTTTCTTAAAATTCAAAGTGTATTATGTTAACGAATAATAGTGCGTCCTTTAATAGTCTAGACGTGTTTGTATACTATTCTTTATTTCATACGTTTACGAAGAAAACAAAGTCTTTAATAGTTTTTTTTTTATTTAGAGGCGAAATTATATAATTAATTAGTTGAAAAAGGCCACCATCATTTATCATACATACCTGATTAATAAAAAAATACTTTTTGACCTTAAGTAACGCAAATTAAAAACTTAAAGTATCAAGACGGTGTACAACAGCAGTCATAAAGGTTCAATGCAAATTCCGTCCCGTCAGACATAGCCGACCTACATGAATGGATCAGGGGATTTAGTTAGAGAGTTCGCGGTAATCCGTTTTCCATTATCGCTAGCGGCATGACCCGCTCTCCACACAAATCCGATTCCTGATGGACGCCCCGGCAGCATTGTGAATATGTAGCCTTTAGAACCACGCCAAATAGGTTATTAACTTGCAAAGCAGCCCGGCCGGTGCACGCGTGCGCTGTAATCAAACTGAAGCAGTATCATCACAGTTACGGTAGATACAGAATTTTATATGAAGTTTTCTAGTATATGGGGTACAGAATTTCACTTAAGTTTGACTGTAGGAGCAGAAGCTAAATAAAAAGAAAAAAGTTCCAAATGTTTTTTGAAAGAGGTTTACGTAATGTCTAATAGCGTAATTAATTAAACCAACTATTGACTTGAAAGATATTCAAACAACTTTTTATGATAAAATTTGTTCGTGCACCGTCAAGATCCAAACCACAATACCTGAGAGTGCACTCTTTACCTAAAGTGCTTCGGCCGGTTAGGTGACTAGTTAGTCCGACTAGTTAAATCACAGTAATCAAACTACACAACCTTATGAACCTTATTTCGTAAATAGCTAATTCTGGCTATTACGTGCCGCAATAAGTAAAAACAAATGAAAAACCATTCCATTTTCAAAGCAAAGAAAGTTATTAGACTGCCTGTTATATTTTATTGTTATTGTGTATCGCGAAGACGGCGAAATTATGTAGCCACTTCTGCTGTTTTTCGTGGGGTGCAAGGAAAGAGCCTCCACTAGTTAACAGTGAGCCGTCAGCCTCGCTACTACCATCGATGACTGGCAGTCTTTCTAACACGGCATGGGCGATTTCAATGTTATAGCTCCTGCCAACACGACTGTAGAAAAAGATGAGGCCACTATAACTAGAACTATATAAATCAATTATTTGCCAGAGGAACTAGGTCAGTCAATAACATAAAAAAATAGACCAAGCTTGCATCCTTCGCTACATTTTCGTTTTGTTTATATTAAAAACTCATTGTTAGCATAACAGAATTGGCTGTGAGCACTTGATGAAAGCAAACATTCCAACGCGGCATGCGACATAATCCGATTTCCAATTATTATTATACAAACGAGGGCCCTGACGGACATACTGGATAGCCAATACATATGTGTGTGCTTGCCTGTATAACTACAAAGACCTCTTTGTAGTTATACAGGCAAGACTTAATTCTACTCATTTAAGAAACTGCTTTATTACACTAGTGATCGCAAGGGCGACTGCTGAGCGTGTCGTCCTGGTTTCGATTTCCGGGTCGAGCAAAGTGTTATTGGGTTTTTCTATATACAAATTCTTAGTAGCAAACTCCTTAGTTTGGAACTGTGCCCGATTGATGGCAATAGGCTTGATTTAATAACAACATTGGTGAAATGTGGGTTAACAATATAACACCTCCATCTCACCCTTCAGAGATGTTTGTCATTAAATAAAATAGCAGCATACAAAATGGTACAAAAATATACATTAAGGTACTATTCTGTATTTTATCCACTAATGTAAAAAATAATACAAGTGTTTTCTGGGTTAACTAATGGTGCCGTTACTGTATGTGGTGGCACTGGAAAAAATGTGCACACATACGCATATGGGAAGCTTTTTTTTCGCCTAGCCTTGTCTGTTTTATTTGTTTAGTACCTACAATGACACTAAATCTATTTTTCAAATTCGAAACAATTCTTTTGTTGAAGAAAACATAGTATTAGTGGGAAACTATAGAACACCACGTGTTACGATCTTCACATACCCTTTTTGTTTCATCTATATAACATTAAAAACGACATACATATATCACCTAAAATCTTCACCCACTATTTCCATTACATTCGAACAATCACAAACAAATACATTCATACAATCCGCTATATATTTCATTTGTAGTGTACATAAATAATGTTAGTAACTACATTTTATTTACGAGGACATGTGGACAGTGAAACGAGCGAGCTCAATGGGAGGGAAATCAGTTGGGTGTCCCACTCATCGATCGCGCCCAATGGCTCGGAACATGCCTCTATTGTTCCATTTACACTTACAAATCTAGATGCATGCACGCCGCACTGCCTTACTGGACGGATTTCGACGTTCAGGACGGAATATTCGTAAATAGAATGATCCTACATAGGTGCCCGGACCAGGGTATTACCTGGCAGTGAATTAGTGACTGCTAAACGTACATCACACTAGATCAGTATGAGTGACTTTGGCAGAGTAAAAGCTATAATCTCCATGTGTAGCAAAAGAATGTTCCGTGTTCGTAAACGATTAGAACTGTCAATAAAAAGTATTTAGTTTGTCGTCTGATTCAATAACTGATTTATTTCTAACTTTTAGATGTGGCAAAGTGGTGTTATCTATGACGCCACAAACAATCTTGCTACCAATAAATGCAGATATGGTTACAATACTAATATAATATTTTATTTTGTTAGCATTCAATTTTAAAGCTGATTGAATTTATTTATCTTACTTGCCTTTTTTTAAAGTTGAGTTTCAACTATTACTGTTATAAGCACATAAACCATTGATCGGAACAAATACAAAAAGTGGCGTTTTCTTCAACGGAACAAATTAAAAATTTTACGCGCTCCTATATTTTACGATCCATTTACAGTTTATTAGTATAAAGCCATAAAATGTTCAATGTTGCTCGTATCTTTCAATACGATAAAGAGATTTCTATTCTCAACTTTTTAAGCTGTATTTATTTTTTTATTCTTGATAAGCTGGCGTTTAGCCGCTATGTCGGCTGTTAATAAGATGATGCTAGCGACGGTAATGCATGCTTGAATTGAAAAATGACGCAAATCTTTTTATACCAATAATATCGTTAAATATAGAATATTATGATATGTACTGCTTATAAATATATATTTGAAAACAGTTTTTAACATATATCATGCCTAACTGTACTTTTATTTTTGACTAATATTTTCAGTTGTTTTCATTACTGCGAAGTGACGTGCTATCATCAATGTCGGGTTGTACCGGCCCCATAGCGTTTTTAACAAAATAGAAGTCACTTTTATCCGTCGCTTATAGGGGGATAGTTATCATCGTCTTTATATAAACAACGTACAAAGCGGTCTGCTTAAGGTGGTCAATATGGCAATCATTCTTCTTAAGTAATTTTAAGGAAGCCGATATTCAGCTGCGATTGTTTCCGCGCTAATATGATTTGATTTTTCATACCTACACGAGTAGCTACCCCATTAACATTGTAAAGAATATGCTGTTCTTTCCTAAATCCATGAGCCTTAAATACTAATCTTGAGAGGTATTTCAAATTGTATATTCTTATACTGCATACAAAAGAGAATGCGATATTCATTTATAATCCTGAAAGCGTTTCGAAGTGGAGCGAAGAAGTTATGAAACACCTTTGATGTCTGCCGTCGTTACTCCCGCCTGATTAACTGCGAGATAAAGCCGTGTTGCTGTTTCAAAATAGAATATTACGCTCATTTCCCTAGTGGGTCGGCAGAGATATCTTATTGAGTGTTATTCAACGTGAATGGTTGGTATTCTAGGTGACTTTCCTTGAGCAGTTTTTCATTCACCGATCGTTGATGTGCGTATAGTAGATATAACAATGCATTTGAATTTATTTTAAAAGCTTGTTATCTGCTTCTCACGGGACTTAGTTAAGCCAAATTCTTATTAAACTTATACCTATTGCCGAACTGAAGAAGACATTTGAGATAAACTGGTGCTTTTACAGCTGGAAGCCCTTATTTTTTTCTATAATATTTTTTAAATAGTAAATTGTAATAAATATTAAATTGACAGCATAATTCAGGTGTAACAATCTGGGTACCAAAATAATTGTGTTCACCGAAATTAACGCACGGCCAAAAGTACAATCAAAATAACATACGCCAACACAACATACTGAGCCTACGTTGCAAAACCGCGTCATTATTTTAATGAACGCATGCAAACGTACGTCACGGATCGACCGCAGGCGTGTCAGGCTGTCATCGAACAATGTAACACGAGTTATTATGCTGTACAAAGCCTACTACACGACACAAAAGCGACTACCAACAAAGTTCCGCGCCTATCCCGCAATTATCTAAATGCTCCCCCAAAGGTGTCGCCAAAGACAAGGACACAGATACGCCATGGAATTGATCTCTTGGTTCCTGTTGTGGTAAAACTGTTTACTCTTTTCTTCCGTCCATACCTGTCTGTAGTCGTTTATACAGACTTAAATAAAACCATACATGATAGAAGTGTTGTATATTATAATAAACACAGGTAGTCACTGTATTTTAATCATTCATATTAATAGACTGTAATTCATTTCATAATGATTTCAAATACAATATCCATGCTACAAATAATTTATATTTAATGTTTACCATTACGGCCAAAATAAACTATACAAATTGAAGTGATTAATCATCCTATTGCCTGCCATTAATTAGTAAATTTTCTGGAAAGTATATAATTTTCACGATTTTCTTGTACGTTAGGTACGTACAACGAATATAAATAAGATAGCATAATACGCTTCTACTGTTACTGCCAGATGTTGGAATTGTTCCTATAAGCGAAAGAGTACTCCTTCGAGGTTTAGAGAAAAGACAACATTAAAATCCTCCAAAAAAAAGGAAAAGATCCTTTTATCTTTTGTCGCATAAAATAAATATAATTCCTTATTCAACATTTCCGAGTTCCTTAAAACAATACGTAGTCATTAAGAACGGAGTGTCCTAACTACACAGTCGGTAGTCCCGAGCGCGGTTGTGTCCTAGAGGAATTATTCAGACGCCCTTTTAAAATGTGCTTTTAGCCACCTCGTGTAATGCGATGTCGTTTGCGCAAATTTTAATGGCCGCTACGAAAAGTATTAAAATTTATTGCGACATCTTTGTGAATTTGAGAAAGGCGCGTTAATGAGATGCGAAATTATAGACGTATTGTCTGTTCGTGGAACAGAAATAATTTATGCGATTATACATTTAGATTAGTGTTTAGGTTGCTTTATATTCTCTTCGTTTATTCATTTTTTCTCCCTTGTAACAGATGATTGAACGTTAGATTGTTTATTTTTTTTTTCTTTTAAACTTGAACACATAACATGAAAAGTAGTATTCTAAATAAAGTCCAACTTCACTCTTGCTACAATCCTCTGTGTTCGGCTTACGAATTAATAAAGACACGTACAACTAAAGTTATAATTATAGGTATAGAGCGAAGCTGAGTCTCCGAGATCCCGGAGGATTATGCAGGAATTTAGCAGATTAAACCTTCATTACTGTTGTTCGGTAACTTGCCAGGAATGCCGGCCGAGCTCAAAGCGAGATTTATACCGGCTCTATCTGGATTCCGCGATCAAAACATTCGAATACCCGCATAATTTGCTGAATACGAGTGTTTTATGTAAATACAGTAACGCCGGATCACCGACGCGACGATATTTTAAATGGAATGTCACCTTTGTTGCTCTGGAAGAAGCCGAAGGTTTCTCGACACCAGATTTCTGTGAATGTCATGTTTGTAATTTACAATGCAAATAAGCATCATACATAGGTAAATCTTTGTACATTCGTCTGTAGGTACTTCTTATAAATATTTGAAGACGGAAATTCGTGTATGTATAAATAAAGAACGGAAGTATATATAGGATGATATGTACTATCGACCAAGACTGTCGGATCTAGCAACAGAATATTGCAACCATTCAGCCTCCAAAAATATTGGAACCTTAATACATACATAAGCTTTCATACACATTATTAAAATGAAAATAGGCTTTATCAAAATTCATCGAAACAAACCAATCAAAAATTCATTATTTAAAACAAATATGTGGGTTTCAAAGAATTAATCCCAAATAAACAATCGGAATCTCTACCAATACCAATACGTCTATGATTGGTTTTAAATCCGTTGAATTTTTAAGGTATTCCAAATCTTTATTTGCTTTCGAGGCGAGCGGTTTGTGGGTATCTACACTAATGGTGGAGTAAAGGAAAATGCTGAAAAATGGAGCTATTTCCAGTGCTCAGCGGAAGATCAGACATTGGTAATACTCAGCTATCTAAAGAGAATGGAAAACTGCGGATGGACTGTGTATACTATGAATTAGCTATTTACTTTGTAGAGATGAGAATATAAATTGGAAAGTTTTGTTTATGAAGACTGTAACTATTATTTATTCCTATATTTTTTATCGTGTTTGCACTTAACGGGTTATTAAAACCTGTACAATAAATGTATTTGTAGGATCTCTGTCTTGCCTAGTTTGTTAGATTCAAAATACCAAAATAAAAAACGCATTTAAGTACGCTGCTTTCCATGCTTCGAATAAAAGCTTGGACTGCTATCGGCAAGGTATTGTTGTGTTGAACTCGCTCAAAATATTACAAAAGGTCCATTTAACCTGTAAATTGCGCTGACCACACTACGATAGGCTATTAAAACTTTCTGGTTGCGAGCTCACGCGTAGAATATTAAACGGGTATGTCATGTGAATAGTCATTATTTATCACTGCCTGTTACGCTGAAAAACTGTATAGTGTTGGCAACGCTTTATTTACGTCAGAACGAGGAAGAATCCTCGCTAAGCCGCTATGGTTGGCACACTGAGTCAACTTCCAACGAAGCGGCAATATCTTGGATAAATGAGGAGTGGGATTTCATTGACATTTTGTATTTCCGCGGTGAGATTCTATCAATTCTTTTTATAAACAGTTTTAAGCGTGCGAGCTTATTGATACTTAATAAAAATAAGATTATACATACGAAACAAACTCTTGATTAAGTGCGCACCATATGATACAGTTAAAGCTGGTTGTTGTAGGTGTTCCGGCTCAAGCTTTTCCGAATTTCATAGTAATAGCTACATATAGTATCTATATTTTAATTTTAATAATTATCCTGAAAATCCCATTAATTAATTTAAACAAAGGTCCGAGAATTAATTCGCCACATTACTTCACTGCGGTCGAATTCTTCCGATCAATTTTCCATATCCGGTATCATTGGTAACACAACTTTAAAATGTTAATTATTCTGCAGCTTTATTACATTAAAATCAAATATACATATGTACATACTCGTATAATATTCATCTGTTCAGTCCACACAAGCGTTAACACTTTCTCACTTTCTTCCTATGTAATAAGGGACGTGCCTATTTCCATTAACCGGGCACAGTTCCTAACTACTCGCTACTGAGAGTTTCCATCGAGAAAAACCCAATAACACTTCACTGAAATCGAACCTAAGACCACACGCTCAGCAGAGGCGCATGGGACGACTAGATCAACAATCGTTAACAAAGTGATCATGAATTTTATCCATACATTTTTTGACATACATTTAAATGTATACATCCATACATGATATAATCAAAATATTTCATCGTTTATTAGTAGTAAGATAATATAATATGAACTAGCTTCCGCCCACAGCTTCGCCCGCATGTTTTACGAACCCGTAAATTTTTCCGGCATAAAAAGTATCCTTGTGCTATTCCAGACTATAATCTATCTCTGTGCCAAATTTCATCGAGATCCGTTCAGCCGTTCTGGCGTGAAAGAGTAACAAAGATCCATCCACCCATCCATCCTCACAAACTTTCACATTTATAATATTACTAGCTGTTGCCCGCGGTTTCACCCGCATCCTAGGGGAACTACTTCATGTATTCGAATAAATAGTATCTTATGTTTTAATCCAGGGCGTGGTCTATCTGTATGCCAAGTTTCATCCAAACCCGTTCAGTAGTTTTTGCGTGAAAAAGTAACAAACATCCATGTATCCGTCCATCCATCCATCCGTCCATCCTCACAAACTTTCGTATTTATAATATTAAGTAGGGTAGAATATTCTAGAACATACAAGCTTCTTACATTAACAAATATTCGTAATTCATAAAAAAAAAAACTAATTTTCAATTCGTACACACGTATTCCACGCTCAAAATACCCAAGTTACACCATTCAGTGTCTCTATATCTCGAGTGTCTGCTATATGAATTTCAAATGAGCCTCTTGAGCCAACTGCAGGCGCTCGAGAATCACACGCTCAGCTATTCATGCATTCTCAGTAAATTAACTATCGGTACTTATGACTAGCACGGCCAAAGTGTCGCGCATTCGCGATTAATACTGAATATTGCGCACGCTTCATCAAAATTTCATGTGGTTGGCAAACCTTGAGTTGCTATCATAGTTAAGATACTTATTAATGTTCAAGTATTATTGTAGATACTTTGTAAATAAGATGGCACGGTTGTTGCAATGGTTGAGTGATCGATTGCTACGCTACGTGTCGGCGGATTCGGGCAAATATGTGTGTGATCTACAGATAGTTGTTCCGGGATTGGGTATTTGTCCATGTGAATATTTGTATAGTCCCACGCCACAAATATTCTCCATAGCGAGGAGCAACGTTTTAAAAAGAAATAAAAGACCCTCACCTATTAGATTTTCATGACTACTACTTATACAAAAGAAAATCAGACAGGTTCGATTCCCGGGTCGGGTAAAGTGTTATTGGGTTTTTCTGTATGTTAATTCCCAGTAGCAGCACGGAGTGTGGAATTCTGCCCGGTACATGGCAATATGCTCGCCCCCTATTACATGGGACTCAATAACGGCATTGGTGAAATATGGGTGTACAATACAATAGCTCTGCCTAACCCTTCGGGGAAAACAGGCGTGATGCTATGTTATGTTATGTTTATTATAATCTTGCCAATTTATTTACCAGTTATTTTAACTATTCGCCTTTATTTGCAATCATAATAATAAGTAGATTGTTAACCAAGCGTTAAAAGTGAAACACATTGAAGATATTTAGGCGCCCAAGTGCAGTTAAGTCGCTGATTATACAAATATGAGGAAAGTAAAAATAGAGGGTAATAAATTAAAAAATATATATATATTTCCATTCCCATCGAAAACGATGACTGAGGATTAAATCAAATGAATTTATCAATAGCCAGAGTAAACAGCCAGTTTAAATAAAGTTTTCCATAATCGACTTATCGTTTTGGTACACAGTTTAATGTCCCAGTTTCAGAGTACCTATGAGTAATAAAAAATATAAATGGTTATTGTTATAGCGCAGTAAACATTTTGTAGAAACAAACAATGTAAAAAGCACCAATTAGTCTTAGTAATTGCCAGCATACAGCAAGAGCATCTAGACACTAGACATTAACAATTTTCTTGATTAATCTCTCCGATGTGAGTTGCGCAATGGAGAAATTTAATTATTGTTCCACACATTCCTACATTTTTCATCGTTGTCTTTTGTTTTATTGTAATATGTGAATTATGCAATTTATTTGTAGGAGAGTTATTAGGTTTATGCAACACTGGCCAATTTAATACTAGACCAGATTAAATCTTCGATTCAGAGTACGATTCAAAGACGATAAAAAATAAATCTTCAATTCAAAGGAGCAAGAAATTTAAAATTTTTATTAAAAGTTTAATTTTTATTTCTAGTCATTTAATTCATAAAAAGACAGAAGGACGTCGGCGCCCGATCTCAAAAAATCTCCTGATCCCAAGACATCCCCATAAATTCTCTTATCTACTTTGCGATACTTAATAGGTTAAAAAAGTCCTTAATCACACAGTCGTCCCTATGACGAAATATTATATATTTTACAACGTTGTTATATAGTCATCTATTACGCCTGCATCGAACAAAGAGCGCGACTAAAATACATTGATTGTCGACCATTACTCACGATTACCGTCACTCGATTACCTCTACTTACTCCACAAAGGAAATAAGCGCAGTAAAGAAGTAGAACTTCTCTTTCTACAGTTTCGAGGTAGCTAATGTCTGGGTCAGTTTCATCAAAATTATTAGATAAACAATTGCGATTGAATATAACCTCAGTTTAATGAGAGCGACGCAGTATACTCAAAGATATACGTTAATCGTAAGTGCGAATATTGAGCGCGACGTTGTCAGATCGATTCCCGGGTCA
Organism: Shargacucullia verbasci; assembly: GCA_947562105.1. NCBI lineage: Eukaryota > Metazoa > Arthropoda > Insecta > Lepidoptera > Noctuidae > Shargacucullia > Shargacucullia verbasci. The sequence continues at coordinate 5,177,180 of OX387289.1, read as the reverse complement.
GTGTAAGTGTTATGGGGATTTCCTGTACGGAATTATAAATGGCGAAATTTTGCCCCTATTACATGAGACTTAATATGCATCGGCGAAATGTGGAGGTACAACTCTGCTTAACCTCCACCTCGGAGTTCTGATGCTATGTATAGATTAAGAACACATCTTCCATACATCCTATATTTTCAGACCAACTCCCTTACGTAAGTCAAGAAGCACAGTCAGTTCACACCTATTACATGTCAGTGTCGTTTTCCCACTCGGAACATACTTTTCGAACTAACTTACTAACTTTTCGGAACTTTTAAATCGACTCATCAACACACTTAGTTGTATAATTACCCGAAAAGTGGACACAAAGAGGTAAGCTATGCGTAATACGAGTAAATCATGCAGTAAGCGACAAAGCTCTATCGAAAGTGTCCATGCGTGTCACATCGCGACGGCGGCGACTGCGCGTCCAACCAGGCTGTATGCGAACAGCGCGCCGGATTAATCGATTCAATCGGCCGAATGACTCGAATGTATCGGCTATGTGGCTTTCTACTCAGTTACCTTTTCAGAAGTTTCAAGATACTATATAGAGAATTATTTTTAAATTTATATAATTTTGTATTAGACGACTCCACACCTATCTTGAGTCGTCTAATATAAAATCTTGCAGTACCTAAGCACAAGAGCTCTATCAAAGGTGTTTCAAGATGGTCACATAGCGACGGGTAACTATGGTTTGTGAATAAAGTCATCCACATGATTCTAATGCATAGTTCAGATTTCTACCAAGTTGCCTGTTTATCATCAGCCTGGCCTCGATAGCATTGCTTATTGGCTTATCTTTCCACTATGACATGTGCGATTCCCTTGGGGTAGTTTGTGCCGACACGACAAAAGACTGATACTAAAGCTAGACTGTTATTAGACTCGTACTAAACATAAATACCTGAATCAAGACCCTACCTATTCACTTCGTTCGAAAAGGAGATACTGGGCACGTGAATATCTCACAAATAAGTGTTCAAGTCGATTCAAAATTACTGGGCCGTATCCCAAAATATGCAAGAACCATAGAAACTGCAATAATACAAATATTTTTAATTCACATTTCCTATACAGCAACACAGTATTCAATGTTTTTCCCAAATTCATTTTGCAGTGACCACATCAGCTATTAACTATGTAATTTTCAGCTTCCGTACTGCAGTTTAAAGTGTAAACACAATAAAAACGTTCGAACCGCGCCATGGGCGGTCACTAGTAAATAAATAAACTGTCATGCGTAATTGCCGGTGTTGCCAGACATTAATACATCGATTACGGCGGGTGCATAAATCGTGGTAGGGGTTGTACGGCCGCTGGCAACCGAGGGCTGCCACCGAGGGCCCTCGTGTCGCCTTTGTAAAACCCTTGTACTACATGCGCCGCAATTTGCCACATCCTCCAAAGGTGTGCTGCAAAGGCAACTGTTTCTTAAAGGACTAATTTTTCACTCCACTTTTTACTTTGACGAACCTTGGAAGGCTACTTAGAAAAGGAAAACCGGCTTGAATTAAAAAGCTACATACTTTGTAACAGTAGGTCTGTTTGTAGTTCAAATTAAATTAAATTCTATCAAAATACAGTTTCAATAATTAAAATTTCCAACAAACTCGTCAACAACACTCAGCATTTAGATCCTTCAGCGAACAAGAATGCTTCCATGGCACTGGCATATTTTTTAAACAATTTCTGATTTCATTGTAACATCGAATATATCGGGTATACACGAGCACAATAGCTCTGCAGTGAAGTGGTACAATGCTGCACACAATACATTCGAACGCTGACTCGAGTGGCCGTGTCGCGATTCTTGTAATATCGAGTGCCAATTAGGTGGCCGGCGATCTGTCTGTTTGTTTGATTCCACTTCATTTAAATTAAAATATATCGCGTTTTGTTTAAAATTGCTGCTGTGAGTAATTTTAGTTATCAACTCGGACTGAGTTGCATTCGACTTTTGAATATATACATATCCTATACATACATACCCTGTTGCCCCACACCACGTATAATGTGGAAAAAAATTCAGCTGTGCTAATAATAAATACCTAAGTGGGCACTTCCACCCAGCAAATTTCCTTTTCAATGTGGATCGGTACAAGGCGTCTAATATATACCTACCTACCTAATTTAAATGAAAGAGTTCATTCAAGTCGTTACCAAGTCAATAACAGTAATTGTTCCATCCTACATTTCGAATTCTTAACAGATTAGCCGTCACTATATTTTATTACGACTCAAGCTTTAATCAAATACCTTAGGAAATGCATTTTCACAGACCCTGCAGCCTCTTTTACTGTGAAGTGCGGCGTGTCTTATCTCTATCAAGCGCCATCGTTGACTTAAGTCTATCGATAGGAACTACTCAGGGTATCAATAAACAAAACATACATTTCTAACGTTATACACATATAGTTAAGGTTAACCGCATTAATGTTGTTTTTGGGTTAAATAAAATAGTGAGTTATTTAAATATTAAGTAGCGTACACTATGAAACTACGTCACTCGCAAGTACGGGCGCGTGAATGAGCATGTATGAGCTCTGAAAGCGTCCTTATTGCAATTTCCACTTCTCCTAATAACCCCACATGTGGCTCGCGCTGCACGTTACACGTTATTTTGCATATTTTCGCGGTTAAGTACCCTTGTATAGTAATTTATGTGCATTAGTTATGGGCTTCAAAGAATCGCGGAAATGCTGAATGGCTATAAAATTCTCCACAATGAAAATGAGTCATTCAACTTCTGAGCAGAATTCAGTTCCAACCTCATTAAGCTCTCGTTTGTATTTACCTTGATATTTCCAGTGCATTTTTATTACCAGTGATCTAACAAATTAGGACAGGGAACATTTATCCCTATACTGTAAATAAATGTCGATGTTAACTAACGTTCCTTTTATCAATATGATAGGATACACACAAAGCTCATCTTCGTTCAAACCAAAAGGGTGACAACACTACATATGTATGAAAAATTATAACACTGACCCTCGCTCTCGAAATCTTTTGTCGCCAAACAAGCTGTCAAGGGTGTGTCTAAACAGAATTTAATACGATGCTAACAATCGACTATTGTGACATGTAGTGACTATAGTCGAAACTAGTGGAGAGGGAGAGACAAAGCACTTGGATGGAGGACGCTTGACGCGTGAGACCACGAGGGTGCTCGAACAGTCTTACTAATGGCCACTCGCGGAAACTCGATCGATGCCGCAATTTGTTTCCGCGACACTTCGACTCGGTTATCAATCATTAGTCGATGAATTTTATCAATAAAGATGTCAGTTAACTATACCTACCATTTTCTATATGGTCGCTAGGTGACAAACCTTTCAATAAATTGGAGAAATACTATACGTTATGTATAAGGTACCTCTCCTTTTTCCATTCATTTCTATTATTTGATTTATATGTTTTCATAAATATAATAATATTTTAGTTGTCACTGAAACGTAAACCCTTCGAGCGTTGCGTTCATTTTTGTGACAAATAATTTCAGCCGCAGTGCAATGTAATGCGCAAAATGTACACAAATAATTTAAAACAAATTTAAAATTTTCGTGCTCCGTGTATTTTTTCACGGTGAAAGAACCATAATTAGGTAACGCGATAGTATCACGTATTTTACGTATTTTCATGAAAGTTTAAAAGTATTGAATTGATGAATATGCGACACATCTGAGTTTGTCACCACGATCCATCTTTCCGACCAAACTTCTTAAGCAATCATCTCCTCACCAGCAGGTACATATCACATATCTATAAGCATATATACAAAGCTAAGCTTGTTATCTAAAAAAAAAACGTAGAGGAGTTAATAGTCGGTGAAACACAATATGTAGCGTTGAGTTCCCATACCATTGTGACACAAATAACAAATAAATAGAAAAAAATATTTACGAGGTACTACGAGATGTCCATTCTAAAACAAAGTTGTATGCCTCTATGAATCCACTGAAGAAAAAGTTTTCTATTGCTGATATTATAGTAGTGACTATAATAGAAGCCATATATTTTAGTATTTAACTCTTAGATTAGCGAGGCAGTCTGGGTATAAACATGTAGGAGTTATTACGATAATTCGAGGCATACACACGAGGCGTCTCGCCGAGGCGTCGACACAAAGGGTGCGCGACACAAAAGGCAGGTCACAGCCACAAATCTGCAGCTCCAGCAATCAGCTAAAATGGGACCGGGCGACAATTATTTAAACAACTTTATATGCGACTTTTGTTTGCTCTATTAAAAGCAAATTGGTTTTGTGCAAAAGTGGATTTTATAGGTAATTAAATATATTGGTAAAGGAGATTTGCAAAAGTTTACGATGATTACTAATAATAACATAATAATAATTACTTACACGAATTAATAACATTGAAATCATTGATTATATACGCGGGAGATTGTTAGTTCAACAGAAATCGTGAAATATGTTATATCTAAAATATACAATATTTATACTATGTATATATAGTTTTACATGTGTATGTGATCCATGAGTGCTGGGTAAAATCTAAATCAAAAAGGATCAACTTGTGAGAATCAACCAGAAACTCGTTTAGCTGGTGCAACTCCTATTGCATTTTTTTCCATAAATCAAATTCATATTCTGTGAAACTCATATTCCCTAACATGCATAAAAGCTTCTTGTTACATGTTACAATATTTTTAGTGCAATAATTTAACGAAAAATAACTACACCTAATTGTATAATAATTTTTCTTATGTCGAACGAAAATCGAGAGATACCAAGAATGATCATTCCAATTAAAGCAGGTAACCTATATGTTGCAGCTTCGGGAAACGTAATAATTGTTCATTATTGGACCTTATTAAACAAACTGCCTGGCAGTGGCGCCAGCGGAAACGGAAGCGTGCGATGCAGCGCTTCGGCCGGAATCGGACACGTTCCGGAGCGTTATCCGCACGAGCACTTCCGGTCACTCGACTATCACTTGTTACCGCTATGCCACTGCGATCCGCGCCCATTGTCCACTACACTGCTTAAATTTTTCACTGGAAATTGTTGGCGTTTATTTTAAAATATACGTAAAGTACACATGCGCTCAATGAAATTTTAAATATTTACACAAACATGTTTGTGACTGGAATTTCGTGTTACGTTTATTTTTTAAAGGCCTATATATTAACTTCAGTATAAATGTATTGCTACGTCTGTAGGTACATCAACGACAACAAGGCCGCTTAATACTAATCGCCGAGTATCCATGGAGTTTCTTGCCGGTCTCTTCTCTATAGGACCTACCCCCACTTTGGAACCGTGCACTTCGAATCACAACGTTTTGAAAGAGCCTGTAAAGGCCTACTCGAAATAAAAATATTTGACTTTGAGTTAACGCCCTTCTTTAAATATCGTTAGTCAAAAGTACTTTTGGTTGTTTTTTGCACCGGTTATGAGTGTTGAGTGTAACATATATATAGAACTAGCTATTCGCCCAGGCACCGCACGGGTGCAATTTACTCATGAACAAAATGATAATTAATTATTGAGATTTTCATACATCAAACCATCCAAATATATAAATAAAAATAATTTCATACACCCCTTGTCCTGACAATAAAAAAACAACAACAAAAGAATTAGCCAAATAGGTGCAGCCGTTCTGAAGTTATGCGCTTACATACATTTTTGGCAATTGATTTTTATTTATATAGATTATCATCCAAACTACAAAAAATATATTTAGCAATTTTATTATTTTTTTATGTAACCCAAACTATCCTATATCACTGTTAGGCAAAGACCTCAAATTCTTCCACACATCTTTATTTATAAAATATATATCTTTATAACATTTGTTTAAAAATTTAAGTCTAGTTCACAAATTACCCAAAAAATGTTTCTGTCATTTTTCAATGTAAGATCAGTGTTATATACATCAGTAGAACCAGGTTATAGCAAATTTCAATGAACAGTTTTTAACTTTCCTTTTCCTGGAACAGTTGGGAATTTTCATGAAAAGCTCACGTTTTCGATTTCGTTTTTCCCGAAACAGAAATTTAAACTCTATCAATCGCTGAATTTATGAGTTTCACGGGAAAATATAATCTTCCGTCAATTATGCTTTCAGCCATTATTTCCTATAATATTAATCTAAAATACAATTATTTAAGTGTTATAAAAGGATCAGCAGACTAAATAAGTCAAAATGTACTTAATATAACTTAAGGACCTTTACGTTATCCTTTCTGCTGAACCTACAATTACATAAAACGATAATTTAACTCATTCCGAAAAGCTAGGTTTTATGTAAACCGCATTAAACTATAATTGGAGCCGGGCGTATATATTATTATGTGAATATAAATCTGAAACAGAACTGAATATTAAGCAAAGAGGTAAATTTTAATGAACCTCAATAATTCTGGTGCGAAAATGCAGCGAGTGAGGCAGGCATGACACAACCGGCAGAGCTACGAAACATTCCGAAATTAAACGTCAACAATTAATTTGTACTACTTAGGGCCTTCACGATCTTTAAGTAAAGTGTTAGTTACTACCTTGTTAACGTTAAATTAGTAAGAGTTCCAATTACCTTTTACCAGTTTCACAATAGAAAACCGGGTTCCGATTAGCAACTCGTTGGTAGCAACTATAACAGTCGATGGATAGTTGTAAAAGTCCTATATTGTATTGTAGGTATTTTTTAAATGCTGTAGTAATCCTTCCAAATTAAAGAGACGTTTCAAAAAATTTGAACTAATTGTGTGACATTATAAAACAACATCCGGGACAATGACAATAACATTTTAATGAAATTGGCAAAGTTTACATTTTTAGAACTCATTATTTAATCATTCAAATTAAAACATACTTACCTAAAATCAACACTGATAGATGAATTTCATACTTTCTTTTCATCAGAGCCCCTGTGTAAGTTTCTTTCGACAAATACGATTTACTACATCGAACGCGTTCGGCGCTTCGATTGGTGGACAGCACGAAACGGACCAGGGCCTCAGAAGACGAATTTCAAAACTAATCGAGGGCTCTTTTCCCAATAACTTTCGCATTCTTTTGGTTCAGTTGGGAATTATGATTTCGGAAACTTGAAAAATTACGAACTGATAAGAGCTATCAAATTAGCCGAAATGTTTTCCCGTACCACTCACACATGCCTCCTCTATATTTTCATAGCTCAGCAATTCGCGGGAGCATCTGACCCACCAATTTGCCGGTACGCATGCTTGCACACTGTAGTCAGTACAACATCATTCGCTGATATAATTGCTGCCTGCGAAATGCACGCCGTCATATTAAAATAACTTATGCATATTATAGTTATTGAGATTGTTCATTAAAATTTTCTTATAAATTCGATACGGATACATTGCACTGAAGTAAAACCTCAACTCATTTCTATGATCGAAGCAACTGCAGTGTGTTGTTATGAGTTGTAGATCGATATGAACCTGCTCTCACTGTACGTATCAATGTTGCGATTACGATATAATAGGCCTTTGAAGTCACGAGCGCTCAGATTGACCTAAGCGTAACACCATTTCCAACGTTTCAATGCCAAGCCAAATTACCAATCAACGTTGGTACCAATATGTGGTGCCGGCGTAACGGTCAAAATATCCAAATCTTTAGTTCAGCAGAAGTTTTCCAATAATGTGAAACGTCTTATTCATGGTTGTCATTACAGTCAAATTGATCATAATTTAAAATAGTAAGCAAAAACAAATGTTAAATAGGTACTTGTGCTGTTGTGTTTGTGTGTGACAGGAGAGATGATTTTACTTTCACTAGTTTCGTGGCGTTACACAGGATCCGAATTCTCACGTCACATCAATATATCAATCCTAACTAACCGCAAGTGAATCGCACATTGACACATAAAAATGTTAGTGATTAGTGATACGGCACTTCGCGAACCATACATAACAAGAATGAAGAATAAGAACTGCTGTTATTGGAGCCATGCTTTTCATGTACAAGGCCTGAAGCACTGAAAAGCCTCTCAAAATATACCAAAATATATTTTTCTCCCATCCGTCCTCACATCCATCCTGTAGATAAACTACAAACATAATATTTCACGCAGTAATTCCACCGGTTCGTCCCGGACGCGGCGGTGATAACGCAACGGATCGCGACGCATCCGGCTCCCGCAACACCTTCCTCTACTTCCGGCGCGTTATCTATGGTCACACCATCCTCCACTGGCGCTGAATTATACATGTATCCTGTGTGCTTCGCTATTGGATAATATATGGGAATTGCAGTGAAGTCTTTCAATCTCCGGTTGTTTCCTTTGCTTACATAACACCTAAAACTCATTCTTTTTTTTTTTTTTTTTCATTTATGTACCGTCATACTGCAACTTTCAATGGTTATTAACATACATTCACAAATGAGTGAATGTGTTCGTTATCATTATCACGATCTGGAATTTATGAATGCTTCAAAGGACTGTCTAACCGAAATATCCGTTATAAAGTCCTATGTACAGGGCATCGGTGAACTGTGGGTATACTAACTGGTCGAGGAATACAGGCACGATTCTATGTTTAATTTAGTTTTAAGTTAGATAACTAACGCACTTTTAAAAGTAAAACTGACTTGCCGCCAAACATCGTCCATTTTGAACAAAAGCCTTTTCGCGGCGCAGTCTCGAGCTGATATTCTTTCCTTTTGTTCTAATGCATTGAATATCAATATTGAGATCGATATTGAAACACGATGGAAAATGCTTTTAGCATTACAGTCCCCAGTGTAATAATTTTAACACGTCCCTTAGTTTATGGTTTCTTTCGCATTTTCTAGTAGTACGAAACGAGGTGTGAGTCCTGTATTTTTACGTTATGAGCTGCCACTACTCAGGGTACAAGAAAAGTGGGGTATAGACGCAACAGTGTGTGGAATAACTTTATCGAATAATTTGAGGGCACAATACAGTGTTTAAGTGATTGGCTTTCTGCGCTACGAATCGCCGATTCAATATCCGCACGGGAAAAAATAGTTGATATTGATATTTGTTCCGGACCTGAGCGTATGTGTTTGCGTGATTTGTGTTTGTAAACTCACCCACGATACGGAAGAAAATCCTAACGTGGGGTAATATAAAAATAACAAAATGCCTGAGGCTAGTGACGAACATGAACATTACAAGGGACTGCCTCTGTGATAATCTACCCTCTCTGTCTTTTGTTCCCAGTTGTCTCATTCCCTGACCACTCGGTATTTATCTCACAGCTATATATTGAAGGCAAATGCAGCCTTATAGAATGTAAGCATCCACTAAGAAAGGACTTCCTATTTAAACCCTATGTGATTAAATGGTCAAATTTATAGTTAAAATTGTATGAAAAATGTTTCTACGCAGACAGAGTCGGAGTCAGAACTAGTAAATAACAGATAACCTTAATGGAACATTAATTACAAGGCAATTCATTGGAGTAATCCGAAGGTATTGATTTGCGTACACCAGCCGGATAATCGCGCTGATTTGATCGACGTCCACAATACACTGACCTGGATCCTGGCGATATTTGATAACAACGCCAATCGACTGATGAATAATGAACTCTCCATATAACTTCGTATAGTATACCGACCCTACATACTATATAGATATAGAAATTATATAATTATAACTTTCGCAGCGCGGTATCGGCGTGGTGTGGAAAGTAATCACGTCAACATATGACTCATCGCGGGACATTTTTCTAAAATATCTTACATTGGCCTTAATTCTGTCGTGTATCACACTTCATTTTATTTTAATCACAGTATAATGATGTGTGTGATGGATTTAAAAAATATAAGTTGGTTGTCGGCTTAAATAATGAACTAGACAAATATAATATAACTTAAATAACACCGTAGTTACATGTAAGTACTGTATACAAAGATATACGTACTACGTTAGATAATTGTAAAAGATTACATTGTTTAATAAAGACAAACAATTGCAGGCATATTTAACAGGCAATACACGATAAAGATATCTAATTGCTTATCAGTCTATACAATTACGAAACGTTTTTAATAAACAATAACTCTTGTCTGTATGTCGCAGATATTTCCCCATATGTTCAACATTAGGTAAGTAATATCAACTACCTTAGGAAACACTAGATCAGCCTGTGGCTTTGCTCGCGTAAAAGTTTCAATTTTTCTAGGATCTCAAAATATATTAAGTACCTACCTGTGGTATATCACTTTCACATCTATCATATTATTATGTGCTCGTAAAATTCCCTGCTTTAAAAAACATAGGTATATATAATCTCTCCTTTGTACTGGTAAACATACAGATCCTCAAATATTTCGTCCCACCTACAGACCATAACCAGTATGAGACCTAAAGTACTGAAAACAACAAAACCTTTTGTATCGCCTTTCTGCGCAAGTGTTGACGCTGAAAAACTTTAACGATGGACATGAATACGCTTTTAGAGCCGATATCTGCTCGAATGCACCGGTTGCTGTGGCTGGAATACGGTGTCGATGCCACGGTTTGCTTTTAAACTTTAAGCGCCAAGTTTAAGTCAATAACGTGCTTTAAATATTGATGAAGTAGCTGTTGTGAAAGGTACTTAAAGGGGTTAATATTGATATTTAAATGTCATTCTACTAGATCTATTATTTTCGTGACCATAATGTAAGTAGGTAGTTTTATGTGTACTTTAGAAATCGCAAAAGTAATTTCTCCATGCAAGTTATCGGGTTAACCTGGAACTACTGCTGCCTGACGTCGATCATTACATTAAAATTCTTTTGATGATAAAACGCGCAAGAGCAGCTACATCCTCTCAGTTCTCAATATGAACACACAGGAACTGATAATAAAGAGGAACAGTATACATATATCTAAATAACGTTCACAGCCATAAATCTCACATGTACCCACCTGTAACTGATATACTAATATTTGTTCCGTACGGGAATTGATCCCACGATCTAGATGGGCAATTCCGTTTATTTTTTAAATACTTATTTACATAGCTATAACGCATTATGAGTATTCAAAGCTACTGAATAGTAAGACTTGAAAAATCAACAGGGAACAGAGTCGCTCGTTTGCAGCGAACTGGCAAGCAATTCTTCAGGCGTCAGTTTTCAGCCTTGCTTTGTGACAAAGGCGGTAACTACGACGGCCATTTTGTGAAGAGTCGCCTGCAGAGCTGTACAATTCCCACGATTATGTTTGTGTTTGAAAAGAGAATGTTTCGTAGTCGGTTGCAATCAAATTCTACTCGCTAGTTGTAATTAAATTTCTTGTTTTAGGCAGAAAAGAAAAGTGAAGGATGGTTGTGTGACACACGTCAATGCTTCAATAAAACTTAATAGCTGTTTAATTAATAATCGTAGTCTTCTTTCTCATGACGTTTTTATTCCGCCCCGCTGAGTAACAATAGTAAATAGGTAGGAATTAACGTACATATATATGCATTTTTTAACCATAAGCATAGTAGGTACCTTACTTTTGCTGATATAATAAAGCCGAATAAAATATTATATTCTTGATTCTGAAATGTTGATGTAAGAGCTTCTACTGTATCTGCCACCACATTACTTCCAACCACTTAACCACACCTCTCATAAACACTAACCTAAATACCTGCCATACATATTTTAAGACGGTGTTTTCCGGAGTATTTCCCCTGGTACTCTGCGTTGCGGAAACGCGCTGCTCGACTGAGACGCCCCTAATGGCCTCTATTCAGCCTCCGACAAGTGACACTTGGGAGCAACGCGTATTGTTGCCGCCAGGGGTCGTAAGGTACGCACCCAGCCACTCCTGTATAAATGCGCGAGTGTAAACAAAATACAATGTTGTGATAGATTTCTTTTTATTTTCGAGAATAACAAGATTTGTCTAGTTTGTCCTTTTCCAGCGTACTAAACGGCAATGTATCGGCAGTATTTTGTTAAGCCTTGCAATATTGCTTTGTCCTTATTTCGTTCTCTAATTACTTATTTAATTAAATGAAAAAATGTTTTTCTGGTTAGAGTTTGCTCTTTCCACTCATATTATGTATACAGGGACTAAACTGTAAACGAGTTAATGGAATATAGTCTTATTTGTTCAGTACCTGCGCAAATAATCAACAATTTTCATATCCTCGTCCCGTCACGACTGAAGAAAAATTAATTAAATAAGATGTTGTTGCCCTCCTAAGAAAACAACAACAAGATAGAACCCACTGGTACATAGGGCCTTCAATGGCTGTCGATGTCGCCACTTCTTTGTTAAATAACATATCTACGTACCGCTAAACTAAATCGAACAAAATACATACGACTACTGCTCCCAAAGACAAAATACACGTAAGTCTAATACCTACGATAATAATGTATTCAGAACGTAGATACAAATTGAAACAATTGGATTTGTTCGTGCCAGAAATATTACGTGAAATTGGCAAGTTCGCGAGAGATCGGGAACTATTCGCGAAAACAAGGCCAGAAAATTATATATAACCAGAATCAGGAATCTTTAAAAGAATGTTGATTAAACTATATATTTCTGCTTTTGTTATTTTAATAACTACCAAATGATACCACATGCCTTTTTAAAAAGCGTCTTTAACATTATCCTGCCTTCAAGATTTAATAATCGCTTCGTAGCCTAAAGAAAGAAAGAAAGAAAGAAAGAAAAAATATTTATTGGACGACACAAACGACACTTCATAACAACGCTCACAGTTTACAAGGACAAATTATCAATTAAACATGTAACGCAAAAATAACAAACAAAGACATTACAAAAACTAAATAAAAAATAACAACAATAGAATAGGCAGCGGCGAGCCCACGCACCTGCAATAGTGGTCAGGCATCGCCCGATCTGCTCGCTTGCACACGCGCATCAGTGATCATGCTCATACCGATTGGGGCGGCCGTCAACGTCGGTTGTCGATTGGGCCCCGTGCAAAACGTGCGGTTGAACTTGCGGCGAGCAGTCTGCTTTCACATACATAAATAACCAAAGATCTATGTATTATATGTAAACTAATAATAACAACAATGAAGCCCACACCGACACACGCCCCCGGAATACCATAGCAAGACGCCTGAGAGCCATACCATAAGGTAAGTGCCTGGTGAATATTTAAATTGCAACAATACTGATACCCATACGTATAAAAAGTAAATATGCATACATATATGTAGTACCATTATATATACATATTCCCTTATGTTCCAGGCTTCCCAAAAATCGCGCTGCCAGGTAGGGACGCGTAGAGGATGTGGCATGATGCGTGGAGTAATCATCCATCACCAATGTCAATATTGACGCCAAGGTCAACATTGACGCCATTGTGGCACCACACGTCGCTGGAAATGATTACATGTGCCCGTTAGCCATGACCATAGGGGTAAGGAATACCAATTACGTAGGAATAAAATACTATTATCGAGTCATCAACTAGATTATAGGTTTATGTGTTTCTTTTTCGTTTAATATAATTTTTGTTTTTGTTCCTAGGCTACGTGGATGATCCTGCGACGCGTGATGACACAACTGGACTGGAAATAACAGATAACGTGCCCTTTATCCTAGTTATTACATTTAGATTTTAGTTCTCGTGTGAACAAAATAGCAGTCTCGGTGTGGTTTTGTGTCTCCAAAAGGTAACAGCTCAGCATAATGCTGCATGTGAGTGCAGCGCTGATTTTCAGCTGAAACCTCAGGTGGCTAGCAAAGAAAAGTAACAATAACCATTAAAATAGCATAATTCATAAACCTGCCTACACAATATTCAATTCATCATGTAATAATCATAATAATAATAATTTATAATTGCATTCAAATTTTTCAAATTTAATGTTAACCTCTCCAAACTGAGTGAATTAGTAGGTATATAAATATACATATATATATACGAGTATGTATTTATGTGCCGTTTCGCTCCAATCTGGCAACATGAATCACTACATACGCAAAGCAACACGGTGTCGACCGGCTGTCGGGGGCGGTGGCTCGGCGCAATGTGCTTTGTAAACTAAGTCAGTGTGTGTACCCAACCAAACTATCTGTACCTACGTAAATTTAATAATCAGTGCTAGATTTTTGTTTTTCTAGAATTATTTTCTTTAATTTTAGTCTAAAATTGTGTACATTATTGAGAACACGCAATGGTGGCGGTAAATTATTCCAGCACTTAGTGGCAGCATATCTGAAACTTCCTCGAAAGGCAGCAGTCTTGTGTTGTGGAATACGCAAGGCATAGGCAGCTGCACGCGTTGGGTATTTACTGTATTCGGACAGCCATTCCAACTTTGAGTGTAGATAAGCCGGTTTCTCTGTTTTTATAACACCGAATAATAAGGTTGCCAAGTGTAAATCTCTCCTATAGTTCATTTTCAGAAAGCTAGCGTTATTAAGAAAGGGGGTCACATGACTTCTAGGAGGGATGTTAAAACAAAACCTTGCGCACGCATTTTGTACTCTCTGTATGAGATTAGCCGTTTTTGCTAGCAGTCGTGGCCCATAGGCCGTATCCATGTAATTAAATTTTGATAAAACAAGTGAATTTACTAATTTGATGCGAAGATCAACACTGAGATGATTACGTATCTTGTACAAGACTTTCAGCCGGTAGAAACAGTTTCTTACGACTTCTGCTACATGGGGTACAAACCGTAACTCTTCATCCATTAACAAACCAAGGTTACGCGCCTCATGAACGCGTTCAATCTGTGCACCTCTAATGCCGATCTGCGGTTTGCAATTAGCTATATGTGAAATTTGATGTTTAGAACCAAAAATCATATATTTCGTCTTGCTAGCGTTAAGGACAAGAGAGTTTCGGCAGGCCCAGTTAAAAATGTTGTTTAGGTCATCATTAATTTTATTCGACGCATTTTGAAGTTTCTTGGGGTCAAAAGATAAATAGATTTGAACATCATCAGCATAGATATGAAATTCGCAGTGCTTTATTTCGTTAACTATGTCTGCGCTGAATAATATAAATAACAAAGGGCCAAGTACTGAACCCTGCGGTACACCTCTGTTTACTACTGATAAAGAAGACCGTGAAACAGACCCGTCACAATTCCGAATTTCCACAAACTGGGAACGGTTGTGCAGATAGGAATGAAACCATTTGACAGTGTCGGGTTCAAAACCGTAGTATGTTAATTTTGATAACAGCAAAGCAACATTTATGGAGTCGAAAGCCCTAGAAAAGTCCAATAGGACTAGTATTGTACCCATTCCCGCATCCTGAGCAGCTAATATATTGTCCATAACATCCAGAATTGCTGTTGCAGTACTACGCCCTTTTCTGAAACCTGATTGCTTGTCTGGTAAAATATTGTTCGTTTCAATGTAATGTCTAAGTTGGGAGGCCACCACTTTTTCTAAAATTTTAGAGAGGCAAGGCAATATGCTTATTGGTCTTAGTTCTTTTATATCTGAGACATTGGGGCCTTTCGGAATGGGCCTGACTATCGCCGTTTTCCAACTCTGAGGAAAATCTGATTTTAGAATTGATTTATTTACCATAGTCAAAATTATGTCAAGGGTTTTTGGAACTAACATGGAGATCATATCCAAAGTTATGCCATCAGTACCAGAAGCATTAGACTTTAGTTCTTTCATAGTTTTAATTATAGTTAATGAGTCCACAGGTTTCAGACTAAACGTAGCACTACTATATCTGTGAAATTCAAAAAAAGTTAATTGTGAGATAGATATATTGGTATTACCGGGAACATTCAAAAAGTGTTGATTAATACGATTAGGGTCATTAAGATGTATCGGAATTTCCAAAGTCTTAGATGGAATTACTTTGGCTTTTAGATTTTTCCACAATAGTTTGGGGTTCTTAATATTATTATTGATATGCTGCTTAAAGTAACATTTCTTCTCCATATGAATTGCTGCTTCAACTATATTCTTCAGATCTTTATAATACTGCCTATGTGAAGGTAATTTTGACTTCCTATATTTGCGAAGCGCTGCATCCCGCAAGCCCATCATGAGCCTAACATTATCTGTGAGCCAGGGGGCTGGTAATTCCCTTATAACTTTATTTTTTATAGGTGCATGTAGGTCAAATAGGAGCTTAAGCACCCTACTATACTCTTGTACAATAAGATCGACTTCTTTCAATTCATTAATCCAGTCCCAGTTAGCTATGTCCGCATTGAAAAGATCAGTATTAATGTCAGTTAATGGCCTTGAGGACACTGTTCTAGGCGGAATTTTTGGTTTACGGAGCAGCAATTCGCATGTAACAAATGCATGACCATTTATGTTCCCTACGGCATCCACAGTAGCATTGCGAACACAGGCGTCGGCACATACAACGTCTATTAGAGTTTGACTGCTGTCAGTAAAGTGCGTTGGAACATTTATCACTTGGCATAGACCTGTACAGCTCAAAAAAATATTAAATGCAATGGTTTTGGGATCTGTGCGATTGAGGAGGTTTATGTTAAAATCACCCAATACGATTATGTGATCATATTCTTTGAACGAAGCTATGGAATCCATAATAGCATCCAAGAACGTTTGCGAGTCAAGCCAGGGAGGACGATACGCGGTTCCTATAATAAGCTTATTGCCGTTGACTTTAGTGCTTAACCACATTTGCTCCACCAGCTGTTGCGTAGGGTGGACGCAGGTTCGAACATATAATCCACGTCTAATGTAGAACCCTACACCTCCACCTCGTCCGCCACGTATCTGAATGGGACGAGGAATGTGTCTCAAGCGGTATTCAGGTATAGAGGGCGCGCGCCCCTCTTCGCCCCGTCTTAACCAGGTTTCGTTTATAGCCATGATATCGACCTGGTGACGCTGCATTGCCACTATAAAATTGTCATGGTTTGTCCCGAGTGAGCCGGCATTTAAAAGACCAACTTTAAAATATTTGTTATTCATTGAAATTTAATTTGCACATAAATAAATTTATTTGAGCCAGCACTATAAATATTACGGCACTTGATTTTTTGCGACTTTGAGACTTCAGCCAGATACCCCAAAAGTACACCTTACAACACTTAAACCGACACCGAGACCGCGACAACAGATTTATAGTAAAAACACAGATTCCACGGAACACAATAATATCCAATGTCACTAGTAAATGCATAACTGTTACAAATATTACATTAATTTGTCTACATAGACATTCATGAGCCATTGGACAAAATAAAATCATTAACACAGTGTGGCATATCAGGTGGGATAACTTGATTATTGTAAAATAAAACATAAACATTTGTGATTGCGACTGGAACTCAATAATTTTTAAGCCTAATAATGTACTTAAATACAAGCCTGAAAAACGTAATAATGTGAGAGTAAGACTAAAACTAGTTTTATTATAATAAATGACAAGAATAAGACCAACCAAATGATTATTGCGATTATTGAGAGGCATTGGCAATGTCTGTGGTCGTGGTAGACTGAACAGATTCGATACCAAAAACCCTAGTCAGATCACTTTCGGTACGAATCCTATGCGTCTTAGCTCCCTCGGCCTGTTTAACGAGAATTTGTCCTCTCTTCGTCCAGACATACTTCCACTCCATACGTTTTCGTACCTCGCGAGTCTTAAACAATAGTTGACGATTGTATTTCGTTAGTCGTTCGTTCACATAGAACGGGCGCGACTCACTGGCCAGGCCAAAGTCCGCGGTGTCAGCATTTCGTCGCACGCGTATGTTCTTTATAATTTCGTCGCGATGATGCCGGCGCACCAGTCTAACTACAAGTGGTCGCGGCCTGCTCACTCCTGCACCACTGCTGCCCTGCGACGAACGCGGCATAGACGATATCGCGCGCGTCAATGGTAACGCCTAACTTTGTTCCAACCATTGCGACAATATGCATTGGGTTTTCTGCACTTGACTCTGGTATGTTGGTTATTTCGAGGTCATTAGTAAGCCATTCTTGATCCCTATCATTAAGATCAGTCATTAATTTCGAAATCACTGTCTCGACATTTTCAGCATAATCTTGCTTCTTTGCCACATTTTGCTCCAGTGTTTCGACCCTATCTTCTAGCGCAACGATTCGCGAGTTGTTATCATTACGCAGCTCATCGAACCCATGACGCATCAACTTTACCTCCTCCTGTAGCTCCCTCATTTGCTCTCGAAACAACCGTATTTCAGTGACTAAATCGACCGTTGTGTCTTTTGTGACACTGGTTGGAATGTTGTCGTGAAGCAGGACGCATGAGTCATCACGCGAACCAACATGTACTTGCGGGGTGCAAGTTTTTATTTCCGTGACAGCTACTTGGAGATCTTCAGCATTTTTGACGGGTGTGTCAGCCCCATTGTCTCGAGGTTTATTTTTAACACACTCTGGGCAGGACCAAGATTTTGAAATTTTACCAATCTTTGTCCTCCCAAGACAGCCCGAATGATAAATCAGAGGACATGTTGAGCAAGCGGCGCCCTCTGTTTGCCCTATGAAGCGGCCGCATGCGTAACACTTGGCCATCTTTGTCGATAGATTAGAGAGGTCGATACGGTGTGGAATGCAAGCAAGGTAATTAGTTCCGAGGTCCGAGTCTAGATGTCGCAATCACAGAGACGGCAAATAATTTCGGATTGTTATGCGAGATGTCACTAATGAGTCGTCGCCTAGTGCAATGCATCAGCTGATTAACAGCTGATGTTAAGGTAGATACCACAATTAGTTGTTTATACACCCACAACAAAGAGATCCGAATTTCTTTTTTATTGTTTATTATGATGATTATAACCACGTATTCCAACAGTTTAGATCCAGAATCACTAAATTTGTATCACTTATCAGTATATAACTGTTCAAACCAGAAATAGCGTTAAATGAATATCTGTATCGTCACACGGTCATTTGTATGTTTATTTTATTTTTTTGTATTAGCACGCATCACAACACTTCTGCAAATGTTAGTCTATACACATTATAGTTTAAGGTTTCACTATAAGCACTTGTTAATACTATTAAACTTGTTTATGAATTATAGTTGTTTTTTTTATTCACAGAACGATATTAAAGAGTTTAACGTTGACAGCAGCGCCACCTGTCCTCTAAAGAAAAGATTACTACGAAGGCGCTACAAAATATTCAACATACAATTGTTGGTACTCTACAACCTGCTGTAGCGGTTAATATTAGGTACGACTAATGCTTTAGAAATCTGACTATTTAAAAATTAAATTCACAATAAAGTTAAATTGTATAATAACACTAAGTGCCTCAAAACTAACCGACCTAAATACACAAAATATTACTTGGACTTCAAAAAGATTGCCCTTGTTTCGTTCCATACAATTTCTTTAATACAATGCCTACTTATTTGTATAATACTACTTCAAAAAACCGCAGAATTGTTGAATATTTTCACCCGGCACTCACCGAAAGTCTCTTGGGAACATAAAAGGGAGGGCAAGCTCTTTTTACTACAGTTTACGAGAACCTTTGGAAGTTCACATCTATATATTTTCAAGACTGGTTTTAGATAAAGAGGCAGGTACATTATTACCAGCCCTAATATTGAGTAAGCGCTTTTCTACTTTACATATATTTACTTATAGCTTTTCTTACGATCAAGTTTCAATGTTCAATAGGTATGTATCGAGCTAATGGAGTCCAAGATCGGTTGAAGCTTCGTACTAACTTACCTACTCAAAAATAGACCTTGCTATTGAGACAAGGAGTATAGTTTCATAATTAATAAAGACATAATTTATGAAACGAAAGTAAAAACGATGAATAAACATGTATCGATTTAAATGTGCAAATGTAGGCAAAGCGTGAGTTGGATGCAGTATCGTATTCAAAACACTATGCATGCAGTCTTAATTATCGCCGAAACTGTTCAACCGAATATCGGTTATATCGGAGCTACATTATTAACCGTAGAAATCCAGACAACCCATTTGAAATTCAAAATTACTTATTCTTGTCCGAACAACTATCGATGAATATGACGCCATCGTTTTTCACCATGAATCATTGCCAATTTTCCTCTATTTTCCAAAGTTACTCTCAGTTAGAGAAATAAGTACTCGCGCGCTGAATTTTTACGAGCTCCAATGGTTTGCTCCGAAAATCGTTCGTGTTTCACACAAACTTCAGTAATAAAAACGACGGTCCACTTGCATTCAGAAAGGAAGTAGGGGTGGGGGGATGGAAAGTGAAAAATAAAAAGTGGCATAACCGGGGAGTGTTCGACCGCAGCACGCAGACGAGCCAGAATTTAAATTAACCACTTCATATTCCGGTCTGTATGCGATGAAATATTTATACGGGCGCACGGTGGCACACACATCACCTCGCCATATTAAAATAACAACGCAGTCTGACAATGGATCGTAACTTTTTTACCAAATTAGATTGATATTGTTTTGGTTATTATCTACTTTCCGCCTCGCCGGCCGTACCTATTGCCATTCACTAACTCGTGTAGGGTTAGGTTGAATGCTCATGTGAATTTTGTCTTATTGTATCGATAGCAGAGTATTGTACAGTATGTTAAAATATAGAGCTCTTTTTAAAATCATAGGTATTTTAAAATAACCAAATATAGTGAACATGGCATGACGTTTTACCTAAGTACTAAAATTAGAACAATATCGCTAATTGGATTGAACAACGAGGAAAATGTCTCGAAATAAATCACAAATGCGATCTTTTCATCTCGATTATATGAACAAATACTTATTATGAATTTACCAACATATTGTATGTACCTAAGTACGTGTTATTGCAAATAATTCCATATGCACTAAACCATAAAGATAAACACGGTAAAACCTGAATGACTATGGAACAATCTATTTGTTCTATGTACATAATGGTAAGTACCTAATAGCTTATGTACATAATGACTCTTGACCCGTCTTAGGTCATTTTCATGGATCGCAGAAGCGTTTATGGGACAATTCCACGTGCCGCTAATACTAATATTATAAAGAGGTAAAATTTGTTTGTAAGTTTTTATGTAGGGGTTAATCTCCGGAACTAATGATCCAATTCTAAAAATTCTTCCACTCGTAGAAAGCTACATTATCCCTGAGTGCTATCACGATATATTATAAAACAAAGTCCCCCGCCGCATCTGTCCGTCTGTTCGCGATAAACTCAAAAACTACTGAACGGATTTTCATGCGGTTTTCACCAATGACAGAATGATTCATGAGGAAGGTTTAGATGTATAATTCGTTAAGGTTTTGTGTAAATTGGCTGAAATATGACGATGATTGTTGAATATGTCGGAGAAAATCATGCCGACTGGGAGCTTTACTGGCGTGCGCCGCGTAAACCAATAGAGTTATACTTATATCCGTAATATTGAAGAAGGCTGCTTTTTGACTCGAAAAAAATGCACGGGTGCCTAATCCGCACGGGTGAAGCTGCGGGCGGAAGCTAGTAGGCTATATATTATATATTACACATAGGTTACGCGGACGAAATCGCGGGCAAAAGCTATACCAAAAGATTCCGTAGAACGCCACATTGCACGCGCCATTATCCCATAAACGTAGACTTTTCTCTACCATGTGTTATCTGCCTACTCATATATCTGTCTACTCTGTACGGATTTACGGCGCATTTTAGTAGATATTTACCTATAGACAACTGTACAATCTACAGTCGCCATTGAATAGAAACGCTAGCTAAATATATGGGGACGCTAAATATATGGGGACATCGATGATGATGATTGACCTTAGACTGGTTTTTAGACTCTTGCGTTCCTGACTCCCGGTTACTTATAATATTTCTCTTGACAGGTTTTAAACAGGTTACTGTGCTGTCCAAGGCGTGAAAGAGGAGCATATGAGAAAAGCATTTTAAGAAACTTGTTACATCACGAGCTAGGTATAGGTATCTTACTCAATCAACCAATTTTTGAAAAATCATCATGATCCATTATAAGTACCTAGCTAAGTATCTCCTAAAATTAGCGTATTTAGAACATTTTACAGGAAAATCATGGAAATGCCCGGGTCGAAATGACAGACATGCTATTCTAATGCTGACTCTGAGTCAAAATATCACCAATTAGCATGTTCGGCCGACGCGTCGAGGTATATCATAAAGGCGACAGCCAATTTTCGTTCAGTCGCATAAGAAAAACACTTTAATATGGAAATCATTGTAAGTGCTTTTGTGATCTAACTTAAATTTTGATTGTGCATATAAGTGTGAATATAAGTGTTTATTTTAAATGGAATTAATTCTAAAGAATATTAAGTTTATTACCGCCATTGGTCTATTGATCGCAAGCGTGACTGTTGAACGTGAGGCCCTAGGTTCGATTCCCGGGTTAGGCAGTGTTATTGGGTTTTTATGTATGGAAATTCTTAATGGCAGCACGGATTCTGTAACTGTGCCTGGTAGATGGCAATAGGCTCGCCTCCTATTACATGAGACTCAATAACAGCATCGGCGAAACGCGGGTGTACACCTCCGCCTAATCCTTCGGGGAAAACAGGTGTGATGCTATGTTATGTTATGTCAACGATAAATGCTTAATTTGTATAGTACAATATCTCGCCATTAGTCTCTGGAAGGATTGGCATAGACAATTTCTAAACTGAGGAGATTATTATTAATTTCAACTGCCTCATAACTCCAGAGGTCGCAAGGGCGACTGCTGACTACATTATAACACCTCTGCCCAACGTTTCGAGGAATACTGGCGTGGTTCTATGTTATAATTTGTTTCGTAAACACTAAGCAGGTATTTATTAGGCTTAATCAAATTTGCAAAGCAACAGTGACTGAATAAGGTATATGTACTGTGTCCAGTTGACACATTCACATCGATAATAACATTAGAAGAACATCATAACGCTAATAGCATCTCCACTTATTGTTAAATTATGTACTATTTTATTCCAGAATTTCGGATTCACTATTCTCATCGTATTTCTGTTGGGAATACAAGAGATTTGTTCCACAAAAGATGAACAAATAACACAACAGCTGGACGAAAAATCGAATCCATTAGCGAATCTTATACTAAACGAAAATGAAATTGGAGATGTCAGCGGCAATGGAGACCATACAAAAGACACTTTATCCAGAGCAAAACGACAGTTCTATTATGATCCATATTATCCCAGACGAGGCAAGTAACCTAACATTTCATTAAATTAGGTACCAATTAGTAATAATTACTTAATTATTTTGTTACCGATTAATCAATTAATACGTTCTTAAATACCTACGTAATTAGTTAGATATTGCCTAATTCATAATCATCTTCCTGGAAGCGTTAGATAGGTACCTATGTACTTAAATAGATTTAGCGTTGTCCCATAATCATCAATCTTGATATTTAAGTAACTATAGGTAATTAATATTAGTGTACGAAACGGCTCCATCATCAAAATACAAAAACCTCATGAAATTTTATATAGATTTGTACCTTTTGTATGCATGTATGCATTAGAAACAGCATGCTATGCCTATACATATATATTCTCCACGATAACCATAGCATAAGAGCTGATAGGCTGATAGGTACTTACCGACTAAATTGTTTACTAATTTTTTTATCTACGGTACTCCAAATGCAACATCATACATTAGATAAATAAAGTTTAGTGGTACATTAGCAGATTATGTGTGCCAATTACAGGCATACTGTACCCCTATAATTGGCATGGCAATGTCGTGTATGCCGCATACGCGAATGCACGCATTTAAATAATTTACTTACTCACACAGTCGCGATATACAAACAGACTAGCCTTGTTTGCTTACTACGAAAAATAATTTGAAATATTTTAGTTCCAGTTGTAGTGCCAGTACCACTAGTGGTTGGTGGAATCGGCGGTTTTTACGGCGGTGGGTTTGGTGGCTTCGGCCGGGGCTTCGGCGGAAGAGGTTTCGGTGGCAGGGGTTTCGGTGGCAGGGGCTTCGGTGGCTGGGGCTTCGGTAGCAGGGGCTTTGGTGGCAGAGGCTTCGGCGGTAGGGGCTTCGGTGGTGGTCGAGGGTTTGGCGGATTCGGTGGGCGAGGCAGAGGATAGAGACTTTTAATTATGTACCTACGTTAAATAACCATAAATACTGAATTGTCTTTTATGTTTTTAAACAAATAAACTATA
Organism: Shargacucullia verbasci; assembly: GCA_947562105.1. NCBI lineage: Eukaryota > Metazoa > Arthropoda > Insecta > Lepidoptera > Noctuidae > Shargacucullia > Shargacucullia verbasci. Next base: position 5,153,101 of record OX387289.1, on the reverse strand, counting down.
CTTACAAAAATAAAATGTGGGTCCTTTGTCTCATACTAGCTTCCACCCGCGGCTTCATCCGCATTGATTAAGAACCGGTGCATTTGTCACACGTAGCGCCATCTAGCGACCTAAAGCAATTGTAACCGTCGAAAGTTATTGTTTTTCCCTCGGAAACAGTACTTTTTCTGGTTGAATGTCCGTTTCTGTACTCTGATTCAGTGGTTTAGGCGTGAAAATGTAACATATAAACAAACAAACTTACTATTGCATTTGTAATATTAGTTAGGATAATCGCCACAGTCAGCTTCGCCACATGTTGTTATTACCATATAATTAGGATTTCGCGTTATTATTTAAAATTTGTTTTGCATGCTCACGCGTTTTTGTATGTATACATTGTTTTATTCAGGCTTCTTTGACTACACTAGTGGACCCGACAGACGATGTCCTGCCACCCACTCAAACACACACAAAAAAATTCATCACAATCGGTCTAGCCGTTTAGGAAGAATTCAGTGACATACACATGTACTAGAAAAATGTAATATACAGGGTGGAAGGGACATCAACGCGCAAACGTCGAGGAAAGGTCACACGTGATGCCATCATTCAAATTATTAAAGTCATTAATCTCGCTAATGATCGGTTACAGAAATTGTTATTTATGAGCGCGCAATGTATTGCAAACAACGCGATCACATCGCTCCGCAGTGAATGTTGGCGCGCGGCCGCGCGCACTGTACATACCTAACTAACTAAATGCCACTCACACGTAACTCTGTGCTGCGGCCGCGGGCGTTCGTGAACGTAGGCCTAACGACAACATTGATACCACATAAAATCAAATTTAATTAGTGTTGACAACCGATGATAGGTACTTATTAAGTAACAACGATAAGGGAAAAAAACGATCAATAAGCTTATTCCCATAAAATAGCGATTCCGATGAGGATTTATAATAAAAAGGTTGCTTGCAAGTACATAGCGATCCAATAATGTAGGTATTAAATAATAAACTTACAGCTCCGGGATATCTCTCCACTTAAATACAAAGCGTGTCCCCACGTGCTACACCATTGCACATGAGTATATTCCCGTAGTCACGGGCACTAAAGTATTGTTCACCAAAGCATTTTGAAAGTCTTGATTGACTTTGTGACTCAAACAAACACACACAGAAAATTACTTTTAAACACGAATTCACGACAAACAGCACACCCGTTTGCGCTCAACGAAAACAAGGAACTGGCAAAAATTTGATAAAGTCGGTGACATTCAAAAGAAATTTATTTTACCGACGTTTCTTTGTATTATACCGAAATTTCTTTTAATTTGCCTCAATGGTGCCTACTATGCCTAGACCAACCACAGATCAATAAAATGATAGACTGTACAATCACATTGAGTTGTACGTACTCACAAAATAATTACGAAAATAGATGTATTTTTATGAAACAATAAATTAGACTGTTGAATTGCATTTAAAACTAAGGTTAATTTTGATACCAAAAATTGATTTAAACGTACAATAAACTTATTTAATCTTTCTTTAAATCTTCTTTACTTAAATCCATAAAGATTTAGGAAAATAATAATCCCTCATAATGAGTTTAAATAAAAGTTGTAAATAGGACTTTAATAGGATATTATTACAGTATGAGGTACTGTGTGACGCGTCTATTAGATTCATCGGGAACTGTCGAAATAGCTTTTTGCGAGACCGCTTATCGCCGCGGCCCTTTGTCGGCGCCTTTGAAGCGAATAAGTGCGCGCGCGCCGCCCGGCGTGTGTAGGTACTAGGCCGTGGGTGTTGACCTCGCGAGTGAAATTTACGAAACAGCTGATCAGGTAGCTCTTTCGAGTTTTATTTACATTGATGTTTTTTTGGAAAATAGTGAATTTATTATTTTTTTATTAAAAATAACGATTTTATACAGGTTGAAGTAAAAAAAACTGCAGAAAAAAACGTAAAAATTTAGGAAAAGCCGACGAAAAATTTCAACGCAGAGGGGTCCGTACTGAATGCATGGTAAACGTTTGCGCGTCGATGTCCCTTCCACCCTGTATAAAGATTTATTAAAAATCTTTGATACATATAGTCTGTGGTAAAGACTGTCAGAAACAGTGACAGTTGTAAGATGTCAATGTCATAACATCTGTCAATCCTAGTCGTACTGTCGTACAGTGTCGTACAGCTCTGTACAGCCATCACGGGCCGTCAGCAGCGTCATGTTATGTTAGCAGTGCAAGGTCATGATAACAAGTTTTTTGCTTCTAATTAATATTCGGTCAGATACGGCCAACCTATTGTAAGTTCGTGTTATAGTTTTAACGTCAAGTTAAAAGGACTTCTATCCGTGTAGCCTCTTATTAAAATGGATGGTACGTACGACGAGATTATCTCCGATAACCCATTCTTCGTTGAATTAAAAACCGAATATGTTAATTTATTTCAACATTGTATAACACAATCTTGGGTAATATGTGTGCCGCGGATCGGAAGTTTAACTACTCGAGTGTTCACCGTCGAGGACTTTTGTGCTCATATACTTGTGCCGAGCGACGAGTTACCGGAGACGCACTACAGTACACTCACCGAGAAACAAGTGACAGTAACCAATAAAGTGATCACGCTGGAATTAACCAAAGGCCTGCCTCTACAAAGCCATATCCTTTTTGAGGAGACATTCTACACAGAAGACTTCATCAAATACAAGGTTTGGTGCATAGAAACTCCTCTCGAACCCACTGTCAATTTCAGTGATAATACAATATCCAAGGAATATCTGATATCTATCAATGATTGCATAGATTTACTGTGGACTCAAGCAGCCGGTCGCCAGGTTTTGGATCAAATTGAACACGGTGTGCAATTATTTTTGAAGAGTAATCCTACACTACCTGTTGCAGTAGGACCCCTCAGGGACACAGTAAGTGAACTCTACACCCAGTGCCTACAAATAGCTTTACAGAACAGAAGACTTAGGGACAAGTCAAAGTCTTGCAAACAAGTGCTAGAAAATATCAAGTTAGCTGTAGAATGTTACATGCAGCACTTACTCTTTGATGCTTTGTTCAAGCCAATCTGCACCTGCTGTGCCTATGAGGACTCGCATCTCAACAAAAAGATTAGGAACATGTGTGATATCCAACTCAGAGACCTAGATATTAGAAAGGAGCTATACCATGCAGTACCCAAAGCTAAACAAATACTTTCTAAAATAGACACATACAACACAGTCTTAGAAAAAGTTTTGTGTGTAAAACAAGCCTTAAATGCCATTAACAAGAAGGATGAAAGTAACAATGTTGTCCTGCTAACTGCTGATGACTTGTTACCTGTATTTGTGTTCCTGGTTATTAAGTCGGGTCTGCCAAACTGGTACAGTCAACTGATGTACATGAAGGAGTTTCGCTTCAGCAGTGTGGGCAAAGGTGATGGTGATGAAAGTGCCTTCCTCATAACAACTTTAGAAGCTGTTATAGAACACATACAGTCTGGGGCACTCACAGGTTCTCCAGACCCTGAGTCCTATTATTATGAGAGTAATCTTACTGAAGAAAACTTAAATGGTAGGGAAAGAAAAAACAGTTTGACCGAATCAATTTCTACAAGTGATACCAATAGCAAGGAAGAATCTCTGGAGTACATATTTGAACTTATCAAAGCAAATCACTGTGAACAAGTGCAGGCTATATTGCAGAAAAATCAAAAGCACCTTCAAAATATTAATCAAAATGAAAATAATATACTCAAAATAACAATGGAGAATAATCTTCCTGATGATGATGATGATGATGATGACAGTGATACAGAAATATATCATAAACTCTGCCATCCTTTGTGTAATTGTAAGAAATGCTGTTGCAAGATTTCTAAAAACCTTTTGAAAACTTCCCCAACCATAACATCCAGAGACAGTCATGGGTTGACAGCATTGCATGTGGCTTGCATCCATGGCAAGGCCAACATAGTAGAATGTCTCATTGAAATGGGTGCTGAGGTTAATGCAACTGACCTCAATGAATGCACTCCTCTGCATTATGCATCATCCAGAGGTCACCAAAATGCTCTACTGCTGCTGTTACATTCAGGTGCTAACATCGATAAAACAAATGTTGACAAGAACACATCTCTTCATATGGCTGTCAATAATGGCCATTTGAATTGTGTCAAGGCACTTATTTACTTTGCTGAGCATAGTAGAAGAAAGATCAAAATAAATTGTGTAAATGAGGGTGGGAACACACCATTACATCTTGCCTCAAAATGGGGGTACGAAGGGATTGCTAGATTGTTGATTGAAAATGGTGCTGAACCATCGTTCCAAAACCGACATAATAAAACAGCTTTTGATTATGCACATAATTTAAAGATATTGCAAGTTCTTAAATCTTGCACTCCCAGTTTGTATGAATACATACATATCACAAGTTCAGATGTCAAGGCCTTGAAGTGCAAAACTGACAATCCAGTTACTCATAAGCTACAAAAATTGAATATAAAAATCACTGATACTTATAATGTATCAAAAGCAGTAGAAAACTTGAAATTAATTGAGAGAATACTGAAGGCTATATCCTATGGGGATGTGAAGCTTGCTTGTTTTTACATGAACATAGATTATTCTGCTTATTTGGACTTGAAAGATAAGATACCAGATATTATGAAACAGAGTACTCCCTGCCATCCATTATGTGAATGTCCAATTTGTAAAAAGAAGACAGAGTCATATTCATCAGACTTTGATATCAATTTTACGGACACCAATGGTTTCTCTGCTTTGCACTATGCAGCTAGATATGGTTTAGATGAGTTGTGCAAAATCTTAATTCTTAACAAAGCTAATATAAATTGTACTAACAAAAAAGGCCAAACTCCTTTACATATAGCTGCTTTGAATAATAAAATACATGTGATACGTTTACTTTTGAACAGTGGCGCAAATATAAACGCGATAGATTCGGCAGGTAACACTCCCTTACATGATGTCTGTGCTATGGGTAACATAGGAGCAGCTAAAACATTAATTAGTTTCAACCCTGACCTAACTATGTTAAATGGAGCAGAAAAAACTGCATTGACACTAGCTAAGGAAAAAGTACACTTAACTATCATAGATTTAATGGATAAGTATACTAATAGATTGTAGAGTATTCATAAGTTTTGAAATAATATAAGTAATTATAATTTACATGGAATAGGGAAAAATATGTATTGGTAGCTTTGATTTGATTTAATTTAATATATAGCAAATTACTGCATGAATCTGTTATTTCAGTTGCATTTGCTAATACATTCCAATTTTTCTAATGGATTTATAGACACCATATGTCACAATATTATAATTAATCGAAGTTGTATAACATACTGTAGAACTGAACCTCTGTTGTTCAATATTTTTAAATTATTTATAAATCTGTATGATCTACCAGTTTTATGTTGTTCATTGATATCTTTTGATTTTGAGAAATGCTGATACAATACTTTACGTAGATTATCTTTAAAGGTTTTTATTTGCATAAAAACCTGTTGCTCTGCTCACGTTATTCTTATTTTGCCATTTGCACAAAAACTGTGGTCTCAACTTTCCGTGCCATTATGTACTCAATCAACCCACAATTATTTTATACAGGATTACTCTAAGACTGACTATTCAAAATAGTATATTTTTTTTTAGTTTTTATTGAAAATATTTGTTACTTTATTTTTAAGTTTTGACTGACAATAAAGGTTTATAGAAAAAAAAAACATTGTTTTTTATTGTTTAACATTAGAATTAAAAAGCAGTGTACATTTTTATAGTATATTTTTATTTAATATTTGCGATATAAATATTCAAACAATTTGAGCATCGTTAGTTCAATGATCAGTATAAACAGGATCAATTTTGAAATAATATTAAAAAAACATTAAAATATCACTTGGTAAAATCTTTGTATTTTCTACGTATAAAATGCCGATCTCAATATATATAATTTAGGTCATTAATTCACTTACAAAATAGATTTTATTTATTGCGGTCAACGCCTATTAGTCAACTAATTACTTACATTAAACTTTTAAGTACCTACTTAACGTTATATTTACAATTTACAGGAACATTATTCATAATGCCGTGAGTGATTCATTATGCGTCAGTAAATGTAAAAGTAAATGCGTCAATATTTTACCCACAAACGATTATCTGCAATTAATATATATGCAATTGAAATCGTATTGCGAAATGGAAGCTGATAGCAGTGAACTTTGAAACAGAAAACTCCATAAATTAAGCACACCCCCTTAAAACTATAAGTGTGTGACTAAGTTAAATATATGTATTTATATTAAACTAGCGACCCGCCCCGGCTTCGCACGGATAGCAGCATATACGCTTTCATTTTTGTTCTGTCGTAGTGTCATATCAGCCTTTTACGTCGAGCATTTACTCGGCGCACGCCAGTAAAGCATCCAGACGGCATGTTTTTTTCCGACCTCGTCGTATTTCAGCCAATTTACAAAAAACTTAACGGATTATACACCTAAACCTTCCTCTTCCGTCTATTAGCGAAAACCGCATGAAAATCCGTTCGGTAGTTTTTGAGTTTACCGCGAACAGACAGACAGACAGACGCAGTGGGGGACTTTGATTTATAATATGTAGCGATTTGGTATCTAGAAACATGCTGGTATTTTACATACATACACTTTGTTTCTAGCTTACATGGGTTAATAGCTCCATCTTGAATTTTTTATACGTATCTTATTAGCGCTGGAGTATAATTATCAGACAACTTGCCAACGCCTACCTACGTTTTGCTCTAACCGGTCAAAATCGAATAGCCTTGGGATTAGCATCCATAACAGGTATTGTAACATGCCGATTTACTTTACAGATGTGTTATTTATAACCATAACGTGTAATGATACTTTTGACGTTATAATTCGGTTAATAAGCTAATTAGAGCTCCGGTATAGAACATCGATTCGAAGACTTAGGAGCAGTTTACCACTACTAAAACAATTATTATGAACGAATTATCAAGAAACTACGTTAAATTGTAGAGCTAAGTAAAAATAGCCCATAGACATAAACATGTTTTATTATTATCTTATTAGGCGCAGATGGCCTTTGATTACCGGGCAATGACCGAACATACTTTATAGAATATAAGTACAGACGCACTTCAGCTCATAAATGTTTAAAAACACGATTGTATAATAAATGGTAACTTTTTCTAAGATTTATAATTTGACTACTACCTAAGTACTAACATTGCTACTTAAACGTTTATAAACAATTTAATGGCTGCATTGCTTCCACAGTATGACGCCTAAGGCCTTAAGCCCAGTAGCCTTACCTTTCATAACTACAGGAAAACATTCTTAGGAGACTGTCCTTATTTTTTGGACATATTTTGACCTAATTTCACAGATTTTGGAAAAAGTTTAGTCAACAAGAAATATATACCAATAGATATCAAGTCAAACGGCCGTGACCGAGCATAATCGCATTGAACGTCAAACACACGGATATAGAATTACGATCGAACATTTGATAACACATTTGCGGTTTCAATATTTGTCAAAGCATCCACATAATGAACCAATCACGAACAGGTTTTACTGTATTTTACATCTAACTATATATTTTTGCACATTTACACCCCATATCAGCAATTATAGCACCAGAAACGAATCTCATTTTGATAGTAGATATTTTATTTTTTTGAGATGTGATATTAATTTATATAAATGACGCTAGATTTATTCTAAGATAATTAAATAAATATTTTGTTCGGTATAAATAAAACGAATATCATGCGATAAAATTATTACACAACAATATTAATAATTTTAAGCGCATCCAAAGGTTAGTTTCGTGAGTTACATAAGTAAAACCACATTATCTAAATTAAACGCATATGCAAATAGGGTCATTAAAATAAAAACTTTAACATTTGACCAGTGTGCTCAAGTTGTAAAATTGTGTCATATGAATCCCCTTAACATACAAGAGCAATTTGGGGGAGGAAAATACAGCAATGAACTGCGGCAGGCTCAGTCGATTGTTGATACAATTTATTAAAATCGTCATAATGAAATTATAAGAAATGTGCGACGGGTTATCGTGTCTACCGTATTATACTGCTCATACCGTGTTAATTCAGGAGTTTCCCGTCGTAATGTCTTGATGTTTATATGTATGGCCTTATAATAAAATGACCAACTGACTATTTTAGGAATGTGATATAATCATATTTGGACATATGACTCGATCCTCTGAATAAGGTTGAATAATTCTAAATTATTATACTTATTTCGCCACTCACATACTGGCTGCCATGTACACTCAAATTCGACTGAACTTTGATAACGATAAGCTTATTTGTGCATCGCCCACTTGTGATGCATAAAATTGTGATAAAAATACGAAATTAACATTTATAAAACTTTATAATAGTTTTGACGTATCAAAAACTTCCATTTAATTAGTTAGATAGTTCAAAAAGGCAAGTTGTCTTTTCACTATCGTTTCAATTTTAATTTCGGTGAAATGCACTTGATACCTGCAATTTACGGGTAATCTGGACCACCCATTTGGTCCCTAACTCAATACTTTGCACTACCTATTTATTACATTACACCAATATTACATAAAAAACAATTACATTTTAACTAAAACATTAGAGATCTCTTACAAAGTACTATCATTTCAATTTGTCAATATATTATATTATATCATCTTAACTTAAATATATTAATAAACTCATTTTAATAAATATTAATCACAAAATACTTAATTTTGTGCATACTAAACAAGATTCTAATCTCTACAACTTGACCAGAAAAACAACTTTTGTCTAAAATAACAGAACAGCTATTAACATTTAATCTTCAGTTACCTACAGATAAGAAGCACTAATGAAAAATAGATAGTAAACTTGTTGAATAATAAAAAGTATAAAAAATTCAACACATTAGTCAGTAAGTAATACTTTATCATTTCCACTGCTGGGAAACTACACTAGCAACATTTTCCTAACTACAACCACAGATTAAATACAGACAGTAGTTCACCTTTATCAAGACAAACTTTTCACATGATTGTACGGTCTTTTTCTGCATACATACAAAAAAGTAAGTATCATTCGAGTGAATTTGAAATCAGAATACGCGAGGCCAAATGTCATGTCCCGAGTTGTAATAAGGCAGCTAGGGACACAAGCACTGCAAGTTTCCTCGCGATGACTGGCTGTATGGAGTTAGATATAGATACACTGGGCTGCAACTATCTGAACCGTTAACTCTATTCCCTGTGACTTCTGATCAAGTACAAAATTTTGCGCTTAACACTAACTTACACTTCACTGTTGGGGCAATGTCCAAACGGGGATTTCCTCCCGTTTCTTTTCCTTCTTCTTGTAATGGTGTCTGTCTCTTAGTCTGACATCATCTTGCCTTGTCCGCTCCAGCGCTTCACTCCTCCAATCGTTTCGTTTCCTGGGCGATCCCTCCTTTTTATACCTCAACGGATCTTGGTTCTCGTCGTAAAAAACTCTACTTTTGACGAATAGCCCGTTTTTTTCGGGGTCACACATATCTACTGGTAAGTCATCGTCGTCAACATTTAAGTCGTCGTCTAATTCAGCGACGTCATCTCTACTGAAGGTGAAGGAGTGCGGGTAGTAGGCCTGCAGGATGTCCTCGTGTCGGTACGTCTGCATCTGCAGCCACACGTGAGGTAGGAGGAGGGGGAATCTTCTTAACCAATATGTTACGAACCCGTCTGGTAACTTGCCTAAGCTCTCTCGGACTTCGGTTTCTAGTTCTCTATAGTGATGTTTCTGTAAAAGAAATATTTTTGTGTAAGGTGGCGTTTGCACAGTGACAAGTGCAGCTAAGCGTTGTATAAAATACATTTCTATACCATGTTACTCTGCACACGTCGCCCTCCCAAATCACATTCTACAAGATTACTTAAAAGTGAAATGAATCTCATCAATCCTAGGCATAGGTTATCCCAAAAAGGTATTTAAAGGTTGACAAGAGGTGTACGTGAGGAAAAGTTTATTTAGTTTTGCGAATCTCCATATCGCAGCCATTACCTTGTTCCGTATGGCGCGCAAGAGATGCGCGGCGCGGTCGCCGCGGTAGGTCCTGCGCGCGCGCAGATCGTGTGCGACGGCGGTGCACACGCGCGCGCGCCAGTCGCCGCGCACCACGCGCCGCGCGCCCTGCTCCAGCGCAGCCTCCGAGCCGCCGCCGCCGCTCTCCACTTGGTCGCTCACGTCCTGTACACAATAGAGACCTTCACTATATTCATCATTATCAGCCTGTATAAAACATTTTCTACTGTGTCTTAACAGGTTAAAAAGTCGGGTAGCTGAACTAGGAGTAACCAACGAACAGCTAGCTTATTCTACCTGTGTAAACAAGACACCTACTTGCTAAATACGCGTAAGTACTTTGCGCGACATTAGTATGTATGTATGTATACGTAAATATACGACTTTAACTGTACATGATTGTTTGACTTTAGGTAATGCAACATATAACCATTTAAGGAAAGAGCCTCCACGAGTAACGATAATTAAGTTCATCTGGCGCACCCTGGGCAGTTAGCCTTGGTAACATAATTGTTGACTGGCTAATCTTTCCAATAAGGCATGAGCGATTCCACTGTGATAACTCTTGCCAGTTCGATAGAAGACCATCTAATTACTTAGTACAATTTGTATGTACCTGCAAGAAGTTGAGTATGCTCTGCTTGCCCCAGAACATGGGGTACTTGAGCACGGTCTCACAGGGCGGCCGCGCACCCGGTCGTGATGAGATCATCGCGCGGATTAATATCTTCGTCACTATTACTTCCTCTTCCGGCAAGATTTTACTGTAAACAATAACAGGACATTTTATTTATACTTCCAAAAGGATGATAACTCGCGTCAACATCAACCGCTCGTTAACAATGAACAATTTTTTTTAAACCTTTGCCTATCGTTACGTCAAATACTAGTAATACTCTAGGTGGATGTGGTTATATACACAAATACGGGTCTGGGTATTTGTGTATATAACCAAATCCACCTGTAGGTCATATAAATATTTAATTCTTACGGGAATCGAATCCGCGACACGTAACGCAAAACTCAATCATTGGGGCAAAAGAGCAGTCTAATTGAAAAAAAATAAACTATCTATTTTGTTTAAAATTCCGTCTGAAGTTTCTGGATTGTGTAAGCACTTTTAATGTGTAATCTTTTATGGAGCCCTTGCGGATACTAGGTGCACGTACCGGACCCGTTTAATGTCTATCCTGTCCCGAAACATTTTATTATACAGTGAAATTATGGAGCATCCTGTTGCACTTACTCGAGTTGTTCCAGATTATAATCTCCGGTGAGTATATTCGCCTGTCTCCTGAGCATGTCACCGAACGGATGCTGGCCCTTCGACAACACGTAGTAAAACACGCAGCCCAGCGAGAATATGTCTACTGATGTGGTCTGGAACAATTAACAATACGAAATTATATTTTGACATTAGATTTCGTTTAGGAAATCAATACCTAACTTTGACTTGAACCATGTGGTACCTATCCATTTAAACCTTCTAAAACCCCTGGTTCCTGTCTCATAGAAAATATGAGCGGAAGATTTATTTTTCGAACTTAAATCTACACATCTTTCTGTAACCTATATTTTGTCTGAATTCTATCTGATGTGATATTAAGAACTAAGGAATCAAATCGTTGTGTCTGATGGCGCATAATTTACAACAGTATCATAATTGCCCGTACATACCGTCCTCTCTCCATTGATCATCTCGGGCGCGATCCAGCCATCAGTGCCCGTAATTCCCGACCGTCTCGAGAAGCTCATTCGTCCTAAGTTCAGCTTCTTGGAGAGGCCGAAATCTGAGATCATTGCGCGAACTTCCCCAGCGCCCGTCGGCATTGAGAGTAATACGTTATGGGGCTTTATGTCCCTGTGAACTGGATGGAAAGAAAAAATGTTAAGTGAAGCTTTTGGAAAATATGAAACTTGAGTACCCACTATGTTCGCGTATATAAGACACATCGCGTATCTGCAACGTTACGCATATGTAGAAGGCGCGCAGTACGTTATCGGTACATTGAGCGTACACAAAGCGGAGATTGATTATTGAGTAACAATTCAAAGAATCGTATATTTCGTATATATTAACTAGACACCGGCGACGTACAAGTGAACATGGAGCAAGCGTGTTGCAGATACACGGTATGCGCACATAGGGGACACCCAATATGAGTCATTCCAAATACTAGAACATGAAGTGGAGTCAAAGCATTTCACAAGGATGAGACATTTCAACTACCCGCTAGAAATATATGAAGACCTCGGGTTACACCTCGTCCTCCTTTGTGCCACATGTGTTCACCTGTTCTGAAACTGTGTCTGTCATATGACAGGCGCTCAATCAACAGGACTAGCAACACCAGCCTAGGCAGAAGTAATGATGGCAGTATTCATTACCATTAATTGAAAAAGTCTTTGAGAAGGAGGAGAATTCAAGCATATGTTTTGTTGTTCTAAAAACAGACGTAACGAATGAGAGCAGTTATAGTAACAAACTCATATCGTCATACCTCAAGTACTGCATTATCGAGCTGACGCGTACTGTAGTTTTACTATAAAACAAGGAAGGTACCTGCTGAATAAAAACCCAGACAAGCTTGAACGAGACGATTTTACATGTCTAGGAGCCAAATGCTGTCAAAGGAAGGAAATATCAATATTAACTGTATATCTCAGCTAACAAGACGGAAAAATATATTATCATTTGTTTTCGATTGCATTTTAGACCACCCTATGACCACTTATGTGTGTCTTCAAAGGCGAATAAGGTATAATTTTAAGTGCGCAGGAGCATCTTCAGCAACTGATACTGCAATTAGCAATCAGTTTAGAAAACTTGGTAATTAGGGCAATATTTTATAAATAAGGCATTATCAATGGCTGATATATCTGTGTATTTAAAATGAAACCAGCCCCTATTACCCGTGAATTCATACAGACCTCGGCAAAACGTGGGTATGAACCTAGATCTTAACTTAACCCGTCGTAGAATATAGGCGTGATAGCTTGAGTGCTGCAAAAATTGAAAATCTTGGTACATATACCTCTATCTAACCCGTAATAGAATTCAGGCGTGATAGTGTATGTGTTTTAATAAGTTACATACCTATATCCATGGAATGTAAATGCGAGAGTCCCATAGTGGCTTGTCTGAGTACTTCAACCGCATCTATCGTGCACTCGAAGTTCAATTTCTTCTCAACGTAATCTTGTAGCGTCGCCGAACACAATTCTAACGCTATGTACCTGAAAATTATACTTTACTTTAGAATCATTGTCTTATGTTATTATTATTATCAGTGTATCAAGATCTGGCAATTTCCACTTTCATTTGTTACCCTGTTTTTTATAATCCATCTATTATTTTTATTGGCTCTGGTTGAAACTCAGCGGAAATTGTATCATCGACAAATTGTTACTCCAAACTACGATTGTTCCAATCAGGCCTTGCAGTCGTAGTTTAGTCGTATTCGTATTTAATTCTAATTCTATTCGTAGTCGTATTTAAATAAATAATTAATCCCAGAAGGGAAACTTCAGTCCTTTCGATTCCCTTACGCTGTTAAACCTGTTAGGAATTCGATATTTTCAAGGCGAATTATGCAGTGATACATAAATAGATTTTACGTCTACATCAGACAACATGAGTCATAATCGAAGATTCAAACCTACCTAAACTGTTTATCCCTCTCGGTACAGTAGTATCGCACTACATGCGCATGCGCATCAGACTCGCGAAGCAGCGCCACTTCGCGATCCGCAAACGTGAAACATTCTGGTAGTAACCGCTTTACGGCTACGGCACGCTTGTCAAAAGTGCCCCTGAAATTTAAAAGTGTATTTAGTTTAGTAGTTTAGTTAATTGGTAAAATATTAAACAAACAATGTAATATGTAATCAGGTGATAACTACAAGGCCGACGTTTCCTGGTTTCACGAATTCGTCGCCCGAAGCGCAACAGCTCCATAATTTGAATATTATAATATTCGCAACCTGATTCTATTAACTGTTGTTTTTTGTCAGCGCATAAATGTAGTCACTGTGTGAGAGAAACTATACCGTCTACCCGCCAGTGCGGATTGGTATCGTACGGCTAGCGCGTGCGCATCCTATGGGCAACGATAAAGAATTATTATGAAACACCAATCAAAACTCACCTATAAACAAAAGTGCCCTCACATCCCTTTCCGAGCACCTGATCAGTATTGAAAGTGATCCGACCGATACGGACCTCACCGTTGCCGACCTCAACCAGTTGGCCGGTCACTTCGCCGGTAGATGACGTAGAAGCGTTCGATGATCGGGAACCTCCTTGAGACAGCTGTTGGAACTCACGAGCCTGTAATTAAGAATAATACGAATTCATTTCCATGGGTTTAGAATTGCCTACCTTTACTTTTTCCAAAAATGTAACGTGTGTTTAATTTTGAATGATGAAAACATAATGCAACAGAACCATTAATGTCTGTAATCAACAAAGCGTGAAAAATAACACTTCTGCCCAACCCTTTGGGCAATACAGGCGTGATGTTGTCATGTCACAAAGCATGGCAAACGGTACGTTATAACAACGCTTTACTGCTATTGCACGGCTGAGTTGAGGTTTAAACAACCCAAGTAATGGTCCAAATAGAATTATAGTAGGTAGTTTAAATTTAGATCGAAAGTACCACAATACAAGACAAAAGTCTCACAATTCTTGTAGGCTTAAGTTTAGTGGACAAGGGCGCGTAATGTAGGATTCTATAGTTAAGATAGCTGCGCTACGTACACAATAACATTATAAACTAGATAGGTACCCTACATCCATTCGTAAAGGTCATACAAACGCATATTTTCTCTTGCAGTTGTTATCATATTTAACCTTATGACATAATCGTAATCAGCAGTTACTAAGCCGCTATAAAACGAGCCTGTATGAAGTTCATAGTGGTTTTAATCAATGAAAAACAATCACTTTCGTGTTTATGAAAGTTACATAACTTAGATACAATCCTAAACTGTTTTATTTTGATTCTGACATTTGCATTTGCGCCCAAAACAAACCTTAACATTGATAATCATGCATTAGAAAGCTATAAATAATGAATAACTTCAATGTCATCATTATGTTTATTGTAAATTACAACAGCTATAGTTATAAAATACAGGATAAAGGCGTTTACCAATGCTCTAGTTAAAGTCAACACATCCCAATTGTACAAACAAATTGAGGAAATTAGCATTTTCTCATGAACAGTAGAATGATATGAATTTCAAACAAAACTCGTACTACATGGTTGTGTATGTCAATAACATGTAGTACTATGAGAACGTGCAGATGTGCATCACTATTTTATGAATACGCACAATGTGCGCATAGCAACTGTACAGCGAATGAGTATAATTATAAATTCTTTTTTTTTTACTGGGACATGTTGTAAGCGCACAGAGTTATATCATGGGACACGCCTTAAACTAAAAGCCCTACGCACAAAACTCACACAAGCCTCTGCTTCTGTGTGTATGGTAGCAGACCTATAAATGTACATATTATGCCAAACATTTGGGTTTCCAGACCGACTGCCATAAAACGTCCAGCTTTACAGTATATTACCAGTATAAATAATAACAATCACTATCCTGTTATATACATAATGGAAATGTTATGGAAGTATATCAGCCGTTATAAGCAGCGGGCACCGCATCTAACGTCACCAAAATACCAATGTCAACGTAAATCCCAACAACTATGATAAGAAAAATAAATGCAATACATAAATATTAATCACGTTTGTAACGGCGTGTCGGCACCAGCGAGCCAGCCGCGTGGCGATAACACAACACTTATATTATTTCAGAATACGATAAAGTAACAGTTACCTGATAACGAAGATACCAGAACATTGTGATCACTAGGCCCACCAAAATGATGAGCGCGACTTTCAGAACTTGATTCTCTTGCTGATGGAACCACACGTACGCTTGCTTGTACCACAAGTCAGGCCTAAAGTCATACCCTTCGAACAAATCTTCAGTTTGCACTGACACCGAAATAGAATTCGATTTCAAATTTGTCTCGTTTTCCACATCGTTATCATCTTCAGAATGGACTTGCCCGTTAATCAGTTTGATTGCACTGTTCTGTGAATTGTGCACGTTCAAAAAGTTTGAATTTGGTAACTGGGGCATCCATGTAGTAATCAGCTCTGGTACTTTGTAGTGTCCCAGCAAGAGGTAAGGGGCTGATACGTGCAAGTTCAAGTCTTTCAGTTTGTAGTGCACGTTTTTGAAAGGTTCGTATGGCGGAGTGTCTGACTTAGGCTCGGTTTCTGACGGTCCTTCTAGCAGCAGAGGTTGCGCATGACCTGTTGATATTGTGATCGTGTTTTTGTCCACCAATGATGAAAGTGCGTAGAGACCATGGTTGTGTTCTCCGACGTATAATGTGGGACTGGAAAGATAGATTTTATTTATAACTACCTACTAGTAAAACTATAGGTACCTAACTGTGATCTGAAAATTCCTATAGATTTCAATATAAAAGGGAATCCTAAAGCATCACTCACGCTGTTGGCACTTATTTGTATTTCAGTCACAATCGCATTGCAAAACGATGCAAATCAAATTGAAATTTAATATGCATTGTAATAAAGTTCTTCTGAATGAACCATTCATTAGTTATTAGGAAAAAATAAAGTATAACAATTGCAAGTTGTGCTTTCCACGAATTGTGTCATAAATAATTAAGTATGTCATAAATTTTTCAACCGCTCATATATTGTGAGTCGAATTCCATAAAGTCCAATTTTATACATAACCCAAGCGGGTATTAAACTTAGATTTTTCAAATTTAGCATTTAATATTACTGAAACAAATCATAAAATACATTCTTACATGGAAATACATCCAGCGGTGCATGGAAATAAATAAGTTTCAATTATGCTGTCGCGTAACTCATTCAATGACAAAAACGTTTATACGATTTTGAATCTTATTGTTATTATAATTAGAGTTTACGGTTGAACGGTGAATGTTTTCGCAGGTGTAAATACTGTATGCAGTTTGCTTTTATGTGCGTGTAGGCTGTAATCTTTGTATTATAATCAGTTGGTCTGTACTTCAGTTACTGTATTAACGGGAACAATACTGAAATATGTCGCTGGTTGTAAAATAAATACGGTTGAAATAATACAAGGTATTTGAGACAGGGCAGCAGTCATTGTTTCATTTGCAGAAAAACGGTCTCAGACAATAAATAATTAAAGAGATTATTAACTGTATTGAAGCCCTTTATGATAATAGTAATAAGTTATTTTTATTGAACACTACTTCAAATTCATATCTTACTCTTCAACTATCTGTAGGTCATACAAATATTTATTCCGTACGGGAATCAAACGCTCGACACTTAATGCAGCAGTCAATCGCTCAAAAAACTGCGCTAAACATGCCATTTAATTGCATTAGCGACCACCACATCTGACTTGTTTTCACGTTTATAATGTCATCTGGCTTTTCCTGTCTTTTCATTTGAAACAAAACTACGCTTACACGTTCCATCACCACTACTTAACATCAGTAACGAATAGTATCGCTTCATAACGAAGATTATCGCCATCGATTCTGGCTAAACTGCATCGAGTGTCAGTTATCATGTTGAACGTTGAACACGCGATCAAACCACATTGCGGCGATAACTTCTAATGAACGCGATTATCGATCCTTTTGCCTATATTCCGATATTCTGTTTTTGGATTGGGTTTCCCAAAAAGGTTAACACATTAGTACGCCCACATCCGCCCACATTTCTAATGACTGCAGGTCCCAAGAGGCGAGTATGAAACCATTAAGCGAGGCGAGTTTTTTTCAATAGTTAACCCTAATACGAACTGACATCTATTGAACAAAACAAGCAATCTGTTTTCATAGGCCCGATAAACCTGATTTTGGAGCTAAAGTTCTAACGACACGCTAAATGTGGTGAGGTTAACTTGCCTCTGTACCGAGGCGAAGAGTATTTTTCGGCCTCCAGCAGACGGCTTACTAGTCACCGACAAAACAGTTCAGTCGTGATAAAAACTTATACGGAACTATACATTGTAAAGTTTTACATTCTGATTGAACTATTGTGTCGGGAATTAGTCGGCCGTTTGCTAGAGCCCTTATACGTGAATTCAGAAATGGTCATCAAAACCGTCTGTTATTGAGTATGTTAAGAGATAAGTCGATATGATAATGATACTCACTACAACTCAATATTAGAATTCTTTATCCCCTGTCCATTGCTCAATGTGGTGGCATCTTCCATGATATGATCCAGCGTATCATCTCCAATAGAATTGAAGGGGACAGTGATAAGTCCGTCTCTGTCTAACAAATAGGCGGCTACGACCGGCGTCTCGAAGTTGTGCGACCACACCAGGTCGCCAGTCTTCCTGTCGAAAGACATCACGCGACCGTTTGATGTTGACGTGAAGTGGATGATACCTGGATTAGATTTGAGTAGATTTGTGGGGAATCATTACGTTGGATATGCAAGATGTAAACAAAAGTTTAACGAGGTGAATGTAGACCCAAGTCTTCGCCATCTGAATGTGTCTTTAAGTCGTCACTTCTGAGTTTAATATGGAATGATCCTATTCTTAAAAATACGATAATACACTCCAATAAATAACACAAGAAAAGCTTATCGAAAAGCCTCTAAGCCTAGGTTAGATACTTAATCAGGGGGTAGATTGCATTTCCGATACACTAGACAAAATCATCTCCAACAGAACATTTTCAAGTTCAGAATCAAAAACAGTTGCCTAATCCAAATTCTTACAGACTGTATTAAAAATTAAACAAGTCGTATAATTAACGCGCGGATCCAGCCCTCAAAAAAGGTTGAGGTCACATCCACCCGAAAATCGCCCAAGTGCGAGTCGGAGTATGAACTCGCATAATCGATATAGTGTATTCCTACAAAGGAGATGTTTCCAAATCACGCACGATTCATTGTTTTTATTTTTTTAATTTTATTAGGGCTTGCCTTCCATGCAGGAGGGCGAGCATGCGGGTGCGGGCCCACACCTATGACTTTTCGGAATCATGTGCGAATCAGAATTTGATTATCACTTGCATTTACGGTGAAGGAAAACATCATGAGGAAATCTATACACCTGAGAGGGCTCCATAAAGTTCTTGACGGTGTGTGTAGTCCGCCAACCCGCACCGGGCCAGCGTGGTGGACTAATGCCTAACCCTTCTCGTTCTGAGAAGAGACCCTTGCCCAGCAGTGGGACAGTAATGGGTTGAATTTATTTATTTATTATTAGGGCATTGGATATAATATCTTCTGCCTATCGACCTCAATAGTCCAAAGTGTGACATCACAAGTCTACTAGGGTTGTGGGCATGCCCAGCGTGCCCACAACGGTGAATCCGCGCTTGGTATAATTAATATAACTTACCATAATCATTCAGCATCTCCTTGCCCATAGCAAGAGACGTGTAATCAAAGAATGTCACATTCCACTTATGATTCTGGTTCTTAGAATCGTGCATCAGTATATTGTACTCAGTTCTCGCGACATAGATGCCTCTCTTTTTATCCGGCGTACAAGTATTGTCGTCTGAATTCTTGAATATCTTCGATTTTTCGAATCCTACAACACAATGAGCCATGAAAACGTAACACACACAATGCACATAACTTATACGTCCATAAACATCAACAAAGAGCAAGTGAAGGTCAGTTTGTGAAACATTCCCTTTCTAAACGTAAAAAGTTAATTTTTTGTACCCAAAGGTACGCAATATATGTACTGTAGACTAAAAACTTAAAAATGACGGCGTTAGATCTACACATGTTAGTAGATCTATACATATATACATAGACCTTTTTAATAGGTAAACGTAAAAATCAATAAAGGGTAATAATTCTTTGTTTTACCATATAAAATGGATCAAACATTTTTTTTATTATAATTGTCTCCCTGTTGCTGCATTGACATAATATCCAATATTAGTATTACCGTCCAAGGTAAAACTTGATGTAAATATAGTAGTTCAATCGGTCCTGCTATTTTCCGTAATGAGTTTTATATGAACATAAAATGAGGAACAATATTATGTTATATAATATATTTGGTGTTTTATCTCAAAAATTTTATCTCAAAATTACACCACCATCCTAACTAATATTATAAATGCGAAAGTAAGTTTGTTTGTTTGTAACCTTTCCACGCCTAAATTACTGAACAGATCATCCTGAAACTTTTCATATACGTTGTCGGACATAGGGTACCTTTCATTCCGAAAAAAAGTACTGTTCCCGAGGAAAACAACAACAACGTTCTTATGATAATAGATGACGCCACGTGTCTTTCACAAGCAGAGTACAACCCGAATTGATTGTTAAATTCTTAATTAACGCAAACCAAAGCCGCGGGCAAAAGCTAGTACGTAATAAGTACGTCATATTTAATGTAACTGAATACACTGTCTGGCCAGCTGTCCGAAACCCCAGCCATAATTACGAACACGTCGATAAACCTACACGTAATTACGTTGTTCTAATCTAAAGTTTTATGCGATTCCGCGGTAAAATTACTTTTGTCCATTACCTGTGAGGATATGTTTTCAGAATTTTTATTAATTTGCTAACATGTTTACTAAACTTTATTAATAATAATGTCCTCTCGACCGATTTCGGTCACGGCGGCCAATCTCACCGGAGATTAGCCAACTACGCAGGAGATATTATAGACCACAAGTGTGTGCGCAAACACAGGTGCTCTCTCTATACCTTCACTCTCATCTCTCTCATCTCTCCGATGGGACGGCAATCCGACGCGACCGGTGAGAGATCAGGCGCAGGACCAACGGTTTTACGTGCTTTCCGAAACACGATGTGTATTCACATACACGAAGACCCAGACCCGAAAAAAATATCTGTAGATCATAAATTGTTCCGTCCGGGAATCGAACCCGCGACATGTAGCTCAGCAGTCGATCTCTCAATCACTGCGCCAACCATGTCCTTTCCAATTTTAATACACATGTAGATACATAAAAGCTAGTTGAGTACTAATAATAATCATAATTATTATGATTTCGGAAAATCGATACCTCGATTGATTACCCGTAAATAATGTAAGATATTAAAAGGGGAATGCTCGTGTTTGGCTCCACAAGGCGGTAAGATGAAGACAGTATATAAAAACATTGCAATACCTGAAACATGTTCTCTAGATCCAGTCAACGGATCCAACATAAACCACGTGTCACTCTTCTTCCCCGTATACAGAATACCATCAGTCGAACGACATGGGGCGTTTGCGACCAGCTCTGGTATGGTGAAGGGCAACTTCTTTAGCATCTGTTGGTCGCCTCTAGGACCGTACATGTACAGGTACCCATGCCGAGGGTCCGGAAGGAACTGTGGCATCAAATCCGCCTGCTGGTTTGGGACTTTCACGACCGGTTCTATGAAACGAAAGAAAAACTCTATAAATGAACACAAGATGCCAATATACAAATATGCATAATATATATAAATAATAATAGGGTGTTTACTTGTAATGCACATAGAAGGGTGTATTTATATTCATAGACTTACACATAGTCCACACTTATGCAATACATAGTATACTAAAATCACGATTACAAGGCATCAACTAATAAATTATCTAAGTAATGATAATGCCAAGTGCTATGAGAGATGATCACATAATGTTAAGCTAAATGAAATAATTGTTTTTTTTTTTTTTTAAGAAACTTCTAGGCTTACATCCCGCCAACTGAAAGAGCATTTGAAGAGTATTTGAGTTTATTTGAGTTCAAGTTTACTTACAAAAAAAAATATTTTCTGTGTCAACATAAACACTCTACAAGTCTACACTGATTATGATTTTCTAATCAAGTTAAAAATAAAATAATAACATAGGTAGGTTACAATAGACTCTAGATATCACTACATGATTTAAGGCAAACCAACACATATGTATGTACATACAAAAGTGATAATTAAACAAAAATATGTGCTGATAATACCAATCTAAGTATCTACGTATGTCTGGCATAGTGATAAAAATTTGTTATCTATGACCCATTAATACATATTCAAACTTTTTAATCTACTTAATCGCTAATCATGCACTTGTGTTAATAATTTTACAGCTGTAGCTTACAGTTTCGGTTATTAAAATATTAATGAGCCCAAGTTTAGACTGAATAGTTGTGACAGATGTATTATTTTACTTTTGAATAATAAATTATAATACACAAAGGTTTTTAAATGGATAGTGTGTCACAGTCTAAAAATAAAGATGATAATAAACTGACAGAAGAAAGCACTAACAGAGATCTTATTATTTATATATATTTAATTAAAGAATTAATAAATTAAAGATAAAGATAATAAACTGACAGAAGAAAAGACTAACAAAGGTGTAATTATTTATATAATATATTTGAATAAAGAATTAATAAATTCAAAATGATAATAAACTGACAGAAGAAAGCACTAACAAAGATCTTATTATTTATATGTAACTATCTTATTTAATTTATTTAATCACTTACAACAGTATTAGAATAATATCAGTAATAAAATCAGAATTAATACACAATAAATCATTTGACACACAAATTACACAGATTCTATATGTACTTAAAATTACTCCATTGCCACACAGTGGGGATAAATAAATAAAAATAACCACTGTACTGTCTTGGTCTAAGATCATCAAGATCAGATTTGATTATGGTATTTTTTCATGGATAAGATTTCATGTCTATGTATATAAGGTTGACAATATTGTCCAACTCTAGCCATGCTTTGATTATGACAAAATTTCCTTTGAACTGATACTCATTGCCATCTATGGTGTGCTTATATTAGATGGTGAACAATGGACATTATTGAGATAAGAGATATTGTGTGACAATAATAATGATAGTAACATAATAATATTTCTATATAATTAAATTCTGTGTGGAGGTCAAATGAATGTATAAAAATTACCTTGCCAGTCTTATCAACTGGTAACAACAAAATATATTACAAAATAGTAATCAATCACTTCTAATGGAAAACCTATAAAACCCACAGTGATAATTGATAATCAATAGAGATAAAATATGTATTTCATTTAGGTTAATTATTAATAATTTTTTTACACTTATAGATATAAAATTATAACACACATTAAAAAAAATTACAAAGAAGAATTACATACTTAGTCTTATTTAATTAATAGTCTAATAATAATTTATTCATTTTTTTATGGAATATAATCTAGAACTTCCATAATACTAGATAATGTTATTTGGCAATTACAAAATACTGTTATTATCTAAATCCTTTTATCTAAGCCTCAGGACCAAAAAAAATAAGGGCAAAGTGGTCGAAGAGGATAATATTCTGTATTCATTTATGTTATAATTGTATTAATTTATTACATAATAACAAACCAGACCTGAAACAACTGTCTGTAGATCATACAAATATCTGATCCGTGCGGGGATTGAACCCACGACAAGTAGCGTAGAAAGCGAATTGCTTAGCCACTGCACCAACCATGTCGTCACAATAAAATTATAACCATATTATAACCAATAATGAAATAATCATAATTATAACCATTAGATGATTTGTATAAACTTTAGCAGAATAATTTTAATTGGACTTTCATACCTGCTACAGTTCTGACGGAATATGATTTGATAACATACAATTTTATAGATATCAATAAGCATAATCAAGTTTTGTCTACACTTTAGCTGGATTCAATAATTACTATTCTACTACCAAAGTTAGATGAAAGACAGGTCATACAGAAATTAATACTATCACAAACATAAATTTAAATTTTAAATTCAAAACAATGTTTTCATACACATTACATTTTGCTATTTTACATGAATAAAGATAGATAAATAAATAATATTTCTCTCGGCGTAATAATGACTTACCATCTTTTAGTTTCCATATAATATTGCCCGCCAGAGGCTCAACGGCAACCATGCCGCCCCCTAACGTGGCAAACAACAGCGGCCGGTCATCAAATGCATGCGACAACTCCGTACTTTCCTACAACAATAATAACATACTGTAGCACTCAACTATCAACCTTGTGTTTACATATTTCATAGGGCTTTCAATAATAAATGCAGCGCAATCGGTGTCTATCTCAAGTTTCCCACCTTTCTACTATTGTCCACAACAGAACCTACGCCGTACGAACCAAACAAGAATAATATCACAAATAAGAACTTCATGTTGGACACTGAACTTAATTCACTTTGCATTCAATCATAAGTGTAATTTCCATTATTTTTGATGCAATAAAATCATTAAACGGTGAAATCAAAACACTACAAAAGAACAATATCCTCAACAAGAACGTCAAGAACTCTCACGCGAATGTTATTCTTGACAGCAGGTAGACTGTCACATCTTCACAGATTATATTGAAATGAATCGTATTTTTTTAGTCGATAATATTGTATTCGATGTACATTTTTGTACTGCACAAGTATATTTCTCTAAGCTGTCCCCTGAACTTTTGTCCTAGCTGGGACAGAATGGATACGCGCTTCATGTGACAATTACAAAAAAAATATGTTTTTAAAGCTGATTTATGTAGTGTATGAGATTCGACATTGACCCGGGTACGTCTTGAAACTGCGGCCAGACACCGGAGGACGGGCAGCAGCGTCCTCTCACTAATCGGTGAGCCACTGCGATTCCCAAGCCGCTTGCCAAGCGTGGGGATTATGGCAAACCTCCCCTTGAGGGAGGCCTTCGTTCAGCAGTGGACGTCTTCTGGCTGATGAGATTCGATCCAAACTGATATTAGATATTTTTTTATATATATTTCTGGAAAAGTTGTAGGTAGATGTCATTAGGCTCGCCCTTAATAGTCCGAGTTTCAAATAATACATGACTCAATCATTGACGGTGGTAAAATTGGATGTATAAAATTATACCTCTGCCTAGCCCTTAGTTATTGTGTTAACTTATATTACATAACGAAACCGAGCCACATCGTCACCTGTTTTCCTTCGCAATGGTTAATTTGCTTCTGTCACAGTTATACCTATGACGACGATCTAAGATTAGATTGGAAATATTATTTTGCCTGACACAGACACAAAGCACACTAAATTCAAAAAAGGATGTGTCATAAAGTGTCTAAAATAACAATTTCGGTATCCTTGGTGACACGATACTGATGAATTCAAATAGTATGTTAGGTACCAAACGGTACAAAACTAACGTGTTTAAATAGATAAACCAGCTTACCGATCTATAGGTTAGTCACGGATCATGGTTGAACGGATGACGAATGGTATCTATCGTACTCACTTATACTAATAAGTTATATTAATTAAGTATATTTTATTTTGTTCATTCAATGCTACACAGACACGAGCGTAATAAAGTGTAGCAAAAAACTGGAAAATACTTAATTTCAAAATAGTGGTTTATGTATCTTTATAAAGATAGTATGTTTTGAATTCTTTTAGTCCACAATAAAGTATATTATATTGTTGTATATATTATGTTAGCTGTTTGTTAGCGGCTAAATATCAGCACAATATTCATATGGAACTCAGTCTTGATGAAATCGACTAAAATATTTACTCGTGATCGCATCATTGAAAAAGGAATGACATTTAAAATTTGACAACATGACAGCTGTGCTGTGGACTGACAACTTGACATGCCAATTCTCTTATTTTTGATTTGACGAGTGAAGCAATATAGAATAAAGTCAAAAAAGGGAGTGAGGCTCTATAAAATAATCAATTTATGATATTGCCGATAGTTAGGAACTAGTTATGATTATAATAAATAAAGCAATGATTCTCTATAAATAATTGTTATCTGATATTTGTTATAATGGAGATCTCCGGAGTAGGTATGTATCGAATAATATTTGCCAACTTATAATTCTAGATTATGGTTAAACCTGCTGAATTGGAAATCCATTTAAAATAAACATTTGTCGTCAACATCCGACGAAGACCGGTTGTTTATCAGTATAGATATTAAGGTGCAACTTTTCGTGTTGTATGTTGTTTCTCTGACAACAAAGACGATAACACAAACAATCGGATACGAATTCATTACCACTTTGCCGCTCCAATCGTGTCTGCGTTCTTTTCTTTATGTTTTATTTTTAGAGTTTTCTGAATGTAGAATGGGTAAATAAAATTAATAAAATGTGATGTTTGTAAAGATCCAGTTGTGTTAAAGTGTTGGTGTTTTCAGGTAAATCACCTAATGCATCATTATCCTTTAGATATAATGCCAACAATGAAGAATTAGAAGAGTTGTACCATGTGTGTGAAGATGATCCCCCTACACCGCAATGTGACCCTTCCCCTAGCACACCTATTGAAAGTGCGAGCCCTAAAAAAGGAGAAAGGTCATCATCAATAATAGACAAATATTTTAAATCAATGCGAGCTGATAAGCCTGCTGAAAAGCTTGAAGATCCAAAATCTATTGAAACGAAACCAGCAGATGATGTAAAGGCAGCTGTTGTACCAAAGGAAGTGACTTCGTCTCCTATGAAAGACTATTTAAACCGTCTCGGTAAACGAAGCACATCAGAAGTGGCTCCTGATGTGAAGGAAGGTACCAATGAGACATGGAAGATATTTCATGACTTCAAGTTTAAAATTGCTCAGGCAGTTGAAGATATGAAAACTCGTTCAGTTGAGGGTAAGTGAACATTTATTGGAATACTATTGCCTTTTTCTATACTCCAGATTTGGTGAGGATTTTATTTGGTTGCCATAATCATATTATTTGATTAGTTATGTACTATTGTTACATAAGAAATTATGAAATAAACCTTAATAGATGTGAATAGAAAAAAATATTCAGTAACATTTCTCATTTTTCTGCAACTTGTTCATATTATTATAAAGGAAGAATGTAGTTTTATTTGAGAAGATACTTATACATTATTATGGATTTGGTTTTGGTGACTTGCAGCAGGTAAGATGTTTGGTATACATTTTTATCAATCTTTACATTCTACTTATGATAAAAATGATGTAAAAACATCTTTAACTCTTCAGCAAATAAATCTACATATGTATTTTACTAGGCGTTTGCTTGCTTTTTGATAAGAACTAGTTCTTTATAGGGTCCTATATGTTCCTGTGCTTCCTTTAAATTAGTTCCTGAATTTCGAAAACAACTTCATAGGGTGCATATCATTGACTATCAATATACATCTACCTAATCAGGGTTCATGTATTTACACTATTAAAAGGCAAAAGATTACAGCAAGACAAAGAATAAAAATACATTTATAAATCCCTCTCACCATACCTTGTCTGTTTCTTCATAAATACATGATAATTTGGATAAGAATGTAAGATTTAGTAAATGTAATGAAAATAAAATGTTTTATTTGGTAACTTATTTAGACACAGATGGTACCCGGTAATGAGAAATAATATATTTTCTATTGTGTCTCATATGCATATGCTGTACCTATTGTATTATTTCAATCTGTTCCATATTGCTAGTTCTTTATTCCATAAAACTAGAAGGTCATATTAAATTGTTATTGTTTCTATTTCACAATCAATGTAGGTTACCTATACAAATATACATGCTTTATCTTCAAACAATAAATTGCTCATTACCAAACTATGTAAACATTAAGAAGTTTCAATGTCGGACAGATCAAGACATAACAGTTTAATTGGTAGCACCTATTTCTATGTGTAATCATTTAATCTATACTAATATTATAAAGAAGTAAAATTTGTTTGTTTGTATGTACGGGGTAATCTCAGAAACTAATGATCCGAATCTAAAAATTATTTCACCGATAGATAGCTACATTATCCTCGAGTGCTATAGGCTATAAATTATATATGAAGATCACGCAGACGAAGTCGCGGGCTGAAGTTAATATAATATAATAATTTATCAACATCACACAAGCTTGTTAATACAAGGCCTGTCATAGACTGCTACACAGCACTCTATGAGGGAATATTGCCATAATAATATATCATATAAAAAGATCATGATTTGGCCCATTACTGTTTAATTGCTGGGAACAGGCCTTTGCTCAGATTGAGCAGCCTTTAGGATAGTCCATCACACCGGCCTGGTGCATGCTAGCGAACCTCGCACTCTATTAAAAAACTTATGGACCACCTCAGATGTCATGCCTTCGCCATTAAAGCAAGTGATAATAAAATTCTGACGGGTTGCGGAAATTTCTGATCGAAATATATAACCTAAAAATT
Source organism: Shargacucullia verbasci (assembly GCA_947562105.1). NCBI lineage: Eukaryota > Metazoa > Arthropoda > Insecta > Lepidoptera > Noctuidae > Shargacucullia > Shargacucullia verbasci. The sequence goes on along the minus strand of OX387289.1, from coordinate 5,124,759 downwards.
ATGATCAAATTTACATAATAATGATCAAAATACTCTCTTTTGAGTTTTTTTTTTATAAATTGTAGGTAACTAAGTACTTATGTTAAGATTTCGTCCATTTACGGTTGACTAATGAATATTACTAATAATAAACTACTGATACTAAAAAATAACATATTTTTTTCTTATCATCAGAAACAAAAGAAAAAACAATCCCGCGCGAAAACTCAACATCAGATTCAGAAGAAAACTCGGCAATTAAGGACTTGGACCAGCAGAGCGTCGGAGATACAGACAACCAGGTAAGTCCTAACAAACCATAATTTACACCTCATGTACATGTTGGGCGACGAAGGCAAGCCAAGAATTACTTTTATTGCTTAACTCGGCCACAATGGGTCTGTCAAATTAGTTAATGGTGCAATTTATCTTATTCTGGCTGGTCATTGACCGACTTGTGGAGCGTCTAAGATTCGTTGTTACAGCCATTTTATAATGTAAACGATCATTTTACATATAAAAATCTGTTTTATTTACGCGTTAAAAGTTAAAATACATACAAATATTGTTTACATTATAAAACAGTTCATGAAAAACAGACTAAACATTTACATTCATTACACAGTGACAAGTGATTTCTAAAGTATTGTATTGACACTATCATAGCCCACCTCAATTGACGCTGAAGATCATGTAAGTGATAAAAGTGAACAAGTAACCTGCATTCGAGCATTGTCAGTGTCTGTTATGTATAGGTATCTAATACAAAGTAATTCATTTTCCCTATTGTGCGCACTGCATCTATCGCATTATTATACTGGTATGAAAGCTAACTATGAATGCTGATTGCTAAGCTATATGTATAATATATTAAAGTGCTATGTCGTTGAGGATTGGCTTATCACAATGTGGTGCTTATGAATGATGAAATTAAGCCTAACGTATTTTTAATTACTTTTGTGATGCTAATTACATTTTAATACAATAGTTCCCATATTGTGGTCTGTTTTCTTTTAGCTGTCATGTGAAGTAAAAGTAGTTTATAAATTATTGCATAAACTTGTGTAAATTAAATGAAAATGTGCAATGATATTTATTTTATACATATATGTAACATAATAAGTTACTTTCTGTTTATTTAGTTTACGTTTTTAATTGTAAAAAATACTGTAAACAGATTATTAATATTGTAAGGCAGTTAAGAAAAACAGACTGTATGTTGCCTATACTTAAATTACACTTGTTATTATTGTATTATTCAAAAATTCACGCGGCCCCGTATATCTAATAATTAACCTTTCGCTTTGCTTTGAAACCCCGTTGCTCGCGATTATCCGGTAATAATTGTCACAATTTCCCGACACTCGTACTCCAATTAAGTGAATTCGATTTACGCACTCTTTTTGCCCCACTTCATGTATATGATCGGCATCTCGCATCGCTAAACTTCGGGGTTTTACTATAAGGCCACGATCAGAAAGCGACCGTTTTTCATTATCCATCCATGTAGTAAAATTCCGTATTCAAATTTGACCGCATGGACATTCCGTAATGTCAAAGTTTTTAAAATTTATTTGACTATGCAAACAAAACGATCGCAGTTTGAACGTGGCCGAAGTGTGTTTGTTTTGTCAAAACATGCCATATTCTTTCTACTAGGTATCTTCACTAGACAGCAGTATACAAAATTTGTCGGAAATGACGCAACCGGTCACGGCTAAGGCCACTGAACGGGAATCAAGTCTTCCTGTTGATAAGAACTACTCAGACTCCAGTGATGATACACATAAGAATTTAGGTGAGTTAATATCGGACTTGTTGCTAAGTGTTTCGGCCATTATTTCGTACGACTTAATCTTTAACTAAGCGACAGTCGTAAAAGAGCCTGAATTTGCTAGACGTATTTACGAGTCTTAATAAAGTTCCAGTTGAGTTACAATTTAGTGTTCGAACATTACTTTGACACAGTTTCTAGACAAGTTTATGACTGAGGTGTATTAAACCTGCTCATTGCAGATCTCTTATCTAATAAGTAAATAACGCAATGTTGATAGATTCTCAAATGTAATAACGTTTGTTACCATTCTAAAGGTCGTAATCATTATTTTACCAGTATACAATGAGTCGGCGGAAGTGACGAGAGACTTCTTTAGCGACAGCAGTCTGATGGAGGTGGAATCGGGAATCGAGGCCTTAGAAGACACCATAGACGGTTTCGGCGATATACAAAACGTAGACCCCCTGTGCCACAGCAATAAGCCCATGGAAACAGAGCCTATATCAACCTCACATACGACTGCAAGTTTCGGCCTACCCCCAAGCAAGAGCAATAGTAAAAACCCGCAAAACTCCAACAAACCCAAAACCTACTTCCTTAACTTCTCTATGTACTTCCTCACATTCCTTATTTTCGTAAACTACTTCCTGTTTCCTAATTCGAGTATTTGGAACGGCTTCGTGCTTGGTCTTTGGTTCTTTTGTTTTACGAGCAACCTTAAGAGCTGGTTGTTGGATAACTACTTCAGCGACTCGGACCCGCAAACCTCAACCCTCTTGCAACTGAAACGAAGCAGTGCTATGCCTTCTACTTATACAATACCTTCAGTTAAAGAACACAGGCCTATGAAGAAATATGAGGTTAGTATTAACCAATGAATATATAAATTTTAGCTCATTACTTAATGTTCCACTGTTAAGCACTGCTCCAAACCGCTTCATAGGATGAAAAGGGTTGAGGGCTTAATTAGAGCCCTCTTAGGTGACACGATGTTGTCTTTCACTGTAAACGTAAATGATTATCTAATCCGCACATCAATTCCGAAAAGTGTCAGTTGCTGGTTAGGAATGAGCTCCACGAGTGTTCATCCACATAGTTCCGTGTTTATGTAAATAATATACAAATACATTATTACATTTTTAGGGGTGGGTAAACCACTACAGGTTCCCAGACTACGATCCCTACACGTACCACATCAACAAAACAACGACAGCATTTATGAAACTCGAAGGTGAGTCATACGATCAACTTTCAGTCAACGTTTCGGTAGTTCCTTGTAAACAGTCATAAATCTTCGTCGGTAAACATTTTCAAACAAGTATTCTTCATTATCATTAGCAATATTTGTACATGACTCCACAGGTGTCTAATCTTGTAATCTTTCACTTATTATGTCTTACTCTCCTTATCGTAAATTGTAAGTCATTAAACCAAGTACTGTTTGCAGGGTGTAATTTAAGGATATCGTATACTTCGACTAAAATAGCCAAGAGGGCGTTGTGGGACGAGAAAATAGATAAGGTCGCTTTTTATCAACATAGATTGTACAACTTGACTGGAGCCAGAGTCATACTGCTGCCAAAAGGATTAGTTAAAAGGAGGTAAGATCCACAAATATGTTTAATTTTATTACAATTACTACTATTTAATAAGGCGAACTAAATGTACCCTATAATAAAAAGGCTTTACACGGAAACGTTTAGAAATCATAGTGAGTTCTTTGTCTAGCATTGGGATGATATGGGGTCACAGTACGTTGGGTTAGTATAATACTGAATTAGTGCCAACCCATTACATGCGACAACTGTAATTTTCACAGCTCAATTAATGTTTTTATACAATTTCCCATCGAGTCGTTGAGCTTAGTGGCCTTGTTTACAATCGCCAAGACCACGAGTCGCTGGTAACAAGTTTATATTGCATAATATCTCTTATCTCAAGGAAAAAGCATAAATAAATTAATATGTTTTAGGAATTTCCATTTCATTAAAGTTACTTTTAGAATAATTTATTCCGCCTTCCAGTCGACGTGTTATTTGTTATCGAATCGACGTTTGGCTTCATTATAATAATGTAGTATTTTATCAGCAATTAAATATGCTATATAAAATATGCTATAGAAATATGCTAACGTCTCTATTTTTACTTCTTAATTTATAAGGCAAAACATTTCAATAACAAAGGCTGCCAGTCTGATTATTATAGACCGATTGGAATACTTCTTCCATCATGTCAACACGAGCTATCACATGGGAATCGCTCATATCGTAGTGGAAAGATTAGCCAGTCAGCAATGGTGGTATCGAGGCTGACTGTCCAGGGTACGCCACACAATCTCATATTTCAACACTCGTGGAGGCTCTTTTCTTGCATCCTGGGTATACTGATTAGTAGTAGTAGCTTTACTAGCGATAATATTTTGCTTTGAGGTTACTGGCTCATCAGTTACCAAGTCTGGGTATATTACCTTCCCATACATTCTTTTTCACCAATAAACTGCAATAGTTCAGACTAATATAAAGTCAAATAATAAACTTATTATACCCTGATAAGTTCCCACTAAAATCTGTTTTAGATCCAAATCAACAACTATCATTATAAAAGCGGGCCTTGATAAAAACACGTTCTATTTTATTCCTAGCTCATGTTAATTACTTAAGAAGTAGTGACGTCTCTAATAAAGTAATTTACGCCGATAAAGGTCACTAACAACGCGTAGATAAGCTGTTGGTAATCGAGTAGGACCTTCGTTATACGCACGAGTGCAACTGATGGACAATTAGGTTAACGACCTAGGCCCAGTATAGCGCCTGTCTGGTTAATATTAAGACCAATTAATATCGCATTTGTTTCGTAATGCGGCTCGACATTTTAATAAGTATAGCATCCCGCCTGTATTCTCCACAATTGTCTAACAAAAAAAAAAAACTCAATAACACTTCCCAACTCAGCAACTGCGCTTGCTACCACATTCCAAATGAATAAGTTTGTTATGACAATTGTCTAAAAACAGCAGTGTTGGCCCAATCTCGTAGCCTCGACTTCTAAGTTGTAAGTAGTGCGTTTGAATCCAGGCGGGCGCGTATATTTAGGTTTATAACCATTGATCCAATGGTAAAGGAAAATATCCTAATGCGGAAACCTGCGAGTCCTTGAATCAAATTTTTGACATCCGCTAAACCGCAGTGTGCCTGCGTGGTGGATTATAGCACAGATTCAGAGATAAAGCTGAGTTAAAGCAGTAGGAATTGTAATATAGATATGCAGTTGAAGTTGTTTACTTTCGAAACAACTGCTGTTGTGACGTCAGGAATGTAAATAATATTTACTTGCCTGTCTAGATCATCAATAGGACTAAAATAATACAGTGTATATACGACGTTATCTATACATTATGGATACTTATAATTGATTACTGCAAAACTTAGAACCTAACCGAAGGATTGTTTGACTTTGACCTCTCAAGGGTAAAACTAGAAAAACGAATCGACGAATTTTTATCTTATATAACAAAAAAAAAGCAATTAATACATAATATTTATGAAGGTTACAGGTTACACGGACAATAGGCTAACTCTTGAATTTATGATAATGAGTGATAGGCGCTAGCCTTAAACGCTTGGCTTCTATGTAGAACTGCGTCCGAACTGGCCCGCAAATTTGCATATCAGAACTAGATTAACATTTGCCTTAACAGTGAAGGAAAACATCATGAGGAAACTTGTTCTCGATGGTATGTGCAGCCCACTAGCACCCGCATCAGGTCGACAGGGTGAAAAGACCCGGTCCCAGCAATGGGACAGCAATGGACTGAATTATTATTTAAGAAGCTATAAACCATGACGATAGTCTCTATAATACAGTAATATTAATCTTATTACAAAGGAATAAATAATTAAAAAATTTGCTTTGAAGTAGTATCTGACTTAATAATTTTAATCTAACAATAAAATGAATCACTCTATACATAGTGTAATTTTGCGTTACATGCAATGATTACGTTGCCCAGGATAAAGCTACAGTGTATCATTGTGTAATAAAGTTTACTCTATATTTTTTATTCAAATTAGCAATTTTTCGGATATCATGGATTGGATGGACATGAACATGGATTCACAGATTTCTTCCCCACTTATCACAAATGTATTAATGTAAATTCACATTTGTGAACACGTTTTTTATTCGGATGCATTAATGTGTAACATGATAGGTGGACTTAAATTGGAATTATTCATATTAAGATTATCTCGCAACGTGTTTTATCTATTAATAGATGAGTAAGAACGAATAAGAGAATGACATTTCCGACGGATGAAAATCAAACGATTATTTACTTTGCGAATAAAATTATTACAGCATAATAATGCCGTCTAATGTCACCTTCCCTTAAGGTACAAAATAGTTTTCTACATATATTCCTACTAAAAGGGGTAAAGACCTAAATATTTATATATGTATATTTATAACTAGCTTCCGCCTGCGGCTTCGCCCGCATGGTTTACGAACCCACATATTTTCCCGGCATAAAAGCCTATGTGCTATTCCAGACTATAATCTATCTCTGTGTCAAATTTCATCCAGATCCGTTCAGCCGTTCTGGCGTGAAAGAGTAACAAAGATTCATCCATCCATCCATCCATCCTCACAAACTTTCACATTTATAATATTAGTAGGATTGACTTGTTCATGCAAGTATGCACTCCGATCATTGTGATACTATAATATACAAATTACAAACATACTACTATTGAGACTATCGTACTTTGTACTACTATTGTGACTCTCAATAGTAACCCGATATCTTCGATATCTTAATTGAAAATAACTCTTAAGATCAGCAGCTGATAACCAAAAAACCAGTATGTAAATTAGAAATAAGATTATAAAATTGTATCTGTGTCAGAATCGAACATTCCTGCTGGCAGCCTTGACGGCAATCAAGGTCTTCTCAATATAGTGCATTCATTGTTAATACATATTGAATCTTATATGCAATCTACGCCTTACGCGTTGAATGCATGTACTTCTTTTCACGCCCTGTTTGTTTTTGTTCAGTGAATAACTTTTAAAGTCTTTAGAATAATATTCACTAAAGGTTTCCTAAAACAATTCTCTCTATTACGCTCGCAACGTAAATATTTCAATTAGCCCAACAACATCAGTCAAAAGATCAGCGTGAGGTTCTGGGTTCGATTCCTGGGTCAGGCAAAGGGTCCGGGGTTTGAAACTGTGCCTGGTGAATAGGCTCGTCTCCTATTACATAAAACTCAATAACTTGTTCCGTATAGGGACGTACATAATATACCGTCACGCTTTTTCCCGTGTAGGCACGTGCTCCAAGCTTTTGATATGATTATAATATTTCCATGTGTAAAACTTATATTCTATGATAGACGAATTACAGGGTTTGATCAATATTTTATGATTTGGCAGACAATGGAGCAAAAAATATCCGATATGCATAATACTAAGCGACAAGGAAAAGATTCAAGTCCTGGAAAAAGAAAATTCGCCGACAGAGAAGAAAGCAGCTGAAACTCCCTCTGAAAGGAAAAAGGAACAACTACAACATGAGATGGAGACGGAGACCAATACTAGCCCCGAGAAGAAGAAAAAGTTTGTGTGGAGAAGACGGGAGAAAAGGTATTATATGCAATTTTTTAAAAAGAATAGTATTTTTTACATTTCCAAAAACCACATTTAAAATTCAATAAAATACCTAATAGTTTTTTTTATTGTTCTCAAATACTAATTATAAACTCGAAAGTATTTTTATTTTATTTCGTAGATATTTTTTGGATGTTCTGTCTCGCGAGAATATTAAATGCGAATGGTATCTTAACATTTTAATAATTTTTACTTGACTTGTTGTTTGATAAAAAGTATAACGTCATATCTTTTTGCAGCATTTCACATTCCGATGGGGAAACAGGGAAAGAAGGCCTTAGACACAGACTTGTTAGAAAAATGCACCGAGGTGAGTTATTTCTACACAATTGTTTTTAAATATATTTTTTAAACGAGGTAATATCCGAACCGTGACTTAATAAACATTGTTTGTATACAAAGTACCTACTAAACTAGAAATACTAAAAACCTACTAAACTACACATAAAATTACGATTACAAAATATTGTCTCAGTGTTTCCAGGTTAGGATGTACTATTGATTTAGAACCTAGGATATCAGGGCATCAACAGCGTATACATTACACCATTAAGACGGATACAAACTTCAGGTGCTCCCATACTAATGGTAAAAACCATTATAACAAGAGCCTTATGGTAATGATGATAGCTTGCAGTAATCCAGCCCTGAAAGCCCCAAACCCAGCCTCACCTACTTTCAGGAGCTCTTTTTTTATTCCGACATCACCGGGAACCTTATGTAACTGTGTTTTATATAATGTTTATAACATTTTATAACCTCAGTGTGGTAGCACCTTTTGTCTTTTTCCTTTAGCTGTCCATAACTTTTGTATATTTGTATCCCTTTCTCCAATACCTGACTTAAAGCACTCTCTCCAGACAAGAAGACAGACAGCGTGTCCACAGCCACGGAGCCAGCGGAGACACAAAGCCAGAGTCAAGTGCAGACAGACAAAACCCTATTCCTAGACGAGTCTTATCACGATCCCGATATAGAGCTCAGCAAGTCTGCCACCAGCACCAAAGATGACAACGATGAGGAGTTCGATGAAAATGAACTGTCCAAAATCAAAGACTTTCTGGAGGAAACTGTAAGTGAATATGAAATGTTACGCTCTTATACAAGATAAAATTTCATTCGCAAATGGACCCAACCTTTCTTCTGTCATTTGTTCGAAAACGAAAAAGATTAGAGCGTCTTTATTATGCCAAATTGTCCCATTGCTAGGCGAAGGCTTTCCTCGAGTTCTTGCACACATCCCTTACCTGCACCATCTCGAACCAGTATTTTATTTATTTATAAGAATTGAAATTGAATTCTACAAAACATGTAACAGCTGTCTTCTGCCAGTACCTAAGTACAGTTTTTTTTTTGTAATCCAATTACTGCTAATTTTCTAATTATGTATATTTTTTTGAGATATAATAAGTATTGTCCTTTAGGAGATGGAGATAGGCTCAGACGGTACCGCCGAGGGCGAGTGGAGTGTGCACGTGAAACATTCTAGAGACAAACACTCACACCTATATTTTTTCGCGCGCACTGGACGAGACAAACACGAGTGGTGAGTTATATGTCTTCAATCGAACCCTGTGATCGCTGTGTATTGTAGTTGCGCAGGAAAAGAGTGCTGCGCATGGTTTTGACATAAACCCTATTAAGCTTCACGGCTGATAGTTTACCAACCGAATAGTTTTGTCCGTGCCAAAAATGCAAGATCAATAAGTGCCGTGTGCGCACTCTGATGAGTTCCATACTAGTTCATAGGTTTTTGCCAACGAGTTGTCTTTCCGGTTGGTGAACTATTAACAAAGTCGCTTTTTACGACATTTACGAATTTCATGAGGTTCATGGCGTCGCACGCATAAAAAAGAAGTATTTAAATCGAGAACACGAGACATTTGTAATAATTTTGTGACGATTTTAGGTCTATTTTATCAAAAAAAAAAATGTATCCCTCATAAAAGAACACAAGCTCTACCTCGTCCCCGTTACTGACAAACGGAATAAAAAAAATATCATTATAATACAATTTACTTCAATCAAATAACAATATAGATTACCTTATCAAATGTGTACAATCAATTTGTTTACCTGTAATAAAGATAAGGTTACTTGTTCATCACGACATTGCGTAACTATATCAAGATAATATTTTTTGGCTTTGCATGAAGAAAGCACCATACTAATCTTCTATTGCGTCGGCACGAGCTATCACATGGAGGTCTCTCATGCCGCGCGGTTCTACCAATGATGTTATACACGGATATTTTAAAACAAGCTCAACTGACCTATGAATTAACAATGTGTGCATTCACAATTGGAATTCACTCAATTGCTGCCATTTATTCAAACATTTTTAGCTAAATGGTCAGATAAGTTTATTTTTAAAACTTCCGTGTCTCATTCCTTTTTTCATCCCGTATAAGAGCGAGATTATCGCTTTGAATAATAACGCTTATAATATAATTTACTTTATACCTAGGTACCGTCGACTAGTGATAGCTATATCAGAAGCCAACGCGGCGTCTCCCGAGAATTCTGCAGCGGAAGACAAGACCACTAGTGAAACAAACGCGGAGAGCAAGGATAATATCGAGCTGGCCGTCTTCAAGCTCACTGAAAAAGAAACTGTGGCATTCGCTAAAGCTTCTGTAAGCACGAACCAACATTCTGTTCTTTATCACTAAGATCCGACTTTTCAATAACAGGATAAAGTTTTGTTGTCTGATTTCCATATAAATATTTTCTTGATCATGTCGTTCGGGACTTCACGAGTGATCGTCATGATCAGGAAAAAAATATACGGTAGCTCTTAAATTAAGACTCTTAATTTCGTCTTGAAGTTCATTACCAGAATGGTTATCGATCACCACCGGCGCAACGGTACACAATAGGCCCGTTGCAATTTCAAATAAATAACTAGATAGTATATTTTAAAAGGGCATTTTCGTTTTGTTTTCCCCAGACTAGAACAGTGGACTCGTTATCAGACGGCGGCGGTGTGACTATCACGTCAATATCGCAGCCCATCCCCCCCGAATCAGACTACGAGAAAACTTTCTGGCCTTACCTTCTTAAGATAATACAGGTGATATTGCACTTTATTTTGATATGTTAAGGTTTATCTCTGAAGACAAGACTTACGTACGTTATGTTATGAAGTCATGTGATTTGCAGAAATCATTTCACCAAAACTGCATAATATGGGACTGTACATAGACCTAGGAGGTACTAGGAGATACAATCTGACAATATTATTAACCTTAAGAGTTATTAGTAAAACACATTACAGTACATTGTATTTTATATATAAACTAAGTGCTAACAAATCCGCTTGTGTTCCTCGAAGGGCTAAGTAGGTGTACTATTGTACACCAACATATTGCCGAAACCGTTCTTAAGTTTCATTTTAATGGGAGTGAGCCTATTCGTATGCTCAAAAATACCAACTACATTAATACAAGTGTAAGCCTGTTACCATTTTTGAGAAGGTTCATTTTAATGACACGTGAAACAGAGCCACGAGATGACTTTCAAACAGACGTCAGAAGTGGCGGTGATGTGTCAGATAGAGCCCTCCCCTCGCGAACGATCCAAGAACAAGAAGAAGAGAAAAGACGTTCGTCTCGTTTCTATTGGTTTTGTCTAGTTAGTATAGCGTTGGCACAAATCCCGTAAGTCACTTATTAACTATTTTTGTTTTTTTTTACTATACGGTTTTGACGTATTTCTAAGTATGACTACTCTAAAATTCTCATACGTTTTGCCTGTCAGTAAAAGACGAAAATATTTTACGTAGGTGCCTTACAGAATCCGCGCCATAGTCAGTATATTATAATAATCAGTAGTATTAGCCTTAACGTTGATGTAACCAACAGAATGGAGTTTGTATAATTTTCTTTTAATTAGTACAATAGACACAACTTTAAAATGTATACCATTTTACCCAACTAATTGTTGCATCTTCATTACTTAATTGTCATTGAATATGGCTGCAGAATAAAAGTCCAACCACTGACTGCACGTGCCGATTGCTTCCGGCAGAAGTGACGTGGGTGAACACAGTTTTAGCAAGACTAATGTACGACGTGATGCGAGATCCCGTCATGATCAATCGGATGCAGAACAGGATACAGAGGAAACTCAATACGCTCAAGGTAAAATTTCATTGCAGTTGAACTAGGTGAGCCATACTCAAACTCGTTTTTTTCTTGGGCCACTTTCAGATTTTAGCTGTGTCCCGCGGGCCGCTACTTAAATCACAACATGTATGTTACGTTTAATTGTTTATTTAAATTTTAGTGAGAATGATGATCACGCGTCGTGTCACGTGTACAATCAGTACCCTGCACCAAATATTCCCGCGGAATTTTAAATAGGCTTAGGCACTTCGTTAATAGAATTTGAAGTTACAACGGGTAGGCCACTTTCGAAAAGCTGGCGGGCCGCAGTTTGCGTATGGCTGAGCTAGGTTAATTTTACTTACGACTGTCTTTTTTTTTCATAGTAATAGAATATTGTTGTGTTCTCACTTCTCACACACTTCATATGTTCAACACCGTCCATGACTATCCGCCACCTAGTAAACATTGGTAGTTAATCCCTTCAGTTTTTGCAGGAAGCATCAATGAATCCGTTTCAAATGTCGACACGGTTGGCGTAGTGGCTAAGCGATTAGCTTTCTGCGCTAAGTGTCGCGGGTTCGATCCCCGCACGGAACAAATATTTGTATGATCTACAGATAATTGTTTCGGGTCTGGGCGTTTGTGTATGTGAATATATGTGTTTGTAAACGCACCCACGATACAGGAATTATAATAGTGTGGGGCAACGTTTAAAAATATATATATATATATATATATAGTATAGAATATTGTAACTGTGTCAGCTGCCGTCGTTCATGTCGCCGCTGGTGGTGACGGAGCTGTCGCTGGCGGGCGCGTGTCCGCTGGTGGAGCGCGTGCTGTCGCCGGCGTGGGACGCGCGCGGCGTGTGGCTCGACGCAGACCTGCGCTACGACGGCGGCGCATACATCGCGCTGCTCACGCAGATCAACCTCATGAAGCTCAAGGAGAAGAGTCAGTATCATTAGGATTATTTCTCCAGTCACCGTAGCATAATTTCAATACAAAACATAAGTAAGCGCAGTATTTCTCAAAGCCTATTGCTACTTAAGCTTAGAGGATGCTAAAGGCTGACCGAGGCCAACATTCAATCAATTATTTGGAATATAAGTATACAAAATAAAACTAACAAAAAAACATTCTTTAACAGATCTGACGCTAGAAGAGCAATTGCTGTCAACCACTGATGCTGTGGTGGATAGCGATATAACAACGAACTCTTCCGGCGGCGTCTTCTCAGATAGAGCGCTACGGGTAAGACGAACTTCTCATACAGTATCTGACTCATAGATCATCGTTATTCCACGCTCATATACTGTAGAATATGTGACAGTATCTCGAGTCGGTAATGTCACATATTCGAGCCAGCCAGATCAGTCAGTTGTCCGAAATGGCACCGATTATTGGAATACTTTTTTTGTGGTAATATTATGTTCTATTTTGACGACCATCCAATCCTTATAGTTGTAGACTTGTAACGATGATTTTGGAGAAAAGGAATTGATTGTGTATCCCAAAAGGAATTATAGCTCGAAATGTATATTTTAAGATGCGAAAGCCAGCCGTATACGACTCGGATGTGGAGGACTCTGCCGAGTCCAGCAGCGACGACGAGAGCCCGCCCGTGCAGCCCGTCGACAGCAACGAGACCATTGCCTCCGAAGTCGGGTAACACAGGACTCACTATTATGTCGCGTCATCGCGCTATACTCTAACTTACCTACATAAAAGGTCAAAAAACTAAAGTTACAATTTGTTGGGATAAATACAGTATTTTATTTATAGTATATACTAATTAACCTGACGTTAATAGTTAATTCCTTTTAACGTCGGTGCTTGGTGTCAATAAAATACAATACTTTGTCAATTTATAACAAGTTTCTTCTGAGAAATTTGAAATTCCTATTAAATATCTGTTATCGTTCGGAGTTGTTGGTTTGGGGGCAAACATATGTTTGTTGACAGCTAAAGGCGTAAAGATGACGCGGGTGAAAATGTGTATGTATACGTACCAAAATACTATTTTATTGATTGTTCCTTGCAGGTCAACGACAAATGCCGCGGAAGGGACGTCTTCAAAGAAAAAGTTCCTGCGTATGGTCGACAAAATAGCTACAAATAAATACTTCCAACAAGTGAGTTTGAAATACAGCATATAATAATTTAAACATAAATTAGAATACAATTCACAATACAATTTTTTTTTTTTTTATAAACGGCACGGTTGGCTCAGTGGTTGAGAGATCGACTGCTGCGGGTCGCAGGTTCGATTCCCGCACAGAACAAATATTTGTATGATCTACAGTCAGTTGTTCCGGGTTTGGGTGTATGTCCTGAATTAATCTTAGGGAGAGGCAAGGTGTTTGGTTAAAAAAATAATTATATACGGTTGTTTTGTTTAGGTGACAGACTACAAGTACGTCAAGCGCGCTATGGAAGGGTTATCGAACACGGATATCAAACTGCATCTAGAGGTGCACGCGTTAGAGGGACGACTAGCGCTCAACTTGCCGCCGCCGCCGCACGACAGATTGTGGATCGGGTGAGAAACTAATTTCTTATTTACTCTACTTAATTTGTATATGTCTATTGGCCGCCGTCTTGCCACCGGGGTAACAAGATGGCGGCAAAGACTTAAGATGGCATATTCTGGCGTTTTTCTTTTAAAAACTTGTCCCACAACGCTTTCCTGATTAGATTTAATTGAATTTAGGACTCAGCTTGAAATTGTGACTTTTTATCTCAGTAATAAAATTCTTCATGCATGCACACATGAAGAGACTTTCTAAGATACGATTAGAGATTATAGATTGCAGCATAATCTGTTCTTTCCGGCGTGTGAAAGAAGGTAGTTGGATTAAGATGGATGAATTAGGTGCAATAGCGAATCTTGTTAAAGAACTAGCGCCAGCAGGAGACTGATATCCCAATATCATCGGGTGATTTCTCTCAGATTCCGCACGAACCCGCAACTGGTGCTAAAGGCGCGTCCGGCAGTTGGCGCGCGCACGCTCCGTTTCGCTCACATCAGCAACTGGATCGAACAGAAACTTAGTAAGGAGTTTGAGAAGGTTCTAGTGCTACCTAACATGGAGGACATCATTGTGGATGTCATGACACCCACACCCGTGCAGTTCGACTGATTTCAGTATGTACTAATTGAGTATGTCTGTATACAGGGTGATTTCTGAATTGTAATGGGGCCAATTCCTTCAAAGGAGTTCTGGTGTTTGTATGGATTTAGTATGAGCCCTTTCAATGGATTGGTCCAACTACCGTTTACCCTGTATAATAAGTGGTAGGCTGGTTTTAGATAGTATCCCGACGTAGGACGGTCACTGGTGATAACGACAGTATTCCATATATTCCATGATACGCACGTAGGGCATCCGCGTTACGTCGAGTGAACAGCTGAAACTAGCCTTATGTTTGTGTTTAACTTGAAACTTTTTGGTATTTACAACGTTGATGATAATGGCCATCTGTTCCGTAATTATTGTTGCTAAATGTGATTTAAAATTACATTTAGTCGTTGGTGGTGTATGAATATTATTCGTGTTTTCGGTGTATGTTGGATGTCTTTACGGGAAGTGATAAAATCGGAAGGTAGATTTTAAACGAAGTTTAATTGTTGCAAAATTATAATACTGACCGTTTTTGCTGAATCATAGTATTTGATCAAGATTATTCAGGGTTTGTAGAAAATATAACATCGTTCACTGTTATCGCCCACACAGTTCAAATGCGTATTATTTTTTTACTAGGAAACTTTACACCAGATGGCAGCACATAACTACAATGTACAGCTATAATGTTGGTGTAAAGACATAGTATGTATTATTTCGGTTTTTTAATTTAAAATAGTATTATGTTTTAACAGCGACTTTGAACATCGATTTTATAAAATTCATATATTTTTTATTATTTTTACCGATAGTCAATTCAGCATTTTTATCTAAGATTAATTTAAAATTGGTTATGTTATATTGATAAATTATAATTAATTTATATTATATTACGTTCGGTTACAATGGATTAATCCGCATTCCGTTTTTTATATCGAATCGTTATTAGATTTTACTTGCACCTCTGATGAATATGTACAATGTAATAACACGCTGTTATTAAGAAAGGCGTGTTGTATGTACTGACTAAAAAACTGATAATTGCGAAAAGACTCAAGTCTAGTAAAATATATTATTGAAAGTCTAAACTTTATATGTGCGAAAGAATTATCTTGCCTTATTTGAAAAATTAAATCCATGAAAAATGGATAAATTCGCACTTGAGAAATATTATACAGATAAATATGTTCTGATCAATTGAATCTTTGACTTGGTAAAATCAAACAACAATGAGCTAAACAGAACATACGTAATATTAAAAACTTATAGCAATTACGTTTGTGCAATGATTAGGTATACATATTAATATAATGATGATAAAACACTAGGATTGTATAATGTAAGGTGTTAAAGTTCTATATGAAATTAGATTAGCATTTAAAAATAGCTATATTTATAATTATATTGTGTAAACAATTTTCTTTCCAAATGACAAGAAAAATTGTCTATTTCGTTCTTTCTATAAAAAATTAAAAAAGTATCGAAACTTGCCTAAGATCGAGTTAATTTTCAGTGAACTATTTGCTGTTATTTAACCGATAGAAATTAAGAATAAAATTGCAAGCTGATTAGATGCGGCCAATGCTGGACTTGAATAAAAAAAAATGTTTACTAAGATGCATTGTGCTACAGCATACTAATATTCATCGCGACTTTGTATTAGTTTGTTGGTCGTATTTAATTTATCATGACGTATTCTTTATTTGTTATACATTTTGGCACAATGTTAACTGCCTTAAGTGTTACCGTGTCACATCAATTACAAGGAAGGCTACGTTAAAGAATATTTTCATTCATTTAAATGTTTATATTCATCACATTTGTATTTAATTGTATTATTTATTTATTGCTGTGATGTAATGCTTAGACTATAGTTTGTCTTATAATTATATATTCCGTAATAATATTACATAGCACGCTACATAACCAACGATTTTAGTTCGCGGTTATTCCATGTGTGTATTGAGGAAGAAATAAGGTTTATATAACCCAACAACAATGATCGAGCTTCCTCGCATTATAAATGTTTCGGACAATAATTCCGTCTTACCCTGTATTCGTAATCACAATATTAAATATTATAAATAACAAGTCTATTAAAAATTATAAAGAATTGTATATCTATGAGTATATAAAATTAATATTTTGAAGAATATTGACATAAACGGTATAGATGTTAAATATTTTTCTAGTAGTTCAACGTTCTTTCTGATGTTTTCTATCGGCTTATCTCAAATCGTAAGAGTAATCTTTAGAGCTACATTCTACAATATTTTTAAATTAGTCGCACAACTAAATTATTAATTGGCTTGCACATCACATCACATCGCATAATGTTTGCGTTTTCTTTCCATAATAATATGTATAAATTGCATATTCACTTAACGAGTCTATCATTTTTACAATAGGGTGACTGTCCATCAAAACTAATAAAAATAAAAATCCAGCAAGGATACAAATTTTCATGATTTTAATTTGTAACCAATTTTGAATATTCTATTGGATTTTCGTATTTGTATGTGATGGACAGGGACCCAAAATATTTTATTATTCGTATTTCTATGAATGTTATCTATGAGCGCGCAATATAATGTTGAGATGGTTCGGAACTATGAAGGCTGATTGTAACTTGCTCATTATGTTGGCGAATGTTAGTGAGTGTGTTGACTTGTACGAATTTAATGAAATTTTGCATGATCTATTAGACTAAGTTGCAGAATAAATAATTTGATAAATAAATAAAATAATATACCTATGTTGCTTAAAAATGTTAAAAGCCAATGTAAAATTATTCTGTAATTTAATCTAAATTGTGTAATGATGCTTAGCGTTAATTCTTTCTTTATATTGCTACTATTTTAAATATATTCACATAAATGCCAAATATCCGTTCTAATAGACACTTGTTGTTTAATACAATTTGTGTTGCATGTATATTGTACTACGTAAATGTAAAGTCTTATGAATGTTTGGATCAATATTGTTGCCTACATCCACTGTTGGATATATTGTTTTAGTGGTATAAATTCTAAACTTACGTATATAATATTGATGTTCTAAAACAATAGTTATCTTAAATATAAGTTTTAGTTACAGTACCACAACTTGTTGATACTCAGTTAGCTCCGACGTAGTACACGAAAGACGTATATTTTGAAAAGACATTTAATACATATCACATTTTGTGAACTACGTACCTGTATGTTGTTTAGCAGTCGAACAACAACTTACAATTAGATTCACAAGTAAGTAGTATTCAGTAGTTACGGCAAACGGGTTGTAGTGAATAATATCTTCACCTAAATATATTTAATACATTTTTCGTCAATCAGATTCGTGAATTGATTAAATAAGCTCTGGTTATGGAATATTGTTGTATAAGACGGCTTGTAAAAACTGATGTGTTCATAAATTACTGAATACGAGGGAGTGCAAAGGTTTATAACGGTTCGACTCGGTGACTGTAAAATAATATTTATTATGATTAATTCGTAACAGATATTGTCGGTCCGATCCATATTTTATTTCTTATTTATTTAACATGTATATTGTTTCGTTGTTTCTATAGTAGGTAACATTTTTTATTTAACACTCGAATGTAAAAGGATATTTTGTTTTGTTTTATTCATACCTGCGATCACGTAGTGGTTGGTATTTTCACAAAGTGTACCAAATACGAATAAATGTCTATGTATATAGTTTATCAAATTATAAAGTGTTTATGTGATATTATATATAGTTAAGAGTTAAACCGTGCCGAGTAGTTTTTCTATGTGGTATCAGTTGTGATTTTTTCAATAAACGAATTGCTATATTATATGTGTATTTTTATTTTTACGTAAATGTCTTATCATCTTTATACTTTAATTTTTAAATCAATCATCTCATCTCTTCAAACGCATGTAGTATCACATTCAATAATTTTATTATATATAGGAACAATTCTAGGGTCGGCAGACTAAACCAAATAAGTCATTTTTTTATTATTTTATTATGCCAACCGCATTCATTTAATTCAATACATCGACCGACTAAAGCACATAAGTCAGAGTAATTCGTTTCAATTTGAACTCTAATGCGCACCTTTTCAACCTAATCATTCTCTTCACATCTTGCGATATTATAAACAACATGTCGATTTATGTCAAGCGGACACATACAATTTTTGTACTTGCTGAGAGCATAGACTTAGAATTTCGCTTATATGGCTGAGAGTATATCTACTGACTTATGTGATTAAGAACGTTAAGTGGGTGACACAGAACAGATACAAGAGGTTAGAATGGAAATGTGGGCGTGGCAGGCGCGCCGCAATTATGATTAGACAATCATAATTCAACCGAAATCACGCGTTCATGCTTTTAGTCGCTTTCGGAGTGCGTCTGTGTAAAGAGCTGCGCTAAAATTGCCGAAAAACGTTTTAAAATGCCGTCTTGTGCAATTATTATAAAAGTCAGACATCAAGTATAAGGCAAGGAGGAATTACTTTTCACCGGTAAGCCATAAAGTATCATTTAATCAGTTTTTTTTACAAAAATATGTTTATAATTATGAAATTAGAAATAATGACAATAATATTGCAAAATATTGTAAAAAAATATACATTGCCGGTAATTAAGGTAAGTACATACGCAAATATCCACACGAACACATAGTTCGCGCGCATTGTATTGCGTTCCAGAGATGCGATCTGTCAACTCGCATGGTCCGGCCGCGTTCGTTCGCAATGTTCACATTGAGTTAGGAAATAGTGTTGTGCACGTCTCAGATAATTTTTTCGATAAGTCATCGGATTTTTATGAATGACAAACTGACCTCAATTAAGTATGTTTTTGTATGTTGAGAAATAGCTAATGTCAAGGATGAACTAATGTATTGTAGTACTAATTTAAACTATTTATTTTAGGTTTCCAAAGGATCCCAATAACCGAGAGCATTGGATGAATGTAACGAGTAGAGAAAATTGGATACCTGCAAAAACAAATACCATTTGCTCGGAACATTTTAATTGCATTTAATTTTTAAATAAAGCAAGTATGGAGGAACGAGGTATGGTGTTCCTCCATTGAAAAGGGAGGATCCTCCGACCAGGCAAGGTGGTTAGCCTGACGGGCCGAAGCCCAACATTTGATGTCGGATATTCGTATATGTGTTAGAATCGTTGTAAACTTTCATAGTGCGATTCAGGGTTTGTTGTTGTATCTTCACTCCGATAGATGGCGCTTCTACTTTTTGCCATGTTGCGAGTAGTAGTCGCTACACAAGTATAAAATATACCAAACGTGTGTTATTTAATAAATAAATTTTAATTAAGGGACAATAATAAGATTATTTATGTAACTGTTTTTCTACCTGTGTTATTTATTTACGTATTACACCCAAATCTTGTGAGAACGATTAAAGTCGATACAAATAATAGTAGTTAAGAAATGTCAATAAGTAATTTTATCTATTTAAATAATCGGCTTTTAGAATGCCTAACGTTTATGACAAATAAATAGCTTGTGCGTTCGATATACAGCGTATTTTTTTATAGATACGCACTTGAATTCTAAACAAGTTTCTAAAATATATTCATCGATAAATATGGGCACGTCTCTAAACGATCTAAATTATCACTCTCTAAATTATCACGAGGGAAAAATATCCTTATTCGATTTACATTAAGGTTAGTTTTTAAAAGTAGTGATTATCGTGAATTTCGACGAATAGCTGATAAGTATTTTATGTAGTGTAAATATAACGTATAATGTAAGTGTGTGCAAATTTCGGAATTTTGACGAATAGCTGTTAAGCGTTGTATGTAGTGTAAATATGACATGTTATTTAGGTGTGTGCAACTGGCGACAGTGGTTCTGATACAAAAGTGGTTCGATGGCCCTTCTAACCTCTTGTATCTGTTCTGTGGTGGGTGACTTTATCGGTTTGCTAACTTGAGGGTAAGTTATTAAGAAGGTAATTTATTGCCTAAAAACGATGAAATGCCTGTGTATTTTGAGATGTGGGTCACCAAGTCAGTCAGTAGTGCTCTGATTATTCAAAAGTTATAGGTTTTTAACTTTGTTAAAATAAAATACAGTATTTGATACTATAGAGTATCATATAGATGGATTTTCATCGAGGAAAGAAATTAGCTGAGATGATGTGAATACCTTTATCTACTCAAGGTAAGTCCGAGAACTTTTTGAAATACAAAAAAGTAAAGATGATAGTATTTGCCTTTATAATATTGTTTCAATGTCATGTGTTGTTGCCGTGTGATTTCGTATGTCGTTTAAAGTGCATTGTTATTTTTTTAGGTGATCAAAACGACCTGCCGCTAATTCCAACAGTGGAAGATGAGCCCATGCCTTCCATGTCGTCAAGACAAGTGGTTGGTTGTTACAAGTAGTGGTGGTTACAAGTTTGTTAGTCAACAAATGGAATTTTCAAATGATAATTCGGTCCAGGATTCACATTATGTGCTCTCAGAAAGCGAAACAGTTTCTTAGAGTTCTAGTAATGAATCAACTGTTGAAAATCCCCGAAGAGACTCCCCGAAGCTCCGGTACAACATCTACCATGAGTACATCTACGAAAAAAAGCATCCGCGTCAAAAAACATGAAAAGCAGGTGAAACGCAGGTCAGTCTTATAAAACATCAAAAGGAAAAGTGGTTGCCAGTCGAAAAATAATAGAGCTTACAATGTCTCGAATAAAATGCAAGGAGCGCATATCATTAATCGATAGACAGGCTATTTTTGATGTCAAATGATGGGGTCAAAAGATCTACTTATATAGTTTCGTTGATGAAGATCCAAGAGAAGGCCACTCAGAGACAACGAACGTTTCTGTTACACCTGACAGTATTCAAGTAATATCGTTACAGCCCTTGCCGATATCTAAGGAAAAAAGATTTGATTTCTTTACTCATATTAACTGACGTCTTCCATAGTTTTTATATAGATTTACTTACTACAAACGATTTACGAATCACGGACCCCGACATTGTAGATATTGAGGACGATGATTAAATTTATTATAACACTAAACTTACATACTTAGTACTTCGATATTTAAATGTAATAAATTTACAATGTTTTAATTGGTTTTTGTACTGTTCTCATACACTTAAGTCACAAGTATAGATTTAGGTATAAGGATAAGGTAAGTGTTCTTATTGACATAAGTTAGCGTAAGCGGAATTCTAAGTCTATGGACATAAGTCACAAAAAAACTTTTTGTTATTATTGTGTTTACTGACGTTTATGTAGCATTCTAGTATTATTTAGTAGACCCCAACAAATCAATACAATGTTCAACGTGATTTTTTTATTTAGTTTTTTGTTGTTCCTGAAAAGTATGACTTTTTGACTTATGTGCTTTAATCTGCCAGCCCTAGAATTATTCTGTCTGTTCAAACTCATTGGATAACCTGTTTACAAACTTGGGCATGAGGAAAAACAATTGATCATAATCAGGTAAAACTGGTTTAATTAAATACAAAGAAAAGTTTTAAACTATTTTATTCAACAGTTTATCTTTTTACATAATATGTGTATATTTATAAACACTATGTATTGTCAATAGCTATATTTTATTATATACAATAGGCACTTCATAACATATTCGTTGTAATCTATATCACATATCGACAACTATAGTTATAATTTTGTACAAAATATATTACTAAGTATTCACAAAATAGGCTGAATGGTATTTGTTCAGGCGTTTATATAAAAATGTTTAAATATAAAGAATCTGTGATTGGAAGCACTCAAGAAGACATCGTTATGATGACAGCACCACAATATTTACTAAGGTTACCTTACTAAATGATGATTTCAAAGGACAAAAACTACAGACTGCGCTAAGTTCGCCACCAAAAGGTGTCACAGATGACTCTTGGTTCAATTAAAATATGCTTTTAACAATTCCAGCTTGTTAATTCATTTGCTAAATCTGTATATCCAAGCGTCATGCATGCCACTTTTGATGTGTTTACATGCTTACAAAGATTATAATATCGGTATGATAGCAAACGTTATTTTATCATCACTTGGAACGTCATGTTCATTCCAACATAAGGTATCACATATTTTCTTGTTTACCTTTCTGAGATTTATTAAATTTAACGTACGCTCATTTAATTTCACGCCAAACAAACTTGCATGTACTAAAAAAATATACAGCTCATAGATATAACTCTGATTAAGATCGAAACTCATCGGGGAAAACCTAATGCAAACCATAAAACTGTATATACGTGTAAAAATGAAAATCAATCACGAAAGTGACTATATAAACATAAAAGGTTCCTATCATTTCCTATATTAACAGCAGTGGCACCAAATAGGCATAAAATACAATGATATCGGTTCTAAATCACACTTAAACTGCAATATATTATGTTATATCTAATTATGGTGCTTAATTAATATGGCTTTTTTATCCCACTTAATCGTAATATGTACAGAGTTGAGATCAACCTTACGTCTAACTGAAGATCTTACATATTTTGGCACTCTGGACCACATTTTCATTAAAATCTACAATATATAATTTACAGTAAACATAAACATTTGATACATAAATAAAGATTAGAACTTTTGTACAATATTGCATTAACGCAAGCTGATTTTATGGCAAGCAATAACATAATCTACTTATAGATAAACTCTTGAAAATTATAGGATCTGAAGCAACGGTGTTTCACTGTTGAATCCAATATATCTCTAAACAATCTGCACAGTATACAGGCACACTGAGAGTCCAAGAAAACATCATATAATTCTTCATTTAAAACAGTCTTTATCGTCTTCACCGATTTTAAACGATCACAAGGTAGCATTAGACAAACTTCTTGAAAACATCATCTCTAGGCCCATTTTCAGGCACATTACACTCTAGCTAATGCTGCAGCAAGCAATGAGCAGTGCCATCAGCGTTCCGTCTCTTCACCAGTTCGGTCCAGTCGTCTATCCTGGGCGCACAGACCAGGGAGTACCTCCCAAGGCGTCGCCTCGCCATCACCAGGAACTCGCCCGCGCCGGCGGCCGCCCCGCACACCGACGACACGTGCACGTGAGCATGCAAGCTCCGCGCTTTCCGCCGCTTGTGGTTGCGGTGTGTGGTATGCTCTAATGTGTTGTCTACGTCATACCTGCAAAGATAGAATGAAAGTTAGGATAAAGAATTTAAGAATATTTTTTCAAAAAAGGGTATCGTGTTTCTCGATGCGCACTTTATAATATAGATAATATTAAATAGGATTGCTCTAAATGCTAGTTTAAGAACTCATTCAACCAAGTTTCAACAACACTACACTTTTCGAGAACTGTACATATCTACATCTCAGTCCCCAAAGAGCATGGTCCAAGACTTCAAGATATGTAGCATAGATAAACCTTATAACTTTTTACTGCAGCTACAACAGTTTTTGAACGTGCAGTGTAGGTGGTTAATGTTAATATGTTACTGGTTTCAGATATTATCAACCAGTAACATTTTTACTTTGTTTTCCTAAAATTATGTTCTATCTGATTAGCTTAAACTAGGTACTGCTCTCATTATTGCTCAGGAACCTGACATTATCTTAATAACTATGTTAATTCAACGTTGAAATCCTCTAACTTTCATCCCCATACACCCCTGGATCCGTGTTCCCCAATACAATGGCAGCTATTTTAAACATTAAATTAAGAAGCATGCAACTATCTACTTTTTACAATCCATACAAGAAACAACAGTTTTTTATTACGGAATCCAAAGAGTTACACGATTTCGTAATCACTAATGGATTATGTAAGCGGTCATTCGCAATTATCTACACGGGGGACTGTAGTTACACGGGTATCTACTTTTAAATGCTACGCTCATAACGACATGGCGTGTGCCGATAGTGGGTACATATTACGGGGCCAGAAAAAGTCATTAGTAACAAAAAGTTTCGGTATCAACCTTTTCTGCCTTCCTGTACAGGGTGACTTCTAGCCTCATTAATATTTTATCATATGGGAGTGCGACCTGAGACAGTTATCATAAATTCAAGATTATAACATTGACGGTCTATAGATTTTATTGGCTCTTTTCTGCCAGTCCTTTCACTTCGTCTTACGTCTAGCTAGACACTCATTCTTTCTTCGTTAACAAGTACTATATGTATTTTGAAATAAGCCTTACCTATAGTAATCGTCCTCTTCAGCCAGATCTGGCTTGTCCCTTGACTCGTCTCCTGATGTGGCTCGGATGAGCTTGGTCAGTCGGAGCGTCAACTGCGTCGTGTCCAAATCTTCGCGGGCCTCGCTCGAAACAATCACGCCTCGAGAGACTGTAAATAACAAATTTGATTAAAAATTGCCTAGCCGTATTTGTAAACACCTACAATAAGTCTATAAATGAAATAAGCCAGGCCCATGGTATTACCAAGCAGGTAAGCCTCGTTTTCATTGCCTTTCATTGCATTGAAACAAACATAATCGCTTAAAGAGATAAGCGATTATTATCTTTGTTTCTTAAAACTCTTTCAAGTTTAAGTGTAATATTAATTTCGTATTTTAGAATAATATTCCACGAGCCTTTTATTACTATTATTTTCTCATGAATATTAGCATGTCCTTGCATAAAAATTGATAGTTTAGAATATACATATAGCTATCTAGCTGTGCCCGCGACTTCGTTCGCGTGGATGTCGGAACTTAACAATGTATTTTTTAGTGAGACCAAATGCACTTAACCCTATTTTTTTTCTAAAATGAAAGTAGCCTAAGTTACTCCTTAATACATCAGCTACCTGCCAATAAAAGTCATTTCAGAGATTAGCCTATACAAACAGACAGACAGACAGACAAAAATTGTAAAAAATGTTATTCTGGTGTATGTACCGTATATATATTCATATGCATGTAGTAAGAAACGGTTATTTCAATATTACAAACAGACACTCCACTCCAATTTTATTTATATGTATAGATATATATATATATATATATATATTAATCAAAATATCAGGTTTCACCGAAATAAAAACTTATTTAAAATTTATTCTTGGAATAATTTCGCCTTTGCGATATTTTGTTTTAATATATTAAAATATACTTATGTAGTTACAATTTATTATGTAAATTTGCATATCTTTACCTATAGGTAATAATGTATCCAAAACCTTTTTTTTTTCTATAAAATCGTGCGTTTTGTGAATGTTTTGTTTTATAACACGGGTTTTTCTTAATTAAAGTAATTGCTACAACGCAAACAAATTAGAAGTTATAAAGTTTAATCACTGAGCTATCTCAAAAGCGTGTTTCGAGGACACAATTGAGTCAGCGGCGAGTGGTTTTTCTACCGTCTAAAGCTCGGTGATAAATATAAATTCTGTCACGTTTTGGACGTAGGACGACGACCGACGTTTGAAAATATCCTTATTAAATATTTGGTGAAAATCTAGAGCAAGGCTCAAAACAATGCAAAATATATGTACGTTTCTCCACTGCTCTCTGAGAAGTTAGAGTAGTCATTAATAAATCTTTAGTACAATGTAGGTCGCTCAATAGTGCTAGGTACAGTCGCGACACCAGATTTATTGTACAGATATTAATCACTATGTCCCCATTGTTCGCGACGACTTGGCGTTTTTTGTTCGTTTCATGAGTAAGCTCAAAATGTAGCCGGTTTTTTTCTACGTACAGCTTTTGTTTGAGATAGATAAGTGAATAGTCCCAAGTCTTTGGTAAACGGTCATCAACCCGAGCCCCGACAGCCGATAATTACATAGAAGGTTCCCTAACGAACCATTATGACTATCTTAGTACCGCAGCTATGTTATCAAGACAACTGTTCATTTAATTGTAGGTAAGTTAGTGTTAAAATCCGAATAACGTTCAAAATTCAAACGCTGGTTACATTTTTAACTTTATGTGAGGCCATCAATTTCATTTTTCGAGTAAACAATGTATCTGTCACCGGTAACCAATGATTCATAAATTATATATGTTAATCAGAAACAATCGAATAATAATTTCACTTTTCTTGACAATTTAACAATAGCTTGTCATTTTTATTTGACAAAGAACCTTAACACGTAAGTATTCCCTTGTTAAAAAAACTGATTTTTTTATGTAGAATGACAAACAAAAAATCAATGATACGTGTTGGAGGCGGCTAATAACGTGGGTGCGCGGGCGACGCGGCGGGACGCATGCGCTGCAGTGACATAACTCCTCAACTATTATAATTTATCAAACCAGAAAAAACTATTAACATCAACTCCCCGCCGCGTCGCGTGCCGTACGCCTGTACTAGTCTATCCGGTATACTTGTCAAGCACCGTCGTTACGGACGTAAATTGAATCTAAGCAGCTCATCCCGGCTCACTCACTACTTACATATGCAAAAGCTTCTGTGAGTCATGACCGGTATAAAATGCAATCTAATCTTTACAAAGATCTGACTAGCACTTAGCGGCGATACAAAAGGCTCGACAAACAATGCGCAAACTTTTCTTTTCGGTTTCATCCATTTGCGTAAAAATTCAACATTGTTTTGAATTTAAAAATAATGAGTCGTCTGGATAAATGGTCTTGCTGTGTAAATACTTTGAGGTAGTTAAGTGAAGAAAAATTATAAAATTATATTCAAGTTTACAGCGTTTAATATAATTTGAGGCGCGAGGAATCTCGATGATGGCGACAAATTACTGTGCGGTCGCCGTCGACGCGGGTTTATTAACATTCAGCGGGCCAGGGCTCCTGGTTTTGTGATTACTCATTATTGCGGTGGAAGAACAACTATAGTAATAATGAGATTATCGTGTGAGGTCTTACCGAGGTCGCTAGTGCAGAAGGCGAGTTCTAATTCCGACTCGGTACAAGGTCTGCAGTCTGCAGTAGAAGGGTCGTAATGTCTCCTGACTAACGGCCTCGCTTCGTACTTGAAGGTCGCCTCTCTCCTCTGCGGCCCGTCTTCTGGTTCGGCTTCCACGTAGAGGGCAGCCCGACCATGCCTGCTCCGAAAACAACGCAGTTCCCTTGGGTCACCATCGTTAGGCGCATACAGCGGAACTAAACGCCGCGCGCCTTCTATAAATAAACGAGCTGGAAACCGCTCCGTGACTTCTGTAAAAAATGCATTACTTAGTAGTGAACTCCAATTAAATAATTATGCTACAGGAGTTGTACTCTGGTATTCAAAAAGGGTCCACATGACCGACAATTTACGCAGAGCGCTTGCCATCTGTGTTCATCCCTAACTTCATATCTACATACAATTCTTTATTTTTTCATTTATGTACGTTTTATGAGATGCGTTAGCAAAACAAAGCACACTTTGTTTCATATAAATAAATTCACATAAGATGAAATAAAGCTAACCGCAGCAGCAGTTGAAAAAAAGTCCGATCTGCGGCAATGATATCCGAAGCAGCAGCCAAAATAAATTGCGCTCATAACATGTTAAATAGAAGCTTTGCATTACCTGTATCATTAAGTCGCAGTGAATGGAACAGGTCGGGCGGGTCTGGTTGCCGTATGACCCTCACGCACACCCTGAAGTCTCGCTCGTCAGCGGGTAAGGGTGGTCGGAAGAGCAGCCGCAGAGCACCGCGCGGGTACACCCATGAGATACTTCCCTCCCGGCAGCGGAGGTAAACTGGAGTTACGCCACGCTCGGTGGTTGAAGTCAGGCCACTAGAACGAAAACATGCTTTGATTTAATTTGTACTGGTATACAAGGGTTTTGCTAGTTTAAGGTTACATTCATGCAATGTTTGAAAAAACCTGTCAAGGTCTAATGTAGAGTTTGTCTCTTCAATATGGAATTTATTCTTTTTTAATTTAAATAAACACGAAGATGATTAAATTACCATAAAACTTTTTTTAAAGAGACATCATAACCGTGACATACCATCATACAGTAGCGGTATAAATACAATCTATGTACATTTACTTATAGGACTGTCAGAAAGCTGTCTTATCATATTTGGGCGATTTGATTGGAACGCGGCTACCGAAATCATTAATGTGACCCAGAGCTCATTACGTATTCCGTGTCCAGCGCGACACTGCCGACCGATTCCATTTATTCCGGCCAATAAAAATTATTAAAAACACTCAAATTGCTACCGCTTCGAGTCACTACGCTTTTATGAGCCAATTCTGTGTGTATCAACCGTCGGCCCTTATTATTTCAAGATTATGGTGCAAGGAACTGTATAATAGTCATTTATTAGTCATTGTCATCAACCAAACCTTCCTTTTACATCGGTTAATTCGTATTCACCCGGAATATTTGCGAAAGTTCAATTACTAAACAATTATCAAGGCTTCTCTTTTCCAGTTTGCGAGTAAGGTTTTTCAAAACGAACTTGTTCTTCTAAACTGCAACTATCAAACCGGTCTGAAGCTCTATTAAATTGGATCAACACTAAATCTAGATGAAAGTTAGCAGCAGGGAGTGGTAGATTAAGGCACGCGATCAAGGTGTCATTTCTCGTCGGTATCTCGAAGTGCTCCCATAAACAAGCCGTGAGCGGACAATAGTATCTGCGATCAGGCACGTGGGCCTCGATTCTGGAGTAGCGCCCACGCCGCGCCCGCCGCCGCCGGCCCACGGCGACTCAGCCACACGCCATAAAGCTAAAATATACGAGTTATACGACACACCACACTATAAAAGATGCCACGTAAAGATTTTACATGGCCCGACCAATAAAAGCATGGCGTCGCTTTTATGTTAGAGCGCATTGTCTGTGTGGCCCGCGTCTCTCTTTATACGTCTATCTACATGTCGACACTTTGGAGCCTTGTCTCTTCAACTTATGCATTTGAATGAGCTCTCATTTGCAATCTCTCAACTACATCTATTATTTGATCAAACTCCAGTAAAGTCCGTTCGGTTCCTTCCATCTTACGCCACTTAGACTTGAATTCTATCTAATAATAAGTAGTCTTTTTTGTGTAAATCGTAAGAATTTAGTCATTCCTAAAAAATATGAGATGGCTATCATTAATTTTATATCTCACTCCTACACACTGCATAATTTATCCCGTGTACCCAAACAACACGTAACTACATTAATCAAGCGTTGCTCAATCTCGTCTGTCTCGTCGATTTTCTTTTATTTGCTAGATAAAGCAATGAACAATTCTGTCGCGTCATATCCTACTTTCACGTCATCGGGAGACTTCCTTAATCCCCGCTAATGGGCGAATGTTGAAAAATATGTGTTGTAAATTACTAACTAATAGCGACAAGTGGGACTCATGTGGTCGCCTTGCGCCCCTACCAACCAGTCGCATCAAACACGTGGAAGGTAGTGCACCCCTGTCTACAGGGGTGAACAACCTTTTAACACAAAAAGGGTTACTACCTGAACTATAAACTTCAAGCTTTGATGTGATACTTGGTCTCTATTAATTTTTATCAATATTTATAAAAGTAGACTAATTAAGCTGTGTAGGTGTAATCCAGGATTTAGGATTTAAAGAACAATAATTTATTTTAACCAGACACTGATTTATGTAGACGTTTAGGTGATTTATGACTTAGATTGCTTATTTTACCCACTGAAAGGAACAATTAATGGTACCAACATTCTAAAATCTACCGGGCAATGTGAATTGGTACAACTTAAAGCTTGTAAAAACTACCGAGTGTTCGAGCCCCTGTCGCCTTCGTTATCGGCGCGCGCTAAGACAAATACACAAAAACAATTCTCATAAAAACCACATAGAATTTTTTCTTGTTTCCAAACAGAAATACAAAAAATCTGTGCCGAGGGGTGTTAAATGTAGCCAGTCCATGTAACTATGTTTATATTTGGAACAAAATCGTTATGAACATTATGATACAAATATTTGAAATGAACATACTTTATGAAGTCGAATGTAGTAAACATATATACACAATAAAAATGACCATTATATATAAAGATGAAATAAGCTATTATGTATTATTATTAACTTCATCATTAGTCTAGTTTAGTAGAGGAAGCGTGAATCCTGAGCCTGAGGTCGGTTCGTCGGTTGTCGGTTGTCGGTCGAGAAGTGTTGTTAGGTTTTTCAGTATGGAAATTCTCTGAACTGTTATGCCCACTTGATCCCAATAGGTTCGCTCCCTGTTACGTGAGACTCAACAACTACATCGGTAAAATGTGGGTGTATACCTAATAGCACACCTCTGCCTAAACCTTCGGGGAAAACATGCGTGGTGCTAAGTTATGTTATGGAATAAACTACATTCCATATTTCATCACTGATTCATATTCATGACATCCATACAGTATAAATAATACTTTCATTGCAACTGCACGCAGAAAACAACAAAGACCTTAGAGCAACCGTGATCCATTAAGCAGCAAAGTGTACAAAAAGATGATTGTCGGCAGATTCAAATTGAAGCAATCCCGGCCCATTACAAGGCAAATGACGCGGGCGCCGATACCGGCCTAAAAGCTGCTAATGTACCTTAACGTCAGCCTATCATACATTAGCCTTCTCTGTCACACAATAAATGTTGTATCTATCCGTCTCTTTTATAAAAGTCTAAAGAATTACAGCTAAAATGGAGTCACGCGCGCTGTCCAATTAGTGTTTAAATTATTTTATTTTCTGGCACAAGTCACGAGTGATGTGTGGGCATTGCAATATGAAATTTAATCAAATTTAGAAACAGTTGAAATGTCTTAAGATCAATTAAATTTGATTTGTATATCAATTAAAATTATTGATATTTATATGTACGAGTATGTAGAGATATCATAATTTGATGGACGGAGATTGGAGAACCGGTACTTCGAACTTGTAATTGATTCTTATTTTCGGTAACTATACGAAGATGATCGCTAGTTGCCACATTAGCAATGTTTTACAACTTGTAATAAAAATTATGTTCGATAAAAAATACAACTTTTACATCATTGTACGAAAAGATTATTACCTACCAATAAATTTCAAATTTTAACGGATCGATGTTAATATGCCAAATCAACTAGAATAGACGTAAAGAATTTATTCCATTAGGTTTCATTATAAAAAAAAAAATTAACAATCGGACAGGTTATGTAAATCGATAGTTTATGACTGGGTAGGTATATAAAATATATAAAGATATTGTCTTCCAATATTATAAGAATTGGCACTTAATTTTTTCAACGGTACGACATGACATGCCAATTTAAGTTTTCTCTACAATTTAGAGTGCACGCCTCAAGTATGTGGTTCTGTAGAAAGTTCGTTAGTGCATGATAACAGGTCCCATAAAGCGTTATCGCGACATTACAACAGCCTCGACAGAATAATAAAATAAATGTGTGTTTTTCTACGAAGAGTTTTATTTATTCTCGCCCAAAGCTGGCCCGCGCTCGAGATAACAATGTCGCGTGCGTTCAACCTCTACCTCCGCTCTGTCACTTGTAGGGCTGTACTCCGACTTGTTTGCTACTCAGATATTTAAACAACAAAAAATAAATTAATCTATATACGTATATTGGTAGTACAAAAAAGAAAACACACATTTTATGATCACGAAAGTCCATGCAAAAATAAAAACAAATAAATCAATACAATCTATTGATTGTACTGGATGCACCATTTATTAGATGTGGCGTCAAACATATATGGAGTGGCGAACATATAGGGTGGCGTCAAATAACCAATACACATTTATGCTTACACATCTTCTGTATCGCGTTACATATTAGAGTTGAAAAAAGATCAATCTACCAAATTTTCCGTTTATAGTTTATAGCTTAAATATATACTGTTACAATGTAGCATGGCCAATACTTAAAAGAAGAAAGTGTTACAGTTAGTTCTAGCAGCCCTGGCTGGCTATGCGGACCGCGCCCGCGCAGCCTGCGCTGCCCACGCGCCCAGTATTGTTATCCACTTGGATACAAATAGTACAAGAATTTGATGTTAATTCCGTTATTATATTACTGATACTTAATGTTTTATTATAAAACTACCTTGCTCAACCACAATTCAAATGAAGTAGAATTTTAAAGTTACCAATAGCGAACGTTATAATCGACTCATAAAAGAGTTTCAATCATAAATATTTGCACCAATTACACAAGGATAATAAAAATATGCAAATCTAAAAGCACTATATTCTCTGCAGTAACATAAAACAAGTTTTACTGCCGGCTCTTACAATATGGTAATATCCAGGCATTGTGTCGCTATCGAGTTGCTCTTGTCAAGTCCTCACGCACACATGCACGCTTTTACAACGACAAAGATTTATAAGCTTTTAAGCTCACCCACACACAAGCAGTTCAAATCTTATAAGAAATGAATACTCTCGCGCACAAAGGCCTCGGTGGGTAGTACCCGGTAGGTTTTTTCATTTGTAGGTCACAGTCGACCGTACGGCGATTGTAGGAACAGCTAAATAAGCAAAGCAGTTCCGTGATCTAGTTGTCTAACCGCATTGTGACTTGCCTAATCGATAGCAGTGGGTATGTTAGCTCGTTATTATATTCAAGTGTTCTCGTACTTACGTTTAGAAAAAATAATAGTGTCTTATCGTAGGACGAGGTCTTATTTAAATGTTTGTAAAACAATGAAGTAGCACAGGGTACAAAGTTAAACACACGAAGGCCTTTTATCCAAACTAAATTACTGGGGCCAAGTTCATCGACAAGGAGACAATGACAGCATACTGAACATATGAAAGTGTTTCACGATTCGAATCCTAATGATACTTATATCATTTTTTTATTATATTTATCACACTGACCACCTGTTGTATCGTACTATATATATATACTATATATATATATATACAGGGTGTCCCAAAACTCAACGTCAAGCCGAAACGGGGTGACAGGATTGATCATAACCATCACGAGAAAAATCTGAAAAAAAATCTATCCCATGCAGTTTAAAAATTATGGGCATTTTAAGAAAAACCTAGAAATTTGATCAAACTGTACCATTTTTCGGTTATTGTGGTTATTCTTTTTTATTTTTGTTCATTTGAACTTTGGAAACGTAATCCTAAATAACATTTCTAGAATCCCAATAAAAAATAATGACACAATTGCCTCAAGTTTCCGAGAATTGAGACTATTTGTTAAACTACGAATTTAAAATTTTCAAGATTCGTCGACTTTGACAGGCCCTCCTATAAAAAAAATGTACTAGAGTGCCTTGGCAAGTGGCATTAAAAGTTGGCGCATTTAATCAGAATTCTAAAATGGTACAATACTTGTTAGTTCCATACAATAGAAAAGAGTAAAAAAATTAAAACCTCAAGTAACCCGATTTTTGCTATCTCATTTTACTCAGTTAAAATGTTTTTAATTCACACAAGCTCTAGGTAGGTTCTTAATTTTAAGACAAAATGATGAGAGAGATGGATAATGGGTATGTTCGCCATGAGTGAGCGAGACAGATAGTGACGCCACTTTTACCAAAGTGAAAAAAAGTTAGTAAAATTAGTAAAATAATTAGGTTTGTTGGAATAAAAGTCAGATGATAGAGAAATAACGTTTTTTATTACAATAAATGTTCAAATTGTTTACCATCAGCCTCAATACAAGCCCTACATCTTCTTAAAAAAGATCTACTTATTAGTCGGGCATATCTTCGAGAGTTGATCGCCTCAGCTGCTTGAGAAATGCGTTCACGCAGGTCGGCTACGTTCTCAATGGGCTTTGAGTAAACTTTTTCTTTGAGAACTCCCCAATAGAAAAAATCCAGGGGATTTAAATCTGGTGAACGGGCGGGCCACGAGATAGTGCCCGAACGTCCAATCCACCTTCCCGGATATTCCTGGTCAAGGAAATCTCTTACTTGCACTGCGAAATGCGCTGGGCAGCCATCTTGTTGAAACCACATGTCGCGAAGATCTGCTAGTGGTACGTCCTCTAACAGGGTTGGTAAATCTTCTCTTAAAAAATGTAGGTAATTAGTTCCATTCAAGTTCTCAGGCAGTTCAATAGGCCCAATAATTTTACCGTTTAAAATTCCGGTCCACAGGTTTACTTTAAAACGATACTGGGATCTATCTTCTCGCATTAAATGTGGATTCTCCACATGCCACTCGTGATAATTGTGCAAGTTCATGTAACCATCTTTTTTAAATGTCGATTCATCTGACCAGAGAATTTTTTGGATGAATTGGGGATTCTCATTATGCCTCTGTAGCATTGTTCTACAAAAAGAAATCCTTTCCTGATAATCTCGAGGTAGAAGACTTTGAACTCGTTGTACGTGAAACGGATGCATTTCGGCTCTTTGTAAAATACGATGAGCAGTGCTTTTCGGTATTCCCGTTCTTTCTTCAATTCCACGTACGGAAATACTTCGGTCACGTGCGACCTCTTGCAATACTTCTTCCTGGAAAGGAAACACAGGTCTACCTCCAGCCTGTATTTGATTCGGGAAATGGCCGCCCTCTGTGAGTGAACGGTGCACATTAACAAACACGCGGTGATCCGGGTAGCGCTCTAAATTTGGATATCTTTCACGATAAAGTCTAGCGGCAGCACTTGCGTTGCATCTGCATTCCCCATAAATGAGGTGCATGTTCGCATATTCTTGTGAAGTGTAGCGCGTAGGCATGGTAGATAAAAAGGATGCCAACACAAAAGTCCAGAGAGAAGCCAAAGTTGCCGGTATGTTATCAACAAGTCCAATTCACAAAGATTCAAGTCCAAAAAGAGAAGCCAAAGTTGTCAGTACTAAATCAACACAAGCGAATACGAACGTGCGCAGTAGACGAATGAGCGAAACGTACTAACTGGTTGGTGTCGGACTGGTAGCGTAGCCATTTGCTTGGCTGAAACTAGTGCGAATGAAACAGATAGATGCCATAGCATCTATCTGTTTCATTCGCACTCGTTTAAACGACGCATCTCCGTCTCAATGCGTGGCGTCACTATCTGTCTCGCTCACTCATGGCAAACATACCCATTATCCATCTCTCTCATCATTTTGCCTTAAAATTAAGAACCTACCTAGAGCTTGTGCGAATTAAAAACATTTTAACTGAGTAAAATCTGATAGCAAAAATCGGGTTACTTGAGGTTTTAATTTTTTTACTCTTTTCTATTGTATGGAACTAACAAGTATTGTACCATTTTAGAATTCTGATTAAATGCGCCAACTTTTAATGCTACTTGCCAAGGCACTCTAGTACATTTTTTTTATAGGAGGGCCTGTCAAAGTCGACGAATCTTGAAAATTTTAAATTCGTAGTTTAACAAATAGTCTCAATTCTCGGGAACTTAAGGCAATTGTGTCATTATTTTTTATTGGGATTCTAGAAATGTTATTTAGGATTACGTTTCTAAAGTTCAAATGAACAAAAATAAAAAATAATAACCACAATAACCGAAAAATGGTACAGTTTGATCAAATTTCTAGGTTTTTCTTAAAATGCCCATAATTTTCAAACTGCATGGGATAGATTTTTTTTCAGATTTTTCTCGTGATGGTTATGATCAATCCTGTCACCCCGTTTCGGCTTGACGTTGAGTTTTGGGACACCCTGTATATATATATATATATATATATATCATGTTATTATCCTACACCACTCTGTACCACCGTATTTTATTACCTGCTATGACTAATCACAGATGGTAATATTATCAAAATAGGATATTACTGTGAGTGCCAAGACATGTACGGAGGATTTCCGTGAAACAATGGCTGGCCTGACAATGGTGGGGCGGACGCCGCAGGCGACGACGCAGCACGTGCGTGCTATTGTATTCATATGCCGATGCGAGCCCGGCGATACATGCGATACAATGCCCAGCGATCAACTCTATTGATCATCGAGAGAAACTCGCCTCGCCTTCAGCTATGCACGATCAAAATGAGAACACAACATTTTTGCCCAGCCCGCGACAATCGTTAACAATCTGACCGAATCAATTTAAGTAACCATTATTTTGTTGCGTGAATTTTTCTACTACGTTTAATTTTCAATTTATTTTTACTACTTATATTATTATAGCTTTAGCATCTATAGACTTTTACAACGAGAATTACCAGGAAACAATCACAATAATGACCAGTGCCAGGCACGGTCTAGTGTAAAATAGTGTAATTGACGTGGGCAGGCCTAGGAAATTGTCTGATCTACTAGCATTATACATTGATCAAAAAGATTTGTACCCTTTAGATTGTTGTTTGAGTTTGGTTACAGCGACATTACCTTCGTATTGAGCTAGCCTTGGATTGCACAGTGAGATTGACCTCCGCAGCCGCGGCTGGCCGTGCGTGGTCAGCCGTAAGAGCACTGTCCCATGTGCTGATTCGTCCTGATTGTATAATAGAGCAGAACTCGTGCGGGACGCGTGGGCGCCCCTCTGTCAGCTGCTAAGAAATACGGAGGTAATTGCTGTTCCGCACCTTGTAAATCAATTGAGGGCTATAAACAAAGTTGAAATAGACTTATCGCGTATTTGCATTATAATAAATGAATTGTGATTTAAATAGCCGTACAATACGGAAACAGTGCTTTCAAAATAATGTCTTCTAGAGGATAAACAGCAGCTTTGAATTTTAATGGTCGAATGAGAAAATACTAGTATCATCGAATCATGGGGTGCAAGGCTTCCACGAGTGACGATACCTGAATGACTATTGCTGACTGGTTTCTTTTTTTAAAGGGAGGAAGGTTAATCATTCCACTACAGTATGAGCGATTACCATATGACGTACCAACACCACAGAAGAAGAGGATCAAAACTCTAAGTAGATAAGAACTTGTTAAGAAACACTTAGAAGAAATGCTGATTTTACAAACCTAATCTAAGTACCTTAGTATATATACATAATCTGCAGAAGCTATGTTATTTACTTACATGTCATTACATACATTAGCAAACTTTTCTACTGCCATACTTGGTGCAAAGTCATCTCATCCAATCAGTGCTCTAACTGGCTCTATAAACAGGCATGACACGACATACGGCAAGTTACACACAGTACATAGTGTTACAAGGAAACGTGACTACTCATTACTGAATGTATGACTTGTACTATGAGCACCCGGTGTTATGTACTGTGCTATTAGTATCATATAACTCTGCATATATTATGCGCAGTTAGTCATAAAATATTTAGAAACTGCATTTTTTGATGATGTCAATAATAAAAATAATGTAACTGTTCAAATTATTACACTTTTTATAAGTATACTCCTATAAAAACACTGATCCCTACGAAATTTCTTCAACATTAATTAAGTCATAATCCAAATCTTACTAAACTTTGTAACACAAAAACACCAGCCACCCTGTATTTTTATACGGAATTTTATAATTCTGTAATTCATTTAAATTCTTAATCACACTCCGATTTAGCAGCATTCGCAACCAACTTGCAGTTAATAATATGGCGTATTCATGTCCGTTCCAAATTGTATTAGGACAAGTGTCACTAATAAATCGTGTAGGACAACATTAAATATAATTTTTTGTCTATAATACTTGAGTCTTTAGGTTTGGCCATGAATTAGGCTGAGTGCGCATGTGTGGGCGGCGCCACCGACGTCACCGTCGCCGGCGCCCGCACAGCACATGTGAACACATGCTGACAAACGTTGTAAATAATCTGTTTTATTCAAAACATGCTGACCTCTGCAGTAACTAACATTCATTAACGTAAGTACTCAACATAACCTGCAATCTAAATATCAAATTAAATCGCGAATGCCTTCATTTTTATATTTCTTACTTGACATTAATTATGATAAAAAATGCAGTAAAATTTTATAACTAAGCAAATAAACAAAATATGTAGGTAATTTAAAAGACAAAAACACGCGAGCTCGGTAAAACACAGCTCCAATTACATGTAATTTGGAAAGCACGCAATTATATGGCCCTAAGGAGCGACATTTCTCATTCTTCGTGCGTGTTTCTAGATCATGGACTCCTAGTGCTCATTTCAATAAATATGTTAAGTACATTCAGGGTTTCGTATCGAGTGGACGGGACAATTTATCATATTTGATTGGACACAACTCCATCTGCGTTTATATTGGATCGTGGATATTTTCCGATATTAGATATTGTTGAAATATACAGCTTACCTACTACTTATATTAAAGTTTATATTTATTATACACATGTAAAATGCAATATCTTCAGTGCCCCAAATATTATACAAATAGATATCTAACACAAGATAAATCGATTGACAGATAATATTGTATGCAAATAACGTCAAAAAAAGTGGTGCATGAATAGTTGGCATGGGAAAACATATCGATAAGATGATAGGAGTTTAGGACACGATATCCAAATACTTTCACATGAGCGTGCGAATCGTGGGAATTGATTGGCGATGATCTATATAAACTATCCTAACAATATACATACATAGCTCGTCATAAAAATTCCGATAAGGATTGATTACCTGTGAATTGCAAATAATGGTGGAATACACGAATACTCTATAAGCCCTAAACGTTGCTAGCGGAATTAATACTCACTTAGAGGACTTTACAAATTCGATTTGTTATAATCCCCATACATTTGCATGCCGAAAGGGTCACGATTCTGATTAGAAGATATTCATATCAAGTCCGGTTAAATCCAGTCCTACCCACAGGATTAAGAAATCATTCCAATATGAAATGAAAGTGAAAGAAAGAAAAATTAATCTTTTTGTTAGCGATCAAAAGTTCTTACTCTGCCAGATATAACGCTTTTATTGCTTATCTGATCATATCTATGATGCGTTATAAAATGTCGCTGAAGGGCCGATGAATCAAATTCACCTGATTCCAAGTAATTCCCACAAGGTGGTGATTCTATCTCGCGTGTGATCAGTCGCTTGCGCAGATAAGAGCAGTTCACACGATTTTATCTGACGATTGACAGCTGTGACAGTTGTCACCGTGACGTTTTGGACGGTCAGTCAACACGTCTGTCTGTCAATCTGTCAATTATGAGACGCCATATATCACGTGAAAGTATCTTACGCCGAACAGTTTATATAAAAATCGGGTCATGTGAATCTTGGTTGGGCTGCACAATTTTTCGGTCATAAAATTCGATGAAGAATATATCTCATAAAAAATTGTCATCGTCTTCGTACTTATTTAAAAACGAAAACGGGTTTTTTTAGTGTCACAAAGGCATTGTTTAATATGGAAGTATGCGATTAATATTGCTATTAGTAAAGAAATAATACGTATGTGTACAATTTATACAACAATTAATACATCTATCATTCTAAAGATTACAGTATTGACAACATGAGTATAATGTACGTACACATGTGCCACTGCCAATGTTAAATAAATCTTATAGTTGTTTATTACATGAATTTAAAATTTGGTCAGAGATTTATAGCGGGTTCAAAGCAAAGGGTACAACAATGCGTCGGTGTGTGCTGTCCACATGTTTGTCTCATCCGATTACTTTAGCTAAGCGGTCATAATTCATAGTCTTATGTGCGACGTTACATACAGGATTATTATGGGCTTTTATATGACCATAAATAAACATCATACTTTTAATTTTAATACTCTTGGTTTTAGTAGCATAGATGTTTGAATTTTTATTTTTGTTTAAACAATAAAAGTTAATATAATCAACTCTACAATCCTGAACAC
Source organism: Shargacucullia verbasci (assembly GCA_947562105.1). Lineage (NCBI taxonomy): Eukaryota > Metazoa > Arthropoda > Insecta > Lepidoptera > Noctuidae > Shargacucullia > Shargacucullia verbasci. The sequence continues at coordinate 5,084,539 of OX387289.1, read as the reverse complement.
ATATACATACAATACATTCGTAAAAGTTGTTTAACTTATAAGTAATTGCACGTTTAGCTGTCATGAAGTATTCATACGTATAAAATTTATAGTCGTAAAAAAAACATATTCTTAATTATTTTAATATCACTAAACAAAAAGTTGTTATTAGTTACCTTTCGGCCAACGTGTTCCCCTCGCCCTTGACCACTTATTTTAAGAGGTACCAATTGACATACAAGACGAAGATTGTAAAACTTCTAATAGATTAATATATTACCTGTAATTACTTACATCAAAGTAATTATTATGGAGATAAGATGCACAGTTTTTAAAACAACTTTCGATGTTTCGTTCGGTGTTAACATATCGAGTGTTATCGAGTAATAAAACATTTGTAACGAGTAAGAAACGGAACTCTTGTTACGAAATATATAGAAACGATTGTAGACTAGTTGTTATGTAAATGTTGGAAAGCTCCATATTTATGGTCTTAAACTAGTCCAGTTATTGCATATCATTGCAAATCTAGAAATAGTTAACGGTTCGGATTGTAGAACTATAAAGTAGTTTTATCTAAATGTATTTAACCCTAATAGCCGTTTCTTATTAGACGTTTTCTAAAATAGCAAGTTTCAAAGTAAATGTGATAATTAAACTAGGAGTTGTGGCAGCAGTATGAAAATTACACATATAGTCGCTCACTTTATACTATAGTTACCTACTATACCTGTTGCGAAGTGGAATTACAGATTGAGTTGAGACGAAAATTGGGCCCTCAGCGTCACAAAAAGGAGCGTTTTCTCAGTTACACAGAAAAGAGGATTAGATTAATTACCCAATCGAGACAATTTGTACCTTGACATTAGACAAGGCATTTTTACTCCCCAATAAGACTATCGACAATCTTCCTCAATCGACAACCTATTGCTTTTCTGCTTTAGCCCTAACAATCTATAAATAAATAGAACAACGATGTACGATAAAATTTTAATAGATTAGGGAGTTCACAAACCCGCATGATTTCGGCCAGGATTCTCACGCGCGGACGCTAGTGGAATACGCAAAGAGGCGTGTGAAAGACCCGTGCGGTTTGCGAACTGAATACTAACTTGCTTACTTACAATTTCTTTGCCCTATTTATTTTGTTTGTTACACTTTCTATCGTTTTAATATTCAACTTTGATCTGACTACGTAAAACTTTCAAGTGAAGGATTCAGGATTAGTTGCATAATAGAACTTTCTTTTAATCTTTCACTCATCGTAGTCGTATCTAACTTGCGCACACGCACAATATTTAATTGCTGTTTTTTATTGTTAACTTAATAACTCCGAAATTACTGTGTAATAAAATACATGTTTGAGTAGAAGCCTAATAATAGAATAAAGTATGTAGTAAGTTATATAATCAATCGAAATAAAAAAATATATATCGTACTTAATGAAAATATTGATCCCTTACAAAAGACATCAACGACTTTATGGTTTCAGAGAACAAAGGCGCAAGATGGGTGTCGCTAAATTTACCTTTTTTACACATGTTATAAATGTCTGCTCAAAATCAAAGGTTAACTATATAAATTGATGTTAGAAAAAACCCTAGAGATCACGTAAAAAGTTTCGTATCTAAACTTAGTTTCGTACAAAAAGTCGCCGCTATTAGAGACACGCAGCAGCAAGACTTAAATTACAAGTAATAAAAAGAAAAGTGGACACTCCCCAATTAGTTGATTAACGATTGAACTTGTTTCAAGGCTCATAGATCACCAAGCTGTGGTCGGAGAACAAAAACGTTGCCCCGTGTCCAAAGTCTTTCGTTTTCAATAAGTGCTAAGTAATGCGGTGTGGTCGAGGCGCGTTCCGTGGGCAGGACTACAATCCAACGGAATGCGCCGAGACTGAATGCTCGACCGCCTGGAAGGGAAGCCAGCCTTCATCAATGTAGGCACACTTTTTGTAGGTATACTTTTTTGTAATCACTCTTCGGTTAAGTACCTACAGGGCGTGATTTGGACATGTATAATGAGTTTCCACATCATACATCCTCGATTACTTATCGATGACTGATGACAAAATAACTGGTGATGCGTCGACACAAATTGATACCGTCGAAAGGTTTCGTGTCCACCTCCCTGTTTAGTATTTTCAGTTAGCATTAGGCCGAAAAAATGTTAAGAATATTAAGTGAAATAAGTTCAGCACATAAACAAAGACACAATAGCCCGGCTCAACCTAAGTATACGTAACCGTTCAAGCGACTGGCTTGACAACTACGGAGCACCAACAGGCAACAATAGTAGGCTTTACATAGCCGCTGGCAAACCCGTAGAGCCGCTCTAGCTATACAGAACACCATAATATTTTCCGCATTGGTATTGCGTGCCCCGTGCCCGCCGGCAGCAAGCAATTTATAGCCCAGTGGAACTACGTACATGCTTGTTATTATTTAACGGTGGACCGAGCCAAGACAGAACGCCCCCGGCTATTGCCAATGCGATCCAGCTAAACTTGTAAGTATTATTTTATGACTTACAATATGAATGCCGCACACTTTTGTTCATTTACCAGTCAAGAATTATTTTATAGATCTCAACAAAATCCAATTAAAAAAGACGTTTGTAATTATGGACTCGTGCATAAATATTAACTAGCCCAAATAACATCGTGACAGTACAGACGACGCAGCAACATGTAGGTAAATGAACACCAAATACGTCATTCAAATTGCGCCGCCACTTATCTTTATATGGCGAGGATATTTTTTATCTGGCGCTGATTTGAATAAAGTCATAGCGGTGTCCGGTGTCGTATGCAATTCCTTACAGAGGCACGTGCTTGGATATGGTGTAACGACAGCAATGACGAACGCGTACCGCTTGCCAAACAGGTCAAATCTCCATTAAAGAGTAATCATAATACTTGGCAGGCCTTACAGAGCGTGCGTTGTCGGGCGGCGCGCGCGAGCGAGACCGACCGCCAGGATATCTGACTCCTTCAGTTGACCGGCCTTGTGGCACGCGCCGCTTCGCCACTCGTATTATTCCATTTGATTTACCGATCTCATTAAAATACGTCTACATTTCTAACTATTCTAAATGCACTCACATAATGAGATATTTTCTAACTACAAAATCAGAGCTAAGATAATATCGACAGCTAGTCGGAACAAGGAGAATGGAAAGGACAATTTCGTAACCTGAATGGATTTGAGACCGTTTATTTAAATTCACGTTATTGTCGCAACGGCTACGCTACAAAGTTTTACAATGTCGAGAAACCGGGAACATAAATTACTGGTGCAATCTAAAAAGAACTTTGTAAGATGTAGATGTAGTGGTACATTTGGTGTCATATTTCTGTTATTTGCCTATGTAATTATCACTAATGACTCGCTCCCTGCCGCCTCACTCAGAATTAATTGATAGCAATAAATAAGGAGATAATTTGGACATCTATCCGAATATATATCTAGCCGAACATTTTCATTTACTTAATTTGTTTAACAAATTCTTGAAACGAAGCTAAAAGTTACGTCCAATAAACCCAAAGCGCAGGTAACACTAAACGGTTATAAAGTCATAAAAGGTTGATTAGTCGAAAAACGTTCTCCTATATGTACAATTTAAAATTTTTGAATACCTAATATAAATATAGATCTGTATTCGTTTCTAGGTCGGCCGGTATGTATAGCTATAGGTATGCAAATGAGTTACATTGAAACACAGTGTCCGCTTAGTCAGAACTAGGACCCAATTAGTGTGACTACCAAAAGCCGACTTCGTAAATTAAGCAAGGTGACGGTGCGGCGCGGAGCGGGCGCACGGCAACCAACACAGAGAGATATTCGCATCTTTTTCTTGCAGCTACACAATGTCTTATTAATTGTGATTTATGTCCGCGCTCAGTTCGGATTTAAATGATACAAAATATGTTAGAAAGGTCTGCTTCGTATTTTAGAAATAATTTCTTATCTAATAAAATCTTATTTATACACAGTCACCTATAAACCGTATCATCCTCATTGATTTAATCGGCATTCAAATATCAGAATATTCAATTCTCTGATCCCTTTTGAAATTCAAACGCTTATTTTTATAAGATTATACGAGCTTGCGCTTATAGCTCGATTTTCTTGGTATAAAATACGGTACCTTGTCCGTACACCTTAGATGGTACAATTCCAATGGTTATTTTATTGGAATCGACTCGGAAAGGAAAATATTATGATTTAGACACAACACCGGTGTAACGGTGGTCTCAGACTGTTCAGCAAACAATATCTTATTTCATATAAGTAAGTATAGTCTAGATTCAACAATACTCCGAGACAAGCCTAGTACCTAAAATTTTAATTCCGATAATCCTTGGGTAACCCAACCCTTGAGAAGTTCAAAATTTAATAGATACTACCGCGAATCAAATTAAAAAATATGGAAGGCTGCGTTCCGAAATAATGATTTTATCTCTTTTTATAAGTTAGATTTAGCTTTAACAAGTAATTTATTTAATACCTTAAAATCTTACAATTTTATATAATTTGTAACGTTTGTAGTGAGATATGAGTGGCCGCATATTTCTTGTGTGGTGGGACATGATGTTCAGTGCGCCGGCACGTACGTGGCGTTGTTTAGAAACCACTAAACCCGACACAATGGTGAACCACAAACAGGCCTTTGTGCCTTTGTCCGGGGTGCTCGTGCAAATAAAATATTTTGACCGCGCCACCTCACCCGTCCACGTCCTACGCAAACATTCCGGACCGCTTTATTTTCTTATCTATTGTCAAAAATGTTACGTGTATTTTTGTGCAAATAACTTGTCTTATTTATCATAACTTCATATAATGTTTTCCCCGATAAAGCTATATCAGTAAAACTTTCCGCTGCATCTTCCCGCATCTTATGGATATTTTCAATATTGACCAGGATGCTCTCCCGATAACACCAACAATCTTCAGTACATAAATAGACCATGTACTCGCTTTCTAAACATCTTAGAAATGACACCTCACCCTTGACAGCAGTACATGACTACTTCATTTTGTCGGCGTGTGCGCATATACCTCGGAGTCAGTGGTCACCTCTCGTGGCGTGTTTACATAACTCGTTAGACGCCAGCCCGTACCGCCCACGTCCGCACCATCCGAGCCGTTGGATATATCTAAATATTAACAGTAAACACTCGATAATGCTCCATTGTGATGTCACGCAGGTGCACTTTGGCTAAGATAATTGTAATAATGATAGGTACCGCTACCGAAACTGTAACGTCTTACTTGCACCAACTATCTCAAGGCCATTACTTTATTGTAAATACATACTAGACAGTGATAACGCAGAATCGCATTTTTTTTTCTCAAACTGGAACACTTCCATGTAAGTACTTGTACACGGCTGTGGAACTCTGCCACCTATTAGATATAAATATTATATTCAGACCCCCAAGCCGTCAAGAGGACAAAAGTTTATTGTTCTTAGTAATCGTAGTGCAGAATAAGATTATGTTTACTTATATTTTCTTCTTTTTATAATATTTAGAAACCTACACAGACAACTGCACGGCTTAACACATTAACTGCGACAAGTGACAAGAAAACGCATGTACACCTCATCATCACTTCAGTCTCAATAAATTGTCCCATCAATCATGAAGAATCGCACTAGCGATACTCGGGTATGTCAAATGAATGCGACTTTTTTGTCCCCGATTGTCGGCGAGGGTCCGTGACGAAACGACACGTAATGCAATTTTGATTAACTTGACAACAAAACCTCTCGCAATTACATCCATCGACAATGATGGAGACATTACTTATCGTTGATATTATAAAGGCCCATTACGATAATAACTGTGTCGTCAAGTAGACTCTGGTAAACGATTATGCTGCTGTTATTAAGTCCCTCATTTCGCTCAAAATTATTTTCCTCTCATCAGTCAATCACATTGCAGTGCTCAATTGGCCTCTCCCAAATTGTGAGATGAATATGCCAGGTTTATTCACAAAGTTGGAAAAGCCAATAGCCAAGTCATATTTTTAAAACCAGTAGTGGGTATCCGTTAATTGGATTCAGAATTGAAATTATTGTCATCTCTTATAATGATGTTTTGGTAACACGCAAAACTCTCGTAACATGGTATAACGTCAACTTTCACTTGAACAATGGCCGCCGCTCACGATAATCACGACCCCGAGTCACGCAGCGCAGGACGCAGCGTCGACACTCTTTGTACACCACCTTCTGATTGATGACTTGACGAAAGGTCACTCTCTTACACGTCGATCTCTGTATTTAACCCACATTCACATACTGAGTTGAGTTTCGTGAGCTCATAAAAAAGCGTTTACAACACGATTGATATAAATCTTTTAGTTCTATATTTAAGTATCAATTCAAGTACCAATTTGCTAGAAGATCTTTGGATATGGAAGCGTCAAAAATTCTTACCCCATCGCATTCACGTAATACCTGTGACTTCTGGATGAGCCTAAGCATTACTACTACTAGGCGGTATATACTTTCATGAAGTACAGAAGGCTTCTGTTTAAGGTCACGTTAATCTACTTTCACCACTACAACTACACATTTATTAACTAATTACATTTGGAGATAACTAATTTCAGAATTCCCCTCCCTCTAAGAAATTTCACGAATATTTTTACTTTTACAATATTAAGCAGCACGGCGGTTACGAGTCTAAAAGTGGTGCAGCAATTACCACCACAAATAAAAATAAAAAATGCTTTTTACATAATGAATACATGATATGTAAAGGTAAGGCGCGAACGTTAGGGGTAGATACACACAAGGCGTGAACGCTAACGCGCGACCCAAACAAGGAGGTGTGAAAAGCCCCGGAGATCGTGGCGTTCTTATTGTGGTAGCTGCTAAGCCGCTTACCGGACCAGTCCCATAAATCCAAGCGCTGTCCCTTCCTTACAATCTTACTGGTAGGTACTCGTGTATTCGCCTCTGTCGAGCTTGATTTGATACGCACCTACGCCAATGACGTTGCATTCATTTAATAATATCTGAATAAGCCCATTTCAATGCAAATATTTATGTTAATACTAACACTATATGCGAAATGAACTGCTTTTACTGTCTAAGTATATTTATATTTTAGCTATATTTTTCAAGTTTATGAATACTTCACAACCAGATAAAAAAATTACGTGTCAAAATCCGTCGCATCGCGCCGCGCCGTCCCGTTCATAGTATCGTATGTCGTTTTGCGTGTTCATATATTATGTTACACCTATTTTTCAAGCGTGGCATAAGCGCATTCGGGCGGAATTAAGTGAGTTAACACGAAATCATAAAAGGAAGTGAAGGCATCTCATGGTTACAAGGAGGCTAATAAAACTTATCCAATAGCCCATACAATTCTTAAATATAAGAGAACAAGAAATTCTTTTCATGACACCGGAAACCTAGTACACGATTGTCACCAATACAAAGTTAATACACCTTATTAAGCGGACTGAAGCCAATTTAGTCCATTATCGGACGAAATCTTTTAACCGACGTCGGCATAAGCTCTGTGCCGGCCATTGTTGTGTCGCCTCGGCTATGGGCCTCAAGTCGTTGTGTAAACAAAACGAGTTATTATATGGGAGTTGAGCCTCACTTTATGGCATTCCAGTCTCAATTTAAAACGTAGCTTCGTACGCCAAGTCGTAACTCCTCAATGCTCTTCGGTAAGTCCTCAAAACCATAATAAAACGACAGTAGTGATAGTAAAGTGTCTGGACTAGGGCTTTCAATACCGGTATTCCGGGATCCCGTAATACCGTAATCACGGATATAGATTGGTCTTTTTTAAATCACGGTATTGACGAGCCAATACCGTGATTACGGTATCACAAACATTAATATTATTGCGGTTCGTTGCAATAGTCTCAAAACTCCGATTTCTCATTAGACGAATTTGATTTGATAACTCTAAAAAATATTTACAACAGTCTTTCTGTGGTTAAAGAAACAGTACTGGAACTATGCAAACGTGATGCAAACTTATTGAAAGCTGATGTTGCGTTAAAATTTATGTTAAAAAAATTAGATGGTCAGGCTAATGATTTAAGCAAAAATCTAGCAAAATCACTTCGAAGACGCATAAAGGAGCGACGAATTTTAATATCTGGAGTGTTACAGTATTTGCACGACCCTAAAACTTTCTTCAGTAATGATGACGATGATGACACCTTCAGAAAACCTACAACTGATGAAATAATAGATATTATAGTCAATCTACTTACACGTTTAAAATATAATAATAATGACACACGAAACTCTCAAAGAGACAGCGAGAATATGACTGATATGCAGATAGAAGAACCTTCTACTTCACTCATTCATCATCATTGAATACAAGCTGTGAAAATGAAGACACGACCATACAAAAACAATTAGAAAGGGAGATATCTAAATTGCCTAAAAGTAAGAGTGGTAGATTTTATGATTGTTTTTTTCTTATCTTTTATTATAAGAATGTGAGTAAAATGAACACCAAATGATTGCTTGATTACATTTCTAGAAATAATACCTATGTTGATTTTAGTATGATGACATTTAGGTAATATTAAGTGTAGATCTCTTTAACATTGTACTTTGCAAAGTCTGTGTGAAATGCCTACGTGCAAAATGACTAGATTTAATAGTCAATCAATACCAAATTATTACTAATTATAGTTTTGTATTATTATTTCGAGGAAGTAACCATAATAAAGACTGATTCGAAAATAAAAACACGTATTTTAATAGTTTTATTAATGTCCTAATTGAACTTGGGTTCAATACCGTGATCACGTGATCACGGTATTGATCACACTTATACCGGTATTGATACCGGTATTGAAAAAATCCGGTATTTGAAAGCCCTAGTCTGGACACATTTTGAATACCTGGGCGAACTATATAAAAGGCAAACCTTTTCACTATACAAAATACTTATACAGTAAAAACAGAACAGACACAATCGCATGTTACGAGGAGGCATTTTGAAAAGAGACCGCGGCGTTTGCGTGTTTTTGTGACACCAAATTTTCATTGTCTTTCGGCAACTTATCTCATTTAATTATAAACTCGGAACGGACGATAGATAGGGAGCGATCCACCGAAGAAAATGGTTGCATGGTTTTTTTAGCAGTCGAGATTGCGAAGAGCTATAAATGGCGCAGCAGGGCCTGCGGCAGTTGCCATTTGCAATCGGTTATGGAACGACCGCGAACCTCTTTTTACATTATAATCGGTTGGTCGCCGCTCACTTGTTTTTTTGCTCAGAACCGATGATGGACCTAAATGGCTTTGGATGCAAAAATGAAGCAAACATGATATTCTTCGATGCCAAAATGTACCAGTAGATATGTAAGCATTTTTTCAAAGAAATTTGGCATAGCGAATCAGTGGTGTTAGCTTCCTTCCTGTGGGTGGTATATCTTATCTTGTACGTGCACAACACCGAACACATATACTACAGATTGACAGATGACTTTCGAGTCTCGTCCGGAGCTTGGTAAGCTTGGCTGAACCCATCATCTCGTATGATCAGTGATCCAGCCTCAAATTACATCAAAACCGGCTCGTGCCGTCCTTAACGATGTAAGTATTAACATTAATTATTTAGCATACTTTAAATTTGATGAAGTATCAAATTCTTACATGCGTAGTTGGTAAGTGGTAACATAATCATAATAATAAAAGCTGATAAAAAGTTAAGGTGAACGAATATAATTTATTCTTAGGGTGATTTTAATGTGACATATATCATAGGAATATCTTTCGGAAATACATTCAAATGAAATATTCTAATTTGACGGTGGCCGTCGAAATTGTACCGCATTAATATGCAGCTCGTGCGGCAAGGGCCCTACGTCCGCGCACCGTCACTAATAATGGCCCAGACGCATTATTATATATAGTCTAATGCATTATTCAAAAGGTCCTGTTGATCCCGAATTCCTATATTTTGAGAAAAACTAACGTGTTTTTGCATTTCTAGTCTACAAAGCTACTATGTAGTGTAAAAATTGTATCCTATTATTTCACATAAATCTTTATAGAGATACGCGGCACGTAGGTGGTAGATAGGCCTTAGTCCACCACGCTGGCCCGGTGCGGGTTGGCGGACTAAGTGGCTATTAGTTAGGATATATTACTCATAAAAATATATATTGATCAAAAGCCACCACGATATCTCTGTACGTTACGTTACAGTTATCACCTATATATCTATCGTAGAAACAGACGAACTCCGGGAACGAATTGAAAAAATAAACAGTAGCGACACAAAGAGGGGCTTCATCTGACCCGCCGACACAATGCCGACCTACTATTCGCCGTTAATTAGTTCTGTTCCATTCAAAGAACGCCGAGTTCGTTGTAAACGAAACAATTAGCTTTATACTGGGGAATTACCATCTTATTAGACACGCCAAACGATCCTATTCGATAAAGACGCTTCTCGAAAGAGAAGAATGAGAATACCAACTACTCGCCCGAATAAAGTAGAAGTATTTGGAAGTAACTAAGACCTATCGAACTAGGTCACAATCATTACAATAATCAACGCTAAAAAACTTGTGAATGCTAGTTTATTCAATTCTCAGAATTTTCTCGACCTTTACAACACAGATATATGGACACATGGCACAAGCATTGGATTACCCAGCACCCTATAGCGACTTACTAACGTGCACCCATTATATCTGTGATTGGAGCTTTAAAGTGTCATAAAAATTCTCTGTATCTCGAGTTACATGCATTTATGAGACTAAAGATGATAGGAGCAATCAGAATTGTTCAAGTATCTTGGGAACGAATTAGAATTGAAGTAACCTTAGTAGCTGGTCCCGATTTTGGAGACATATCAAACGTTTTGCTTCAGGGAACATCCATAGTGTTCATACTGTAGGTATACGAATAATTTGGTGTTCTAAATAAGAGTAGCTACTCTCGGCTAGTTTTACAATCATTTGACTAGACGCAGTATCAACGAGCTCAATAGATGCCTAAGGCGAGCGTCTCGAACGGAACACGTGTCGTTGATTGCCCTCAATTGGCGAGCGAATAAAAACAATCGTCGCTTAAAAATAACCGTGATTTCATCCAGCAACATGTGATGCTTGTTTTCTTTCAGCGTAACGAACATATTCCCACAAATTCCCATGGCTGGCCCATGTGAAATGTCCTGGCTGAGCCGTCCCAGCCTGGAATCGCAATTGTGAATCACTAATGATAATGAACCTCTGTGGGATATGGAACGGGAACTTCTTCCAGGAACAGGCGGAATCGTAAAACAGCGTAACGCGTTCGCAGTCTCACCATATGGAGAGCGTGAGAGCCCGCGGCTCCGCATTCAACCATACACCATCTGACGTTTTTATCGTGGTTGACCATTACACAAATATTGAGATAGTGACATCCGCATTTGGCCGTTTGCTACGTTCAATATATAGGTCAAATTCAGGAAGTAAAACCGCAAACAACATTTTCCTGTAAATACCAATTGTTTTATATTTGTATTTTATACTAATACGCAATATAGTTTTATTATGTATGTTTACAATTCTTTATCATAAACATAAACATCTTTATCTGCATGAAAAAGTTTGTAGCGCACACTACCTAATTTTATAATAAGCTAATACTCGAAGAATACTCGTAATTTTATACCAAACTCATAAAAAGACCCCTAACTCTTATTAACTCCAAAAAACCTTGAATAGCTTATTATTATTGAAAATAGTTTTTTTAATGTTTAGTGTTTTCTTGTCTTTAAGTAAACGTTCTCACATACCAACGCACATTTGCTAGCTAGATCTTAACATTTCAGATGTGTCTAAGAATAGTTTAATTCAACACTTAATTATGTTTAATCTGTTTTCATAACTACGTAATTGTATAAGAGCGCTATGTAATAGCTACTTAATCTTATGTTTAATGACGCATTAAAGTTATTTTGAAAGTAAACGGTTCTCTGGTGGTGACTTTGTGAGGACATTAACAAATAATAGGAAGTTTAAAGTAATTTGTATGCCATTTTTTTGTGCAGGGGCCTTAACTATTTAGTGGTAGTGATCATTGTTGGAAGTCAAGACAGATATTGTGTCGAAAGGCGCCAGTAGGACAAAAAATATCTTACGGACATTTACGCCTCATCAATTTCACAATGTTGTATTTTTCTTTGCTAGATAAAAGTATTTAATAAACATCTTTAAAATATGTTGCTTACCCCTGGAGTTTGATATGTGAAGTACATATAGATACCCGTTAGCATAAGTTTTGAATTTATCTTAAGCCATGACTTTGACAAATGGTGTAACTTTTATTAGTTTGTACATTTTGCGTGTGTTAGTTTTGTTTTTCGTGACGTTCAGTTGTCACAGTCATTACGTACATCCGTTGTTAAGATGCACTTACTTGCGTGGGGCAATTTAATTAGCCAATTATATTCACTGCACATTTTGACGTCAGACGGGGGTCAATTCATTAGCATCGAATTTGTTTTGATAACGCTTCAAAGGTCCAGATTATTTAATGCGTCTTCAAATGAAAATCGAAGTTATAATATTAACTTGATAATTTCGACGAGTCTATGCCTCAGAGAAAATAAATTATATTCAAACCAAAGTCACTCACTCACAAAGAAATTCAATATTTTATTATTCCTTTATTTGTCCAACTTGTATTTTCATGGAAATACATGATACTTCATACAAATTAATACGAAGGGTTCCTACGACAATCGGCGTTGAGCATTTACCAATCAGCCGGATTGGAGCATATCGTGCGAACGCGTTATAATAGGAGGATATTATAATAAACAGATCCCGGGCCCCTCCGTTCAATCCTCCCTTCCTAATAAATATTAATGCATGAACTTGAATGCTCCTCAATGTTCAGTGATGCTGGTACATTGACACTCAATTTGCTGTTTGCAGCCTCTGCATTGATATCTTCTTCGCGGGTAATCTTTGTGCTGCATACTTTCTCGCACTTAGATATAATCGCCTCGCGTCTTTATAAAACATTAAAGCTGTGCCGTTGAAGTTTACTTTTAATAGTAATGTAAATGTTTATAATGATTTGTTATTTCTATAACGTTGTATATTCATTCATCTGGGAAAGAGTATCTTCAGCTTGTTTGTTTATGAAAAATAAACACTTTTAGCTTCAGATGGGAATTTTACACTTTAACTAGGTAAAGAGCTTACAGTTGCACCATTAGGGCGAAGTTTTCTCATAACAACGAACTTTGATAACATATTTATGGTTTCGCCAGGTACTCTAAAATATTGCATGAAAATATAATTATCCGAATACTTTTGGGGTACCGTGTAATAATAATAATAATAGATTTAATGCTAAATAAATTAATGTACTTAATAAGCGAAATAATTCAAAGCCATAACAATGCTAAAACTAAGTGCTCGAGAAGTGTGTAGATGCAATAAATAATTGTAAAAGTAAAATATAAAAAATTGCAAAACATTGCAGTAATTACCCCACTATTGGATATCGTATCTATACTCTCCAAGTATATAGAAAGAAGAAAGAATATCAATAATAGTTAAATACAATGTTAAGGCGAGGGCGAGCCACCCTTTTAGCCGGAAGGGTCATGTACTTTGTAGGGTTGACGAGAACAGTTTCCACTCCGGTTTCCCACGCCGCCCCTACAGGGAAACCCCACTTGTTGATTTTTGTTCCGTAATCGAGCCCCATTTGACATCATTTCCGGGGCCCATTAACAATAACAATTATTTTGTGTTAATGTCGGTACGTGTTGACATCGGAACATCGATTAAGAGAGGAACTTAGTGGGGAGAGAGTTAATGAGCTCGTGTTACTTGCTCGATTCATGAGTCGATTGGTCCGTGATCAATCATAGTTGGAAAATGTATTAGCTTTATCTCCTTTTAACATGGTGAGTGTATGGAGTGTAATTATATGGTAATCTCTATGTTCGCAGATATAATGCCCTTACAAAGCAAATTGATTGGAACATTAATCCGACCAACTGCAAATTACGTTCTTGGCGGAAAGTTTTTGTTTGAGAGTTTAAGGTAGTCTCATGAACTGATATAACCAATTTTGAAAATTCTTCCACTATATAATAGCTGTCATAGTCTCCGATGTAACATAAACTAAATTTTGAGTCGAAAATAAGACCCCAGGTTGTGCAATGGGCTATTTAAGAAAAAAAACTGTAAATCCGTTCATCACGAAATCGTGGTTGAAAGCTGATAATTAAATGCAAGGATCGCAGTTGGGCAGATTTAATGGTACTTATGAGACTGTCTGACTGACTGACTGACTGACTATACTCGTTTTGTTTAGGTATTTAAATAAAGGTAAACAATCTTGATGTGTCTTTTTAATATTTTTTGTTTAAAAACTCAGTTTAAAAATAAAACGCGACTAAAAACCAATGTAAAACAAGAATAACGATTACCAAATCAATTGAACCACTAGTTTAAGCAGTAGTTTATTTGTTTAATATGTGTTTGTGTAAAAAGTCACGTCAAGATTGTTTACCTTTATTTAAGTACCTAAACAAACCGAGTATAGGTATCGCTAATACTCGCGATGCATATTTTCTAAAGCAAAACCCTAAAGCAAATTCCAGCCCCGATGATAAAATATTGTTATTACAGTTATCATCATAAGATCCAGCAAGATATAGCCGAATTAAAAGACGCCCTCAGCTTACCTTAAGGCATCTCCAATAATGTGGGTATTTATGATAAAAATGTCGTGGTATTCGTTGAATGAATCATTTGAATAACATCAAAAGGTTGTTAATAACATAGGAACGCAATCGTAAATGTTATGGAAATAACTTCGGGCTTATTCGCAAATTGCTCCAAGTCCTCGAGCAAGATATTTCGCCCCGGGACAGGATTGTTATTATTCAAATTGAGATGAATTCCGCGCCAGTTCTCCATACTTATTAGATTCTTATATTCGTGTTTACCTGGACTTTTTGTGTTAGTGTTCATGTGAAATGTACGTAGTAAAATACTTACCTATATTAGATTATATTATTTAGGTGAGTAGCTTTTCATAGCAATTAATAAATTCTCCATTCACGACAGTGAGTCTATACTTATATAGTTTATTTGTAATACACAAAGTATACACATACAACATGAGCATACCTACCTATTTATCTGTATGAGAATCTAACAATATCGATTTATATTGAAGTAATATTTAAAAGTTTCACTGGAGCAAAAACATCATTGCTGTAGCAATTATACATGTAGGTACCTATAATTTACATAATAGCAATATGTACTAAACGATCATAACATAATCAACTTGCCAAATAAATAAGAAAAACGACAATTACCTTAATGATTTTAAAAACAAAATACCTACAAGCAAAATTAACGAAAAATAACAATATGCAATTATGTCTAATAACTAGATTGATTTTATATTCAAATTGGTGAGTAAAAAGTATGCCAAACAATAGAGCTTTCGACATCAACATACCTGCCAGTCCAGTCGCACTGATCGCCCATCGAGTCCGCCTCCACTCTGCATAAAACTCCCAAAAATACAGTCCAAAATAGTCTCCTCATCTCCATTGTAACGGAAAATATATTAAAATAATATCAAGAAGTATCACTGCTCCAATCACATCACTATAAAACAATCCTTTTATATCAATTCCATAGTATTCAGTTCTTTTACAAAAGTAAACAAACTTGCGCGCGATCGCAACAAACGTCAACACTTCTCCAACTCAGAAACTCAACTAAAGTACTTAAAGTAGTGACAGAGAAGGAATCTTTTTGTTCGCTAATTTAGTCCCACGAGTAAAAGAGATGGATACAATAACACTTTAATAGACAGAGATGCAAGTGTATTTCTTTCTTTGTCTTATCGGGCGGCAAATATTATTTGAAAATGAACTCTAAAGTGTTGTATATAAAACAGAATTCAATGACAAATTTTCCAAAAAAGCTTTACAGAGCTTTTGGAATTGGCGGGAAGAAAGGTTTACCGTATTATCTACGTCTTATGAGGTTAACTTTGTAGTTTGTATGTAGGCGGTTTGTTTACGAATAAAAGTTACTTAAACGCATTGTTTGCAAATTTAGATCTATTATGTTACAAATAGGCATGTTACATTTTCAATAGTTAAACTTAAAATGTAGGTATCGCGAATGCGATCAATCAATATAATATAAATTAAATTAGCAATAGGTTGCAAATTTTTGAAGTAGAAGTGTTTCCAAAAATTCGAGAAAATTTGCGAGTTTTTATACATAAAGTTGCTAATGTGCAAGTAAGTACCTATCCTTATGATCAAGTAATACTAATAAGTAAACATAGTTTGGTTCTTACATCCACAAGTGTATATAGTCACATAGGTACCTATATACCTGTCCTTGCACATTAGCAACTTTATGTACAAAAACTCGCATTATTTCTCGCATTTCTTAAACCAAACTAAATTTGCTACCTATTGCCCATAAAGTAAATAGTAACTTATGTATAATATGAAATTAGGAAAATAAATTGCAATATAATCGTAATTTGTTTATTTACAAATCATGTAAATCATAAACATAACAAAACTAAAATATTCATTCATTTTCACAGGTAGTACAAAACAGAATTAGAGATAATTTAATAACCTTTAAGTTAAAACACAAAAAATAATATTTTGAAAGGAATAATTACCTGCCCTTTTTTCCATGAGTTGGCACGTTCAGTTTTTTTAAACAGCGCTTTTGGTTTAAATTCTGCACATCGAGATACTAGCAATTAATAGCTAAATAATAGTAGTTTTTTCTACTAATTCTAATGGCCTACTCTATATTTTAGCTGCGTTTCTTATTTTTTCGGTGAACATAAATAAAATAAAGTTATTATGCTGATCGTTATCGGTACCCAGAATAACGCTTTTTGCGGGTGTTTGGCGGAAGATAAGCGTGGTATATGATTTTGTGAGATTTATCTTGGGGTTCGGTCACGGTGTCTTTTATAGTTTGACATATTTGGTTCATGTCATATCGTTCGTGCTTGAGGGCGCGCGTGCGTTGTTTGCAGACAGATAAACTAAATCAATAGGCGGTGTTTGTTCGGCCGCTAGATAGCCGCATTGTCGCCATTCACTTGTGCTTGTTTAGGCCGATGAATCGACCCCTTATCTGACTTCGATGCTAAAATAAACTAAGCGGAAAGGAAACAGTAAATTACAATTTTCCAGTTTTAACAAGTTTAGTAACAATAGGCCTCGTATTCTGCAAAAGAATTAGGCAACTGACGTTGAATAATTTCAAATTCTAAAAGCAAGAATATTCAAAAGCTTGTATGTGTATTTTCTCCTAGACTCATATGGGGACCTCTTATAATATTCAATTCTTATCATATCACAGAGGAACGTATTAACACATATTTATTGTTATTTTGTTAAAAGTATCTACAATGAATCTGCAGTAGTGACTTGTGTGCTACAATAGATCAATTCATAACATTATTGCCAGTTGCTACATTTTTATGAATCGGGACGTCTGATTCATTCATTGTTTAAAGATGCTTAATAGACAAAGCGCTATTGTAGGTCTATAGACTAGCATTGTTCCACAAGTCACTGTTATAAACATTTTAAACTGAAACAATGATATAGCTCATCTAGCCGTTATAAAAAGGAAATGCATCCTAATTGGGTCTAGTCTAGCTTTTAGGTGTAGTCACTATGATCGAGTGGACGTTCCTGATGTTTGGCTTGAGTGTCGTTTCGTCTTATGAAAAGTCGACAGTGACTAATTGCCTGTGGCACAATAATACATGTGAGTACAACTGCCCCAGTATTAAGAAACTTAACATTAACAATCTAAACAGAACAGTACTCACTTTAATCACCTTATTTGTCCTTGTCTATTAGATAAATGCTTCAACGAACGATTAGCGTTAGACGACCATTAGTATACTCTCCCGTTGGTACATTCTTTAGATCGTGGCAGGCCGTTTCTTTCTTGGTCTTGACGTCATCAGGAAAAACTGTAAAGACCAATAAATAGGTTCCTATACTGGCATACGAATTTTAACTAATAAACACGTACCATACAATTTAAGAATAATACAAACATAAGAAAATCTCTGGTGTAATCCATTTACTGATATTTTAACGTCATTACAAAAATTATCATTCCAGGTGTGGATGATTGTCCGGAATGGATGGTAGAAAAGAGGAGCAACTGCTCGCTAACATTTTGGACAGCTCAAAGAACTTGCGACCATCCGGAACAGATGCTAGTTGGAACAGTCTGCGGATTTTCCAGATGCGACTGCCCTGAGCCAATGGTGCTGGATACTGAAACTGGTTTCTGCTATGATGTAGACAACTGCCCGACAAAACATGCTATATAATATAAATGGAGAAATGTGTGCGAAAATTATGCAAGAGGATTTTTTTAATTCAAAAGCCATTTTATTTTAAGTTAGATTAAGGTAGTACCGCTTGCTTAGCACCCCAAATTCAATTTCCATTATTTGATATTTCGCAAATAGCAGATCAATAATACTTTGTAGGTTTACGACATTAGTAAACGCGACAATAACTATACTATATTTATTTACAAGTATGTATTTAAAAATCTACATAAAAATCGTCATCACAGCTATAAAGGTCCAAATTCTGTGTAACTTTCTAAATATTCAATTTGGAGTTAAATAGCCACGATGACGATTTATACGTTATCATTCGAGCACGAAGTTATTGATAATGTATAGTTATTATCCCGGTTCACTATTACCATGAACCTACATTGTGTTATTGATCTAGAGTTTGTGAAAAACCATAAACACTTTGAATTAGGCGGGCTAAGCTAGCGCTAACCTTGAGTAATAGTACCTAGTAGTAGTTTAATTGGGATAATGTCATCAGAATCTCATCTCACAAAGCCTCAGAGATTGTAGAGCATCAATATCTTTTGGTCTTTGCTAAGAAATAATAGATAAGCGATTATTATAAAAAACTTCATGGCAATGTTGAAATAGATTTCTTTTTATCCAATCGTTTGAGACTTTAATTACTTTTAATAGGTTTAATAAAGAAAAATAAACATAAAAAAATCGTATTTATTTCAAAATTCTTATGAACCTATGAACTTAGGTAAAAATGTTTTTTAATCACATATTAAGTTTTAGTCAATCAGTATGATTACTGAACGTAAAATTAAACGTCAGCAAAAATTACATATCAGCAGCTGTCATTAATGTCACTATCATAAAAATACGAAATTGTCATTGACAGTAGGTCGCCCTCGTCGACTGTAAAATTAGTAAAAATCGAATTCCAATGGCACGATTAGCCATTTAATTTATTTAAGAAAGTAAAATTTAAGTCAAAATGCTGCGTTTCTGTGCTCAAAGTACTCTTACCCAGAGTAAAGTGTTATACCAACCACTCGTACACAAACAGATAACCTCTAAATTAAAATCAATCAGCAGTTGCATTATAAACAGGAATTATGCAATTAAATTAAAAAGTGAGGAAAACAAGTTGGATCGCATTTACTACGGTCCTCTGACGCCACAGATAAAGAGTGTGAAAGTGTTCTCGCTAAGTTCGAGTGTAGCAGGGTTGCTAGCACAACCTATAATCATTAGAGAAGCGGCGACAATAGGCAGCACTTCACTACTCGTAGCAATTTGTTCAGTGGTTGGTTTCTTCACATTCATAACGCCCATATTACTCCATGTAATAACTAAGAAATATGTGACAGAAATACACTATGATCCAGCTACATCTACATACAGAGCCACAACTATCAATTTCTTTTTAGCAAGAAAGCAGGTATGTAGTCATAAAAATGGACGTACCTACTTATTAAAAAAATAACATTAAATTGCATTGATTATTTGTCCTATTCATAAATGTCATAAGATATGTATAAATAAATAGGGTAATTATTTTCATGTTGCCTGTTGGTAAACTCAAAAATTATGAATTAAACCAAATATCTTTTCAGCTTGACTTCAAAGTGGATGATGTAAAAGTCCCTGATATTCCTGGAATGTTCACCACATTAAATGCCAAAGGCAAACCACTATTCATAGAAGCGAGACACTTCTCAGACCCACTGCATTATGCCAAAATTATGGGCTATGATAAACCTATGGACTTCAAAATGGAGGAACATGACAGTGCCAGTAAATAATTTTAAGATTTTATATTTGTTATAGTGGCTGTAAAATAAATAGACATCAATGTTATTTGTTTGTCTATGTATTCTGTTTTGCACTTATTATCATACTATGATACTAAGTGCAAAACCAGAACCAAAACTATATAGAAAAGTAGTTCTTAGATGTAGTAGTTGTTGATGATGTGTCTTGTTCAATATACAATTCATAGTCAGTTTTAAACAAGTCATTGGATCATAGCATATCATTATAAACACTTTCATCAAAGAGATACAATTGATAGTCACTAAGCATTAATATGCTTGGTTATACACTTGGTTATAATAAATTTCATAGTATAGGATTAGACCTAGTATCAAGTGTTAATAGTATCGGTCTAATGACGACACTGTTGGCGCAGTGGTTAAGCGATTAGTTTTCTGCGCAGTGGTTAAGCGATTAGCTTTCTGCGCTATGTGTCGCAGGTTCGATCCCCGCACGGAACAAATATTTGTATGATCTACAGATAGTTGTTTCGGGTCTGGTTGTGTGTGTATGTGACATGTATGTTTGTAAACTGTACCCACGACACAGGAGAAATCCTAGTGTGGGGCAAGGTTTTTTTTAAAAAAAAACCTTTACTATGAAATTTATTATAACCAAGTGTATCACTACCCTAGATTAAGAATTCTAATGGCTAGGCTTTGATCTCTGTAATTAGCCCTTCAGACTTCTGGATGAATGTGTGTGGGTTTCCAATTAATCCAACCAATATAAAAATTGAGAAGCAGATGATGATTGCAGTGTTTAAAATAAAAGTTTAAATAATTGTATTAAAGTATTTATTTTAAAATAATAGTATTCCACACAATAGTATTCCATAAATTGCCTACATGTTAACTGTTATTTTAGAATAGGAAAATAAGACTAGATAACATTAGCTGAAATATTGTTGATTTTTTACAGGAATGTTAATTAAAAGCAAGAAATTATACAAAATAACTGTAACAAAAGTACATGATAATATTTATAATCTAAATCAAAATGGAATAAAAGTATAAGGAATGATTTTATTTAGGCATATAATAATTATTTTTTAAGTTCCATGATTTCATTTTTTATTCTCGAGTTTTGTGACTAGAAGTCCTTACATAATATTTTAAACTTTCTTCTACACATATATTAATTTCTATACAAAAATATTTTTATACACATTTTTACACTCAACACGAGTAGAGCACCACACTTCGCCGTCCATACATCAATATATCTATTCTAAACACATGGTTACGGAAGATTTAAAAGTATACATTGACCTCTTGCAGTTTATTCAATAAAATCAATATTCAATTTTATTATCTGTGTGCTGTTCACCACAAAGGTATAACAGCATACATTACTCACTTTAAAGCTTTTTTTTACGATCTATTATTGAAATACCATGATTATGAAAGGTCTGACAAAATGTGTAAGGATTGCCATAATAATTCTATCTTAAGTTTTTTCTCACTTACACAGCCAAAATATGAATATATCTGATATATTTCACTGAAATAGCTGTTCTATAAAAGTGACACCTATAAAAGCAAATTTACATTTGAATATCAATAAAATCCTAAAAATCCTGAGTTTTATATTAGACACCTAAGCGAAGAATAATACTTCCATATTAATATAATGAATTTATGATTGGATTTCAGTCGTTTGATAACTGGAATGAAACATGTCATAATTTTTTTATTTCAATGAGAAATATGATTTATAAACTATATAAATCTATATAAAGTGCTGATATTTTCTTATCGGAATAAGAAAATGTCAGTATTATCCAACTAATTTTAAATTAGATTATAACATAAGAACTACGTATTTAATATACGAAATTCGAATAAAATCGTCCCCGTGCCTCTAAACTTTGCTATTAAAAAAGGCAACAAAATCATAATGAAGGCGCAATGAAAATAATCTCTGACAATTAACATCGAACGATTTCTAGAGGCTTTAGAGTTAAAATGTTATAAAAAAAAAAAAAAAACTTTCCTTATTGTTAGATTAGCATTATTCTTATTTTCACAAGTTTACTAAAGGCTGCCTAGGGCTGCCACTCAAAATATTTAATCATACCGATTATTTTAATGGTTTTTAACCCAGTGAACTGTATCATCACCTGCATTCCCTTTTCTCGTATTATTTGACTACCTACTCTATACAAGGAAAATGCATTCAGTAGGGTAATATAAAAGAAATTATTATTATCAACAAAGAATATTAATTATTTTCTAGAAACTTTTGATGGTAACATACCGATTATCCTTCTATTCAGGATCAAAATGCAGTTTGCCTTAGTGCGTGCTTCGCAGTTCTTATTGCATCTACAATAAGTACGATTTCGCATGCCCAATAAAGGTAACGCAAAAACCATCGACGATTTAGGACTTGTATAGAGTAAGCATCATACCATTTCTAAAACCATTTAAAACTCGGCCAGTATTATCAAGTAGTTCAATCGTAGTGCAGCGCATTATCGGCGAGCGCATGCGTAGGTGAAATCTTGTCATCCGCGTCGATCGCAAGATCGCGCGCGCGTGCACGGGCTGCCCACTCCACTCGGCAGAAGCAAGCTGTTCCCAGTGACGCCAGTACACCCAGAACTATCAGTTGTACTGAGAGAAGAGCTTTCGATGAGTAGAAGAAGCACGCAGCTGCTGCTAGGGACTGTAAATAAAATATTGGAATGGTTAACAAGGAGATTCAGATTATAATCAGCATCAGAATATTGTGTTGAGTGTGTAGTCTTTGATAGATATAATCAAAAATCCAATAGGAAGGAAGCTAGCATGTATACTATACTGTGAGTTGCGATTATTGGCAAATTGTGCACTCCTCACCGAGGGGGGATCCAAAAATTATCAGTGGTCGATAAATTTAATAAAATAAATACTTATTTTAATTCGATTTATTATTGTAATCGAATGTCTGTCCTGACTACACTTTAACTATGTGACCCCCCTGACTTGAAAGCTGGATCCGCCCTTGCTCCTCACTTCAAGCTGTTAGCTGGAACATCTTGCATGACATCCCTGATATTTTGGGAATTCCATGTTTCCCAACTATACATAGTTGTTAGTTACCATTAAAATATATTCCTATTACAAACATACAGTAATTAAACTAAAATTATAAACGTTATTTTCATTTGTAATCGAGCTAGCATGACATTATATTTCATCGTTAATTGGTCACACATTGTTTAATTAAATCCAATTTCATTACGTATAGTCATTCATTCATTAATTATCAAAAAAACGAATCAATTTTCTTGATAAGGTCTCACACTTCATGCGATGCGATTAATAATAGCTTTGTTACATCTAATCCTACATATGATTAATACCTGTGTCGCGTATTTAATCCTCATCTATTTCCCACTTCCCTACTCAGAAGGTTACACGTTGACAATAAAGCAGATCTTTTTCCTCTAAAATTTATACAAATTTTGCATAGTCAACCGTTTATCCTCATACCCCCGGAATCATAAGTCATCTTTAAGTTGAAGGCGTTATTATAATGATACCGTCGTTCAATTTTATAAAGACTTGCATGTAACCTTACCTGAGTAAACTTGAACAGAGCGAAAGCTGAAGTGCTATTATCTGAGTAGTTGCCTCCCAGTATAGAGTATATCTGAGTATTGAAGCAGGCGTCACCGAATCCTAGCAGGAAGCTGCACAGCATTGCCAGCTGGGGTGATGGCGTGATGTAGGAGACTTCGTTGGTGTCCCCGAACGGAGCTACAGTTGGCAAGTTGATGAAGATTAGGAAGAAACTGCCCAAGTGGATAAAGTAGCCCATGATCACGATAGGGTCGCGTCCCCAGCGAGTTGTTTTTGTTCCCAGGATACCGAACAAGGCTCCTCCTATAAAATTTATATAATTGGCTGTCATGAGTAATTAAATAAGTGTCCACTGTTAGCGTCAGTCAGTAGTCAGCGTCAGATATGCTGGACAGCTAAGGTGTTCAAATAAAACTGGTCATTACAGGAACTCATTATCATCGGCTCATCAAAATGATTCAAATTATCCATTAAAATGGTCATATGACGTTATGTATGCATGCGTGTAGGTATATACAGTGTGTATGGTGCTATTACGGTAACTGTTCAGAAAAATTAAATTGTATGGTCGGTCGTTGTCGAGGAACATTGAAATTTTTTCATCAAGTATTTATGTTTACTCAAAATTGCTTTTACTATAGTGTACTTTTGTTAAACTGACCGTTGAATATGATGAAAGATTTTCAGCTTTATTTTCGTCTTGGACTAAACGGAAAATATTGAGCTGAAAACTTGCAACTATTGGTATTGGTCACGCAATGCTGAAATTACTCTGACAAAATAACATTCTATTCAGTACATTGTTTAGGTTTCTAGTATTGATAAAAACTGGACAATTAATTATACACTTAAGTGCAGTCTACTAAATAATCTATGTCTGCAAACATACTAAATCTGATCACATCCGACATAAAGTATAATTTAATTTGCGTATTGGTGTCAAGTAAATATTTATCTACGTCGTTACTCCATACCTAAATACATGACTTAAAAGTTAATGAATACCTATAGTTAGTTTAGCCGATTTAATTGCCTAATACAAATAACGTTAAAGCAAAGAAAATGCGATAAATTTAATCTTAAGATAAATTATAAAGACTTTCTATTGCAACATATTGGTTACAACATTTCATTAATCAGATAGAACAACTTGATAATAAGCTGGCCTGTTTAACTATTTACAAATTAATCTGTTAATTATACCTACACTGGGCTTAGCGACATATTATTATAACACATTTAACCGGCAAGGCATGTACCGACCTTATAATATTATGTGGCAAAAATGCAAACACCAGCTAACTTAGCGTGGTTATATGAGTTTCAAGATCCCCATGGCCCAGTAGAGTAAAGCAATATTAGATTACCTATAATATCTACCGACTTATCGATTTAATTGTGATCAACATTACATACACTAGAATGTCAGAAGCTAATTTCGAGTTTACAAATTATTAACTCACCGAGCACCTCTCCCAGACCAATGAAGACACCAGACAAGCCCACCAGCTGCTTAGCATTTTCTCCCATCGCCAACGTGAAACCGATGCTAGGGCTGTACACACCACTGAAGAACGATAACTCCACACCTGGAATTGATGGAGAAATACTTTTACTTCTTTCATTTTAAATAAGATGTTCGCTTGCCCAGCGTAGTGACTATGAGCAAAACCTCCAAAGAGTGGCAACCCTAGGTTAAACATTAATGTAACCGTTGGAGTGCATGCTTGTAGTAAACATTCCTGCAAAACAAGATAATCACTTTTATCTTGCTTTTAACAAACCCAACCAACAAAAATTATCTTCAAATACATAAATTGAATAAAAGCACCTATTTAACTTTCTTTTAGAGTAAAAGAAAGTAGACCTTTAAAGAATATTGAGACCAGAGGAGGAAGAATAATAATAGGCTACGTCCACATTGATTTATAAAAAATATCACTGAAAGCCAGGTAGACGGAATAAGAGGATGAGGAAGACGAAAAAGAATCCACATGGATCAGATGACTGAAGCCCTGGATGTCAAAACGTATAAAGGAGTGATTAGATGTTTCACTACTTTGAAAAAATGGAAAATGCTTTGATTCAAAAATGGAAAATGCTACTACGAGAAAAATCTTAACTAGAGTTCTCTTAGAAGGTATTATTAGTTATTGAACTAACTAGATACATTCTTTTATTAAAAACTAGCGACCCGCTCCGGCTTCGCACGGGTGCAATTTACTAATGAACAAAATCAAAAATTTCATACAAAAATACTATTCAAATTTCCGACGTTTCCGGTGGATTTTCAAAAAAAAAATCTTACATAAAAACCTTCTCCTGACAATTACAAACACAACAAAAAAAGAATTAGCCAAATAAGTGCAGCCGTTCGGAAGTTATGCGCTTAGCAACACATTTGGCGATTCGTTTTTATTTATATAGATTAATAAAACATTTACATTAATTTAATTAATTCATTTTAAAACTGAACAAACACACACCAATTAGTTATGAAAAGTAAGTAGCAATGTTATTTATAAAGACATGACCTTGACAGTGAAGTATTTTTCCTCGTATTGCAATCTTTGTTATTCAAGTCGGTAAATTACGAAATTTTAAATTACGAAAAAAATATATAACGAGCATATAATCCATTATTAAAAACAAACTTGGAATGAGTACTAAATAATTATAATTCCCATTTCAGGAATACTTTTTACATATTTTCTTTTAATATTAACATCAAGCTAAATGTAGTGTGCGCCGTATGTAGGTATACGAGTAGATACTAGATGAAAAATGCAGGTTGCAAATATTTTTTTTAGAAGACTGTAAACCTGAGCTAATACTAAAATGTAAAACTAGAATAGAAAATTAATGACAAGCCATTTCTAACAATTTATCATAACGATAGAAAAATGTATCAAAAAACATGAACGCGATAAATTTATTTTATTTTAACCTTAACAGTTTATTACTAAAATAAACAGTGGGATCGCTACATTTGATTAGTATTCAAGTAGTGTACCTAAAGTAACTGACGGTCAATGATCCCAGATTCTTGGAATACCAAGCAACCATTTCACTGTTTATCGAATTGGTTTTATGAAAATAATTCATTCGGTCTATTCAACGACGATACGTGATCAGTTCTAACAATAAATTTGAATGACATTCACAATTACACTCGTGTTAAATTAACATTACGTGGATATACATTAATGTTTCGGTTGATCATAAGCGTGGATTTGCAGTAAAACCTAATTGATAGTGAAAGAAACATTACGAATTGGTCCTTCGTTCGTATAGGCCAAGTTAGAAAGCCGACACAAAATAAGATACCGTCATCTGCCGATTGCAGTCTTGTATTGATCGACGTGACAATTGACAATAGAATGTTATGTGAATAAACTCACCAGTGTAAATAAAGGTAACGCTCAATAGCAACATGTCTCGGGTACAGAATAACTTCAAAGCGCCTGTGAACGCTTCCATGGGACCCTCCTGTACCTCCTGCGTCACCATGTCTTCCTGAAAATACAATCAATGTCTAAACTCAGTGCTCAACAATCGGACAATCATCTGGGTCCGGTCCTTGACTTTAGGTAGTTACCCCATATTTAAATTCAATTATGTCACATGACCATCGGCCATACTTTCCGCTAACTTCCCGTTTGCCCCCAATAAAACAACTTCATAAAAAATTTACGCTACAATGCAAAGAAATCGCGATCAAGGGAATCCATTTACTTGTTATTTTCACGATTTCTCGAATTCTTGAAATAATAATATGTATGTATTTGAATTAATATCGTATTTACTACCAAAAACATCCGAGGCTACTCAATAAAATCTTATTTAAGAGCTAGACGGCCGTGGTTTAGTTATAAAACATGCATTATGTCAACATGAGAGGGTGCAGTTTACCTTGGCATCTTCAATAGAGGGCATGCGCTTGATTGGTCGAAGGATCAGAAGGAATACCATGCCGACAGCGCATACTCCCGTCAGTGCACCAAACACAACATTTCGTGTCTCCACATCTATCTGAGTCTTGCCTTGGAACTTAATGAACACGAAAAGATTGCCGAAAAACATGCTGCAAAGAGAAAACAGATCAATTAAGATTCGCGTGCTAGACCGTTCTAAAATAATAGCACCTAGCTGATTTTAAATATTATCTATATGCGTTAATTGGCCAATTTAAATAAACCACTAACAAGAGCTATGCATATTTAAAATAGGTTGTTACTAGAACATAATTTCTAACAATTAATGGAAAAGAGAATGGACCGCTTACTCAATCTAAGGAACTAAAGGTTTTCATTATATTTCTTGCAACTTTATATATTTCTTTAACTTTAAGACTGATGTAAAAAAATGTTGTATTATACCTAAATATTCAGCATTCAGGTCAATAAATCAATATTTCTGAACGCGTAGGTAAGCAACAGGAAATAGTATGTAAGTACCTGCACTGCAACATAGCCCAGAAGACACCGGAATTCCTGGATATAGTGTCGGCGTCGCTGTTGAGCGTCAGGTAGTTGCCTTGACCGGTCCATATAGCAGCTGCGCCCGCGCCGATCAGCACGCTCGCCACGTACAACAGCCACGTGCGAGGGAACAAGAAAGTCACTATGAAGAACCTGCAATAGGATGTCTGGTTATTGATATATCGGAGCAGTACTTTCGCTTTTTTTGTAGTACATGTTACTAAGACTAAAGACCATCGTGGCTTTTTTTACCATCGCTATGCTGCCGCTGATATCATGGATGGTTGTACGGTCACGGTCATAAATCCAGTAGCAGTTTCACAAATCTATCGTATAAAAACAAGTCGTACATACGACCTTTTTCTATAACAAACATATTGCACACATATACGATCTCGTATATCGCACTCTTTCATCATTATGTAGTCAAAAAGAGTGCGATATAATGATCATTCGCCTTAGTGACAAGTCTGCCATATCGCGACGGCGTATTAAGATACGGGTATTAATTTCAATCTAACGAATATGTGTTTATCTGGCTTAGCGGTTAACGCTAAAGTTAAGGTGATTCGCACGTTGTAGCCTGCGTTCAAATCCCGTGGTACCAATTCACTTTTTGTATTTTAATTATGAATTCTGAATGTCTACGATAAGTTAGACCCGATGAGTTGTTTCCTTAAGTATTAGTTGAACTTATTATTTACAAAAAAAGCAAAAATATGAGGGTGAATGTGAAACAATATAACCTACTGGATTTAATAAAGTAGTTACGAGGTTGTTGGTTGGTGAACTTTGTTACGAGCGTTTGTGTTATTATTGCGATTACCGTGTTGTTTATCTTTATTCAAGATGCAGGCAAATATTAGTATTGATGCCAGGGCAAATATTGTTGCTTTGCGTAAAAATGGGCTTAATATTTCTCAAATTGCAATTGAAACTGGCTTATGTGTAAGTTATTTTTAAACATTATAATTATGATGATGTTGTGGTGTATGATTTTATTATTAAATAAATTGCTAGTTGCAAGTCTGTAATAATATTTTTGTTTTTTAGAGAAATACTGTGAGCCGTTGGATAAAGAGGTTTGAGGAAGAAGGTAGTCTGAAGAGTCGTGTAAGAAGTGGAAGGCCACCGCTTATTAACCCGACTCAGCGACGTTTTATGGTGGAAGAATATGAAACAAATGGTTTCATTCCAACTAGAAAGTTTGCAGATCAATTTGATACATCATTGCGAACTGTTCGTCGTGCACTCCATGCTGAAGGTTTACATCATCGAAAACCAGCTCAAAAACCATTTTTGACACAAAAACACAAAGAGGAACGACTGCGTTTTGCTCGGGAATATTTGGATTTCAACTGGGAGACAACTATATTTTCTGACGAGAAGACTTTCAAATCTTGCCAAAAAGGAAGACTTCATTTATGGCGAAAAGACAGTACTCGCTGGTCTGAGAAAAACATTATTGCGAATACAGAATCAGGTAGAATAAGTGTGAATATGTGGGGGTGGATTAGTGCTCAAGGGCCGGGTGAGTTGGAATTCATACCTACGCGTGCCAACAGCTCTGATTATGTCGAAGTTTTAAATGACATAATGATACCTACTGTGCGTAATGTTTACCCCTCGGAAGACTTTAGTGAACTAAATTTTGTGCAAGATAATTGTCCGATACATCGTGCCAGTGTTGTAAAAGAGTGGTTTAGCCAGCACCCTGATATTAAAGTTATTCCGTGGCCAGCACGATCCCCTGATCTAAACCCCATTGAAAATATATGGGGTTTAATGGTTCAAAGATGGGAAGCACGAGATGAGAGATGTCTTGAGCAGCTTAAATCCCATTGCACTCAATTATGGGATAATTTACGTGGCACAGATACATGTGCAAACATTGTGGCCTCCATGCGTCGACGTCTGCTTAGCTGCATTGACAATAATGGAGGTCATACCAAATATTAAATATTATACTGTTTCTGACGGGATGTGCCGGTCGTAATATAGTAACACGTAAGTTAGTTTATGATTGTAAGATTGGGGTTAAGCTTCAATCTTCTTTTCTCTTTGAGAAAATGAATAATTAAGCTATAATCTCAATTAAATTAAAGGCATAAAAACAATTTTATTTTCATATCAACAAACTTGACACAAATTTTGGTTTTTTAACTTATTTAATAATAAATGTTTTTTCAAATTACCGACTATTATTTTATTTCAATCTAAAATATTATTCCTGTATAATTAATTCTTTTTTGTAATTTTCAGTTTAAAAGCTAATTGTATCAATTTTAACTATATATTAAGAAATATATATAAGTATAATATTTATATACAAATAATATTGATATCACATATAAAGTATATATGTAATTAAATTTACAATATGCATTTTTTATATATAAAGTATATAAATATTACTTATTATAGTAAATATATAAGTATAACATTCATTGAAATATAAAAAAAAATGTTTACAAGACAAAAGTAATGAATAATAAACAAAATCGGTCCACCCAACCTGTTGGATTTCGAACCGACGGACACTCGTTTCCAAGGCATACATTACTGCACTTAACCACATGAACTGATGATAATGAGTTTAAATTTTGGCCTTAGTTACGG
Organism: Shargacucullia verbasci; assembly: GCA_947562105.1. NCBI lineage: Eukaryota > Metazoa > Arthropoda > Insecta > Lepidoptera > Noctuidae > Shargacucullia > Shargacucullia verbasci. Next base: position 5,053,698 of record OX387289.1, on the reverse strand, counting down.
AATAGTTCTGTCCGAACACTAATATGAAGAAATCAAAACTATATTGTTATCTTTGTCTAGTATTGACCCCACACACTATCACCTTCTCGTAGCTATACTGTATGACTGGTAACTGTTTGCGTTGAAATCACTCACACATGTATGTATACGCGCAGTACCGTGCAGGCGAATATGATCGTTGACGTGCTACTGGACTTATGGCCCCAGACTGTACTGTCAACCGCCCGCTGGCTTAGCATGTTAACTATAGGCACTACTTCTTTTTTGGAATTGGTACATGCCTAGCAAAGGACCCTTCATTTATCTAGTAGCCCAAAGGTAAGTTTATCATAATTTAGATACGAGATAATTAACCGAATTTTTCGTTATTGGGTCCTCGAGATAGTGCGTGTATCAAAAACCCTTTTGTTTTTAAATTTAATTAAGAATGTCTGTAGGCACCTTAAGTTCATTAGCCTCGAGAATAAACCGTGAGAAATCTGATATACCTACCAACTTTTGTAATACATGATGTAATAACTAAAAACTGTCTCCGCTTAAAAATTTCAAAAACAAAACCATTCTTAGAATGGCTGCTCCATTTCATTGTTCAACAGTAGACGTAGCTTGGCTAATTCAATTTCACGAGCATTACGAAATGATTGAAAAATAAAAAGAGAAACGAGACGAACGATTTTGGTCCGAAAGTTGAACTCTGGCACGATGCCATCCAGCTACGACTGTGAACTTTAAGAGCGATGCTGTTCTGTGGGCTACTAACACACAATCATATAAATGCAATGTTGTTTGTTGCGTAATAGCTAAGTGTTTACGAGTTACGACACGATTGTACATTATGTCCTACTGTCCAGTAGTGTATGAAACAAGTATTGATTACGTAACCTGGTGAATTACTTAGTAAGGATGCCGCCAGCCTCGGACCTAGCGCTAGCCTGGGCGCGTTAGATAAATCGGGTTTGTAAATGTCTGAATAATAATGACCCGTGTTTACGATGGTGTTACTTGGGAGAGGCCTATGTTAATTTTAACGACTAGAGTAAGATAATTTCAATATACCTACGTATGTGTCTTAAAAATCCTTCTTTGGCGATAATGTACGGCGTGATCAAGTCTAAGACAGTGACCCAATTACCTATAACGGGCAAAGAGGAAAAAGACCACAGAATAACGGCTACCATAACGAAAAAATTGAAGAATAATGCGACTGTCACAAATGTCCGTGTATTTGTCGCAATTATAGCGTCACAATCATTAGGTACGTTATTCCACTGCTACATTTCCTACGTAGTAGAGAAAATCTGCAACAGTCACGCGGAAAAATAGTCATATAATAGGTATAATGACCATGAATAACAAACTAGCTGTGACCACCGAACCGCAGTAATCGTTCATAAGTTTCGGGTTACAAACTGTCTAATGTGCAGGATAGAATATCCGCTCCCACATGTCTATGACGTCGTGATTGTGTAACAAACACGCCCAAACTTTCGCAGTTATAATATTAATGACATGCCTCCTATTTGGTCAAGGTCACATCCATAACCGATTCGCATATTAGAACAACACACAACAAAGGCATAACTTAAAACCGCTAACCAACCATATTGAGAGAGTAGTTTATTTTGTTACTGCAGTATGTAAAGTTGTTTAAGTGTTAATTAAACCACTGATAAGCAGTTTAGTATAAATTATTACACAATCAAGTTTTTGAATTGAGTTACGAATTTTGAATTACATTTTTGTTCTTGAAATGCATGTGTTAGCTACACGTTCTAACATTATCCTCTTAATATTTTGCAACATGCTATGTAACCATTGGTGTCACACCTTAGTCCAATAGAAAAACCACAGATCATTATCATCATAACATACGAGTCTCGTAAGTCAGGGAAACGGATAGCGATTACAACACCTTGAAGATACCATTTTTACACTGAGTTATAATTTAGACGCAATTGGCAAATTGTGTCTGCTTGTTTACAAATATTGTGCTGGTTTGATTTCAAACACTTCAAAAATAGTGCAACACACACACAAAAGCAGGCGCGTATTTTTTTTTATTTGCCGTAGTTTTATAAATCTAATAAGTAACTTCCTAACCAAGCTATTATTTTTAAAGTAAATTGTGTATCAACTAATGCATGTGAAATTCCTACAAATACTATTCTCATGCAGAGTTTGAAAACTTCTGCTTCCATTCCATGACGGATAGGCGTCGACTTGCGTAAATAATGTAGTAACAAAGCATGTACACATGCACACACAAACACAGCATGTTACATAGAGGATACGACTGTTACACACCTCTTACATACATGTACGAAAACCAGTAAAAGTTAATTACTATGTCCGATAACGCAGCATTTTCTAAATTGGAAATGAACATAATTTTATAATAATTTAGATTTAGAATAATTAAAAAAAAAAAACAGGCTGCATAGAAATCTTATAGTTTAAATAAAGAATACTGAATTAAGAAAGGTCACTATATCGATAGGTCATTGTCAAAACCTTAGCCCACCCTGCGATGGTCCCATTTGCTGGACACTTTAGTTCTAAGTTGTTCCACATCACTCTGAGTAGTGTTATCATGTATTCATGGCATAACTACACGTGCATTGATAACATCATCTAAGACACATTTATCTACGGCAAGCCATTGGGCTACAAATAATTAACGTTTGCGTTAATTAGGTATTATGTTGTAATAAGTACCTATATTATATCATCAAAGTCAATAAAAAAAAATCGATGTTAAAACTTGATTCAAAATTCAAATTAGTTCAGTGGACCTTCAAATCAAGACAAGGTCACTATCTTGTTACGAAATGGTGCAATTACAACATTAACTAACACGTACCTACTTATTTCTAACAAGTAGTTTAAATACACGTTTACTTTCGTGAACAATAATTTAGATCTCATTTCACGCAGTTTAGTGCTTGTTAAGCGTCCAAGATTTTACGTAAATATGTGAATTTGACTTATTAATCTTTTTGATTTACATTTTTTATAACCCCAGACCGCTTCATAAAATAATTTAAAAAACGGAGAAAATACATATTGAACGCTTTACCAAAAAGCAATAGATTACAAAAAGGGTAAGCGCGCTTAACAATCGTGACTAACAATAGTTTTTAATAATTGAAATTAATATCGTGTTCGATTGCACTATAAATAATATATTGTTAAAATAAATGAAAGGTAAGTTGAAACTATGCAACAAAGCCAACGAACAACCTTGGGGGGCGTGATCTAGTCTAGTGAAGGTTTCTGAGCCAAAATATTTCGATATACAAACAAAAGAATGTGTATGATAAAGTGATTGGAAACCACCGTTAACGATATTTACAATTATAGATAAATGACCTAGTTAGACTAAATGTTACTTATTACCGAAAACACTCGACTGATGTCTAACGAATAACAGAAGCTAAAAGAGGTACTAATCTCATGTGCTACCTGAAAATGTCTTTGTTTATTTATACGCCTACTGAAGTATCACACATTGTGAATCATCTATTGGTGTACCGTATTGTTTGTATTGCTTTGTAGTCGATATTTTATTGTCCGCCCAGACGGAAACTAAATAGTTTTCTCGTCCTCAGGGCATTACACACACCTTTAGAATTATTCATTATTGACTTGTCAGTAACTTCACGCGCCTTTACTATTTGAATTTGAATCTGGTAATAAATTTGAAAGTGTATGTTTAAATAACTCAAGTAATAGCCGAGTTGGAAATGTTCACATTTTTTAAAAAATATACGTAACTTAACAAATATATCTTTTTTTTTTAATGATCTGTAGCACTTTTGCCTATAAAAACTAATTGCAAATACGGATGATCCGAATAAGAACGTACCTTCTCTGTGTATAAAACAATGGCTGTTATCAGGGGTATTTCTCTGTAGTAAGTTTAGGTATTTCTCTGTAGTAGGTACCTATTTTCGTATGCATAAGTATTTGATTGTTAAAGACAGCAACTACCTACAACGACATTAAGCATATATATCTAACGTACGACGCTAACTTAGACACGATTTTGAAGGTTCAAACGACCGTTTACATTAGAAATCCACTAACAAGCAATATTACAACTAGCCAGCGTTCAAAGGCACTAATACCCGTTGTAAAATGGTTTGGTAATTACATCGCGAGCGCCAAACCAAAACGAAGAAGTGTTACTTAAAATGCACAACACTGCTTCGTTTTAACGGATCGCAATGGCGCATTCTGTAGCAGTTTTGTTGGCAAGTGGTTCCACGCTTCGAAACAACCGCGCAATATACGCAACTTACTATGGAAAATAAACACATCGCCTATTTAATACCACCCCGACCCTTGCTCGAGCCAGCCCGCGCTGAGCCAGTAGTAATAAATCAAATTTCCCTTAATAATCACAATCAGATCCAGCAAGTCCTCTCTTGTCTGTCCCCCAGCAATTCCCTAAGCCGCATTCGAGTCCCATTATGGGACACCCTTAGCAGTTTTGCTTAATATTATTTAATTTGCTCGGCTGGAGGCCCTTCTGGTCTCGCCATTTGCCCGGTTAAGCAATAAAAGGTCCCTGAGCTAACTGCGAGAGACAACTCAATAAAAAAAAGCCTATTTAATATTCTATTTTCTCTTGACATAAAACTACTTTTGTTGTTTCCGATGATGGAACATGATTCGTCAAAACTCGATTAGCTTATTGTTAACCAAAATAACAACAGCCAGAAAATAGAATTGATTGGATATTATTGATTTTATTTTCTTTAAGTAATGAATAAATAAAATACAATTTCTCGATTTCGATCTATCCAATTATAAAACCTTAAGCCTATGTTCTATCATAAAGTCATCCAATATCCAATGTCTAATATATACAATTTCAAGGCACACTATTAAGTACTGTGTGCATTTATTTTCCAATATTTTACTCAAACTTCAGAACACGCAACGCTACAGAGAAACTGCTAAGCCGGTGCGTTTTCTGCGCCGTCGCAAGATGTTCGCACAAGTGTGATAATAATACAGCTGTTACACGACGTCATTTTACAAACAAATGGACAGTGAAAGTTCGGAGGAAATATATCATTTTTAGCGACAAATTGCGAAAATAATGAAATTAAATAACATATTATGTAAATCGTGATACAGACTACTTATATCATTAGCTGCATTATGTTCGCGATTCTTCTTGTGGGGGAAATGTAGTATAATAAACAAAATACTCAAACCTAAATAAATAATATTTTATAAGGTTCTAAGATCTAAGAGAGAAGTAAATGAAACAAAAATCTATTGTATCTCGTTGCCGGGCACCGCGTATGTCTCAATGGATTAAATATCGGTCTATTTTCGCGTGCTCTTTGTCCTGCCCCCGAATACTAAGGAACTAGCCTCCGTTCTAAAAAACAATACGATGAATAATTGGACAAATAGACAGTTGTTTTCAATAAACAAACTGCAATTATAATAACAAAACGTTACATCAAATAATATTATCATCCACAAACCCCGCATCTATGGCCTATACATTGACAGATGATTGATATTATGGACATTTTGCTATTAGCAGTTTGCAATGAACACTACAAACTAGTTATAATATAATATAACATTCGAATACGCTAACGGCATTTATGTAATCCTTAATACAGGTTGCGAGTTTTGTGGCATTTCTATGCGGGGAGCCGGAGCCATGTAACCTATCTGTTTCTGGTTAGGTAGGTACTTGCTTTTCCGAGAAGGTGGAAACTCAGTTATTAAATCGGAGAAAGTGTTTTAACTTTCATACTATAGAGACAAATCCTTTGCCTGTGTTTCCTAAATATTTTAACCTTAACTGCAATATTATGCTAAATAGACTTCAGCACACGTTTTCCTGGATACTTATGAACGATACCAATGTATCAGTTACAAAATGTAATAAATAGCAACTTACAAGTATGTAAGTCCTCCAATAAACATGGCTCCTCTCGGACCGGTGATCGTGATGATGGAGGGTGCCATCCAGTTGCAGATGGCAAGTGTCGCGTAGATGATAGCCAGGGACGTGTAGCCATCGCCAGTGAACGACGGGTCATCGTGTGATATGCTGTCCAATACTGTTTTCTGCGAACAATTGATATAAATTAGGTGTTATCAGCCGTAATATCTCCCGATGACTTAAATCACCTCAGTTATGACTGCGGTAATCCGAGATATAGGGAAAAAATACACATAGTAAAATTGCAATTTTCTAAACAAAATTTACTTGAGTGCGGACAGTTAGCTAGTTTTAAATAATTAAGAATACAGTTAAATATCATGGATAACACCTCAACCTGGCCTCACCGCGCAAATGAAACTGTGGTGATACTTTTCCTAACAAGTGCAATCTACACTTTAACTAATGTGCAGCATTACCAAACGTCGAAACCTATTACATAATAGTCAAAGATATAATAATTGTACATAACGAGATTCCGAATGCGCGGTGTGATAGCGACAGAGATATTGAACATTTTGGTAAAATAAATTAGAATTATGAATATATAATAGAATAATAAAATTATTTTGTGTGTATGTATGTAATGTAAAAACAATAGGTATATTGTTCAAATTTTACAAAGTATTTAGGTAAATAATCCAACTGCATTTTAACAAAATGTTATAAATCTGTTTCAAACTTACTTGCCTCGTGTGACATCTGCTCGTACGTTTAGAATAATATTATGCAAAACAATGCATCTAATTATCATAATTTATAACACATTGACAGTTCTAAAGTTATTTGATACTAAATATGGAGATATGAAGAGATTTATCGCGGGCCTTGAAACAGTTTCGCATAGTCAAAAGATCAAGAACGAATGCGATACTTGACATTGGAAAAAATGTCACACTTTTTTAACAATGTAGATAACATTGCTGGTACTATACTTTGTGTCTACAACAATTTCAAGTAATATAATGTACTTGTTGCATTTTGGTAGTATTCACAAGTTCATCAATGTATTATTTTTAAAATCTTCGATCAACCAACAGTAGGTACATTTTCTCTTATTTAAATTCTCGTTTTTGCAAACATTCATTTTTGTTGTATTTTATGTTTACAACCTTGTTGTTCCCAAAAGTCTGCAACCTCCTTGCTGGACCTGCTTTCGAAACCACAAAGCGTGGGATGTTTGCTAAAACAGTACCAATGCAACGTTAAAAATATCAAAAGTCCAGTCCATTAATTTTTATAAGTGCATATTAATGCAATAAAACACTAATGTCGTAAACGCATCGACGGAGGACATTACTTTCGATTTCGAAATTTTCCTTCTTGGTTTCGATAAACCAAATCGAATATTCATCTGCATTTGGACGCGCAAGGATGTTCATAAATATTGGCAAAACATTGCTCTATAAGGAGTGCTGTGAATGTTATTTTGTTGACAGTGTCGCAAACAATAATAAACATTACACCTATTGTGAAGGCGTAAGCATAATCACTGTAGGTATTTAATTTATTATGACTATATTCACTGGAAGAATTCCATAACCCACATTTTTTAAGTATCCAGTTATTTGTTGTCAAGTTTATGTTGCACAAACTCAATAAAATGAACTTTTATTGCCCAAACCAGTGAGTGCACTTAAAACCAATGGAAATCTGAGTAGCAATGTGAATAAATTGAAAAGCCCTAAAATTATCCAACATAAAAACACATCAACACCTGTCATTTCCAATTGAACGGTATTACGCCCTAGAAAGCAACAGGGTTTTAAATGGGACACAGATTTTGGATCCTGACAGTATCGATCGTCCCCAAAACTTGTATTATTTTACGTAAAGGAGGTCGATGAATGCCAGCAATACTTACTTGTAAAGCACATAAGAAATTGCGCGATCAGAACTTCTTACTAAATTAAATGATTACGTGGATTATCCACTGAAACTGGATATCATTTCACCGGCCAAGACTTCAATTTATCCGCGGGAGGTTAATTTACAAAACTTTCCTTTGCTGCTCCACCTACCCATTATAAACCCAACGAGAAATGTTCTCTGATGAAAGTGTTAGTACATTTCCGGAATAAAGGTAAACAGCTTATCTGATTATCACAATCTCAATGTGCGTCACTTTTGACCTCTCCAATTATCTGTTAGCGACGCATCATTGAAAAGACCCTTGAAAATGTATATCTTACCAGCAAATCTATCTGACCTAAATTGAATACAAACAAATCCTTGAATTGATCGGGTATAGAGACAAACAATGATAAATATCCACTTAGGCTTGTAAGTCAAAAGCGACAAATTAATTAACATATCGTATGTTTATTAAAATTATGTAGACATGCACGTAACGGATAACCTAAGTAGCCTGAGGAGACTACAGTACTCAATCAACTTTGGAGTCCCAATATAACCTTTTATTAAAATTGTGACGTTATCCTCATACCACACAACATTGAAATAGATATTAAAAACATAGGCAGGTATTCCACTACAGAGGTAAATAGACAGAGGTTTATAGATAAGATTGAAACATTGCCTTTCGCCCGACAAACATATAACTGCGCAACCACTGATCGCACATCAACCCAGTTTTATGACTAATTGATAAAAGTATGCATTACATAATTATGCAAACGTACTTACGTCGTATATCTAAGAAGCTTTTGTAGATGTCAGATATTGCATCTTTATAAAACTTTAGGTTCACTGATCATATTATAACTATTATTATCGAGTCAAATTAATCAGCTCACTGCATAGTTCCACTGAAGCGTAACTATGAAAATAATTAGCTCTGTGCAACAGTGCAAAATCCGTAACAAGTATTTACGTAATTATTTACAGATTGCCCTTTCTATACTATTAGATGCGACCTATTGTTTTTATTCTAATCAATTAATAGTGTTATATCATTACATGACACCAGTTAATTTTATATTAATTGTATGCAATGTGATAAATATTATCGAGTCGTTTGCGCGCTGCTATAACATGAAATTATACATTAAATATAGTCGGAACGGAAATAAGACTTCAAATATTTCATATAAACTGGTATATATTTTTGAAAATTTAATATATGTTTATAAAAATATTTCGAACTTTGTCAAACTGTCTGATACTCATTCTTTGAACACTAGGAATAAACACAACCTTGCTGTACATGCTACGCGCCTCCACAGAATAAGCAACTCGTTCATGGGACAATGTATACGCTTTTACAATAAGCTTCCCAATGATATACGTAATTTAACATTAAAGAAGTTCAAAATTGTAATTAAATCTAAACTTTGTAAAAAAGGATACTATAAAATTTCGGACTATTTAGATGACAAAAACGCTTGGGATTGAGCCGCTCTTTAGCCTTCCTTTTTTTTTTATATACAAATTTTGCCATTAATTATTATATTATTTACTTCATTATTTTGTTATTGTAATGTCGTTTAAATTGAAATTATTTCTTATATATAACCGCTATACATTGTAAATGTGAGTGAGATCTAGGCTGAGCCCTCTTCATTTCATTAATTCTCACGATAACTGATGCATGCTTGCACTCTGTTGCGACAGGTTAGCTCAAATAGTTATGGCACTTTCTTCAAAAGGCTATTCCACCCTATATTTGTCTCACATAAACCTTTACATCAATACAATCTGTCTGGACTTTAAAATAGACTTTGACCCCTGAGTTTGTTTCGGCGTTTCTTCTCAGGGATAGTCATAGGAAATGCCGACGCCATCTAGTTTAAAAAAGACGTGTAAAAGTGATTGAAAAATCCTAATTGCAAAATAAATAATTTCATTTCATTTCATTTCATTTCATTTCAAACAAAAACAGATATCTGATAGATACTCAATTTCACAATGCGTGATTTCACTAGATACACACAAGCAAACAATACCTTGTTTTTAAGATCGATATCAATGATATATCAGATAAAGTATCAGCCATCGTTGAAGTTTTGACAATACCAAGGATTACATATAAGTTACATACTTATGTCAATGCCATGAAAACTTGTGCAAGATGTAGAATAACAAGATTAGTTGAATAGATATTATTATTTTAGCGCAAAGGGTATTTGATGTAATACATCGTTTCACAAAATTAGGTCAGGTGAAGGATACATCAGCTGCGTGGCCTGCAACTGAGGATAAGGACTATCTCGACGCGCGGGTGTTGGTAACTTAAATTAATCGAGAGATCAGATGCGCCTCGCGCTAACAAAATTAAATTTGTAACTGGGAAACGTAAACAAACACTCGATCCGTCCCACAAAAAACTACTTGAAGTGTTTGTTTATATTTTTTGCCCTGTTAGGCTTTAAGATCTTTCGTGGTGGGGTAACAGTCATGCCCATGGGTAAATACAGCATAAATGCGACGCGGTATTAGTTGTTCATATCAACACCTTTTCCCAAGCAAGGTAGGGTCGGTTTTCAAATACCTACACATAAGATTTATAACACAGACTGTATTCCTTTTGTAACGTAGCGGTACATTGACACGTCCTATCAGTCAACACCTCAATGCCATTACAGATTGTAGTTATGGGGGCTCGGCGCACTATTCACTTACACAATACCATCCATTGCGAATCTCGGACGATGATCTCAATTGACAATATTACGTAAGCCAAACATAAAAGGTATCTTACCATCACTAAAGTGGATAATGTCACGGTGTTATTAACGTCAAAGTTATCAATATTATGCCCTTACTGACCGTAAATAAAAGTAAATTATATTTTTTTTTTTGGTTACGTAATGTATTATGTTATGAAATAGCAACACCTATATATGGAAGTGTTGCAGGAGAGCATCCGTATGCATATTGCATTGTAACGACGACTACATGATTAAGGATTTTATTGATTTCGAACTGACATTATTAGCTTAATTAAGTTGTCCTCCTAAAGAGCGAACGACGAGCCTATATATCACAATGAGGTGCCGTCAATTTTATTCGGTTCCATTTACGCTATGTACTCATAAGCAGCTAAGGAAGAATATAAAAACATTCGGTCTAGACTCTTTTGATTATCACCTGATTGACGTATATGAGCCTATGTGCCACAACACTATGTAGGATAAAAAAATCGGACATCAAATTTACATAACATAGCATCACGCCTGTATTCCCCGTAGGGGTAGGCAGAGGTGTATGTAGGTGGTCTATTGTACACCCACATTTCGCCGATGCTGTTATTGAGTCCCATGTAATAGGAGGCGAGCCATATATTGCCATCTACCGGTCAAAGTTCCAGACTCCGTACTGCTACTGAGAATTTCCATACAGAAAAATCCAATAACACTTTGCCCGACCGGGGAATCGAACTCAGGACGACACAGCAGTCAGCGCTTGCGATCACTAGACCAATGAGGCAGTCAAATATCAAACATCAAAATTAGAATAAGAATATTTATACAGTAGGCACAGATTTATCATAAGGTACATATGACCCGCATTTAAACATAGATTGTGAGGTGACATTAAGCAATTGTAGGCATTAGTAGTCATTACATTAGGCTACAGAACAAAATACAAACACCAGGTCGTGATCGATCCGTTCGTTACGCCTACCGACTCCTACATCAAGTTCACCAAGCACATTTATATTCAACATGTGTTGGCACGCTGTTGGCCATTCAGTCTAACATTGCGTACCATTATTTTTTAAACCATCAAATTATTTGTCACGAATGAAAAAAATCTAGGATTTTGTCACTTCATAGTATGTTTGTAGTTTCTGGCTGTAAAGGTCGACACAAATTGGACATGATCTCAAAATATGCTCCATTTCCCCATTGTTTATTACAAAATCATTCGCGGTACATTAATGTAAATAAAACTAAAAACGCAAGGCAAAATTGTTTTAAGACAGAATTACATCAAATACCCTTTTAAATCAAGTTAAAATGCATTTTAGCAGCATAGTGTTTGAATCCGACTTCACACTTCACATATTTGTTCACTGGACCTCATCTCCTAATAGATACACGCAATGATACTTTCTTGTGAATACTTGGATATAATACGATATGATGTTAAATGAGTGTTGATAACAACTATTTCGGAATCTAGCATGCTATTTTATGATAAATAAAAGTCCCGTCAAAATCGGTCTAGCCAATTCAGAGATTAGCCTATACAAACAGACAGACAGACAGACAACAATTATAAAAAATGTTATTTTGGTGTATGTACCGTATATATATTCATATGCATGTAGTAAAAAACGGTTATTTCAATATTACAAACAGACACTCCAATTTTATTTATATGTATAGATTACAGTAAAACGTTGTTTGATTACATTATGCAAGTCCAGAAACGTTTCTGAACAAGGGATTTAAAAATTGTTCGAAATTTACCCGTCAATTTACCCGTTAATATAGAAAATCTATTACTTGTCGGTAATCGGTATCTGACTGCGGATTCATGAATTAATTTCGCGCTGGTAGACCACAATTCGATAGCGCTTGGCCAAACAAGAACATTAAGACAGCAACACTCAACAATAGAACAAGTGTATAGAGTAGGTTAGAGAAAAAGTAGGTTAATTTAAAAAAAAAAAACATTGGAAGAAAAGCGTCAATGCTTATCCGTCACTAGATCAAACAAACTAATGAAGATCACGGCGTGGCACAAAAAACCTGCAGCAAACATTCAGCTTACTATGCTAGACGCCTAGATGAAAGAACTTGAAAATTCCATCAAAATAAAGCTGGCGTTCCGCAGGTATAGGAAGATAGTATAGAGCGGGCCTGCGCTCTATATGTATAAATACTATCTTGTCACGTCTTAATCTATCATCGCGAAAAGGAAAGTAAACTGTATTCCAATACACCATAAAATACTACACTCCTGCACCATCAGTTCATAAGATAAATCGCCGTATAAGTGTATTGAAGCCTTATAGCTTTGAACATGCAACCTGCACCAAATATTGGGTACAATATTTTGTAATACCTTTTGTTTAATAATAAGTAATCATAAAGGTTTTTGGCCACTACACCATATCATACTATGATTGTATTATGGTAACAGGAGTGTATCAGGTAAAAAAATATTCCTTTGTTCAGATTTGTATGGGGCAATGCAAATTAAACTGGCACCAATCATGCTATGATGATGGGCTGGCTTGTTTCACAAAACAAATAAATATTTACCTTATGTGCATGATTTAATAGCCCAGTTTCCATTGCATAAGGTGATCAATGCATGATCATATTTATTTGCCTGATAGTAGATGGTATGGAAGGTGTAGTGGGCAAAAAACACCTTAACAGTTAAATAGCAACATTTATTGTCATGTAACTTGAGTGATTAAGTTTTGAAATATGAACTAGATTTTAAAATAATGTAACCAAAAAATATCACAGCATTCTATTTTATAAATAAATAAATGCAAACATAGTGGTTGTCCTGAATTTTATTTCTTATCAAATGCGGAAGAGATATTGGAAGGATGTGAACAAGTCACACAGAAGTCCCATTTTACATAAACAATAAGTAAATAAAAACCGATAAGTTTTAATTTATTAGCTGTGTTATCAGGTAACAACACATGTTTTTAAAACAAACAACCTGTTACCTAGACTTTATTAAACAATAAGGAATTACCCATTTCACTAAAAACTAATATATTACGACTTATATACTGCTTTCATAACATGCAGTGATATTTGATGTAACATTAACAGGTCAGTAACATACTGATAGTCAATTCAAGGCCACTGTTTGACATTTGTTCACCCGTTGCCTCCAACGGAATGTAAACCTTTCTACCAGTTCACTTTTTTATATGATTCAGAAACTAATGATTAAAAGTGTAGAACTTCACAAAAGTTGACGAGCAATACAACTATTAACAATTTTATCAAATTAATGTATGAATGTTTACAAATTAAAATGTAAATAATTTCATATAATAATAAGTAATAATTTAATCTCATTTTTGATATTAATAGTAATGATAAATTAATTATACTATTTTAAATTTCAGAAAATGTGTATTACATTTTTTTCTAAATTTAAAGAAAATAAAGATAATAATGAATAAATAAATACTTTTGTTTACTAAAATTTAAATTATTATATAGGTATTGTAAGCATATAATCTATAGAATATTTAAGTTTTAGATAGAAAGTTCAATTAGTCATAGACAAAAAGGATGAAAGATAATAACAAATTTAAATAGTTTCATTACTGTATAGTAAAATTAGAATATTACATTAATTTATTGATAAACTTACCTCTATATTTCCCATTGTTTGAAAAGCCGTAAAGACGAACATAAAACCAAATCCAAGTAATATAACGTTTACAAATTTTCGATTCATGATTGCAGATTTATAAGCGGCGAAATTAATCTAAAATTTTACTATTTACTAAAGTGGATACGTAAAGACAACACGGAACTCAACAGTCCGACATCAAAAAGAGAACTGAGTTGTTGACGTAGTTTCTCAATGATATTTCACGCAACTTTGAGCTCCCTCCACCAGCAAGACTAAGCGAGCAATAAAAGCAAAGGAATTATTGTTTTCTTACATGTAAATAAATATACGACACGAAGCCTGTTTTATCTGTCAATGTCAAAATACGTCAATTATGACAATCGGTACTTTGTCTATTCTCAAAAGTCTCAAAACCGAATCATAAACAATGTATTTTTTTACATACGGAATCATATTTTCAAGTCACTGGATGATGTTCACTTTCAGTTAGATAAATAAAGGAAATGGTTGCTTAAATATATGATGTAAAGTTTAAAATGGTTTATTACCAAATTATTAATTTAATTTATTTAATTTATGACCAAATTATATTACCTCCGTAGTCAACTGGGAATCGAGGCGGCTCCCGACTCTCACGATTTATCCTGTCATATAGATCATTGAAAGCAAGACCAAGCGTACATCGTGACATAACAACGAAGACAAGCTCGAGCCTTATACATTCAAATTTCAGCAGCGACCCCACGTGGCAATGACACTCTGCTGCTAAATCGAGAAAGTTAACGCTACGACCTATTAAATAAAACTGCTGCAAATTGGTGGTTGCGCAACACGGTCATGTATGTCGCTCTGATCATTTTGTATGTTTTCAGAACCTAATAATGACGCATTTGTATCGGCCGGGTAGCGCTTTTACAAAACTTTTAAGTAATTTGGTTACAGGGCGACGAAGTCGTTGTATATATTTCGACAAGAGGCGCGGCGGCGCCGCCCGGCCTGTGCCCTGCGCGTCTGCGCTGGCGCACCGGTCGTTGCCACTAACTTAAGCGCCACCGTCGCCGCCACTCAATATAACTAAGTAGGCTTGGGTAATATCGTCTTTACGCTGTATTGAATCGTATCTATATATCGGTTTTGAATATCAGATATCGAATCTTTATATTTCAATATCTATATATTGGTCAAAACCTATGGTACTCGGAAACCGAAATAGTACCACATGTTACTGTAATTTTTTAAAGTTTCGGTTTTATGGAACGTATGTGGTATGGCGTATTGGTTGAATCTATGATATTCTGAAACGAAAGTGGTTTAGTGGTTCGGTCGTATCTAAGTATTCAGAGTACCATAGATATTTTACGTTATTATTATTGTGTGGTTCTGTGCAGTGTCACTCGAGTCGAGCGATATTGCATATAGTCTATTTTCCTCTATCTGAGGTATATAGTTTGTGCGCAGTTCGATATATAGATATTGGATATTGTGCCGATATATAGATATTGTATCTATATACGATTTGTATCGCCCACTCCTATAACTAAGCCCGCAGCCTTAACTCGCACATATTCTCTTTGTCTATACGTGACATAATGCCATAGATCCAGGCATTACACTAGCGGTGGGCAGTAGCATCTTTTTTGGATAACGAAACGCAACTGTCTATCGGATATCAATAGCGGTTGTTAAAACGCGCTATCCTGCTATTGGTCGCTATTTGTCATATCATGAGCAACACGTAATATCCTAGTGAGGTTTTGATGACCTTTTTTTTTTTTTTTTTTTAGGTTACCTATTTACTTAAAATTCATTCATTCATGATGAATGAACGGCTCCGTGAAGTTGATGACCTTTCTTTTTTTTTTTTTAGCTTTCACTGATGCTGAAAATGCTCAAATTGTCGGTTGCTCCACCATAAGCGCAAGAATATATGGTTTTGGTGGCTCCGTAAGATTTTGATGACCTTTTTTTTTTTTTTTTTTAGCTTCCCTATTTATCCAAAATTCATTAACGACTCCGTGAAGTTTTGATGAGCTTTTTTTTTTTTTTTTAGCTTCTTTGATGCACTTCCATTTCATTGGATAACGAAACGCAACTGTCTATCGGATTCTTTGGATGTTAGCTACTTTAACGTTAGCACGTTAGCACGTTTTTCAAATAACCTGCTAACCGTTATTATGGCTCGTTTCAATAACGTGTTTAAGTTGCGCAACGACCACCGCTATTAGCTACTTTAGCGTTAGCATGTTAGCAGGTTAGCAGGTTTTTCAAATAACCTGCTAACCGTTATTATGACGATAGCTCGTTTCAATAACGTTTAAGTTGCGCAACGACCACCGCTACATTACACCAACACAATCAGACCCGACGTCTTTTTCGTTTAATTTTTGCGTTTAGTTAGCTCTTACAGATTATAAAAATAATGTTAGTTATTTATTATTTAGTTTAGAAGTTCGAGATTAGATTGTCTGTGCCTATTTTATTTTTCTGATTCATCGAGAGTATTTTATTGCTATTTGCTGAATCTTTATACGTAAAATTACAATTAATTATGTATATTGTATATTTAAGTGAATAATGGAAATGTAGTGCCTTATGGATAATTTGTGTGGCTAGTTTTCGTATATATCCCGTAACATTGATGAGGATGATCTCATTGACGTTCTGACATTACGTTCTTTTAGCGAAATCTTAGTCGTTTTATTATTTTACTAGTGGGTCCAATGACCTTGTAACTTAAAAATAATTTCATCGAAATTGATTTGTGACAATGAAGAAACAATTCTATAGGGTTAAGCAACTTGCCGACCAAACATTTTCAAGGTATAGTACTTTGTATTATCTTGGCTATCAGATAAGATTCACTTCTTTGTGGGTTTAGCTCGTTGTTATTGTAATCACTTTACCTGTATCAGTATCATAAGAACCGATGTAGCAGCTAGTATCATGAGAAAAAAGTAATATTTATATATTTGATCGTGTTATTTGCTATTTATGTTTATGTCCAAGTATGAACTTACATTAAGTTCATACTTGAAGTATAAACATTTTCTCATGATATTGAAAATTACAGGTCAGGAAAACCAGAGGGTTTGACAGATGAGTTGCAAACAGCTGATAGAAAAGTGGAGCACCTCAGAAATGCCTTACAGTTGGTTAGCAAGAGGCTTTCAACAGGAGCAGGCAGCACACAGGGCCAGGACCCTGCAGCTAGAGAGAAAAGACTAAAGAAGCTGCCTGAATACCTCCTTGGGTTGTCAATGTGTGAAGCTAGCAATTTTGATGATGATGATAGCATTTTAAAATATATTTTATATGAATGTGGTGAGTGTAATTTCATAATTTATATGTTTTACCATTGATTTATAGGAACATAAAGATATTTTCAGTTTTAAATGATAAACTAAATTCCTATTTATACAGGAAAAACTGAAAAATTTCTGGCAAATGAAATAGCAGAGCATGAATTAAAGGTAGAACAATTAGTATGTGCACCATTAACATCCATCAGTGATCAGGATCTCCCGGCCATAATGAAAGCTAAGAAACAGCTCAGCAGGCTCATGAGTGAAAAAGAATCAGCAGCAAGTCGATATCATGTGAGTTATATCTTATTATGATAATCAATACTTATCTAAACACAATATTTTTAAGATCTGCTCTTACTATATTTGTGATAAATCAGATAAATGCTTTATCTGTGAGTATAAAATATGCTTTTCATATAAACAAAACCTTTATCATTCATCACTCAATCTTTATTGGTGGTCTTGCAGACTAAGCAGACTATATTTTGCTGAACTTAAGTCTTGTCACTTAAGGCATATTATTTCCAGCTCAGTGAACTCAACCTAGTTCACTGACCTTGAAATAATATGCCTGTCCCATACAGCGCCACAAGATTTAGCCCTTCAGCAGTGAATACTGGTTGTGATATATGACACCCAACCATTATTTAAAAAATATATAGTTATTCATTTATTAATATCCATTAGATTGGATGGAAATTAACAGTTAATCGCAATTTGATTTTAACATGTTTATAATGAATAATAAGACAGGTGACTTGTGAAATTTTCTGTGCAAAGCTTGATGTATGAAATTCCAGGATATTTTTTATTATTTATGACTTTGCAACACCAAACCAATCTAAGCCCAAGCATTAAATCCAAACTGATCCAAATGAAACATGTGATGTAAGGCTCCCTTGATCATCCAATTTTCCCACAGCATTTAGAGCGCCAAAAAGAAGAGAACCCCACAAAATTAAATTCTGCACGAGAAGAGCTTGAAGATGTTGGGATTCGCGTGGAAGCCGCGAGGGATGCGCTCGCCGCGGACATGTTTGCGCTTGTCGCCAAAGAGGCCCAACTTGCACACACTCTACTACAATATGTAAAACTACAAAGAGCATACCATGAGTCGGCATTACATTCCTTACAAGATACTGTGCCAGAGCTAGAAAGATTTATTAGTAAGTATAATGATTTATTATATAATAATATCACCAATAAATGACTGTTGTCATTTATTAAGATATCTTGATCTTAAACCAGTGATTATGTTAATAATTTAATCTTCTCATACAATAAATGATTAAGTATACACATTAAATTGTAATAATTAAGGAGTTTGAATAATTTCGTGGTTCTTATATCAATTTACATAATGTTTATTTAATAAACAAACTTTTATAAATATTACAGTTTCTTATAACTGAAAAATATATGCTTAATATTTTATTTTTAAATTACCATATATATGTTCAATTATAGGCATATGTGTTCTTTACACATGTTAAGAAAATGATTAACTAATCTTGTTTTGACATTCATTGATCTTTGTTAGTTTTATAATTAGAAATGTGTCCATATTACTTTATCAGCGACTCCAAATAATAATTTCAAATCATTACCATACAATGATACGGATGTTGGCACACATTAGGAATAAGGGGCCGTTCAAGTATTACGTAAGCAGATCTATTACAATTATTTACCCCCCATCCCCCTTGTCAACAAAAGTAAGCAAAGGTCTTGCCCCCCCCCCCCCCCATGGTCACGTAAACATTGTTATATGCATTTTTCTATTAATGTATTCTGTTTTTTTTATTGATTCATGAGCAGCAGTTATAATTCTAGAAATAAGAAAATAGGTTTAGTGTATAGGACTTTAACGCACACAATATTCATTTAAACAAACTTTATTGACACGATATTCAACATAAAGCAAGGTACAAATATAATAATCTTAAGTAATATAAAGAACAAAAAAAAATTCTTTTAAATTTTTGGTATACATATTAATTCCAATTAACAGTCCATGACACCCGAACCCATGATTCTAAGTTTTCGATGATATTGGATGTTTGCTGTTCAATGTTGTGTGTCTGCTCACTTTCATCCAATTTTGGAATATCTTCGTCGTTCTCATCGAGCCATTCAACATCGTGCCATTAAACAATTCAACTTTGGCGAAAGTGGATCAGCGGTAACACAAACATTAACTTGCTTTGCTTACAATACGAAAAATCGTCAATCGTACCGAAACGAAATAATAGATTGACGGAAGAAATTTAGACAAGTGAATAATGCGTGGTATTCCCCTACTCGGTTCTAAGCGAGTACCTAAACGTAAGTATACATTATTTGTGGGAATCACCGAAAATGCGTTTCGTTATCAAACATAGACAATGTGTGGGTTGCCATATGTGTAAAAAAGTAAAAAAACTACTGCTGACGTAATCACCATCTAGACTCCCCCACCCCCATGTCATCAAAAATAAGCAAAGCAAAGACCCCCCCGCCCCCCTATAGTGCTAACGTAATACTTGAACGGCCCCTAACTAAAAGGAAATATTAAAAATTATCCTGTCATCATGTTTCACTCAATATGCATTTGTTATTGTGCTGGCTGATATTTAATTGATTAATAAATAATTTTATTTATACGCTCCAACAGGATGTATATATGTAGGTTTTTATAAAGTTACTGATCTGGGATTTAAATAGTAATAATCTAGATTTTTAATTCTAACTATATTTTCAACATGAGAAAGGTAAATTAAAAAAAAAATAGTTCTGCGTTTATTTTACAGCCATTCAAATAAATATAAAATTATCACAACATCAACCATCGTCTATTGAGTCGCCATACCGTTGCAAGTAACCAAATCTTTCTATAAATTATGTATATGTACTTCCTTTCAATCACTGTAATGTATACATCCGTCGTCGACACGCATTGATCAGCATAATACTTCCGCCAATGAAGTACCTATACAAATTTAGCGATGTAGGTACTGATGTTGATACCCGGTGGTATTATTTTTAGAACGGGATTAATTGATAATTTTCAATCAATTAATTTAGTCGGCCTTTGTTAGTGGGCTCCTTTGTTTTCCTATAGCCTTCATATACTTTAAAAAAATATATTCGAAAAGTGTAAAGTGAAACAACTCTTATTTTGTACTCCATAAAATTGAAGTTGAATAGCAACATGGATGCAAGGAATAATATATTATTCCACAAAACTACCTACTTTGTTTGATATCATTTCACAAGTATTCTGTGATGAAAAGGAGGGTATCAAAAACAAAACAAATCGCATGCATCATAGACATGGTCTATAAATTACTACTTACGTTTTATAAATAGAATTTTATTTTTAAAGAAGGCTCTTCTTTTCATAGCAACAGAATTCTCTCGCAGTAGGTTGCCTAGCTGATTTCGTTCGTTAGAATCCATCTTCGTTTTCTGTTGTATCAAATAGCACGTCGTGGAGAAAATTTTACTCAGTCAGAAATGGTCCGAAAGCTACCGGTATTTTTTAAGGTAGCTAGATATACCTACTTAGTACTTATAAACTAACTCATTAAGACACAGGTGTCCGGTAATGAGAAACAATCAATTTTCTGTTGCATTATTACCATCTTGAGGGAATAGAAATGAAGGATATTTTTCTTCTATATTTAATATAGAAGATTTATTTTTTAATTTAAATATTGTCATATATATTTCAACTTATTCTAGTTTATCAGTCAATGTTCCAACTGAATAAAGATGAATACGCTATCATTAATATAACATAGCCAGGCGTTCCGAATAACACAGTAGAATGTAAATAATTGTATCCTTATTGACAGAGCACACATAACGGACATGTCCAATCCACAGTGCTAACGATTGGTAGGCAGAGTAGCAGCTATTTGCAATCCCGTACGTTGACAACGCCCATATTACGAAAAACTATTAAAAACCAATACATTTTTCCTTCCGCTGCCAATACTGAAAACTCCAGTTTTCGTAGGTATAGTTCATAGAATCACCTTTCACTTTATCGGCTTCAGAAGAGCTTTTGCTTCACAACATTCCTCCTTGCTTCATTGCACGGTCACGAGGTCTTCTGTACATAAAATTAAATAATATATAAACGCCACTATTATGGTCTAGCACATCTCTGAAATAATACAATAAAATCTCAATAAGAACATTCACATTTGTTAACGACATAATGGCGATGGTAGCTTGGTCCAGACGTTTTCCGAGTTGTACCCACATTTTTTGACAAAAACGAGCAATTCTTCAAGCGTTCATGGCTAAGCGTACAGTACATAGTCCGATTCAAACGTCACGCTAAAACGCGGAAACTGCATTTTTGTCAGACCTCGCTGCGTTTATAATGATAATAATAGTAATGTTATATAAAACCTTTTGTTTCAGACGACAGCTCCGTGAAGCCGGTGTTCGGATACCCATTGGAGGAGCACTTGCGGGTCACAGGGCGCACCATCGCGTTCCCGATAGAGCTGTGTGTGTGCACGCTGCACGAATTGGCGCTGAATGAGGAGGGACTGTTTAGGATCGCTGGCGGTATGTTACAGGAAAATGTACTTGTTTATTACACAGAAAGAACAAAATTAAATGTACTAGTTAATTAACTTAAAAGGAATTTCCAGAATAATATTATCTTCGCATTTTAGTTAATTTTACATACAAGTTTTTGAAAACAACGACGGATTTCGTTATTACTTTATATTTTCATTATTACTTTATATACATATATGCTGTTATGGTAGATAATACGATCGCCCTTTATACGCGGAAGTGTACTAACGTTTATATTTAAAATATAAGTCAGATATACACCGACAAAAAGCCCAGATTATAATTTATATTAAGTCCTTATCATTACATGCCGAAGTAAATTTAGATTCATGCGAGTTTGTTTTATATGACTTGTTATGTCAGATAGATATGCTTAATATTATATGCAAAACGTAAGGGCTTGTCATAACATTACATACCGTCCATTATGCGTGACTAGGGTTTGGGACTTTTTGTAAATTTAGTTGTCTCGGGTCCCGAGACTTTCAGGTCGAGACTCGAGACACGGTTGTTGAAATTATATTAAAATTAAATTCTTTCAAAAAAATCAAGAGCATCATTAAAAAAAAGAGTTGCAGTTGTTTGAAGGAACCAGAAAACGTACTGAAAATCTGGAACTATTTTACAAAGCTGTAAACACAATAAAACCGACATCTGTTGATAACGAGAGAGTGTTCTACTTCATGGTGGCATTATTACGAAAACTAGAAACAGATTATCGGACAAAGCTGTTAATGCTCTGATTTTGTTAAAAGCCTATTTTATTAAATCAGCAAAAAAGTTTAATTGCTCGATCATTATATTGTATTATTTATATATATATAGAGACTCGGTGATGATTTATTAATGATTAGTATGAGTATGACTCATAATTGTAATTCTGTTTTAGGTATATATAGAAGATTTAATTACCACACAATCTGTGATTTTGATTATGAGAATTATGACCAATGACTAGATCACTACATATTATAAAACTACTGAACGGATTTTCATGCGGTGTTCACGTATAGATAGAGTGATTTATGAGGAAGGTTTAGGTGTATATATAATTCGGTTTTGTGGAAAATCGCTGGAATATGATTTGATAGTTGAAGATGTCGGAAAATATCATGCCGACTTGGAGCTTTATTGCGTGCACCGAGTTAATGCTCGACGTAATAGGCTGATACGACACTACGACAGAAAAATAAAGTATAAAATAAAATATTACAGTTTAAAAAAAAAAAAAAAACACGATTTTATCACGCACTAAAAATTAAAAAAACAATTAAATTAAATTAATATATATTATCTAATGACTAATTTAAAAAGCGTGGAGCGCTATGTCTATATTAATTAAAAGTACACATAACCAAACTTCTATGATCCTGTAATATAATATCAAACACTTGTCGTCCCCAACAGATATCTATTATTACAGTATTACATTTGTCACAGTATTATGGCTGATATTTCGTGTCTTTTTCTTTCAGGTACGTCAAAAGTACGCAGAATGAAACTTTCATTAGACGCAGGCTTGTTCAATGTTCCATTACCCAGGGATTACAGGGATATGCATGTAGTAGCTTCGGTCCTCAAGTGTTATCTAAGAGAACTGCCTGAACCCATATTAACGTATCGCCTCTACGAAAACTTTGTGAACGCGTCTCGACAACCCTCTGAACAAACTCGACTTAACGCTCTCTGGGAAGCCATACACTTACTGCCCGAGGCTAACTTCCAAAACCTTAGGTATCTTATCAAGTTTTTGTCTACTTTGACACAGAACCAAAGTACGAACAAAATGACTCCTTCAAATTTAGCCATCGTGATCGCTCCCAACCTCCTGTGGGCAGCTGACGAGAGCACATTCGATATGAACATCACAACCGCCGTCAACTGTATTGTGGAGTTGCTCATCAAACACGCAGATTGGTTTTTCAAAGATGACTTAAATTTTTTCATCTCTTTCACCAAAGAGGATCTTCTTCCGGATCAATGCGAATACGGTTTTTCACCTAATTTCGTCCATGGATACAACCAAACCGCTGCTCTAAGTCACGAATCAGCGAATGGCGACTACAGCAGTATGAGTAAGTCTATGTTTGACTATAATCACCAAAGTGTGAGCAAAGTCGCGGATGCAGCTGGCCGTCACTCAAGAAGCAACAGCCACGACACTAGTTTAATATTACTTGAGAACGATATGAAGAAAGCCCAATCCAACAGCTCCCTGTCCGACCAATCTAGTCCTCCCCACGGAAGTCCGAAGCCGATAATGAGGCGAAAGAATAAGCCTCTAGCTCCGGTGCCGCCTAATTTCACCCCAGATAAAAATAAAAAAGTGGAACCACAGCCGCAGCCGCAGGCGCCAGAAACTCCAAAAGAACAAGCGAGCGCTGCTAAAGTTGAAAACGATAAGCCTGCGAAGCCTCCCAGACCAGTAATATCAGAAACCGGCAAGGTAATAACTGGGGTGCAAACCATCAACCGCTCCACGTACAGACAGAACAAAGCCATGAAGGAGGAGGCGGCGCGTAGCGGCAGTCGCGAGCACCTCGCGGACATCCGGCGACAGAGCCTCGAGCTCGACAAGGACAAACTCGACATGCTGAAGGCGTCCGATGGCGGAAAAGAATCCACGCTGGTCGTCAAGAATGTAACCGCACACACAGGCGTCGTGGGGAGAATGAAAATTGTCGGCGACGCGTTCAGTGGGCCCGCGTCGCTGGGCGCCGAGCGGCCGAGCGCTGCGGCAGACAAGGCGGCGCCGCGCCAGCCGCCCGCCGTCAAGCTGGCCGGACAGCCGCCGCCGCGCCCCGTGGCCGCGCCGCGCACACTGCTGCCGCCCAGCACCGAGCCCGAGCCCGCCGACGTGCAGCTGCGCCACAAGCCCGCCGTGCCCGAGCGCCCCGCCACCCTCCGCCCGCAGAGCTTTCGCGCGCCCCGCTCCTCTCTCCCCGACTCCGACGTCGCGCCCACGGTTCTCGAGCGCACTCACATATACACCGTCGACAAACAACACCCCACAGTCATCCAAGTCGGGGCAAATGCGTCTGGAACTGCTGAAAAGGAGGGGGACGAAACGCCGCGAGCGACCGTGCAGCGCACGCACAGTTCGGGCGGCCGGGACGGCGATCTCGAGGAGCCCAGGAGCTTGTGTGTGGCCAGCCGGCAGCTGTCGCAGTCGGAGGGCGACATAACGGAGTGTCCTTCTCCGCGGCCGCAGCCGGGCCGGCCACCCCGTCCTCTGGTGCCGGCGCCGCCTCCGCCGGTCGCGGCCGCGCCTGTCCCGGCCGCGCCGCTGACGCCGCCCACGGCTCCCGCTCAGCCTTCACCTGCGGCCCAGCCTCAAAGAGAGAGTACCGACCTTTAGCCGCCGCCATTCGTCCCTGTGCCCATGCCGAGGCTGAAGCGACGTCGTTAGCGCCCGTGTGACGTCACTTCGACGTTGTCGGACACGACAACAGTGCGTAACGATCGTAGTGACAGGTCTATCACATATTCCAGTTTCCGCGGTCGGGTTTATGAAGTCGCAACGAGACTGATGTTCGCTCTTATTTTCTGCTAAAACCGACTCTCAGTCGCGTAGAAAAAGATATTTGAGAAACGTTTTTCTTTGCATCAAATGAGTATTATGTATTTATTTTTGTAAAAGTGTAGCATTTTAATCATAAGATAACACGTGATAATTTGGATAATACTATCTATTACCAAAATAGAAATTACAGCTTTTGCAGTAATACGTAGATTTGACGAATAATTATTGACCCCTGGAATATTATTCCAAAAGACATATCGGTTAGATTGTCTATGTAGCTTTTTTATGCAGTCTAATTATAATAAAATAATGGAACATTGTAAACTAGTTTATACAATGAGTGAAAGTTGCAATTAATACTTGTGATATTAGAAAAATATAATCACACTCCCGGTCGATGACCAGTAGCGGGAGAATGCACAAATGTTATTGTAACGAACAGCCATATTTTACGATATTTGTGATGGTGTGTTTCCATTGTCAACAATCATTTGGCCAGCGCCGGAAAGGCAGTTCATTAGCAAGCTGTCGCGCGTCAGGACACATTATCGACTAATCGGCTGCCATAACATAGATTTTATTTTTGATTTGGAGTAAATAAAACAAATTGATATTGTATTATATTTTATATATAGGCCCGGAGCTGGCCGACTGAATGTTATCTAATGTCAATAAACCGTCGTGACGTGTCAATGCATTAGATTAAAATTAAGTAATCAACGCAATGCTGTTTCAATGACTATTATTTTAGCTATAAGTATGTTATGTAGTGTTTACAATCTTATGTGATATGCATTTTATTATTATATACTTCAAGTATACCAGCTTCTGTTGTAAGTATTAATAAAATAGCCCAAACATTACTAGCGTATTTTAATATCCCTTTCACCCTAAAATTGTATAAAACACTTGATTGCGAGTCTGGTGCGCTGTTCCATACTTAACCTCTCAAGTCAATATGTAATTGGGCATGTATGAACTAATTTCATCGATTATTTCTGGTCTGATCTTCGATCAACGCTGTGTATTGCAGTCCACTACGGGACAGGGTCACCTCTAAAATAATAGTTCCTACTAGCCACCGCGCTGATTTTAAATAAGAGCTGAGGATGATTTAAAATAAAACAGGCTTAAAGTTAAATATACATACAAAGTTAAATGTATCTATAATCGCATAAATCCCTTATGTCTGCCATTTCACAATGTAATAATTACGTTTGCCGACCCTCAGAAGTGATATTGAGTTGGGTAGTATGTGTGCTGACTGCGTTATCACTTCGTCGATCTTCTTTACTTTTTGGTGGTTGATGTAAAATCCGCCTGCTTGGATGATCCTCATCGCATCATCTGAAAAAGAGATAATTATAAGTAAATAATATCGAGTGATGATTTAATTTGCCGATTGTTACATAATCATAGTATTTTTAGGCCACATGTCGTTGATTCGATCCCCGCACAGAACAACAAGAAAAGGAAATTATGATATAATATCTTACTTTCAGTAGGAAAGCATTTCGCTTTCATGCCGAGTTCAAGCACAGTGATTCCAGGTGAGAGAAGCAGGTTAGTGACTGTCGCATTCTCGAATACCTGTTCTAACTCCATACTACTGAGCGAGACAAGAGCCTTCACGTCTTTACTATATATCGCTTCTGTTGCTTTCAATGCTCGCTCTAATCCTTCCTCTGGAAATAAAAGTCGAAATGTAAAATAAGTATTAAGCAACAGATTTTACAGACTAACAGAAGATAACTATTTAATTTCAAAATTAATAAGTAGAGAAGTTAACAAACTAAAGAAATGAAAGAAGACAGAATATAATGATCGAGAGAAACATTGAACGTACAGCTATGGACTGCAGGACTACTCACTTCCATGTACTAGTATAGTAAGTTGTTCAGCTAAACATGTTTGGGGATATCTTTCTTCCGGATGTTCTTTATGTTTGAACATTATGTCTTTTATTTCTCCTAAACTATAAAATGTAAACAACTTTAGTAGTTTTTCCACTTCAGAGTCTTTTGTTCTAATGAAGAACTGGTATAGGCTGTATGGACTTGTTTTCTTTTGATCTAGCCAGATAGCATTCCCTGCTGATTTACCAAACTTGTCACCTTCTTCCGTCGTCACTAGTGGTAGTGTTAAGCCTGAAATATAAAGTAGCGTAAGTATTTTTGAATCGAGTAAAAAAACTTTCAATAACAAAAGCTGATTAGGACTAACCATAAACATTTTTCTTAGAAGTTCTGCTAATTAATTCATGTCCAGCAGTTATGTTTCCCATTTGATCACTTCCACCTATCTAAAACAACATAACATAGGTTGTAAACTAATTTCGAGATTAACAATACAAATCACACCAAACATTATATTATTACCTGAAATCTACAATTATATTCTTTCAGTAAATGCTGCCAGTCATAAGACTGGAATATTTGGTAGGCAAATTCAGTGAAACTCATTCCAATCTCTGAATTAATCCTGCTTTGTACACTCTGCTTTAACAGCATAGAACCCATTCTGAAGTTTCTTCCGATGTCACTTACAAATTGGATTGAGTCTATATTCCTATACCATGTCTCATTGTTCACTACTCTGAGAAATGCAAATAAAAGATACAAATAAATAGTTATCTTCCTGGATCTTATTTAGCAGAGATTTATATAATAAGAAGAAGCCAGGTGTTTTATTTCACACGAAATAAATTTTCACTGCCTCATTGGTCTTGTGGTCGCAAGCGCGACTGCTGAGCGTGAGGTCTTGGATCCGATTCCTGGGTCGGGGAAAATGTTATTGGTTTTTCTTGTATGGAAAGTCGTTGGCAAGAATGAAAATGGTAGATGGCAATAGGCTCGCCCCCTATTACATGGGATTCAATAACGGCATCGGCGAAATCGGGTGTACAATAGTACTCCTCTGCCTACCCCTTCGGGGAATACAGGCGTGATCCTATGTTATGTTATGAAATAAATTTTACAGAACACTGCCCCACACTAGAAATAATTCCTGTATTGGGGGTGGTAACAAACACAAATATTCACATTGATAACACCTCAAACAACTCTGTAGGACATAAAAATATTAGGTAATCCCATGCGAGAATTAACCTCGCGCCTCGTAGTGCAGCAGTTGATGGCCCACCACTGTGCCAAACATGCCACCAAATCATCTGCCCACAATGTTACCTAACAAAATTTGTTTTAAAGCTGTCTCTTAAAAATATTTATGGTACTGAAAATTTTTACTTCTTACATAAATGAGCACATTAGTTTGTGACAAGCATATTAAAGGAACTTTATTAAGTGCCCATATTTACCTGATGGGTTTGAGTTCTTTTTCATCTGACCAGATGTACTTTTCATGGTTTTTAAATACAGTCTCAAGATTACGTTTGATGCATTTTATATTTTCTTGTATAATATCCCTAGGCAAAGCCACGCGGTCTGTGCTTCTTCCACTTGG
Source organism: Shargacucullia verbasci (assembly GCA_947562105.1). Lineage (NCBI taxonomy): Eukaryota > Metazoa > Arthropoda > Insecta > Lepidoptera > Noctuidae > Shargacucullia > Shargacucullia verbasci. The sequence continues at coordinate 5,024,606 of OX387289.1, read as the reverse complement.
ATCACCAATATAACCTGTGGCACCACCTAACTGCAACAAAGTAAAAGTTTCAATAAGCAAAACTTTAAATTTTAATTTAATTACATTCATTATTTAATCCTGGGTCCTGCAAACAATAGATTTTAAATTGTACTCACTTAACAATCCTTGGTGAAATAAATTTATAAATTGGTGCTTGTAACTAGATGATAATAATTACCCTTGATTTATTAAATTTTGCTTTACTTGAGAAATAGGATAAAAATAAATGGATAAAAACAAGTATTTGGTCAGAGAGTCGTCTTAGAGGCCGAGTGGTAGGAGTTGAAGTATATGCTTAGGGGCATACAAAAAGAGAGGTGAAAAAAAAAATTTAGGCCTAACTCTCATTGTTATTTTCTTCTTTAATTCACAGTTTTTTTATAGGGTTGCATAAATCATACTATCAGGCTATATAATATCAAATATATATAGCCTGATAGTATGATTTATATATATAATATCAAAAAAACCTCTACACCTCCATTATGATAATGCACGAAAATCTTTTCATGAAAGAAATTGTTTCTCTAGGCGCTTCTATAGGCGCTATACGATCATATCATATCTCGGAAGCGGTGCATAGGAAGACAAAACTTCTCAGACCAAAAATTGTTTATAAGTACTATGATTTATATGAGAAATAAAAAAATGCAAAAATAGAATTAAAAATACTCCATAGCGCACCTAAGACAACACTCCAACCAAGTATTTTCAAACAAATTCATATTTTGTTTATAAACATATTTAGTAATCATTACCATCCTACAAGTCAAATAAAAGTTTTAAATACTTTACCAAAGCAATAACATAGTGGCCACCGCGCTGCCAGTGCAGTAGATTGATTACAACAAGGAGATTCCCAACATGAAGACTGTTAGCTGTGGGGTCAAAGCCAGCATACACACACTGTGGGGCCTTGTTCAACAAGTCTAGTATTTCTGTCCTGAAACCGAAAGAACAATACAATTAAATTATAAAAAAAAAATAGTACACAGGTTTAGTAAACAAAATGGGGCAAACAAATAAAAACATCTTATTTTATAGAAGTAGAAATAAATATCATAATAATTTCACACTTACCCGGCAGTATTAGGAAACATATCTTGATACATAGCTCGTTCACTGAGCTTCAAAATGTTACGATTTGCATAAGTACGGTTGTATGACAGCAACCAAGTAATTTTGGATGGGCCTATTAATTGTTTCAATGACTTCATAGTTAAATAATATTCTTTGGTTTCAATGAAATAATAAAATTGTAACGTAACCTCAAAATTAATATTACAGTTTTATAGAAGTAACCCGCTAATATTTGGCAGTCAATACAATAGTTTCAAGAATATAATCTTTTCCCAAACATTACATAAGGCAGTATATTTAATTTTTGTCATTAAAATATTATGTTTCGTTTTTGTTTAAAAAATGTATCGGCTGAATAGAAAACTATTCCGCAAAAAATAAAGTTCATATTACCGTGACAATACATCACTAATACTATTGACATTACAGATTTCGTCTAGGAACATTAAAAAAAATGTTGATTCGCAGAATCGTTACTATATTTTTATGGTAAAAACATTTAAAAAAAAAAAAACATTTTTGGAGGTAATTACCTTCTGTCTAGCAATGGGATGATATAAACCATATTCAACGGTGCGTGTTACTAGCACAGAAACATACTCTACTTGGGCATTACGTGCTACTCGCATTTACATGCGATTAAGGGTGACCAGTGCCGGTGGTTCAAGGGACGGCAGAGAACCATGCATATCACTCTTGTTTGGTTACGTAGATACTGGATATTTGTAGTCGGAACACTAGGTTGACGACTTTCCAGTATGCTATTGTAGTCTTTGATGACGACTTATCACAACACGCAAAACATTTTCAACGCTCTCAAAATGCATGTAAGCTGATGTCCAATAAAAAGGCAAGCCATGTGTGTAGTGGAATATGAAATGTGAATATGGATCATACAAAAACCAATAAAACAAAATTGTCGACAGTATTATTTATTTATATAGAGTCTATATTTAGTAATACACATTTTACGGTGTTTTCTTATCTATACAATTACTTTATGTATTACTACAATTCTTACGTTACATTTTGTACCTAACAATTTATCAAGATATTACATAAGCGTCATATCAGCCAGCAGATTGGGCCTCGGTTTTGCAGTGAGGTCAGTGCAGTAAGCTCCAGAATGCACATTTTGTTCAGGCATAGTCACTACGTCTTTGGAAGCTAAATTATTACCCTTTGAGTATTTATTACCTTAGCATCCTAATTATAATCTATCTGGCGTAGACGCGACAGTTATATCAGCTCCCACTACTGCTTCTCTGTTGGACTGAGTAAATTGTTACATACACTTGACTAATAGCCATTCACAAAAGCTATGATTATTTATCAACAAACAAGTTAATAATATAGACTCATAATATATAACACTCTTTCTATGACAAGATTGGATGGAAGTATCTTCCAATATAAACATTGCAGAATCAACAAGTATTGCTTATCAGGCAACTTATTGACATATATAATTTGTTATAAAAGGATCACAAAATTTAGTAAATGTTTGGAACCATCATCTTTTCAGTCTACGAGATGGCAAGGCATATTTTAAAACCGATTTTTGTTAATAAATCTTATTCTAATTTCAACCCATTTGTTATATTATTGTAATTAATATTCCATAGCATAAATATATATTTCAATCAAAGAGTTTCGAATAACAGAAATATTTTTATCTGGCAAAGCTGAAGTAAAATGTAAGAGTCAATGCTTAAAATGACCGTTAATTCGTTTCTCACTAATATCTCATTAGTGACATTTTTCATGTTGTGTGGAAGGACGTAGATAACTGGGGAAGATATACTTACGTTATTGTGTACACATCAGTAGCCATAAATGGATTTACATTTAATACTTAACACGACTAAAAACAATTACTTCCACTCCTACGACGAAAAATCTTTCTAAAATTATGATACATTTAATATTATCTTTTTGAGTTTTTGGTAACGTCACCAACAATATTTCGACTAAAAAATAGTGACGCCAAGGGTTAAGTGTTGTGATTAATCAATCACAATAACAAATTACGGTGGTCCATTCTATTCGAAGTCTAATCACACATAGCTGATGACTTGTTTCGGACAGTTATTGTTGTCAGTAGTGATAGCACATAAATGGGATCAAAAATGCAATATTATAGAACCAAAAATGCAGAGTAAAATTAATCGCACAAAATTAATAAGATAAAATTTGGCTAACCAAAAATAATTCTCACAAATAGCTATGGATATATACATATGACCTTCCGAACCTAATGTGATTTCAATTTTCCCAAAAAAAAAAAATACTAATCATCAACTACGACAAATAAAATACACAAAATAATACGCAAAACAAGGAATTATATAACCATTCCCTATAAGACTTTTATAATCACTGAGAAAAGTTTAAATAATACTTTATGGAATACTTAACCAGTTATAAAATATATTTTTAATGGAAGCTTTATGCTTTACGTCTCCAACATGAAATTCTTTATTGAAAGAGATATTCAATGAAATTCAATGATTATAAAACTCACACGGGAACACAATACTTAAATAATACTTAACATTAAAACATGGAAAGCAACATAGGCATGCAACTAATCTTCGAGGGTGACGTTTTTGAACAGGTACGACATCGACTCCTTGTTATGAATGCGCCTGATCGCCTCGCTGAGAAGGACTGATATGTCAATGGTCTTGATCTTGTTGCATTGCATCTTCTGTAGTTCGTGGGGGACAGTGTTGGTGACGACGACCTCGTCTATCGGCGAGTCTTCAATAAGCCGTGGTGCGTCTGATGAGAGCAGCCCGTGGGTCGCGAGCACGTATATTTTGTACGCTCCACATTCCTTTAGTACTTCTGCTGCGGCGACGAATGATTGGACGTCATCTATCATGTCATCCTGGAATAATATAAACTTATAAAGTAACTTATGATTAGCAATTGACTGATATAGCGAGTGATTGAGTTGATTTTGGTGTGTGTGTGTTGAGATAATATAAACTTTGAGCTCAGAGAGAGAGAGAGAGAGAGCTATTTTGATATAATAACGTATTTCGAGGAAACATAATTTTAATTTTTAAAACTCTTTATGTTTCCTCGAAATACGTTAACTTCATCTATACAAATATATAAAATTTAAGTGTCTGTCTGTAATGTCCAAATAACAGGTTTTTACTAAATGCATATGAAAGTATATACGGTACTAATAACAAAAAAAAACTATTTTTAAACTTTTTATCTGTCTGTTTGTTTGTTCCGGCTAGTCTCCGAAACGGCTGGATCGATTTTGACGGACAGATAGTTCGTGTTGGAATAACTTAGGCTACCTTTATTTAAAAAAAAAGAATTAGTGTTCTGCGCAAAAAAATAAAAACCCATGAAATTGTGAACAAAATTCAATTTAAATAGGAAAGTATTTTTGCATGTTATAGCCTATTTATTGAAGAAGTTGCTATTTGACCCGAAAAAATGCACGGGATCGTAATCCACGCGGGCGAAGCCGTGGGCGGAAGCTAGTTATAGATAATTTGTTACTAGGGTAGTTACGATACTTACCACCATTATAGCTATTCTGCCACCGACATCGCCAACCACGTTTATTGGCGGCTTCTCCTTGGCCGGGTGCACCGGGACACCCACGGATACATCCATGGTTCGCGACCTACTGTCAAACGAACAAAACGTGTACAAACAGTCTAGTAAGGTAGCAGCAAATTGACAGATAACAACATAATGTATGTGTACTTCCTTCGCTGATATCAGCTATGGTGACTGCTTCTGTTAGTTAATACCAACTTACAAAACATTTATTAAATTGAATTTAAATTTATGGTAGTGGATTTTTTATTGTGTATCCTGATATGACTTAGGTCCCTAGTTTCATAATTTTATACTAGAGGTACGATATTTTTTATTTTTGCTTTGGCTAATTGCTTGGCCATTTGACTGGTACACATTGATACAGCGAAGGCATTTGATTAGCCAAAACAAATGGTAGCTAAAATACCCCTTTAGCTGCCTGATGCATTTTTAATATTATTTGATTTAATATCTTCTTTAAATAGATTAAGGTTAGAGATAAGCAATTCTAAATAATATAATCAGGACTATACTAGGTTTGTTTAGGTACTTAACTAAAGGTAAACAATCTTGATGTGTCTTTTTAATATTTTTTGTTTAAAAACTCAGTTTAAAAATAAAACGCGACTAAAAACCAATGTAAAACAACAATAACGATTACCAAATCAATTGAACTACTAGTTAGAGCAGTAGTTTATTTCTTTAATATGTGTTTGTGTAAAAAGTAGAGATGTGCCGGATTGTTAAAAATGTATATCCGCGGATAGGGATTATTAGCATCTAGATCCGCGAATACGGATACGGATCTCAACTTTCGTACTCTATCGGTGCCGGTGCGCGTGATCTTGGATCTAGAGTTCACGTTTTGCGTTAGTAATGCGACGTGTTTTAACTTGCACTGCGCGTTATTTGTTTTTGGTTTAGTGTAATACAGGCTAGCATAGTTTACGTTTGTGTTTTTGGAAAAGTCATAAGTTAAATAAAAATAAAAAAAAATGTCTACAAAAAAGTTTAGTAGTGTAATATGGAAATATTTTACGTTAATAAATGACGTGTGTGCCAAATGCAAAGTTTGTGAACCAATGTATTCTCGTAAGGGAAAAGATACAACTTCATTAAAAAATCGCCTTTAGAGGAAACATCCACAAGAATATGATTTATTCTTAAAAAAAAAACTCTGCTAAGAATAGTGCCGACGAAAAAATGAGTACCTTATAACTTGCTACATCGGTAACATAGTTTAATAAATTTTTAAATATTTAATTTTTGCAATAAATGCGCCAAAAATATGATTTTCAGAAATAAAAAATAATTTGAATTGAAGTTAATATTATTTCATTGCTGCCTTTCTTTAAATTTTTATATACATCATGAAATTTATTAATATAAAAGATCCGTCCAAGATCCGCCAGGAAGTAACGGATACGGATACAGATCTTATTTTTCCCTCGGATATCCGCAGATACGGATACGGATATCCGGCACATCACTAGTAAAAATTCACATCAAGATTGTTTACCTTTAGTTAAGCACCTAAACAAATCGAGTATAAATATATAAAGACAAATGTATATTTTATATACACTATCTTATCAGTAGCATGGGGTATCAACTAGAACATTTTGTAATTATTGTTAAAAAAAATCTCATAGATGGCAGCATAGGTAACAATTACGAAATTAGTATTCACTAAAAAGCATTAAACGCAGTGGCGTATTTTAAAATTTAGCGCCCTGGGCCTGTAATGTTTGCCGCCCCATAAATTGAACAAGTCTCCCGCCGCCGCATGCGCCGCCTCGCGCTCCACCCGCTTTCGCCTATGGATATAAACGAAAACGACACGAGCAACGTCGAAACATCCCGACTAGTCCCGAGTCCGACGGAAACGCCGCCGCCCCGCCGCGGCCGCCCGCCGTTCAGGCATACGATAGCCTCGCGTCTTGATGTCTTTCAAACTTAGAACCAAATGAGTTTTAATTTTTCTTAATTAGGTAGGCTTTTTTCAAATTTCTTCAGGAATGTAAAGTCCAAAAGAAAGTCGCACTAAGCTAAGCGCGAAGTCGCTGAGCGCCGCCCCTCACAACTTGCCGCCCCGGGCCATGGCCCTTTTGGCCCAATGGTAAATACGCCCCTGATTAAACGGCTGATTTTGGATAAAGTAAGATTAGTCAAAACTGTCTTATTTAATGTTAATTTATGTATTTACCCTTCCAAATCACGTATTTTCTACAAAAAAGATAAATCAATGTTTTTCCTTAAATTAGAACACCTTTTCGACGCATTTCAATAACGAACTACTCATTGATATCTTATTTAGTTTTAAGCTCTTTGTAATAGATGGCGTTTTACTCAAATTTAAACTGATATCGCTTTAAAACAACATACATAACAATCGTCTAAATAATGCGGCCGGATAACTGAGTCTTCGCCTGTGCGACCAAAGACTACAATAGTATACTGGAAATGTGCAACGTTAGAGGGGAGCGGGAGATGACGACAAAGGGAATCGCGTGGGGAGCGGGCAGGCAAATTTCATGTTTATGAGTTTCATTTTAAGAAACATTGACGACAGATTTTTTGAAATCCAATGCCTAAACTTAATACAAGATGAAATGAATTCTATTTACAATATTTTGGTACATATCCAAAATAAACTTTATTATTATTACTTTATTAAATATTTTTACGTTTTACGAAACGCGGACTATAAACTTTCTATACAAGATAATTGCACGAAACGCTTTATGTTTTGGGTATACGCTATTCAGTCTATCACAAATATTTAAGACGCTCGCTTAACCCGCCAAATTCAAATTTAATTTGGCTTTTCGCAAATTGTAGATGAATAATAGGTATAACATTGTAGGTTCATTATTGCAGGCATTAGTCATTGTGACAGCAACAAGTAGTTGAGAGTATCCTCCTAGTATTTCATTTTTTTTTCTTGCCGTACTCGGTCCTTGGATGGGCAACAAACTAATTCATAGCGAGACCTCACCGTGACTCGGAGAAGCAGGTTGAGCCGTCGGTCTCGGTTGTCAAATGAAGATAAATGACAATCATTACGTTATGTGTAGTCAGAATCACGAAAGTCTGACAATCGGTCTTACCAAGGGCATCATGTTACCAAGTTACTGGGTTGTGGATTATGGAGCTCAGATGGACAACTTCGCTCCATGGAAAATATTGATATGCAGCTACACCCGGTTAGACCGCATGTCGATCCCGAATTCCCGACATAAATAGTTGGGGAAAAGATAGAAACGAATTCTCTAAGACTGCCTCATTGGTCTAGTGGTCGCAAGCGCGACTGCTGAGCGTGAGGTCCTGGGTTCGATTCCCAGGTCCGGCAAAGTGTTATTGAGTTTTTCTGTATGGAAATTCTCAGTAGCAGCACGGAGTCTGGAATTGTGCCCGGTAGATGGCAATAGGCCCCCTATTACATGGGACTTAATAACGGCAACGGCGAAATGTGGGTGTACAATAATACACCTCTGCCTAATCCTTCGGGGAATACAGGCGTGATGCTATGTTATATAATTCTCTAAGTATTTTAGGTTTAAATTAACAATTTTAAAGCTATTTATATACCTATGCCTGGAACATCTTAATGTTCCAGGTAGCTTTAAAATTGTTAATTTATTTAATACTAAGGTACGTAACAATTACTGTAGGTACCATATCCTTGGCGAATAAATATCTTTATCTTTATGTAAAATTATCGGGATTTTTTTCATACGAATTGCCCAAAATTATAGTAACAGGTAAATGCCGATTTTAAAGAGACTGAGTATAATTATCCTGAATTTTATATGTATACGCAATACATAGAATGCATAAGAGAGTATTCGTATGTGTTTTTAAGAAAGTGCGTAGGAAATAATAAATTACGAGCTTCTCAAAAAAGTTTATGTAGATCGGTACCTATTGAGTAGCTTTATGTATAAAAAGTAAAATTTACTTGTACTTATAAATCGACTATCACACATAAAGAGGCTTTCGCAACAACGAAAATTTATAGTTAACACAAATTATTGAAACTATTACGCCAACACGAGATAATTGTATTGCTATAACTTGTCCTTGACCGCACGGTGCAATGTCATTCACACTTAGATATACATAAATGGTTAGTAGAGCAAGCCTGTCACTAAAACAACGCAATCAAGTGGTATCGTTGTCAACTCCTAGATAGCGGTGTACAACTACAGTATCTGGCTATTCGTGAGTTGCCGATGCTGCCATCTGTTAGAAAAATGGACGAAAGAAAATAGCCAGTTCAATTGCCAGACTTATGGCGGTGACATTTTTTTGTATGGGGTTGGGTATCTGTACTAGTTTTATATTATCTGTTTCAGTAGCATCATAGTATTATCAGTAAGGGGCAAATAGTTTATAAGGGCATGATAAAAATACTTACTTCGGTAAACATGGTGGGGAGTAGCGTCCATCAACCTCATCACTTTCAGCTTCCTTCTGTTCCCCGTGAATCACTGCTATGGCTAATCGTAAACGCTCAGCATATGAGGTGGCTTTTTTAGCCGATCCTGGGTTACGGGCCACTATTACCGAGTTACGAAAATCTGGAATCTAAATTGACTCTATTTAATTACTTAAGAAGGAACATGGTGGGTTGCTGACATTTCAAGTTTTTGTAATTTGTATGACAATTGTCTCATATCCTATTTTCAAGGTGAATATGGACATGAACCAAGACATACATTATAGGAGTGAGTTATGATAGGATGTTGAAATGTTGCACCCCTAATTTATAATAATGTAGAATGGTTTGCCAAAAACGTGAGACTCATTTTATTTGGTTGAGTGCTTTTTGTTAAATAGGAAACAATGTGTTGAAATTACAAATAAAAGTCAAATCACTGTTAAATCATCATGCATAGAGAATACATGTGGAGTGCCACAAGACAGCGTTCTTGGACCATTGTTATTTATTCTATATATTAATGACATTATTGATACTACAATCCACCAGTCCATTATTTGCAGATGATATTTGAATAATTTTTAATAATACTTCAAAAAATTAAATTGTATATGAAAATGAAATAAACTCCACGATATCAAATGTAGTCGACTGGTTACATAAAAATGAACTAAGAGAAAATATAAATAAAACCAAATTCATGCAATTCCATAACAAACGGGGTAAACCTGTAAATATTAATGTGACATAAGAAAATACTAAAATCGAACAAAATGAAAATACTGCTTTGCTTGGTCCTTTAATAGATAAAAACTGTGCGTGGGAAGCTCATATAGATAAAGTGGCAAAAAAGATAAATAAGTTTGTCTTCGCTCTTAGAAGACTATTAAAAATTGGCTCTTTAAATATTGCACTAAACGCTTATCATGGGTATGTTGCCTCTAGATTCTTGTAGATCTCTATTTAGAAAATTAAAACTATTGAAAAACTATTGAATTTGCCTAGCTTATATATTTTAGAAGTTGCCCTGTTTGTAAAAAAGTATCCTGACTTCTTTATTACTAAAAGCGAAGTTTATAAATTTAATAAACGATTCCCGAAAAAGCTTGTAACACCAAGATGAAGAAAATAAACTTCATATGAATAATTGCTACCAAATGTGTATAACAATATTTAATAAAATTCCGCCTAATATTTTATTACTTTCATACAAAAAATGTAGAAAACTGTTAAATATTTGCCTAGCTGAGAAATGTTACTACTCCATCAGAGTTTTTAAATGATAAATAATAGCTAGACATAAATTGATGTAATACAAAATTAAATTAAAACTGTTTTTATAAACTATTTAAACAAAATTGTATAAATTAATTTCATTAAATAATGTTCACTTAGTATTGTGGTAAAATTAATATAATTTGTGTATGTATTTAAAATATTGATACTTATATTGAATTGTGTAAAAAAGTTTATCTTAATTTATCTTACTTCAAATTTTTCATGCCAACTAAGTGAAATGTTGTGCTTTGAATGTTATTAACACCTGTATGTAACTCATTTCATGCAAATAAACATTCTATTCTATTTTATAAGAAGTATTTACATCTTTAACATACTCTTAACTTAAATAGCTGGATATAATATTAAATTTTTGTTTAGATGAATGAATGTAGTGGGTAACAAAAGTAAAATAAGAAATATACTTACACTTTCTTGAATATACTGCAATAAGAAAGGAGATGCCCTTAAGTTATCAACAGGACACTCATAGAAACCCTGAATTTCCTTCTGATGCAAATCCATTGTGATGATATGTGTCAAGCCAGACTTGCACATCATTTTAGCAAGGAGTTTTGTTACAATGCAGCCTCGTTTCCTCATTTTGCATTGTTTGCTGTATGGCAAGTATGGAATCACCCCTACAATAGACCTTGCAGAAGAAGTCTTACAAGCATAAGCCATTATCAATAGTTCCATTATGTTGTTGTTTACATCTCTGTAAAAAAATATTAGAGTTATATGTTTTTATTTGGAAGTCAGTTTAAGTATGCAAATCCAAATTCAGAACACAATAATATCATGTTTGTTTTTATTATTTCAATATTACATTGCAGTATATTATAATCAATTTCCAAATAATTTTACTTTTTTAATACACTCCCATTCACCTAAAGGATGATTCTAGACTAAAAACGAAAATTGATTTTAAGAAACCATAATCAAACCAGCACACATAATGTGTATGTTGATGTGATAACATAGTGTGAACATAAACAATGCTACTGTAATGGGTTTTAACAGACAGTTAACAATGTACAATGACTGGTTCCATCAAAACTGATTACTGAGAACTCATTCTGATATGGAACAGACACTTATATGGATATTAACATTTAAGAGTCCGCTCACATATATATATATGAATATAGCTTTTGGTATATATGTACATATAAAAAATACTAATATATTCAGTAGCATATTCAGTATTATATTACATACTTTTATTATCCTACTCTATATGCTTATTACTTTTTGATATATTTCCAATTAGACTCTTGTCTTCTGAATATTGGCATAGCTCTAATAATGTTTTTAATTTTTTCTTAGTAGTACTCACTTAGTGCCAGTCTGAACTATGTAGATATTCTTTCCACGAATCGAATCTCCAATCTCAACAATAGTTTCCCTGTTGGTTTTATGGTAAACAGAACATCCTCCTGTTCTTACACCTAGACGACTGTAAGAAAATATAGTTATTCCTGCAGCATAGACAGAAGATGGACATATACGAAACTAGAATCTAATTCACTTTATATACAAACTAATCACATGAATGAGGTCAAACTACTTAACCTCTGCAAGTGTCAAACACTAGGTCAATATTTTAAACCTTGAAATCATACAAAATTTAGGGATGAAGAGTTAGAACTTACTGAGCGATTAATTCGGCTAGCTCAGGGTGTGAGTTGCCGCTCAAGATCACTATGTCCGACGTGTTATTACCCTCCATATTGCTCTTGCGAGTTCTATTGAATCCCACCAGCCTGCAAAAAATTCATGCACGTTTCCTTATTTGTCGGTCAACCGACCGCCACATGTAAATATATATAATTTAGGAAAGGGACGTCACGTTGGATCAACAAGAAAAACAATAAACCTGGTTTTGTTGAGTAACATAATAACCTGATGGCAGTATTGTATTATTACCGCAGAATGAAAAGTGACAACTTCAAGATAATAATTTATAACTTTCTTCAGTAAAACACACTTTTATCACTTTTGAGTGGGAGATATTTGCTGTGGTACTACGATACTCGCGAGTAAAATATAAAATTTTACGGAATCTGAATCAACGATTAAGAGTCACCACAGATTCAAAATGAATTGATTTCATTTGCATTTGATTGTGAATTTGTGAATTGTGAATGTGGTGATGTGACTTTATAAGGTCCAGTCCATACCATAGGGCACTAGGATATATTATAGTAAGGTCTGTCTAGCTAGTGTCTTGTCTGAGGTTATAAACTGAACGATGATAATATTTGTGATAAGTTTATTCTTTTGCGCCGGTTCCTACGCTTGCCTTATACTTCAGATGTGCGACGCGTCGAGCAACACGGCTCGTTGAAAAAACGCACCTGCCCCTACAAATCCTTGAGGCCGAAAAGGCGCTGTTTTAGTTTGCACTGGCTGGCATACCCGTCAAATGTGGTCCAATCAACAAATGTCATAACAAGTGTGCAGTGTTTTGATTTGAGGTTATGTTTCTTAATAAATAAGAGTATTCATAAAATGGGTCTTACGAAGCAGTATTTACGATACGCGCCAAGCGGAACCTTCAACGTGATAGCTAGTGGCGACTGTAATAGCACTCATGTGTCGTTGAACGGAGTAAGCGGCCGATACATGGCTGTTGGAGCATGCGAACATGTTGTGATCTGGGATATGAGGCTTGGCGAGAAGGCAAGTGTTGAATAATTATTATAAAATAGTCTGAATATTATAGCATGAAGTTTGTGTACTTTACAGCCTAATATTCCAACGTAACAGGTACTGAATGCATTATTTTATCATGTTTACATTTGCTATTCTCGTTTTAAGGCCCAAGTGCTTCCAGGCGAAAATGTAGTAGTATCACAAATAGCAGCCAGTCCTAACGGTAACAACATAGCGGTTGGCTATGTTGATGGCAACATTAATGTATTCGAACTGACCAACAATGATATTGTGTGTGTGTTTGCTGGACACAAATCTGCCATCACATGCCTGCAGTATGATGAACAGGGACATCGCTTAGTGTCGGGTGCTAAGGTTAGTAATAAGAAATATGGTTTGTTTTGAGTTGACAGAAATAAAAGTAGTATAATAGCACCAATTGAAGAATGAGCAACACATACTGGCAATACACTAATTGGTAAAATACATATGAAATCAAACAGTTAAGACTTTTGTAGTAAATAGGACATTAATTCAGAATTATGTACTAAATAATAATATTGAAAAGGTTTAGTTTCATAAATAAATATGCATTTCTTGACTGAATATTCTCAGGACACAGAAGTAATCTTGTGGGATGTAGTGTCAGAAACTGGTAAGGCTCGGTTCAGTGGTCACAAGGGAGCCATTACCAGTGTCCTTTTCATCAATGGCAAGAACTGTGTGGTCAGTTCCTCAAAAGACACATTTGTAAAGTTCTGGGACATTGAGACAAAACACTGCTTCAAGACTTTAGGAGGACATCAAATGGAAGTATGTATAAAATTCAATTTAATTTGTAACAGTTTTGAAATACTCTTAACATTAACATTATGTTTCAATACAGGCTGATATAAGAGTCAGCCAGTCCTTCACTATTATATCCCCATAACTTCATGACTGCCAGTTATAACAAACATGTACAAAAATATTTAAGGTTTGGTCAGCAGTACTCTTAAAAGAGGAGCGGTATCTAGTGACTGGTAGCATGGACCAAGAGCTGCGTGTGTGGAAACTGAACTGGACTGCTGATGTTAAAGATGAGGAGAAACTCTCACGGCAGCTTGAAATAGTCAAACTTGAAGAGACAGACAATGTTGAAGACTCTTCTGTATGTATAACATAATTACTAAAATAAAATTTCACCAGCCTTTACTGGTGCTGTACTGTTGTACACCAAATTAATATTCCTTTAAGAAAAAAAAAAAACACTTTGCATAACATCACTTTTGTTAAGGTTTGAAGCTTTTGAACATAACAAATTTTAATAACACTTACAGGTATTACAATGTCACCAAGTGGGCACTCTAGTGAGAGGTGGAAGAGGTCGCGTAGTGGCGCTCTCCACAGACCCGGGACAGAGTGTGTTAGCGTGCCATGGCACTGACGCTTTGTTAGAACTCTTCTCCTTTTGCTCTGATGACGAAGCCAAAATGAGGATGGATAAACGAATAAAGAAACAAAAGAAAAAACTGGCGTAAGTATTAAAAAAAAAAATAACGTCAATTTGGAACTATTTAGAAAATATCCTATTAAAAACCGCCACCTAAGTCATGTTTCGGATTGTTTGTGGTCAGTTTTGTTCATTAGAAAGTGCATTTTACAGTTGCTACTTTTTATTATAGAAAATTAAAAGAAACCGGCGAAGTGGACTCCGAAGCGACAGAAGTACCAGAACTTTTAACATTAACTGATGAGGTCAAGCGGCTGTCGTCAATAAAATTGGAAGCCAAGTTAAAGTCCACCACACTGCTTTTGGGCACTACAGGAGAGCTGCGTGTTGGTGTAACACTGGCTAATAATACTGTTGAACTGCATAGCTTGAAGATCGGCGAGGGGAATGAAGGTAATTATAAAATTCCTTATATAGAAATTCCTTTCTTCATCTTCTGTTGTGTAATATAAGTTACCACATGGAAATCGCTCATGCCATAGTGGAAACATTAGCCAGTGAGCATTGATGGGCTGACTACCCAGGGTGCACCAGACGATCTTAGGGTTTGTCACTCCTGCAGCCTTTTTCCATGGATAATCAATTTATCAGTCATTGTGGCACATATGCTTCCTTCTAGGAATGTTGCTCATTCGAGCAAGACACTCGTTTTTCGTTCCTCCTCATGAAGTTTACTTCAAAGTGACTTTATTCAGGCCTCTAGTAACAGCCTGGTGCATTAACAAGTCCACTGGACTAGAGTGTAAGGGGATATCATTTCTGCCTTCTTTTGCAATCTGATTTTCCCTAGAACATAACCTATTATAATCTAGATGGTATAACAACTTTGTTTTCTTTCACAGTACAATGTCTCAAGCAAATAACTCAGCCCGGCCATCAAAAGGAACCGCGTTGTGTGGCTATCAGTTCAGACAATCTGGCTATTATATCTGCGTCGGCCGATTCTGTCAAGCTTTGGAGTAGGTAAGAAATATTGCAAACGATAATATCTTAATTTTCTTTAATGTTAAAAAAAAACGGAACACGTGCATAGAACGGTCATAAAGTCGGGAAATGCTAGGCTTTGCCTATGTCGATGAATAGGCAAAAACTTCACAGCCAATACTGTAGCTCTAATATAAGTTATTTTCATATCTAGAGCAACACAGTCCTGTCTCCGCACGATCCCAGTACCCTCCGGCCGACCGTGCAGCATTTGCTTCGCGCCGGGCGACAGGCACGCACTGGTGGGATGTGCGGACGGTTCCCTCCTACTGATAGATGTAGCGGCCGGTAAGGTACTGGAGCGAGTGCCTGCGCATACCGCCGAGTGTTCTTCTGTGGGACTTACTCCCGACATGGTCAGTAGAAAATAGAATACCCAATAGTATAATAGGACAGTGTTTATTAACGCGTCCATTTCTTGTGGTGTACAATTTATAATATTATGAAAATGCTATATAACTGAATGTATTTAACACTGTAGTAATAGTAAAGTTATTTAAAGATTTATTCACGTTTGTCGCTTCATTTCGACTGTTTTTATAGAAATTTATAAGACATATGTATTTATAGAAACCGTATTCGCGTTAGTTGAATCGCAGCCTAAGTCTTGACCCTAGGCTTGTTAATAACACTAATACTAATAGGATTGTTTTATTTGCAGCGAGGATGCTATTCCGGTGGCGGCGATAAGACCGTTAAACTGTGGCAGTTTGAGCTCATACCAGACCCTACAGGAGAATCTAAAGCTAAGGTAATGAACATACAAACATACAAACTGAAACTAATTTAATATATACTTGGAGGAAAAAAATTATAGCTTAAAACGTTTCAGGTGCTCTCTCTTCTACATACAAGGACGCTAGAGCTGGAGGAGGCGGTGTTAGCTGTTAAAATAAGTCCTAACAATAAGTTTATTGCAGTAGCCCTTTTAGATTCAACTGTGAAGATATTCTTCCTCGACACTTTTAAGGTAATTAATTCTTATTTATTTTTCTGATAATATTCAATATTCGTTTGTTTGAGTGAAATATAGTACAACATTATATTTCCTTTTTCACCTCATCGTAGGTATTTTGACATGCTATTGCCTATTAACAGTGTCTGAGACTAAGTTTGCCTAACATGATGAGAAAAAGTTTGTACTTTGTCTTGTATCGTATTTCGTTTGCACTTACTTCACTGAGTTATCCAATGGGTTCATTCAGCTAATACTGAAATATGTATAAAAACCATAAAGTTAAAAAAAAAATTACTTGAAATTGGTATTATCTCCACAGTTCTACCTGTCCCTATATGGCCACAAGCTACCCGTCCTCTGCCTAGACATCAGCTACGACTCTAACATCATAGTAACCGGGTCAGCGGATCGCAACGTCAAGATATGGGGCATGGACTTCGGTGACTGCCACAAGTCCATATTCGCGCACAACGACTCTGTGACGTCGTTGCAGTTTGTGCCCACTACGCATTACTTTTTCACCGCCTCGAAAGATGGGAAGGTGAAGCAGTGGGACGCTGATAGTTATGATAATATTATTACGTTACATGTAAGTACACTTATTATGTTTTCCTTTTTGCTTTCTTTACGTTGATGCGACCAAATTCGGTTGCGGCTTTTGAGGATGCCCTGTATGTCCACAGAATTCAATGGTTTCGATACATTTCTTGACAAAGAGGATGGTTTAAATGCTTCAAATCAACTAAAGTACTAAATTTTAATAGGCGTTTTGGATTTCGTGATAAGATGCAGTTAGCATGCATAAGTAGTAATTGCATTTTTCCTTCGCTATCAAGGGTCACGCAGGCGAGTGTTGGAACATCTGCGTGGGCGCTGGAGGGCTACACGCCGCGTCGTGTGGCGGCGATCGCGCGCTGCGGCTGTACAC
The DNA here is from genome assembly GCA_947562105.1 of Shargacucullia verbasci. Lineage (NCBI taxonomy): Eukaryota > Metazoa > Arthropoda > Insecta > Lepidoptera > Noctuidae > Shargacucullia > Shargacucullia verbasci. Next base: position 5,007,190 of record OX387289.1, on the reverse strand, counting down.
ACGAACTGAAGAGCCGCTCGTATTGGGAGACACCGACGAGCAGGAGGAGGGACTCGCTACTGGGGAACAACATGTATGTATACATGAACCCCCTACTGCAGTCGGCAAGCAATAGGCTGTTTTCACATAATAAAATATTACCAAAACGGATGTGATGAGTGATCAGAGTAGTAACACTACAAGAAAAAACTAGTACCCCTAATACTTGACAAATATTACGCCTTAAAACAGAAATGTCATTTCATTACAATGATTTGTTTACAGGCACCAGTACCCGGTCTTCCAGGGCTTACCATGCCGACGAAGAAAACTATCGGAGCGGAAAAAGCTGTAAGTATCATCTATATTGATTTTCTAAATTCTTCGAAGGAACAAAACAACTAAAGTCTAGCTTAGCTCAGCTGCTAGAAATATAACTTTATGAAAAATGAAGGTATTGCTCAGTATAGTTAGTAGGCAGCTAGCTACAGTGGCTAACCACTTGGATCGATCCCGTCATCGGCTTGGAGTTTTGAGATTATAGCCTCGGTGAGAAAGTAGCAAATTGCATCATAGACAAGCAGGGTTTATATTTTTGAGGCTAGATATTGTATGGTTAGATTCCCTTCTAGGGTACACGGAAAGAGCGTAGAGTAGTCTTGCCAGATTACGAATATAGCTGGTTATAATGTAGCGTACACAATTACCATGTCAACACTTCGAGTGAGTTTCTATTGTTAATCATGTCAATGTTGTAGGCGGACGCCATAATGGAATGTCTGTCAGTGGGAGCGGAGTACAAACGAGAGCTGATCGAGGCGCGCGGCCAATTCGTTCAACCTCCACTCCTGATGGCTGCCTACAACTGCACCACACCTGAACACTTCCTAGTTGAAACTGTCAAGAGAATACGGTCCAGGTATGTATTCTCTAAGAATTCAACCTTATGATATTGATCATAAAGTTGAATTCCGAGTGTTTCCAATGAATAAATGATCATCAGTGGCAAAAAAGTACAGGAATGCTTACTTATCCAAAATACCTTGATAAAACATATAAAAAAAACCACCCGATTCTAAGTCCTTTTTCCCAGATTGAAGTTAATAAAGTTGATAAGGGTTTGGTCAAGTGTGTACGTACATGTATGTTCGTAAACAGAAGGTACCCACAATACAAGAGACATACTAATGTGGGGCAACATTTTGAAAAAAACGTTTCCAATATTTCCTTAGTAACTATTATTTTTTGTTTTTTCCAGTGACTTAGAAGAAGCCCTCCTCCTGATCCCGTTCAGCGTAGCGTGCGACATCGTAAAGATGTTACCCAAGTTACTCGACCGCGGTGACAACACGGAACTATTCTGTCGCCTCGCAATATTCCTACTGAAGATACACCACGCGCCGCTTGTCGCCAACCAGGCGTTGTTGAAGCACATGATTCAGATACAGGCTAAGGCGAGCATGCGGCTCAATGAATTAAGAGTAAGTTTGAATTTGTCATTGTTCTTTCCCAATCAACAACAATGATTATGATGTCTGTTATATTACACTGCTTTTTTTCTTCTGTAGTGTCGGTACATGGGAATCGCTCATGCCGTAATGGAAAGATTAGTTAGCAATGGTGGTATCGAGGCTAACAGCCTGACGATTTCAGTTATCGTCACTCGTGGAGGCTCCTTCCTTCCCTGCTTAATATACAATATATTGACGTCTTTATAATCACACATATCTTTTTCATTTTCCATCCATCTACTCAGTCCGGGGTTACTCAATGCTTGGTTTATCCACCACTATTTCATACTAAATTTAGTATTTTTTTCAGGACATGGTCGGGTACAACGTTCATGCGCTGCAATGGTTACGTCGTGATGCGGAGGAGGCCGACAGCGAGCAGTTGTTCCGAGAGGCCTTCACAGAAAACCGTAAGAGGGACAAGCGGCGACGAGCGCGACAAGCGGTCAAACGACCGATAGTCACTGTTACATAGTGTTTATAATAAATGTTAAGAAGAACCAAGATGTGTTTGAAATTCCATCGCTATGGATCCGAAGCGGTGTTGAGGTCGGCTTTGGTCTATGAGACTGCGCTCTGAATTGAATCAGAGTCGTGAACCCGAGATATATGAGGGGTGATTTAATAAAAAAATAGTGATATATTTTTATAAGTATGGGCTATATTTTTATAAGTAAAACAAAATATTAGCTGCTATAATTTATTTGTAAAAAAATATTCTACTCACTACATAGCCAATATATCAGTTAAAACTTTAATAATTTAAGTATCCATCCCTGCGTAAGTCACATTATTTATCATCTATACAACAATAACTAATGTTTCACAATGAGTATTCCGGCCACGTGTCGTACCAAACAATCTCAAACGGATAATTTATGCTGAAACTTACTATAAATACGTACAGTTATGTAATTTGACAACAACAACAACAAATGGTCCATCAAGCTTTCTATATTGGAAATTATTTATTGCTTTACATCATACTATGAATACTTTACGAAGAAAATCATCTGCAGCCTACGTAAATCTGCCTCTAGTTAAATAAGTTGAAATTTGACAATAAAGACGAGCTTATCGGTATCAAAGGTTTGCCGCTGAACGGTTGGGCTCACAATATCTAGGTAAATACAACATTTATATTCCTTAATTTTAATTACTGCTATTATAATTTGGAGTATAAGGCTATGTGACCATCAAAGGTCTATTGCTTTCGTCAAATTTATAGCTATCATAACATTAATCGAAGCATATGTCTATAGACTGTGAGCTCACCCGTCCAGCGCGCACAATAATATAATTGACAAAATTCATTCTTTATTATTCAGAATTTAGTGTTCAGTTTACATTCAATGTTTATCACCACTTATCACAATGATATTGCTTTTCGGAAACACACATCTACATTCTCCAACAAAATATATCACAATGAATAAAAATACTTTTACATTTATCATTTTTCGAATAAATCGAGAGAAATAGAACGTGTAGAGATTACAAAAACAGAAGACATTATGAGAGTTCTTGTCAGTCTTTAAATCTTCGAAAAATGATGTTACATACAATGTCGAATGGAATTCCTAGGATATGAATACAAAGGTCATATTCCAGCATAAATTATAATAATACACAACAGTATTGGTACTGTCTGCATCTCTGTCAGACGTGATAATAAAAACAAAATCACAAACACATGCTTGTTAGAGCGTAAGCACACACAACACAACCGGTTTGTTAGTAACTAAATGACGATATACATTGTTCATCAACTCTTAATACCGATATATCCATAAATTAACCTAACAATAATAAATAACCAAATTGGAAGATCTATATCATAGCTGCATGTATGAACTAAATTGTTTTACATACAGAAACACGAAACGAGTTGGTCTTGCAGTAAGGAGACGACGATGTCAAGTGAGAATATTAACCAAACATTTCACTACCACCCACAACTACAATTAAGAATTTAAATTCGGAAGTCAATCTAGATAAAAACTATAAAAATACAAAAATAATAAAACTAATACAAATGTACAGAGTAGAGTTCAATAAAATAATACTGTATCACTACTGCAAGCAGCAATATTAGTGGAGATTTAGAACTGTTATAATAATAACGATTGACGCCCGAGGATTTCTTCAATATTCCATCGTTCGCATGTTATGTACACACGTAACCTACACGGCGCGTATCATATGGGACAAATGGTCTGCATTAAGTAGCAGCAACCGTTTATTCATTATAAAATAGCGTCGTACAGGATCCTACATGAGTACGAATCAAAATGGTATACCGTTATGTTTATAATGATCTTTAAGGTTCAAAAAATATCAAAATAGGTCCACATAAATCTTCACCGACTTAAGCCACTTGTTCTGGCTATAATTTAAAAATAATTTCAAGATAACATTCGATCAAAGATATACTCTTAAAAAAATAAACACGCCCTAGGTACTATATCAAGATTATAAATTATCATGGATAGATCTTATGATTTTCAATTTAATATCATCACACAGAGAGCTAAAGTTAAGTAGAGAGCGAAATAATTTTAGAATTTACGTACATTATAGGGTTTCATCATAAAGCTAATGAAACATTATTGTCAAGGTAGACTGCTACTCCGAAATAAACGTAAGCAATACTAAACGGTACACACTACACCGACAACTATACAGTGATTCCAATAAGAATGAATAAATAATCTCAATTTTTAAAGCTTTTTAAATACGATAAGCTTGACGTAACGTTGAAGGGTTAGCTGCAACAGAATCACACGCTCAGATGTCTCAGCTTCGTTACAGCTGAGTTTTGTCTAGCTAAGTATTATCACAATGTCTCATAGACTGCTGTATTTTACTGGCCCGTGGGGTTTCGATAATAAAACGAACTAACACTAAATTAAGTAGAGACGTCAAGTAAAGGACGGTGACAGAGTTCACAGCTAAATAAGTCGAATGGAAGCAATAACAAAACAGCCCAGTTCAAGGTACAGATAACGTAAATGCTTTCTGTTATAAATATACACATAACACTGACCATCATGAGGTGAATCCGGTAGATTTAAACTCAATATAATGCCACAACGTTCTGTTATATGGATTGTTCCAACGCTTTACGACCAAAAATGCCCGATAAATATTAAATGGATTGCGAAATTAATTCTTAAAATAAATCTTTTATCTAACATTTACATAAATCTATTTTAATAATGCCAAAAGTTACAGGTTGTTATCAATAATGTATAAAGGCAACATCACATAAATATATATGTTAATAAGAAACTATAGAATTTGTGTCACGTCAATGTGTGAACAAGTTTTGTTCGAAGTTATATCTAGTATTGAGAATTTAATTATTTTCAAGCAGATAATACAGAAAAGTATGGTAAATCAAAACATTTGCTTTTTTCTTATTATTCCAAAAGTAATTTCATGTTATATTATGATATAATTTACCAACCCAACGGCTTTTGTTTTCTGGATTTTCTGTTTCCAGAATTATATTTGCTTGTTATTATTGCTTCTTCTCATTTCGTTACCACTAAGGAAAATACTCGACAGAAATAAAAAAAAATACTTACATTGTAAATACTGACCGAAATGGGAAATAAATTAGACACTTATAATTTACTGAATTTAAGCATTATAACTACTACGTAAATAATAAAATTTACAATATGACCTATAACTAAAAGAATACTTGCGTCCTGCAATAGGTAACCGTAATAATATAATTTCAATAATATCAAAGAGAGCATTCTAAGGCAAGTCTTAATATAATAAAACCCGATATCATAGTGTCATTATCTTTTTGAGATTTATAATTACAGATCGAATCCGCGCCTGTGCGAAATTTTAACGAACAAACCCGAATAGTATACGGCTGCTAGAACTAATCTCGCGTTTGGATTATTTCAAGCTAGCCATATCACAAATTGCACGATGCTAACACATGCATGACCAACAATCATACATATCACATGTTAAGAAAATATGTACACACGGAAAGTAATCTTTTGCATATCATTCACTGTGGTACCATTTTCTTCCCTATACATTAAATAGGCACTAATACAATGAATGTATATCGTTTCCCCGCGACAATATAACGAAGTTATAATGCGTAATGCCCTGCTTTTTGTATATTGTAAATCGTCATTTCTAGACGATTCCCTTTGAATATCAGACATAAGACTGTCGACCAAAATATTCTATATCATTATTCAGGTGAAGACGTATCAAATTTGTTATTTAATCACTTCCTAGTATGTATAAAAAGAAAACATGGTCGACAACTTTTTGTCTCATTCTAAAAGCCCTAGTCTCAATGTCATTCCGAAATCCACCCGGTCGTTTTACATATTTGACAAGCCAAAACTATAAATATATTGGAAGTGAGAAACAGTTCTGAAAAATGTAGTCTTCTATAAAAATAATTCACATTTTATTATACTATGACGACCGGACGAAAGGAATGAACAATTTTATATGTATTTTTCCCTCTATTGTCATCAAACACTGGCCTGAACTATCACTATAAGATATTTAGTACTATATAATACCAAGAATGTTATTATTGCATGTATAATTAACTCTATTTAGTTTTATATTGCTTTTCGACTGAGTGTTACGGCGACTATTTTTTAAAAGAGTGAAATAAACGATCTTCTTTTATAAAACATTCGTAGGAACACTTGGTATTTCTAAGTTGGAAGAGAAGCTATCGATATACAGTACATACACGCGATGCACTCCGTAAGGAAAACTATGTAATGTGTTTGGGTGTCATACGCGTCTGATGTGTGCAGAGAGGGTCCGTAGCGAGAGCGGGTGTGTATCACAGAGGGAGTCAGTGCGTCTCTTCCGCGGCCGCCACGTGGCTGGCCACCAGGTTCAGCGGCGCCTCGTCGTACTCGGGAGCGTTCAGACCCACCTGCGACAATACAAGATATTAATACAGAAGTCTCTTACACAACTTCTGTTGGCGTCGGGTATCATATCTCCAGGCATCCAGCTTCTTCAAACGTGGACAATACCTGCATACGTCGTACTCTAGTTGAGAGAGTATCGCTAGACAGTTCCGCTAAAATGCGCGTCAGATTGTTTTGGGCGCGACTGCTGATATGAATTGCGAACAGTATAAGTCAGTATTTTCCTGCCAGCTTTACCACGACTAGTTTTGATGTCGACCGGATGCAAAGCCATCTAGTTCGCACTCTATTTCCTGATGCCGTACTTGAGTATAATTATATAAAAGTTACTTTTAACATCATTACATTTAACATCCCTGAGTAACTTTTATATAATTATACTACCAGACCCGTCAGATGTCGTTTTGTCCTGCAAACATAAAATCCTAGAACTCGATCGCAGCGCCACCTACGGGGTCCGATTGTGAACCTAAACCATCCACTCAAACACACAAAAAATTTCATCAAAATCGGTCCAGCCGTTGAGGGGGAGTTCAGTGACATATATACATATAGAACAACTATACCGTCAACAAGTTGGGCCAAACAACACACATTTACAAAATTTCATTAAAATCTGTTTCGGATATTAGCGTTAACGAATATCGTGACACGGGTTTTTTATATATAAAGATAAGTAAATGTTAGACCTGTGCGCGGTGCGGGCGCACGGTGCGCGTGTTGTGCGCGTGCAGCGCGGCCAGCAGGTGCGGCTGCAGCTGGCGCCGCAGCGCCGCCAGCACGGCCTCCTCCGCGCCCTCGCCACCGCTGCCCGCGCCCTCGCCCCCCTCGCACGCGCCGCCCCCCGCGCCCCCGCCACCTCCGCTGCCGCCGCTGCGACGAGATTCTGGAACCATTATATTTCGTTCAAATCGGCCATCATTAAAAAGTAATAAAGTAACCAAACCGACGTACACCTAGCGATTAGTATTAGTATGTGTATACTCATAGCATAAGTTATAATAATTATAGTTGACCACTAACTGCTCTTGGTGTGTTTGCCTTCGTGTCTTGGTCTGCGGCGGCGCGTGTGTATAGTGTCGCGCCGCATTGCCGTGGGTCGCGGCACGCCGTGCAGCTTGAAGTACAGTCCGCACGCGTTACACACCATCTCCCCGCGCGCGTCGCGTCGCCATATGGTGGTGGTGTGAGTGCCGCAATTGCTACAGGACAGCTCGACGCGAGGACCCGAGCGAGCTGCCCCCGCGCCGCCTGGTGTTGATGACGCTTCTGATGGTTCCTGCTGCATTTCAAAAACATAATTTTAGCGATCAAGATAGCAAGAAAAAAATACCCTTTGAAGCCGTAACGGATATGGATTACAACAGAAATAACGACATTCCCTACTCCACCCTCCCAAAGTGTTTTGAAATCATACAACTTTCACTTTACTAATTACCTATACTAACATAGTCTGTTTGCAAAACAAAAACACTAACATTTTCAGACATCGGCTGTGGCCAGGGTGGGTTGGCTGCGGCTGGCTCCACGGGCGCGATGGGCTGCGCCCGCGCCGGAAAGCTCTGTTTTCTTCGCGCCGTGCCCGCCACGCTCGACCCGCGCCCCGAACTGTGCCATTCACCATTCTGTCAAGCAAAACATACGCTGTTCATATCACACGAATTGGCTTAATAGACATGTGGCCCTATAGACTCAAAAAAAGTGATGATTTATCCGATGTTAACACATACATAATTTTGTTTTATGTTCACGATACTTTTTATTATCACATTAATTAATGTGGGTTTTCTTAGCGTGAATAGAATATGTTTCTTAAGCGAGACGGGAGTGAACTCAAAACGTAACTGCCAATAACGTACAAGATGCAGTTAATGCAGACTGAAAAAAAGGATTGTTATTATTCTTAACAGTCGGTGACCTGACTGGTAATATGTACACCCCAACTCTCCATACGTACATATTGATCCAACCAGGTTGATCTGGAAGCCTCCAATCATAATAAACAAATTGTCACAAAGACACAAGCAGTATAGACGTAATACATTGTTCTAGGCCTAAACACACAGGTGATAAGTACATTTCTCAGAGAGCAAGCTACACTATCAGAGTATGACATCTTGTCGATAGAAGCAACGATAAAACACGGCATGTCGGAGATAACAATAAAGTCATATCTTAAACGAGACGAAGAAAATGTAAATGAACATTAACATAACATTTAGCTTGACAATAAAGAAACAAAATTATGCTGTCTTGTCGTCCCACTTTATGTAGCGTATGTATTAACGTACAGCTGTCTTCTCAGTATGTTGTTTGATATTCAAGTAAAGCAGTTGCATTTTAGATTTAATGAAGTATTTATAAGTAGAGTGTCAACGTGCAGACAGTGTGAACGACTATGCTTGAAATGTTTTACGTTAGTACCTTCTTTGATTCTATTTGTTAAAAAAAAAACCCTAAAATCATAAATGTGAAATAGTGCAAAGTTCTTTTTGGGTGACATAGTATCACGCCTGTATTCTCCGAAGGGTTAGACAGTGGTGTATTCCTATAAAGGGTTCTCTGGGTAATCAAAGATTAAATGAACTTATACGATCTCCGAGGTGTCGTAAAAATACAATTATGGTTGTCCATTGATTTGTTTGAGTGTCGAGCCAGGCTAAACATGTGACACGGATATTAAACATGTTCTTCATAATTATTCCTTCACGACTATTTATTGTAGCGGTCTTTTAGCATGCCCATTCTGTATAGGGGAAGTATACCGTACGGACTGACATGATAATTAGCATATCTGATCACATGCATATTTTTGGCTTCATAATTTTTAACTATTATGCGAATCTAGTAGTGAACTTTAATGGACTACATAAGTATTTCTAGAAAAATACGAAAAACTAGTTATAGTAATGACTGCTACATCAGCAGCAATCATTACTGACACCATCAGTCAACTTTTATTAACTTGTGGTCTGTTCATTTAACATCACAATGCTACTGGTGAACGTTAATATGTAATGGTGTGTTTGTGATTGCTGGTGTTATTGTCCAAAGAAATAGAAGGTGAAGAAAGAAAAGAGTGAGGCTGGTGCTAAAGCGACAGTTGATAACGCTTAGAACGCTGATAACTCCATACATGGAAACGAGCATGAAGGTTGGTTTTATCCGATTTACTTTACTAATGTTTTTTTTTTCTTTGATTCAATTCGAGCATTGACAAGCGCTTATTATTGTGCTAGTTTCTGTACAGCTGTTATAAAACAAATAGGATAACGGACAGACTCTGATAATAAGTTAACTTGTTGTATGTTAAACTACATTAGTACTAAAATTGACCCGCTTGAAGAAATAGGAAAGATTTATTAAAAGCAGAGCATACTTCTTAAGATGTGACAAAGGTGTATATAGCATATTATTACGTTATGTTTATTGCTACTTTTTTCTTTTGTTAATACTATTTGATCTATTTAAAGATTATTTCGTAAATATTGTTTCTTATCATGTAGTACGCATAGGATAATCTTTATCGTATACAAATAAATTGTACATACAATAAGAATTCATCAAACGTAAATGTTTTACCTACTTGGTTATCTTTATGACTAATTCAATAATACAGTAGGTTTAAACTGATAATAAAAAATTTCAATCCGTGTGTCACTTTCGATGTAGGCGCAACGCACAGGAATGTCTGTAGCATCCGAGTAAAGCTTAGGCATCTTTATAGAGGCCGGTATATAAATACAACTGATAATGAAAGGAGAGCCTTTCTGCCAGGTGTTTCACCACTGATGGACGCTAGAAACCACCTATAGAGACGGATCTCGCTCTAGAATAGGCAATAAGAGTATTGAAAATCTAATTAAGCCGTAAACGGAATATCTACTCGAACCGGTTGCAGCCAGTCAGGATGCAGGGCATCACGTCTTTTCCTACAGCGTTGTAAAAAAATCCTGAAGTTACAGCAAATTCATGATAACACATACACTAAAGCGTGATATGGTTTTCTTCTAAGGATTCAATATATCATAAACTACAACATTCGTTCTTTAATAAACTCGAAATTAGCCGTTCTCATGGTTCAAGGAACGGATCATAGATAATCCCGCCCACGCCGCTATAAGTTAATCTCTGGATCTTGGCGGTAGGCCAACAAACGTTAGGACGAAGATGACAACAAGGCTTACGTCAGATTTATTGAATCTTACAAATCGTGCGAGTTCCAAGAACTCATTAGACAATACGCTCGTACGATTTTTATTAATCTAATCATGATATGAATTGGAAGACAGCGACGATATTCAGAAGATACTGTTTCATTGAGTTCCTTGCATGTCTAGTAATAATAAAATTAAAATAATGTGGAACACGTACGAATATTTATTTCCTTGTTCGCATAACACTATAGACTTTTATAGCACTATACTATGCTACTATATACTATACATTTACGATGGACTGTGTTAAAAGTAAAAATATAACAAACTTGGTCAAAGAAAATATAAGAAATACTATGTTATGTAAACAGACTTCAATAAACAGCTGGTTATTTTTAAATTTAAATGATGTTTGCTAATGTTTCTGTTTATAAAGCTAAATAATCTCCACCCCTTCTTATTCAGGTCAGTTAGCTAATTTTCAAAAATTACAGTTTTTTTTAACAAGTGTTAATTTTTAGACACAAGTCAAAATGAACTATTATACCCGGAACTTTACCATACGGACTTGTGGGGCATACTAGATACGACGCAGAACGTTCAATTTGCCATCAATCAATACAACAAGACTCCTTCATACCTCGAAGGAAGTGCTTAGTCACCTACAGGCTTTCAGCTGCCATAAAAGACTTCATGCTCGGTCTAAATCTATGATATAGGTATTTCCTGTTAAAGATTTCGGATGACAGTCGCTTCGTTTAAACTACTTTTAATGCTGAAACCAATTTAACTAGAATCTGATCCTAATGTAACAGCTATTAGCATGGACAAAACGAATTCCAGCGCCATCTATCAGAGCGTAGCAACAATATAAATCTTCGATCGCACTATATGAACTTACAAAGATTCTAAGATAGATAAGAACGTTAATTATCACCGTCGGGCTTGTCCCCGCATGCAAAAGGGAGGATCCTTCGAAGAGGCGGGTTGACCGCCTGTTCGAAGTATCTTCCCCTCTGTCCTTTTTCAATGGATGTTACTTGTTCTTCTACACTCAACATTGCTGAGAAAATGTGCGGTAAAAAAAAAACTAAATAAAAAATTAATGAGTAATAAATTTTATTTATCTTCGTTATCTTTTACTTTAGAATGACACGTAAAAGGAAGTGCCGTTTTTGCATAATTAATATTTAACCATACATTAGCAAATGCATGCTAAATAAGCTTGAATAATTGGACACATAACGATGATGAGCCATGTGTCCAATTATTCAAGTCATTTAGTATGATGTTATTTGTTATTAACACAATCGATTTTCAGTAAATTGTGAGTAGAATTCGGTTAAAGAAGTGCTACTGTTTGTATTTTAAACATTGCCCCGCACTAGGATTTCTCCTATATTGTGGGTACAGTTTACTAACATGACATGTTTGTGTCATAGTTGTTTCGGACCCGAAATCTGTAGGTATAACATAAAAATATTTGTTCTGTGTCCAGAAAGCGCAGAAAGCTAATCACTTAGCCAATGCGCAAACCGGTTAAATCCTCTTTCAATAAGAAACTGTGCCTTTTTATATTACTCCATCAATGCACTGCATGGTACTTGTATTGTTTTGCAGGATAACCTTTAGACGTTGTAAGTACTGACCGGTGACACAGCGCCGTTGATCGGTTGCTGTAGGGTGCTCGAGAGCGGAGATGCGGGCGTCCTCAGCGGTGACACTGTCATGCCGAGTTGCTTGCTGTTGATCAACCGCCTTAGTAACTGTGTTGCTTCGCCGCTGCGACCTGCAACAAACGTATAGTTTAAAGTACAAGTGCAGTATGTCACAGATTAGGAATTCGTTAGGAACAGGAAACACGACGCCCGTCTCATTCGGTACTATCTTTTTTCTTCTGAGACTAAATGTAGACCAAATTGAACCTTATTCCAATCGACAAAAAAACGTATTTGCATTTAAAGGTGGTGGAAATAAACTTAACTGTTCTGTATATATTTCAAATAGGTACTGTGAATAGCAAAGTAAAAGAGACAAAGTTCAATGTCAAGAGAAAAGATTGTCAAGAATTTCACATGACTTGACGTTTGTGAAATCGATACAATCTATATGTAAACATTAACCACCTAGATTACACATTGGAACTCAATAAATATGGAGTACTAGCTGTTGCCCGCGACTTCATCTGCTTTTATTTTGTATTTATTATCGAATTAGTGTTTTACTGCAAAAGTAAAAATAAGACTATGTCCTCCAGAGCCCAGGCAACCTTGATGTAAAATTTGATATCGATCAGTTCAGTGTTTTAGTCGTGATGAGGTAACAAACAGACGGGCAGACAGTCACTTTCGCATTTATAATAGTGTGGATTTATATCTAAAAGACACACAACGTTAATCCTACAACTTGTCAATCATCGTTATCTTTTGTATTGTGTACGTGACGTGCTCACCGTTTTGCCTGTGAAGAGCCTGCCAGAGCGACTCTTTGTCTTGCTCGTGTTCCATCGGCGGCTGTGGCGATGACTGGGTTGATCGTGCCGATTGCGTTTCTTCAGGGTCGTCCTGTAATATTCATAACATATATTATATATCATTTATTATATCGTCTTCTCAATCTCCATCGAGGAAATAGACAGCTACGCTATGTTCGATTGTGAAGGAACATTGCTATAATCGTCAGTTTCGGCAAACGAATTGGTAATTACCAATCCATTGTTATGATCTGTACGTATAACGTACCTATGTGTCTGCAACCCAGGTGGATTAGCAGAATGCTGCATTTCACCCTCTCGGTGTAATTCCCAAGGAAGTTGGTGTACTAATCCACGTAGAATTGCAGTAAGCTAGTCAGATGAGCCTTAATATTAATGCCATAGAATTGTTAATGACTTCTTTTGCATCTCATCGATCGGACGGGTATATTGTAGGCGTTTTTATCTTTAGCTTTGCCTTAATATGATTTCTCATAGCTAAGTGCGGTTACTCCTGAATTCGTCCTTTTGGCATACAGTATGGCCACACTACATATGCAGTAGTACAAAGTTTGTATGACATAAAGCTTGCAAAAATATCACTCAATGTCACTGGATGCACTGACGTCATGTCAGCCTTGTTTGTTATCTCTAGTTTTCTATTGTGGACGATAGAATACCTTGTTGACCTTCCTCTGTACAACATACTACTGAAATTAATACTAATCTAAATTACACTGCCAAGATTCCTTTCTCACCTGCGACATCTGAGATATATCCATCTGTAGCCTGTCGGGGTCTGACCCACTACTGCTTCGACTGCAGTCTTCGTAGACTGATGAATTGTCCTTCGAGGCTTTCATTTTGGCTCTTCCGAAGACATGTTGCTTGTACTCATCAACGAAATTCGTCTTGTGGGCTAGTGCGCCGTGGAAGTATGAATTCGTGTGATCCTGTTGCTCGGTTTGATCGATTGGCTCGTTTTTGACGGAACTGTATAGTGAGAGGTCCATCTCTTTATTGTCATGGTCGTCGTTGCTGGTCGGGCTGGCGGCGTTCTGAGGCGCGCCGTACACGTTGTACTGGTCGTCAGTGTATTCGTGCGGGTAGGGGTCGCCTACGCTAGTCGCATGTGTCCTATCAATAACACCCGTGTAGTTCGGTGGATACTTCTGAGATTCTTCGTTTTCCCGCTGTGCGACCGCCACAGCCTTGCTTATAATATCGATGACGGTATTGCAGTGCATCACCTCTCTCGCTCTGTCCGAGGGCGGTAAACTCGGCACACTGTTAAACATTATATGAGGCTCGTCTTCTTGTTTGACCGCATATTTACTTGGGTCGTAATTTTTTATCTGTAGTAGTGTAACCGCCGCCTGCCGGCTCTCCAAGTTTTTCATCTCCTCAGTAGAGTCCGGGGAGCCGATCTCGGCATATTTGTGTTTCGCGTCGTGCTGCTCGAAGTCGTTATCGTTCAGTGGCTTGATTATTTCCTCCAATTTTGCCGCCGTAATGTTGAGGATTTCCTAAAAATAAAAGACAATGTTTGAACATTAAACGGCGCTCCATATTAGCAGCATGATAACACAAACAAATATCGACCAATGAGGCGCTCGTTCATTTCATGTCACTCGTGATATCACTCGCCTCCTAACTGATAAGATAATAACATATTGAGATCCAAAGGTGTTCTCCAGTATCCTTTCTAATTTTGAGGAAAATGTACTTCCAAACAATATGCAAAGTGAGTGACCGTAGTGACCGAGATATAACGCAGAGTCGGTTGTTTGTGTACTTTAAACATTATATAAGTAATGGTGTTTCTTTGTTGTAGGTGTTAATGATATTATGCGTCCTAGTTTCGTCGAGCCGCGGACAAGAGGCCGACGCCGAAAAAGTTCCCTGTGATATTACCATACAAGATTCTACCGATCTCACTTTAAACTGTTCGCGTCGCAACATTGATGAGATCCCCGCAAATTGGCCGGAGAGAATAAACACTGTAGACAAAGGTAACGCTACGAGATAGGAGGTAGAACAGGTCCAGTTATCCTATCATGTATGACGTAAACAAACAAGTAGCTACGATTCAATCAAGTTTTATGTTAAAGCGTTACCTAAATATAACTATCGGTTGATCATCAACATCTGATCAAGTTTAGTGTTTTAATAAATTATCATAAATTCGGAGAGCCGTGCATACGTTATGTTCGTACGTTTATGGATGCATTGAAGTTTACCGTGGGTGGAATGGATTAGGTTTTATGATAATAGATGATTTTATGAATATTGATGAAGTGTTAACAGCGCTATAACTCGTTATTAACGTAGTATTTAAATAAGATTTTGGCAATAACAGAGAATAGAAAGCAGATGGGGTTAACGATGATTTCGTACATTCCAGACGGGCATGTGTTGATAACGTTTTTCAACAACACCATATCGACCCTGTCGCAACTGGCTGCGGTGCCCGGCAAGAGAGTCGCGATCAGCTTCAAGTCAAACGAGATAGTTGACATTGAGGATAACACTTTCAGTAACATCGGAGGATTGGTCTACTTGGATTTGAGCAACAATTTAATATCTGGTACGTACGACTTTAGTGATTAACAGTTGACATTGAAATACAGGTGCGCAGTACTACCTGAGCAAGAATAAGTGTTGATATGAGTAAACAAACAAATTAGTGCAATATATTCGTATATAGCGGTCAATATGACAAATATTTGTACGTTATTTGTAACATTTTATCAACTGATGTAGTTAATTACTTCTATTACAACTACATTAGCCAAGTCTTTTTTGGCGCTTTCCGTATAACTGACCTACAAATGCCAGGCAAAGAAATTGAACCCACAACGTTAGATCTCCTGTTAACATCAGTCGTTAAATTACATAGTTATCGTCGCTAACTGGATAGATACGAGAGACGTTCTACGTGATTATTGATTAGAAAAGACTTATCTGGGTCAGATATTTATGTTCGCAAGAAAAGCGAACCTAATAATAGTATAATATGAATGACAAACGTGATGTTCTACATGTACCTACACTGATGAAATTAACGCTTATTGACACTGATTACTACGATCAGTAAGTTGTCATCAGAAGTACAGTGCCCTAGACAAGTGCTTAGCATACGCGCTTGCTCCATTTGCAATTTGTAATATTTACTGACATACTTTTGTCTTACTTTCAACAGACTTTAAACGGGCTCGAATTTAACATCTTTTAAGAGCGGTCTTAATATATTTAGAGATAACTATTCAGTACAGTTTTGCGAAATGATTTTTCATGTAGATCACATCTATACCAGATTTAAATGAAGTTCTAAATCAGATCACATTTTTTATCTCACACAAAATAAATAGATCAGAAAGACACACACTGAATAAACATGAACAAAATATTCTAACAAATCCATAAACAACATTAGTGTTGATTAGTGTAGAAGATGTTTCCATTACGTCTATGATTTCAAACTTTCCATTCTTAAGGTGAATGAATTCTACTAAATGTACCTCCGAATAACAACGTAGCGTGATATCCATAATACATCTGGAATTGATTGAAACTCATTCACGTATTTTTTTCTTTTTATCTATTGATATTTGAAATGAATACTGTGATTCAACGGCTTGTATGTATAAAATCAGTTAGCGCAATAATTCTGCTAATGTAGTAAACAATTTATTATCTTTCACGCTCCACACCGATATGAGCGTAAACTCCACATCTTTCATAATGTTAGTCACCGGCAGTGGTACATTTATTTATATGGTTTCGCCGAAGAACGCTACGAGATTGCAACACTTTGATTCACAAAAATGTCGTAAACAACATCTAACAATAGCCTCGATTATGACAATATGTATGGGGTATTTGTTTTGTGTATCTATAAGTACATATTAAATCAGTTCCGAATGCTACAGAACTGGACTAAAAAAAAGCGAAATGAAAACAAAAGAACCTCAAGTTTTTAATGACTAGAGGAACTTCAGCAAAATAAAAGGTTATTTAACACAAGGTGTGTGTAATACTGCTCTTATCTGTACCATTGAGATAAAAATGGTGTCCAACTAAGATTAGATCTTATTTGCAACATGTAGGAATACCATATTATTATGATAACTTCTCACCCATTGTCAAGTAAATAGATGATGCGCTCCTCATATTTTTATAACCACTAGTATAACAACAAAACTATGAAACATAATATGCGAAGTAAACAAGGACCACAAAAAAAATCATTAGCGATACATCGTAACAGAGTTAATCCTCGAGCAAACGACAGTTCAATCAATCCTCGGTTCAATGATCCGTAATTATAGTTTTGTGAGACAATTTTCTAATTTAAGATTTCCTTATGTTGAACCAACATATGGAATTTTAAATAAGAACGCGCCTAAGGACACCACAAGTTTCTGGTAAACTATCTCACCATAGATGTATAGGAAACATACGTGCAATAAAGATAAAATATTTTATCTCTTATCTGCTCAGTACATGTGTACAATGACAAGTCGCAAATAGTGTGTACGCAAATATTTCTATCTAATCATCATAAATACATAAACATGAAGAAAGTGTATGTGAGAAGGTAATCTCTGAAAATATTCTGTCGATTCGTCGCTCATTAGAAAGTAAATTCAAACAATTACAGACGCATGATATAGTATTAATATCAGATCATACGATGCGCAATGTTTGCTAATTATCAATAATTAATCAACAAAGACCACAGCGGTTGAACCTCTAGATGAAATTAGTTCAATACTATGACGAAGACAAATAGTTTCCGATTTGTGGATGATAAATTTAATTGTAGTAACTCTTAAGAAAACCTATTTGGCGTTACCCCACTTTTGAGCGAAAATTCAAAAAGGTAAATGCACGGAACTCATTGTTATATAGGTTAAATAAATAGTACCTAATAGGTAGTAAATTAAATTCAACTACACCTCTGGCACAGTGAAAACTATGAATCACTAGGAAAGTAGGCGGACGTATAAGCCGAATGCAACTTTGGAATGAATACAAAGCAGGAAGTAGTCTTGGCGCAAAAACTGAAAGTTTATTATAGATTTGACATTATGACTATATTCATTCTGCTTTTGTTTCCTCTATCTTCACACCTATTCTCGTGGTGAACAGATTAACTTGTCCGCAAGGCTCGCAATGCAGCTGAATTCCCATCGTCTGCCGGACGTACTTAAATATCGTCTCAAGGACCTTTTATTGCAGCCCCCATGTCGTATCTTAAAACCAGTTATACATAGGTACCTAATATAACACCGTTTTCCCATACACAAGAATAAACTATAGAACGCACGATGTTTTGCTTCTGCCACAATCCACATGCAGTCAGTGTGTGTACCTACCACACCAATAAACATTATTAAGTTCACTTTAAATATTCCCACAATCAAAACCTAAACCTGATCTATAATCTTGTTCCAGGCGATGTGTTAAGGAGCGAGATATTCCAAGGCCGCTATATAGACGGTACATACGCCAACATTGCGCTAGAAACGCTGAACCTGGGCCACAATGATATCCACTCGCTGGACCGATACCTGTTCCAATACACGCCGAATCTGACACGGCTGTACCTCAACAACAACCCTATTGAGATCCTCGATCATGTGACTATACTGGCTCTGTCAAGCGCTATTAATTTGGAGGTAAGAGAAAGAACTATTTTAAAGGACCATGAGTAAATGGCTACTCAATAAATGTATCAGAAGCTAGTGAAGGTTTTCTTCATTGATAATTTCAAAGTACACGACTCGATGTGGTATTACACGAACGCTCATGGGCAGCAGAGTAGAAAAAAGGTTTCGCAATGTGATGTGATAAATGTGGTGCTGTTCATCCACCTGACATAATTCTTTAATCGCGTCTTGCGCCGCCCAATAAATGGGGTGACCTATATTTTGTTTTAGGAACCACTATCACTAACAAGATCGCAACATTTTAATTATCAAAACGGAATGCATCGTTCTATATATTCGACATAATCTCTCAACAACTTAGAAGGATTTTGGTATGCCTATGTGCACCTTAATGATAATTAGGCCACGGGAAACAAAAACCAAATATAGATAACTAATCGCCAGTTACTTGATAAAAACGAGGTTATCAAGCTCAATTTTTTGTTAAGGCTATAAAATTTTACGGTGGGTCACGTAGGTAATCAAAATATTAAAATCTATTACTAAAGGGAACTTCATAAACGTTAGAATACTACTCAAGTTACTCTCGCCATTATTCTCTAATTAAAATATATGAAAGATTAATAATTGAGATTACGCACAGTGAATAGTTTCTCAATTATTCAGATAAGATTACAACAATGGTATACTAATATTCGAAAGTTTAAGTAGACGTGTAGATAGGTATAGGAATGCTGCTGAGTCCTGCCCATCCCTGACGGACACATTATCCCTTACGGATAGCATTAGATAAAATGGTCGCGCCCTAGCGGGTGGTGGTAATGGTACGAACGGGAACCTATTGTTAGCTGCAGACTCCCGCTATGAATCCTAAACCATTCACATGGCCATTCCAATTTCAATTTCAGGTGTTGGACTTAGCCAAGACTGACATCGATAACATCCCCCTAGAGGCTTTTAGAGGGTTAGCGAAGTTACAACAGATTGATCTGTCGGACAACCGGTTCGTGACTGTGCCGGAAAGTCTAAGTCTCGTCGGTGACTCCCTGCAGTACCTCACGTTCAACAACAACCCGATAGTCGAACTCAATGATGACAGTTTCGTAGGTAAATACACAGATTATTATAACTTATGTAGAATAATAATACAAATAATAAAGTATGGGAGGTAATACATATTGATTTATTTCAGTTAATAAGCATAAGCACTTTGTAAAAATCTTTTTATAGTATACCGGAGATATATATCTAATTAATTATGTAGATATGTAGATGGATGCTGAGTCACTGATAAGATACAAAAGGATTTGAAGCATATGTATAATGGCACTATTATCTATTCTGTGGCATAAGATCCTTTTATTATCAATTCACATGAAATACCAACATCCTCTTTCTAAAGACGCTGTATATGTTAAGTATTACCACATCAATTACCATGGATTTACTTCAATCTCTCGTTTAAGTGTTTGTAACACTAGCCTATTAACTTAGTACGACTTGGTCCCAATATTTGGCAACGATGATAAGTATATAATGAACATTATATCTATCAAAACATCTATTCTAAGAACCTCTAGGGACTATAGAGAAGTAGGTACCTATACTAACAACTGTACAAGTGTTCCAGATACTGTAAACCATAGGCAAACATACCGTAATAAAAAATATTTGCCTTAGCTGGTTATCTACATGTTAGATAGTACATACCTACTCGAAAATACGGAAGTAGGTACATAACAATAATAGAATCAGTTTTTTTGCAGGCTTAACGAACTTGATCGAATTGGAAGTCGGCGAAAACAATTATTTGGACGAAGTGAAACGCAGTACGTTCTCCCCACTCGAGAACCTGAGGGTGCTTCACCTTTGTCACAACCGAAATCTGAGATATATCAGCCATAATGCGTTCCGTGGATTGAAAGAAAAATGGACCTTGAAGGAGGTGAGTAACACTTATTTAACAACAGTAGATAGCAGCATCAGTTATGGAAAAACCCCTCTATCGTTTTCGCATACGTAATGCGAATTCGGCTCGATTAGACTATTATCAAAGCGGAAATAATTTATTCTTATTTCATTGATCAAATCTATGTTTTAAAATGTTTTATCACAAAAGATTAGTGCTACAGCGGCGGACTTACGACAACCGTCCAATACTTATTTTAAGCTCATACTAACATCATAAAATGGTTTATCAGAATTACATTTATACGTAAATTTGGTAAACGTATCGTAATCATCACATTATAGAATGTAAGCAATCCAATTTGCCCCAGTTTTTGAGTGCTTACATGACAGTCGCGGATCGGGGTCAGCTTACTAATCAATTTAGTGTTGTTTTGGTACACAATCAATCAATACATTGCAATAATTATCCTAAAACTGGAACGAAAATAAGATTGTGACTACTACAATCACAATTACACTAATTAGATTGACGAATGAAAACAAGATATAATACAGCATCAAATAGATACCTACATAAGAGACCGAAAGATAACGTGTTAGTGTGGGATTTCCCCAAACACAACTTTGTTTTGTAACACTGATAAATAATATCTCCACAATAAAATTCTTTTAAATAAAAATGCGAGTCAAATTAAGATTATTGTTTACTTATCCTATATCAAAGTATTGTCTCAACAGGTGTACCTGGATGATAACTACCTAAGTGAACTATCTACTGACTTGATGCCATGGAACAAATTAGAAATACTAGGAATGACTGGCAACAACTGGCTGTGCAACTGTGATCTAGCAAATATTGTAACGAAACAGGGAGCAGGCACTAAATTCCAGCCCGAAGAGATTCCTTAGTAAGTATGATACAACAAGGTATAATAAGTTTTAAGGTAAAACAAAGCTATGTTTTCTTTAAACAAATAGCAGGATACTATCAAGAACTTACAGATAAATCTATGATAAAATTTAAAAGCTAGTATGTGTCATAATTTATTATAAACATTTGAGGTCATGCCATCTTATGACCTAATCTTTAATAGTGTAATGAAATATCTGTTGATTTATTAACTACTCATACAAAACAACAATGAATAAATAGATAATGTATCCTCTCCTTATCAATTTAACCATTTATTTATCAAGTGAATCTTATTAATCCATGAGATAATCTTGTTAAAATCTTAAGGTGCATTGCTGATAAACAAGTATTTGATAGTCTTGATGACATAAACAAACCACTTAAATTTAATTACACTATTGGTCATATTCTTATTAATAGTCTATTAACTTTTTATTATTTATTTTCAGCTGTGCAGCACCCATGAGGCTGAGTGGTGCTTATGTCACCAATATTACTCTAACATACTGCCCTACTTTGGACACTACTTCTACCCCTAACAGAAGTTTTTCCCTAGCCAATCTGAAGCCAAAACATGTTGTATGGAGTATCCTAGCAGTTGCTTTAGTAGCCTGCATAGGCATGCTGCTAGGCCTACTTGTCAATACTATTAAGTCTTTCTACAACAAAAGAATAAGAAGTCAGCCAATCCGCTACATCAATATAAACTCAGACACTAGTTTTGCATGAGTACTTAAACACTTATGTTAATTGTATAATACTATATGCTAAATTTCAGTACTGTAATACTTATAGATTATTTTAGATACTAACAAACACATGTAAATAGAAATTGTACAAAATTACTTTTGGAAATTAATAAAATGTATATTTGTTTAATTCCTAGTACAGGATTTTTTGTCTTCTATTAACAAGTGCAAAACTCACCTCTTTTGGACCAGACAATGAATTTGCATACTGCACAAACTGTTCCAAAAGTCTTTCAGACTTGTGTGACAACTCTCTGAAGGTGTGAAATTCATCAAGTTTGTGTGCACAGCCCCCACACACAACCTGTGGCAGCAAGTCTTCTGGGGACACCTACAAATATTATTCACATTAGATATGTACCTATGTTAGTTTCACAACACCACAGTCATTAGGAGAGTTGATGTGGCCAGTGACCTTTTGCAAGTGTAATCATAGATGATGAGTCATTGGTGGCAATCTGATAACAAACACATTAACAAACCCACAAGATGTTGTTAAACCAAGAAGGATGCACACTGTGACAAAAATGGGAAGATGCAGTCCCCCTGCAGATTGATTGCCTTAAAATACAAATCTAAATTTAGATAATATTGAAATCTCAAAATAGCAGGGCATAGCATAATGTGGATAAGCACAGTAAAGAGAGCATTCATTTGAGTAGTGTATTTGTGGAGGAGTCGGGCTCGGGCGCCGAGGCCAGAGCAGGAGCGGGGCGGGTGTGAGGCGAGCGCGAGGTGGTCTCCGCGCTCCTTTGTTATCAGCGACGCGGCCGCTGATACAGCGCGCCTGCCACACGCTCGCATATCACTTCCACGAATGACATTAGTCATACGGCCGAGCAATCGACGCGTGGGCCGTAATATGATATCACAATGCGAAAATACCCAACACCCGCGAGAAAGTTAATGGCGCTTATCAGCATCCACAATCTCATACGCTTACGCTAAACTTTCACACGAGAAAACTCCTCCTACTTAGTGATCATTGCGAGAAATAATCCAAAATCATTACCATTATTGACAAATTTGCCATTATCATCTCAGAGAGACGTGATTTATCCTTATCACGGTCGAAAATTGGAAGTTTAACATCACTGCAATTATCGCCACAGAATGATAAACAAAGGCGACACACTGAATGGAACTTCGGCGGCAAATTACACATATTTAGAAATTAAAACAGAGAAAGGTATTCACAACGAAAGAAAACATTTAGAAATTAATCAAGTAACTTAATTAAAAATTAAAAGGTTTTGTTGAAAATATAACTCAGCATGCGATGATGTAGAATACATCACATCGCGATTGTCAACCAAACGAACGAACAAGCTACACACACATTGAAAGTCTCTATTGTTTACGAAGCATTGAACGCTTCGCATGTGTGAGCCACGAAAGTTTGTTCTAGTTTACGCACTGATAAAATGATAACATTATCAAAATGATTTGTATTATCAATATTAATGAAATAGATACTATTGTTGATTTTATTTTATGAATGAATAATAATATGATGTAAATACGCGAATAAATCAAAATAAATCGTCTTCAATAAGATTGAATATTGTAAAATAAGTATGATTCTTGTGAATATTATTATCTGAGACTTGAATTAGAATATTAATTAAAATTCATGATAAAGTTTAAACAATCTTATTTTATCATGGATTTATTTTGCATTGAACAAAATACAAGAATAAAACATACATACGTTGGAGTTTTTCATTTTGCTTTTTCTCAATACTATCATCGAGAATATCGTTCATTATAATATTTCATGGTAGTTGCAGGGCTATTGCGTATCTCTGTTGGCATAATAATTTTGACATTAAGTGTCACTGTCATCAGTGTCATGTATTTTGTGATTTTCAGTGTATGATCAGTATACTATTGTAGTCTTTGTGTATGATCGCCACTTGTTAGCGTAGTGATCTGTGTTTTTATTTATAAAATTAATTTACTGTATAAATCAGCAGGTCGTGAAGTAGTGTTTTAAATAGCGTATTATTGATGATATAATTTCGATAGAGCTATGGTGTAGATCAGATATTATTTTGTCAAGTATCCATGAATACCAAAACTTTTAATTTCCTTTATTTAGTTTAGTGCATGATAAAGACAATATGAGCCATTCGTCGACGTCGGGTGCTGACGGAACTGTTAGTTCTATCAGCAATATAGAAACTACTTCGGACACAGCTCAATTATTGAGCACTGAAGATGCCAGTACTTCTAATTTTACGCAATTCAATAAATCTGTACAATTCGAGGTATGTAGCACCTTTACATGGGAGTAGAAATTGAATACCGCGTCTATAATTTGCTATTTATTATTACTGCATATTCATTATCATTGCTTTATAGTTTAAATCTTATATTGTTGATTATTACTCATCACCTTGTGACCTCTTTGTGTAATAAAATATGTATCGGTTTAGAATAACTATTAAAATCACGTGACTAGTTCATACTACAGTTGATATTTGCAGGACTCAGACAATGACGAATTCCATGGTAGCCATGGGATTCGGAGGAGACAACCACAGCAAAAAATTGAGCCTGGCTCTATGAATATTCTCTCTGCCAAATATGAAGTAAGGTTAATCAAAAATGTATTATTATTCCTATGTATTAACATATAATACAAATCCACTTTATTTAATGGAACATACTAGTCAGTGTAATAATGCAACAGCTGTTTATCTTCATTAGAATACACTTTATTGTTAATATGTATGATAACTTAAACTACTGAAAAAAAAAATAACTAAAAGAAACTTATTTATTAAGATTATTTATCGTTATGTGTTTTTTCAGAGTTTAGACTATGACACATGTGAAAACCACCTACTCCTTGATGAGGAGAGGAAACGAGGATATCCATTTATTGTCTGGAAAGATATAGCCAGATGGTTTATAATACTGTTGATTGGTATTATCACAGCTCTTATAGCGTTTGTTATAGATGTATGCATAGAAGAGTTCTCAAAGATTAAATACAGGGAGCTGAAGAAATGTATCCTTTTTAACATTTTATATTTTTGAAGTTATATAAGAATTCACTCTCACAAACTTGCCAAAAGAAGTGGCAAGTTTGTAAGAGTGAATTCTTATGATGCGCATGCACACCGACAGATAAAAGCGACACCATGAAGTTGGCTGGTAAAAGGCTGGTCTCTTAAATTTTCTTGAAAATTGATAGCTATATTCAAGGTTGTTATTGAAACATTTATGCATCTGTAACATGTGTTTCATATCAGTGAAAATCAAAAAATAAATTTATTTTAGGTAATACCACTTTAATTAAACCTTTATCAATTACATTTAATGTTTTTATTTTATTGTTTAGAAAACTGGCACACCGGATGAAATTTTTAGAGTAATGTTTGTTGTGTTATGCCAAAGAAGTATAACTTCTTATGTGCGTACATAATTACACACACATTTTTTGTTATATATCGTCGGTTGCAATGCGCGGTCGAGTACGGTCGCGTTTTCGCTGCTCCGAGTGAATAATATTACATTCGCGAATTGCGCGGCTTTAGCCGCTGTCCGGATTTCGCTATGAGTACTCAAACGCTCATAGCCAATGAAGTTCTGGCATTCATTAAGCATGCCATCGACTACATGGACGAGGTCAGCATCTTGCAGATCTGCAAGTCATCTTTCAAGGAGGAGGACATCAGCAGTGCCAAGTTGCTGCTGTTCACGACGCTCGGCAAACTCAGCCAAATGCCGTCTCGGCGAAGGGATGGCACAGAAAAGAGTCTCCAGGACATCATAACGCTGATGAAGGAGAGCGACCCGGACGACGTGCCTGAATTTGTGGCGAAGGATCTGCACAAGCTGCCTCCCGTCACTTTCGACCACGTAGATGTCACCAGGCTGCTGAAGGACATTACACTCCTGAAGCAAAGCCAGGTCGAGATGCAGCATCAGCTGGAGGTGTCCAATAACACCATCAGTGATCTACGGGCAGAAGTAGCGTTATTGCGCAATGCAATTGCTGCAAGTAGGTCACCTAGCAACGCGAATGTGAACACGCGTCGCGGGGCACAAAACGCCTCCATCTGCAGTTTCGAGTCGGCGGGCTCGAATGCGTCACCAGCTGCCGAGAATGCACGCGTTGCAACGTGTGCCGCGGCCGTCCCTGCGTCGACACCGGTGGAGACGACGACTTGTGTAGGTTCAGCGACCCCCAAACGAGCCTACGCAGCAATTGCAGCCGCCGCTAAAAAGCCTGTTGAGCTACAAAACTCGCAGGTTAAAATAGCGGACCAAGCTAAGGGGGGTAAACGGAGCCTGTCAAAACCAAAACAGGCTCTGAATAGGCAGGGTCCAGAGAAGGACATGAGCGACAAGGATGGTTTCATCAAGGTTGAGAAGAAGAAGAAGAAGCCTCCTTGTCGGAACCAGTGCGGTACTGCGCTGGCAGGACCCAACATGCTGTTACGACCAGCAGTACCGACAACGCTGCTCTACGTGTCCAGACTGCACCACTCTACGAAGGTTGAGGAGATCGTGGAGTACGTGCGCGTCAAGACCAACTGGACCTTGAGGGTCGAGAGGTTGGAGCCGCGTCACAACACGAACTTCAAGTCGTTCGTGGTGCGAGTTCCGACACACCATCTCGAGAAGTTCCTCAAGGAAGAGTTATGGCCGAAAGGTGTTGTGTATCGTCGGTTTCGTGGCCGCCTACATGACACCAGTCAGCGAAACACGACGCCGACACTTCGTGTGCACTAGTTTAAGTTATTTTGTAATATATATTTATAGTATTTTTAAGTTTCTTTTATATGGTATTGTATATGTTTATATGGGCCTTGATGCCTGAAATAAAGGGATAAATAAAATTAACTTTATGCCTACAGAAAAGTCTGTATATATGTACTTGCACAAAGTAGACTAAAATTGAAAGGAAGGCTGTTGTTTTTTAGTGGTGCATTATGTATAATGTAAAATAATAAGAATTATTATTAAAAATAAATCAACCTTTAAATGATATGCATTAGTAATCCAACCAAAATTGCATAAAGTCAAAACCCTGAAAACCCAAATACTCAACAACTTCTGAAAACCATTTGCATCATATATGGTCATACAGGAAAATTTTTCCTCTAAAAATTCTGTATTTATTTTATTTTATTATGAATAAAATGTGAAACAATGATATTGTAATGTTATACTTGTTTATAATTACAATGAATTTACATTTCATTATGTTTCTCAAATAATTAGTTATGAACTTACACATGGTTCCAATGAATGTGATTTCCATAACTAATTTATATACAGCTGTGGACAAATATGTGGTACAAGACCGACTTTACATTCCTTATTTGCTTTGGGTGTTATCAAACATATGTATTGTGTTTATTGGCTCCATGCTGGTCGCATATGTTGAGGTAAGCAATGTAACCTGGTTATTATGTCTATTTCAATATAGTAGGCAGTCATAATTTTGTCCTACAAATTACGAGAAGGTAGGCAAAGGACTATACTCTCTGCTTCCCCTCTGTTGTATGGAGAAACGATGCCCCTTGAAACCCCTTCCAAATTAAAAATAACTTCAAATAATTGTCAATTGTTAGTATATATTTTTTTTTAATTATGCCACTATTCCTTCAATTGTATTCAATATAGTAGTCAAAAGTCTAATTCACCCTATAACAATGTTCTTAATATCTTTGTATTTCAGCCTGTAGCAGCTGGCAGTGGTATCCCCCAGGTGAAATGTTATCTCAACGGCGTGAAAGTGCCGCGTGTGGTGCGCATCAAGACTCTTATAGTGAAGGCCGTGGGTGTTATCACTGCAGTCGTCGGTGGTTTAGCCGGAGGCAAGGTTAGGCAGACAAATATTTTACTTTTTTATTTTACTTGAAATATGGTGTGAAATATTATGAAAACTCCTAGAAATTAACGATCAAGTCAATTATATTTAATTAATCGAAGGGCTTTTAATTTTACCTGAATAATATAATATATTTTTTTCTCAAGATTCTATTAGGGCTGTATAAAAGCAATGTCTGTGTTTTGATAGACCTACTCTTATTTGGTCACAAATAACCTTTACTCTTTCACATTCGAAATGCCGTGACATCTCAAAGCAAATTCACTACTAAGGTCGGTAAGGTAAAGCTATATACATATATAAAAGTTTTGTTACGGCCTTGAACAGAGGAGAAATGTTCAAGAAAAATATATTATTTTCTTTCTGAATTCCTTTCCAATAAAAACTTTCTTCTAGGAAGGCCCTATGATCCACAGCGGGGCGGTGGTAGCGGCGGGCATTTCCCAGGGCAAGAGCACGACCTTCAACAAAGACTTCAAGATATTCCAGTACTTCCGCGAAGATCACGAGAAACGTGACTTTGTGTCTGCAGGCGCTGCCGCCGGTGTGTCCGCTGCTTTCGGTGCTCCTATAGGTGAGAGACAAACATTATAATAATGATCAGCTCGATATTTGTGTGCGGTGCGTGCGTGCGTGCGGCCACGTCGACGCAAGGTTTATAGGGACTGCTAAAGTATTTTTTCTACCCTACCCTATACCCTATACATTTGTTTTTTTTTTAGGTGGAGTACTATTTTCGCTAGAGGAAGGCACTAGTTTCTGGAATCAAGCACTGACATGGCGGACATTCTTTGGCACTGTAGTATCAACGTTTACATTGAACTGTGCTTTATCTGCGTATCACGGAAGACCGGGAGAGCTGAGCTATCCGGGTACGTAATATACTTGCTCACTGCTGGGCAAAAGCACGTATTTCTATTTTTAGCTGTTATAATAAACATAATTATAAAATAACATTACCAACTTATTCAAGCAAATCTTCGTCTATATGTCTGCATTTACGACATTAAATAAATCTAACTGACTTTAATTATGTAGTTTATGGCGTACTTAATAAAGTTCTAAATGTCAAATGCAACATGCCATTAATTTAACCGAACTGTTTTGTAAATATCTTAGTTTAAATAAATTATATTTAACGTTTATTTAATTCAAATACTACTCATTTAAGATGCTACCTCTGTTTATTGTCATACAAGTGACAAGGAAAAGCATGCATTAATAAGTGTTAAGAAATGATAAGTTTTTATACTGGAATGCCTCATTGGTTTAATGGTAGCAAGCGCGACTACTAAGCATGAGTTCCTGGATTCGATATCCGGATCGGACAAAGAGTTATTAAAAAAAATTGTGTGGAAATTCGCAGTAGTAGTACAGAGTCTTGTGCTCTATAGGCACGCCCCCTATTACATGCATACATAACAGCATCGGTGAAATGTGGATGTACAATAGTACACCTCTGCCTAACCCTTCGAGAAATACAGGCGTGATGCTATGTTATGTTAAGTTTTTATAAGTAAGGGGATACTTTATTACAATAGATCTCATTGTTTGATTGAACATCACTTCTAAAAAGGAGTTTCTGTGTATGTAAATTAAGCAAAAATCTCCATACTGACTCACATTCTTGCAAAATGTAACCCATGCATACCCCTCTTGTTTCATCTACACTACTTCAATATATAATATATTCAGGTCTTCTAAACTTGGGCAAGATGGAGCCTTTTCCGTTCCAATTCTATGAATTGCCCGTGTTCATGTTTTTCGGCGCTGTGGGAGGAATGCTCGGCGCTCTGTGGAACTATATCAACTATAGACTAGCTGTGTTCAGGATTAAGTGAGTATTTCATTATAAATACTTCAAACTTACTTTTATCCTATTTTGAACCTTATAACGAGTATATATGGCCCGATCTAGCAATTTAGCCGCTCCGGGCAAAACAATATTTGCCGCCAATGACACTTTTTAAGTCATGAGCATGTTATTCCGGAGATAGGATGTTGCAATTTTTAACCGACCTACGTATGTATGTAATATTGTTGGAATTGTATAATATTCACTTAAGTTAGTCTACTGGGACTTCTGAACGAATACACCAAATTTTATGAGCGCATGTATGTGAGTATACATGTATGTACGAGTATGGTTGTCCAAGAATATCTTATAAATTACTGAATGGAATGTAATATTTTTTTTATCGAATTATGTATCTTTCAACTTAGGGAATATTGATTTTTTTTTTATCAATATCAATTCAGAAGTTTAAAAGAGTCTGAACAAACCGTTATATTATGAAGGCGGTTTATAATAAAATACTTTATAATTTAAATTTCCCATCATATTGGCGGAATGATTCACTTGTAACTACGAAACATGTCTAACATTTGTACTAGGTATATGAACAATTACGGAAAAAATAGGAATATTTCTTTTATATTATTACTACCGTAGAATGTTGTACGCGTTTACTGTTGCAAATACCTAGTTAGGAAACTAGGTATTTGCAACAGTACCTAAAGCAACCGTGCAACCGTCCAGCGACCTCATTTTTGCCGCTCTGGGCAATTGCCCGGCTCGCCCCCCCTTAGATCGGGCCCTGGTCGTAATGCACTGAGTCTGATTGTGTCCTAATCTAGGCCGGATTGGAAAGTTTAGAGACACCCTGGATCATTTAAGAAGTGGGGCCATGGATCATTTTTAATTTCTCGAAAATTGATTCCAAAACAAAAACTCAAATTGTGGAGGCTTTTCGTGTTTTGGTGGCTCCGGGGCTTCAGCCTCTTTTGCCCTCCCCTAATCCGGCCTTTAGCGACGATATGTATACATACATGTTTTAAATAAGCTGCGAAGTTCATTAACTAACTTGCCAAAGTATGGCCTGTGACTCACGCATGACAGCGTAGGCTTATTATTTTATCCAAAATTATTCTCTCAAAAATAAATAACTTCTAAGTGAGTATTATTTGATCACCAGGTACATAGGAACTCCTTGGCTGCGTGTAGTGGAGGCTTGTTTGGTGGCGGCCGCGAGCGCGACCTGTGGCTTCCTCATGATGTTTCTACTAAACGACTGCAGACCACTCGGAGAAGACCCCACTAAAGTACCGCTACAAGTAAGTTAGTTAGATATGATACGACCTTCAAATTGTAGTTGTTAGTGAAAATTACATTGTAATGATAACAGGATCTAACACTGAAGGTGGGTGGTCTTTTAAAGTCAAAGGTTTTTGTCTCAATTGAGCCTTTGTCTTTTAAAACATCTGACATCATAGGTTTTGAATGCGAGACTTAACTTCTTTGCCATTTTGTGGACGACTGTAAACATTCCCATACAAAAACAAAGATTTAATTCTAAATAGATAAACTGTTTTATCAATCTTATAACGCATAAAAGCCTTCCGAATTGCGACACACGTTACAATTCTATACTATGTACCGAGCCGGATTAAGAATTCTTAAAAAGTGTGCCTACCTACTACGTATACAATTTTCGTTTAATAACGTCAAGAACCTTTTTTAGCTATTCTGCGCGGACGGCGAATACAACGCTCTAGCGGCGATCTGGTTCCAAACCCCTGAAGCGTCTGTCCGTTCGTTCCTCCACGACCCGATAGGTTCCTACAAGCCCTGGTCGATCCTCATGTTCGTGGTGAGCTACTTCCTGCTGTCGACGTGGACGTTCGGCCTGTCGGTGTCCAGTGGGCTGTTCATACCGAATCTGTTGACTGGCGCCGCCTGGGGGAGGTTACTGGCTATTGTTATACAATATATGCTGCCTTCTAATGTAAGTTCTTTGTTATTATGTAGAATATAACAAAACATAACTTCTCCTAAGCAATAACATTTTTTGTTTTTTTTATTCATATCTCTGGGTTCAAAGTTCTGACAATTTCTATCAAAGTACTTTGATAGACATTAACAGATGATGCTCTAAGCACCTAAGAATAAAAAAAAATACCCTAAACAGACAATCAACCCAGCGAAGTACGCGCTGATTGGTGCGGCTGCGCAACTAGGTGGCGTAGTGCGCATGACCATATCTCTGACGGTTATCATCATAGAGACAACGGGACAGATCTCCAACGCGTTGCCTATCATCATCACACTGGTTGTTGCTAAATGGACCGGCGACTTCTTCAATGAGGTATGTGGAATTATTTTTGGGTCTGACCCTAATAACTTGATAATGTAGTTCTATACATGTTAAAATTAGGATTTTTTACGTCAACGTTTGAATATGAGACTCTAAAATGTTCACCACAGAGGTAAAATACAATGTGGTTTTTATAGATCTTCCCACTGGAACTCTTGGTGTCGAAATGAAATAGTTTCCGACTGCATCTACTATGTTAATGTAAATATTTTTCGCAGGGTATTTACGACATCCACATTCAACTAGCAGCAGTACCGCTCCTCCCCTGGGAACCGCCACCACTAACCCACAACATATACGCGTCGGAAGTGATGTCACACCCTGTCTTCACTCTCCGCACCGTTGAGAACGTCGGCCATATAGTGGAGCTGCTCAAACTAGTGTCGTACAATGGATTCCCTGTTGTCGATCCGCCGCTGGCTGATGACGTAAGCATATTATCTACCTATTGATAAGATCTATGCGTCAGAAATAAGGTCACACCAGGTTGATATATAAGGACAGAAGGCTATAAGGACAGAAGTATCCCAAAGTAAAGATGGATTGCGTGAACGAGATTAAGGAGAAAGTAAAGGAAGTCTAATAGGTTTGAAAGGAAGAAATGGAGATAAAGAGCGGGGGTGACAAGTGCATTTTTGTAGCTGCTCCTGGGGTCAATTCCCGGGTCGGGCAAACTGTTATTGAATTTTTCTGATGGAAAAATCTCAGTAGCAGATGGAGTTCGGAATTGTGCTTGGTAAATGACGATAGGCTCGTTCCACTATTACGTGACACTTCGGCATCGGCGAAATGTGGGTTAATATATTCAATAGTACATCTCTGTCTAACCCTTTGGGGAATACAGGTGAAAATACGTTGCGAAAGTTGGCCTATGTGGTCGTGAATTTCATAACCCGACGGTGTAACTTTACTTTCAAGGATTCAATCAGATTGGAAATCTTTCACATGGAAATTAGCTAATTTAGTGAATTTGGCAAAGCAAGATCTAATTATCATAATGTATTTACATTTTAAGGTGGAAGTGACAACTTACAAACGTCTCCGAGGCATGATACTACGTTCGCAGTTGATAGTGTTGATACAAAACAAGATATACAACGAGAACGCCAACACGACGTGGTCCAACTTCAACGTGGACATGAACATGTTCAGAAAGGAGTACCCGAGGTATCCCTCCATTGATGAGGTAAGATTTGTATCGTATTGTTCAACTCTTTAAAATACACTGGGTCTGATTATTATTATTCCTACTTCTACTCTTGGTCCACTGAGTCATATTTTGATATTTTTTAAATGGTGTTTTTCCGTCGTTATCATTCCTGTGGCGTTTGCAGAGGCAAACATTTACATGCATAAACGTCCAGACCGGAACAGCTATCAGTTGGCCATACAAATATTTTATCTGTGCGGGGATCGAACCCGCGACACATAACGCCGTAGTCGATCTCTGAACCACTGCGCCAAGCATGTCGTTAAATTAATTAATATTGTTAGTTTCGATTTGTTATGTTCTCAGGAATTCCGTGGGGCATCCCCACATTGAATACAGTATAGATAAAACAAGTACCACAAAAATGTTATCGTATAAAATGTCGACGGACAATTAATTACTATATGAATCATCATGAAAGTAACACATATGGTCTTTTGTCGTAACGACAGCTTAATTTATGTTCATAGTTGGACTTAAATGAATGGGAGAAGACATGCACGATAGATCTGCGACCGTTCATGAATCCGTCCCCGTACACTCTGCCGCACCGCGCGTCTCTGCCGCGTCTTTTCAAACTGTTCAGAGCGCTCGGCTTGCGACATCTCCCTATAGTTAACGATGTCAATGAGGTGAGTACACTCAATTATATAAGTTTAAAAGAGTTTACTTTTGTTTTTTTATTTCACAACGCTCGTTATTATTAGTGAGTGGAATAACGTGATTGACAAATCGGAGTTTTGTCAAAAAATAAAAGGTTTTGTAAATTTAATCTTTAGTTCGTTAGAGGAGAGGAGGCCATTGTCACATTTTTTTTCACAGGTGGTTGGTATGGTGACTCGCAAAGATATCGCGAGGTACCGAGTATGGCGGCATCGAGGTCACATGGGAATGGAGGAGCTAATACTTTCTAGCGAAATTTAACTAAATCGTGGTGAGTGACCAGTCCAAGTCTTGGCTTTGAGCACTTTCTGTCGAAAACTACAATCAGTTCCAAGGCATAGAAAAGAGAGTTTGCAAACTGAATTAATGATGACTGAGTGCAGGCCATGATCTATTAAGTTTTAATACTTTGAAGTTAGGTATTTTTGATATAATCGAAATTATCAATTCAGCTTATCACAATATAAGCCATCTCAATAAGAAAATTTTCTTTCGATTCGACACTTGCGCTATGTAATTGAATTAATTTTAATAATCCAATGAAATGACAAAATAATATTAAATTATGTTTTTTATAATTTTTTCATGTAATTTCTATTATAATCTGTTGTGGCCTAAATAAATAGTTAAGTACAGATTATTTAGTTACCAAAACATGTATTATGACCCAAATACTATAAAATATCATTGAAAATGCGATTTAATTAGCTTATAAGTAGCAAATTATGAAATTCAGCATTATCGCTGTGTAGGATTTTATTATGAAGTATTTATGTGTAGTTGCATATTTAATTTATCATAAATAATTTTTATCATTCAGAAATCAATAGAAATTAGTGTAGGTATTAAATAAAGAATTAATTTTGTTTGTATAAGAGCTCTAATTGTGGATATCTATTCTTTAATATTCACTTGCATTAAATGAAGATAAAAAAGGTGGTTATAAGAGTCAGAATGTACTCATCCCTAAATTGATGAGGGACCATAGACTTAGAATTTCGCTTACGCTAAAAGACCAACAAAGCGTGGAAAAGAGATATCATTTTAATATGAACACTACCCGAGAAAGAAAGAGACAGATGTTAATGTCAGTATGATACAATTTTTTTTGAAGGATCGGTTTCTATCCTTTCCCTTGCTTTAGTGTCAAATATATCTTATTAATTTATAAAATAATCGTGCAATTATTGGCGATTAGTGAAATTTAGGCAGTCATAATGTCATGTTCTTTTGCCTATTGTAACGTGACAAAGAAAAATAATCCAAATAATTACACGTTTCACAGGTAAATGTGATTTTTTCATCGTACGTTTTGAAACCATATTTTTTGTGCGTACTAGTATTAATTCGCCGAGAAAACAAATTTTACCATAGTATATTAGGTTTTCTTCCGATACGTAGTAATATTTTGGAGATAAAACAAGATATAAATAATATTTAGTGTAAATATTAAAATGTACGTTTACGCTAGGGTTGACTGCAGAAATGAATTAACGAATATCGATAAAAAGTTAAAAAGTTTTTGTCTCACATAAACCCTTACATCATTACAATCTGTCTGGAGTTTAAAATAGACTTTGACCCCTGAGTTTGTTTCGGCTTTTCTTCTCAGGGATAGTCTTAGAAAATGCCGACGCCATCTAGACGAACGCGGCGACTTGCGGCTGTTTTTGAGTAAATTCGGACTTGATATCAACAAACTTGTTAAAAATCATCAGATTCATCCTTCACATTAGAATAGTTTTAAAAATAAAATTGATTGTTTGTTTTAATTTCTCTCACTGGTAAAAAAGTCTCGTTTAGAATTTAGGTTTAAACTCCAGACCAGACTAATAAAGCACACTATAATTAAATTAATTAAAGAAATGAATGCCACTGTGGTTTTTAAGATATGGTAAAGTAAAAAAAAGGGGCGCTGCAAAATAATTGATTTTTAAAGTGGGCGTTTCAAAGTGGTAGACGACATAAGTTTGAGAACCGCTGGTCTACATGAATAAAAATAATATTTTTATTATTAATATGATCGACATACGGATAATGCGATCTGACGGTAACTAAAACGTTATTAACAGTTATTGATATGGTGCTAGTGGACAGTACAGCATCTTTTTTTCTAATTCTATTGAATAATTGTTACTTTCACTTCATTTTTATCATATTTAAGTCCGCCTGTGAAGTTTTCTATATGTTTTATATTATAATATATACTTAATATTTTTGCGAATCTTACAGTAGGGTTACTGGTGTAAGTTTTTATTGACAAATTCGATCTACTACATCGAACGCGTTCGGCGCTCCGATTGGTGGAGAGCATGAAACGGACCAATCGCAGCGCCGAACGCGTTCGATTTAGTAAATCGAATTTGTCAAAAGAAACTTACACTAGGGGTACCAACGGATTACAATGAAACTATACAGTTTTATTGATATTAGTCTAACTTAAGAACTAAGGCATGTTTCATCTCAATCCGTTGATACATCTTGAGAAGTTAAGACACAGCTTGGGAGGATACTATTGTTTGGTTATTTGACTGTCTGTAGCCGATCTAAAGAGATCTCATTGAAAGTAAATTGTATAATAATGTTTAGAAATGTTGTATATCTGTCGGTACCTGTATTATCAAAAACCAAAATTCGAGCATCCGGACACAGTCACAGGCACGGGCATGAGCAAGAGCGTGGATGCTTGCTGCATACAACATCATCTTAAAAACCCATTATATTTTCACAAATAAAATGATTTTATCTGTTTATTATTTTTTTATAAGAGGATTAATTTAATAGCATATATAACTCTATTCATTAGGGCAAGATTTAATCTATCGATACTATTCTAAATTGACAAAGCAAATACACAACCCTATTTTCATCTGACATATCAGTCACTAACACATATGCATATTATTTTTCGGTATCTCCTACAAGCTGTCATTGTTCATCTTTACATTCTAAATCTATGTGAGGGACTGTGTGTTAATATTTTCTAATAATCAATGTGATACTTTATATATATTAATAAGATGTAACAATGCATTATATTGGTACTGAGACTGCATGAAAATATTATGAAAATTGTTATGTTTTATCATGTACGACACTATTGTGATAATTCTAGTACTAAGATTCTATATTGTGTTATGAATAAAAAATGTTTGTAAGGAAAAACATTTATTTTAACTTTACATCAGTCCCTTAAAATAAGATAATAATCTAAAGAACTTATCTAATAAATAAAACTATCAAGTCTTAGAGGAAACGTCGCAGTATTCATATGCAAATAGCATTTATTTTCTTGATTGTGAATGTTAGTTGTTCTCAAACAACTCCCAGCCGATTCCAGACCATAAGTTAAAGAACAAAAGCACTGGCAGTATGACCAATATCAACAGCAAATAGTTTACGAATTCATCCATCGTTAAACCCGTTATTATAACGCTAATAAATTCCTCATCTTAATTCTGCTAGACTGTACTCGAGATATTGATATCGTCAATTTTATAGAACATAACCTATAAAGTTTGACAGCAAGATGACAATGACTCTGTAGTTTTGTCCATAGATGATACATATTATTAATGGTTTTGTCCATGGTCATCCGTACATGGGCAAAGGAGAAACTTTAAGGACTTTTGAGAACTGTAATAGTTACTTGTTTAACAAATAATAAATGAAATAATTAATGAATATTTTTGACTACTTAATAATCTAATTTATTATAAATGAATACTTTTTTTTTTACTATCATCCAAATGCATTTCATGAAACTACAATCATTTAATGGCTATAAATAAATACACATATAAACATTAAACTCCTTTAATGACCAAATCTTACATTATAATTAAATAATGCGTAACATAACGTTAAATATTAGTTATACATGAGAATCGATTAAAACTAATTCATAAACAGTCAATCACACACAAAATAATTGAAATTGTCATGATTAGTAGTGAATAATGAGAGCATACATTCGTCACTTATTTAGTTTTTGTTAGCAGCTTACATATTTGGGTATAATATTACATCTATGGAAGCATCAGTTACAGTTAAATTCATAATTAACATAAATACTTGCATTCGTTAAATATGTATTACCAAAATTTAAGAAAGATCTAGAAAACATGATTTCAATACCCGATATACCAATCGCTTTAGCTAAAACAATATCAAAACTATTACCAATTAAAATGTACTTTATGGCAGTATTCATTAAAGCTAAATAGTTTATCAGTGCTATATATTAAATATCTTAACTTTAAAAACTCAATACACAAAAACAAAACGAAAATAATCACAACTTATAAGTATGGAATAGGCAATTGATAGCTTGTTGGGCGTCCTCGAAGTACCGAGGTTTGTCAACCCTCACAATGCCGTAGTCGGGTTCTAGTGCTGGCAACACAAAGCTGTGGCCAGTGCTACACAAGCTCATGTTCAAAGATTGGTTGTTTGTATGGGAGATGAATTTGGAAGGTTGTGGTGTGTGAAACTTGCTTCTCAAACTGTTTGTAGTCATCCTTTTTGTTCTGTCCACATTCCCTTTTATTGTTATGAGCATTCTGTGGTTTTCTGGCTGGTTCAGTAGCTCCGTTAAGTCCTAAGAATATTAAAATACATGTTACTTAAATATTAATATACCATAATTTCTTAGAAAATATTTACAAAGTTTCTAGTAATTTAATCAGACTTTTTATAATTGCCATGAGTTTGATATTTGTATAATGGAGGGCTGGTTCTAGGTGGCGCAAGAAAGACATAATATGGAATAACTTTGAGGCCTTTGCCCAGGTGTGGGACAGTTTGAGCTAAATAAATAAAAAGCCTTATACAGTGACGACTTACCTTTTTCACATTTTCATATTTAGCAAATAGCCATAGGTATGTTGCCATTATGCAGAATAATTGAGTTTCACTGTTACTAAACCGCCACATGAATTTAAGGATAGGCGGAATACGATCTCTCTGCAAAGGAAACAAATCAATTAAAGCATAATTATAATTATTATAAAGTATATAAATTTTAAAATAAGTTTTAGGTGTCATTATTGTCGTAATTGAGGCGCATCGGCGCATTTCCGCAGAGGTGTACTGCAGGCAGTTCATAAATACCACTCTACATATAATGATCAACTAACGCTTGACGCACCAATTTGCATGCAGCAGTACCGTCAGGCTCAAAAAGATGTGTAAACTTAGCAAAATACTAAATTTAAATCACAGCATGATTTGATTTTACTGAGCGCGCACCGACCGCGAAACCGCGCTCACATCGTATATTACAAGAAAATAGTCTTACCAGGTATATCTTAGGTCCAGTGACTCTATATCTGGTTAGGTTGACGAGCACTGCGGCGGCAGACTTGAGTACTTCTATGCTAGAAATGGATCTGTTCGTCACTGACATGTACGTGTACACACGATGGACAATAGCCGATGCATTGTCGTTGTACAACATAGGAAATACTTCCGTTAGGAGCTCTGCAAGAAATATGATTTATTAGCTGTCTGTAAATTATGCTCTGTGTACGAGTATGAGAAGCGAAATGAGAGAAGTTAGGTTACGCTATCCCGATTACCGCGCCAGTTAATTTTTCTAAGAGACCTCAGGCGACGTGATCATTAAAAAGAATTTAGTA
Organism: Shargacucullia verbasci; assembly: GCA_947562105.1. Taxonomy (NCBI): domain Eukaryota; kingdom Metazoa; phylum Arthropoda; class Insecta; order Lepidoptera; family Noctuidae; genus Shargacucullia; species Shargacucullia verbasci. Next base: position 4,967,365 of record OX387289.1, on the reverse strand, counting down.
AATCGCGTAGACCACATTTAAGAACTTTAATAATTCATGAGATTAATTTACACATAATTATGACACATATTTGAACAGAATGCATATAATATTAAGGCTAGGTACTTGTACTTACCAAGGGATCTGAAAGCCTTGATGACAGTCTCAATACCGCTAATATTCCTGAGGACCTCCATAGCCTCCTCATTGCGTTCCTTCATGGATTCCTGGTTGGACTTCAGGCCACCATCTCGCCACCTGCGCCTGAGTTCCGCCACGCGCTTGTCGTGGGATATGTTAACTCTGGCTATGTGGCCGCGACAAAGAGCCTGAAAATGTATTTTTAATTTAGACACTATGAATTTTAAACTTTCTAAAGCTTTAAGTTATAAGAATATTAAAAAGTCTTCGCATGATTGTACCTAAAACCAGAGAAAGCCGTTGACGTGCTTAAAATCACGCTTGACAAAATTAATTATATCGACACTTTAATATCAGTGAGGCATTGTGATAAGTAAAACAAATGAGTACTAGTGAAGAAATAAATTACCTGAATTTTGGAAGCAGCCCAATAGCGCCTTTGCTCTTCCCTAGTCCTTCGGATATCCTCCCTCTTCAGCTGTATTTGTTTCCTCACCAAGTATCCTCTTAATATAGACTGGAATTTAATTATAATTCTTCTTTTCTGTAAGAACTCGCAATGGACCAGTCTTGTGAGCAATTTTCCTCTCCATAGCTTTTGTATGAAACTCACTTGCTTCATATATTTCAGATACCATGATCGCACAAAGTACCGTCTCGCATATTTCTGGATGCATATCGCAGCTTCTGTTCTACGTGTCTTCAATAGATCGCGCTTCTTTTTTAGCCTATAGGCAGTCTGTATTGTCAACACAGCCGACCGCACTTTGAAGAAGCGCTTTCTTTCAATAAAGGTCCTAACAAAGCTCTGCAATTTTATGATAGAAATTCTAGTTTTAACATAATTCTCTCTTTCGGTTATCGTTAATTTGTAGGAACGATAGAATCTCTGTATGCACAACGCAGCATTTCTGATAGTTATAAATTGTTTGCGAACGATACGCATTCTGACTATCGACTGTGTAATTACTACGCTCTTTTTTATTTTTAAAAATTCTTGGCGGCATATGTCACGTTTTCTAATAGAATTATACCAATGTTGTATTTTACGGGCAGCTTCATTTTCCCTTATATCACGAGCTATTTTATTTGCACGGTACCGTCGTTGTACTAATAAAGCAGCACTTCTTAGCTTCTGATAATCGCTTTGAATTTTCTTGGTCTCAGTAATAAGTCTAAAGCGCCTCTGTATTAGGATAGCGGCAGTTTTGATATTATTGTATTCAATTTTTTGTCGTTTACCATAAACATACGCTCTAAATTGCTTTTGAATGGTAATACAAGCTTTAACTATAGTTGTGTATGCGTGTCGCTGTTTCAACATGAGACAATTTGCTCTAAACCTCTTCTGAATAGTCATAACTGCAGATTTCTTCTGTTGATATGATTTTTTCTCTTTCCTCATTGCAAGTAAAGCTCTGTATTTTGTTTGTAAAACAACAGCGGACCGTTTTAATCGAAGATAAGCTTCTCTTTGCTTTTTGCCTTCTACATAGGCTCTGTAGAATCTCTGAATGGAAATACATGCTTTCAGTATCGAGGTATATTTTGATCTTGTTGATATCATGAGTTTTTGTGCTTTGAATCGCCTTTGGATTGTAAGTGTGGCGTTTTGCAATTGTAAATATGCGTGTCTATCCCTTCTCATAGCCAGTAAGGTTTTGTACTTTTGCTGTAACAGTATGAGCGATTGTCTTATCTTTAGGTATTTGTCCCTTTCTGTTCTCATAGCACAAATGCTTCTATACCTCCTCTGGACATACAATGTTGCTTCCCGAAGCCGAGAATAGTTTTTCCTGACTGTTCTCGTCTCTCTATAACGTTTATAATAATCACAAATAATTTGAGCAGCATTTTTTATTTGCAAATACATTGCCCTCTGTTTTTTAGTTTCCAAATATGATTTGTAATATCTCTGAATAGTTACTGTGGAAGTTCTAAGTGTAATGTATTGTCGTCTAATCATTTTCATTTCTATATACGATCTGTAATACTTCTGTATGCAGATAGTCGCTGTTCTAATCCTTACGTACTCTAATCTTTGTTTTCTACCAATAATGTACGCTCTATAGATCCTCTGGATTGTAACACAAGCTTGTTTTGACTGTTGGTACACCTGTTGCACTTCTTTTCCTTTCTTGCAGCTTCTTAACCAGTTCTGAATTTGAATAGCAGCCTTTTTCTTTTGCAGGTAGTCTTGCCTCTGTTGTTTACCTGACACAAACGCCCTATAGGCGATTTGAATAGTAATACAGGACGACTTAAGTTTTAAATAATTAGCCCTTTGTGATCGCATTTCAATTAGAGCTCTGTATCTACGTTGAATGATAATCGATTTTTGACGAAGTTTAGAATATTCTTCTTGATGTTTCTTCATCATGATTTGAGCTCTGAATCTTCTTTGGATGATAACAGCAGACTTTCTGACTTCTAAATATTCGGATCTCTCTTTACGCATTAGTATCAGGTTTCGGTAAGACTTTTGTAGAACAACTGCAGCTTTTCGTAACCGCATGTAGGAGTTGCGTTGCGATTTTTTCAGTAAATAGGATCGGAAGTATTGCTGGATTAGGATCGTAGATTGGCGTAGCCTAACATAATCATGTCTTAACTTTTTCATTACTTGATATGATTTTATATACGTTTGAAGTATTACCGTCGCTTTTTTCAGTTGTAAGAAGCTTTCCTTTTCTTTTTTCATTAGATGATACGCTCTGATCTTTCTTTGTAGTGTCGTTATCAACCCCCTCTGTCTTAAATATTCTTTGCGACATTTGTTGCGCCTAAACAATGCTTGAATTTTGATAACTTTTTCTTTCAGTTCTAGATACATTTCACGCTCTGTCCTCATTTGAAGTAATGCTTTATAGCGTTCTTCGATAATATTAACAGAGTTTTTGAGTTTCAAGTAACATCTTCGCTGTTTCAGCATGCGGAAATAGCTTTGTATAAGAATAGCGTTAGTCCTTTTCGTTTTGTAGTCTTGCATTTCCTTTTTCATCAGTAACTTGCCCTTATATCTCTGTTGAATACATATAACAGCTTGTTTATATTCTATATACTTTTTCCTAATGAGAAACCGGCGAACTAAACTTTGGACTGTTACAATCCTCTGTATTTGTTTTGTATATTCTCTAATACACAACCATCGTCTGATTTGACACTGTATATGAATAGCTGCCTTACGTCTCAACTCTTCCCGTTCTGATCTCAATGTCTCGAGTATAGTTTTAGCTTCTTTCATCATCTTCACGGACCTGTACCAGGTTTCTATCTTAAGGACACTCCTCTTCCATCTTATAAGCCGACTACGACAAATCCACATTCTACAATACTTTTGCACTATGACAGTAGCAGTTGTTATTTGTTGCATCTTCCATTCTACAAGGCGGTTGTACTGAATACGACGCCACCAACATTGGATAACGCTCGCGGCACTAATTTGCTTCTGAACCAACTTCTCTGCTTCCTTTCTTTTTTCAACAATGACTTCGTACTTCTTCCTCCACCATGTCTGTATAAGATTGGCAGCCTTTTGGAACAACGGAGCGCGGAATACGTGAATGATCTGCCACAATAGAGACAGCGTCTTCTCTCTGTGCCCATCGGCAATATCGTTGGGAGTAATTTCGCCAACGATGACGAAACTAGCGTCTTTCAAGGCGTTTAGTGCCACTTGTACGTTATGAATTTTCTGTAGCCGAGAAATAGCGGGCGTCCGAAGTTGGTTTAGTAAGCCATCTTTTATCAAAATGATCTCCATGACCTTCGTCAGCCTGACGCCATCTCGGATGTCTAAGGCTATGTTGTGTACTGCATACTTGTATTCGTCCAAATAAGACTGCTTGTGGCACACAACATACCCTAGTGGTCTAAGATGTTTCGTGATGTCCCCAATGCCTGCGATAAGTTCCCTTGTGAATCTGATTATTACTTCCCGGCTTTCCTTACAAACTGCATTTCTGCAGAAAAGACATGGGTCATGTGATATCAGCTTTCTCTGCTTCGCTTGATCCAAAAAGAAAACGAGCATGAAAAATTTCTTCAACGTGAATTTCTTGATAGCCTCCATATAAGCTGGCAGCAACATGTTCGGCGCATTAGACTTTGAGTGTTTGTTTTTGAGGAAAGGGTTTTTGAACATTCTTTGAATTATAAATGTGGTGAGTCCATCGATGTCGCTGTTTGATTTCAGAGGCAAGACGAGACCGTAGATAGCTTCCAGACCAATTCGAAGCCACAGCGGATTATACGACAACAACAACTCCATGATAATCTTTTGCAGACCAACATCCAAATGAAGATTTCGGTCAGTCCTTATAGCTATTAACTTCTTTTCTATCTGAGCAGTTAACTTCTGGAAAACTTGTACGATTTCGGGACTCATAAGTAAAGCCCTTGCGGATCTTCGGAGACTCTCCAGTCTACGACTATCATGGTAAGCACTGCATACTTGTTCCTTAGTCGGTGCAGCGGGAACTTCCTTGTTTCTGTTTTCAATCCACGCTTTGCCAACGTCTATTTTCTGTTCTATATTACTGTCGAGATCAGCGGGCGGGGTAAGAATGCAATTAAGCCATCTTTTAAATTCCGTTTCAAACTTTTCCACAGCCTCTTCATCATAAAAATATGTAGATGATAGAAATGGGTCGACAGTAGCAGATTGAGAATAAACATTTCCAATCTGGTTGACTGACATGTTTTGTATGATACTTTTATTTGACTCAAACGTCGTGTTAGATATTTTACTACAGATAGAATCTTTACTCTTTGTAGGTGGTTTACTTTTGACGGCCTTCTTGACATGCGAAATGGGTATTTTCCAAAGGTCGGGTTCCGCCCTAACAGCTTTCTTTGACCATGATTGTCTTGCAGTAGATGGAGTACAAGACGAAAATCTGTCATTGGCTTTGTCGAAGGTGCGGTTTATGGTGAAAGTAGACATTTGCTTATCAGTTCTGTCGAGGACTTGAGTGTCGGAAAACTGGACACTCTCTTCAGGAATCGACTGTAGCGGCGGAGTTATGGATCTAGGTGGGGATCTAGTATCTACTCGCAAATCATTCTGCCAGACGTTCATTTCATACGTATTCAAATAATTCCTTTGATCGTATGCTTCTTTCTGATGCTGATATTCTTTGAACAGAGCCTGCCTACACATTTTCGGTTGTTCTTTAAGGAAGAAGTTAGGAGGTCTCATTTCAAACATTTGACTAAAATTGTGCTCCATTGGTGTGTTTGGTGATTCCTTGGTGTAAGTATCAGAGCTCAGTTTGATATGTTCATCACATACTTCATGTGTGTCATTGTTTAGTTTCGGAAAAGTTTTCCTTTCAGTAGAAAACCTTTGAGGGAAAAACGATAGATCGCTAATACGAGAAAATTCTGTGTTTATAGAGAAATTGGGGCTGTTCAATTCTTTAGGTGATGAAGTGTTTGGATGTTTCTTGTTAGTAACTGTAGGAGTTTCCATTTGGGTGTCAATTTGTGTGTGATGGTTTACTGTCAACCACTTATTTGGTGGTTGGGAAGATGTTACACTGATTATAGAATGTGTCTGGTTTTCTTTATTGAAATTCTTATTGTCTAAACTGTCATCAAAGTCACTTTCAGAGTTCATGCTGAGGATAATTTTAGGTCCCTTGTCCAGTTTGTCAGATTTAACTGGCAAAGTTTTGAGTGGTGTAAAAGTGAGATTGTCAAACAACTCTGTACCTGATATATCACACATTTGTTTATTAGAAGGTTTTAAAACATTGTGCGGTACATTTAATCTGTTGCTGCTTGTGTAAGATGTGTCATATGTTTGTTGTAAGATATCAGGCTTTCTCATATTAGAGAAAACTTCAGAAGTATCAAAGTTAAAATCAACACTACTTGGAGAATCAAATGGACATCTATCTTGACGGGAATCCATAGAATATTCATTAATAGACATATTTTCTTTGTTATACCCTTGAGAAAATTTCTGATGGGTTTGGATTACATTGTATGTCTTCTTAATTTGTGTGGTGTTGTAAATTATCTCAGATTTCTTCTTGTATATAGCTACAGGAGATTTCTTTGATGGTTTTTTCTTTATTTTACCTGGAGATATTTTGAAGCTCTTAGGTTGGCCACCTTTCCCTTTAATGTTCTGAAATAAATAGATTGAGATAAGAAATTACATAGCTTAGGTTTGGTAGTAGGCATGTTCAAGCTATTAAAAGGCTTCAATCAACTTAGTCTGAAGTGATTCTCTGCTGGACACAGGTGTCTTTCAAATCATGCAACACTTGGTTTTGTCCTCTGCCTTACATATCCACTCCAACATATCTAACTTGGTTCAAAGGCCTACTGATAAGTCACTTGACCTTAATGGGTACAAGGGCTGCACCAAATAATGAATATACTAATTACTCCATATTTATATTCTTATTAAATTTCCAAAATAATCCATTCAAACAGTTGCTACTGAACTCTGATTGATAGAAAAAGTTTTGGTAGGAATTGAACTAGTCCATATGCAGACTACATATACAAGTTGGTCTACAGTCAGCTTTCAACAACCCTATAGAGGCTCTGATACAATGTACTGAAAAAAAGTTATTGTATGGATCTAAGTTTTTTACTTGAACTGTTCATTTGTTTTATGACATACATAAAAATTGATTAACATCAAAATGTTAAGATAATTACCATGACAGATTTCAGGACCACAATGACATCATATCTGCCTCTGTTTTCGTTAGTGAAGCGAATTGTTTCTCTGATGGCAGTTGGCTGTGTTGGTGTCCATAGCATGGTCACACAGTAACATGTTTCTGGCTCTAGTACCAGCCATTCTCCTGGTAATTGAATCACTAGGCCAGGGGGCAGGGATCTCCCGAGGGTTATCTAAATAAAACATAAAAATACACAGTTTAGTTAATGTAGGGATAACTTTTTAATAGTTGGATAGACCTGTGATAAATCTGTACTAAAACTGTTCTAATTTCAAATTAACAGCTAGATAAAATTTATCCTGGCATTGAAAAATCAGTCCACAGTTTAAAAAAATTCAGTTTGCAAAAATATTACTAAGAAAACTAGAATAACTATTGATGCAGGCTTAAACCCATTCCTTCTAGCATATCTGGTGTGTCATTACTCTTAAAATGAACAACAAGGTCACTCCACTATCAACAAAATTCAAGAATTTATTTTATCTCTACAAGTTTTCATGTTATTTCATAGTATTTCTACAATTTCAGCAGCCACCCATGTATATTAATCAATATACTATTTACATTCAAAAGCAGTGGCACAGGGCGCCTATATCCAAAATCAGTCATCTGACGGCAGGTGTGATATAAAAATGCACTAATCATAAATAAAAAATATACACATATATCTAATAATACAAACTACTACTAATACAAAATTAAAAATATCCTCATCATAATATATAGATCAATAACACTACATATATTTGTCGAGGTTTGTTATTAACAACCTGTTTATTTAAAGTAGTTTCCAAATATATCGTAATTTTCCTGTAAGCCTTCCTAAAATAAATAAATATTACACCCTTGCAATGCCTGAAGGATTAAGCAGATCTGTATTGACTATTTCATAATATGGTGTATATTATGAAATAGTCAATACAGATCCAGATATTTCCAAACTGAATTTTGAATAATAATATAATATGCTTGCCTGATATAAAAACAGTGCTATATAATACGTGTAGCTTTAATTTGTATCTGGTATTATTACCTGTTGCACATGCTTCGAAGGATTGAAGACCTCCAAGTTTCTCTCACAAGATGCACCAATGAGGACATTGTCGAACACAACTTGCGGAGGCCTACAAAACGGTGCCAATACAAGACGGGGACACTCTTCTTTAGGTGACTCTTTAGCAACTGTCTCCGTACGACGAGCCCTTCGAATGTGCTCAGGAGTATTTTCAATCTAAAATATCAGATTATTATTAGCAATGAGAAAACATTCTACTTAAATTTTAGTGCATTAGATCGCACTTATTTGATTTAGTACATACTTGAAAATACATATTTCGAGATTTTATTTATCACTGCATTCGTAAATCACAAGTTACTGCGTTTTATCAAACATTTTATTTAAAACTTTCATCTCAGGATAACAAACGAACTTTGTTGAGTTGAAATTCAAACTTCAAACCGTTCAGGCGTTCACTGTTTTTGACCATAGACTCAATTAAAAATCCATAGACAAGTTACGGTTTTTAATTTACGGTTAGTTGGGGATATGTTTTACACACCTCAGCCTAGCATTCATTCGATGTAGAGACGTGGCTTTGCTGACGTTCGATCAAATTGATAGTTTCGTGTATATGGGTATTTACAAAACATAATTATTTATAAATGGCAATTATTTCATTTAGCTGTCATTTCAGCACTACGAAATTTTCGTCCTTCCTCTTTTCTCAATCTTACGTACGTATATGCAGTATTTATTCCTGAAATTTCACCAACGATCTCTTTTTATCACGTCCAGATATCTGTACATTATTATATTTTCCAGAACCCAGCTCGGAACCATGATTGACTCGCATACAGCCGAGAATACTTGCGTAGTGTGTTTCAAGAACGTTGTATACTATTCGGTTGGCGAATGTGACCATCCCGTATGTTTCGAGTGTTCTACCCGAATGCGGGTGCTCTGCCTGCAAAATGAGTGTCCTATCTGCCGGCAAGACCTATCAAGGGTAAGTTAGAGATAAGTATATATTTGAATGTTATGTTTCTAACATCCTCAGTGTACAGGCTATCATTGTGCAACATTGTGCATTATAAACATTCAGCAAATTCTCTGCATTCATGTTTCACAGTATTCATAATAATAACGCTAGATTCGTGATATCGTTTTTATTATTTTGTATGTTGACAAACTGATGTCAAATATGTCAGGATAAGAGAATCTGAAGTGATATATTTACAAAAAATTACTACCTTTTACTGAAATCATATGAGCACGATTTTAACCCATCTTTTACTTGACTAGACAACCATAGTGCTCAGGGAATAATTATAAAAAATTATAAAATATTGAGCAAGACACAAGCAGTTGTTTCAATCAATTAGAAATTAACCACAACCACTGGTAATTAAATTATAATTATTTCATGCAGACACATCAAATCTGCTATTTCCTTGATGTTATAATTACTGCAATACTCATTTTAATAAATGTGTACTGTTCTGTCATTCATAGTGTTTATACATAAAAGTCTACACATGATGTATTTATTTCAAGTTATAAGGTTCAAAGATTCATAAACAACTATTGAATCATTTGAAACTTGATAGAAATTATTAAGATAAATGAGGCCCCACTGTCTGAATGAGCTTGTATTGAATGATGAATGACCATTTGTACAACAGTACACCTCTGTCTAATCTTTATAACTTTGAAATATAATTGACTTAACATATACCTATGCTTATGTAACATTTGGTATAATTAAGACTAATACTAACTTGTGGTATATGTGGAAGAAAAATTATATAATAAATATTCCAATCATTTAAATTTAATTAATATTTGATTAGAAATTTAAATAATAAAAAAATAATAGTTTATCTAATAGGTTTATTGACAGTATTACATATATTAGATAAAATAATTATTATCAACTTTTTTTTGGCTTATGTAAGGCAATCAACTTACATATTTTAACTAATGAGTAGATAACACTTGATGCACTCTTGCACACCCAATAGAAGAGACTGGAATGAGTGATTTAATGTATAAATACTTTAAACTGTCTACTCAAAATATTAAAGCTATATCTATTGCTATTGCAGGTTGTATTTTCGGAAACTGTCCAACCCTATAAAGAGCTTCGCAACCAGGTTTTCACTGACCGCCTCTTCGAAAGGCAGTTCAAGATCGGGTTTTGCAGTGAGGATATCAAACTAGCATATGAGCAATTACTGGAGAACCGCTGTAAGATCTGTGACAAGATACCACCATTTCGTACATTCACTATGTTGAGTGACCACATGAGGAAAGTCCATGAAAGATACTTCTGTGATCTTTGTGTTAAGCATCTGAAGGTGAGGATTTTAATTTAAGTTTTATAGTGTTTTAGTAGACTGTTGTGAGGAGGAGCAGGAGGAAATTTATAAGAAAGAAATTACTATAATAATTGGGTTTTTAAAAAGTTTATGGTCACTGCTGTTGATTATTTTTCACATTGTAACTAATTAGTAAACAAAACAATAGTAACACATTCATGAAAAGAAACTTAAAAAAAAAAAAGTTGTCCTAATTATTGTTTGGTGTTGCATTCGTTTGATGAAGGCAAATGTTTATTCCAGCATAGTGTCATGGTAAAACTAAGAAACTAGTTCAATATAACATGGACTAATATAAAATTGAAGTAATTCAATGAATTATCATATAGACACTAAAGGAAAACTTTTAAGAAATTAATGCATGCTTATTAATTAAGTCTGAATGACGTATGAGTTACATTAGTTTGTGTAATACCTATTAATCAGAATGACTTAGAATGACTAATGCTAGTTGCATAAAATAAATGGGATTTTGGTATGAATATTGTGATGATTCTTTTTATATGAACATTGAGAGCTAGCGCACACTACAGAATCAACAGTGGGCTAACAGTTAGTGGTTATTCTAATATGGCACTTGAATTGAGTTGGGTTAATGTGCGCACCCTCATATACCTATATAAATAAATAAATAAGTATGGCGAGCTGATTTTCGCAAGTTCCTGTCAAACGCGTATTTTGCGTGAGGTTGGGATCATATATTATGTCCCTATACTAACTAGCAATTCAACTATTAGCCAACTTAAAGTCTAGTCCAGTGCACCTTAAAATCTTAGACATAAAGAATATTATTGAATGAACTATAAGTTTACCATCTTTTAATCAACTACATCGAAGCCAGTAAAATCATCAAAAGATCACGGCGTGTTATGACTTACTCAAAAAGTTAATTATTATTGTGTTTATAACATCACCAGTTACATAATGTAATTTTCTGTCACAAGAACTAAATTGTTGGTTGCATATATCTGACGTAATTTGCGGTAAAGCATTAATAATAATTCGATGAACTCAATTAAAGAATATATCACACTAATTACTAAACAATGGATTATAAGTTGTTGTTTTGTTTAACAATAATTACTCGCTAATTGCTATCTTGAAATGTAATGTAAACAATAGTTGAATTATAATATCAGTTATTGACATGAAGTTATGTAATTTGTAGATATTTACTATGGAGAGAAAGTGCTACACTCGTCAAGAACTAGCTCATCATCGACGGAGAGGAGATGTGGACGATACATCACACAGGTAATACTATACAACTATAAGAATCCGCGATGCTCTTTCTGTTCTACAGTTGTATGCCAAGTGGTAATCATTGCCTCATCGGTCTAGTAGTCGCAAGCGCGATTACTAAGCGTGAGGTCCTGGGTTCGATTCCCGTTCGGGCAAAATGTTATCGGGTTTTTTTTGTATGGAAATTCTCAGTAGCAGCACGGTGTGTGGAACTGTGCCCGGTAAATGGCAATAGGCTCGCCCTATTACATGAGACTCAATAACAGCATCGGCGAAATGTGGGTGTACAATAGAGCACCTTTGCCTAACCCTTCGGGGAAAACATTGTTGGTGATAAACATAATACAACATGTCGGTGAAACCGATTAAGGATGATTGATTCTCGTCGATTTCTCCTCAAGACCCAACACATTCATGGAAAATGTACAATCCTTACATATCCCTATATATCAGATTAAATTACCCTTTGAAAGTTTTCATCTATGAAATAGAATCTAAAACAAAATCCTTAATTTACTAAACTGTATACGATGCCGACAAACTTTCCGTATCATAGTCATAAACGATAAAAGCTGTATTAAGTGCAGTATCTACAATGTAACAACTTAGTTATCAGTATAATTTCCATGCCGAGTAATTGGCATGTGTGTTATAATAGATGGTAAGATTAGTAGCATTTTTATCTAAGGCCTGGTATGAATGCACTAAAGCAGATAGGGGGAGAGTCGGAAAATAAGTTATGACGAGTCATTTTCGCTTTTGTGCAGACTAAGACTAAGGCCGTTATCTCGACCACTGCCGAGAGTTGAGTTGGGGCAGTGGGGCCACGATTCCATATAAATGTATGCCACTGTTTACGTATTTTTTTGGAGTCACCGCCGCTGTCGCCCCTCTCCTTTGCTCTCGCTTTGGTAGGAAACGCGTTCGAATGCCACTAGGCATTCCATGTCACTCAGCGTTCAAGACATTTACGAAATCTTCTCTGTCTTTACTAGGGCCAACCGAACCGTTGCAAACCGAGTTACGATATATAAGCACCTCTGACGCACCTTTGGCAGTCAGATGTTTTCCTTCACTTTGTTAACTTCTTGTCTATTATCTACTATTATCTACCACCACTCCAACTTATCTTTTCCTAACAGGGGTCACCCTCTATGTGAATTCTGTGAAGAGCGATTTATGGACGCCGACGAATTGTACCGCCACTTGCGTAAAGAACATCTGTACTGCCACCTGTGCGATGCTGACGGACGCAACTTGTACTATGCGTCACACTCGGCGCTTGCGCACCACTTCCGGACGGACCACTACCTGTGTGAGGAGGGGGAGTGCGCCGGTCAACACTTGACCGCTGTGTTTCGCAGTGAAATTGATCTTAAAGGTATGTCTTAAGTTTTTTTATATATATTAAAGGTCTCATCCATCGCTACTGAAAATATGGCTGTGGAGAATTCTAGCACATAATCAATTCAAGTGGAGAAGATTTAAATATACTCTCGGAAACTAGATCCGAATCCAGGGAAACAGGGCAGTTAATACCGCCATTTAGGACCTGAAGTTGTATCGGCACACATCTACGATCGTGCAGCAAATACCTTTTGTATTGGCTAACAGAGCAGGCACGCATCGCGCGCGTTCTCAGACGAAAAACTAAGATTAACACTGCCGTTTTAGACGAGATGAGTATCTAATAAGTAATTGTCAATGTCAGCCCACAAGGCCACAGTGCACGGGCGTGGGATGCCGCGCGGTGCGGCCCGGCAGGCGCGCACGCTCGAGCTGCAGTTCAACATCACGCCGCACCCCGTCGTGCAGAGAACACCCAGGTACATTCCCAAACGTGCCTCAAATAGCTATTGGAGAAATACATTTAGAAAATTGACTCAGTACGCCATATCTAAGGAAGTTAGTAAATTTTAAACGTTAGACAATTTTCTGATACGCTTACGGACGGAAGACCAGGATAAGGGCTCCTTAAATATTGTGGAATCCTAAAATTTGCGTGTCATATAAAATATTGTGGTGTCTACAGAAAATAGGACGACATTGTTTATGTACAAAACACTCGTTCCGTGTCTGCAAGCAGTCGTTGCGACTACGTGCGTTGCCGTGCAACAAGGCGCTACTACGTGCTACTTAGTTGCCGTATGGCGCTGTTACGCACGTAGTCGATGCGTGCATCGTCACGTCGATATGATGCTACATCTGCGCTGTGGACACCGAAATCGCTATGTGTACAGCACAGCGGCGATTTTAATCGTCCAGCAGGATATCACAGGTGTGAAAGCACGCTAAATCATTTCGTAAGGGAAAATTCCTACATTTCTACCCATTATTTACAATTAGGGAGACAATATTTGTTGGAAAACTCCAAAGAAAGATCAGTTAACATTTCTGCCATACAAAATGGCAGACTCATTAGTGCGCGTTTAATCTAAGCTCCAACTTCCCACGATCGAAGGGACAGGGACCGGGACCGGGACCACCGCGAGCGCGTGGAGCGGGCGCCGTCGCCGGTGGCGCCGAGCGTGGTGCAGGCGGACATCGACACGGGCAGCGTGGAGCAGTTCCCGCGGCTGTCGGCGTCGGCCGGCGCGCCCGGCCTGGTGCTGGCGGCGCCGCGCGCGTACCAGGGCGCGGCGGGGCTGGCGCGCACCGACAAGAACTTCCCCGCGCTGGATGGCGCCGGGCCCTCGCGCGCGCCCCGCGCCGCGCCCGCCACTGTGGCCGCCACCGTGCTCAGGAACTGTACGTACTGCTATTGTATCAATTCATATCTTATGGACCTGCCGCGATCATGTCGCGACCCAACTAAATTGGTGTTTCGGCGATTCGTGATTCTTTCTTCCGACTTGTGTTCCACTCTGTACTATTGCTAGTAATCATTGAAAAAGGAATCACTTTTTCAGCAAAACCAAGCGTGTCAATCCACCTGCAAAGTCAGCCGACGAGCGCCAGCAACTTCCGGTTGACTCAGACGAGCGGTAACCGCATCACGATCCCGCAACAAAAAAAGCCGCCACTAAACGACTTCACCGATGACGACTTCCCGTCGCTCGGCATTTCACGGGACGACCATCCGAGCATCGGAGCCGGTACTACGCAGCCGCCCAAAGTACGTAGTGAACAAACTTTAGTATATAGAGCTTGCGTACATACCGTCGGACTCAGAAGAACCCTTCAGCCAGTGATAATGCCTTTACCTTCCAAAGGACAAAATAAAGTGTTGAGTAACCATGTGTGTGTGAATATTAGTTAAATGTATGTAGAACAGACCACATCCGTGTTGCAGCGAAAGTTGTAGTTTTCCTCCTTATAGAAATCTGTAAGACAGTTCTGTGTGACGCATCGACCAGCATCCAACTATGTGCGATAGATGATAATAATTTCATTTTCTTGACTTCAGGTTCATCTCATCAACAGCCAAGAGATGCAAGCGTTGAAAAACAACCATGTTAGTTCACATCCTAAGAAAGCCCATCTAAGTACCGAGGCGTTCCCTGCCCTTTCGTCGACATCTGCGCCGGTCGCCCCGCCGCAGTGGATCACTGTGTCGAAGTCCAAAGAAAAACAGAAGCCAACCAAGCCCGAACCTCCTCCGCAACTTAGGGAACCAACGTTCAACCCGGTGGCTGACTTCCCCACGCTTCCCGTCAACCTTTCCAAGTCTAAATCTAAAAAGCAGCAACAACAGCAACAGCCTCAACAAAATACCCCCGTACAAAATACTAACATCAACGATAACACAAAACTAAGCAAAAAAGAAAAGAAAAAACAAAATAGTAAAAAGGAGAACTTAGCTGACACTTATCACGTGAACGGAACGAACGATAAGAAGTTACTGCGGGAGTCGTACGCCTCCGTGAACGCGAATAGCAACCAAGCCGTGGAAGACAAGAAGGTGAAGTCTGTGGACGCTGCTGGTGTGAACTCTGAGAGAAACAGGAACGGTGGTAATGGAGACTTCAATTTAGCTGCTAAAGACTATCCGCCGTTGAACCCTCGGAGCGATAACTGTGCACCAGCCAAGAAGCTCCCCAACGGCAGCGTGCCTCCAGGCTTCAAGGCGCGTCCGGCGTGCGACGGCATCACGTTCACCAACTCGTCGGGGCAGACGTTCTCCGCGCCGCTGCACACCTACATCCCGCCCCCGGACTTCGAGCGCAGGAACAGAGCGTTGGTCAAGAAGTTTGCGGTCGCTCTGGGCGGTGACGCGGCTGTAGAGGAGTTTAAGGTGGCGTCGCGAGCTTTTCGGGACAGTTCTATTAGCGCGGAGCAGTTCCATCAGCACTGTCGGAAGGCGCTCGGATCTCAGTTCGACTCTGTGTTTCCGGAACTGGTGGCTTTATTGCCCGATATAGCAAAACAGCAAGAGTTAATGGTGGGCAGGAATGGCGCGGAGATGGAAATTTGTGCGACGTGTGGTCAGTTGCTTGCGCCGGCCGACCGCGTGCCGCACAACACCGCGCACTGGCCCCCGCTCGCCCCGCGCTAAGCGCGACCCTAATTGTGATACTGCCACTCAACAAACCTTGTGCATAGTTCAGAGAGAACAGCCAGCTCGCTCTTATAGTGTTACCACAACAAGTATCCACTCGCTGCGATATGTACGTGCTTTGTGCGACGTGCTTCGCCGTATAATATACGTATTGACAAATAGATGATTAGCGTTGTGTGCATGAAACTTGACTCTAGCAACGTTCGTATGAAGTAGGCCGGCTGATCTCCCTGGGCTGGGTCTTGTGTTCATACACTTCGAAATAGACGCTATTACCTCTGTGCTGATTGAGCAGCTATTAGAGACAAACTGACAGTGAGTGTGAATAATTTAATGTTAATGCCATAATATGGACTTTTTTAATATCAACCAGTGCCTACACGCCTTATGATTTGCGACTAGCTAATAGTTTTGCTGTTAAATCATCAAATAACTTGTAGATTATTTGACAGTGTTATAACTTATGGAATTATACAGCAACCAATATAATAACTATATACCAATATTTGTAAATACATAGTTATTTCATAGACAATTAATACAGGTATCGTAGTTGATAAATATACACATCGACGCTTTGTTGGTGTTCCGTGTGACCATTTTGTTTCGCTAGCCTGAATGTTCCTTCTACTGTGCATTATTATGTGATCATATCAAATCCACAGTATCGCAATTATTACACTGAAATGTGATTTTGTAAAATGTAAATGTTATATGGTGTAAAATATATTGTTTCAAAGTTAAATTTTATTATATTTTTGTACTTCTCAAGCAGAACAATTTCTTTAGTTTTGCGTTAAATATTTTTGTTGAATACTGTGTTACTGGTTTTATTGTAACCCCTTGTACTAAATTATAATTGAAAAGATTTAACGACCCTATCTCTCATTTCATCAATATCTGCTGATACATACATCTATACGTGCCTACATTGTATAGATATAATACATCGAAAAATAAAGAAACGTGTACATATTTTATAAGTACATAATTATATTTATATTGGAGTGTACTACTTTGTTTCATATATTTTCAATATGAACTTTGCATTAACATTATGTAAATACCTAAGTGTCAGTTGGTTCTCGCTTCAGATCTACCCATCTAAATGGGAATTACTTGACAACAAGGAAATATTATACAGATTCATATATTTGACGGACGTTTGGCGCAGTTGTTGGTCGTCAGAGTGCCGCGCTACGTGTCGTGAGTTTGATTCCCGAACGGATCAAATATTTGTATGACCTACATCATATAGCTGTTCCAGGTCTGGGTGTAATGTGTACGTGGATATTTGTAATTGAAAACGTACCTACGATACAGGAATTACTAGAAGGCAATGGTTAAAAAAATCTATAGTTTCGAGATGTGTAGTAACAATACTGTGTCTAGTAGTTTTCTTGAGGTCGCTCATAGATAACGTACCCTAAAAATGTATGAAAATTATATGCGCGCGTCTATTTATCATACATATATATCGCGTATCTTTTTCATACATTTTTGGTCGTACATCGAGGTCAAGGAAAACTCCGACTTGATCCTTTATTACCGCAGTCGAATAATATATAGGCGATGTTGTATTTACAGATGCAAACACCATGCAGTGAGTTGTGTTGCTCTTCTTTTTTCAAACCCTGGTGATAGACCCTGGATTTAAAAAAAGAAAAAGTTACTAGTCTTAGTCTAGACTAAATTACGAATTGAGTAGGGATAAGTGTTCCCAAAAAGATGGATAGTTCATAGTATTGCTCGGCTATGCCTTTCTATCGCTGGGAAAAAGTTAGTTCCGAATCGTACACGTAAAACGCTAAATGAATGAAAATATGAGACTTAAACTTATTCGAAGTTAGTGATATTGATAAAAACACGTCGTTGAATAAACTTTTGAATTATTTAAAAAAAAAGAATTGTGTACACAATGAATGAGCCGACAACACTAACCTCATTGTTCTAGTGATCGTATTGCTGCTGACCATGAACTCCTAGATTGATTCTCGGGTCAGGCAAAGTGTTATTGGGATTAAGTCTGGAATTTGGCATTGTGCCTGGTATATCGTAATAAGCTCCCCCAACCGATCCTCAGCCTGACCCTAGGGAACAAAACATTCAATTGTTTTCAGAAAATAACTGAGTATTTTATAGATGTATATAATTTGAACCTTCCAAAACATATCCTGGTACATAATATATTATAAAACCAATAAAAATATGTATTCACTTGTCACTTTTGCCCCATCCCAAGAAACCTTTGACGAGTCCAGTGAGGCCAGCGCCTTGTTTCTTATTGTCTGCCGCGCCGGTCTTATCGTCCAAGTTCGGGAACTCCACGAAGTTGCAGGCCAGGTCAAAGAACAATGGCTTACACGGAATAGCTTCCATAGACGGAGGCATCTTGTAGATGTTAGGATTCTTGGTAAGGACTTGAGTATCCTCCCGGTACTCATCCAAACGGTCCACTAAAGGCTTCTTCTCCTTGTAAGCCTTGCCGCTAGGAGTGTACTTCATGTCCTCATCTTGGTCTTCATCATCTTCCAATACAGAGTCAGCGTGGACTTCAAATTTGCAGCTCTCGATGTCCTTCTTCAATATTTGCAGCTTTTCTACTAATTGCTTGTCATTGAGCTTGCTTCCGAGGGATTCGGCAGTGTAGTTGCTGCATCTTTCTAACATCGCGAGTGCCTCCCTAAAACGGCGAAGTCCGGTCAGCACTTGAGCGATATAATAGCAACGGAACGCGCGGTAAGCCTTCGTCAGTATCTCAATTTCCTGCTGATAAGCCGCATCTGTTTCGAATCCGGGCAGTTGCTGCAATTCGGTGAAGTTCTGCAAGATAATTTCGTAAAGTCTCGTCAGGTCTTGAGGACGGACCTTCTTGCCGTCAATTTGTATGTTGTTCTTGCGAGCTTCCTCGGCCTGCTGGACGAGCAAGTTGTTCCGTTCAATGGTGCGCATCAGACGCAAGTACATCAAGTAAGATAGCAAGTAGTTGATGCCAGACATCTGGGTTTCAGAAGCGGTTTTGAGCTTTGGATCGCTTTTGATCTCGTCCTTGATCGCTGATATAGCATCCTTGCAGTCCATAAGAATGTTTTCGAGGACATCAATCTTGCCTTGTACGGTATCCACATTAGCGACCGACTTGTCTAGATCTTGCAGAGCGATGAGGAAAAGTCGTACTTTTTCAGGTCTCACGGTTACTCGGCGACCGCGCCATTCTACTTCATGCATCACGCCCGAGCGGGATTCCCTGTAAAAGTCATTCGATAATAAATTAATCGCACGCAATTACCGGAGACCACGGCAGCGCCTCACAAATTGGGTTTTTGATTACATATATGCACCAATATTACATTAAAAAAGTACTGTGTCTACTCACTTAGCTTGCGCCATGAGGGTGTCCAAGTTCTCGATAAGTCCCTGTCCGCGCATGGCAACAAGGTCACCGGCTGCTGATTCATCACCAATGTTGTAGGCACAGTAACGCAGGCTTGGCTTCAATTCCTCTACCTGGAAATATTAACGTAGTTCAATTTACGAACGTGCGTAGTAATACAAATATAAGGTTTAAAATAGAGTGAGATTATAGAGGTAGTAATTAGAGTCTTATATGAAAGAATTACCGAGACTTGAAATGTACTCTAAATTTATTACTACTTAAGACTTTGTTAACCCTAGCTATATCTAAAACCTCCAGCCTTTCTTGAAATCGTATTACGCGGAATGAAAGGAACTGGCCACAGTAAAGGACTATTGACATACCTTGTGCTTGTACAACACACGCTCATCCTCGGGCAACGCGGCGCACAGTTTCTCCAGCACCAGTTGCGCGCGGTGCAGGCTCTCGGCCGCGGGGCGCCACTGCTGCAACTCCAGCAACAGCGCGCCGCTCAGCCATGCTGCGTACGCGCCCGCCTCTAACTGCGTGCGTGCGTCGCATACTCCACTTTGCTAAGAATAGAAAAAAAAAAAAACTATGAATTCACAATATCAACACAAATTAAAAATAATACTTCTTACAAGATTAAAAACAGTTACCTCACACAACTGTAGGAGCGTCTGAGCGTGAGCATATGCCTTCTTCAGTCTGGACACTAGATGGAACTTCTTCCTAGGCTCAGTGTTAGCTTCCTGGCGCAGCTGCATAGCATGTGCCCATGCTCTCTCGGCCTGCAGTAATGGCACGCACAGAAGACGACTCTCTGCACTTGTCGCTGTCAAGTGTACTGTTGTAACGTCACGGCGACGGTAGTGGCGCCTATCACCCTGGAAATATGAAAACATACATGATTTCATTCACAATACAATTATTAAGATGCTATGTACTTCAATTGTTAAATAACGACTATTGAAGTTAGTCTCATAGTTCAAATCTCAAACCTTTATTGGAATCCATAATGTACTGAGTAATATAGGTGGTAAGTATCAAATATAGAAACAATTATCGACCCTCGGTCAGTCTGCACAGCAAAAGTTTAAATAAGTAGGAAAGAGGAAGTTCCTTAACCCGTTGATTGCCATCCTTAATTAATCAATTGTATTTTTTCTAGATCTGTTTTCTGGCATACAAGTTAAAGACCACAATACATTCCCACTACAAACTAAAACTAAAGAAAATAGGAATACCTGTGGTATTTTAAGCACTTTACGCAACCTCCTAATGCGTCTAGAACAATATCCACGGTAACGCTGGTAGTCACCATGGCGGAGACCGTGTTGCTGTTGTGCATCCTTGGTGATACGAAAAACTAAAATTCTAGTTAAGGAACATTTAAATGGCACATTTATCTGAAATTAAAACGGCCTAACAACATTTTTTGAATACTGCATCTCGAAATTGCAAATTAATACAGATCAATCATAGATGTTTCACCTGTTGAGTGTATCACAGATGGGCAAAGACCTTTTTTCTTCTTTCTTCTATTTGGATCAACTTGTTGCTGTGTTGTCCCAATCAAATCTTTATGGAATTATATTTTAAATCATTATTACCAATAGCTTTTTTCTGAGTAAAGTTTAAAACACTCCAGTACAGTAGTAATTGTACACCTACTTCACCTTATTTAAACAGAATGTGTGGCAAATTTATTCAAAGTAAAATTTTAAAAATATGTGGTTTGTTCATTTGTGCATTATCTCTTGAATAATTTATGGATATTTTAATCTTTCTGTCTAGAGAGACAAGAATTATAATACCATATGGTGACCTATTTAAAGCTTATATTATATCCGAAATCGATAGCATTTCAGTTCCTTACATACAGATATATTTTCAATATAATTTCAAAGGATACTTTCTAATGTTAGAAGTCTTGGCGACTTCACTTCGTCTTTATCAGTTTCATCGGAAGATATAGGCTTGGCATCCCCGGAATCGCCTTCTAACACCACCATTGTGACTTACTACAAATTTTATTATTCAATTTACGTTAATAAACTGAAATCTTAATTTTCTTTTTAATCGATCACTTGACTGACAAGAAGACAGCTCTCAGACAACACGACACATGTTAAATGTTCCAATATTTAAATGTTTATTTGATAAGCTTAATATGATGTTACTTCTCACTCTTACACATAATACGAATCATTTGATAAAGAAAACATAATGAGTGGAAAATTTGTATCAGTAATTCAATATTGATATGATACTGGAACGCTTTTAGAACATGGAGCACGTCACTTGACATTAAGATATTATTTATCTGTGTACCCGGATAATATACTTTTTAAAGTTTTTGGTACAAAGCTAACCTGGGACATATTATTTCGATGGTATAATCAAACTTGATTATCATGATACGAATGTCATCATCTGTTGATTCTACCCATAGCTAAGTCTATGATTCTACCCGTGTTTTAATTGGCTAAATTGAACAAAAAGCTGTTATTGTGAATTAACTATACTAGTTAGAAAACACACAAAAATACTTTTTTGTTGGTCACGATGAGCACTATAAACATGTGGTACATTTTTTTATGTATCATCAATAGTTTTCGTAGCGAACGCCAAATAATAGCTTTTAAAGGCAAACTTTTAATACATTGGGTTTATTGTAACTGCAATTTTTTAATTATTACAATTTTCAAAGGGATCTCAATTTTTTAAAATTAAATTTCACCCATATTACTCGCTGATAATATAGTTTTATATAGGAAAAAGAATTTTTAAAATCGGTTCAATAATTTTTGAGTTTATCCATTACAAAGAAACATACAAAAAATGAAATCTTTTCCCTTAATAATATTTTATATGTATAAATATTATTATATAATATTATAGTTCAGACTAAACGAACTAAAGTACACTCTAAAATTACCCCAAAGTGCCCAAAAGCTTTCTCAGTCCAGTCCCTGTACCCCTAGTGTAAGTTTCTTTCGACAAATTCGATTTACTACATCGAACGCGTTCGCCTTACTAGTTAACTAGGGCCTCTGAATGACGTACTATTTCTATGGATTATACATGTAAATTCCTCTTTAAATTATTCGAATCGGACCTTTCGTTTAGCAGTTACGACGAGTTTAAAAATGCTAAAAGTAAGAAAAACGCCATAAGAAAAATGTTATAAGAGGAAGAAGACATAATTTAAAAGAAAAGTCAATCCGATATATTACTTTACTCCATATGGAAAAGTCTAAGAAATGTTTGCATTCAAGCTGCATAATTCAAGACCTAATGTTTACAAAGATAGTTATAGATAGTACCTACCTATATAGTACACATAAAGTAGGTCTAGGTTCGAGTGTTGTTCACGATCACGACCGACATGGTATTTCCACAACGAAATAGTATGTTGTTAACACTGGACATATTATTTCGATGTATTTCCCTGACTGTCCGAGTTTTCTGTGTTTATTTAATCTGTACCAATTACTGGAACGAGACTGGAACGTTGTGTTGAATTGCTTGTGTCAATATCAAGTCGATGAGAAAGCAGGATAAAATGATTCGATTTTTTATTCGTGTGACAGAGACACAACACTTAAAATGCTAAAGTGATAGTAATATTCTTGGCAATAACATTGAACGAAATTGTTTTCCTCTTGTCTTTTTCACTTGGTGTTTTAGGTTAGTGTTCTGAGTTTTTAAAATAATTCCTAAAATATCCGATAAATCACACTGAATTTCAATAGGTATAGTCGTTTATATAGATTAACTAGTGTCATCAGTTTTAATTGTTTTCATATTTTTCATTACAGGACTTAAAATTTGACGAAATGGCAAAGTCAAAGAATCATACAAATCATAACCAAAGTGAGTACCCAAATAAATTATAAAATTTAGACAAACAATCTGAAAATATTGCAACTACATAAACTGTAATAACGTAGACTGGTAAATATATGCGTAGGAATATATTTTGCAGTTTCTATGTACATAGAATGCGATTATTGTGGATATGTTTACATGCTGTAAATACAAGTGTGATTTTCTTTTATTACAGACCGCAAAGCGCACAGGAATGGCATCAAAAAGCCCAAGAACTACAGGCACGAATCCACTCTTGGCGTAAGTTAACAGTTTAAGCTATCAATAAATATTTTTAATGGAAGTACACTGACTGATACACTAACTATTCAGATCTTCGCAATTTATAATTTCTTGTTGGAAGTTTTCTTTACTGTAGAGGTTCAGAATATAAGTGCCTCTTAATATTCTCTATTTAATTACCTAACCTTCCATATAAATACTCTATATTAGAACCATTTGGTTGTATATCCATTTTTACAACTTTACAGGAGAGCAGAAATAAACACTAAAATTAAATTATTGTTCTATCATTTTGAAGATTATGGGGTAATCAGGTATAAATATTAATCATATAATTATAGCAGAGAACTCCATAATCTCTGACCAAATGGTTCTGATGTTGAGAATAGTAGAGCTTCGTGCCAGCCGAGCACCGTAATATGCTGAGTTGAAAAAGTTATGAACTGGCATACATCTGAGGTACATACCTCGGATGTATGCCAGTTCTTGATCTCAGACCTGTGTCTGAGATACAGGTTTTTAGTTTTTCAAATTACCTGTTGAATTCAGTGAATCATTCTAATATTTTTTTTTTTGCACTATTGTAGATAATCCACATAAGCCATGCCAAGCTGATTTTTTGATGTCAGTTTTGACCTGCAGTGAGAGTTATCCACATTATGTGGGTGTATAATTATATCCTTATTGAACTAAGATTTCAAAATTAATCTCTAGTGTAACCCGCTAAACATGACTGTCATAATGTGTTGACTGATGGTTGTTTGTTATTGTTGACAGATGGACCCTAAGTTCCTGAAAAACCAGAGGTTCTGCAAAAAGGGCAACTTGAAGCCAGCCAAACAGATTGCCCGCGCGGCAGAGAGGAAAGCCACGCGTGAAGCCAAGGCCAAGAAATGAACATCTAGTTATAAGGAAATAAAACTTAAAATATATTTCAGTAGTTTTATTTAAACATTTAGCATTGAATTGTATACTTAAGTACTTTGCTTTTCATCTGATCTAATAGAAATAAAAAATTAAAAGGATAAACTATGCCTGATCTAAGGCGGACCGAAGGTCATATCGGCAAATGTTTTTGAAAGTGCAATTCTTCAATTATTTCTTCAGCGGCAGCAACGCGCCGGATGCCGACTAATAAGTTTATAAAATAATTGGTCGCTAAATAAAATGTAAGTATCACTATAGATAGATAACGCTATCCCACCGATGTTATTTTCGTGGTTTGGGTGGTGCCTAAGCTCAGACAACTTCGTTATCATAGTACACATTCGTTTCACAAAGTGCTCTTAGTAATAGCTATTAACACGTTAACAGTCCAGTGACCCCAATGAGTGGTCACCATTAAATTTAATGGCACGTCCGTGTCCCCACACGTGGGTCACGGTGTTCAACAGTTTATACTACTTCGAACAACGGTTACAGGCTTTGACTTATCGAGTAAGTTTATGAAATATATTGGACTAATGAGTAGTGTTGCCGCTGCCTAGATTTCGGGATACCGTACACCAGGGTAAAAATTGCCGTAATCTAAAATAAATTGCCGTACATTTACAAAAAAAAAAAGAAAAGATATAAAATTACGTGTAATGACTTACTCTCTCGTGTACTGAGTAGAGTAGCTTTACTCTTCTTGTTTCATTAAATGTGAAATAATTGGGCTATAGGGATTTCCCGCCTCAATTAATTCTAATAAATGTGGGTAAAACAATATATATTTATGATTAACGCAAAAAGTACAGATTATATAGTTGAGGCAGTCTGACTGCCTCATTAGTATAATGGTCGCCAGCGCAATTGTTGAGCGTAAGGTCCTAGGTTCGATTTCTGGGTCGGACAAAGTGTTATTGGGTTTTTCTGTATGGAAAATCTCAGTAGCATCACGGAGTCTGGAACTATTCACAGTAGACAGCAATAAGCTCGCCCCCTATTACATTTTATTATTTGTATCAAAAACCTACACCGTACATTTTAGTACGTCAAAACATAATTAGCAAAATACACATATCACTGATGATAAGTTTCAATATGGAATCGCTTGCCAAAAACCAAAAAAAAAAAAAAAATAATTTCAAAGCACATATAACAAAAACCCTTCTTAAACTGTTTGCACTGTTGATGTACTTTTTTAGCTCTTTTTCGAGCAGTAAGCGTTGAATTCCCTTCGTCAATTAGCCTTTTGTAGCAGCCCGCACATCTTTTACGATCACTTCTCTTCCCAGGTATTTTCGGTAGATCAATCAAAAACACGCTATTTGTAACTCATAAGTCCGTGCCATGTACATGTGGGTTACGAGAAAAACTACTATTGTACTAAAATATTTGAAAAAACGAATTCAACATTATCTAAGTTGGACATGAGGGGTCGATTAAAAGATTTGTATGGGGACTGTGAACGTGTGAACAGATTGTTGTGTGACTGCCTCTTTGATCTAATGGTCGAAAGCGAGACTGCTAAGTGTGTGGTTCCGGGTCGGGCAGTGTTATTGGGTTTTTCTGTATGAAAATTCTTAGTATCAGCACGGAGTCTGGAACTGTGCCCGATAGATGGAAATAGGCTTGTTATTACGTAGGACTCAATAACAACATTGGCGAAATGTGGGTGTACAATAGCACACATCTGCCTAACCCTTCGGGGAATATAGACGTGATGCTATGTATGTATGTAACAAGTGGTTTTTAATATTTATTTACCTACATAAATTAAAAACGATTTTTTGATTCCTCACATTTATTTATTAAGAAAAGAGATAAATGTATTATATACTACAATGTTTAGCAATACCTATATAATTAAATATATTATACATAGGTACCTACTTTTGAACCCAAGTTATGGGTACATTATCATTGGCTTGAAATCTCAATTTAAACATAAATATGAAAGGTAATTTATATTGCGATGCCTTGCGTATTTCAATCAGTTTTTAAATTGAAATAATTAATTCTAATACAATATTCCCGTCACCGTCTAACTTGGCAGTGATCGGTGATCCCTTAATCTGGTTACACACCATCGAGCGATCAAAATAATTTGGGCTCAAATAATCCATTGTCTCGCCGTTCTGGACCTCCGAAGACTCCGTCTAAAACACACGGTGTACTTCAACCTAAAGGCATCGACGTTCAAAGGGCTGGTGCCGTAACTTCTGAACATGGGACGTGCAAATACTGACTCAAGCCGTCGACTAAAATGGACCCAAGACATAGGAATTACAGCATAATCACATGAATAAAAAAAGATACATATATCATGTTAGAAACTAATTATAACAATGGATAATATAACAGTAACTAGTTAATCGTTAGTGATAGATCTTAATTAGAGCCCAAAACTTATTTTCTATCTACCACAATAGGACTTCATAATAGATACCTATTATTTTACTTAACATATTGTGCATGAGTATCTACGTGAGAGGGCCTTTGAGGACAACTGGAGCTACTCGGTTTGAGTGTCAAGAGAACGAGTATTTTATGCTAGAATTCTTGACACACGACATGTTCACTTTCCCAGCAAATGTAGGCTCAAGCCTGCATTTAATGACTGAAGTGAGCACAGGCTGCCTATCGCAATTTTCACAACAGTAAATGTGAATAGTATGTAGAACACGAGTTGTGTGTGGTTGTACTACCACCCACCCCTCCCTCCTACCTACTGTTACCTACAATTGAATGTAGATACTTGATAAGGCAACTTTATAATGCACAACGCTGTATTTAAAATATCTGCAATATTATGAAGCATTATATGTGGTACACGTAATCATAAGAATTGACCTCCAATATGGACCGCCTCATAATAACAATTCAACATAGTTACTTGCTCATAAAATAATTGGCATGCAAAGATAATTCTATTCCACGGTGAGCAGAGTATGGAATAGTTACATATTTGATTAAATTACGATTGTGCCTTATTTTTAGGACCTTTAGGCCCAGCTCCATTTTGTTTGTTCTTAGTTTCTGGATTTTTGGGACCCTTAGGCCCAGGACCTTTAGGGCCTTGCCCTTGGTTCGGTGGCTTGTTGTCGTTTTTTCCGTCACCCTTATCGCTTTTATTCTTTGCCGGCGGGGGCGGGATTCTCTTAATAAAGAATCTGAATGACAACTTCTTGTCTTTTATGTAATGATTCAAAACATCTAAAGGCAAAACAGCGCATTTTCCTTGACGGAAGATCTCTTCAGCCTTAATGGCATCATTGAAGCAATGTTCAGTGAATACGACTTTCCTTCTAGGATTTTGCTTGCTCAAGACGTGGATCTCAAAGATATGATCGTGCGCCGCTTTCTTGCTACCAATGTGTTGAATTGTCCAGTATGCCATCTTTTGAAGAGTGTCAATCTTAACACTGATGATGAACAAGAACTTAGTTTGGGCCACCAGGTAGAAGTGGCGATCATCGTTCTTGATATCTACGTTGTTAAGTTCCACTTCTTCGTCAGTGGTGACGTTGCAATGAGAGGCATGACGATCCTTGAAGTGTTCCATCATGTCCTTCAGTTTGCCTGTAAGGAATATAATGATCTAGTTAAGTCACCGTGAAGGCTGCTTAGTCACTCAGGACTAGATTGTTGAAGCACTCTTTTATAGAAAACAATAAATCTATTTCTTATACTTTGAAACTGCTGCTCACATAAGTGGCGCAAGGTGTCGCTTAAAAGGGTACATCTTCATATCTATGAAAAGTAAAAATATAATTACCAGTCCAGGAACATTTTCCGAAAACAAGTCCGAGCGGGCAATCCATTTCTCGGAAGATGCATTCCTTGAGATGCTCCTCCATGTCCACAGAGACCATGGTGTAGACACATCCCGATGATTTGTTCGGACACTGTACTTTAGCCTGGAAAAAATATGAAAATCAAAAAAATTAAATCGTGATTGCAAATTGTGCATAGGAACGTGTTACGGTGTCATAAAATAAATAGTGATAACTTGTAGTTGAACGTAACATCATAATTATGGTTACTTGTGTGCAGAGTAGGTATAGGTACCTACTCTACCTTTTATTGTATACTAGCTGTTGCCCGCAACTTTGCCTGCGTATATTTTGTATTTATTATCTAAAGTTATGCTGCAATTGTAAAATAAGCCTATGTCCTGGCTACTTCTTTGTAAAATTTCACAATGATCGGTTCAGTGGTTTAGTCGTGATGACGTAACAAACAGAAACGAGATCTTTTCATATTTATAATAGTGTGGATGGTACTGAATCAACAGACATTACTAACAATAATTATTATTTTATCCACAGTAGAAATGACTATCTATATTCTTGTTCTTATTTTATTTATTTTACAAATTGTTAACGTCTTTGTCCTTTAACGAAAGCTGATCTACAAAATGTCCCTAACTAGACTTAGATAGAGCAAGACATATTTGCATCTCTAATTATTGTAACTGGTTGTTAACCGTTATAATAAAAGCAAAAAAATAAAATAAAATAATTGTTTATTAATCTCTGCCTTAGTTTTCGGTAACAGTTACGACTGGCAAGAGGCGAGTCGCGGCTTCGATATCCGCAAAGAAAACATTTGTATTACCTGCATTAGTTGATAATTTATGTCTTAAACTGTAACTTTGGTACAAGGACAACCCAAGGGAGGGAGAAAGATTTTCTTAGAAGAGAACCTCCAAGCTACGCAGTGTATGCAGGCATCCGCCGGTGCCGGTCCGCATCATAATGGATTAAGCATCTTGGCAATATACCTTACCTTAGCAACGATTTCTTCCAACTGCCAGTTCCTCATCTGCGTGAGGTTTTGGCGACAGATGGGGCATATCGGCGGCAGCAGGTTCTGGGTGCAGGAGTTGCATAGACTGTGTCCTGACTGACACTGGTAGATCGGTGCGCTCATAGTCTCCATACAGACCGGACACTCCGGCAGCTCAACCGCCACAGACGCAGCCCTGTTATCAAAGTTTTTATTTTTACCTTAGTTTAGTGTACATTCCCAGTAGAGTGCAGATATTAGGTTACTCTCATTGACCACAGCGCTGTATACACGATTCCCGATTATGAATAAAAGAGTTAGCCTGCACCCTAGTGGATGGCCAAATGTATGTGGTCTGAGTATCGGCGATCCTGGGCCCATGAGTAGGTACATATGTCACCCGTAAACAAAGAAACTTATAATTTAAGTCAGTGGTGCGTGGTGCTACTGTATGTAAAGCAAGCATTACGGCTATTTGATTAAATTGAATACGAAAAATTGTAGGTACCATCTACTTGAACGACCGTCTTCATACAGAAAATAAATAAATAAAAAAACAATGATAAAGTACATATTTATTATCATTTAGGAATTCTGACCAGAATTGGAATTTCCCGCTATGGTATATATGTATGTATATCTGATAGGAGCTGCTCATCCCTGATCACCTGCATCCCATAGGTACATTTAACTAGATAATTATGAATCGATGCCTATTGAATGTAAATCATTAGGAATAGGCCAAAAGCCCGATGCGCTCAGTTCGGGGATTTCCACGATAATAGCTTTTAATTTATACTGTGTAGGGGCTTTACCAATACTTACTTTTTATTTGCCTTTGCCGTCGCCATTTTTATAACCGCTGTATTACTGTAAAAAAAGAAACAATAGTTATTTAATAAAAAAAATTCGATCACCAAATACGGTTTTGCTGTTTGTATGGGGACATTTTGGAAAAGAGTTTAAGATAGCTCAAGGCTCACACCAAGACTCATCATTTGTTCAACAATAAACCAGCAGGAGCAATGATCAAGTTTCAATATTAATGATAGCTATTTGACTTTTGATAAAACCTAAAGATTTACTCATATTGCTTTTCTTTGTTCTGCTTGGGTAGGTATCTATACTTTGCGCGATAAAATAAGTACTTATGTACCGGCCCTGTACGTGCCTGCACTGCTATACTTTTGTCTTTCATCAACCTATGTATAGCAACTATAGATTTTATATTTTCTACGTTATGCTGCTTGAAGGGCTAACGACGAATAGGTAGAAAAAAAAACATAGTTAAGTAATTGGCATATGTAAGCTACCTTAGGCACATAATAGGCATAAAAATACAAAATATAGAAAACTAGCTTCCGCCCGCGGCTTCGCTCGCATAGTTTACGAACCCGTACATTTTTCCGGGACAAAAAGTAGCCTATGTGCTATTCCAGATTATAATCTATTTCTGTGCCAAATTTCATGCAGATCTGTTCAGCCGTTCTGGCGTGAAAGATTAACAAAGATCCACCCATACATCCATCCTCACAAACTTTCACATTTATAATATTAGTAGGATAGATATAAGTACCTAAGTACTCCTTAGGTAGGTGATGAAGTGATGATGAACTAACTGCGTAACTTGGCTATAAAAATCTCTTCTACTAATGGTTCTTTGGAAGAAAGCAAGAATTATTTTAAAGAACCATTAGTAGAAAGAACTTCTTTCCACCTAGTGTTTAATCGGTATCGGTATAAGTAATATACTGGACCCCTGGTGTAAGTTTCTTTTGACAAATTCGACTTACATCGAACGCGTTCGGCGCTCCGATTGGTCCGTTTCGTGCTCTCTACCAATCAGAGGCTCTCTAGTGTAAGCTTAGTAAATCGAATTTGTCAAAAGAAATTTAAACTAGGGGTACGGAAATAGAATAGAGCAAAAGTAACTATTATGGTACATACAGACGAAAATAAATCAATTGTTAGTTAAAACTGGTCGGATTTATATCATTGATCTGTTTTCATTTTTATCAAAATATTGTCGATCATATATCAGTATCACTCACACAAGTAGGTAGGTACTCGTATTGCAACAATTATTTTAATAATATTAAATAGCTTCCTCATAAATGAAACATGACATGACAAACATCTTGGCGTACCTATATTATATAATTTTAAAAGCCATCTTAAAGACCCAAGACCTTTCCCATTTAGAGTCTCATTTCCGCGGACTCACTTTCATTAAGTAGGTATAACATAACAGATCCTAATTAGTAACAAGTTAACTTTCATGCTAATTAAACTTTGATAGTAAAATGGCTTGATGCCATTTACCTAATCTACTTCAAGTAAGTAAGTAAGTATAGAAGTTTCACATCAGAAATTTTTGTTTCTTTTTTGGCTGAACTTAGCACGGTATAAATAAACTGATGCATGTCGCGTACCTACAGAAATTCACAGAAAACACTCAATAAATGGCTGTTATTAGAAATTATATCCGGCACGCCATTGTTTTACTAGCAAAAAAGGGCAAAGCCTTGCTTTATAGTTATCGAAACAAATTGCCTTCGAAGTACTTGATTAATAATTGATAAAAGAATAAAATTCTTACCTTCTAAGGATTTATAAACCGGAGACAGCTTGAATATGAATAGAAGTACGATTTGCGCACGATGCAATGGCCGATTTTCATGCACTAAGCGTCCCCGACATTCAACCGCGATATATAAATGCACTCAATGACGTGGAGTCACATTCTGTTTGTGCCTATCAAGTATCAATGTTTATGATAAATAATTTGGACCTTAACCACTAGAAAATAAAGGTGAAATTATATTTACAAATGCACATCACATTTCGGGTAATCCTGAAAATTGGTTTGCAATGTTGCCAGACTAATAATAATGGTGTCCGCATCATAGACTACATTCGCTACTGTCCATGTATTTATTAATTTATGAAAAGGCCATACTGTTCACCCCCTGGGCCCAGGGTCTCTCTCCCTTTCGTCAATTTTTCGCGATCCCGCCTTTGTAAAGTTTTTCAAGAGAAGCGTCCTTACTAGGTCTATCCATCACTCAAAATTGTAAATTAATTAAATTTTTTAACAAAAAATAAAAACCGACTACAAAAAACTCAAAAACAAAACTAACTAAAAAGCAAAAAATAAATGTTTTATTATAGTAGTTGAAGAATATTGATGTCGGTGCCAAATTTATTTTTTGTTAAAAAATTTAATTATTCATTCTAATGTTCATACCTCTTTGTTCTAATGGATCAATGTCTTTACGTCCTGGCTTGGTGGATTATTTCAATTTTATTGGTCTCGTGTAAAAGATCCAATAAACTAGTCAACATATTTCTAGTTTTAGACTTAGGATGTTAGATGGGATGGGCGTCATCCATTAATTACGTTAGCTCAAAACGGGGGGAGGGATCTAGTACGATCTCATTAAATCTCATTTAAACTTATGGGTAAAAAAAAAATAACATTATTATATTTTAAAAAAACTTAAATAAATTCGATATAGTACACCTTAACGTTGTATTATATTTCTACTTTATGAAAACTTTTTTTTTGACTGCATGGTTGGCACAGTGGTTGAGTGATTGACAGCTGCGCTAAGGGCCGCGGGTTCGATTCCCGCACGGAACAAATATTTGTATAATCTACAGATAGTTGTTCCGGGTTTGGGTGTGTATGTCCATGTGAATATTTATGTTTGTACGCACCTACAATACAGGAGTTATTCCTAGAGTGGGGCAACGCTTTCTTTTTAAATTTCGTCCTTTAATAACTTATATAACGTTTATTCCTTAATTACTCCTGTTTTCTTACCTTTTAATCAATCTAATCCTCAATTTGTCGTTGGCTAAATGCACAAATAGTGCGAAGCCATAACCAACAAAAAAAAACTAATAGAAAAAACTTTACTCTCACCAAATCTCACGGAGGAGTCCAACTAAAAAGTAAAAAAAGACTCACGTCACGTTATTAATGGATGTCCCTCATGTCGCATTTTGAGTCGAAAATATTAATATTTTACACATGGCAATAACATTCGGTTTTTTGACAAATTTGACAGTTAAGAAATGGTTAAGAATCTAAGATAGAGAATTACTATAGATCTGACATTCGCGTACACCCGTAAGGGACAGATATAAAGTACATCGCGTACGCGGTGTTACCAGAGGTTTAAGATTTTACCCATATCTGTAAATTTAAACTTTATCTATCTATGGATTCTTTGAAGAAAAGGTTTCTTCCCTTTTTGTTTTTAATTGGTTTGTAGGTATAAATTTTAATTTCTATAGTTTCTGTATAATTTAATGTAATGAACCAATTGCACTAAATTATACAGAAACCATAAAAATGAAAATTATTACATTGAACCACACCCAGGACACAGTAGGTATACTTTGCGCTGAAAAATAGAAACACGTAAATGATACAATTAAATAAAAATAATCTTTTCCTGTTTCATCAAGCATTTTATATTCTATAACCATTGAAGTATTATATACAGTCAACTACAAAAACATGTAAACACGTAGTGAAGATGTAAACTTTCGATTGCAACTTTTCAATGATTAACAGTTCTGCATTTAATTTATGCAGTCGTCGATTTCTAGATCTCAACACAGCTAATATCTTTTTTCGTTGATTAGCTAGAAGAGTCTGTAGCTTCAATTTTTTCGCCATTTTCTTTTTTTGAGGAGTAAATGTTTCACTACTCGGAGAAATTGAAAAAGTATCTTTATGCTGAAAATAAATAAAACGTATTTTCGTACTAAACAACGTTGACAACGTTGTTTAGTTCGTTGACGTATTTAAAAGTTTAATCACCGTTATGTACATTGATTCTTGATTCGTTTTTACTAGAATAGTTATTTGACTATTACTGAGTAACACTATTACTGCAGATTTGATAATCTGTTATCATATTAATACTTAATATTATGTTACCAGTAACTATTATGATTATATTAGTGACACCTCTATAGAGAATATTAGCGGTGGGCAGTAGCATCTTTTTTGGATAACGAAACGCAACTGTCTATCGGATATCAATAGCGGTTGTTAAAACGCGCTATCCTGCTATTGGTCGCTATTTGTCATATCATGAGCAACACATAATATCATAGTGAGGTTTTGATGACCTTTTTTTTTTTTTTTTTTAGCTTACCTATTTACTTAACATTCATTCATTCATGATGAATGAACGGCTC
Organism: Shargacucullia verbasci; assembly: GCA_947562105.1. Lineage (NCBI taxonomy): Eukaryota > Metazoa > Arthropoda > Insecta > Lepidoptera > Noctuidae > Shargacucullia > Shargacucullia verbasci. Next base: position 4,932,999 of record OX387289.1, on the reverse strand, counting down.
CGTTCCGTTTTTTTTTTTTAGCTTTCACTGATGCTGAAAATTCTCAAACTGTCGGTTGCTCCAGCATAAGCGCAAGAATTAATGGTTTTTGGTGGACCCGTAAGATTTTGATGACCTTTTTTTTTTTTTTTTTTTTTAGCTTCTCTATTTATCCAAAATTCATTAACGACATCATCATCCATCCGTGAAGTTTTGATGAGCTTTTTTTTTTTTTAGCTTCTTTGATACACTTCCATTTCATTGGATAACGAAACGCAACTGTCTATCGGATTCTTTGGATGATAGCTACTTTAACGTTAGCATGTTAGCACGTTAGCACGTTTTTCAAATAACCTGCTAACCGTTATTATGGCTCGTTTCAATAACGTGTTTCAGTTGCGCAACGACCACCGCTATTAGCTACTTTAGCGTTAGCATGTTAGCAGGTTAGCAGGTTTTTCAAATAACCTGCTAACCGTTATTATGACGATAGCTCGTTTCAATAACGTTTAAGTTGCGCAACGACCACCGCTAGAGAATATATTTTTTGTTTATTATTGAAAACCTAACCTAAAAACTTATCTGTGGCTGTAACATAATAACAAGCGCTATTTTATCTAGTTTTCAGATCAATTTTATGGGTTTTGACGGCCGATTAATTTGGTATTTAGTATTTCGAATTCTGATTTGAAATGAACGACGCCGAAACTAATCAAAATACTAACTACAGTAAAATTAAAGATGACCCCAACGCTTTATTGAAACTTGTTAATGAATATGTTAAAGTTCAAGTCATAAAGAATTGTACATATGTCGGTTTTGTACACTCAATCGACCCAGTCACTCACAGGTAAATTGTTTTAGTTTTTAGTTTTTCCTTATTCTTTTATCTTACTAGCCTTTAAATTATAGGCTTTAATTTTTGGCTTTTAACAACTTTTCGCCAGTATCCCCGTGTTTCGTAATAACATTACTACTGAAGTTTTGATGATATATCATCTACAGAGGCCATCAGAGGATTATAGTGTGCAGTGGAACTTTCTTTGTGTATTCAAACTATACTGAAATTATGGTAATTTTTTATTGACTATTGATTTTTATTTCATTTCAGCATAATCCTGTCAATACCTCAAGAAGAAACATATCAAACGGTCTTAATTCCCGGTCATGCTGTATTTGATATAAATAATGAAGAATTACCTGTCAATATCATACCCCCACAAAAAATACAATACCAAACCGATTCCAAAGATGATATTATGAAAAAGAAAAATAAGCTAATATCCTGGTTCAAAACAAATTTACTGCCAGTAACCGAGTTAGATGATAAAATAGTAATTGGGAATGTTACTCTATTGTCTCCATACAGTATATCAGATTTGTGTACAGAAAATCCTATTGTTGCTATGCAGATAAAAAATGTTATAGAAAAAATGCCAGAAGATTTTGAACCAAAATGATTGTAATTTATAGATGTAATTATAGTATTTAAGTCCAATTAATTTGTTTTATTATAATTTTAGAAATAATATGTTTAAATATTTCACACCATACAATATAACTCGAGATTCTATCTGTTATAGTCTTCAGGGAAAATTTCCCTACCATTTTGCGATTAAATGTTAGACCCTATCAGTTGAGATTCACTGTACTGTACCATGTAATGTATGTATAAACTGAAGAAATACAATAGTCAAGTTTTATTTTAGATCTTGCCAAGACCTATTCTGAGAGTGCAACCAGACTGCTGGTAAGATATTGACTACTAAAGATGATAATAAACTAGACGATCAGCTTAACCAGCTCTAAATTTTCTTATGCTGGATCAAAATTACTTAGAGGCACGGGTACTGTTAACGTTATAATTATATTTTACACACCTAAAGTTTTCCTGCATTTTTTAAATGTTTAAGGTAATCCGAACCCGCGACTCTTCGATGTGTGCATACATCTGTTTATATTTTGACATTGGCAGCATTTAAAATAGAGACACATTCTTTCGGACTACGTAGTAGTTATTCAGTCTCTGTTCAATAGAGCTCGCACCTACACACTCGTGTCATTATACCTACCTATCATCGACGTCGGCGCACGCGCATGCCGTGACAGTTCATTGTTGAGATAGACAGCGGTTGTGTGTAGTATTTATTCCAGATAAGAACAATATTTGTCATTGTTTCGCAATAGCGGCATTTAAGAAATATATTTAGTTTACTCTCGATGTAGTAATAAAATTGTGATGACTAACAGAAAAGTGCAATATTTGGCGGGTGTATGCGGTGAGTAAACAACATTTTAGCGCGAAATTTTGAAATTAGTTTATGTAGAAATAATAAATTTACTTTTTGAATTTATTTAGCGGCGTTCGCGTTTACGTTTACTGGAGCGACTCTGGCATGGTCGTCGCCGGCGATACCAAAGTTCAAAAACGGCGAAGCAAATGTTGTTATCACTGATGTAAGTACTTATTGAGTTAAGGATACCTACTCGTTGACGCATACCTATATTATATCTAACTATAGTCCAGTGCTAGCCTAGTAGATAGGTAGGTAAATGCTTCAATGCCAATTCGAGTATCGTCGAATAAACTTCAATGTTTAAACAGGGCGTCAATTACTTAATTAAATAATCCTAGTTCTGTACGGTAATAAGAGATTGTAAGTATTATCTTAAAGTAACCTTTTAAATATCTACACATAACGCGTGTACTTTAAAAGTTTAAACATATTCGGTTAAATATGTTTTCTCTTGTCTAAAAACATGACTACATTGATAAATTAATGTAACAACAAATCCCAATTTGTTAAATAAATACGCTGTATCATACCCAATAGGAGCCAAGAGGATTGACCTCTTGATTCTTATTAGGTGTGATGTGCCTACATTACACACAATCATTCATTTAAAATTCATTTGAGTACGATAATTATTACATAAATCAGCGTACCTATTAGGTATAGATATCCGTTTTAATTAAAGTAATAAATAAATAAAGTAAATCTATCTTGTGTCTATTAAATGGTGGCCATAGTAGAACCAACTTTCTCTGCAATCCGGGATAGGGTGGTTTGTTAATCTTTGAGAAAGGTGTCGTAAAGGGTGCCATATACGATACTTTACCATTTTTGGTATCTGAAGGTTTGTTTACCATCAACATTGGTCTATTTGACTTAAATGAATATATGTGGCATAGATAAATTAAATTAAAACATGTTATTTCAAACAGACACAGACATCATGGGTGGTGTCCCTCCACTCGGCCGGGGCGCTCCTCGGGTGTTACATCGGACAGGTGCTGAACGAGAAGGCTGGGCGTCGTCGAACTTTCTTCGGCTCGGCAGTACCGAGCCTTTTAGGTGCGGTACGTTATATCCTACATAAGATCTTTTTCCTTATGGTTGAAATAAAATACCAGCTTTCACCTCATCCCTTCCTGTGGTTGTGCAAGTTGCGATCGCAGATTATGATATGAAGAGGATAAAACCTTCACGCTATTGCTCCTAGTACCGTAATATTACCTGAAAAGGCATCCTGAAAGGCTCTTTAACGATGCAGCAACAGTTGTAGTAGAAACAATTTATTGAGGATCACAGGTCATCAAATTTATTCACATCAAAATTATTTTACACAACTTCGGACAAAGTAAACTAAACTAAGACCAGCATCTTGCTGTTTTATTAATGTGGTCAACGTGATTTCAGACTATCATCTTGAATACAACCTTACCTGAACTGATGTATGTGGCCAGGTTTCTCATGGGGTTAGCAACAGGTATCATAGCTGTGGTAAGATGACTTATTTGTTTTTTTATAGCTGCATAACAATCTGTCAGTGCTGCACACGCTTTCGCAATTGCTTTAATTTTGACGGTTCAAAAAGATTTCGATTGCGAGCGTACGTTAGTTACTATGATAAGAACTTCAACGACCTAACTAGTTTCCAAATACTGCTGTTACCTTGGTAGGTATAATAGAAATACTTAATATCAATATTTATTTAAAACGAAGAGACTATATGTTTTCTTAGTCAGATTTTTGTTTATCTACTTACGTTCTTCTATTACTTACTTGTAATGCCATGTCTTCCAGGTAACAATGATATACGTAACCGAAATAGCTGACAAGGAGATCAGAGGAGCATTAGGAATGACTGTTCAAGTAATGAATAACTTTGGCAGCCTGACCGTTTACAGCGTCGGACCTTTCGTCTCCTACACGACCTTGAACTGCATAATACTGGTGATACCTATATGTTACGTGCTGCTGTGTCTCTGGATACCGGAGTCCCCGTATTATCACCTGAAGGACGGAAGAGTGGAAGCTGCGAGGAAAGAGTTTATGAGACTCAAAGGAACTGCAGATGAAAATGTATGTAGAAGAAAATAAATTATTATTTGATTCTATTCTATCAGCACCTTCTTATTAGACACATAGAAATTTAGAATCTGTTCAAAATATTTTCTTTGTGGCTCCAGGGGACGCATATTCCTTGAGGTTGCAACAAAATGCGTTGTTTGAATAAATACTGAGGCCTTAGTGTAAGTTTCTTTCAACAAATTCGATTTACTACATCGAACGCGTTCGGCGTTCCGATTGGTGGAGAGCACGAAACGGACCAATCGGAGCGCCGAACGCGTTCGATGTAGTAAATCGAATTTGTCAAAAGAAACTTACACTAGGGGTACAGTACGATGATACGCTTAGCGTACCTTCGCTAATTACGTAACTGCGTTAAAAAAAAACGTATGTCAGTAATTTTTCCTGTAAGATTACTTATGTACATCAGTAATCTTACATAATGATGATAAGATTATTCAACTGTTAAATTATCTAAGATAATCAGTCTGAGAGATAAACTTATTTTACTTCCATATAATATGACGAGTGGTAGCTTCTTTCTATTAATGGAGACTTATGTCTTTTTACATTAGGCTTTTTATTTCAGGAGATCAACGAAGAAATGAGCGTCATGCGAGCACATGTGAGAGAAAGTATGGAAAACAAGACGACTCTCAAAGAACTGCTGACCAACATGAGATATAGGAAGGCTGTATACATAGTGACAGGTAAATATGTAAGTACCATTTAAGTCTACAAGTACATTGACACATTCTTAGCATGCCAAATAATGCAATGATAATGCTGGTGAAACAGGGGGCCATACCTTTCTCCCTTGGCTGGATGTCGTAAATGGTAACTAAGAGAATGCCAATAGGAGGAAGAAACATTATAATTTGAAAAAAACATGGATTGCGGGTAGCAACACATTGCCGTGGAATTTTTTTCTGGATAGAAATAAAGAAATCTACTGATAGAGATCCTATCTTACTGAAGCACTTTTCACTCAACGACTTAGGGCCATGCTTAGTATGAAATTAAGGTCTAAAAGGGTATTTATAAGAATGTTAGGATCACCAAACATTCCTGAAAGGGTCTCATACTCCTTGTTTCTTACTCGCTATGTCCACTCACACTCACGCGCTTTAAAGCGACAACATAAGCATTGTTGTCTTGCGACCGTTTTTGCGTAGGGGACTGTTCTTTACGTCTTGGTAAATGGTTAATTTCGAAGACCGAGTTCAATATTCGTTCGTGACGTGAAGGTTACAGATATTTGTATAACATAGTTTGTAGTTCCATTGTGTTGGTTGTTAACATAAGCTTCTCGGTTGAGTTGAGGATACAGATAAGTATGTCTGGCGTATGTGATCACAGCATCTTATCAAACGTATGAAGGTCGGACATGTGACGTACCTTGTACGAAGTCTTTATGAGATCTTTAAAGACATAGATTTCTCTACTTTTTCTTGCGCAGGCGCATTGTTAACGACTATAAAGTCAGTCCTCTTGCGCTTTTCAATTACTTTTCTTTTCTTTTCTTACACATATGCCGTTTCGATTACGTAAACGATATTACACGCGTGAAATGGCGATGATATCTAATCAGTAAAATTGCATAAGCAGGAACAGGTTGAGTCACGTAATTAACCTCTTCACTGAACTTTGACATGCATAGGATGATAGGATCCTATCAATAGTGAACTTCTACACTTGACTAGGTTTTCTCAGTCACGTAGTATATTTTATAGAAACTAGGAGACGAAGAGAATAATCGTGTGGTTGTTTGCTGTACCTGGCTATTTATCTTAAATAAACTAATGATATTAAAAGTTTCAAAGGTGTTTATATCCCTATATGAAAACTATCCAAACATGTTATTATGAAACAGCGCTCCTCTTTTTACGCATGTGCACTGTCCCCCTGTTTTTATGCTTTCGTCCACCTATCTTATCGTAGTCTTTGCAACGTGCAAGTGGGTACAGACTATACTTGTATCTACATGTCACATTTCATGTAAGTATTCGCCCAGCCTTGCTTTTATATTTATCAAACTGTTTGGTGACTTAATCGTTTTGAATAAAAACGAGGCTAGAAACATTTGTCAGTTCGAGATACGAATTAAAAATATGACGTACCTATCAATTTTATCTAAACAGCAGCCTACTCAAGGACAATGTTAGATATGACTTTTATTACGGTGAATTAAAGTTCAAATTGTGATGGCGCACTCGGTTTCATAAGTAGGAATCCCAAATACCATAATCCTTGAGACAGTGCAGAATTAAAAACTTTTGTTAAATTAGTAATGACATATTTTTAAAAGAATTTCATACATCAGTTATGTACCTATGTTTTCAGGTTTGAAACTGTTGCAGTACATGACCGGTATTCTCGTTATTCAGTCATACTTGGAGCCAATATTTAGACAGAGCAATTTTGTATCCGGTTCTGTTGCCAGCATTGTTTACGGGTTCGTGCAAATAGGCGCTGGTAAGTCTATACAACAATTTTTAATAAGCTATAACGTTTAAATTGTCTTATTTTAACTAACAGGCGCGGACGCAGCCCATGATTATACAATTCTGTACCAATAAAATAAGCATAGTAAGATTTTAGCATGTGACCCGCGAACCGTGCCTGTCTTCTAATCAATCGATATTTATCTTCGCTATAGCAGTTTTACCCCAACAATTAGAAATATATTACACTTGATCAAAAAAATATTATTTTCAGGTATAGGTGCAACATTCTTATCAAGATGGTTCGGACGAAGAATCCTCCTGTTCATATCCTGTCTCGGAGTATCACTCGCGATGACTCTAGTCGGCCTATACTTCTTCCTACAAGACACCATTCAAGTTGGCGCTGAAGTTTCTCAAGCAATCTCATGGATGCCTCTCGTAGGAATATTAAGTTTTAACGTCCTATATGCGATAGGTGTAGGCAACTTACCTTACGTACTACAAGCGGAGTTGTTCCCAGTAAATGTTAAGGCAGTCGCATCAAGCACGGCAACTATGCTGGCGTGCATATTAAGTTTCTTGGTAACGAAGTGCTACCAACAAGTGAAGGATGTTTGTGGGCATTACATGGTGTTCTGGTCTTTCGCCTTGATCGGCTATCTGGGATTGTTCTTTATATATTTCTTCGTGCCAGAAACGAAAGGCAAGACTTTAGAAGAAGTGCAGAATAATATTCAAGAAATACAACCTGAGGCAGAAGCGTTGAATACTGATAAACAGAAAGAAAAGCCACAAAGTAATTAAAAGTGCCAATATTTATGAAGAATATACACTCCAAAATAGGCATTTTGTAGTACAAAAGATTGTATAATAGCTAAGTAAGAGTATTGTTATATATGTTAAAGAGTTTATTTTGAATAGATATTGAAGGTACAATATAAGCTTTATTTCAATGTTTTGCTCATTATTATATAATACTTAAGCATAAGATTATTTGTTTCTTGAGGTCTGATTTGTAGTTAAATACTTTCACTTATAAAAAACCTTTATTAAACTGCCAAATAAAAACCCAAAAAGTGACTATAAAATTGTATTCGGCTGAATAAAAATATGAAATACATACTGATTACCTGAAACCTTATATTATTGTGGCAATCCTATACAGATCACCATGCAATCGGAAGATACAATTGAAGTAGGTTACTGCAGAATACCAACTATACAATAATATTGTATTTGAACTACAACGGCTGACCTTGAAGTACAACGGATGTCCTTGAAATACTTAAGTGTTTCAAGTACTGCTGTGGCGTCAGTTCTAAATTCTCTTGGTGTTTCCGTAAGAATAGAGAGGTGCGAATGGAGTGTCGGCTTGCTCGTCACCGCTGTCTTCCGACGCGTCCGACTCGAACGTGTTGTCGGGGATGTCGTACAGGCGGATCAGAGGCTTGTTGGGGTCCTTCATGATTAGGTATTTACCTGGGAATGAAGAATTTTGTGGTGATTATTCCGCATTCTGAATGTAGAATTTTCTTGGAAGTAAGTATTGTTGCACTTTAGGCAGAGGGTATGTCTAGTAATGCACTGCGATACACTGAGTTTATTGATTGAACACCTCAGCACAATCAAACAAGCTACACACGCTACTCTCTAATTACACACATGGCTGGAAATCTTGCTAGAGTTAATAAAGTTGTACAGTACATTGTTTCTGCGGTCACTGATATTCTATAGAACGAAATTGTATTCCTGTATTCCAGATGGGACGCAGGTTGCACGAGGAAAGTTCTGCCAGTGGGCGACACATCCCCATTGGTTCTAAGAACATAGTTATTTATCTATGACTGACTGCGATAATTGGTCATTTTAATGACGTGAACTCACCATCTTTCTGCTTCATGCAGATATCGATGATACACCGCAGGATACCCCACGCATTGTCCATAGACAAGTTGATTTGAGCTGCAAACTCGTGAGGCTTGAACTGCTGCGTGCCCAAGATCACATGGCGCGAGTTGTCGCGTACCTGAGCGCGGGACACGTATCCGAACTTGATCTGGTCGGAACCGGCTAGGAGGGCCTGGGGAGTTATAAAAAATGAGGATTACTGATTTTATTCACGAATATCAAGCGAATGTCTTCGTAGAACCAAATTTTTAAGTGCGCACGATGGATCTTAGATGTGGATGCAACAGATTATTTATTATTAGAGGGTAACATCGCAACATGCATCTATTTTACACATTTTGTAGGAACTAATCATATGGCGCAATGGCTGTCGCCAGTAGTCCATATGCAGCCTTCACTAAAATGAACAGCTCACTGTCATCACAAATTAGTATTTCAATTATGAAATTTTACCCTAGAATTTTTATAAGTGATGTTTCCGACCCACACACAAAAAAAAAAAAACAACAGCAGCTCACCCGTATTTCCCGAAAGAGGTTGCACTGACATTGCAGAAAGTATAGGGAGCGAGCCCGGAAGCTTATTTTGGACACACTTCCAAATAGCTACTGAGAATTTAATTATATAAAAAACCAACAATTATTCTCAATACGATAATCAAACCCCTGCTTGCAACCTCATAGTCTGGACAAATGAAGCGGTTATATCAAAAATAATAATAAACCTGAACGGTCCACTTGGCGAGCTTGCAGGAGTTGTTCCTGAGCTCGTTAGCGAGTACAGCACCGCGCTGCGTGTCAAGCTTCTGGCGCCACTCAACGCCGTTGGCCAGCTTGGAGTCCCACTCGTTCAGCGCCTTGATGCTTAGGAACTGGGTCTCGTTCTGCGGACCTTGCATTACTGCATCGTGCTCGCATCGGGCCACTAGCGTCTGAAAAAATGAGTGTTGAGTAAAAATGTAAAATCTGCTAAATCATGTGTGCATTTTTTTGCTCTAAGACTATGGACTGTCACACGCTATGCCCTGGGTGCCATGCAGTCAAAACGTTAAATAAATATTTAAAACAATACGAAGGAAACAACAATAAGTGCAACTCACCACCCCGTTGTTGAGGTTCCACTTGCGGTAGCGGTAGCCGACGGAGGCGACCTCACCTTCTTCCTCCTCAGACACGAACGGGTTCTGTTCCGGGAACTTGTATTTGGGCTCGTTGGCGCCGTTCTTCAACACCTGAGTAAATTAGGAAACAATGATTGTGATATGTTCGACATGATAGAATCCTACCACAACTTATGTGAGACAAGTTTAGGATAATTGCTTATTTCGTTTCACTGATGATTTACAAGTGACATGCGTTCTAAAATAAACATTCTTAGTATGTCAGCATGGTTGTGAGAATTAATGCCCAAAGTGCGCTGGACGTACCTGGGTAATTTCATTTGGGAGGCTTATTTAAATTGATATTTCATTTATTCAAACTGGACTATAAATAGTGCAGTTTGAATAAATGAAAGAAAGTGCTTTTGAGAATTCATTCGCCCGCCTTTGATGCTTGCTGGGCCTTGATTACTACGACATTAATGTAGTTAGTAGACTTATAGCGTTGCGTGGGATAGAGTTAACGCTCTACAAAATTGCGACTTTGTCTTTTGACTGATATAACCACTAACTTGTACAATACAAAGCTGGAAATAATTCAGCCTTTATTCCGTTACGCCTGCCTGGCGCAGGTTGGCGGAGTACAACATCACACACGATCGAGAATAGCTAACCTGCTGGCTGAAATTATGGTTTATGAAGGTGGCTTCCAGCGCGAGGTTGCGCGGCGAGTTGATGGAGTTGCCATCATCAGTCGGTGGCTCAACCGACGTCTCGTTGACAGTTAACAGGTCGAACTCAGTGTTGTCGCGCTTGTCGAAGAACAGCTTGTCACCTTTAGAATAAAACATTATAAATAATTTAGGAAAATTTGTGCTTTTTCTAACATTTTCGGTGTTACAGGTTGGTTCGGTCTCGGTGGTTTTTTAGTTTAGTAATATAACTTAGCATCGTGCCTGTATTACCCAAAATTGTTATTGGGTCCCATGTAATAGGGGGCGAGCCTATTGCCATCAACTGGGCACAGTTCCTAACTCCGTTCTGCTACTGAGAATTTCCATACAAAAAAACCCAATAACACTGCCCGAGCCGGGAATCGAACCCAGGATCTCACACTTAGCAGTTGCGCTTACGATCACGAGACCAATGTGGCACTAATTTTTATTTAATATTATATGTACTATCTAATCTTAATTGAATATCTATCAGTTTAAAAGTAATGTAGCCATAAACAGTCTCATTTATGACAGACAGTGTTGCATCTGGGTTTTTGTAGTACCATAATAAGATAAAAGACCATGTGTAAATAAAAACTAATATTAAAAATAATAAATCACCATGCAGAAAATACAAAGGGATGCAAAAAATTGCAAAAATGTTCTACACTAACATTAGCCTCCTTAACAATTGCTATAATGAGTAGTGTAGCAGCCCAGTGTTAGGAAATCTACCTAGTAGATGCCATTAGGAACCTTGTCGATTACATAGACCATTGTAAAGCCATCGGCCAAATGTTGGCCTACATAAGACACCTCTGCATAACTGTTAGTAGAATATTGGCGTGATGCTATGACGCCAATTACAATATCTACGCGATAAAAGTGTGAATTGTAAGTGAGTGTTATTTATAATATACATACCAATCTTCTCAATAACAATGTCCCAGGAGTAGTTGGAACGGGTGCAGCACATGATGGTCGCCAAGATGGCGTCGGTGGCATAGACCGTGCCCACAGTCTTACTCAGCCGTCGGATCACGGGGTCGTCAGTGGTAGTCACCTGTACCAAGATTATTTAATTGGTGTTACAAGATCTGTCTCAGTGTAGTGACTGCAGGACTGGAAGATTAGGGCTGCAGACAGGCCATTTTTGGTACTTCTCTGCATGGGATTTTGACCACGGGTGAAACGTTGTCGCCGCACGAATGTAACCGAGGCCATGCAGTCGGCAGATCAATGTGGGCAATTCTAGGATGAATAAATGAATGCAGGCTATTTTGGGAACTTTTATCTATACATAGGGACCACTAGTTTCAGTTTAGACATTACACATTTTACAATGTCAGAGGATGATCTGTCTGGATGGTTTATGCAGTTGTAAGTATAAAACCATTGGGGTTGCCATCATAAGACAGATTATAAAAAATAGTACTTACCGTATGGAAGATACGGTCGATACGCTGCAGTGCCTTCTCATGTTTCACATTGACACGGTCATAACCTTTGTCATAGTATTCCAATGTGCCACAGCACACAATATCTTCACCTGAAAAAAATGTTATGGTTAATGGAAATTGGATGTCATGATGTTCACCAGATACATTGATTAAGGATTTCTAGAAGTCTCTATGGTAAAACATTCTCCAAATACAAAGACATTACTATTTACCTATACATTTCATGATCACTGTGGAGCATACCTGCTTTTAAAGAAGCCAAGATAAATTGAGGTGTCATTCCAAATCCAGAATCATATTCTAATTCTAATCTTATCATTTAAGGTTCAGAAATGTAGGCAGGGATTTTATTAGAATTCCTAAATCTAACTTATGTAATAGTTACACCTCATCTCTAAATACATACCTTCTTTAATACCAGGCAATGATAACTTAGCAAGTCGAGGGAAGTCCATATCCTCAATAGTGACCCAGGTTGGTCGCACAGTGACAGATGCATCACGGATCTTCATTGGAGCGCCTCTCTGGCCCCACCTCTTGCCAAGCTTACGATCACGTTGCTGAAATCACAAAGTAGAATTAAAAATTCAAAGGCCATAAAATATTTAAACGTGTGATTTTATCTGAAACCTGAGATAAAAAATTATTTGGATAGATTGGCAGCAGCTATGTGCCATAGTATAATAACTAATGTATTTCAAACTTATGATGGAACGGTTGGCTGTAGCCAAACAGCTTTCTGATGTGTTGCTGGTTTAATTCCTGCACTCAACTTATAAAATCAAAACTACGGCAAGGGGTGGAAAATGACTCAAACATATCATCTCTATGGTATATATCTCTATTTAGATTGATAAATAGCATCATGCCTGTGTGCCCCAAAGGGTTAAGCAGAGGTGTACTATTTGTATACCCACATTTCACCAATCCATTTATTAAAAATTCATGTAATAGGGGGTGAGTTTATTGCTATCTTTTGGGCACAGTCCCAGACTCCATGCTGCTACTGAGAATTTTTATACAGAAAAACACAATAACACATTGTCCGACCTGGGCATTGAACCGTGGACTTCATGCTCAGTAATCGCACTTGAGACCACTAGACTAATGAGGCAAAAACTTGGTTTGTTTATGTTAAAAATGTGTCTAAACTAAAAGAGTTGTGAATAAAATGTATGTAAAAAATATGGTACATTTCTCATATAATTTCCTTTGTTGAGGGTTGTCATGCCGCCAGGTGTGCGCGCGCCCCTAGCGCCACGGCCTCTCTGACCGCGAGCACGGCCGCGCTGGTATGGTGGTTTTTGCACTCTCGTAGTGTCCACCAGGTGGAAAGTACTCTCGTCCTCGTCGTGGAAGTACGCGTACGACGAACCAGCGCCGAACTGAGACGCATACTTGTCTGGAAAATGGTTTGACTATGATATTAATGATATTTTAATAGAAACATGCTGGTGGAAAGTGGCAGAAACTGGGCGCACAGGGTTGAGGTGGTTTGTTTGTGTGTGTTACATTTATAGTTATGACTTTTAGTTATTTTGCAGAAATCTTCTATGCACCTTGACTATAATTTACAACAAGATTGAGAAATGAGAAATATGCTGGGGCAAAAAACGTCATCATAACCTCAAACATTTAATTCTGAGAAGACAATATGTCTCAGACATAATGAATAAAACGGGAATAAGCTCACTTTGGTATTTCTTGTCTTGTACGACAGTCCAATCACTAATTTTCCCCAAGCGGTCGCCTTTACTAAATGGTTGGTAAGGCATGTCCCGAAATTGCTCCGGCATTTCGGCTGGGCCCCATCCTGTTGGATTATCTTGAATAATTGGGGCTACAAATCTTATCGGCTCTTCGGCCGGTAACACATGTTCTGACATTGTAACTATTCAATCGAATTATAGTTTTTAGCGTTAATTCAACATGAAGATACACCAATGCCACACGACACTTTCGAAATGGCTTTTTTTTTTATTAAATGACAATGACATGATTATCGTAAGGTAGATACGAGTCTTTTAGGTTACTTATGTTGCCAAGTGAGAAAATTAACACTAGATGTTTGTCTTGTTGTTTTCATTTTGTGTTTTAATAATTATGTCAGTATTAGTGTTTATTCCATAAGCGAAATTCTAAGTCTATGGTTTATTCTATGTTCCTAACTACCTGGGTTTAGAGTTTCTCCTAACTAGGATATACAGTGCATTATGAGCGGTAAATAAAGCGCGGTGACGAGCAACTCGATCTATCTCCTTGTTCTATAGAAGCGTAGTGAAAACGAAGGGCGTGACATAGTGGCATGTTGCTGTCCGAGTTACCAAAATAAAAGACCATTGATTCCCTAGCAGAAAATATCCAAACTATGTCTACATTATCACTATCAAAGCATCACGTTAGTGTTGTCACATGTAATACTGCCCCTTTGCCCAATGCCCGGGAATCGAACCTAGGACCGACAGAAGAGGTGGTATCGATATTATCACGTACTATAATAAGAAAATATTAACCCATCTTTCAAAAACGGGAGTTTCAGCAGTTGTGATTGGTTGACCAACATCAGCAAGGTATTCAATAACCAATTAAAATACATAACAGCTGATGTGAGATTTGAATGCTTGATACGTAAAATCAGAAATAGCAGGGTAAAAAATTCACGACTTAAAATTATTTAACAAAAATTACCATAATATTGTAGTTATTATGATCTCTATGATGCCAATCCTGTTATTTTTTCATCGAAATACCGTAATAAAATTAAAGGCTTGCTGGGTCTACCTGCTGCCCAGGCTGTAAACCGTGAATGACCACACCCACCATCGAGAACATTATGGCGCCCTCTCAGATTTATAGGTTTCCTCACGATGATTCCTTTACTGTTATTGCAAGTGATAAATTAAAGTCTGGTTTGCAAATGAATTTGAAAAGTCGAATGTGGAAGGCAAGCATTGCACCGTAGGCTATCATTGCATTTTTACATCCAAATGAAATAAATATGTTTTTGCCGCACAGAAAACTTCTCACTGCACTACCTAGTGAAGTGCGAAGTGCTCAAACATTACCTATCTTTAAGAAAATGGTACCCTAGCATTACCTTTCACTATAATTTTGCTCGTCTCCTTTCCCAGTTATATTTGATATTTATTAGTTTATTATATTATATTTATACACTATAAAATATTTATTGTATTTGTATTATTTTTTTTTTAAACTTTGCCCCACACTAGGAATAAATCCTGTATCGTGGGTGCATTTACAAACACATATGTTCACATACAAAAAGACCCAGACCCGAAACAATTGTCTGTAGATCATACAAATATTTGTTCCGTGCGGGGATCGAACCCGCTACACTAAGCGCATAAAGCTAATCGCTTAGCCACTGCGCCAGCCGTGTCGTCAGTTAATTATGTTTAAGTATGATCCCCTCTCTTTTTCATAAATGTTTATGTTACAACACAGTAGTGCTATTGTTCACACCATGAAGCTTAAGATGTATTTGGGGCATACACGGTTCTTTGTTGTATATTTATCGCATTGACTTACCACATACACATTTCTAGGAACTCGACCCATTCATTATAAGTGTCATCCATTGTGTATTTAAACACATAGGTTCAGAGGCCCTAGTGTAAGTTTCTTTCGACAAACTCGATTTATTACATCGAACGCGTTCGGGGCGGCGCGGGTTAGGGTTAGGGTTAATTCACACTGAACGAGCAGCGGCCGGCAGCGGCTTTTTGAGGCAAAATATTATAAATCAGTTTGAATCTTATCTACGTCATTAAAAAGTTCATAGTTATTTGATGACAAAGGACAGCGCGGCGCTGCGAAGCTGCACGACCATTTAGCGCCGCACTGCCCCTTGCGGCGCCCGCCGGCGCGCGGCGCCGCGCTCAGTCACTTGCTCTTACGGCTGCTGCACGCCGCCGCCGCCGCGCCGCTGCTCTTTCAGTGGGAATTGACCCTTAAGCAAGCGCGGGGCCGGTAGCAAATTCTATCGGGGGCCCTTGATCTGCTATGGCCTCTTAAGTATAAAGTGACTTTTTGTAGAACTTGTGCGTTTAGCGTATGAAACTCTGTGTTATATTTTCTTAATAAGTTTCACCCAAAAAGTTACGCTGAAGCGGAAGTGGGCGTGTTTGGATACGCGGGGACCCATTTTGCGCGGGGCCCGTAGCAATTGCTACTCTTGCAACGTGGTTAATCCAGCGCTGCATAGGTTACAACGACAATTTATACAGTTCTTTATTCTCGTTTAGCAAAATCTGCAAGTAAAACTAGGGATTCCCCATAGTATCAGATCGTGTATGGATGAAGAGATAGTAATCTTTTATATTTTTTAATCAAGTCTGACTGGAAAAAGGCGCTACTGCTGAGCTCGAGGTCCTAGGTTCTATTCCTAGTTGGGAAAACGTTGGGAAAACGAAACCTTGTTGGGTTTTCTATATGGAAATTTTCAGAAGCGGCCCTTTATTTAGAATAAGTCCAATAGATGGCTAGATAGATATAGACTCACCCCCTATTACCTGTACAAAAGCACACCTCTGTTGTACGTTTTTTGTAATTGTTATTGTCTAACTTAGGTCATAAATTACTGAATAAACCGAAATTCTAAGTCTATGGAATAAACTCACTAAAGGAACGTTAATAACGTAAATACTATGATTTAGTTTTTAAATAATGACGCCTACTATAATTATTATTAACACCCCAAATTACTGAGCTGTTGATAACGCTACTAATTATTCGACATGATCAAAATAGGAAAGCGGTGAAGTCCGCATCTTTGTACCCAAGCTAACAGGGGACTTCAAGTTACGGACTGTACTATAAAAAGTCCCGCCATACCTACTGATTAACCGTGTTTGGATGCGTATAAAACACAATCGCAACTGAAATCGAATCAGTACATTCTAGCCCTTGGTACTGGTACCAATTATTGCTGCTTCTACAAGACCTAGAGAGTAGAGGTATGTATGTTTGCAGTTTTTATGTGATTTGAGCGCCTAATATTTAACTTGTAATAAGTTCTATCTGTTACTTTTAATAGATAAAAATTTGGCCAAGTGTGTATCGGAAACTCAGTCACTTGGAGTCAGGAATCAGCTTAGTAAACTCTTCGGGAGATCTGAAGTGTTTTGTTTTAGAATATGGGAGCTCGCCGTCGAGAGTAGAGTCTAATTTAGCTTAGCTCGCCGTTCATCCCCTTCGAAGTGACTCAGTCTAAATTAGCTCCCATTTGTTTCAGTCTGCGTATTTAAAAACAAAAAGCAGCGTACTCACTGCAGACTGTTTGCCAGACTCGGCCTAAATGTAAATCACTAAGAAATTCAGTTGCATGTGCGCCACTGGCGTGAGCGGTCACACTAGTCTTTCACATTACGTTATAGAAATATTTTAAGTTAAAGAATCATTCTTATGGTAGGTACTCACTGTTATTAAAATGCGATCTTAAGTTCCAGTGAAACAGTGTATCTAGTTTTTGTCCTAAATGATACCTAATTATTAAGGATAAACAGTGTTTGTGTAGCGCTTATTTGGACGGAATTTAATGCATAAGTGATACTGATAATAGTACTTAGGTAATCAAAATTTGATAAACGAAGGAGGATACAATTAAGAAATACTCTATTCTAGAGCGTTAATCTAACGTAAGCTATGTAAGTAAACTAAAAAATATCGAATAGTATGCCAAAAATCAGTAGCTGTCGTATCATTTGTATTAAGTATATATCTGTGAGTTGGTTATTATTTTTTATGGTTTAACCTTGTCACTACGGTTATTGAAGTGATTCATTCATTTAGAATTGAATAGAATCAACAATACGACTTCCTTTGTATTTATCAAAACATAACCTCACAATTATGTTGTGATTAGAGAAATTAGGTACTGTCAAAGATAAGCGTAACATTCATAAGCCTTATCTTCTGTGCCAAAGTCACAAACAATAATTATAATTAGAATAAATAAATAAAAAATGTTAAATATTCACCCCTATCTCGTAAGTAGATAGAGACCGAGACAAGTGAGAACACAAATAAACCAAACAAGGAACTGAAAACCGCGTTCCAAACTTTTTGTGATCTCAAACATTATTTAATGTGGATTTAAAATTGTTTTATTTTTATACGATATTCTATGGTGTTAATCTGTAATAACTAATAAAATATTACCAACCATTTGTTTTTTAATCGAACTATATTCTAAGTAGAGTTTTATTTGAAATAAATTACGGCAAGTTGCGTTCCAGTACAAGTTGTACAGTTGTACCTATTTAATCATTTTAGCGCTACGGGCAATTTCAATAGGGTATTTGACAGGTTTTAGAAAAATATGTCTAATTGTTCATCATAGCATAATACATTTGCAATTTGATTAATTCTTTGTGAATTTCTCTATTTTCTATGAAAATCGCCATCTAAGTTTAAATGAATAAAAAAGCCGCCAAAACGTTAAAGACGCCATACATGCATGTCATGACGTCACCTGCTTGTACGCAAACTTATAGTGTATTTATAAATAATCACAGTGTGTGACAATTTGGTAAATAATTATATATTTATGTACAATCAAATACAAACTTCATTTAATTTTTATTAACTTTAAATGAGTTGTAACTTATGGCATCGAATGGGCAATATGTCAATATAACCTAAAATGTTTATTATTGTAACAACCTTTTTAGGCTTTTTCTAATCTATTTAATTATTTAAAAGTATATTTTATAAAAAAAAACGGTAATACATACAGTGCTGTTTTCACATTCTTTAATTCGGAAGCGTAAAAATCAGGGTTGTATTTGTAAAATAGTCCGACCACAATCGTGTCTATTCTAGGGAGCTTTCCACTATCAGCTTTAACAAAGTTCTCTCTCTCAATCTTAGATAAGATTGTACTTTCAATGATTATTTAAGATATTTTACCACTTTTATTCTCTAATAGACGAGAATACTCGTAAAAACGAAGAAAAACACTGGTACACCGTACAAAACTTCGACTGACATTTACTGTAAACAAGCAGGTGACGTCACTCCAGATTCAGCCAACCCCGTGCGTTTTCAAAAACGTGGTCACACATGAAAATTTAATTATTTAATTAATGATTTCTTATAATAATCATACTTATTTTAAAATAATGTGATGGCTAAATTGGTTTAAAAAAATGTTTGCTGTTAAGTTAACAACTGTTTGATCTATATTTTCATTGTAGTCAAATACCCTATTTTAGTTTTCCGAAATTTATGTTTTCGGTAACGTGTGACCCAGCTTTTTATTTTGCTATTTTTTAGAGCATAAGAGCGCGTTTACCTTGGTAGTCTTGTAAAATATGTTATGTAGTTAAGGAGAGGCGCAGTAGGGTTCAATCTTAGACTAACTATTCCATTCTTGCTAGCGTACTAATCGGCAGTAAACCTAAACTTTTTTCGGGCCAATAGGTTTTGTCTTTGTTTTTTTTTTAAATTGTAATATATTTTTTTCTTGTAAAAAAATTAAATATCTGCAATACCTATGTTAAAATAAAGTATTATTTATAAGACTAACTTTTTTTCCATATGTATTTTTTGTTGTTTTTAGCAACATCTAAAAATAATAGGTACTTGTTATGTGTGAACACATTTCACATACATTCTATTGATTCAATAAGCAGAAACAGAATCAGTGCTCAGTATCATTTTCCTGGGATAGGTTTATAAAAATCAATTAAATCTTTTATTTTTCTGTAAACCTTCTAAAAAAATTAAATATGAAATACAAAATAAGTAAAATAAAGTACCTATTTTAACGTACTTTATGGCTTTTATAAAGTATGAAGTATATTTCTCGAGTGTGCCGAGAGCCAGGGAATGTTGGTATTACGTGTTGTTTTTAAGTAACGTTATGTATTTTTCCTTTTTCACAGATAATGGAGAACGGAAATAGAAGAAACCTTTATTTGGTGACATTGTCCAGTAAGTTTCAGTCTGTTGATCGCTGTAACTGTCAGCCTTCGTAATGAAGGCGCCGCCGGTTACTGAGATACAGTTAGCCTTAAATAAAGAGTGCAGCAGTCGCGACCGACTGGAATTTTGCGCGACGTGCTGTCCGAACCAGAATTTATCCGGACCACATGACTGGTTTTCTATACCTGGTTAAAAAGTGGGGATCAACTCCGCCTCTTTGTGGGGGGACGAAGAAAACTTTTCTTAATATAAATTAAAATCTGGGTACCAAGAGGTGGGGACGAAGTGCACTAATCCATTATTATGACTTCCAGTTTCAATGGCTGTGGTGACGATGGGAGTATCGTCCGCATGGCCCACACCTGTGCTTCCCAAGTTCAAAAACAACGAGACTAATGTTGATATTGACGAGGTTGGTGATCATTACAGCCCTTTTACACAATGCCTTTACATAATAATTAGATATTGTAATATGTTTATCCAACAATTATCATAATAATACGTAGAACTGATTACAATCGAAAAAAAGTATTACTGAAACGGACTTTCTTGAGTATCATGCCCATGTATTATACCTACGTAGTTGTCTATTTCAATTGGTTGACTTTCTCCGTGATCTCAATGTCCTTAACCCATTCTTCAATTAATATTATCGGTAATTACCTACCTTATAGTCATGGTATTATTTACATAAGAGTGCCAATTTTAGCATACGTAGTACGTGCCATTAATTTATCAGCCTTGACTCAGAGCGATCAATAGACTCTACATATGACAAAATAGGTGCAGAAGTTTATTTAGGCAGCGGTTAGCCGGTATTATCTTTATAATAGCGGCTAACTGCTGCCTAACTGCGGTGGATTTGAGCAAGAACAAGATTAAGCCTGCGATACTCTTGCACGGTCAGTCTTGGTCTTTGTCTTGCTAAAATTACGCGGTCTTGGTCTTGGTCTTGGTCTTGCAAAAAGCAAGAACAAGACCAAGACTGCAAGACCAAGACCGATTTTGGGCAATACTACAGATAATATAAGCTCTAGTATAAATAACCCCTTACAAGGAATAAGTTGAATTACCAATCGGCCTGTATAAACGGCACTGTAAAATTTAAATGTTAGAGTGTCATTTACTCAAGAAATTTTCTTGAATATGTCTAATAACTTTTTCACAGGTCATATACTAAATAGTTCAAACTTATAACACCCTTCGTTTTCGTTGGTTTAAAGTAGTGGAGTTACGTACGTACCACTCTCAAATGAAGTTGCTTCAGATAAGCAAGTTCATTTAATAATTAATGCTGTTTATTTTATTGTAAAATATCTATAATTTACGTCATAATATTTCTGCTCTACAAAGCTGTAAATAAATAGTCATTTGCGGTTTTGTTTGTATAACCAAGGCAAACGGAAACGTAAATAAGTATATGTTTTTGGTATATATAAAGCCATGTTATCACTCGTACACCTGGACGCGGAATGCACAAATATTATGTAGAACATAGAAGCGTGTCTTAAGAAATAAATTTTTCTTACTCCATTGGCTCGGCGACCCAAATAAGTCCAGATCCAATTTTTCTGGATCAATTAAAAATACCGATCCTTCAAATGTGAAGGTTGCTAAGGAATTACTAGATGTAAAGTTGGTAATTATTTCTAAATTTTTTTTTTCAGTATTGGATGTCGACAGTGTTCGCGTTGAACCCGATCGGGTTTGCAGTGGGCTCCCTTGCTACAGGATTCATAGCAGACAGATTCGGGAGGCGAGCCACTATCCTCACTAGCGCTTTGCCTATAGTATTTGGTTCGGTGAGTAAGATATTTTTATTACAGCAAACAATCGACTGCGATTTGAAGACCCAGTTATTAATTACTAGGAATAGAACAGAGTCAGGGTCGTATAACTTTGTTACGCGGAGGTGTAGGTATACTGTACCTACCTATTGTTAACCTAAATATCGCCAATAACAGTTAATTTTCGAAACAGTTAAACCTTATACCTATATTTGCCGGACCTGGGAATCGAACCTAGGACATCGCGCTTAGTACCCGCACGATAAGGATAGGGTTGTTATATTTTCAGCCAAATCTGCTGATTGTTGAGGTTGAGTAACAGATAAAACACCAATTGACTGCTGAATACCCTAATTGACATATGACCGACCACACAAGTTGTCCGGCGTCAGACAAATGTGGAGAGTTGGTTACAGTCTCAAACAGCATCGTTTAGGTAGGTATATAAAGGCACCGAACAAATAACAGTGTACTGATACTAATATCCTATTTTTACTAATTGATTACCGTTTCCCGATTTTGATGATTGGGCACTTTCCAGTGATACGGCGGCGACGATGGTTAGATTAAGCAGTGATAGTCTAGCCGTCGGACGCTTGTCTTCCACGCCGAAAGTTTTAAATTCAAATCCGGCCAGGACCTGCATCTTTTTGAATTTATTGTGAAAATCAAATATGAACTTCACTTGCGTTATTGAAGAGACACCTTCATAGTGTTTTCGATGGTGTGTGTAGTCCGCCACCCGATCCAGCGTGTTATACAAAGGCTTCATGCCCTTCATATTCTGAGAAGGGTGTCTGGAAGTGGGAAAGTAATCAGCTGAATTTTCCTTATATACATCGGTTTACTCTAACGGCCCTCGAACAAAACGAAACTTTATGTATGATGAGGTTGATATATTTATATGCATATAATCAACCCATTATTGTCCCACTGTTGGGCAAGGGTCACTTCTCAGAATGAGAAGGTTTAGGCCTTAGTCCACCTCGCCGGTCCGGTGCGGGTTTGCGGACTACACACACTATCAAGAACTTTATGGAGTCCTCTCAGGTGTGTAGGTTTCTTCACGATGTTTTCCTCCACCGTAAATGCAAGTGATAATCAAATTCTGATGATATATGCATATAATAAATAAATAAATCAATAAATCCAGCTCTTTACTATCTTACAGCTGGGCACGGGACTGTCTGTATAGAATAAAAATGTAGTAGATAACCCACAGTGTGCTATCCGCAATTTACGAATATCAACATTATGTCACGTCATAATAATTAATTATCTTTATGCAGTAGTAATGATGGCAGCTGACTTTATGCATGTACTATTTAGTCAGTGTTGTATTTATGTTGCTGATGATGATATTTAAACACGATTACACGGCTATCATCGTCTTTTCAACCTTTATCTGGTCTGTTAAGCCGAATGCGGTGTCCGTCATCATTCAAAAATCGTTATATACGAACAAAATTATGTTTCATAGCTATGCATAATTCATATTTAGGACGGCTCCTGCGCGTGAGGACTTGGGTCCGATCTCCGTTTCGGGTAAAGTGCTATTGGATTTTTAGTTACAAATTCTCAGTAGACGGCGAAATATGGGTGTACAAAGTGTTCCCTGCCTAACTGTTTGGGGAATTTGGGCGTGACGCTATGTAATGTTATTTATCGGTTGCAGATCATTGTAGTGTTTGCTACAAAGGCATGGCTACTAGTCGTGACATCGTTATCCTGGAATTGTGGAACGGGCATGGTTAGCACGGTAAGTGTTCTTCATTTTAGAGTTCCATTGATAAGGCTCATCAGATGACCTATTTATGATTGGTCAGTTTAATGATTAGTTTTGTAACTCCTATGGGTTACACTTTCAATTACTATTATACTTCTAAAACTGGTTATTGAGATTTTTCAATTTCGTCAATGGAATGTGTCGCCTGTCCATTGGTTATCCTGTGATTACTGAAAGTAGGTGGATCAACTAGCCAGTTAGATTTAGTAGGTTCCAGTTTTACAACCGGAATTTAGATCAGTCAATCTATCAAATCTATAGGTATCTTTATTCCGTGTATTAACCAACACAACATTTGTTCCCCAGGTCAGCAACTTCTATCTCTCCGAAATAGCAGACAAAGACGTGAGGGGACAACTATCAGTCATCACAAGCTTCATGTTTAAATTCGGAACTCTTCTCACCATTTCTGTAGGCCCCTTCCTCGCTTATAACACCTTGAACTTAATTATGCTAGCTTTGCCTTTCCTCTTCTTTGCCACGTGCTGGTGGATACCTGAGACGCCATACTATTGCCTGAAAACTGGCAATGTAGAAGCTGCTAGAAGATCACTCCGAACGTTGCGCGGTTATAAGGATGAGAAGGTAATTGCTCTTATTCTCTTTCTCTTTATTTAATTGTGATTTAAAATGTACCAAAAGAGTTATTGAGACCAAATAACAGCGGATGCATGAATATAAATTCTAGCGTATCGTCACGTTAAACCATATGAAAACATGAATTGGGATTGAGTAAACACACGATCATTTTGCATTTCGCAATGCTATGCGAGATGTTTTTGTCCAGATTAAATTCATTGGTGAACTATAGTGAAACACACTTCCTGACTTCCTTGCGTATCGTCTAATGCATTCAATTTGGACGAATCTGTGAAGTTATGTACGATATGTTTGTAATAGGTGTTGGAAGACGAACTGCTGGCGTTGCAAGCGCACGTCCAAAATGAAATGAGTCACTCGAGTTCAGTGAAGGAGTTATTCGTTGGGGCTCAGTACAGGAGAGCTATAGTTATAGCTGCTGGTAAGTTATTTCAGATATAAAAAAAAACCCGTTTATATGTACATAAAAAATATATATCTTTTGCTGAATTGAATTTTGTCAGGTACATGTTAGGTAGTAGTATTTAGATGTAATGGGGTATTTGGGCAGGCAGACTGATGCTCTTATTAGTTGATTATTGTAAGCCCCATTTAAACTGATGGTCATATTGGCTCGCACGTAACTGTCGATTGCTGTACATAAAACGGCGATTCACCGATACCATGAACCTTTTGGTAGTACGCTCTTACCCTCAACGCTATTTCTTAACCACCGACAATTTAACCTAGTTTATAGCGGGGAACACACCGAGGACAACCACTGCGGGTACAAAACCCCGTAATAGGCATATAATGATATATATTTAATCACATTTTCGTATTTCCAGGCCTGAAACTGACGCAGATAATGACGGGCGGGGTAGCCATAAGGCTGTACTTGGGCTGGATAATTTCAGAGACCAAGTTGAATTTGGACTTACGCATAGTATTCATCATATACGGCGCAGTGGCCTTTGTTGTTAGTAAGTAAAACATTTTGATCATCATCTTTAGCTTCGAATTGTCTGATTGAATCGAGTAAAAAAAGTGTTAAATTAGCACTTTTCAAACTGCCTGATATGTGCAGCAGTAGGTACGTAAATATATTTTTTAAACTAAAAGTTTATATTTGTTTATTAGTAAGAGAAGAAGATAATATTAGGGCTTGTGCAGTTTTTACGGTGATGTTAATTATGTTGCAAATACATTACATCAGTCATAGGCACATCCACCAGAAACATTCCGCCTTGAACATTATTTTTAAAAGTACATTTTATTTCCAGGTCTGATGTCTTCGGTACTAGTTGACAGAGTTGGTCGTCGGCCTCTCCTTATCTTCTCATACATAGGCACGGGCGCCTCGCTTGCTGCAGTCGGCTTTTACTTCTTTCTCCAAGAGGTCATCAACATCAACCATGACACCCTAACTACCCTCGGATTCGTACCACTCCTCGGTATCATTCTCGCCAACGTTATCTCCACTATGGGTTTCAATTCACTCATTTTCATCATACCCGCAGAAATATTCCCTTTGAACGTCAAAGCGGTTGCTATGACCTCTTTAAGCGTTTTTGGCGCCGCTCTCGGCTTTACCGTTGGTCTAGGGTATCAGAGAGTCAAAGATTACTTTGGTTTGACAGCTGTGTTTTGGATCTTTGCTGTGTTTGGGTTTGGAGGGGCCATATTTTCTTACTTCCTAGTCACGGAAACGAAAGGTAAAAACTTAAGAGACATTCAGGCTGAATTACAAGGTGAGGCTTATGAAGTTGTTGAGGTTAATGACAAGTTGCAAGACGTTACTGTAGGCAATAATGATACAGAAGATTGTACAGAAATGGAAGAACTTAACAAGAAGGATGGTATTTGATTGTGCTAATGAGAAAACTTGAATTCAAATTTATTATAATTTTTAATCTTAATAGGTAAATTAAGTTGTTTGATTAATCTGTTGTACGAATGATTTAATGATTTGAAATATTTTTGACGTAAATTTACATCACTCACACGTTTCCGTTAGGGGCCATCCCTCATAAATTACGTCACACGAATTTTATGCTTTTTTGACCTCTCCCACGTCCCCCCCACAGCTGGTCACATTTGTGAGACTCCCCCCTCCCTAGTGTGACGGCACATATTTTGCAATTTTATATCCAAAAATTATTAAATTAAAACAGCAGTTCCGGAATTAATTTTATTTCCATTTATTTGAAATCACGGAGAGGCTTTCGAGGAACTCGCCAACATAACAATTTAAATCTTATATTCACACAGATAGAGTCGGAAATATTTTAAAGTTTTTCGTTAATAGTTCAAATTTCACGTTTTAATACTTAGATATTTTAGATTTTGAAATGTGATGTCACGAAACTTAGGACCTCTTCCACCCCTTGTCACACAATGTCACACTTCGTCGACCCCCTTCCCCCTCTTAACGTGTGATGTAATTTATGGATGGCCCCTTATCACAAGTAGTATCTATAGGTATATTTTTTATATTACAAATGTGTTATTACTTAGTATTCCATAAAGACTGCCATAGATTAAGATACCTACTTTATAACCAATTACGATCAAAAATCTCAATGAGCATTTAATAATTATATACAAATTTATTGTAGAAAATTGATTTCTACTTCCCCTCATAGGATAAAATAGTGTTTATTTTTGAAAAGCTGAAAAACAAATTTTGTTTGTTAACACGTATGTTTTCATCAGAAAATACAAAGAAAGAAGTAGGCAAGCTTCTATTCAATCTTTTTATGATGTTTTTTTTATGATTTAAGTAAGATTTTTATTTTTGTTTGTCCATTAAATATATGTTATTGTTGACGAATAAAAATGTTAATTGCTATTTGTAACTGTTTTGTAAGAAACAACATTTTTAATCTATTTTTTTATCCTAAAATAATCTCTACTTGATATCATATACACGTTCAGCACATTTAATCAGAGATTGACTGTGATAAAATATAGGTGCTAAAAATGTATGTTTGATAATTTAGTACATAGTTTGGTGCGTGTTTTTTTCTGTTTCCATTTGAATTCCAATGGAATCTAAGCGTTCTTACAGACGCGTGAAGACACCCCATGTCTGCAGCCATCGAATGCTGCCGTCGACTCGCAAGCGTCAG
Organism: Shargacucullia verbasci; assembly: GCA_947562105.1. NCBI lineage: Eukaryota > Metazoa > Arthropoda > Insecta > Lepidoptera > Noctuidae > Shargacucullia > Shargacucullia verbasci. The sequence continues at coordinate 4,905,805 of OX387289.1, read as the reverse complement.
TAGCCGCTTGGCGGCGGCTGTTGCTCACGTGCATATCGACTGTCCGTATACCGTGTATATCCGTATCGACGTCGGCTATCGACAAGCGGTGACCTGCCACTCGTCTGTAAGAGCGCTAAATCGTACAATTTATAATACAGGCTGACTCTTTATGTTCTCATAAACAGTGTTTGTAGGTTTACTCTATACAACACTTACACTTACGCTACAACTGTAAACATTTGGTACAAAAATCGGCTACTTTTGTTATTGACTGTACTTTTGTCATTGACTGTACTTTTCTTCTTGTATAGAGTATGGATACCCTGTTTATTGAGTTGATTATAATTTACACCTAATAAGTCATTTAAATTAAAAGGAAAAAAAAATCTCCAATGGCTTACCAATATTGCAACGCTGCCAGAGGCTAATATTGTGCTTCTATTCTATTTAATATTCATATATCTTCTTTTTATTATAAGTAATTTTTGCTTTTATATAAGTAATGTGAAATTAAAATGCGATCTCAATGTGTGTTAGAACTGAAATCCTTATCGTATATTTTCGACCGTTTTTTACATACATTTTCCTTATAAAAAGCGAGTGTTTAGTAATGGCGGATTTTCTTTGATAAGTGAAACCTATAAACGCCTTAAATAATTCCTTACAACAATTTTTGCTGCCTGAGAGAGAATGAAATGTCTTTTGTACCTATCAAATAATTGTAAGTTGCCATTATAACGGACGCGATCAGTCATTTAGCTGTAAACCGTATTTCCATGAATATTGCTACTAGAAAGTGGTTACTAGAAAGGGTAGCAATATGGAAGTTAGCTGTCCTCTTAAACCTTGGTTCTATTGACTCAAATTTTCCGCCTATGGCCAGTAATTTCCCCGTTGTTAGATGTCCCAAATTGCTGCATGACAGATAAAGTAAGACTTATAGATACGTATAAACACTGATTACTGAATGTGAAATCATTTAATCAGTCAAGTGATGCTTAGTAGACATAAATAGAAAAACTGTTGTGTGTCGGTGTCTACTGATTTATAAATCATGGTATTTCTCCATACATCACTAAAGTAGTTGTTGGGAATAATTAGTGTTTCTCGAGGTATTAGTTTTAAGATTTTGATATATAGGTATTTACATATGACAGCAAAGCTGTCATAATTATATTAGTGAGTATCAGCCAGATTGAGGTAGGACAAGGGGCGACCAGATATTTAGTTCCTCCAATTTTTTACATTTGACATTAAGTAATAGATGTGCCAGAGCCTTTATTCTATAGTTTGCTCATAGCTAGGCCCAACTAATCTGCTCGCTCTATTTGATCGCTGGTTACATAAGCAAAGATTGGAAAAATATATATAAGCTTTTTTAAACTTTTTGTACCTAAAAGTGATATTATTGAAAAATAAAGGATATGATTCTAAAATGTGTTTTTTTCTCGGTCAATTAGAAAATAACCTACAGAATCCGGTCACAAATTATGAATCCTACATTAATTGTTTTAGTTTGTGTTAACAAGAATTTGTCTACATGTAATAAATAAGTTAGGAATGTTTTTCAAAAAAAAAAAAAAAAGAATTGACCTCATTTAGAGACGATAATCCAGTTGATTATTTTATCGAAGCGCAATCAATACAATGCCACGATCAAGCGGGTGTCAAGCGGTCTTACCTCTGAAGATAAGGTACCTTATCATATCCAACAAAGTAAAAGCATTTGCATTGTGACACGCCAGAAAAGAATATCAGTGCAGCGGTCCATAGAAGAATTGTCTTAATAAATCGGTTAATGAGAATTTTTGCCGATTTTATTAAATAAGTAGGTATTATTGTTTCTTGTTTCCATACAAAGTTGAGTTATTGAGAAACGTACAACAGTCAATTGTTTTTATTAGAAAACGTATTGAATCAGATCATTTAGTATTAAAAAATAAATAGTTTTGGCTATTGAACGATCCGTACTAAAAATTAGATAGGTAGAATGGCAGGCACCAGTCCTTGCGTCGATGTATTCTGAATACATCGACGCATGAATACAGTATTCAGCACTCAAATTACGCGTAATCTATGTGCAACCAGGAAACTTAGAATCCTGTTCCGTTGGCGCGACGGGATACTTTATCAAACTAAACCTTAGATACATTTACCTATTTAGGCTTCACCATTTGACAATGCAAAAAAAGATAAAATGATACGTTAGATGAAATATTTTATTCAAATACTAGCCCATATTAAAATGATAAGATAACTGTATATATGTACTTGAATTATATAACGAAATACATGTCTTGAATTCAGACGTTTATATTGGGGACTTAATGAATTTAGATGATAAAAAATAACATGATTTAGAAGCGTAAGGGTTGACTATAAGTGAAGTGATCAATAATAATTAAGTGGTTGATTAATAAGTGTGTTAAAATGAGTCAGGATAGAAGAGTTCAGTATTTGGTGGCGTTTGCTGGTAACTATATAAACTATTGTGTATAAAACATATAATATGGTTACGCCATAATGAGGGTTTTCGTGAAACCCATTTTCCTTATAAAAAAAATTATGTTATAATTAAAATTAAAGAATATTAATAAATCATTATTTGTTAAACTATATTTACACATTAATCAGATAAATGATTAATAATTATTCTTTAATTTTGATTATAACATATAATTATACATATGTACCTATGTAATCAATGTTGATAGAGGTCATCTGTTCCAACATTTATAAGTAGGTAATAGGTTATTGTTTTGTATTCGTTTGACGCCTGACGAAAAATATTGCTGACAAGGTCGACGATGAACGTTTACGTGGGACAGACATGGCAAAAAGTTTTCAAAACAGCAAGGAAATCGGAGAGACCTTTACTCAGTAGGAGTATCATAACATAGCATTACATCTGTATTCCCCGAACGGTTAGACAGAGGTGTAACTATTGTATAGGTATTTGATGCCACTGTTGGGGAGCCTGCGGCCGTGCTGCTACTAAAAATTTTCATGGAAAAACCCAATAAAACTGCCAGACTCGGGAATTGAATCCTGGAACGCATACTCAACAGTTCCGCTTGAAACCACTATATCAGTGCGTTCAAACATAATAATGGTACCTACATAATAATAGAAAAAATAGTTTCGATGGCGGGGAAGCTACATGTAGTTTTTGACAACAAAATCTTTCCAAATAAAGTCTGTCGTTAACATTTTACCAGGCATAAAGTTATTTCTTTCATTAAATAGACCGATGAATTCTTCGGTAAAAGAACTTACTGAACGTAAAAGATAACGACGATATGTTTCAGTTTCAATAGCGACTATGACGACTAGTATGGCTTACTTCTGGTCGGCGCCGATGTTGCCCAAGTTCATTAATAACGAGACAAGCATCAATATCACACGCGTAAGTATCATAATTTAGGTTATCAATTTCGGGGAAGTTGGGACCGATCGATATGTCTCGATTAAGACTTGACTTCCATCTTGGTGTAATTGTGCTCTATCCTATTTCTTTCTCAAACAAATGACAGCGACAGAAGTAGTGTTCCATCTTTGGTGCATATTGATTTTAACGGGTTTGACGACATGGTTGGCGCAGTGGCTAAGCGATTAACTTTCTGCGCTACGTGTCGCGGGTTCGATCCCCGCACGGAACTAATATTTGTATGATCTACAGATAGTTGTTTCGGGTCTGGTTGGGTGTACATGTGACATTTATGTTTTTAAACTGTATCCACGATACGTTGCACAACGTAGTGGTTGGGCAACGGATATAAAAAAATAAAAATTTATAAGTCTGTGAATGTATAGATACCGACTGTTATTAAAGTTTTTTTTTTATTTCCAGAACGAGGTTTCATGGGTAGTGGCGATAATATCACCAGGCACCGTGACGGGTAGCTTGGTTGCCAGCCATGTATCTGACAAGTTCGGCAGACGAGTGACGATCTTAGGAAGTGCTTTCCCCTTTATTACGGGTACGGTAAGTTTCACAAAATAGATACAATTGGTACTTTTAAAATAAAGCGCTGCAACTTATAGCTTACGCGTGGCTGCATTTTGAGGACATGAAAAATGGCAGAACTTAAGGAAGACTCCAGCAGAATGCAAACGTGATTGCAGGTCATCATCGGTCATCGACGAATTTCTTTCTCCTAGTAACTGTCAAAAAACAGATGAATGGTGAATATTAACCAGAAATGATGATAACATCATCATCATAGAGAGCCGTCAATTAGAATATAATAGAATATTATATATTTAGTGGAACAAGACTCTAACTACCTATACACGATTAAACATTAAAATAATTTAAAACCCAAACAATTCCATTTATGACCTAACAATAAGAGAATAAATAAATTAATAAAAACAAGATATTTTGATATTATAATGTGAATCATGTAATTCGTCTAGAGCAGATGATTTTCCCTTACCCTCTTTCGCATTTCAGATTTTCGTGTTATGCGCAACAGAACCTTGGATGTTATACATAGCAAGATTCTTGTGGGGCTGTGGCACCGGCATGACGGCTACTGTAAGTATTCGACTGTCTGCCTGCGACAGATAACAAATAACACGAAATGAAACGTTTAAAATTACGGCTAGAGCTGGGATTGGAACATTTTCAATAGGGCCACTCAAGCCATCAAAGCTTCCTGCAATCCTTGTTTAAAAATATCAGTCTCTACATGCTCAATATATTTTTTCTACTATGATATATTTTTTCAGGTGACAAGCATGTATCTATCAGAAATAGCAGATAAAAACATAAGAGCCACATTGACCGCTTGCACCAGATTTATGTTTGGTTTCGGTTCCCTTTTAGTGATGGCCATAGGATCCTTTGTGACCTTCCAAGTACTGAGCTGCGGGGTGTTTGCGTTGTCCGTTTGCTATTTCCTTGCCTGCTGGTGGATCCCTGAATCTCCTTATTATTTACTAAAAGAAGGAAAGGTGGACGCCGCGAGAAAAGAACTGTTGATACTCTGTGGAAGGGAGAATGAAAAGGTTACTTTACAATACTGAAAAGTAGTTGCAAATATATTCAAAGCCAGTTAAGGCAGTCATTGCTTGAAGTGCCCATTTGACGTCATTTTGGCATCAGTTCAATCGTGACCTTGGTTTGACAATATTGACGTTGCATATCAAAGTATTTTGCATTCTTATTTATGAATCTAACATCAATTTAACCAAGGTCATAAGGTCATGATCAAAGTGATGATAGATTGATCTTTTAATGGGCGCTTATGCTTATTCTTAACAATTAGATGGAACAATAAGAAGGATTTTTTAAAACCTTTTTCTCATAGTCATCGGGTTATTGATTTCTTGCAGATGGTTGAAGAAAAGTTATCATTAATGAGGTCCAATGTCAGGACGGAAATGTTGCGATCCAGTTCAATCAAAGAACTATTTACCGGAAAGCAATATCGAAAAGCAGTTATTGTTACTATGGGTCAGTAAAATTAACTGTTAAGCATGGCATGACGCCTGTATTCCTCTAAGGATTAGGCAAGTGTACTCTCAATTTTAAACTTACGTTTAGCCGATGCCGTTACTGAGTCACCTTTTACAGGGAGCGAGACTATATCTCCATATATAGCCATAAAATGGGCACGATTCAAAACTCCGGGCTGCTAATGAGAATTTCCAAACAGAAATATCCAAAAACTATTTTCCCGATCCGGGAATGGAAACTGACCTCACGCTTAGCAGTCGCGCTTGCGATTTACTAGACGAGACGAGAATTAGGTAGAACGAATAATTATTAAGTATTTCTTTTTATTAATCAGATCTTTGTATTGCTTTTAAGGTTTAAGAATGACACAGCTATTGGCAGGCACGATACCAATTCAACAGTACCTAGGACGCATTATACAGGAGAGTAATTCTGGCATGCCATTGTCTACAGCATTGATCATTTTTGGGGGAATACGATTTACAGTTGGTTAGTAGATACACACTTCTTGCGATATTTCTATTAAAAGTACTGTGAGAAGGATTCACGAAAGCGATGCTTTCTTTGTTATGTTTAAACTATAATTGTACATACTATATTTCTATTTTGTAATTGTCTTTAATTATTGTAATTGGTTGTTAACCGTCATACTTAATTAAAGTAAAAATAATAAATAAATGACATATAGATAGTTGTTTCGGGGCTGAGTATTTGTGTATGTATTAGTGTTTGTAAACGCACCTACGATATAAAAATTATACCGAGCGATATCCACCGAAGATATTACTAATAATAAAGCTAAGCCGTACTAGAGACTAAAAGCAAGCGGACTGTTGCTCGATTTTATTTTTATATGGATATCAAATCGGCTTAATGTGCGCACTGGAATTAACAATTCAACTTAATATTATCGGTCGACCAAAAGTCTGTAGTGCGTACTGGTCCAACTCCTTCGAACTATGACTAAACTTCGGCGTGAATACATTAGTATTAAAGGATATACATTCACAAATGCAAATTAGATTACAATAGTTTTGGTTAAAGGAGCTTAAAGGATGGAACTAAATCTTAAATCTTATTCCAGGTTTTATATCACCGGTAGTGATCGACAAGGTGGGACGTCGCCCGTTACTCATATACTCCTACCTAGGAGCTTCTACGATGTTAAGCATTATTGGAGTCTATTTCTTCCTACAAAGAGTTGTTGGCATCAATGACGAGACTTCAAATCCGTTTCGCTTCGTAGTTTTTATTGGAATAATTAGCTCTATAGTTATATCGAACATGGGCTTTGATACTCTGATCTTCATTATTCCATCAGAAATTTTCCCTTTAAACGTTCGATCGAAAGCCATGACGATGCTGACAATATTCACAGCATTTCTATCTTTTGTTGTTGTAAAAGGATATCAAGTGATGGAAGATTGCGTTGATTTGTATGGAGTATTCTGGTTTTATGCTAGTATGGCGTTAAGTGGGGCAGTATTTACGTATTACGTTGTCCCTGAAACAAAAGGAAAAACTTTAGGTGAAATTCAAATGGAGTTACAAGGCGATATTTACGATGAAGCTGGTGAGAATTTGAGGCATAAAGATGTTGAAGATCATAATAAAAATACAGAACTAAAGGACATTGCATGTAAAAATGGTAATTCATGAACTTTTGAATTGTTATTTGACAGTAGCGCCCAGACCTTGGTACATATATATTTTTTTTACCACGAGGCGACGAACTGGTAAAAGAAGGAGTTTTCTTCGACCTTACTCATTGGTACCGTTGAGCCAAAAATATATGAAAATCTCGTGCGCGCGCGTTTAAATGAATTCAAGTCCTATCGCAAACGCGCGCATTTTATTTTCATATATTTTCGGCTTACGGTAACTATGGTTGAGATCGAGGAAAGCCGTACCAGACCACCAGTTACTGTAATCTTTGAATCTTTGTAACATTATGGGTATTACTCGCGCGTTGCTAAAATAGTAAAAAGTTTATAATTGTAAGTAGCACAACTTACTTTTTGACAGTTTTTTTTTCATGTATATTGTTATTTTTTTTCATGTATATAAGATTATATTGTGAAACATATTGACAGTGTCTGGACCGCTAGTAGAGAGTAGTAGAGTAATATTCGGGAAAAATTTCGATGCTGAGTCGGATCTCATTTTTATTCGTAATTCATACTCTGTTAATAATTAAAAACTATATATGCTTCCATTGTTTCAACTATATAGTCATAAATAACATAATTTTGTCTCGAGTATGTAAAAAAGGGCCAAGTGTACATTGTCGTTGTTTTATGGTCAAATGGACAGACTAAATAATAATAAATAATTGCGTGATTTTTATCTTACTGACCTTTTACCGAGCGCTTTGTTTTTTTTGAGCCCCCCCTTCCTGTATTTTATGGGTTGTAGGCAGGATAAATAAAATAGAGGGTAATGAAAAGAATTTTTATCACTTAGACTTAACAAAATATGGCTATGACAGGGTTTTAAAGATTTACTTGTTTTTAGAACATGTTAATAAACTAGGTAACAATTTATATTTAAAATAAATTAATGTATTTTGTATTACTCGTCACTGCTTCACACGGGTAGCAAAGCATAAACGCCTTAATTTTTTTTCTGTCGTAGTGTCGTATCAGCCTGTTACGTCGATTCTACTCGGCACACACCAGTAAAGCTCCCAGTCGGCATGAATTTTTCCGACATCTTCAACTATCATCGTCATATTTTAGCCAATTTATACAAAACTTTAACGAATTATACACTTAAACCTTTTTTCCTCATGAATTACTTTGTCTATTGGTGAAAACCGCATAAAAATCCGTTCAGTAATTTTTGAGTTTATCACGAACAGACAGACAGATGCGGCGGGGGACTTTGTTTTATAATATGTAGTGATATTAATATCGTGTTAAATACAGGTTAGTATAATCTTCATTATAATGCAGATAACGACTTACACGATTCTTTGCGGCGACGTAAAACGGTCGATAACAAAGCACATGTTAAGCCATTGACGTTGAGAATCTGATAAAAATACGAGTTGAAGTACACACACAACACAGTGTTGTGAATTTTTGATTGTTCAATTTGTGACAAACCTGTACAATATTATATCGGTGCAACATGAATTTGATTATCTGCGACGAGAAGCAGTGTGAACCATAATTGATGTGCTGATGAATCGACGCACTATTGTAGATATTTAGGCACATTGTCGTGATGAGTACGTGTGATGAAAAATTGCTCATTTACCTCCGACAGCAGAACGTAAACTCAGATAAAGTGTATACCCCTAAAACAGCTAACTATAGATACGGTGACTATTTACTGGTGTAATTCCCTGTAGCTTCCTTTGATCTTGTGAATTATAGGTCACACACATAGACCTTCGAATAATTATTGCAATACAGGCAGAAAAAATACAAAGTTTCATTAATCGAATTTTTGAAGAATAATGGAATTTTGCTGGATATACTTCAAATGGTTGTGAAAAGGTTACCCGTTGAGTTTGAGCAAAAAATTTTTTTTTCTATTCCTATAACTATATTGTCTTTCATTTTAAATAATCCTTTCATACTTTATTATTGTTGTCTCTCTCTGGGACTCAAGCTCCGAGTGCGACTAGGGCACACGAGTTCAGTGCGAAATCGTAAGTAATTTAATAAAATCTAATATATTAGGATCTCGCGACAGATACTTATTGTTTTGGCCTCATAGCGTGAAAATGATTTCTTTTTTTTTTTCCGATAGCAAATGTATGCCAAATATTAACTCTTGAGACATTAAAGATAACAGATTTATTAAAGCAAATAATTATTTGCTTCGGATTCACAGAAGTAAGCACTACTGTGAAATTTTCAAAAGATGATATTTGAAAATTTCACAGCAAGTAAAGCTAACGCCATCTAGCGGGACATTAAGTAAGGCTGCTGGTAAGAGACTTAAGTAAACGCTGAATAATTTATTCGTGTTGTGGTACCGCGCGCTTGTTTCAGCAGTTTCAATATATTTTATGAAGATGTCTCATATTCAAGTCATTCAGTGTCATTGCGAGTATGTTTTTTTGAAGTTCTGCCAATATATTATACTGAAATAATAATTATATTGAAACCGCACTCAGTATCAGAAATCTATGAATATATTCATATATACCGTTATATCAAATATGTAATAGTTTTCAAAGTTACGAAAACTTTGGGAACCATAATAAAAGCTCCCATGATAATAATCAGGTAATAATTATTATCATGGGAGCTTATTAATCTTCTTATTTCATTAGATACGTACGTAAATTTATGATAAATATTATTAACACCTTTGAAAATAACTCATTTCATAGCTGGGTCGGTTGCCATCCAGCAGTAGGTAATTGGGCCGTTTCAGTAAGGAGAGGCACTGACATGGGTGTGTACAGTACTGATAATTTACCGAGCAGTTAGATTTATTGTTTCAGAGGAACCATTTTAGTCGCTACTTGACCGTATATTTCCCCCGTTCTCTGTCGGTACATATCAAAGATACGATAGAGGTTTTACGTAAATTGGCCTGGCTTTATGGTAAAGACATCTCGTAACAAACAATTTTTTAATACTTCACCCGACCTCGACATCGACTCTTTACAGTTCAGCACACGCGTTTTCGACCACTAGACAAATGAGGCAGTTACTGTGCCTACAAACATTTAAAAACAAAACTGTTAATAATGAATAATATCATTTTATTCATAGATTTATTTTATCCAAGTACACGAAATGAATCCTCAATCAGTGTCGGAAAATTTTGTATTGGTCTGACAAATACTTCAACCCTGTCACCGCGTCATTCGTTTGATAGATCCCAAACTCAAATGAATACCCCGCGACCCTTCCACCGTCCAAAATTGATGACCTAATTACCTTACCGAATAATTCGATTACGATTCCGTTTATAAAACGTAAGGCGAGTTAATTTTTACGAACCTATTTACCGGATTAGGATAGGACAGATTCGATTAACGTGTATGATTGCGATGGGTGTCAAGGATATTGATGATGTGGCAGGCAAGGGTTGACAGTCCCTACACTTGATCGACGGCCTGTTAATTGCTATTTTGAATGTGTAAACACTGATGTATGGAGGTTTGATGTCCATTTATTGGTTTAGTACGTAGATTATGTTAATGCTTTCATTGCCCTTGAGGTTTGTAACGCTCGTCAGTAAAGCGTGGAATATATTCGGTATGCCAATTGTTTTTTGTACTGAATACTGTTATAGTTAAGTTTCTGAAAGTACTGTTATTTTTATATGAACCATAAATTCACTAGTCTTTGGAAATGACAAACTACTTAGTTTTGTGATAAGGGGATTCCATCAAAACCTAGGATGCTCAGGAAATAAATGTATTGTTCAGTAGCCATAACCATTAAGTTAAAAAATTTCATTCATTCAACATTCTCAGATCGGAATGCTACGCAGTACTAATGCTTTAAGCATATTTTTTTTCTTGATGCTATAACATTCCCAAATCACGTGCACAAACAGCCAAACTAGGAATCGATATCAAATAGCCTAACTGTTAAACATTTCATTACATCATTAGTACTATTATAAGGAAATAATACCATTTGTCTACTAAAGCACTAGTCCTACCATTTGTCGCACCGCACCACAAATATTTATCGATAGTTTAACCATGGACGTGCAGCGCTCTGCATTACTGTCACGTACAGTCGCATCGGGTGGTATATTGTGCAAAACAATACCACTGTATCTAGAATTGCGTAATGGTTCCAATGAATATAACTATTGAATTCTTAGAACAACACGAAGTTGTTTTTATTAAAAATGTTTTCGTTATCGTCGTAATGCGTATTTACAATTCTACAGAAATTTATAGAAATTATAAAATTTTATAGAAACTGCCAGGGAGTAATTATTTCCGGGGTTTCTTAATAGAAAATCCTGATATACTACATACCCTAAGATAGTCACGGAAAAAAAACACCTGCGTAGGCACATCTGAAATATATGAAGATCTTATCAGAAATATCTAGTACATATTCTAAGATAAACCGTACCAAGACGGACACCTTCCTCTCCTTTTATTTCCCTCGTGTCCACTGATCTGTTTTTTCGCAACGTTAGAGAACAATTCTCCTTTGTTGTTTTGAGTCGATAGGCATCGCGATAAGGGGCTTTGACAAATCGCGTCGAGCCGCGGGCGGCCGAAAACGTGTGTAATCATCGAAAATGACTATCACATTTTATTGTGAATTATTAACTAAATCCCACCTTCTTACAATTATTGTTGTTCAATGAATATTGTATGATGGAGTAGTTCGGTTATAATATTAAAGATGGTTACTGGGGTATTGCTGAACTTCCAATAGGCTAGATGATATCAAAAATAAATTCTGAAATCTTGTTTGGTGAATAGTTTTCCTTTTAAAAACTCAGTAAAATTTAATCTCTTGCTTATCTTTGGTGTTTTCAATTTATCAAAATCACACAATAAGTATGTCAACGGCAAAAAAAAAACTATGACGTCACGCCTTGCTCTTCCAAACATTTTTAGAACAAAATGTCGTTTTTGACAGTTCATAAAAAGTAATTCAAATGACTAGTAGTTACTACTAAGAGCCTTGAGTTTTGACTCGATCATTTAGATAACAATTATATCATCGATATGTGTCTCAATAAACATTTAAACTCCATCAACAAGCTGCAATTTATCGTGAGCTCAGACACTCAAAACTTAATTTATCAGTTTTTCTAGATAAAATCGGGTACCGAAATCTAGATTTTTTGTAACTGAATTTATTAACTTATGAAATAACAGCGTTTTCATTTTTAGACGGTTAGTGTCGTACTGTTGCCAGGCGGAAACAGTGCGGCGTGTAGCCGTTTATCTTTTTTCATACAGATGACGAGACGCGAGGGTAGCCGGGCCGTCTGGCGGCAGTATTGTAGCAGTACGGAAACATCACATCCATAAGCTTTGAAATAGTGCCTAGACCAATAGCAAGTAATGATGGAAATGCCTAAAATATTTAGGCGTTTTACCACAGCAATCGTCTTAACTGAAAGGGCCTTAGGCGTTCAATATTCTGTGTTTGTGATGTATGATATAAACACCGCAATAAACTATCAAATTTCCGTATCCACTCATACTAGATTAGTTTTTTTTTATCCCACAACACGGAATGAGGACAGTAATATTTTTCTTCCATATTATTTGTCGCAAATCCAATTATCGTGAGCTGATGTACGTTCTGGTGCTTAGTTGTTATAGTTGGAGTGTGCAAGCAAACCCGAGGGAATCAATAGTGGTTAGGGCTGTGTCCCAGATTGGCCAGTGAGATATGTTGCTGCGATGTTTAGAAAGGTTTTGGATTTCTATATAGCAAAGGGTAAGTATAGAGATATATCAATTATGCTTTTTTTTTTTTTAAATAAGAATATATTTAGCATTATGAGCAGTTTAGAAGATAATATAATGCAATTGCAATTGCGGTGCAAATTTTGCAAAGAATTTAATATTGGAACTCTTAGTTAAACACCCGGGAGTTCATTTTAATGAAAGTCAATATCATCATAAAGCTCATCACAGGCCAGTCAGCACTATAGCAGTGGACTCGATAACCTGATTCGGCGTGAAATTAAATGTTAGAGTTAGTGAGTAATTTAGATTTAGTGAGTTGAATACAGCTTCAAAATAAATAAAGAATGATTAAATTTCTTTAATCATAAAGGTGAGGGATGTTGAAATGTTTTTAAAACGTTCCCCACGCTATAGTTTCTCTTGCATCGTTAGTACAGTTTACAAACATGCATTTGTAGGTCCCGTTTACACCAAGGTATAAAACGTGAATTCTACATGTTGTATTCACTGTTTTCGTTTATTGTTTACACCTAAAACAAGTTGAGAGAATTGATGTTACATACAAAACTTGTAGAATACTTGTAAAAAACGTTTTATTGTTTGATATATGTATATGGGTAACATGTTTTGTGTTGTTGAAGTATGTTGTTTCTACTTGTATGTAGTCAAATGTCTCTAACTTGTTATAAGCTACAAGTATTTTGCAATCGGATGTGCACAGATAAAGTATAAAACATGTTTATGATTAGTCTGATGCACAATTTGCAGTACAATACTTGCTACTCTTGTATAACATGACAGTGTTTGATATAAATGCTTGTTCGGTGTGGGGATCAAACTCGCAACATGTAGCGCAGAAAGCCAATAGCTTATCCACATTGAAGCGTGTTGTTAAATTAGATCAGTAGTCACCATATTGGTTTTAGATTGTAGATTTAACGTGGGCGTAACTATCTAAACTTAATATCATACTTAATTGAATTCAATCCGCGGATCACCGATTGTCAAAATAATTCGATTGCCTTCTAAATTTTTTTTTTTTTTTTTTTTTTTTTTTTTTATTTATTTAAATACATTGCCCCACACTAGGATTTCTCCTGTATCGTGGGTACAGTTTACAAACATACATGTCACATGCACACACAACCAGACCCGAAACAACTATCTGTAGATCATACAAATATTTGTTCCGTGCGGGGATCGAACCCGCGACACGTAGCGCAGAAAGCTAATCGCTTAGCCACTGCGTCAATCGTGTCGTTAAAAATTATATGGAAACTGAATAGTAGGTATGACGATTATTTTACTCTTTAATGTGCAACGTTTGACGTTCTAAACATTAATGGAAGGAATCGAAATTTATGATTGTCTACTATAATAATAACCTGATTGTTATTCAAAGTAGTGTTATTTGATTTGAGTCTTTATTATAGTATTGTCCGTGTGATTTCCGGAAAAGAATAAGACAACTGCTCCCCACCCATGTGAGAAAGGCTAAAGACGACTAAGTATTTGTATAAATTGCATAGGCACCAGCAATTGCGATTCGTCCAACACAGCCTACATAATTTTTAAGGATTAACAATAATAAAGAATTAGGTATTAGCTGTACCGTATAACGTAAGCCTCTTACATCTTCCGTATCAAATGATTCGAAATATATTAAAGATCTCTCCGGGCAAAGAAAAATGCAAATGACTTCATTAGAAGGGGTTTGCTCGGAGTCTATTTTACTTAAGTTAGGCTAACTTATTTCGTTGGGAAATTATTTCAGTGGCGATGGTGGAATTGACACAAATTCGGTAAGAAGCTTAATTGAATTTTGGGAACGTTTTATTATTAGAAGATAAGTAGAAGAAGATTAGCTGTGCGGTCTGTGGGATGAACAACCTTGATCCTTATTACTTTTCGTCCGTATTAGTCCAGAAGGTAGTATTGTTATTGAACTAACTGGATATTTTTTTTTATTAATAATAACACTAAATAAAAAAATGTATCAAATGTTTTGATTAATAAAAAATTAAAAAGAACTTTGTACACAAGCTCAAGTTTGATTTGCTACTTTTGTACTTGATTTTACCACCACATTTTATAATAACTCAAAACTGGGTAACAAGGGGAATTTACATATAACAAAGAAAAGTAAAACAAAAAATATGTTGTATACACATTACGCACAGACGAAAATAACATGAAGTATAGATTGAACACCATCCTGCACGTCTACAAGACGCGCCGTCACTCCCGCAATGTTGAAATGATAATGAATCTGAGAAGTTTTAAACTCCTTCGCCTCGTAATGAATTCGTGAATAAATCAGATCCTTTGAGAAAGGATTTCAATCCCTTATCGCACCTCTCGAATCGTTCTCAAGAATATACAGCTTTAGGCTTAAAGGGACGAAAATTCATTTATAATTATTATTATGTAGGTGTGTGGATTAGAATCTAATTCATTCAACCCCTATTTTTCTATAAATGGAAATAAAGAGTCAGAAGTCACGGTTTCGCGTCCTCGCCGTGACAATCATGTAAGGTTTTTTTGTGTAGAAAACAAAGTTATTCCTCTGCAATGGCCATACAAAAACCTTAAGTTACCTAAGACTTTTAGGGTTCTTTGTGTTTTATGGGGGATTTTTGAAGTTTGTCAAATCATTTGCTATAGTTGACTGTTGTACCAATCGCGTGAAAAGTTGCTGTATTTCTGGAATAATAGACCATCCAATCTAGGGTTCACTTTACTGTACCAAAACCCTTTCATTCATCCGATTGTCATAATGTAATAATAATGTCCTTCTGACCAATTTCGATCGCGGCGGCCTATCTCACCGGAGATTAGCCAACTACGCAGGAGATATTATAGAGCACAAGTGTGTGCGCAAACACAGGTGCTCTCTCTATTCCTTCACTCTCATAGTCCGATGGGACGGCGATCCGACACGACCGTAGAGAGATCAGGCGCAGGACCAACGGCTTTACGTGCTTTCCGAGGCACGGTGTGTATTCACATACACAAAGACCCAGACCCGAAACAAGTATCAGTAGATCATACAAATATTTGTTCCGTGCGGGAATCGAACCCGCGACACGTAGGGCAGCAGTCTATCTCTCAACCACTGCGCAAACCGTGCCGGCAATAGAACCGTGTCATACATACATAAACATACACGCTTAAATTGACATAGATTTTATTAGATTGTAAACATAAACTGTTTACATACAGAATAAAACACGCGAAGTACCTACAACACTGTACAATGGATTTGTACTAAAAACTAGAGCGGAAAGTGACTGGAGCACAGTCTGCCGAGGCTTTTAGATCCTGGCTGTGCAAAGGCAATTGCTTATTCAACCATTCTGAAACTTGTGCCGTGTACAGTTAAACTTATCTTGTTTTTATTGTACTTGAAGTTCTGTAGGTACTGCATACACGGACGGCAGGGATTTGGGCATCAAAACTTAAAGCACGTTTTATAAGTAAAACGCTTTTATAACTGTAAACTAAGTCCTTATAGCATTTAAGTTATTTTAGATTTCCTGTGATTGGAATGCCTGTTTTATTATTTTTACCCAAAACTAATTTGTCTTCCAATGTTTGGATGTGTCGGATATCTAAAAAGAATCAGTATTTTGGAGTGCGATATTTACACTGTATAGTAATGTTTCTGCCTAATATAATTGTTCAGAAGTCTATCAGTGTTCATCTAGACTGATTGTTCCAAACACAGTGCAAAATTAATAGACTACTCCATACCTTCAAGAACGGAGAAGCGTAAAGATAAACTGCAAAAAACGACATCACATTGCAATTCTACCGCACGTTCAACATCTGCATTTATGTTAGAGTTGAGAAAATGAATTAATTGCCTCGCAAATGCACTTTCCCGGGAAAGAGCTAAGTTCTCATCTATTTATTAATGTCATAATAACAATCTCCCACTCGGGCGGTGAAATGGTCTCGCTTTAATGTCATTCATTTCTCCCACAAAAGATGCCAGCTATCTAGTTAATGTGTTGCACAGATTAATTGGTTAATACAGAGACTTTGTCGGAATAAATGTTGATGACAAATATATTTTTATTATTCTGTTATTGAAGTTCTTTTTTTCCTTTTCAGTTACCTAATAGATGTTCTATATTTGTTGTAATACATTTTTTAAATCTTATTCATCATCGTTCACTGATCGTAACCTAATCCTACTTCCTACTAATATTATAATTGTGAAAGTTTGTGAGGATGGATGGATGGATGGATGGACGGATCTTTGTTACTCTTTCACGCCAGAACGGCTGAACGGATCTGGATGAAATTTGGCACAGATATAGATTATAGTCTGGAATAGCACGTCATTATATACAGTAATTTCGTTGCTTTAGATCTGGGCTCAGCTAACAAACTTGCAAAAATCCCAACATGTTGTAATACATATAAATAAGTTTCTTAGGGCCAGCTGCAGACATTTCAGCCATCTTCCGATTAAAAGTAAAGGTTCAAAATGTATTGCAATAACTTAGATATCTGAACATAGTTTTTACAAGCTTCGAAGTCAATACTTAAACTGATAAACTCCGTAGTTGGAAAGTTGTGTACTGATTATGTACAAGGCTGACTTAGTAATCAAAATAGATCTACTAATCCCACTCCAGTCGCTCGTGCAAAAACACAGCAATAACAGTCAACCATCTTTGATTATACCAATTTGTGCTGTGAAAATCCATCCGACTAAACCTTTTTTGCGCTTAATGTCACTGAAAACTGGACGTACGTTTAAAAACGCAATGTATATAGGTTAGCAAATGCAACTAAGCTGTATACAACTGAGCGAATGTAATAACGATGCCTTTCACAGAGTGATTGGCAAAATAGCATTACTTGAGTCGAGGCCGGCTCAAAGAGAATTCTGTCATATGTGAATTGCGATACTTTTTCGAGTACATGCGAGGTACTGGCTACATAGGAGTGACTGGAAAGCCTCGCGAGGTGGCCTGTTATAAATTTTTGATATTTGAATGCACAGTTCTATTTTTGAATGGGCCTCTGATGTTTTTGCTATGAAATATTTTTTTTTCTTTTTTTTGTAATACGCGTAAACAAAAGCCGACTTAAAGAAATTGGTTCAGTTGGCCTTTGCTTATTTTCAACTAGATACCTAATAATTATGTTGTCTATTTATCATTCTTAACTTTTTCAGGACTTTAAATCATATATTGATTGTTTTTTTTATCACATTATACTTATATATTATAATTTATTTATTTGTTAGATATACTAAGAATTACTTTCATTGAAATACACTGCACGTATCTAATATTTCCTTTACCAGCTCTCTTCAATTAAAAATATATTCCCAACATTTAGATACTCTTCCAAACTATTCTATTTTGATAACAACATTACAAAAATACACACACGTTTGCGACGAACAATGTTACCGTAAGTACCTTTAAATAACACAGAATAAGTAATACGACATTGTTTCCAATCCATCATGTCAGTCAGTAAGCCATTGTGAAATATAAGAGAGTGATAGACGTTCACTGCACCTTGACTGTAAAGAAAAGGCGATTGAAGAGCGAAGTCAATAAAATTCTATGCATATGTAAAAGGAATTTATTCTCAAAGAGGAATATTGGTGAGCATTTTTGTGGAAGGTTACACAGATAGAATTGGGTGTTAGTTACCAAGCATCGAGTGGACTACTTACTTTCTTCTTGTTTCATAAGAAGCCATGTATTTTTATTCATATGTTAATAAAAGCACGCTTTTTCTCAAACAAACCTTGAACCCTGAGTTTGTTTTGGTCTTTCTTCTCATGGATAGTCAAAGGAAATGACGACGCCATCTAATAAAAAAACGTGTAAAAGTAATTTACTAATCCTAATTGTAAAATAAACAATTTCATTTCTTTTCATTTAATTTCATGGCTACGTGCTACATGCTACGATGTTTACATACGTTTACATACGATGTTTACATACATGGGAGTACGTACGGATCGTAGGACCGTGTTCAGTTGCTTAATCTACACTTACGTTATCATAATCTTTCTTAGATGCACGCCAGTTGCAAGTAAGTTATAAAGGTTATCCCACAGTTTCTGTTTAATTTAAATTAAGAGGTAATTTGCGTTGTTCGTTGTATGTTAAATGGCCATGTAACGATCACCAACATGCCGATCGGCAGCGTTATTACATATTTGCGACGACGACATAACAATAGTTGGTGTCAAATAACTACGCGTTAATTGTATAATGTGTTTGACAGCTATTGTAGTCATCGTGGTCGCAGATAGCTAATTACTTTGTCGGCATGGGACATTATTGCTTGGAAATTATCTGCTTCGTTGGTCTAGTTGTCACTATATAGTACAGCTGCTGAACATGAGGGCCTGGGTCATTTATTTCTCTGTAGCAATTTGAAGGTTGGAATTGTGACCAGTAGCAATAAGGTTTATTTTTGGGGTATTACTGTTCACGACACCCGTGGCGGTTAATGTATCAAGCAACTGGTCTGCGTAATGATATACAATATACAAATGATAAATATCCCAGCCAATATAGTTGTGAAAAACTTGGCATGCGCACTACGATCACGGCAGCCATATTTCTAGGAAATAAACGAGGTGAAAATTACTTTAACGGGGTGCATTTCGTGATTGTAGTAGGTTCGTTTTGTCAAACATACCTTTGCTTGGTTTTGGTTTTGTTGTGGAGTGAACATTCGTTGTCTAGTTACTTTTTGTGACGCACCGCGCACAGGCACTCCACGCATGCGTGAATCGAAGCTTCTCTGTACTCGTTGTGATGTCATCAGTCATCCCGTATCAGAGGCCGGAAATGGTCGTGCCTTTGATACTTACTGATTTAACCAAAAATTGCGATATACAGATCAATGCCTGTTATCTAGATTTGTCTAAGGCATTCGATTTAGTATCGTTTGATATATCGGGCGATGTTGTGTCAATCTTGAAATATTGGTACTCCAATCAAAAAACGTAGTGAAATGGACTGGATCGCGCTCGGACGTGTATGGTTTGGTGTGCGGGATGAGGCAATGGCGTTCCTCGACTCTTCAACTTGTACATACATGAACAAGCTTATTGCTGTGCTCGGCAGCACCAGCATATAGTGTCATATAGATGGGGTGTGCGTAAATATCATCAGTTACGCAGATGATATGGTGTTGTTGAGCCCATCGATCAGTGCCATGCGCAGACTGCTACTTATTTATGAGGAACAGGTACAAGTCCAGGGACTCAGATATAATGCGAAGAAGCGTGAAGTAATGGTGCTTAAGGCTCGTAATAAATCGTACTCTAACGTACCTTCTTTGTATCTTTGCGGCATCTGTCTATATAAAGCGGAGCGCTTGAAGTATATCGGTCACTGAGAGTCAGAGGACCTAGACCTAGAGAGAGAGCGCAGGGCGCTGTCTGTGTGCTGTCGTTTTACACCTGTTGCCACGCAGCAAGTAAGTAAGTACACGCAGCGTATGTACAGTGTTCTGCGAGTACCTACAATATAACAATTCGTTTAAAGTGCTCCTTGGACTACCGCGCTTCAGAAATATTTGCAGAAAAGAGCGATGATTGATTTCATGCTATATAATACGAAAGCGTTGTGCCTCTGAGATAGAGCGCATGTTGTCCAAATTGAACAGCATCTTAAGCGTGTTGGAAGGCTGGTAGGACTCGTCGATTGCGGCATTGAATGCGACTACACACTACATCTACTGGTGGTCGCATCCTAGGCATAGCATAGGATTGTGATCCTGTGCGGTCATATATTATTGTATTTGTTTTATTAACAGTAGTTTGTAAGGCATTTTTGTTTTACTAACAATCTATCAATGGACCATTTCAGAAATAAAAGTTTATTATTATTATGTAGGTCTTCTCCTTGCAGGGGACTACAGTCTCAGACGTTTGGAAGGATTGCGTGGGGTCAAAGCCAACATGTAGAGTCCCTTTAAGACATGTTTTAATGGAATGTTATGGTGACATAGTGTAAGTGGATGCGGAGAGTCGAAGACCGGGCCCAGTGGCGCTTACTAGGAGGAGCTTTGCCCAGCAGCGATGATGATGGTGACATACCCAACGATTAGTCCTGTATACACTATAGAAATGTACTCTAGGATACTCCCTGGATTTGTAGGACTATTGCAGAAAATGTGGAAAATACTACTTGGGCTATTGTGATGGGATGTTACTGGACAAGGTTATAGGAAACTATGGAAATCTATGATGCCTGTCTGAACAATTTAATATGCACACGTAGAAATTGCAGACGGAGACTCGCCAATTCACTAACTGGACCTCCAAAAATGGTTGCTTAGGTCCCAACAAGGAGGCAACAAGAACGTGAGAGGCTGAAGGGTGAAGAGGCTTCGTTGGATTTTAAACTGAGATCAATTGCTCCCTGAGGGCCCACTCGCCACTTACGTTCAACATCCACCCTATGAGCAGAGCTCTGTTCTAACGACTCCACTCTGGACGGCCAATGACGGCAACTCAGATGCGGGAGACTTGATTCCCGTCAGTGTTCACTCCAGCCAGCCAATGAAAGCAAGCCGAGGTGAGGAATGGTAACTTCTCCCTGAAGCACTCAGGTACCGTGGGGTCGCTACTCCCCGTCACCTGACCTCAAGGTGTCTTGCGGGTATATTAATATTATTAATTAGCGGAGTCCCGTGAACGAGAACTCGAGACTTAAGGAAAAGTGCTTGGATGCAGGCGAGATTGTAGTGAAAAACTATGAAAGAGACTATCTCTGAAATAGACTTCTCTTCTCTTCGGGATTCTTCTCTTCATATACAGGGTGGAAAGTGGAAGCGGGCCCTGGAGAGGAAATGGTCTCAATACTGAAGTCGGCAAAGAACAGAGGCAAGTTCCCATACAGCGATATGAAGGCTCTAAGTAGAAAAAAATAATTAAAATCATTGGAGTTCCATTACCTACCTATACTTTAACACCGAGATTTTTTGAATGAGGAGGCCACAAAAAAATAATATATGTATATATCTTATTAAGAAAAAACTGCGAAAACTACAACTTAAAGGTGGAAGAATATTCGTCAAATAAGGGACAAAATATGTCATTGTCACTAAGTGTTACCATTATTTTTTTTTTCAATTACCCACATCTAATAATCCAGACATGAATTTAAACTATTTAAATAATTTTAATCGTAAAATATTAAAATATTTTATGCGGCCTATCCATCATCCAACTCGCATGATCTAGTTTTTAAGCATTGGTTTGCAAAATACGTTTTATTGATTATTTTCTACTAACAAAATAATAAGTAACTATTTTTGACAAAACAAGCCAAATAAAACCAACATCAGATATGAATTTATTCAAATAAAAGAAAACTAATTTTATATAAAAAACGAACTAATTCAATTACCTACAAAAAAATTTCAAGTCGCATATTTAGACGGCTCTTAAAACACTCGGGTAGAATCTTGCCAATGTTCTTTGATTCAAAAGAAACAATCATTTTTTTTAAATTTGCCTCAATCTGTAGTGTTATTCTTTATATTATTTAGCATAACTTATTCGAATCCGTTTGAAAATTAAGCATTGTTAAAGCTATTTTTAATATTAAAGCGTTGATAATTAAAATAAGCTCGATACCCCACTCAAAAGATTTTTATTTTTATTATATTTGATTTTAAATCACTAAATAATTCCGTGTCGTAAGTACTTAATCACTCCCATAAAAATCAAACCAAAAAACAATCTCTGGTTGGCCACCAGGGAACCCATGAAGGCTATGGCTGAAAATTCAGTCCTCCCGGAAGCTTGGCACGTCCTCTACGGCCTAAGTTGCGGGAGGACTGAGTGTAACCAACTACGCGTCCGTGGAAGCTTTGTACGCGCCTGCGCGAGAACGAACCGCGCGGTACGTCACATCAAATAAATAGGCACAGAAGGTTCACCGCTGTATGATAACGATAATTATTTTTTTGTAATCTATAATTTTAGATGGTGATTTGGTTGAGTTGTATATTTGAATAAATTTCTTAGTTTTTGAGATGATAAAATAAGTATTATGATAAATATTTCACTTTCTGATGCGAGCAAATATCTAAAAAAATATAATTGAAACTACACTGAAATTTGAATCAAGTAGAGAAATGTTGTTCCATTTTTTCCCCAATGGTATAGGTGAAGGGCAACTGTCTGATTAATTCAACAGCCAGTTCACAACAGAATCTAATCTTTACAGCGCTAAAGCCAATCCACGAAACGAACTAAAACATATCTTAATAAAAAATCTGTTTGCGCTGTTTCTATCAAAATATATATTTGATGTAACCGTCAACATTAAAAATTAGATTGGTTGGCGCAGTTAATGTATCTAACAGACGCCTCTCGCCTTAATCTCGGCTCGCGAGGCTTCGCAAACACTAATCTTTGCCGACGCTTTTCGGTTCATAGAGTACGTTATGAGTAGGGCCGACTGTTTGTTGTTTTATGCCTATTGCCTGTCTTTAATATTGCGAGTGTATCTGCTGGTTTATCTGCCATCTGTGTTGTAGTTGGTGCTTCTTGTTGGGTTATGATTATGGCAGACAGCGTATTGATTTTTAGGTGCACAATATTGTATTACTGCCTCATTGGTATAGTAGTTGCAAGGGTGACTATTGAGCGTGAGATCTTGGGTTCGATTCCCGGGCCGGGAAAAGTGTTATTGGATAAAGTTTAATTATAAAATTCTCAGTAGCAACACGAAGTTTGGAGCTATGCACGGGAGATGGTAATAGGCTCGCCCCCTATTATATGGGACTTAATAACGGCATTGGTGTAATGTGAGTGTACAAATAGTAATAACACCTGTACCTAACACTTTAAAAAATACAGGCGTGATGGTACATTATGTTATATTAATGTTATGATAATTCAAATATCTTACTTCTGTTAATCTTTTTTACGGTATAATATATACCTAACTGAATACTAATTTACGATACATGTATAAATGAGAGTAAGTTAACGGTCGAGCAAAATTAAGGAGATTGAACAAGTCGAAGGGAGAACTTGTTAATAATTATGCTCCAACCAAGTAGCTATTTCTATGCCTTGATGCAAGATTTCACAACAATTCAACAGTTGGATTGCCGCTATTCCTATTAGGCATATAACTTTTATCTTCAAAGCAATATCGCATCTACAGCATAATTTTCTTGACACCGAATGGAACTCCAACCAGACTTATTTCCGGGGGCGCCCGTTCGGAATAAATAAACAGGCGACCGCTCAAATATAGCAAGTCTTGATTTTTCCTTATTGAGTCCCGCACTAATCGATGGCTTGATCAAATAACGTGCCTATTTGATGAATAAATATTTGTGCTCATCTTTATACGATTTGATGCCTTATTATTTTAGGAGCGTAACTCATATGCATCATAGATTTCATCATCATCGACATCATCAGCCAGAAAACGTCCACTGCTGAACGAAGGCCTCTCTCAAGGGGGGGGGGGGGGGGTTACCATAATCCCTAATCGCAGTGGCTCACCGATTAATAAGAGGACGGTGCTGCCCGTCCTCCGGTGTCTGGCCGCAGTTTTAAGACGTACCCGGGTCTTCTATCATATGTAGATTTGGGTTTGGACTATTTCTAACTACTACTACTGTTTGCTATGTTCCCTGACGGTCTAGAAGTTGTCAGTGATGACTTTGTCCCTGGTTTATATTTCCTGAGAAGCTTAAATAAGCGTACGGAATGGTGAATTGATGCCAACATACTGGTTCACAACTATAATAATTAGTAAATTGATCATGACCCCGTCATCAGCAATATACAGCATAGCATAGCAGTAAAAGAACTCTGTATTCCCCATCGCAGAATGTAGAGGTGACATTATATCAATGTTAAGAATGCTTTTGCTAGGTGTTTATCAACATATTATTTTATGTAGTACTTATTATATCGGAATAAGGTTTAGGATTCTAAAAGGTATATAATTTCTAAACTATTCGGTTTCTAGACGATTCTATATTATCTTTGATCGTAGGACTATGAATTAGTATCTCATCAATTTTATGAATTAGTATCTCGAACGTATCTTAGAATTTGAGAAAATCTTATAACGAGAAAAGATGGTAGCGAATAATAAAATGATTTCTATTAACAATTGTTAGTATTCGTTAATTAAATTTGTGGGCGTAAACCGTCGCCAGAATTAATTAGGGTGAAAAGTCTCACATAATTTGTATGGCTTTATAAACTAATGTAGATACATTTTTGACAAATAATATACCGAGAGGAGTGGACGGACGGTAAGGAGGCCTTTACCCTGCAGTGGGACGATTATGGCTAAATAACAATAAAAAGGTTGATCTTAGAAAAGATTTCATGGGAATATCGAAATATATGACAGTTATGAACCTGAAATAATCGGAGTAAACCTGAAGCGGATTTCGTCCATACAAAATTACAATAAAGAAGAATAAATCGGTAAACCACTAACGACTGGGCTTCTTTTAAAATGTTTCATAAAAAACACAACAAATATAACAATACAAAAAACCCTTCTCCTGCCTGGAAACTAGCATTCACATCTTGGTGACTAAAACAGATCACCAAGTAATTGTCAAACAGATGAATACTAAGCGAAAGAAAAAAAGAGACGTAAATTAGTTACTGTAGCTATTTGTACGGTAAATTATATTGATCATTTAAAGAGCCCTAGCTCTAACTCTTCCAAGAAGGGGTGTATTGTCGTTGTCACCACGCTACTATTGTGCACCCCTAGTTTTCAAACTTTCAGCGATCGTGATTGACGATACCTGTTTATCCGGCGTAGATGAGAGAGTCACAAATTCAGATCGTTACGTCCCTTGTTAAGTAGTGAATCTTTTCGCTACATTAATATTGAACTATTATCTACGCCGCCGCTACGAGCTGGATACGACATGAAGAAATCTTTCCACATCGAAATCATTTCATTTCAATTTGAAATGAAAATACCCAAAAAGTGGGTTTACATTAGGCTGGGATATGTAATAGCGGAGATGTAATATTGTTGAAGAATGTTCAATAAATCAGGTCGACCTCGACACGTTCCAATTGAAATATTCGATTGAAGATTTCATAGAAGTGCTGAGTTATAAGTTGTAACATAAATATGTACGCAGTTAAGGGGTATAGTGAACAATGGCACGATTTACCCAAGGTTGTGGGTTGAAGTTTCGTTTGTGTCAATATTTGACCATCTTGTGATATTTTTATAAGTTAAGTCTATATGGCCGCAAATGTCAAAAACACTTGTAAAGTTGACATTTCTATGACAAGTAATTTTTTTTAGATGCTGCCTATTACCTATACTTGTACATGCTTACACATATAACATATCCGGTATTCTATAGAATATCTAATATAGCTGGTTCGAACATTGTTCGCTCAATGCAACTAATCTTCAATTAGTTAGGGTGTCAATTAGAAGGCAGTCTGATACATAAACTATGCAATATCTGTACGCTTTGATGATGCAACATTAAACGCTACACAGTACGTATGTACATATACCTATAGCGGCGTCATACATAACTGGTAGAATGATATAACACAAAATATCTTCAATTTTTTCTCGTCGGTGCGATGAAAGGCGACTCGGAGTTAGTATTAGGAGAACGTGGAACATCCTGTTGATTAGTGCTGATATATATATAGATGATTTGACGGCACGGTTGGCGCAGTGGCTAAGTAATTAGCTTTCTGCACTTAGTGTCGCGGGTTCGATTCCCGCACGGAACAAATATTTGTATGATCTACAGATAGTTGTTTCGGGTCTGGTTGTGTGTGCATGTGACATGTATGTTTGTAAAAATGTACCCACGATACAGGCGAAACCCTAGTGTGGGACAACGTTTTTTTAAAATAAAAAAAAAAAAAAAAAATATGACGTAATCTCAATAAACGGCTAAGTTTCTTAGAATTTCTCGTAATTAAAGTTGACCCGAAGACAAGTAACTTTCTGTATGTACAGATATGAGTCGATCAATACCTATATGATCGTTGTATGAAGCAGAAAAATCCTATCCTATCCTATCCTACTATATAATATTATAAATGCGAAAGTTTCTGAGGATGGATGGATGGGTGGATGGATCTTTGTTACTCTTTCACGCCAGAACGGCTGAACGGATCTGGATGAAATTTGGCACAGAGATAGATTATAGTCTGGAATAGCACATAGGCTAGGCTTTTTATACCGGAAAAATGTACGGGTTCGTAAACAACGCGAGCGAAGCCGCGAGCAGAAGCTAGTAATTTATAATGTTATGGTTCACCAGATGTGTACCTACTACATTGTACACTCAAATTCATCGAAGCCCTAATTAAGTCCCATGTAATAGGGCGAGAGCGTATTGCTAATATGATTATTCCAAAGTACTGAGAATTTCAGACAATTCCAGTAACACTTTGTTTGACCTGGGGATCGAATCTAAAACTTCACCCTCAGCAACCGCACTCAGCGACCACTAGCACAATGAAGCAGTATTGAGATCTTGCTGCTTATAGTGTTAACTAGAAATAGGTTAATATATAGAGGTGTTCATTAAACAGAAAATTAATCTTAAATTGCTTAATAAACAAATTTTCTTCTCCACCATAACATAATATCACTTCCAAGGTTTACTAAAGACGCCTTTCCCTTAATAAAATATCAATTGATATTTATTATGAATGCTTAAGGCTTCGTGTGACTAATGTCAAGGGAATATTCCTAGAAATGTGTGTATTAGCTCCAGGATATCGAAATGTATTCAATCGTGGCGATATACCTAATGTACCGAGATATATGCGAATAATAGTCACTATTACAATGGAGTAGTTTACGTAGAGAGATACAGGCTGTTTGTTTAAATACATAAACGTAGGTTTGTGTAAGTGTTGGTATGACAACAAGCATCTAATATTGAATCTGAAACAATGATTAGGTACTATGATATATATTTACGTATGTATATAAGGTGTTACTTTATTATGTATGATATCATGGGACTATGTTCTTTTATTTTTTTATTCGATACGCGGCAAGCAAGCTGACGAATCGCCTGATGGTAAGCGATTACCGTCGCCCATGGACACCCGCAACACCGGAGGAGTCACAAGTGCGTTGCCGGCCTTTTAAAAAGGCGTACGCTCTTTTCTTGAAGGTTTGAAGGTCGTATTGGTCCGGGATATTGTATATTATTTACTATTTAAAACAAACATATTTTATGTTTTGTACGGGCAGATGAAAAACTACACTTTCATTCCATTTTAATTGTATTTGCGGGTTCAATTTCAGCACAGAACAAATATGTATGTATATTACTTACAGATAGTTGTTACGGGTCTGAGAAATATTTAAAGAAACGACAACCTGTATGTATAATATTTGTGTCGATTTTTATTATCAGAGGTTTGTTGGAGTAGTGAAATATATTTATTGTATTGAGTCGAGGGAATCAATAAATTCTTAGTTGACTAGTGGATACAGATAAGAATTTACTTACTTTTTTATCTGTCAAAGGCACCGATAACTATATTTAGAAGCTAGTAAGGGATCGTCATAATATAAACATTTATCTGTATTGGAATAACAATACTCGTTAAGACATACGAGTTTTGTGTTGTGTGTGCACGCGTTACAAGATTTTTATGGTCTGTCGTACTGCTTTTGGTGCACTACCACGTTCCCATAGCTGTCATTTCATTCTGAGAACTTTGACTGATCAAAAACTACTTTTCTTCTGACAAATGTAGTGACTATACCTATAATCGTTGTCCTGGGCCCGTTTACTAGGGCGTGTGTTTAGGATGGCGCTAACACTGCTATATGTTACAATATGTGAGATACGGTCAACGTTGCAGATGCATGCTAACCTGTTTGCGATCGTGCCCACGACCCCACGTTATCGCTAACGCCGTGTGAACGGGCCTTTTGTCACATACAGGGAAACCCTGTATTTTGAATGTCAAACCCAATTTCTCTGCTCGAACATCCAATTATGTTGCAAAGAATATTATTCCGGAACCAATTTCGTAAAACGAATTCTTTAAGTATGAATTAAACATACTCTTGATTTAAACATAAGTTTCGAACAAAAGACGTCACGGAGTGTGACATAACTTGTTCTAAAACCGTTGTGACGTTTAAGAAGCAGTTACGGTAACTTTTGGAAGTCACCTGGCTTCCGAATGCGTGGGCCGACGTTTATTATGACTCTATTGGAACTTCTACAACAACTGAATATGGCTGGATCTGCTTACATTTAATAACATGTTTACGACTGTAAAGATGTTATGTTTTCACTACATGCTGTTCAGCTCTCCTCTCTGAGAATAGGTACTAGACCGTTATCTTTCTTGTGGGTCCGTACTATGTACAATTTTATTATACAGCAAATTGCTGATGTAACAAAATACGAATATTATAAAACTGACGATTCATGTTAAGTAAAGACAGTCAACCTACAACTTGTGTCCGATTACCATCTTTTTGTCTTGGTGGATTTCGTAAAGTGGCTGAGCTGTTAAATTTATGAGCTACGTGTTATGGTTTCTATTGCCGCACGGAACAAATATTTGTATGATCTTCATATAGATAGTTTGTTTTAGATTTTTAAACTAAGACTATGCATTCATGTCCAAATAACAGTGTGCCAGATAGTGTTTGAGGTTTGGTTAAAATCTGTCTTTATGAAAGGTTGTACGTTGTTTTACCGAAAAATTAAATCTAATAATAATCAGACGAAATCCATCTGTTTGTTCGGGTCTTTGTGAGTGTCCATGCTTGATGTAAACGGTATTCACTATACAGGAGAAATTAATGTTGGGGAACGTTCTTTTAAGACAAAAGTTTGCAATACCTGCAATCATTCCAACTCAAAGTATTAATATAGGTATATCCTCGTCGAAAGTCCTCGGATTTTTGGTGTATATATACGCACTTAATTACATTACTCCTTTCAAAACAAATATCCCATTTAATCCTTTAAATTCGTAACATGATACAAAATAATAAACGGAATTTTATATCAAGTTGTATCTTGTTAACGTCTAGAGGGCACCACTAATGAGAATTTAAATATTTCAGCGGAAAGCGGGTAGGAGGAAAAATCCGTTAATTCCGAAAGAGAGCTGTAGCTATGTTGTGTAAGTTGTAAAAATAATTACGTTTTCCTACTTAGTCCGAGTTATCTACGATCATATTTTTCCTAATTTCATTAAAAAGTTTCTTTGCCTTTTCTCTACGTGTCGGTGCGCAATGGTTGGTATTTCTGCTTTGAATATCCATATGTAGATTAATTGACGCCATGGTTTGCGCAAGTGGTTAGCTTTCTGTGCTAGGTGCCGCGGGTTCGATTCCCGCACGGAACAAATATTTGTATGATTTACAGGTACTTGTTTCGGGTCTAGTTGTGTGTGTATGTGACATGTATGTTTGTAAACCGTACCCACGACACAGGAGAAATCCAACAGAGGGGCAATGTTTTAAAATAAATAAAAAGTATTGTTTTCTCCTTCTTGTGTTGTGTAAGAACCAGCTATTACGAGGGAATGGTTAATGCCACAGTGGATAGATTAGCCAGTCAGTAATGGTGGTATGAGGGTGCCTGTCCAGAGTGCGCTAGGTGATTTTATGTTTCGTCACTGCTGGAGGCTATTTTTTTGTCAAGTGGGTATTAGTGTAAAAATCCCACACAAAAATTGCCCAAAGCTCTGATGAAAAGAAACCAGCCTAATCAAGAAGAATTGCAACTGTAGGCAAATCTAACTTTAAGTAACAATATTATACAAACATCCATATAACGAAACGTAATGCGTTTTATTACTGTAACGTTTTTGAGAATTAAGCCCAGCCTCCTCTGAAGCCACAAGGGAAAATGATGGCTATTTAAAGTCGCTCAGAAAATTTCGCATAGAAGATAAGCTCGTAATTGCTGACGATCTTGTGGGAATGGCGGGAAGAATTTCGCCGAGGCCGAGGCCGAATTTTTATCAATACCTATCTGTCTTTGTAAGTAAAATAGTGGTATTTGAATTCTTTAGGAGGCGAGGTAGGTGATTATGGTCTTATATGAAGTCCCTATGGAGATAGTGAGCGCTAATGGATATGTTCTTTGCGTACTCTTAGTGTGAGTGGTTGAGGCGCAAAAAGAAAAACGGTTCGCGCTCATGGACTTCGGATTTTGCCTTCGCTAAAACTCGCTAAAATACGTCATTCGTTTAAGATGGATAAAAATGTAAGGGCATTTCTTGATGATTCATATCATATGCCCTGGTATCTTGCTCATAAAACTTCAAAATAAAATGCGGTGCGGTGTAATTAATTACTAATTCATTCAATACACGTGGTAGAGTATTAATTTAGAACATAATAATATACACAGGTAAATCGCTAATATACTCGTATTGAGATGGTGCACATTTTTTTACCATCAATAAACTAAATACTTCAGGCATTCATGACACCTAGAGCTGCACTCTGAAGTCTATAGTGAGATGTGTTGAACTTGATTACGAATAGTGGTTTAGACTAAATATATTTGTATTTTTTTCTGATAATGTTGCAACCTTTTTTGTGACTGCGACTTTATATGTTAAAAACTTTTTAAAAATCTTTATGAACTGTACGTTGGTTATTTTATTATTTGGGTTTCATACATTTACGGTTCTAACACGCAGTATTTCTTGAATTGCCATTAAAACTAATAAAAAACAATTGAGACAAAAATCAAAGCATAAATATATTTGTTGATGCAGTTTGAATCTAAAAGAATCTATAAAGAAATTAGATCATTTTGAGTATAAATACTATAGAAAATATCTATGTCAAGCCTTCAGGTTTTTGTAAACTAGACAACCAAACCACAATACTTCGGCACTCTTATTATTAGTTATCTTTTGACATCCAATTAGTGTGTTGTCATTCACACACACTAATTACCTCATATCAATTGTACCACGCCTCCATCCTCCATTTGTCTTACTGGACATTTCAATAAGGCTTGCGGTCAACTAAGGATTGGGACTACGGTAATTTGTACAGAGCAGTGAAGATTTGTCTTAAGTTGTATTTATATTAGTAGAAGTGTTGTATTGTACTACTACTTGTGTCGTTAGTAATTAAATTAAAGACAACAGACTAAATACAGTTTCGACAACAATTTCTCCGGTTAGGAATAAAGCGTAGCCGAATGCTACGGTACCGTAACCGGCGTAGCCTGACATTGTCAGCTACGTCGTAGCAGGTGCACCTCTATTCCGAAATTATTAACCCATTTAACCCATTAGCATTAATTAAGTGGAACGGTGTTCATTTCATTAGTACGGTGTTAGTATAGGTCTGTATAGAACATTTTGTAAGTAAGTGTATCAATTCACTTTCTTCTGGATGGTTTCTCGATAGTTCTTTCATCTGTTGGAGCGAAAACAAATCGAATCCGAAAACAGTTTATGTTTGTTTGTTGTTATCAACATGTAATAATTTTCCTTTCATTAATGTATTTTCAGAACTAGCCAGATACACAGAAAAACATTGGTGTAGAGGAGATAAAACTTAAGTAGATACCTAAGGGAGGTTTTAGAGGAGCCACGTCCTCCCTCATTTGAATGGTAAAGAAATAAATGTTATTGTTATCTTTATGTTTAATTCTCAATGCTGATGCTCAATGGCGTCCCAGCGCGGTCCGCGTCTACGGAAACCTTCGTTTTTATGATATTACTTATTACACTCTTAGGGTTATTTTTTATTTAATCACAATGTTATCATTACCGTGTGTAATTTATTGTTTATTTCTTTACCAGATTCTGGATCTATAACAAAATATCACATTGGTGTGTAATCACAAATTCAAAAGTAAATTAACTTAGCTTTTTTGGTAGAACCTACATAAGTGACTATCGCTGTAGCTTCATATTTTGAAGTGGGACAATCCAAGGGTACAAATTATTCAACATTTTTAAAATAGCGAATTTTACGACACGGTTGGCGCAGTGGCTAAGTGATTAGCTGTCTGCGCTAGGTGTCGCGGGTTCCATTCCCGCACGGAACAAATATTTGTATGATCTACAGATAGTTCTTTCGGGTCTGGTTGTGTGTGCATGTGACATGTATGTATGTTTGTAAAATTTTACCCACGACACGGAAAAATCCAAGTGTGGGGCAACGTTTATAAAAAAAATAGGCTATGTATTATGTTATACGTATTTATTATTATTCTACGGTGTTCCACGATTTGTATCGTGTATGGTTAACGGCAATTATTCTAGATTAATTATATAATGATACAATTCTACTTTAACTGAAGTGGAACTCAGCCGTCGGAGCTATGTTTAAGGTAGCTCTGTGTTTGCCTTTGTTCCTAAAACCACTCTGTATGAATAAATTATCAAGACATTGAGTGAAATATTACACATTAAGCACAGTATACACTGTTTTGTAAACAAACTTACTGCAATTGAGGTGCACTTACTCTCGAGCTTCCCTAGTTACGACGAAGCAGGGCTGCCAGCTTTGAAATTTAATCTCCTTATTATATTTGCGAGGCTTTTATTTATTCTTTTGTAAATTATCTCATTATTTCCCTTTTATTTTAGAACTGGTCTGATTTAATAAGTAATATGAACTGTGAGACATGTTGTGGTGGTTTAAAATAAATATAAGCAGGATGATGAACTAATGTATATTTTAACGAGTCTCCATGACTGCATAATTTGTCGCAGGGAAGTGACAAAACTAGGAATTATCTGAAATCCCTCGGGATATCATAAAATCACAAAGAAAGTCGAAATTCGGGATATGCCATTATTATCAAACATTCGAGGTGGGTTATGGGTGGTATTCATAATTTGTTATGAATGGAGAATACTATATGAAGCAGCACGGAGTCTGGAACTGTGGCCGGTAGATGGCAATAGGCTCGCCCCTTATTACATGGGATTCAATAATAGTATCGGCGAAATGTGGGTGTACAATAGTACATCTCTGCCTAACCCTTCGGGGAATACAGGCGTGATGCTATGATGTAAAGAAGATAAAATCGATTCGTTAAGTCAGACTCCTTTATTTTGTGGTATCTTGTGGATTACACGAAATGCCCAGTTTTATAATTTTATTCCCGAAGTACTATTTTCATTTAAATTCTAAACATCTATTGCAGGAAAATTCCTTACCTGGCAACCTCAAAACAAGGGTGCTTCATCTCTAAATCACCTGAGGCGAATTTAATATTTTATTATGAGCAGGCAGCGGACGTCAAACGGTGCGTAAATTCTGTGCCTCGTGTGTAAACGGCCCTTACTTTTATGCGTGCCAGTTTCCTACATTACAGCGAAAACGTTGTTTATGAGGAACATTTTAAAAATGTTATTTTGTGTTGTTTTTATTCGCTTGTTATAAAAAACCGTTAGAAGTTCATGTTTTAAATTAAATTCTGCGTTTGATGCATACGTTTATTATTGAGTCGACAAAAAGTTTAAAAGGACAAATTGTATGAAGATCGGAGCTAAGCGAAGTGCGAAGACTTCTTCTCACTGGCTAAACACCATCAAAAACTTTATTACACCTTTTTAGGTGTGTGGTTTTCTTAAGTGATAATCAAATTCTTCAGATGAATTTTATTAGAAGAGTTAGAGGTGCGTACCGGTTTTGAACTCAGACTCACCTACATGAAAAGCAAGCGTACAACCACTACGCTATCTCTGCCGCTGATTTACTTGACAAAATTTCAAGCCTTTTACAAAATAAAAGAAAACAAAGGAAGTCTTCTAGTCTTTGCCAGACCACGGTCATAAGAAACAGGTTAAATAAAGGCAAAAACATACATCATACGTACGAAAGCCTGAAATGGCGTTATAACTTTAAAATATCATTGGTTTGTAAGCCGTGGAAGCTGTACGGGGATATTATTTGTTCCGACACACCTGTGTCACAATCGGATTGTGACTTAGCTGCATCTATTTCATGGTCTGTAGAACAGGTCATACGTATTTGTATGGTAGGGCTGCCAAGTAAAAGTAAAACCTGAGAAAACAAATACAGCTCATTATTTTTCCACTGCTGGGCACGCGCCTCTGGATGGCGTCTAAAGGACGATGGTCCACTACACTGGCCTCGCACAATTTGGTGGACTGCAAACCATTGACATTGACAGTGATGTTTAAAAGATGCTTTCCTTCACTGTGAATGCAAGTAATTTTCGAATTCTGATAAATGGAGTAAGTATGCTAGAGCCGAAATAAGCTTGTTAGATTTAGCAGAAATTCACATAAAATGGTACAAATAAACAGTGATCACTCCACTCACTACTCTTTGAAGTTGTAGAGAATTGTGTAGAACAAAGTAAGTACCTTTTTAATCAAATCTTGATGAATGAAGCCATTGTTCCAACTCTACGGCTTTCGCATTAAGATTTGATTAATGCAAAGTTACTTCCACGGGTCAGAACTACGTGTAACAGAATATGAGATATTGTGTGAAGTTAAGAGAAACGTATAAAAGTCTCCAAAACTTATACTACAAAATAAGAGAGCAATAATGTCTGTTCGTCGATTCGTCTCGCAAGAAATTGGCTTCACTACAAATGGGTCAATTTTGAAATAATATTATTTTTGTCATCCCTAGCGTGTCTGCAAGGGGTGCTGCGCTTAAACTGTCACCCCCGTGTTAACGTAACACGGAAAACCTTCCATGCATGCCTACGATTCGAACCGACTCACAGAGCTCTCAATGTAACTGCCAACTACATTGTCCAAACAGTTAACTATATACGGAGTCAAAGAGAAACTGCAGTCTGTTATCTGCAATATGTTTTAATTATATCATATCATGGCACAGTGCATCTACCGAACGTTTATAAAAAAATCTGAAGTTAACTTCGTTTTCGGAACTAGAGACTTACGAGTATCGATATAAACCACACAAAGTAAAACTGTGCTTAATATTAATAGGGTGAAAAGTTTTTCTTTAAGTTTAGTGATGGGTTGGCAGCCCTATACACTGTTAGTGTAGCTTTCATGAAATATACTGGATTCTGACATAAGCTATTGAACAGTGACGTTATCTGTAAAATAATGTTGTTGTCATACATTTCAGTGTTTCCTTGGAGCATATCAGCTTATCTAAAGGCCATTATTATTACTAATTAATTAGCATTAAATTAACGCGACAGACTATACAATATTATTTTTAGTATATACATTTAGTATAGACAACGAGGCAACACTACAAGCTTGTAACTTTGTGAGTTTTCATTATACATTTTTGTTTATTTTTTTTATACAGTCTATAAGTAAATGAAAATATTTCACACGTGTTTTGGCTTTCGCAAATACTAAGCATAATGTTGTATTCATATTTATTATAAAACAAGATCCTATATTCCAGAAAATATGAATACTCTAAGAGTCTCCGTTATCCTCAAAGAATATTTCTTTTGTAAACTAATACTTCCGAGAATCTTGATAGGAATATTACGATCATATACTAGGAGCAGATATTAAATATTGTCTCAAGTTAAATTTACAAGTGTAAATTATGTGTTCTCGGCACAGATAGTAAGGAATAAAGTGTAAGTACTTACTGACTTCAGTTTATGTTCCGCAGATGTTTTAGTTGGTGTATCAGTTGAAATATACGATTCACGCTTTTAGTGTCGAGTCTGCTTTTTTAAGCCACTGCGCCAACCTTGCCGTCTATGTGTCAACGTTAAACGAATATCTACTACAAAATGGAAACATAAATGATGTTATGCACAAACATAGTAATAAAATGTCTAGGATACTTAATTCTGAGCCTGAAGTGAGACAAAACGGAATTACCTTGCTTTTCAGATTTCAGATAAAAGTCTTTACAGAAAAATTCCGAATATATCTGAAGTTTACTAGTATTGTTTCAATGTTATTGGACAATTTCCAACTTTTAAGAGAAAATCGTAAACATATAAAGTGTTTACGTTAGTGCAATTGTTACGAATGCAGTTTTATAAGCGGCCATTGGCAAGGAAAGTGCATCCACGAGTGCCGAAACTTGAATTCGTCTGGGCAGTCAGCCTCGGTACTATCATTGGTGATTAGCTAATCTTTCCATGTTGCCATGAGGGATTCCTATGTGATAACTCGTACTGACTTAACAAAAGAAGAAGCTGTCAATAGCTAACCGACATGGCTATATTTCCCCTATCGAAATAATATGTTCAATCCTTTAACGACATACTATTTCGATGGTTTCCCCTTAAACAAACTGTGTGTTATATCTTACTACTTTAAACTGACACTTAACTAACATTTTATTATTATACTAAATTATTATTATGGCCTTCAAAGATACTGTCTGTAGGAGGCCGCTGAGTTATAAGTGCTTTCTGTATAATTAAAGACCTTTTGTACACTACTTGGTTTGCAAATAAATGTTATTGCCATATAACTTCTGAGCGTTGTCATACAAAAAAAATGGCCACTCTTTACGACTACTGCCGTCATATCTTGCTATGATCTGTAAAATTTTGAACGAAAATAATGTAGATCACCGTGATCATAGAGATCATATAGTCGTGGCAAGAGAAATTACTGTCATAGTGAATAAAGCTCCAGACGTTTTAATGACACCTATGTATATATGGAGCCTGGATTATGTACCTTGTCAAATGAACAAGTAGATAACCAAATTCAACCCAACTTTACGGGAATCACGGGGACATATTGAGTGCATAAAATTCAGTCGGGCATCGAACCCTTGTCATCAATATGACCGGTCGAGCTTTGTACAATGAGACAGGTTAATTTAAATACGTACTTAATAAGTAACACTTGAAATCATAAAAATAATTGAAAACAATCCATTTAATATCATATTTAAACATCAGATTAACAATTCAAAATAGATTTATGGAGGTAATGATCCCAGTTGACGTCCGTCACGAGAGGTACTCGATCGCGTCCAAACAAATAGAGAGAGCTCGACGTCGCGTCGGAGCACACTCTTTATCCGCCGGCCTGACGCTCGCGTCAATCCGAAGGGCAATGAGTGGACATTTTTTATAGCTCACCCAGCTATTGGAGCATTTACCCTAAGTGGATTTAGATGATTTGAGTATAGATTTAAAGCATTTTTTTGCACGAATAGATTTTTACGTAAAGCAGTGAGGCAATATTTTTTTGCGTGTATTTGAAAAATAGTTTCATAAAGATAATGTTGATATAAAGAGCTTGTCGGGAAGTCTCGGAAAAAATGGCTTACAACAGGGAATAATAGCTTAAAATATAATGATAATTAATAAAGCTCTTTATATTACCGAACACGACGTTTGGAATTACGTCTGGTAGATGGCAATTTTTTTTTATGCGATTGTCTGCAAGCTTGCAGATGGATCGCCTGATGGTATGCGATTAACGTCGCCCATGGACACCCGCAACACCGGAGGAGTCACAAGTGCGTTGCCGGCCTTTTAAAAAGGAATAGGTACGCTCTTTTCTTGAAGGTTTGAAGGTCGTATCGGTAGGCTCGCTAACTATTTGCATAGGTGAAATATGACTGTACAATAAACCTCTGACATGTAAGTGCGTATTACTGTACTATAAATTGGGCCCAATAGACAGGTTGGTAGTCTAGTTTGTTCAGTTAAGCGGATCCGAACAATGGACAGAGAAAACACTAAGTATACGAAGAAGGGTACCTAAACTTTTGAAGTGCACCAGGAACTTTAGCGTGACGAAGAATTTCCATCGCCTTATACTGTATGTACGAGCAACTATCACGTTCGCCAAAAGTAAATATTCGCAGACCGTGGGCTGTCGTATAGCGGGAAAAAGATAGGTATACTGGGTTAACAAGTCGTAAATACATTTACGCCGAAAATGTATAAAAATATCATGCGCGCGCAAATTATTTTCCTACATTTTCGGTTTACATTAACTGTGGTGATGATCGAGGAAAACTTGTACTAGACCACCAGATATATATGAATGAAGTCAATATTTATTGTTCTTATGAGTTAAATGCAGTAAAAAAAAAGTACTAAATGGTGATTAAGATTATAATAGATTCTGTACATTCTGTTCATTTAAAATAGTTCCCTGGGCCAAGCTAAACCATTCATTATTGCATTGACATAAGAACTTTGACAGGAGACTAGATATGAGTAGGTAGTATTTTTTTATATTGATATTAGACACTCAACTGTTAATCAACTTTTGTTGCTGATTATAAATCAATGATTTTAGTTCGATGTGGCCTGAATATAAAGACAGTATGCAAATTAAGAAATGCTCAACGAAATTAGGTGTATTTGTACTTAATAACAACA
Organism: Shargacucullia verbasci; assembly: GCA_947562105.1. NCBI lineage: Eukaryota > Metazoa > Arthropoda > Insecta > Lepidoptera > Noctuidae > Shargacucullia > Shargacucullia verbasci. The sequence continues at coordinate 4,866,680 of OX387289.1, read as the reverse complement.
GTAGATGCTCCTCCGCCTACAACCCTTCTGGGAAATCAGGTTTAATGTTATTTTACTCTTAATAAACAGTACCTCCCCATGATTATCTCTGAACAGGAAGATTAGCAACTATCTACGAAACTGTTGTTCATAGAATTATTTACTTGTTTAACCAATAATCGCCTTAAGGCGCGTGGTGCATGGTTAATTTTCATTTCAGATGAAGACGTTTTGGTTATTCTGTAAGGATTATAATAATGAGCATGGATCGTTATAAGGGTATGTTGAATATTAACACTGAAATCCATTTCTCTAGACATGTGTTGCAAAGTATGGTAGTTCCCCTAGAATTTTAAACGCACGCATATTCTTACTAATACCAACTCTAGTACCACATTTATATGAATAAATTTGTTCTAGTAGCCGCATGCGTACTATGCGTAAGATCTCCATGTCAGACAAAGCATTATTGGGTTTTTCTGTAGGTAACCTGTTCCTGATAGATGGCAATGAACTCGCCCCCAATGGAACTTAATTTATTTTATTTATTTATTTATCATAAGGCACGTCAACAACATAAACACAAACATTGACAAAAATAATAGTGACTACAGCAAACTTTAATGCTTACATCAACTAGAGACATGCACAAAATGTTTTTTTTTTAAATAGATATCACTGTCTCCACAATTTTAACCGTACGTTTTACTTTAAACAAAATACAAAAAACGAGAAGTTATAAGGGTTATATAAAGACCGGTAGCGATACAATTAAAAGCTTTATGTAGGTTGCGATATAGGATTATTCTTTTTAATTATATTTCTCCTTAATTGCTTGGGGTGGTCATGGAAGATATCTAGGTCAAGCAGTTTCCACCAATTGTTATACGTCGATGTCATTCTTGCTATAGGGGAGTTCAAGCCTAAGTTGGTTCTGAAATGTGTAATATTGAAAAACGTGCTACATCTCCTACGAGCACTTAATTTGGGGACACAGATTTCAATGCGCTCCAATAGTCCCGGACACAATGAGGAGCCCTTAACAATAGTCTGTAAAAATAACAAGTAATAACGGTATCAAACGAAATGTGAGTGTATACAGGCGGAATGTTTTGTTATGTTATGTTCATAAATATGATTCTATCTACCAGTAACATACGTCTAGGTGCTTGTTAAGCAATTTCTAGTTTCCCTTACTAATGATAAGCAAAGGGTAGCATTGTGATTCCGGCGCGTATGTACATAGGACGCTACAGTATCACGTTGTTCTCGCTACAAGTAAATATTTGTTTGGCCAACAATTTATACGCTCGTGGGTGTAATATAGGTCCTAAACTAACAACCAAGTGTGCATAGCTGACGAAATGCCGCCAAAACGAAGCTTTGGTGTTGTGCCGCAATAAAGCTTAGGAAATACGCCGATTCGGAAAGATTTGCGAGATTGGCGTAGCGGAAAATCTACGGGATTACACAGTCAGGGTAAAGGTTTGATTCTCGTAGTCGGTTACAGTTATTTGATGACACCAAAGGGAATATAAAGAGCAGGATATTTGATCTGAGAATTAATCGAAAATCATGTGTGTTTATTTTTAAATTTCTATTTTCATTCAGGGGTGATAACAATGAGTGACGATAATATAATTAACTTTGGATATAAGTGCCTATTTTAAGCTGATTTATATGTAAACCTCGTTTGATATTGCTTTTTGAAACGTGCTTTTAAGACATTCTTTTATGTCCCATTGATAACTTACTGACCTATTAGGCTTTAATGCGTTGGATATAACGTCTTTAATATATAGCAACAGTTAGTTAAGGTTAGTGGTAGATATGATAGTTAACTGTTTTATTCAATCAATTAACTTATTGCGTTACGTGTCGCGAGTTCGATTCTCACAGGAATACTTGTATGATGTACAGATAATTGTTTAAAAAAATATGGCTTATTCCAACTATGTTATGGTCGACTCCGAGTCCAACCAGCTGTGGTTAAATCACATTATTTCACACGACTATAAGCACCATCTGTCCTACAATTACTGGGTGATACTGGCACCCTAAGAATAACCCTTATTCAATGACTAATCCTTTTTCTTTCAACATGACCTATATTACGACTATTAACTATTCCCCAACGAGTTGCAGCGTCCTTTTACACACAAAAATATATTATATTGCCGTCCACGAGTTTAGCCACGCATGCCGCCATGACAGCAGGAAATTAATTCTAATACTCCAGTTACTTGCCGAAGCATCGTGGTTCTGAAAACTTGACGCCGCTCTTTGACAACTCTATTGGACGATGACATCGTGCACTATTAGCGGAAATTGGTATTCATTTGGTAGAATACGGCTTTAGAATTGAATTAAGCAACGTGCATTTTCTGAAGATTAATTGATTTTGACTATAGAAGAGTACACTTTGTTTGTTCCACAAAATTAAAATGTGTCTGTTAAACTGAATTAACGTCCAAACAAATCTGTTAAACCTATTTAGACCCAACGTAGCTAAAACTTGAAATACAGATATAACATAAGTTTCATGACTAGATTAGGATACCACAGAAAAAAATTGAAAATAATTTCACTTGATAAGTATAATGTATGTATATGGAAAGGATACCATTTATTATGCAGATGAAGTCACGGGTGAAATCGAGTACCTGGGGACTAGAAATTCTTGTTCAGTTTGAGTGCAGAGTTCAATTTTCAGAATAGCTGGAGTTCTAGGCGTTCATGTATTTATACCTTAACATGATTTTGCTGTTAAACGTGAGACGAGTCATAAAAAGTTTTAGTGATGTGACCTTTTTTAACTTTTGTATTTTCGAAAGACGAAAGATATAGTCTATCTTCAAAAGTATGTATATTACGTAACTTTAAAAACGAAACCAAAATTAACTAAGTTTTAGTTATTCATCTTCCGCCTAGCCTTTTCCCAGCTATAATGGGGGCGGCTTCCAAGTAAGTGTATGTTATTCCTTTTAATAATAAATGTACTACGAATTAAACAACTCTAGCAATATCCATCGGCCTTAAATCATAATTTTCGGAAACCGTCGGTTATCTGGTGCGAGTTATAACTCACCTGATTAATTTAGATGGCCGTTCTTTCCGCAGAGTTGCGACTATATCTCCAATTTAATCTGGCAACTTGGGACCTGGGCTCATTGGATTAGCGAAAATTCACTAAGTCGCCCCTTTCTAATTACGCTTCCCTTTTCAAAATATTAATTATTAAACTCCGCGGGCTTGTGTAGATTTCGGACTTTGAAAACTTGCAAAAAGGCCGTCTAGGTAAACAAGACTATATTGTTGTTGGTTTTGTCGTAATTACAGCATGTTTACGACATCGAAATAATATGTCCAGTCCCTTGGTTGTGACAGCAATCAATTGAACCCTAGAGCACTTGTCGTCATCAATCGTCGTACGATACAAAATACAAATTTGGGTAGTTAATTTAATCGTTTGGTTTATTATTTAATTAAAAACCGTAACTTCACTGTAGTGTTTTACAGTTTTCGGCAAGGAATAGGCCAGTACAATCCGAAGCAACTGTGATGTGAACAACAGCAGATTGAATAAAAGGGCGCTACATAATTGTGATAACAATAAGTCAAATGCTGTGGATTGCATGCTCATCAATTTGTTTTCTGTTTAACATAGCATTAAGCCTGTATTCCCTAAAAGGTTAGGCAGAGGTGTACATTCTATGTTACATTTACATTTCGCCGATGCCGTTATTGAGTCGCATGTAGTAGGGAGCGAGCCTATTGAAATCTAACAGACTCAGTTCCAGACTCCGTGCTGCTACTGAGAATTTCCATACAGAAAAACCCAACAAGATTTTCTTCTTTGGTCCTAGGCTGAATTCCTGGGTCGGGCCCAGAAATCCTACCGGGAACCTCATACTTAGCAATCGCGCTTGTAAGCATTAGACCAATGAGGTAACCATTTATATATATAAGGTTTATATTTACAAGTACATACATTTCCATTCTACACTAGTTAAGTTCTTCACAAAGTTGCAAATGGCGGTATAAAATTTCTACTCGTATAATTAAGCAGTCATTACTTCCTTCGGTGTTCGAAATTTGTAACGAATCAAAACGAAAATCATTAAGTTCGTTTGCAATTCAAATTATTCTTTGTGAACTAAGTTCGAACGGTCGTTAATTTAATTAGCTCGAACTCGCACAATTTCAGCGATGTTGCGCGAGTGACGATAATTTGCGAGGAATGGCAATGTTATGTTTTATTTATTGTTTTACTCGCACATTTTTGGGATTTTTTGTAAAATTCTTTTACAAGAATACTTAATTAGCGATGTTTTTCGTTGTTTTTATCAAAATGTTTTCTAACAAATTATTAGACGAAGGTTCTCTAAGATGAAAGGGGTTGAAAGTACAGATTTAAAAACGCAATTTTTTAAATTTTGCGATTTTATCAGTTTGCTGCGATCAGTATTGAAAGTTACTATTCTACTTTTTTTATCAATTATTTAGGCATCCAGTGCCTCAATGAAATCTGGTTAAAAAGTTTATTTTTAATGTACGTTTAATGTTTACGAATATAAAGCATATATATCATTTACCAAAACGTATTGTCACATTACGTTGAGAAGCCCTGTATTATATTCAATATTGTCTGCTTTGCAAGCTTTGCTCCCAGTTTGTGAAATGTAATGGCTGAGATTCCTCGTTTACTGTGTAAACAAAGTTCACCGGTTCACATACGAACTGTCACTGCAAATGTTATCCTGAAGCGGTAAAACTTCATCACCCACAAAGGAAGTTGCCTACTCGGTCAACTATGAATATCACAACGCTAAATTGTTGTGTGTTAACTGTAGAGTTATAGCGAGAACAGTCGTTAGTAGAGGTACTTATGCTTAGGCGTTACGTATAACTAGACTGAAAAGTATGGAAAAGTTAGAAACATTGATTGGTGCAACCCACTGATCTTCTTTTGCAGGGGTGCTCAAGCAGAAACTTTCCAAGCGTATTGTAGTCTTTGGAGCTGTATAATTTTAAATTGCAATTAAAGAATATTTCAAAAGCGTATTTAGTAGCAAATGTAGGCAGTCAATCACTTAATGCGCACATATTTTGTGGTATTTCGGAGACTTTACAAGTCTGAGCACCCCTGTTCTATTATGTCGATGGCACGTTTTAAATTAAAAATATTTTAAGTAACACTTTTGAGCTTAGTTATGTCTTTAGAACAAAGAGTTGAACACTGGATTAACCATGAACAAATGCAAGTTAGGAATGTTTAATCTATTCGCATTGCACAGAAGACAATTGTTTTCGAATTCGACAGTGTTCTAGGAATAAGTAATTTAGATTGTATTTAGTTTTACCTAGCGTAACTAAGTGAAATTCTTGCGAACGCTTTGTTGATGGAAGCGTAGTGAAGATGTTCACGGAATATCCCTAAATTAAATCTTAACAAAAATAGTAGACAATCTACTTCTTCCGTTTGCTTATTCCGCTAAAAGCTGAGTTTGAAATCGTTTTGGTTGTTTAAACGTTTGGGTTTTAAGATATATGTCAGAACATTTACGAAGGTTGATGGCTGCCACAATGGCTTAGTGGTCGAAACCGCGGCTCCTGAGTCTGAGGTCCTGGGTTCGATCCCCAAGTTGGACAAAGTGTTATTTCGTTTTTGTGTTGGAAAACTCCCAGCTGCAGCTGCAGTTTGGAATTGTTCCCGAAAGACTGAACTCGGGTTATCTGACACCTATGTCTAACGTTTTAGAAGAATTAAAGTAAACTTTTTGAAGTCTCTTTCAGCAGGTTATTTATTGAGACCTTAGAAGCCATAGGATTTTCATTTTTGTTACCTCGCTGCTTACGTGTTAGGGATTAAGCGCCCGTCGTTACAAAGGAGCTTATTTCGTTCGCAGCCTGATGGCACGTCAAAACTATCCGATTTATTCTTTGATGTGGGTATCCCGTTTGCGTGAGCATGCGATGGGTTAAGAACTAAATAATGAAGGATTCGTTTGTGCAGAGCTTAGGCAATCATGTCAGCACGGTGGGCGCCCTATATTACCTAGAATTTACCATAAAATGTCTCAAGGCATCGACTGTACCTGAATCAATAGAAATGTTAGTAATTTGGGCCTTTGATACTGATCGATTGTGGTTGCTATTACAGTGATAAATATTTGGATGTACTGTCTGATTGTTTGATCGTCTTGCCTCTATAAATCATATGATAAATCCTTTACGCAATTATTATTACCATTGCGTTGACAACTTGAGCGCAGGAAGGTAAGATATTAAGTTCTTCTCTTGTTTTTCAAGAGTCTCCTTAAATATAATCATAGCATAATATAATCACATAAAGTAAGTAAGGTCATACATAAAAGATTTTTCGTTACCTACTTCTTATTGGTAGGTCTCATAAAACGCAACTAAGGGATAGTGTCAAGTGTATACAATGTATAGTGCAACAGCGCCATTATGTAACTTAAATACAGCATAAATATAAGGTTCATCAACCTATCTGCTAATATAATCTTGGGTTGTATTCTTTTATATTTGGTATAATTGCTATACAATATCTCTTAACGTAGATAGGTACAGTAAATTAAACGTTAGTGATGAAAAGACAGGACTCAGGGGTTTATACTGCTAAATTATGGTGACATTAACTTCAATGAATAATTCAGTAATCAAAAAAATTTACTAATTATCACCTGTTTTTTATGTTGACTGCTTGCGCTTGTCTGTGGCGCAGTATATAATTTAAAACTTTTAATTGAATTCATGTACACAAAAACATCGAGCAAAAAAAGGTATCAGATACAAATTCTAATTATTTTACTTATTTGTCAAAGTAGTTACTAGAAAACATTGTTCTGAGCATGCTTACATGAAACATCTCACAGTCTCATCTGGTGAAGGTAATTATATTAAAAACAGTATATTGTTTTATGTCCAATAACGAAACTAAATTACGGAATAAACGCTGCGTCAGACAAAGCCTTTTGGTTGTGGCGCAAGTTAAGAGTTTGTGGACCTTATGAAAAGATAAGAATGGGCACTGTAGTTTGTTGCATGTCAGAATATAAGTTTTACAAAAAAAGTCTGCATTGCCTCACGGTCTAGCGGTAGCCGGCCGTATTGCTAAACGTGAGGTCCTGGGTTCGATTCGCGGGTCGGAGAAAGTGTTAACCGGTTTGCTTATTCTGTATGAAAATTCTCAGTAACACCCCTAAGTTTGGAATTGTGCTCGATAGATTGAAATAAGCACGCCCCCCTAATACATGGGACTTGATAACGGCGTCGGCGTTAAACCTTTGGGAACGAAAGGCGTCAACCTTTGTATACTCATAATTATGTAAAAACAGTTCTGTTTGTAAGACGCTAAATGCCGCACATTATAACAAATTTTCTTTGGTAAACAGTGAGACTGTTTCGCATATACCTACGTAAAAAAAAGTCTATTAGACGTCTTGTTTAAAGTATTTTCATTGCTTTTATAAAGCGGTTGTCTGTCTAACTACAATCTTAATTACGGTCTGCTTAGACCCTTATTGTTTTTAATACTTACACGTGAACTGTTAAAGTTATGAAAAACATCTTATTATGTACAATGGTAGTAACGAGATTTTGCAAAGCTTTTGGAACCAAAAAGTATGGATGTCCTTCCATCTGTTCTTTAATCACACAAAATGTAATAACAACATGCCAAGTATGTTTGGGAGCTGTTCTAGGTCTACTTTTCGTACCAGAGGTATAGAAACAAGATCTCTGAGGAGTTTCTTGTAAAGACATATGAGTAACTCTCGCCCACATCTCACAACTTACACCATACAGTACTAGTCTACCACCACGAAATACAATTAAATTGTTTTATACACGAAACTGGGAACTAGCTCAATAGAAGCTTAATATAACTTATACTTTACTTATTCTCAACATCTAGTATTGGAGCACGACTCCTTAAAACTACTTTAATACTTAGTATTTTAAATGGTTTTGCATTAAATTCTTCGGCGTGTCTTTCTTTTGTTGATATCTTGTCATAACGAATAAAATATTCTTGTGTCGTACTATACAGTACGTTAACGCTTAAACAGCAAAATAGAATATTGCTTGTTCACTACTAAACGTTTGCTCGGCTACATATAAAATAAAGTGTTTACCTCAGAATATGGTATTTACCAATAAGTTATTACAGAGGGCATGGTTGGTATAGTGGTTGAGAGTTCGACTTCTGCGCTGCGTGTCGCGGGTTTGATTCCCGCACGGAACAAATATTTTTATGACGTACAGATAGTTGTTTGGGTGTATGTCCATTTAAATACATGTGTTTGTAAACGCACTCATGATACACGAATTATTCCTAGTTATTAGTCCTTTGCAAAGTTTGTTGAAAGAGAAAAAAAATAACAATTTGTTGTTTTATAATAACAAAAACAAATGATTACTTTAAATCGATCTATTTTACTAACCCTTGAGTCCTCTTTGCACTAAACAATCACCAGATTCAATGTAAAAGACGGGAACTTCTATTCCATCACAATATTTCATTTTAATAATCCAGAAAATTAACAGTGGACTTTATCATTCAATTTTCAGCCAATACATAAAGCATGGGTCAATTTCACTGGTAAGTAAATGTATTAGGCGCCACGACTTTGTAAAGGTGGGTATGTAAGAGCGGACAACTAACGAGGGGCCATCTGCATATCGAGCGGGGAACCCAAACCCAATTGACGTCTCCGTCCGCTCGCTCGATTACGGACAGGGTTGGCGGGTCCGGGAATTTATTACGCGTATTGAGACTGTTATATTTTTTATTGTTTTTAGAATAATTGAAAATATATTCTGGTATTGTGTTCTTAGCGATTATATGAGTTTCTTTCGGCGTTTCTTCTCAGGGATAGTCATAGGAAATGCCGACGCCATCTAGTTTAAAAAAGACGTGTAAAAGAGATTGAAAAATCCTAATTGCAAGATAAATAATTTAATTTCATATAACTCGGCGTAGGTATCGAACGGTGTTGTGTTGGATGCATGTATATTTGTGGTAGTGCGTATTCATATTTTGAGTGATTCCGGCAACGAACTGCAGGTTTTTCTTAAAGTAGGTAGCTCTTAAGGTGTTCTTCCAGAGATTGTCACGATGCAATGAAGAATAGCGAATCTGTAATCGTAGTCTTGTTGTTTATGCCAGTTGTGTACACTCCGATTTATTGTCGCAATATGCGAACAACGCAATATGGAAGTGGCTAGGGAGTGTACTGCACCCAACAGCGTTAATTTGTTAATATTTTGAAGTGTTTGATTCCAGCACGGATCAAAAATTTGTGTGAACAACAGATATTTGTTCTAGGTGTATGTGTGCGGGAAGTGCCTTTCGGCATGGCACCGTGGTTGGCTTCGGTGCGGTCTGCTAAGAGTTCCCGAGGCCCTCCATATGGTCTCGAGGCGGACCACCGTGGTGAGTTTAGCCGGTAGGAGTCTGGCACACCCCTGCACCCGCCCCAAGATGATGGGATCTCACCACGCTAATAAAAAAAAGGTGTATATGCGTGTGAAACTTATGTAAGTATGTGAACTATCGCAGAAACAAGAGACCTAGAGTGTAAGGTAATGTTTTATGAAAAGCAGAAACTCATTACTTACCTATGAGTTGACACAAAAGAAATGGTTGAATTTTAGTAAAAGTTCGCCTATAATTTTTTTACATTTATATTTTATTACTTTTAACTGACAACCCTAACGTAAACATAGTTCGGTCAACCCTAGTCGACAGATCGGCTGTGTGCACCACACATTAGATTACTTTAAAACGTTGGGCCGAACAACTGCTGAACATATGACAATCGAATTTCGCGCACAACTGATTTCTGTCAGATTGAACAATTTCTTTAAGAAAAGATTGGAGAGTCGTGAAGAGTTATTTGTTAAGTAAAAATGTGGGGCGTTTGCCAAATTAGATTTATTATGTTGCTAAAATAGGTTATTTGTGACTGTTGTAAGATTCATAACAATACGGAGAGAATTTTCAATATTATGAAAATAAATTTCCCCGTGTAATGTAAAAGTAAAAGAGGAAAAAGCTTTTTACGATTTTGAGTTCATAATACAATACAATTACATTTTTGATTCTCTATCTATAAAATGCTATTTTGAAAGTTGGCTTTTCTTTCAACATACTATACTTCATCCATTTCAAGACTGCCTTATTGGTCGCAAGTTCGACTGCTAATCGTGAGGTTTTGGGTTCCATTCCCGGGTGGCTGGAACTGTGCCCGGTAGATGGATAGGCTCGCCATTTATTACATGGGAATCAATAACAGCACCGGTCAAATATGGGTGTACAATTGTACACCTCTGTTTAACCCTTCGGGGAATACAGGCGTGATGCTATGTTATGTTATGACTCATCCATTTTGTAAAACTGCATTGAGGGGGAGATAATGTTATTACTGTACCGTTCATACAAAGATCACCGATGACGTTGTGTGACGACAACTTAGTGAGGGAAAAATCTAATTTATCATTTATATTTTCGTTTTATTTAACACAGTCAGTCAATCGCCGATATCCAACTCTTGGTATCGAAGTTTTCCACTAATGTTTTTGGTTAGAAGATAGTGACGGTATAGGAATAACTCAAAGCCTCTTTCATTTAAAATTGGCAACGATCAAACGACAACATGTCTCATGTTATATCCATGTCACATTTTGTCTAAACTAGTCGATTAATTTCAGTTTTTAGAAAACTTTTCGTTACTACTACGTATGACCTACATTAGGCTTCCTCATGGCGCGCCCACCAGTTACGTACAGGGTAAAATTAATTAGCGTTTCTACTAAAATAACACCATGTATTTAAAAGGCCAGGTGTTCCACTTTTTTAAAATATAACATGCTCAACATGCTAATATAGGGTCATAATTTTCCCTTTACGTGATATACAGGTGGATGTTTTTATACACATACATCCGTGTCATTTGCCTCGAAATCCACGCATTTGAGGGCTCGTTTCAAGGCAACGGCAGACAATCCTGATAATTAGGTTACATTACATTTTACGTGCATGAATTAATTGCCCCTCACGATAATTTATATAGGCGTGTTCGTCCTCAATTCATTTTGGCGTAGGAACGGAAATAATGGGGATTTGTTGGCTAAAACCTCGTTATGTTCACACATAAATATCATGATGATAGGTTCTTTACAAGTTTATAACGGTATTGTTGCAGTTTCTTGCCAAAGCGCCATTTGAAAGTATGTTCGGCTTTAATAATGGCGTCTTTATAGGTCGTAAAACTGAACTATGGTGTTTGGTTGAAAGATCACCCACAAGCACATAACTGATTTATATAGCCCGTTGTATTCCTTCAGTCGCACTTGTACGATTTGCTGGGGATAAGCATAAATTATATATAACAGCAGCGTGATTTTATTACGGATATGGAGCCACACAGCTAAAAAACGGGGAGCTGATGGTCCTTTTGGCACTTATATACCTATATTTTGTTTTGGAAATGTGCTTTGTCCTATTTTTTTTGAGTCAATAAAAAACAGTTATCTTCTACCTTTCACAACTTGTAATATATTATACGAAGTTAAAAATGACCTAAGCTTGAGTTTCAATGTGAAATAACACAAAACACAAATGCGTATGCATTTCGTGTTGTTCTTAACATCTTTTTAGTCATTTTTAAAATACGGTAGTGTAGTTTAAGAATGACTAAAATGATGCTAAGAGTGACCATTGTCAGTCATAACTGAATGAAAAAGTCCTGAATTAGTATTCAAACATCCATTCTGCATACATATATCACAGACGAGCAGACGCGTCAAAGATTTGGAGTAAAGGTAGAATTCTTATAGCAGCATAAATTTTACTTTCAGATCAGCGAGTAAGACACGTCGTTAAGGTTTCTCAATTAATGCTACGTAGCGCTTATTAAGAATTCATCGTTTCTTCTTCATCCCTAGATGTACTCAGCTTAGATTATTGAGACGTTAGATAGGTGAACTTGGTTGGTACTTAGATGGTTACATTGATAGCGGCGGGTCGCTTTGTTCCTACAGTTTCAGTTCAGTTAGAGTTAGCGTTTAGTTGTTATTGAGATTTGGTCAAATTATGTTTATAGATGGAGTTAGACTGGAGTTAGACTGCAGTCAACGATCGTATAATATTAGGGTTAACGCTTGAAAATTGTAAATGTTAGTCTATAGGTATATATAACTATATGAATTCAGACGTAAGTATAATATATTCATGTGAAGTCCATTTTTTGTAAACCAGGAGTCATTTTGCAAAAATAAAATTATATTTAAACCATTATCACAACAAAATTGTTGTCGATCGTCTACACGAGGCTAACAATTTGTTACCTCGCAAACAACAAAGCTTTAAAACGAAACATGGCATCCGTTGTGACGTGGAAATCTCTTCGAAATATAATTACGTTCGCCAACACGAGACTTGTTTAGGTTTTACCGACCGACGCCATAAAGGAGCAGAGAATAATGAGAGACGAAAATTAATAAATGGGATTACAAAAGATCTTATTACGCCCATTTCCCACAGTGCCGCCTCTGCGGAGCAATAATTAGTAAAAGAAATGGCCGGGAAGAACTTAAGGAATCGGCGTGAGGAATTTATCTAACAATGCAAAACGGCCACCGGCACCGCCGCCGCCGCCCCCTCGGAAATCTATTTGAACTTTTTCTGTATTTTACAATGAACTTGGACAATTTAAATTATCTGATACTTGTATTTTTTCTATAATAATTTTCTTGTAATAATTATCTGGATCGTTTTGATAACAGAAAATGTCGTCTATCGGTTATCTGTTATATATATTTTATTCATCGAAAGAGTTTGTAGCTGAAAGCTCTTGCAGAAACATATCTACATGCATAAGTATACTCATTTATATGGAATCACTGAATATCAAATATTATTTAGCATGACTGAACTGTATATCCATGTAGTATGTATGGACAATTTACTATTTTGAATTAGTGTTATCATGATTGAATATCTTTATTAATGCATTTCATTCAATAATTTGAATAGATACCGATTATTATTAAAATGAAAACATATCGAGTGTATATTTTGGACTGTTGATATTATAAACCATTTCCAAAATTAAATTTTTCCCTACTTTATTAACTCAAATATTGATGAGTTTTTAAAGATCTCGCAAAAAAAAAGAATAAAGAAGAACGACTTTCATTTTTCATTAATTGCATTTGATACATCTCTGATATACTAATGATCTTCAATTTGAGACCAAAATCGGTTATTGCATAGACGTCATACTGCTTATCAAGTACTTGAATGTTCATGTTTGAATGGAATAGAAATTATTATTTTTTGCGTCTCATTTTTACAAGCTAGGTCTTGATGTTTTGTTGTGCTGCTATTCTCATAAATTGCTCATACGCAGCAATAAGATCTTTACTATTTCTATTGATTTTTATGTGTAACAGACCCTGGCATAGTTTATGTCATTATTAGGTCTTGATTTCAGATGTTCTTCTTAGCACATATAAGGATAATGTTACCATTTTCTTATTATGAATTGGTTGGAATTGGTAGAAGGCCAACGTGGTCTATACTTTTCCAAGAACCACACGTCCAGATGAACTGGAAACATTAAACAAAGACTGGTCATCTTTAGCCCACAATAGAGCAGCGCAATCTACCGTATAATGCCAGTTGTAATGGATAACCATTTGGGATACGAATTTCAATACGAAATTTAGAGCCTTAAGTTTGAGCTACGTGTTATTATCTCAGGATGTCACGTCGCAGTGTCGCAGGGGTTTGCTCAGCAAGTAGGATGCGATACGCACAATAAGAAATCGAAATCGAGAGTTTCCAAATAATAACAAATATATGTCTTCTACAGTTATTCTCGTATTTCCATCATCCATGTAATATGCACAGTATGTCGCAGCCCTAACAGGCAAGCAGGAACCGTAATAAACTCTCGTTTGGCAGAATGGGAGACGTAAATTAGCAGTTCGCAGACTGCAAAAATTACAGCTGCTATCATAATAAATCTTTGTGCTTTGGGCTGTTTGCGTTGGATACACATATATTTTAATTATGAAAGGTAATTAATGAAATATCAAAACCAGACTTAAGAATAATATATATTTGTATATATTTTGACTTTTTTTATTAATCTAGTGGTCGCAAATACGACCTACTGAACGGGATTATAGGAAATTTGTCGAGTACTCGTACATGGAAATTCTATTACAGCCCGGAGTGTCGGATTGTTCCCGGTAGATGACAGTAGGTTTCGTATTTTATAACGGAACATACTACTGACGGTAACTTTAAAAAAATTATAGGCAGCACTTTTTTGGACATTGTGAGCTGTAGAGAGTGTCGTTATATACGTGTTGTATCTATTAGTAAGTTAGTAAACGTGTCAACTACCTATGTATATGGTAGCTATAAAGTGTGGAGACTGAGAGCTGACGTCCAACTGGACGCTGTCCAGGATTCCTAAGATAAACTAACGTTAGGTCTGGATTAGGCATACTACACGAACTTGAGACTTACTGGAATACGACACTTTATAGTTTTACTTTACGTTGCGCCTCTATATTATTGCTCTAGTGTGTGGCTGTTGAGCACGAGTATGTATTTCTATATGGAAATTCTTAGTAGAAGCCTGAAGTTTGAAATTTAGGCCGGTTTAAATATATATGCACACTATTGCATGAGACTTATTAACGGCATTGGCAAAATGTGAGTAAACAATATGTTCGTTACCTACACTTCTGCCAAACCCTTTTGAGATATCAGCCTGAAGCTATGCTATTATGTTTACGTCACGATTTGCATTACGTAATAGAAATGTTTTAATGTTAATGAATTTGTTAACGTGAAACCTCATTAATGCAGTCACAAGCTAGAATAATATCTGTAAACGGTCAATCCGAATCCAAGACTTTTAACCAGACCTAGAATAACTGGTTATATAAATATTTATCTGTTCGGATATCGGACCCATCACCAAGTATAGTTACACCACTAAACGACGTGACTTCAGGCTACGTAGAACATTTTTAAGAGATCTAAAACCAGTGGTGGTTGTGAAAGGCCAAGTTCATCAATCAATACGACCTTCAAACCTTCAAGAAAAGAGCGTACTCCTTTTTTTGTTTTTTCATTACGTTGTATAATATTTTCACGATAATATTTTCTTGTTATTTAGTTTTGTTTTACTTTCAGGATACATTAGGGAATTTGACGTTCATATATGTTTTGTATCTCATAATAAAATTTACCTAAGTAAACATTTCGCCATTATGCAGCACTTAAGAGTATCGTTTAGCTTCCGGCTACTGACAAAATTGTCTTGAAATACGCGCAAAATAGTTGTTTGGGCGTTAAAGTTTCTTACAATATCTTTGAGCTAAACGATACTCTTAAGGGTCCTTCACTAAATATTACTTACCGTTTGTATTAAATGAGTTCCTTAATTATTCTGTATGAATCACCGCCTTACTTAAGAGGGCTTCGCAATGAATGTATTCGTAAAGGTCGCAAGCGCTGAGCATAAGGTCCTTCAGTAAAATTTCCCAGATGGAGTAAAGTGCTATTGATATTAAAAAAAAAAACTGTGTTGATGGTCTCAGTAGATACGCTCGCTAGGCAATCAGCTCGCTCCAAACTCCATAGGGTAAACACATCAAGGTCTTATAGAATATCTGTCAGTGATCCTAGATCCACACGTAATTTTTTATACCACTAAAGTAATAAAAAGTACAGCCCTCCTAATGGTAAACGGTTTTCGTAACCTACGTAGGTACAATTGCAAGATCAGGGGTAACATTCCTTGACCGACTCTGATCCATTTCTGCCATAATTCATCAAATATATCGCACCTAGGTTTCACAACACTTTTTTTTAATAAACACATCGATCTATCATCATTAACGCCCCGTCAGCCTCGCTCTATAAAATCTTACAATATCAGCGAAACAGGCGACATGACATTAATGGTTTGTAGGGCCAATGAAACAGCGTAATCTGCTTAAATGACTTGTATAACGTCCCACAGCGAAAGACCTCTATATTTCTTCAGAAAGCAGGAGGTTTAACCCATTATAAGGGTCAAGTTACACTGGTATTGTTAAGCCGCAGTTTCGAGGTCAGATTGGGTCCATTAAATTCTTATCTCATTATTATGATTAGTTGTCGTCTAAGGCTGGTCCTCTGAGTCATGTTTTGTTATATCACGAAATTGCTTTTTTAATTTTTGATACCTTACTGGTTTAAGAGATTTATAGTTTCTGATGGATTAATTAGTTTGCTGGGTGTAAGTGGCAAAAAATATCTTGAGTTATTTATTTTAATATTTAAGAAAAAATAAAATGAAGTGTATTTTAGATGCCACCCAAAGTTTGGCCATCCGAAAATCAGTAGGTATCAATATGTAGTGCTAATATACAAAAACGTTCTCTTCTTTTTTCTTTTATTTTGTAAAGGAACATAGAAAAGATAATAACCTTTAACTTGTTCTCTTTTCTTAGAAAGGAGTTTTGCTTCCATTCCTTCTGGAAAATATAGTCTGCAAATATAGGTTTGCTTCGCGTAGCACACTGTCCGAGAATCTAAATGCTACGCATGAACCGTAGCAAATAGTGAGTGCGACAGACTTAGCTACACTTCCTCTACGCACGCTACGTTAAATTCTGTGCAAAGCATGATGGTATTATTGACTTCGAACTATGACTTTATATTTTTATGGTACAGTCAGCGTTACAAGTAGGTGTCTTTTTTAAATATTCACATGCACGAATACCCAGACCCGGAACAACTATCTGTAGGTCATACAAATATTTGTTCCGTGCGGGAATCGAACTCCCGACACGTAGCGCGGCAGTCGATTGTTGAACCACTGCGCTAACCGTGTTGTCTGATTTTACGGATTTTACTAAGTTTATTTTATTAATAAATGCTTTATCCACTGGTCTGTTAGTTAGATAGTTGAAAATTATAATAAAAACAAGTTAAATTTCATAACACCAATTGCTGAAATGTAGGCGTAAAACAGTCGGTACATCTCGGCTAAACCTTCGGGGGATACAGGCGTGATGCTATGTTATCATAATTCATTGACCCTAATACGATGCGCAGCTCAGCATTATCGACTGATTTCGTAATATCGTCTAATTGCTCCAGGCTGATTGCGTAATGTGTAATATAACAACATAGGTAATGATTTAGCTTATTAAATCGTACTAGATGCGTCCGTTATCTCCCATCGTATCGGTCTGCTATCGTAATTATATTCCATTAACACCATATAATACGACCTATCTAATACATCTTTTTTTTTCTCTTTATCGAGATTTGTTGCTTAAAACGGTGAGCTTTAAAACATTTTGAGAAGAGGCACTTGCCCAACAGTGGGTAGGTACCTACGTAATGGGTAATAAAACATTAAATAAATAAATATAACACGTCTAAGCCAGAATTCAGGGCACACTGGTTGAGCGCAACCATGCTGCTTCAAGCTAGCCATATACAAGATATATTTATCTAAGCTTGATCTCTACATTCCCGCGTCGCGAGTTTCGATTAAATTGGCTTGTGATGCGTCACATCGAATCGTATAGATAATTCATCAAAGAGTCATTAAACGAAGAAAGTTTGTAGAACTTAAAACACAGGCCATCACATCACACGCAGCATCCATGGACGTTAGTGGGCTGAAATTAGGAAAATACTAGAAAAACAATGCATTCCTGATTGTTTTGACAGAACCCTCAAACACTAACATTTTATTATCACACACACATAATAATACTATTATGCAAAAGCAGGCCATAAAACACTTCAACCTCTTTTGTTTTGAGGATTCTTCTTAATAAATTATTCAGGCGCATCCGGGTGTAGAAAAGGCCTTTTTGTGTTAGGTTATTTTTCTTTCGGGGCATAAAGACCCCTATTCACGGGTACAACGAAACATAAAGGGTTTAGTAGGGACCTAAGTGTGGATCTGACCTTGACAGATGATCTTGCTCGTCCCCGCCATTTTGTTTGCGAACTAACTTGTCCCGCAGAAATGTGCGGATGAGTGAGAAAAATGTCGGTGTGGTTTTTGTTGTTTTCTAGTTTCGTTGAGAATACAAATGTTTCTTTGTCTCAATGGCAGGTGGGGAGTTTGTTGCGAATGTGAGTGGAATATAGTTTTTTTTTCAGTATTTTTTTTTTGCCAAGAGAAATGTGTTACCTGCTTCATTGGTCTAGTGGTTGCAAGAGCAGCTGCTTAATATCCTCATGTTGCTCATCCTTAGGAGTCATTTATAATTACCTAAGGGTTCCGAGGGAGAAGCGGGGTTCTCAAAATCTCTACATACTCTTATCTCGGCAGGAGGGGGGGTAAAAGCCATTCTTACGTAATATTTTATAAGTCGAAATGTGCGATTTCTAACAAAGTGTAACTGATATTTCTGAACTGCTTGCGTTGGGAAAAACAGCTCGGGGATCTATTTTTTCTTTTTTAATGTACAATTTTAATTATACATTTTTTTATTGAAATTTTTTATTGCTTATTAAGTTTTCAAAACCAGATAAAATCTTATGTAAGAAGGGGGAGGCGGAGCCCGATAAATCTTATGTGTTCTTGGGGTCCATGGGGGTAGGGGGGGTCAAAAATAGCTATAATTATCCTTACGTAATTCCTACGCCCCTAACTGCCTAATATTCCCATGACCATAAAATCCTCAGTAGCAACTTGGAGTTTGGAATTGTGCCCGGTAGATGGCAATAGTTTCGCTACCTATTTCATGGGGCGGCAACGGCATCGGCGAAATGTAGGTCTACGGTACACCTCTGCCTACCCCTTCGGGATATACAGGCGTGATTTTAAGTTGTTACAAGTATTAAATTAATAAAAAGAACAGCTCTAGAGTAGATGTTGTGTATGTGTAGAAGTATATGTAAGGCTCAGTATTCAGAAACTGGTTGTCTCATCTCGCTTGGTCGTTACGCTTAGTAGGCAAAACTCTGATCGAGGAATAATATTTAGGTTGATGCTACTCAGACCACTCGAAATAATCCCTTAGTCATCGATAACGACACCCAAAAGATAAATGGAGTGGAATATTTGAAGCTGAGACCACACGATAAAGTTTAAACGGGCGTCAAGTAAAACTCATTAGGTTATTTCTTCAAATATACTCCAGGCATCGACGAAATGTGGGTGTGCCTAACCCTTCCGAGAATACAAGCGAAATGTTATGTAATGTAATAAAATGCCTATAAAAATCACCCCTAATAAGAACAAAATCAGCCAAAATAAAACATTCCGTGACTTGTACGAAGCAATCGATCTTTCCTTCCTCGCATGTAAGCGTATATTTACGTATTTATGGTGAATATATGGTGGTATGGGATCCGTAATAAATCGTCAGATGTGTCTGTAAAACATGGAGTAATTTATCAGTGTCTTTCCGTGAATACTTTACAATTTTTTTGCAGAGCAAACGCTTCTCCGTCCTTTCGTCGGCGTCTGACCGAAATAAGATACCGTCGTTTGTTTTGCAAGTAATTTTCATAGACAAAAGATGTTGGTGATTTTGTTTAAACGAGTTTCTTACAGTTTTAAGGAACTAATGTTCTTTTTATGTTAGAGGAAAGCATACCAGCTTGCGCGTCACCTGATGGTAACGTCTACTGCCTTCTGACAACTGATCCTATTAGTGATTTATGAAATTACCTAATTCGGTAACTATACTGTGTGTTCCTACTTTGTGCTAGGGATATAATTAGCTACACTTTCACAGTTATGATTGCAAGTATGTCTATAGGTACTTATAGACCGACTGACTTGATACATACATTTGAATTTTTTATTTTACTTGGTCAGTATCCTCATGAGGTAGACGGTAGGGTATAGATTCTAACGGGCTTCTCCACCATGGTCGCCAACTTCAACATGAGACGGTGTACTTCGGAACGCTTTATCCAACCTAGGAATAGAACTTAGTTTTCACGTTCAACACTCGCGTTTACGACTGCTTCACCGATGAGGCAATTAAACCCATATCATGTATGTTCGAAACTACACCACAGGACTGTCACAGCACCGAAAAATAAATGTTCACTTATTGCAATTTATCCCTAATCTTTTAGTGGTCTCTGCGGTCCCAACTATCTCTCAGTTTAATTAAACATTGAAAACAAAGCGGGCGACTATCGAAATAGTTTAACATGGACATATTGAAAATGGAAAACGTTATTCTGATTGTTATGAGAAGGGCACAAAGCCTATATTAATTATACTTTTAATTAATAAGGATTAAGGCCTTAGTCTTTCTTATTCTAAGAAAAGGCCCGTAATCAAAAGTGGGATAGTAATCCGCTGTCTAATTATATCCGAACTTTTTGGAAGCTTTTCTGGTAATACTAGATTACATAGTGGAACGCAATAAATATTGAGTATTGAGTAACAATACATATTATTAAACATAACATAGCATCACGCATGTATTCCCAGAAGGATTAGGCAGAGATGTACATCCACATTTCGCCCATGTCGTTATTGAGTCCCATGTAATCTAGGGCGAGCCTATTGCCATTTACCGGGCCCAGTTCGAAACTCCATGCTGCTACTAAGAATTTCCATACAGAAAATCCCAATAACACTTTGCCCGACCCGGGAATCGAATCCAGGACCTCACGCTCAGCAGTCGCGCTTGCAACCACTAGACTAATGAGGCAGTCATACAGACATATTATTAAAGGTCAGGTTCAATAATGTAAATGTCATAGGATTTTGATAACAAAGATCTTGTTTTTGGTTACAAACAAATAGGACATAGGTAGACTGGGTACGGTTAAAAACAAAGGAGGGTTGAAACTGAGTAAGTGTAAGTGATAAGGTGAGGTGATGGGTGCAAGGGCCGAACGAAGCGGAGAACAAGTCCGAAAATCAGTGTTGTGTCGCTCACAGGGCGCTGTAGTGGTTTATATATATATATTTTTGCAATTACTGTGGTTTTTATTAAAGTGAGAACATTGAGTGTTTTTTTTTGTGTTTGAAATGAAGTTCGTAGAATATGGCAACGTGATTAGTTTTAATGTGAAATTATTGTTACAGTTAGTATAAACTGTTTTGTACCTACTGGGTAGGTTGGGGACACTTGAAACATTTTGTTGCATGCAGGATGGATGCAGGATGAAATATTTATTAAAATTTATGAAATACCACAAAAGGGAAGAAAATGTAATACACAACGGGAATCATCATCAGAAGAGGAGGAATGCTATTACCTTGTTTGTATGCCACAGTATTTAGAAAGTAGATCCGGAGAAAAATGTATGTAATGTAATGCATAAATTGTAAACTGGGCTTACGAAGAATGCACAGAATGGGTGAACAGGTGATCTTAGCTATGTTTGCCACAATTGTGATTCAGAATAATCCAAAAACTAGAGTTTATAACCAAGTATTTTTTTGTTTCATCTATTACCAATAAAAATCAATAGCATTGTTAATAGAAAAAAAAAAATCTTTTAGTTTGATCACAAATGATATGTCTAGTCGAAGTTAGCTCATTTTGTTTTTAGAAAAATGCTGTTAATTTATATTGTTTTTGATAAGTACGTACGTTTTGTATAATTGTTAATTATTCATTGTTAGAGACGACTGATAATAATTATATATGTATGTCTTAAGTTGATTAGAAATATTCTTTTTATTTGTATTTTTAAATATTGATAACTGATTTATATTGTTAACCGGCCATAATTATTCTTTAGATTATAATAAACAAAACATGCTACAATATTATACTTTGTATTATTTGCATGCGTTTCAACTGATTTCAACAGTTGAAACAAATCAGAATTTTTTATTTGATCTTATACTAAAATTAAATCACCAACTGCACATATGTGGGTAGAAACATGCTCTTATAGGTTTATTAATGGCAATGCTATGGACGATATAAGTTAAATTGTTTCAATTGTACCCAGTCTAACGCTTAAAAGTTCTCTTCTTTTCGTAGGGTTTACGAAAATAGCGTTTTAAATATAAACCTGTCCCGTAAATTTAAAAGTCTATATCTATACAAGCACATCCAGTGACACTAGTTTCTTGTGAGTATTTGTAGTCGTCAATCAGGACCGCAGGCTGATTCAAACTTTTCTATACATTTTACAATATGCAAATTCAATCAATCAATAAAGCAAATATTTACTATTTCTATAGATAGATCTGCAATGGAATAAAATACACGCTGCCATAGGACTACATGAATAGTAACAGTACTTAATACAATGTATTGATTGCTTTTTTCTTATTTTCTTCTCTTTCATTATTTAAACTGACAGTTGATGTCGGACATTCGTATGTCTCTTAAAATCAATGTAAACTACGAAATAGGTACTATTAGATATTTTCTGCGATTCTTGATTTTATATTGTCGCTTCACTCCGATAGATGGCGCTATACTTTCTGCCTTGTAGCTAGTAGTCGCTACAGTTTATTTAGGTATCTCCTAATGGTTTCTTATAGATGTTTTATGTTGCATATGGATTGTATGTCACTAATCGTCTTCTTTCTTCTTTGTATAACAGGAGATAGCTAAATGGCTACTGCGTAGATCGAACTTAGAGGTGTAACTGACCCGGCCATGGTCAGTTTAAGGATGTCGAGCGTCTTTTACCATCGAGTGATAAACTTTTCGTGTTCTCTGAGTATATTTTAGTGATTTTTCATTAGCCATTAAAGTAGGAAGTGATTTCTAATTAATTAAATTTAGCTCAGCATTAACGATAGATTTAAATAATGCTGTTTATAAAATAATATTATTTAATTGACACTTTATTTTTTACCATTTATTTTCGAAAAACTGCGTTAACATTTATTATGCAGACAGCTTCTAAATTAATCTAGCATGGGATGATTATAAATAAAGCAGGACCTAGTCACGTTCATATAATAAACAGCCGACGTGTACTGACCGTTTTATCATTGGGTTCAGTAGTTGTAAATATTTGGGGCTTCACTAAAATAAACACAGGCCCCGTTTCTAATACAATATAAACAACACTGAACATTATATAAATAGAGAGTTGCAAATTCAGTAACATTCTGCTTTACTTTGATCTGCATACTAAGTTTATATTACAGTGGATCTGAATACTGTGTTTTCATCTAGAACGTGTACCTAGCGTATCTAGAATACGTACCACGCATGCTCATGAAACAATTCTGACGACACGTTTTCTTTATGGTTGAGCATTTGGTTTTGTGCTAAGTGAAAAAAAAGGCTTCTAACCCGCGATGATTTTTATGGTGTATAGATAGTTTGTGTGTGGGTGTGAGTTTTATGTTTGTAAACTGTAGCCACGATGGAGAAGATACGTACATTAGAGTGGGATCGTTTAAAAAACAGGATTCCCTAATATTTTTATACTAGGAGTATTTTTTATATGTATCTCCCGTGCCCAACAGTGGGGTAGTAATTTAAATTATGGTTCATAACCAATGAAGTCTTGAATCTTTTCCACCAGTTAAGTTAAATACCTACAAGATTAAGTACATTATGCAAGCACTAGAGCTTCCCGATAATATCATGAATACATTATCCAGTATTCGAAAAAGATAACAAGTGTAGAGTGTCAGCCGATTTACATTTCATCAACATAAAACGCTAGAGCGAGATTTTATAATTTATCGAAGGTAGGCCTTTTGAAATCCGTTTGAATAATAAATAGAGGGATGAAGGATGGAGTGAAATTAATATTTTATATTTTGTTTAAGTGTTATACGGTGGGTATTACTGGACCTTATGTAAAGGACGGTAAGACGATTAACTTTTGAAAAGGATGTGATGTGTTGACAATACATATATGCTTTTACTGAGCCAGGAGATGGCACAGTTGGCACAGTGGCCAAGTGATTGGCTTTCTGCGCTACCTGTTGTGAATTCCTGCACGAAACAAATAACAAGAATCCTACTAATATTACAAATGTGAAAGTTTGTGAGGATGGATGGATGGATGGATGGATCTTTGTTACTCTTTTACGCCAGAACGGCTGAACGGATCTGAATGAAATTTTGCACAGAGATAGATTATAGTATGGAATAGCACACAGGCTATTTTATCCCGGAAAAATGTACGGGTTCGTAAACCACGCGGGCGAAGCCGCGAGCGGAAGTTAGTATAATTATAATATGATAATATTCAATTACTTGACCCGGGTACGTCTTTAAACTGCGGCCAGACACCGGAGGACGGGCAGCAGCGTCCTCTCACTAATCGGTGAGACACTGGGACCCCCAAGCCGCCTGCCAAGCGTGGGGATTATGGCAACCCTCCCCCCCACCCCCTTGGGGGAGGCCTTCGTTCAGCAGTGGACGTCTTCTGGCTGATGATGATGATGATGATGAATATTCAATTACTTTTGTCGACGACTGTAACCTTAAAAGGCTAATGTCCTAAACTCGATATCAAGTCATTCTCTTAATATCGACCTCAAAAGATACGGCTCGAGGGATCGACGCTGTGGAATGAACGGAAAGAGACTCCCCGAGAATGTTTAGCGCATCCTAGGCTGTAAGACCCACTACTAAGCTTGCTGATCAGCTCTTTCAAATTTTTTAGAGGTGGAAAATATTTTCGGCAGCTTGTAATTTGTCTTAGACTTTTTACAAATTAGTATAAATTGGTTCAATCCATTGTACAGGCATACGAGACTTGCAAGCATGTAGTGAAACGTTCAATCAATCACACTTACGACAATACCAAGTAATTTATTACTAACCACAGCACTGATTGATACTACTACATAATAATATACCAAATCAAACGGTGTGTAATGAAATTAAGCTGTTGATGGGATTAGTACAAACTGCTGTGTTTATGTTTTGTTTCCAATGTGTTTGATACATTGTCCTAATATTTCTAGTTCATTGATGAGGAATGTTCGGGCAAAATTCAATTTATAGTATCTTTATCACAAACAAAATACTCATTCATAGGCTAATCACAAAATCACACAAAATAAAAAAGCCTACTTTGAAATTGCCAGGTTACTTATAGTGGTGTTGTTTTGCAAAATTCTACAGAGGTGAAACTGGTTTAAAAGTTTCTATGAAAAATCTTTCTACGCAGACAGAGTCGCGGGAAAAGCTATGCATACAATGTTTGAGACATTCCTTATGATTGACTCGACTGGTATTGTAAAAATACAGGGCATTATTTTTCGCATTTGGCTCGGTTCGATTTTCGGGACAAGCGACTTTACAAAAATGTGTGAATGCATCGAGTGAAATTAGGTGACTGCAGTATTTAGTTTACTTCCCCTCCAGGATCAGCTTCAAATTTTCACCGTGTATAATGTGTTTTTCTGTTTATGAATAAATGACAATTTAAAGGAATTGAGAAACGAGGTCCAGGTAAAAGAATGCCATGTAGCGAAATGCTCAATCTTTTGTTTCAATACAAACGGTAGGCGTTAGTGGTTACGAAAATAAATTAATGATTATCTGCTAGAGTGGCTGCTTTATTATACTTAATATGTAGATATTTTATTTCCTGTGACGTAATACGTGAAAACAGTTTAATTAAACTGTCACGCTGTTCCAAAGTTTAATTTCCGTCGTGTATAGTCTGGGGACATTTATTTCAGTGGTTACGCACTCTGGTTGCTGTTATAACTTCACTAAATAATTAAAAGCTGGGAAGTTTTGGGAATAAAAGAAAATTGTGTATAAAATTCACGTATTTATATGTATTTTACATGTACGTGTTTTTAGGTGTTAGGTGCTTGGAAAGAGCCTCAACAAGTACAATTGAGGAATGCTGGCTAATTTTTTCATCGATGCAAGAAATATTTCAAGACGACGACGGACGAAGTGGCTTGGAAACCTAAGCTTGTTTTATTAATTAAACTAATTACTGTTATATATTATTACCGTATAATTACCGTATTTATTAATACTTATTTAGATGATACTCTCGAAAATAAGTCACGATGCGAAACGATTTTCGCTCCCTTTTTATCTACGTTACAAAAATTATGTCATGACAAAAGTACAAACATTTGAAAAAAATACAGTGGCGTAACGAATTTAAAACAATCCAGTTATGAAATAAATTAAACGACAAATTACCATAATTTTCTATTATTTCACCCGATTTAGGAGCGCCAGTCTCAGGGTGTACATTTCATCATTTGGGTGCACAATATGTGTCAATTTCAACTTGCAATATGCAGAGTGCACGTCAATACCCCACCGCACCTTAATTAAACGAAGCAGGTCCATACTATGCTACATCGAGCTTTAATATCCAATAAAATTTTAATATTATTTGCTGGCATAAATACGAACAAGGGCATATAAAGGCCCCTTTGACCCATTCATCTATGAATCTCCATAGACAGCATCAAATTGTTGTCATTTAAAAGTGGATTTAAGACATTTGTAATGTGAAACATATTTGTATGGCATAAGTCGGCCTTTATAGACTCACTGATCGTATTCAATATAATGGAATAATGAGGTATGGTGTGCCTCAATGTTTTTTTATTTATTTAGAAAAGCGTTGCGCCCCACTAGGATTTCTCCTGTATCGTGGGTACAGTTTATAAACATACATGTCACATGCACACACAACCAGACCCGAAACAACTATATATTTGTAGATCATACAAATATTTTACCAGAATATAATAAAAAAATATATGTAAATTGAAACATGATGTTGATTATTTCATATGGGTATATCATTCAAGGATTTTAGGTAAGAGTTTACATTTAGCAAGTGAAACCTTGCATTTTGTTTACGTATTATTACTCTCTGTTTAGTCCACATAACGATAACTTCATCTGAGCATTAACCGTAACACTTGCAGCGTCAGGTTGCACGGGTCTCTCATGCACATATACCAATATGACTCTATATGCTTGCATGAATCCTCTTTAGATTTATGAGAGTTTCTCAACGTAGAATATTTTTGACAAAACCCTAACTTATACGGTAAAGGCGATCCAATAAAATGAATAGGAATTTGGCTATTGCTGAGCTGTCAAAAAAGTTTGAGGACGCGTTGATATATCACCGTAGGAATGGCGAGGATGCGAAGTTTTTCAATATAACTGGACTTTCTGACAACTGTGATATGCTGACGAAAGCTGACAATAGTTATGAATAGATAAGGGTTTGAAACTTATTTGGAATGAATGTTCATTTATTTTGCCTTATTTGCTGGAAGTTAACTCAAGAATGGTTACAAATTACCTTAGAAGTAGTAAACTTTTGCGCCTCAAAGGCTACAGAATGTATATTTCGAAAGCAGGTGAAATATGATAATCCGCGTATGGCTAAGTACAACCAATACCAATTACCAATTTAGTTATAAGCTAAACTTACTGTAAGCCTCACGTAGCAATGGGTCACCGCTACTAAAAGAAGAAGCGATTCCGAAAATTGCTGTTACCAAGAATAACTTGTTTACAACGACAACGTTTCTAGTATTTTTTTTTATTAATTATTTTTGCTTTTGGATAAGCTATGAGCTAGAACAACCACACAGTGGCTCCCAAAAGGTAGGAAACGACAGCGTGGCAGTCCCAAAAGGAGATGATCTGGTCTCCTATGTAAAGAACTGGCCTTAAATCGCAATGGATAAATGGAAAGAGGGGAGAGGGGCCTTTGCCTAGCAGTGGTACACAACAAGCTCATAACAAAAAAAACCTAATCACTATTTGCTTTTGGAAAAAGAATACTAACTTCTTTTTACAGCAAAAGAGGCGCCATTTCACTTTTTTTTTTACTTTTTTGAAGAATAATGTAGCTAACGAATACGAAACGTATTTCTGCTGTTAAAAGTGACTAATGCTTCAGTCGTAAAGTAATACACAGGTAGAGAAACACTAGAAATGCATTAGTTCATTTCCTGACTACCTATTTGAAGTTGCAAGAATTCAACGTAATAATAAAATCCTTTTTTTTTTCAGTATTAAGCAAAGGATTTATCCAGAATTCCGTGCGGGATGAGTACTTGTTATCCCAATGATTATATTTAAAAAAGCTAAACAGACACGATACAACAGGGACGATGTACATCTTCTCGGTATTCTGAGATATAACTGCAAAATAAGCTTTGTAATAAAACATTTACACTTC
This sequence comes from Shargacucullia verbasci, assembly GCA_947562105.1. Classification (NCBI taxonomy): domain Eukaryota; kingdom Metazoa; phylum Arthropoda; class Insecta; order Lepidoptera; family Noctuidae; genus Shargacucullia; species Shargacucullia verbasci. The sequence goes on along the minus strand of OX387289.1, from coordinate 4,838,533 downwards.
GTCTCCTACATTTATTTCAAGTTTTCTTTGTAGTATGTCTACAAGTAAACAATTTCACAGAACTAAGTTGCCATTATGTTTCTATCTAAGAAAACACAGCGTTAAATATTCCGTAACAAAAACAGTGCGATATTTATGAATATTTATTTAAAAACTTTTTATTAAAGAACTTCATTTAAAAATATTACGCTGTAAATCGGTAATTATCTATTGTTAAAACTTCTTACCGTTAAATTCGGGTCACAAGCTCTAAATCACGTTTATTTCCTTTATCTTTTATATTCATCTATTTCCTGGTTTATCCGATTTTCTCGAGTTTTCTCTTTCATATTCTCGTTAGCAAGTCGTTAGACATGTTTTACGATTTGCTTCCTGAAAACTAAAAAGGTGTTTGTAGGAAAATATTACGGAAAATCTGTACCTCTCGAAAAGATTTACTCGATTGCTGTTACGTCAGCTTTACTAAGGTTTCTTTTTTGGTTACATTTTTACTTGGTAAAAATAGCAACAGTTTTTTCGCTGTGTAGTGTAGTCTCAACTTTCCCATGAAGCGATTATAGAAAATCAAATTCAGACCTAAGGATAATTCAGGGCATTCAAAAACTTACACCCAAAAACGGTGTTACATGATTATTTTCAATTTATCAGCAGTCGAGTATCTGAAAACCGGTTCCCAAAAGATTCCAACGGTGGTCGGTTCTGATTTATTTCGATGATGATTAACGGCTAGAGATCTTTCTATGTCCCGTGAATTAACCTTCATGGATATTGTTAAACTATGAAGTCTTATCTATAAATTTCTGTGTTAATAAGTGACATGGGCCTTGGCAGAACATGGCCTATAAGGAAGTCAGATTATTTATTAAACGTTGTATACTGATATTTTTCGTGTACCGTGGATTTACAAACACACACACAGACATACTCTGACTATATTCTAGTCAACATTCAAGAATAGACCAATCTATCGTAGAGACTACTGTAATATTAAATGTAAGAAACACCCTTCATCAAGAAATCTCTAAAATATTATAAGCTGACTAAACTAACTACGAACTTGGTACATATTTTGCAGTAGTTTCCACAAATTAAATTTATTGTTGGACCCAAGCTTGCCCGGCTTCGTACCGTCTAAACAAGCCATTCCCTTCCGAGATAGCGGGTGAGTCTCATTATTTATTGCAATAATGCAATCTTATGGTGTCATCTGTAATGTTCCTCTTATCTTATGCTAAATATACCGGTCGTGGCTTGATTTATTCGGCAATTTGGTAGGCGAAACTCATTACCGTCCTTGTGTATGACTTGGTAATGTTGTTGTTACTATTTTACTATAAACAGAGATGTTGGATGTTCAATTGCTTTTTTTTTGTATGTCTTTTCCATGCATGGGACTACAGAGTCCCGGACTTTTGGAAGGCGTGCGTGGGGTCGAAGCCAACACGTAGAGGCCCTTTAAGACAGCTTTAATGAAAATGTTGTGGTGACATACCCAGCGATTATCCATGTATGCACTATAAAAATGCACCCAAGGACAATCCCTGGATTTGTAGGACTATTGCAGAACATGTGGAGAAAAACTACTTGGGCTATTGTGATGGGATGGTAGTGGAGTGGGCAATAGGAAACTATGGAAACCTATGGCGCCTGCCGAAACAATGTAATGAAACACGTAAAAATGGCAGGTGGAGACTTGCCAACTCACTAACTGGGCCCTCCAAAAATGGTTGCTCGGTAGCCTAATTACGTAAAAAAGCGACAGCACCACGATAGCCACGCGATAGCAATCTCACTGTCAGCCAATACATTTTATGTCACAAAAATGACGTTTGGCAGAAGTTATCACGCGATCTACGCCTGTCGCTACATCGGTAATTAGGCTGCCGGTCGCAACAAGGGGGCAACAGGGATGCAATTGTTTTTATTATTATAATAGCTGTGTCCGAGACATCGTCTTCGTGGTTTTCAAATGCTCGTGAAAGTAATTAGTATCGTATGAGCGACAGCGTGATAATACATATTTATAATTTTAGATAGACTCCTAAGTCTACCGTGAAAGTCCCATCAAAATCGGTTCACTGGTTTTTAAGTTATAAGTGTTCAGACAGACAGACAACTTACTTTGAGTTTGATAATATAACAGGTAGTATGGGTAAATGTTAAGGATTTCGTTTTTGATTAATTTGCGCAAATAAGTAAACCAAAGCAAATTCAATGCAATTATCGGTGAATTTATTCTACAATTTGGTTTGTAAGTATGTAATTCCTTTTTTAAATCTTTCCTTAGTTTTCTATTAGGGCATCGTTATGAGCGAAACTTTGATACCTTACTTACTTTTTCAAAACAGTAATTTTGAGGTCATCAGACAAGTGGAGGTCTAGAGCTCTTAATTTGTTTCGTTGTCTTCTCACAAGTGGACTTTTGGCTCGACATCGAAGTGTTCACTTGAAGATGTTTTACAAGTTATTTTTTTAAGTTGTTAAGTCTTCATGATGTTTAAAAAAATAATACTAAAATTCAGCCAGGACATTTTAAATAAAGAATAAGAAAGCTTAAGTATGTCAGTGTCAGTTAGGCCTGAAGATGTAGACAGGATGAAAATTTAATAAGAAAGCAGACTCGTAAACAAAACGGTTTTATATCCAACGACGCACATCACTCAGGATTTAAGGCGATTCAATAAAGAATAAGTCTCGTTTAAAAAAAAAGGCAAGTTAATGCTACTGGAATACTGACTTATTCGAACAACATAGAATCTGTATAAAGTCTGTATTCCATGAAGAACTAGGCAGAGGTGTAAAACCTCACACACAACTTTTGCTGCTATTAAGTTCCATGTAATAGCCATGTGTGTGATTTCACACACAAATCAAAACTACAGATAACGGAGAATTTTCTTCGTAGCAAAAAAATCCGATAAAATTTTGTCAAAGGATCGAACCCAGGATTAACAAGACCAATTCGGTAGTCAACATCATGTCAAGTGCCTAACCCTTCTGAGAATACAGGCGTGATGCTATAATATTTTTGTATACAGGTTTTGTTACAAGTAAATAAACACATTTCTACAACATGTGTATTTAGCGCTGATTAAATACTAGTTTCTGTGTACCATTCTCTCGAGATTATTATTCTAAAGACAGTGTATTGTACACAAGTTTGTGCACTTGAGCAATACCTAGCAATTACTCTACAGTCCACATACATCTCAATTAGGATTCCTTGTAGCGACGACACAAACACGGCTGCAAACACAAGACGGGGGAGCTAGGGATACAAAGGTAGTACTAGTAACTACTAGTGAAACTTTAAGTTAATTGTACGGTAGCTCCGTATCTGATGGTTAACCAAGCTTTTTTAAACATATCTTAGTGTACTTATTTTATTTAGATGGTTATACGGATAAATCTCAAATAATATCGCACATAAAGTAAATATATCCGTTTATGTATCTTTCTAGTTTATGCTTAGGATTTCAGGATTTTAATACGTAATAATTAACCTGTCTAATAATTACCATCGCGTGAGGCAACATAAATTATTTAATGTCCCATTTTGTCGTACAGTAGCTCGATTCACCTCCCCCATACCGCGTATGCTGACGATGCTCAACGAGCTCATGGAGACCAGCCCAAGATGGATGTGTTTGCTGAATGTTTGTGGTTCTGCGAGAAGACAGTGTGATTGGCTTACTAATCAAGAGTTATTTAGTTTTAGTGGCTAATCGCTGTACTAAATAAATTATAAATAAATTATAATTATAAATACCCAATGATCAAACTCCAATACCCCGTCAATCGATTTAAACAAAATATAACTATGATATATAACAAAGTTCGCTATGTTACAACAAGCACTGTGACCTATAATATACCTAGAGTTTGTAAATTTGGTGATACAGTTCATGAGATTACATCAAACTCACAAACAAACTTTACTGATTTATAATATTAGTATAGAAGTTATATTATGTCAGACAAGGTTATGGGACTCAATCTACGACTGATTGACGGGATAACAAGATTCATAATGCTGCGTCCTCACCCACAGCGGGAAGCGGAGGGAAAGCGGTGGGCTTCATATAAATACGCAAAGAGCGGCAAATGTATCTTTGGATCTAACGCCCGCGACTGTGGCTAAGAACACAGTCTAATCTTGTACGTAGTATCTATGCCACGTGTCAAAGTATGCGTTGCTACTCAGAATCTACTTATCCTTCAAAGAAATATACCTTGAGGAACGAGTAAAGGATTTATGGAAATTATATAAAGTATTTTGTAAAACATTACAGCACCGTCTGTATTCCCCGAAGGGTTGAGAATAGTTTGCGAAATCGTTATACAGTTCCAATATTTTGTAAACAGGCGTCTGCAGGAGATGGGGGGGTGAACTTGATTCCTTTAATAAAGACTGATCCATATCAGCTCTAGATATAGAGAACTGGAAAGACAGTAAGGAAACAGAGAGACAGGGAGAGTACAGTAAAGGCCTCCCGCCTTTGAAGTGAGAGAACACGGATTTATATAAAAAAACCAAATTTCTATCTAAGCTTATTACCATTACCCGGGAAATTTCAAGCTCCAAGATGTTATTGGTAATTTTCTCACTTTGCCTAACCCAGAGGTAATACCCAGGACCTTATCGTTCAGCAGCCATACTAGCTACCACTACATGACTAGATCAATAAGCCAGGTACACATGCGGCTATAAATAATACAACGTATTTATTGATTCCTATAAAAACATCTATAAACAAATTCGTATATACGTTGTATTGCCGGTTTGGAGGGCATCCAATGTAATTTATTAGCAATCTGGCAGCCGCATGCATCTTCCAAGTTTGCCATGCCATATGCTTCTTTCAAATTATAGCTTTCCCAACAAAGTTACCTATGTAAGCATTTGATCTTTCTACGGGAGTATTCAGTTTGCTTATTTATCAAATACTTTTTTTTTTGATTGGAAGTAAAAATTCTGAAAAGTTTTGGAGAAGTTTAACATTAAATTAATTTCAACTGGCAGAACCGTCAGTCTAGCGGTCAACGAGGTTGAGAGTTCACACCCACCTATTTAAAAATAAAAATTCCTATTCCTTTTTGACACACTGTAGTTAACACAAAGATTCTTATCTTTGTGTCATATACACATACAGACACGAATTTCATATGCACATAATTTAACTTGATTCATATTTTTTTGCCTATAAACTCAACAACATCTCACTTCGCTCAGTTAAGCAGCACGTTGCACGGGACAAGCCGCTGAAGCAGTTTTTTTTAAATTTATTTTTTTATTACTAAATGAGCCTGCTCTTGACCTCGATCACGCCTGATGAAAAGCGATTGATGAGGTCTATGATGGATCGAGCGTGCCCAGAAAATGCCTGTTAACTGCAGTAGATGTATCATAATGTCCTTTCCATTCTACCCACAAACGAACACAAAAAGTCCAGCGTCTGCTTATATCCGCAGAAAAATGTCTTCAGAATTACCAGGGGCTCACAAAAGCCACGTAAATCAGGCAGTGACGGTCGCTTGTTTTGAATAGGCCCACAATTTGTCACAACAAATTATTCAGCCATGCCGCCTGAAAAGGGTGCCTTTTTTATACCAACGAAATGTCAGTAATTGGGACGCGAATGAAATTGACCTTATTAAGCGATGAATTCGTGTGAACGATGCCAATTTGTTTGATATATTTGACGGATTATCGGATATTTGGTTTGTACTTTGTACCAACAAACTCCTATTTTTTTTGTGTTGGGGGGGGACCTTAGGCATATTTTATTGGGGTTTGACCGAACCATTCTGAAAATTAATAATTAAGTTTTAATCATAGTTCGGATCTGAAGCTGGATCTATGAATATGTTTACCGGATTGTCAGAAGTGTTTCCGTATAACGAGGTCTGGTGTACTTGTATTACAAACTACAAAAAATATATCAAAAATAGACTCATAGACTAGTCGAACATCTATAAAAACACACAAAACACCGTTAACCTCAAAAATAATTTCAATGTGCTATTAATTTGAAAGGCCAAACTAAATTATTAGGACGTGATGTTAAAAAAAATAGAGTAAATAATGCTAAAGCTGTCAGCCATCTCACTCATATTTCGGTCCAACTATTCATGAATTTATGACGAGAGCCTGAATGGACAGAACTTCCAACCCTTTTCGCAAGTTTATGAGTGTTCGAAAACATTGTATGAACTTATAATAGGGTTTTTTACGCTCATGTAGATACGCCTTAGTCCCATCTGTTTGGGACTCAGCGAATCCATTTCATGAATACGCTTTGATAGAAAATAAAATTAATTTGGGGAGCTAGAGGGGCTTTTTGTAAGTAATCGTTTATCTAATAGATTGTGTTGAACTTTAGAAGGTGTGCAATTGTATTGGTCAAAAGATGACCGAGTGACCAAGTTGAGTACAATCAACGTTCTGTGAACTGCTACAAGTTTATGTGAAATCTGATGGCTTTGGCGTCGAGACGCACACGTGACCAATCCAAAAAGCATGGCATGAAATTCCTAAAGTTTTTTCTACAGGCAATCCCAATAACAGTTTGTTCGGAATTCAGTCGTTGCACTTGCGGCCACAAGACAAATGTTTACATATATACAGCTAAACGAGCCCTTGCACTATATATAACCACGATTAGCTGACTGTATTCCCCAAGGGTTAGGCAGTATTAGACACCCACATTTCGCCGATGCTATGATTATAATAACATTTCGCCCGACCGAACGAACCCAGAACCTAATATTCAGCGCTCATGCTTGCGACCACTAGACTAATAAGACGAAGAATTTATATATTATAAGTCAAACAAATAATATTCGTTGCTAAATACTCGTAAAATATGATATTATATTCCTGCCATTATGAATCTGTTCAAGCAAAGTTAATAAATCTTCGGGCTCGGGATATAAGTTTTAAAATTCCAATTACGAAATGGATGACTGATGTTCTTGCCCTAATTACAAGTCCCATATGGAGTAAGGCCGTCGTACATTAATTTGCAATACGAATTTAATTGAATGCAAATTTTCTCGTCTCTACAATCAATTCCTCGGAACTTTATCTACTTACGAACTAGCAAGCGCGAGCAATAAGTTTCAAGTTCACTGACGCGAAAATATCAGTGTGATTGACTCCGGGCGGCCGTTCGTTCGCAAATTATAAATTAGGTACTGCCCTGTCGGTTTGCGGGCCAACTTTGTCGTGTCAAATTACTTGAGTAGACATAGTAACTTTAATTATTAGTGTTTTACTTGGCATATTCGCTCAGCGCTTGACATTCTGATGTGGCGTGGCGTTTGTGGGTTCGTTCAGAACAAATATGTGTATGACATAAGATTGCGACGGGTCTGGGTGTTGTGTATGTGAAATTTAGGGGACATGAAATGACACAATTAAATGCTAGCACAGGTGGACCAGGATTATCAGAATGCGGATGCCTGACGTGGCGTTGTCATCGAGACGCATATAAATAGAGTAGACAGTATATAGAAGACTAGATAGGACTTAAAAGGAGTGGAAAAATAGGCGATACGGTAGAATTTTGCCCAGCAACGGGATAAATGAAAAACAAAATATATTACCACTTTCGCAATATTCTTGCAGAATAGGCATTCGATTGCAACATAGTTCCTTTATTACCAAAAAAAACCGTTACAAATAAATACGCTTAAAACAGATATTTAAGTAGCGAGTTATGTCGTCATAAGCCGACGTGAGTCGTGTTAACAGTTTGCGCGCTCCGCTCAAATCCCCGAGCAAAAAGTTGCGCTTCCAGACCGACGGTGACAAATCGCTTTCTACATTTACAGCATCCTATATACGTGAGCTCTACATTTCTAGGATAAAAGAAGGTAAAAAATCTATTAATCCTTATAACACAAATCACGTTTACCTTAATATTAGTAAGACAGGATGCATAATATTATAAGTGCAGGGTATTATAAGTCCGTAACATAAACACGTAACTTATGACGTATACTTAACTATGTTAAAGTATTTTGTAATCTATTATTTTCCAGTTTATTCTATATCATGTTAAATATAAATGTTATTAACTGTTTTAAAAGTTAAATTTGTTTTATTGAACAATGTTCTTGAATTAAAATCTTAAAAAAATGGATGTTATTAAATTCTATCAATTCAATTTAGAATCTTTATAAATAAAGTAAAAAAGTATTTTAACACCTATATTTTGTACTAGCTGTGCCCGCGACTTCGTTCGCGTGGATGTCGGAACTTAACAATGTATTTTTTAGTGAGACCAAATGCACTTAACCCTATTTTTTTCTAAAATAAAAGAATTTTTCTAAAATAAAAGTCTCTCACTTTCTCTCTTCTCATTAATAAAAGTCACTCCTTATTACATTAGCTACCTGCCAATAAAAGTCCCGTCAAAATCGGTCCAGCCATTTCAGAGATTAGCCTATACAAACAGACAGACAGACAGACAGACAAAAATTGTAAAAAATGTTATTTTGGTGTATGTACCGTATTCATATGCATGTAGTAAAAAACGGTTATTTCAATATTACAAACAGACACTCCAATTTTATTTATATGTATAGATTCGAAAAATATTTAATGAATATACTGCTATTTTCACTTCGGTTCGATTATTTCTACTCTTTCCATTTCTTCGAGTGTGGAGGTTCAGTCTTCTAGGTGTAACTTTCATTTAAATATTAATATATGTTTCTTTATTAAAAATAAAGCTTTAATCTTGAAGGTTTGTTTAATCTACCTATTAGTATAATAAGAAAATTCCTTCCTCCTTTTACAAGAAAATGTATTATTAATTACTGTGTTATGTTAGGGTTCTGTAGGTATCTACTTAAAAATAAGGCGTTAGTATCCGCTTGGATCCGGCCTATATCGGGTTTTCATATTATAAAAATGAGAAGTCATTGAGTTATTATTAGTACGTTATATGCAAAAACAAAAGCTGATTAAAAGAAATAAGTAAAATAATTGGATTGGTCTCCTTAGGGTTAAGTATCAAAATGGGAAAACAGGACCACTCTGTCTCCAACAACTATCAAATAAAAGTTAGACATCAGGTTTAAATATTTTTCAAAATATTATACGGAACACTGAATATTTTTCAATTTTATTTAGTGCTGTAGTAAGTAATATCTCAATATAAAATGGAGCCTTCGAGACCAGCTCGTAAACGGGCCTTCAACTACTAGTTAAAAGTTAATACCCAATGTATATTACAGTACACAGGCTGTTTTTAAAATAAATGTTACATATGTACTCGATCTTCGTCACAGGTTGTAAAATATTTTATATTTCTACAACTTATTTTTTTTAAATATAATATAAATATACCAACGCATCACACCTGTATCCTCGAAGAGTTAGTAGACAAAGGTGTATTTAATTGTGCATCCACATTTCACCGATGCTGTTATTAAGTGCCATGTATTAGAGGGCGAAGCTATTGTTATCAACTGGGCGCAGTTCCAAACTCCGCGCTGTTACTGAGAATTTCCATAAAGAAAAACCCAATATCCATACAGAATAACCCAGGACCTCACACTCATCAGTCACGCTAGCGACCACTAGACCGATGAGGCAGTGTGTTGTTGGTTTTTTTCTTCTATTTAATTAGGTCTTAATGATGGCAATATATGGCTGAATTATGTATGTGACCAGCAAAATTGTCAAGGAGCATTAAACTGCTGCTAGATAAATTAAAAGAACTTCGGCAAGCTTCCAGTTTATTGTCTTTTCATAAAATAGCGAAGATTTCTTCAGCGAAATTACTCTAAAAATATACATATATATATACATAAAGTCACACCTTCCCATGGGGTTAGGGAGAAGCTACGGAACGCCACTTGCTACGATCCTTACATAACACTTTTGCTTCATCTACATTCATGCATCGTTTCATACATGAACACCGGTTATGGGTTCGGTGCATCTGACCTTTTTGAAGGACATCACCTCCTAAGCCCCTCCCAGCATTCTCTCTAACAAATATATCGAATTATAAATCCCTTTCGTTAATCATCTCTTTTCTATCCTTTCCACGACCTCTCTATATGACTAATAAAATATTTCACTAATCAAATTAAGAATACAATGCCATTGCGAAAATAAAAATATTCATATTACTCATATTGAAATAATTCCAGCAGAAAATATTCAATAAATTATAATATGTTAAACACGGACTTTAACCCCTAGAGGAGAGACGGGCATAATTAACCAGCTCTGCATCCCTCGGGTGCAAGGTGATTATAATTTATACTGTGTTTTATATGGACTCATCTCGTAAACTACCATTTATATGGTAAATTTAATAAGCAATGAATGGAAATGAACTGCTGAATTAATTTGTCGTTGCATTATTTTGTTTATTATTTGTTGCCAAAACGGGATTGGCAAACAAAGAGTGTTTATTATAAAATGTAGCGCAAGTTGAAATTGAATACGGGACGCATTTGTTGTGACTACCATTAAAATTATTTATTAGCTTGTTGTTAAAACCACTCATATTTCATATTCGCTAGCCCGTTTCACTGATCCGATTGTGTATTTCAGCCATCTGACGTCACGTGAAATTCTATTGACATCGATTTGTCAGGCACGTTGCAATCAAGAAACGAACAAATCAGAAATATTTATGTTGATAATCGTCATTACTTATACATATATAGTTAGACAAGTTTTCAAGCAAAAAATTCCTTGCTATTATAATTCTTAACTGTCATGAACTTATAGTGTTATGTCATGAATTTAAAAACGACAAGGATATACCGGTAATCTTTTCAGACTAAGTTTAAAAGTGTAGTACTGGCATATTCCAAATTCTTTACATTTCAGAATGAAATACTTACTTTACCACTTGAAGTGAAAGTCGAGCAGTTTACCAAGGTGTTTCAAATAGCGGTGGAACAAGTTGGTACAACTTAGCCCAACTTCCCCACCGCTTAGTTAAAACATGAATACGTATTTACAACTTTAAGCGGATAGTGTGGCTTGCTAGAATATTATTGTCATTTTGTTTGTTTAATCTTATGATTGCAACATATATATACCTATTATAAAGTTCTACATCGCGGAAAGAAAAATACGATCGCGGTAAGCCAAACGTTAGAGGCTGGTGTACTGAACCAGAAGGTCGCAGGATCCATCTCTGCTCGCGATCATATTATTCTGCCCACAATTTACACTTTTAGAATTCGCTTTGCAGGCGTTATTGTGTCATAGAATCAATATATATATATATATATATATATTATTACTAGCTTCCGCCCGCGGCTTTGCCCGCGTGGATTACGAATCCGTGCATTTTCCCGGGATAAAATAATCCAGACTATAATCTATCTCTGTGCCAAATTTCATCCAGATCTGTTCAGCCGTTCTGGCGTGAAAGAGTAACAAAGATCCATCCATCCATCTATCCATCCATCCATCCATCCATCCTCACAAACTTTCGCATTTATAATATTATAAAGTAGGTAATAAAAAATAATAATATAATAATTAATTAAGTCCATTGTGGTATAATAATTATGTATCGCAAGCTGCTTATTACGATATCACAATATGCATAAATACGATTAAGGTACATAAGAAAATAAAATTTAAGAAATATAAAACCTTGTTCCTTAACTAACACCTATTTTTCTCAGTGCACAGTCATAACAATGTCTGCTACTGACAATTCAGTCTTAGCTATCTATTTTTTAGCTATACTGAGATTTTTATTAGCTGCATTGCAGTTAAAGCTGCAGTCACCGAGACCGTAAAAAAAAATCTTTAAGGTTCTTCAAGTTTTTCTGAATAAAATTCTAAGTGTTACCAAGTAACAGGATTTAGTTTCAGGTGAGTTCACAAGTAGTGTCAACTGCAGTGCGGTGAATTGTAGACTTTTGGTTCTAAGAGCGTTGGGCAAGGTTCACCGTGCAAGTTTAGCTACCAAAGTTTAAATTTCTGTTTTTATGACCAACTTTGTTTTCGTAGTGTTTTTAATTTTGGAACTGCGCTGCTGATGCGATGAAAATGTTGTTACTCTAAGTAGTTTCGAAAGTAGAGAAGATGCTAATATTAGGGACTTATAATTTTAAAATTATAAAATTTCAGTATATCATTCTGGTGGGTATATATAGATATGTGCATTATCAATGTGACCATGTAACGGAAAACTGGATTCCAGATGACAATGAAGAATTTTTGATTTTATTACGTACACGATTTCCAATTGATACTAGAGTCGGTGCATAAGCAAATAAAAGACATACTGGAAAAAATATATACTTGTTCTTTATTGGATTTAGAATCTTTTTACAACCCCAAAGCCGAGTTATGGCGCAGTAGCTAAGCGGGTACTAAGTGCAGGATTATGGCAGTCGACATTGCTTTTTCTTTAATTTTATCTGTGCTGCTTTTTGTATACACTGATATTTGTTAAAATGTGAAATATTTCTTGAGTAATTAAATAGAATCTACCTCAAATTTTAATTGATATTATTTCTAGCTCGAATGAGTTCGTAAACTTACTTAAGCAAGTTTAAATTTTGATGCCGTCTATTCTATTTTGACTTTCATAAAGCTCGTATGAATATGTATCATTAAGCTAGTGAAATAGTCCCTAAGATATTTATAGAGTCCCTAAAGTTTGGGAAAACAAAGGTTTATTTACACTTGCATTCGTGTGATAAAATATACATTTTAGCTATTTAAGCTCTAACTGCTCCTTTTCATTAGAAAAATAACATCTTATTACGTATACAAGTTTAAAAATATTTTGTAGGAAAACAGAGATACCTAGCTAAATATGGTGAATAGGTAGGAAAGCAGTCAGTTCAATTACTTAATGGGTTGCGGAACACACCTTTGCGACGACGTTCCGAATAGTGAATATAGGCTAAGAGATAGACACTATTTTTAAATCTGCAATAGTTATTTTGATAGTAAACTTATTTAAAAACTTTGTTTTAGATTTAAAACCGAATAAATCTGCTGCTTCATAGTGAGAGAATTATGTATTTACCAAAAAACTGAAATTGAACAGAATTTTGCCCAAATGTTGTAGACAATGGAAAATCGTGAAATGAAAAATGAAATGTACATATAATATTATTATTATATTATAAAAATATATTTTTTATATAAGATGAATTAATAACTAGCAGTTTTATCATGCTGTCTATGAAATAATTATGTAAATATTAAATAACAGTAAGTATTTGTTATTTAAACAATTGGTAATTGATGTCGTCATGTTTATATTTTAGATACATTTATTTTTTGGATTTACTTTAATTTTATGTTGGATGTATTTATTATTATTATTATTATTTTAAATATGTTGACACTAGACTTTCTCCTGTATCGTGGGTACAGTTTACAAATATACATGTCACATGCACACACAGCCAGGCCTGATACAACTATCTGTAGATCATACAAATATGTATTTGTTACCGTGACACGTAGCGCAGAAAGTTAATCGCTTAGCCATTGCGCCAGCCGTGTCGTCATTCTCTTCTCGACAATCATATAAGTGGAAAGTACGTTTCGAAATGAACACTAAGTATACGACGTGTTTGTCTTCAGTAGGTATATATAGTATAATGTCTTTATGAACCTTATTAACTAAGTATAGTATTACAATTAATATAAATTACGTTTAGTTTAGTTAACTTTCAGAATTCACGGATGATCAAAATTTGGTGAAGAAAAGCATCGTCAAGAAACCTGCACACCTGAAGGGCAGAGGCCTAACCCTTCACACTCTGAGAGATTGCCAGTCCTCAGCAGTGGGACAGTAATCGGCTAAATTATTATTAGTATGAAAGTTTGATTTTTAATGAAAAATTCATGTCAGTCTCCCAGCCTATAATCCTGCCGCGCCTTCAATTTGTTTTCATGGACTGTACATAACGTTGCCCGAGTAAAGTCTAGGTCTACGCTACACATAGATTTTAACAGCGTTTAGACACGAAATGAGCCTCGCCCATAAATTCAGTACTTTGTTGACTCCCGCTAAATGGCATTCTAGCCAGCTAGTTTAAAGAGTTTGAACAGAATGTTTTGAACTGGCAGCACCTTTGAAATGAGTCACTTAAGTACTCATTTGAACGGTGTTTTGAGGGATGTCAGAGATACATTTCCATGTTAATTTAGTGGTGAAAGATCGTATAGCCGAAATGAAAGAAATGCTTGCGCTAATGATTGAAAAATCCTAATTGCAAAATAAATAATTTCATTTAATTTCATTTCTAATTTAAGCGTTTCATTAAATTGAATGCAAACTGGTTACTGTACTAGGTTTTTTGTCATAACTATTTTATCCGAAATAAGGTTGTTAGAAACTCTTATTGTCAGAACAACCAGCGGTAGTTATACATAGTCACACATTAGTATTTCTTCTATATTCTAGATCGGTGATAAAAACACCGTATGGGAACCAAACTCGCAACATGTAACACGGAAAGTTTAAGTTTCGTTTTGAAACTTCGCCGACCGCACAGTCTTACTTCAGACGACACGGTTGGCGCAGTGGCTAAGTGAATAGCTTTCTGCGCTACGTGTCGCGGGTTCGATCCCCGCACGGAACAAATATTTGTATGATCTACAGATAGTTGTTTCGGGTCTGGTTGTTTGTGCATGTGACATGTATGTTTGTAAACTGTACCCACGATACAGGAGAAATCCTAGTGTGGGGCAATGTTTTTAAAAGACAAAGAAAAGAACAAAGAATAACCGTCAACTTACTCAAAGCGTAGCCCCATAAAGTCGTAGCGCTGTAGAATTTAAAATGAATTGAATAATTACCGACACCTTTATACCTTTGGGGTAGTAGACAGTTATAATTTATCGGTGAGAAACATAGAGTAAGAATAAATGGAGCGCCTATGTGCGGGCGAACGTACCATGAACTCCGGAATCCGAGCGATGCATAGTTTTTGGTGGTATCCCTACTACAATCGTAATTCTGCCATGATGGTAGCATAATAATTATGTTAATTATGAAAAAAGTGCAAATGAGCACTTTTGTAGAAATAATAGCGGCTTATCTAAATTTACAGGAAGATCGTCCAAGAGAAATAATCTTATAGTCAACACACATTACGTTAATTTGATTCCAGGAAGGACCGTGTTTATACTCCATTTCTTCGTACTCCTTGGTGTGAAGGTAGGCTACGCAGGAATAATCATATTTACAGCTAGCCTGCGTCGGCCTTGTTGCGTTCATTATTCAACCTTTTGTCTTTCCCGTAATAACTTTTAACCCCTTTATTATCTTCTCTTTATGGGCGAAACATTTTTCTTTCGGGGTTTTTGGGGGAAGAAATTGATTGATGTTTCGGAAATGCAGGTAAGAATATTTCCTTGTAATGTATTTTGCCACTCGTAAATACTGCCGAATGAGTTTATTATGCGGTTCTTCTTAAAGTAACTCCTGAGTTAAATAAGAAGGTTGGATTTACAAAGAAGTTGACTAACTTCTGCGATGTAAAAGTTCCCATTATGTGGTTGTGTTTCCATTTACAAGGTGATAAATAATTGAATACATATACTAAAACAATTATCCAAAGAATTGACGATCAATAAGCATTAAGAATAGTTTTTTTTCAATGAAATTTTTGGGTGTTGCCATAGGTTTGGTAACGTGCCCAGCTAATGGTAATATGCTTGCCACTTATTCCAGGGGACCATTGGCAAAACGTGGAATATTTATAAATATGTGTCTGTCTCTACTCCTGCGGAATATTTTATATTGACAGTGATGATGATGTATTAGTATTTTTGAAGACCTACATATATCTTTTATGAACGTGTTATTGCAATTTTAAATGCAGTAAAACACCTGTGAATAATTAATCTTTCTTGTAATAAAATGATACTTTACATATCCATTATGAAACAGTTTATATATGAATAACCTTGGTAACAATACTACTTAAGTATCACCGCACATAATAACAAAAAGTATTATATAGATTAAATCAATGGGCAGCCGTATCATTGACGTGAATAATAAGAGTGTGTATTTCAGCCACGCGTGTTTATTATAACGTATATCATCATCATTAAAGGGTTATAACTACACGATAAATTGGTCCCGATTGAGCGCGTGCGCGTAGGCCTAACACTAAGTAAAAGATCGAGCCTAACCGCCTGAAATACTATCACGTGCCGATGGATCGCCTAATCAGGAACCGTTGTTATTCATAAACTCACAGACGGACCCCTCGCATCTACAATGGATTTTCTACTGTGTCTTCTTTGCATTATTTTGCGTGATAATAAAGCCAATGTTGAGCTGGTATGCAAATCTTGCTGACTGACTAAGATAAAATCCATTTTATATTAACACACAATAAGTACCAACTTTGGATTAGTATTATCCCTCGTCGCGTTGGCAGTTGCGTATGCGACGCTGTGCTGTGATTAGATATATGGTGTGTGCGCACACTTACTGTATCAATTTTGCGGCCGAGAAATAGGCGATGTACGTATGTGTATCGAAAAATGCGTAGTTCCAAATATATCAGTTTTTGTAAGACACTCGTACACGTATGCGCTAACCCTTATGTCGAAATATGAACAAATATTATAAAAATATATATGTTCATAATACGTTCATGGCTATTCACTCGTCGTAAGTACGTAGAACCTTATACTCGTCGAAGTTGTGGCAAATGTTGTCCAGTCATGTTTTGGTAAGTTAATATTTGTTATTTTGTATAAATTCTCGTACAGGCTTTACTTTTCGAAAGGCTAGTGTAGTAATCGAGGCCTTGTGGGTGAGAGGTTTTGTTGATTTCGACGTCAATCGAGTGATATTTAAGGTAAACCAGGTACTCGCTTGGTAAAGTGTCAATACTTATGTTCAATACTTAAGTAGAACCTTGTGTGCCTTGGATTATATCATCATATATCATATAAAGCTCAGTACAATATTCCTATGTTAGGTCAGACTTAAAAGCTGTTTCATTGTTTCTCAAGTCAGTACAGTACAGTTAACCAGGGTGGGCAAAGTGATTTTCTAATTCTCGTTTAAGTTTAGAATTTAGTAGAAATAGGGTCGCCCCTTATTTCATGGGAACTTCACGGGATCGGCGATATGTGGGTATACGATACACCTCTGCCTAAGCCTTCGGGGAATATATGTAGATGTGATGTTAAGATGTGTTATAAGGTAAAGATATTAAATTATGTTTCCTAGCGAATTATGACGATCGTAATATTGGAAGCGGCATAGCAGTCAAACTAATAAAAAATCTTATAACTGGTCTTACTCGAGGATACCGGTTTCTACCAGTAGGTACTTCAGTTGGGCTGTGCAGGTCCGTTCCTTAATCCTTATTATTTGTATAAAGGTAAAAATATTTGAACGAATACCTAGGTATAACATTTTTATTATAAAATTAAAATATTCACCAGCTGCCTCACTGGTCCAGTGGTCGTAACCGTAACTGATGGCATTGAGGTCCTGGGTTCGATTCCCGGATCCGAGTGTTATTGGTTAGGTTAGGTATTTTTTGTATGGAAATTCTCAGTAGCAGACCGGCAGCCTAATTACGTAAAAAAGCGATAGCAATTTGACAGCCACGCGACAACAATCTCACTGTCAGCCAATACATTATATGTCACAAAAATGTCGTTTGACAGAAGTTATCGCGCGATCTACGCCTGTCGCGACATCGGTAATTAGGCTGCCGAGTTTCGAATTCTTCTATTTGCTATAGCAATAGGCTTTTCCCCTTTTACATGGGGCTCAATAACGTGCATCCCTGCCTAACCCTATGGGGAAAATGAGCTATGTGTGTTATATTATGTAAAAAATTTCGGAGGTGTTTGAATAGTGAAGTAATCCAATCATTCTAATAAGAACTCGTCACGTAATGCGGTTCGCCACTCTTAGGACCTATTTACCCTTAGTGATTGGCACTCGTACATTCTCTAAGATTTTACCTCATCAAAGTATCCGAGTACTTAGTAGGTTATTTGGATGTTAAGAGTAAAATAGGTCCTAACTCATAAATATGAATTTCACGATAATAAATTACAATTTAAATTAAGTATTTTGGTTTTTCAGCCTCACCAACGCGTCATGCCTGACCCCTACCACGGGGACTGTTCCTCAGGCTTTCGCTGCAACGCTGCAGTACTTCGCGGCGGCGCAGTGTCTCCTGAATCATGACTCATTGCCGGAATCTAATGTCCCGAGTATGTAACGTCTATTCGTAGTACAGTCAGCATCAAACAGATACACTTAATAAAATTCAAAAGCGATTTTTAGAGGAAATAGTGATTGAAAACTTGACTAATTTTACACATAGTATCTGCGGATACATAGTCATTTAGTTTTCTAGTAGATTTAAATTTTGATGCTAACTGTACCTACAAGTTATCTATGTAGTAGTGAATTGCCTCACCGGTCTAGTCGGAAACTCGGAGCTGCTGAACTTGTGGTCCTTGAGTTCGATTCCCGGGTCGGGGAAGAGTTATTGGGTTTTTAGTATTATACTCTTAAAAACTTTCTTTTTAAGAGTTTTTAGGATTATCAGTAGTAGCCCGAAGTTTGGAATTACCTGGAATGGAATGGCCTGGTAGATGGCAATAGGCCCGTCGCCGCGTCGACTTAATAACGTGAAATAACATCTGGCGAAATATGAGTGTACAATAGTACTTCTTTGCCCCTTCGTGGAATACAGGCGTCATTATTTGTTATGTTATAAGTTAGCTACAGGACTCAATCGTCAAAATCTGCCTGGATCCAGCTTCCAGTTTAACTAGAGATGGATAAGTACTTTGCGTAACACCAGCTGTGTATTCATACGAGTATACACGGATGGCCATGCTTCAGAAACAAGCAATTCATCATATCGTTGCTATTGTCTGTGGGGCAGCTGTATTTGTTGATTGTGGCATGATATTAGCACACCGGAATGCCTCTGCTCATCCCCTTAATATACGACTATTGTCAACGAATTATTCGACTCGGTATAATTTAGCGTACCCTCTTAATATACTACACATGCATGATGGATTTTCCAAAAGTAAATATAGTTTTCTAAAGGTAAAGGAAATTACTAAAACAAAATCTTTACCAATAACGAGGTTCTAAATTCTACATTAGGAATATTTTTGTTATAATTAATTAGAACTCATCTATCAAGTTGGCCTGAGCTGTCATATGGGAATCGCTCATGCCGAAGTGGAAAGATTATAGAAAATAATATATATTTGTTACTAGCTGTGCCCGCGACTTTGTTCGCGTGGATGTCGGAACTTAACAATGTATTTTTTAGTGAGACCAAATACACTTAACCCTATTTTTTTCTAAAATAAAATAATTTTTCTAAAATAAAAGTAGCCGAAGTTACTCCTTATTACATAAGCTACCTGCCAATAAAAGTCCCGTCAAAATCGGTCCAGGCATTTCAGAGATTAGCCTATACAAACAGACAGACAGACAGACAAAAATTGTAAAAAAAAATATTTTGGTGTATGTACCGTATATATATTCATCTGCATGTAGTAAAAAACGGTTATTTCAATATTACAAACAGACACTCCAATTTTATTTATATGTATAGATGGGTTCATTTGATGGGAATAATTCATGACATAGTGGACAGATTAACCAGTCAGCATTGGTGATCGAGCCTGTAGAATTTTTTATGGTAAAATCGTTTTAGTTTTCATTTTAAGTAAACCTATCTCAGGCGCTTTTAAAACGTTAATATAATTCTGGTTGCACGGTTACAAAAAGTAGGTCCTGTGGAGAACATTCGATTAAAAACTCAATGGATCGCTACTCTTATAAAAACTCAAATTAGCCAGGCAGCAACAGAAATATCGATGCTAAATGCTCAGGGTGCGCCAGACGATCCCTAGGTTTTTCATACTTTCCTTTTAATTAAACAAACCGGACTATGATACTTTCTAATTTTAGTCTCGATTTTAAGACTATCACTACTGTCTTTGTTCTTATATTTTCACCAGGTTTTCAAAGTTTCGACTTCATAATAATCGGTGGCGGGACTGCAGGGAGTGTGGTGGCAAACCGACTGAGCGAAGTTAAGGGCTGGAGAATATTGCTCTTAGAAGCTGGAGGCGATCCGCCTGTTGAATCCCATGTGAGTACCTATCGATAACGATTTAGACGTTCAGTGCTGGATATAACTGGAGCATAGATAGATATAGCTAGATATAGATGGAGCATCATACTGAAAGCTCGGTAAGGCGAAGCCATCGTGGCTGTGCTGGTGATAACAAATGACGTACACTTTGAGTCCTGGATAGCGCTTGCGCTAAACATCGATTGGGAAGATGAAGCGATTATTACTACACTTTTTGGGTTGATGATGACAGGGTGATGTTATTTTAGGTTGGTTTACAACTCACATAATTATTTTATAAACGTTTATACTTTATTCCTGTTTGATGAGCTTCAACCCGATAACAGTTGAGCCTCGTTGATTCTATTAAAGTATATCTCACGAAAATAACACACACTTCACAAAACTTTCAGATCATAGTTCTCGAGAAACTTAGAATATGATAAAATATCTCTCATTATAGTCAATTTTAGTATTAATAAGGTATTTAAAACTTCTGACGTATAAAGGTACGTCTCAATATCAAATAAAATTGCCCATTAGGTACTGTGTTCTATTCCTTTTATTTTCAGATTCCAGGATTTGACAGTGCAATGGTTGACAATGAATACAATTGGAAATATATATCTACAAATAATGGAGTCATAGGTCAGGGGATTATAAATGGCTCCATAAATTTGTCCAAAGGCAAAATGTTCGGAGGTAGTAGCAGTCTTAATGAAATGCATTATATTCGTGGACACGATCAGGATTACCAGAATTGGTTCGATGAAGGAAACGTAGACTGGAACTTTGATGATGTACATCGATTCTTCCAGAAAGCTGAAAATCTCCAAAGCAAAAAATTGTTGAAGGACCCCACAATTAGCAAGTATTACGGCAAGACTGGACCGCTAGTTATAAACAGGTTCAACAACACCTTTAGAGATGTTACTAACGGTGTTCTAAAGTCATGGGATGAAATTGGATTCAATTATGTTCCTGATTTGAATGCCGCTGGTCTTTTTGGTTCTGGTATTGTGACAGCCACAGCATCTGATGGAGTAAGACAAAGTACAAATACAGGATATTTAATACCAATCAAAAACAAAAGGAATATAAAAATCCTTAAATATGCGATTGTAAGAAAGATATTGATAACGGAGGATTCGAAAGTAGTTTTTGGTGTTGAGGTTGAAAATAATGGCAAAATTCTAACTTTTTACGCAACCCATGAAGTTATTTTGAGTGCTGGTGCAGTCAATTCTCCACAGCTTCTAATGTTATCTGGGATTGGTCCTAAAGAACACCTTCGTTCTAAAAACATTACATGTATCCTTGATTCTCCGATGGTAGGACAGAATCTGCAAGACCATCTTCTTGTACCTATAACAATATATGGTGATACGCCAGAAGAAGTAACAACCGATACAAAACACCGCGACGTTGTAAATTACATTTTGGACCGTACGGGTCGTTTAGCAGAAAGCAGTATGTTTACGGATATATCGGCATTTTATTCTACTGAGAAAAGGGTATTTTATCCGGAATGTCAACTTCATTTCTCGATTATACCGAAGAACACGTTTGAATTAAAAAGATATCTAACGCAACAATATAGATATAAAGACTCTATTGTGGACTCTATAGTAGAATTCAACGAAAATCAGGCACTTTATTTCTTTGCCTTCAATCTTCTGCATCCGTATTCAACTGGCAATATTTCCTTGAGTTCTAATAATCCAAAAGAAGCTCCACTTATTTTTACAAACTACTTTAACGACCCCAGAGATTTGGCAACAGCTGTTAAAGGACTGAAGATGGCATCAAAAGTAGTGAAATCCAGATTTTTCAAGAACATAGGAGGAATTTTAGGAAGAATGAAATGGCCAGCTTGTGACGGTTTTAAATTAGACAGTGAAGAATATTGGAAATGTGTGTGCATGAATATGGTAACTTCAATGCATCATTTGGTAGGAACATGTAAAATGGGACCAGACCCAAAAACGTCAGTTGTGGACAGTCGTCTGAGAGTCCACGCAGTTACGCACCTTCGTATAATTGATGCCAGTGTCATGCCCAAAATTACCAGCGGTAACATAAATGCAACCAGTATTATGATTGGAGAAAGAGGAGCGGAGTTTATCAAAGAAGATTATAAAAACCTTTGAAATAAAAAGAACTTAATCATTTATTTGTTATCCTATTTTAGATGTTATTGTAGTTTTATATATCGTTCATAAGTAATTTGTAAAATTGTAACTAGAGAGACAGACGAGGCACGTTACGCATTGTGTCTTAATAATGTTTCAGGCGTCTGCGCTTTAAAATTACGTTTTTATTGAATTATGTAAAAGTGTTACCAGACTCTTAAGCTTGGAAGAATTGAGCTATTTTATTTACTACAAGATTTTGTAATGAGGGTTTACAAACAAAATGTTGAAGAAACAGCAAGACTGTTGAATATTTTTCGTAATTACGTACTTAGGAAAAGGTAAACATTTTGATACGAAAATAAATTTTGTTTGTGATTTTTTAAAAGTTTTTTTCTTCGAGCCTAAATATTGTTACGATAATGAAGATGAATAATTTCAACTTCTTCCTTCGGAGGTAAAAGCTAAGAATTACTTTTTTGTACTATTATTGTCGGGCCTTTTTTCTGAAAATAACACGAAGTACAACCATTACAATATTTTTTATTTCGGCAGGCGATTTGAAATTGGCAATGCAATTAACTATTAAGAGTGTTGCATTAATATTTTATTTTGCTTATTCTCTGGAATATCTCGTCGTAGTAGGAAAGACAATGCTAATACCGAATATATTTTAAAATCTGATTTTACTGATTACGAAATTCTAGAAACTGCCAATAATGGAACATAATTTATTGCTTGATTCTCGTTGTTGTTTTTAGATTACTACTAATACTAATAATAATAAAATAAAACGTTATGAATTAAAAAATCATTTTGCTATTAAGATAATATAATTTGTTTAATATGATTATAGTAGTATTACCCAATTAAGCCCATTACTTATTGCCCCACTGTTACAAACGTTACTAACTTCATAACATTTCCACCACAGCAAGAGAAATTTCAATGAGAAAGCGCAAATATAAACTGCAATCAATTAACAAATTCCTTCAACAATAATACATCCTGAAATTAGTCAAACGTAAATCATAACATGTTCAGTCGAGCTAACCTTACTAGCGACCATTACGAGCATTACCTGACGACCGAATGGATATTCGTCCGTGTTTTTTCCGCTGTGACATCGATCATGGACCCCGGGTATAGAAGACAAATGATCTGAAAATTTTTCAAGTCTCTTTGGAGCCTTTCGCGTGCTGTTTTTTCCTCTCCCCTATTTTTATTTTCTCTCCTATGTGGTTTATTATGGTAATGATGACTAATGTAATTTTCTTATTTTTATGGAACTTTATTGTTGACTGACCGTTTGTGTGTGAGAATGAAGTTTTATTACTTTTCTCATCGTTTTATCTTTTTTCAAATTATGATAGGTACTAACCTATCATAATTTGGATTTATGATTGCGTAGGAAAACGTTAAAAGAATAACTATCTGTACATCAAACAAATATTCGTTCCGTGCGTGAACCGAATCTGCGACACGTAACCCAGAAAGCTAATCCCTTAGCCACTGCACTAACCGTGTCACAGTTATAGTTTTAGTCCCAAACTTTAAATAAAGATCCGTTAGGTGTCGTGATGTGCATGGGAGGTCGACCATGATCACATACCAGCAGGCGAAAAAAGGCAAGACTGATTCCTCTTTAAAAACTAAAAGGATATTTGGTTATTTTGCTTCCGTTCTCTCGTAAATAAGTATATCGTAGATCAAGCATTTCTCCAGTAGCAGAAGCGCCATTATCTGAATCAACTGTCTAATGAGACAGTTGATTCAGATAATGGCGCTTATATATTATATGGCTGGCAGCATAATGATGCTAAGCATAATTTATGCTGCACTCCACTGAACTCGATGAGACAGACCTGAGTCAATATCGATGGGATACGTGAGACGAATACAAAACAATTGCGCATCGGGATCGCTTGATATAAATTGTGTTTATACCTTGGTTGTTGACGCTCCATTTTCCTAATACGTGGCTTCGGAACAAATAAAACCTTTGAAGTATGTACAGTAATTTTAAATATTTTATTGAATTGGCAAACAACGAAACGGCGTCGCGGTGTACCGCGAAAGAGATGGGAGGATGAACTGGATACATTTGGCAAAGACTGATCGTTGGCTGAGAATAGAACAGTTTGGAAATCAAAGGCAGAGGCTTTTGCCCAACAGTGGGACGTGAAAGGCTAGCAGTAATAGTAACAGAATTGATTGACAGTTAAATTATCTAAACAGCATGATTCTCCTTTATTGATGGTGTTCGACAATGAGCGAATTCTTGCCTACCCCATGATAAAATCGAGAGACAAATAAAATTACCTCACTAGCTAGCCTCATATAAGATGCACCTCAGATAAAAGCCGGAACTGACTGGCCCCGGCCCAGTAAAGGTAATGGCCCACGCTCAGTAACGTTCAAATGGTGCAAGGATTAACTTGTTTTTGAAACTGAAATTTCACTCATTTCAAAAGAGACTTATCATTATCATATTTTGCCCATGATACCGTAATAATTAAATATATTTTAATCCCTTATAAAACGTCAGCTCATCAAAGTCAGCTACTCGTAAGAAGACAATAAGCCATGTGTATTCTCACCGCGGTTCATTACGGAACTAGTTCGCAGACCGTTCTTAAGGGATCGGGTGATACCCGAAGATTAATCTAGATTAGATAAAGGAGGACATACGAATGTTTTCCCTGAGGAAAGTTAAAGAGTATTTAGAGTTTCGTGTGTTGAGCCAGTTTGGGAACCGTATTGTTGTGCTATAAATTGGTTTTGTTTATTTCGGTACCGTTAGTGTTGGTTTCGATGTGATTTTGTTTTTGTTAAAAATAACAATGATTTGGTCGTCATGTGAGGTATTGGTTCCAGTGTGGTATGTAATTATACTGATTATTGGCCACTAAAGGCTCCTGGATTCTAGAGCTCTGATGATGAAGTTCGAGAGCACAAACACCTTTAAGATACTCTTTGGATTTGTTAGACTTTGGAGATCTCCGTTGCTAGGTTAAAGTTCCCTATAATTTTGATTATGGAGTCGTGAGATTTTTGCGGTAACCACTAATAGACAGACCTGATGATGTCCAGTAGCACCGGATTTTTGTATTGACCCCTATCATTTGACTCAGTCGGCATCAGTAAAAATGTTAGTGTATCGATAACAATACAATTCTGCCTATACCTTCAGGAAATATGTGTGTTGCATTGTAAATAACACCATAACATAAAATAGCATCATGCTTGTATTCCCCAAAGGGTTAGGCAGGGGTGAGGCTATTGCCAATTACCGGACACAGTTCCAGACTCCATGCTGCCACTGACAGTTTCCATATAGAAAAATTCAATAACACTTTGCCCGACCCGGGATTCGCACCCAGGATCTCACGCTTAGCAGTCGTGCTTGCGATCACTAGACCGATGTGGCGGTCAAGAAACACCATAATACGATATAACAGTACAAATAACACTAAACAATTAAATTTCATATTCGCGCAAGTGGATACCGTGGCCTGAGAGATTAGCGGCGTCCCGCAAGGGTTTTACCCGACCACGTTTTGTTTTCGTTGTTTGTGGTCGCGAATGACCGCAGCCGTGGTCAGAACTTTATTTCGAATTGCTTAGTTAGTATGGTTTATTGTAACTGAATTTGTTTAGCTATTTTTTTGACGTAGAAGAATTGATAATTGACTTTGAATTAAAATTAAGGATCTTATAACTATTCGGGAAGTGTGGTTTATTAACATGCAAGAATAAAAAAATATACTTTTGAAAATGCATCGTTGCTTATGGGGTACAAAGCTGAAAAACGAGTTCTCGTCTAAATAAATGTTGGACAGTTGCAAAGCACTGTTAAGCAGGCCATAAAACGACGTGCTCATTATCATCTATCCATCTATTGCCATCTACCGGGCATAGTTCCAGACTCCGTGATGCTACACAGAATTATCATACAGAAAAACCAGCTCACACTTTTTCCGATCCGGAAAGCGAATCCAGGACCTGATGTTCAGCAGTCGCGCTTGTAACCACTAGACCAATCAGTCAGTCTTAAATAAAATAATTAATTATAAGTTATTTAGCGTGGATAACCTATCTAAATATATATCTATGGGATATTCCCACAGAATTTCGACAACAATAACATTTCCTTCAAATCAGGCTGTATAAGCTATACTGCCCATACATTAACAATGGACATGATTACACATAAAAACGACACAAAGTGAAAAAGTGTCGTTACAACGCACGGTTCCGTAAACGAACTTTCTGTATGACAGCTGCGTTGTTGCGAAATAAATTCACGACCCGCTCCCTCACTTGTGTACATTATAACTTCGTGAAGTTGCCATATTCTGTTCGAGTTGCGTGCACTATGGTGCGCGAATTGTGTGGTGGACTGTACTACATAATGCATATCAGATTGAAAAGCATTACAACTAGAAAAGGATTTTCTTACATGATTTCGAATTTCGCGGTTCTTTTTTTTATCATTTGCGTATATAAAGAGTTAAAAGAAGCTTTGTAGTTTTCTGGTGCATATACCTAAAAACCCGGATTTGTTTCCAGTAGTAACATTACACTATTAGAAAGGCGTGGTTTCAGTTTTTTCTTTCACAACTGTGATAAGGGATTCGTCAGCCGTCATAATTGATACGGGAATAAATGGGATGCACTTATTTACCATTCAGAATTGTTGCTTTGCTAGAGAGGTTTTCAAAAAATTGTAATGTATTGGAGTAGGCAAAAGAAGGCTTTCAGAGTCCTGTTTAACATTGACTCACGTATATTAACTTCTTAGGAGCTGCATAAGATTGCTGTAGTTATACATATGTATGTACCTACACGAGAATGGGTAAGGTGAGTAGGATTGAACCTCAGAATGGGCCTCATAAAAGTAGATAATTTGCTTTTTATATGTGTCATGTTATGCTTGTTAACTCATAAATATTACAAAGAAAACTTGATATTGTCGTGAAACGTCGTGGATAGTTTAGGAATAAGTAAAATGAACTAAAATTGAGACGAACGTGGGATACAGAAAATTTCATTATTATAACCTATAAAATTGATCAATGGTTTCAACCAATATTAACACAGAAATAACAGTGACAATATTTTGAGTTCTGAAAACTTCATAAAATAGTATCACAAAACAAACACCGCTCTATATAAACCTAATTTACTATGCTAACTTGTTGCTAAACGAAACAATAGCGGTGGTCGTTGCGCAACTTAAACGTTATTGAAACGAGCTATCGTCATAATAACGGTTAGCAGGTTATTTGAAAAACCTGCTAACCTGCTAACATGCTAACGCTAAAGTAGCTAATAGCGGTGGTCGTTGCGCAACTTAAACACGTTATTGAAACGAGCCATAATAACGGTTAGCAGGTTATTTGAAAAACGTGCTAACATGCTAACGTTAAAGTAGCTAACATCCAAAGAATCCGATAGACAGTTGCGTTTCGTTATCCAATGAAATGGAAGTGCATCAAAGAAGCTAAAAAAAAAGCTCATCAAAATGTCACGGAGTCGTTAATGAATTTTGGATAAATAGAGAAGCTAAAAAAAAAAAAAGGTCGCACGGAGCCGTTCATTCATCATAAGTAAATAGGTAAGCTAAAAAAAAAAAAAGGTCATCAAAACCTCACTATCATATTACGTGTTGCTCATGATATGACAAATAGCGACCAATAGCAGGATAGCGCGTTTTAATAACCGCTATTGATATCCGATAGACAGTTGCGTTTCGTTATCCAAAAAAGATGCTACTGCCCACCGCTACGAAACAAAGCTACGTCAGCAACTAGCTTCACAATAGATAATAGCCACTGTGTCCCAAATCTGCACAGAATCACAAAACAAACACAACCAAAAATTAACTTTTGCGCCAAACAAACGTTTGTCATTCACTGTTTGTGGTAGGGATTACGCTACGTGGACGCGATTCCCTATTGCTACAATATTTACGCGGTGCTAACCAACTCGTTTACTTAGGACCAGTAGTTCCTGACTCAGCCCATGAGAAAACTGAAACATCGCCGTACATAATCTTCGGCGGTAGAATCACGTGAAAATAGCTAAAGGTACCTCGAAATTTGGGTCAGTGCTCTTATGGGACCGATTAGAGGGGATTTACAACCAAACTGTATTGTTTTTGCATTATTTATATGTAATTCTCTGGATATTTTGTTTCGTGCAGATTATGTGAAGATAGATTGGTTATTTGTTGGTAATACTTTTTACATAGTAAAGAGTTTTAGATGCAACATAAAATTGATAATGAAGTTTGCGAGTTTGTTAATGTACAAACGCTGTTACTTCTATTAATGGTACATCAAGAAGAAAATGTTTAAATTACGGTCTAATTAGATTTTTATTGGACGTATTTAAAGCATAGATGAGTACATCATTATTTTTTATCATTAAACAGGTTCATATATGAATTGTAAAGGTCTGGTTTTTATTTATTGCATTATTTATCTATCTAGATTTTGTTATGATCTTCTTTTATTAGATCTGATCCTTTCTCTGCAACCATAAGTACACGCAGCATTTGTATTGCAGCTGATTCTTCACACCATGTATTCTTAATGGACTATCGACAACGGAATTGTATGTTACGCCCAATTATACATGTACGTTGTGTATGTTGGGTGAAATGTTAAACATTTTAAATTGATTACATTTTAAGTTTATTAGGTACTTATTTTATAATAGGGATTTAAGTTATATATATGTGAGCTTTCACTGAATTATTTGTCTAGTCTTTTCCTAACTACTTTAGGGTTTGGGAGTCGACCTAACCTGGGAGCCTAACCAGTTGCGGTTGAATATCAGCATGGAGCGACTGTCATATAATCTCCGCCACCCAATTACTGGGAGAAACTGATACTGTAAGGCCTAAGGTTACACTGGTTGTCAGACTTTTTGGGTTGCTCTCTCCCGTAACATATATTTGTATGACTCCCAGGTCCAACTGTTTCGCGTGCTTTCCGAGGCACGATTCTCAATGTGTAAAGAACGGTCACTCATCCAAGGGCTGACCGTAGCCAGTGCTGCTTAACCTCGCGAATCCACCGTTCTGCCTGGACATCGAAATATTTCATGACTATTTTGTAACGTTAACAACAGCAAAAGTTCGATAAATTTTTGAAACAATAAACTACTATTGATAAAAGAAGCTATCACTACTCTGTACAGAGCAGTGATAGTCTAGTGGTTGAACGCTTGCCTTCCATGCCGGAGGGTCCGCGTTGAAACCCAGCCCGCACCTCTGACTTTTCGGAATTATGTGCGGATCAGAATTTGATTATCCTTTGCATTTACGGTGAAGGAAAAACATCGTGAGGAAACCTTGTGCAGGTTTCCTCACCCTGAGAGTGCTCCATAAAGTTCTCGACGGTGTGTGTAGTCCGCCAACCCGCACCGGGCCAGCGTGGTGAACTAAGGCCTACCCCTTCTCATTCTGAGAAGAGACCTTTGCCTAGCAGTGGGACAGTAATGGGTTGAATTTATAAACTACTATTTGGAAAACAAAAACAATGAAATTGATTGCTTGAAGTCCTTAAAATGGTCCAGCCGATAAGATAATAATATGCTGAGAGCTATTTATTTTGTTTATTTAAGAATATGAGACACCATTTTTTCGTTCTAAAAATATGTTCTGCTCCTTTCCCGAGTAGTTTTTCTGTATCGTAGGTACAGTTTAGTATGTACCTATAATTTTTATATCTTGATTAATTCAGGGAATAAAGGAATGTCCAAACGATTGTTTTGTCGTGTTAATGATTCATTTACAAACTAAATGCCAGCGATAGTGCATATCTCTGTGTCTAGTCTTTCTGAAAGATAGTTAAGTCAGTAACTTCTTGAGTTAAACTTATCAGACGTCTGCGTTAACTCTGCCAACGGGCAGATGGTAGCGACACCTAGTGGCCAGATTATATCGGCTGACTTGTTGGTTAATCAAACTCTAGGTGCGACGGTATGAATAACAAAATACAATATAACACATTTATTTATTATTTTGATAAGAGTTTACATTAGTGGAATAATAGATATAAGATATACCAAATACCATCATATAATCTGCAAGAAATCTAACGCATTGACAGTAGAATGAATGTTGATGAGATACTAATACGTTTTATCGTAGTCTTCTTTTATCAGTTCCGATCCTCTTTCACCGATCATGATGGATGGACCGTTCGTGTTACCACTGATGGTAGTGGGCATGACGCTAGAGTCGACGACTCGTAATTTCGATACACCGTGAACTTTTAATCGGCTGTCAACTACCGACGTACTTATGTTACGTCCCATCTGACATGTCCCTATAGGATGGAATATTGTAGTGACTAAGTTTCTACAAATGCACTTCCAATAGCCCTTACTATCTAATTTAAAATCGTTACATTTAGGGATATTCATCCTTCCCAAGAAAGCGTTTATAGATTTAAAGTACGTTGTGTGTAAAATTTTTGTAAGCATTTTAATTCCTTCTACAGCAGTATTAAAATCCCTAGCATCACCAAAGTAATTTGGAACTATAAGAGGAGCATCTTTTGGATTATTAGAATTCAAAGATATATTTCCTTTAGAATAGGGGTGCAATAAATTGAAATGAAAGAAGAAAATTGCATGCTTTTCGTTTAGTTCAGCTATAGAATCGACTATTGTCTCGTTGTACCGGAATGCTGACGTGAAGATTTGTTTAATAGTGGTGCTATTTTTTGGTATTAGCGACATATGGGTTTGACAATTTGAATAAGTTGCGTTCTTGACTGTAGAAAATAATGCGATAGCATCTGTTAGTAAATTACTGTGAGACAAAGAGCCTTGACGACTAGCGAGATAGTTCATGATTCCGAGATCTGTTTCAGCTGTATTCGGTTCCTCGGGCCCGTCACCATATATAAATATTGGTATAAAATTATGATCTTGTAGGTTTTGTCCTACCATTGGTGAATCTACAATACATGGAATGTTCTTAGACTGCAGATGTTCTTCAGGACCTATACCGGATAACATAAGTAGTTGGGGAGAACTTATAGGACCAGAGCTTAAAATGACTTCCTGTGACGAATAAAATGTCATTTTTGCACCCTCTTTTTCTACTTCAACTCCATATGCTGTTGAATTCTCGTTTATCAATATCTTTGTTACTAAGGCATTTTTCAATATTTTAAGGTTAGTTCTTTTTACAATTGGCAGTAGATACGCTCTATCTGTACTTTGTCTTATTCCATCAGCTGCTGTTGCGGTTATAAATCCGGAAGTCATAACATTTTCTATGTTTAAATCGGGAACTTTACGGAAACCAATTTCATCCCAGGAGTCGACAACCTTCCGAAGATAGCTGATGTTGGTGCTGTTAAACTTATTGATAGCTAGAGGACCATCTTTACCGTAATATTTACTGATTGTAGAATTATTTAACATATCCCTATTTTGGAGATTCTCAGCTTTCTTGAAACATCGACGTACTTCCTTTACACTCCACTCTTCATTGCCTGCATCGTACCAATTCTGGTAGTCTTGGTCATTACCTTTTACGTAAATCATACCATTGATACTACTGCAGCCACCAAACATTTTGCCTCTATGCCAACCAACAGATCCATTTATAAGTGCTTGATTTGTTACTCCGTTGTTGGCTGTTAAATATTGCCAGTCATAATTTGAGTTAATTAATGCTCCTTCGAAACCAGGAATCTGAAATAATTTTATATGCCGTTAAATAATAGAAATTAAGATATTTTCATCACAATATGTGCTTGTGAGATTGTTAATTGTACTATATATACCGGAGAGTTTTTATAGTCACAGATCTAGTACACCCACACTTCACCGATGCTCCGACTAAGTCCCATGTAGTCTATTGCTACATACTGGAAAAAGTCCAAACTTCGGGCTCCTGCTGAGAAAATTTTCATATAGAAAACCCAATAACACTTTGTCAACCTTGAAAGAGAACCAGGATCGTTGATTCACCGGCGGATAGCGGCTTGCGATCACCTAATATTATAATTTCCTTCAATATATGTATATGATTGGGAAATACTTACATCTGCTTCTAGAGGAGCATCACTTCCTGCTTCTATGAGCAATATATTCCACTCTTGAACTTCGCTGAGCCGATTAGCAACTACACTTCCTGTTGAGCCTGCGCCGACAACTATGAAGTCAAAACTATCGAAATCTAGAATGGACAAGTTTATATTTAAATGGTTGTTTGTAGATAGGTACCTATAGGATTTATACGTAGTGTGAGGCAATGTTTCTTAAAAAGAAAAGGAAAGGAATGATTTCGAAACGTAGGTAGTCTGGATAAAAATGAGTGTCACAAGATATCCAATTAGTAACGACAGAAGAAAAATTAATATAACACAGAAAGTAAAATATAAATAGTTGTTTCAGTTCTGGTTGTTTGTGCATGTGACGTGTATGTTTATAAACTGTACCCGTAATACAGGAGAAATCCTCGTGTGGGGCTGTATGTCGGGTCAGCTAGTAACATATAATAATTTATGTGTCTTACCGTGAACATTGGCCTCTGGAAGAACGTCACGCGTGAGAAGGCACTGTGCCGCCGCGAAGTATTGCAGAGCTGCTGCAAAAGTCTGAGGAGCTGTGCCCGTCGTTGGGGATAAGAATGACGTTTCGCTGAGGCTGTAAATCAAATAATCTTTTTTTGTATCATTGGAAAATGTTGTTGCTTAAAAACTTTTTTACAGCCTTAACCGAATCAACGTTTGACCTTGCAAAACATGTCCGGTTCTGGTTACCAGTTTGTCAAATAAAACCGAACACCCGTCGCTCATGATGATCACTCTCCCCTAGTTTTGAGAAATTAAATTTCATACGTTGATTCTGTCAATCATTCACTAGGTTTTATTACACTTAATTCTAGTTTGTTGGACTGTGTAGAAATTATACACTTTTTGACAATCATGTCTTTTGGAGACATGCACGAAATTTGGTTCGATAAGGCTAACTTGACTTCAGATAGTCACGTTAAGATATTTTAATAAGACAGACTGGACTTAAGTCTAGACATGAAAATATATATTAGTTTAAGTAATAAAACACTTACCATGATGTCATTGTTTGTAGATATCGAATAATTAATGAAATGCTGTTCTTTATAAAATTCGGCAATTTATATACTCATTTTTGATTTGCTTAACAGGTACGGATTCAAATTTACGATATTGAGACTTGCACCTTATTTAATGTGTTCTGTAGTATGGCCCAAAAATTTAAAAAACGAATTCTTATTGGGAGCACCGAGTCTGTATTTACCTACCAGCAGTTTATGGTACCGAATAATAATGCTACGGTCTTTTACCAGACTTGATGATGGAAAATATTTTGTTTTTAAACTTGAAGTCTTTATTTAATTGATTATGATCCATTAATCATCATTGTATAGAGCAGATATTTGCTTGTGTTTGGTTAAGAGTATGTTTTTTGGTTAAGAGATTAATCCCGGTTATAGCTAGTCTCGTGTACTTAGAAGTTTTAAGGTTACGTGTAAAGCCAAACTTAGCGCTATAAACAACTTTTTAATAGGCCTTAGCCTTAAGATGACACCAATGCAGTGTTCGTTTTGAGTCACAAAACACACCTAATAAGTAACACTTCATGGCAATAAATTAGGCTCGGTGTGATATTGTTTTATTTAATAGGCATACATAAAGAGACAGCAACCCTAGTTTTCAGCTGAAGCCTAAGATGGATACAGATACAGAATATGATGTCATGTAAATTTGTAATATATTGGTACTAAAGTATACTGACTCCAACAGTCAGTCTTTGTATGGGTGTCTCCCGCAACACATTTCAACCCATTCGCACCTCAGAAACGGAAGGTCGTCAGTCTTACTAACCTCTCTGGTCTAACCTCTAGACAGGTGATGAGATACCTACTAAAGTATAATAAAAAAAAAAGAACAAGAGTCCGGACGCTCAATAAGCAACCAGCGCCTTTGGTCTTATTCTCGGCCACAAGGCCACTAAAAGCAACGCTATATGTACTGGCAATACAGACACAGTTGTTGCTGCGAAAATTAATATAAAATATACCTATTATATTTAATTCCCATGATTTAAGCGTTGAATGCTTGACGCTTTCATAATATGGATTTGTACCCACTTATGTTGAATAAAAATTTTATTTGTATTTTTTATAACCTATTGAGTGTCCCATTGCTGGGCAAAGTTTTGTCGTTGTATTATGTCTTAGTATTTCATAGTTTTTAATCCGTAGACTGTATCATCACTCACTATTGGTCTCCTCCGACGATGGCAGAACCGTAATCTACGTGAGCAGCTGTATTTGAATAATGTCTCTGTTTATCCATTATACACACTGGAATAATAATACAATCGATTTTTATGGAAACGTTTATTATCAAAGTGAATTTTTATGGTATTAAAATAACAATATTTTTGGATGCTTTACAGAATCGAAAAATTTTGTGGTAATTTTGTAGCCACTATATACGATAGGTACTCAACAATAATTATTTTCACACTGTTGTATATGAAGTATAACAAAAGTAACCAATTTAACAGGAACCCTTCTAATAGTATTCTATTACAGAAACTGGGTAGTAAATTGGGGTTTGGTTAATTATAGTTTAATTGTTATTTTGTCCTACGGTCTCGGCTAAGAAGAACACTTTGTCACTTTCAGTAGGCGTTATTGGGGATAGCAGGAATTATCAATTAGGAGGATGGGAATTGGTATATATCTCACGGATTTCAGTAAGTTGACTTTAGGTGGTTGAGTACGCAATTTACGTCCCAAAAGATATGCTTCTGCGCAACTGAGCGGTCCGATTTGGAAACATGAATCCGTTTTTTTTTTTATGGAGATGGTTTTTACATCCGATACGATATTGGCACGATATTCGTCATTTATATTATCCGACACGACATTGGATTTCGGATGATTTATTTTTTGTTATTCTCATCGTGTCGAATAATGTGAAGCTGAAGTTATTAATTGGGTATATGCTTATGTAGACAAATATTCGATTACCAAATATAAAAAATACAAATTTAAAGTTTTACATTTTGACGGATTTCTAATAAGACGGATCCCTGAAATCCACTTTTGAGCAATGCATATACATAGCAAAAAATATGAGGTATATATATATATATATATATATATATATATATATATATATATATACAAATATCAGAGATAACAAGATCAAACTCGACAGGCTAAATGGACGAAATGGTAATGCACAGGTGAAGGCCGGTTGTCGTATGGAGGTCAAATTAATAGGCGCTATGATATTTTACTGTGCGAATGTGCGAATAATTTCATCCTATATTGTTCCGAGAGTGTTTGAATCCATAAAAGAAAAAAAAACAGAAGAAAAACTTGAACGACGATGTTTGGAAAAGAGGTTGTCAATAAATTTTTATTGGCTTAATGTGTTTGGGCTGTTACCCGTTTAATTTTTACTTCTTAGGTAATTAAATAAGTATCTGTATGCATTATGTTATTTTTATTACGAAAAATAACTTTTAAAAGTAATTAAATGAATATGAAAACTTTGTTTTCTTAAGATTGGTGAGTTCAGAAAACTCTATCAATCATATGTGATGCGCTTGCTAGGTAATGAGTAGTGATTAATGTCTGTGGAATAAAATAGTAGTGTCTACATTGGTTAATTTTTAACATATCATAATTATTATAAAAATGCGAATACCTAATACACAAAGCCTTTTTGTTTGCTTTTGACTTTCATGGAAAAATACCACAACAAAAACAGTAAACACAATGAAACGTAAAACATTGTCACATATCCTTTGCAAGCACCGCTCTCAAAGCGTACATTAGCCCGCAAAACGGCCAGTACCAATTAATTCTATCTACAACATAAAAAAGGGTCGGTTTGCTATTGAATTAACAAGCGAATCGTCACTGAACCAATTGTGTGCATTATTGGCGAAGGTACGTGTTTGTTTAGGATCGTATCCCGTGTAATGTCGCCGTTTGGTATTCATGGAACACACGACATTGGCAACAATTTATTAATATTGAAAGGACGTCGATATTCGTTTCGTTAACTGGCTTACGTACGGTTTAAATTTTTAGGTTATATACACTGTAAATTGCGATGCCTTTTCAGCGCGGCCACACCGAAAGCAATGCGGAAAATGTGGAGCAACGGTTTACGTATTTCAATTTTCTAGGCAAACCATGATCCGCAGAATGATGCCCTTTAAATTAATGTACTCTAAACGCGATGGTCCATATTAATTATCTATACGCGATCTAGTGGGACCGCGTAGCGCCCATGCGCTTCAGATGCAATTGAAACGTTCAGCGCATTGATGTTATTTTGTATTATATAAATGAATGCAATTATAACTTGGTTACATAGATAGTCTTGGACATAACATCTGTCTGCGTCGATTCCTGTTTATACATATAACGATTGATAAAATATGAATCGATGTTAAAATGTGATTTCACCCTTAACCTTACAAATACGTTACTCCTTGCTCGTATTTTACACGGCTTTACTCTCAATTGGGTCTATCCATTCGTTAATTACCTTCGCGACAGAATATAGCTAGGTTTAGTATCCGAGTAATTCCCTAGCTGACACATTCAGTCTTGATAATTACTCCTACTAATTCATTTGTCAGGCTGAGCCGTGACAAGACTGTCCACGTCACAGAGTGGGACTAGAAAAAAGTCGAGATAATTTTTAGAGTGGGTAACTAGAGTAAAATCTTGCAAAAAGTTGAGATAATATAAGATCAAAATGTCCGCCAACACACACGCTTAATAATTTTTTTGTCATAACTTTACATTACAATACTAATCATTGCTATTTTCGAGGATTATTTTTTTGGGTTAAGAATCATAAAATACAAAAAAAGAAAAAGATAGTTGTTATGTCAATATTTCTCAAAACCGTTCATTGGGGTCACTGAAGAGTTAGCTGTGAATGTTGATAATAATGACACCTCATTATGTTAAAAACTGTTTAGCAGAGCGTGCCAAAGAAATAGACATACATGTATGTATATGCTCGAAAAACATAACGCTCCTTCGGCAGTCGGGTAAAAAGTACCTACGTTTCCCGATGCCAGATTAGGTCACGACCAAGGAAGTGGATTCTACGCGCACAAGATCAATTGGGTTAATTAATCTCATGATCCTTTGTGATGTCACTTAAAATATCACGGGAAAATATATCAGCGACATACGACAAGTTACGTAGTCGATTGGTATTTCAAGAATAAATTTTCTGGAATTAACACTCGTTGGAATGTCCATAAAAGCCAATTATAGAAACTCAAATATTTTAACTACAATACAACAGAATAGCGGCGCCGTTTTTATTGACTTAATTGGTGCT
The DNA here is from genome assembly GCA_947562105.1 of Shargacucullia verbasci. NCBI lineage: Eukaryota > Metazoa > Arthropoda > Insecta > Lepidoptera > Noctuidae > Shargacucullia > Shargacucullia verbasci. Next base: position 4,800,873 of record OX387289.1, on the reverse strand, counting down.
AGGTTAGGGATTAATACTTTTGTTTAACTTTGTTTACTTCCAATTTATAAAAAAATGTGACTCGGATAAGAGTGCGAAGATTTACGTTGTAGTATCTACGCTTGCCTGTATCGTTCCTGATCTTTCATTTTCTCTAGATCTAGGTACAAGAGGCAGGTTTTCCTTAGTATGTTGTTCTGTGGTTTTTCTGTTTTAAAATTGTGGTTCTAATGGCATACATTAATATGATGCTGCATCTTACTTTGTACAGGTAATTGAGATCTATAAAATGTGTTTGGGACGAATGGGCACCAATATCCACTTGATTACCTACGAATAACATTATATTGGGCTCACTAATCTGTCTGATGCTGCTCATTCACCCGATGCAATAGGTACTGTAGTCACTTACCATCACAGCCTCCAGAAGTAATAGTAGTCAAAGATAAAATTTTCTCCCTATTTAATCTTAAATTTGCGTATACGTAAGCTTGACATAGATGGAGCTAAACATAATAGGCATAATCGATAAACATATATAAATACGTTAAAAGTTATTACACTAACTGAACTTTATTTAAGTTACCCATATGGTGTGATATTATCGTTCGGCGACTGTTTGTTTATTTTATATTGTAAACTGTTTTATGAATATTTAAATAAAATAAACTTGCAACAGATACGTTGTATTGTAATTTTTTGACGATTTTTTGTATTTAATCTTAAATAAATCGCCTTTTGTTACTTTTATTACTATTTTACTTAAATTTGCAAAAAAATTATTTTATCAGGTAGGTTGTTTCGTGGGCATGACAACGACATAATTTTTAGGTATACCCTCTATACAAAGTATTTGATGAGTCATCGATTTTGCTGACGCGGGCCGAAATCAGCGGACACCCACGAGGGTCGCACCGTTTCCGCCAATTTGACAGCTGCCTCATGAGAGGTTAATATAATATGCTATATTAATAGACGTAGCATAAATACAAAAGTACAAATACAAAAATTGTCTACAGTAATAGTGCACAAAATAGTACTTAACATACGTTACATCTCATTCCTTTCCATTACTGCCAACTTCCTTGTTTTTTATTATATTGATACTTAAAAAACCTTTTGAAATGTCCATTTAGCATCCGTTCCATTTATCATTTGGCACGTTGCACTGGAAGTTTTGAACAAATATATCGAAGCTAGGACAAACCATTCAGTATACTAAGTCCAACTTTGACAAAGAGATAAAACCAAGGATTCCACTCGGGTGAGCAGCGTTCCTGAAACTATACAAGTTCCTCGTTTTCTATGTATTAAGGTCTTCGCCCACTTAACTGCTACTGACCCTAACACCACACATTATAAAAGAGAAAAGAGACATGGTAATGATGTGTCTCGCCCTCTATCAGATTAGACTTAATAACGGCATCGGCGAAATGTGGGTGTGCAATAGTACACCTCTGCCTAACCCTTCGGGGAATAGAGGCGTTCTATGTTTATGTTTATTATGTGTTTGGTAATGATGTCGTGGACATACGGAAATAGACGATATTTTGCTCGAATCACAATCGGAGCTTTGTAAGTACTTTGTTCTCAAATTCAACTTCCGTTTTTTAGTAAGGCATTACGATCCCAAGAAAAGGTTTATAAGACATTAGTGTAAGTTCACAAGTACCATATAAATAGCGGATCTTATAATATTGTTGCTTGGTTTTTCCAACGGTGCGTACGCGACTTATTTGCTTCGATTAATACAATGCACACGAAAAACAAAATAAAATTGCACACACTATTGCACACCAAAAACAGAAATAAAATATACAAAAATGGAAACCATATCAATATTTTTTTTATTACACTTTATTTACGTGTACTTATTTATAATATTATAGTATTATATACTGATGATACCTAACTCCTCACAGCAAAAGTTCATTTGAAAGCCAGCCTTTTTTTGAACAATTTAGTCACGGTTGTTAAAAAACGACTGGTTTTCAACGACCTGCCTTACAAAAACTGATGAATAAAGTACATTATTTTTTTTTTTATTAATTCTGTGTGTGTGTAGCTATTTCATAAATTCTGTGTATGTCTACAGAAACTCCGAAAACGCAATCACTTGAGGCGGTGAAATTCAAGTGCCAAGTGGTTGAGTGAGCGATTACCTTAAGCCTTTTCCAGTTAGCGTTGAAGACGATGATTAGTCTATGTAGCCTCCTAGATAAGCTATTGAAATGTTCTATTAACCAACAATATTAATCTCTGAGTATATTCTATGCCTTAGTCTAATAAAACATTAATCAATGGGGATATGAATCAAATAAGTCAATAGTATGATTAATATTAGGAGTGTATAGGTGATTATTCGAGCCAAACGGAATATGATAATAATTAGGTATTATAGTTGAATAACTTTGACCTTTCGTAGCATCACGTTTGTCTTTCCCCGAGAAGTTAGGTAGAGGTGTCCTATTTGAAACTGTTATTGTTCCACATAATAGAGCCTATTGCCATCTACCGGGCACAGTTCCAAACTCCGTGGTGGTACTGAGAATTTCCAGACAGAATAACACTTACTCGAGGCATGAGAAACTTTGTCCGCGTACATATTTTATTATCTTCTTTCTCCGCCATTATAATAATGAGGAGTATTATTTGCGACTCTTGAACCCGCGTTCAGAAGTGGGAATACAACTTCAGGGAAAAATTAGTTGGAAATAAAATACGTCATTAAATAGTTGAAGTTAATATATTTTGACGACACGGTTGGCGCAGTGGCTAAGCGATTAGCTTTCTGCGCTACGTGTCGCGGGTTCGGTCTCCGCACGGAACAAATATTTGTATGATCACCAGATAGTTGCTTCGGGTCTGGTTGTGTGTGCATGTGACATGTATGTTTGTAAACCGTACCCACTATACAGGAGAAATTCGAGTGAGGGCAAAGTATTTTTTTAAAATAATTAAAATAAAAAAATATTATTTCGCCTTGATCATTCATCGAGGCAATTTCTATGTACGCTTCAAATAAAAATTGTATCTACTAATTTACTTTTTACTACAGTCCCTAGTTGATACTTTCCTACTTTTACCATAACTAGTCTTTCTCACGCGAATGCGAACTCAAATAGATAATAAATCCACGCACTTAGACTTTTTATAACCACTATAATTATTTAATAGATGTTTTACTTCCGTATGTGGAACATGTAACCTCGGGCGCTATGATATGTGAACTTAACAATGTAAATATCTATAATGGAAACATGTAAACAACTAAATATAAACTAAATCCCTTATACAGCGTGTATGAAATTATTAATAATGTTCTGAAATTTTCCCACACTAAAGAACAAAACAAAACATACTTTAGAAGGCTGTAGGTATTTCAAAGTCTATTATAAACTTAATCATGTATTACCTACGTATTACTTTGAAAAGACAACGTAAAAAAAATAATATTGAACTGTAAAAAGCAATCCTAACCATTCATTTAAGTTGGAGTAACATTTAATATGCCAGTTTTGGTATCTAATATTTGATTTGAGGTTGGCTGTACTATATAGGCACGTGGAGGTAGCGATTAAAATACCACAATTAATTTGTGTACATTTTGGTAAAATATTTTTAATCGTTATTCTGGTATCGGCTTTTGAACAATGAACATGACCGTCCTAATAAATGATCATGAGGAATATTGCCACACACACAATGCCTGATAAATGGATTACTGGAAAAGGCAAAGGAAGAAGTTACTGTTGATCTCCATGGCATCTTTCACAATAAAAGAGATGAAAGAAGGTTTAATTTTCTTTGGCAAAATCCACACAGAGATTTTGAAATGTAAGTGGAAAAGTAGTAAACGTAGTAGTCGCCGAGCTAGTTTTCTGATCTTACCAAAGATGAGAAATAAGTTCGGCAAAAAAAAATTAACATTTGAAGGAGCACAGTTATACAATAAAATACCCTCATGTATAAAAAATGTACACTCTTTCAATGTATTCAAGAAACATTTAGCCCAATATTTAATCACGAATAACAAATAACCTAAGAATGCATTGGATGGGTTAATCATTCATTCATAACTTAACATGCGGTGACGAACTCGATGTTATAATTAGTTTAGCATTGCTCTCAAGTAAGTGACTTTGTATATTTTTTGAGAATTAAATATCTTTAAACCCAAAAAGGTCCATTACCTATGTCAGGTCATTTACATTGTTGTAAGAGAGAGTACCTACCGCTATTCACAGTCTTAAACAAAATGGTGTGATGCAACGGAACTAAACATTTCAGTGTCGCTTGGTTTATTTGAATGGTCTTGTAAAGTGATGTTGAATTAGGAGTACTTTGTGAATGCGTTTGTTGAACGGACCGTACAATACGAAAGATATTCTTAGGTAAAATCTTTTGTGCTTTTGTGTAACTATAGTTTAAGAACAGAACTAAGTAAGTATATTTAAAACTGCTATGATTATGAACTACTTCATTGGTCTAGTGGTTGCAAGTGTGGGTTGCTGAGCGCGAGATTCTGGGTTCGATCCCCGGGTCTGGCAAAACGATTTTCTGTATGAAAATATTTAGTAGTAGGCCGTAGTCTCGGGATCTGTGCCCTGTAGATGGTAATAGGCTCGCCTCCTATAACATAGGACTCAATAATGGTATCGGTGAAATGTAGGTGTCATGTTACGATAAGTTATGGTACATAATTATATTTCGGCCAAGAAAGTAGATACTTTGTTATATTCGCTGATGACAGCTTCCGCTAAATCTGAAATTTGGGTTAAGTAATAATGTCACTAGAAACGACCCAAAAACCATCTTATCACAGTTTTTGTCGTTTATGATGTACAAATGACGTTAATCTTTATGGCGGCAAAATAATTTTTGAACGACGAGATTTTCGAATATCCTACTTCCTACTTAATATTATAAATGCGAAAGTTTGTGAGGATGGATGGATGGATCTTTGTTACTATTTCACGCTAGAACGGCTGAACGGATCTGGATGAAATTTGGCACAGAGATAGATTATAGTCTGAAATAGCACACTGGCTACTTTTTATCCCGGAATGTATGGGTTCGTAAACCACGCGCGCGAAGCCGCGAGCGGAAGCTAGTTATTTATATTTTACTAGCTGTTGCCCGCGGTTTCATCCGCATCCTAGGGGAACTACTTCATGTATTCAAATAAATAGTATGCTATGTGTTAATCTAGGACATGGTTTGTTTGTGTGCCAAGTTTCATCCAAATCCGTTCAGTAGTTTTTGCGTGAAAGAGTAACAAACATCCATCCATTCATCCATCCATCCATCCTCACAAACTTTCGCATTTATATTAGTACTAGCTTCCGCTCGCGGCTTCGCCTGCGTCGTTTACGAACCCGTACATTTTCCCGTGATAAAAAGCCTATGTGCTATTCCAGACTATAATCTATCTCTGTGCCAAATTTCATCCAGATACGTTCAGCCGTTCTGGCGTGAAACAGTAACAAAGAAACACTCAACTCACAAACTATCGAATTTATAATATTAGAAGGATAGGAAGTAGGATAGTAGGATTATAATAGTATTAAGATTACGAGTAATCGTTAGCTGATCTATATGGTCTAATAGTACACAACAATGTTTTAGCACTAAATAAATTGTTACGTTCCCTTAAAAACGCTATGACGTTTCGGCCAGATAACAGCCGCTCCTACGCGTGGGACGATAGGTGCTAATAGAATGGTTGGCCTATTATTACTTCTGTCATACAAAAATTCAACGTAGGAAGATTTCCAGGTAACCATTTATTAAATTCGGAAATTAAAGCCGTATAAATGCGTGGGTGTTATCCCGTTTGAAATCACACACCGTTAATAATTGCACCCACTTATATTGTTCAGATAAAGAAAATTAGATGAAGACAGATTGAGAGGCACTTACACAATATTTAGGGTAAAAAGAAACTGAAGTTTTTTTTATTGATATTTTTTTTAATTTTCATGTAATATATAATGAAATGTGAAATCGTACGTTTCCTTAATAATGATATTTAACATAAAATAAATAACACAGCATCACGCCTGTATTTCCCGAAGGATTAGGCAGAGGTGTAGTATGTACATCCACATTTCGCCGATGCCGTTATCGTGTCCCATATAATACGGGCGACCCTATTGCCATGTACCGGGCACAGTTTCCAACTCCATGCTACTACTGAGAGTTTCCATACACTACCCGGGAATCAAACCCAGGACCTCACGTTCAGCAGTCGTGCTTACAAACACTAGACGAATGAGGCAGTCAATATAGTTATGATGATATTACAATTAAAAAATGTTCTATTATTAACTCTGTGGTACAATACAATATAAGAATCTTACAAAACAAACAATACATAAAAAGCGATATTTACGCGTAATCGCATTTACGAGGGCACGGCACAACGGAAAGCTCACGATACCTAATGAGAAGGGCAACGATATGTCCCGTTGAATTATATTAAATAACGGAATATGTGTGCCGAGGCGTAACGTCGCGTGGCACTCACTACGCTATATGTTTACATATAGTTTGTTTCATTAATATATTAATACACCCTTACCAATAAACGCTTTTCTTCTATCGTGAATCGGCATGAGCTACCATGGGAATTTTTATGCCGTAGTAGATAGGCAAAAGGCAATAATGTTAAGGTATTTTTTATGAGTACATAACTGCCTACATAATAGTCTGTAAAGGGCACAATTCCTAAGTCGAATAGTGTCATTGCTTTTTTTTTCTCTAGTAATTGAAATTCTCAGAAGTAGCGCGGAGCTTGGAACTGTACCCGGTAGATGGCAATGTGTGTTTACATTAGTACCTGTGCTTAACCCTTCGGGAAATACAGGCGTGATGCTATGTATATTTTTTTACATGTTTTTAACTTCATTTAATCAGTTAGTCTGTATATACCTTTGTTAAGTAGAAAATATATCACTACAAATTATAAAACAAAGTCCCCTGCCGCGTCTGTCTGTCTGTCTGTTCGCGATAAACTCAAAAACTACTGAACAGATTTTCATGCGGTTTTCACTAATAGACACAATGATTCATGAGGAAGGTTTAAGTGTATAATTCATTATGATTTTGTGTAAATTGGCTGAAATATGACGCTGATTGTTGAAGATGAAGAAAAAAATCATGCGATTGGGAGCTTTCTGGCATGCGCCGCCGCGCCGCCTAAATGCTCGATGCAAAAGGCTGATACGACACTACGACAGAAAAAAAATGGAGGCGTACATGCTCTGCTACCCGTGCGAAGCCGAGACGGGTCGCTAGTTAATAATAATAATGATTATTATTATACAGAGTATGAGTTCAATAACTAACGACGAACGAACCAACAGCGACTAAAAATCTATCGTGTGTCCAAACCCTTATACTTGCCGTGTTTACAAATTAGGGCGGACAGTCGCATGATTTGTGTTCCAAGTTAATGTGGAACAATTTTCCATTTTTTTGGTATATTTTTTTAAAACGAAAATAGGGAACGCCGTCTTTCGTTTCGTTGCCCATAATTTGATGAGGATACCCTAAGCAATTTACTATATTTCTCGTAAAAACATGAACATGAAAATGCAGTGCGATATTGTTTCATGAAAATTGAGACAGAAAATATTAAGCTTAGTGGGTAAGTAGGTATGTTATTATTATGACGTCATTTGGTGTAACATATTATTTGTTTTAAACATTTACATTCAAAAAACATTCGACGAGGATGTCGTGGTTTAAGCGCACTCGAATAAACGATCTGCGTAATAAAAAGCCGAAGTTGCTTATTATTTAGATTTCTGATCCCGCCCAAGGTATTTTAACTTTTTCTTCGACACGCTATGCGGACTCTTTGGGGGTATAAACCCTGAATTACGATTACTTAAGGCTGGTTTCAGAACGCGCGGAGCTCCGGAGCGGAGATACACGCTTGGCGTCAGAACATCGTTTTGATCGTGACGCGGATAGCTTCGTACGTTCTACGTGAAGTTCGCACAAGCCAACCGCGCCCCGCAGGCAGACAGTCCGTACAAAACGTACGAACTGCTCTGAAACCAGCTACAGCTAAATTTGATCGTATTAATATCCTCAGTAATTTTATCGTGATTTATATCGGGTCGTGTTAATTTGATAGTGGAGCGTGAAAATTGTTGACACGTGTGAAGTGCTGTGAAAATGACAGGTTCAAGCACTATTTATATGTTATCGACATGATTTTCTGATGATTTTCATGAAATTGGAATGAATGAATCATATTATGATTAGAATCGATGGGTTCATTACGTTTGTACGCTAGAATAAAATTATCAAAAACACAGATGGAAATAATTCTCAAAAATAATACAATGTTTTTTAACATATTATGTTCTTATATTATTATAAAATTTAAAAATTTTTAATCAAAAGAAAAGTCTCATCGTTTCAACAACTTATTTCTCACTCCTCTGGTGATAAGAAAATTTTACCTCTAGTGTCAAAAATATTTTATTTATTTCACCGTGTTAACGGTTTCGTTGCTATGGACATATTAAGCGTTTTAGAATATATTTTTTTTTAATGATTCAGGGAAATCTTTGGAAAAAATATCATTTCGAGTGAACAAAATAATGATCTTTTGTGAGTAAAAAAGATCACTTGTTTGGAGTTGTGCTCAGCAGATGGCAATCAACCTCTTACATAGACCTCAATAGCGACATCACGGTGGACAAATAGCAAACCTGTGCCTAAATTTTCGGGGAACACAGTCGTGCTGTTGTGTGTTAAATTAATTTGTTTTTTTTTCATATGGCCTCTAGCAGTGCTCTCAGTGAACGGACAGAATTTAAAATTAGAACGCTTCAAAGGCTGTATGGGATTCTGTAAATTAAATATCTCGAATGGCATGACTGTGATTAAACATTGTTGGGCTTGTAATAACGTTTATTAAAGGCGAAAATACGACTGCCCGGAGTGAGAATGAGAAACTAAATTTAATTTAGAGATTTTTTTTTGTTTCGACCAGGAAAATATACCATTGCGTAGTTTCACAATTTGACAATCGGGAGTGTTTTATGTAAGGTCTTAAATACGTTTCCCCTCTATCCCCACTAAAAGGTTAGCAACGGATCAACGACAACTCTGATGATCCTTTAGTGATCAGTTATTTAATTGTGTCAATTCTTGAGTGCGCGGGTGTCAATTCAATTTGAACCGTATGTCAATATAATAAAAGTCAGTTGCGCTTGTGAACTGCAAGAACTGTACCATCATTAGTATACTCCTTTGCTCAAAGTAGGTAAATATTGTATTAAATTTCTAGATGTAGATTTTATGCGATATATGTTAACATGTAATTTGATTTTCGCTCCTTGTCTTGTAATACCTTAATAGAGGCATCGAAAAACTGTGGATGTTCACGTCTGCCTACTCCTTCGGGAATAACGGGCGTGACGGCTATGTAATTAAAAAGATGACAGCAAAGCGTTCGTTAACTATGTAATCAGGCAGTTATTCACCCACTTATAATAATGTTCTAATAAATTCAGAAGCTATTAATGCTTAATTAACAGTTCAGTAATTGCTTCCTCGCTTTGAGAATAAGTGTAGGGTCTTCGTGATAGAGCCTAGCTGTAGTCAGTCGTTGACTAGAGCTCTTAAATGGGCCCACTTAACTGGGGATGAAATATTCGACATAAGTCTGTTTAAGAGAAACCTTCTCCGTATCCGATCACTAGTTGCATATGAAGCGTTTAAAGTAAAGAGATGTCTAAAGAGGTAATGTGAGAATTTGACGACACGGTTGGCGCAGTGGTTAAGCGATTAGCTTTCTACGCTAGGTGTCGCGGGTTCGATCCCCGCACGGAACAAATATTTGTATGATCTACAGATAGTTGTTTCGGGTCTGGTTGTCTGTGCATGTGACATGTATGGTTGTAAACTGTACCCACGATACAGAAGAAATGCAGGTGTGGGGCAACGGATTAAAAAAAAAAAAATTGGAAAAAAATTGCTGTGCGATTTCCGCCATGTTTTTACAATATATGTATCTATCCATTTCCGAAATATACCAGCGTTTCTTATTGTTTCATGTTGTTTGATAAATAAAAATAGATTAACCACCCGCCCTCGCAATCAAGGTAGGTGCAACATAAAACTGCCAGTACTAAATTGTATTTCTATACATTTTCATATAATACACGCCATGTAACGTCTTAACGTCTACCAAGTCACGTGTAAAATTTTGCGCTTTGTAAAGGCGAAGTCTGTGACTCCAATATCCTGATTCTCTGTTCACCTCCGCGGAAATTGATAAAAGGGCTTCAGCAAATATTTTGATGTATCCCGAAACAATAGACTTCGCTTCTTTATTATGTAAATCTGTGTAGTGTAGAGGTAAATTGCAGACACCTTTGTGTTGTTTCTGTGGAATATGTTTGATTGGAGCAAATATATGTTAATATATTCAAATGGAATTTATTATCATTGCCTTGAGATAAAGAAATTTAAAATGAAAATTCGATTATGTTTTGTTATAGTTAAGGTTCTGATCTTTGGTGACATTTTTTTATCCATTAGGGGTGACCCCTGTGCAGTGAGTCGGCGATTGTTTAGCTATTGTTACAGTATATTGCGGCCAGCTAAAGTGCGTCGTATTATTTCTCTTCTCTTCTTCTGAATCCTGCTATGAGTATTACTTCAATTGTTAAGCTACCTGGCCGTTCGTCGTCCTTCTTCTGGGATGTAAATAATAATTAACATTTCTTCTTTTTCTTTTTCTTTTTTAAAAAACGTTGCCCCACACTAGGAATTATTCCTGTATCGTGGGTGCGTTTACAAACACATATATTCACAAACACAATGACCCAGACCCGAAACAACTATCTGTAGATCATACAAATATTTGTTCCGTGCGGGAATCGAACCCGCGACACATAGCGCAGCAGTCGATCTCCCAACGACTGCGCCAAACGTTATGTCAAAACATTGTGGTGTGTTTTACCATTATGAACAATATTGATACGATGATGAGGCATTTTGATTTCTAAGAAAAAAAAATCGGACGTTCACAAATAATGTCTAAATCTAAATTAAAATAAGCTACTTATATAAGTATGCTTAAGAGTCTAAAATGGATTGTATTACATAGTATCAAAATCGGACCCGCAATTTTTTCATGTATCAACTTTAATTTAATATTTTTTTTGTAGTTTACTTCTGTATTTTATGTCGACCACGACCTCGCTTAGAAGAAACAATTACTATATTATATTCTATATAACTATTTATACTTATTTTTTATGTCACCTTCAATAAACGCAATAACTTTTACTCCTAGAATCATAAATGGCACATTTATGAGCGATTTTATTTTCATAAATTACCTACATGAGTTTTAATAACAATTGCGGTTACACCAGAGAACTTTATTATTTTACTTGGGCGTTTTAACGGTTACCGAGGGAATTCTAAGGTTAATGAGTTACCATCTAGTCGTAAATTACTAATGTACATCATCATACGGAATAGTTGGAGTAAGGGATTTGAAATAGTTGCGGCATTGTTTGATATATAACCATGTTTCTTTGAAATTTATGTAATAAGTTTTATTAGATTCATTCGCTAGCTACGACATAAAATGACGTTTGTATGCTTGAAGTAAATCTCTAGTTAACAGTCACAGGTGTACTTTTGTACACCCATATTTACTTATGCCGTTATTAGGTCCAATGTAATAGGGCGAGCACAATTCCAAACGCCAGGCTGCAAAAAACCCAATAACACTTTTTTCGTCCCGGGATTTGAACGAAGGATCGCACTACGCTCATAATAGGCAATATTCTAAAAAAAAAAAAACAATTGCAGTCCAAATAGATTTACGTATATTTCTACCACTAGTTAAATTTAAATGCTCTCAAGAAGAACCTTTGAACCGACTATCAACAATATATGTACATGTTTGAACTCAGAGAAAGGCGCAAACTATCCGAAGGCTCAACTTTTTGTTTAACTCCACTTCACTCGGATTGTGTGCCGTTCCAAAAGCGGAGCAAATTGTTGGATATGCACGTTTTTTATTTCAAAGAATGGATAAAATGTATGTCATTTTTGACAGACCACCGTTTTAGGGAACTGTTCGATGCGAATGTGATGTTCAGTAGTGTGTTACCGCTCGGGAAATACAGGCGTGATGGTCTGATTCAGATTATGAATATACTACAGCTAAATATTGAGTAGGACTCGTGACAATCAAGCAGTTCGATCAGCAACTCGACAAATCGGACAACCAGTTTGACATTAGTCGTGTCGTTCCAATGATAGAGTTCAGGAGGTTAGATATAGACGGAGAGTCGTTTCATGTACTGTTAGTGGTTTAGACTGGGAATAGTTAAGATTATTCGCTAGGTCGGTTAGGTAGATGATGATAATAATTCCGTTCAGAATGAGAATGTTTAGGTTAATATTGATCGTATATAGTATGCGTGGTAGGCCTAAGTTTATCACGCTGCACGTGGAGGTTTCTTCAGGATTTTTCCTTTCCCAGTAAGTTCCATCGTAGAGAAAATATATTTATCTGATGAGTCAACTTTGAGGTGCACTCGGCCAGTGGCTAGTATGCGTTGATGCATGTAGAGGTAGTATGTGATTAACCAAAGTGTGCTTTCGAAAAGCCCTCTAGTCTTTGCCTGATAAACTCAACAAGTATTTTGGTCACTGATTAAAGGCTTCATTCTGATATACCTACCTACTAGCTGTGGCCGCGTAGAAAAATATTTCATACCTATAAACTTTGGTCTACCATTTCATCCTCTTAGAAGAGGTTAAATTCTGTAAAATCCTTAATGACTGTCTACACTCTATAAGGAGACATACGAATGACACGATTTCTGGAGTTTGGAATTGTGCTTGGTAGATGGCAAAAGGATTTGATTGGCAATAGTAACGGCCTTGGCGAAATGTTGATCTAGATTACCTTTGCCTACCTTTTCAAGGAATACAAGCCTGGTGCTATGTTATATTGTATATCGAAAATAAAACATTTTTTTATTAATAAGGAGAGCCGGTTCGCCCGTTAACATTAATTTGATGAAGGCGACCCACATACGGTGAATGTTACACAGATTGCAGTAATGCGCAACAGTAACATTTTGTCGAGAGCGTTGCCAACGCCGTGTACCACAGTTTCATCTGATAGACGCTGCATATTTTTTTATTAACAAGCCACTGACTGAATTTTCATCTCATTTAATATTCAACCGCTTTTATTTTTCATCAATTAATAGCATAGCAAGTAGTTTGTATCGACTGCAAATGAAATATATAAACATTGTGTGACATAAATATTCTATAAATATAATTTAATTAGGAATGCGGTCACGAATACCATCTAGCGTGGTGGACTAAGGCCTAACCTTTCTCGTTCTGAGAAGAGGCCTCTGCCCAACACTAGTACAGCAATGGGCTGAATTTATTTTATTATTATTACCATGAATAGCAGCAGCTTTTTAAATGCCTAAAAACAGCGAACCTTGTTCGTCGGGTTAACTAGGATTTTACGAAGAAAATATAATGGTGTAGTTATGAATTATAGGTTTAAAACATATTTACCAAAAAGAAAAAGTAATTTTATTAATTGAGTATATTTTGTCTTTGATAATGATAATATCTTTATTCCAATTGAATAAGTTACTGCCTATTCAGAAACAGTCTTGCAAAATATGATTATTTTGCCATCCCAAAGAAGAAAAATAATATTTTTTCCTATTTATTCTATCATTCACAGTATTATTCGATTCGAAGTTAATTTCGTAAGAGAAAACCGGTCGGCCTATCCATTACCTTGATCCTTATACCTGTCTCATTAATTTATTACTGGGTAGGTACGTATTTGGCGCTCAATGTCATATTTTGATTTATTATGTACTAGTTGTTCCTCGCGACTTCGTCTGTGCATTTTGTAATTTTATTATTTGTTTAATGTTTTGTTGCAATTGTAAAAATTAGCTTATTTCCTTCCTCAGGTCCGTGGCTAACTCTATGTCAAATTTATTAACAATCTGTTCAGCGGTTTAGTCGTGATGAGGTAACAAACAGACAGTCGGATTTACCGTCAAATTTATGATAGTCTGGATTATGTATGTCTAATAAAATATGTCATTGGTAAGGTCACACTGTTTTTTTTTTTTTAAACGAAACGTTGTTCATCTTTTTCGTCATGTTAAGTTACCTAAAGTTTAACGAGCGTACTGAGGTTTAATTGCTGACGTCTTAAAACGCTTGCAAAAACTGGATCTTAGCAGAAGGGTAGAATACTACACTAACGTATATATATATTTTTTAATAGTTTTCTCACCTCTAGAAAATAAACAATGAAATTATATAGCAGTATGTCTGTGCATTCACTTTCTCCGTCACGTACTAGGGATGTATGCTTGAGCGTCGGTAACTGGAAGGAGACGAGAATAGTTGAGTTATTGATGTTCATGTGAACGCGGGCGTAATTTCTGATGACATGTCTACAAACGTGAAAATATATATAAAGAGAATGGAAACTTCTTTTTTTACATTTTCTTTATTCAGTCTGAAGATGATAACAGTAGCGAAAATACGGAAGAATTGTATATACATGCTTTATAGCTGTTTATATATAATTTAGTAAAAAAAAATAATGTTTTTAGCGATTAGGTGGTTTTGAATGGAATTAACAGAACAATCATCGAACGAGCCACCAAAAATACAAAAGTTGATCTACGTAAGGATGTATTGTGCTTTTGTTAGAGAAGCTTAAATTTAGTAGTGTAAGCTTTTACAGTGAATATGATGATGTAAAATTCACTGAAACTAACCCAAACAACTTCCTAAATATGATTCTAAGAACCGCGCTAAAGCCTTAGTGTGTGGCGCCACTGGTTAATAATGCCGTAGATTTTTAAGAAAGATAGATAGATATTTTTTAAGAAACATAAACTATATTTTAGCCTCTAACACGTCTTGATCCAAGGGGATGCACCTTCATCGCTTTATTTGAGCGGTAGTCTGTCTAATTTATTATTATTTAGGACTCCAACGAAATACTTCTTATTCTAACTTTAGACTGTGACACCATCAGTTTTTTGAAGTCATACTTCTTTTGGCGCGCTTGATGAGAGTGAATTCTTACGATGCGCGCGTACACCAACAGCGATACCATGAAGTTGGCTGGTAAATATCTCTTAAATTTTCTTGGGAATTGAGTATAGAACTATTTGTATTGAAATATTTGTGCATCTGTAACACGTATTTCATATCAAATAAAATAAAATAAAATAAAATAAGAAGTATAACTTCTTTCGTGCGTACATAAGTACACATACACATTTTTTCTTCTTTATTAACACTTTGTATTCATATTACAGTATAATTTTGAAGAGCTGTAGCGGCAGGTGCGGTAGGTTTATGCCAGACACAATTTTGAGGAATAACATAATGTGGGTTTTGGTCAGCATTCAGTCGGCAGGGCAAACAGTTTGCCGCTTAGCTAGTGGGGCCACACCCTTAGTTCTTTTACCGCGACATAATAGCGTGAGCGTATACACAGTACAATCGTTCCCTCTCGACCTTCCACCCTTTTACACAAAAGATTACGTCACATTACGTATGTTTAGGGTGGAGAGTCGTTAGGGCATCGTTGGAGGAGAACCGGAAAGACTGAAGATTTAACTTGAGGAGTATTCAACCCTCTGAATATCTATGTGGCTAACAACTAAACGGTTCTAGATAAGGTGAAGGTTAGGTTATGGAGATAAATTCGGTACCATGATCTGTTGTATAGGTATCATAGGTTTTGAATATTACCATTTGAAATTGAAATGGAAGTTAAATTATATCTCAATTATATATAAAATTGAGATATAATTTAACTTCCAAGATTTTTTAACATAATTAGTTAGTTACAGGTGAAGCTAATAAAAGTATGTTAGTAAAAAAATTGCTTATTTTTCTGTTAATGTTGTTTATTATTAAATAGGTGGATATATATTCCCTGAATAAGATTTCCTTCATATATAAGCATAAAATTGCCTAGATAACTTTCATAGAGCGAGTTGCCCAGTTTACAGACAACACAGTACAGTTTAGAAACACCCATAAATAGTTGGTTAAGATTTAAAAATGTACCATGTTATTATAAAGTCAATCAACAATTTCGATAGATTTGATAAATGTGACAATATCCATAAAAAATACCACAAAAATTCAGTCAATTGTTCTTTTACAGTTTTTGCTTTCAATTAAATTAAATTCGCGTACGAGCGAATGCTTTATTCATTACCGTTATTTACAATGCAAATAAAGATTTTCACGCCAGTTTTGTAACGTACAGACAAAGGGAAGCTTTGCTCGCGGCTACAAATCATACATGTGAACTTTCAATGCTTCCACTTCACGTTTCTCTTGGCAAACACAAACCGATTTCATAGTTACCGGGTTCTCGTGATGTTTGATCTGACATGATTGGTAGCCAAAGCAGGTAAGTCTCTATGGCATCGATAACAGGCTTATTTCCATTTTCAACGTCAAAATGTTGAGTAGTGTTGTTTTAATATAACATCACCACGCCGGTATTCCTCGAAGGGTTAGGCAGAGGTGTACTATTTTACACCCAATTCTTGCCGATGCTGTCATTGAATTCCATGTAATAGGGCAGGGCGAGCCTATTGTTATATACCGGGCACAGTTCCAGATTCCGTGCTGCCACTGAGAATTTCCATACAGAAAAACCCAATAACACTTTGCCTGACCCGGAGTGAGCGTGAGCTCAGTAGTCCCGCTTTCGACCATTAGACCAATGAGACAGTCTTGTTTTAATAGGTATTTCATGTAAATAAAACACCTAAACGTAACTAAGTTGAGGGTTGTAGATCATCTTCTACAATGGCTGCCCATTTCCAGTAATAAGCTTTGAAACTTCTTAATGATAGGTATTTAGAGTTGGAACTTTTTGGTATTGAATTTGTCGCAAATGTTTAACCCTGTCGAAATATACATGGGGACTAAACATTTTATGAACTGTCAAACGATTTAAAGTGTGTCAAATTCTCTTCAGGCTTGTCGCAAAATAGAGTTGAAGGGGAGACTCATGTATATGCAGAGGATTGATAATTTGTAAATTATGATATTTATGATGACAAAAACTTCAATATATTTATCAAACGCTTTAATTTTATTCCAAATCATATTTCCAAACCAAATAGATTTTCAGAACCTCAATTTTATTATGTGAGTGTGTGTACGCTCCTGTCAACCTGGATTTATTTCTACACTTCACGAAAATTTTGACACAGTAAAGGTCTCATATCCTTCGGATAATCCGTATTTGTGTCAAACCAACGGTACAAATAAATAAAACTTTCCTTCGAAATATACTTTTGGAATGAAAAACATACTTTGTTGTGGGTGGGTTAAATTCCCTCTTCGGTCTAGTGGTCGCAAGCGCGACTGCCGAGTCTGAGATCCTGGGTTCGATTCCTGGGTCGAGCAAAGTGTTATTGGGTTTTTCTGTATAGAAATTCTCAGTAGCAGCGTGGAGTCTGGAACTGTGCCCGGTAGATGGCAATAGGGTCGCCCAATATTACACGGAATTCAGTAATCATCATCATCATCATCATCATCATCATCAGCCAGGAGACGCCACTGCTGAACGAAGGCCTCCCCCAAGGGGGGGGGTTTGCTATAATCCCCACGGTTGGCAGGCGGCTTGAGGATCGCAGTGTCTCACCGATTAGTGAGAGGACGCTGCCGTCCTCCGGTGTCTGGCCGCAGTTTAAAGACGTACCCGGATAATTCAATAATGGCATCGGCGAAATTGTGTATGTACAATAATACACCTCTGCTTAACCCTTTCGAGAAAACAAGCGTGATGCTATGTATGTTTGTATGTTAGGTTTTTATCAGATCTCTGTCATAGTAATATGTAACCTACGCAGGTGTGAAAATATTTTTCTTTTACTAAACTCGCATTTTATCGCAACCCCCCGTATAAAGTTAGATGCGATGATTAATGAGCTGTATAACAAGTCAAGTTCATATGTAGCACAATCGATTACCCTTTGGCGAACTGGAAAAATTGCTTATACGTGCGTTGTGCATGTGTAACGTAGTTGCTTATTTATATCAAGGTGATTTTCCTTACCTACAACAACAAAAGGTACCTATATAAATTTGAGTGGATTTGAGTGAATTAATGAACTTTATTTGGAAGATAAAGGTAACTAAAGATCTCACGGGACCGTTTTTTTGTCAGTTTGGTGTGTACACTAATCAACATCAACATTTTACAGCATGCAATATTTACCCCCATTGAGCCTACTGTCTTAAAGGATGCGCCGGCGCAACGGGATCGCAGAGTGACGTAGCATTATTAGAAATAAAAAAAATGCAAAACTTCACACAAAATACAAATCCATGGTAAATCTTAAATAAATGATTGCTTTAGCGGAACCTTACGCGAATTAATAATATTAAAACTTATAAATTAAGTGGATATTTTGACATTTTATCATTTGTGTTATGATTTATCTAAAGCGGCCTCTGAAGATTTCTGCAATTAAATCAAATTAGAACTACTATCTATTCATTTAATATATTTTGTTGTAGCAATAACAAAGTTCAACTGTCTTAAATCACAACCTAAGTGCAGAAGTTCCATATTTTCAATTGTATCTTGTAAATAGTAGAAGTTCTTGGCATCCAGGTGTTTACTTGGCAACTTCGTACATTACGTGTCACCTGTGGCTTTATTTACACCTTAAGGAGATATAGCATGAAACTACACAGGTATTTACAGTACTTACAACACAATCTTACGTATGATTCCCAATACATCAAAGTATTTTTTACTAATATATCGACCCAGAATTTCGATTTCGTATGTATTGTCAATATGTTGACGTTTAGAAACGTCAAAATACTGCGATTATACCGTCTGGGGCGTTAATTAGTGGTCTCCTATCAATGAGTAAGAAATTTTAGGTCTCGGTCATAGATACTGAGAGCTTTTAGTTAAAATCGCGCCATGTGGAGGTAAGTCAGTAACTTTTCATTAAGTTGACTTTAACGTGGGGGGATGACTAGTAATGGTTATCCAACACGTTTTTGCTATGAACGTGGACGTTACTTGAGCGTTGAAACGTTCGATGTATTATATGCAGTTATGACTCCAATATCAAACTAAAACGGATCCATTTTGTCATTTTTTTTGCTTTTCTTTTCTGTATTGCCATCGCTTTTAATTCAAAACTTACTTACAAATATCACTTTGACATTTATCCTTATCTATTTTGGTTTTTTATACGTCTTTATCAATCGAATGCCGAATTGGGCCCAAGAACTCCCCGAAGTACAAACGTAATGGATTTGGTAAAATAATACGAGAACATGTGTGTTTACTTTTTACTTAGATACAGTTTTTTTTTTGCGTGAGCTTATGTTACTTTTTGGAGTTTATGGTTTTAAGTGCTTTTGATAATAATTTAAGTATTTGTTTAACTTGGCCCCGTTGGTCTAAAATGCTCACAAGAGGTGGTAGCTAGGGTTTAATTTTGAAACGGTTACAAAATGGTAGACGAATACACATTTGCCCGATCATTTAAGGTGTACAGTAGCCTAACGTGTGGTGTAAATTGCTCTTTGATGTTCATTGCTTCATTCAGATGTCGATTGCAGTAGCTATTTATCGTCGAATCCCATCAAAATCATATAGGTACTTGAGTTAACGTCAAATTTTTGTACACCTAACCCAACATAAATGTCCATGGAAAAAAGAATAAAAAGTGTTCAACTTGATCATAATGTAGAAACAGGAAGAATAGTTCGCTTTTCAAAACTTGGTTTGTAACAAAGGCGGCGCTCTTGTTTATTTTTTTAAACAGCCAGTATTTTAATAAGTCTACTTCATGAATTTTAAACGAGCTAAAAGTGCACACAAATGTATGTAAAAACAAATTCAAAGTCCATTTCCTTTTATATGAATGCCCCAACATTTCTACTCGATGTGATATTATTATTTATGGCAGCCTCGCGCGTGTTAGGAATAATAATGTTGTTGTAATAATTTAGGGAACGACACATATTTATCATTGCATTATTTAAACTATGTGCTTCAGGTACTGAGAGAATAGAATAGTGGCAGATAACTTATAATCATAGATTTTTAGAAAATTAATTAATCAATTGATTGATTTTAAAATGTTTCTTTTTTGTGTATTTGACAATTAAGCCGGAGAAAAAAAAACAGCGTAAATGTAAGTTAATTTGTTAACTGTATTTAAATTGTAACCCAAAAGTTCAATAAGGCCGATCTAATCGATAAACATTTTTAATTATAGCAAGACTCTCCCTAATTTTACCCGAGGGAAAAGTAGGAAGGGTTTTCATTGAAACGTCAAGCAAAATTGATGGGCTCGCCGTGTGCCGTGACCAATAGTCGTGGGGCGTTTGTATCGCTGGGTCGCGTCAGTCGAACGTCCGGAGTCAGTGTGGCCACACGCTTGTTTACTGTGGACACGTCCTGTCACGCGGTAACCACGTGGACACCTGCGCGACCAAACAATTTTAATTAAAAAAAAGTTGTACGCGTATCCGAACTTTTTTCATCTGTCAATTTTGGCGCGCAAATTTTATATGTCAAAGTGAAAAATAGTGATGTAAACTTTAGTTATGAGAACATTAGTGATAGTTTTGGATTTAGTTAGAACTTTTTGACTAATTAACATCATGTGTGGTATTTGGTACCTCTTTCTCTGCTTCCTGGCTCTCCCGGGGCCTTCCTGCAGCAACTCAGATAATTTAGGTTTGTGTAAGATTTATTACTGCCATAATTACCGGGGTATCCGCAGCTTGTGGCTAATGACATTTAACTTAATAACACTGGTCGACAACGTTTTAATGCTTATAGATATGTTTGTTGTGGCTATTTGTGTTATCGTGTTGAGTTAATTGCTTTATTTGACAGGTTTTATTAATTTGTTGTTATATTTTATGAGTTACATGGTTGTTTTAAAACAAATTAGTTAAGAATGATGTTAGCCAAATATTACTTTGTGTACTTTAGATATTTATTGTTTAGTTTCGTGTGTTTGTATAATTTTATCGTTTCGTATGTTTAATAAAACTAATATGATAAAAAGTTTATCACAAATAAAATAAAAAATAGAGCAATTATAGGTTTTATTTCTTATGCAATAAAATACATAATTGCTTGATTTCTAGTATCTCTTATAGGTTTGTTTATCCCTGAACAAGATAGTAGTTATGTGCCAGCGTCGTTATCTAGTGTTCATTATATAAGACGAAGGACTGCTGTGTTTGGCAATCTTAGTGTTTATCTAAGACTATTTGCTGTAATGAGCTAATTAACTATTATTATTTGGATTCATTAGCCGATAAGAATGAGTGATACTTGTTCAATTTGAGCTTTGATATTATAGGTCGTAAAGTGTTTTAGGCTTGTTTTTAGTTGGTTTTCATCTTCTATATTGTCCGCTTTTGGGGTTGCATATTTTCCATATTAATATGTTTTTTTCTTATTTTCTTGTTGTCGTTCTTTTAGCTAAATATAATAATTTTAATGCACAATGTGTTTTATAGCATATCATTTACTTTTTTTACAGGATAAATCACGGACTTTATCAACTTATTAAATAAAAGAAACAAAAAAACATACTAGCAACTCTAGCAACCCTAATCTAACAGCATATACATTTAAATTTTTAGAGGATACTAACGATCTTTAACAACCTACTATATAAAACAAAAAATGTTCATAAAATAAATAAAATTCCATACTTTAGCAACCCTAGCGTTAACCTATGCTTTTAGCACAGTTAGCAACATCGTGTTTTGGCAACAGAAATTACGCAAACAGCCTCACTCGCGCGAATTAAAACGTTTGCCAGTAATTCGCAGCAAAGCCTTTGGATAATCAAAACATCATTCGCTACGAGCGTAACGCTACGAATCTTTACTACGCCGTAGCGTTCAATTGGGCGGCATGCGAGTTACGATCTTGCATAATACTCAGTTCCATTAACTCAAGTGGAGTTGGAGTTTGGAACTCAATTAAACTTTTCTTCTATTATGCTAATGAAGCACGCATACTTATAAAAAGTGCCGACTTCCGTCTTCAAAGTTAATAAATTATAAGATAAGACTTTGTATTCTGTGGAATGGTAATTGTAAGGAATATGTTACAATTTTATGATCAAGACGCATAATGAGAAAAGGTACATGATTTAATTTAATGAATGTCTCAGGATTCTTTTGAAATCAATCATTTATCTGACTTGATCATATTAGAGTTAATCAATTGAATGATGATTTCGAAATTTTCTTAGAAGAGGTAGTATATTATGCTTTGCAGAGGAAACAAAAAGCTTTTAGATATCTGAACTAAAATGTATAATTATTGACTTTTAAACAATTTAGTAGAAACTGAAGTACGAAAAATAGAACATGCAGTTTAAATAGAAGCTTTTTTGTAAATTATTTTCGATGAAAACCTCATGCAGTAAAACTCTACGTAATAGAGGTACACCAATTTAATTACACCTCATTTCTCTTGCGCATTAAAGGGAAATTCCTAAACAACAACACTGTTAAGTATCTATAGTTTATGTCAAAGTGATTAAAGCGTGCTTCCAGCTTTGAAATTGATAGGTTCTATAAAGTTGCGGCGAACTAGCCTCTAGTAAAGGCTGCCTCAAACAAAGCTTTGATGTTTTGCCGGAAAATCAACATGCACGTAGTTATGCTCATGAATTGCCAATTAACGCCGTCCTTTGTTTAATAAACAATTGTTTTGTTGCTACCCTTAAGCGTTTGAATCAATTGTTTGTTGCTAAAAACGCCTCGATTTTGTATAGTTGATTGATTTGTGGTTTGTTGTTTCTATTGTTATTATTGTTAGGTTGAAGTGTTAATTAAATTGGGTTTAATAAGCTGCTAGGGTGAATAAAGACTTTACTGGCTTCTATATAGTGATTATTTTATATATTTGTTTTGGCTTTGTCTTTATTATTGAGTGCTATTTAAGAAAATATCAATGGGTAGGTATTGGGAAATAAATTGTGAACTATTTTGATCATTAGTCATTGTGTTTGATATTTGAAAGGCTAGGCAGTTGAGTGTTTCTGATTCTCTGAGAACAAAATTACTGCAGTTTATATAGGGTCTCTTTACCATATTTACGCGGCATACAAAGTTAATTTCCGCTTTGCTTCGTATAGGCTTCTGTTTACTATTTCGTTATAATCTGGATTAAAACATACAGTAGAACGTTATCCTCAGATAATGTTCTACTGTAAAATTATGATATAAGTTTTTTTTTCTTTTTTTAAATAAACTTTGCCCCATACTAGGATTTCTCCTGTGTCGTGGGTACAGTTTACAAAAATACATGTCACATGCACACACAGCCAGACCCAAAACAACTATCTGTAGATCATACAAATATTTGTTCCGTGCGGGGATCGAACCCACGACACATAGCGCAGAAAGCTAATCGCTTAACCACTGCGCCAACCGTGTCGTCAATAAGTGTAAGGTGTAGTAGTACAAAGTTGTAAGTTTATTGGTTAGAAACCCTGTAATTTCTTGGAATTTAAACTTGGCTGAGAAACTACACTGAAGTATTTCTTCCATTCAGAGTTTCTGCTTACATCACGCATTAACCCTTGTAGCCTAACCGGCAACGAGGCTTGCCATCTGTATACTTGGTTATATTATAAAGTGTTTCATTAGTTTTATATTGGCCGTGAGGTTCTGGGTTCGATGCGTGTTTTTGTTTGAAAATTCTCACATAGCTGCCCGGAGTAGATGGATTATGTAAGCACCCTATTATATGAGACTTAATAACGGTATTGACCAAATATGTGTACAAAAGTACGATTCTGCTGAACCTTTTGAGGAATGCAGGGGTACGTTATTATATACAAATATAAGAGTTGGTTTTTTGGTATCTCGATGTTTTTGTTTCATATGTCTCATTATTATTATTATTATTTTTTCTTAAACATTGCCCCGCAGTAGTATTTCTCCTGTATCGTGGGTACAGTTTACAAACATACATGTCACATGCACACACAACCAGACCCGAAACAACTATCTGTAGATCATACAAATATTTGTACCGTGCGGGGATCGAACCCGCGACAAGTAGCGCAGAAGGCTAATTGCTTAGCCACTGCACCAACCGTGTCAATTGAAGGGAAAGTAGTTATTATTTGGCGACAACGTAACTTACGACTCGGTTAAGAAAACTACGTTTTTTTTCTATACATAAAACATATTTACACGCGGGTGGAGCCACGGGTTGAGTTACTTTGTTTCTCGAAGAGGAATTCAAGCTTTAGTGCTGAGCTCTTAAAATTCAAATTCTGTAATAATGTATGAATAACTTATCTATAAACACACACATATCTAGGTCATAAATTATTTACTCGTATTAATATTGGAGCTTATATATAGTATTTCAGTTAAATACAACCTAGCTAGCATATAAACATTTTCCACTCTTTCCTCTCTGTCACCCCCTTTCGAATGCACGGCATGATAACCTGATAAGATAACCGAGCTGTCCAAAGATGATGAAGATGCTATATGGAAAGGGAATGGATATAAAAAAGGGCGTATGCGACTCTAACTCAATTTGATATGCTAAGTGTACTGGTACATGCCACAATCGGGCGCAAGTTTCTCAACGATATTCCACACAACTGCGCATGACAAAACTTTTATTAATAACCTATCTCTTAGTAGCGATTACTACTCGTCACATGGCAAAAAGTAAAGCGCCATCTGTCGGAGTGAAGCTACAACAACAAATTGTGAATCGCACTATGAAAGTTTACAACGATTCTTAGACATACGAATGTCTGATATCAACCGTCGGGCTTCGGCCAGGTTACCACCTTGCCTGGTCGGAGGATCCTCTCTTTTCAATGGAGGAACCTACCTCGTTCCTCCATTTTATTCTTATAACCGTGTAAAAACAATTCCATAACACTCAATTTCTCATCCTTCTCTCAAACATCAACTTCCACTCTAACGATTACTCTCTCACATAGCAAAACTAGATTAAACAACACTAACACTATTTTGTGTCGCTAATTTTGGCTTACAGTGATGAAAATGTAAATGTAAGTGCCCACAGCACTAACGCCACGATAATTGATGAATTTCACATAGGAGGGACAAAGGTTATACGTGATACGGCCTCACCCACTCGTATATTAATTAAAAACGTGACAACCGCGAATTTAGCCCTTTTCGTGCCGTGACTGACTCGAGTTATGAACAATGGATAGGAGGCGAAGTTTTGCATGATTTAAATGTTTATAATGTTCGTCCTGTTCCGGAAATAGCGTGCGCAGATTTGTATGCCTTTCTGTTTGCGCTATTGGTAGAGATTTTTGAGTAAGAATTGTTGAAATGAGATTTTAATCAATCAATTTCAGGATGTGCTGTAGATTGAATGCAAGAAGCAGAATATTGAGGGTTGTGGTAGTAGTGGACTTCGATCGGTTAAGTTGATTAATTGAATCATTCAATTACAAAGCGTAGATATCGTAATATTAGACAGTGTCTGTATATTTATATGCACATATATTATGTGATACGGCGTAAATGTTTTTGGGTAGTTGCCAAAAACCTCTAAAGGGCTGTCACTTTCAATATAAACTAACACTACGTCGTGGATATATCGAGTGGCAGGTACCTCGATGATCGACATTCGATTAAGTATTCCCAGCTCCCTCCGGGGATACCAATGTAATGTTAAAATACATTAATGTCTAATATTGTTGGCATGTTATAGCAACTATCAAATAATTATCGATCAACGATAGGTATTAGTACTGAAATTTCTAAGTAGCAGCAAGTTGCAAAACCTGCAATAAGCTTCCTTTCACAAATAATAATTAATAGTAATTTGCAGTTGCCGTGAGGCGCGTCTACGCGCCGCTAAGTGCCACATGTGCTTCCATGTGCCATAATATGCTGCAACATCTGCATACACTCTTGTTAGGATACGCACGTGACATAGTTTTCTTCGAACGTAACTGTGCGTATATGTGCGTAGACGCGCGATTAAAATAGAAAGGGAAGCCAGCGATTGTAAAGTCAAAGAAAGCTTAATAGTAGTAAGTCCATTAACCATAACGTTCAAAACGAGAATTAAATAAATACTTCATTCCAGTACCAACCATTCATGGAACCAACCCACTTTTGAACCGTGCACCTAGAATCTTGACGTTTTAAAAGTCTCTGCAAAATCCAATTGAAATAAAAAACTTTGACTTTGATTTCGCATAAATATTTAAAGCTTATGCTAAATTACCATAACTCTCAACTTAATGAGAATACTTATAGCTCTCTGCCATCCATTAACGTTAAATAAAACAATTTTTTTTAGAACCTCATTTCTTGACGTCTCATTTAAAAACGACAAAGGCAAAGAGAATGAAATACGACGTCTTAAAACATACTTATGTGTTTCGTGACAATTTGATTAGGTTCGAATAACGTGCTTAAACCGGGTGTGATATAAAAAAATATTTTTATTTTTTATTTTCTACTCGTTGGGATGTCTGAACACTGGCTGCTCGTCAAATCTTAGCATATTCTTTTATCCTTGACAAAGTTTTATGTCATACGTCGCTTTTAAAATCTTATTGAAATATATTTGCTGTTTTCTTCTTTTTTTCATATGTCATTCATTATTTTTTATTTGTGAAATCTCGTCGCACTTTTTTTGTTACGTATCACGTCCTGTCCTAATATAATTACTTGCAGTGACACTTTAATTTAGATTAGAAGTAGCAATAATGTAGGCACATTAAAATTTTGGTCATAACTTTCAGACTTTTATGCCGAAAACAAATTGCTGAACTTTGTTATAAGGTGTGTAGTTAAAAATAATGGCGCTGTAAACACTAATGAGCAGGTTGTATTATTCATACCTACATAAGTTTCTACACTTAGAAAATTGTGTGGTTTTATTCAGTAACTTGTCACGCCCCTGAGTAAATTCCGTGTCGGTTTACAATTACTGTATCGCACGCAAACTGGGGACAAAAGGTGTATTTGTCGCGGAAAAACCCACATGACCGTAACATACTTAACTATTTTTTTTAGATTCTATTAAAGATTAATCCAAACCTTAAGTTAAGTAAGTCTTAAGATTTATTAAGTCATGGATACATCCAAAAATAGATAAAATCTTAAAAAAAACTTAAAAAAATTGCTTAACAAATAGGATAATTCAGTACTTTTATGAATAATAAATTCTAATATCAAATTATAATCCGCTCTGTTATTCCCAAAAATCCTCTATGGATGAATAAATAGAGTTCAAATTGTTGTAGATAATTATTTTAGTTAAATTAATTATCAGTGTTAGGTTTTAGTTTTAATTTCATTTCTTTTCAAAGCGTTAAAATACAGTAAGTGTACAGTTTTATAGGCGTTAAGTGTGGCTCAAAGGCTCTAAATTATAATGCGATCTCTAATTCACCGGCTGAGTGCGGTGTTAATAGCTCAAACCCTCCGGGAGTAGGACTGTCTAAAAACCAATATTGAAGTTCTTAGGACAGAATAATGCAAGCATTCTGTATTGTCCAGTTCGCGTTTGATAACATAACTTACCCTCACGACTGTATTGCCCGAAGAGTTGGTCAGAGGTGTACTATATATTATATAAGTACCCACATTTCGCCGACGCCATTACTGAGGCCCGTGTAATAGAGCTTATTGCCATCTAGTGGGCATAGTTCCAGACTCCGTGCTGCTACTGAGAAATTCTATAAGGAATACCCAATAACACTTTTCCAGACCAGGGAATCGAACCCAGGACAACGATCACGGCCAGCAGTCGCGTTGGCGACCGGTTAGTTCTTATTCTACACTGACAAATAAAATGATTTAATTTGATATTTTTTTACACTAAAAGTTAAATACTACAAAAATATTATATATATTTTTTTCCCTTTCCCTATCCATATGGAAACCTAATGCTCGTAAACAGCTTTATTAGTGTCTACGTCCCCATCTGGGGTCATAGACAAAGAGGGGGGACAAAGTGCATTAAACCTTTACATTATACCGTTATGTTTTTGTTTCGTAATTACAGTAGATTAATTTAAAACTGATCATTCATTCATTATGACTGCTTCATTGGTCTAGTAGTCGCAACCGCAATTGCTGACTGTTAGGTCCTGGGTTCGATGGGTCGGGCAAAGTGTTATTGAGTTTTTCTGTATGGAAATCCTCAATAGGAGCACGCAGTCTGGAACTGTACCCGATAAATGGCAATACGCTCGCCCCGTATTGTAAAAGATTCAATAACGGAATCGGTGAAATGTGTGCAATAGAACACCTCAGCCTAACTCTTCGGAGAATACAGGCGTGATGCTATTCATTCGTTATCTGTTAATAATACTTGAAAAGGAATCAGAATTTGAAATAAAAATCGTATTTCACGTTAAGGACTATCGATGCCGATTGCTTAATAAGTGCTCTTAACCGGTCGTTGAATTGAATCGTGAATCGTTTATATAATTGATGGCACCTATTTTAATTGACCGTGTATCTACAACTTTCGGTTTTATATCTTTAGAAATAAAAAATATATGCTTTAGTTTTATTGGATTTAACGAACCGATGACTAATGTTAGATAAGATCAAAAAATAAATATCATACAAAAAAAAAAAAGATTTACAGATCCTGACTGGTTGATAATGTCTTCTGGTACAGTCTACTTAAATAAGTACATATATGCTATTAAAAAAAATATCTACAAAGTTAAAATCCGTTTTATTTTGTCTGATTTTCTTCTAGTACTCAAGTAAAATATATGTTCCGAAATCCCGAGAAGCTTTTAGAAAGGACATCTAAAATTCTTCCATGAAGTTATGCCAAAAATCAGACGTTTGCTTCAAATGGACTCCAATAAAACGAATCGTGACAGTAGAACTGGCATTTGGTAGCTAGAAACCTAAGTTATGTAGATTCTGGCTCCAGGAAAAATCTAGTATCCTTAGTATAAAGAAACGAATAAGGATTTAAGTTACGACCAGAAATATTCTTCCACTGATTATAATAATAATTTTTTTTCTCATTCCTGTCCTATCTTCGTCCTACTGATGAGCACGGCAGCAACGGAGTATTTTCTAAGAATGAGAAGGGTTGGCTTTAGTCCACCACGCTCGCCTAGTGCGGGTTGGAGGACTACACAAAACATAAAGATCTTTATGAAGCCCTCTCAGGTGTGTATCCTAACGATATTTTTCTTAATCATTTACAAATGTGACAATCACATTCTGATGATTTCTAAAAGTGGATTGCGAGTGATTCAAGCTCAGACCCTTCCACGCATGGCAAGCTTTCAACCGTCAGGCTATCAATGCATATTATTACATTATATTGTTTACCCATCTCGCCTTTTTCCCTACTACATTGGGGTCGGTTTCCAATCTAACCAGTTGCGGCTGAATATCAGTATTTTACACGGAGTGACTGCATTCTGTCCTCCGCTACCTAATTACTTACTGGGAGACACTGATACTCTAAGGTTAGACTGGTTGTCAGACTTTTTGGGTTACTGACACCTGTAACGACTGTTATAGGTCTTCGTATGACACCCGGGACCAACTAATTAACGTGCTTTTCGAGGCACGGAGGGGTTTCAATATGTGAAAAATGGTCACCCATCCAAGGACTGATCGCGTCGGGCGCTGCTTAACCTCGCAGATCGACCGATCTGCGCGGTAGCTTTTTAGCTACGAGCCCCTCTTATTGAACATTATATTGTGTACTCATGTACATATATACATAAAACATAGGGTCCTCAACGAAGTCTCCTCGTTTGGAAATACGATGGTAACCGACCTGTTTATGCAGTCCAATAATTTATACCTACATGTAATACAAACAAGAGATGTTAATAAACAACTGTGACCTATATTAAACGTTCACTGCTGAATATAGGGGTTCTATGGATCGCTTGAGAGATCCAGCGTGAGGGAATATCGAAAAGAATGATAACAGTTCGATTTTTTGGAAAGAGAACAGTGCTGATACGTATTGTTCTTGGCTAACTCCATTTTTAATAATCAATGTGTCAGAAAGACATTACTAAAGGAGCTTACATAAAATGTGGTCTTTTAAAAATTGCTGCGCATTGATTTCACTACTTTGTCACATGTGTATTCGAACGAAGACATTTGTGTAAAGATATACATAGAAGTAAGCGCCCGGCGATATTAAAAAAACAATGCCTCTCTTCCTACTATTTTGCCCACTGTCATTTATCATTTGTAGGGAAATCTACTGTCTGTTTTGTTATTGAATATGACCGGCCTTCATCAGCTACTAAGGGAGGCGGCGGGGGGACTAATACATTGCTGTACATTTCCCTTCTACTCATATAAATATATTTGCAACATTTTTAAAGAAAATTTCGCGATACGTTTGAAATGTGCCCCCTGCGTCTCTCAGTCCCTTTGAGACTATAAAAACCCGGCTAAAAGTAAATAGGTATTCTGCACGGTCGGTATGTTAACATTCAGAAGCACCTTTGTATCTCTCGGGATAATACGTGAGCATAATGTCAGGCAGTGTTATTATGTAAGGCTGAATCCGTTACTTGGGACTCCAAAAGGTAGGTGGCCGGCAAAGGGTGGTACGCAAAATGTTCAGTTTTACGCTAAATTGTTCGGATTTTCTCGCGACATTTTCCCGTTAGCAGACACTGGAAAACATTGAAGTTTAGCAATGGAAGACGAATAAAAAAAAAACACACTTCTAGAGAGAAAAGTTCTCAATGCGTGCTTTGTTTAGATCTGGTAATTATTAAGGTAAGCGCCATTTTGGGGTCCTAAATACATTTTTTTTAAACCCAGTATTTATATAGACAAAAATCCTTAACATTATCATATAATTTTTATTTGCGAGAAGAGATGTTAAGTTCTTTTTATAAAGATATTTTTCCTGTAAAAGTGTAATCACTTCTTTCACATATGTATTTCGGCATTTGAGAACACTCGTTACTAGTGAGTATGTTATCAACTTTTCATCGAGTAAAGATAAAATACACCACGTCTACATTTACAAGCACTACGACATAAATGAGTATTTATTTATGTTGATCCATGTTTGTAGCAAAAATCCAATAGAACACGCGTTCTCTAGAATTCTATTTAAGACCGATGATAGTCCAAGTCTCGCACAGAATATTTATAGCTCTTGAAAAGCTATAAATTAAAGTTACTCTAACCAGGCGCTGTCGAATGATAATCTGGGTTTTCGAAACCCATTTAAGGGCTTTAGGATCCAATTATTCAGTAACCCAAAAGGGGGCCATATGGGGCCTGACCTACCTATATACAGAACCCAAATAAACCTGCGTCCTAATTAGTGCGCGGGGCAAAATGTATTTGCCTTCTTATATTATGTCCAAGTCTTATTAACACTGGGAAAGGCAGTTAACTACATACTACACATAACATTCTGATAAGGGAAAAACAGACTCAGCCGTGTATATCGTATTTAAACAACCTTTACTTAAAACTTGAAATTTTCAGTTTACTCCTAAAATTTCTCACCAATTAAGTCTTAAAAAGTGTTAGTTAGGCCGGAATCCTAATTTTATTTATATTTTTTGGCCTTCAGACCTTCAAAGTTTTAGAAGCCTTCTCGTGTAAACAAAAGGGAGTAGTAAACTATGTTTAATGTATTCTTTACGTAAACAATGTAGGAAAGGACTTTTGTGGTATATCATTCTTTATTAAAGAATAATTATTATATTATGAGAGTTTTAGGTGTCCGAATTAAACAATGCTATGAAAGTTATTTAGTATCTTTTCCATGTTTTCAGTGTCCTCGGTATCGTAGGAGAGAAAAGTGTGATTATCGCCTGTTTATTTTTATTGTTACGCGCGGGTTGTGAGATTTAATGAGGGTCTTGAAATACTTCGAGCGGAATACCTATTTCTTTTCAGATGGAATAATATTTATTTTGTTATATAAAAGATAGTGAGAGTTAAGAAATTTTCAGAACGATATTTACAGTACAGCTTACTTATGAATTTATACTATATAATGGTAAGTTTGCTTTATATTCTTCCCTATTCATAGATGCGTTAAAATTTAAGACTAGAAGTAATTTTAGAAACCTAGTTAAACAACCTACCTTTATAAGAAGAATGTGAAGGGTTTATTCAATTTTAGTTCATTTTTTACGGCCATCCTACACTTACCTGAAAATTCGACCTAATCAAAACTAACTATATCAAACAAATATTTTCACGTCCATTTTAATAAAAAATCTCTCAAATGGAATGAAATACCATTAAAATGAAAATACCATATCGCATCTATTATTGTCAACAAAAGGTATTTAATAAACAACACAATAGGTGTTAGATGTCGTTTTGTTGTGTTGTGCTATTTCGTTTATTTCGTTCATAAATTTTGATAAAACGCCATTCAAACGAAGCCGAGGATCGTGAATTGTCGGGTTTATAGTCGATGAGTGTTTTTATGGATATTTGTTTATATTTATAGATTTACTTTTATCGTCTCTTTGATTTTGTGGTAATAAGAGTAGAGGAGTAGCCTGGTTTGATCCTCACTTTGCACATAAGTTGACTCTTCAGTTTATAAGGATCTCAAATAATTCTGCCTGCCTCATTGGTCCAGTGTTAAGAGTGAGGTCCTGGGTTTGATTACCGGATCGGGCAAAGTGTTATTGGATTTTTCTGTATGGAAATTCTCAGTAGCATCACGGAGTCTGGAACTGTGCTCGGTAGATGGCAATAGGCTCGTCCCCTATTACAAGGGACTCAATAACGACATCGGCGAAAGGTGGTTGGTCCGGTAGATGGTAATAGGCTTGCCTCCTGTCGGACTTAATAAATTACAGCATCGGCAAATGTTGGTGCAAACATAGGTAAAACACACATACATGAATCCTCGAACAAAAATAATTAATACGGCGATCTATCGAGATCTCATAAATAGCGTTTAATTAATTATTAACGTAGCTTTAATTTGCTATGCTTAGAGGGCCGCTGCCTTATTTTGTGCCTACTGTTTAATTTAAGAACTTTTGTGCACTTGGTATGAAAAGTGTTTGATATGATTTTATTTAAATTGGATACAAACTTAGACTTTGTTTTGTTTGGGGATGCATGGAAGAAGATTCTGTATGTGTATGAGTGTATTACTAGTTCATAGATAATGTTTTTTTATGTCATAGAGTGGCAAACAAGCTGGCAATAATGTCTGTAATAAATTGCATTTAGGTAGTGTAATTTGAAGGCACGGTTGGAGCTGTGGCTTAGCGATTCGCTTTCTGCGCTGGGTGTCGCGGGTTTTATTCCTGCACGGAACAAATATTTGTATGATAGATTGTGTGACATGTATGTTTGTAAACTGTACCTACGATAGAGGAGAAATATTTGAGGCAACGTTGAAAAAGGGGTTCCTGCCATTACATTTAAAATAAATGAATTTACCTGTTGGAGATCACTGGTGCAACCATTACTCTACAAACAGGTAATTTTATTACCTAGAGATTTGATTTTGAGGGTGGGCAAAGCGTTATAGGTTTATCTGGAATATTTAATTAGCACAAAGGGACGTTAGGTAAATAGCTGCAAGAGATTATTTCATAATGCCGTTGTAGTCGAACACTATCACGAGCTTATGATAAATGCAGCTGCTTTTGCCTCAGAATGAAATACAGGCATAATTTTATACAAATACAACAAACATGAATGCCTCATTTAGTTTTTATTGGTAGCAAAAGCTGTTGCTTAGTCGTCCTGAGTTCGTACCTCAGACGGGCAAAGTGTTATAAGGTTTTCTGTAAGAAAAATCTTAGTAGTAGTATAAAATTGTGCCTGTTAGATGGCAATAGGGTCGCGTTATTACATATGACTTAATAAAGGGATCGGCGAAACTGGGTGGAAAAAGGCAAACAAAAAAAAGGGCTAACATTTTTTTTCCAAATTTATTTTCTCTTGTGTAATTAATTGTTGAACCTATAGTAGAACATCATCTATGTAAAATATCAAGAACCTAAGACTTTATCTTCAGGTGGCGCACATCGGGTACATATAAAAAACATAAAATTTTTCTACTTGTTTTTACCCTTAATCCAGTGATATTAATACAATTTTGACGGTAGTATGTTATTGTCGCTTTTGATGAAGTACTGTCTTGCCTTCATAATTATTATTTACCGATAATTCAAGCTAAATTTATCGAAATAAGGCTTGAAGTCTGAGCTAAATTCATGAAAATCGACTCGACGAAACGAACGCCTCGCATTCATCCCCACATTAGCATCCCCCTGTATCTTGGCTGCCATTACAGACTCAAATTAGATGCACAAACAGGCTGAAGTTTCTCCCTGCGCCATTTAGGTCGGTACAGATATCAGCATAAAGTTACGTTATGGCTCTAATAGCAGAGTTATTTCAGACCTTGTTAGAATGTTTGATCAAAAGGTTTCAATCAGAATTCAAGTTAGGTACACATTCAGAGGGTCTATGGATGTTTAAGCTGGCTTAATTGTTTTGTGTGACAACATAGTGCAATAAATAAATATTATAATAGGACTGGTCTAGGAGTAGTCGTAAGCGCGACTGCCGAGCGTGAGATCCGGGGTTCCATTCCCGGGACGGGATTGTTATTGGGTTTTGCTGTCCCTATAGAAATCCCTAGTAGCAGCACGAAGTTTGTTCGGTTTTGTAAGTGTTCGGTTGATAACAATAGGCTCGCCTATTACATGGGACTTCATAACAGTATCGGCGAAATGTGGGTGCACAATAATACATACACTTCTGCTTAACACTTGCGCGAGACAGGCGGGATGTTATGTTATGTGTTATGTTACCTATGTATAATAGGCGCATAAATGTACTTTCAGTAATTTTAAAAAAGTACGCTGTCGTATTCTCCCCTACTCATAATGATTTACTAAAAAGAATGTTTACAAGTTTTTATGCATGAAAACTTATAAAACTTTGTTCAATGCTCAGCTTCTTCAGTTGCAGATGTACATACGGTTTTTGTTTTAGGCTTTTCAACCAAGTACGAAGGTACTTTGTTAACAAGTACCTTATATAATAATAATCTTCGGAGATAATTTCTTCGTTAGCTATAGCGAGGTATAGTGTTCCTTCATTGAAATGGGAGGATCCTCCGACCAGGCAAGGTGGTTAGTCTGGCGGGCCGAAGACCGACAGTTGATGTCGGACATTCGTATATGTGTTAGAATTGTTGTAAACTCTCATAGTGCGATTCTGAAAGACTTTCTGTCGTCGCTTCACTTCGATAGATGGCGCTTTACTTTTTGCCATGTTGCGAGTAGTAGTCGGTACAAATAATACATGTAAAAACAAAATGTTATTAATAACTCATTAACAAAATAATAAGTTACAGTTAAGCGAGCGGAGATAAGGTACACAGGTATGATGCTATGTTGACTCAATATATTTCCTGAAGGGTGAGGCAGAGGCTTATAATCACATTTCGTGGATGCTGTTATTGAGCCCCATGTAACAGAGGGCGAGTAAGCGGATAGTCTATATAGAGTCTATTATGTAGTAATACCTATCATAAACAAAATATAAACACAAAAAAGAACATGATATCGCCTTTTAACACAATAACGCTTATTTAATATATTCTAGCTTCCGCTCGCGGCTTCGCCCGCGTGGATTACGAATTCGTGCATTTTCCCGAGATAAAAAGCCTATATGCTATTCCAGACTATAATCTATCTTTGTGCCAAATTTCATCCAGATCCGTTCAACCGTTCTGGCGTGCAAGAGTAACAAAGATCCATCCATCCATCCATTCCTCCTCACAAACTTTCACATTTATAATATTAGTATGATAGGATTCACGAATTTTTCGTATAAAACAATTTTTCGTATAAATATTTAATGTTAATTTAGATTACCTATTTTTTTTCTTTTTTTTTGCAGCTTTAATTTAAATAGTTGACGCACACATCGAATGCACAGTCCATGATTTTGTTTTCGCGTCTTTTGAGCAGCATGCACACATATATCTCAATTTGCCACATCGGCAAAATCCCTCACGTTTGAAAACGAGCCATTAATATTGCAGTATATCAGACTCGAGTCGGTCGCAACATCCCCAAACAAAGCAGTAGCTTGTAAAGAGTGGAATATACTGCTAAGAATAGTAAAATGTAAAGGATATTTTTTTTTACATAAGAAATATATTTACGAAACCTGGTCAACATTACTTTGTATACTGGTCAGCTTGCAACTGATCATCCATCTTTTCTTGAGACAGTCTTATGATAATGATTCTCATAGTTTATTTTGCCATGCTCTCATAAAATTTCATTTTTTTTCGTATTTATTACCAAAAGATTGTATTTAAACAGATTTTGATAACTATTACGAAGATTCTTGACAGTTTTTCCTCAATTTTCTCGATTTCATAAGTGTCTGTATCTGGTTTACTTACAAAATAAAGATCTGTTTTATTCTGGAAACTAGCTTTTGCCCGCGACTTAGTACGCGTCAAATTTAGAATCTGATATTTTTCTGCGGTAAAATGGAGCCTATATTTTAAGTTAAACCTCTAGCAATACATCGATGAAAACTACATTCAATTCCATGCAGTAGTTTTTGCGTGATGCGTGTACAAACATATAGACAGACAGACAAAATTTCGGAAAACTGTTGTTTTGGCTTCTGTTGCTCTAATAAAGACCGCCCATATTAGTTTTTCTCCAATATCAATAATGGATAGACATAGGCCTGTTATAATTTTATTATACATATGTATAGATAAGAAACAAAACAATATTGAGCCATTTTTAGGAATTCCGTCTATCTGTTTGTTATCACGTTATGTTTGGGCAAGAGCAAGGGCTGGTCCGATTAAGATCACATTTCAGTCATTGATACAATGACTGAAATGTGATCTTTTTCGTTTGATAAAGATTAGTCAAGTACTAGCTTACATACACTTTGAATTCTTTAAAGTATGCAATCTAATATAAAACAAAATTGATGATTAAACAAATGATGATGTATTTCGAATTCCATATGAACAAAGCTGTGTGTAAACCCTAGTTTATACAATAATTTATATGACCTTTATATTTTTGAAGTCTACATTCTACAACCTCAACGCAGTAATGATCCTAATCTATTTGGTCTCAATTCTAATGGCGTATTACTTTTCGGGCTCAATGTACCCTTAAAATACAAGAGTTTGTTATTTTTTACTTTTTAATATATAAGTCAAATAAAATTGATATTTCGTTTGAGTTCTAACCATCAAATTATGTCTATGAAACTTAAAAGCAGATTTCTTTGTGAGATAATAACATTTATTTTTTGGTATTTCGCGGCGTGTTTTAAATTCGATTTTAAATAAGCGATATTATTCCTTGCACGAGAGTCAACGTTAAAATTTGATTTCGCGTTAGCGGTGAAGGAAAATATAAGCAACTTTCCCATTGCTGGGTAAGGTCTCTGAATGAAACGGGTTTAAGACATGTGCACTGGTATGGTACAAGTTGGCAGAACTGCGTAGTTCAGCGTATACCATCGAAAATATTTTGCTGCTCTGTCAAGTGTGCTGGTCTCCTCGCGATGTTCTGCTTCATCATTGACGGAAATGTAAATTACATTTTGATTCTACTCAACCCAATTTCCCAACCCTAACAAAGTCTAGTAGTGTAAACAAAATAGAGGCTGCATGCAAGTTTATAACGGTAATTCCAGTAAACATGCTTCCGTAATTATTTCCATGTCGTTTATTCGCGATGCATTAAAACAGTGGCGGTGTTGCCATGTTAAATTTAAGCTGTATCATTACCCTATATTTTGTTGGGTTAATAACTTTGAGGGTTAATACAATGTAGAGTTGTCTGTAGTGTGTGTTGTATATTATTGGTATATAGGTCTTTTTATGTGATTTTTATATATGATATGTGGTGGATTTTGATTTATTAAATATTTTTCTGTAACCTATGGTTATAACATCAAATAATTCAGTTTCTTGTTATTCTTTTAGACTAGCATCCGCCCGCAGCTTCGCCCGCGTGATTTAGGAACCCGGACATTTTCCCGGGATAAAAAGTAGCCTATGTGCTATTCCAGACTATAATCTATCTCTGTGCCGAATTTCATCCAGATCCGTTCAGCCGTTCTGGCGTGAAAGAGTAAAAGTTCCATCCATCCGTCCATCCTCACAAACATTCACATTCATGATATTAGTAGGATGAACTAATACAATTAGGTACATTAAAATTAAGCTTATTACTGAATTCTGCTACTGCATTTAGTAAAATGTTTTTTTTTTTTTTATAGAATTGGTAGATGGACTCAGAATACAAAAGAAAAAAAAAAATATATCAAAAGATGAACGCGATCCATTCAGTAAAATAATATATTTATATTTTTATGCTTAGGTTTGCAAGAACTCTTTTCAAATTAATCATTTTAATAACACTGCTCCTATTACGAGGCTTCGATGAGACAAAAATAGATCAAAGAAATGTTCAGTCATGAAAAAAGAGTTACTTGGAAGAATAAAATGAATATAATTTAAGAAACTACAGAAAAGGTATTTATTTAAGGAGATTTTTACACTTGTGTTCATCAATGTTTGTGTGTATATTGGAAGTTTAATACAAAAATACTTAATCAGCTTGTAAAAACTAAGGCCTCCCGACAGACGACGTTTATTTCGCGGCGGATATTTTTGCTACCGAAAAAAGATAGTATGATATTCAATATCTGCATAATTGGTCAGTCAGGTATGGTGGAATACAAAAAAACATCATATTGCTGAGAAGAATACGTGGTTTCTAGTTCGGAGCCAAGTATTCCAGCCACTTCTATAAAAAACACGCTAGTTAAATGGGTTTTATGTCACCTAAATATTAAGTAGTACGATACTGTTATGCTGGTTACAAAAATTGCAACTGCATATTTTTACCCTCTTGAAACTATAAATTGGTTACAATACAGTGTGTTAAATAATAAACCTATCGTTTAACTTCCGAACTTTAGTTTAAACTGTGGCTTGTTAATAGAAGTGTAACTAACTCATCAATTTATCTACTCCCTATCTTCCAGGGATTTCATTGAGTTTTAGTCAAGCCTTTATCGCAACTTAATTATGCAGGCCATGGGCTGCAGTAGATAGGGAATAAATGACACGGCTGTGTGCGGTGCCGGCGATGATCGGCCAAGCGCACGATGATTACGGACGTTTAACCCGTCGATGTCGCGTTTAATCGAGGCCAGGGCTTGAAGCCTCGTAGATAATTATTAATGAACAGGCGATGCCCTAGGGCGCCGTGTCGTGGTCGATGTTAATGTTTGATTAACTAACGGTGCAAAGTTTTGTTTTTACCGAATATCGTTTGATTTGAAAGCGTTAAGCTGCAGATAGCGAAAGGATCAGATTGTTGAAAGAAATGATAAGATAAGATACGATAAAAGGCTCAGTTTCAACATCGAACCAAGTACTTTATGATTTTTTAGTGTAAGGTAAACGTACCGTGGGCAACTAGCCTTATTATCACCATTCATGATTCTAATGTGATATCTCGGACAGAAGAAGCACGCGTAAAGATTTTCGGACCACAGCAAATAAACTGGAGATATTTTTAGTGACTTATTTGCAAAAGGAATTTTTAGTTTGATATGTAAACTAACTTGGAAGTCTAGTCCGTATTACACCATTTGAATTTTAATGTCTAAATAAATTGCGATTTTATTTTCTTTAAATTTTCATTGGTCTAGTGGTCGCAAGTGCGACTGCTGAGCGCGAGGTCCTGGGTTCGATTCCCGAGTCGGGTAAAGTGTTATTGGGTTTATATGTATGAAAATTCTTAGTAGCAGCACGGAGTCTGGAACTGTGTGTGGTAGATGGAAAATAGGCTCGCCTATTATATGAGACTCAAAAACGATATCGGCGAAATGTGGGTTTACATAGTACACCTCTGCCTAACCCTTCGGGGAATATAAGCGCGATAATGTGTTTTGTTTTCTTTGAACAAAATTGTGTCGTAGTTTAAAGTTTGGTATTTTAACAAAGTCGTGTATTTATCGACCGATTGCACGTAATCAAGGGCATATTTTTTTCAATTAACTATAAATTAATCAATTATTTTTAAACGAATCGTTTTGTGTATGAACGCATTTACATTTTAACTTTAATAATTAAAACAACAACAGTTTTTGTGAACTCTAAATCCCGAGTGAAATCTTAACACCAAACAAATTTATATCTTTGCTAGCCTCGTTAGGGACTTTAAATATAATTCTCCCCTAGTTGCGTAAATAATTAATGCATACCAGTGTGCCCGCAGCCGCCGGTTTGCTAAATAGGTACCTACCTATGCTTTCATGTAAATGTGAAGATGTATTACAGACAGACAAACATACAAAATAATTAGTGCACAAATTAGTAATAAAAAAAAAGAATAAAAAAAAGTACTTTCTTTGCATATATGGCGACATGGTTGGCGCAGTGGCTAAGAGATTAGCTTTCTGCGCTAGGTATCGCGTGTTCGATTCCTGCACTGAACAAATATTTGTATGATCTACAGATAGTTGTTGTTTCGGATCTGGTTTTTTGTGTATGTGACATGTATGTTTGTAAACTGTAGGGTGGAGCAATGTTTTATTTTTTCAATAAAAAGGGTAAAAATAACGAAGTATATACATATTTTATTTTTAGACCTTTGTTGGTTTGCGACCAATCTATAATTTTATACCTATCTATCTAAAATAATTACTAGATAGAGGACCACAACTTAAACGTTCATAGCCGAATATGGGCCCTATAGACCCCTATTACATGATCAGGGATAATGCTATTAAACCTCTTCCTTTTGTTACCACATAACACAAGTACTATACATTCGGAACAAAAATCGTGGAACAGCGAACAATGCAGCATCTTAACACTTATCTGCTGGGAGCTACACAAACACCTTTTATTCGTATTGTCTGTCCAACTATTGTTTCGCACGATTTCCCTTACGACGCCGACGCCATGTGTGACAAGCTGCCTTTTGTCTCCACAGCTTCGATCTTAACGTGGGCTTTGTGGTAGTTTTAAAAAAGAAAATGGATGTTATTTTGGGAATAAATAACAATATATTATATTATATATATATATTTTCTACCCTTGTACTTACAATATCAAATCTTATGTTCATCGGTCAGGCCGGTCTGATTCGTAAATTAAAAGGCAATTTTATTGAGGAGTAATTCATCTTTCAATATCTAAATGTTACAACCTAACCTTATACAGGGTAGGTTAAAACGTCTATCACTAGCTAATGACGAACACCACAAGTCCTAATGACATCAGAACTGAGAACCCTGTGGCTTGTACTTCTGACCTTGGTAATTGTTATTGAACGAATTAAATAATGTAACTTTAAGGCCGTGATACTCTGGCCACTTGACATGTTACATCGGTGACGTTATGACGTGACATGTTCTTTCTTATGCCTTCGTTTATAACGTTAAACACTATTAGAATATAATACTCTTTCGTATTATGAAAGTTTGTTGTTTTTTTTTCTCTTCCCCTGGACCTACCGTCGCGAAGTGAACAAAAATCCTTTGTTTTAAGTCTATAGACATTTAATCAAACAGCTTAGTTTTTTCTCCACTGTTGGACATATTTTTTCCTTCTAATCAGCAAAAGCCGTGTCTCTTATTAAAAAAATAAGATAGTTTCCTTTGAATAAAATGTTCTATCTCCAATATTGAAGCTACTTTTCTGGTTGTCTTATCAGTTTTTTCCACCTTGTATATAGGTATAATTGTAATAAGCAATAGTATTTGTAATTACATTTCCCCTTTCCATTGTTGTCCAGGTGCATGCTATTTACACAAGAAATATGGTAGTATATTATAATCCCTTATTTTGAACAAACAACACCCGGAATAATCCGCAGTTTATATTTAGCAACTGAATACAGAAAATTTTGGTCCTTTTTTATATGAAACTCGCCTACGTTTTACCCTTACTTATTTACTTACTTTACGATATTTTCCTGTGTTCAATTTATCTGTTAGGTACATTGAAAATGTGTATGAAATTGTGTGAGTTGTTATTAACTCACACAGATCTATAGCATTAATAAACTTACTCACATAATAAACATGAGTTGTTACATTACCCTTGTACATTAATATTATTCGAAATATTTTATACGAACAAAACTCGTAAATGTCACAGTAATTCTTTCATCATATAAGTAATTCTGGGAGCTGTATAGCTCGTAACATAATCCCTTTGGACAATACCCTGGGTGGCAAAACAAATGCAGTGTTCCATATCAAAATTGTCACGGTATAATATTGAAAGAAGATTACGATGCAGGTGTTATCGTGTACTTAACTTTTAATGACGGTTTAGTGTCTATAGACTCTTTGTAGAATAGTAAACCTCTGCTTAACCTTTCGGGATATACAAGCGTGATGCATGGTGCTTTGATTTGTAGGGTTATTCTTTATACTTTTGTTTTTATTTAAGAGTTTAAGAGTCCTTTAACGTTTCATAAGTGCCTGTATTAGGTTTATTTGAAATAGAAACAATCTATCTACCTTTGTATCTATCTGATTTTAGTAAAAGATCTTGAATTACCTATGTTCTTTGTTGACTCTAATTGTTGCAAAGCAACCGTTATGATTTTAAACAAACGCGACAGATGTTGTCCTGGCCGAAACTAAAAAAAACCTAGAATTCAATCGCAGCGCCACCTACCGGTTCCAATTGAGAATCTAAACTAAACCATCCCATCCAACAATCAAACACACACACAAAAAATTTATTAAAATCGGTCCTGCCTTTTAGGAGTCCAGTGACATACACACTTACAGAAAAAATATATATGTACATAAAAAGGTTAAATACATATCACTGCAATTTAGCAAGTAAATAAACAATGATATAATATTTTCTACAGAACATTTCATTTTCATATTCACGTGTACACATCATCGTATAAAATTTTACAATAGAACTTTATTTTAACATTTGAGAATTATTTTTTTCACTCTATTATTTCAAAACGAACAAGTCTATTAATGCCACATCCGACAAAGGACTCCCGAAAGCCCTTTTCTTGTAATCTGTACATTGTATACAACTGAATACCCTTATCTTCGTAAGTGGAGGCAAA
This sequence comes from Shargacucullia verbasci, assembly GCA_947562105.1. NCBI lineage: Eukaryota > Metazoa > Arthropoda > Insecta > Lepidoptera > Noctuidae > Shargacucullia > Shargacucullia verbasci. The sequence goes on along the minus strand of OX387289.1, from coordinate 4,757,656 downwards.
CTGTGGAATCACTACGCCCTGTTACGGTTTGTTAGTTAACTAAGGTTGTTACGGTTTTTTTCGCAGACCAAATTACGGTTATGGTCCCGCGGTGTCTAAAAAGGCTTTGGTATTAATTTTGTCGGCTGATAGAATTTTTTAGGTGTAGTAGGATATAATAACTGTTAACGGTTGCATAAATAATAACATAACATACCATCACGCCTAAATTCACCGAAGGATTGAGCAGGGGTGTACTATTGTACACTCATAATTTGCCGATGCCGTTTTTGAGTCTCATGTAATAGTGGAATAACCTATTGCCATCTACCGGGCATAGATTCCAGACTTCGTGCTCTTACTGAGAATTTCTACACAGAAAAACCCAACAACACTGCCTGACTTGGAAATTGAACCCAGGACCTCACGCTCAGCAGTCGCTCTTGCGGTCACTAGACCAATGAGTCAGTTCTAAAATAATGCGTCGTGGTGAGTAATGAATCAGTAGGTACCATGATAATGTGTTCATAAGGATTCTTTTATTTTGAAATCTAAACAAATTAAGCTTATTGGATGGAATTTAATAGAGAAGCAGATGTATGTTAAGATAGGCAACGTCAAAAGGGCATAGGGTCTAATTTCCCTGAGGGGCTACCGAAAGTAGTTTTGAATGGACCTCTTGATAAAGGCTTTTCTTTTTTCTCGTATTCAGAAAATCCGGTGTATATTTTGTAAGCAACACACAAAATTCATGGTATCTGAAATTGCTTTCAGCGCGACGTTCAATTGTTTTCTGATTATCTTTTAAATTTAAATAAAATTATGATATACGTTGAGAATATATTATTTTTTATCTTTTTATTTTCACTTTTCTTGTTCTTATTAATTTGTTACATTAGGTACTTGTCATCGTCGATATATCAAAGTAAAAGCTGTTCAAAGTATATCTAACAAAAGTGTTATTTTTATTTTTTTATTTATTGTTTTGCGAGATACAACTGTTTGTGCTAACGAGTTGAAGTAAATTACATTTTAATACTATTTAAATTTATATCAAGCTTATTTTTAATTACAGAATAAATCACAAAATAATTGCTTTTCAAAACTAAAATAAAATATTACTTCGAATTGAAATTAATCTCCTTCAATTTTAAATCTTTAAAATTTCAAACTTTATGTAAACTTTTTAAGAGTCCAAACTTATAAAAATGAATCGCATGTAAAAGAGCATCTCACCGTGTTAATTATGATTCAGTGGTTGTTTAAGTTTCGAGTGGGTTCAAGAACTTTTCTTAGGCTTAAAGTTTCTCGGTCTAAGTTTCTAGAATTTTCAACATTCGCGACCCGACTCTAGAGAGGCAATTCTTGGGCGCTTCGACAAAAAATCTCTATCAGAGATAGGCTCTTTTTCTATTGAATAACATAATTAAATAATACCAAAACGAAAATCTCAACTGTGTCCGACCACGGGATGCCTTCATTTCGTGCGTCTCGCAGTCGAGATTTCAGTGACTTTCTATGATATGATATGATTCCTAATAGAGATTTATGTCAAAGCATGCGAGAATCCCACCTGTATTCTTGTTTTTTGATGATACATACATATTCCAGTACTTTTGAAACTTGAATAAAACTAAGTAACTTTGAGATAATATTAATTTTAAAAGCAACACTCTGTGTAACTTTTGAAGTCACTCATCAAGGTAATTTATGTGTAAGTAATTAATTTAAAATTACTCTGTAGAGTATTACAGAGAAGCAAATGAGTAAATGAGACATCAAAGATATTTTATTAGTTAAATATTAACCATTAACGAAGTACGACTTACCTAATAATTACTTAATAATTTTTTTTATGGCAGAACTAAAATTTATTTTGCTCGATGAATTAATAACTTTCTTATTTCATTTGTTTTTGGGGTCCAAGGAAAGTCTCCGTGAGTGACGAAACCTGTGATCATCTGGCGCACCCAGGGTAGTCAGCTTCGATGCCAACATTGCTAACTGGTTATTGTTTCCACTACGGCATGATTTCCATGTGATAGTTAGTGCCGACTCCACAAAAGAAGAATATAGAAAGAAAATTTTACAAGTTTTATAACATTTGTAATATACTATACGGAAGGTTTGGTTATTGTGAAAAGCATGTAAAAGTTCATAACCCAAAGGACCTTCTAAAAGTGTCGAAGGAAAACATTATATATAGACAGCCACGCGATAATAATGTATTGGGTGAGCATGAAAGTACCTAAGATCGCCGATAGGGGTACATGTCACGTAGAGCATAAACTACAGGCAACGTCGATACATCGAGTGCTCGACACTGAATTGCCTTTAGGTGTGAGTTTAGTACACGTTATTTCTGCATTTTCATTTGTTTTAAAATGTTTTTGTTTCTAGAGTATGGTGGTGTGTTAGTTTCATTTATTAGACAAAACGGTTGGCGTAGTGGTAGCGATTGTGCGTCGCTAATTGTCGTGTATTCGATTCCCTCACAGTAAAATTGTTATACAGATATGTAGTTGTTTCATTTCTGGTTTTTTGTGCTCATGATATAGAAATAACTTCTAGCGTTGGGTAAAGTTATAAATAAAGTAGAGATCCAGCCATCAACACCCTAATGTTCCCCTATTTAAGGCTCAGGTTTATAGGTTTTTCGCTCGTAATCCACCACTGGAGATCAGCTCAGATTGGTGAGTTTCACGTCTTCGAGATGTGGTGTCCTAGCCAACTCAATTATACATTTCTCAGCCCGGGAGACGAAGGCAGGTAAATAACAGGACATCTAAAAGAAACAGGTAGGTACTTATAGGCGTTAAAATAATACATTACATTATCACACCTAAGAAATTTATTGTGAAAGCGCGTCCAGTCTACCTAATAAATGTTGCCAATACATTAAATATGTATTGGGTATTGTCTGATACTGTTTCAGGCTATTAGGTTTAAAGAATCTTTATTTTCAAAAGATTTCTATTCAAATTTAAGTACATTTTTTTTTTTTTTTTTTTTATTATCGGCTATTTGTTTTAGTAGACAGTAATTTATTAAACATAGTATTGTATTACATACAAATGTATTTGCTTAGATCGAAAATATGTAGTAAACATTTAGAAAAAAATATTGAAGAAATCCTTAATTTCTAAAACAGAATATCTGAAAGAAAAAATATTGCTTAGTGAAAAAAATATTAAGCTTTTACTTTTCTGTTTCTCTAAAATGACCGACTAATTTTTCTCAAGTTATATTTTTTTTGAGGAATTTTTGGTCCTTGCTGTTCATATTTACAATGTAATGTACCATAAATAGTTTCAAGGTGTGGCATGTTTATTATCTACTTTTTAATGTACATACGTGTATTTAATGGCAAATAGTAAACACGCATGCTTTCATAATAAAATGTGTCATTATAGAAATGGAGACTTAATTAAATGGCGACCTAATTCATACTTCCTTATACATGACTGAAATGAATGCTGAAAGGAAACCGTGTTTCAGTTCAAAGCGAATACGAGTAGTTTGAAATACGGCAATGATAAGACTGGTTGAAGAAGTAGATGAACTTTTCGTTACTTTGAAATCCACTCTTATAAATGCGAAAGTAACTGTGTCTGTCTGTTTGTTACCTCTTCACGGCTAAACCAGTGAACAGATAGCCTGACCACACCGTAGACACTTTGATAGGAGTGCAGCACACGCGAAGTTCACGTGCACTTTACGCGCAGTTCAAAAATTACGAGAATACCATTTAGCATTGAAACTTCAACTTGATCGCAGCGTCGTGAGATTATGTGAATTAGCCTACAGATCGTTATGAAATTTTAAAAAGAGGTAGCCTGGTTCCTGAAAAAAGACATAGGTTATGCCTATTACAGCAGCAAAAAACAAATACAAAATGCACGCAGATGAAGTCGCAGGTAACGGCTATTAATAATATTTTTTGTTTTTTAGCTAACCATTACATTAGGTAGTTGAAATCATTTATAAAAAAAAAACTTAAAAGCTAGGAGAGGTCAGGCTGGAGTCAGTACTGTCTATTGCTGTTAACCGCACGATAGTTGGGCTACTGCGATACATCAAGATCGACGAAATAATGTTATGGAATCGGACCAAAGTAACACATTGCCGTCATACTTGGCATCCTACTCTTTTAATATTTTCCCTATATCACAGAACGAGCTTGCCAATAACTAACTTATAAGGCAAAGCACCAAAACTTCAACAGTCGAGGAAACTTCCAAAGTTAATCTGAACAAAACATATGCCATTATTGTATCAAAGTCCTAAAGGAACGTATTCACATCATGTGACGTAATCAGTGTCTCCGATGTTCTCGAAGATTCTTATTTGTTTTCTGTTTATGGACACGTTGATTATATATTTGATCACGTGTTTATTCGTCCACGTGTACAGACAGACAAATAAATAAGTATGGTCAACAGATATCCAGGAATTTTTCACGGGAAATTGTGAATTTATTATTGTAATATTTTACTTATTCATCACAATTAATTTAGAAAAAACTTCACTTACCAATATCTATTTTCTCGACATAATTATGTCTGTGTTTGTCTAGGGTGTATTCTCAGGATCGTTGTACTTTTTTTTCTGAATTTGTTCAAAGATATATTCGATTCCTGTTGGGAATAAGTCTTATATAGGTCGTTTTGTATATCGTTTTGGCTGATAAAGTTGTCTGTGGTTCAATGATCGACTTCTGCGTAACGTGTGGCGGGTTCGATTCCCGAACAGAATAAATATTTGTATGAACTATAGATAGTTGTTTCGGGTCTGGTTGTTTCGCGTATGTGAATATTTGTGTTTGTAAATGTACCCACGATGCAGGAATTATTCCTGGCAAAAAACAAAGTATATAAATGTGGTTTGTCATAGCATAACAAAGTAGTATTATTTTCTATACATTTATCAGGTGTTACTAGGTACTTTTTGTATCCATTTTTCCTCTTGGGATTCTATTAAACATTATTACGATCAAGGCTGAACATAATACATTTACAGAATATAATGATATTTCCTTTGTAAAAATCTTTGTTGCTAACCTATCGGAAAAAATAACTCAGATGTTATTTGGAAAGCCTTATGTAGGATAGTGTTTTGGAACTACTAAGAGTACCATTTTTCTATAAGATCGTATAGTGTTATTGTTCATTAGTACAAAGAATCTGTCTATAAAAAATATAGAATCATGCGAGTATTTTCTAAAGAGTTATGTATGGGCTTGTTCTAGGGGTCGAGTAAATTGATATTTAACGGACAGAATCTAACGGTTTCAAACTCCGTACTGCTAATAAAAATTTCCATACAGAAAAACTAATACTTTGCTCGACTCGGGAATCGAACCGACGACCTCACGCTTAGCTGTTCCGCTTGTGATCACTAGTCCATTAAGGCACTGTTAATAAATGATCTCATTTTATTTTATTTGTTTGTTACAGCACTCCTTCTTGACACCCTAAAAGTTATACAGCGGGCAGTCTGCAATGACGAGACAGTAGCCCTGGCGTGTCCTAGAGGCACCACCATCAGCATACAAGTGGCTCAATACGGGAAGGCAACGGAGGAGCAGGGATGTCCTGCATTGGGTTATCCAGAAACAGAAGAGAGCAAAAACTGTAAGCGGCCTAACGCCATGCAGGTTGGTGATTAACATACTCAACGCACGTTAAAACAGATACTCGTAGTTTTCATAGAATTCAAATAATAACTCAATGGAAATGTTATCCACTTCATTGAATGCCCATTAAGGCTCATGTTCTGCAATGGACGTTCATGTTTATCACTGTACAAAGTTTTATAAGATTTTCTATGTGTTATTATTAAACTTGTGAACTTAATTATTTTTTGTGAACTATTAGTTTACAATATAATACGTTGGTAAATTAATTGAAGCTTCAATAGTCCAAAAACAAAATTTATTTTTGTTTCTTCTTTCAAATATTTGATATATCCATGTCCGGGTGTGATACCTACGGCAAAACATGTTGGAAATACTCCTAAGACTTAACACCCATTATGCATGTCTATGTATTTTGATACACACACACATATTTACAAATAAAAATATATATCTTTATCTTTGTCGTATGTTGTTAGTTTGACACCTACCGATTACACTACTGTCGTGACACCTACTTAAAGCAAGCTAATTTTAAAATTTTGTTTAGTCGGAGGGTTAAAACAAAATTATAAGATACGAAACATCATATTTACTTACGTTTCGGCCAAATTACACGAACGAGAACGAGGTCACGAGCTGACTGATTAAGATACAGTAATCGAAATGTGTGTCAGTCGCGAAAGATTAAAAACATTTATATAACTAGAGGGGTTGAATTTATATCAATTTATACTAGTACTGCGCAGCCCATATCATTCATAGTCATAGAAAACTCATTGCAGTCACTCTGCTGAGTTTATACGGCTTCTCAGAATGTTAACACGGTATTAATAGCGTGACCTAGAATCTGGGTCACGCTTAAACACCTTTTAAACTAATGTTTACACTCGTTTTATCAAAGGTTGTTATAAATTTTTGATCCGTAAATCAGCTGTCAAATCTAATGTCATTGGATTGGTGGACCTCTTATGATTAGTTGATGGAATGACTGTTGATTTTGGTCAACCAGTCACTATGGATAATTTGAGATTTGAATTTATAAATTATATTTATAGCATAGATTTGATTATTTTAATAGGGTTTTTAGAACCTATAGTAGGTATGTATCTAAGGAGAATGAAAGGAACGATTGTCCAGAAGTTAAAGTTGTGTTTAGTTAGTGAGGACATCTTATTATTTTTTACTGCGCCCTACACCTTTTTTTCTCCTGTAGTTTGGGTATGTTTAAAAAACATATATCTAACATGCACACACACCCAAACCCGAAAAATATAATCTGTAGGTTAATAATATATAATGTTCCACGCGGGAATCGTACCCGCAACAAGTATCGTAGAAAGCTCATCTCAGTCTCTCAGCCATTGCGCCAAAAATTACTTTAGAATTAGTACTTATCAGTATAAACATGTTAAACCTCTACCACCCACATAGTCAACTTAATTCTTCTACGTCTTGCCTATTCTGAGGCAATTCGCTAGAGATTCATTAACGGTATACTAGCGGTGCTTTCATTGAACTATCAGCACAAGCCCCTTATTGAAACATTAGGATTTGATTACACTCTCTGTCCGCCACATTGTACTCGATTCATTGGTTTGGCTATATAACGCATTCTGATTGGCTAGCGCAAGCAGAATCCTAATTACGTAATGCAGAGTATCAGCTTGCGTGCGGACTGTGTGCGGACACGACAAATGTGTCAACCCCTTTATGTGTATCCCTTTTGTATTTGTGCTTTGGGAAATATTAATTTAGGTAAGTATATGTGATTGGTTGACTGAACTAAGAGATAAGTAAAGAAATTAAATATAATTGAAATATGTTTATTTGAAACCCTATTAACCTTCGACTGCTCAGCGTGATATCCTGGTTTCAATTCCGTGTCGGACAGTGCTATTGTTTAAGTAGTGTGTTTCTGTATAGAAATTCTCAGTAGCACCACGTAGTTTGGAACTGTTCCCGGTTCATGGCAATAGGCTTGTTCCCTATTACATGGGATTTAATAACGGCATCGGCGAACTGTGGGTGCACAATAGTACACCTCTGACTAACCCTTATTTAAAATATCCACCGTCAGTTCTTTATAAAACATTATCGATGTCTGGTGATCTTGTTTACTACCTCTTTGTTCGAGAGTGCTTTAAACCATAACGGCACAGTCCCCGTTAACAAAATAATCTTTCCAATTAATAAGTTAATTTGCATTTTAAGTGAATGCACTTAACACCATAAACTAATTATTATAGAGACAGTATAAAGTTTCAAAATATTTGCCAGGCTTTTCACAAACCCTTATTTGCAAAGGTGCTGAAATTGCGGATGTCTAAAGGCTATAACAACCACTTAACATCAGGTGGGCCAACGTCCCGTTTCTCATCCTTTGACATAAAAAAAGAAAAATGACTTTAATAGGAAACATTAGATCCTCTTTGGCACTTAAAGCGATATTTTTCTAAGGGATACTTTCTAAAGTTGATGATGTATGTCGTTTCCTCTTTTGGGGATAAAATAATTTATGGCCATTGAATATTTTATCAGAATTTATGGTTCTAAGTTCTCGCGATCTTATATAAGTAATCGGTATTTGATAATAGGCAATTCAGATATTAATTAGAAAATTAATTCAAAATAGTATTGGGTTTGTTTGTCAGAAAAATTCTCATCAGCAGCCCGGAATTTGAAATTGTCCTTATTAGACAATAGATAATGTCCTCCTGACCGATTTCGGTCACGGCGGCCAATCTCACCGGAGATTAACCAACTACGCAGAAGATATTATAGAGCAAGAGTGTGTGCGCAAACACAAGGTGCTCTCTCTTTTCCTTTACTCTCGTAATGGGACGGCTCGACGGATCCAACACGACTGGAGAGAGATCAGGCGCAGGAACAACGGCTTTACGTGCTTCCCGAGGCACGGTGTGTATTCACATACACAAAGACCCAGACCCGAAACAACTATCTGTAGATCATATAAATATTTATTCAGCAGTCGATCTCTCAATCACTGCGCCGTGCCGTCCTAAGATAGCAATAGCCTTGTTAATACACGGGACTTAGTAACGGCATCGGTGAAATGTGGGTGTATAATAAGTAAGCACCTGCTTAAACCTTCGGGAAACAGGTGTTGTGCAATTCAATGTACGTTGAACGGGCTGTGGCTGTAGGAGATTTAATTTTAAATCTTATTTCTTTATTTTTACATTTTACACACGTCGTAATTATTGTAGGATCATCCAGCGTTATAATACTGTTTCATTTTCGGTCGTTAATTTTGGGGTATCTGTTTTAGCGATACGGAAATATTATTATAATTACGTTATCACTTTTTTTTTAGAATTATTTTCTAACCTCAATCTTTTTTCTTCTAGTACTCGTTACTGCAGACCGTTGTGGAGGCTTGCCAGAAGAAACCTCAGTGCAAGTTCAGCACGGTGCCAATGCCGGGTCTCGTAGACCCTTGTCCCACGCAGAGCAAGTACGTTGAAGTCGCGTATAAATGCCGTCCTTGTGAGTATTGGATACTGATACTTAGAATAACACCAATAGAGTAACTCTCGGTTTGGCAATGAAACTCCCTTTCGGGAGAACTACATCTGACTGAAGAAAACGACTGCCTTATTGGTCTAGCATTAGTTCCCAAAGTGGTCCAGGCGGACCCCAGGGGTCCACGGGAGATGCGACGGGAGTATACTTTGGCGTGACAAAAAAATGGGGATTTACAATTCAATTTACAATATGGTAGAAATGTAGATGAAGGGGGTCTACTGGGATCAGCTAAATTTTGAAAGTGGTCTATGAGAAAAAATGACTGGGAACTTCTGGTCTAGTGGTTGCCTGCGTGGTTGCTGCTTTTGAGGTCCTGGGTTCGATTATTAGCTACGGCAAACTATTATTGGGACTTTCTGAAATTCTCAGTAGCTGCCTAGAGTTGGAAATTGTGCTCGGTCGATGACAATAGGCTCGTCTCAATGTTGTCCGCCAATGTTAAAATTTTCTATATTATTTTATATATTTAGTCCTTGTGTATCATATAATATAATAATGCAATGTAAGAGTATTTTAATTTTTCATTTTAAAATAATACATATATACTTAAAAATAACTTTACCCTACTGTAAACCAACATTTTGCAAAGAGTATCCATAGAGTTTCTTGCCGGTCTCTTCTTCATGGGACCAACCCACTTTGAAACCGTGCACCTAGATGCATAGCATTTTAAAAGTGCCTGAGTGACATTTGTAATAAAAATCTTTGACTTTGACTTTGACCCCCTATTACATGGGACTTAATAATGGTATCGGCAAAATGGGGGTGTACGATAAGTCCACTTTCGCCTTACCCTTCGGGAAAAACCTCTTTTTCGTTTTGAGCTATTTGACGTTCATATAGTTGTGCACTTACCATCCATATAGGTGAAGTGCTGCGAAAGGCACTACAATAAGTTGTACTAAAAAAAAAAACATGCAAGCGCCGAACTCGCACGGTACGCGGTTGTATCTTTCCCCTAGTTCTAATTCCGCAACACGCGTTTTTAAATGCATATCCTATACTTATACACATATCATTATATATGTTTTTAAAACACAGTCAAGTAATTGCGTCATACAGAGGTAAAATTCATCAAAGATTTTTAATAAGTTTTAGTAAAATTTCTCAATTTTCAACCGGAAAATTCCATTAAGTCTTAATGGGTTCATTGAAATTCGGCCGACAGATTCTACCAAGTTTTGATTGGGGTAGTTGAGTAGAAATAGTCGTTCCAAACTTTATAAATTTTAAGCTTATCAAAAAATAAATATAAAATTCGTATAATATGTTTATGTTAATTTTATCGTTCTATCTTTTTATACTGCCTGAGTTAAGCGTGAGGTCCTGGGTTCGATTCCCGGGTCGGGCAAAGTGTTATTGAGTTCTTCTGTATGGATATTCTCAGTAGCAGCATGGAGTTTGGAACTGTGACTGGTAGATGATAATAGGCTCGCTCTTTATTATATGGGACTCAATAACGGCATCGGCGAAATGTGGCTGTACAATAATACACCTTTGCTTAACCCTTCGCTTAATCCAGGCGTGATGATATGTTATGTTTCTTTTTATAATAACGTTGCCCCACAATAGGATTTCTCCTGTTTCGTGGGGTCGGTTTTCAACATACATTTCACGTGACACATACACTCGAAACAACTTTATGTATGTAGATCATACCAAAATTTGTATCAAGTGGAAATCGAACCCGCTACACGTAGCACAGAAATCTAATCGCTAAGCCTTTGCGCCAACCGTGCTGTCAACCATGATGTTATGAATGAATAGACGCTTAATTTACGACTTGACAACCTTTAACTTGCGTTTTGATAACTTGTCCTTCTCTGTCGCCTATTCCTTGTCTGTCTCGCATAAAAGATTAGTGAGTCAGCAAGGTTCATAATGGCTGACGACCCAGGGTCGGCCGCACGTACGTACTTGGGTATCATCAGACATGGATCATTACTTACGGTTACAACGATACAGACATTCTATTTTGAGGTGCTCTGCTTCAACCTACTAATTTTATCAACGGTTTCTGTCTTATGGCTGAGCCCCTGCAAACTACAGACTAGACATTGAGCCGATAAATGCTCGATTTTATTTTTATATGAAAATCGATTAATTTACTCACTCCCATATAACTTGTGCATGTGAACAATCCATTTTTTTCTTATAATTCTGCCCCCTCTTGAATTTTTACTGTATCATGAGTACAATTTTTAAAACATACATGTCATATGCACACACGCCCAGACCCGAAATTATTATTTGTAGATCATATAAATATTCATTGCGTGCGGCAATTGAACCCACGACATGTAGCGCAGAAAGCTAATCACTTAGCCACTGCTCCAACCGTCGAATATCCTATCAGTCGATGAAAAATCTGTAGTGTGCGGGGGACCTTAAGGTACGGCTTATTGGGAACAAAAGTTCAATGAAAAAGGGAATTGTAAACCAACATGTGTCGATAAACTTGGCACCCGAATGTCTTACAGTCGAAACCGCCCCAAGTTTGAACTAAAGACAGAATGTCATCGTGTTTTCCGTAAACTATTTTTATTGTACATCATTTAACTTCTCTTTAGTATTCCTCACAATTTATTCTTTGTAATAAGGTTCCAATTTTTGCTGTTACGTGACCGACGATCGACATTATTGAGTATTAGTTGTCCAAGTCTCTTTCCAGCTACCCTCCATTAAGGATATCGTAATTATTCAGTGAAGATCGCGACGTATTCTAATGACCACTTCTAAAATTAATGAGGTTTGCTTTACGGAATAATGCCGCCTTCCATCTTTTGGTCAAGCAAAAAAACCATACCGTTGTTTTCCTGTGACAATTTAAAACTAGACAGTAAATTTTTGTTTTTTGTTTTGTTTACAATGACGTCCTACCTCATTAGTGTCGATACCTTTAATTAAGGGGTCATGTACTTATTAATATGAACAACTTTAGTAAGGGACGAATACCGAAACCGCGCAAAAAAAAACTGTTCTATACAAATAATATAACTAGACTTAAATTTAACAACTGATTTATTTGGTTGGTCCCATATTAAAAGTTGTTAATATACTCGTAGATGAGTATAATAATCCCTTAGACGAATCGGGACTAGAAAGGTAAACATTGTACACAAAAACTTCCCAGTTTTAACTACATATCAATGATTACGGAAGTAAGTTCTCATTTTATTTTAGCCACAAGATTACCTATCCATTACCAAAATTGGTTCGCACACGAAAAAGCAGACAAGGGCATCCTTATAGATAACATCCCCGTTAAAACAAAAAAGAGGGTAGAGGGTACGATCACCGATCGCGTGACGTAACATTTTTACTCCTGAAAGTGTATTCAAGTGATTTATGCCCAGTTAATAAATTCCTAGATGGGGTGAACGGCCGGGAGTTAGGGCGTGTACAGGAGTGGCTCATAGGTGTGGCGCATGCACATTAGCGCAGCGCAGACGGGCGTTCCAAACGCTCGGTTATTTGATGGTCTATTTATTTTACGTTTGGTTTTTATTGTTTTATAATGGGATGTATGAGTTTTTAACTTATTGTGTTTTTAACTTAAACTAACATAGGTAATCGTCATAATCAATATACGTTATTAATCAATTAATCTGTAGCTGATCGCCTTCGACCGACAAACAATAAATTTTCTATTGCCTACTTTGCATCACTTGATAGTTTACCTATATGTACACACAAAGAATTTCAGTCTTATAGAGTTCTAGATAATATAATTATTCTCTTTGTCTCCAAGTTTGCTGTTTTCTTTTTATCAAGATTTCGTGTACACTGTAGTGAGATAAAATGTGAAAAAGAGTTGCTAGCAAGATTCAAAGACGTCATTAGTTGCTTCCTCGTTATCCTGTTATTTTATAAACATAAGGAATGAGGATACTTTGCAGCGGTCTTGTTACGGAAAATCCTAGTTCCGTATTTCTGATTAAAGTGTTAGTAAAAGTTGAAGTATTTTTGAAATATAATAAGTAAGGTTTATAATTGCCTTGTTTTGGAAAATAAATATGTAGTTTAAGAGACCTTGTGTGTGGACCAGTGATTTAATATAATAAACATTTGTTCCGCAATTAAAAAACGTGTATTTTTGTTGTTTGTTCTTCAGTACGTTAACATATCTACGTAAATGAATTCAGAATATCAATTCATTAAATATTTTGATCATCACATTATTGCAATATTTATTGTAAGATAAGATATACCTTTATTCAAATTTTTTTATCTTTCACACTATGTACATAAAGAGAGATTTTAAAAGAGTTGGTGTAAAAGGTTCTTCTCTATAGGACCAACTTTCTGGAACTTGCAACTAGTGTTCTTTAACGTTTCATAGGTGCCTGTATTAGGTTTATGTGAAATGAAAATAATTCTATCTATCTATCTATCTATTAATAATCCGTGCAACAACATATTATATTTCTTTTATTAGCTTCAGTCATCATCAAAAGACTTTAAGGTTGGACATAACGGTGGTCTGATTATTATCTGAAAATTTGTTTTAAATCTACATCTACATCTACTTTACAGTAATACTTAAAATTCATAGAACCGGTTCTTACCCTTACCCTTACCGAAATTCGCAAACAAATGTTGTGGTTCTGAGTAATATTCCTTTATTTTTTTACGACGCCATTCCGAACCCTTCGTATGAGGTTGCTGGGTTTTACCATAATGGGTGGCATGACGTTGCATTTAAATCGCTTTCGGTACTCAACAACGTCACGGGACGTAAATAAAGTGACTATACTGCCTTATTGGACTAGTGGATGCAAGAACGTCAGCTGCGCGTGAAGCCCTGTTTTCATTCCCGGGTCAGGAAAAGTGTTGTAGGATTTTATACTATGATAATAATTCTTAGTAGCAGCGTGAACAGTGAAATGTTGCCTGGGAGATGGCAATAGGCTCATCTCCTACCACGTAGGATTCAATAAACATGGATGTTAAGGCAGAAAATACAATGACGCGAAGTGGCGTTTTAACCGCTCGTCTGCTTTCGTCATTAATATTAGTTATAGCTTCCTCTACTAAGCGTAAAACACTCGTACACTTCACTAATTGATAAGCGAACACTTTCCGAAGCTTTTATCGTATTGGTGGTTTCATATTACATACTAATGGATGCGAAAGGGTTGAATTCAGTTTACATTAAGGGCGTAGACTGCAGACTAAACGGCCGGCCGATAGTTGGCCGACTTTTTTAAATTAATTAACTCCACCGAGTTAAAGGTTGGATATGTTAGGCAGAAGCCGAATTTTATTTATATATAGGTACATCAAAACAGTACATAATAAAGCATTCCGTACCTACTTCAATAAATAGATGCCTTATTTGCCGACACATAGACAGAAAGAGACAGAATAATAAATGACCTGTCGGTGGCTTAATGCGCACTTTCTAGTATGTCTTTGTGCCCATTAGCGATTCTAGTTAACTATCGGACAACTAAAAGTCTGCAGTATAAGTTTTAGAACAAATTGTATTGATATCAATACAGGAGCACTCGGGTATATCAGGACTATTAGTGGTAATAGTGATATTCAATTATCGTAATTAAAATCTGCATTGCGTCGACATCTCTCGGTCTTGGTTAATAGATTTTTTAACCGGTTACCGGAGTCCGTCCTCGGCCTTAACAAGAACAGGGTTTAAAGCTAAACTGAAATGCTGGCTCGCTCAAAGTGTTTTTTACACAGTAGACGAACTCACAAATGAGAAAATTGTTTAATTACTATGTTTATTTAAATTATCTTTTTAAAATCTAACCATGTGAAGAATTGTGACCATGAGGACTATTGACGTTTAATTTATAATTACGAATAAAGTGTTTATCTGTTTGTCTGTTTGTGATACTCGTCATTTAATGGATTAATTTCTGTATTTTGTACTGGGATTGGGACTTTTTTTTAATAAAGATAAAAGAACCCCTGTTTCATACAAAAGTTGATACTTGAATAGATGAAAATTGTATGGAAAAGTAAATTTTTTTTTTTCTAGATTTCAGATATGTTCTCTTAATAAAAGTTGTAAAGGATGAGGAGCATAACATGGTCTTAAATTTTGTAATATTAATTAAATATCATTAATCGACGACACGGCTGGCGCAGTGGTAAGCGATTAGCTTTCTGCGCTATGTCGCGGATTCGATCCCCGCACGGAACATATATTTGTATAATCTACAGATAGTTGTTTCGGGTCTGCCTGTGTGTGCATGTGACATGTATGTTTGTAAACTGTAACCACGACAGGAGAAATCTTAGAGTGGGCAAAGTTAAAAAAAAAAAAATATAGGCAAAGAGCCAACCTTTGTATTTTCTTCCCCATTGTGAATTCCTCTTACATATGATTAGATATAATTTTAACGGTGATAAATATTCCCCAGATGAGTTCCGAAGTCGAACCAGTTGTGAGGGAGAGTACATCAAACTCAGCTGCAACCCTCACTCGAGGATCGCGATCTTCGACGCTCAATACGGCAGGACGGCGTTTGAAGCCATCACGTGCCCTCAGACGCAAGGAGTACCAGATGAAAGTAAGGATATGATTGTAGTTCAATGTCAATGCTATGGAACTTTGGTTTCAATTGGCGCAACAATATGAACGTGAGCGCACTGTAGTTAAGTACGACTGCTGAGCGTGAGGTCCTGGGTTCGATTCCTGAGTTGGGCTAAGTGTTACTGAGTGTTTCTGTATGGAAACTCTCATAACGGCATTAGTGAATTGCACAATAATAATACATTTTATTGTTATTATATATTATTATTTTTACTCTTACCTAGCTTCTTTAGATTTTTACTACTTAACTTCCAAGAACTTGCGGGAATAATAAACTGTTTGGAAGCTTACAAAGAACATAATCAGACCAAAAAATAAGGCAAAAGAAAGTAAACTTCAACTTGTTAGCGATTCAGGGGACAAAAACTAAACGAGACGTTTTGGTAAAGTAGACTAACAGACGGAGGGGTGTAATGCAATTAGCGTTTGTTTTTCTTCATCTGAAGATCAAAGGACCTTCTAATATCACACCAAATGTTGAAGATGTGAATGCGTATCTCAATAGTTATTGTACGCAATTTTTGTGTTAGTTTCAGTTCGGTAAAATTAACACGAGAACATTCTCAGAACTCCCTTCACCATTGATTTGAGGACTTGAGAATGGTGTTGCCTTTCCCATTGCCCCAACTGTTACACCCATGAGATGAAAGGAGGCCTATTCATTATATGTAATCAGACGGCAGTCATAGTTTTTTTTTGTTTGGAATCGTATTCATATTCCTGTGACTATTATCCTATTCTATTTTACGAGTAATATTTATACCTATACTAGAGGACCAGACCGACGTTGTCCTGACCGAACTTATCCTAGAATTCAATCGCAGCGCCAGCTACCGGTTGCAATTGTGATTTTAAACCATTCATCCACAACTCAAATACACTCAAAAATTTCATCAAAATCGGTCCAGCCGTCTAGGAGGAGTTCAGTGACATACATGTAGGTACTGAAGAATTTATATATATAAAGATAATATATAACGGTTCTAACAATTTTGATGAAATTTCAATATAGTGTTTCGAGGACGAAAAATTGATCTATCTAGGTCTTATCTCTGGAAAAATCGTTATCAATAATAATATTTACACTTTTAATTTACATATAACAAAATACAAAGACCCCGATCTATTTTCCATTTTCCAAAAAATATGTGTTAATTTCATTTGTCATTCTTAATGGGAGTATGCCTACGGGTGTGGCGATTCGTGTTTCGCCGTTCATAATTAGTTTTGACAGACTTGATATAAGGGAATTATTATGTCGCGTAAAATAAAAGAAATGTAATGTGAACACGACATATTTGTACGTATGTCCCCAACATAAAAAAACTGGGTTAATTAGTTGCTTATTTTCAGGAAAAATAGTTAGTAAATAGAACGGGTAAGGAAAGTAAGAATCTATATTAAATAATGTTGTTTGAGTTGATAAGTAAGTACTTTGCTTTAAAAAGTACTGATAAATCTCAAAATCCTCTTCTAACAAAACATCGAAAATTTGCCGTTTTGAAATATTATCAAACTGAATAACGAATACAATTAAACGTCACAGAGTTTACGATTTTTTTCTGCTCGGCAAACAGTTTGAAGTAATTTTGTAGATTCTCTAGAATGCTCTTTTTTGATAAAATGCTCATGTCGAGTGAGCATTTACTTGTAATGTAACATTTGGTACAATGCTCATCTAAGGTGATTAGTGAAGTCTATATGTACCTAATATTCTTATTGATGAATTTATCCACCCAATAAGGCCTGTAATATACAATAAAAATATTACAAGAGTAGTCAAGTTACTTCTTAGCAGTACGGAATAACTAATAGAATAGAAATTCTTCTTGTATGATGCCTTTGTTTCTCCTATACATTTACTTGCTAAAATAGGCTTAAACAAGGCCAATTAGGCCCTTTATTAGTCTATCATTTTATGAAATAGTTATCCCTGTAAATGGTAATTATAATTTTGTAATACTCAGTTTTTTACAGCATGCATAACACCACATGCAGTAAAGACAGTCATACAATTGTGTCTTGGGAGGCGACGATGTCAGATAGCAGCTAATAATAGGACTTTTAATTCATCCTGCAACTTAAATTCTACGCCATATCTCAAAGTCGCCTATGCTTGTGGTAAGTAAAGTATACATTTTGAGTTTATTTTTTATTTTTATTAACTTAAACTATACTTTTATTTCACTCTTTGTCAATATTTTTTATCATATAGGTACCCTTTTTATTAAAGTGGACATTACGCTGATTTTGGTTAAATATTTTTGTGGCTAATATTTATCTACATTCAAAATATTTTTTGTCATACTCAACGAAAAAAAAAAAAAAAATCTGTGAGTTCAACTGTTCATTCATATGTTTTTATATTTATTTTGATATTAATTCTTTATTAATAAATCAGTCTTTAATAGTAGTCTTTATAAACCTGCGCAAAGTGTGATACAATTCAGTAGATTACTTTGGCTAAAACATCTCCTGTAACCCCAAACAAGTTTCGAGAAGCGTCAACCCTGTAATTGCGCAACTTGTTCAACTTTTGAACTACCCCATTCTGGTGCATCTTGTAAGTTTTAACAATACAAATCTCTATTTTACCTTGCAACTTTGCTCTTTACTTCATTGTTCGGTACAAAGTACAAGAAAGGTCGTATTAGTGTCACCATCGTCTTTTCTGTCCACCTTAGTGCCAAAGTTCGCTACAATGCACCTTTGAGCTGGAATATTTATGGTGTTGAAGTTTTCCTGTCAGAACTACCTATTTCAAGTAAATTCATTCAAGGAACACAAATATATGGATAGATTGTATTTTTTTAAATAACAGGTTATTCAAAAATATTCTTCAACAAACAAATGAATTGAGACTGACTGTTATATTGCCTGTCATTTTATCTAATTGCAATGTAGTAAAAAAGTATTAATAGGTTAGCAGTAGTAGTGTAACAATGTGTGGAAAATAACTTACGATTTTGTTTTTCAGTACCCTTAGGTGTCCTCTCAGAGAAATATGAGAGTGCAGCTGAAAGAGATGAAATTTCTAGCAGCTTTGACCATAACAAAGAACTGTTCGACGAATCAGGTAATTATTGTACACCTATCAATATGATTAAATATCTGATTGAAATTCAAACAAGAAATATACATCTCACGTCTATTTTTATTTTGTTAGAAGAGGTAGGTGAAAAGTGGGGCGAGCCCAATGCTGATCGTGCTCTACAACCACCACAATATGAAGAGAATATCCCACCGACGCGTTCGGAAGGTGAAATATCCACAATCACTCTACCAAAGAAAAATGTAGACAAAACTGAAGGGAATCCAGGTATTTTTATTAGCCTTTTTTAGATCAGGTACAACTGAGACTGAATTAAAATTAATTAACATTGTAAAAAATTATCTGACAAAGACAGTATGTTTCAAAAATACCTTATTATTTCAAGCACTTTCCCACAAATGCGATCTATAAATTTCGAGTACGCCAATTTAACTGCTAACAAACATAATACATCAAGCACTTGTGCCGAGCCAAAACTAGAACGCATTAGTTAATTTCAAACATGTCCGGAATTGGTATTAGAAAATATTTGTTTGTTTTCAGAACCGCAACTGGGCAGTTCACTACTACTGTTATGCGTAAGTATAGGGTTGCTAATATTCATAATTGTTATTGGAGCATTTATCGCGATCAGATGTTACATCAATCGAAGATCTAATAACTCTAAAAATGGAGACATGTATACTACCGAAGCTCCAAATGTTTTCAACGACGCATTTTCTGACATTGACAATGACGCGGACATAAGTCATATTTCGGGAACATTCCATGATCCCATGCATCCAGACATGATTCTGTATAAAAACGTACCTGGAAGTCGAGGAACTTTGAGAGCGATGAAACCACTATGTACAATATACCCTTCTTCAGCAGAAGCAAATATGTACGGTACGAACGTAGACTATGTGCCTTCACACACGAGAGAAATTGCACCTAGGTTTACGAGGAGTAGAAGTAACGAAGAAGAAATGGAGCCAAATATTATGACAAGTCCAAGGAGCTTAGGAGCTCACTCCAGTAACTATTACTATGGCTGACACCACGACGATGGAGGCATTAATGATGTCTCTAGGACGTATTGCTTCTAGTGTGATCTCGAATAAGTGCACAACGAAACTTAATGCTTATAAAGCAAAGGATTGTGTTAAAATATTGAACTGTTAAAGGCTAAGGAATTAGTTGGTTTATAAAAGTTTTAATTGTTACATTGTATTAGTTTAAGAATCTTGATTGCTCTCTGTAAATTCTCTAAAATCATTATTCAATCTGTCACACTCATTAGAGATGCACCTATGTATCTACTTTTGCATATCATCAATTCAGCACTTTTGTATTTCAAACTATTACTAGAATTCCATCTGTGATGGTTAATTATATTGTTCTCTACAATTCTAAATATAGAGAGAATTATTTGTATAGAAACTGAAGCTTCATTTATAACATTATCGTCCTCTATCTAGGAAAATGTAAATCCTTTTATATCATTTTTTTAAATAAAAATGCGGAAAATCTGTGTTTTATTTGACAGCAGTTCTACAATGATGTCCAACAAAAATAATGGATGAGTCATTAACCACAGTTATGCGATATTTTTTCTTGTTAAAATGCGGTATAATGGTTGCGTGGTTGACGTCATTATTCATGGAAATTAAGGGTAGATCCCGGTGGCCATCACTCAGGAAGCTAAATAGGGGAGAAGTATAATGGCATCCTGGATAACGGCAAACTTATGCATATGAAAAATAAAAGCAATAGATTATTAAAATTGACATGAACCGCTGTTTGAAGTCACGAACATGTAATTTTAGATTTCAGAGAGTTAGTAGACTATTTATGATTTCATGAAAATATATCGTGTGATTTGATAGCCATGAAATGCAGTAAAGTTAGTTTGAAACTTTTCACCACTATACACACGGTAAGACTTTTACTTTTCGTCTAAAACAGGAGTAAATAACGAAACTAGAAAAATAAACCTGACCTGATTATTATATTAGCTTAATCAAGCAATCGTGAAACTCAATAACTCATAAAAACATAAGGGTTCACTTAACAGTATTTCGTTTTACGCGAAATTAGCGACTTATCACAAAATTACCTAGATAAGAATTCAATATCCAGACAATATTGATTGAGAACTTTCATTACTGAGTATCAAAAGCCATAACCTTTTTATTGGAGCAAGAAATCGGTCCAGTTGCCTGGATTTCTGAACTGCGAGGGTGAATCTGCATAATTTTACAACTGTAATCCGGGGCTCACAACTTGGGTGTCGTATCAATAGTTAAACGTTAGTTTCTCTCGTAATCTGTTCAATAATTCTCATTGATTATGCGGAGGATAGTGTGGGAAAATGGCACCGTATGTTTTGGTTTACGGCTTTTTGTGAGTTCTAATGTTAGCGGGTATTGTTGTTTTATTTTTCAAAGATTTTTTTACAAGCTGATTTGAATGTAATTCGTATCCGCGCCAGGTGTATCTGAGCTTTATGAGTTTTTATGGCACAGTATAGCGAATAACGTGGTACAGAATAGATACTAAAATATTAACCCAAAATCGATGTAAAGGCTTATTAATAAAAACAGATTATGCGGTATTCACCTTAACCAATCATGGTTATTGGAGTACTTTCTGGTAGCCTTATACGGTATTTTATGGAACGTTTTGAAACAATATTTTATTACGTAAAAGTCTATGTAGTATTTCCATACACTAAAATTCATTAATCTGCGAGAGGCCTCCTATCGTCTACGATTCGTCACTTAACGGCCTGAAATAACCCAAGACACAACCTCATCCTATAGTGACTACGTTTTAGTTTAATATAAATATAAATCCATAGATAGTTCGCAATAAAAAAGTAAGATTTTACTCTGACATTTATTCAGAGTTTCCTCAAGCTACAATCTACATGAAACCAGTCGTGCGGGTGAACTTCATTATTCTGTTACCCGATTAGTTCGCGCATTGTTTGATAGATGGCGTTATATTCATTTTTCATCAGAGCGCAGAGGAAGAAGTTCTTTATTGACGATAGGTATTATAATTCTAACTGAATTAAGAAATGTTCGCAATTTTTATTTTGGTAACATTAAAGCTACTTTCCAGAGATTAGACTGTTCGAGTTATCACCTGAATTATTACCACTGTTATTATTTGATATTCAAAGGCAAGCTCTTTATCCAGTTGATACCGGGTGCCGTACAAATCCCTATGACAGCCGTTAAGGGTGTCAGCAGTCCAAAAATTCTGACAACTAGTCTAACCTGAGAATACAAGTGTCTCTTAATAATTGAGTGGTGGAGATCAGATGGCAGTCGCTCCGTGTAAAATATGGATAAGACTGCGCAGGTGATGATAGGCATATAGGTTATAATGACGCTGAGACCCTATAAAGGGGAATCGAACCACTATGATGCAAGTGGGGAATTAAGGAATTACCTACGTCCTGTTTGGGTGGCTTTAGGCAGTTATCGGTGATAAGTTTTTCATTTAATAGATAGCTGCATTAATTAACTGTGTTTGTTGACAATATCACTACATAATAATAATATACACGACCTATCCAAGACTCGAAAAACACACGAAAGTCCAAAACCGAATCTCTCTTCAATTTAAGTGCTAAGCACTTGTCGGTGTAGCATTTTCCATTTTGTTCCGTCCAAAACTAGCTCTTTCACTTCTTTATATGTTACTGCATTTGCCTTTCCCTTCAGTTGGTGTATATATGTACTTCATTCTTGGCCTTCCTCTCTTTCGAATAATCGAATGCACTAGTCAAAATCTCAAGCTGCATACGTAAACAAACGACTATCGGGCAAACTTAATTGGCAAATTGCGCATAGTTGTTAATACTTAAACAAATTTGAACACACAAGACAGAATCGTTCATGAATATGGAAGTTCCATACTAACCATATACATAGACTGAATAACGAACAAGTTGAACTCGATTGCGAGATATCAAGCGACACGTTACTAAATCGGTTAACTTTGCGATCTGAACTCACTAATTCAATAATAGTTTGAAAGCGTTTGAGTTAGTGTTTTGATTTGAGGAAACACTGTACTGAAACAAAATGAATCAGATGTCAGAAACTTGATTATTCATACATAATATAATGTGTTATCTATAGTAAATAGTATAGGTATCTCGCTGCTGGTAGTGGGAGCACGGCTGATGTCTTAAAAATACAAACGATTGGTAAGTTCGTAAGTACTTAGATTAGTAAAAAAATAAAGAGAAGTAAATATAACGCCAATGAAAGTTGTTAATACCAGAGTCTATAGCACAGCTCTTCCAACTAATTTCAATTATTCTTTGTCTCTCTTTTACAAACATTATTGAAAAAGGACAGAGATTATAGAACTATCTATAAAATATCTGTAATACAATATTATAATAATTATTATCTGCCCATAAATGACCGCTGCTGTTGTTACAAAGTACGGTTAAAAAGGAATTGTAATAGGTACTGCTATCATGACTAATTCCTATCCAACTTGCCAAACAGATTAGTAATAAGTTATATGTGATCCTGGTCGTTACCAACGCAAATTGATACGGCAGATGACTCACCAGCTATTCTAAGAGTTAACAACTGGGTCAATTTAATTT
The DNA here is from genome assembly GCA_947562105.1 of Shargacucullia verbasci. Taxonomy (NCBI): domain Eukaryota; kingdom Metazoa; phylum Arthropoda; class Insecta; order Lepidoptera; family Noctuidae; genus Shargacucullia; species Shargacucullia verbasci. Next base: position 4,734,261 of record OX387289.1, on the reverse strand, counting down.
ATATCCATGAGTATGTATCCTATAAATAACTACGGTGGGTCCCAGTCTACATGGGCATAATTATTTCTGACCAATGAAGTCTAGAGTACCGCACCCGACGGTGCGGACGCATCGCACGATGAAACTAATTAAATACTATCCGTATGCGACGGATACACCGTCGGCAATTATAAACAAGCCAAATTGAAAGATTAGCTATCCGCAGTGTAGCAATTTTGAAATAAATCCCTTAAATTGCAATAATGTTCATAATATTGGTGGATGCTGAGCGTAAGTGGCGAGTGGGCCAGTGATACCAGACCCTCAGGGAGCAAGTGATCCGAGTTTAAAGTCCAGCGTAGCCTCTTCACCCTTCAGCTGCTCACGTCCCTGTTGCAAGCAACAAGAGGGCTTGTTGCGATCCGAGCAACTATTTTTGGGGGGCCCAGTTAGTGAGTTGGCAAGTCTCTGCCTGCCATTTTTACATGTTTTGGCTTTGGCCCCACGCAGGCCATCCAAACGTCCGGGACTCTGTAGTCCCGTGCAAGGAGAAGACATTCATAATATTATATTCGTACTATTAGAGAGTATTTTGATGTGTTTGTATTTTTTGACGTTTAAAAACGTTAAAATTCAGTGTTTTTTTTGGTGAAAATATTGAGTGTCTGGTCCGCTTAAATTATTTTCAATTAACAGCCTACTCAGACTTGTCATACTGGCCCCGATTTCCCTCCGATACTCAAAAACATCTCGAAGAAGAACCAATGAAACATTCGCTATCTAAGCAATTCCCTCAAAACACGGTCCGTTTGTACTCCATGTCGTTAGGGTGGTGATTTATTATTATAGGGCCCATTTGTTTCTTTAGTATGCATGTAAATCCCACAAAGGATTACTTATACCAATAGAAATCGGTACGTGCCACGAATTTTGCTTTCCTTTTACTTTTGTTAGACGTTTTGTGGAGAATTGTCGCGATTTGGGGTTAGGTTTATGTTTACGATTGTCAAAACGTTTTAGGAGTTTATGTTCTGTATCGATAGTTTATAGCTTTTCTTTATCCGTTTATAGACGAATACAAGAATGTCTATGTTCTTACTTATAAAACGAACTTAAGGGACCGATAGAATTGCAGTCGAACTTGAAAATGAAGTACATGGAACTACTTGTGGAGAGAAGTGCAGATCAAAGTGATTCTTAATTATTCCGGGTTGGATTCCAGGTTTGGGCAAAGTATTATTTTGCAAAATTCTAAGTATTAGCTAGAAGTTTAGAATTCTGCACAGTGGATGCAATATGGCAATATAGTGAACCTCTGCAAAAGCCTTTGGAGATTATTTCGCGAAAATAAAATATGCTGATGAATGATGCTATTTTCTTATTAGATAACGGCAAAGGTTGCATATATTTTATCCATTTTTAATCTCTGTGATTGATGGGTCCCCGTTCTCGTATTTCTATATATGTTTACAATAATATTTCACAGTTCTAGACAAGTGTTCAGGCTTTGCAGGCACTTATATCAAAGCCCTTCTTTCTATATTCGCGCCACGTCCGCGGCTACAAAGTCATAAGCCCGTCGAAACTTTCCAAAGTTGCCCGTCGACAAACGACCTTAACAAAATGACAATCTTGAGAAAATACTATCTTTGACGTCGGAGTTAACTCGTCGGTAATATTTGCAGCTATGTATTTCCAATAGCGAAAGAGGTTGAAGATTTTAATATTTATATAAAGAAAAAGTTTTTATTTTTACGCCTTATCTGATTCGCACCACTTAAACTAAATGTAACTAATTAATTATTATACTTAAATCTTTTCATCAACAGATTAAGATACTAAGGAACCTGGTTTAACTAATGGTCCGCCATTTTATTCATCGTGGCGTCGCGTCGATGCGTTGCTCTTATTTAATTCGATGACATAACAAACAATTCTATAATTTTAGGTACCTACTTGCCAAAACCAAAGTTTTAGTAAAGAAAATAAAACAAGTATCGATTTAAGATCATAAGAACAATACAATATGGATGCCATTTTGAAAAGATACATCGCTAGGTATCTTTTTCTCGTTATCTATTTGTTGTGAAATAATATTTCAAACCGAATCATCTGTCGAAACATTGCCGTTGTTTCTGGCGAACTACCAACCGTCCATGATATAGTTCTTAAAAGGGGAATTTGGCAATCATCGAACTAAGCAAACGTTGTTAGCAGTATGCTACTATTAGCGCAAAAGACGGTCCTGCTACTACATATCTGAAAGTTTAGAAGGAAGTTTAGAAAGAAACGTCCGATTTTAGCATCAAACAAGATCGCCAAACAAACACACGTTTATAAGCTGTATATGGATGGATATAATTATCATGAACGCGGTGCAAATCAGTGTAAAAAAACAAGTGATAGCCTAGCGGCTGAATGCATGTCTTCTATACAGAGTGCAGTGGGACCGTAATTGAGTATATTTACGAGATGAAAAGGCCATGTGGCATTGACCTCGAATATCGACTACGAAAAACAGAGAATTTACAAGTTGTGTACCTACAACTTGTTTAGCATAATACATTCAGAAATCCAATATGGCAAACCTTTTCGATACGAGTGAAAGTTTCCAGATTGTTTCTAGTCAAAACAAGTGGATATTGTGTTTGTTTTACAAAAACAGGGAGGGTTACTAAAAAGTTCACTTTAAACAGTGTTTCAAACATATTGTTACAAGCAATATGTTTTCTTTAAAGTTTTATGATATTGTGAGGAGCTTCTTTTCGTTTTCTTGGTTTCTTCGAATAGTAACTCAATAATGTTGAGAGTATGATGTTGTAACTTCATGTCAAGAAAAATATTAATCATTTCTGACAGGACATAAAAAGAGCTTTTATGAAAAATCGACAAAATCCCAGACGATGCTGCTTAACAATTACTGCCTGCACAAATTGTTGCACTTCAAATTATCTGCAACCATTTGAACTTCAAGAATATCATTTTTAAACCTAGACATTTCTTAAAATACCAAAATCTTATTTCCAGTCCAATCTAATTTTCCTCCAATTACAGCTTCAGAAAATCGTTTGGCTTTACAAAAATAACATTGCGTTCAGAAATCGAGAGCTTTTCATGCGATCACGTACAAGGGACCCTGAATTGTACGTAAGCCTCTATTTGCGGCCGTGACTTGTGACTCAGACACGTGTGTCCCAGCCTAATCGACATCTTAATGATCACTGAAAGAACGCACCGTGTAATTACCTTCAATTTTCTGCTTAATTTTAGTATAGATTAGGTTGATTTTTACCACATTTAGACTATGACTGCAAACCTGTCTCAAAAGGTGCAAAACTGTCTTACTATCGACGGCACTATCAGTACGCTACGTCTGGTATATTTAATAGCAATCATACCTTAGCCTGATCACCAGACCTGCAGCCTAATTACGTAAAAAAGCGATAGCAATTTGACAGCCACGCGACAACAATCTCACTGTCAGCCAATACATTATATGTCACAAAAATGACGTTTGACAGAAGTTATCGCGCGATCTACGCCTGTCGCGACATCGGTAATTAGGCTGCTGGTCTGGACTTTACTTAGCCTTGTAAAATCAGACAGTTGTAGATCCTGTTAGCTACATGATATAATAACATTTTGTAATTTTGGAAACTAATTATGAATAAGGAAAATAATTATACGTGGGTATTAAAAAAACAATGAAAAGATTATAAGGTTAATGTAACCTTATTTTTACATCAAACAATTTCTTAATTGTGCCTATTATAATAGTAAAATTGCTTCATTGGTTTCTCAGTGGTTCATCGGCGAAATGTGGGTGTACAATAGTACGTCTCTGCCTAAACTTTTGGGGAATACAAGCGCGATGCTAGGTTATAATAGTAGAAAATGGAAAACCCATTTTTCATATTACATAAAATATTGACAAATTATTACAAAAAAAAATAATAAGACAGATAGTTGATAGATCAGATAGTTTTCATACTTACATACTATTTATCAAAAAAATACATATTTTAAAATCGTGAGCTACTTTTGTCGCTGTGTATACTGATAAACAAGGACCTAACCGGAAATATGTACTTCAAAACATTTGTGCGCTACTCGTAAATATGCTGACTATAAGACAGAATGAAGTACTAACTTCTTTTAGTAAAGCCTTCATAGTCGAGACAGTTCTCGCGATGTAAATGGAAGTAGTTGCTTGCGAGTAATCTCGTCACGAGTTCTGTTTTAACCTAGATTTTCTCGACTAGTATGTCTTTATGTATGTTAACGGAAACATACAGAAATGTTATCAAATAAACTCTTTACCATTTGTATTTTCCTAATATTTTCTTAGTGCGTGCAGGCGTGGCTGTCTTTGAATGCCTAGTCGGGTAACGGGTAACAGAAGTAGAATTAATTTATTAGTAATCTCTTGTACTTCCTCCCAACCCCACGAAGCCTTTATGGTTTTTGTATCAATATAAAAATATAAGTCTAACTCATTTGGAGGGAATGAAAAGCATTCTTGACGCTTTGTTGTACAAGGACGTGCGCCGGACCCTTTTATTAACAGTTTACGATCCTCTACACGTATTGTAGTTTAAGTCGTGAAGATATTTCAATAGTAATGATAGGCAATGGAAAGAATTAAGAAGATACCTAAGTTTTTTCATTCTAGAAGGGATATGTGATGGATTTGAAGGTCCATATTTGGGGCATACTCGTATTTCTATGTAATACGTGACTCATGACGGTCACCGATTCGTTTGCCCAAGTGTGGTGATGTTATTTTTATTAAGTACCCCTTCTCACTGATGACGAAAATGAAATAGTCATCCAATTCAATTAGGCTACTGTACATATTTACAGTGCAGTGTGTTCCATATTATTGTAATGATACTCCTAATCCTTATGCCAAGAGTGGTTCGTTTGGCAATATCTCGCCAGGACCAATTTCTTGTTTTAGTTGTTTCTAGACCACAGTATGATCGATCATCACTTTCAAGACTGTTTTTACAAAAACTAATTTCCATGCTTTCAAAATTAGAATACGCGAAACAAAAAATTGCGTTGACAAAAGCAAATTCACAAAATGGCGATCAAACCCCTAGTTACTCACTTAGTTAATCAGAAAACGTGTTGAAATCGAACAAAAGTAATATAACTTTCCTTATTGAGTGTAATAAGTAAAATCGGAGTCGGCCATACGTATAATTAAGGAACCTCAGAGTTTAATATAAGCGTTTGTTCCTCGGATTGTCGTATTGGAATTCACGATGGAATTATGTAGTTAAATGTTTTGAATGAAAAAAAAGCGACAGTTTTGAAAATAGTCTTTTGTATATGTGTTTATTTTGCGCCTAGAATATAAGGAAAGCTTTGATTGAATAACTGTTTCACTCAAGAATATGTCAGATTTTGGATAGGAAAGTCTTTTGTTTACCTGAGATACCATAAAATACCGTAATTTTTAATCTATTCATACCACATAAAGAGTAGTACCAGTAAATTCTTATTTTTAAGAGACATTTAATAGATTTTTGACCACAAATTATTTGTCAAATATCACATTGACAAGAGTATATTGTGTGTTCTGATTTTCTATTGTGTCAGTAGTCATAATTGATTAAAAAAAAAAAAAATTGCCCGGTGCCGTGTGCCACTTGATAAATTAAGTATTCCTAAGTGTTAAAAAGGTGAGTTAATTAGTACATTAGACAAAAAATGTAAGTAATATTCAACCAATACCTACTTTACTTGGAGTTCTGCCCGTAAATAAAACATTAAACATAACCAGTAAGTAAAATAACAAATGAACCGTTCATTTTGTTGCTAAAATATTAGAAAAACAGTTGAAACGAAATGGCTGTAAAAATAATAAATTGTCATTGAGGAGTAAACGAGAAAAATATCATAAATCATCTGTCAGTGATGTTTATATGACTTAATTTGATTTAGATGGGTATTTGAACGGGATAATAAAGGTTTTTTTCGTTGGTAGACATTTCAGTGATCATTTGGGAAGAAAATAAAAAATGTTGAGTTTATCTATGGTAAATATAGAACAAAAACAAAGGTTTAAAGGGAAGTAGCATACTTCAGTAAAAAAGGACTGCTTTCCAGGACATGAAAAAAGTTGGTTTTGTTATAAAAAATCATACTCCTCACTAGGAATAATTCCTGTATTGTGGGTGCGTTTACGAACACAAATATTATTCTCATGCACAAACGACCTCATCCGTTACACCTATCTATAGGCCGTACAATATTTGTTCCGTGTAGGAGACGAACCGCAACACGTAGTGCAGCAGTCGATCGCTCAACCACTGCGCCAACCGTGCTATCAATCAAGATGGATAGCAACATCATCCTGTGAGTTGGTAACTATACATAGGTATAGGTATTGCGTCAGTACTATTTAGTACATAGTATACTCTACTACACTATATACAGTAGGGTATCATGTATAGCAGGGGTGGTCAAGCAGTCGAACGCGGCTATTAGACCAGTCGATCGTGGCAAGGCAAAAAAATTATAATTTTTATCATCATCTGCCATAAGGCGTCCACTGCTGAACGAAGGCCTCCCCTAACGAGGGAGGGGGGTTGCCATAATCCCACACTTGGCAGGCGGCTTGGGGATCGCAGTGGCTCACCGATTAGTGAGAGGACGCTGCTGTCCGTCCTCCGGTGTCTGGCCGCAGTTTTACGACGTACCCGTATCACAATAATTTTAATATTTGATATGATATATATGAGTTCAAATCCGGCCCGCACGTCTGACTTTTTGGCATCATGTGCGGATCAGTATTTAATTATCACTTGTGTTAACGGTGAAGGAAAATATTGTGAAGAAATTTGTACACCCGAGAGGGCTCCATAAAATTCCCGATGGTGTGTGTAGTCCGCCAACGTGCACTGGGCCAGCGTGGTGGACTAAGGTCTAACCGTTCTCATCCTGGGAAGAGGCCTTTGCCTAATAGTGGGCTGAATTTAATATATATTAATTATTACTAATACTAGTGTATATAATTCATGATATATTTATTATATTATTATTAATACTAGTAAATGTAATTTATCATATATCATTGTATCATGTATGCACAAACGTAAATTTAAGCGTTATCTGAGGACGCCTATATTCAGCATTTTAGGGGTGTGTAGAAGATCTTTTAATCCCAAAATCAGATTCAGATGGTATTCTTAGGTTTATAGAATCTGTGCTTATCCATTAATGAGACCTTTTTATTATATGGACTTGGAATTTAAATACTAAGGCAATATATTTTAAGTCGGCTTGCAGTAATGTATTTTTCATACATGTTAGGAGAATAATTTATGGAACAGTGAAGGAAAACAAAGTGAGGGAAGCCACACGTTGTTCAAATTTGACGTGTATGATGCATGGGAACGGCGCTGTACCGTCATTTATACCTGACTGTGGAGATAAGAACGAAGAGTAATCGCTGAGGACTTAGTTCTCATATACATATTTATAATTTAATCTCTTTATTTTTCTGCTGTGGGGGCTAATTCTCGTGGTATAAGTGGGTTCTAGATTTAGTCTCACCCTCTATAGAAATTCATTTGAATATTGACATAGCATCAGCATGATATAACATAGCATCACCCCTGTATTCTCAGAAGGGCTAGGCAGAGGTGTACTATTGTAGATCCACATTTCGCCGATCCTGTTATTGAGTCCCATGTAATAGGGGGCGAGCCTATTGCCATCTACCGGGCACAGTTTCAGACTCCGTGCTTCTACTGGGAATTTACATTTAGAAAAACCCAATAACACTTTGCCCGACCTGAAAACCGAACCCAGGACCTCACGCTCAGCAGTCGCTTGCGACCGCTATGTATTATATCGTCGGTGAACATGGGCATACATTTAGTTCTTTATCCATCGGCAAAACATATTATGTTCACAATAACTTATGTCTGTTTACAAAAACACACATGTTTACAAAAATAAATGATTTATTGTTTGATAATTTTGCTCTGTTCTGCGACGTATTATCATGAACGTTCAGGTAACTACCGATGCATACTTTAATATGTCATCCTATTCACTTTACACTATGTTAATGGCTTGAGATCCTACTTAAAGCCATAAATTTAGTTATACAGCGAATGTAAGGGCGATTTTATGGCCGACATAGATGCTATCCTTCATTCGCCTAAGTTTATGGTTAGTCGTCCATTCTTGAAATTTATAAGGTATTAAAATGGCGTTTTGAAAGTGCTTGGACATGTAATTTACGTATAATTAGAGGTAAGGTAGATAGCATACGGGATAAATAATAGGTGGCCGATTCTTAACTGTCGAGTCGATGCCGAGAAAAAAAAGGAGGAATTATTGAGAACAAAAAGTCTCGTACTAAGATATTTGTTTTTTGTTTTTTTATGCCAAAAGAATCTCATTTAAAAATAGTGTGTAAAGATGGTAATAGTATCGTAAAAAAAGCACACCGATGACGACAACACAAACCATAAAGATTTTGTAATACGATTTAATAACTAAAATTTAAAAACTTACCAATAACTGCGTACAGGTGCAATTGCAATTGAGGTAGCTAGACTAACACCATGTTTTACACTACCACTGGTATCACCACGTTTCACATCACTACCATATTTCACATCACCACCAAATTTCACTATACCACCATGTTTCATTATTAATCAAACACTTTGTGTAACTATTGTTCCTATTAGAATTTAATTAATACGCCGGTTATCACAACTTAAACCGTGGATTATGCGCAACAAAAGTCGCGTGAGATATTAAAAAGAGCTAGTAAAATAACGCGTGCGCACTAACCAATTCGGAAATCGAAAGGCATTCAATTCACTCAGAGACTGACAATCAATGTCGGTAGATTTGAATGCCGTCAAATCATGTGGGCCCGCCACCTGTCTACCCACATTATAATTTAAATTAAGCATGTAGATTAACTTAATGTCTTTTCAAATTATTACAAAGCTTTATTATAATATATTTATTACAAATATATTTATTTTGTCAGGGTCCGCGTACAATTTTAGTTAAAATATTCCTGGTACGAATTAAATAGTAAAAATTTGGAATTACTTTGGTAGTATTTACCATAAAATATTGTGAAGAATCTACCTAAACCTAACTGCCTTGTAAACAATGTTACTGAAAGTAAATTGATAATTTCCCTTTCGAGCCTACCCTAGTGAGCCTAAACGGAATTTATGCAACATCTAAAAGGGATTTTCGTAAAAATATATAGGTACTAATGGAACAGAATGTTTACTTAGGATCCTCTGAGTATTACGTAATTAAAATAAAGTTGCCTTATTATTTTTGGTTAACGAACCAGTTTTGATTAATATGAAACAAAATATTTGTCTTTAGTGGAACTCAAACACTATAGAATAAACATTTTTTCGATGATAGTATCAATTGACATCAAAATAATTGTGGTATATATTAAAGGCACAGGCACAATTAATGTAATGTTCGAGCTATTAACTGCTACACTATATATCACGGGTTTGATTCCCGCACTGAACAAATTTTCTCGATAGTGTCTGAGTGTCAAGCATGTGAAAATTTGTGTTTATAAACGAATCCACAACTTATTTACATACAGAAATTATTTCTATAGGTTCAAAATAAATGTTCAATTTGGGCTACATCTTGGAGAGGCGTCCACGAATCCAACTATTAATGATCGCTGTATTAGCAGCATAGCTATAACGGAAGACTACTACACACCGTCTGGAGATAATCGCTTAAACATTTTTCACGACACCCATTGGGTAAAAAGGTTTTTTGTTTACCAAAACAATCCTGGTAGGTAGTCATGTCTGTATACAAGGAATAAATACACAGCTTCTTATCTTTTTCACAGCTAATATTGGGGTTAGTTCTATCAGCATTTTACATGCAGCTACTGCTATCTAACCTCCGCCATCCGATTATAATACTCTAAGGTTGGATCGGGTTGTCAGACTTTTCGAGCTTCTGACTTCCGTAGACTGTTAAAGTATTCGTGTGAATCCCCCGGGTATCGTTAACACATCAACCACTTAACGTGCTTTCCTAAGCACGGTGGAGTCTCGATGTGTAAAGAACGGCTACCCATCCGATGATTGACCGCAGCAAGCGCTGCTTAACCTCGCCAATGGACTAAGTTTTGAACTCGTAACATTATACTTAGTCAAGTCAATTATAAAACTCTGTCACGTCACTTTTAAACCACCACTTACTTATCTTGTTGTCCCTAAATTACAATTTCTGAAGTACCTAGTATCTGCCATTGACCTTCGCCATTCATCAAGCTGCAAACGGGAAAGTGAAAAACGTAGATATACAAAATTTTAATATTTTGAAGTGGCAACAAGAGTTTATGAATAAAGCGCACTTTGGAACTTTTACCCGTCAAGCAAGAGTAGACACAATAGAAAATCTACTGTTTACAGCTTATTGAATTAAATTGACTGTGGCACCGAGTAGCTAACGACTATTGGACACTGGGATAACCATTGATCGTTACCTGGTCAGAAAACATCAGTGCCAGCCTGTTTACCAAAGCACTTGTGATTACTCCATAGTGATAGACTTCTAAAGGACAATGGCTTCAAAAAAATGGGGCTTGATTGAAGCACAGTGCGCAGACGCACGATTTTAACAGGATCCAATCATATTGCACGCACGTTTATATAATTTGTTTTATGCGTTACATCTTGGCGGAAATAAACTGTTTTTCTTTATTTCTTTCTTTCTTCTTCTTTCTTTAAAAAAACTTTACATTTAACTTTTTATTAATGTCTCTTCTAGAAAATATATGTTAGGCTTAGTCTTACTGTCTGTACGCCTGTCACGTTTTTTATATGAATTTAGCGCAAAACGAGAAGAGTTTGTGTCCCATTTTCCTTGTCCGCTTGTCGGTAGATCTCGACATGTTGAATTTATGTTTTTTGTACGTCAAAAGCGTTTTGACTAGTTCAAGTAAATCTGGGTTGTTTTATTTCATAAATATGAAGACACAATTATAAAATGAAGTGGTTTTCCTTTAATTGCCTCACTTGTCTAGTGGCCTGGTCTAGTGGAGCGGGAAGTCTTGGGTTCAATCAATGGGTTGGGTAAAGTTTTATTGGAAAGTAGAAAGCAATAGAAATAGACTCACCCTTATAATATGATACGGTAGAACACATCTACCTAATCCTTCAATGAAGACAGGTGTAACGCTAGGGTATGTGTTCTGTTTATTTCTTTGATCGCAAGGAGAGAGCCTCCTCCTGCCCTTGGGCAGTCAGCAATATCTGGACTATTGCAGGGTGGCTAATATTTCTCTTGTAATTCCTCCAATACGCTATGAGTAACGTCAAAGTAATTGCTGGTCCTAATGCCATTGCGACATGTATTTTTGGTTAATTAAGAAAATAGTTGCCAATAAATATTTCTGGGCAAATATAACTCTTCCTTACTTTCTAATACTACTTTAAAATATACATATAACTTTGTATTGTCAGTTTTGTTTCTCGACTGCAATATATCAAAGCAACAGAAAAAAAGTCTCTTGCTAGGGTGACAGAATAGGATGAGCTGGAAACTAACTTACCAACTTTTAATGTACCTAACTTTACATTAGTTCTCTAACTAGAATCCTGCGCACACCATCAGACCGTATGAAGTAACCTTGTTTAAAATCCTAAGCTCCTTTCACTCGCAAATTCATTTATCGCTCATAGAAACGTTATAAAAGTCCTCCCATAATTGGATAACATATAAATCTTTTATTATACAATATAGTAGTTGAAGAATATTGAAATCGGTGCCAAGTTAAACATAAAAGTAATATACCTTGCTGCTATAATAGCGGCATTGAAACAACGAGTTCACGTAGAAATTGTCGAGTGCGGAGCGGATTATGCGTCGGACACGACAAATGCACTTCGCCAATCGTGTCGGTTTATCATTGCATGTTTTACTTGGCACCGACTTCAATATTCTTCAACTACTATATTGTATAATAAAAGATTTATTTTTTGCTTTTTAGTTATTAGTTTTGTTTTTGAGTTTTTTGGAGTCGGTTTTTTTTTTGTTAAAAAATTTAATTATTTTACAATTTTGAGTGATGGGTAGACCTAGTAAAGACGATTCTCTTGAAAAACTTTACAAAGGTCAAATGTATGTTGCCCCAAGTCGAGTGAAAACCTTAGACGGTATTGCACTATGTGATTTTATATACTTAGCCGACCACGTGATGAAAACGCATTACGAGAAATGAAAAGATTAAGACGACTATTGTAACTAATACTGTGATAGTTTTGACTTTTAGAGGTTTAAAATGAGCCCAAACTCGAGGGGTTTACAAGTAGCTACTGAAGAGTTCCACCATCTATCTCCTGGCTCCATCATCAGACCCTCTATACCAAATGTTTTATACGGGACTCATCAAAATATATCGAGTGATCCCAAACTCGGAAGTTTTATTCCCTAACTCTTTACCGTTGAGGAGTACTATGACATCCATCATCAGCTCAGCATCATTAAATGATGATTTTCAGACGCCAATACCTAACTTATTAAGAAAAAAAGCTCAAACGGGCTATTTGTCTTACAATATTTGAGGGTATCCCTCGATTTCCCTAGGATCCCATCATCAGATCCTGACTTGGTGATAATGGGACCAAATGGGAAGCATACTCTTTCAAACAAAACAAGAATTTTTAAAATCGGTCCGTAATTGACGGAATAATCGCCCAAACACTATGTAGCTGCTATCAACCATTAAGGAGTTCCCTAAACAGTACTGCATCTGCATCACGGACCTTGCAGTGGCAGTCATTACCCATCTCGGTGTAAAGATCTTGTCAACACGAATAAAATAAGCCCAAACACGAGGTAGTTAAGATGTACCGTTGAGGAGTTCCCTCGATCCTCTGTCGTCTCCATCATCAGATCTGCCCTAAACCTCCATAGTATTGTAGTCTCATCAGATATACACATAAATATCAAGTTTTTACCCCATGCTCGCCTACAATTTTCAAGAGATGCCCTCGATTTCTCAGGGTTTCCACCATCAGGTCCTGACCTGATGACAATGGGACCAAATGACAAGCATACCCTTTCAAATAAAAAAAGAATTTTTGAAATCGGTCCAGGCGTCTTCGAGAAATCGAGTAACAAACATAAAAAAAAAAAAAAAAAAAAAAAAAAAAAAAAAAAAAATATACAACCGAATTGAGAACCTCCTCCTTTTTTTTGAAGTCGGTTGAAAATTGCATTTTCGTTGGAACTATAAAGATGGAAAGCTGGAGATCAGATAATGGGATGCTTAACAAAGAATTACCTTTGTCATTTAGATAGATCTCAAATAGCATTAAGCTTTGACCTCTGCTAGGTAAGCGAGATAATAATTGAATGACATTTGTAGGGTGAAATGGATAGGCAGAAATAATTTAAAGATTTGGCTAGTTTGACAAAAGTTTTTTGGCCTCTTTACAATATAATAGGTGATGTGAATGATAGATGTTCAAAATATGCGTAAAGGACTACTAGTTGAGTCTAGGAGAAGCTGTATGTGTGTGTTTTCAAACTATTTTAAATATTTTTTTCTTCCTCTGATTATTCCTAGAGAAGTCGGTCTCTACAATCGCTAGAGGTCTACTTATATTAAATTTAGTTGTATATTGCACTCTTAATGAAACATCGACCGAAATCAAAATTTAGTCAAAACGAGTTATAAAAAGCAGACTTTAGTCTAAAACACCGGTAGTGTTTTTTCTATAACGTAGTCTAAAAACACTCTAGTTTTTTAAGGAGTCTGCTCTTTTAGGTTGTCATTTCATTATAACTCATTTTGACTAAATTTTGATTCCGGTCGTTGTTTCATTAAGAGTGCGATATTTTGTACGCCGTATGTGGTCGAATATGATATAACTATATTTTTAAGTGTGACTTATAATATAACCATATTCAAACAAAAAAAAAAAAAAATGTATTATGTTGTTGAAACGCAGCAAATGTATGGCTGTTATTTACGAATTACGTGGCTATGATACTTTATGTCAATTAATCACATATTGTGGCATTTTGACTGTACATTGTACACTTGTCTATGCATAAATAATTAAGAGAGCAATTCATCTGACCTCTACAAAGTGCTTGAGAGTTCGATGAACCAGAATTAAGGATTATTAATTTAAGGCCATTAGATACTATTCAAATAATTTATATGATGGGTCCAGCAGATCGCACCTAATCAATACATTGAAATCGACAGGTTTGTACTTAAATTGCCCAGCTAACAGAAAATGTGATCAGATTTAAATAAATGATAATGAATACACAATAATTTGCAAACATAAATTGGCCTAGACATCATTGAAATGGAAGGGCGACCTTCTCTCACCCTAAAATTGGTTCATGAATTTATGATAATTTGAATAATTCTAGGAATATATTTTTTGGATTTGATGTGTTTGTGTAAAGTTATTTTTGTCCCCTTCTCGGCAGAGTATGTGGATACCATTTGCAGAAACACCGTGGTATTTTAGTCTGTTTGTAGACAATTACTTGTTCTATATGTATCTCAGCTTATATAGAAATTAAAATAACGCACAGGGGACACATATACATACGTGTTTGATTCGTTCTAGTTCAAGATACTTTGCGTACTGTGGAGGAACGAGGTATGGTGTTCCCCCACTGAAAAGGAAGGATCCTCCGGCCAGGCAAGATAGTTAGCTGGCGGACCCAAGCCTGACGGTGATGTCGTACATTTGTATGTTTTAGAATCGTTGTAAACTCTCAGACTGCGACTGAGGATTTTCAGTTGTCGCTTTACTCCAAATGATGGCGCTTTACTTTTGCCCTGTTGCGAGTGGTAGTCGCTACAATACTGTATCATTTAATTAGGTTTTGTTCACTTAAGTTCACTTAACATGTCCTCGAGTATGTCGCTAAGACAGCGCAAAAAATGACTTATTTTTTACACAAGAATCGACGAATTCTGTTATTATTTTTAGGCACTTGTCTTGGCACATTTTTGTTTTATGTGGGAGTGGAACTCGCTTAGCCACGACACAATTTTTTTTTTCGTCCACTAGGAAATAGTTACTCCCTTTTTTTACTTTAGCTATACTTTCATTCTTTAAATATGGAAATCCAAACAGTTTCTCTAAACTGTCGGCGCTCGATACGGCTGCGTTCCTTGCCGTATCATTATTTATTGTTATCGTTTCCATTCCACGTCCACTACTTTCGGTCCAGACTCCAGATTGTGGGCCGTTGTTTATTTTACTTAAGCTATGGATATCTGACATTTATTCGAGGAGACCCAGTCGAATTTCTCGCCTTATTGTGAGTAATATCGGCCCATTATTGGACCTATTGAGTCCTACCGGATGATATATTGATATTGCTAGAGTAAAGTTTTTGGTAAGGTCGACAAGTCATAAGTTACGTGGATGTAGTTGTCTGCTTTTGAGATGTGAAAAATGATGATGTTTAATATGTATCATTTAATTTGTTATATTAGTTTTTTTATATCATTTTTATACGACAAAAATATTCACACAGTTCAAATATCGGGTTGTTTGATTCTAGAATAAATACTAATAAACATGTATAAAAGTTTAAAACTTTAACTAAACCTGTTTTTCTTCTGAGGTTCAAAATTAAAATCTTTGAGCCACATAGCTGCTAATCTAACACATAAGTCGCACGTTAAGTGCCTGATACAATTACGATAATAATCTAATAGCATCACAGTTAGCATGTATCGAATACCGATTGACTAATCGAGACACAAAGTAATCGATTTGACTAACAGTGACGATTCTGAACATAGGTTAGATTCGGTTTTTATCTATTGTTATTATTCCCTGTAGTGATATTATTAACTTGTAATATGTTTATTAGTATTTGACCAATTTTATCTATTTTTTCCATGTGTTCAGCTTTTGATATTTTATCTTGGTGAGGAATAAGAAGTGTATAGAGTTTGCCCTTTACTCGGCAAGAAAAGATTTTAATTTTTTGGTTTTATATTCTTCCTTGGGTCTCAAGTTTTCTTTCAAAGCCTTCAAGTTGTAGTCCAGCATAAAGATACAGCAAATATACATACATTGCCCACAAACCCTGACTCGAAACAACTATCTGAAGATGTTGTTTTGTGCAAGTAATGAATTTGCGACATGTAGCCTAGAAAGCTAATTTAAAGTCACTGCACCAACTGTGCCGTCAATTTATTATTTTTCGGTTTGTCTATGACCGAGATCTTTTATTGCATTTCTACTAGAAGAAGATTGCTCGTGCGTCACTTTTTCAAACTATTTCAATGTACACTACCCCTGTAGCTTAAAAAAAATTCTTGCGCGATATTGCTAATATTTAAAACATTTGTAATCGAAAAACGCTTCTTCTCACGTTACCTATGATATGTTTGGAACGGAAACAAGATATTGAACGCCCAAAGGTAGTCAAGAAGCTTGGACGCTGAGCCGCAATCAATCATTAGCGCAATGATCTAGCATCACTCCGCTTGATACGCCACATCATCAATCAAACAGGAACTATCCTGGAGCTTGAGTTCCTAGATGAGACAACCTTCGGCGAAAACTTAAGACTAGAGAATACGAACAGGCAGCATACAAAGTGTCTCAAGCTTTTTATCGACTGCTTCATTGGTCAATTGCAAAGTGCGACTACTTAACATGAGGTGCTGAGTTACATTCCCCGGGCGGGCAGGACACGACAGAAGAAGAATTAGTTTATTAATTAACTTTTACTACGGATACCAATTAATTCACGCTTTGGTTTAATGAACGAAACATCTTTATCCAAAAAGTTTTCCTATTAATACGATTTTATATTACTATATAAACTGCTTTAGTGTTCGCAAGCGTGGTTGCTGATCGATGAGTTTTGGTTCAATCCGTTCTGCAAAATTATTATTTAGGTTTAAAGAATCTTTATTCTCAAAAGAACAATACAGTTCACTTATATGAGAAATTTACATTTTACTTAATGCGTACACATTGTCGTCTAATGACGAAGCATGCAGAGATATGAAAATAATAGGTAGACATACAAAGCGGGATAGGATTCATAATGTTAAAAACAAAATGTAAGTGTTTAGTTGATTAGTTGGGTGCATTACACTAATAACTTGCAACAGAACGGGCCAATTATATACCATTAGGGTATCCTCAATATTGCTTGTATTATTTTACTAAAGAAGGTACAATTAAGGAATGTATGCGTGTTATAGTGTGACTAGCCAGATACGTACGGTACGTAGATATACATGTACTAGTAGCGGCAATTCGTGTTGGTCCACTGATTATTTGGCTTTTTTGTTACTAGATTCTCAATAGCAGCAGTTTGGAATTGTGCCCAGTAAATGCGACAAGTTCGCCCCTATTACATCGGACTTAATAAAACCATCGGCGAATTTAGGTGTACTAGTACCAACATCTCTGCCTTTTCGTATATTATGTTATATTCCAATAACTCCCAAAAGTCAAACTTGACAACCGGTTAGCAATAGATTTCAATCAAGCGTTTGAAATCACTTCAGTGAAGTGAACCAGAAACGTCTTGGTGTATCGAATAGTCTTTCGCTTAATTAGGCAAAGGGTTTGCTTTATGTGGAATCAAGGAGATGAGAACATTGTTGGTTGGTTCAATATTTTGTTTATTAATTAAGATGTTATTGATGAAATTGATGTCTCTTTAAGTTTATATATATGGCATATGATATCAGTCATGTTTGTCTTAATTAAATTAATTTATGCAGCAAATTGCAGTATTGGAATTCTACCATCATCTACAATATTAGTAAAATATAATTAGAAATGTTTTCATCTGACTTGCAATCAAAACAAAAACCTGAGCCACGTAAAGTTTTTTGCGTGCTTTGGTAGATGTCGCTAGAAGTCTTATTTTATAAATTATTTACGCTATTGTAACAGTAATAATTGAATGCTCCATTGGTCTAGTAGTCGCAAGCGCAATTGCTGAGTGTGAGTGGGTTCGGTTCTCCAGCCGGGCTAAGTGTTATTGAATTTTTCTTTATGATTTTTTCTGAGAAACAGTACGGAGTCTGGAACTGTGTCCGGTAGGTGGCAATATGCTCGACCCATATTACATGGGACTCAATTACGGCATCGGCGAAATGTGGGCGTATATCTACCCCCCAGTCTAACCCTTCGGGGAATACAAGCATGATGCTTAATTATAAAAAAATTAATCAGTCGTTTCCAGTTCTCAATATCTGCAGCGGAGGCGGCAGTGACGTACAGTCTGATGATCGCAGCATGTTCAAACTGCACGTGAAAGCTATGGTTGGCAATGGGATGTTTAATTAGCTCTACTACCTATGTACGTGTCTTCACATGTTTTAGTTTAGATAGGAGAGTATATACTTAGAAGTAATTAGTGATGTGTTGGTAAAATATGTTTCGTTGCAAATGCGTGACGTGAAGGGCTTTCATATTGTTCAAGAATTTGAGTCAATGGTGTTTAGTTTTTAGTCCGACTTTGGGAAATTAAGGCGCTTATGTCTCATAAATGTTACGAATTGGTATGGAATTAGACGATCACTATCAAGCACCGTTGTAAAACTAAGCGTTACAGCTATAGACTGAACACATTTTGCTGAGATGCCCTCCGTATACGGCGTGATAATGTGTTCAATTTTTGTATTTTGAGCGGCGCATTCGCCTCCGTATATATGAAAGAAATTTTAGAACTCGATAACACCTATTTCTTGGAAAATTTTCATAGCATAAATTAGTCGCAAACTGTGTTGGATATCTAGTTAAAATTTATCAACTTTAAGTTTGAAAATATTCATGCAACTGACCTGGTTTTTCTCCGAGAATCTCAAACTTTGGGAAAGCTTTAACTAGCTCTACAGAAAAAGATAGGAAGACTCCTTAAGTCCATCGTAGTAGCGAATAATATATTCATGGACGATAAAATTGATGTATTATTGGCTTTTGTCTGGCTATTGCTGTTAGTACCTTTGAAAAATGTATAACGTAGAATCATAGTATGTATTCCCCGAAGGGTTAAGCAGAGGTTTAATGCACCTTCACATTTCACCGTTTTGAGTGCCATAGAATATTAGATGAGCCTATTGTCATGTATAGAGCAAATTTCGGGCTGCCACTAAAAATTTCCTACCAAAAAATATCAATAATACTTTTCTCAACTGGTAATATAAAACGCTCAGCAGCAGCACTTATAACCATTAGACCAGAGGTTACCAGACTTTTTTTCTCATAGACCACTTTCAAAATTTAGCTGACTCTGGTGGAGCTGCAGCTACATTTCTACCATATTTTAAATTGAATTGTAAACCCCCATTCTTTGTCACTCCAACGTAGACCCCCGTCGAGTCTCCCGTGGACCCCAGGGGGTCCACCTGGACCGCTTTGGGAACTAATGTATTAGACCAATGAAGCATGTTTATGATACTGTCATAAAAGTTTTTCTGCCCGGATTAATGTGATTTAAGGTATTTACTTGTCCCTACAGTATACGACATAATTAATTAAGAGTGTAGCGACTGCTACTCAACATGGCAAAAAATAAAGCGCCATCTATCGGAGTGATGTAACAATAATAAACCCTCAATCGCACTATGAGAGTTTACAACGATTCTAACACATATACGAATGTCCGACAACAATCGTCGGGCTTCGGCCCGCCAGGCCAACCACCTTGCCTGCCCGGGATCCTCCCTTTTCAATGGAGAAGCACTATACCTCGTTCCACCATAAGAGTATCGTTTAGCTCTTTTCTGACAAAATTGTCTTCAAATACGCGCAAAATAGGTGTTTGGGCGTTAACGTTTCTTACATCGAATACAGTGAATCAAATACAAATCTTAATGAATTAATTTGATTTTGGTCTCTATTGTTTTGTCAGATTATAAACAAGGTTGACAGGTTTTGGCATTTTGAGGGTTAATTATTTCCCAACCTTATAAACAATATCAAAAAAACAAAACGTGACGACCTAGTTTTTACTTGTGTCTATAACATATAAAAAAATCGGCAAAATCAGCTCGTTTTTAGTGGGGTAAAAACGTTAACGAATTTTGTATGAAATTTTTTAGCTAAACTATAGTCTTAAAGAATCATTTCATCCGAGATAAACATCGATATAAAATGTTTATCACGGATAAAATGAGTCTATATAACAATCTTGATTTTTTTAAAACAACCTTTACGTGTTCAGCTCTTCGAATGAGCATTGTGTACATGTTTAATATTTTCTTCAATTATTACTAAATTCGAAAACCCCTCAGCGAATCATAAAATGACACCAACTGTAATCGTCTACTCTTTCGAAGAATCCATTAAAACAATATCAGTTAATTATTCTAACAATCTTAATATAAGCTCTGTATTTCGATCTTATACATAATGTATTGGGAGATAAAGGGACTGAAATAACATTAGAACATTTTGATTGGAACATGCGAGGGTCGCAGGTGCCCCGACCTTTGGGGCCAGTTTTTTGGATTGAAAAAGAAAATGACGGTCAAGAGGCACTTAAGGTCGCCATAAAATCGACCTCTTATATCTCAAATAGGGCAACGGTAGTTTTTCGAGTATTTGATGTCTCTCTAAATTATTTGATTGGTTTAGCGGGAAAATGGGGTTTTTTGGAATTGCTTAATTTATCTTATGATGATTTTGTTTGTAATTCTGAAGGACTGTTGTAAGATTGACACAAGGCAGAGAAGAATAGCATAAAACAGAGAAAATATTTGCTTGCAAGTATACAAATGATGAACATATGATGACGAAGACTTTGCTTCTATGATCTAACTGCGAAAATTTGCTGCGCCCGCTAATTTTTTCTAGGTAAACACAAAGAAGCGGTGAAAGAAGTATATAGAGACTGTCATTAAAAATAATGAAGTTTATGAACTACAAAAAATTTCGGGTCTGAATAAATGACACAGTTTAAATAAAATTGAATTCAAGATTAAAATATAATTAACAGAAAAACTTGATAAAAATGTGCTAAGACTTCGTTTAAAAGTAGGTCGTCAGACGTCACGTCATAATCTTTTACTCAAAACTTAGTCCGAGTAATTATTTTTAAAATATGCTGAAAATTTCAGCCGCAAGTTTCGCTGTGTCAAAAAATATAAAAAGAAGGAATATTTCTAAAATTATGAAAGGATTAAAGTTTTATTTTATACTTAGCTTATGTTGATAAGGACCTAACGTTTAACATTTAACAAAGTTTAACATTTAGTTGAACTACAAATTACAAGAGAGTACCGAAAATAATGCCAGAGAAAAGAGGGATATTTTGGCAGTTTTTGAGGTATACAATGACACATTTTCTGACGATGAGTGATGATAAATAATATGGAAGTATTGTTGTTATAATTATTATTCGTATTACATGTAAGAGTAATTATGGCATGTCTAATGTCCTATTATATGAATACTATGTACACCTATAATTTGTCTATATATAGTTATGAAAACGTGCCTTATGCATATGTATAAACCACGTATAAACTGTAGGTGATTTAATTTAATAAATAAATTAATAAAGAGCACGTATAAGGATTAGGCAGAGACATGTGCAATTGTATACTCTTATTTCACTAATGCCGATATTTTTTTTGTGATAGAAGGGGTGAGCCTATTCTCATCTTCGGATATATTCAAAACTTCAGGATACTCAGAATTTTCTGATAGACAATCTAACACCGCCCGACCTGCAGCCTAATTACCAATATAATAATCACTTTACGACAGGCGTAGATCACGTGATCACTTCTGTCAAACGTCATTTTTGTGTCATATAATGTATTGGCTGACAGTGGGATTGCTGTCGCGTGGCTGTTGCGTTGCTGTCGTTATTTTAGCGTAATTAGGCAGCCAGGGACTAAACCCGAAACCACAATCAGCAACCGCGCTTGCGTCCAGTAAACCAATGAGACAGGTTTACAGTATAACTATTTAAATTAATTCTGAAATCAGCATTTATGAATGTAATACATATTATTTCCTAACAAACTTGTTTGAACTCATAACGGAACCTATGTATGGTCTCTCTATAAATACTGTGCGCGTTAATAGAAAGTCTAGTCGCCAGTAACTTTCACACAAGACCGGCTATATCCTTTAGCAGTTATTATAACATTGCATAGTGGTCAAACTTTGCTTGTTAGTTATTATATTGTGTATACAAGTCTTATGTTTATGACTGAGGGATTTTGTGGATGGTCATTAAAATCATGACTGGTACGATTATGTTAAATAATATGTGGCGCATATATATATATATATATATATATATATATATATATATATTTATTATTTATATATACATGATTTTAGAATACGCACGAACATTTTCAATAATTTAACCCGTTATCAAAACAAAGATTGTAAGAGAAAATATTGATTCAGAAAGACTCACGCGCTCTGCAAGATTTTTTCAATGATTTCAGTCCCTCTTCAGATCACAAAAACTCATTATTACCCAAATTAAAACTATTATCAACGCTAATACCGTCAAAATGTCTGGAAAAATACTCCAATGAGCAAAAAAATACTGAAATATAATATCGCTTGTACATAAACCTATTCGTCATTTTGTGGCTGTCATGTCAGCTTCAACTTAACATCATAATGGATGGATGGCATAATATTCCTTTCAGCTATTATTATATTGACTTCAGATTCCGCTTGAAAACCGTTTTCATAAAGTTACTTCCCACACGATGAGGACTGCAACAGTCAATGAAGGACATGACATTGGAGGTCGGACATAGACATAGTCATGACATCTTTTTTATTTATCTGGCTGATTGGTATACTGGTCGCAAGATCAGCTGCTGAGCATGACGTTCTGGTTTCCAATAGCAGGTCCGGTACTGGATCAGGTCATTGGGATTGGGATTTTCTTATATTATAGTAGTACCTTGGAGTTTTGAATTGTACCCGATCGATGGCAATAGGCTTGCGCCAATTCCTTGTGGCTTAATCCGTTGTGGTGAAATGATGGTGTACCACACACAAGTCATTCAGCTCACTGCTGCCCACGGGCCCCTCCTCAGTATGAGAAGGTCCCCCCTGGCCTGACGATAGATCGCATACCAAATGTTCTTAGTACATAGAATAATGCTGTTTAGTTTCTCATATCTTAAGTGGACGTGATGTTCTTTTAAGAAATAGTAGGATTCATTTCACAAAATCAATCAGCATCAATTGAAAGCCCACCCAAATATTCATTCCCGTTATAAGCCCAAAGGTTTAGTCAGTTTATCAACATTTACCATATTGTATTCAGGGACTCTCCTAATATTGAAGTGTCGAATAGTTGGAAATGTTAGAATATCTGAACCGCAGTGTGGTGTGCCCAAGTGTTGACCTATGTTAGAGGAAATTATTCAGTTGGCTTCGAATATTTGACTTCTAACGTGTTGTTGGAGTTCGCTTGTGTTAGCGTGGTTCTTAGATTTAATCCAGGATAGGATGAAAAAAGGTTTCATACTCTTAAAAATCCTATTTGCACGATTTTTTCATGGTAGTAACTAACGCCCTTAGATTTATTAATCGATAATAATTTTCTATGGAAATACATTTATTGTATGGTTTTACCATATGTCTGAATTGACTAATCTGGGGGCATGGAAATACCCCCGTATGAAAGGCTCAGCCATACCTTCTTAAATATATATTTCTTTAAATAATCGCTCACGTAAAGGAACTACGTCACCAGTGGTACGTTTTTTTACAGAAATGGAGGCACTACACGGGGGACGAGAATGACTAAACTAGTGGACTTTGATATGATGTTGATGGTAATTAGCCTATACCTCTACAGGTTGACTGTTCATGTATTATGCGAGAACCGATATTGGAATAAGAACAATCCATTTTTTTTAAATTTCTTTATGCTTTATTCGAGACCCAATACTAATTAGGCTTCGCATAATAATGTCCTCCTGACCGAATTTTGGTCACGGCGGCCAATCTCACCGGAGATTAGCCAACTACGCAGGAGATATTATAGTGCACAAGTGTGCGCGCAAACACAGATGCACTCTCTATTCCTTCACTCTCATAGTCCGATGGGAGTGCAATCCGACATGACCGGAGAGAGATCAGGCGCAGGACCAACGGCTTTACGTGCTTTCCGCGGCACGGTGTGTATTCACATACACAAAGACCCAGACCCGAAACAACTATCCGTAAATCATACAAATATTTGTTCCGTGCGGGAATCGAACCCGCGACACGTAGACCACCAGTCGATCTCTGAATCAGTTTGTTTCATTTTTGTTTAGTCTAGACCTAGCACAAATTTTCCTCACATAATTTTGAGGAAATAATGTATTCATCAATATATTGAATGTTAAATAATCAGAATTTAAAAGAGTAACCATAGAGTTTCTTGCCCGTTCTTCTCCATAGGAAAAAACACTTTAGAACGTGGCAACTAGAGTCTGACTATTCATAAGTGCCTTTAACTGGTCTACATTTATAAAAAAAAAAAAAAAAATTTGAATCACTGCGCCAACCGTGCCGTCATAGGCTTCGCATATTTATCAAGGGAAAAGATACAAACATATATTCTGCAATCGCTAAAGATATGCACGAATAAGATTAGACATCCGTACGAAAGGTACGCTTTATAATCGACATCCGAACTATATTGCATTCTTTGGAAGCAATACCAGTCGTTTTCCCAGAAATATTTTGTAACGATTGAAATTAAATGCACTGAAAATTTAGAAGGTAGGATTTTTAAGGTCTATTTTATGTACGCTCCTGGAAAAGTTGCACTAAATGAGATCGCTCATGCCATTATACGCAGTTACATTCATACCACTTTTTCTAGAAGCAATAATATGATTGTTAGTAGATGAACAAAGGCTTTCATAGTCGAGTGCAATCTAGCGAATTTTTAATTATTATTTGTGAGCAAATATTTATTATATTATATATATTTATTTAATTATTATTTATATACGGACAGAGCGATTTGTGTAGTGACTGCGATTTACTTTCTGCGCTATGCCTCGCGAGTTCGATATTACAACGAAGTAAATATTTTTATAGCTACTATATAAAGGTAGTTATATCATTACGCTTGTAAGTGGATCTTATACGAAATCCTAGTGAGAATTTAAAAAAAAGAAATCAATTTAATGCTGTTCATATTATAAAGAAAAACAGATTTCACCGAATGAATTTGCGTAACATTCCTATAGGATATTAGGCTTACGACAAATATTTCAAGTGCTACCTCTCGCAATCAAGCCGAGGGCGGTCGACTTGAGCAAGATTAATTAAACCATCAGAGCATCAATCATTGGGCCGGATTCCCATCGTAGCAGACGTTTCACCAGTTTACTTCGTAGGTTACTTAGATTGTTCTTACTATATTTTGTACCCACTTGCGAGTTCACACGCCGCGTTCAAATGCGTTTTACTGGTGACTTTTGATAAAATTTAAGGGATTTTTCGCATTGGATGGTCAGCGGCTAATCTTTTTACGACGACAATAGACATTCTAATGAAAAAGCTCATAATTAGGCGATAAAAAAGATCTGAACTGTGCCGAGTGTCAGATGTGGTGTGAGCGTTTCAACCGCCGCGTTTATTTTACTTAGTGTGTAAATAAGTTAATTGGGCGAACATTTTGCCAATGTTCGCGACACTGCTTGCGTCTTTATGGTAAAATTAGACTGTACATTGCGTGCAATAATGTGGTTACTTAATTACTTTATTGGGTATAATGGCGTACATTTAAAGTTAAATCAACTAAGATGGTCGTTTAGTGCCTAAATGTATAACGTAAGTAAATAGATTTGAAAAAAAAAAAAAAAAACAAAGTATCTTCAAGGATTTATCAAATCATTCAATTATTAATTACTGGTACTAATTATAAGAAAGTAATGGTAAAATTGTTAAAGATAACACTATAAATTAATTATGTCATAGATCTAATCCGCTTTTGCTACATTAAAACGTCAAAAGTTTGTTTAATTAAATTATGCGACACTTTTTATTCAATTAACTACAGACTGAAAGGGAAATCATGATTTATAAGGCGGGTAATAAAGCTATTGTTTGTTTTACGTCGGAATTGGATTAGAAAATTCAATAAACAGGAATTTATTGTACAGTGTCTGTCATGAGATTCTTCGTTCAGAAATTCCGAACTGTTTTGATAAATTGAAATTCTATATTTGAATTAGGATGGTTGTTTGAACTTTTAGCTTGCGAAGTAAGATTTCAACAAAATTATTTCAAAGATTGATTACCTCATTGAACGAAAAGTGATCCAGTGATCCAAAACATTCAGTAGGATCATGGAGTTGGAAATATTCTATTACATGGGACTCAATCACGGCTGTGGTGAAATGTGGAAGTACCTTCAATTATAAATCTCTGTCTTACCCTTCGGGAAATATAGGCGTGGTAATATGATGTTACCGCCCAGACCGTTCAAACTGTGAGGTTAAGTTGCCCTTGTCATCGACGGTTACATGGGTGACCGTTTTTTACATACATTGAGAGCTTTCATGCGGGAGAGTACCTTATGCCATTAAATACTTAACTTCAGAGGTGCGGGCCGGTTTTGAACCCAGTCCCCTGAATGAAAAGCAAGTGGTCAAGCTAACATTAATGTAGTAAAATACCGCGCTAAATATTTAATTAAATTAAGTTGTCTAAGCTTAAAGTTGTTTAAGGCTCGGATTCCAAACAATTTGCTTGTTTAGTTTAAAGGGTTAAATCGTCTCAAGGTTGTAAGGATCAACGATATCGACTTGTCACTAGAATTTAGGGTTAATGAAATATCTACTAAAAAAACGGACACAAGTTAGTAACTAAATTACAATCAAACCGAGTCAGCGGTTTCAATCTTGTGAAAAAGTTTTCTGTTTTTTTTTTTTTCGGTATAAAAGAATTGGAAATGTATAGAGCTGCCATTACGTAGACATCCTGGCACTATAATAATTGTCTGTAGAGATCCAAAAAAAGAATACAAAAAAAAGCTATTGCTTCGGTAATACTACTCTACAGATTTGCATTGTGAGACTTACGGTGCGGGTTTTTAGAATGCATCGCGTGCTAACCTGTATCAAGATTTTGACCGCTTCTGGACTGCGTCGTCCCTTCATGTGGCATCGTTGAACAAGATGAGCTGAAACACAACATGAATAAATTATTCAAAATATGTTGTTGTCACTTTTGTCCATTGTTATAATAAATGAAACACAGAACTTAGCAAAGAGATTTTTTAAATAGTAAATAAGTAATTAAAAATGTTCAAAGACAAAACAAAGTTGTTTACAAATCTACTTCACCTATCAGGCACAAGCCTCTAGTTTAATCATCATAATCAGTCTGTAATGTTCCCACTGTTAAGAGATTTTAACAACAGGCTGTGTTTAATTGAAAGAGATCGTAAACATTGCCGTAATCCACCACATACTCGGGACAGATTGCTAGATGTCAAAAGTCTAAGAATTTGAAAACGCGAAGTTTGGACGATTGGCTTACCACGTTACGTGTCGCGAGTTCTTTGCCATAGATAATTGTCTCACGTCTGGGTTAATCTACAGTTGTGATCTTCTTCTTCTGTCGTGTCGACACAAGCACATCGTGATCGCTCGTACCGCGGTGAAAACGTCAGTCATTCAGCAATGGTGATATTGAGGTTGACTTTCCGAGTGTGCCAGACGATCTCAAGTTTCATCACTTCGTGGAGGCTGTTTCCTCGCCCCCTACACTTAACAGTTGAGATTATATCTGTAAACTGTATTGAGAACAATACAAACGAAATATAAGTTTGGTAAAAAGTAGAAAGGATAAAAAAAGAAAAATCTTGAACTATATTTCCTTCACTGTTACGAGATGTGGTGATAAATAGGTAACTATTGTCTCCAGTTAACCAAGGTTAAATAGGATTTTAACTGATACATTTGGTTAGCTCGGTATCGTTTCCAGGTTCAAACCAAATTAAATTAGTAACAAATCCACTAATCTGTTTCGCGGTTTGTTTGTACAGCAAGTTTGCACCATACATATATTGCTACCTTACTATATTCATGCAAATAACTTGTTTAGAGAAACAAATATTGTAAACTTATTATTGGTTTGTGGTACTACAGTACTATCCAAGACTATCCAGATGCTTTATACTTGTATATATTTAATAAAGAATAGAATACTCTTTATTGTACACCGATAAATGTTGGATAAAAACTTATGTGTTAAAAGACATGTACAAAGGGCGGTCTTATCGGTCGGCGATCTCTTCCAGACAACCTTAGGACGGACAAGAATAGTAGGCGAAAAGATACGGGTAGTCTATCGTGTAACAATGAGTTAGATATTTTTAAATACCTAGGTGGGTAGGTAGTAGGCTAGGTATCTAGCCAAGATAACTACATATATATGTATCTATTATAATAATAATAAATAATTTATGAAATAATACACACTTGAATACAGATATAAATATACATTTTACTTTGATTTTTTTTAATTGTACATACAGACTGCCCGTTGTCTTTTTAATCTGCTTCCATCAACTCCATTAGGTTGCCTGAAAGAGATCGCTTTAAGCGATAAGGCCGCCCCTTGTACATTGTCTATTATGACTCCTTTTGTTAA
The DNA here is from genome assembly GCA_947562105.1 of Shargacucullia verbasci. NCBI lineage: Eukaryota > Metazoa > Arthropoda > Insecta > Lepidoptera > Noctuidae > Shargacucullia > Shargacucullia verbasci. The sequence continues at coordinate 4,705,621 of OX387289.1, read as the reverse complement.
TTTCTTTTGGTGTACAATAAAGAGTATTATTATTATTATACAATATACTAGTAGAGGAGATATAAATTACAATCTGCAGCAGCAAAACATATTTAGGTAGATGTTTGAGAATGTTGGTAGAATGCGTCGGTATTTTCAGTGTCAGATTTTCTGATGACTTTAGAGATCTCGAATGTTAGTTACGGAGGAACTGGAAACGGAGAGTGGTTGGATTGTATAAATTATTTAAGATAATATATTACTCAGAATGGGCGTTTCAGAACCATTGCGCACGGCGATATTGCGTTGACCCACGTCTGACGCAACAATGTAAGCATTGATAAAAAAAAAAACATGATTTGCACGTCGAATGCACGCTAAAATATTTTCGTTTACAAAGGCTTCAGAATATGCTATACCTATTGGAAGAATTTTGATTACGCAATACTTCCCCGGGAATGTCCGATAAACGTTCGTAGCGTTAAAATATAAAGTGTATCAATTGATTATCTGCCCCCGTCGTAAAAGTTTACGAACAGAAAAAAGGGTTGTATGGCGTTGCTAAGAAATAAATAAGTATTTATGTTGCGATTTAGACCTTTAAACGCCTTGGGAATGGAGTTCGGGAATGTAAGCCTATTTTTAGGATATCTGTCTAAAGATTCACGTGTTTTCCAATATTATTAGGTATAGCAGCGTCGAATTTGGTGGCACCAACTCTTCAAGCGTAATAAAACAAAATAGACGTTATGTTCAATGAATTAGTACTCAATTTTGAAGTAAGAGGTTAATAAATTTATATGTTTAGGGGTGGTGACAGTGTAGGAATCACTGCCTCATTAGTCTACCTAGTAGTATCAAGCGCGACTGTTACGTGTGAGTTCCTGGGTTCGATTTCCGGGTTGGCTAAAGGTTTTAAAGGGTGAGAGGTTGAGAAGGGGTTTCAGGTGGAGCGGTCCATTTTAAAAAAAATGTAGATACTATTCTCTTTTGAATAAACGATATTTAAATTTGCTTTTGGGTTTTTCAGCCCGTTTTTCGTTCAAGCAATAGGCTCGCCCCCTATTACATGTAGGTACATGGGATTCAATAGCGGGTTCGGTGTAATATGGGTGATCAGTTACATCTCTGTCTAGTCCTCCGGAGAATACTGGCGTAATTATATCGAGTGAGGCCATGTTAAATGATAAATAAGTTAATGTACCTAAACTACTAATTAATAAAAAAACAAACGAGGTTTCGGTAGTTTTGTTAACTCACATATAACCGATGCCGTTATTGAATGTTTATGGATTATATAACTACTGAGAATTTCCAAACAGAAAAGTACAATAACACTTTGTTGACTCAGAAATCGTACCCAGAAACTCACACTTAGTAGACTCGCTTGTAGCAGTTAGCAATATAATTATTATTGAGAATAAATTCACAATAGCAAAAAAAAGTTATTCAAGCAGACTTCACAATATTCTCACACCATTATACAGCAACCAACAACCCGGAAGCATAATCGCGATCCTAAACTAACAGAAGACTATCTCCAATCAGTAACTCTAGTGGTTAACTAACAGATAAACGGTTATCCGTCGGATGAAACTTCGTGACGTGTCGGGGACAGAGTTCTATGCAAGTTGAGTTGCAGTTGAAGTCAATGTTCATTTGTAACTTTGATACCGGTGTCTCACTACTTGTGTCATAGAGTTCATAACAATCGCATAGGTAATTTACTTATACTAACTTGTTACAAACATAAATATACATATATTATCTAATATTAGAGTCTAATATATAATAGGGTTTAATACTAAAGGTAAGCGATTGAAATCCGCCATATTTTTCCTGGTATATCTTAATTTCAACATGGTGTCTAATCCTTCGAGAATTGGCCCCCAAAACAAGTGACAATCGTGACATTTCATTGAACTTTTCATTACACAGCTTTATTTTATTGGATTGAAATATTGTCTTCTTTGCCAGCTATTCGTCCAAAATATTGCGTAAAAAATACAGTAGTTGAATCGTGACAACGTACGGATACTTGAGTGATTTATTTTCTATTTTCCAAGGCGTTGTCTCATTGTTTTAGAAACATAGCGTTTGAACTTTAACCTTTGCCATATAAATCTGGTTCAACCCTAGTCCAAATAAAGAAAATAGTTTCCCAAATAATAAATAAGTTATTTTTCACCCTTGTTGGTTTTGGATACATCTGATAAATTGTATTTCTTTTCTCATTCAGTTATGTATATACAAGAGCGTACAATGTATAGCGTCATAATTTTATGACACAGCTTTCTTATTTCGTTCCTAGATGATCTTTAAATTGGCAAATAATATTGTGTATAGGTAGATTATATATTATAAGACATGATATCTTTGTGAGCTTGTTTTAGATAAGAGACATTTTAATTTAGACTTTGATTTACGGAATAACATAAACATAGCATCACGCCTGTATACCCAGAAGGTTTAGTCAGAAGTGTACATCTGAACTACCCAATAAAATTTAGAATACCTAGATACTAATCGTAGTGTTTTGAGATGTGACGTGATACTTTTAATAATATATTATGAAATCATGGCACGCGTGGTTACCAGTTTCCCATCGGATTTTGATTGAAGGGCCGAGTGAGTAAATTAATAAAATTTGGTACACCAATTTGGTGAATATACTCAAAGTAGAATATTGGTTCTTAATAGCGGGATCTTATTGAACAGACTTATTAGTCGCTATGATATGGGCTTTTTGTGGGGTAAGCTGATCTTCTAGCGGCTACAAACTATATGATGCACTAATGACTTACATCTACAATACAATACAATACACTTTATTGCACACCAGAAACAGAAAAAATATACAAAAATGGAAACCAATAGAGATGTACAAGGGGCGGTCTTATCGCACTTGGATATTTCTGCCAGATAACTTTAGGATGGACAGAGTAGGATGTAAAAAGAAAAGAGGTAGTTTACGGTGCAATATAAACATAACATAACATCTACTTACCAGTTGTTTGTTTTAAATATAACTAGCTTCCGCTCGCGGCTTCGCCCGAGTTGTTTACGAACTCGTGCATTTTTCCTGGATAAAAAGTAGCCTATGTGCTATTCCAGATTATAATCTATTTCTGTGCCAAATTTCATCCAGATCCGTTCAGTCGTTCTGACGTGAAAGAGTAACAAAGATCCATCCATCCATCCATCCTCACAAACTTTCACATTTATAATATTAGTAGGATTAATGACTTTGGAATTAACAACGTGAATAAAATATGAAATAATAAAATATTTTCCGTGTCGAAAGATGCATATCTTTTCTTACACCTCCCAGATCTTATCCACTCTTCAATATTTTTATTTGACAAGAAATTTAGTTATTAAAGCTCCATAAAACATTAGTCACACATAATTACCCGCCAACGAATCGACAACACGTTTTTGCATAAGTTAGCTCTCTGTTTGGCCAACTCGACGCTTCAAGCGACCAACTTTGATTGAGATCCGCGTCCTTTACCTGGAATTTAAACAAGGGCTCTGCAAAGTTATTAGAAAACTTTGAACGGATCCCAATTTTATAATAATAAAGGATAAATGCCGAGAGACGGGGACGCGAGGACGATATGGTTTTATTAACAAATTCAAACTTTTCTATCCGATTAACTCGACGGACGTATCTCGGTAATTTGGAAATATGATTTGGCTGCATTCGTTTCTTCTATTTTATTTTCTCGTCTCTGAAAGTTCTGATCAACATAAATCATCGTTTGTCTGAATTATGTTTGTTATGCAATTGATTTACGTATTAATTTGAAAGCCGGAGATTTTTCGATATATTTTCAATAAAACCTCATAAAATGAAGAGATATTTTATGCTTCAATGAAGATATATATTATGTACGTTTGATCAATATTTACTTGAAATAAATGAATAAAAAAGCAATTCTTAAATAGGTTTATAATACAGTAATCTATCTAAGAGCACTAAACATAAAAAAATAATAATCTCAAATAGCAATTAAAAGTGAAAACTTCTTAGTCATCTCTATATAAAAAAAAAAAATATAAACAGACATCCATAAGTTTTAAATAATCGCAAATATCGGAAGAGATTACTTCATGTTATAAAAAAGTGACTTTTCTCTTCCATAAGGCATTGTAAAAATCTATTAGGTTAATTTGAAATGCCTAATAAATGCAATGGTTCATTTTACAATAGCAGTTTCTCAATGAATAAGAAACTTTATCATGCAAACGTTTGATTAATTATTAGAGCTTTGTTTTTACCATTCATCAGTTCTGTATTAAAATTATTTTGAGAGTTCAAACATTGAAAATGGCCAATTTAATTATATGTTTGTATTCATGTTGTTGATATTAAGACCGCCTTTGTACATTGTATCGGTTCAATAAAATGTTGATTGTGTCTCGATCATATCTATATCCAAGTAGTTATAATGTTTTAAAGCCGTCTTCTTCTATTGTGTCGGCATGAGTTATTACTATGAGTGGAAAATAGCCGGTAAGCAATGGCGGTATCGAGGCTGACTGCCCAGTGTGCGCCAGACGCTATCTAGACTAGTCCACAATAAGTTATTCAGCAATATACGCTTATTTAAAAGTTACTTACATAACAAAACTAGCATCACGCCTCTTTTCCCCGAAGGTTTAAACATATGTCTACTGTTGTACATCCAAATATCACAGACGCTATTATTGAATCCCATAGAATAGGAGGTAACATTTTGCCACCAACCGGGGAAAATTTGAAATCAAAATATACTAATAATAACTTTCCATACAAAAAGAAAAACAGAAACACATCGAATGAAATGATAATTAGGTTATATGTTCAACCATCGGCATCGTAAGCTTTCATTAATTTATCAGCCACTTCTAAATTCGGCCCAAAACAAAAATAAACGGAACTAAATCGGAAGCGAACATAATAAACATAAATTGCTTGCCTAAAATCCCGATTGTATGGGTAACACGTACAAACCCGGACCACGATAAATGTGGTGGAAAATTTACTTGTACTAAATGCATGTTTTAAGCCCAATTGGAGAGAAAGAGGGGATTATATTATTACATACTGGTATTATTTTACACGACACGGTTGGCGCAGTGGTTGAGAGATCTACTGCTGTGCTACGTGTCGTGGGTTCGATTTCCGCACGGAACAAATATTTGCATGATCTACAGATACTTGTTTTGGGTCTGGGTCTTTGTGTATGTGAATACACACCGTGCCTCAGAAAGCACGTAAAGCCGTTCATCTTGCGCCTGATCTCTTTCCGGTCGTGTCGGATTGTCGTCCCATCGGAGTATGAGAGTGAAGGAATAGAGAGTGCACCTGTGTTTGCGCACACACTTGTGCTCTATAATATCTGCTGAGTAGATGGCTAATCTCCGATGAGGTTGGCCGCCGTGACCGAAATTCGGTTAGGAGGACATTTTTATTATTTTAAAATACAATACACTTTACTGCATAGAAACAACAAAAAAATACGTGTACAAAAATGGAAACCAATAGAAATGTACAAGAGGCGGTCTTTAATTTTTGTATGAAAATAAATCAGCGCGGTAGACACCACGGTTGGCGCAGTGGTTGACCGATTGATTGCTACGCTACGTGTCGCGGATTCGGTTCCCGGACGAAACTAATATTTGAATAATTTACAGATGCGTTTGGGTTCTTGTCCTAGGGAATATGTGTCTTTGTAAATGCAAACACGATACAGGAATTAATCCTAGTGTGGGCAAAGTATTAAAAAAATACTTCTTTACTGTTAGATGCAGTCCTCTTTTCAGAAGGAGAAGGGTTAACCTTTAGTCCACCACGGTCGCTTTGTGCAGGTTGTTGGAATGAGTAGGTATGTACTTTTTCTTGTATGATTCCTTCTTTTTACATTACATACAAAAGTGATAGTGAAATTATGATTTTAAATGGTTAAATACTATTTTTGACTACCTCATTGGTCTAGTGGTTTGATTCCCGGGTCGGGTAGTGTTTCTGGATTGTTTTGTATGGAAATTCTCAGTAGCAGCACGTAGTCTGAAACTGTGGCCGGTTGATGGCAATAGACTCGCCCCTATTACACGGGACTTAATAACGGCATCGGCGAAATGTGGGTGTACAAGAGTACACCTCTGCCTAACCCTTCGGAGGATACAGGCGTGATGCTATGTTATGTTACTATTGTAGTTTTTTAGGGTACTTTTGATTGAACGCAAACATATAAATATAATTATTATATACGTCTCGTTTTGACTCACCAGAGAAATATATACATAGCATAACATCACGCCTGTATTCCCCGACGGGTTAAGCAGAGGTGAACTATTGTACACCCACTTTTCACTGATACTGTTATTGAGTCCCATGTAATAGGGGCGAGCCTATTGCCATGTACCGGGCACAGTTCCAGACTCCGTCCTGCCACTTTTTTTTTTATTCTTGATAGTTACGCGTTTGACTTCTATCTCACCTGATGGTAAGCGATGATAAGCGTCGAAGATGTAGCACGCTTGAGTATGTCCATACGCAAAACCTTGCGCTTGCGACCACTAGACCAATTTGGCAGTCAGAAAAGAGCATATACGATATAAATATATATGTATATAATATAAGGTTATTTCACTCGGCACACGCGCTCCCACACTAATCCTCAGTAAATTGAAATGCAGAAGACAGATTACCTCGCCCTCTTAACGGAAGGTTAAGTTATTCGCCGTTTACACAAATCTGATTCTATTAATTACGATTCAGCTTAACTGTTTCAGTTGGCTATAGTAATTACAGAGCAGTTAATTATCCAGGTTAATTAACTAAAGTAGTAATGGTAAATAGTAAATTAATTATCGTGTTTGTCTTATTAACAGTTTGTGATTACTAATGTGATGTTTATTTATTGCTTTGAGAAAAAATCTTTAGTTTTTTTTTGCATACCATATATTAGTTTTTTTTGGGGTAGGATGTAACTATAGAACCTATTAAAACGTTCCTTTACATAAATTACACAACGCAAAAAAAGTAAAATAGCATATAATGTTTAACATAACATAGCATCACGCCTGTATTCCTCGAAAGGTTTGGCAGAGGTAAACTATTTTACATCCACATTTTGCCGATGCTTTTATTGAGTTCCATGTATTAGGAGGCAAACCTATTGCCATCTAAAGGGAACAGTTCCAGACTCCGCGCCTTTAATGCGTAATATTAATCCATACAGTTGTTTGTCTGTCTTTAGTCAGAGGAAATAGGCACGTGAGTAAATACAAGGCCCCTACCGGATTATCCAGTTTTCTTTCTTTACTTAACTATATACAGGCTAATCGTGTCTAGAGAGAAACCTCAATTTTCTTTCCCAAATTCACTGTAGTCATTGTCAAAAAACTGTCAGTGGATTTTCCTTGAGGAACGATTTGTTTTTATTACATCCGAGGACATTTATTTTTCTTCTGTGATAGAGAAACTTCTTTTTTTGTTTTAAATACTTTCTTGTCTTATAAGCTTAGATGCAATAGTCAAGTCTGCTGTAATTCGGACTGATACAAACACAAGTCTGTCTAATAGATGTATTTTCTAGCAACAATTGCAGTTTTGTGACAGATTCGCATTGATCTAAGATAGACTTCTATGATTTCTTCAAGTAGAAGCTTTTCTACGTTTAGTATGGTCTTTCCTATGGTGGGCCTCTATACAAGAGCTTAGGGTTTGAAAACATAAGTTGTAATTCGTCCGCTACTAGTGGTCATCTATAGGGCCTCATAACTTTTTAAAGTAGGTACCTAATGCAATCAATGATATGAATTTCGATGTTAAAAGTGTAATAATTTGTGAATTATTTGAAGTGATCTGTATCTTCACTTCTATGGGCAGCGGCAATATTAGAACCGCCAAGATCTCCTTGGCAAGCATACGACGGCACGATTGGCGGAGTACCTAAGAGATTCGTTTTTGGCGCTACGTGTTGCGGGTTCGATTACCCCTACAACATATATCTGTATGGTCTATATATAGGGCTTGGCTGTGTAATGATGTGCGTATGTGCAATTTACGTGTGTAAAATTAACCCACATTATAGCAAAAAATCTAGTGTACGGTAACGTATGAAAAATACACTCGAGTTGTTGAACCGTCGCTTTTATTCCTTGAACTAAATACAGAAATACGAGTATACCGTAGTTTTCTCGTTAAGTCAACAGTACCTCACGCATTTCAGAATTATAAACCGGGTTATGAATACGTTGAACTTCACCAAGTATGTTAAGTTCTACAACATTTTCTCATTCAACTTGTGAGGGCACGCGGAGTTTTAATCAAAGTTTAGTTGTGTTGACATTTTTGGGTAAACTCCTTCATAATAAAATACCCACATGCAGAACATTGCCACGGATGGCGGCTTTGTTGAAGTTCCTGAATGTTTTAACTTTTTTTAACTGCTCAAGGTATGTTGGTAAGTGGATATGTTTCCTACATACATACTGTATATATACTGTACATAGCATCACGCTCGTAGTTCTCGAAGGGTTAGGCAGAATTGTACTATTGTACACGCATATTTCGTTGAAGCCGTTATTGAATCCCATGTAATAGGGGCCGGGCTTATTATCATCTACTGGGCACAGTTCCAGACTACGTGTTGCTATTGAGAATTTTCATACAGGAAAACCTCATAACGCTCAGTAATCACGCTTGCGACCACTAGATCAATGGAGTGGTCTTATTTATTTTTAAAAAAAGCTTGTAATCTTGGGGCTAATGGATAAAGATTACTTGAAGTAGGTACGTACGGTGCAGCGAGGGTAACGGGGGGACCTCTTTACAGTCTCCCCCGGGACGTGCACGAGGGGGTGGCCTCTTTACAGTCACCCCCTCCGGGAAGTGCCGTTTGGCATGGCACCGTGGTGGGCCTCGGTGCGGTCTTCTAAGAGTTCCCGAGGCCCACCATATGGTGTCGAGGCGGACCACCGTGGTGAGTTTAGCCGGTAGGAGTCCGGCACACCCCTCTGCACCCACCTCAGGCGGAGGATAGCCCATGATGGGTTCACACCACGCAAATCAAAAAAAAAAAAAAGGTATGTACGGTGCATCTTGGGCAGTTAGTATTAGTCTCTCCTTACAAATTTCCGGGACACATTTTGACATTTGGAAAGAGTAAACATTCTTCTTGATACATAACAACCATTGTAACCAAATACATACATCTATGAATAGTTACATAATGTCGCAAAAATAAATCCAACATAAAGTCCTAAAATATTTATATTATAATCCGATGCATCACTCGATACTACATCATCTGTGATGTTTTGTCCCATGTTGACAGAAATGAAATATAAAAAATCGAATTCCATACATTCCAAGTTGTTTTTAAGAGGATTCAATTTAGAAAATATTATGCACTAGTTTCCATTCAATGAGAGTAATATATTGACTGTAAAAGCGCTCTATTTTCCGGCAGCCGAGGTGCATTTTATCGAAAAACAATTTTAGCCACAAAACTATTCCCATTTTAACAATTAGTGGCGATCTTAAACAATTGCCAAGTCTCGCCGAACTTGCAACTGGGATGAAGTTTCGCCAATCGCGTTGACCAAGTTTGGTCTTTGAGTTATGACTAACTTCACCTAACGTGCGGTGACAAGGCTGGCCTAATGACTTTTTGGAGTAAAGGCTATGTCCTTGACATATTCTTTTAAGTTTGGCACCATCAGTTGGTTAGACAACTAAGGAGCGCGGTCTGCACAGTTATAATATGCTTGAGATTCTGTGCACAAGTACAATAGCTGAAGCTTTCATAAACCTCAACTTTACCTTCACGCAGTGAATAGTTCTGACTGACGTGATGCTTACTATTGCTTGAAAAAAGCCATAAAGTTCAAATCAAATGACTGCCTCATTGGTATAGTGGTTGCTAGCGGGACTGCTGAGTGTGAGATTCTCGGTTTGATTCCCGGATTGGGCAAAGTGTTATTGGGTTTTTCTGTATGGACATTTTCAGTCTAGAACTGTGATGGTAAGCGGCAATAGGCTCGCTCCCTATTACATAGGACTCAATAACGGCATTGGCAACATGTAAGTGAACACACCGTCCAGTACACCTCTGTCTATTAACCCTTCGGGGAATAAAGGCGCGATGTTATGTAAGTAAGTATCAGATCAAAGATTTCTTGGAACAAGATATCTTCAAGACTGAGTTACGTCGTACAGTGGGTGCCCTACATTACCTGACCCCCCTAGAATTTATCATATAATGTCTAGGGGGGTCAGGTTATGTAGGGCACCGACTGTACTACAAAGTGGAACTATCTCCAGTCTGCAACGATTCCAATGTGATTTGGGATGAATGTATATACATAATTTCAAGCTCAAGCATTTTACAACTGTAATAAGTAGGTTGGTTTTAAAATAAAAGCGGGAATTGCGGTTTTTGCCTAATCTGGCAACTTAATTGCAAATGTAATGTTTTTTAAATCGTTGGGCGTATCATTAAAAGTAAGAAGGTTTTACTGGTATTTACTAATTAATGCATGATGCAGAGAAACATAATTACCTATGGTCTTTACCCCACTGACAAGCTGAATGGCCAAATTCAAGGCAAGAATATTTTCTTAGAATTATCGAATCTTACTTAAATATCTATAGGTAGTATACCGTATGGTCATTATTTTGCATACTCTTCTTTATATTAATGAACAATGGTTGAGATTTAGAATTAAACTTTTTAACAAAAAATAAAAACCGACTCCAAAAAAACTCAAAAACAAAACTATTAACTAAAAAGCAAAAAATAAATCTTTTATTATTATACAATATAGTAGTTGAAGAATATTGAAATCGGTGCCAAGTAAAACATAAAAGTAATATACCTTGCTGCTATAATAGCGACATTGAAACAACGAGTTCACGTAGAAATTGTCGAGTGCGGAGCGAATTATGCGTCGGACACGACAAATGCACTTCGCCAATCGTGTCGGTTTATCATTGCATGTTTTACTTGGCACCGACTTCAATATTCTTCAACTACTATATTGTATAATAATAAAAGATTTATTTTTTGCTTTTTAGTTAATAGTTTTGTTTTTGAGTTTTTTTGGAGTCGGTTTTTATTTTTTGTTAAAAAGTTTAATTATTTTACAATTTTGAGTGATGGGTAGACCTAGTAAAGACGATTCTCTTGAAAAACTTTACAAAGGTCAAATGTATGTTGCCTCAAGTCGAGTGAAAACCTTAGACGGTATTGCACTATGTGATTTTAAAATCAAATAAATTACTTAGCCGACCACATGATGAAAACGTATTACGAGAAATGAAAAGATTAAGACGACTATTGTAACTAATACTGTGATAGTTTTGACTTTTAGAGGTTTAAAATGAGCCCAAGCTCGAGGGGTTTACTAGTAGCTACTGAAGAGTTCCACCATCTATCTCCTGGCTCCATCATCAGACCCTCTATACCAAATGTTTTATACGGGACTCATCAAAATATATCGAGTGACCCCAAACTCGGAAGTTTTATTCCCTAACTCTTTACCGTTGAGGAGTACTATGACATCCATCATCAGCTCAGCATCATAAATGATGACTTTCAGACGCCAATACCTAACTTATTAAGAAAAAAAGCTCAAACGGGCTATTTGTCTTACAATATTTGAGGGTATCCCTCGGTTTCCCTAGGATCCCATCATCAGATCCTGACTTGGTGATAATGGGACCAAATGGGAAGCATACTCTTTCAAACAAAACAAGAATTTTTAAAATCGGTCCGTAATTGACTGAATTATCGCCCAAACACTATGTAGCTGCTATCAACCATTAAGGAGTTCCCTAAACTGTACTGCACCTGCATCACGGACCTTGTAGTGGCAGTCATTACCCATCTCGGTGTAAAGATCTTGTCAACACGAATAAAATAAGCCCAAACACGAGGTAGTTAAGATATACCGTTGAGGAGTTCCCTCGATCCTCTGTCGTCTCCATCATCAGATCTGCCCTAAACCACCATAGTATTGTAGTCTCATCAGATATACACATAAATATCAAGTTTTTACCCCATGCTCGCCTACAATTTTCAAGAGATGCCCTCGATTTCTCCGGGTTTCCACCATCAGGTCATAAGCCTGATGACAATGGGACCAAATGACAAGCATACCCTTTCAAATAAAAAAAGAATTTTTGAAATCGGTCCAGGCGTTTTCGAGAATTCGAGTAACAAACATAAAAAAAAAAAAAAAAAAAAAAAACAAAATACAGCCGAATTGAGAACCTCCTCCTTTTTCAACCGACTTCAAAAAAAAGGAGGAGGTTCTCAATTCGGCTGTATTTTTTTTTTTTTTTTTTTTTTTTTTTTTTTTATGTTTGTTACTCGATTTCTCGAAGACGCCTGGACCGATTTCAAAAATTCTTTTTTTATTTGAAAGGGTATGCTTGTCATTTGGTCCCATTGTCATCAGGTCAGGACCTGATGGTGGAAACCCTGAGAAATCGAGGGCATCTCTTGAAAATTGTAGGCGAGCATGGGGTAAAAACTTGATATTTATGTGTATATCTGATGACACTACAATACTATGGAGGTTTAGGGCAGATCTGATGATGGAGACGACAGAGGATCGAGGGAACTCCTCAACGGTACATCTTAACTACCTCGTGTTTGGGCTTATTTTATTCGTGTTGACAAGATCTTTACACCGAGATGGGTAATGACTGCTACTGCAAGGTCCGTGATGCAGGTGTACAGTTTAGGGAACTCCTTAATGGTTGATAGCAGCTACATAGTGTTTGGGCTTATTTTATTCGTATTGATTCGCACTTTAAGCCGAGATGGGTAATATTGCAGATTCGATGGTCGGCTAAGTAATTTATTTGATTTTAAAATAACATAGTGCAATACCGTCTAAGGTTTTCACTCGACTTGGGGCAACATACATTTGAACTTTGTAAAGTTTTTCAAGAGAATTGTCTTTAATAGGTCAACCCATCACTCAAAATTGTAAAATAATTAAATTTTTTAACAAAAAATAAAAACCGACTCCAAAAAACTCAAAAACAAAACTAATAACTAAAAAGCAAAAAATAAATCTTTTATTATACAATATAGTAGTTGAAGCATATTGAAGTCGGTGCCAAGTAAAACATGCAATGATAAACCGACACGATTGGCGAAGTGCATTTGTCGTGTCCGACGCATAATTCGCTCCGCACTCGACAATTTCTACGTGAACTCGTTGTTTCAATGTCGCTATTATAGCAGCAAGGTATATTACTTTTATGTTTTACTTGGCACCGATTTCAATATGCTTCAACTACTATATTGTATAATAAAAGATTTATTTTTTGCTTTTTAGTTATTAGTTTTGTTTTTGAGTTTTTTGGAGTCGGTTTTTTTGAAGTCGGTTGAAAAGATAAGCTTTGATTGGTCTGCGTGTCGCGGGTTTGATGGACGGAACAATTATTACTTGTAAGGCCAACAGATAGTTCTTTTTATGGCTGAGTGTATTAATGAGGTTTATAATCTGAGAGGTCTGTCATCTGTATCCTCAATTAGAGAGATACAAGACTGCGATATTTTTTTAATGAATATATTATTAATCCGCGTTGTCTGCTCGTCCACAGTATACAAGTACACAGTATATAAAACAAAGTTCATTGACGTATTAAATGAAAAGTTCCTTATCGTACATAAGAGAAGCTCTTGCGACAGGTTCGTGCAGCTTTTAGTATTGACTAAGTAGTACGAGAACAACTAAGGACGATGACAAAGAGCTTTTCCACGAAATGGTTGTTTCATTAAACAAAATATTCAAAAAGATTTATCAAACAAACAACGTTCGAGAATGTGTAAAAAACATTACAGAACATAAATATCACGCCTGTATTCCCAGAAGAGTTAAGCAGAAATGTACTGTTGTACACCAACATTGTTAATAATGTCCTCCTGACCGATTTCGGTCACGGCGGCCAATCTCACCGGAGATTAGCCAACTACGCAGGAGATATTATAGAGCACAAGTGTATGCGCAAACACAGGTGCTGTCTCTGTTCCTTCACTCTCATAGTCCGATGGGACGGCAATCCGACACGACCGGAGAGAGATCAGGCGCAGGACAAACGGCTTTACGTGCTTTCCGAGGCACGGTGGGTATTCACATACACGAAGACCCGCAGCCTAATTACGTAAAAAAGCGACAGCAACGCGATAGCCACGCGACAACAATCTCACTGTCAGCCAATACATTATATGTCACAAAAATGACGTTTGACAGAAGTTATCGCGCGATCTACTCCTGTCGCTACATCGGTAATTAGGCTGCCGAAACAGCTATCTGTAGATCATATAAATATTTGATCCGTGCGGGAATCGAACCCGCGACACGTACCGCAGCAGTCGATCTCGCAACCACTGCGCCAACCGTGCCGTCACCCCACGCACATTGTTATTAATGTTTATGACGACGCGGTTGGCGTAGTGGCTAAGCGATTAGCTTTCTGCGCTACGTGTCGCGGGTTCGAACCCCGCCCGGAACAAATATTTGTATGATCTACAGATAGTTGTTTCGGGTCTGGTTGTGTGTTCATGTGACATGTATGTTTGTAAACTGTACCCACGATACAGGAGAAATACTAGTGTGGGGCAAAAAAAAAATGTATTAAAATGTTACATACCGGGCACAATTCAAAATACCGCGATGATGCTGGGAATTTTCTAACATAAATTTCAGTAACAGTTACCCTGACAGCTGTCTGGCAGTTGGAGTTTGTCATGCTCACTTAAGGGTCCTGATGATGGTGGCGTTGTGCATCAGGTCGTTGAGTTCCCTGCAATATCGTTGAGCAAAGCGACGTTGATGCACGCGTTATACTCGTGAACGGGTGCCGTCTATAAGGACTGGTCAGCTCATAGCTGCCATGACAACTTTATCAGAAGTAAATAAATTATTCATAATTATCAGGCTCGAGTTTCAGACTTACATAAGTTAGACTCTTTTGAACTACATTGTACTCATATAATTGTTGTTCGAGATCAATGTATAAATTAATATTGTATAATATATATGTCGGAGATGCAGAGGGATTTTTATTTGGAGTAGTATCGGTGTCCGCCATATTGCACGTGTTCGGGTAGAATCAGTGCGCACACCCGGCGCGGTCGAGCTCTCGATGTCAAATGTGTCGTGTCGCTAACACACAAGTCTCACCTTGGCATCTGACAGACGTCAAACGTCATATGCGACAGTTCATTGACAACCTTGACTCGAACTACTGACTCAATGACAGCTGTTATCGATTTGATTAATCGACTAAGTTATCTCAACGCTAATAGATGGCGCTACTAGTACGTAAACAAACATTTTACTTCACTCTTCCGACACGGCCATACTGACAGCGAGCGCGTTCTCGCGCGATGTTTGAGCAATTGTCGTCACAGACACTGACCGCTTTAAGTACAAAGCATGGGGTTTCCATACTAGAACATTAAAGGTAAGAGCGTCGCGAATACAAAGTGCGGAGCTTTCAACGCTCAACCGTAACAAGCACAAAGCGCGGAGCTTTCAATGCCCAATCGCCAAACGCACAAAGCGCGGAGCTTTCGATGCTCAATCTTTACAGGCACAAAGCGCGGAGCTTTCAATGCTCAATCTTTACAGGCACAAAGCGCGGAGCTTTCAATGCTCTGTCGCCACAAGCACAAAGCGCGGAGCTTTCAATGCTCGATCGTCACAAGCACAAAGCGCAGAGCTTTCAATGCTCAATCTTTACAGGGATTTGAAAACTTTTCACTTAATTTAGTTATTATCCTAGGGTTCTTTTCGACAAAAACAATGTCACCGGTTTTAAAAGGACGAATTTTAGCTTTGCCCTTATCATAACGCACCTTATCAGCACGAGCTTGCTCGTCCATCCTGAATTTTGCCTCACGTCTGAGTTCGTAGAGATCAAATTTATCGTATTTTTGTACTAAGGTTTCTATCGAGTGCTACAAAGTCAGTAGGTGTGTTTTTTAATAAATCTGAACGTACCTGAGTATCAGAAATACCTGCGATAACAACTTCGATCTTATTAGCTTCACGAGTTTTAAAACGTGTATGAGGGAAGCCAACAATAATGTGCAAACGTTTAAGCAACGATATTAACGATCCTTAGTTCTAAACTTCACTTAAATCATGCATCGATTTACATAGGTAGGTAACTACAGACGGTTACAGAGTTTTGTCTTGAAATTTAAAAAGATGATAGTTGTGATGATGATTTAACCTCGTTTTAAAATTTCTTTGCCAATTGTCACATTGTAAACAATAGTCGGGTAGTACGTGAAATAAAGTAGCTATGCTATGACCATCAATAAAAACATCACAGAGTTTGTTCAGTATACAGTCTTCTACATTCACAACCTATACCCTTTATACGAACGTTTACGTTTAGCCTATAAAATTGCGACTAATACTTTGCTTGACAAGAGAGCATTCAGCACCGGAATCAAAACAAACATTATACGACTCACCAGATTGTTGTAAACTGCCCGGTAACACCAGCTACTGCACAAGCATCTACGAGTCGCTCGTTCGTCACTTCAGTCACACCAGCGCGACTCGCGCCATCGCTGCAGTCGGCAGAATTCGAGCCGCTCGTGCTGCTGCGACGACAATGCAGTGCTGTTTCCGTTCTCGCCACAACGGCAACAAGTGAGTGCTTGGCTCCAGATGACGTAGTCGATGTGGACTTCTGAGGTGTTCTTCAACCCAAATTCTTCCATCTTCAGCAATACAAATGTCAACCGTAGCACACCAAGCGCGACGAAAGTAGTGTACGAATGGCCTCTATCAGTTGCAACATGTTCCGCTGTTGTACCTCGTACATTGTGCGCCAGTGGGAGGCAGATCCTGATCCCACTTCTGATGTCGGAGATGCAGAGGGATTTTTATTTGGAGTAGTATCGGTGTCCGCCATATTGCACGTGTTCGGGTAGAATCAGTGCGCACACCCGGCGCGGTCGAGCTCTCGATGTCAAATGTGTCGTGTCGCTAACACACAAGTCTCACCTTGGCATCTGACAGACGTCAAACGTCATATGCGACAGTTCATTGACAACCTTGACTCGAACTACTGACTCAATGACAGCTGTTATCGATTTGATTAATCGACTAAGTTATCTCAACGCTAATAGATGGCGCTACTAGTACGTAAACAAACATTTTACTTCACTCTTCCGACATATATAATTCCGAGTTAAAAAGCTTGCCCGTTCTTCTCCATTGGGAATCAACACTTTGGAACGTGGCAACTAGAGCCTGACTTCATAAGTGCCTGAATATTAGTTTACATTGTAACTTGCTATTCTAAATTTGTAATTGACACTAAGAAATTAATATCTCCGTCATTTGTTTAATTCCCTAACTTGACGTGCCTTCTACAGAATCCTCGAAGTCTGAAGAGGAATTAACAGAAAACCGTTTATGAATACAATTCTATAATCTAATAGGCTCCAATTTCCATTAGCACTGACAATTAGCGTCGAACAGTTTGGAGTGGTCATCCAACTTGAGAAATTGAACTATAAATTACGTTGGCACCGGCTTCTTGACAGTATTACTTGGCATAGATTGATGTGCTACGGAATACGAGAAATATCGTACGCCATTTGAATTTATAGGGGATCTTATACAGGGTGGTTGGTTTAACGACGGACATATTGGATATTCAGTTCGATAGTTCCAAATATATATAAAAAAAATAGGGCTCTATTAAAATACAATTTAGATATTTTTGCAAGTTCTAGGTCAGGTATGTTATGGAAAATGGATTATACTCGGATCTTGTTCCTATAAAAAAGGCACGTCGCCTAGTGCAGTCGCAAGGGGTTCGAATTCTATTAATTTTTTTCTTTATAATTTGTTAATATTTTATTTTTACATACAAATATTTTTATTCATTACATGTAAGCATTCATTAAGTAACATATACTTTAATATACATATATGTATGTAGTTTAAACAGACACTCTGTATACAGATGTTGACATTAGGATATTTATGACTATGAGCGTATACGAAGATTTTTTAAGTTTTAGTTTTGAAAGGAAGAGGAAGATTTTTTTAATGTGAGATTTGGCCGTCTTTTAATATTTTAGCCTGATCTCTCATACGTCAACATATCAGGTAATTTTGGTAAGTAAGTAAGGTTCGGGTCTATATTACCAGGGTTTGTCGGTTTGCGATACTTACGGATACGTCACTTGATGTGTCTTTGATTGTAGACTTAAGAAAATCATTTCAAAATTCAAGCAAGAATTTTTCAACTAATGTAACTTAGATCTCTGTTATCACTAAAAAAGGACCAACTGAAAGATTGAAGGCACGGTTGGCGCAGCTAAGAGAATAGCTTTCTGCGCTAGGTTTAGCGGGTTCGATTCCCGTCCGGAACAAATATTTGTATGATCAACAGATAGTTGTTTCAGGTTTAGTTTTATGTATGTGACATCTATATTTGTAAACAGTTTTTAAAAGAAAGATGGACGCCAAAATTTTGTGTCAAATGCTATTTATACTTATTAAGGACCAGTCATGATGTCTATTATAATGTCAATATCCAACAGACATTTTCTGGAACAGAATCGCCGTTTTTCCGTCAACCTTGTTATAAAGCTTTGATTGGACCTTCATTGTCCAAATAAAATGGCTCTTCACTAAGCCCATTATTGGGCCATAAGAAAATCGTAAATAGGTACATTATGGATTTTTGTGGAACATCTCTGTAATTTTATTAGATACTAGCTGTGCCCGCGACTTCGTTCGCGTGGATGTCGGAACTTAACAATGTATTTTTAGTGGGACCAAATGCACTTAACCCTATTTTTTCTAAAATAAAAGAATTTTTCGAAAATAAAAGTAGCCTAAGTTACTCCTTATTACATTAGCTACCTGCCAATCAAAGTCCCGTCAAAATCGGTCCAGCCATTTCAGAGATTAGCCTATACAAACAGACAGACAGACAGACAGACGGACAGACAAAAATTGTAAAAAATGTTATTTTGGTGTATGTACCGTATATATATTCATATGCATGTAGTAAAAAACGGTTATTTCAATATTACAAACAGACACTCTAATTTTATTTATATGTATAGATTTTATAGGATCACGCCTGTATTCACCTAAGGGTTCAGCAGAGGTACACCTTTGCGATATCGGCGATAGCAGTTGCACTAGATATTTCATATCCCTAACTTGAGCACAATGCCTAACTTAGGGTTACTGCAGAAAGACTCGATAAAACTTTGCCTAAGCTGAGAATGACACCCTGGTTTTTTATTTTTATTTTTTTATTCTAGATTTATTAAAAGTAGGGTTGCCATCCCCAAATTTTGAAAACCAGGATTTGAAAATGGAAATGCCAAGACATTTCGGTTGAAAAACAAGACGCAGTAAAAGATAAGTATAAGAAAACAGTGTCAATGAAACTCAATGAATATCAATGACAACGTTTTATGAAATAATCTTCAGTTAAATTCTAAAATATAAGAAATTAAATTAAGGATTAAATAAGAAAATAACTCCGATGATTAAATTTAAAGTTCGAGGCAGTAGTGGCGCGCGAATAATAAAACACAGGAACTTACGAGGAAAAACCTAGGACGCTACTTAATAACTATCCAGGACAACCCAGGACACTCCAAAAAGCAGGACATGTCCTGGGAAAACAGGACGGTTGGCAACACTAATTTAAAGGCACTTTTACGCATAGCGTATGTCAGTCCCATCGTACCTTTAACCTACTTTATAAACAATATTTTTTAAATATGGACAACCAGGATGACCATAAACGAAAAAAAAAACAAAATTCGCGCATGCTAACACTAGACCTATGAGGCTACATTGTATTATAATTATTATTAATTAGGATTTGATGATATTTTTTCAATTCACACCCGAATATAGGTAGGGTTTAGTATCTTTAAAGTTGCACACCGACATCCGAATGACATTCTATAGCAAAACAACAAAGCCACCAACAAAATGGCGGAATTAGGAATTACTGTATTCATTCTTATTAAGCTCATGAGATTTGTTTTTCTTACTAATACATTCGTTATGTAGTCGTCGCAGATGAAAGTAAAATAAATAATACTTTACAGATATTGGTTTTTCACACACCTAATTAACATTGACAGAAGACAGGTACATTAGGAGTATTGATTAGAAAATAATTAGCTTTTCTTTACTCTCAGGTATTTTCTCTCGCTAATGAGGAGTCATTACCACCGAACGCCCAGTTTCTTTGTCTTCTAATAGTACCGGTTTTAGCGCTAATAGAGTGACCGATTAGCGCTGAAAAGAAATCGTCAAACGTCACGCGATCGCAGTATCACAGGTAATCTTCAAACTTTTAATAAAATACTATTACAAAATACTCATACTATCCTATATTTCGTCTTTATATATATTCAAAATTGTTCGACATTATATTTTGACTAGTTATTATTTCTAAAATGTATCCAAACATAATGTTGTAATGATTTCCAATGTACAGTCAAACAAAGAAATATTATACAGGTGACCAGCGATAGATGAAGTGTTTTTTTAAAACGTCACCCCTCACTTCGATTTCTCTTGTATAATGGACACAGTTTACAAACATATATCGTTCATACACACACCCCGATCTGAAACTACTATCTCTAGGTCATACACATATTTGAAAGACACAGAAAGCTAATCGTTTAGCCTTTAGAACTTTTAATGTATTTTATGGGATAAATACGGTTTGATATGGATATATATTAACCTTATATATAATTAAAATAATATATTAATCTTTCAAAACTGTTGCCTTGAGACAGCAAGACGGGTTTGCGGTAAGAGATGGCGGGATGAATATTTTATGGGATAAATACGGTTTGATATGGATATATATTAACCCTATATATAATTAAAATAATATATTAATCTTTCAAAACTGTTGCCTTGAGACAGCAAGACGGGTTCGCGGTAAGAGATGGCGGGATGAATGGGATGCCTTCTCTAAACTTTAAAAACTGCCAGATACAGCGCAGGATTGCGAGAAATCTAGGAAACGGAGGGTGGTCTTTGCCTAGGAGCGGGACAGCGTGAGCTTTTAATAATAATAGAGAATAACAATCTCACACAGAAAACCTCCATTTATATCATGCTCTGTGTTCTCTGTGTAGACTTATCTCTCTGTTCAACAGCAAACCACAGTAATTAATCCTTATAACTAAATCATTTATTTGATATTACGGTAACAAGGATAAAAAGTGCTTGGCTTATGTGTACCATGTCCAATAAAGCAGCGCGACTTTGTGGGATTATCCCTCTTTACCTTATGTCTCGCATAATTTAATATGCCACTTCACTGTCCTACCCTCATCCGCGCTTTTATAAGAAAAATGTTTATTTCCCATATATAGGACATAGAAATAAAGGTTCATAATTATATTGAATAATATAATGGATAATATCGGAATTTGGGTTTCCTTTTTTATTGATGTGGTTTACGATTTATTTATCATGTTGGATGGTAAACTTACTATTTACAAGCCTAGACCACTTCCTTTCAAGTCCACTTAGTAAACTAGTACTGGTAGTGTAGCGATAAAACGCAGGACTGTCTGAATACGGACCACGCCTGCGCCTCCGACTTTTCGAATTCAAGTAAGGATCAGGATTTGACTATTGCTTGTGTAAACGTATATAGGTACATAGCGATAAAACGCTTGCCTTCCACGCACGATTGTCTGTATACGAACCTTGCATGCACCTCCGACTTTTCGAATTCAAGTAAGGATCAGGATTTGACTATTGCTTGTGTAAACGTACATACATACGGAACCTTTGCTGTTTAGTAATCTAACCCGCATGCCCGTGGTGGATCTTATCCTTCTCATTTTAAAGGGACCGTGCCCGGCTGTCGGACAGTAAATATTGATATTATTACCAATAAGTACTTCATTGGCGTAGTGGTCGCTAGCGCGACACCTGAGCGTGAGGTCCAAAATAAGAAATATTTTACAATAAAATAACATAACATCTCGTCTGTATTCCCCGAAGGGTTAGGCAGAGGTGTACTATTGTATACCTATACGGCGATGCTGTTATTGAGTCCCATTTAACAGGGGGTGAGTCTATTGCAGTCCATCGGGCAAAGTTCTAGACTGCATACAGAAAAACCCAATAAAAGTTTGCCCGACCGGGAATCGAACCCAGGCCCTCACGCTGAGCAGTCGCGCTTACGACCACTAGATTTATTTTAATTATTCAAATGCAGATAATAAAATTGAACATTTCTGTGTTCAAATTTCCTATTCACACTGAGAATCTCTAGTGACAGTCTTACAGAAACCACTTTGTAAAGCACAAATCAAAGTCTCGAAGAGTTCCATTATATTCCGTCTTATATTCGTTTCCATTTCCCTGTTTTAATAATAAGTACCCACCGATACTTAGGTATTGCGTGCCTCATTCAAATAAGTGGTGTTCATTCAATATTCACAATGCGATGGAGGCGACGTCGTTAGACGACGCTTCAATGTTCAGCTTGTTTTGCATCTCAGAAAATTCGTGAGAGTGAAGTAAGAACTTGGCGGTGTGTTATGTGCTACTCTGGTGAACTGATTTTGTTTTATTTGAATTCTGAAGTACTTTGTGGAGGTAGAAATTGTCGGTATATTTCATTAACTAGCACTTAAAAAAAGGTGTTAATCAAAATATTTTCTTCTGTAATGTTGGCATAATATTTAACATGGTGATTGCTCATGATGTAGTAGAAGCTAGTTAGCATTGTTGGTGCCGAGGCTGACTGCCCAAGCTATGCCAGACGAACTCAAAATTCATCATTCGTCGAGCTTTTTTCTTCTACCTACATATCATCCAAAACGGTCGGAGAAAAATATGTTCATAAAATCAATCTAATAAGTGCAGCGAATTGTCTGTTGGGACTGAACAGCTCATAGCTGCCATGGCAATCTTATCAAAATATTTGTTATTAATTTAGAAATCAGGCTTGTTTAGTTTAGACTTTTTTACACTATCCTCATATAAGTTTTTCAAGAACAATGTTCTTCAACAAAATATTGTAAGAAATTCTGAAATTAAAGGAGTAAACATGGAGTTTCTTGCCCGTTCTTTTCCACTGGAAGTCAACATTTTGGAAGTGAAAGTCAATATTATGGTCTATATTAATAAAAACATATCTTCATTCCATAAAAATCAATTTCATCAAAATTATACAGTATTTAGTACCTATAACATCTCATATATCTCTACATATGTATGTCTCATTCATATGGCGGTGCGTGACAAATTTTATGAACACCACTGATTGCAAACTCATCTATTCGAATCGCTTTGTTGAATTGAAACAGAGAAACCTCTATATGTTTCTGTCTAAATAATGGTCGGTTAATAGAGAAACTGTTTCAGATCGTTGTGCTTCTATAATAGTTACAAATGTTCTTGTTAATGAACTAAGAGCAAACGTGCACAGGGAACGGTTGTTGAGATAGCTAGGGATGTCTGTATTGAAGCAAATAAAGATGATGGTTTTTTAGGGTCTTTTGGGAATGTACCTACATTAGTTTAGTACATTAAAACAGTACAAGCCGAATTAAAACAGAGTAAAATGACACTACTAATGTTTATTATTCCTTACTAGCTGGTACCCGGCGCGTTGCTGCCGCAGAAGAAATAATGCTTTTTCAAATATATTTACCGGTACGACGCGCGCGCCATCTACTGAAAGTTAATCGTACTATGCCTATAACCTTCGTGCAAGTGCAATCCATAAGTTGACAAAGTTTAATCGCAATCAGATGAACGGTATGGCAGCGCATAAAATACGAACAAACATTGATTTTTATCTATTCAATTAGAAGAAGATTGGGTATTACAAGATAACCTTGTCTTGTAAATGAGTTATTATCATGCTGAATTGTGTGCAATTGACTTAATTAAATTTAAATTTTCACTAAACTTTTCTCGGTGAATATCATATATGTACATAAATATGTAAAAAATTCTGTCCATCAATACCTACTAAGAAACTAGTATGGAGCAGTTTACCATTATTTTATTTAGTTTAAGATTTGCTTCGAGTGCACAAAACGGTTTGTGAAAAAATCATTATTTTTACGGTCTTTAGAGCATATCTCACCTAATTCAATAATGATTTTGTTGGCATACTTGACCCATTACTGAGCAAATCACATCTTCAAACACGATATGAATATGGCAATTTTTCAAGACATTTCTCCACCAATACATGGTAATAAGCTCTCTTCTTGGGTAAAATGCACATAAATTTGGTCGCAACTTTCCTCAGAAGGAGTGAATAGAGGTGCAATATAAAAGTTGAAGGAATATTTTAGCTGCATTCTTGTATTGCATTCTGTGGCAAATTGAATTTACCAGTACAAGATGACGCGGTCACCTCGCGAGAATTTGAAGTGCAGGTAAACAGAGTGGCCACATACTGACTGCGCAATATTTGGAATCCATTCGTTTTGTAAATACATTATTGGTATACAGTAACTGGTTAATTGATGTAGTGGTCGTGAGTGAGGCTGTTGAGTTTGAGGTCCTAAGTTCAATCCTCGGATCGTGGAAATTGTTTTTTTTTTTTTTTTTTTTTTTTTTCTTTTTGAAGAACTTACTGCACTTTTAATATTTGTACAGTTTTGTGATTTATTGCCTACAAATATTCATAGAATATTATATTTC
The DNA here is from genome assembly GCA_947562105.1 of Shargacucullia verbasci. Lineage (NCBI taxonomy): Eukaryota > Metazoa > Arthropoda > Insecta > Lepidoptera > Noctuidae > Shargacucullia > Shargacucullia verbasci. Next base: position 4,680,907 of record OX387289.1, on the reverse strand, counting down.
TTGATTCAAGCGACTATGACTCAAATAGGTTAGTAAAACGTACATCTATGTTAGTAACCATTGATGACATTAATATATTACCACACATACATGGGTGTCTCCGCTGCGATGTCTCAGAGATGGCACAACAGTGACCCACGTAAAGACAATCCAACTTGCTTGCGATTTTAGGATACTATTGGAGCTGACCCGCACACTGCGCGCCAGAGAACCGCACATTTTACGAATTGTTGCGTAGAAGCTATCTACATGAGCATCTGCGAACATTCTCGATGCATGCGGGGCAGCCCTATCAGTACCTTAAACGCATTGTTGTATTGAACTCGGAGTGCGTTCTACGATCTTTGAGTATATCTAGCTCATAGATATCTACTGATACAAAAATAAAATTAATTTGTCAAATTTTGAAAATAATTTGTCGATGTGTCGCTAGTAATGAAAGTTTTTCTCGTTATCATGATTGAAGTTGAGCCAATCACAGGGCTCATTAGCGCCTTACAACTTTTATTTACTTTTCGCCCAAAGTTTTTAAGTAGATCTTTATTTTCCTTAGGTATGTTGACCGACGTGTTTTTTGTGAACATTGGTTGCACAGGACTTTGTTTTCGTTGTTTTCTTAATTCAAGGTCGACATTTTTGAACAAATACGTAGTACCTACTTAGAATTTACTTTTTTTATAAACCAAAAATTATAATTTTGACCAACCTTGAAATCGAACTTAAAACCTCCACCATAGCCGAGGCGCGTGCGATTAAATTTAGCCGATATTCAGTCACATTTACATAATATTACACTACCATTACTCCCAGATTTGTTTAGATTAGACATATCACAAACATATCAAAATTAGATATTCCTTTACCGTAACATGCTTTTACAATACGCCATAGCAAAATCCTTGAGATAACTTACTTAAGCCATCAGCAATGTGTACAAAACCCGATACATATAATAACCCTTTGTGTCTTAGCTTTGTATCGATAACAAGGAAAAAGCAAAGGGACAGACTTAGGCAGAGGTTATATTAATAGATTTGTTATTTGATTTTGCCGGTTTTATATATTATATTAATTTTCGAAGAACTATGGGGAACCTTTTGCTCAGCAGTGAGAAGCTAGACAGACAAATGATAAATATGTCAATGTAGTAGGGTGGTGATTATTTAATCTGTGGAAAGGAAAGAGCCTCCACGAGTGACACTTGAGATCGTTTAGCAAACACTGGGCAGTCAGCCTCCCTATCACCATTGCTAACTAGCTAATCTTTCCACCACGGGATGGAGCGTTTCTAATGTGCGGCGAAGATCTCGTTAAATAAAACAATATTTAACTACCGTGTTTTATAATATTACTATACAATCTTATAAATTATCTTTGCCATTACATTCAACAGAATATTACGCAGTTTATACGTAGGGGCTAATTGTAACAGAGGTAAGTAGTAACAGCTTAATTACTCAGCAGGTTTCGAATATTTTGTTTCCAATTTACACTTAATCTGCTCCTTATAATGGGACCTATGACGCAATCACAGTCAGTGAGGTGCGGGAGAGCGCAGTGAGTGGTCATGAGTAGGTGCACCATTTTTGCCAGGTAATATAAAAAAATTAAGTTCGTAAAGTTTGATTCTAAGTTACGGTAATGTCTTTTTGAAATGAGTATATATTAATTTATATAGTCAATACATTAAGCTGTCGTACGTAACTACTTTCATTGGATAACAACATAAACTTTTTTTTCAATAATCAAAAATATTCAAAATTTTGTCATGGGGCTAGTTGTAACGAAATTTTGGGGAACATTGTAACAAAATTCAAATACAATATTCCACTACTGTGCAAAGGTCTTACCTATTGCAAACCAGACTTATCTTAATCAAATTTCTTTTTGTCTTAGGATGAGAAATTAAAGAAGGTAAGAGATTTAGCGACTTCTTATTTAAAGGCGTTAAAAACGTCCCTCCGTTTTGGTACAAAAATGGTACGGTTGGAGCAGATTGGTTTCAAAAAATCATGAAAAGAAATCCAAAACTATCACTCTTCAATCATTGAAAATTATTTTGTCTGTTGATAGACATGTTGTTATTTTGTTTAAAAGACTAAATGCATACTAAGCGACAACAAATATCAAAATGTTGATAAAGAAACACTGGTTACCTCATTAGTTTGTAATAAATACTTTATAAGTAATATATCTCATATTGATTTACAATAAATGCCTTAAAATCAAACAAATATGTTGTTTTATTATGTTGTTACTACTTACCCCACGCCAGTTACAATTAGCCCCAAGAACGGGGTAAGTTGTAACATACTTCAACTTTCACAAAAAAGTCATTTAAACAAGCATTTCTTATCAATTTAAGCCCAATAATCATTCTGATTGATACCTGAATAGACGTTCTCTTATTTTAAAGTGCTTCATGATGAAAATATTCAATATTTTGACTTCCCCAATGAAAAAACTAAAAATTGTTACAACTAGCCCCCCGCTCCCCTACAAGTTGTCAACACAAGTAGGTGCCTGTTGTTACAAAACATTGCGTGGCAAACAGTGGCGTGCAGTCCATAAAGACAAAAAGACACTGCCTACCCTACATAACTCAGATAAATATTTATTATATTGTTTTTATTTTATTTTAATATCTAATATTTTATCCACAAGCAATTACTATCAATAAACAAAAAATTCTTAAATCTTAAATCAGCTCCACCTGTCGAGTATCGGTGGTATCACGAAGTATCGTCGATACATGCCTGCTTTTTCGTACATTTCGACGCAAGATCGCTTTGCGCTGCACTAGCGCCGTTAGACGTCTAACGGGAAAGATGCAAAATATTCATGGCTTAAAATTTATATGTGTGCCTCGTGATAAACTCGTTGTCATACGAATACAATGGAGTGTGCGTTCCTATAAATACTTGGCACACAATGTTACAAATTACGCACACAAACGTCTAAGTAGCCACTGTCTTATTTACACAACACGACGTATTACGACAATTACCGAAGACTTCCGAACTCATGTTGGATAAGTGACTGTTTTAAAAAGTAGCATCTTATGATTTTATTAGGGCTAAGTAAAGCACCATTACTTTTTGGTCGTATTATTTTTTAATACTGACGTTCGTTCGTTCGTGCGTTCCGAGTCGTTGCCATTGTTATTGTTTTGTTTGTCTGACTAGTTTTGTGATAGCAGGTATTTAAGATTTTAACGTTGATAATAGTGTGAAAAATGGAATATTTTCACTGTAAAAGTTGTTCAGGTGGTGTGTGTGTACAGAAATTAAAAAGTGATGCGTTTTCAAAACCATATTTCGGTGAAAAACAAAATAAGTGATCGCGAAAGGCCGTTGTACACCAAATTTGCAATTAATACAAACTAAAGGTAAGGTCAATCGTAAATTCAATACACTATTTTCAAACAATAAAACCGTCTGGAAAGGCGCAGGTTATACCGATATTCATAATTTTCCTACGGCAGCAAAAAAACACGATCAATCTGAAAAACACTTAGAAGCTTCCCTTAAATATCACACCTTTGGAAAAAATCGTATTGAGACGCGTTCAAATTCTCAGATACAAGTTTTGGAAAACCATTTACAAAATTGTACTATCTCATTTTCGGGTTCCGCATCCATTCGAACATCCGCAAATTGATATGTTTATAAAACAGTCAATCTATGGATATTTGAGGTGGCAAATCATATACATCATTATTTAATCAACAAGACGACGAATCAAAATTAACATGCAGTAGGTATTTTTGGTAAGTAAGATTTAAAAATTTCTGCCTACCCTGTCCAAAAACTCTGTGCACGCCACTGGTGGCAAACGGTTTCGTCAACACCAAAACAACTCTCTCATGACCTACTAGTTTTCGCCCGCGGCTTCGCCTGCGTGGATTACGAACTCTTGCATTTCTGTGTGGAACCCGAATCCTTTTTAAAAATAAAAGTAGCCTAACTTACTCTTTATAACATCAACTATCTGTCAGTGACAATCCCGTCAAAATCGGACCCGTCAAAACAAACAGACAGACAAAAATATTTAAAAAATGTTTTTTTTTTTTTGTTATAAATACCATATATACTTTCATATATATACCTGTAGTGATTTAGATTTGATCAGAAAGGCTTCATCAGTCAGCGTTAGGTTTTCTGCTTTTAATTCTCACTTCACACTCCGTCCTCTCTTGTTTTGATCTTAATAAGAAGAGCCTCGGGAACTCTTAGAAGACCGCACCGAAGCCCACCACGGTGTCATGCCGCACTTCCCGGAGGGGGTGACTGTAAAGAGGCCACCCCCTCGTGCGCTATTACAGGTACCTAATGCCGTAACTTTGCCTGCAATTCCAACTATGCCTAAGAATAACTGTTCATACATTTATGAACTAACATTTAAGTGGCAGTGCCCACATCCAGGACCAACTTACTGGTTAAGGCACCTTTCATCCGAGTTATCGGTGCAACAAATCGGCTACACGAGAGGATGGACATATTTACGTGTCAACTGAGTGAATTTGCAAAGGTCCTTTTACATATAATTTGTTATACTTAGGTTATGTAGTTTTTGTTTTGTATTATTTATTTTTGTGATATTATTATTATGATTGTGTTTTATGTGACCGCACCATCGCATTGGGCTGTTGAACCTGTAAAGATAGATTACGGTTTTTTATAAATATATAAAAACAATAAGTTTTACTAAAAGTTAAGTTAGGAATACAGGTGAACTGGCCTGTTTATGCTGCCGACATAGTACCACGCAATGTTGGAAGTATACGCAAAGAAGCGCCATTTGACTGGTATGCAGATAGCCTTCTTAAATTTCAAAACTTTTTTGAGATGAAAACTGAACTCAACAAAGTTTTCTTGTGTTAGAATGGGGGCTTGGGTTGCAGCAATTATAAGGATAACGCCGGCGTGTAATATGGTTCAGCTAAGTGATATTGCAAGCGACAAATGTATTTCTAAATGGATGCCATTCGTCAGTTCATAGCTGCCATGGCAATCTTATCAAATATTTTAAATTAAGATTGTAATTAGGCCTGTTTATCTTAGATAACTATGACAACAAATTTATAAATCACTAGCTGTTGCCCGCGACTTTGTCTACCTGTATTTTGTATTTATTATTTAATTAGTTATTTGCTGCATTAGTAAAAATAACCGTATATTCTTTTCTAAGTCCCAAGCTAACTCTTTGTAAAATTTCATTACGATTTGTTCAGTGGTTTAGTCGTTATGAGGTAGCAAACAGACAGACAGAGTTACTTTCGGATTTATAAATATTAGTGTGATTGTAAAACTTCCTAATATTTATTAGTACCTGATAGGTACCACACGATGCGGTGCGGTGTGGCATCATCCTGAAGGTCAACGTAAATATTATTTTTTTAAATCTTTATCTTTGTCATAAGTAGTATTATAAATTTTGATCCCCAAAAATACAAAATTATAGTCATCGTTAGGAATGTATGTAGTTTACTAAACAGAATGTCGAAATATTCTGCTATATCTTAGTTGAATAACAAAACAAAAACAGTGAATCTCCTTTCAAAACATTTTTGCATGAAACTACAGTCGACTAAAAGCATTGGATTGTTTGAGTAACAAATTACATCGTATTTTATATTCTTATTTCACCTGAAGCGAATAAGCACTAAAAGTACAATGTAAGTGCTCCAACCTAATTGTAGTTTAGGAAATTTCATTTGCAAAGTAGCTACATTACCGATCATTTAACTTGAGCTGTTAAACTGTGGTTTAAGTAAAATTAGGGTTTCAACTTATACGCTCTTAGCTTAAGCTGGTGTTTTGTGGCGTAACCGTCTTAAAAACTAGAATTGAATTTAGGTTAGCGAGTGGTTTAGTTAGTTAACGGTGAAATCTATTGGTTAACTTCGAAGTAAGGCTTTAATTCGGAAGTTAATGTAACTTGTTGTTCATTTAAAATAATGTTTAAACACCAATATTTGGAGGAAAGGATATATTTAATGCATCTGTAACTATAACACACAAATGTTATATTTTATATTATTAGGCTGCATTAATATAATCACTGTGCTAAAAATTTAAGTCAATGATACTATTTCAGATATGGGCAGAAACTGGAGAAAATATTGCTGTTAGAAGATCTAATGCGGATGCAATTATAACTATAAGAAGTTCATACTGTAGATATTAACTATGAGAATAAAAAAGTGTCGATTGAAGTATTATTAGGTACAAATGTTTTCTAATTATAATTCCAACCTACAATTTGATAGCGAATCGAAATAATTAAATTTTTAATGTTCTATGTGTATATAGATATACACATAGAACATTAATTAAGTCGTAAAAACATTGATAAACAATCTTTCAATACTTAATAAAGTACAGCACTAAAGTTGATCAAGATATCCGAACATATGTTTTTTATTTTACGAGCAAACTTACACGATACCAATCTATCATCAGGATATCCGAACAGATCTTCAGAAATATATGTCCTTAATAAACCAAATGATTTACATAGGAACAGTTAAATTGTGTACATTAAAATACCCATCACAGGTGCTTCGCCTCATTAGGGAACATTTGAAAATTCCACCGAATTTATACAGCATGTTAAATTTTCTATACTTGAAGAAATTAAATAAGTTCGTTCAAAAAAATAACATCACAAATAAGTTGGTAAAAGGTAATCATGTGTTATATGTGATAAAAGCCCATAATTAAGATAACTATGTTTCATACGTTTCCCCATTAATGCACTACTTCTCTACTAATAGTTGTATTAGTGTTGTTTCAGAATCAAAATACGACCAAAATTTCTAGGATAAAAATATTCACCCTGTACAGTATGAACATTGTAGTGATTTTCGTCAGTCAACGCCGCGTGTTTTATTACACGCCGTCGTCTCTCTTCATTATTTCTTTTCGTTTTGTTAGAAAAATTATCTTGACGCGTTTAAGCGTCAGATTTTGTTATAAATATAGGTTCCCCTCTTAAGTTTTTTATTTCTCTTGGTTTATAATTAACGTTCGCTTCGATAAAATGCAGTTTTTTAGTTTAACTAGCTTTGTTTGTGTTGGAAATTGATTGCGGAGTAATAAAACTGAAATTCGTTGTGTTTTTGTTTGATTTTATTGTTGCCAATAAGCGTTTTTACAAGGTGTACAAAATATAGTTTTTCCCACGTTACCTTTCTATTTTTAGTGAAACAAGGGTATCGCAGAGTACCTAACTAAAATTAGCTATTTTTTCTGCTTTTGAGTGTCCTGTCCTATCTATTTTTTTTTTTCCGTCTTACGTATCATAAAAGGCAACAAAAATATTCGAAGCAAATATCTGTATACATATACCTATATATAATAAATAACAGAAGCAACTAATTAGGTACTGTCCCACCACGGGGCATGGCCCTCTTAGAACGAGAAGGGTGTCTAAATCTTCAAATATTTGTATGAGTAGTGAGTAGGTAAATATTGTAGTAGGTATTTACTCACGTGCAGGTATCAAAACCGCAGAAGATGGACGATCCTACTGCAACGGCGATCCATACATTCTTCGTCTCTCAGATTTATTTCTTTTACAAACAGTCCTTTCCTGTTAACTTTATTAAATCCTTTGAAAAACTTACGGATTTCTCATCGACTCGAAACTGATTATATCACGTCACAAATGGAAGTGAGACTTTGACATATCGACGTTGTTATTAAACGTGGTTCTGTCATAGACTTAGAATTTCGCGTAGTAGAGTATTGTGCACACTCGCTTTGATATCATCAATATAGCCGACAGGAGTTCTGTCGTGTTTTGTTTCATCAGATTCAATGTGGAACGCGGAATGAAATGTATGGGTACTTTAATTTTCTTTATTACGACTAGTCTTTGCTCACTGCTTCGTTCACGTGAAATCTGGAATTTAACATTTAAACATTGCAACAATTTTTTTTTATTCTTTATTGAATTTAGAGGGTTTATTGCAACAATTAATAAATTATATTTATGTAAACATGTTTGTCCACTTTTTTAATGGTTTTTACCAATGCCGTTATTAAATCGCTGGATAGAGTGTTTACCAACACTATGCTCTGCCCGGGAAACGAAACAGTTCCCCAAGTTCGGCAGGTTTGCTTCCACTAAATCGCTTAAATCGTTTATTGTCATAAGCTCCCTACAATGATTCGAGTTATAATCATAGCGATGAAAAAATATTTCAAAATGATAGTACCTATACTAAGCATGCATTTAAGGGTTTTGCCTAATAATTCAACCGCCCCAATGGTTAACACCTGGGCGAGGCAATAACAGGCCTTTGGTGTCATTTATCCAGCGCCCTGTACACTTATTGGGCCCAGTGATATATTAGTTATTGGCCCATGGCGTGTTATGGTTTTTTGGCTATTTAACGACCTTATATTGTTTTTGGAAATATACTTCGCTGTAATGTAATGTGTCTCATTGTCGTGCCACAGCGTGAGGTCCTGGGTTCGATTCCTGGGTCGGACAAATTGTTATTGGGTTTTACTGTATGGAAATTCTCAGTAGCAGCACGGAGTCTGGAACTGTACAATATGCTCGCCCCCTATTACATGGGACTCAATAACAGTATCGACGAAATGTGGATGTACAATTACACCCACATTTCGCCACATTAGTACACCTCTGCTAAACACTTGGGGAAATCAGGCGTGATGCTATGTTATGTATACTGTAAAATGTATAAAATACTATACAAGGTGGCGATGTCAGTACGACATTAAATAATAGTATTTAGTGCAACGTTCGGCGACACTACAAAAAAAAAAATATCATATAAAATTTTGTAATTTAGCCATAAATCATTAAATTTTTCTTAATAGCATCACTCCTGTGGGTATTCCCAATACGGTAATGCAGAGGCGACTATTATACACCCAGATTATTTTATTGCCATCATTAATTACTATGTAATATTCCAAATGTATTTCTCTTAATATTTATTATTTATGTAAACCATTTTATTCAATTTATACATAAACCCTTATTCTTTCATTACTATATGATGATGCTTCTATAATGGCTCGTCTGATCAAATTTAATTTTAAAATAACAAAAGAAAAATAGTTTAATTAAAAAAATATTTATTCAACATTTCACTTCAAGTTCGTTAAAAAGCCATTCCAGTAATCCGCTTCTGTCAAAATAAACAGTGTTGGTGGTATAAACTTTCATTATGTAAGTACTTATGTGTAGGTATTAATGTTAACAGGAGTGACTATCACACCGAACAGTCACATTGAGGTATTAATATTAATTAACCTAGAAGGAACTACATAACCGACATTATTATTTTGAGTCGGTACCGTATAAGTATTTATAACGTTAAATGTGCAGTATTTCTGCGTCTGTTCAGTAAATCAGCGAATTAAAAGATTTAATAAAAAAATCATACAACAAGAACTCAAATATATAGACTTAAAGAAATTTATGCTGTCAGTTTACTCATCAAAAATGTGCTCACGGGAGTTAGTCGTTTATTTTTTTATTTCATAAGTTCCCTTATTAACTAAATCTTAACACAAATCTTAGTGAAAACAACACGACGCGATAAAAATATCTACGGACGTCGGTCATGTCCATAATGCCTATATAAATTATGTCATAAATAATAATATCGGTGTAGTGCTCTTATCAAAAATGTTGTACTTTAAAAAAACAATGTTTATTCTATTTATTTTGCGTTATCATAAAATCTGTGTACGTTTCAATCTGCACTGGCTCTTATAAGTTTTTTTTTTCTAAACCTGGGGGCCTAGACAAAGTGTCATTTTCGTTAACGATAGCGAAATTCGATAAATCTGAAATGTATGGAATTGACATAAGCTTTCGAAATGTCACGTGACTAATCGTTTTCGATCGCTAATTGGTAGACAATGTCAAATCGCGTAACGAAACGAAGACGAAATCGAATGACTCGATCGCTATTCTCATACAAATGCGTAGACAAGTGGCGTTCTTGACAATCGACATCGCTGAGATATCGAATCGTTCGATCGACATCTTAGCGAACGCTTGGACCCTGTAGAAAAGCAAAACAATATGGCTGATTGTTAGTCAGCTGTTGGTGTTATATTAAATTTCATTAAAATATCAATATTTATGTTTCTCTAATTGACTATTAATAATAAATGACTCATTCTCTACACAATTGTAGCATGTTTAACAATTTTTTATTGGGTGTCATGATTCTACTGCCCTCATCACTACTTATTAGAGGTCGGTGGAGTATGTTGCACTTTCCTTCCATACTCTTTCAGCCGTCATCTCTGTATTCACATTCTTCTTTTCATAATTATCATATTTCACAACCTCCGTCCATTCTGGGTGTGTTATTAAAATAAAAATAGTCAAAGTCAAACATAAAGCTTATAATTTTCTTATTTAATTAGCTCTCTTATATTATTAATCTAATTTCCTACTTAAATAAATAACTTAAAAATATTTAGGCATACACTTAAAAACAAACTACTTACTCATTATGTAATTAAAACAGAACTTAATATAATTATAATTTTCAATACTTAAAAAAGACCAACTTATCTACATTTAAAATTCTTAAAAATCTGTAAATAGCTGAAAATAAAATATTTTGTAATATAATTTTAAATATTATCTATGCGCTTTGTGTTGTCCTTACTGTGGTAGTGGTCAAACCAATCATATTCAAAGTCAATCGTGTTTTATTGGCGCATGGCAGGTGGTGGAGTAACGGCCGGTGTTGAGGATGAGATGAATTGTGATGAACCTTGAAAAAAGTTTCGTTTTAAATGTTTATGTTAAGTAATACCTAGATATAATTAAATAAATCATTTACTTAACTAAACATATCATTTTAAAAACCCCATGCGTCGTAATATTGCTCATAACATTATCATTACTACTATGTTATACAGGTCCTTTCATACTATTTTCGAATAAGGCTTTCAAAGTTTAACAAGCAAGGTAATAACATGAGGTTCAGACAACACAGGCGTTACTTTAAAAAACAATAAAATGGGTAGGTATAAGCATATTCGTACCATCCACAATGTAAACGTCGATTTATTTCCTCCACCACCAATAGAATTTAACATTGTCGCCAACTGGCACCACAAATGCTCAGATTTCAGTCGTCCTTGATGTCCACCTCGGGGCTTGGAAAGATCGCCGTGACTGTAAATGAAGAAAGAATAGGCCAATAAGTAACGTATTGTTAGAATCATTAGGATCACGTCATTGTTTACATTAAGCATTCTCAAGTGATATGAATTTAATCAAGTTCATGGTCTCCGGGAATACTTCCTTACCTTTCTATGAATTCCAAAAGGGTCGAAAACTGTTCACTACTGGCTCGCACTTTTGTTTCCATTGTTATTATCCTTAAAAATGAAAAAAGAAACAGTCAGTTCCCGCTTGTATATAGTATCATAAAATTTGTGTAATTTTGGAACTTAACATTATTTAACGAAGTTAAGGAACTTACCTATGAATATTTTAGTTAATTAGTTAATGTTATCACAATATTGTTCGTCAATTACACTTTCACCGAACAAACTTTATTTTAATAACAAACCAAATGTAGTTTGTTTATATTTGGCGCGGCCCGGTTGACAGAATTGACGTCTTGAATTGGACGTTTCATTACGAAACCATAGCCAAAAAGCTGATTTTTATCGAAAGAACGCTTCGACTTATCGTTCGGTTTGCTGATGTTACTTTGTCTACCACTTGGCGATCGACATCGCTTAAGCGATATCGATTTTCGAAATGGAATCGACACGGAACGATTGCCACTTGTCTAGGCCCCCTGTTCCGATTCGTTATACAAATGCATTAGCTCAAACACAAATAGAATTGGACAGTTGAATGTGTATTCTAGAGCTAAGTAGACATTGCCAAAAAACTTTATTCCGCTTCGGTGTGAGATGCGGTATTTTAGTCTTTCAACGACATGTTTCACTGACGTTTTTCGCTTGGGGGACATAATCTCTGAACGAGAAGGTTCCATTAGCGGACTTTCCCCTTTCGTTAATAAACCCGTGGTTTCGTGTGGACAAAGTCTGGATATTTTGTGATGGTGCTAAAAATTATGAAGCCAATTTAACGTAAGAAGGTTTTGAAAGATTTATGGGGGTGAAATTCTTTTACGGCGTAGCTCTCATTTTTAATTTCGGTATTTTCTTTCTTTCCTTTTTTAAAATGTTTCCTTAGAAGAAATCTTGATTCCTATACCTACTTAACTCTGAGTGGTTCTTAACACAAAAAATGTTGCAAAGAATCACACAAAAACATTATTACATATATGGCCGTAAAAGTCAACTGAAGAGTTAGTTCCACTCAGACATTCTAATTCTCAGAATATTTGTAGTAAACTGTACTGTGTAAATTAGAAACACAATTTTTTGTATCCTTCTTCTTACAGTAGAATAAACCTATTACATTTATTTGTACTTATAGTTCAAATATGTATGTTTATTCTTATTATTATTTTTTAACTTTTCCCCGCAATAAGAATAATTCTTGTATCGTGGGTGCGTTTAAAAACACATATATTCACATAGGCATACAACCAAACCCGGAACTGTAGATCATAAAAATATTGTTAAAAATATAATTAATATATAAGGGTAACATGGTTTTTGGGACTCTATCGAAATTAAAGTTTCTTCTCAGCTGTTAGCATTGTGACCTATAATTCCTTGTATTGCCTTTGCTTCCATCAGACCTTGAACTACCAATTTCATATCCAATATATTTAATTCCAGAACTAGTCCACACAACACATGTTGTACGAATGATCGAATCGAGTATTGGAGACTTCTGGTACCGATGAAATTCAATATCTTTTGATTTCTTGATGTCTTCAAGCTTACAGTACTACTACGGAATATGGACACACATAAAATGATATCAGATCTCCAATAAGCTGCAGTATCAAAACTATATTGTTTGTTGCTGCAACATGGTCCGCAACTTCGAGTGTGTAGCTGTTTGATGAATATCCAATATACGTTCCTTTGGCAATGGATGCTGTGTCGTATGGTAGGATTGTAAGTGGATTTATCTCGTGCTCTGTTAGATAGGTACTGCAGTTCGAAAAATGAACTTATTCATTTAAATATTCACGTATAACGACTATTTTACGCTGTTAGGTTTGCAGTGGTAAAAATAAAATCGTCTCCCGTAGTTTGTTAGATTAACTTTACATCTCAGGATTTTGAACACCAATAATTGTTTGTGGGAATTATTACTTAGGGCTAGATTTTTATTCAGTAGAAGGTAACTTAAAAAGTGTTTTTAGACGTTTCACATAGAAGTAGTGTTACCTGCTTTTGAGCTTTTTGCTAAAACACATAATTGATATTCCAAGATTCGTGTCAAACTGGTAATTTAAAAATATATTACGGATAAAAAACCTTTGATGATGCTTTATGATCTTAATTGGTTCTGAAGATAAAAAGGTTCATAATTATAGCAAAAAATATACTTAGTACCGATCCTTAAAAAAAGGAAAAGGGAACCATTTGGGCCAAATGACCTTAAAATCGTATTTCTTTGACTCAGATTAATGAAAGTAGGTTGGACGTAATGATGGAAAATGGTTGGGCCAGTTTAAAGTTTTGTTGTTTTTATTTATTTATAATATACTTTATAGCGACGACACGGTTGGCGCAGTGGCTAAGCGATTAGCTTTCTGCGCTAGGTGTCGCGGGTTCGATCCCCGCACGGAACAAGTATTTGTATGATCTACAGATAGTTGTTTCGGGTCTGGTTGTGTGTGCATGTGACATGTATGTTTGTAAATTGTACCCACGACACAGGAGTGTGGGGCAACAATCCTAGTGTGGGGCAACGTTTTTTTAAAAAAAAAAAAAAGTGGATGATCTATAATAAGTTATATAATGATATAGCGAGCAAAGATCGCGGTAGCTCAGAGGTTTGAGAGGCTGGTGTACTGAACCTGAAACTAGCGGGTTCGAGTCCTACTCGCGGTCTAATTTTCTTACTACAAAGTATATCTTCAGAATTTGCTTTGCAGGCGTTATTGTGACAGAGAATTTATATAAATAAAGTTTAGTATTGTTATATCAGCTCGATGTGATGTCATACTTTAAGAGGCCAATCTGACGTCACGATTGGCGCATTCGCGGGATCAATTTCCGTATAGAACATATTCTAGTTCAAGTCCAATTGACTAATTCTCTTACGCCAGATTTTGTAGGCTTCACATTCCTCAAAGGTTTATAAATCCATTTTAATATGCCTTAGTTATGATAAACAGAAATCACACGATCTAATAATACGTAGATTTATGGATTTTTCATTACAATCATCATTTAACAGTCCTTTGTTCTGATCAAAACACCGATATTTTATGTTTCCTTCCATTTTCCATCGCCCAACCTACAAAGCTCGTGATAGAGACAAATAAAACTAGCGGTTCGAAGCTCGAGGAAACAGGAGTAGTCCTTAAAGGGACTGATGCTAATTTATCACCCCCTACAAGAATTTACGGGCGTGAAGCGTGAAACTGCGCCATTTGTCTTTTGCTTAATATCCAACCGCCGAGTTTTGCGCTAATTGAATTAGTTAGCTATCATTCTGGTGGAATGGAGATAAATATATAAAAGGACATTGGAGATGATACAAAATTTGGAGTAAATATTATTTTGAATTTCGAAGTTGGTTAAACAAATAACGTGGAAAGGCTTTCATTGACGGTCTTTTGGGAAAATAAGGTATTCAAAAATGTATTATCATTACTTAGGAATAAAAAGAATTATTAAAGATTTGGTGCGAAAAGCATAACCTATATTTGTTAACGCAGTGAGGTAAAAAACGATATATGTATATAAGAAAAAATTGGTTTTGTAGGTAATCAGTTCTCAAGTCTGTACATTCAATCTAAAAATGTATGTATATATATTTCTTGTGTACAATAAAGAATAATAATAATAATAAATGTTTTTGTGGCTTACCCATTCATTTTTACGGGTAAATATTGTAATTATTAGGTGGCTGCGTCTTCGGGTTATTCTTGTACCTATACGATATTTATTACCTTCTATAACTATTGCCATAGTTTATTGGGCTACGTGTTCCTGGCCCACAAATAGTTGTTCAGGGTCTGGGTGTCCCTATGTGCTGTGCATGTGAGATGTATGTCTATAAACTGTAGGTACCCTCAATACATTAAGGAGAAATATAAGAAAGTTTTTTTTTTTTTTTTTTTTTTTTTAAATCGTTTCCCCACACTATGATTTCATTTCTCCTGTATCGTGGGTACAGTTTACAAACATACATGTCACATGCACACACAACCAGACCCGAAACAACTATCTGTAGATCATACAAATATTTGTTCCGTGCGGGGATCGAACCCGCGACACGTAGCGCAGAAAGCTAATCGCTTAGCCACTGCGCCAACCGTGTCGTCAGCGTAAATTGGCGTCAGACGGCCGCTGCTCCCTGTTACATAAATCTTGTTATTTGTTAGAACAAAAACGTGTTGTTTACCAAACCCTGAAAACAGTTCATTAAAATTTTCCAAATCAGATTCACTTACACATTAATTATCCTGAGCTTTTAACAGCATTGAAAATTTATTATTTTCATAATTAACGGTTCCAAATTAATTACCGGAAGTGTTAACACAATTAATCCGGAAATGACGTCACAATTGGTACGCAAACAGAACTGATTGTTAATTTTATTAGTCTATTGGTTTTACGGTATCCATTTTGTAGGCTTTTATTATTAAAGCTGCCTTATTGGAAACCAATCCTTTTATATTTTATTGATTTTACTTGCATTTGCCTCGTTAGGCATAGGTAACAAGGCTTTAAAATAGCACTCATCAGTAGTCTGTCTGTACGAACACTTATAACTTTAAAATCAGTAGAGCAATTTTTATAAAACTTTCACTGTAGTAGATCTTAGAAGTATAGCTCTAATAATAAAAACTTAGAATAACTACCGGAGATATATCATGAAAGACGGGACGGTTGACATATGTCGGGCATGTCACCATCCAGGTGAGTCTATCAGACATATCATATCTGGCTGTTCTCGTTTGGCTAACGGCGAGTACTTACACAGACATAACCAAGTGGCCAAGATCATCCACCAGCAACTTGCTTTGCAGTACAAACTTGTGGATCTTGAGGTACCGTACTACAAGTATGTGCCCGACTCAGTTCTCGAAAATGACCATGTCACGTTGTACTGGGATCGGTCTATCATCACTGACAGGA
This sequence comes from Shargacucullia verbasci, assembly GCA_947562105.1. Classification (NCBI taxonomy): domain Eukaryota; kingdom Metazoa; phylum Arthropoda; class Insecta; order Lepidoptera; family Noctuidae; genus Shargacucullia; species Shargacucullia verbasci. Next base: position 4,664,639 of record OX387289.1, on the reverse strand, counting down.
CTATTGTAGCCAATAAGCCTGATATAGTGGTGATAGATCGATTAGCGCACCGCACGATGATAATCGATATCACCATTCCGCATGACGAGAATCTCGTGAAAGCTGAGAAAGAGAAACAAATGAAGTATCTCGACTTGGCGCACGAGGTTGTCGACATGTGGAATGTCGATTCGGCTATCGTCGTGCCGATTGTTGTGACGGCCAATGGCCTGATGGCCAAGAGCCTCGACCAACATCTCAAGAGGCTCTCGTTGGGCGGTTGGGTCAAGGGACTGATTCAGAAAGCGGTACTCCTTGATACGGCACGTATTGTGAGGAGGTTTCTGTCTCTGGAGCCCTAACTACCGGTAGTTTGGACCCTGTTCCCAATGCCGGTTGGTCCCTATTTTTTTTTTTATATTTATAAATGTATTTTTTATTATTATTAATTATGTTTATAAATTTAAAAAAAAAAAGATATGTAATTAAATAAATAAAACTTATGATTATGCTATCGCTCATACAACTATGATAAGTTTATAAGATCAATAGAAATTTTCTCAAAATTCTGGACATAGTCAATGATGACACGGTTGGCGCAGTAGATAAGCGATTAGCTTTTTGCGCTTTCTGTCGATCCCCGCACGGAACAAATATTTGTATAATCTATGGATAGTTGTTTCGGGTCTGGTTGTGTGTGTATGTTTGTAAACTGTACCCACGATACAGGAGAAATCCAAGTGGGGGGAAAAGATAAAAAAAACAAAAATTGCACGGCTAGTAGACAAAATAATAATAGGAACAATATTACATCGTTGAAGAATCGAAAGACTAACATCAAATACACTCTGTGTGTACATCAAATCAACAAAACCATGTACAATACGGCCACCTTGCTTTTTATTCATCGGTATACGTGTGTTCTACTCCAGTTTATTTTATTACGCAGATGCGATCTCCGCATTCATGAATCCAAATGTTCCTTTCTATTATTGCCAACGATTTTCCGTACATCGCGTTGGTATACCGTCTAAATAAGACTTAAAATGTTGATCTGGATTTTTGTTTAGTTTCCAACTGCTTTTGTTTGCCGGCTGATTTAAATAGTGGAGTATTTGGTGGTTTATCGTTGGTTGGAGAATAAAATTGTAGTAAAATATACCTGTGTTGGAGTTTTGTATAATTTAGATTGTACATTTTTAACATACTGTTTTTAATTTAGTGCTTATTTTTCTTTGGGCTAAACGATAGGTACAGACATAATCAGGAAAATTCGGTTGGCAACCTTGCCATCCAAAAGAGCCAAATATAGAAAATACACAATTAAAATTTATCCAAAGAGCCATTTTTTTTTACTCAAGCTTTGCTTTAGTAGGAGACCTTATTACGGAGATAATTAGGATTAAAAGTACACTCTCGAGCTTTTCGTGGAAGAGCCGCAGCCGAGGGGTCAAAGAGCCGCATGCGGCTCGCGAGCCGCGGTTTGCCGACCACTGACCTAGGTATATGTTTTTCCTAGGTCTCTTAAAAGTTTCCGAGGCCCACCACTCGGTGCTAAACTGGACCACCACGGTGAGTTTAGCCAGTAAGAGTTCGGTACACTCTGCGGAGGACATTCCATGAGAATTCTCACCACGTAAAACAAAAAATAGAGTGTCTCTTACATATTATATACTCGTCTTTTGGGTGGTGATGGTTCACCAGAATGCTGATGCAAGACTGGACAATGATGACATAATAACATAGATCCTACTAACCATTGTAATTATGACCTTAACTGCTAAAAATCGTCCGTTTTTGTATCTTCAGCACTTTCACAACCTTTCCAGAAATGTATAAACCCTATACTTACTACACCTAATAAATCTATTATCATGGCAATATAAAACCAGTTTGATCGGTAACACCTCACAGCTGCCCATTTTGCCCATAATCGTCGTCCTCGTTCGATAATTTGCACATTTGTGCCTAAAACGGGCCGTCTAGTAAATTAACCCGAATTGATCACCCATTCTTACACATTAAGTTAATCTATGGGGATAAAGTTTAGTCCAGAATTAACATGTTTGATGTTAATTTTTGACTTAATTTTATTATCTCGTGCCGTCCAAAGTTTTCAAGTCAACAAAACATCATTGATTAAATTCAACAATTTTTTGGGTGCACTGAACGAGCATTCCCAAATGACGACACCATTGTTCTTTTGTTTCACCTTCGACATCTAACTACCTATTGTCTATTCTTTCTAGCACGAAATAAACAATTCCTATTAGGTCATGATCTACATCCAGAACATGGACAACCAATTTGATTGACTGCCACAATATACGGCCTTCAGATATTTTCGTATAATTACCTTGGTTGGCGGACGAAATGGTCATCTCCATAAATATGTTCTTCTTAATACCCATGGCTATCCTCTTAAGATTGTTACATCACATCACACCTGTACACGAAGGGTAAGGCAGTCCCATGTAAAAGTGGGTAAGCATATTGTCATCTACCAGGCAAAATATTAACTTCGGCCTGCTACTGGTAAGTTTCTATGCAGAAAAACCCTATGGCATTGTGCCCCGGAATCGAACCGAAGACTTCACGCTCAACAGTCACGCCTACTAGACCAATGCGTTAGATTCGAACCTGTCATCATTATATTAAAATCCCCATTGTTGAGAATCACGTCTCCTCACTGTGAGACAGTCTGGATTGTACTCCACTGAAAAAAATGTTATCATGGCTGACAATTATATACCTATTATCTTTACAATAATTAGCTGCCACCAGTCCTGAAGTTTCCCTTTTCCTCATCAAGATATGATTCGCAGTTTCTGTTAAAAGATACTTGGTTGTAAGCCTAGGATTGGAAAGGTATGTAATAAATGGCGTTAGGAACCGCTATCACATTGGGACTTAATACCGTAATTGGTGAACGGTGGGCGGTACGGACGTGACGCGAATATCGGCCCGATAAGTATGTAGTACAGTCATAGGAAAAGAAAGTAAGCCAAAAATCTATGAAAATAATGTGTATATATAATAGGAATTCATTCAAATAAAAAATATTTTATTTCAGGTAACATAGGAACCCATATAAAGTACACAATATGCTAAAAATATATAATTATAAATATAAATAAATGTTATCCGGCATTGTAAGCGACATGTTTGCCGCAGCAATGCCGAATGTAAGGGCAGTGCAATCTGCCAACGATCAACGCCAGGACGATATTGGAGCTGAGCTGCACCACGCAGGGTGCGGGTCAGCTCCAATATCGTCCTGGCGTTGGACCGACCAAGGATGCACACCGCCTACGCATGGTGCTGTGGAAGCAGTCGGTGTGCGTTTTCGCAAACATGCCCGAGGCACTACAGGAGCGGGGCAGCCCCAGTATCGCCCTGGCGTTGATCGCTGGCAGGTTAACGTATAATATTTTCATTTTTTTTTTTTGTTTAATTTTATCGACAAACAAGGTTGAGGAAATCTCTATTAGACACCCAGTCTAAAGATTAAATTTTCTTAAAAAAATCTGGATGGATTAGACTTTTAGTGAAGTATGGTTGTGTATAATGTCTGTGTAATAACTTGAATGCATCGACAATGTCCTGAAAAAACATTAAAACATAAGCAACAATCATTTACACATATATAGGTTTAGAAGTAAAGTAAAAAAAGCTTTGTATTATTATATTTGTATTAAAATGAGCATTTTTCTACGTCCGGTGTAGTTTTAGCTTATACCTATCAGTTATTTTTTGCAATAATTAAAAAGCGGTAGGTTTCTGATAGCAAATAAGAACATTCACCTAGTGCAGTCAGTGTAAAAAGTAGCAGTCTATAAAATAATTGTAAAAAGTTTCATAATTGTATATAATTATAATTATGTCACTTTATGGACTAGTTGAATGATTAGTATAATTAATTTTACGAATATTTCGTTTCCTTATGCCGCTGATTGTACTAAATGTACATACTTAATATTATTTCGATAAATGTCTCCCAAATTACGAATTAGAAAATGTTCCCAAAGATTTCATATTTATAGCGACTCGCTCTGAATCTCATTATGATTATTAAGAAAATGACTAGCCAGTACAAAAGTCATCAATCCTTACAAAGCGAAAAAGGGAGCGGCGCCTATTAATTTTATTATAGCGATAAAATAATAATTCAGAGGGATGGCATGACCGGAAATAATATCTTGAGGCATTAAACAAAAGGTAAGTAACGCTCGCCTGGTCTTTCAGCAATATTGGGGAATTTCGCGAGGTGTGGCTTTTATTATGAGATTCGGATCCGTGACCGTAATTTTATTATGCGCCGGAATTAAATTTGCTGCCGATTTTCATTTTTAATCAAGTGAAGTAGGGCCTTTGTACATCGACCGCATTATAATAGACGTAGATACATCCATTCCTAATAATCATCCTTCGGAACTGAGTAATAGAGTGCAAAATCGACCAATCAGTCCGATCCGATTCCCGGACATCGAAGTCAAGTTAATTGTAATGAAATTCCAGAGGCGTTTTTGTAATGGTTAATTTTAGCTACTGGCTTTGGGATCAACTGTGACCCAGAAACGGGGATGGAAAAGATTACCCTTTTTTAAAATTAGAATACTGAATAAGACAGAAAGTTCATAAGTACACGAGTAATTATTTTTAATATAATGTTGAATCATTGGGATACTAAACAATTTAAAAAAAAAGTCCTTAAGAAAATGTCCAAAAGAGCTTCTGGTCTTATAGTTTGAAAAGATTTACATATGTGAGGTGCTTATATTTATTGCCACCCTAGAAAGAATCATTTGAATTCGTTTTTTTAAACCTTAGATATTCACGAACCGTTTTGGCTACAAATAATCTATAATAAAATGAATAATTTAAAATAAATCACAAAAAATTTGTTTGTTTTTTGGCTGAATTTTTGAAAAATTTCAAACTTAATTATCAAGTTTGAAATCTAGACGCCGCGCGACGATGGGCGGCCACGGCATAATATGAATAAAAATATTTCGGGCGCCGATGAGCGGCCTAAGCATCGAATGGGAAACTTGGACCTTGAAAAATAATCAGTAGTCTAATACTCAAGGAAATAATTATATTCAAAATATTACATAGCGATATAGTACTTTGACGTAGTTCGTTAAGCTATACTAAGGGTTGGCCATGTCGTCAGCTATCTGAGCTGTGGGCCAGACCAGAAATTTTTCTATAACGCGTTGCACCAGAAACGATTCCTGTGTCGTTGGTGATTTAGCAAAAAACGGTTCATGTGTACAAACATTTAACCCGGAACAACTATCTGTAAAAATATTTGTTAGGCGCAAATCGAACCTGCGACACGTAACGCAACAGTCGAATCTCACAGCCTTGATACAGCGATTCCATGTCACTTTGTTTATTTTTTTATTTAAATTCGTTAATGGTGTTTGAGCTGAATGACTCAATTCCATATTCAAATGATATTTTTTAATCATTTGAAAATGGAATAGAGTGCCAGTCCGCAGTCTGTGGCGATCGAATTTGGTGCCACCTATCGTAAAAAGGGAACAATATTTGCTGTCGCACGCGTGGGAACTTCACGCTTTGGTAATTTTTTTATATTTTGCGAACTACAGTGAACATCTAGTGTTGTGTATGGACGATGTTATATCTGTATGTCTGAGATATACTTGATCGGTCTGTCTTCTAAACGTGGTGCAGCATGAAAAGAGAATTCCAGTAAGTTTCATACCCACCTTAAGAACTTCAGAATCCGGCCGATTCTTCACCGACACAAAAGTGTAGTCTTATTGAAGAAGTTTAAAAATTAGGTGCCAAGTGCGCATCCTCTTATATATTCTAGTTTTTCATGACCTACGACCAAACTATTGTGTTGATGATCAGTTGATCGGCTTCAGAAACTCTTACACTTATAATATATTATTCATATTAGCAGTGACTTGAGCCCACATCTTATCATCTAATATATAAAAATCAAGGTTTGTTTGTTCGTTGGTATTTTATGCGCTGCCATATCGTTCAATTGATTGCGATAAAACTTTGTCAACTTATTGCTTGCATTTGCGCGTAGGCATAGTACAATTAACTTAAGTATTAACTTAAATATCTTTAAGCATTATAAAACTACGGTGACCTTCATTGGATACTCTATATATATAATGCATTTTTACATGATGTATTCTTAGGTGGTAATATTATTATTCGATCGATCGAGGACACCATCAGGTACATGCAACGAAGAAGAGAGGACATAAAGTTAGCTTTTGTCCTCTTTCCTCCTTTTGAATATGAATCACAAGTATATGTCGTTTAGATATTCATTGTCACTATATAAGTATTTACCAAGTAATCGTATTTTTAGCGTAATATAACATATCATCACGCTTGTATGCCCAAAAGGTTGGGCCGTTATTGAGTTCCATATAATAGGGGGCGTGTATATTGCCATCTACTGGGCACAGTTCCAGATTCCATGCTTCTACTGAGAATTTCTCTACCGAAAAACCCAGTAACATTTTCCCGATCCGGGAATCGAACACAGTACATCACGCTCAGCAGTCGCGCTTGCGACCACTAGGCCAATTAAGTCATAGCCACGTAGCTTTTTTATTTTATATCTCTATATGTTAATGGCACTGAGACGTGGTCGTTAACTGTTGGCCTCTTAGAGAGGCTCACAGTCACATAGAGAGCTATGCACGGAGTCTCTTTGTGCGATAAAATCTGGAATGAGGATATTCGCCAAAGAACTAAGATTTGCAAGCTAAAGTGGCAACGGGCAGGCCACATCGCTCGAAGAACGGACAACAGGTGGGAAAGAAAGGTTCTCGAGTGGCGACCACGAAACGGAAGACGCAGCTTAGGAAGGCCTCCTACTAGGTGGAGCGACGACATTGTGAAAGTCGCGGATAACCGATGGATGCAAGTTGACGTCTTCTGGCTGATGATGATGATGATATTTACGATCTGTGTGTCACAACCACAGTGAGAAAACCGATGTTTCTTTTGCATCACATTATTTTTTCTAAAAAATTATCGAATGCCTCAAACTAATGGTCTTAAACTTGGAACTTGGAGACGATAACAATTATTATCCAAGCGATTGACGGCTTTCTATTAATTTAGAAAACCGTTAAGCGTTAGAGTAATCAAATAAGAAGCGAAATGATGACATCCTTGTCAAAAACAAAGACAATTCTTTAAGCTATTTGGAAGAGTTTAATTGAGGAAAGAATTTGGCCTTGATATTATTGTACCCACCTCTATTTCGTATTTCAATCCACTCCACTATATTTTCATACATTTTTCCCTACGTAACCGACATCGAGGATAACTTGGAATATGCCATCAGTCAATATAATATTATTGTTCCAATCTTACAAAAGACGGAATAAAAGCCGAATCGCATTAATCAATAGATCCGCAACTCATATAATGCCTTTATTCGTTATTTCCTAGTTTTATTCCCCATATATTATCAGAATAAGAAAATACAATGATGCAGGCTTCACGATATTTTCCTTTAGATGTCATGGCTGATGAACCCTTTCCACGCCGCGTAAAAGCAATAAATTATACGATAATGAAGGCTGGAGCCCTACTAAGGGTTAAGGCGATTGATTTGTAATCATTTATTTATAAAAAGAACAAACCAATACTTAGTAAACATGTTGTATAGTTCTATATCTAAATTTCTTTGCTAAAATAAAATGATTATACTGACTGCCATAATGTCTTGTTCTAGTTGCAAGCGCAGCTGCAGAGCGTGAGGTCTTAGGATTGATTCGCGAATGGGGAAAATCCTTTTCTGCTACTTAGAAAATTTCTTACTCAGTTACATAGTGACATGGGGCTCAATACCAGCATCGGCGAAATAAGAGTACACCTCTGCCTACCCCTTTGGAGAATACAGGAGTGGTTCTTTGTTATGTTAAATAAATAAATAAATTTAGCCTCCATCCATGAAGTGAGGTGGTTTTCCATCGCAAACATTTCGTAGGGGACCAAAAACTCTTAGCAAAGCGAGCTGCCGGGAACCATCCAGATGATGGATGACCGCCAATGAGGCTCAAGTAGTGAATATTAAGAATTATTTATCAAAACTGTTCCGATAAGGAAAATATACCCCTTTCAGTGGAGCGAATGTACGACAGCGAGATATTTTTGTCGAAAGTAAAATAGAATAACGTCGCCATTGTTATATATTGTGTAATTGTAGGTACTCATAATATAGGCGTTTTAGCAGTCCATTAAGAGACTTCTTAGCGAACGTTTCTAAACAAATAATGTCATTATCACTGACAATCTTAAAGGAAATATCTTGAAGTTTTAGCTTGTAGAAGAACTGAAGCTTATTCTATAAACATAACTGCTAAGTGGTCTTTTGGGAAAGCCACTTGAACAAAAGTAACCTTTTTTTGTTGGGCACCTCGGGTAGTAGGCACTTGTAGGATTGAAGGTCCACTGCCTTGTATTTAGACTTCAGTTTGCTGTATTGCTGCTTCTAGCCAGTTCGTAGTAAAGGCATCTATCGTAAAAATATAATGTACTAACGAACTAAAAATATTTGTAATAATTGTCTTTAATATTCACTTGATCTCGAATGGTATAGTTTAATTCTCATACAAAATAATCGAGATGCTTTATAACCTAGTTTCAAAGAAGCATAATTCTGGCCAGGACTATTGCTGAAACTGCAATACCAAGATTTAAATGCTGTAGCAAAATTGGTCCTAAAGATTACAAAGACTGTAAGATTGCATATTATTGGCTTATGATATATTCACTGTAACTAATTAATGATAAGTTAAAGCTGTTTGTTTTCCAAATCTAAATAAATAAATATTATACCTGAGAATATAAAACATAAATAGGGTGTTAATCTGGTAAGAGAAACAGGTTGTACAAATTCAAAAATAATGTATTTTCGTTCATTTTGGATATCAGAGGATCGTTCTCAATACGGGTACTTTATTTTGCATCCGAACGCCATTCTCGTGGAAATTTAATGCCCTGTCTATCTGCCACTCTCTTAACGACTGGACTCGTGTACCTGGCACAACATTATCATCCACATACTTAGCTTTATACAGCTCACTCCTGAATATTTTTAGCTGGTCTTTCATGTACTCTATAGGTACTTTCGTTATCGCAAGCATTCTTGGTTTATAGCTGTCGATTTCAGGAACATTTTTGGCTTCATATAATTCGTATATGAGATACTTGTCGTGAGGTTTGGGAGCTTGAAGGAACACAGCGTAGTCATTACCGACATGAAGAAATCCACGTAGGTTGTGTTCTGATTTGAAACCGTCGATGAATTGGAACATCTTGTGCAAACGGACTGAATTTGTTCCGTTGAAAAAGAGAAGGCAAATTATCGTGGTTATTCGAATCTGGATCAGAAAAAAATATTATTAGAAGTAATCACAAAAGTACTGTAAAAAGTGGGTCATAGAGATAAACTAAAGCCTAAGGTAACATTTGAAGGCGTTTTCATGATTTGGAATCCTAAAGCGATCTTAAAGTAAAATTAGACGCTGATACGTTTTCAAATATGTACAATAAATATATAATATTCAAAGTACCGCGATTAATGTCAAAAAATTGCATAGCCCCAGAAAAACATAGACCTGTTTATTTCGTTAGCTTTAACCATTTAAAATGTTTCGTAAGAGTTATGAAGACAAAGATGCATTCGAAGATTAAATTTCACTTTGTTCCAGTTTCAGTGTTTTAAAAAAGTGTGTAAAGTTTATTTAAAAATGGGAATGTGATACCTCGTTAGTTAGCTTTGAGTTTCTTTTAAACTAAGGTGTGATTTTTTTATGACTAGCTATTTATAGTATTTATTTATCTTTTTTGTCCCTAAAAATAGTTTTTGGTTTCTAAAATCTCATTCTAGAAACTGAAAAACCTTATTATATTAGGTTATATGAAAATGCTTGTCAGACACATATTGTCTGTCCTTTAGCAAACTAAAGCAAGTTGTTTCTTGGAGTAACTGAAACTTTTGGGCATCATAATAACTGATTATATTATATATTTAGAGCAAAAATTCTTACCAACTTCATATTTTTTTTAAATAACAATAAAAGGGAAATAAAATGTGCGCACACGTGTTTCAGCGCTCAATATACATCATTACAATAGGTATGTGAAATTTAACTTGAACCGAAATAAAAATACAAATATTTTACGACGCTTTAAAATTTTAATGGATCAACCATTTTATTTTTTTATATTTTTATACCTGCCACCGAATGAATGTGTGTTGCGTGTTGGAAGAGTACATTTTTTTATAAATTTTAACGACGTGCCTACGTGAAATATTAACAAGTGTTCCAAAAGTTTGAATATTCAAATGGAATATGGAAAATTATAATGAAACAAGACAGAACAAGTAAAACAGAAATGTACCAAAAAACCAAGTAATTAAAGTCAAGGAAAAAGTAGTCACATTTGTTATAAATGATTGAAAATCAAATTTTATACTCATTCTTCTTCTCCGTGTTTCTTCTTATCGTCCTTGTGGCAATGGTCGCGATAATAGTATAGGAAAACAGCATTCTGGAGTGTGTAGACTGCCAACCCGCACCATTCACGTAGCCAGCGTTGTTAACTAAGGCTTGACCCTCCTCTTGTGGAGAAGAGACCCGTGCTCGGCAGTGGGACGGTAAGGAGCTGAATTTATTCATATACGCCCAAGCAAGATACGCTATACGATGCTAATACACTAATACGCTATTTCTGTATTTTTTTTAACTGCGTAAAATTCTAGCTCTAGCTAATCCATACTCCATTGTCAACAATCTTGGAACTGTTCCTATTTATCTAGATGCCTCCTGTAAAATCTTTACAAAATTTTTCTCTTTACTAAGTTAGAACCGTTTTCCCTGCACCTTATTTTCTTTTGATTAAGTTTGTTGCAAACTCCAACACAGTTTATCGTTTACCAAGACACTTTCAGTTCCGTTGTTTTCGTTGCTAGATGTGTGAGAGAACTTAAATTACTTTGAAATCAGTGCAGTGCCTTTAGTGTGTACCGAATGATTGTTTGACGTTTTTTATATACAGTCGAACATAAATATAAGTAGTTAGGTTGGATCACCAGATTTAAGATGAAGATTACTTAGAAAATTATTGATATGTTCAAGTAATATTATTTAAATACGGGATATAGTTGAACTTTGATTATGTAAACTATCAAAATGGCATGGCAAAAAGTAAAGCGCCATCTATCGGAGTGAAGTTACAACAACAAACCCTGAATCGCACTATGAAAGTTTACAACGATTCTAAGACATATACGAATATCCGACATCAACTGTCGGGCTTCGGCCCGCCAGGCTAACCACCTTGCCTGGTCGGAGGATCCTCCCTTTTCAATGGAGGAACACCATACCTCGTTTCTCCGTAAAGTATTGAATTGGCTCTAGATTTTTCTATTTTTGCATATTTTCTATTTTTAATAATAAATGAGCCATTGTTAGTGGCTTATTTTTTTAGTAAATTATGAATATGATGATTTAAAAACAAAAAAAAAACCAGAGCCAATCTTCCAAAACCATCCATAGTTTCGTGAATTGACGACAATGTTGGCGCAGTGTCTAAGCGATTAGCTTTCTGCGCTACGTGTCGCTTGTTCGATCCCCGCACGGAACAAATATTTGTATGATCTATAGATAGTTGTTTCGGGTCTGGTTGTGTGTGCATGTGACTTGTATGTTTATAGACTGTACCCATGATACAGGAGAAAACCTAAAGTGGTGCAACGATTACTTAAAAAAAAATATGTTGGCATAGAAGTATTCGAAACCACTACATCAAGGGCAACAAAACTATTGTTGACCAGTGTTTGCATACAATATAATTAAGGTACTTTCAATATGTTTTATGTAACAAGGGAATACGTGAAGGAGGAAAGATAACAAAAGAAAATGTAATGTAAACGCCACATTATATATTCAGACTATTTTCAAACAATTTAGACGCATTGTTTTAGCTTCAAAGGTTTATTCGAGTAACCTGAAAAACAGTTAATCCCCAATTTATTTTTAGTTGGGTGACCCACTTTGGTTTATGTAGAGTAGTAGTTTGTGAATCCGGCGGGACAGGTCAACTTTAAATTTGGAATTTACTCAAACTGATCGTTAGTTAGGATTGAAAATACCTTACTAAGGATCATGGTGTTGGAGTACGAATCGAGAGGTTGTGCGTTCGGCTCTCACTGTTTGCATAGACACACGCGTGTATTCTTTGAAGGTCGACTTCATCATGGGCAAAATTTGGGTGTATACACACGCCGTTACTGAGTCCCATGTCCTCAGATGAGACTTAGTAACGTCGTGTTGGCGTGGCGTATGAGCCTAAAATGCAACGGCACAGTTGGCGCAGTGGCTAAGCGATTAGTTTTCTGCGTTATGAGTCACGAATTTGATTCCTGCACGGAACAAATATTTGTATGATCTACAAGTAGTTGCTTCAGGTCTGGGTGTGTGTCCATCTGACGTGTAAACTGTGCCCGATACGATACAGAAATAATAGAGTGGGGAAAATTAAAAAAGAAAAAGATCTTAGATCCTCCTACACGAAAGGCAAGCATTAAACCGTTAGTATAACACTGCTTTGTTCAGCAGAAATATTATATTTATTTAAAATAGCTTGAATACAAGCTGATAAACGTATTATATGTATACAAAAAATAAATCTTATTCTTCAGACATCTGAAGGATTCGTTTATTTAGGTACACAAAGAAATTGTTGACACTAAAGATACCGTTCGTAAAATACACAAACATGTAACTGAACAAGATTCTGCACTTCGTTTAACGTGTTGAGATCAGAAGATAAGGGTCCAGAGTCATTCTTCGTTAAAATTTATATGTCTTCTTGAATAAAACTGAATAGGACGAAAATTCTGTACATATCCCCACATTGAAAATCTTTGCGAAAAGCTGCCAGAATTACAAAATTTAAGTAATGAATTAAGATTTAATGTCTGAGTATATTTGCTATGGAATGACTGAAGAACTAGATGAATTTCAATGTAATATCTTATAATTACTTATGCCTAATGGTCTAAACTCTAAACCAAGAATAAATTAATCTCGAACGGTTAAGGCCCGACTTTACAGACAGTTTATCAGACATTAGAGATGAAATCAGCCGTATAGTTTGACGTATGCCATTACTTTCTAGAATTTGATCCTTATTAGTAACACTGTCGGATGGTGTAATTATACAGCGTGTTTTTTATTCCAAAATCAACATGTTTGAGTCCTGTCCAGGGATATTGTTTTCCAGAAATCGATTGATGCAATTTTAGTTTTCATCAAAATCGTATACTCTTCTTTGAGTATGTTTCGCTGTTCCTTATAGTTTCGGATTTGTCCATCCACGCCCACTTGAAAAATTCACTCTGTATACTAGAATCTCAGTTTCTCGAATTCCATGTGAGTAAAGCTACATATAAAAGCCTGTCTCTATCTATGTACAAATTGTATACAGGAAACCTAAAAAATTCTCGAAATCGAAGTATCAGCGTGCGACATTGAGTTATTATTTTAATATATTTTTCTGTTTGTTCTGACTTTTTCTTGTTTGTTGAACCTGAGTGTTTGTAGAGGAAACGGGTTGTTTCAATTGTAGATACAGGATGTTTGTACATTTGAACTTAAGTAAGCTTGAATAAGTTTACTGAACTTATTCAAGACAGAAATAACGTAACTTTGACCTTGAACAAAACAATCGAAGGTTGCAATTGCTCGAGGCATAACTGCCAAAATAAATCACATAACATAAACAAATGAAAATCCAACAAACTCAAAACTGACCCAAGTCCATTATTCCCGTAGATTAGACAAGTAAAACGCCATAATAAATAGGGTGAGATTGATAGAAAGACGAAATATGCTCGTATACTGTGTCTAAATTACCTTATCATTGGGCCTTCCGCTTGGGCTGGTTTCATTACTGACCCTCCTTATCTGAGGTTACAAATTTTGTAAACGACTAACAGATATTTTGGGACAGCGATTGATGTTTAACCTGAAAGCATCGGTTTTATTTGTCCAAATCTATTTTGTGAACAAAGAAAAGGTTGACTTAGTATTTTTAAGTTTATTTTCAGTAAAATTGATCCGCAATGGACGGCGATGTTCTTCTTTGTGGGTGTCGACTTCCATAGTCGTGAGGATGGAGAAAATAATGATACAAGTAGAGAAAAAACATTGCAAATTAATGGTCGGTTCAATTCCTCGGTCACTTAGGTTTTTCTCTTTTAAATCTGTTATGGAGCTTTTCTTAAGAGAATCGGCTTTTCCTAATATACATTGGTGCTTCGCCTGCTCCCAGGCTCATTAGCCTAGTGTGAACATTTGTGGTTGAGCGTAAGTTTACCAAGCCAGGAGGCCTTTGCCGTTTAGCAGACCGCTGCTGACAATGAACGGCCGTAAAGGAATGTTGGCCTAATTTATTTATTTATATAGTATATAGTAGACCTATTTCGATCGAATACAATTATGCTTTTTATCTACCTTATGTATCACAGCATGAAATACATGGGAAACATTTCTTTAAAGGGCCGCCTTAAATTAATCATAATAATTATGCACATTAAAAATGTTACATAATATATATCCATTGAATTGACAACTTTTGTATGATTCGGATAAGATTCTTATTTAGCAATCATTTGCTTGACAGTTACGTTATTAGGGCACGAGTAGATTTAGCTATTCTCTTGATATACGAGTATTCTCGCTGTCACCTTCAATGCCACCGATGGATAAGAGTGGGTAGTCCATTAAATTCGCACAACCAAATTGGTATTAGCCATGGGCAATAGGCAAGAAATGCGTTTAAAAATATTATTATGCTTTTCATATAATTATATATTTTTTAATCACACATTAGGTAATTGCGCAATTGAACAAAGAGTTAAAAAAAACAAATAGGATCAACAGACATAGATTAATAAAAAACCAGAAAATTACCTACTAAAAGACCAGACAGATTGAAACATGAATACGTTTTCGTTGAAATCTTATTTATATAACCAATGGTAGTCTGTATATGAAAATAATTACTCCCATTTTTTATAAAGCCTTATTGTATTGAAATCTGTACCAAATGGAATCGCGTCAATCGGGGGTGAACATTGTGAATAAATTAAATCACATATCAACAAAAATATTCTGCAATGTCAATACAGGCATTTTTTTGGACTGTATCGAACGTAGGGTTGGTTTAATGAAACTAAAAGTATTTTAAATCGAAACTCTTACACACAATACGGTAATTTTTTAGTTTTAGCTAGATATTTTGAAATTTATTATTGAAAGTTGATAGTTGTTTCATGAGTAGAATTAACGAAAAATTATAATTATTATGGTTTTAGTGGAACCACCAGTCAAATTATGTCTTTAAATGGCCTGTAAACAGAAAATACATTTCTTCTTCTTCTCCTTATTTAAGAGCCTCGCTCTTGTCGGTGTAGCTGATGTAGTTCTTTATTTATAAATATACCATATATATAAATATGAAGTTAGGTTTCCTATTGCCTTCTTCTTTCTAAAATCGATCTTGTCTGCTTTTGATAGAGTTGTTTTCATTTGTCTCGATAGGTATTTTTAACATTTTTTACACTTATTTTACACAGTACTGCCCCAGGGCTGAACGAGCTTCTTTAGAAGGAAAATTAGGCCCTATTCCATATCGCTATTTAGGTGCAAATTGGCCGACTACACAGTCGAGAACTTTGGAGTCCTTTCAGATGTGTAGGTTTCTTCACGTTGTAGTTACGCAAATAATTACCATTTTCATTTTTTCATGAACCACCTTTTCATTTTTTCAGCCCTAACTAAAAGCACATTCATTAATTGAACGATGGAAATTGGAAGTAATATTTGAAATGAACCCATTAAATGATTGTGTGTCGATTAATATCCGCTTGTTTGACTGAAACCCTTTTTTATTTATAAAAGTAGCAGCACTTCCGATCGGAAACTACGAATGAATAAAATATCGATCTGTTTAAGACTCAGGCACACGATTGGTTTTGCGTAGGAGCGGGAACATTTCGACACCTCAGCATCATTAAATCATTTACGACCCCTTAAACTCTTTGCTGAACAAGGGTTTTATATTAGACTGCTATATAATGTTACAATCGTGAGGGAATGTTGCTATTATCAGTTTGTTTGGACATTCAAACGCGTTGGTTATCGCAGAAGAATTTATGAGCGAATTGCTACCAATAAGTTTTAATTTGACTTTAATTGGTTAAGGAGGCGCAGAAACAGATTCTGCTTAAGATACCTTCATCATGATGCCTAAGTTTCCTTAGTAGAGAAGCCTATTTACATCTGCTAAAACCTAGTCTCAGTATTTGAATATTATGGCGAGTAAAACACGGGGTGGCGCGGCATCACCTATCCCATCGTGTGGTATTTTTCTTTGTAGACATATATTCTCCAATATCTCTCTTTTCAATACCTTCAGTTCTGTCTTTGACGACACCGATGGCGCAGTGGTTAAGCGATTAGATTTCTGCGCTACGCGTCGCGGGTTAGATCCCCGCACGGAACAAATATTTGTATGATCTACAGATAGTTGTTTCGGGTCTGGTTGTGTGTGCATGTGACATGTATGTTTGTAAACTGTACCCACGATACAAAAAAACAAAAAATTTTATGATGAAACTCGAAAGGTTCACCGATATCATATAAAAGTTGTCTGTGCTAACCCTTATCACAACCAAAAACCATATTTATTCTTTTTGACCAGTATTTGTTTTTCTATCCATAATTGATTAGTTTCAAAACCAACGTATCATATGAAAAATAAATAGCTATGTTCTATATTTATGAGTATAACGATGCACCTAATGCTTGATGTTTTATCGAATATAATATATGGTCTAATAGTCACAAGACCAGCTGCTGGGGATGAGGTCTGGGTTCGATTCCCGGGTCGAGATTACTATTACCAATTTTCTTCTGTTAAAAAAATCTCAGAGATTTTTTTGGGAGATTGGGACTGTGCCCGGTTGATGGCAATAGGCTTGCCTTTATTACATGGTTGTTGTAACAGCATCAGCGAAATGTAGATGCACAATTATAGTACACTTCTGACGGGGATACAGACGTGGTGCTTTTTTATGTAATAATATACCTAAGCCCATTGTGATTTTCCCACATTAATATTAAATGTTTTCAAACAGTTTTCATGCGGTATTTTCCAGATACAGGATTTTAGTTCACAAGTTGAGCCTGAGTAAATCTCGTGTACCATATTCGGAGAATTCAAATCAAAATTTCTATTTCTTATAAGTCCCTGTCGCAAATACTTCCAAATATCAATCGAGCTGAACTTAAGTGTGAACTTAATGTAATCAAACTTGACATAGCCAGGTGCTCGATTGAAATAACCTTTGAAAGCCGACTCTACCCGTGTAGTGGAGGCAACGAACTGTGGAGCACTTGTTTATTGCCGAAGAAATCAAATATTTCTCTTTGATACTCTAGCTTTCGGGGTATCGAAGAATTTTCTGTGCTATTTCGGAGCTAACGTAAGATGTTCTTGGGTACACGGTATGCATATGTCTTCCTGGACCGTACTTTTAGTTGTGTAAAATCGCTAATTATCTTATTTCATAATATACATGACTAGCTTCCGCCCGCGGTTTCGCCCGCGTGGTTTACGAACCCGTATAAAAATTATTATATAGATATTTTCCCGCGATAAAAAGTATATCATATAGACTATAATCTATCTCTGTGCCAAATTTCATCCAGATCCGATCAGCTGTTCTGGCGTGAAGGAGTAACAAAGATCCATCCATCCATCCATCCTCACCAACTTTCACGTTTATAATATTAGTAGGATAGGATAGGATACGATATTAGTAGGATTAGTAGGATACATTAAAAGGAAATAGGTATATGTAAGGTAGAATAGTCGTGCGGCAAGAAATCCAGCCAAGTATTCACAGTGCGTATTAGCACAGCACTGATTTTTACATTGCTGCATTAACAAGGTGCATGTGCAAACACAATATATTAAATAGTTGAACTATAAACGAGTATTTACATAAACAGTACATAATTATCGTATGTAAAAGTAATTTATTATTATACCTGCAACATGATACGAGAAAGAGCTGTTTAAAAAACGTTTACATTACTGGCTGTATGTCATGGATGATCATTGCCTAGCAAAAAAGTACTTAAGAGTCAAAAATATTTTTTAAAAATATATAAAGGCGGGTAGCTGTCTTTAATAAAAGGAGATTTTTTCTAAAGGTGAATTAGATTTGTAATTAAGTAGTAAAATTGTGAAAGTATACAAAATAATGTTGGCTGAGACGCAGGTACGTTAGAAATACGAATTAGTTTCGAAACGATTATGGAACTCTGATTAAATATTATAGTTTAATAATACATATTATTATGATTACAAACGATTGGAGAAGTACATAGTTAAAATGACATGTTTGGCGAAACTATTTTGAGAGAATAGGGCCGAGACCTTTCTTTCGAGTGACCCTTTGCCCACCATAGATGATGACGTCAACGCGTTGGCGGCTGACAGTGACAAGCGGACGCAGAGGCGTGCCGATGGCGACGCCGTCATCGGCATAGTGCCGCTTGTCTGAACTGCTAAGACGTAACATCAATTTTCTATGTGCTAGATCATCAGTTTAAAACGAAGTGATTTAAGCAATAATGTGCTCAAAAACTAGTTAACATCGTGCTTTTATAAGAAGTTTACATACTAACAAAATTGTAGTTACTTCAGCCCAGAAAGATCAAAAGCTGATCATGGGCATTCCAATAATTTGACTGCCTCATTAGTCTGGTAAACGTTAGTGTGGTTGCTGAACCTGCTGTACTGGGTTTGATGCTAGGGTCGGGTAAAGTGTTATCGGGTTTGACAGACAGATAAATTCAGATTCCTATATAGCAACGCTAGCTTGCCCCTTATTTAATGGAAAATAATGTGACGAAATGTGTGTTGCATGCATTACACCTCTGCCTGACCCTTGAAAATGGGCGTGATGCTTTATTATACGTATATTTTGTGTTGTATTTAAATAGTATATTCGTTAATTTGTTCAAAAACAGTCGGCGCCCAGCGTCACGACAATAGACTTTCTATTGTGTCTGCTTTGCGTCACTAAGGGTTGAACGGTGAAAATTTATCAGATATAAGTATACTTTTATCTTTATCCTGGTACAACAGGATTAACATGAGGTGTACGACTTTTACGCAAGTTGTCAAGTCATTGTACTTTTCTATTTACGAAATATTCTCGGCTTGTAAGTAAAACGATCTTATAGGTACTCGTTGAAGAGTTTATTATGGAAATATAGTGTCGGGTTTCAATATAAAATACAATAGATTATTTTTATAGGGAAGGTCGTTGACCCATATCAATATAATTGTATTTTTTCCAATAGAATTGGAATTGAAGCATTGGTGTTGTGATACTACATAATTATGTCTAATTAATTTTTTATACTTTTCAGATATCGACCAATGTTAGGTCATGCGACCACCAGCAATAGGCTAGATGATTGCATCAAAAATAAACTCATAAATCTTGTTTGGTAAATAGTTTTCCTTCTAAAAACTCAATAAAACTTAATTTCTTGCTTATCTTTAGAGTTTCAAATTTTTTATTTATCAAAATCACACATTCAGTATGTAAATGGCAATGCAAAACTATGACGTCATGCTTTGTATTCTAAACATTTTAAGAACAAAATGTCGTTTTTGACAGTTCACAAAAAGAAACTCAGATGACTAGTAGTAATCTACTGAAATAAATCGTCCTCTCACTAATCGGTGAGCCACTGCGATCCCCAAGCCGCCTGCCAAGCGTGGGGATTATGGCAAACCCCCCCTTGCGGGAGGCCTTCTTTCAGTAGTGGACGTCTTCTAGCTGATGATGATGAATCTACTGAAATTACTTACTTGCTAGTTACTGTGCAAGCAGCTCTGCCTACCAGTTCGAGGAATACAGCCGTGATGGTAAGTTATAAGGCAATTTATAATTATGGGACTTAATACCATCGTTGGTAGTCTTCAGGCTTCCGGGTAAAAGCGTACGTATTGATAATGTTATTTTGGGCTTTAAAATAAATAGTTAATTTGAAACCAACCATTCATTATGGATGAAAATTTTAACAAGGTATCGATTAAAGCAATGTATATTTTGGTATTCAATTACATTGAACTGAAAATTAATTCAAATCATCCATTTATCGCTAGAATAATTAAAACAAGTGACTGTAAGTGGATTCATTTGTTTAATTTATTTTATTATTATTTTATAACCGGGAATATATTTCATCTGCAGTATATAATAAAGCTATTGCAACAAAAAAAAGTGCCTGAAAAATGCTTGTCTGACGTAGGCCATATTACTTTATTTTACAAGCATTTTAATTCTATCCTGGTATTACGATGGGGAAGAAAGGTTCTCGAGTGGCGACCACGAACTGGAAGATGCAGCGTAGGAAGGCCTCCTACTAGGTGGACCGACGACATTGTGAAGGTCGCGGGCAACCGATGGATGCAAGTGGCGGAATGTCGTTTGATGTGGTGGTATAAAGGGGAGGCCTTAGTTCAGCAGTGGACGTCTTCTGGCTGATGATGAATACGATTTTTGGTCTAAACTGGGAATATATGACTGCATAAGTACTGGGCAGTACAGACTGATGTATCTACTCTAACATTCCGCCGTGTTGTGTCCCACGATGTCGTCCATTGACGACGACACGGCTGGGGTAGTGGTTGAGTGGGTTTGATTACCGCACGGAACAATATTTGTATGATCTACAGATAGCTGTTTTGGGTCTGGGTGTATATCCGTGTGAATATTGTAAACGCACCCACGATACAGGATTTATTCCAGGTGTGGGGCAATGATTTAAAAAAACTACCGTATAGTACCAAGCTCCGAGCTGCTAGAGAGAATTTCAGACATAACTTGGGAATCAAACATCATGTTTAGTAGCCTCGCATGCGACCATAGGACCAATGAGATATAATATTATAGCCTTGTAAATATACAAGTTACTGGATATTGTACATAGATACACAGTATCATTTTATTTTCTTAATCCTTGCTGTAGGCTACAAACATCGCACGTTATATACCTATAATTAGTATCTGCAATAAGACAGATGGTACCCATAGCCCTTAATTGAACAATCGGAAATTAATTAACGCACCTAGGTTAATTGAACATTTAATTGGATTCCACGTGGGCGAATCGATATTATGTATTGAATGTTAATAATTACAATTAAACCATTAAATATTGTAATATAATAGTAGGCAGAATAAACAGCACTGATAGAGACGTGTGGCGCTAACTATCTTCGGCCCATGAGGCTTCCCTGGTTATCCATTGTATCTATTTTACATGAGATTCACTTCAGATGTCTCGACATTTTTGCTATTTCATTATTTTGTATTTTTTTATTTCTGTTTCATCCGCTTTGAACTGTTTATGCCGTTTTTATTTTTTAATCGAAACACTTGTATAACTCATATTGTATTACCTCATTCTGTAAGTAACGTTTTAATAAGTTTGTATTTTTCTTATATAATGCATGTCAATTTAAGATTTTTAATTGTAAATTAACTTTTTATTTTTTGAAGAGTATCCGTGGCGTTTCTTACCGTTCTCTTCTCCAGAGGACCTTCCTCCTATGGAACCGTGCGCCTAGAGTCTCGACTTTTTAATAGTGCCTGAAGAGGTCTCGTTGAAATAAAAAATTTTGACTTTGGTCATTTAGGTGGTTTCAAAGCAAGGGATAGGGAGCATACTCACACCCTCATAGTCTGTAAGTATGTTCGTATTTTACTCAAACACTACTAAACCAATTTTATAAATAATCACCTTAAGTAACACAGTATGAAATGAAATGAAATTGTTTATTTTGCAATTAGAATCATTTAGAATCAATTAGGATCACTTTTACACGTCTTTTTTAAACTAGATGGCGTCGGCATTTCCTATGACTATCACTGAGAAGAAACGCCGAAACAAACTCAGGTGTCAAGGTCTATTTTCATCTCGACTGTATTCCTTGAAGAGTTAGGCAGAGGTGTGGGTACTGAAATCAGTACATGTACAGTATGCTGTTATTGAGTTCCATGTAATAGAGGGTGCCCCTTAATCTAATCTACCTATATTGGGCACAATTCCATACTCCGAGCTGTTGCTCATACTTTTTTAAATAGAAAACCTTAAATAGTTTTCTTTTAATAATTTTGTACTACAGTCTAATTAATGTGTTAATTATCTCTCAGTTGATTCAATAATATCAAGTAAAACATGTTACCACTTAAAAGTAGTTATACCACTAATTGAGAAATATGTTTGACGGCACGATTGGCGAAGTGGGTAAACTATTGGCTTTCAGCGCCAAGGGTCGCGGGATCGATTTCCGCATAAAATACTCGTAAATATTTGTTACACAGATATCGTAGTTGTTCCATGTTTGGATGCATGTAAGATATGTATCCTCAAGAAGTTACTTTGAATGAATTATTAAGAGCCATTCCGCAATATGTAGTTGGATATGGAAAGCCGATACTTAATCCGAGTTTGTCCGAACTTTTCCGAGTCGGACGAAAAAAGGAAAATTATTATCATAGTCAGGTTAAAATTTTAAAATTAAAATAATAATGTTTTTATTGTATCTCATTGTCATGCATCACAGAAATAAAGGCAGCCCCAGTAAGGTTAAGCGTGATGCTATGTTGTTTATGTTATATATGTAACAAAAACAACGAATTCGTTCAATTATGTAAAAGATGCGGATTGAGCAACACTAAAAAGCTACCCGGGTACGTCTTAAAACTGCGGCCAGACACCGGAGGACGGGCAGCAGCGTCCTCTCACTAATCGGTGTGCCACTGCGATCCCCAAGCCGCCTGCCAAGCGTGGGGATTATGGCAAACCCCCCCTTGAACGGCCTTCGTTCAGCAGTGAACGTCTTATGGCTGATGATGATGATGATGATGAAAAAGCTAAATTAGTTACTTAACACTTCGCAAACTTCAGCAATAATTCATGTAAAATCTGCTTATCTGCATAGCTTTCGAAATCAGGCCAAAACTTAGCGATGTGCAAAGATACACGTAGAAAATAAGATAAAATTAAAAGCCGTGAAGTCCCTAATTATATATTTTCCCTAACTACGAGACAGAAAACAATACAAAAGTAATAGTATTACTTATAAGACGAACTTTCTAACAAACTCAAAGCAATTTCTTTCGGTCTAACTATTTTCTTTCAATAAAAAACGCGATGCTCCAAAAGCTCATCAACATCTATATATCTAAAAGCTCACCTCCATTACATAATCATATCACTGAAATTCAGCGTGAAAATCGTTCTAATTAGCGCTGTACCATCGATACTGAGTGACCGATATTAGAACACCATAAAATATCCCTTGGTCTCCGTCTCTGCGCAGTCGGGCCGCGTTGATTCTCGCCTGAACATCCGAGCGTGTCAGTCGCCCGTACGGTACCAACGAACTCGCACGCGTATTCCGTACTTAAAAAGACGCGATCCACGCGCGTATTTCACGTGAGCGTATTTTAAACTTCAGTGCTTAAATGTGAAACTTTAAATGCGTGATATGTTTAAATGTGACACGTAGTAGTGCGGTGTGCAATATGAATTTTGGTTCTGATTTAGAGTTAATTATAGACTGACTGGATTTTGGTTATTAATACTTGTGGTTGAGGTACGTTAATTGTATTGGATAAGTGGTTAGATATTAAGCTGGATGAAATCCTATTGTAAGATAAATTTAAATGCTCCTTTATACTACGTATGGATTTATTTGATGGCAAGCAATCGTCAAAAGTACCAAAGCCGCTCTTACATTTTCGTCCAAGATATCCAAGCTATTTTTAGATTTCATTTCATCTGGCCTCTGAAGATGATATTTCCTGAAAATAATCGAAGCAATCAGTCAAGTCTGAAATGAGATAATTAAGTCAGATACTGTATCTTCCTCTTAAATATAATTTGTAGATTGAAATGATTGGTACTTAGAATTCCCGTATCAAATATTTTTATTTAGAATCGTGAATGTTTCAAATATTTTTCCCTTGATTTTACATAATAGACCCTCTCAAGAATTCCAGTGTGCTTGAATGCACAATGGCCCGTCCAAATTAGCTAGGGCTAAAAATTTCGCGTAATTTATCAAGCGTGTTAAATTGTTGGATACATCAAAAAGTTGGTTTATTTACATACATACACAGATGCATCTATATACTATTTAATGAAAGCTTATTTGGAAAGTAGTGTAACAATAATTTTACTTCAAAATGTTGCACGAAGCTCTTTATTAAAGACAATATTTGTGTGCGGATGGCGGGGTTGACATCTAAACAGTTTTGAGCTGATTTACTGCAATCTTTGTATGTAACGATTTAATACCTAATTGTAATATTTTAGTTTCAACTGTCTTGACCATGTTCTTAGAAATAATAGAATGTTTTCGTGCAGCATAATCTTATTATGAAGTCGTCTCCTAACCATAGTTTTGAAAGCTGCGTAAATATTCAGAAAGAAAAAAGTTTTTCTATTACCTGTATTATAAGAGTTTTTTTGTGTATTGATTAATCACAGTTGTACGGCACACTTTCACCCACACGACGCAAATCAACAACCAATATTAAAAGCTTGCAGAAAGGTCTATCAATTAAAATTCGAATTTTGCGGTTTTGACGTCATAGGGGAATATTTAGGCAATTCTGATTTAGATATATAAAAAAAAATGTAGTAATATCCTGTATAGTGTTTATATATATAAAAATAATATTGACTGAAAGACAGAACGTTTTCGTCAAAAAGATTAAGGTTAAAATGCTGTTGTATAAAACAAATTGATACAGCAAGTCTTGAGTTCGATTCCCATGCCGAGCAAATTGTAATGAGGATTTTTTGTTAGAAAAACTCTTAGCAGTCCTGATTTAGGAATTATGACCATTAGATGGCAGTACGGTGCCATTAGGTACATGTGACTCAATAACAGCATTGCCGAAGTGTGTGCATGCATCAGTACATCTCTGCCAAACTCTTCGTGTTATGCAGGCGAGATGCTATGCTATATAAAGTTCTACTGTTCATCACTTAAAACAGCAAAGATAAAAAAAACATTGATCCAATTGTGTGGCACGTAATTTTATTCGAGGCAGGTCATAAAAATAATAAAGTATGACTCGGCGTCACCTGAAGGAAGCTATCTCTTTGTTTCATTTCTTTTTTTACTGTTCTTTTATAATTTCATATCCCAACCCAGCAGTGTCGTCTCACCGTGAGAATTATTATCTCTTAAGTTTTGAGACAGAACGAATTAAGGAACAATATCTTCATACTTTTCTTAAGTGTTAAGGTAAGTTAGGGATTCTTTAGTTTAGGAAATCATAAGTTAAAGGATATTTGATATTAGCTTGTAATCTAAATGTGTAAAAGGGAAATAGGTTCACTCAATTAATGAGTAATCAAGAAATCTCAGAAACTTGTTATAAAGCCTGCAAACTTGAACATTCAGAATAGGTGACTTCCAAAATTAAGCAAAATTCATGCCTCTACGGGGTGAAAAGGCGGTTCAAATGTTTGTATGAAAATTCTGTCTACGTGGAAGGAGTTGTCGGAACAGCTACATTTAAAACAAGTTTTACTTGTATGTACCTACTACTTTGTACAGAGATACTCTTATTCATATTTATAAAAGGTTCTACTTTTCTAGTCCCTATATTTTAAGGGGTTATTGTACTCATCAATACTAATAACTTTTAGTACGGGACCGAGTCCGAAAACGCGAAAAACAAAGTCATCTGTTCTATACAAATAATTCAATATTATTCGAGTTAACCCTATTGAACAGCTGATTATTTTTTTGGGATATTAGGGTTGATCCCGTATTAAAAATTGTTCATATTGATGATTATATCTTAAAGGTATTGGGACTAGACAGGCAAAACTTTATATAGAGATTCTATGCAGTATACATATACTATTGAGCAATTATTTTTCTTTCTTTTATGTTTTTGTGTGTATTTTCACCCAAATGTTCAATGTATTTAAATTGAGCATTTGAGTTAAAATATGAACTACAAAACTTTCAAGGTAGTTACGGTTTTGTCAATGGTTACAATTCTGGCAGGAGAAGGCGGAAGGCATTTATATTATTTATTCATATTGCTTACACTTTAGTAATAGAGCTATCAAAGTATCAGTAACTCGCAAAATTTGTCCCTTTACTCAAAATTTGATTCTTCAAAGTTATATCCTTAGAACATAACACGCAGTAATTCAACCAAATTAGAAACTTCGGCGAAGTTCATAGTGTAGTTTACAATGTTAAAGGACTGTTTGATAAATATTCAAAGACAAACTGATTGAATTTCCGATGTTCAATTTCAGTAAAAGGCGAATTCCGGAACACTTCACTTGGTTCCAAAGTGTTGGCTTCAGATTGACAAATAAAAAAAGCTTTTCACTCATTTGTTTTTTCAATGTTCAATCACTTAGAAGCTTCGGGAACAGTATTTCTGAATTAAACAATCTGTAACTGAATTGAGGACGAGGCATATCTGAGTTAAGAAGGCCGGGTTTAATAGAGGATTTGTTCGCTCAAGTGTGGTTAAGCTTCTGTCAATCGGGCTTGTAATTGGATGGGTGGTTGGTGGTTTCCTGTCTTATTGAGTACATTATGTTTTGTCTGTTAGTCTGATAATTTTCTTAAATTTTAATGTTATATCCTTTTTACAAAATAAGTCAAGTTTCAACTTAAACTAAAATTAAACTTTTATCAAAGGATGGACGAAAAATAGATATGAAAATTTATAAGCATGACACAAAGATTTTAATCTTAGATATTTTATTAGCGACGCCTGAAAACTTCAAATTTAACTTATTACCTGACACTAGAAATTGCTTTTAGGTACTTTCCCTGAATATTAATCTGTGAATAACGAACTCCTCACAAATTCTAACAAAATTATAATATACTTACTTTTCAAAAGTGAGACGTCTATTTATTAATGAGAAAGATCGCATAAAATAAGCTTCTTAAATTCAGACAAAAGCGTGTCTTTGATATTTGGGAGAGAGGTATTTGGCATAATCACCACTTCTCTTCTATTTTGCGATCAAAGGAGCGAAGGGTACTTAGGAAATCTAATTAGAAGTCCAAACATGTTCTACTGGAAGGGATTGAAGCGGTTTGTTAAGACACTGAACTTACGATGACCGAATAATAAAGCGGCTAAGGCTTCTGTGAGCTAGAGATCGTGAGTTCAATTCTCGCGTTGCATTATTGATGTGGACCATATAAATTTGACGAAAAAGTTTGCTCAGTGGCTAAGCGATGGGCTTTTTCCACTATGTATCACTTATTCGATGCCCGCATGGAACAGTTAGTTGTTTCGGGTTCCTATGTATGCGTGTGTGTGCATATGAGATTTATGTCAGTAAATTGTACCCACAATACTTAAATTTCATAATGTAGGGTAAAATAAAAAAATAAAAAAATGAATGGAAATCTAAGTAAGATTTTCTTCTAAATTAGAATTATTGTAATTAATTATTTAAGAATAAACCTTCAAAATTATCTCAAGTTTATTTACTTATGGAGAATCTACAACACAGCGGTGTCTGTTTAGTTAGGTGATAGTCAGGCAATGCCAGCCATATTTTATTGCCACACTGGCTTTAAGCGTTTCTAACAGGCTTTATGGATCAGAAGCTATAAATTTCAATGAAGCTACCAGTAAGGATCACGGGCTATTCGGTCGTATAGTGCTGTATTCAGATGATGCGAGAGCATAATAAATTCTTGAATAATATGAATACACAAGTATTTATTTATTTTTTACTTTACTGGAAAGGTTAGAACTAAGTATGTATCGGTGGATGACACAAGTCTTTGAATGTTTGGTTTTATAATATGAATGTTTCCTCTCGTTGTTTTCCTTATTGCACCCTTTACAATAGAAGATAGTGGTAGTGAAAAATGTGCATATAAGTCATGGATTTTAATCTGATGTTTCTCGCCAGGATTCGAACCAATGATTTTCAAATCACTACTGCAACAACCTACTGTACTTACATTTTATCCAAACTGTTTACATCTAGCTAAAATAATAACCACGAAAGTTTATCGTCTAGAAAATAGTTTTGGAGATCACCCAAACATATTTTGTTTTGCCGTAAGACATTATTTTAACAAACAACAAAACCAAGTAACAAACACATTTCATTCACACGCTACATTCGTTCTAGTTTAACTTAAATTCAATCCCAAAACTTGCTTTTATCCTAGTGTTTTCATGCATTTTGTTCATGCATCCCTCGTTCAGGAACTCCTAACTTCCGCCAGTCTTTTGTTCATGCCAGTTCAATCTCGGTCTCTTTGGGCGTTCCAGTCGTAGCAGAAAATACGGAAAATTGTAAATATCAACCCACTACCCCGTTTTTCCAAAGATATGGGTCTGAGTAATTTTAGATGCAATGCGGGTCTGGTACGGATTTTAAGTAAGATTTTGTTGCCTTTGAGAGTAGTGTTTTTGAAACTTAGTAATCCATGACGTCACGTCAGTGTTTCAGTTTTGAATAGAAACTAAATAATTATCTAAACTGATATAATTTTATCAAAATGTACGAGAAAAAGACTTTTTCTGAGATATTTAGATGTTACCTTACGAAGTTTATCCAATGATAATATAACATTAATTATATATTTGTACTTGTAATATAATAACTTATTTTTGTCAGATTATTGTTTTAACTGAAATGGAAATAATGTTTTGCTATAAATTATTTTTCCTGAAACTTTTATATAATATATCAAATATTAACAACAAGGCAAATATCGAATCTTTCCCTTGTTAATTATATATTACTGAGTATCAATGGTTTTAAACTAAAACTCCAAATTTTAATTCACTATGTCATGTTTTCATTAACATAAAACGTTTATAAGAACCGGAAGGCTTAACTGAACACAATTTTCCTTATTTTATTTTCATGAATAATGTTGAACATTTGATACCACAAAGATCTTCAGCACTTTTATTCTATTATTCCTCATTCTTTTGTTCTTTACTGCATTCTTGTTTAACTCCTATGTTTAAAACAAAAAATCACGACGTTCCACAGAAAAGCGACATTAATTCCTTCGCGGAGTATAACAGAATACAAGAGATACGCGTCTTTTAGGGTTCCTACAGCAAAGTTGGAGTTTAGGTATTGATATTTTTTTTTTACTTTGCCCCGCACTCATTTAGGCAATAAAAGCATAAAAAAATATTCTTATATTTCGTTTGTTGATAATGAAAATTATGATAACTTGATGATATTCCTACGGTGTTCAATTTTCGTTTTGCTTATAATATCAGGTCTATGTTTTTCTTCCGATGTGGAAATGGGGAAAAATATTGAGTTTACTTTGTTTTACTCGTAACTGTATGGGGTTACCTGAATAATTTACGAATGATATGAACATGTATTTATATTTTTAGCGGTTTTCATTTTCTTTATGTTTTTCTTACAAATTTTTCGACGCTACACATTTCAGAGTTCAGAACATTATGCAATAATGCTCGGAATTCGAATAATATTTTTTATATCTAAAATATACTTTTACACTGCTTTTTGGACTATTAACGAAAGGTTTGTTTTAAAACAAAGTTTTAATATTATATTTTTATACTTCTAACTAATTATTTCATATACAAATACAAACATATGCATATAAAACTGTAATTTCGTAAGTCCGATTTCTGTTGTCACCCAAAAACGTATATAGTTTTAAAAAATCAATGTCGAACATCTAGACAGAAACCTAACATCGAACTCCTGGAAAAGCAACGCAAATATTGCAGGATCAATTGAAGCCATTACTGGCAAATGCGTATATAAAAATAGTGATGATTTATGTGAATGCCAAGTCTTTATAATTGAAGTACACTATAACACAATTGAGAGAAGGGTAACCAGGTGATATTTTCATCATTAACCACATAAAGCAATCCACAGCTGTCAAAGGCCTTTCCTACTTACATACGTTGTTGAATAAATATTTACTTGCATCTGTTTTGTGGAATCGACTCTTTTCCCGAGTTCACTGACGGACGTTTGTTGCGCGAACTCCGGTACTCACTCAAAAAGCATCAAGTAAAATAAACATTTATAAATAGACCACGCATCTACAGAACCCTCATTGTTTATGAAACACACTCCTCCCATAAAACTCGTCGGAATAAATGAAGGCAATCGTAGGAGCCGCGACTGAGTTTTATACGAATATATAATATATATGTATATACGAAATGTTTAACGTCGGTCACAATGAATGACTTTTTATATATCAAGGAATTGGGTTTAATTTAAGGGCTCTGCTTTTGTTTTGTTTATATTAAAGTTTATGTTTTGTTTACTGCGAGCGTGTGGGGCGAGTGTGAGTGGTTCGCAAGCAAACGTGTTCTGAATAATAAGTAATGGGTACTTATATCAATTAGAAATTGTTGGTAAAAGGATTTTGGTTTAAGCCGCTTATGCGATAGGATTAGTTAATATGAGTATGTTTATTTTACTTTTGGTGTGTAGTGTAGTGTATAGTTAATCGTCGCGTTCAAAATATCGTGTTATTTAATCAGTTATTTTGTCATATTAAATATTTACACGCATGTTTTTTATATTCCTATTTTTTTTTTTTATAAAACGTGTACAGCCATATATATTCACATGGACATACACTCAAACCCTGAATAACTGTCTGTAGATCATACAAATATTTGTTCCGTGCGGGAATCGAACCGCAACACGTAATCCAGCAGTCGATCACTCAACCACTGCGCCAACCGTGCCGTTGTCAGGTTTGATGAGGCTGGCAAAAACTAAAAGGAGGTCTAGACCCTTTGATTTCTCTGTTATGATAATACTAGCTTCCGCTCGTGGCTTCGCCCGCGTGGTTTACGAAGTCGTACATTTTTCCGGGATAAAATGAAGCCTATGTGCTATTCCAGACTATAATCTATCTCTGTGCCAAATTTCATCCAGATCCGTCCAGCCGTTCTGGCGTGAAAGGGTAACAAAGATCCACCATCCATCTATCCATCCATCCTCACAAACTTTCATATTTATAATATTATAATAAATATAATATTAGTAGGATCAGAGAGTAAAGTAGTAATAACGCCGCTTTCTAGTGTTTTTGCTAGAAAACACTAGGAAGCGGTAAAAGGTCAACATTTTGGGGAATGTCTTATGTTAACCTCAAAAGAACTAACACATGTCTAATTAGAATAAATACTTTTTGATTTTGGTTATCGTGGCCTAGTGCCAGGAACAAAGCCCTACTAACCTGCATTACATTACAGGTCTTATTCATCTCTGGAATCTATCTCCCCCTTCTTAAAAGCGTTATCTTGGCCTGTTGCCATGGTTACTGCCCACGTCTTCTCCACCTTCCTATCCTTTGTTTTCGCAGTTATAATATATTACCTAAGAATTAAATCTACCTGTGCCTTACTCCCCAGTTAATGAATTTTATTTTGATGAGATTTAATACTTTAAAGGGTACATAAATAACGAATGCCAAAGTACTTCGGAAACTCCGGAGTCGGTGGGAAGTAATCTAATATGTATATTATTAATTGAGACTTGGGTGGAGCTGGGGTACCTTTTGAAGGCATGTACTGTAATGATGATATGGGTACTCGTAGATTAACCACACAGTAGAAACTTTTGGGAATTTATACTGATT
This sequence comes from Shargacucullia verbasci, assembly GCA_947562105.1. Lineage (NCBI taxonomy): Eukaryota > Metazoa > Arthropoda > Insecta > Lepidoptera > Noctuidae > Shargacucullia > Shargacucullia verbasci. The sequence goes on along the minus strand of OX387289.1, from coordinate 4,632,839 downwards.
GTGTTACGTGGGGAGGTACTATACCTTGTCTTTCGATACCACTTTCTCTACTTAGGGTTGACTTTTCAATAAGATCAAATCGGATAATTTATTATTCCTCTGACATTTCCATACAAAAACTTCAAATTATCTAGTGGTTAAGTTTTGTTTAGCTATTTAAATCTGGCCTTAAAACCTCATTTAATATGAAGGAATAGTTTTTTGTTTAAGACGTTGCCCCACACTTGGAATAATTCCTGTATCGTGGGTGCGTTTACAAACCCATATATTCACATACACAAAGACCCAGACCCGAAACAATTAAGTATCTGTAGATCATACAAATATTTGTTCCGTTCGGGAATCGGACCAGCGACACCTAGCGCAGCAGTCGATCTCTTAAACACTGCGCCAATCGTGCCGTATTTGCTTATAATACTCTTAGTTTCCACTAAGTTTTGTATACTTGACCCAGTTAATTTGTATTCCTTCAGAAATGTTAAGTCTGGAAAATAATTTTGCTACTTATTTCTTACAAACTCACAGGGGACATGACATCTATCAGAGTAATGTAGGGCGTATACATTTACATGAAAAGTAGCAACTTAAAATATACTACCAGACTCAAACACCAAGATTCAAACTGGATATAAAATAAAATTAGCATACCTAATAGAATCCAGGTCTGTTTAAAACTAGGCTAGGTCCATTAAAGAGTACCAACTTTCTAGGAACATCTGTGAAGTGAACAGACTGAGACCGAATTGTTCTTTTGGTACTATGTAGAATTACCCTCTTTTGTTCTTTAAATCCAAATACACACGCCAGCAAAATTGGAGGAATACGTTGAGGTTAGAGTAAATACGAAAACGCATTTTGTGGTACTCTTTGGAATTTGATTGAACATTGCTGTGTAGAGAAAAACCTCTTTTAAGGTTAAAGAAAATGATCTGGCTGCTTCATGTGCGTACAAAGTACCTACAGAATCATTTTGATTCGAAGTTAAATTAGTTTAGTATAGTAGCAGTTATTCAGCACTTTTAAACTCTATTCCCTTCTTATTCTGAGAAGAGGCCCATCTGCGGGACAGCAATTGGCTGATTTATTATTATTATTTTATCTTTCATTGAAAATATGTTTCACACTACAATTTCGTCTGTATTGTGTTTATAAACATACATCTCGCATACACAAAGTTATATCAATTTGTTCTGAGCGGGAATCTAACCCGCTACATGTAGCGTAGAAAGCCATTTGGCTACTCCACCATCCGTGTCGTCTGTTCTGTAAACTTTACTGTTATATCTTAAGCAATTGTACAGCAATTAGAAGATTTTCGATATTAAAACATCAAATTGGAGACCATTTCATTTGGTGCAGTGTTTGATATACATGTACATATTATGATATTCAAAGTTTGTTATATATTTCGCCATGGTAACATTTAAACTATATTGCAGTTCTAATACAAAATATCATGTTACCTTACTTTAATTTTCTGAGACTATTTTGTTGCTATTTCGAGTTTCTAGAGCTTGTTTCGTTGCAACTGAGACTTGTATTGTGATCGTTATCTGATTTAAAATGTCCGCTGAAGCCTACGGTTGCTGCCAAGAACTGTAAGATTCTCTTAGCGAGGATTTGTTAGATTTATCTGTATAGGAAACAAACAGAAATGTAACTATTCTTCTGGTAACTTTTGAATGTGACGCTGTAAATCTAAATTTCTACTTAAATAATTGACCGGCTGTTGTGATTTTTATAGCCTAATTAAAAAAAAAATTACGATAATCAAGAATCTAGTATTGTTCCTAGACCATGCTAGCAAAAGTGAAATAATATCTGTTTTGTCCATTTTATTTCGCTGTCATTCCGAAACAATATTATAATGTATGTTTCTTTATCTGATCTATATATATGATAACTCTTTTGTATATTTTGTTCTCCACATCTGAGATTTCTATTCCAGTATATAATTTGAAACGGTGCCAAATCGGAAGCCGGAATAATGAAATGATAGATTGCTAAAGTTATTTAGAGTAATGAGTTATAATTTATTATGTTGAAGACACATAGATAGATTATACAATTTAGTATTTCAGTTTGAGTAGGTGGTAATAAGATAAATTAATTTTAAAAGGATACGAAAGTTAGTCGTTCGAATAAAATTGATGCTTGACAAGGATTTAGTTTATATAAGGATACAATGTTTTTTTACTATCTACATATCGTATCGTTGTAGTTTCTTCATTACAATAGTAGATGTAAAAAGGCATCAACGACACAAAGTGTTGACATGGAGAGGCGTATATTAGCGGACTGAGTTATGTGAAGTGGAGTTTGTTAAATACTAAATAGATTGATAGAGTTTTTGACGTCACGATTAGGTGGTTAAATGATTGGCTTTTTGCGCCATGTGATGCGGGTTTGATCCCCCTTGGAAGAAATATTTGTATGCCATCCAGATTGTTATTCCGTTATTAGGTATGCATGTGAGAATTAAGCTCATAATATGGGAGATATCCTAGTGTTAGGCAATCTCAAAAATAAACAAGAAAAATAAATTTAAAATGTAGGTACAACACATTGGCAATAATACCTATACCTTCGTAACTAATAATTATCCTTTTTTATTTATTCAAGCATCGAAAACTTCGTGAGTCGTTAATTTAGTTCGATACTCGAAAATGCTGCATTTTTTTAAATCATGAAACGATTGTTATACATTTCTGTGTGTTACAAAGTTAAATTTCTAAACGGTCTGACTGCTGTACAATAAGTTGTCTGTTCATGTATCTTTTGTAAACTAAATTGGATTTCCTTGCCATTACGGGCTTCCGAAACTTACATAATATGTTAGGAACATTTAGACTTGGCCGGTGATGGATCTTTCAATTTCACATGAGAAATAACAAGGTAGTAAGCATAGCTCTCAGGATTTGCAAGCTGAAGTGGCAATGAGCAGGCCACATCGCTCGAAGAACTGGCAGCCGATAGGGAAGAAAGGTTCTCGAGTGGCGACCACATACATATCTATATAATATTAGTTATAGTATATTTAAACGAATTTAAGTAGGTAGATACATCATTTACCTTGCCTTTTCCCAACTACATTGGATACAGCTCCCAATCTAACCAGTTGCTAGTGAATATCAGTACTTTACACAAAGCGAATGCCATGACCTCGGCACCCAGTTGCTGTGAGACACTGATATTCGAAGGTTAAACTGGTTCTCAGGCTTTTTTAGGCTCCTGACACCTTTAACAACTGTTATAGAAATTTGTATGACAGCCGCGACTAACTCTACGTGCTTACCGAGGCACGATGTGTGAAAAATGGTCACTCATCCAAAAGACAGACCGTAACCTTGACTGATTGTTCTGCGAGGTAGTTATGTAGCTATGAGCCCCTCTTATATTTTTTAATACTACCAATTCGACATTGTAATATAATATAATATTATATACAAATACGATATACCTAAGTGTTGTGAAATTGTTTCAATCTCAAGTCTTATTGCAATTTACAATCGTAATATGTGCCTACCTGCTTATTAGAATAATTTAGTAAGTAAATTTACATTCTCATGGTGAAGTACTGTAGAGGTTTTATATATCAGGATACAGTCTTTGGTACAAAGACTGGTCACCGATGAAAAAGAATAAAGTATTTGAAGGAACGTCAATATTATGTAATTGAGTGATGGACTTTGAATGAAAATAATAAAAATTGTATCTTGGGACTCGTAGCAGATATTACAGTATTTAAATATTCTAACAGCAGTCTGATTCCTGGTCCCCCACAGTACTGTACTGTACCAAACAGAATTTTATATACCAACAAGTACAAACCTGTAGGTGGAAGAGGTAAAAATAAACTTTTCCCGAACTTTATCGTAACTTAACATTGCCGTTGCTTACTAAGAAAACTTGTGCAATACTTTTAACCTGAAATTCAAAGGTCTATTGAATCTTAGAGTGAGGTTCCCCTCCAGTAGATGGGGTTTTTTAATATTTATAGCAGCTACAGGGAAGAAAAGTGTTTGGGATGGAAGTTTCTGTGAAAATATTATTCCTCAAAGGATGGGTGCTTTTAACTTACTTATTCTTGAAACCGATCGAGATTGAATACCAGACTATAAAAGGAAAAACAGTATGATTTCTTATTTCGAAGAATAATGCTCTCGCGTTTTTGTTTTATAAAACATTGCCTCACACCGAAATAATTTCAGTACCGTGGTTGCATTTACAAACACTAATATTCACATCCACTAATACCCAAGCCCGAAACAACTAGCTGCAGATCATACAAATATTTATTTCGTGTGGAGATCGAACCTGTGACACGTAATGCAGCAATCGATCGTTCAGTCACTGCGCCAACCGTGCCGTCAAACGTCGTGTAGTGTTTTGTTTAGTACGGAGCGAATGCTTTTCGTAGATCACAACTTGCAAGATTTTTAGGCTTACTTATTTCCATGGAAATTCAAGTAATTAGAACATTCTTATTTGGGGTTTATATCCGGTACAATACAAGACAAGAATAGGTAAATTTTTCAACACTGCTCTTATGGTACAGGAAAATATTGCGAAAAACAATGTTTATCGTTTTAGGTTTGATTTCCGAGCTGGACAAAGTGCTAATATTTTTTGTATGTAAATCAATAGCAGCACGGAGATTGGAACAGTGCGTGGTAAATGGCAATAGGCTCCTGGCTCATCCCATATTACATGGGGCTCAACAATGACATCAGCGAAATATATATAAGAGTACACCTCTGCCTAACCCTTCGGGGATGCGTAATGCATGACAGAACCTTATAATCAATAACAAAATTTGCTTGATTATGTCAATCAAACAGAGCCATGTTCTTCGAAAATAAAACAAAAGATTTCTTTTTTAATATTGGCCCACACTAGTATTTCTCTTTTATCGTGGTTACAGTTTACAAACATACATTTAACATGCACATACAACCAGGCCCGAAACAACTATATGTTGATCATACAAATATTTGTTCCATGCGGGGATCGAATCCGCGACACGTAGTGCAGAAAGGTAATTGCTTAGCCACTGCATAGAATGAAAACGGCCAAATTCGTGTCATTCCCGTGTTTTATATTGTTACGATGAACTTGGGCCTAAGTGTACTCACTTCTATTTAATTTTAAAAAGTGTCCCGGCTTCCATAGCTTTTCAAGCAGTCGGTCCCGATTGTTGGCAGCCCGAAAAGCCTGGCAAGCGGTCCAACCAAGTACCTAACGATATCTCTCAGTAATTGGGTTACGGAGGTCAAAAGGCAGTCGCTCCATGGCTTATAGTACATATATCCAGCTATACAAAGGGTTGCCAACCGTCCTGTTTTCCCAGGACATGTCCTGCTTTTTGGAGTGGCCTGACTTGTCCTGGATAGTTATTAAGTAGCATCCTGGGTTTTTCAAAGAGTCCTCGTAAGGTGTTTTATTATTTACACGCCACTACTGCCTTGTACTTTACATTTAATCATCGGCGTTATTTTGTAATTTAATCTTTCATTTCATTTCTTATAGAATTTAATTGAAGATTATTTCATAAAGCATTGTAATTGCTTTCCACTTTCAAATCCTGGTTTTCAAAATTTGGGGATGGCAACTCTAAGCTATACTCGATTAGACTAGGTAGGTAATCGAGTATAGCTTAGAGTATAGTAGTAATAGTAGAGTATAGAATAAACGTAGTAAAAAGAACGTAATAAAACAAAGGTTATGCAGATAATTGACAACTAAACGGCAATCAATAATCCAAGCCCGAAGTAATGGCTATCAGTTTGCATATACTTAACTTTATTAAACAATTAAGCCTTGTCGCTTCGCCCATTAACATGTGATTTACACTATAAAGTTCAGTTTCTAAGTGTTTATATGGAATAAGTCATCTTATATCCCTTTTCCGGGACCCAACCATCATTCTTGGAACATTTAACTTAATTTACATATTGTTGACACTGTTCAAATAAGCTTTAACTTATTAAGGCACTATTGATCATTACTTTGAGCTTTGAACAACTTGTCGTGTAGTTTTAATTTTACATACAGTTTAGGCTACTTTGTTAATGAAGGTGTTAAAGTGATTTATCACCTCTAAATTGTTGATATAATGTATAATGACAATTAAAATAATTTTTCCAAGAACGACTGCTGATTGTGTGATCCTGGGTTGGATTTCCGGGTCAGGCAAATTACATGGGACTCAATACCGGTATCAGCGAAATGTTGCTGGTACCCCTCAGTCTAACTCGTCGGGAAATACATACCTGACGTTATGTTAATTTTTATTTTATTATATTTTCATTAACATTATATTTTCTTGAGTATTTCCACAGCCTCACGCCAGTATGTTTTTATTTACCTATGTTGGCGACAACTGTTTATCATATTTCGTAACCACTAAGTCGAGAAAATATCGTATCTTCGAGAAAACGACCGCCTTCTGAATGAAGCTGAATGTAGACACTTTTCTCTCTCCTCGCGTTGTGTTCCTCATTATTGAGGGTCATGATTACCCCATGAAGACACTATTTTTGTCTCATAAAAGCTTTCTTTATTCCAGGTCCTCTCTAGAAGGCAGGAGAGCCCAAAACCACAATCTCCAAAGACAGTGCATCTATAATGAAATCAATAACTAAAACATTAACTGACTCTCAAGTGCGGAACTGACAGTGTGTTCGATGATGGAGAGAAGAACCGGCCTCCTGGTGGTGTTGTGGGTGGCAATATTCCCACTGTATCGAGCTGATAATCTTGGTAAGTTTATGATCTTAGAGACGGTTTTATTGAAGCGATTTTGTGGTTCTGTCGAGAAGATGGGTGGAGCACACCCTGCTTATTAAGGTTAAGATACTGCGATCAATAATATTAAGGGATCCAAAGTGTGGCTGTGAGTTGGAGGTGCTGGATTCAATTCCTAGGTCAGACAGTGTTAAAAATGGGATTTTTTCAGTAGGAGGCGGTAATCCAACTGAGAAACTCTGAATTTAGGAATTGTGCTCGGTAGATGGTAATGAACTCGCATCCTATTACATGGGACTCAATAAAATTGGTGCCTAATAATAGATATATACCAGTGAAAAATACATAGTTTGATGTGTCTAAAGATTTTTAAAAAGACGTACGTACTTCCTAGAAGGAATCTTTACGCTGGCATAATATTTTAGCGCAAAACCTTGTTTCTAACACAAAATACACTTCGTTCAGGGAATTAACTAAAAATACCTTGTGCAGTTAACTACAAAAGTACTTGAGCATTGTACAATGTTTTTATAACAATGAAAACTTGCATATTTCATTAGTACATATTTGTCATTATTTATTATAGAATAATGTGACTATATCGGTTAGTCGGAACGGTCGTATCCAATATACAATATAGCCTTTTAAATATATATACTTATTTATTTTAATTTTGTCCCGCTTTTGCACAGAAAGCTAATCGCTTATCCACTGTACCAACGGGCTGCCGTCAAATATTGCCGTCGTCATATTTATTAAAAGCCTGTAAGCCAAACAATAAAAAAAAAATGTCGCTGCCTGTATCATAGTTATAACTAGCTGTGCCCGCGACTTCGTTCGCGTGGATGTCGGAACTTAACAATGTATTTTTTAGTGAGACCAAATGCACTTAACCCTATTTTTTTCTAAAATAAAAGAATTTTTCTGAAATAAAAGTAGCCTAAGTTACTCCTTATTACATCAGCTACCTGCCAATAAAAGTCCCGTCAAAATCGGACCAGCCATTTCAGAGATTAGCCTATACAATCAGACAGACAGACAGACAGACAGACAAAAATTGTAATAAATGTTATTTTGGTGTATGTACCGTATATATATTCATATGCATGTAGTAAAAAACGGTTCTTTCAATATTACAAACAGACACTCCAATTTTATTTATATGTATAGATGTTGTCTCTACTATCTTATTGGTTTCGTAATATAAATACATATTATAAAACTCCACCGGGATTATATTCACGACCGTTTGACTTTAACATACCTCCTTTACTTTTAATTAATCCGCAACATAATCTGGTATTGTCGCACCCTTGTTCAAAATTGGCCTCTAAGGATCTAAATAAGATAACTTTAGGCAAACCGACGTAAAAGTTTACCTAGGTACTTGTTACGATTCAAACGCCCACATAATTTATCTAGGTACTATCGGCAAAACTTACGCATGCTCACTTAAGAAAATATTCCTGCGGAAGCGCAGCTAGTGACAGACCACGCCCCTTCCTTACTCCATCCAATTAGAGACAATATGTAATTGTGTGAGTGCAGTGTGTGCGTGCGTCAAAAAAAAAATACAACAAACATTAGCCAGTGCCAATTTGCATCTTTCTAATTGTTCACGCTTCCTTTTCTCATCGCAATTTCATTTTATGACCTGTTTATTTCTATTGGACTGATTTCCTGCCCAACTGTGACCTCTGCTTCGTATACTGGACTGTGTATTGTGGCTATTGTGGGCTGTGACTAATTTTATCATTAACCATGACAACCCGAAACCTCAATCAAGAAGAAAGAAATGAAATTATTGTCATGCATAGGCAAGGATCGAATATTTCGCACAAGAATATGTTTTCGTTTCGATGTAAACTATTCGAGTTGCATCGAGCTGGAGTCCATCACAGACGGCCCGCAAAAATATATAATGTGCGTGTTTTAATAATAAACGAAAATATGTATGATTATATAAAAATACATTTCAAATTTTTTATGTTATTAATTAGGTATTATTATTGTTGTGTATTTTATTATTACCTAATAAAACACAATTGTATGTTAGACTATGAAAATTTTTGTTGAATGTTAAATTTTTCAATGAATCTGTATTCTTATGAAACGTTGAATAGACCTATAAAAAAATGGAGTTGTTTTTTTTTTTCTATAAATACAAATCCATAAAATTATTCTTAAACAGCCCACAAGCAACCAGTGCTTATATCACACTAAGATTAATGCCGGTGGTTTTACCTTTTAAACAAAAATCTCTTACTATACAGATAAGATATTAATTAAATAACTTACTAAAAAAATAGTTTTATAAAACGAAATAAAAAACACCCTTTAGTACTAAATCACATTACTTATGTCGCTGCTCTACGCCAGTGCGGATAACCACGAGGGTTATGATTTAAAGAATTTTTTATTTTTATTTAACTATGACCTATGATATATTCGGCTAATCGAGGTTCTCATATTTGCAGAAAACAGCGGCAATAAGATTTTAAAAGATAAGGAAGCAGCAATTTTTTTAACAAACAAAATTCTCTTTTGTTTGCTTCATCGGCGTTATCTATAGAAGTATATTAATAAACAAGTCAATAACTATTGATTTATCCACACAAAAATGCCGATTATTGTCACCTATCGATTCCTAGTAATATTTTACGCTTACCTTTTGTGTTCTTGCAGGTGCACTCCAAAGCAGATAGTAAAATAAGAATCGTATTATCTATAGAACAATAAAACTAATTATTTTACTACTTAGAGTGCTCCTGCAAGGACACAAAGCCGAAAGTTCGTGGAAAATTATTATAAAACCTACCTAGTAACCTAGTGCCTACCTTCCGGCTCCATCATCTGAACAGTTCGATAGTACCATATTATTGTATTAATTGTATTATATACGACACGACGATTAGAAGTTGGTTAAATTCTATTTCCAATATTTTCTAATATAGTTACTTACACGTGAAGCTAATAAAAGCATGTTAAAAAATTTATTCTAAACATTGAGTGAACACAAACTAAAAAATGTATATTTCACTTCTTCTTCTTAGTACAAACGATTACATTTTTGTGGAAAGTTGATATTAATTAAATAAAGCAATACCAATAACACATTTTCTAAACCAAACAGAATATATGAGTACGAAATTACTTCTTGTCAACAATAATTCATAAAGAGGTAGATCGTGTCACAGTTTGAAACCGATACGACAATTAGGAAGTTGGTGTCCATTGAAAAAACATCTCACAAACAAGTTAGCACAGCTCGCTAGTGTGCGCACCTGCACACTAGTGTGTGTCCACTTCTATACATCATTATATTTAGACGAACACAACTAAAATACGCTTCCTATTGGACAAAACGCATGCATACGATGATTGAGTCGAGAGCCGTGCTATGCAATTATCGCCTTAAAGGTGAGCATGCGGAAGTTTTGTCGATAGTACATAGACACGAACAATTTTCCCGAATTAGAATAGTTTTTTTTTTTGTCTAAAGTATCGTATTTTTGGAAATTTCATATCAAATAACACCGTTCTTCATATCGACTGTGAACTGGCAACATGTCCTATCTCGATTTTATGAGGATTTTACTAGGTTTTACCATTCTAAACTATTTCATACCCGGAAGCGCTGCAAATAGCATATTTTACTTCAATCAAAATTAGACTCCACAGTCGAATTCATTCAATTTGTACTAACATCGACCGCGTTGTATGCACGGTAATGTAACGCGGTCGATAGTTTCTTTTTAATTATTTAATGTTGTCAAAAATGCGATAGTACCAGTTGCCAGTTCACAGTCGATATTTCACCTACTTAGTACGGCGGGACAAGTTTTTTTTTTAGAATTAGTGTAGTTTAAAAGATGCTCATCCACAAATTTACTTATATACGACGATGCAAATGGAAAGGATCAGTGGATCTGCGAGGTTAAGCAGCGCTTTTTGATGCCAGTCCTTGGATGGGTGACCGTTTTTCACACATCTAGACCCCTCCGTGCTTCGGAAAGCACGTTAAGAATTGGACTCAGGTATTATACGAATACCTATGACAGTAGAGACGGATGTCAGCAGCCCAAAAAAGAAAGTCTAACAACCAGTATAGCCTTAGCGTTTCCGTCTCTCCTAGTAATTGGGTGGCGCAGGTCAGATTACAATCGCTCCGTGTGAAATGAAGCGAATTCCAATGTAGTTTGGAAAATAAACTTCACTGCCACTAAACTAACTCGATAAAATAATTCGAGAACATTATTCTCGTATTCGAGACATCGTTTATCTTATGAGGTCATACGACGAATGGTGTCTCGATAATTATTTGTTCTTAAAATTACAGTGAAAAACAAAATCTTGTTTTATGTACCTATTTATCAAAAAGGTTTGGGACTTATCAATATTCTGTAGGTTTAATTAATTAACTTCGCAGATGAGCTTATTAATTTATGAAACTAATTTCATTCAAGATAAGTGTACTAATAATAAAGATCTAGAAGGTCCTCATCAAAGTTTCACAAAGGTTAAAGGTTATTAAAGATTATTAAAAAAAGTACCAATAAATGAGGACAATCTCTATGGATATCATCTGCCTAGCCTTGTCTCAACTACATTAGTACAGCAGAGTTTTACACTTATACTCGTACATTTCGCCGTTGCCGTCATTTTGTCACTAAAAACACAAAAAACAACCACTAACACTTTTACCGTCCCGGGGATTAAACCTTAGATGGCACGGTTGGCACAGTGGATTAACATCCGACTGCTCTGCTACGTGTCACAGGTTTGATTCCCACACGAATCAAATATTTATACTTACAAGTAATTTTCCAGGATCAGCGTATTTGTGCACAAGAATATTTCTATCTATAAACGCACCCACGATGCAGGCATTATTCCAAGAGAAGGGCAACGTTTTAAAAAAGAAAAAAATCCATATTGACCAATTAAGCCGTCTGAAAATAAATAAAAAATATATTGCAATACTTCGAAATAGTCCTGGCTTTTTTTATTCTCAGACTTTCGTAACTTCGCAACTAGAGATTCTGACATCGGAATGCAATAAACCTCGTACAGACAGATGCAATCACAACCATGATAAAAATAACTAATATAACAGAGTACGGTATATCCGGAGTTCCATTTAACTTAGTTGAAGAAGTTAAGGAAACTGCTACCTCAAGGAGACTTGGAGAGTTTTTCTATATTGGAACTTCCTTGAGTAACGTTCAATATTAGTAAGTATAGAGTTTTGTTTACGTGTATATTTCAGAGGCAGCCGGCTCGTATCGGATTGCACGTTGTAATCGAAACTGGAATCGTTTAAATTTTGAATTTTCAGCAATGTAACTTACATTGCGTTGTTCCGACTGTGTAGTAGTGATGTTTAGGGCATACTGCGCAATATATATTATGTTGATTTCAAAAATAAATCAATTCGTTGCGAGTGTCTAATTATTTGTTATCTGCAACACCAAGTGAGGCTCACATCGCACATGTAAATATTCGTGCGTCTACTAGGCATTTTTCTCATAAAATAAAAACAACACAACCGAATTTCTCCGAAAGGTAAGGCAGAGATGTAATGTTGTAAACCCAAATTTTGCAATTTTTTTATGAATGTAGATTCTCCTGCTTATTTTTTCTACAATTTTTTACGTTATGTAAACCAGGCTATCGTTGCGAACTAAGAATAATCTTACCTAACCCTTTTTGTTCTAAAAAGAGGCCCGAGCCCAGCTGAGACTCACAGTAATAACCTCTAATATCACTACATAGTATAAAACAAAGTTCCCCGCTGCGTCCGTCTGTCTATATGCCCGTCTGTTCGCGGCAAACTCAAAAACTACTGAACGGATTTTCATGCGGTTCTCACCAATAGACAGAACGATTCATGAGGAAGGTTTAGGTGTGTAATTCAATAAGCTTTTTTAAATTGGCTTAAATGTGAAAATAATAGTTGAACATTTTGGAAAAAATCATGCCAACTGGGAGCTTTACTGGCGTGCGCCCGGTAAACGCTCGACATAACAGGCTGATACGACACTACGACAGAAATGCTCTGTTACCCGTGCGAAGCCGGGGCGGGTCGCTAGTTATTTATGAATTCTTATAATTCTCTTCAATATTTACGTATCTCTCTAAAACTTTTAACAAACACATCAGATCAGTCATTTTCTTAGAAGTAATATTAAACCTAGATATCTCAGGTACCTTCGTATTCCCTGTGTACCTTTACACCGTAAACGATATGTGTTTTACATTTTCTCTTGGCGTATATTGGATCAAAAATTGTCTCTTGTTGTCTTAGTATATAATAAGATCCTTATTTTAGAATAAATAGGTACTTCGTAGAATTTGCATGGAATGTTTTCAATCGAATTTCGATTAATATGTAAAACTTATACACAGGTACACATAGTAGTTTATATGCGAGAGTTTTTACTGAACATCCATTTGTATTGTTTGGCATGGCTTAATTTTTCTATAGATTTTTATTGGCTGTAAGGTAACGTAAAGGAAAATACCTACAGTGTATGTTTCTTTTGACAAATTCGATTTACTACATCGAAGGCGTTCGGCGCTCCGATTGGTGGAGAGCACGAAACGGACCAATCGGAGCGCCGAACACGTTCGCGTACGCGTAAGAAACTTAGGGGTACAGGAAAAAAAAATCGATCGTGTAGGAACATTTGTAAGTGTAGTGTAACAAAAATTAAAATGATTATAACATTGGAACCTATTAATTCAATCACGAAATATTGATATGGATACTTACAATTATAAAACCCTCTTGCTTATCAATTATTTAGAATACATTTTATATAATATTATATTTTAATAATATTCTCTTCTCCCGAAAGTTTAAGCCTTGTTCCAATTGTGTTTAAAATTTAAAGGTTTTAGGATTACGTGATACACTTTCAGCCCCTTTTTAAACATTCCCGTCATTAAACAAGGATAATGCTTGTCAGAGTTTTCAAGTGTGTGTGTGTGTAGCCGAACCCTTTGTTGTGTAAAAGATAAACACGCGTTAAAAGTATTAGCCCCTCTACATTTTTGGTATCCTCTGAACCCTGAACTAGTGTCAAAATGCAGGTTAACCTGAAAATCTTGTTCGTATTGGGTTAAGATAGATAACCTAGATTGTGGTTAATTTGGGGTATGCTGAGTATGCCTGTCCTGCCTCACATAATGAGAGGGCACAAATTGACTTATTTGTAGTTTGAGTATTGAGACTGATGCTTGTGCTTTATATCACTGAATATGATTTGACTCATCACTATTTATTTGCATAAGCAGGCATGTTTCCCTCTGTGGTTTAATGCTTCCCTTTAAGCCGAAGTCGAACCTTTGGCCCGACTTCTTTCAGAAGGCACCGGCCCTCTGCTTTTTCATCACCGGATTAGAATTCGATTATCACTTTTATCAACGACGAAAGAAAATATTCTGAGCACAACACAATCAAGTACATCTAAGAGGGTTCCATTAAGTTTTCGGGATTGTTTTTAGTCCACCAACCCATACCACGCCAGCGTGTTGGAGTAAGGGCTTCTCAGTTTGCTATGGTAAAGCGATGGGCAGAATTAGTAGTATTTATTTACTACTGACGGATTTTTTTAAACTTCGCCCGACTATCTCTTCTGTAAAGTGTGTTTAGTCCATAGCTATTAATCTCACCGTCTGAAAAATCTGTCCTATCGTGGATACAGTTTTGCAAACATACATGTAATATCACACAGACCCAGATATGAAACAACCATTCGAATCGACCCCGTGACACGTAGCGCAGAAAGCTTATCGCTTAGCAACTTACCTTTAACTATTGGACTTTTTAATGTCAATGAGTTGAAAGACTTGTGAATTCGACGAGACGAAAGGCAATCTAGTTTAAATTAGAGTTTAGAAGTCAATCTAAACTTGAAATAGGTTTTCTACTTATTAACGCTAAATTGTTGATACGATTACCCTTAGAGCTGAAACGCCCAGGAAATATGAAAATCTTATTCGTGTCAGAGAAAATCCAACTTACAGAATATGTCTTTGAAAAGAGACCGCAAATAGGTTTTGAATGGATACAATGTTATGATGTTTGACTTGATTATTCTGTCTTTATTAAGTGCATCATGATTAGAATGAATACTCAAAAGGTACTCAAAGTCAAAGATTTTTTTTTTAATGCAAAAATGCTTTTGCAGGCACTTTTAAAACCCTATAAAAATCTATGTTCACGGTTCCAAAGGGGGTTATCCTATGGAGAAGAGACCGGTGAGAAAATCCAAATTCCAAAATTTCAAAATATTGGTTTACATGTTGTTATTAAAAAACCTATTGCCTACCCGGAGCTGGGTCTTAATCTTCTGTATAATTGTTGGTTATAACTGGTTTAGCTCGAGTTATGCAATTCTAATGTCAACATTAAAATTAATTGAAGACATCGTCCGTAGTTACCGTTACAAAAAATATTAAATCTACTTTAATCGCGGTATGCTCAGGTGCTTCTTGCGACAATTTAGAAACCCTCGAATATCGCTGAATCCTTCTAGCGTAAAGGAGATGACGCTTACGAGAACAGAGCCCGTGTTGTCGATAGTACACTCTAATGTGGTTGAACGCTGTTTTCATATATTTTTAACTTGACGGTAATTACAGTTGAGGTCGACAAAAATTTGAACTTCGGTAACATACGTGTTATAGTTGTGCGCGAGACAAGATACCATAAAACCAGTGCTATCTAACATCCCAAAGGAAAATTTGATAAAACAAAATGCCGCACTATCCTCGTATTCTATGCCATAAATATAGTACTATTGATCGGTCATGTAAAAAGATAGGAGGAAAAAATAAGCAGAATCCGTATGAGTACACGTCTCATATCATGTTTCGACAATATATCATGATATGGTTTGTCAATATCATTAGTATCACTCCCACAGAAAGTAATACATACATTCTCCAAAATATAATCACTATTAAAGTGATTATATTTTGGAGAAAGAAATATTTTTCGTATGGATTGTATAACAACGTTAAGTACGTGTTTATTGGAAATCCGAATTCAAGCTTTATTTTTACTGGATTTATGAATTTAATATTATCTATACCTACATAATATTTTTATGGTCGAGCAAAGTGTTATTGGGTTTTTCTATATGGAAATTCTCAGTAACAGCACGCAGTCTGGAACTGTGCCCGGTGGATCAAAATCAAAGTCAAAGATTTGAAAACGTTATGAATCTAGGCGTACGGTTCCAAAGTGGGTTGGTCCTATGGAGAAGAGACCGGCAAGTAACTCCATGGATACTCTTTTCAAAATATTGGTTTACAATGAGTTGAAGCAATTAATAATAACAAAATAAAATAAAAAATACTCTTACAACGCAATATTACATTACATGACATACAAGGACTACTATACATATAAGATAATAAAATAAAATAAATTAAAATTTTCATAATAAAATGTTTAAGGATGGCAATAGGCTGGACCCCTATTACATGGGATTTAATAACGGCGTTAGTGAAATGTAGGTGTACAATAGTACACTCTAACTCATAGTGCCTAACCCTTCGGGGAATACAGGCGTAATGCTATGTATAAATATGACAAAATTGTTTAATTTAATAATTTGTTCAACCAATTTTTTTATACTGATAATTGTAAGTTTTATTTTTTCAATTGCAACTGTAAATAACATCTGCAGAAATGGTAGAATTAACTCTATTTTTTCAATTTCAACAATAAGCGGTTAGGCGAAACAAATTGTCCTCGATCAATTTGATGAAAATAGTTCGTATAACAAAGTTTATATTATTTTACAGAGTTCCACAGTGTTTATTGGTATTATTTAGAAACTAATTCAGTGGTTGTTTCGTAAAATAATGAAAAAATAATTGCTCCAAAACTAGTTTCATCCATAGATACTTAAAGTTTTAATTTACATTAAAACTTTCAATCAAATGAGGCGATGATGAATCTTTGATATTATTCCCAACACACCATCACGCCATTGTTCGAAAGGTTAGGCAGAGGTGTACAATTATCCACCCACATTTCGCCAATGCCATTATTAAGTTGGTTATTAAGACGACACGGTTGGCGCAGTGAATAAGTGATTAGCTTTCTGCGCTAAGTGTCGCGGGTTCGATCCCCGCACCGAACAAATATTTGTATGACCTACAGATAATTGTTTCGGGTCTGGGTGTTTGTGTGTATGTGAATATATGTGTTTGTAAACGCACCCACGATACAGGAATTATCCCTAGTGTGGGGCATAGCCTATTTAAATGAAAAAAAAAAAAGTTCCATGTAATAATGGGTGAGCCTGTTGCCATCTACTGGACACAGTTCCAAACTCAGTGCTGATACTGAGAGTTTTCATACAGCTGCACATAATTCCAAAAAGTGAGAGATGCGGGCTGGGTTTGACACAGGGAGATGACTCCTTCATGGAAGGCAAGCATTCAATCGCAATAGCGTAACACACACATAATAAAACAAATATATACTGGGTAGTTTAAATTACAATTTGCCGTTCCCGAATCGGTGCAGAAACTAATTAAAATCAATGATGACTATAAATTAGAAACTGATTGGGTCCGATACTAAATATCAGTATTTAATAGGCTTCACAAAATATATTACATTGCATTGATATTAATTTTACCTTCCCCTGAATGCGAGAAAACTAATTAATTTCCTAAATATAATTTCATAATGAATAAGGAGTTCATTTTGGATTTTATAATTAATTAACCGAGTAATTGCCAGTTGTAATTAATTAAATGATGTAGGTTAGCAGGTGAAATTGACTTCCAGTATCAACGGAAGGGTTAGGCATAGGAGTACTACTGTGCACCCACATTTCACTGATGCTGTTATTAAGTGCCATGTAATAGGGGGCGAATCGATTGCCATCAACCGACCACAGTACCAAACTTCATGCTGTTACTGAGAATTACTATACAGAAAAATCCAATAACACTTTACCCGACCTGAGAATCGAACGCAGGACCTCACGTTCAGCAGTCGGGCTTGCGACCACTAGACCGATGATTCATCAAATGTACTTGAAAGAAACGATATTGATATGGAATGAAAATTATGTAAATTTAAAGTCTGCTCATTAACCATATTTTGCATAAAGGCTTAAGGATATTTTGTTTTAATTCCTTTCTCCAAACACTTCCATACTGGATTCATTCAAATTGGTCCTCAGCCTGCAATCATTACAGTGTCTGCTGCTAGTGTTATCTATCTATTCTAAGTTAATATTTATACTAACAATTGTTTTTATTCGTAATTTTGTTAGTCATAACTACAGTCTTTAACCATAATTCTAACAATTCTTCAATTTTACTAATAGTGCCTAGATTTTTTTTCTATTTTATTCGTACAAAAGGTATTCCTCAAAACAATCTTTTGAGCGGAATTCGTCGATTTATTTCATTGTGATCCTGATAGGGCTACATAGGCCATATATACTAGAGCTTCTAAACGAGTTGCTTTGTTACGAATAGTCCAATATTCCTAACATATGTGAATATGTCGCAGTTCACAAAATTCCAATAGTCTTTTTGTGATTGCGGTGCCGACAACAAAGAGATTTACTCGCTATGGCTATTAACACAACATAAAATACAGAAGTACTACTGGGGTTTCTAGTTATTATTAATGTTAAATCCTTTCGTTGGAACTAGGGGCTTACGAAACATTGTTATGTGTGTGGAATCTCTAATCGTTTTATTTGTAAATATTTCGATCACGGTAATCACTTTTTGATGAAGATATCAGAAGTGAGGTGATTGAGGTGTTGCAAAAATATTTTGTTGACAATTAACTAACCCATTTTCCTTTAATCTTTTGCGATCGGAAATGACATAAAATAACCGCTTCTCGAAAATAAGTTCTCAGTTGAACAAATTCGAACCCTTGCAAGCATGAATTGCAAGCGGCACACGCTGATGAGCAGTCATTCTGCATTTAATGAGATGAACCTTCTGCCTATTCTAACATATTGTATACTAAACTTCGATATATATTATTATGAGAATGTATATCAGTCGATCAACATCCACTTGTGAATGCATGCCCTTAAAACCTAAAGTAAAGTTCAAACAGTCTTCACTATGGCTTTTAGTTTCCGATGTTTGTAAGATAAAAAATGTAACGTGACCCATGATTCCATTGTACTCCCCTGCAAAAATAGGTCAGGAATTTCATAAAGCTTAAGACACAGTTCGATGACATACCGCATATCTGGCTTTCCAGGGATACACCACACGGTGGAGTTATGACGAAATGTTTCGATTTTGGCGGTATGGGTCGACAGTTTAAACCTGTTCCTCCAACTTTATAGGTTAGTCATTGTATTGGAGTGATCAGTCAGCATAGGCACTATGTTACCTGACTAGCTGCATCCAGAATACGCCGCTTGGAGCAGCCAGCTTCACACAACATCTAGCTTCATCAACGTCTTCACGTCCAATCCAACGACAATATTTTTTCTATCGTGTCTACTTTGCGTCGATTTACGGGTTAAGAGTTGAGCTGTTAATTTAAATTAAAATAAAAAGTGGTTTTGTCTAGCATCTTATTTTCACTTACATTATAATAATACAACCTAGTTTATACTAGGAAACAGAAAAAAATGGTTATAAGCTATACGTTGTCGAGGGAGTTATCCCGCGACGAAGTCGACAAGGCTATCGCAACACCCATTATTTATATTTTATGGGCACCCGTGCTTCAGCCTTTGTACTTATATGATAAAAAATAAATTTTTATTCACATCCACTCCTGTAAACGGCAATTGTTTTAAGTTCGTGTTTTATCATGAGTACAAATTACTTTGTTTGAAAGGTTTTAGTAGCAGACGATTTTTTTAAACACGTTGCACCACATTATGATTTCCCCTGTGTCGAGGGTACAGTTTACAAACATACATGTCACATGCACACACAACCAGACCCGAAACAACTATCCGTAGATCATACAGATATTTGTTCCGTGCGGGGATCGAACCCGAGACACGTTGCGCAGATTGTTAATCGCTTAGCCACTGCGCCAACCGTGTAGTCGAAATTCAAAAATATTTTTTTAAGAAGCAGCGAAAGTTCTACGGTCTTTTTGAAATAGTGTTCCAAAGAAAGGGATCTGATTCCTAAGAAAAATATTACATTATTCGTGTAGGCGTTTTATTGTTACTTCCATGAAAGATGTATGTACGTATTTATTTAAAATATTGGAGAGATTGGAGAAGGCACTTTTAAACTGCTCTTGTATCTTGTATCGGCTATTGTGAACATCATCATATCATATCATCCATCATCATATCATCCATTATGACTATAATCAATATTTCAACACAAGCCAAAGATATAAGACTACTTTGGTATCATTTCTAGCTATTCTTGTAATCACATCTTACTCTGCGATATTGATGACGTGATTGGTGCAGTGGTTAAGCGATTGTCTTTCGGTTGATACCCACACAGGACTTAATACTGTATGACCTACAGATAGTTGTGATTGTTGAGTATGTTTGAGATGTATATATGTAAACTGTATTCCATCAGTGAGTTCTTCAACCTCGATGTAAAACACATTCCCAATAACTAACATAAATCATAATTTAGTTACTGAATGCATCGTTTGGCATAAAACTTTTGCAACTAAAAATACGCACTAGTGAAACGTGCAAGTTTGAAACGATCGGTGATTTCAATTTAAACTTTTTAGAGTGCTGCATTCTGTGAATAGAAAAACGTTGCAGACCTTGTTTCATTCTGACATCTGGGTATTGAAAATATGTAAGAAATATTCTAAAGCACTTTTTTCTGATCTTTATGTGGGTTTCTTTACATTAATTTATGTTTGATCCGTGGTCGCCAATATTTACAATTTTTCATAGATTTCCTAATGTAATTGACAGGTACATTTATTATTTTGTACATTACGGATCAGACAACCCATGTTAAGGGATCCTGAGTTCTTTATGGAATATCGTAAAGTTGTGACACACGATATCTCGTTACCATAACTATTTTTAAAGGGGACGGTGTAAGCGATAACAGTTCAGTCAAAGACGATAATACATATGAACTTTTGATCATTTTTAAATTTATTTATCAAACAGATAGTTGTTTTTATTGACTAACCAATTATTGATCGATAAAGTTACGTGATTCTGTAAAAAATAATTCCAAAAAAGTAGTTTAATTCGGAAGTTTTCATTCGTAAAATAACATTTGTTGACGGCTTTAACTAAGTGTTAGTATGTTTTTACATTACTTATTACTTCATGTGGCAGTTTAAACTAAGTTATTTATTGATAACACTTTGACTTTTTTCCCAGAGGAAGAAGTATTTTTAAACAGAATTTTCTTAACCCGCAATTATGCATGAACAAACTTCCTTTGGACAACTGACAGCTTGAAAAGCGTCCGGGCAATCATGAAGATGACAGCCTGAAACGGGTTCCTTAGCAGTAACAAAGTGAACTTGTCAAATACACCAGTTAATAGTTGTTTTTTTTTTTTTTTTTGTGGTTCGCGTCCCTCACAATAATTTGTTTTATTTATTTTGGTTAGGGATGTATTTTTTTGATCGGCTCTAAAGGGATAGCAGAAAAACGAAACTTTAAATATACTTAGAAAGTGAACGGTGTCATTTGTTTTATGTATAATAAGTACAAGCTTTGGTACTGCCAAACATTGCATAGCGATACAATTACTATACAAAATTAAATTGTGAGTTAGAAATACGCGACAGCTGAAGCATTTATCATTTTTATAATACCTGCATTACCTATATACATATAATACCTGTATACAGGAATTATAAAAATCCTATATAGTACCTATATGTGTATCAGGCAACAATAACATGTCCTACAATAAGCAAAGATTGATTAATGGAACCCTCATTTTATATAAATTTTAATAGTTTCTATAGCTCATTAGCTTTAAATCAAAGGTACATTTAGTACCCATCAGTTGAGCGAAATCCGAGATACCTTTACCTTTACGCAAGCAATTCTGCGGACATAACAAAAGCCGCCGCGCCGGTGCATTTATAAAAAATATTGGATTTATAATTATAACTAACATAATATATCATAATGTTTGAATGAATTATTAGCTCCCATTTGCAATTCTGCATAAAACAATGTTAGCATGACGTAATAGGTCGCTATCTTGGGGCGTAACTATATGAATAATTGTGGCATATTTTCTTAGCATGCCTGTTGGAAATTTATGTCAAAAAGCCTTAATAAATATTTACTCTAATCAACTTAGTAGTAACCGTTAACCTCGTAATTATTTGTGTTGTAACAACATAATTATTTTTCTACCAATTCCTATATCTAACATCAAAGCTCTTGTCGATGTCGATTTACTCCACTTAGTCTTATCCAGAAGCAAATCTTTTACGAGTATTTGATTGATTCGTCTGATTTTACACTTTACACGGTTGGCGCCAGGGCTAGGCTTTCAGTGGGGTTTCGGGTTCGCATAGAAGAAATATTTGAATGGCCTACAGAGTACAGATGGGTAGATGCTTATTCCAGGTTTGGGTGTATGTCAAATTTTTGCCTGTAACGCACCCACGATACGGATGAAAATGAAAGGTCGCTTAAGTGGTTTTTTATTGAAATAGGTCCAGTTTAACAGGTTGTAATCCAATCGTATTTTTTATAGCACCAATAAAGATTTAGAATAACTAAGCCTGAGTTATGACGTGTCGCGTGTTAGCAATCGTTCATTCAATCGTGGGCCGCCTGCCACTCGGATATAAGTAGGCAACAAATAACACTTGACTGCCACGTAATCCGAACGGCTCCAGTGAAAAAATAGAAACCTTTTATCGCGGAAATACATTTTCAACTCGTTGTACTGGAAAAATGATGTGTTATACGATTTTTTTTTATCCATTTTCTCCTTTTTTCTTTGTTCTCTAGTGCGTTTTGTTAGCCATTGGTAAGATGTTTTGTTGAGATATATAATGTGAAGACATTACGTCCAGTGATGAAACAAAAACATAATGGCTACTTGAGTTCGATGAAAGGAATAGCGTATCTTTGATATTGAGGACAAAGTCGTCTGATATAGGTAATATAAAAATAACAAATCATTGTACAACAACCTCACATAAGTGAGTCCACTATTCAACATGGATTCCGTTTTGAACCCAAGAGTAGGTTCTTACATGTATTAGAGATTCAGTGATATGATGTTACAGGTTGATGTTTAAAACATAGTTTCATAGTGCTATGAAAATTCACGGGGCTATGGGGTGGTCTGCCACAACATCAATGGAGCATTTCCTTTAATTTTATTCGAATTCTCAGTAAACAATCTATATCATGGCTTAAAATGATGGCGTCCATAACACCATTTACTGACTTGTTACTTATAGCTTTCCTTTGTACTCAAGAAATATAAACGCGAAGAAAAGACCGAAAATATAAGGCAACTATTTTCCTTACCCCGATAAATCATACCTAACCTGTCATCCTAAACGGTTTACTAGTTCACGAGAACAAATAAAAGTCATAAAAAATCTTCAGACCAGACCCGCTTGTGATTTATGATTATATTCACAAAGCTGTTCAATTTCAGAAACAAATCCGTACGCAAACACTACACATTAGATCAAAAGGGCCTCATTTTCACGTTTGAATCTTCTCATATTAGCGAGCGACGCCTGTGTAAACAGAACGCATTTCAAACACGTATTAGCCTTTACATAATTACGTACAATCAAATTCTAAAGCTTTTACGCGACGTTTTTAACGCATGGTATAGCAGGGCCTTAGTACAAAACTAACACGGTCACAGAGCACGGTTGCAGCTTGACTCTGCAACGTAACTGGGTCGCGAAATGTTACACCCTGTATACGCAAATGTATTCTTTGAAACTGTCTTTCAGGCATTCGGTATTTTAAGTAGGGTTGGTGTCTTGTCTTTTGTGTTAGAAGACGAGGGTTTTAGATGTGATAACACTGTTGATGTAGTATTTAGTGTTGTAAAATTTAAATGAAGGCACCATTGAATAGGAAGAGTTAGCCAGAAATCGTATATTAAATATCCAAAACGAAATCATAATGAATAATACATTGAAATTTCCACATTTATCTGACAAAGAAAGAAGTTCATAATTCAATAACATACTAAGAGAAGACAAAGACTTCATTACGATTCTGTTACAAATACACATTATACGAGACTCGCTCGGAATAACAAAACGTGAACATTCTAAGTACAATAAATTATTTTCTCACATTCATTCGTTCGTTTGCTAATGCCCGACAATCAACTACTTTAGCTGAGAGCCTGATTGAGTTCCAAGTTTCAAGTTGACCTAAACAATACCCGTGTGTTCTTAGCTCAATATAAACAAGTAACTAAGGTAACTTAGTTGTTGGTGAATCGATTGAGCTAAGTTTTCTCTAAGATAACGCACTTGGTGGGGTGGGGCTATTTCTCCTCGCCATTTTGGGTTAGCCGCCTTTCTTACTTATTTAATCATCTTTTTTAAATTTATTTAAATGTTTTTGGCAGCACCTCTGATCATAAGTGACGATGCCAAGGATAAATCACAAGCTCAGTTAATGTCAATTTATTCTCCCCTTGACCTTTCATCTATCGACAACAGTTATTACTGTACCTTCTGAGAGAGGGACTAGCTATACTGTTTTGGGGAACTTCTATAAAAATCCGCTAGGTGGAGGATTACTAGTACGTTCACCAGGTACCTTAGCAAATATTATACTGTTAAAAGTACTTTGTTTTATAAAAAGAAATGGTAATAAACGTAGTGGATGGTCGAT
This sequence comes from Shargacucullia verbasci, assembly GCA_947562105.1. Classification (NCBI taxonomy): domain Eukaryota; kingdom Metazoa; phylum Arthropoda; class Insecta; order Lepidoptera; family Noctuidae; genus Shargacucullia; species Shargacucullia verbasci. The sequence continues at coordinate 4,608,261 of OX387289.1, read as the reverse complement.
TATTTAGTCTTCTTGCTCATCTGAACCGTTAACATGTTAATTAAGTACTGCGGTACTTAATTAACAGGTGGTTAATGAGTCCACCACCCGGGTACAGAACTGATTAAATATGTTATAAGTCTCCGCGATGTCACGACTTCAGATAAATGTCATTAGTGGAAATTCTGTTGTACTATGTCTTTACGATCTATTAAGCGAAATGGATGTTAGGCAATGTGTAGAATGTACTATCTAACATTCATCAGGATTACCGCTTTTCGATAAATCGCGCAGAACAATCTGCGTGATTTATAGAACAGCGGTAAGAGATAGCCTTTCTTGAATGAAAAAAATCTTTGTACACTGGCATTTTTAGCGTAAGGGTTTACTTAGATCGTTTATATTCTAAGTAACTATTTTCGTCGTACCTTTTTTTTTTTTTTTGATTTGCGTGGTGAGAACCCATCATGGGCTATCCTCCGCCTGGGGGGGGCGGAGGGGTGTGCCGGACTCCTACCGGCTAAACTCACCACGGTGGTCCGCCTCGACACCATATGGTGGGCCTCGGGAACTCTTAGAAGACCGCACCAAGGCCCACCACGGTGCCATGCCAAACGGCACTTCCCGGAGGGGGTGACTGTAAAGAGGCCACCCCCTCGTGCACGTCCCGGGGGAGACTGTAAAGAGGTCCCCCCGTTACCCTCGCTGGTGCTGTGTGCACGGCGACACGGACCACAGCGTGTCGCCGTCTTCTCGGGGGTCGCTAAGTGAGCGCGCAGAGTCCCCACTCTGCGCGCTCGCGACCCCTAAGGCCCCCCGCTAAGGTGTGTTAGGCGGGGGGTTGCGGCGTGTTGCGCGCCGGGGCGGTTGCTCCCCGGCGCCTCCTCCTCCGTCGAGCGGGATCGGCCCTCTCCCGTTCCCGCTCATCGACCTCCTTCTGGAGCATGACTGCTTCACAGAAAGAGACCACTGCCCTCCAGTTTTCCGATTCTGCCAGCATAGCCGATACTATGGCTGGCAGAGAGAGATCTTGCCCGATCTGGTCGACCAGAATCTGCCGCTCTGCGGCCCACGCAGGGCACGCCTCGAGCGTGTGCTGTGCAGTATCCTGGCCGCCTCCTCCACAATGGTGGCAATCAGCCGTGGCCTCGCGGCCGATCCTATTCAGGTATTCACCGAAGCAACCGTGCCCGGTGAACGAACAGCGAACGAACAGCGTCGCGACGTTGGCAGCTGCGACGAGCATATCTCGATCGAGCTGTTTGAGGGCCCAACGTCGCGGCGGTGGGCAAGCGCCCGGACGACTCGAGTTGCCTGGAGGGCGGAGGGCCACATCGAATACGATGTGGCGATGGTCCGAAAGCGTGACCATCTCTTCCGCCACCCTCCAACCCGACACAAGGCGGGAGACAGAAGGAGTCGCCCATGATAGGTCCACGACCGACTCCCCCTGCCACCGAACACAAGTGGCAACGGACCCCCGATTGAGTAGTCGGAGGTCGAGCGACGCCGCCCAGTCCTGAAGTACGTCTCCCCGGGGCCCGTCCCGGGTGTTGCCCCAAGCTCTGGAGTGAGCGTTGAAGTCACCAAGGACGAGCACGGGACGGGGTAAGCACTTACAGCGGATGCTGTTCGCCACCCCATCCAAGTATCCCTCGTATTCGGCGAGAGACACATTGGGAGAGACGTAGCAGCCCACTACGGCCAGAGGTCCAAACTCCACGACGACAAAACCCTGCCCCCTATCCAATAGGGAGCAGGGCGGCCCACCGTCTAATCCAGCCCAATACACGGCGACAGAGTCCGCGGTGTCCCTGAACCAACGAGGATGTTCTTGGACACCGTAGGGCTCCGCGACCACCGCCAAAGCAATCGACCACTCCGCAATGGTCTGCAGGAAAAGATTCTGCGCATTGCGGCAGTGGTTCAGATTGCTCTGAAGTACTTTTAGGGCTGGGAAGGCGATGTCGTGTCCATCGCCTCCAGTGGGCCAGCACCCGGTGGTGCCGGCGCATTCGCCCGCTGCCTGTCGGCGGCGGCAAGAGAGGCTCGTTTCCCTCTCTTGCTTTTTTGGGCCACGCACGCTTTGCGGCCCAGCCGATGGTCGGCAGGCAGGCCCAGGTCCGCACATAGCGGACACTTGGGCGACTGCGCCGTGCAGGCGTTAATAAGGTGGCCAGCGTCGCCACACTTAAAACCTAGTTTAACAACTCACAACAACGAGAAAAGATCGCGAGAGAGTTAGATTTCCGTAGTCACTATCATGTATGCAAGTGACTTCCATTCACTTTTCACTATATCGGTATATACAAATAAGTACTAGACACTTAAAACAAAAAATAACACCGTCCCTATGTGTGCGTGTGTACTCACTGTATTAATTTAGTAAGTGACAGACGGGCAATGGATGTGGAAGGTAGAAGAGAAGGTAAATTATACGGTTAGTTACCAAGGCAACGACAGACCAAGGGAACTATTCTCGAGTGAACAGAGATTATGCTGACTTCGAGACACGATACATATCGAAAAAATATGGCGGATATCGCTCGCATATTCGAATTATCGTAATACGGCGTTAGAGATTTCGTTAAAGATTTAGTGACGCTTTTTATAAAGGGACAAGACTATATCAAAGCTCGAGAGAATAGACCCCTCCCCACGTCTTTGTGGCTGTGTAACATCTACATCATGTATACGTCACATCGTTTCTGTGTATATACATAACCTAATATATAGTAATATAAATATATACTTTCCATACAAAAAAAGCATCCATTAAAGGAATCTTAAATATTCTCTTAGTGAATAAATACAAGTGAATGAGAAAGTTGATGAAATTCTTTGTGTAGTGTCTGCAATTGGCCGTGACCAAGGTCAGGTAATGTCTGTGAACTCTTAGTTCTGATCAGACATATCTATACACTTATGTAGGATTGGGGTGTAAAAATATCAACATCAGTTTCATCTCAACTCGTATTTTATTCTTCAAATGTATTAAAAACAATCAAAAGTTAAGATCATAATGCAATTTATCAACCGACTCCCTTCAACTATCTTGCACTGCGTCTATCCGCACACTTTATTATAGACGCACACTTCCGTTCTATTTTTTTTTTGGTGCCAATTATATATACTAGTTCAAAATTGAAATCACCCATTCACTCCCACACTTATATAAAAGCAAAATACCATTCACTCACTGATTACTCACAAAATCAACGGTACTATTAAAACCTAACAACTTGAATTTTGACCGAAAGATTTCTTAGGGTGCAGGTATTACGAAACAATTAATCAAAATTCACCCCTCAGAGGGAAATAATTGTGGGTTCACAGTTTATATAAAAAATCATTTGACGTGAACGGATACGCGGGCACAGCTAGTATGGAATGAGAGTTAAGCTCATTTGATACTAAAATTAATGAATTTCTTAATGATATATTATTATTTGACATAATGAGTAATTTCTGTTTTGATGATAAGGCTGGTTATTACCCTGTTATTATTTTATGGTATTTTTTTTTTTTTTTTTTTAATTAAACATTGCCCCTCACTAAGATTTCTCCTGTGTCGTGGGTACAGTTTACAAACATACATGTCACATACACACACAACCAGACCCGAAACAACTATCTGTAGAACATACAAATATTTGTTCCGTGCGGGAATCGAACCCGCGACAGCTAGCGCAGCAGTCGATCTCTCAACACACTGCGCCAACCGTGCCGTCTAAATATTATATACATATAAATAAATTGTTCAATTCTGTTCAGTGAACGATGTTCACACTCTGTATATCAAATACAGAAACAGAGGCTTCTAATAAGAAACAAACAAATTCAATGATCAGAGAAATTGTATATTATGTCATAGGAGTGTCTGTGGTATATTGGACAATAATTTCATTGACAACCTCTAATACCTATCAACACCTATACCAACAATATAATGTATAACACCCAATAGGTATATTGGGTGTTATACCTTATTACATGGAACAATGGAGGGTACTAATTTAAATTATATTATTATTTCCATGCAAGACGGTTTCTGTTTGAACCCGGCCCGCTTCTTGTACTTGTCGGAATCATGTGCAGATCAGAATTTGATTACCTGTCACTTGCGCTAACGGTGAATGAAAATATCGTGAGGAAACTAATGATGGTGGTGGTGGTGGTGGAGGTGGTGAACCGTGGTGGATTAGTCCACAACGGTGACATAGTAGCACCTCCAGTCCTTAGGGCCTGAACTCATTTTGAAAGAAAACTTGTGCTTAGTGATGGGACAGTAAATCTAAATTTTAATTATTTATACATTAAAATTCAAAAGACCAAGTATTATGTTATGTTATCAAAATAAAAGTCTAAAGCTTATTTGCTTTCTCAACCGTTTAAAGAAATTATATTATTGCATAAATAAAAGACTTCATGAGACACTTAACGGCCATACATAATATACCTATTTGTATAATTTATAAGTTTTAATGAGCTACTTTAAAAAGTAATGAACACATCTGGATCAAAGACGGTTCTTAAAAAGTTTTTACAAAGAAGTATGCATTTTCATGAATTAAAACATTATCACCTTTTTTCTCTGAGCCATGAATTAAATACTTTAGATTCACGACGATTGTTTAACTACAATGTCTGCTGTCTAGATATTGATCCTATCAATTAAAACATTTAGTTTGAGAAACCCCTTTCACTTTCTGACGTCTAAACCTACTTTCAATAGCACGAGTTTCCTAATGAATAAAATGACAAGTTTCTAGTTTTATGCACCCCTGCAACCTCCAAAATCCTCGACTATTTTCAATCACAATACAGTTCAGTAGTGACTAAAATATTTTTCTTTATGTGCATATGGAAACACATTTATCCGAGCTTATATTCAGTTATTAAATTTAATTATTTATATTCATTTCATTTAAATATATCAAATGAATGTCTTTCTTGTCGTGTTTTTAGATATATATACATTCATTTTTTTTAATTTTTTTAATTTATGCCCCACACTACTCCTGTATCGTGGGTACAGTTTACAAACAAACATGTCACATACACACACAACTAGACCCGAAACAACTATTTGTAGATCATACAGATATTTGTTCCGTGCGGGGATCAAACCCGCGACATATAGCCCGGAAAGTTAATCACTTAGCCACTACGCCAACCGTGCTGTCATGTTTAACATTATTACGAGACAATGTTTGACATTATTATTTATTAAAAAATAAATAGTTTCATACAAATATTCTAAAAAATAAAGGTGCAAATATCAAAACCATCATACCAGATAATTTTAGGTTGTATTTTGCAAAGATTATTCACAGCTGTCTTCCCTTACCCGGCCCAATAGCTTTGCGGTCACAGTACACACGTAAGGTCCTAACGGGTGTATGGGACAAAGGCGCAAAGGTAAGCCAAAACAAGGCATTAGACTGTAAATTCTTAAGTTTATGGTAAACATTTACATTTGGCCCTGTATTTTGATGTTTACATCTCTTGACGATGGTATGCAATGTTTACACATATCTAAGTGACACATACTAGTGCGTTCGTTTATCTGTTTTTTACTCAAAAAGCAGCAAAAAAGTAAAGTGCGGTAAAAAATACAGCGGCGTTTATTTTTTTACGGTTCAAGCTGTAAAAAGTTTGTATGTTGGCGCCCGAGTTCGGCGATCGTGTCAACTGTTTTGGTTGCGTAAATGACGCAGTTCCGTCATTTTGCATTGAGTGGATCGTTTTCGTGGTAGCTTGCACATTTTGCCGTTTAATCAGAACAACTTATCATTGCATAGCATCACACGCCTGTGTTCCCGAATTGTTAGGCAGAGTTGTACTTACTATTCTTCACCCAAATTTTGCCGATGCTGTTATCAAGTCCTTTTTAATAGGGTTCTGGAATAGCGACCGCGTACCGGAAGGCGCAACGTGGGAAGGCCCCCCACAAGGTGGACTGATGAACTGGTGAAGGTCGCGAGAGCCCGTTGGATGCGGGCAGCACAGGACCGGTCGATGTGGTGATGCTTGGGGGAGGCCTACGTCCAGCAGTGGATGTCTTTTTTCTGAGATGATGATGGTGATGATGAACAGGGGGCGAGCCTATTTCCATCAACCGAGCACAGATCTCACGCTCAGCAGTCGCTTCTGCTACCACTAGACCAGAGGTTCCCAGACTTTTTTTCTTGTAATATAACGTGTGAACTGTAACGTAATCATTAACTCTAGTTTAGTGGAAGGATTACAATAATACATCAAGAAGTTTATTAATTATATTTATGGTCTTTGCCCAGCAGTGGGACACAACATAGGCTAATAAAAAATAAATAATTCATTATAGGAACAGAGACCCAAAAAGGAGCATATTAGTTAGTTAATTTATCGGTGTGACTTGAAAAAAAAAATTACTTGACTTTGAGTTCTCCCAGAAAGTTTGAAGCTGAAAACTTTATAATTACTATAATCTGTTATCTATTTTTAAGTGTCCGCAACATGATTGTTATATCTAACGAACGAGAAACAACGTTAATAGGCCCCCAAGAAGCAACATTAAACTGTTTAAGGCAACATTATAAAAGTCAAACGTCCCATTAACCGCTAAATATGTCTGCAGCTGTATTCTTTATGTTTTTCAACGGAAACACTATAAATCAGTCGTTGGGGGCAGTTTCTACTATTGGCTATGCTTGTCGTAAAAACATTTTGATGGGCCGCATAGCATGGGCCCATACATTCCGAACACATAAATGTCCATCTATGTCTCCCAGTTTTTTCCCTTCCTCGTAAAACTATCTCTTTGAGTAATTTCTACGAATGGTTGACTTCAAAAGGACATGTATTTGATTCCAACAGATAGATCCGTTTGAAGTTTTTTGATGGTTTGTTATCGTTTTGAGCGAGGAATTTAATTGTTTTAAAAACATCTCCAAAAACGTAATTGTTTATAAAACAGCCATAACCCTTTGAATGTTTTATTCATTATGAATGGGGGAAGTGAAAAAGGGCACCAATTAAAAGAACTCCAGGTTCATTTGCTTGTAAATAATTTAACAGGTAGGGCTCTACTTACAACTTTTTTTCTTCAAAATGAAACGCTTTCGCAAGGGTTCCCACAATCTGAGAGTAATTATTAGGAAAATTAAGATTTCCGCAATAAAACGTCGACTTTATGTTGTGGAAAAGTTTATTTTTTTATTACAGCAGTTGTTAGCTTGGGGACTCCTTTTGTTCCAGTATTTTTGCGTTTTAACTCAAAGTTTGGTGAGGTTAGGTGTTTTAATGGCCATCCCTTTTTATTGCACTGCTTAATTTGTAGACTTAATTTATTTTAGTAAATCGTTTGAATATAAATAATTGTGAAGTGATGGTACACGAATTAAACAACCATGAGTAATCATTACTGACGTGTGACAGTAATTATTACTGGTTATTTAAATCCTGTACTACTACTTCGCAATTAGGTCGTATCGAATATCAAATACAATACAATGTAATGTAATGAATATAACATAATATAATGTAATAAATAAAATTTGAGAGTATCATACATTTATCGATGGGAAACCTTATGCCGCTTTACCACTATGCATTAACGTGGCTCTATTTGTTAATTCGATATTTAAATAACGAATCGTTTTACTTAATAATGGACTTATAAAAATACAAGCTCTAAATAATACTCTGTTGTGTCAGTGACTAGGTATGTTTCATTATTGGATAAATAATCGAATAGATAGAAATATACATATCATTACGCCAGTATTCCCCGAAGGGTTAGGCAGAGGTGTCCTATTGTACACCCACATTTCGACGATGCCGATATTGAGCTTCAATAGGGGGATAACCTATTGCCATCAACCGACAATAGTTCCAAACTCCGTGCTGTTATTGACAATTTCCATACAGAAAAACCCAATAACACTTTGCCCGATCCGGAAATCGAACCCAGGCTTAGCAGCGTTTGCGACCACCGGACAGTTACAAACAGTGCAGGTACAATGAGATATAAAAACGAATATAGTTAATTAAATAAGGAACAAATAATTATATTATATACTAACTTTATCTTTACCGGAGCTACGAAGGAGAAAAAAACCTATTTTACGCAGACATAAGGTCCGATACATACAAAAAATTTCACTTGTGAAAGCCGCATGCGTTCATGCTGCGCATCTCAAGGGAATAAAGGCGTAACATCGTTTTAGATCAACATACGTTATGCCTAGATAGTTCATAGTCGACACCTCAGTGACCTATTTCGCTCGAGTGGCTCCTGCAACTTGCGCCAGTACTTACTTATGTAGCTGCATGACCTGATGGCAGTTGGATTTTTATTCTATACGTGATACTATTTTATTTTGTACTATTTAGTATTCTATTCTATTCTGTGGTTGCGGTTAGGTTTTGGAAGTGAAGAAATGTTGTAACATAATATATCATCACAGCTGTGTTCTAGTAGAGTAATAGGGGGCGAATCTAATGCCATCTGTTAGGCACTTTTGCTACTGATAATACATTTCTTAACAAATAAAAACTTTGGAAGTAAAGTAATTTTGTTAATGCTACTTAAATTATTTTTACATCTCGCTTGTATTCCCAGTTTGAACTTTAAAAGTCACTTTGATATGATAATTAGTAAGTCATCAAAATTGTCAGGTTTCATCGTCAGGGAAATGAAAATTTTTAAAGAACCGATACTCACAATTTCTATTTTCAACAGCGTTATTCGAAGTATATTGGAGTATTGTAGTACGGTTTGGAACCCGTATTATCAAGTGCATTCTGACAGGATAGAGCGCGTTTAAAAAAAAAATTATACCATTTATGTTACTCAGATAACAATTGCCGTATTTTAAACTCGTATAAATCTAGGCTGAACCACTATAAAATGAAAACTTTAAGCGCACGTAGGAAAACTTTAGATATTATGTTTTTATTCAAATTGATTCATGGCTTAATAGATTCTCCTGAGCTTTTAGAAAAAGTGCAATTTTGTATTCCACGTGTTAACAGTCGCCTAATAAATCGAAAAACCTTTGTTCTGCCTCAAAACCGAACTAACATAGGTCAATTTTCACCGATAACCCGCATGCTTTCTTTTGCCAACTACATTCGTGGAGAAGTGGATATCTTTGCTGGTTCTGTAGCCTCAGTCAGGTTTAAATTCGGAGACCTAATTAGTTAAACATTGTTTGAAATTATTATTATTATTTTTATCTTTTTTCATGTAATGATCATAGTATCACTAAATACAGTTAAAATAAAATATTAATACTTATCAAAATTAGTACTTAAGATGTCTTACTTAAACATGCATGCTGGATTCACATCTAGTAGATGTCAATCAGACGTATTATGTTAAAGAAGTTTTTTATATTGTATTTGAGATTGTACATCAGTTTTGTGAATAATAATAAAAAAAAAAAAAACCCCCGGAGGTATGCCTAGGGATGTAGGCACTCGTGAAGTACCTCTGTAATATATCGTCGTCGAATTACGACGACGATGTATTAAGACCTCTTTAATAAAAGACGAGTATTTTGCCATTTACTGACACAATAATTTTTAAGCCCTAAAGTCCAAAATTTTTAAAGGTCGTTATTCTAGCTGAACATTAGCGAAGGTGGGTTGGTCGTATGGTCGTATAATAGCCAAGTTTCTTGCGATTAATTACCGCAAGAAACTTGGATGTTATCTTAATATAATTGTTTTAAACTTATAAATTATGAATATAAATAGTATTACAAAAACCGAATGAAGACGTATTGACATTGAACCCTGGACTGCTACTTAGTACTTTTCACCTAGGGTTCATTCGACCTAGAAATTCAACTTAGGATCTCGCGTTTTGAAACCTCGCTTGAAATTATTAGACTATAGTTAAACTACAGCCCATTATCGGTGTAATTCTATCAACTTATTTTTATCTTAAAATAACGTCTAAAAATGGTCCTTCTATACGAATATAATTAAGGAGCTCTACAATCATCCTCAAGGAGTTCGTTATTCTAAAAAGGAACCAAATAAAAATATATTCCAATTCAATAGAAAACCCATCTGGTGTTAGAATTAGTAAGTACAAAGGAGATCGTGTTTACGGATCAAATACCACAAAGAGATGTTTGAGAGTATAAAAATAAAAACCGTGTGAACATCTAAGCGAGCTTTTAAACATTAATTACCATGAATTGAACGATCTTTTAATATTGGTTGGTGTTTTATTTAGAATTAATATAACTTAAGACCGTATTATGTCTAATCTTCGTTTCCTGGAAAGTTAGGCAGAAGTGTAGCTACACACATTCTTTACCAAAGATTTTTTTTAATAGCATTTAGTATGTACCTACAAGAGTTATTGCATACAATTCGCGGGTTGTTAATAATAATTATGTACATACGCGGCCATATATAGCTTAGATTAATGAGACTATTTTTTGGACAGGCTATAAATATTTGTCTATGTCAGTAGACACTCGGCATTTGTACCCTTGTTCGTGAGCCTCGTAAAAAGGGGACGTTAATATTTTATTAGGTAGACGACCAGCGTCTGTATGATCACTGATAACATCAAACCCTGAAAGTCTGGATATCTACAATTTTTCTAGGCTCATTTAGACTGACATGAGATATATTATATTGCTAAGAGAAGGAATCAGTTTGATCTATGGAAATACTTAAATCAGGTTCTGAAATGGAATAACATTAGAGTTTGAAGCGAACTCTCTATGGTTCTGTTATTTCTGAATCTCTAAAATAATTGTTTCGGTTTTTTTTTTCTGATACTAAAGTTAATCGTATATGGTAGATATTAGCATGGGTGGCGATATACAGTGGTAGTAGGGTAGGTACACGAAAACAACCTCCCCGAGTGATATATGTATGTGTGCTCTATTATGAATCATGCAGAATGGCAATTTTAGTCTTTTTTTCACTTGACTTGAGCAATCATGTCCGGACATAATCGAGTAATAATTTTCCTTCAATCCACTATTTATAAAAATAAATAGAAGAGAGGCTAATTAAAATCAGTTGCCCTGAAAAAATATAATGGTTTCCTGCTAATAAACGAAACCCAAAAGGTTGGCAGACTAATTTAAGCAAATTTCACTAACAATACTTTTAAGGTGTCTATTAATTAGCCCAATTTCGCTTTTGCCTTTATTTTCTTTAGCGACCTGACATTTTATTGGGCTTACGGCGTACCCTCATCCATGCCTTTTTGAATCTTTTGGACGACGGCTTTTTATGTCAGCACGTACCATTTTAATAAATATTAATATTATATTTTTCCGTCATACAGACTATACAGAGTCCCGTAGTTGAGATAAAAACTCGTTTTTATTTACGTTACTTAAAAAACTGGGTGAAAGGACCACATTTTGTGCTTTTTTATGTTAATTAAGTTTTATTAAAACAAATATGAGGGGCAATTTAAGTTAAATTGGCATTTTAAAATAACAAATGTTTTATACGAAAATCGGTGAACTGAATTTTATTCCAATGCTTATTTTTGGCAAATGAATTAACTACAACAAGTCATTATTTCTAAGCTTCCAGGTTATCTACCATAATTAATTATAATACTGAATTACAATACCACTAACTTCTAAGATCTTAGCCTTAAAAAATCTGTACTTTGCAATCTCAAAAACATACACATCTTGCATGTATACGTAAAATTATCCTTTTATATAGGTATTACTAGGTAAAAACATAACAACACTTCCAAAAATAAGCACATTTCTACTAAACTACGATGTCACGTAGTGGTTCAGTTGCTATCCAACATCATGTGACAAAGATTGATGGCGCGCTAACCGTGTCTTCATCAAGTTCAACTCTCATTATACCTCCGCCCTTATTCCTTAAGCGCATGCTAACCAGAACAGATGCTCACTGTATTCTATATTTAGAGCATAATGCGGTACAGAAATAATGAGATAAGTGGCTTTTTTGGACTTCTATTTTTAAAAGAATTAATCTTGTGTTTCGGTGGCTTGGCATATGCTTTTTTTGCTTTTTTCTGTTTCTGAAATTAATGAACGTGTTAATAGAGTTGGACGGGGACTCGTAGGTGTAAAACGAAAATGTCTTTGTTAGTGTTAATGGAAACGATGACTGACTGATACTGCTGAGACATACATGTACATAGCTTTACCCTAGCAGTTAAAGGTATGTACATGTGTACTAGAAATGAGTTAAAAGTTACTACGTTTTATAACAGAAAACGCTTATACAGAATTTAAAGGTTTTATGGAGGTATAAAAGCGGTATACGAACCAACATGGCCGCGATAAATCTCACATTTTAAGCATACAAATACAAATGCCTTTAACATGGTATCGTAAAACATAAATTGTATACTATGTCTATAATGTTGCGCTGCATAAGTCGAATCTCTGCAGCTGAGCATTGCATTGTCCTCCAAACCCGTCTGTTTCGTTTGTCTGACAGTCTAACACGTGTACCGCATTACGCCCCTCGTCGGGTATGAAAGAGATAGTTATTTGGCCTTTGTATAGCACACGGTCTTAATTAAAACTATAAGTGAATTGCCTCATATTTTTGAAACGAACATTTATAATAGAAATGAAGAAAAAGAAAATATATTTCCACTTCATTAATGGCGAGTAATGAAAATTAATATAAAAATTACATTACCATCACTATTATATACTTAATGTGTTAAAATAATTAATTTCATAAAAATCTTAAATGAGCTAATAAGAACCACAACATTCGAAATCAAACTAAGAAAAAAATTATAAATAATAAAATATACATCATTCAGTCATGCATTGGACAAATTTTATACCTCCAAGCGCCTCTCATTCGTCCAAGTGACAGCGCCCACGTGCGACGTATTACGACTCTCATCGAGACTGAATTCGTTGATTACTTTGTCCATAAATGAAACACATTGATCTGATAAATAATTGTAATCAGCAAAGGAGACAGAAACATTATTTATTTATAAGTTTTCGTTTGTTTCGTTGATCAAGAGAATATTATTCATTTAGAAAACCACTTAGGATTGCACTCTGAATTCTCTACATTATCAATTTGATAGATTCTTACGTACGCCATTAATAAATTTATGTACGTCTTTCATCTTTGAATTAATTATACGATATATATTTGATTTAGTTGTTTTTTTTAGACGAGGATGCCAATATTAATAACAATAATATTACTTAGTTATTTTTTTAAAGTGGATCGCCAAGCCTTCCCGCGTCTTGTTGTGTAGGAAGCTTAACTTGAAAGAGGCATCTATCTTGACCTACCTCAGGAATCTAGTGGTTGCATGCTCGGTTACAGAGCTTGTGTTTCTAGACTTTTGGAATCAAATCAAATCAAATCAAACGTTTATTTGCTAGAAATACATTCATATTACAAAGGTAAGATCTTATAGCCTAAATGTCACTGCCTAAATGTCACTATTCTGCCTGCAAGTAAGCGTGCACGTTTTTACATTTACGTATATACGAAAGGAAAATTATATTAGGTTTTCTGTTAGAAAATTCTCAGAAGCAGCCTGAAGTTGAGAATTGTGCCCGGCAGAGGGCAAGTTTCGCCACCAATTACATGGAACTAAATAACGGCATCAGCGTAATATGCACACACACCTCTGCCTAAACCTTCAAAAATACAGTCGTGGTATTATGTTTTTTGGAATAGTCAGTAGTTACCCCTGGTTATTCTTGCCAAGTTCCTCCTACATGTCACTCTGACGGCAGCCACGTGCGGTATTATTCGTCTCGTCAAGTATGAAATACGATCTCGTCTATAATTAGACCACATCCCCTTAATGGGCCGTTGTTTGACTACCTCGAGGATTACACCGTCCAATATTTAACAGTTGTGGATTTTTGGTAACCTCTTTAATGTGTTCCAGGTATTGGATAATCCTGAATTATTTATAAAATGATTCGGGAATAAGAGTAATCTAGATTGATTTAAAACAGGAATATTTTTTTGTATAAAATATTTTTTCTATTTGCTATTTTATTAAGAAGTTCAGTTTCAGGTGTTTTGTAGTATGATTAAACGAGTATCATATAAGTACATTCTTACAATCTGTATACAGTGAGTAAAGTTTCCAGTCCCATATATCTCATATGCACAAACACTTCGAACAACTTTGGCCAAATATATTCGTTCCGTACCGAACCCACAGGAACTAAAGCATTTAGCCACTGCCTCATTTAAACCGTGACTTTATCAATAAGCATTTGTATAATATTATGGCGCTCGTCTAAATCCCAACATTTCACTCTTTATTCTTCAATTACCTTAACGAAAACCCATGAAACCTTAAATCCGCATTTTTCATACATTTTACAACAGGACCGCGGACCGAAAGTCATAAAATATAATCTGGGAGCTTTATTATCGTGCACGTGTGGGCTTATAAAGATAAGGTAAACAGTACTCCAGATTTATTGGACATTATAAATTAGTATTAAGTATGAATATACTTTGATAGGTCGTTATTATTTATTATAATAGACCATTGAATTTTATTTGATGAGATCTGTTCGTGGTTGTTTGGTAAAGGGGAAGAATAGAAAATTTGAGAGAGAATTTGAGAGTATATTGTTAGCTCTACTGAGTATGTTAATATGCGCCAGCGACTTTCAAATAATTTATTAGTATTTTCATTTGTCGGTCGGTTTCCAGTCTTACCGGTTGCGGTTGAATATTAGTATTTTACATGGAGCGACTGCCATCTGCCCTCTGCCACCCAATTACGAGACACTAATACTCTAAGGTTCAACTAGTTACTGTTGGGTGCTTTCCGAGGCAAGGAGGGGTCTTGATGTATGAAAAACGGTCACCCATCCAAGGACTGACCGCAGCAAGCTTTGCTTAACGTCTCAGATCGATTGATCTACGCGATAGCTATGTTAAAATCCAGGTACAATATGATTTAAAGTAGTAAAAAAAAACCTTTTTTAAGTAACGCCAATTGTAATCAACAATGAAAAATCAATGCCGCAATGGGAATTATTTTGAATTAAAACAATGTTTTTATTTATTTCTTGCTCACAGCGAATATTTCTAGATTTTAACATACCAAGGATTTGCAGAAATTTAAAGGCGAACCAGCGTCGTACAGTCTCGATCTAAGCGACTTGCATTGGAAAGCTTAAAGTTATACCAATAGATACATAACTAGAAATATCCCTGGACTGCGTTCGAGAAAATAGACAATCCCGATGTTTATGCTTAACCAGCAATATCGTAAAATCCCGTGTTAGCACTGTATGCGTCATAAAGGTACTGAATACACACCATTTAATTTAGTGTTGACACAGTAAAATAAATAGATGCACTACATTTTAAAATTTGAACAAATATTTTAAGTTTCAAAAATGAAACTTATTCTTTATTTATTTATTTTAATTATGATACTGTAAACTGATGCCAAAATCAGCAAAAACTTCTTGAAAAATATAGTTATATGGTACTTTTCATTAAAAAGTTTTGACGAAAACCTAATCTTATATCAAACCCGTAACCTTTACCTCAGAAACTCATTCACTTAGCTACTGCGCCAAACTTCGACTCAACTCACATAGGATACGTTCCATTTATTCCTAAACCTCCCTAATAAGCAAACTAACATTGCGTCATAACACTCAAGACAAGAAAAACACAGTATAAAAGTCATAATAATATGTTCGGTTCATAACAGTCCTTGTTACGACCTCGTTGACTTGCCGTAAGACCTCTTGTGGGCTCTAACATAGCCTTCAAATTGTTATGTTGCTAATATAAACCCAATTAGTGTTATTACATCTAAAATGATAGTACTGCTGTTGAGCTTCTGACAGTAATTGGCTGTGTTGAATACATAGGCTTCTAATTGTATAGTGCTGTAGGATGTGCTGTAGTTATGTTGGGATCGTAAAGATATAAAAATAAGTAATATTAAAACGAATTGAAGTTTTAATATGTGAAATGAAAGATAGGTATATTGAGTATATGTGAATGTAGGTAATAGTTTTGGTAATGTACCTGCTTACTCGTTCAGTGAGCCTTGAACAATTTACATACTAAAGTAAACATATAGGTACTATTGTAAATATCTACATTAATAAAATTTTCGATCCCTCAAAACAACTACTAAATAAAATGTATCCCACAAAAACAAAACTGACAAAAACACGTGCTTTACACCACGAGCCAAACAAAATTTGCTAACAACTCCGGGCATTGAAATGAAGATTGATAAATCGTTGGACCGACCTTACATCCTTGGGAGACGCAGCGTTATTTTTCATTTTATTCTTCGATACACAGCTGAGCTCAGTGGTAAATATAGCTGTCGGCAGTATTAAACCACAGACAGTGTTTATGAAAGAATTTCTCTGTCATTTTACATCAAAAAACATTTTGATGTTTTGATTTGCAATAATAATATAATGTTGTGCAGCGTATGGAAGTCTGTTTTAAGCCATTTTGATTTTCCTATCCTTGTTTTTATTTGTTTATGTTGCTTTTATATCGAGATCGTTTATTACTATCTGTGTTCGATTTGACTCAGCTACATAGTTTGCAATAAAACGATGGGCATAAATAGATTCTATAAATATTGTAGGTACCTAACCTACCTTTGTTGCCACTGAACTTTAAAATTTAAACTTTTCTCATAACCAACTTCTGTAAATAATTTTGCCAAATAAAGCCAATGGCTAGTTACCCTATAATTTCAATTAATAAAGTTGTAGTTTCAACTACCAATTACAAAGTGTGAAACATTAATTACATTTGTTTACTTCAATAAAATTAATTTAGACTTTGAGCTTTTGAACCTTCTTAATAATCTAAATTGCTTAGGTCGTTGGCATCTTTCGTGAGTTTAATTTTCATTTTTGTTATTGCCTCGCCTTTTATAATAATAACGTTTCGTGTATAGTCTAGACATTTGTAAACACAGTAATTGGTGTTTATAACAGCATCTTAAAGCTAAAAATACTAGTTATAATATTGACTATTAGTAGGCGTAATAATGTAAAATCATATTACTTAATGAATTAAAAAAGCCTTATGCTGAGTTAAATACCCAATAGACCTTTAACTTTTAAATATTTTTGTCCTCAGAACTTCTCCTGGGCACTCTCCGAACACACCAGAAGGCTGCTTGTGATGAAGAGGTAGTGACGCTCATCTGTCCCCGTGGGACTACCATCAGCATTCAAGTAGCCCAGTATGGGGCATCGGCTTCCCAAGGGTCCTGTGCTTCAGACCTGGCTGAATACCAACCGGTTGCTGTTGAAGTCGTTGGAGATACGTCATGCATATGGCCCAGCGCATTGCAGGTTAGTTGAGTTTTTGTATAGTTTATCGAACCATGTGATTTGCTATTTATTTTATTGTTGTACACAATACAAATTGACTTTTGATAGATATTTGTTTTTCATATTTATTGAATCCATTTATTACGCTGTTTAATTTATTTTCATCATTCGTTGAAATAATGTGATTTGCAAATCATGTGTTTATTGGTTTACTAGTACCAAATTAAAGACTGTTAGGAATATAAAGGTAAAAAATATAAACGTAATAATACAAAGATATATTTTTAATTCTCTTCATTTTTTAGAAAACATTGCCTCACACTAGTATAAATTCCTGTATCGTGGGTGCGTTTAAAAACACAAATATTCACATGGGCATATACGCAGATACTCAAATCAATACTCTATCAATATGTATAATATTTATTATATCAGTCATCCTTGCCTCGTTAAGGAACCAATACGCCAAATTTCTACTTTATAGTTCCTTAGATTTCGTGATTAATCAGTGAGTGGAGTGAGAGGTATTTCGCTCTCATATACCTAGATCATTTTATAAACTGTAAAAGGTAACCGTAGAACTGAATATACATAAATCGGGGAGAACTATAACTACCTCAAATGATTGTAAAACAAACTAAACCGTTAAGTTGAATTTTCCTTCAGCTTCACCAACCCAGACATTTATTCAGTGAGAGTCTATGTCTATTTTCGTCATTTGCATTGTAGACAGTCGGACTGTCTGTGCAACAAAGATATCAGGCTGGCCGAGTTTAGGCGACTGATAAAGGTTTTGCAGGAGCAGCGATAGTTGGCAATTGAAGATTAAATTATTTTGTACACATTCTCAAGATTTGCGTTAGGACAAAGCTGGTTTATCGATGGTCGGCCGATCGAAGTCGAAAATCTGCTGGCCCTCAGTGATATAGACAAAATGAAACATTATCAATAAATACAATTCAATTTTTCTGTCTAATCTCCTGATATTATCAGTTAACCACAGCGTAAATTTATTTCATCGCTGACCCATGTGATAGCTTTGTAATCACTAAATTTAAACCATATTATTAAATTTTGATGAATAATTATTAAGTGATTACCGACATGATTATCGGAAATTTTGGCGCATAGGTACATACCTATAATTTATATAGTAAGTTCCCTATGTCATGTGGAAATTATTTTTACATTCATATTAATTAACATAATATAAAAACATAGTTTGAAATAAGTTAAATAATCCATTTGAAAACTGTCATTTAAGCATATTCGATCGTTCATTATACCTAGTGTACCGTCTGTGCCTCGGAAAGCACGTAAAACCGTTGTTCCTGTGCCTGATCTCTCTCCGGTCGAGTCGATTTGCCGTCCCATCGGACTATGAGAGTGAAGGAATAGAGTGAGCATCTGTGTTTGCGCACGCACTTGTGCTCTATAATATCTCCCGTGTAGTTTGCTAATCTCCGGTGAGATTGGCCGCCGTGACCGAAATCGGACAGGAGGACATTATTATACCAAGTGTATAAGGCCTCTTTTTATCCCACTTTATTCTCATCTTATCTGCGATATTATATTTTTCGGCAACGATGATTAATAATGGTACAAAAGGACATGAAACGCTTTTTACCGTTGCTTTAATTTTATAGAATTATAGCGTAATATATTCCTCGACACGTAAGCGCTACGTGGAGACAGTGAGTTACACCCACATTTCGCCGGCATCTTTAGTAAATCTAAACATCAAACTGCGAATACGAATTTTCTGACAGACAAGCTCAATAACCCTTTGCCTGACTAGATCAATGAGGCAGTATTCGTATTTCTTTTTTAGCTGAGAATTGGTCATACCTACTTTCAATCAATCTATACATATGTATAAATAAAATTGGAGTGTCTGTTTGTAATATTGAAATAACCGTTTTTTACTACATGCATATGAATATATATGCGGTACATACACCAAAATAACTTTTTTTACAATTTTTGTCTGTCTGTCTGTCTGTTTGTATAGGCTAATCTCTGAAATGGCTGGACCGATTTTGAAGGGACTTTTATTGGCAGGTAGCTGATGTAATAAGGAGTAACTTAGGCTACTTTTATTTTAGAAAAATTCTTTTATTTTAGAAAAAAATAGGGTTAAGTGCATTTGGACTTCTTAACTTCACGTAACTTGTATAATAATTAAAAAAAATATTTTTTTTTAAGTGGCGTTTCGCACTAAAAAATACATTGTTAAGTTCCGACATCCACGTTAACGAATTCGCGGGCACAGCTAGTTTAAAATATAAACCTTGGCCATAGAATCTTGCTCTGTATGAACAACAGACATGAAATCATTTATTTATAACGCATAGTAAGTCGATTGAAGGATTATATATTGCCGCCCATATTCCCGAATAAAAGCTGTTAATCGCCTCTTAATATAACTTACAGGAAGTATTAGGGTGGTCTATGAAAGATCACTCCAAAACATCCCGTCAGTAAAGCGAGACCACACTAAAGCACTATACACAATCGTTGTGGTCTAATTGGAGTGTATTATACTTATTTGATTAAATATTATATATCTATACTTATTATCTATTATTTTAAGCGTAACCCTTTCAGTAGCTTGCTTGCGAATTAATACGGATTATGCATTCGTCCCATTAGAAATTGCATTCAGATAACAAGCGGTAAGAGCGCGTTGTGCTAGCACACATCATCAATATACAAATTTCAAGGCCTCTTTGTGCTTACTATGCGTAGATTCGTAAACACAAGCTCAACTCTTGTCATGTGAACGTAACCCAAAACGTCTAATCAGAATTATCAAAGAAAAATAATACTCAATAGTATTATCATATTCTACAATGTATTCATAACTGGTAGGCTTAAAATTATGTGGTCAAAATTTAAAATTTCA
The DNA here is from genome assembly GCA_947562105.1 of Shargacucullia verbasci. NCBI lineage: Eukaryota > Metazoa > Arthropoda > Insecta > Lepidoptera > Noctuidae > Shargacucullia > Shargacucullia verbasci. Next base: position 4,588,068 of record OX387289.1, on the reverse strand, counting down.
AAATTCTCTCTTCTAATTTTGCTGCCCGATACAATTCATTATCGGGGGCGGCAAAATAAGTAGATTGAGTGGATAAATAATGTTCTAATGCAATTATTTCCACCTGTTTAGAGTCGTCATGTCCCCCAGTAGCCTCCTTTACTATGGTTGATCAGAACCCTGTTCAGTATTGAATATTTGCGGAGTGTAAACGTGCAAAATATTCAGCAATCTGATATCAGTATTTACAGAATTGTTTTATTTCAATATTTACAGCTCCGTATTCAATTGAACCTGTCATAAAATATAAAAAAGATTTATGTCCCTTTAACATGTTACAACGACATTCCAATTTGATGACTTTTAAAACATCCATTTAGTGAAAATGCCAAGCATTGAAGTGTTCCTTTTTTACCAAATGTTATTACTTTTTCTGATATGTTTAGGCAATACGTCGGCTTTACGAGCAGCGGCCAATCCTGTCAACCCGTTTAATCCAACTTCGTATACGAGATTTCTCTCATTCCATATTTCCACCGATATTTTTCTTACTCATAATTTTGGCGCAAAAAAAATACAGTTATGATTCGGCATTGTTTTTTTTTTATTAGAACGAATGTTTTTGCCGAGCGATTCTGTTATCCTTCGACATTTTATGCTATAAAAATAATGTGGATCTGTTCACTGTAAAATAGCAGGCTTATAATAGCATCTTTGTGGCGGGCAGCTATTCATCCGTAATATTTAATGTATCAACATAACCATTTGTGAAATAGAAATATGTATGATATCTACTGTTAGTGGAATTTGATTTAAATTCTACAATGATTACTTAACATAAATCACATGAAATATTCGAATATAAGCAAATAACATGAGCTATATATTTTTTTTTTATTCAATTCACATTTTAATTTCATAATTATATGTTTTGGTTAATAGGCATCGAGAGTTAGATGTCTATGTATGTAGTACATACTTTTTTTACAATGTTGTCTAACACAATCCTTTGACATGATTTACTCAAATACTATCCTTTTAGTTACGTGTAAATTTGCAATAGTTTTATATTTTATAGTCTATAAAATTAAGGTTACGTCGACATTGGGACCTAAAACTTTAATTATGTACTATATCGTTTTAATAGTAAACATTCGGGTGACCGAGTGGCTTGCCGGAACGAAAACCTTCTTTTCTACTGATAACTAACTTTTATAGAAATGCCACCAAGCTCGTAGATCTTTCGATTTTTCGTCCCCGAAAACCCCTGCATTGTATTTTAAGCTGTTTTAAAGAACGCAATTACAAACACATATGTAATATATATGTAATACATGTGTAATATATATATATGTATCTAAACGTTGCTCGTATAATAGTATGCGGTATAATCTAACACAAAAAATTTAGACTGTAACAATTTAGATGAAATAACTTTGTACCTAATGTCCTCTTGACCGGTTTCAGTCACGGCGGCCAATCTCACCGGAGATTAGCCAACTACGCAGGGGATATTATAGAGCACAAGTGTGTGCGCAAACACAGGTGCTCTCTCTATTCCTTCACTCTCATAGTCCGATGCGATAGGACCGGAGAGAGATCAGGTGTAGACCAACAGCTTTACGTGCTTTCCGAGGCACGGTGTGTATTCACATACACAAAGACCCAGACCCGGAACAACTATCTGTAGATCATACAAATATTTGTTCCGCGCGGGAATCGAACCCGCGGCACGTAGCTCAGCAGTCGATCTCTCAACCACTGCGCTAATCGTGCCACCAAACTTTGTACCTACAAAACCTAACAAAAATAGCGTTAAAAAACACCCGTAAACACCTGTTTCTAACTATAACGAAAGTTAAAAACAGATGTTCGTAACTCTACTGCTTAGAGCTGTTTAGAAACTTACATATGTATACATAATTACTACCTTTGGGGCAATGAAACTATCCTTATCCAAAGTTTGGCCAGAATAGGCATACTAACTAATTTGCGTAGTATTCCTTGTTACAGACAGTGGTTGAAGCCTGTCAGAAGAAGAGGCAGTGTAAATTTCACACGAGCCCTAAGGCTTTTGGAGTCGACCCCTGTCCTGGCTCCAGAAGATTCGTCGAGGTCGCCTACAAATGCCGTCCATGTAAGTAAACACTGTAAATTTAATATTGCACGCAGGTTATTTCATATGTAGTTCTTTGTTTTCTTTTTTACAAGTATCCTTATTTTCTTATTCATTCTTTTTTACTGAAGCTGAACAAGTAGCTTCTTTAGTTTACAAATAACTTGTCAACGCAAATTTTGTAACTAGTTAAATCAATGTGGAAGCTTGTAATTAGCAAATGTACTACTTATGCATGTTACTACACTTTGTTATTAGTCTGTAAGATTTTTTTTTACTAAATAATAATATTAAAAAAACTACAAATATTTGTTCCGTGCGGGAATTGAATCAGCGACACGTAGCGCCACAGCCAAGATTTGAATAAACCTACGTAGCTAGATTAGGCAGGCAATAAGGATTTATTTGACTTTGTATCGTTTAATGAGTAGACAAGTCGAACTATATTTATGTAAAACTCTATGTAAGTGAATCCTTTATCATTTTTTTTCGAATCTTTCATCTTTATCCGATAACCCTATATAGCATATACCTAACCTATCTTCGAGTGTACACTCGAACAAAGAGATATATTTACCTAAATTTCAAATAAGTAATCAAACAAAAGGGAAACATTTAACAAGCATCTGCCAGCTTACTTCGCATCAATGAATGCCTTTATTTAATTGAAGGTTCACATTGCACAAAACGGTGCCTTATTACTTTTTTATTTTAATGAAACGCAAAGTATAAGGCCGAACTCATGTCCAAGTTTCTTCTCTTCTTTCTTTCGTTGATACTCCAAAAACGCACGAATATTTATGGGAATTGCGCACTGATCATGGGATCAAAGGCTTGGTGTTTATTTTATCTTAACAAACTGATTATTGAAGAGCTCTGTGTGAGCTAATTAGCACGCACCGCATAACGCATTAAACGAAACGTACACGAGAGACTCAGTATGGGCGTTCTTACGTCCTTACTTAAGCATGCGCAATAGCCGTGACAACTACTTTCGTAACATTTCAGTGACGTAACCAAAATGCTAAAATGAAATAATGTCATATGACAAAAAAAAAAAAAAAAAAAACCAATGGATCAACGACTGCATATGGCATACAGATTTATCAAGCCTTTTAGTTATGATTTTGACATCCATTTTTCCATTTTGATCCCATTGTGTTAGAGTGTTTTGCGTTTTCGAACGAACGTTACACGTGACGTACAAAAACTCAATCAGTATGCGCGATCGAAACGAACCCACGGAAATAATCCTTTAAAAATACATTGTCATACAAATTTGCACCCAAAGTGTGCGCAGCCTTAGGGTTTCATTAAAACTCGTGTAAAATGCACTACAGAATAAGGTGCCTGACACTATATACCTTAATTCATGCCAGTCGATTTGATCTATAATTTAGGATACCGGTCTTTTTATTTTAAAATCATTTCCAAAGAACATTTTTATATTCTCTGATGATAAATTCCTTTTTGATAGAAATGTGAAAACGCAATTTGAATCCGATTTGATTTATTTCCAAGCTGTCTTATTCTTTTGTGGAGAAGTAACTAGTATTTGTTAGTGAGCTCTTAGATCGTATTTATCCTGATTGTAGAGCATTGGAAGGGTTGGGATTTCTGAAAACTGAGACTTACCTCAGTTAATAGATTTTGCGGCGTAAGCTGCTTTTTTGTATATTTCTTGAAATCTGTTTACTGAAATTAGTAGCAAAAAAGAGAGAGATGGAGATTATGAAGAGCAAACCATGATACTGGTTGCCTTAACCTACCTGCTCCTGTTTCAATTCTATAGTCGGATTATATTAATAAAATAATGCTGTAATATCTGTATACTCTCTTTCTCTCTCTCTCTCTCTCTCTCTCCAAGCCGATTTACGGCGATTAGGCTTCTAATTTTGAGAGCATGGGTGATATACTCTCATGTGGCTGATGTACCTATTTTGGCTGAGAAAGTTCATTCGCACTGTGGACACCTTAGAGTACCATCCACAAAGCTGTACGTCAAGTTGTAAGGCGGTCGAGCTTTCAGCTGATCACGTTTATCGTTAAATTCTCGCCACTTGTTTCTCAATTTCAGTTGCATACTGTAAGCAAGTTAGACACGAATGTTAATGTAAATGATATTAGACGTCTACAAAGAAGACTACATAAGCTATGGATAAAAAGTGTATTAGTTTACTTAAATATTTTTTAAATTATTGTTTCACCCCTTAAAATGTGGATATATAATATTATTTAATACTAGCTTCCGCCCGCGGCTTCGCCCGCGTGGTTTACGAACCTGTACATTTTCCCGGGATAAAAAGCCTATGTGCTATTCCAGACTATAATCTATCTCTGTGTCAAATTTCATCCAGATCCGTTCAGCCGTTCTGGCGTGAAAGAGTAATAAAGATTCATCCATCCATCCATCCTCACAAACTTTCACATTTATAATATTAGTAAGATAGGATTATTTTACTGCCAATTGATTCAGCTAGTTTTGGAAACAATACTTATTAGAAACAATCATTGCAAGTTATTGCAGTTCGTAGCCAAGAAGCTACCCTTTCATTTGACATTTTTATAGTTTAAATAAAACGAATTGTCTCTCACAGCTATTATTTAAAAATGTCCTATTTTTAATGAAATATATCTGGAAAACTTCCAATTTCTAGCAATATGTCTTCCTTATTCAGTACTTTAACGCCATCTTGACATAAACTGACCATAAAGTTAGTTTTTTTTTAATTTGAACTGCCTTTGTATTAATATGAAGTACAAGTATGCTGTATTACATAATTCTTTGGGAGAGAGCATCGAGAACAATATTTTAACCAAGCGTGAGGTTGGCTGAATTCCATGACAAGATAAATAACTCGATATCTCAATTTTGTGGGTTGAACAGTGCTGTTCTCATGAGTAGCTGCGCGGAAGAAGGTGAAGATAGTAAAAGACATAAGTTCAGTCATCCGGTTCGCTGCGAGGTAGATAAACGATGTCAGACAGGTTGAACATTTTACTTTTTTTCTTTTAACTAAAACGTTGCCACACATAAGGAATAATTTCTGTATCGTGGGTGTGTTTAAAAACACATATATTCACATACACAAAAACCCAGACCCGAAACAACTATCTGTAGATCATACAAATATTTGTCAATGTCAAATCTCTCAACCAATGGGCCAACCGTGAAGTCCGTAGCCGTATTTTTGAAATTTATGTTTTTATTCGCAATTACTAGATTAATAAGATGATTAGTGTTATTATTTTGTGTTTTGTTATATATTGGACTTAGAATTGAACTGTGTCTGAATAAAATATTTTCCTTATCTTTTGCTATTCACTCACTAACTTCTCTTTCATGTTATTCCTTCCACAATACCTATTAGACGTCTTGAAGTTTATTTCCTGAAAGTTGTGCGTCTTCTTATCAAAATTTATATCATAAGTCTTGTCCACAGATGAGTTCCGAAGTAAAGTTGGCTGTGAGAACGACGTCCTCCATCTAAGCTGCAACCCTCACTCGAGGGTGGCGATCTACTCAGCTCAGTATGGCAGAACAGAGTATGACTCCATCCAGTGTCCGCAGCCGAGAGGAATGAAGGAAGAAAGTGAGTATTTTCCCACGTTTATACAAACTTTCATATGTTCTATGGTATAAGTATAAGTTTGTTATTTTTTGAACGTTGTCTCCTATTAGAAATAATTCCTGTATTGTGGGTGCGTTTACAAGTACAAATATTCACATGAACAAACACCCAGACCCAGTACAACTCTTAATAGATCATACAAATTTATATTTGTTCCATATCCACACTATTATAAAAGCAACAGTAACCCCATCTGTCTGTTTGTTACCTCATCACGACAAAACCAATGACACGATCGTAATTAAATTTGATAAATAGTTAGCTTGGGACCTGGAGAAGGATATAGGATTATTTTTTGTGTTGCAGTAAAACACGAATTAAATAATAAATACAAAACATACGCAAACGAAGTCGCGGGCAACGGCTAGTTTATCATTATTAATCTGTCATCTCTAATCTACTTCTGTCCTCCCCAATAATAGGACAGTAATGGGCTAAATTATTACTAGACTTTTATCAAATTAAGGAAAACCTACTAACTTAATAATACTTAAGTCACAATATGTCTATCCACTTAATAAATACCTATTCCCTTGTAGAGGATAAAAATGTTCTTGTACTAAGGATGGAAAATGAAATGTAAGAAAATATTATTATGTGTATTAAAACGTTCATTCGCTATTGGAAATGTAACATATGTAGACTTATAAGTTAAGCTCGCAAATTGAATATTCATGATGGAAAAGCGTGTTACGTACGTTATTTTATAATTGCAAAATAATTAGCTACTTGAAAAGTTTAAAAAAAAATTCAATTGTAAAATAGAATTGGAATTTAACTAGAAATATTCAACTCATATCTCTATAAAAGCTTCTTATTTGGATCAAATTATATAATTGTACTAGAAATAAATAAAGTTAAATAGAAATAAACTACGTCATTAATCGAAAGCTCGTAAGCATGGCTACTGACCGTGATATCTTGAGTTCGCTTCCCGGATGGGGCAAAGTGCAAAGTTAAAATTCTCATTAACAGTCGTGAGTTTGGGGTAATTGTGCCTGGTAAAGAGTATTAGTCTCGCCTTCTATTACATCGGAGTCTTCACCGACTCCGATGTAATAGAAGACGAGACTAATACTCTTTATTTGGATTATATGGAAGTTCAATAACTATACACCTTACCCTTCGAGGAATACAGGTGTAATGTTGACGCTATATTAATATCACTAGTCTTAGCAACACAACCCTGGAAATTGACGTTCAACAACTTACTTTTACCAATCCATTATCTTCTTTTTTATTTTCGTCGCCGAGATCCGTTCACCTGGAAAACTCATCACATTGTTTCTAATCTCTTTTGTTTCTTTCTGTCGCCATTTTTGACACGTTGTTTTTGTTTCATTTTCGCGTGCCCCATATGATGGATGAAGTGTCACTGGTTCTATTTGATCTCACGTTGGTCTTTTTATCCATGTGTATCTACTATTGGCAATTTAAATATATAACGAGTTGCGGATAAGTTATTCCTCTAAGTTCATATAAAAGTTTTATTTACGAATTTACCACTAGATATCTTTTATCTGACCTTTGAAAAATCTGCAAGTAAGATTTTAATTCTGAAAATACTGAGGTACTATAATGTTTGTGATTAGAGCTAAGGTCCATATCAAGTACAAAATGTTGGAAAAAGGGTTTGATGTCTGACTTGTAGAATGTCAAAGCATTACCTTAGGTTATGTTATATTAGGTTGCAATTTATTTGTCTGGTGTGTTATGTAAAACAAACTAGCGGACCCTGTTCTGTATCTCAACAATAGTGCCACATATCGGGTCCAACTATAGCTAAGTAATATAAACGCGAACCTATAAGTAAAAAATATCATTTGTATCATTCAAGCCGTTTAGGAGGAGAAGAATTACAAACACACCCACACATCCATCAATAGACACCACCAGTGAGTGTTGTAATAGCCATATTTATGTTAAATATAACGTAGTATTTACTTTAAAAGTCATTGCCGAATTTTTTTACCCAATTCTGATGTCGCGCGGCGTGGCGGCGATAGGTTGGCAGATTGGTACAGATAATTTGGTTAGACTAACTTCAGAACCTAATCATTCGATATGAAATTGAGTTCATCGCAACTATATTCTTGTGCTTAAATCTATTAATCATTCGAAGATAAGTTTTAATAGTAAATAAAATTTCAAATGCGAGTAATCAGTCAAAATGCGATAAGTTTGAAAATTCGTTGCCATAAATTAGATAGTGTCCCGGCGACCTCGCTATTGAGTCTTTTAAACGAGGTGTGATCCAAAAGTAATGGTAACGAATATATCAAGTTACGGTTTAATTATATTTATTTTTCAACATAGTATCTAACAGGTCGATAACAAAAAAAAAAATCTTTATCTTGTTCATCCAAAGCAAAACGCCTCCCCAGCGGCCGATACTTCGCTACCATCTCCAAATTTCTTGTCCCGTAGTTATCGGTTGAGCCGAGGAAAAAAGTAGAAGTCATTGGGATTAAAGCTATGTACGGAGAATTTTCTAACAGAAAACTCCAATAACACTTTGCCCAGCCTAGAGATCGAAGCCAGGACGACAAGGTCAGCAGCCACGTTTGAGACCACTAGGGTAAAAAGGTACGTTGCCGAATATAATAAAATCGAGATTAAATTTTCCCCAAAATGTAGCAAGATAATATCATGGATGGAAAATAGACGTTGATAGAAAATTAATAAGCATACTTTACTACTTTTATCATCTGAAATTCATTCTGAAGGAAACCTAATTTCAAAATGAAAGCGCTCCTCGGTTGGAATCGCTAATTTAATTTGAACGTGTAAATTCAGCCCATTGAAGCCTGTTTATTGAATAAATTATTTAGACTCTTACATTTTAGAATTGTAAGGATGAGCAAATTTGAGTTATATTCGAATTGTTTGGAATTTCTTTTATTCGATTATAAATTTTAATCGTTTCTAACGCAGTCTTTAGAAGTGATCCCCAATTGAATTTAGAAACTATTAGTCATGTAAACTAATTGTAGTAACTTAAAATTCGTTTTTTAATTGTATTTCAATAGTTTTAAGCCTCATTGTAATAGGTTTCAAAGAGAATCTTGACTGGCACGGTAAGAATTAAACTATTAAAACTCGCGCAGATGACCGGCTTAACTTTTTAATGTGTTTGGCCCACTTACTATTTGTGGCCAACACAAAAGCAAAGTTGCACTGACTATACTCGTATACGCAGTAGAAGTTGGACGCATTTGAATTACTGAGTGATAGACAATTAAGAGAAGATTATTTTAGTTATTAAAAAAAAAAAAAAAAAAAATTTCGTTTTCATGTTTTGAATGACGATCCAATCCAAACGTTCAAAATCCGAATGCTAAAACGAAACTGCGTTCAAACTTCGAATAATAAATCAAATTATCCGTCCGGATATTCATCCGAACGCACCGTTCGATTGTTCAGTCTAAAAACGTTTCTCTAATTTTAGTTGGGTTAACCACACCCCACACTCCGTAAAAGTGGGTAGGCACATTATTCAACCCTAAGTGAGCGATAAACGGGGGCTGGAAAACATCAAATCGATAATGGCCCTCATTATACTGGCCGTCTTATATAACTGAAGCATTTCTGTTCAGTTCGGAAGTATCTGGCATCGTAAGTGTTGTAAGATGAAATAATTATTTTTAGCATTAGCTTAACTGTTGTAAGTTTTTTCAAAGAGCTTCTTAATTTCACTTCAGAATATTACTTAACGCTGGTTGAGTATCTACATCAATTATAAGCCTTGAACAAAAAAAAAATAGAATAAAATAATTTAGTTTGCATATTTTCCTCGACAAATACCAGTGTTGCGCATTGAAATAAATTCACGATTGTCGCCACAATTATTTCGATTCGAGCAAAAAGCGCGCGTTAATGGCCGCTTTAAATTGCGTGGTGTCGGTTACTGTTTTAGTACTTGAAATAAATATTTGTTTCATTCTATAGAGATATCTGTTAAGAGCCCTGTATTCTATTAATGGTTTTTTGTACAAAACTGTTCCATACAGAACACGTTGACCTCGATTGCTCGTTAGTAAGACTTCGATATAGGATGCAGTGGTGTGACCTATTTGTATCTTGGTTCAAGAGTTATTATGCTCTTATACTCTGGAAATAATAAATGAGCGATAGTTATTGCCATACAATTAGGAACAAACAGACTATCCAGTATTTACGATAAAGTTTTAACTTAAAATATAAGGAGAGTCAATATAAACATGTAACCCAAATATTTATACGATTTATTTGATGACTAATAAAACCTTTTTTTTCTCAGCCTGCTTGGAGCCATATGCGACCGAGACGAGCATGAGGGAGTGCCACGGCAAAAGGAGATGTGTTCTTGCAGCAGACAGCAATATGTTTGGGAAGCCGTGCCGGCCCGGGAGTCGAACCTACCTCAAAGTTGTTTACACTTGTGGTGAGTCCGTGAGAATGTTTAAAAAGTAGTAAGTTCAACAATTAAGTCGTAAACCTCTTTTTAAACGTGGTGCGTTTAAAATCTGGTTGTTTTTGGGACGTAAAGTGAATCGTTTACGTTTGAGTGCGCGTCAGACATAAAGGCAAAGCATTAGCGGTTTCAGAGCGAGAGGGAAGATACTTTGTAAAAGTAAATTGATGAAATATGTCAAATATGACGTAATAATTTATACATCTTCTTTAAAATCGGTGTCATAAATTTTCTAGCAGCATAGTGTATCCTAATTTAAGAATTTCTGAAAAAAGTGCCAAGAACGGCTGATTTATTCATTCATACAGAACATAGATAAGACTATTTCTTTTTTATAAAACTTTATAGCCACTGAGATCTTCAATTGAATATAAATCGAGACAACCCAACAAGTAACTCAAAGGATACTTTTTTGCTACGAAAATCTGACAGTGACACTTAACACCCCTTAAAAAAAAAAACAATTTACACAATAAAAACAATTACCTACGAAGAAAACGGTGCAAGGTTTTTTACCAATAAAGGGTTACAACTTCCATTATGATGCGTGGTAATGACAGGTTATTCCGTGAAAACTTGGCTTGAGCATACCTACAAATATTTTATTTGACTCTTCATTTGATGCAAAGTAGACTCAGAAAATCTCAATCCCAATACAGTCTTTTGTTTGTCGGTCGCCATTATCCAAGTAAGGTTTCATTAATTAATATTATGCCTATGTGTTAGGGACAAAAATCAGACGAAAATTTTAATGAATGAATTTCAATTATATATCCTATAGGTGATAACAGTGATAGCCTAGCGGTTGAACGCTTGCCTTCCATGCATGAGGGTCTGAGTTCAAACCTGGTCCGCACCTCTTTTCGGAATCATGTGCGGATCAGAATTTGATTATCTCTTGCATTTACGGTGAAGGAAAACATCGTAAGAAAACCTGCACACCTGAGAGGGCTCCATAAAGTTCTTAACGGTGTTTGTAGTCCGCCAACCCGCACCGGCAGCCTAATTACGTAAAAAAGCGACAGCAAAGCGATAGCCACGCGATAATAATAATAATAATATTTATTGATCATAAACATTAAGTACTATGTTACAAACAACTTGGCAATTATTTATGCAAACAAAAGAATCAGCATCTGTAGCCGAACTAGGCAATGCCTGTATTTCGGTTATCAGCGCCAGCCCCCTCGAAATTTTAAAGCAATTTTAGCCAACAATGTGAAGTTTATGGGTTGTACTATATTACAAATAAGAATACACAATAGTCTTAATAACCTAAAAACAAACCCAAGAAGAAAAAAAAAAACAAAATGAAATTAAAATGATCAAAAATAAATTAAATTAAAGTGTGAGAGTGTCGTCTTACTCATGCTTAATGTTAATTAAGTGCATGCGTAAAATAGGTATAGATATAAGAAGTTGTGTGAAAGCATGTGTGAGTAGTTTGATAGGGGTTTGTGTATGGACGTATGTGTTTTGTTTTGGTGTAAGAGTGTGGTGTGAATGTGTGTGCGTTATTTCCTATGATTATTTTGATACCTAACATTTTTATTATATGTCACAAAAATGACGTTTGACAGCAGTTATCGCGCGATCTACGCCTGTCGCTACATCGGTAATTGGGCTGCGGGCCAGCGTGGTGGACTGAGCTCTATAATATCTCCTGCGTAGTTGGCTAATCTCCGGTGAGATTGACCGTCGTGACCGAAATCGGTCAGGAGGACATTATTATTATAAGGTTCAAGGTGATACTTTACATACTTTTGAATATTTTTATTTGATCTAAATGTGAACCGTTTATCAAACTTGTTAACTGAATATGCTACTTGTGTGGTCTCCGAATATATGTTCTAATCACTACCCGTTTACTAAACTACGTGTGACCCCTGGGTATAGTTAAGGGAAACAAAGGGATTGTATCAGGAGGATGGCGAGCAACCAATTTGTTTAAAAACCTAAACAATATCTGTTCAAGACTGTTTGCTAAACTGGAGATATTTATGTAGATATTAGAATGTTTGTTATACCTACCGCTATTCCCAGATGATTTAGGAAGAGGTACTCGTATACTTGGACATTCACAGTTCGCCGAAATAGGGGTCGAGCCTAGCATAGAAGTATTGCTTTCTTTCGGACGCACTTCCAAATTCAGAACTTTGCCTACTTGGGACAGAACCCAGGATCTTACAATCACTAGTTGTGCTTGCGATCAGCTGTCTCCTATAATGCTTGTGTTCTAATTTCGAAATTTTAAAAGATTTTTAATGTTGCTATATGCAAACGACACGTTTGGCGCAGTGGCTAAGCGATTAGCTTTCCGCGCTACGTGTCGCGGGTTCGATCCCCGCACGGAATGAATATTTGTATGATCCACAGATACTTGTTTCAGGTCTGCTTATGTGTACATGTGACATGTGTTTGTAAACTGTGCCCACGATACGGGAGAAATCCTAGGGTGGGGTAACGTTTCAAAAATAAAAAGAATGGATTGACCTTTATTTTTTGACGTAAAAGCCTGATATAACTATTGAGTATTAGGGAGTTAATTTACAATCTATAACAGCACCCTGTCAAATCCTTTATGGTAATAATCAGTATATTTATTAGTGTCATATGACCTTAATATTCGATTATAGTGATCATGATCATATATCACTATATAATGTTTTATACACGTATAAAATAGTAGAAAATGTAATAACTTCATTGTGTGTCACTTAAGTAGCAGTAACACAAACTGAGGAAAAACTATTAAAAATTCTAGGAATCCTAGTCACTCTCTTGTAAACGTGGAAGATAAACTTACAAATATATCTTAGAACAACGGAGAGTGTTACAAACAACGAAGAAGGTCCTGCGAAACAGACGGCTTTAGGACCCCCTACTTTATCGTCACTTGGGACCACTAAAGTGAACAAGCGAGCAGCGCCACAGGGCAAACCTAGTTAGTTATTAATATTTATGAACATCTGCCGACATTATTTCAATCCGAAATCTCCATTTTGTACACTGATATTGCCTTTGTAAGATATAAAACGATTTGTAAGTAAATACGATTAAGAATTACAATTTGATTACAAAACAATCTATTTTTTATTACACGAAGAAACAAATCTTCCGTTTACATTTAAGAAAGTTATTTCTCGTCGATCAGTCAAAAAGTTTGTTCAATTTTTTTTTGTTTTTAATATTTCATTTTCTGTTTTCTCCCCGTTTTTTCAAATGTTTATTTATTGGAGGTCAGTTGGCGGAAACGTTTCTTTTACCGGTTTTTCAATGGAAGCGCGGTTTCGTAAATCTCAATTTGTGTTGTTATATTTATTTTGACACTCATTTATTTGCAAGTTACTGTAACATTTTGGCGAAAGGTTTTTAATCCGCTATCAGTCGAAAATCCGTTTCAATAATGACAATATATTTTAATCAATACTCTATCGCGTTCCATATTGTTTTACAATGGTGCATTAAAAATAAAATCGATCATTATGGACCCTGTTGGCTACAGCAAAATTAGGAAAGTGGAAGATGGCTAAATAGTGACTAGATTGATCACCTATATAAATACAATTATATTATATATGTGAGTGCACTTATTTATATATATAAATATACTCAGTTATTAAAATATGAACAGTTACGAGTAACGTAATATTCTCGCGAAGATATAGTTTATAAGGTTTCTACGAACTGAGCGTGTGTTATGGTTTTCTCAGAAATTATTATAATTATGAATGTTTCTTAACCTAGTTGTTGAATTCGGAATTTTATAGTCTTCATTTAGAACCTAATAGAAACTTGCAGTACCAATCTGTGCGAAATCTTTTTACCAACCAGGATTGCAACGTACTTCATTAAGCAAGATGAACGCAACTATCTGTATTTTGCCTTACCTTACCTGCTTACACCATCACGCCTATATTTCCTAAAGGGATAGGCCGAGCTGTACTATTATACACCCACAATTCTGACCGAGTTCAAATTTTTCGACACATCGGATTACATGACAATGTTATCTCAACAAACAACTTTTCATTAGTTACACTGTATTTTTTCATCATTTTACCACCCTTATCAACCTCTAAAATTGTGATCCTCTCCTTAGCAATAGGAGCGCAGACACTTTAGTTCATTTCCGGCTCATCAAATATTCAAGTCAAGACGCACAGGTGCGACGATACTTGACACTTTTCAATCACCGATTTTTGCTTTTACAGTACTTACCTATCTCCGGGGTTAAGGACTTCCTGATAATGTTGGCTTATGTTAATAAGGGTTTAGAAAGACAGCCTAGTAAAGTACGTGTTTTGTTAAAATTAAGTTACTGCGTTTGTTTGTTTATCTTTCTCCAAGGATTGGATACACCATTAAAATACATTGAGCGAAAAATAAAATATGTAATTTCCGAGATGACACATTTTAGAGAGAAACGAACAATTTTTCGATGTAAAAGCAACATAGTCCTAATACTTATCTTCCTAAAAGGCTTAAGCTGAGTTTTACTATCATAAAACAACATTTTATCAACGCTGTTATTAATTCCGGTGTAATTAGGGGCAAGCTTATTGTCATATACTGAGTACTATTACAAACTCAGGGGTCTTACTGAAAATCCAATGACACTTTAACTTACTTAATCTTTGACCTCACGGGTATGGAACCTAGGATCTCGCGCTCAGAAACCGCCGGAGGCCACTACACCAATGAGGCAGTTTTAGTAGTTTTAAATCCTTTATTGGAAGACTTGTTGCATTCACAAATCTGCACTAGCGCGATGGATTATGACCAAGTCCTTCCTTTAAACATAAGGCTTGAACCCAAGAGTGGGTTGATGAGCTTTTTTATGTTTACCATTGCGTTCGTCAAAATAAATTTCAATTAAAACAAAGTCATACAATCATACAACTAAACAATGGCCTAGCAAAGTAACCCAAATTAAATAATGCAGGGCGAACTCGTTTCGATGAAATGACAGTAATGTTGCTAGCATAAAGTCATCGATATTTTAGTATGAGAAACGAGCGATAGTGTCTATTCTTGTTGAAACAATAACAATAAAACAAAACTGAAACAAGAGCAACAAAACAAGTTACCTAATTCTGATTCAGAGAAACACGTAACTGGGGACAAGGACTCCTGTAATACCTAAGTACGTTTATGTCTCAAGTTTATGTAGATCTTCATTATGTATCCCAAGACTTGAGCTCACAGATATAAAGTCAAAAGTACTGTTTTTACAGACTTTATTCATCGTAAAAGAGTTATAGATGCGAATAGAGACAACGACAGTAAGTTTCAACTGTTAAACGGATGATCAGAAAACCAAAATCTCCTAGAAGTTTATAGACCTAATGAAATTCGTCTCGGAAGTCATAAATACCGACATTCTTGAAGATCTTTCCCAATAGTAAAAGGTAAATTAGAAAAGAAATAAAATCCAAAGATTTGTGTCAATTCAGCTCGTTTCACAATTTTGCTTCGGGCGACTCATTTGCTGGCTTAAAGGCTATGAAAAAGCGTTGGAAGATTTCACGGACTTGTTAATAAATATCTCGTAAAGTCAAATTACGGAAAACAGACATTTTTCTTATTTCTTACTTGAGACAATACGTTTTGTAAGAGACAGAATATTTTTTATCGCGAACAGAACCTTGTTGCACCAATTCTATTTAAATTTAATGTGCGCTAAATTCCATCGTCTTAAGTAGTCTTAAGTGCTTGAAAGTATGTATAGTATGATGCTTTCACCGATATTAGTAATAGGTTTTGATAAAATATGTGAATATCAGTAAAAACAATATCGAAAATATCATTATTGAAGAAGTAGCGTCTACTCAAGTGAAATAAACCTATATGATACTGCTTTATAACATTTCTAAGAAACAAACATTGTAAGAAATAATAAAATATAGTAAAAAAGAAAGAGTTTCTTTTACATCAGTGTCACAATAGTGGTATTTTGCAAATATAATACATAATCATCATAAAATTACAATTGTAAAATCTATATGAGTGCTTCATATACTTAATATTTATTCATAATTTCAATAACTTAACAATATGTTACGTTGTCAAACAACAACAATGGTATAATAGGTAAGATGTCGCGGGATGATTAGCAAATAAAAAAATAAAAGCAATTTTTTTGTTTCATATTGCGTAATTTCGTAGATATTATAAGTCTCTAAGTAACAGGAAACAAAATCAAATGCCCTGACTTGCAGGACGAAAAAAACTTACGATTTTTATAATGTATGTTGTGATTTGAAATCCGAGTAATTTTAATCAAGGATCGGTAGATTAATAAAAGTTCAGTGGTAAGTATAGATTCAAATCACAAAACGTCTCGATCCTCACCATGTTTCCATATTTTTGTATGTTCGAGCGATTGGTTTATGAAAGATAATTAACTTACTTTTCATAAACCAATCGCCCGCCGATATTAATTAATATTATATGAACATTTAGGACCAGAATACTTACTTCAGTTTCAGAGCTGAAAGACCAAAATCTCAAACATTTTTTCTGAATCATTCATACGCAGAGAAATGGTGGTACAGAAATCGTTTAATGCTGTGTCTGTCGATAGAGTTATTTGCCTAAAGCGCTTTCAGTTAAGTTATTACTGCTCCAGGACTCGCTTCGCTCGCAATAAATCCGAGTTATAAAAATGCGAAGCGCACCACGGACAGTCGAAACTCCTTCCATCTCTATTTTATTATCTAGTAGTGGATGGCTTTCAGTGGTGGTTTAGCAGAGCCCTTTTTATCATAATGTGCAACTTTTCTTACTTCTCTTGTATCTGAGTTGTTTACTTCGTAATGAAATGTTGGCTTAGATGTTTTTGGTAGGTTTGTTATAGACTTATTTTCTAAATTGGTCGGCCCTTGTAAGTGTGCTTATTATTATTATTTTTGGGAGGAATGTTGTTTTTTATAGATCTTCTGAAATTGATGTATCTTTGCTTAGTATGTCAAATACATTGCTCATAAAAATGTTTTTAGTGTATTTCTAAAACGGTTGAGATTTATTTTTATTTTTATGTATAAGTTAAAGAAAGAGGCTATAAATTCTAGTCTTACTTAATGATTGAATAAGTATATTTTAATGGCTGCAGTAGATTCACGACTACTACAGGAATGTTGGATTTTTACTTAGCACCCCAATATCGACATTTTAAATCTTAATACATTATGATATGAAATAAAAAATATACTGGAGCCCGTTAACCTGCGCTAAACCATCGCTGTGCTAAAGCTTTAACCCTTCTTATTCAGAGAACAATGGGACTGTTATGGGTTGAATTATTATTATTATATTAATCAAAGAACAATAACAAACAGACGTATGAAGTTATGCTAAGCCGTGTACAGAACATCGTTTGGCTACATTAGTGCAGGTGGCTGCGACACTTAATTGCCCATATATTTGCCTACTTAGACTCATAAGTTGCTAGTGTAATACTGTATGAAGAATGGATTTAATTTTATTATGTCCAATGTTAAGAATTTATTTTTAAAGTTTTTTATTGCAATATGTATTTAGTATGAAAATTGCTTTCGACTTCCTGGAATGATTTACGTCATACTTCACCTCTCAATACAAAGCAAATCTACATGATTGGAAAACAAAACGGTAACGAATAAAATATTATTTTAAGGTATCTAAAAATACCCTAGGAATTAACTTTCTACTATACATATATTTTTGGGGGCACGAATTTCTTTGGATGATTAATCTCATGCAGAGTTCCAAAATGAAATAACAAGTGAATATTGGAATAAACGAAATGTTTGAAGTAAATTGGAATACTTAGAAAAAAATCTAAATAATGTTTACTTCAGTCAAATGCAAGGACGATTCTACTGTAGATATTTATATTACGCTTGCAAATACACTGACACTGGCTATTTTTAGCTAAATTCAGAGACAATTTTGTCTGTTTGGTTCCACCATTTATTATTGTACTTGCACATGCGACAAGAATTGCGCTCCCTAATTTAAGCACTGTGCAGTATACATAGGAATTCTCGTTTGCTTCGAACAATCGTATATCGTAACGTTGTAACAAAACTTGAACTGTTCGTAACTAAAGTTGTACAAAACTTGAGTATTGCATTGTTAAAAGAATAGCTGTACGGGTTGACAAATAATGTCATGAATCATAAACTATATTAAGTAACAAAAAATAACTTTTTACCGGTTAATTTTTTTTCGAAATTTCAATACCTGTAAAAGCATGTCAGACAGCCGTCCATATGTCCTCTTAATATTATGTCATTACAATTAATATTATGGCATATCAAATTTCATCTAGCGTTTCCTAGATATTCAACCTCGCGATGATTTTTATATGAATTTGTGCCGTAAAGAATTATTTAAGGCGTATTTAACCAGTTGCTGAAAAAGTGTCTGATAGCTATCAGACACTTTATCAGCATTAAAAACAGAGATTTTATAATTTAATTTTATTCTGTTAGATAAAAAAAATTGCAGCCACAAGATCTAGGTGTTAATAAATCGGATAGTAGGTATATCTGTTAGATTTACAAAACATCTGTGAAACAGAAATCAGATCATATATCTGATTAATAAGTTTAGGATAGGAAATCAGCCAGTTTATCAGCAAGTTGAGTACCATAATTGTATCAGTATTACCTAAATAACGATTATTCCATTTACTCGTAGCTGTAGTTAAATTTCTGCTTAACCCATTAGAATTAGAATTCAGGTGTGTTGTTAAATGTTATTACTAAAACATACATTTTACTCAAAATTCGCTGTTAACATATAATTCAAACTAGGCTGTTTATATTCCTAGAAACAATTTTAACATTGTTTCGCTAATGTTTTGCTACTGGAATATTGCCAAGCTTGTACACGCCTATGTATATTTTATACCAAGACTTAATCCATAATATTGTTATTAGAAAGTTTGTATTGAATAATGTATTTACCGTAAATTAAAATGTAATAATTTATATTTTCGTCTCATGTCGATGAACAAGGAACCGTATTAATATTAATTAATCTGTTTCGCTGTACTAGGTATATCCTGTTTTTACCCAGAACACTGGGTTGGGTAAGGGCAGGATAAACTTGGATACCAATTAAAGTTGTAAAAAACTTACACATTAGTTTTAAATGCCCCATTGTCACACTAATGAATATTTCCATACAGAAGACCCAATAACACTCCCCGACCCGGGAAAAGAACCCAGGACCTCA
This sequence comes from Shargacucullia verbasci, assembly GCA_947562105.1. Lineage (NCBI taxonomy): Eukaryota > Metazoa > Arthropoda > Insecta > Lepidoptera > Noctuidae > Shargacucullia > Shargacucullia verbasci. The sequence goes on along the minus strand of OX387289.1, from coordinate 4,568,663 downwards.
CGCTTGGAGCCGCGCTTCCGACCACTAGACCAATATATATTAATACTTTTTTTTATGTTATTCAAATTTACATGCTACAACATTATATGATTCGTTACACAGTTCATAATTAAATAATAAAATTATTGAAACACAATAGCAATATATATAGATACAATAGCAATAGAACATAAATAGTATGCGACACAGTACACGCTTCCGATACGGCCAATAGTCTAAGAGTTCGAGCCTTAGGTGGTTATTAGGCACAATAGGGGCAAAAAGCCTCACTAGCTGACCTACGAGTTCGTGGCAATCAGATTTACTGGATTTAACCTTTAATATTTGACTAGCAGTGAAGAGCAAGCAGCAATTACGCCTTCCTATTTGTAGTGTACAGCATGGGCAGTATAGCTTATTCAAACTGTTAGACCCACGGTCTACCTCATTATTGACTGTTATTGTATCCTAAAATAGAGAAATGCTGCATATTGTAGGCTGTTACGTCAGTTAAATGTCAAACTAAGTAACCGCCTCGTTATCTGGCAGTAATAACAGTAAAATTATTTTAATGGGATTCTGGTCTTTTATGAAACAATGTGTGTGCAACATTCTTTGTTGCACACACATTGTTTCATCAGTGTTTTTGACAATAATAGCTACATGAGACTCTGTGATCAGTCACCTATCCAACAGTACCTATTACCAGTGGTAACTGTCGATTGACTCGTAGGCTAATTACATTAAAATAGCGACGGCAACGCGACAGACACAAGATAACAGCCTCACTGTTGGCCAATATATACGTGACACAAAAATGACGTTTGATAGTAGCTACCGCGCGACGTTGCCTGTCGCAAACTGATTGCTACATCGGTAATTACTCACGCGTTTTCATATTATTTTAAAACAATAAGGTTACGGCTTGCAACATTCTAACTTCCACAAAAAAATATTAAATATTTGTATGCGTCCACGCACATTGGGTGTACAAATTCAAACATTTAGGCTATAAGTATTTTGTACCTTTTTTAAGTTGTAAGCTATCATTCAGCAAAATTCCATCCATATTTTTTTGTAATTTAGCGGTGAAGACAAGCAATATGATAGGTAGATCAAAAGATACACAAACTCATTAAAGCATTTACAATATCAGTGAGACAGTACTGTACTTTTATGTAATAAGATACAATCGTTGGTATGGATGCTGTCGAACAACAAAAGGACAAATATTTGAAATAAGATGTCAATATGTGTCACAGTGAAAAGATGGGACTTGTGATTTTAATAAGAATTGTTTTTTGGAACTCGTACTAGCATTCTAGTATTTAAATATTCTAACAGCAGTTTGATTCCCGGATCCTATAGTACATAAAACAATAAAAATAATGATCATCTTATTTTTTCATTTCCCAACCATTATGCAAAAATTGGTATACAACCTAAAATATTCAACAATGTCATCATAACTTCTGCGCAATTCAAAAAATTCTCCGTTTCTCGGAATACCTACGGGAGCCGAAATAATTTGCATCCGAAGCACCAATATTGTCTGTCCATCACAATTCTGTTTGCTAATAGGACCGTTGATGTTACGAAATACCTCAGGTTTGGGTAAAACTGTTTGAACATAACTTGGAAGCAGTTGTTTTTTTTTTTGAAAATGCTGCGTTTTTCTAGCGGATATCAATAGTGCAACAAACTGTAGTAGGAATAACTAAACTTCAATATACCGCTTCTATTGACTTTGAAATGCTATTGACTCGCCATCGCTATTCAGCTGGCCATCATAATATTTTAGACGATGGGGAAATGTTCATACTACTTTAAATCTACCTTCTGTAAATTTGCTTCTACTTACTGCAATTGAATATTTCAGTCTATATATAGTAAAACGAAGTAGTATAACCTAGCGGTTGATCGTTTGCCTTCCATACTGGAAGGTTTGACTCCAATCCCAGCTCGCACCTTAGACTTTTTGGAATCATATGCGGATCAGAATTTGATTATCACTTGTGTTAACGGTAAAGGAAAACATCGTAAGGAAACATCCACACCTCAGAAAGATTCATTATAATTTATTGGTGTGCGTAGTCCGCTAACCCACACCAGACCAGTGTGGTGGACTCCTAATCCTTCTCATCTAGGAAAAGGCCCTTGCTCAACTGTGGGACATTAACGGCCTGATTTTTATACCATAAAAATATCACGTAAAAAAACCTCACACACCGCATTATCTCTTATGAGATACTTGAGACAAACAATTGTACGTTGGGAATTAATTTCTGAACCAAGTGTTTAAACTCAATTCGAAGGCTTATATCACATTCATGTAAAGGCTTATGGGCTGTATCTAATAGCTTCCAAGAATTACCATGGTAGTAACCTACTGTAAACGATCCATTCCCCTATGTTTATTGTTATAGTAACTGTAATACTAATCTGTACTCCACGAATAGAGTTACAGCTTCTGTGAGTTTCTCTACGATTCAGACTGATGTTTCAATCCAGCTAGTTGTGGATATAGGCTACAAAGTTATTCCTCAACAGCCTGTGGATCTACCGCCACATGTCTACATGACGACCACTCTTGAACATCGTCATTAGGAAACAATTCACACAGCAGCTCGAACTTAAGTCCTTTAATTTCATCTTGAAAAATCATTGCCAGAATGGGTTTCCATTACCTGCTATTTTATACCACGGCCGCTATAGGAATTCAAGATTAAATTATAACAATATTGTCGTAAGATAGTTTTTATAGGCATTGAAAAACAGATCGTCGATCAATCGATGGTTAAAACGATTAACGAGTCTTTAGTAGGCACCGTTTTTATATAAAACGTATTAAATGTAGGTATTTACTTTTCTCTTGTTTATGCTATCTTTTAATCTTCTGCCTTCAGTGAGGCAATACAAAACAAGAGAGTTTTATTATTTTCACATTTTTAAAATACGAGTACCTATTTAGAGTATAAAGGTTTTACATATGACTTATTTAGTTACACTACTAACAGCATTTACGTAAAAAAAAATTTTTTGCGTCGAAAATGAAAAAACACGATTAGTGTATAATTGTAGAAACCTACTATAGTGTCTTAATTATTGACGGCGATGTAGGTAGTACTGAGCGCTTCAAAAATGGACCTTAAACAGTGTTTAACTTTATTATTATTATCCAACTTTGCCGTCCTTCCGATCCCTAGGCACAACGTTTCTTTGAGGATTGAACTTATAAGTTCATTAACTTTCATGCTAATTTCAAAAGTTGATAAAACAAGTTACCTTATTCGCATTATGAACAAAATTTAAGAGTCAACAGAGAGAATGGTTCTCAGCAGTAGGTACACTGACAAAAATACCTAGATGAACTTTTTTGTACATTATTTTTATCCTTACCTAACCATTCATTGGTCGATAAAGTAACGTTATTCTATAATAAATGATAGTAAAATTGTAAGTTTTTTTCGTAAATTCATATAAAATCAATCTTTGTACTCTGATCAATTACTTTGACGCTGACTGTACAAGAAAATACGTAGTCTACAAGCTTTTTATAAGTCAAAGCTATTGAAGACAAGCGTTCAACCGCAAGGCTATAACTGTTTCTTAACTCTAAAAATATATCACATAATAATATCTAGTTATAAACTAATAACGTCCATGTTTTCAATACTACGTTAGGTACTAAATTAAATTCTGCCAGAGCAATATTGGTTTAGCGAAATTAATTCAGCATTTCTGAATAGACAAACCGCATATTTGAATACAAATTATAGATTCGATGTTCTGTGAATTTTTCAGCTGTTTTAATCTAGTTTCAATAGAATCAACGTTTTTTATTCCGTTACAAAGGCGTGGCGGCTCCAAAAAAGATTTCTAAATAACAGCGAAATACAATTCGCCATTCACCATTCCCTTCGGCGTTTTATCTATTCAAATATTTCTTTTACTGACCTAAGTATGAAAATATAAATCGGCGAATACAAACGAATATAAAGCTGTCAACCTCCGTCTACGAAACTCAATAAGACTCCAAAAGAGAATCTTGAGACAGTAAAATTGCGGGGATTTAGTGAAAAAAATAAAACTGATGCCGATATCGGTCACGTTCAACCGAAACTGCTTGTTCTTCGCTACATAAAATGTCTGCCGCACTTGAAAAACAAAAATACTCTAAAACACGAAGCACCCTAAAGTCTAAAATTAACGTCCCCTTAATGAATGCCAGGGCTATACCTGCTATTTTAAAATGCACTGTATTATGATCCTGTTAAAGTTTATTTTTCTTTGTAGTTCCACGTACGGTGTTAAAGGAGAGATACGAAAGTGCCCCTGAAGAGGACGAGGTTGCTCACGACGTGTCCGATCTTGAGCACGATGATGTCGGTAAGTGCTTTTTATTTTTTTTGGACTAATTAAGCCAGATGCTTGGTACTTGACAGAAGCTGTTTGAAAAGATAAATTCAAGTGGCAATGTCAATCAAGTGCGCGTATTTTTATCATATTTTTTACAGATAAGAAAAGAAAAAAATCTTGACTTTAAAATCCAACTACCAAAAAGTTTTGAAGTTTCAACCAACCTTTGACATGACGTCAGTTTTGACAGAATGTTTATGAAAGATCTTAAGTCGCGTACTTAGTTCTGTATTTTGCTGATAACTTTAATACCGGACTTTGTCTGGCAGACCAAGATAGTGAAGTATTAGGTACTTAGTGGTAAGAATCTTAAGTAACGTATTCTTCAACATTTGTTTATATTATAGTCTGTCTCTAAGTTATAATAAAATAACCTAACTTACACGAAAGTCCTGAATCAAATGAATTGGTACGATTGGCGCAGTGGCTGAGCGATCGAATACAGCGCAACGTGTCGCGGGCTCGGTTCCCGCACAACAAATATTTGAACTGACTTACAGATACTTAGTTAATCCGAGTGGACATTTGTCTAGGTTGCTAGGGTAGGATTAGTTAAAAAAAAACTTATTACCATAACTCAAGTTAATAGGATGTTACAAATGATTAAGAAGTTACAAAAAATACAATGTATTATAACTATATGAGGTGTGCAAGTATTTCTAATTGTTAAATAGTGCAAATTATTGCCGTATTAAATAAATTTACGACTAAAATTATAAACATAATTATGTTTATTATAGTTTTGTTCACTACGCAGTTTAAAACTAGACCTTTTGAAAGTAAGTTTTGCGCGTGAGTCAATAAAATCATTAACCAAACTCTAAACCCGCAATCTCCAATTTCATAGAGGTCGATCAAGTTGGTAAATAGCAACCATCAAAATAATCACTGTAAAACAAACTCTTCATGCGTAACACTTAAACAAATGGCGACCATCAGGGCTGACCCTAACATGGTAGCGGCCAAAAACTATAAAGCCGATGTACACAACAATCTCTTGAATGGCCTGAAAGTGTACGAGGTTTATGGGCACCTTATAAAAGTGTTGCCATATATTCCATTTCCATTTTGTCCATCTTCTAGACGAAACATTTCTCGTTGTTGAGGCTAATTTCTTTTCTTGTATTTACTAGTTTATTTTCTTAGTATTTTGTTTTATTAACTTGTAGCAATATTTATGATGTAAGCATAAGATTTTAATCAAAATCAGACTTTCCAAGTGTATTACCCAACATTCAAAGAATATGCGATGAGACACAAACGAAGAAATTTGTTTATTCCACTTTTCATTTGGACTCGTACAGTATACTCATGGCAAAATACTATAAAGTCAATGTTCACAACAATGTCTTGAATGGCCCCAAGTGTACGAGGTTTATGGCTAGCCCATAAAGGTGTTCCCATAAAGTTTGTTCGGATAATTCACAATGTTCGGTAATCTTGGCTAGTGTACATTTTCGCTGTCAAGTGTTATCGTGGTTGGTTTTAAGTTTTGATCTACTGAGTGAGGTGTAGTCGAGAGACTCTATGTGTCGAATAACGCTGAAAGTATTTACTTATCTGTAGCATATCCTACACTAGATTATGAAGTTCTGATGTATACAAAGGTTTTCAAACCACCGATTTTTTTGTATTTTGGTTGAAGTTTTTTTTTACTCATTGCTTATTGTGTATTTGAATTAAAACCTTAACAAGTGCTATAAATAGTTAAGTTTGCACTCAGAAATCAACTAAAACACTGAACGAAATATTTGTAACCGGATTATGACCAAACTTTCTGGCAATAAAAAAGTTCATCTTCATAATTATGTATTTTTAAGATCATCACCGTAATACATTAATTTTGTAACGTTTAAATAAAGAAGCCGAAGAAATTCTTTAACAACATAAAAAAGTACTTCTTAAAATGAAAAATGTGGTTAAAACTTCGTTTCTCATAAACTTGAGAGTACTTTGTACATTAAAAAACGGCTTTTAATGTCTTCTTATATAATAGATAGAGTAATTATGGCTGTTAAAAACAAGTGTGGACAATTGCGTTATAAAGTCCCTTAAAGACCTAATGGGGGGTGAGATTATTGCGATCTTCAGGGTACAATAATACACTCCGGACTGCTTCTGTTATTCCAATAATACTTTGCCCAAACTGAGAATCGAACCAAGGATCTCAGAAACCGCACATGCGATCTCCAAACCACGGAGATAGCCATAAAATAAAGTAAGGCACGAGAAACAAATAAACTGAGGACAGTCAAGTTTTGAAGTAATAAAAATAAGAGTTATATGAGAGCCTTTACAGTAATAAGTAATTCGGTATAATGGCTAAACATAAAAGAGATATTATCATATTAAATTCTAGGACATCACACGGGTAATCCTTAAAAGGGAAGCCTGATATTTAATGATATTATTATGCCAGATTGCCAACCTAGGATTCAATACTAGGGCTTTACGCTTGGCAGCAAATAGTCCAGCGAGGCAGTTACGCTGAGTCGAGAGAAAAACCCGACAACATAATTTTTATAAAATATTCTCCTGAAATACTCATACTTCAACGATGTTTCGCTTCGCACTGTGGTACTAATTAGAGTAAGTAAGGATACTTATTCACTGCCGCAGTCCTTAAACACAATAAATTATTTAAGTACTTGCCTTTAAGACTCTCATATACCTCGCAGCTTTATGGGCTATGGCGTATAAATCTTATTCGGTTAAACTCTGTACAACGTTCTGTTTAGTGAATAAGTCTATTGTCCTATATATTTGCCTTTATCTAACTGCCTCATTGGTTTAGTGATCACATGCGTGACTGCTGGGTACGAAGTTCCCAGTTTGTTTTCCAGGTTAGGCAAAGTGATTTTATCAGTATAGTTATATCAGTTGTAGTTTGGGATTGTGTTATGCCGTAAAATTTGCTTACAGAGCTTTTTATGGCTAAATTAAAACTGTAACTAAAGGTTACATTGTAACCTTGAGTTACTCTTATGGTACAGTTAAAATAATATAATTGTAATTTTTAAAAATATGATATATTCGATTTTGAATTCAATAGGCACAAGGAAAAGCACAGTCGACAATATTTAAATTTTGACTATCCTCTAGTGTGAAAATTGCTTGTAGATGTTGCTCATGTCTGGCCTCATATATTGGAACTCCTTTCATTCTCATAATCAATTTCTCTAATTTTCAACATACCAATGTGTAACAAGATTTATGAAGTAAGCATAAGATTACAATCAAAATCAGCCTCGCTAAGTGTATTACCCAACACTCAAAGTGTACGCGATGAGACACAAACGAAGAAATTTGCTTAATCCGCTCTTAATTTGGACTCGTGCAATCTACGAGGATTTGTTTGGCTCCGTGTCAGGGCGCTTCTTTGCTTTGTCAGTGTGAAAACGGATTATGGGATAAAAGGTTTTCTTGAGACGGGGCGCCCGTGACGACTCATATTCTAACTCTATTAATGATCTTAGTACGATTTTGTAAAAATGAGGCAGCATGGTTTTGTTAGATCACTTTGCGATTTTGCCAGAATTTTTACGTACATTTCTCTTTAGTTGTGATCAATTATTAAAGTATATACAAGTGTTGATTTATTCTTCATTTTAATGTATTTTCCTTAGTCAATCTACTTCTACCGGATCATACTTTGCTTATAAAGTTATAAATTGCACTGCAGATTCTTTCTAGATCAAAATGGAAATTTTAATACAGCCGGTACAATTACCAGTATCTCTTCAAGGTGCGGCGTTCCGAGTTTAACTTAGTACGGGAGCAATTGCTTTCCTACTCCCATTGAAATGTTCAACTTGCTGTCTTGAATCGACGTTTATTAAGTTTGGTCTGAGAAGAAAAGTTCTAAGGAACAAAGTTGTTGAGAGCAATCTTATTACGGTATGATCTTCACATTATATATTAGTGAACCAATATCCAAAGTACTTAAGCGGTCCTTTTGGTGGAATTTGGATTTTGCATCAAATGTCATCTTCCTTGTATTGTTTTTCAGTTGCATTATTAGGGTCTACTTTATTATTATAGCCAATAATAAAATCATTCACAAAAGATGAGGCACCTCTTAATATTGAATCTGTGTTTGTTCAATAAAGACACCTATTTCTTTAAGCATTTTTTCTCAAAGGCTGATATGTATTGAAATGTCTCCCGTGTCGTTTCAATATGACGTGTTAAAGTGTATGAGGGCCGTTATTGAATAAACCAATCTATTCTATTCTTATTTTATTTTAAATCTGGTTTTTAAGGTTAAGTTCTATTTTGCCTTCAGCAACTTATTACCAATATACATATATAGATATTTTGTAAGACATCCAAGGTCATAGTTAGCTGATGTATAAAATAAAATATACACACAAATATACATGCTTAAAATAAAATATTAGGTGCGTGCACTTTCTCTCATTAATATTTAAAATTATTTTATTTTATAATTTAATTTGATTACGATTTTATAACGCATCATAGAATACGTAGGTAGTATTATTTATTAGTAACTAACATAGCATAGTAGCATTTGTAACCTAATAAAAGAAATCATCTCATTCTTCAAACATTCCAATATACCAATACACGTAAGTAAATAGAATTTTGCATCCATTCCTGACCCTTTGTCTATTCACTTCTGCATTTCTATTGACTGTGCGATATCTCCACATTTCATTCCTATCAATCTCGACCCCTGTTTCTCAATATCTCAATTTATTTTACGCTACTTTGAAGGATCCTATTCTATAATAAAAAAACCTTTTGAGGATAGTTCAACTTTTATATTTGTGAAGTGGAACATAACATTGGGTTCTCAACAAAAGTAGGTACTTGAGTAAATTGTGTTCTGATGTTATGTTTTGGTAAGTTAGTGCTAGGAAGCTTATTCAGAATATTTAGAGTTCCGTATTCCGTAGCAAAATGATGACATAATAGTTTTGACACGTCCTTTTCGGGCAAACCAATTGTAAAAGAAAGCCTAGGGCTAGTATGTATGGAGTTTCAAACTACAGTCGATAATTTCTTTCATTAATATGAAAGTAAACGAATAACTTTATCTGTATTTAGAAATATTTTCCTTTATTAAAAGAAACAGGCATAATAATAGTATTTACAGTATAAGTTGCTTCAAAGCACTAAAAAAACAATTTCTTTCAGATGAAACCAACGATCGTTGGTGGGGAGAATCAGCAGTTCCTCCCGCGCCGGCAGTAGCAGCAGTGCCTCCTCAACGGCCCTCTATGTCTACTAGCCTGAACATCACGAGCATTAACAGGGATGAGCCTTCTGCGTCACCACCAAGACATCATCTAGCTAAAGATGGTATTTATCTACCTATTTTTACCATTAATACTATGAATGAACCAAAGGCTATCAGTATGTGGGGCTCATTTGATCCCTGCATAAAACTAATATTTCATTGTCTTTATATAGCTATACGGGGATTGGTTGAATGTGAGATTTATGTGTGTTCAACCGCACCCAAGAGAAACCCAACTCTTTTGGGTTACGTACTTAAAAAATAACACATCCCAGTTTGCGCGTTTTAAAACTGTTCAAATTCCTTACTCGGACTCAGGTGTCCTCTTTGAGGTAGGCACTGAGCTTTAATCTTATACACCGGCTCAATGGAGATTGGTTTAGATATTCGATTTACTAAATAGCAGTGGTGAGTCAAGTAAAAATACTGCCGGGACGACCCCCACAACGATTTTCGGACGACATCGTGAAAATTGCAGGGGCAGTCGAGCTCAAGATCAAAAAAGTATGGCTGAAAACAGAAGAAGCCTAGCACTTGTGGTACACGTGGGCTAAATAGATAGTGTAGAGTAACTGTATTCAATTACCTAAAATCTTCATGGAAACCCACCAGTAAAAAAATAAAGTTGCAGAGAGCACTGACCGCGTAAGCACGTGTTCTTCTTACTCGTAAAATGAAAAGATTTTGGCACGACGCTCACACTTGCTTGGGGCACTTTTCATGAAAATTTTTGGTTTATGAATTTTTCGTGTCTAAAGCCAAAGGAAATCTCCGAGCGTTAGCCTTATTATAAAAATATTTTTCTTGCAGTAATTAGAAATTTGCAAAATAAATACAGGTCAAGTAAAACTAAAAAACCTATTTTATAAAACAAATAAATTATGGTTACATACGCAACTTATTTTAAACTGGATTTTAATAAAATATAAGTTGATTATGATTTCACCAAACAAAACAATACAGTAATTTAAAATGATCAACGATTATTATACTTCTGTTTAATAGTATACTTAACAGTGCATCTTTTTATTAGTGCTGTTTTAATAGGACTTGATTTATGTTTGTTTTTCATTTGAGCAGAAATAATATAATTCTCATATCATCAGCCCACATTCGTCCACTGCTGGTGGTTTCTCACATCGACTCCTTAATTTCCAAGGAGGCTAAAGGTTCTCTTTTGCAGTTTGCCGCGACGTCGTTATTTTAGCTTACAGATTATTAAATCTTATTAATAATATTTTATTTTGCGTATTTTACCTTAAAATTGCAATTATTACTTCATTTATCCTCCAATTATTGGGTATAAATAAAAAACTGATATTCAGCCAAAAATATCAGTAGATTGGTCCGAATATGGTTGAAGGGGGGTGGCTGAATCTAAAATAGTAGAGGCCGGCCAGGTTGATGATGATGATTTAGTTTCCAGAGACAATACAAGCACAAAACTGCATAACAATTTATGAGCATTCCGAGAACACAAAGATTTATTTCAAGTACCCTCATTGAAAACTCTAATTAACTTGCCCATGTTTACGAACAGCACTTGGCAATATGCATAATTACCTGCTTGAATAAACAGGGATAAGTGTTGGCTGATGTTACATTGTTTAGGAAATATTAGACTGGCGCACAGCATAAAATGGGTCTAATACTCGTAAGCCTTCTCAAACAACAATTAATTATATTGTATTGTTGATATTAAATTCATGTTTGTAAATTATTTTTGTTAGAGGATGAAATTAATTTTGACAGGGATTTATGAGAATTAGGCAGTAAGTAAGTAATTAAAAGAGGATTTATGTAATTGTTTGCAAAAAAAATGTTCCATACGCTTTTCTTGCCAAATATGTACTTACTGCACCGTTTGTGGCTGTAATATCTTTTGTATCTTAATTGTACTAGAAAAGTTTAACCTTTTGTAATCCTTGTAATCTATTTTCACCAAATTAATCTCCTACTTACTGTAGCGGGGATAACCCTATTAATCTTTAGTTGGATTGTGATCCTTCTCTTTCATGTTCGTACACAATATCAAGTTCACAACGAACATTTAATTCCATGTCAGACACATATAATTTAGATCCACATTCTGATTGACATTCGAATATATAAAGTGGACGCCTCTCCCAGACTACCTTAACGCGACGTGACTAATAACTCTTTCTCTTTAACAGATCAATTTGACATCATGTACGTATACATCATCGCTGGTGTTGCAGTAACTCTCCTACTTTGCATCATCTTGGGCATCGTTCGCTGTCTTCTGAACAAACAAACATCAGACCAGCCTAAAGGCCCAGACGTCTCAGCCACTACAGAAATCCCCAACGGCTTCAACGACAGCATATCAGAAGTAGACAACGACATCAACATTACAAGCCTGTCGGGCCCCGTAGACACTGTGGATTCAGGAATGAAGCAAGACATACAATACACTAACGTTGCTCTTAGCCCAAAAATCAATAAATACGTCGGGAGACCAGTACCCAATACGTATCCACATGTGAGCACTAATATGTACGGACAGGTGGCCGAATTCCCCATAGAAATGCCTCTTCGAACTATGCCGCATGGCACGTTAGGGCGCGGAGTTGCGGTCAAAACTCTGCCAAGAGTTCAAATACAATCTGAAACCGACCCTAATACAAGGAGTTTATATCGTTATTCCAACGCCCAGTACTACTTCGGGTGACAACAAGACAAAAGCCAGTGTTCGGACGTATCCAGAACGTACTGTTTCTAGTTGAATCGTGTAGTGAAGTGTATATAGTTCACGGACTAACTAGTGAAGTTTGTAATGTTCTACTTTTAAATACGGAAACTGTGATATTAATTGAAAACTTTCCTATTGTACTGCGAGCAGTTTTCCAACTGTAGACACAGAAAGACAGTGTGGTTCCTCCTCCTCGTGAATTGAGAGATGGATCGTTGTTAGCAGAACTTTGTTATACTGAGTTGACCTTTTGATAACTAAGCATTGTTTTGTATGTCGAACGAATCAGTGTGTTCATTTATGTATTCACATTGTTTCTCTGGAGAGTTTGATGAAGTTTGAAGCTGTTGCTTTGTATTATTAATCTGTACAGTAATAACATATTCTTACGGAATCAGATTGTTTGGACTACCTTGCTTTTAAAGTATTGCGGGCATTTTGGTTTCGTGCCAGCTCCTGTCAGGATAGTGTTAAAAGCCGCCAAAATCTTTATTTATTTTTTAACTTATTATATTTAAATAACTTTAAAAAAATTGTTTGAGAAACTTGTTCTTCTTTATAAAGTGCTATTGAAAATGCTACTCATGTAAAATGTAATACGTAAATAATTTAAATTCTATGATTTTCTTTCGCTCATTACTAGTTGTAATAAACATTATTAATTTTATGTTCCTAGTTTTAATATTATTAATGTTGTTCATCAAATCAAATAGCTAATTACTGTAGGTGACAGATGTAAAAACATGGAGTTAATTAAATATTATCGTTTAAAATCAGAAGGGTTTGTTGATTCGAATTATTGGTAATTGCTTTTTGTGTCTACTAGTTACGGAATATATAAGAATTGAAAACATTGTGGAAATAATTTATAATTGGTTGATTAATAGTTTTATAGTTTCTATTTGATTTTATAAACGCTCGACTGTGTTAATAGGCTTTTCGTACATTATATGACATTAAAACAATTAATTAATCGCTGCCAATACAAATACATACAAAATTAGGAGTTCGTTATGTTTTATGAAAAACTAAGCTATATGATTAAAGTAAGCGTAAAAGTAGTAGTAGTTTTATCTTCAGTTTTCAAGAAAAGCTTTCTTTATTGAGAGATTTGATCTTCTTCACCATTTTGGCTGCAAAGTCAAGGATGGTGACAGATCTTGTGAACCTTAAGCATCAGACAATAAGAGTTATTTATGAATGGACGTAATGTGGGCCACGCGGCCCATAGTCGGGTTCACAGTATAATGTTATATAGAAAGCATCTGACTGTACTTTTAGAAAAAAACAACCTGGTTTTCTTACTATATATAATTTTTAACTTCTGTCGTGTAGTGGAAAGATTAGCTGGTTAGAAATAGTGGTATCGAGGTGCAGGGCGCGCCTGATAATTTCATATTTCGTCCCATGTGGAGGCTCTTTCCTTACAGACTGCAATCTCATATTCTCATCTCTGACATCGGCCTTATCTCAGGCCAGTGCTAGAGATAACCCGGTATCAGAGTACAGTAGGTCCTTCCGCATTCTACCTTTATAAAGGTTCCATTTTCCATAATGAAAACTGATGTGATACCTATTTAATAATAAACCAAGTAATTTAGTTATATTGAAAATGTTTATTCATTTCAAAATACTATTAGTGTCCTCAATAAAGATTGCCACTGACATAAATAATATTAGCCCCAAATTTGCCCATCTCATGTACAAAGGGTGTTCACAGTTGGTTGTCACTGCGGCCACTAACGGGACGCGTTTTGACAGCAACATATCCGACGAACAATTAACGAGCATTATTACTCCAGCCTGTATTTGCATTGCGAAATTGTAGATTCGTGATTACATCCACGACGAGTTCGTTATTGTAGCAAATAGAGTTGAATGTGGTCACAAGTATTGATGAACAGATGGAGCAAAATATACTGTTCCTTTTTCATGTGATGCAGTACAATAAATGAGTCACCGTTAATAAAATTAGTCTCTTAAAGGACAGAAAAGGTTTTAATTGCAGAATCCTCTCGCTGAAAAAAAAAAAAAACTATAGAACTAAATAGTAGTTGTTGTTACTGTTAGTCTGCATCATCCCACTGCTGGGAAACGACTTCTCTTTATTTAGAACTTTTGTTTTAGGGTCAGTGTGGACAATTTATTATTTTATTTATCTAGTTCGTTCCGCAATCTCTTTGTCTCAAAGTCTCAATTTTCTAGGGTTTAGGGAACTCTAAAATAGTGGACATACCGTGGTTCATCAACAAAAGGTGTAGAATAGTCCATGAGGATTCTCACCAAGTAAAACAGAGATAAAAGAGACTCTTCTCAGAATGAGAATCCACCACGCTGGATTGATACAGGCTAATGGCTACATGAACTTCAATGTATAACTACGTGAAAATTTTGAGAATAGACCCTACGACGTTATTAGAACTGCAATGCACACCTTTGTATTTAAGTATTTTACGAGGCTTAGTGCCAATGCAACGTTGTTACAAGGAATTCAGTTCAATGAGCAAGACGAAGAATGGATTATCTCGGCTACAATGTCTAAAGACAAGTTAGTTGATATTCTCTCAGAATTACCTCACAGCACTAACAAGACGAGACTGGTGCACTCAACAATTAACGAGATCCAACTGTGTGCATTTGAATGTAATGTGAGATGCGAAATGCTAGCAGTGTTTGTGTTGCAGCCATTTGATAGTGAGTAAATCGTCGGAACTTAATAGATATGACTTCAAAGGCTAGAGTGTGTAGAATTACTAATCCGTTTAGGGTGAATTCTTAGCGTTCAGCGATGAGTAAGTCATAAGTTGATTGAATTTTGAAATTGATTTATCAAAGAAGAGGATTATTTTTCTTAACCAATGATTTCACTAGTCGATAAAGTTACGCTATACTAAAATAACGATGATCTGACTTTACAGCGAACAAACAATCATCTTAATACAGGGGTTAATAAAATAAGGAGGTAGGGGTTATTAAATATAGATGAAGTTTCTAAGAAACAGATGTTGTATAAATATAGTTCACCTATCTGTAATAAATAACATGTAACTTGAATGTATTCATAATTTCCTGAGAAAAAATCACCTTCATCTGGTGACCCTGTATCCCTTTGTTCGACTGTTTGTACAGTTTGTACTACACACCTTTTACACCGTGAATATAATTTTAATAAATTCAATGAGGGAAAGATTTACAAAACG
Source organism: Shargacucullia verbasci (assembly GCA_947562105.1). Taxonomy (NCBI): domain Eukaryota; kingdom Metazoa; phylum Arthropoda; class Insecta; order Lepidoptera; family Noctuidae; genus Shargacucullia; species Shargacucullia verbasci. The sequence continues at coordinate 4,553,089 of OX387289.1, read as the reverse complement.
TTTTAAATTGTAGTGGTAAAGTGATATTTTATCAACATTAATCATCTTCTTCGTTAGCTTGCTGCCATATCAGATTTAAATGTCAAACCCTATAAATTTAATTAAACAAGCTTAGGCTTTGTTTAGAAAACGAACGTTTTTTGTATTACTATTTTTTAATATGAATACTTCAAGTCACTTTAATAAGAATTTCCACTACTTTAATTAAAGAACCTCGTGCCTGTCTGAAAAAGAACAAGAAAAAACATTTCTTAATGCCAGTTTTTGCACAAATTAAAAACTCTTCGTTCTTCACAATTACACATACTCATTTTTACGGTATAATCCAATTAAAAACGAAATAGAATTGCAACAAGGTTCCAGCAGCGGAACTAGTGATGGCACGTCACAAATTAGGCGACACTACGATTCTAGTAGCGTGTTCGCAAGACTTGGACGTGTTCGCCAACCAATTAACGTTCTCCGTGACTGTAACGATTCGATGTTACGAATAAGTGGATTATTTCTAAGCAAAGATTTGTTAGCGTACCAGTTGTTGGCTGCTGGAATTTGGAATATTCTGCTACTTGAGAGTGGAGACAGATTTGATGTGTGTTATTGGTTTTTTGTTTACAATTCTAGTATATTCTTGACAAATTGGGTTTATATCCGTCGCCTTATTTGAAACCACCAAGGTGGAAGTTTGATTTTCTCGTCAGTTTTTTTTTCTCTACGGTCTGAGTTTGAATCCAGCCTGTATCTATCTTTTCAGATGCGTGGATGAGAATCTCTAGTCAAATATCACTTGTCAGGCCAACGCTGGGGGCAAAAACATTTCGAGAACGATCCAAACCCAAGCGCACCTAGGCAGACTGCCCTTTCAAAATCATATTGTTTTAGAAAGTTCCTGCCCTTTATGTAATTTAAATCTACTATAAAAATTATTATGGTGTATGTGACTTGATAATTTTACTATCACCCAATTTTTAATACTTAGATTTTTTTTCGTCATTTGGTGAAAATGAAATTGCGAAATGAAAATGATATCGAAAACAAACTTTAAGACGCGTCACACAAAAAGAAGTCCAGAGCGCGGCAGTATTTTTCGTAGTGTTCATTTTGTGTAAAACAACGGATAAAATACTGCTTCAGTACGAAAGAGGGGGTGCGGTAACGGAACAGGAATTTGTATCGGATAGGAATTCCATTCCGTTCCATTGCCACTCAAGAAATGCCGGTACTGCGTTCTGTGTGACACGGGCTTTATAAAATGTTGTAGTGCCTAACAAAGGACAGAGCCTACCATTCTTCAAACCCACATTGATACGGCATGTTATATATATAATTAGTTGTTTTGAATATTATTAATTATGCAACCTTAGCATAGGCTCCGATGGCTTGGCTATATTAAGATAATGTGAGATGATTGCGGTGTAAAGAGAGTATATCTGGGCCGACTAACGAGGTGGAAATTAAAAGAATCTTGAGTCGACCCAGATAACGCTAGAGCTGTTCAGTGGAGGCTGATCTCCGGCAGCTTTGAGCTGACGATTGGCGAGAAATTTCCAAAGATCAAACCGCCTAGTGATGCTTCAGGCCAAAACACGTGTAGAATCGCTGAGCCAACGGAGTAAGTAATGCAACCACTACAGAATTAGAAATATCCCTAAAAGATAACTTGTTGAACATATTTAAAATGTCATTTATGTAATTTTTCGCCTACATTAACACAGTCGAGACAAGCAATATTTTCAAAACGACTGACTGTAAAGCCTATCCAGATCATGTTAGTTAATATTTTTAATTGTAAAACTAATAATTATCTATGTACAGATAACTTTTTATGTCGTACATCGATTTAATATTAAAGTAATGCACATTGAAATACTGTTTTATTTATTTACTCTATACTTTCTACACTTCCAAAGAGCATCAAAAAGAAACAGAAGATATTCGAGAACATTGTGAAAGCAAAAAATATTGGGCTGCAAAAAAGATAATATTAATACTTCCCTCTCTAACTTACAAAAATATCATAAAAGATGAATCTTAAAACATCTAATTAGCCCAGACGTATTATTGATAGAATTTTCATTAATTGCAATTTGAAATATAAAAGACGATCAAAAATAAGTTCGACGAAATAGAAAAAAGAAGTAAGGCGATAAAAATCGTTAAAGAAAGCGAGACGTAGTAATTAAGGTTGGTTCTAATGCCAGCTTTATGTTTGTACATGTTAAACATAGGACATAAATAGTCTGCACACTACCAAAAGACTTTGTAAAAGAAAATAGTAGAAGAGAAACGGAATGTACAGTAGGTAAACAGCAAAATGCAACACTTTATTGATGGAAAGCTACAAACGAAAAATGTGCTTGAAATATTTTGTCCAGTAATATCTGTTTATGATACATTGCTTGTTACATATGAAACAGTCCGTATACTTGCAACGTAAAGGTCGCAGTGCACGGTTGATCCGGTGTGTCAGCAATGTGTTCGATAAACGAATTACGACCCATAACTTAATCTTGGAACATATCAGTTTGTGCAGTGTTTGTGTCTTCAGGAGAATTCTGTATCAAACTTGTCTTTCATGTAAAAGGGAATACTTTGTGTATTCCTGTAAGATTTCGAACAGCAGTTAACCGATGACCGCGAACAATATATTTTCTATAGTGTCTGCAGCGTGGTGGACTGCAAATGATTTTTTGATTTATTTGCTGAAATTAGTAAAACAATTTTGTTGATGCTTTAAATTTTAACCTAAATTTGGCAATAAGCTATGTTTTTGTGATTGCTTTTAGTTAATTTGATGCCAAAATCACTTAACTTGTCAGCTCAGTAATTCAGCGTTTGACATTCTTGAACGTAACCGAGACTCGCTGTATCAAGTTACTGAATTTTTAATTTTATGCTACCCTGGCTGCTCTGGTTTAACTATTCACAATAGAGATAATAATTATAATACATACAATCAAGTCAATATATCTCGAAAGGTAAGGTTAGGTTAGTTAGTTTTTTTAAACCAAAAACTCAATGTTCCAGTAGCATCTTCAGCAGTATAATATTAGCTAGTTGGTTCATACTGGTTTTCAATATTCAATCAGTATTTTAAGATCAGCGTGTTCTACTTATGTTGCTGATCAATGAAGCCTATCTGTTTCCTGTCCTCATTTTATAAACAACTCTTAAAATTATTGGCATCATTTTTAACTTTTTTAGGTCACAAGTAAGTAAGCAACCAACGGTTTGTGAAACTTCTGGTATTGTTTCAGCACTGCCAACACTGCGTACAACTTCCTGTGAATAATCTTAAATTGTCTATGCTCCAGATAACACGAAGTGTTTTACCGAATGTTTTTAAGAATTTACGTCTGCTGCTTGATGTCAAGAATTCGGCTGATACAAAACAATACGAGAAATAAAATTCGATGCTCACAAAACTTTTTGGGAAATAAACTAAGGTATAATGTATAAATATTTATAAGTGAAAAGCTATACATAAAATAACATGATTGTTCATAAGTAAGTAGATATGAGTTTAAAAATACACAGCGTACTCTACAACACACAATATGACACCAAACACAATTATATGCATCGTTTGACATGGCATAAAAAAATGTAAGCTTCACTAAATTGCCGAGAAGTAGGTAGTAAGTAATAAATGAACGATATAGACTCTAGGCAACGCGGGCAGAGAATAACTCAAACGACAAAATGTAATCTAATAACGGTATTTTATGTTCAGTATCAAAGTCAAAGTCAAAGTCAAATGTTTTTATTTCAACTGGGCCTTTACGGGTGCTTTTAAAACGTTATGATTCTAGTTGCGCGGTTCCAAAAGTGGGTTGGTCCTATGGAGAAGAGACCGGCAAGAAACTCCATGGATACTCTTTTCAAAAAACTGTTTTACATTCTTCTATAATACGCAAATTATACAATATAAAAAACTAAACACAAAAGAAATAATAAAAAAAAGAAAAACAGTTATACAATAAAAGTATCTAAAATACAAATAAAAAACAAAAAAAAAATGCGAAATCACGCTAACCAAGTCGCAGGGTTTAGACAGGACGTGACAGTTACCAGGGAAGCCACATGTGCAGAAGAAAATTAACGCCACACGTCTTTATCGTCAACATAGTCTATAGTCTTATAGTATGCTTTTTTTATAAGTACTGACTTAACATGTTTTTTAAAGAATTTGCAATTAAATTCATATAAATATTTCCCGAATAATTATGCGAAAGGTCCCATAAAATAGGAAGAGAGTCTGTTACCTACGGGCAGTCTGAGCTGCTACTGAGAATTTTTAGAAATGAACAGAAAAACCAACTGACCCAGCTCAACCCTGGGACTGAAGCCAAAACCTCACGCTCAGCAGCTGCGCTTGCGACTAGACCAATTAGGCAGTCATCATGAATAATAAAGTCCTCACAATACCCATGCAATTATTTTAAGTGGAAATCCAGCTAGCAGCCTTAAAGGAAAACCAACGTTAAACTGTATAAAATATTGCAATCCAGCACACCTTCGCTTTATCGACAAGATAACATAGAACAGACTCTTTGTCCTAGCCAAGGGAAACAGCTTAAAATTTAAAGCTCAGTGCACACTCATAAATCACTTGGCAACCGCTATCTTAATTTATACTCGCAAAATGCAAGCGTGAAATTAAAATTAAGCAAACATTTTGTTATACATTTTTGGGTTTTAGTATATTTTTATTGTTATTTATTGCTTGTAATTGGATGCTAAAGATATGGTGCATGGTGTGAATAGGGTTTAAAATTAATTGAGTGAATTGTACGATCAGCATGTTTTTCAAATTATTTGAGGTTTTATTGCAATGTGATATTGTATTTTTCATGTTTATACAACACTTGACAAACATTTTGAATTGAGGTGGTCTTATACATTGTAGATTTGTTTCGAAGATTGAGTTTGAAATCCGAATACTAGCAACTGAAGGCTAGCGCACAACAGAGACTTTGTCGGTCGATAGTTTAAAATCGGACATTTGTTGACCGACCTTTAAGACTCTATTGTAGACTGACACTTAAAAAGGTCTAATAATGAAGTCTTTAATGAATCAGATTATTATAAACGTGAAATAAATAATCCGTTCATATTTTGTCATATTGAAAGAAGGTTAATAAAAAAAAATGAAGTTGAGATTGTTTACTGAACTGGGGTTTTTAATTCAAATGCCTTCGTACGAGATGGCGAGGTAAAAAAGTTGTGAAAATATTCATAAACTTGTTCTCGTTATAATTTATTCATCGGATGAGTTCGAAGATAATGTGCTCACTCGTGAAGACTTTTTTCTTAAATGCTTTGTTTTTATATACTTCCTCTTTAAACACAAACTTGAACAATGCTGGATTAACATTCATTAGATTTAATTTGTTTTTTGTTATTTAAATATTTGCTAATTTTATAAGACAAATACCGCCTTATAAAGTAAAAAGCCGCATATAATATTTTAAATTTTTTTAGTCTCTTCGTTCTTTTTTTAAATTAATTTCAGACATTTGACCCATAACTTCCCATCAACTAACGCAATGTGGACACAATAACAGACTGTACACAAAGAATAATAATCTGTGCGGTAAATTTTAAGTTACCCACATTTTTTTCATTTTTTTTATTTGTCTACCCTTTCTTTTTCACATTACTAAACAAATTGTTCGCTTCTCGAACAGTGCGTCGGGCGACTGCCGTTCGTGGTTGTCAACCGCTTGACTTCCACAGACGGGCTACCGCTTTCCGCGTCGTGTGCGGTAGTCATCGGGTTGTGATAGTTCCCTGAGACTTTTGAGCCACGTCCTCACCTTGTTCTATAATCTAATTGACAGGGTTTCGCCGTCGACGGATACGTTTTGGAGGACATCATCATTTGTTTTATCGCGCATGTTATAGATTTTCCATAGTGTTATCGAAGTGCTAGTGTTTGGTGAAACTGTGTTATGATGTAAAGAAGAAGCGGCACCACCAGTATGGGCGCGAGTAATCTCGCCTTTGAGGTCAGTACTAGCTTAAGTTTACTGCTGTTTCTCTCAAGGTACCGTCCCGTCTGTTTTAGCACTCTTGATCCAGCTTACCGTGTTCTACGAGTGTAAACATACTATGTACTGAGCGGTCGCGCTTTTTATTTTATAGCTGCGATACCTGTGTTTTCGGATAGTAAGGCAAGACGACGAAGATGTATCGATATTATTTAATCACGGGTTCCTATGTTTATTCCAAATTATAAAGTAATCAACTAGCTAGACACTGCTTTAGAATCTTGGTTAGTTGGTACGTATAGTAATTATTTCCTGTTAAAGAAACGTCACTATGGCTAATCAACAGCCGGGGTGACTTCAATAAGCCCTTAACGACAAAAAGTATCTGTTGTATGAAATACTCTGGATAAATTACTGCATCACAGTTTTGAATCACTTTGTATAACGAATAAAATGGATCTCGGAATTCGGTATAGCTACTAATGAGGCTAGCTCGCGCGCTGTCGACTGAACTTTGTGTAAGTACGATCCGTCACTCGCAATAGCCTAGAATTATATAATCTATAAGACTTGTTATATTTCTATGAATATTACTAGTTGAGCGTTCGATTTCTTAGTACTGCACAGCCTGTCCAGTTAATACATAAAGGTAAATGGGTCTCGACAAGCTTATTAGAGCTCACATATTATGTGATAATTTCTCAGTAATGTACTATTACCACTAGTATACTTATGTATGCTATAGCTTTGTTGACATTAAATCAATGTTTAAAATATGCATTATGTATAATGGATCACATCTGATACTTAAATATAAGACAAAAATGTGAAGTCGAGGCAATTTTTTTAATTATCTTAAACGCGTCCAAAAAACAGAAAAGTTAAACAAAAAGTCGCGCCGACAGATCAGAATCAGATGGACGGAATGATCACACAATTCTTTTAATTCAATCCTTAATTAATTCTGGAAAATATAGGGAAACTGCCAAAATATTAAATTTTGAACTTGTTGAGATTTTCATAAAACTTCCACAATTATAAAGAACCAGGGGACCAGGAGAATCTTGTTTATAAAAATAAACTTTAATATTAAAAACCATTACTACAAAATAAGCAAAACATCTGGCCGGTAACATGAAAGTAATGCACGTGGGAATACAGATTAATTATGGAAAGAGCTCGGGCGCTCGAAAACAGCAGTTTTAAGTTCACTCAGTACTAAATTTATTTTTCATCCCGTATAAAATGTAAATTAGGATTAGTTTTGGATTTTTTGACACGAATATTGTTTTTTTTTTTACTTTTAGAAACACATTTATGTAGGCATAAAAGGCACATTCTGGCCTAGTGGCTGCGCGCCTGCAACCTGAGCTGCTAAAAGAGCTCCTGGGTTCCTTATTCAGGTCCGAAAAGTTGTTACTTGGTCTTTTAGAAATTCCAAGTAGTAGCCCAGGTTTTGGTATTGTGCTCAATAAATGGCCTCCTATGTATTACAGGACTTAATAAAGACATGAAATGTGAGTGTAGGTAAAGAAATAACCGCTTCAAATGATAATCAAAAACAAAGACTTTTAAAGTCGGGCACTTTTCATTAAAAACCAAACAGTCTGCTATGCCGCGGTGGGAAAAAAACTGACGATCGTCAAAGTATACGATGGGAATTCAGAGTCATATTCCATGGAAAAACGAAGGAAACGGATAATTATGGTGGCCCTAGATGAAAAGGCAGTCCTTTAATGATGATATTGTAATTTTTGTCAATATTTTGCTTTTGTTCCACTTGGTGTGTCATGCGTATTGACTCTTTGTTTGCTTTCACGGCAATTGTACAATAAGTAATTAAGTAAGTAAGTACGGAATCGTTAGGATGTTTATATTATTATTGTGAATACCTGCGAATACATGTGAATACGAAGTGGTTTTAACACTAGAACCGTAAAATTGTAAAATGATTTTTTTTATCATTCAACAGTTAACTCAATCAGTAGTATGCAAAAAATTTAATTCTAAACCACAGGACAGGTTGACAAAGGCCGTTAATTGAAACGCTTTTAACGAATCCACTTTAAACTTAATTTATTGGATGGTCCAATTTCATTTGTTAATATTTTCAAAATCCGTCGTCTCTCTAACTACCATTTTACAGAATAACGTTGTCATCAATAGCCATTGGAATCAACGATCCCCAAATAATGAAATAGAAATCGCAAATGGAAACTTAAATACCCCATTACCTGAAATTGAATGCACACAAAGCGAGAAGCGAAGGCTTAAATAGAAACACTACACGGTGACCGAACAAAATTAAACATTTGACCACCCACATCTGACAGCCCAAGGGCTGTAATTTTCAATGTGTTACCTAATAAATGTTCAATAATGTGATTGTACGAAGCCGGAGCTAGCCAGGTAAATTTTCCTGTCCCTTACAGGGTAAAAGGACCAATAAAAATCATTAAATTGCGGGAATCGGTTGACCAGGCTGGGGTACGCGGAACGCAATATATGTAGGTAGGTACTAGGACCACAGGATGGTCGAGAATCTTTAATGTCGGTTCACTTTTTTTGCGAATTCCTCATTATTATGTAGGATATCCTGGGTGGTTCTGTCATCCGTGTAAGGTTGTCCACAATAGGTTTAAAAGCTGCAGAGAACTATGTATATGTATATTTTCTCTTCGCAGCGGTATCAAAGGGGTATTTTTTTTTTTTGTGATCGAGCCATTAGTGTAACACGCAACGATTGGTAACCGGTGCTAACATTATAATAAAGCTTTTAGTGTAGACTCCGATTTTCAGGAAATAATCAATGTATGATTACACATTCGATCCGCCCACATCCGTTGGGTTCGTGTTGTTCACGCCTAATGTAATGCTAAAATTGGTCGTGGTTGTGATTCAGCCACGACCGTCATTTTAGTATAATATTGCTCACGGCATTGGCTTGCATTGTTCTCGCATAGTTTTTGCTGTTAAAGATTGTACCTATAATGAAACTTTTATTTTAAAAGAGTATCCATGGAGTTGCTTGCCGGTCTCTTCTCCATAGGACTTGCCCCTGCTTTGAAACCGTGCATCTAAAATCAAGACCTTTTGAAAGAGCTTACAAAGATGTACTCGAAAACTTTTGGAATTCGAATATTTTCTTTTCTTTTTTTTTTCTTTCGTGATACGTTTTTAACGTATAGGGGGGCAGTTTACAAACATACATGTCACATTAACACACCCACACTCAAAATAACTGGTTCCGTGCGGTCGCTTAGCCACTAAGCCAACTGTGCCGTTATAATTAAACAAAAGATTAAGACACGTAAATTTTTTAAATTTAATTCACCACACAGGGGAAGGATACGCTCTTTTAGACGACAAAAAACGCACTAGCATTTGTATCCATCACTTTTGCATTCACGCAAAAACATCAAGTTTGCACACAATTCGGGCGCATGCTTGTTGCGACACTATGGGGATTAGGTGCAGTCCCCCTAGGCTGAGTTCTCACCAGCGACGTAACGCAGCGCTCACTTTACAGATGTAATCCATAAATACACTATACAACTTATATCTCATTGGTCTAGTAATGGCAAATGAGATTTCTGAGCGTCAGTTTCTGTGTTTGGTTCAAATGTCGGGTAAAGTGCTATTGCAATAGCAGTAACTGCCGGCGACTGTGTTATGGAACCTGTAGCAACTACTAACTACATAGCAAAAGCTATTCCAGTGTCATCTATTACAATCAAGCCACAACTGCAATACTATCACACTGAGAAAGTTTACATCGTATTTAACACATAGATGTGTCCGACATCTACCATCTGCTCGCCAGGATGACACCTCGTCTGGTGACATCCAATATTCCACAAACATTATCTAATAAAGGAGATTCAGGGGTGTCCACCAATTTTGCATTTCAGTGTGAACTCTCGCTTACTTAGAATTAATGCCTGCACGGAACATCCTACGATTTTGCTCATAAAGCACTGAGTTTACACAGGGTGACGATATGATCCCCTTGAAAACTGTACATAAGTACAAGTATATGCGAATGCAGAGTGCAGGAAAATTATTTAAAGTTCTATTGTTTTTTCACTCTTTGTAGAATGCTAGTGACGCCATTAGATTGCTTCTGCTTTTAGCTTGATAAGCAATTCGTTTTAAGTCTCTAGTTAATATCAGAAATGGCGTTGCGCTATGAGTGTTTTCAAAACATAAAGTGTGAGCTTTTCAGTGAGCATTTTAGTGGACCATTTTAATTTTGTTGTTTACAAAGCCATATTATAATAATTATCATATCTGTATATTTTTTACATAAATGGAGCATGTAACTTTAAAACTTAATTGTCCATTGTTGCGAGTTTATTTTTGACACTGTCCGGAAATACAATTTTTGCTCGACCGTTTCAAAAAAATATTAAATCTTTTTATACTTTTCTGTCCAGAGCTATTTTAAAACTTTAGATATTTTCACATTCTATCAGACTTCCGTATCAGTTATCTAAAATTTTGTAGAAACCAAAAAAAATTGTCTTCCCTAAGAGCAGCAATTTTGTCGTGTTTTTAAATTCATTTAAAACGTTCCTCTTTAGAGAAAATGGTCTTTGAAACATGATAGTATCTTGTTTCTTTTGCTTTTTTGGTGCAAAGCAAGTATCTTATAATGCAGCCTAAATATGAACTTAGGGCCGGCGCTGTGAACACGTAACATCTGAGCTAAATTTAACAGGCACAAGGGCCGACAACATACATATGTTTTCTTAAGCGAATAAGGAGTAGCATGTTTAATAGCGACAGCAACTGACAGATTTTTGTTCTTTCTAAGAGGACCATACCCACGGCGGCGATAACTCTAGCGCTGACGTATATGAGTCATTAAGCATGAATCTTATAATGTACTCCTAGACATAGTTCAACTTAGCATCCTAAAATTCATCGCCCTACAGCCTTTTAGCCTTATATCTGTATTACAATCACGTTTCCCGAGGTATCCTGTACCAGATCTCATTCACGAGACGCATCGTTTCGCTGACCTTTGCGGCAAGATTTGGCAATAAACAGAGACCCTAGTATAATTTGAATGTTTACTGCTACGATATGTGTACCTTAATTTCGTTTAATGTTTATGAGGCATTTTGGGTCTTGTTAGACGTGTCCAAGTTTAAGTAAATGTGAATGAAGATGTAAACGATTTTAGTTAATAGTTATATAGCTCATACTTATTATTATGGTGAGTTATCTTCTATTTTGTGGTGGAAAAAAATGTTACTCAGGATTCTTATCAGATGTCTGGAAATGGTCTTATCGTCCAACCTACAAACTGAGACCCCTCTAGTCCGAAACATCAGCACAATACTGAGGAATGTATCGTTTATTTATTGACGATGACTATACTTATTTTTTCAAACATACATCTTTAGCAAGTTCATTGTAAGTATGAAGTTCAGCTTAATGATATATTGTATGTAACATTGAAAGTATCTGCTATATCCCTAGTAAAAACCATAACGGCATTTAATTTAGTTTAGAATGTTTGAGTGCCTTTTACTTAACTAATTATGCAATTCCATTTGTGGTTATACCAGTCGGTAGCTATTTGTCTTCGTCTTTCTTCGAGACATTTTAATTTTTGCTCTCACTTAAAACCCTTTCACAAAGAATTAAATTAAATTTACATTGCAAGTTTAGTACTTTTAAAAGAACAGTTGTATCATCTCGGTGTTAATGCTTTTTAATTTAAGAGTATTCTCTATTCTTTGGCTTCCGAGAGCTATTAAGTGAATTGACCATTATAAGAAGACACCTGAGCATTTGGCAGTGTGCCTGGTGAAGGAGGAATACTACAATTATTTTTTTGCGTCGAAGTTAAACGTGTTTGTGGGTCGCGACCAGCTTCTGTTGGTTTGTTCTTCGATTTCGAACTGCAGTGTTTTGTTTTAGTGGTATTTTTTCTTCTGTAGTGTTGAGGGGAGTGTTGTCTTCTCATATGGGAATTTTGCTGTAGTGGATTCCAATGGTAGGTAGTGTAATTCTCTATGAAGATCATTATCGTTATTAGGAGGGTCATATTGAGCTGTGCATATTTCTTGTCCTACTTTACCAGACTGAATGAATTTCAAGAGTGTTTGATAGTTTATACAAAGCTTCAAACTATATATGCTGTGTATATAGTTGATAATTCATCACGGCTGAGTATGAGGTCCAGGTTCAATCACCGGGTCGATTTTTCTGTTAAAAATTCACAGTAGCTACCTGGAATTTGAAATTGTTCCCGCTAGACATCCATAGAGTCGATATCTACTATATGGGATTTAATATCGGCAACGCTAAAATATAGTTGTAGAACAGTTATACACCTCTACCTAACCCTTCGGAGAATGCAGGCGTGATGCTATGTTAGGTATTTATGATATATGTTTTTCCCAACAGACAAAAGGCGTAGGGCTATTGGTCCACAGGCGCAAGTTTATATCGGTCCACTCCATCTTGACAGAGCATCTGACGTGAGTCATAGAAAGTTGAACATCACAACAAATAGCCCTCCACACTCGCTCTCGTTTCTTTGTCGATCACAAACATTTGATCAAACGTTGGATCAAAAAGTGACTTCACTCACTTTGTCAAAAGTAAAATATAGTCTAGCGTACCATTTCATATTCAGAGCGTAAAATGTGATGTTCTTTTTTTGTAAATGTTGCCCCGTTCTAGTAATAATTCTTGTATTGTGGGTGTGTTTACGAACACATACGTATATTCACATACACAAAGACCCAGACCCGAAACAACTATCTGTAGATCATACAAGTGTTTGATCCGTGCGGGAATCAAACTCGCGACACGTAGCGCAGTAGTCGATCTCTCAACCACTGCGCCTACCGTGCCGATCAGAAAAAAATCAGATAAAAGTTACGCGCACATAAGTCACTGCAAAATTTTTATTAAAGAAGCGACAAATCCTTTCCACGTCAACGTAGTAATGCATAGGTAAAGATATTTGCAAATGTCACGTGGCTTTCCTTTAATTTCACATAACCCAAAACCAAAATTTGGACAAGTATATCCTTTACCTACACAATATCTTTTATTTACAAACATTTGGACAAACGTTGGATGCAAAAGTGGAGTAGTCACCCAACTTTAACAAAAGAAAAATGTATTCCTTTGAACTTTGCTGAACCACACACGATCCCTTTTTACTCGTTATTCAATGTGTCATTGCACTTTTTGTATGAAAACGGGGTCGAGTTATAAACTAGCACCTGACATTTCATCTTAAGTTATTCCTCTAGAGGAATTTTCAGAGCGCCTTGAATGCTAGTTTTTATACGTCAAGAACTGTGACACGTTTAAATGCATTTAAGACTTTAAAATATGATGGTCTTAGAAGTTTTAGTTCCGAAAAGAGGTTCGATGTTGACGATGTAGATATTGATGTATGTAATATGATGCATTTTGCATCGTGGTGCATTTTATTTACAAAAAAATAACATAACATAGCATCACACTGGTACTTTTATTCATTTCGCCGATGCTGTTATTGAGTCCAATGTAATTGGGCGAGCCTATTGCTATCAATCGGGTACAGCTTCAGACTTCGTGTCGCTACTGAGAATTTCTTTACAAAAAACCCAGTAACACTTAGGCCAATCCAGGAATAGAACCCATTCTAGCTCAGCAGTCGCACTTACTACAAGAACAGGTGTCTCTCTTTTTTGTGTTTTTTTTTTTTAAGAATTAGAGGTTTTGAGTTTGTTTTCGTAATCATAAATAAAAATGAATCGCCAAATGTGTAACTAAGCGCAAAACTTGAGAACGGCTCGACCAATTTGGCTAATTCTTTTTTTGTTGTTTTTGTAATTGTCAGGATAAGGTTTAAGAGTAACCATGGAGTTTCTTGTCGGTCTCTTTTCCATAGGACCTTCCCCCTTTGGAAACGTGCGCCTAGAGTCTTGACTTTTTAAAAGTGCCTGAAAAGGCCTACTTGAAATAAAAAACTTTGACTTTGACTTTAATGTAAGAAAATTAATGGAAAATCCACCGGAAACGTCGGAAATTTGGATGGTATTTTTGTATGAAATCTTTGATTTTCTTCATTAGTAAATTTCACCCGCGCGATGTCGGGACGGGTCGCTAGTTTGATATAAATGACGCACTGCCTTCTGTACAAAACGGGTTAAATTAAACTTAAAAAAATAAAAATAAAAAATTTATTTATAAGAAAGGTATATCCGAAACTCATGTTACTCCTCTTCCATTCATAACAACACAAACCCACCATTCCAACCCCAATTCATATCAATATGTGTGTCTAAACAGAAATATGTGTACACAAATTCAAACTCTTAGCCCGGCTTGGTATCACGTCACAACTATAAAATACCTTTAGGAATTGGGTGCCTATTCCGACCATCACGTATACACTACGTGCGACTTTCGGAAACACCTTCAACTCCGCTGGGATGCTGTGGATTTAGATAAAGTCAGCAAACATCAATTTTCTTGACATTCAAAAGGTTTTCGAATTAGGTCTAAGATTTTATGAAAGAGATTCGCGTGTTTTAGTTTTTTTTTGGCGTTTCAGACGTACTCATGTTGAATTAAGGTGATGGGTATTGTCTTATTCACGTTTAATATAGATGGATGAGGCTCCACTAAAATAAGTTTAGTTAACATATATATAATGCATGCAATGATAGCTTAGTGGTTGAATGGTTGCCTTCCATGCAGGAGGGTCTGAGAGTTCAAACCCAACCCGCGCCTCTTCATCAGAGTTTGATTATCACTAGCGTTACCGGTGAAGTAAAACGTCGTGAGGAAACCTGCACACCTGAAAGGGCTTCATAAAGTACCCGATGGTGTATGTAGTCAGCCAACTCGCAACAGGCCCGCGTGGTGAACTAAGGCCTAACCATTCTCATTCTGAGAAGAGACCCTTGCCCAGCAGTGGGACAGTGATGGGTTGAATTTATTTATTATATATTAAATTACTACTTTTTATAATTGGTGTAGTGGTAGCAAGCTCAACTCCTGACCGTGAGGTTTTGGGTTTGTCTCCCAAATCGGTTACAGTGTGGGTTTTTCTATATAAAAATTCTTAGTATCAGCCAGTTTGTAATTGTTCTCTACAGATGGCAGTCAGCTCGCCCTTGATTCGTCTACTGAGTAATACAGCACTTCTGCTTATCTCTTTGAGGGATACAAACGTAATAATAATGAGTGTCTATGTCTGAGCCTTTTGACGTCTGTTCCACGCGATTAATTTTTTATTTCAACGAGAGGGAGATGGGTTTATTGCTACTAAGCCCACAATCGTGGGCATAATGCCATAATTACAATTCTGCAAACGTATGACTGATCACAGAGTGTAGTTATTAGCGCGCTTTAAGTAGAACCTTGTTGGTCATAAGTGCGACTACTGAGCGTGAGGAATTGAGTTTGATTCCTGGGTCGGTCAAAGTTTTATTGGGTTTTTTTCTAGCATACATACAGATAGTGTCGGGCTGAATTAATGACTTGAAAAGAGATATAAAGAGAGGTATTTACGTTTAAAAGAGAAAAAAGAGGATTTTCTCAAGGACAAGGATACAAGGACAGTGTCCTGCTTTCAAGTAATTATCAGTATTGCTATACATAAAATATTGTGCGGTTCTGAATAACCCCTATTTGGCTAACTGCCATCATCGCACAAAATTGTCAGGCTTGACTGCTCATGTATGGGGCTATTGAATGGTATGACGTCATAACAGGGGGCGGAGGTTATTGTAGAGTTGGAAAAGGATTATCATGGAAGTTGGTTAATATTTTTCTTATAATAGGTACTTGAAATGTGGCAATAAAGCGAGATCTCATATGATTCTGTTGCTATTACAGAATCATCTTTGTATTTAACAGAATGATAGTCTATTAGAGGGGTACCTACTGGCCTTCTCTGACTTTGATCCCGGCTCGCACCCCAAAAATTTTCAACTTCACATGCGGTTCTGATTTTAATGATTACTTGCGACATCGGCGAAGAAATACGTCGTGAAAAATCCTGGACACGTGAGAGGACTCCAAAACATTCCCGATGCTGTGTGTAATCTGCCAACTAGTATTAAGTCTACCGAACTATGGCCTAAACCCCTCTTATTCTCAGAGGAGCCCCGTGCCCAACATTAATCGTGTAGAGACTACTACTCGCAACATGGCAAAAAGTAAAGCGCCATCTATCGGAGTGAAGCTACAAAAACAATCCCTGAATCGCACTATAAGAGTTTACAACGATTGTAACATACACGAATGTCAGACATCAATCGTCGGGCTTCGGCCCGCCAGGCTAACCACATTGCCTGGTCGAAAGATCCTCCCTTTTCAATCGAGGAACACCATACCTCGTTCCTCCATAGTGGTGACCCCGACGTGATCGGCCACAACAATTATTTATAACTTATGATTTCAAAGACTAATGAAACAAAAATTAACCTGTATTTTATTAATCTAATTATATATACACCGGAAAGTAATTTTCGGTACAGAAAAAGTTGCTTATTCTCGTGATAACAAGCTTACGATATTTGTTATCATGTTTCCTCTAACATCTTGTGGTCGCTAAGCAAATAAGCTCTTTATAATATGGACTTATATTTATATTTGTGTTTATTTTTAGTATTCTCGTTATATAATTTTATATTTATTTATGTGTAGTAATTCACATCATCATAAATGCGAAAGTAACTCTGTTTGTTTGTTACCTCATCACGATTAAACCACTGAACTGGTCGTTATGAAATTTTATAAAGAGATAGCTTGAGTTCTGGAGAAGGACATAGACTATATATTTTTACTATTGCATCAAAACATTAAATAGACAGTTCATAAAAAATCCACGCAGATGAAGTCGCAGACAGGAGCTAGTAATCGTTTTAAAGCTGGCTTATACCCGTAATACCTCAAAATAATGTCCAGTTGAAAACCAGCGTCAATTATTAGTGGTTTGACATTCTGGCTAAACTAGACCTATTTGGTGCAACCGTGAAGCAAATTAGCTAATCTTTTTTTACATATTTTGCCTTTAGTACCTTGTGAGGCGATTTAAAACATATTTTATTTTTTTCTTATATAGGTAAGTGACAAAAATAAAACTACTTAACCAAATTTTCAATATAAAGCTAGTACATATTAAATTACATGTTACCTGCACATAAAATTAAATCCTTGATATATCTCCTCGGTTCTACTTTGATAAAACGCGTAATATGACCGCTTCTTTAAAAATATATCTTTATTGCGAGACTCGTGTAAGCTCGCTCTTATGAATTTTCACGTGGAAATATTTTCTTTACGTACATTATGGTAGCATTTGTTCCTAGTTTATTATTAAGTAATTCTATAAAAAATGATTTGTATGAAACACGACTTCTCTTAAACCGTTTTATTTACTTAAATAATTATGGTTTTTTTATAGTTAAAGCTATATCCTAACTACACTAGAAATACCAGTTTGGTACGACCCTAACAGATATTTACTGGATAATATTGTATGTTGATTTAACTACTAATAATGACTATCTAAATTGGTTTGTGCAGTCAGAAATAAATAGGAAATAAAAGTTTTTTTTAAGAAAATTATCGATTCAAATTATATATTACCTATTTAATTTCTCAATTTCTATAAAAATTAGACGCAACTAAATTAAATGCAAAACCGAGCGTTTAAAGACTATTTTAAGCGACCTGTATAGTAAATTGAGCAGAAAAACGAGAAGAGTTATAAAGGTGACCCGAGGTAGGTTTAATATTAAACCCAAGGAACACGACAGAGATTTTTCTAAAGTTATATTAATCTGCTGTAAAATATAACATTATGCGACTTATATGATAAAACTTTTTCACACCTAAAATAAGTTTGATAACTTATGTCTTCTAGTAACAGTGTTTGTAAATTTCTCACGTAGTATAAATAAAATATCTAGAATTTCTTCATATAAGACAACATTGTTTCACAGCCTTAACTTTGAGTTAACATCTTAAATTTCATTTGTTGCCAACATAATCACATATTCGCGCCATCACTTCAGCCAGTCTTAATAAAAGTAAATGGGATCGTGTGTTATGTTGGCACCGTGTAAAGATCTAGAGGTCGACTTCACGCTTTTTTGGGTAACTGGATAAGTAGGAGACTAAATAGATTTGACTACCTCATTGGTCTAGTGGTCTCAAGCGCGACTGCTGAGTGTGAGATCCTGGGTTTGATTTCCGGGTCGGGCAAATAATTATTGGGTTTTCCTGTATTGGAAATTCTCAGTAGCAGCACGGAGTCGGGCTGTGCCCGGTTGATAGCAATGGGCTCGCCCCCTATTACATGGTACTCAATAACGGCATCGTCGAAATGTGGGTGTACAATAGTACACTTCGGGGAATACAGGCGTGTTGCTATGTTATGTTATGTATATAAATAAAGTTTTTCTATTTTCAGTTTTCCTAGTATCTATGTTATATTTCGGGGAAATTATGAAACTAGGGATTTCGTAAATCCCCGGGAAATGTCAAATATTGAAATTCCTTAACTTCGATTTCACTGGTTTTACAACAACATATATTTTTCGATTAAGATTTAAAAAAAACCATAACCTACCGTGAGTTCTATATTTATCTAATAATAGAGTATTTTGAAATGAATGATTAACTAAAACCTCTTCAATTATCACAGTCAGGTTTAAAAGCACCATTTATTAAATAAAGGTTTTAGCAAAGAAACTAGCAATAAAATAAAAAGTTCGAAAGGTTTGTTACGAAAGAACAATAAATTCAACATTTTTAAATTAATTAAAATATGCCCCACGCTAGCAAAGAACAAAGTTTATGAAAAAAAAAAAAAAACAATACGAATCCTTATTAATTTACAAAAATTTAAATTTAAACTAAAAAGAATTTAAGAAATTAAAACAGTACTTATTTTTCTTTCGTTGTGGATAGGGTGTATGTAAATAGATTAAAAACTTTTTTGTTGAAAAGAAAATGTGAAATACATTTTCTTTTTAACAAAAAAATTGTTACCAGTTATCAAAATCGAAAATATTATGGATTTGAAGTATTTTCTTAGCGATATTAAGTCATGTTAAGTGCTCCAAAAGTACCTATATCAACCTACAAAGTGGAAAATATATAGATATATTTAGTGTTCAAAACATACGAGTATTTGCCTCAATATTACAGAGATTAATGAATAACTTTTCCTGGTTGACAGTTTACTCATACTCATAAAGCGTCCCACCATGCAGACCTAGTACAGTCAACATCATAATTAAGTGATGTACGACTGCACATACATACAAATGACTATATGTCGAAACTGAGATAAACAAGAGTTACACAAACTTATTGAATAAAATTGTTCAGTTGTTTTGAATTTTGACTGATATAATTATGTATTTTTTTTTATTTATTATTAATAAAGTTTCACAAAAGAAAATCTTATAACTAAAACAAGGCTCCACAAAACCGTTTTCACGGTTTGTCTGTAGAAACAGTTCAACAAGAAAGTAATACTTTGTAATGTACTTTTGATGTTGAGTGTTTAAATCTAATATTTATATGAAACTGAAATGGCTTTTCTACGCGTCAACACAACATTGTCTATGGCGATCAATGAACAAATGAAACTCGGAAACACAAAATAAGTCTGGATAATACTCGGATTCAACTACTCGCCACCAAACAAAATAAAATCGGAACCAATACATAAATAGCCGAAGAAATCAGTGGTTCCTCGGCTCTTAGAAGAGGCAGAGCAAAGGAACTTACTAGCGGTGGTCGTTACGCGACGTAAAGGTTATTGAAACTAGCTAACGTCACAATAGCGGATAGCTTGTTTCACCGTTCTAAAATAACCTGTTAACATCTAACTCGATCGCGTTGCACTGGAACTGCACACAACGTTTCGTTACACCTACATCGCTAAACATCATCGGGCTCACGCAACTCGTAGTTGAGTGCCGTAAATCCCGCTATTGGTCGCTACTAAAATAGCGCGTTTTAATAACCGCTATTGATATTCGGTAGACAGTTCCGTTTCGTTATCCAAGAAACTGCTACAGCTCACCGCTAGAACTTACAGTTTTCGTCGCTACCTAATATATATATATATAGTCAGGGTGGATACGATTGAAGTTACTATTTTGGGACTATCCGATTAACAAAAGGAACTTACTAGATTTTAAGACACCGCTATTCAAAGCCGCAGCTTGAAGTGATAGTGACAACATGAGACATAACGGCTTAAATGCCTTTGAGTACCTACATATCAAGACTACGTATATTTAAGCATATAACTACTGATCCGATAGAAATGAAATTTTACAAAGTTAGCTTGGGATTTACAAAAGGAAGGTTTATTTTTACTATTATTGCAGCAAAAGACTAATTAGATGATAAATACAAAATACAGGCAGAAAAAGTCGCGGGCCGCAGCTAGTAAATAATAATTATATCAAGATCTTTGGCCTTGTGATTTAATATACTTATTACGAATGACAACTTGCCATTCTTAAGAATAACAAACATCGGTTACTTTTGACAAAATCTTTTGCCGTCGTTGTCACAAACAAAATTACAATATAATTTTGTTTTGAAAAACAAGTGAGATTATTGTGATATTTTTATTTAAAACTTTCAAGTACCATTATTTTTTATAACAAAATTATTTGTTCCAAAGATTTATCCAAGTGCGATGAAGAATTATTGTCACCCCGAGTTTTAAAGGCGATCGATTCAAATAAATTCGCTAGCTAACAGCTGAAACAAAACTTGAAAAGATAAAACACGTGAAAACAACATTTGTTTCTTTTTATAAAACGCGAATAAATAAGAGTCACTTTATTGATCTTTATATATTGTTTATTTATACCTTTATGGACACAGTATTGCAAAATGTGGACGCGTAAGTTCATCGAAAAATTCAGATTCAGTTTTTTTTTTTAAATTTTGCCTGACTATGAGTTATTCCTATATTGTGGATGCGCTTAAAACACAAATGTAATTCAAAGACACCCAGACTTGGAACAACTATCTGTACGCCCTACAAATATATTTTGTTCCATACGGGAATTTAACCCGCGGTACTACACCACTACGTAAAACTACCAACTCATGCTGGCCACACGTCACATTGTTATATCAAAGAATAAATCACTTGTGGGGTGACAAGCGAAAATTCTGGCACTAAACATGTCTGGTAACTTAGGAAAAATATAGCATCACGCCTGTTATGCCCAAAAGATTAAGCAGAGGTGTAAACCCAATTTTTTTGCCGATGCAATAATTGAGGGCAAGCCTATTTTATCAAACGGGCATCACTTCAAAATTTTCTTTAGTATCCCGTTACTACTGAAAATTTCCACACAGAAAAACCTAATAGAAACAATTCAAGACCAAGACGTTGAAACCAGGATGTCACCCGTACAGTCGCGCTTGCGCATGCGCACCTCTAGACTGATAGGCCAAAAGGATGACGACCATGACTTCGTCTGCGTGTATGTGCATGTTTCAATGCGAAAACAAAAACAAACCTATGCTTCTTTGTAAAATTTCATATCATTGGTTCAGTGGTTTAGTCGTGATGCGGTAACAAACAGACAGACAGAATTACTTTCGCATTTATAATAGTGCGGATAGATAGGTGTATTCTATTAATGTGTGAAAGTTTCGGTAATAGCACCAATCTGTTTTATTTACTCGCCTGATAGATATCCAAACTAAATCAAACCAAGCGATCAGTGCTGTACTCTGCGGTTTATCTGCGGATTTCAAGTTCCCGGTGTTTCGCTAAAATGCAGAAATAAAATATGTATAGGTTTTTTAAACTGAGAACCAAGGTTTCTACAAAATTTATAGCTGGTTTTGTCAAAGTTCTTTCGCTTTTTACAATATACTATTACATTTTATATATGCCAAAATTAAAACCTAAAATTTTTCGGGATCACTCGAATTTATTCAATGTATTCCAAATTTTTATAACCAAACGCAAAATTTTCCAACAATTTGACGTCGACTTTTACGGTAAATGGTTACTTTATGGGATTGGTGAAATCTTTTGTTTTTAAGAATCTAGCTGTCTTTTACATTAAGAACCTGTCATGACTTGTTTTGATCGACTCCTGTATCATATAATATACAGTACTATTTATATCACCCTCGGCACTATTTCAATTACTACCAGTTTATAAAGTAGGATAATTTTTCACATAGCCCACGGTTCGACGGCAAGATAGTTTCAAAACTCTAGTTGGTGAGGACTCATCTCAATAAAATGCTTGGCGTGTCGTTCAGAATAGTTTAAATTCAGGCCCGGCCTGTCTTTTATAGTTAATGTACACAGAGCACACTACACACTGCTTGGTTCTTCTGAAAACAAATATACAGGCCGACAAAATTAAAAATATCGAATCCAAATAATTTCTGGACTATAGTTTTGATTATAGATTTTGATTCGGAACTTTTCTGTAAAAATACTATTTGGAACAGCAAACATGTTATTTTTTTACATAATAATATTTTATTTTATTTTATTTTATACCATTTATAATTGTTTGTTGAGATCCTTTTTATTTAATAGATAATAGACGTTATAATTATATAACGTAGATGAACATATTTTTTTGCCTTTATAAATTCGCACTAGCAAATTCATTGTCTGTGTAGTGTATTCTTTTGGTTTTAATTTCATAATAAAAAGTGGTGAAATTGCCGTTGATCTCTAGTTAGCGTCGCATGGCTTGGGCTTGACCGTGATTTGACATTTGATAGTGCCGCGCAAGCGCTTGAATTATGACAAGATTCCATCTTATCAGGGGTTGATTAAACCTACATAATTTCTACAAATAAACACGTAAGCACCTCAATAAAAAACATAAATTTGAAAAGGCCATGTATTAAGGATAAAGTATTATTTACTTCCCTGTATTAATAAAAGAAATTCTCAGAACAGATAAAAGGCCGTACATCAAATAATATTTTGTCAAACAAATATTACCTAATACTCATATTTTTTCTTTTGATGACTTTATTTTCTGTTTTGTTCGGTTTTCAACGGTACATTATTGTTTGTCTTGATATCGTTCACGTCGTCTTACGTCGATTTAATTGCGACTTATGAACGAGAAAAATAGGAAGTTGTTTGACATTTTCCACGCGGGTTTCTTGAAAAGGAAGCTTTTTTTTAAAATCGTTCGTCATTTTACTTTCCTCGGTATCGTAGTTTACAAGCAAACATAACCGAAAAATGCATACAACGTAGCTTATTATGCTTTATGATTGCTTCATTGGTCTAGTGATTGGAAACGCAGCTGTTGAGCGTGAGGTCCAGGGTTTGATGCCTGGGTTGGGCGAAGTGTTATTGGATTTTTCTGACAGTAAGTAGCAGCCCATAGTAAGAATCGCGCCCTAAAACTAAATATTAACGATTCCCTTTTTTATCCAAAACGCGGTCATAAAAAAAACTGTTTAGAAACAAAAATGAATTTGGATGAATTACTTACTGAAGCTTCCAAACAAGTTGGACAGCCTTGACAACCGTATTCCATTCCAGTTAGTCACAACAATGCGTAACGTATGACTCGTACGAGCTCATAATGCAAGATTTCTTCGAACTCCTTTGTACTTACTCAGTTTTACAAATAAATTCATTATTTTTGCTTTTTATTTTGTTTCTCCGTATCGCTTTATAAGATTTAGTCACTTTATTTCTGAAAGGGGAAATAATGTTGTATTTGAAAGTGAAATGCATCTTGTCCTGTCATGTTTGGTATGCGTTAAATATTGAGTCATCATCGAAATAAGCTCCACGAGCTACTTTTAGACTGCCAAGTGCTTCAAAAGTCTTGCGTTGAAGTGTACGAATGTCTTCTTTGTACTAGGGTTACAATACAATTTGGCTTTCTGCGCCGTTGTGGTCTCGATTTCCGCACGGAACAAATCTTAAGATTTACCTATATACCGTATTGTTATAATGGCAAAAATCTACATGCAAACTTATAAATACAGCAGGCAATAAAATGTTAAACAAGGTAATCCAACTTTCACACAAATGTTAACTTTGTACATGATTGTTTAAAGTTTGAAATCCATTGTTGGTATTCTTTTGTTTCTCAACAGTAAAACGTTCATTTGGATATTTGATATTGAAATATACACAGTTTTATCGGCTACATAATAGGAATCATTTATATATCCAGGAACATTTTAGCTTGATGAATGAAAATTGAAACCGAAGCTTTTTTGTTCGTTTGTCTGCTAGAGATTACGTTTACTGAATTTATTTTTACATAGTTTCATTTTCACTCACGTGGCCCATGATGAAAATGTTGATAGGTTCATTTTGGTGATCTCAGGATAGAGTATCCACGAGTGATGAAACCTCGTCCTGCACTCTCTGGGCAGTCAGCCTTGTTAGCATCATTGCTGAAAGCTTATCTTTCCACTGAGCGATGAGTGATGTCCACCCGCGATAGCTGGCGCCGACTCGACAAAAGAATTATTATAATGATGTCTTCCACGCTTACCTGTGATAAACTGATATGATAGCAATCATAAGAACGATCTTCCAGATGGCGCGAGCAGTGACATATTTATGTCGTCGTATTATCTCGTATGAAGACGTCAAATTTAAGTCGCGGTGCTCTTGTTACCCCAGCTGATTTCGGTTGAGTATTATTGCCAAGGAGTTAAACTTATGTAAAGTGACGCAAAATAGTTACAGTAGAATATCTATATAGATTTTTTGTGTCTTTTTCGGAAGCCCGTTTCCGGCTGTATAGTCGTGAATGGTTTACTTTCAATATTCAAAATATTTAATACCTATTAGATGGCACGGTTAGCGCAGTGGCTGACCGATCGACTGCTGTATTACGTGGCGTGGTTCAGGCCCCGCACGGAAAGAAAAAATTGTATGATCTACAGATAGTTGTTCCGGTATTTGTGCATACGAATATTTGTGTTTGTAAACGCACCCGAGATACTGGAATTTTATAAAGTGGGGCAGCGTTTTTTTTAAAATAAGAAATGTTTTTGTTTTTTGTTTTCACGCCTTTCTTAACATACCGATGTGACAATCCGACAGTAAATATTCTGTCACGACAGCGTCATAAAAATATATTCATTTTCACCAAGCGGTTACGGAGTCCTAAAATTACGATCAAACATCAAAAAATTCTATTTACCAAAAATCGAATAAGCCGTTGCCGGGATCCGTACTCAACAAATAAATACCCATTTAATTTAGAAGAAATGTCATCAAAAAATCACGTTGTACTGGAATGCAACGAAAGGTCGAAAGCCTTCATTTCGCTTTTACGATCGAGTGATGCCATAAAATAAAAAATATACAGCCCTATATAGCGACGATTTAATGAAGTTAATGTCCTCGTGAAAAATAAAATGGACGTTTGTTAGGAAAATATTTTATATTATTGACGATGAAACAGTGGATAGACAGTGGACAGAGTCTAAATTCTCGAATTTTACAATCCTAACAGTATTAGATACCGGTCTTCTAACTCTTTTTAATATGATGCCCATTACTTTGGGGCTAGCATAACAATCAGTTGACAATCCCTAATGAAGACGCGCTTGCTCAGCGTACGCGCTTTAAATATGCTCTGCTCGACTACTGGAGCAACGAAACAGAGTGTCAAAGTTGTCGTGATTCTGATTTCAAACGTGTAACTCATGTAGTCTGTGGACTCCTGAATACCCATGCTCTCCAACCAGATATAGCGATCACCTGAAGAAGGTAATTGCTTCAGACTGATGGACCAGGTTTCATGGCGCAACTTGTGAGATTCTTATGTCCAATTGAGAAAAGTCCCATATCTACATAAAAACAAAAACAGAAACAACACCTGAATTAGCCTCACAAAAGCTCTCTCTGAAAAGTTTCCACGTGTGGTTCAAATACTGAATGGATGCATATTTTAACTTTTTATTCTAACATCTGCTTTGTTTTTATTAATAAAATTTTAGTACCTATTGTTAGGTGTGCTATGTGTAAGTATTTTCAATAAAATATAGATATAGCTGTTATTAGTTTCTGCGAATTTTGTATTCTATTTTTAAGAGCTTGGGCGTTTTGTATTATACTAAAAGAGCATTAAAAAAATACAATCGAATTGAGAACCTCCTCTTTTTTTGAAGTCGGTTAAAAGTAGAATCCAGAAATAAGTTTGTACTTTCCAATTACTCAGAACAGAGCTAAAATATTTTAATACCAATACAATCAACAAACAGAAACGTTAATCGGAGTCTATTTTTTTTTTCTTTATGACTACAATATAATACTTAGAAATAAAGTTTATTCATAATAGACTACTTTTGCCTAGTTTTTTTTTACTTACGGAATGCTCAATTTTAATCGCGTTCTAATGTTTATGTACTAAAGTGCCTATTTTTAGGCACCAAAATATCTAAATACTCGTAATAAATACTTTTTAGTGAATGGGACAAGTCCTCCTTGGCTTTACCCGAAGTTAATGGATTTTCTTGGTTCAAGGGTCCCATATAAAATTAGAAAAAACGTTTGTTGGCGAAGGGTTCAGTCGTTTCGATTTGATTACCTTCACGGTAGGTAAATCTGAGTATAAGTAGGGTAGGGTCGGACAATTTGGTAAATATCTTATTTGTGGACCAAAACGGTTGCGTCCCAATTTTTGGATTTAAATTATCTGGCGTTGTTTTTGTCAATAAGTAAAAATAAATATTATCAGTGTGTCTAAAGTTTTATTTAGTTTTTTGGTTGTTTAATTTTGAAGTTTTTATTTTAACGATACTTTGAAATAGCTAACTCATTTTTTCACTACGATCACTACAAAAGCTTATATGTTAAAGTTTTGGTAACAAACTAGAGTTATAAATTTAAATTAAATCAAATTAACCCCGAATTAGATTTTTACTTTGACAGAAATCCTATAACCAAAGAACCCCATTTCAAAATCAGAAACTTTCCTTGGCAAATGACATGTTCCCAATTAGGTGTCTAATTATATGAAGGAAATTAACGGAATCCCTTTCTCAATTACATAAAGTGATAATTGTTACAGCCGAATGTAATCAAGAGCTTCGTTAATACGTGCTTCAAAAAGAGTCCTCTTAATGTAGAATATCTACGTATATCCTAACATTTTACGTAACATAACATAGCATCACGCCTCTATTCCCCGAAGAGTTAGCCAGAGGGGTGCAATTGTACACCCACATTTCGTCCATGTAATAGACTCGCCCCGAGCCTATTGCCCACTACCGGGCACAGTTCCAGACTCCGTGCTGCTACTGAGAATTTCCATAGAGAAAAATCCAATAACACTTTACCCGATCAGGGAATCGAACCCAGGACGCGCTCAGCAGTCGCGCTTACGACCACTATAACAATGAGGCAGCTCGTACTGTATTTTTTTTTTGTTTAAAATATTTTGTTCAATTTGCTCTGTTCTTTTCCGTTTGAATGTTGTATTGTAGATTATAGTGCCTAGCCATAAAAACTACAATTGCACGAATGCATCGGGAATATTTGATTTGTGAGATACTTTTTATTGGAAAAAATAAAAGTTGTAAGTATGGTTGTAGTCGTAAAAATTGTAGTTTGTAAGTTGAAATCCGTCATAACACAAATTGTTCGTTTGTATGTCCAAAGAACTAGCGACCAACCCCGACTTCGCACGGGTAGCAGAGCATATACACCTAATTTCATTTTTAGTTTTTTCCTATCTGCATAATTATCATAATCATAACTCTATTGGTTTACGCGCTGCACGCCCATAAAGTTCCAACAATCATCGTCATATTTCAGCCAATTTACACAAAACCTTAATTAATTATACCCCTAAACCTTCCCTATGAATCACTCCGTTCATTAGTGAAAACGGTATGAAAATCTGTTCAGTAGTTTTAGAGTTTATCACGTTCAGACAGACAGACGCGGCGGGCGGACTTTGTTTTATAATATATATAGTGATTTAAACTATCATAGTAGGGATTGGTACTTACTAATTTAACCTTAATTAAGTCTAATAAATGAATAAGATTTATTATGTGTAAGCTATGTTATCAAGCCTCCACGAGTGATGAATTATGAGATCGTCGGGCGTAACCAACCAACCTCGATACCACCACTGCTAACTAGCTAATCTTTCCACTACAGCATGAGCGACCTTCATGTGATGATAGCTCTGACCGAATCGATAGATGAAGAATTTATGAGACAGCTTCGTACAAACTAATTTTTGGGCATCTTCACAATATACAGGTACTTAAAATGCTTTTAGTCGTATTAGATGAACTCTCAAATGGAAGTTCCTCATTTCATACTAGAAAGAGTAGCCAGTCAGCTAGGTTCGTATCGCTTCTAGTGTTCACTGCATGTAGACACTTGATACGGGAACATTATTTTTTTTGCACCCCATGCTTGGAGCTTGAGCTTGAGAAAAGATTTCAACAACACCATATTATTCCAAGATTTCTAAATGAAAATCATGTCCGAATACATAATTTTTACTTTAAAATATTATAAACATTTAATAAAAACTGCCGTACTGGTCTAGAGGCCGACTGCCAGGAGTGATGTCCTGGATTTGATTTTCGGGTCGGGCAAAGTATTATAGAGTTTTTCTGTATGGAAAATCTCAGTAGCACGGAGTGTGGATCGTTCCCGGTAGCTGTCAATAGGCTTGCTCGCTATGACATGGGACTCAATAACGGCATAGGCGAAATACGAGTGTACAATATTATACTTCTACCCAACCCTTCGTGGAATATAGTTATGTTACGTTAGGTGTATTATAATATTAACATATTCATTGCGACCTTACGGTTGGGGGGAGATAATCAGAGGACTGCCGATGCCGGCGCCGCGTTAATACAATCGTGCACTTGAGTCTACAAAACTTATGCCACAGCAGTGTACCTACAAGTACCTAGTTATATTCATAGTCAAGTCAGGATTATTGTACTTCAATGTACAAGAGTGGTCGCAAAACTAGCTACAAAATAGGTATCTACATAACTAAACTAATACATATTGAGCACCAGTCCGCCTTATTTTCTTAATTACTAGCTTCCGTCCGCGGCTTTGCCCGCGTGGTTTACGAACCCGTACATTTTCCCGGGATAAAAAGTATGCCTAAGTGCTATTCCAGACTATAACCTATCTCTGTGCCAAATTTCATCCAGATTTGTTCGGCCGTTCTGGCGTGAAAGAGTAACAAAGATCCATCCATCCTCACAAACTTTCACATTTATAATATTAGTAGGATTATTTATTTCAAGACTTTTACTTTACAAATGCTTATCCTCGTAAGGCCCAACGACTTATTTTAAATACAAAAATATGTAGTCTTACTGGCCCTAGACTGTTTTTAAAATCATAAAATTACGGCCCACCTACCTAAAATTATGACATGATATATAAACCAATGAAAGATTTTTTTTTCAAACTATTTACCTACTTAAAACTATAACGACCTAAAAAAAATTCATTACATTTTAACATCTTTTTGCGTGAAATAGTTAGCTTTAGGTATGAGAAATACCACTGAAAAGAATTAAGTCAAAAGCATTCCATTTAAATACTTTTTCAATCGAAGTTCTGGGCCGCAACTACTTGCACCTATTTTTAGTACATTGGGTCGTAATATATATCTACCTAAATTTAGGTTGAGTCTTACGAGTATAGCAGCCTCATCTTAATCTAATCTAATAATTACAATTAATTATATTATTACCGGAGAGAAGGGAGATTTTGATGCAGCCACATTTTAAATAGCAATTTTGTTGCTTTAGATTCTGGGCTCAGCTAACAAACCTGCAAAAATCCCAACATCATATTTATTAATATTGAAATTACGCATCAGCAACTGCCAGTCCACCTTGTTAGAAAATTTACGCCGGGAATTATGAAAATCCCCCTCCAAGATCGTGAGTTCAATTTGTGTGTTCCATTCAGCGCTCCGGGAATCACTAAAAGCAAATTTCTTTATAAGAAAAATACATTTGTGTTCTTTTTTGTTTATGAGTAGTGCTGGCTGAACAGAAACATAATGTAATCAATATAAATCCACTTCGCAGCCTCGCCCTATTAGTCTAATAAAAGATTGTTGACGTTTGAGAGCCTGTAAAATAAATTTGTACGGTTTTAAACGTACCTTGCGTACTGTTAAAGAGAAATTTTGATTGCCTTGGCTTTAATTCCGTCTTGTGTAGCCTATTAAAAGTTATGCTGTTAGTTTTAGAACGTTAATAGGTATCGTTTGCGTGTTCCCAAAATATCGAGTTGAAAACAACGTGTGGGTATGCGGTTTTAGCTATTATTTTGTTTGTTAGAGCGGTCATAATCGGTTGTATATAATAGTAAGTTGACCGACTTTGGAGTCCCACTAAAATTATCTTTAATACATAAGTTTTACTTTTTATTATATTATGCTAGAGAATAATAAGAGGAGCTCCTAGCTACATAGTTACCGCGCACAGCAGTCGATCTGTAAAGTTAAGCTATGCTGCGGTCAGTCCTTCGATGGGTGACCACTTTTCAAACATCGAGACCCCTCCATTCCTCCGAAAGTACGTTAAACAGTTAGTCCCAGGTGTTATACTAACCTACCCAGAAAGTTGGACAAACGGTCTTACCATAGTGTATTAGTGTCTCCCAGTAATTAGATGACGGAGGTCAGATGGCAGTCGCTACGTGTAAAAAACTGATATTTAGCCGGTTAGGCTAGGAGCCGACCCCAATGTAATTGGGGTTGCCAGAAAATAACCAAGTCTCCGGTCAGGTGAAGTGGAAATTGCAGGAACTTATATAACTCTTTAAGGGTCTTTCCAGTGTTCTTGGGAAGGGAGTTAATCCCAGAGACAGCCATATCTAACCATAAATGACACATAGCATCACCAACCTGTTTTATTCAGACTTTTAGGCAGACTACCTCGGTTAAGTAATTCTTACCGAAGACAAGTAAATGCTACACATTTTTATTGTTAGTGTTGTGGAAAGATTATTTATGTCAAAGCTCATAACGGGCTGACTGCTCAGAATGTGCCCGATACATAGTTATTCTCACTTGGGGAGGCTCTTTCTGCGCTTCCCAAATCGGGAGTTATTTAATGCATAAACATAATATTTCACTATGGTAATTATGAGGAACGCGTTCGAAAAGAGGGATTTCAATTTGCCGCCACATATTTCCAATTTTGTCTGCTTTAATAATAAGTGGTACTTACTATTCATGAAATATTTCTGGAAGCTTTTGCATTTTCGCACATTACCGGAATAAATTAATTGATGGGCGGTGCAAGGAAAGAGCTCGAGAGATGATGCCTGAGATCACCTGGTAAACACCCTCGCAGGTCACCCTCGCTGTCACCATTGCTGACTGGCTTATGTAACCACGGTATGGCCGATTCCCTTGTGATATCTCATGACACAACAGAAGAATTAATTGATAATGACTTGTAAATAACCTATAAAAATATTTACATAAACCATTGTATACCTAGGATATTGGAATCCTAGGTGATAGTAATTTTATCGGAAACCATCTTTGTATCTTCAGAATTAACGAGAAATAAGTTTTACAATCATTCATAATTATATCATTAATAATATAATTAAATTATTTTTATGCATATAGAGCCGAAACATTAAAAATATATCTATGTATTAATTTCCTTTTATTGTTGACCAAACGAATTATTTCTATAATAGGCATTTATTGTACGTACTTCTTTAGATGCTTATCTACATTAATTAACCCAAAACTTCACTGGGAGAATTCCTTAAGGCATTAAGTCCGCCTTCTCTTACATAAATTAATTAACAATCCATAAACGTCTACGGTTGAACATAGGCATCCTAATTGCTACAATTAACGGCCACCATCACTTGCCTTGCCGTTCCCCAACAATGTCGGGGTCCTAAACTTTCAAGTGGCTTAATATCAGCATTTTACTTACGTAAAAGAGAATAGTTGTCATATATTTTTTAGCCTAGATTAAGTAAGCTGCTAAATAGATTTTTCTGTTAGAAAAAAACTTAGTTGCATAACAGTCTGAACTTTGAGATTGTGTCCGTTCAATAGCCATAACAGCATCGGCGAAATATGGGTGTCTATCCCTAGGTACACCTCTGCCTAACCCCTTGGGGAATACAGGCGTGATGCTATGTTATGTTAAAGAAGCTGCAATCTCTTAACATTAAACTTTAAAAGATGTGTATTTATGTATACATTTTATAGATATTTAAATATAAATAGCAAACTACGCAAAGAAAGACAAAGAACGGACAAGAAACTCTATTACTCTTTAGTCGCATTCACTGACACTTTAATATCCACAGGGTTAAAAAGTGGTACATCGCCATCATCATCTTAACCCAAAACCAACTTGTTATACACGAAATCAATATAAACGACATCAAAACTAAATATCCCACAACCCTTTCACCCATTTCTTAGTGTACTCTACTATATTGACTTCTAACAGTTCCATTGAACGATCCATTTTAATAACGGAAAAATACCAGGTCTCTGCCGTGCCGCCATCATGAAATCGTTGCACGTAGGTAAGTGTAAACGAATAAATTGTATGTTCCTATTTCGCAAGTCACCGAATCCTTTTACAGAATCCTCCAAACTAGAACTATAGTGACATTTTCGATTATTCGGCAATACATTGCGTCTTTGGTTCAAAGTACGGGTAGATGTAACTGTTTTTAGCGCGCAATAGAAATGGAAATAGGGTTGGTTATTTTGTATAGCTTAGTGTCGTGGTAGATTAGTTTCTTTTAGGTACGAAAATAAACTGAAGCTAAATATAGAAATGGGAAGGAACGAAATTTTGTGTAAGGTTACTTAGTATTAAAATGTCCTACATAATTAAAATCGTTGTAACCTATTTTAGAATACTGTTACCTAATTTGGCCACTCTTCATGCATTTCTAAGATAATTTTCGAAATAAATCTGTTCGTTCGTGTATTATTGAAGATTTTTTTTATGCGATTGGCGGCAAGCGAGCAGACGGATCGCCTGATGGTAAGCGATTAACGTCGCCCATGGACACCCGCAACACCGGAGGAGTAACAAGTGCGTTGCCGGCCTTTTAAACAGGAGTACGCTCTTTTAAAAGGCCGGCAAATTTATTTCGTCTACAAAATCATTAATAATGCTCGTCGGAAATCGCCTCGAAAATTTAACTATAAACGAGTACGTTTGTTGACCTAAATCGCGTAATAGCTATAAGTATGTCCGGTTTCAGGCGTATGTCGTTTCCGGGTAACATGAATGCTACCGACTCGCGACACAAAATACTTTCGCAACAAACCACGTAGTCGCTTATTTGATAAATATATCTCGTAGCAAGATAGCTCCCGCGCAGATCAGTAGATCTGCGAGGTTTAGCAGCGCAAGAGGCGGTGAGTTGCTAGATGGGTGACCGTTCTTCACACATTGTGACAGGCACTGTAAGGAGATGGTTTAAGTTAGGCAGTTTTTTTATTTTTTTGTTTTAAAAGGTCGCCCCACACTAGGAATGATTCCTGTATCGTGGGTGCGTTTACAAAACCTATATTCACATGGAAATACACCCAAACCCGGAACAGCTATTTACAAATCATACAAATATTTGTTCTATGCAGAATCGAACAGCAGTTGATCTCTTAACCACTACGCCATCAGTGTTCCTTCAGAAGTGTTACACGAATACTTAAGACAGACACTCGTTACGTAGTCAATGGCCAAAACATTTTGATTGGGTGAAGTTAGATGGTAAAACATGGAGATGAACAAAACCTAGGCTTAAAGTCTAGGCGGTTGACAACTCATGACCTACATAGGTACTAATGATACATTGCTAGCTGACTTAAAGTCAGATATAGTTAAAAAACTCAATTACTCGATAAATATTTAGTATTTATTGGCTAATCCAATATCACGAGCGTTTTCACGTGCAGAAATTCCAAGAATGTATACGGTGATTGCTGAAATGTCCTTATTGACAAGGTAATTTCAATTATACTTCGTGACTTCGTTTTCCAATAAGGCGGTTAAATATGGCCTTGAGCTTAATTCAATTGGTCCTGTGGTGTTTTGTTTGAATTATTTTTTGTGTAATTACTCATACTTACTTAATATCTAGGGACTGTTTATAACTGCAATTTCTTAATAATTACATTTTGTAATCTGGCTTGTATAGTTCAGAGTATGTCCTACATTGTCCGTTGTAGTTACAGAATTGAAAAGTATTTTTTTTTTGTTTTACTCCTAATTTGATTGCGTTTGGCAGTACTTCACCTGATTGTGAGTGACAATGCTGTCGAGGATGGATCACGCAAGCTCAAATAATGCCTATTCACTCTCGCCTTGAAGATTCCTAAGTCATACGAATCGGGAATATAGACGCCGGCAGAGAATTCCCTAGCCGTTCGCACGAGAAATGGTATAGCAAAACGGTTAGTGCGTATAAAAGGAATATCAACGACATACGGATGGAAGCCCCCTCCCATGTCTGGTCATGCGATGATCGAATGAAGAAGGTGGTATGATGTAATTATTCGTATATTATTTCTGAGTTTCTTCTCCGTTGTTCTCCCCAAAAACTCAATCTACAGTTTGGAACGTGGCTCAGTTCGTGGTTTATATGAATAAAACAGTATTATTTTATTGCATTGTAAGTTATGACAGAATATAATTCAGGATATGGGAGGTTCTCTGAAATTTGGTTAACTTATGGCCTAATTTTGACAAAGGTGTTTTTAGATGGTTATCAGTAAAGTTTTAATTCTATACTGCGGGTATAATATCTACTTTATTGCATCTAAAAGGACCAGTCACTTTACGAAGTATATTAAGAGAAATTTAAGTTTTTTTGAAAACAGTTTTCTAGGGACTGACGAGACATGATAGGGACTGACGCCAAACACGGTTAGTGTGTTTAATCACATTTTTATTGCAAAATAAACTTTAACAAAATCAAATAAGTTACATATTATCACTAATTATTGTAACAGACAGTCAAAATATAAGTTATTTTGTATGGTAAGTAGTATTGTCTTTCCACAATCTTAAATTTAGTATCATAGTCTAGTTTCAGTCTCAAAAATATTCAATATATTGCGGTAGACAATCAGTTTTTTGATAAATAGTTACCTTAATAAGCAATTTTTTTAAATATTAGTGAAACTTATTACCTATCTCTCCAGTAAACAAATTGTATGAACTCTGAGTAAACTAAAAAGTTACAATCACAGGCTTTCTTTTATTAACTTAAATTTTTCTTAGCAATTAAACTGTATTTTGAGTTTAGTACTAACAAACTCAATTAACTTAACTTAATTAAATTAACTCAACATAACTTACTAATAATCTTTAAGTAATTAACAATATTTTTTAACAAATCAGCATTGTAAGTAACAAAAATATAATTTGAACGTAATATTCAGTCTTTCTCTAATTAATCACAAAGACACCACTATTTGATCCACTTTTCGTAAACGTTAACAGGTTTCTTAAATTTGTAAAATACTGTTCCTCTCTTGACTAATATTTTAGGAACTGGCAGTTTTTCTAAAACATCTACGTAAGGCACGTCAGCGATATCATTCTCATTCATTTGAAATTCTGTGCCATTATCATTGCAAACTTTAAGGAATGTAACTGACAGCTCTCCATCTTCATCATCATATTTGGAGCAAATCGCGGCGTATCGATATTCTTTTCTCCTCATTATTAACTTGACTAGAACATAATCTCCCCTGCCATAGCTCGTTTTAGACTTTTCCTGCGCATCCTGGCTTATGCTTGCTAGCGCCACATCATCTTCGGAATCCGTGAAAATATCTGGAACTCGAAGCCGATTTGTATCGCTTTGGTACGTTATAGTCCCTAAGTTATAATGATTACACCCAACATCATCACAGAAGCAACTTAGTGACTTCAAGACAAGTTTATTCGGGTTATAAATATTACCCGAGACTTGGTGCACTAATAGAGTGCCTTTAAACGGTTTCTGATTTTTCTCATGCTCCTTGATCATTTTGTTGACTGTTTCTATTTCAGCATCTTCGATAACAGAAATCTGTATATTTGGACACCTTTCTCGAAGTACAGCTACAAGGTCGTATAAGTTTGTAATGTCACCTTTCTGAGCTATGAATTGGTCTGCACTACGTTTGCAAGTCGCTCCAATTCCATCTGGGGCTCCTTTCCCATGTCCCGCCTCATGGAAATTCCACGTGTAATTCATAGCGAGTGGATAGAAGTCATGGATTCTGCACCCCAAAATATAAAACATTGTTTTGTTTCGATATTGGGTCACAGGACCATCACTCAAGAAATGCAGGTTTTCTACTGACGGAGGCAACGCTATGAGCACAGGCTGTAAATGCGCCCAAATGGCGCCGGCATTGTGAGATAAATTTAATGATACAGTGCAGTGAGAAGTTATTTTATGCATTGTATAAACTACCACAGTATGCAACGAAATTTGAGTCCGGGAGCCACCAAAATGATACGACTGAATTTCTTGGTTGCATTTCGTTGTATAATTTTCCGAAAAGTCCATATGGATTATTGCATCCTTTTCTGTAAGTGAATCTTTCAAAGATTTAATAGTTTTATATTGGTGAACGATGTTCTGTTCGTGTTGAAACAATTTTGGAAGATCACTCTCTTCTAGTTGCGTTATTAAATCACGAGGTTTTGAGTTGTAGATCTCTTTCTTATACTTTGTGACGTATCGATTCTGTTTAGTTTTTAAGTCCTTAATTAATTCCTTGCTATGCTTCCATTGTTTGACTAAAATTACCTTACTATTATCAAACTCCATGTATGGTAAAATCTTCATTGAGCAGTTCATGCAAGTTCTCGCTAAGCATTTTTCTGAGTAACGATCACAGCAAAGTGTTACCAGGGCAGTTTGATAAGTTGTAAAGTTAAGAACTTTTGCATTTTTCAAGGCATCTAATTTCAAATTGATGTTTTCATGAGTAACACAGGCACAGGTGTCACGGTTTGTAAGCTGAGGCACAACAACCCAAAATGGACGCAATTTGCAGAACTCAGCGTACCCAGTTGTCATCGAGTTTGTTTTGAGAAACTTTTGATGCAAGTTTTTTAAAGAATCCAGTAGATATCTTTTTTGCTTTTTATTTTTTTTGCGAGTAATGCATTCCTTTTTTCCGGCCGCACAACGACTATTGTTGTCATCTTCATAAAATCTATGAATAATTTTTTCAACTCCGTTTCTGCTGCACTTAGGTTCATATTTTGTACGATTAAATCCCATCTTTTTGTATGTAATAGCTTTATTTCCAAGTCTCCATATCTTATATTTATGTGTAAGTGGGCTTGACAACATCGTTTTTAAGGAGATTTTTTTCTGATGTGTGTCAGTCTTTTTATCTAGAAGTTGCGTCTGGATAATCTCGCCAAATAATGCTCTTTTTACCAATTCTGCTTTTTGATTAGGATCGTTAGCCATGGCTTCAATTTTACTTTTTGGTGTAAGTGCTTTCTTGTTTTTCATCATCTTACGTTTCAGTCTTCTGTTTCTTTGTTGTTCGCTGGCTAGCTTTTTCTTCAAATTGTCAATGAGTAAGTCCTTCCTTTTCAGAATACTATTTCTTTTTTTCCGTTGAACGAT
Source organism: Shargacucullia verbasci (assembly GCA_947562105.1). Classification (NCBI taxonomy): domain Eukaryota; kingdom Metazoa; phylum Arthropoda; class Insecta; order Lepidoptera; family Noctuidae; genus Shargacucullia; species Shargacucullia verbasci. Next base: position 4,515,457 of record OX387289.1, on the reverse strand, counting down.
ACTCCTTCTTCTAGCTTCAACTCTCCTTTGCTGTGTCTCATCATTATTTATAACAATAACCTCAGGAATATTGTCCTCGTCCGATGACGGCGGCGTATTTTGGTCCATGTATTTACTAGCATTTCCACAAATCTTTTGTTTTTTTCTATAATCTGATGAGTAGGCTACCCATTTTTTTCGAACGCTTCTGTGCTCACGCGGAGTCATGTCCTTGACACATTTCCTTTGTCCTTTTTCTTTTTTCGCTAGATATTTCTGTCGTTCTTTTTCTTTGTACTCTGCCAGCAAAACAGGGTCATTTTTTATTTTTTCCAGTCGTCTTTTTGCCTGTTCAGACTTTTTTTTTGCAAGTTCTTCTTTGGACAGTAATATTTTCTTTCTAGGCGCCATATTCTACGACAAATACACGGATTTTATACTTAAAACCATGGATCACACAGTATGACCGTCAGGCCCTAGTTGTGAGGTCAGGCCCTAGTCACTTTTACGACGAGGGCCTGACGGTCTAGGGACTGACGAATCAAAGCAAAATCAAACGTAACCTATTATTTAAAATAAACATCAAAACTAGCAGGTGATCAAAATAACAAGACAAACAAAGCTCAAATTTACAATAAGTAATGAGATCAATTATTAATTAATTATCTTTGAAACGACTTACCTAGGGCCTGAGAGTTTGACTGGCACAGCACGTGTTTCCGCAACAAAGTCGGCGACCGCACTAAAAACAAAATGGCTGACGCAGCATTGGTCGTGTTTACAACTAACTTCACATCGATGCTTTCGCTTGAGTAAGTTATGAAAAACGCCTAATGCTTAGATGCCGCGTATTTTTGAATTTTGCAAATGGCTAGGGCCTGATATTTTTTATTGCTTACACTTTTTGACTTGAAATAATCTGATAAAAAATATTGTTATTATAAATTTAATCGCAATGACAAGGTTAGTAATGTAATAGTCAACGAGTTTCAGTTGAGTTAATTAAAATATTACTTTAAAGAATTAGAATAACAGTGAAATGCTCACTACATTTGGGAAATCTTACATGGCTAGGGACTGATATTTGGAGTAAGAAGAAGCTATTTTCGGAAATAAAAAATACTGTGATATAAATCAAAGTGAGTGACCAACTAACATGGACTTTACAATATCGCCTAGTAGTTGCAAATATTGGATAAAATTGATATAAATATGTGAAAATTGGTGCTAACACCAAGTTAACCAAATTTTGAAGAACCACCCATATAATAATAATTTTATTATACTTATCCCTTATTTAACATTAACAAAGCATCACGCGTGTATTCCCCGAAGGGTTAGGCAGAGGTATACTATTGTACACCCACATTTCGCCGATGCTGTTATTGAGTCTCATGTAATAGGAGACGAACCTATTGCCATCTACCGCGCACAGTTTCAGACTCCGTGCTGCTACTGAGAATTTCCATACAGAAAAACCCCATAACGCTTTGGCCGACCCGGGAATCGAACCCAGGACTCTATAGCTCAGCAGTCGCGCTTAAGACCACTAGACCAATGAGGCAGTCAAGTTCAATATATTCCTTATTTAGATGATTTATCATGCAGACGGCATTTCGTCTCGAGTAGGTCAATGACAGTTACTTCAAAACTTTAACCCCGAACTTTAGCCACCAGAGACCACTGTGTAAAAAGGATAACGTTAGCCATTATCTAAATATATACTACCATTATTATTATCAGTATATAATGAAAAATTATTATAAAATTCACGTTTATCGCTCACCGCGTTAAATTACAAGACATTTATGAACACCAAAGGTCTCTAAGGACAAACGAAGCCCGTTTTGTACATTTATAATGGAAATTGTTATTGCGTTTACTTAATGGTATACCCAACAATCATCTGTACGTAATATTTGATCGATTTTTAGATTGGATCCAACATACAAGAACTTATTTACATTTTGACAACCCTAAGGAGGTCGAACTATGTGGTATTTTCAACCTTATTTTTCGGAGATAAGAATTGTTCCAGATACAGGGTTGTCAGGACGAGTTTTGGGAGAGGAAATTAAGTTTGTAAAAGGAGAGAGTCAAGGCTAACATTTATTTGCGAATAATTTCAGACCGCGGGAGGCGTTGGTCGTCATTAAAATTTGGCATCGTGCCGAAGGCAGCTCTGAGTTGTTCATTTTCTCATGTCAATAGTTCATGCCTCATAGCTTCTGTGTTATTACGTGACTTTGTTCGCGCAAAATGTTTTGTACATGCCATTGTGTGCCTGTACCTACTTGGTAGTTTTATGCTCGTTGAATGGTTAATTATTTTTAATTTGTTTTTTTTTTAGGATACGCTTTCTTTTTCCGTTTATGATTTGGTTTTCAATTTACTTAAATGCGGTGTGAATTGGAGTCTTTAACACGTGCTGTATATTTTGTTAGGTGTCAAATTCTGGGCGTTTATTTGATTTTGATACCACACATTGAAATGGGTTTGAGATTGATTATTTCCCAGTAAGTAAAAATAATAATTTTTGTTTAACTCCATCGTAGGCAGTAATTTTTTCATTGAGGATAAATTCACCATCATTTGTTTTCTGTTCTAATACATTTTAAATGCTGGGGACACGGCATTGGGCACCTCCATTTGTCATGGACAACTACCAGGGATACATAAATCTATCGAGCGTCTCGAATTCGGGCGATGTTCGGCATTTGGGTACCAACGTTTTCTGATAGCCTGGTACCGTCACCATAGATAACTCTTTTTTTTTATTTTACCTATGAACCATATACCATATAATACTTGCTACTACTATAAATCTTGTTCAGGATCCAGCGCTGATATTGGGAACACACTAGATTTTCTGGGATGTTCGACGTGTAATTTATCAATATACGCAAGAGGCGTAGTGAAAGGACGGGCGGTCTCTTTATTCTGTACGTATTTGTGCCTCATCTACCACCAACAATTGTTTCACCGGTCAGGGTGCTAGAGAGGTGGTTTAATAATTGTGTATCCTTTGCTTTCTAAATAGCGACGGCCTGGCTCCCTGGGTGCTTTAATAATACCTTCATTGAACGTCTGGTAAAGCAAACGAGATAGAGAACAGTAGTGCATTTGAACATATTATACTGTATGGCCCAAAACTCCATCAGTCCAACTGTATGGTAGCAGTATCTCCCAGTAATTGGGTAGCGGAAGTCACAAAGTGGACTATATAAAATAATGATATAATTCAGCCGCATGTGGTTAAACTGAGAAGTCTTCTCAACAGAATACGGAAAAACATAATAGGCTGCTATGCAGTTCAGTACCTCAAAAATCCCAATGCCACTTTAAATTCGTATAACGATATGTTGTTGCAATTTTTTACGTGGAACTTAATAAGACATCTGCAGAAATAATAAATTTACTTACTTACTTCTTATCTGTGGTGGAAAAAAACTAGCTCTCAACTTGAAATTAGTTTATTTGAAACAGTTTTTGTGAACTTATTAGAGGAAACCTATTCGATCGAGAACTTTAATCCATTTATAGAAAAATCGGGTCTAACACATCATTCATTTTAATTTTACACAGAAATTGTTCCACAAAATTATAAAGGCAGCGAATTTATCCACTAATGTTTGTATTATCCATTATTTTAGGTTTAATATATTTGAATGCCGCGTTTTCGTCACGAAATGTGATTTACGGCGACACGGACCCTTCCTTTCCTTATAATTAAGAGAAAACCGACACTTGCCACTACTACGAACATTTCTTGGGTTTGTCTTATTAAATTCTTTGCGAGTTTGGAGACAATTACGTTCTTTGGGCATGCCGTTTCATTACTAATAGCTTTTAATGATCCAGTACTGCATTTTCTTGTGGCCAGATAGAGCCCCGTTATTTTATCTGACGATGTAGTGGGCTGTGTACATGAGGCGTCTTATCTCGTTGATTATAGGCGTCACCCGCATAGTTCACTGGTGAGTACATGAAGCAAGCCAAAAGTATAAACTGTTCAGTGGTACACGAGTTCCCTGAAAATATGTAGAAAAAGTTTGGAGGTTCGTTGGATAAATAATGAGGATCGGCGACGGCTTTCCACAACAAGTAATATATGGCTGATCTTGCCACTTGTAACTATTGTGTCTCCACCAGAAATTATTGTTGAAGTCCAAGGGTCTATCAGAAATTGTTACTTCTTATAATTGAGAATAAGCTAATACAACATACATAACATACCATCACGCCTATACTCCCCGAAGGTTTAGGCAGAGGTGTACTATTGTACCGATGCTGTTATTGAGTCGGAGGCGAGCCTATTGCCATCTACCAGGCACAGTTCCAGACTCCGTGCTGCGACTGAGAATTTCCATACAAAAAAACCCAATATCACTTGCCCGACCCGGGAATCGAACCCAGGACGTCACGCTCAGCAGTCGCGCTTGCGACCACTAGACCAATGAGGCAGTCAAAGCTAATTTTGTTAGAAAAATCTAAATCAAAAAATATTTTTTTCTTGAGGAAATTGCGCAGTTTTTGATATTCTATTATGTTTTCGCTTTCGTGTCTTGACAGATACTATATACTAACAAGTATAGTTGTAATGAATCATAATTACCTATAGACAAATCTAACGAAAAATATATCTTCTACAGTCATTCGAAGTAATACTCGTTTAATATATCTATACCCTGTATTCCTCGTCAAGTTTTATAACACCTCATAGTCAAAATAATCTGTAAAATCTCTAATGCAGAAATGAAGTAATTCTATTCCATTCGAGATTAAAGCTAATCTGGATGAAGCTCATAGTAGCGGTCGCAGACAACAACATTTTTAAGTAATTACAGGCGAAACCAACACGCCTTAATGTAAAAGCAAATAAAATAAACCAGAAACTGAGCCATCGAGCTTTTGTTTCGCGTTATTTTCGGCTAAGCCGACATTATTAAGGCCGAAACTAAACTTATACTGTATGTAGTTATTCAGACGATGCCGGTTACACGATAAAATTATACTCCACTACGTATGTCCCGTAATACACCTGCGGGGATTAAAAATAAAAGCATTTTGAGGCTCCAAATAAGTTTTGGTCGTAACACGAAAAAAGGTGAAATATGAAATAGCCGCCTGTCCTCCCAGGGTTTAAAAAAAGGTCAGCGTGGAGCGTTTCCTGAAATGAGAACACAAAGAAGTGCCCACATTTCATGCTGTTCGCGTTGTTCAGGTAAACGAACACAGAGTACGGCTCATGAGTCTCACTCTTTGTACGAATGAACAAGCATATTTCCCCTGGCGATGCTAGCTGGTGACACATTTAGTTAGTGCCTGTCAAAATTGTACACGCTAATGTCGTCACTGCGGTTTAGGAATAATGCTGGTAATTGCATACACGATTTCGGATAGACAACCGTAAGTAGTTTGGATTAAGCAGAATTTTGCATAAAATGAGCAGCTACTTGTTCCCATGCAATATTCCATCCAATATTGAATTTGAATTCGTGTTTTCATTGAATAATAATACTTGATTAGAGTATCGAGTTATACCAGGAAGATGGATGTATCATACTTTTGGACCAACTTGCGATTACTAATTCTTTTGCCAGGTTAAAAAATAAGGAGAAAACCGTTCATTTTAGCGCACATTGATTGAGATGCGAACGGTCACCGGCGCCTGTAAACAATAAATTTTCTATTGCGTCTACTTTGTGTCGGTATGCGGGTTAAACTTATATGTTCAGAAGTCAGTCAGAAATCTTTAGTTCAAACTTGACTAATGAATCAATAATTTTAGTATTTATATATGAATTGACAATTATTTAATAATATCGCCGATTAGTAAGTAGCGGCACTGCGGTCTGTAGGTACATAAACAATCAGTAACTGTGTGAGAAATAATTACATGATTAAGTGAAAATTTGAATCGCAACTCGAAGTCCCACCCAATTTGTGTTAGAATTATAACGTCTCGAGCATACAAGCTCGCGACGAGCTCCAAATGCCATTCGGTGCCATTTGTCACAACGGAGGATTTATTGTTTCCTTGTACCTCGGGTTAGATGAATTTATTCTACTTATATTATGTTTACAAAATGTTACGTTTCATAAGATTACTGTGTGGACCACTTTTCGGCTATGATGATTTATGAGATAGGTATCAAAGGGATTATATTCATAAACTTTAGGGTACTCATCACACCAAACAAAGAACCATTCCGCACAAAAAACTTCCTTGCTTAAACTCCATTAAGGTTTAAATTGTAATGCTTAATGGGCTTCTAAAATTATGTTCATTTTTAAGCCACCACGCTTTCATGATAAATTAATTTAAATCTAACAATCTAGCTTAGAAAATCACGAAATAAAGCTAATAATATTCTTCAGACTTGTTTTCCCTCATGAGAACAATAGGTGAAGATTTAACAGCCATGTATTGGATTTAAAGATTAAAAATGAAGCGATACATTGTTCCCCTGGTATTTGCTGCATCTTGTACGTAAAATACTTGTGTAAACCTCATGGTGGCTATAACTATAGAGTATGTTTAGACTGGTGTAATTTCACTGGCAATAGAAATACAATACGATACGATACAAAACCACTTTATTGCACATCAGAAATTAGAAATTATTTTTAAAAGTAAGTTAGATCCTTCACCCGATTTACCTTATTTATTTTTATTAAGAATACATGATACAAAATTGATAGAATTCTTCCAAACGGGCTTACCTATTTTATAGTCAAAACAAAATGATATACTAAATACTTTACTACAACTTGTAGTTCTAGTTTTACACTTCCTCTAAATGCAATAAAAGTCCACAACGCAGGATAAAAGCTTTCAGAAACAGAACACAATCTCTCCCTTGGCAGTTGTAGTCTTGTAAGTAAACTACATTCCTGGTAAAACCACATTTTACCACGTATACACGTGGTGCAAAAGTGCTAACATTGTTTATTGGCGGGGTACATAGATAATTAAATTTAAATTAGTTGGCCTTTATTGGGCTCATCCACGTGCGAAAATTTGGTAAAATAAATAATAGGACTTCTAAAAAGATTAAGTCTATAAAAGAGTACTACCTATGGATCCAATATTACAGCTAAACGACAACCGTGACAAAACCGTTCAATAAAATCATCATATAAACCAGATAAAAGTAGATACTACACTGACTAAACATGAGGCTCCATAGACTATTAAAACAGACGTTGATGTAGGTACTGATTTATTTAATTCTATTAGTACAATTGCTACTCATCTTCCTGATTTAATCCATAAGTTGCTTGCTACAACACCCTTGGGATCCAATGGCTTGGTTTATTCGTACCCGAGACTGAATAGAAGAAAAAAGGCACAAGCAAATACAATTGTTCCCCTGATACTCTTGCCGTATTTTAAGTAAAATACGGTCCTGTTTTATAACATCTGTGTACGCGAAGCAGATGTACCAACATTGTTTATTTTACCCGAGCTACATCACGACGGATCAGATGACAAAATGTCGGAACTAATTAAAAATGAGGCCCCGGAAAAATTCAGTCACAATACCTAATTTGGTCCCACGGTTTGTATTTCGTTAAGCAATTGTTTTATAGTTGCGGAAATCGTTGAGCTCATTTAAAACCGGTTGAGTTATTTTGGTCAGAAGTTAGACTTATTTTTGGCAGCTATTTGGGTGGTCTCTTGGACTTTTGAAAGGAAACATTTTAACTTGACAAAAATAAATGTCTACTCCATTGAAAATTTAATATAATCTGCGTTAGAGTAGAGTCAAAATAATGAAACGATTTCACACGTGAAAATTAATACACTATACAGCTTTCAAGGGGCACGAACATTAAAATTATTATTTAACAGCTTCATGGTTTACATGGAACTTTGAGCAAGCTAAGCATAATGCTGTTTTATGAGATCGGCTGCTCTTTCGGCAATCATAACAGTAGGAGCATTAGTGTTTCCTCTAGTGATGGTCGGCATCACGCTGGCATCCACCACCCGTAGTCCTTGAACTCCATGCACTTTCAAACAGCTATCAACTACTGAAGAATTAATATCGCAACCCATTCTAGCAGTGGAAACAGGATGGAATATAGTCGTAGCCATATTGACAGCAATGCACTTCCAATATTCTAAACTGTCCAAGTCAAAGCCGTCGCATGCAGCTAACTTAATTCTTCCCAAAACTGCTCCAATGGACTTGAAGTAATTGGTATGAACGATTCTCGTCAACATTTTGATCCCTACAGCTATTAAATCTAAATCTCGCAAATCGCTGAAATTATCATAATATATGAGAGGGTCTTCATATGGATTATTTGAACTTAATGATATGTTCCCTCTTGAATACGGATGTAGCAAAACGTGATTAAACTGAATGAGTGACTTGTTCACACTTTGATTCAGTATTGAGTTCTCAACGGATTTAACATACCCTGAAGCAAAAGATTTTGTGGTGTCCGCGTTTTTCAAGTGGAATAAAATATTGACTTGAAAATCTGGGTACGAAGCATTTGGTTCTACGGAATAAAATGCACTGACATCAGAATCCTTGTTATATGATAAATATCCTTGCCGATCATATAGGTATCTTATTTCTTCAAAGTATTTTGTAGCTATGTCCTCTTCTTCAAGTCTGTCAGCAAATATTGTAATAGGAATCTCAGTGTGATCATGTAGATTCTGACCAACCATAGGCGAATCAATCACAGTTTCAATATTTTTCTTCGCAAGATGTGCCTTAGGTCCTATACCCGATAACATGAGAAGCTTTGGAGTGTTAATTGAACCTGCGCTAAGGATAATTTCACGCTTTGCATGTAGAGTGAGTATGTTACCATTTTTATCCAGTTCAACACCGCGTGCCTTGTTTCCATGAATCCTAATTTTAGTAACAAACGAGTTCTTTGAAATCTTCAGATTGCTTCTACTTCTTGCTATAGGATTTAAATATGCTGTGGCAGAGCTCACCCTTTTTCCTTCACTTGCTGTCATTCTAAACCTGCCAGAACCTAAATTGTTAGCAGTGTTCAAATCGTCAACATTCTTGATACCGATTTCTTCCCAAGCAGAAAGAAGATTTTTTGCTGTAAGTATGTCTTTATTACTAATATTGTAAGTATTTATAATAAGAGGTCCATCGTGACCGTAATGGCTGCTAACCGTAGGATTTTCTAATAAAGCTGGATCCTGTAAATTCTCTGCCATTTTGAAATATTGCTTAACCACTTCTGGATGCCACTCAGTATTTCCTTCATCATACCAGGACTGGTAATCATAGGGACTACCTTGAACATACGCCATTACATTCATACTGCTGCATCCTCCAAGCATTTTTCCTCTAGGCCACTTTACTTTTCCATCTTTTTTAGCTTGGTTTGTTAAGCCGTTGTTTAGTGTCGAATATTTCCAGTCGAACTTTGACTCGTACATATTCGTGTCCATAAATGGTATCTGTAAAAAAAAAATATTCAGTAATAAATAATAAAATCTTAAATAGGTAAATTAAAAAGTAGTGCAGCATGACAAAACTATGTAAATCATGTAAGCTATTGCTACTTTAGACTTGGCAAATCAAAAAACGTTATAATAATATTCTTAAGTATTTAGTATATTATAATAGTTATAAAAAGGCGCCACACGCCATTACCATGCCAGAATCTGGCTTCAATTAGACAGAAACTATCATCAAACCAGAGATTCGCAGTATTATAGATTCTATGCTACCTAATTCTCCAGGACCTTCTCCAAAGTGAACTCATACAAGGCTAGAGAAACTGTAATATTTATAATAACTGTTATAAACATAGCTTACATCACTTTCAATAGGAGGATCTCCTCCAGCTTCAAGCAGCAGTACTCTCCAGTCATCAATTTCACTCAGTCTGTTCGCTATTATGCTTCCAGCTGTTCCTGCTCCCACGATTATGAAGTCAAATTCTTCGGAATCTAGAATTTAATTCTCAGGGATAGTCATAGGAAATGCCGACGCCATCTAGTTTAAAAAAGACGTGTAAAAGTGATTGAAAAATCCTAATTGCAAAATAAATAATTTCATTTCATTTCATTTCATTTCATTTCATTTCATTTCATAAGTAAAAAGGTTAGGAATTGTAAATTAAGTAGTAAAAATAAATACGCCTTTTAAAATGAAATCTTCGGCAAAGATGCGATTTTGTATACGGTCGAGCAAAAAACGGATAAAGCAGATGCGCATAATCCGTTTTAATTATCTTAAAATGTTATTCTAATGTTCTTCAAAAAGGACAAGTGCGCAGTACATTTGAAACTGCGTGCATGCAAAGCAAAAGAAGCTAATAAGGTGTGATGTTACTAAAAATCGAAATCGTTATATATTAAATTCCCGTGGCACGATGTTCGTTTACACTAATCTCCAATTGGGGTCAGCTCTCAGTTTAACCGGTTGCGTCTGAATATCAGTAATTTACATGGAGCAACTGCCATCTGACCTCAGGAGATGAGACCACCCAATTACTAGGAGACACTGATGTATAATGATAATATATACCTTGTATGTCAGCATCGGGAGGCCAATTCTTAGTCTGTACGAGGCATTGTGCAGCCAGGAAGAACTGCATCGCTGATGCAAAGGTGGTAGGAGCTGCGCCAGTAGTTACGGACATACAAGCTTCATTGCTGTTGGTAAAAAAAAAAGTTATATTCAAGTATAGACTTTTAGAGAACATTTTCCAAGCCACAAAAGCATAAAATTGGTGGTGTTTCGTTAGCCTTTACAAATTACAAAAAGTTTAACATTATTTGTTTATGATAATCTACTTGGTTTCTGGTCTGGTCAAAATCATCTCTAAATTTTAGAGATAACAATGGCCTAAAATGTATCAATACAATATAATTATATTATATCAGATACTTAAAATGAAAATGACCCTTTCACCACTTAAAACTATATGCTAATTGGCTATTGTGTCTTAAACCTCTGATAAATGGTGATCTTGGACCTGAGACAATTTGATTCGATATTAATATCTGACCTAGGTTAACTTACTTATACATATTTGATGAAAAGATAGTCGGTAGGATAACAGGAAATAATTTTTAAAATTAACACGACGCTGTCGCATGCTATGAGAAATATACTGAACCAAGTAAATATGGTAAATATATATAAAATTAAATCAGCAATATAAAACCTAAAAATAAATATGCATTTCAACGCATTAATTGCTCAAATTATTAATATTTAATTAGTAACACCGAAACATCACTTCTTTGTACAAAAATATTAATATCTTTTAAAAATGCGAATAAAACATCTTTTTCGTATCACTGCCAGCGTATAACTACAATGTTTTACATGGCATTGACGATCAAAACGTTACATGAAGTTTAAAAAAAAACATATTTAGATGTTACAATTAGACTATGGAATAAGGCAATTAAAATTATTGTTCAGTAATTACAGCATTAATTTGAATTACTGACGAGGTTGTTGTTTCATTTTAACCTTATTGGTGTTGGTCACCTTCAAATAAACCTTAATCTTAGATTTATTGTAGCACTATCATGTCTGTGAAAGGGTAGTAGACAGAGGAGTTGACTAAAGGTGTCGAATGTCGATTGAAATAAACTCATGAGTTCGCAATCGGACACCAGGTCCAACTGAGAACTCATGAAGTGTACTACAAACAGTAGATTTACTATGACCGATAAAGAACAAAATAAAAAGTTGAAGTCCAATACAAGTTTTTTGCTCTTTATCATTTTAGCTCAGTAATAAATTCAAATAGTGGCACATACAATAAAACACCACAAAAGTTATTCATTAAATACGTATGCGCTTCCTTGGCCTATAGCCAGCTGTCAATGGACAGGTGTAAAAAACAGGTAAAATGTTGACTGCAACTTCACCAAGATGTATTATATCAAAACATATACACTAGAATTATCTATTCATCAATCTAATCTTATAATAAGTCTAGGTAAAAAACTAGCAGTTATGTAAAGAGTTCTAAGTACATTATAATCATTCTTATTATCTAAATATGTTTCAAAATAATTAAAATTAGTGTTATTTTCAAGCGAGTTATTTCTTTAATTTCCAAGTATCATTAAATCAAAGATTTTTATTTCAACAGGGCCTCACAGACGCATTCAAAACGTGACCGTCGTGAATGTAGTTGCAACGTTCATGAAGTGTATTAGTTCTATGGAGAAAAGACCAACTAGACGACCAATCAATAGGTCAAGAGGTCAATATACATTATGATAATATACCACAATATGAAAGAACCAGAAGAATCATTAATTTCGTAACGACCAAAGAGTTCGAATCATTTTAGCTAGAATTAAATATATTATGTTTTAAAAAGCGCTCTTCATCCTCTCCTCTAAAAACTAACATGCTGTGCCCGACAAGGTCCATAATTGTTTCTCTTTAATTTTTACCCACCAGCCTATGTATACATTATGGGATGCAATAAAGTTATTGAGTATTGAGTAAGTTATTTTTTTTTTGTGCTCAAGTAGCGTAAAATAGACACAAAAGAAAGTCTATTGTTTGGAGGTCGCGAGACGGATTTAATAAAATGAAATAAGCATTCGTGGACCAAAGAAGTATAATTATGCAAAATATAATATTCATATATGTATGTAGGAAGGCCTCCCACTAGATGGACCGACGACATTGTGAAAGTCGCGGGCAACCGATGGATGCAAGTGGCGGAACGTCGTTCGATGTGGTGGTCTAAGGGGGAGGCCTTCGTTTAGCAGTGGACGTCTTCTGGCTGATGATGATGATGATGATGATGATGATGATGATGATGATGATGATATGTATGGGGAGAACAATTACCACGCGTCGACTCAAGTCTGTTTTAGTCAGTCTCTAATAAATAGAGTTGGTAAAATCTTCACTGCATACGAACTCTTGTTGCATATTAATGTTATATTTCAAGTGGTTATCTCTTATGTAAAATTACGAAAATTTAGACAAAATTTAGCGAGTTCAAATGAATTACTATAGAAATAATTATCCTGTTTGTTTGTCCCTCAATTTTATTTAGTAATTATAATATTATGCAAAATATTACAATGAATGTTGACCTAATTGAGAAATTCCCTGCGTTTTTGTTGCACTGCTTATTACTTATGCAAAAATTCTTTTGCTTTTCAATGCTTTTCAAAGCTTTGTTACGCAGTTGAAGAATTTTACGATTAAATATTTCAAACATAATTTCAACGCTAAATATCGTTTTCAATATAGGTACAAACAAGTTCTAGCAAGAGCAACTTCAAAATAAAATGTCTTGGAAGATTGAATGAAGACTTTCAAGTGCGTATAATATTTATATTTCTATGGCGTATAACTATTTGTATGTTAGGATCAAATTTCGATGTCAGTCAATATACTATTAATATTTTAAAGTGTAAATCAGTCGCTTTTAAGTTCACTCCTCATTAACCAGGCTAATTTTGGCACTTATCAATGTTAATTTTTATATAATCGGGCAAAATATACCTACCACAAAACTATCATCAAAACTATTCGCTGATCAGTGGGGTTTCATTTAAGAATCTCCAAACACAATGTTTCCAACCAGAAAAGTCTAACTCAAATGGACTTCGTTTTTCTGTTGATCTTGTACAAGTTGTATAACGAGTTAGGCAGCCAGGTTACAAAGCCAATCTAGCCTTTGATTTGCTAAAATCTAGGAGCCCAAGTTTGATTGGCAAACGTCCGACTCAGTGCGTAAGGTAGGTACTCAAGAATCAATCGAGGTAAATACAATAACAGACAGAGTCAGCAAGCAAGGCTAACGAACTGACACTTTGCACGGTTGTATAAGCCAACTCGTTACTCCTTAGTGCCTGTTCACACGGTTTCGGAACAAACAGTCTGGTAAACAAAATGTGTTGACTGGGCGGTACCCGTGTACAGGCGAAAAGGGTAACTCTAAGTTGTTGTTAAAATGACTTGTCTATGTGTAAAAGGGGACTTATTTAAACTTTGCTTTGTTAATAAAATGTTTAGATAACAACCGGAAAGTTTCTTAGGAACGACAAAAAAATAACAATTTCTTTAAAAGTACTTTTATATCTTCTGTTATCTAATTCAAAAAAATTTACTAGTACTTAGTTTACTCAGATGTCAATTTTACGTCAACAAACAAAATGACAGCATTCGAATGAAAAGTATATTAACCGCATGATTTTGGTATAATCATCATCACCATCATCAGCCAGAAGACGTTCCCTGCTAAACGAAGGCCTCCCCCTTAGACCACCACATCGAACGACATTCCGCCACTTGCATCCATCGGTTGCCCGCGACTTTCACAATGTCGTCGGTCCACCTAGTAGGAGGCCTTCCTTCCTTCCTATAATATCAGTGTATTATTCCAAAAAATCCTAAGAGCATCCTTCCAGCTGAGTTAACATCATGCGTTTAATATATTTTTCATTCAAATGCTGTCACATTTTGTCTTTTTATATTATCTTAAATACAATTACATTTTCGATACAAATTGACAGACATTAAGTACCCTAGAGAATTGCCCATCAAAATAATGGCCGTCGATTTTAGCTTTAACGAAGAATATTTTTCAAGATTCAATTTTTCAAATGTCTTGTTTACAAAGTAGATCCTTAAAAATATTCCAAGTTTTCTAAACAAACTCATTTAATTAAAAAACCTTCTGTAAAAGCAAAATTAACACAGATACCTACTTAATTAAGCAAAGGAAATTGTATGAGGTGCCATAGTTACTTTGTTATAAAAGAATTCGTAGTCGCTTTTTAATATTTTAATACAATCTTTGATATTAAACTGTTCTAATGAAATTGTTCCTTATATTAAAAAGTAAGTTACGAGTACATATTATTATTATATTGAAATGTTACTTTTATATAGGATGTGCTTTTTACGCTCTTAACTTATTTATAAGAATTTACTGCCTGATTTTACTGCTTAATTGATCTAGTCGTCGCAAGGGCGACGCTGAGCGTGAAGTCCTAGATTCAATGTCCAGGTCGGGCAAAGTGTTATTGGGTTTTTCTGTATAGAAATTCTCATTAGCGGCATGGAGTCTGGATCTGTGCCCAGTAGATGACAATAGACTCGCCCCCTATTCCATGGGACTCAATAACGGTATTGGCCAAATGTGAGTGTACAATAGTAGGTACACCTCTGTCTTACCTGCCGGGCACTAAAGGCTTCATCATGAATTTAAATAAAAATGTATTTTATTTCATTTTATTTTAATGGAAACGTCAGCACATTTGAAATGACATAACTCATTAAGACACAGGAGGCGCCGGGCATCGAGAAAAGATAGATTTTCTATTGTGTCTCATTGGCATCAGTTGACGATATAATCAGTCTATATCTCGAGATTCATAAGTGTCACACATTTCTGTTGGAATTCTATTCTCTAAATGGTAGATTGCAGATTGTCTGTTGGCCTTGTTATCTTTTCAAGACAGCAAGAGCAATTTCCGTGTGAGAGCTCATGCTGTCACGACATAAGAAGGATCGTTTGCCAACATGTTTACTGAAGTCGTGCTTATACTATATCCGGGCTTATATGACTTACATATTATAATTACGTCACTTTTGGTGATGTTTGAGCAATCAACTGCTACGTGCCGCGGGTTCAATTCCCGCACTGTACAGATATTTTTTATATGTAGTTGCATGAGCGGCTGCTGAGCAAGAGGTCCTAGGTTCGATTCCCAGGTCGGGCAAAGTGTTATTGGAATTTTCTGAAAATCTCCGTAGTAGCCCGGAGTTCAAAATTGTGCTCGGTAGATAGCAATAGGTTCGCCCCCTATTACAAGGGACTTAATAACGGCATCGGCAAAATGTGGGTGTACAAAACTACATTTCTGCCTAACTCTTCGGGGCATACAGGCGTGATGCTATGTTATGTTATGATAGTTTACGATCTGGGTATTTGTGCATTTGTATATTTGTGTTTGTATATGGACTGACGATACAGGAATTAAAATTAGAGAGGTAACGTTTGAAAAATATAGGCTGCTAGAAATTGTAAAAACTAACGTGATTAAATTAACTATGAATATTTTTCTGTCTCTAAAATAACGTGCAGTTTTCGTCCCAAAATAATGTGGACTTTTGCAGTGTTTCATTCCTTTCCCTCCAGAAAGTCTTTAACTGTGAGCCAAATCGTGTAATTAACAAAATAAATAAGAAATGTGGAAAGCTCGCATACTAAATCGGGCGCGAGAGAAGCTAATTTTAATCCAAGACATATTTAACGAATGTAAGTCGGGTACACACTACACCAATCTTCGTCTTTACTTGTCGTGTTTAATTACTAACTGACTCTTTAACTATTTGGATTTCGAAGCAAATAAAGCTATTTTCAAATGTTCTACTCTTAATCTAAGCATATATATTAATGTGTGTGTATTTATTAGAAAAAACTAATAAATACACACACATTAATATAGCACCATGTGCAGACAATACCCAGAGGCATAAATACCCAGACTGTAAACTATCATAAAATAACATAGCATCGCGCCTGTATTCCCCGAAGGGGTAGGCAGAGGTGTACTATTGTATACGCACATTTCGCCAATGCCGTTATTGAGTCCCATGTACAGAAAAATCGAATAACACTTGGCTCGACCTGGGAATTGGACCCAGGACATAACGCTTAGCAGTCACGCTTGTTACCACTAAACCAATGAGGCAGTCAGTCCGTTTTTAAATAAAGAAACCAACTAACATAGTAACAAGACCAGATCGCTTTGAAGTATGTAGAGGGTCTATTTAAAGGACCAGTTATAGAGGATTATTTGAAAATGAAGGCTATAATATTAAAAAAATAATTAAATGTTGCTACAAAAATTAACAGGACAGTTCAAGTCATAAGTGTACTAAAAATATTTAACGGTACTATCAAAAAGGTTCTAAAAAAATGTTTAATGTAATAAAGTCAGTTTACTGAAAAACTGCATGTATCTATACCTACCTACATATCGAAATTAATTGGAAACAGACTTTTAAACCGGGTTGAATTAAGAAAAATGATGCAAAGGCAAAATATCGCTCGTCTATAATAAAACTAGGTAGAGTTCAAGTTTTATACTGGTGCTCCCCATTCGGATTTTGGGATGTTTTCTCGACTCATATTCGGCAAGCACTTATGAATAACGCACCAAACAAAATTGGGCTCCAAAAGTTGTTATCTACGATAAATATGGAGCGGAACAGCGAATAATCTGGATAATAATATTACAGTAGAGGTGTCTGCTATGTGGCTTTATATAAGATCTAATGATACCTTTTGTGTGAGTCCCTCAATTTCACGTGTCGTTTGTCGTGGTTTCCAGTTAGTCTAAAATGAAAACTACACAAAATTATTTAATATGTCTGGCGTTTGTACCTCTCTGATTTGACAGTTCTAAATATTTCCTGTGATTTTTCAATAGAGTAAGAAAGAAGAAAGAAGAGAAGACTGCCTCGGTGTAGTGGTTGCAAGCGCGACTGCTGAGCGCGAGGTTCTGGGTTCGATTCCCGGGTCGAGCAAACTTTTATAGGGTTTTTCTGTATGGAAATTCTCAGTAGCAGTACGGAGTCTGGAACTGTGCCCGGTAGATGGCAATAGGCTCGCCCCCTATTACATGGGACTCATTAACAGCATCGGCGAAAAGTGGGTGTACAATTACACCTCTGCCTATCCTTTCGGGGAATACAGGCGTGATGCTATATGGTAAGAAAGAGCTAGAAAGAAGCTAGTGTGATTAATTCATGAATCCGCACATCTGGGGCCGACAAGCAATAGATTTTCTATGGTGTCTACTTCCCGTCTCTTCACAGCTGCAAATAAGATTTGTGCGATGTGCAATTAAAAAAATCGGTACCGAATCGGCTTTACTCGACGTAAGATTATTTTTAACCGTATTTATATTAATTTCTATAGCTCCATGAAAATGCTTTATTCCAATAATGAATAGAAAGTCAATACTTGATATTTGTCAGACAATATTAAATGGTCTAAAAATATTAGTTCCACACATGGGTACTAGTGCTAACAGTTAAAATTTCACCAGTAAAGACCAGCTGTGAATGCGACGAAAATAAACTTGTTTGTCCTGTAGGCATTGCATTTATGTAAGTCTAACGCATATTTTGTTTCAACGGACCGTGTGCACTGGGCTTATAGAGCTGGCGATGTTTTGGGCAAACAATTTGTTAATTATCTTCTCTGCTTATCACTTTAGAGAAAATAGATGACTGCTGCATTGATCTCTTGGTCTCGTCATGATTGTGAAGGCCGGAGGTTGATTCTCGGTTGGGGCAAAGTGGTATTAGGTTTTTCTGTATGGAAATTATATGGTAGTACGGTAGGCTATAACGGCATCGGCAAAATATGGGTGTAGAACAAAACACCTCTGCCGAACCTTTCAGAAAATACAGCCGTGAAGCTATGTTAAGTAAAATTTATGAAAATTTATATTTGAATGATGTTAAAAACATTGTTGAAAATTGCTATTTGGACCGAATAACAGTTTAGAAATAAATTGTAATAGATAGTCCGCTGTAACGCACTGTCTACCATTCAAAAAGTATATCTTCGTAAGCATATAATGCCAACGTAACAGCTTCATTGACTGTCAAATATTCGTAGCATCGATTGGTCCACATACACCGTTTACCCTTACCGACTCGTCATCGCCAGATTCGGTTGTACGGCCGAAACAATCATATCGGATTAAATTCTGTCAGGGGCCCGGAAGTTGTTCTCAAACAACCTATCATTGAAATACGTCATTTCCTCGAATTTCAGTGACTCTCCAGTCGTGTATGGGCCGAGTTACCGAATTGTAACTGAGCCGATAAACCGCAACGACTCAGTGTACTGGTCTACACGAATCTAAAATGAAATGTTCGCGCATCCACCAAGAATGTAGCAGCCAGTTTTGTTTCACTCATTCTCTGTTGTTGAAACTGAAAAATTCAAAGTATGCCTTTATATTAAATTGTCGTTAGTTCGGATTATATCGACGGTAATTCGGCTTTAACGCAGCTAAAGGAATGGAGGAGTATTCGTTTTTTAAACTTCGGTTTTAGAGTTGATCCTCGCATTGGGAATATCAGGATCAAATCAATCTTCATGGGAGATGTATTGGTATAATTTGACGATTATACATTGTTTTAAATTATATGAAATGTAAGCCAAAATATTGGGTTCAGTTTTGACAGTATATTCTTTCCAATTGAATTAGTCGCTGAGTTTGTAAGTCGGTAATATATTATTATTCAAGCTACAATAAAATTATGCGCATACAAAATTAGAATTCGCTGTGAACGATGTTTCCCATCCAGTTATTTTCAGTCCATTAGATCCTGTTTCAAATTAAATTTCGTAGAAGTAGATAAAGGAAAAAAAAAATATTGAAATAAATTGCTACTGGTATTATTTGAAAAACAATTCAGATAATTTAGTTCATTCTTCTTTTTGCCTTATTTATAAGTATTTTTACTTTTTCTTTTTCGTTCACCAGCCTGGCATTAATATTACCCACTTGCTTTTTTCCCACTCAATAAAAGAAAACTTAATTCGGTCCTAGGACGATTTCAAGTTTCAGATCTGTTATTGGATTTTGCCCAAGACCAGCGTTTGAAAAGAAATAACTTTGTATCTATTTTAGAGGGCATTCGAATTCGAGTCACAGCTCGACTTGGTGATCATGACAGTTCGCATATGTAAGCAAGATCTGTCGCTGTATTTGGGGTCAAGAAATATGCTCTGTTGAATAAGGATGAGGGTTAGAACAGCCTGGTGAAGTGTTTGTTATGATATATGCAGGATATTGTGAAAATTATTCTGTTATACAAAAAATATATAATCCTACTAATATTATAAATGTGAAAGTTTGTGAGGATGGATGGCTGAATGGATGAATGGATCTTTGTTACTCTTACACGCCAGAACGGCTGAACGGATCTGGATGAAATTTGGCACAAAGATAAATTATAATCTGGAATAGCACATAGGATTCGTAAACCACGCGGGCAAAGCCGCGAGCGGAAGCTAGTTGTAAATAAAGTAGTAAGTATAAGTAAATTTTAATCAAAATCTTATGATAATGCTCATCACACCTCTATTTTTTAAGCTAGATATTCGCAAAACAGAAAAAAAACTGTTATGAATGTACAGCCAGCATCAAAAGCAGAATCCTTAAGCATTTTATGAATGAAAACCGTAAATTATATTTTTTGTAACAAATTAAGATGATGTAGCGTAAGTTCTTCGACGTGTATTAATCGTTAGTTAAGTCTTCAAACGAAACACTTCACATAATTAAAGAACATAGAACTTCACTTACAGATAAGTTCGTTAATCATTAATAATCGAATTCTTTGAAAACAATTACCTATAGACCTCCAAAATTTGTTTTTTAAATTATTAATACTCCACTGCAGTGCTTAGCCGGTCGATGTGATTCGACTCTGGAAATACTTCAAGAGAAACGATTTTTTTTTCATTTCATCTGGACTCATTTATTTGATCAAGCTTTATGAGGATTTCAAAAATGAATTATCTTGATGGCACCAATTCGTCATTAACTCGCAATTTAAGTACTTGTATTTTATTTATTGCCTGATTAAATAAAATACAAACTGCTAAATGACTAAGGACGAATGTGTACACTCGTAAAATTGGTTATTTAAAAGCATAATAATATGATTTCAGTAAAACAAAATATAATTATAAGAAATTCATTGATTCGTCTCGGGTCGAGACAAATCGACTAACGCTTCCTTTGCTGGTGGATTCAGGATATTAGTTAATATTCTATTCGGCTATGCAACTGCAAAGCGTTATTAAGTTCTGCTATTAGAAAATGCTCAGTATCATTTTACTGATGCCGTTAATAAGTAGGTATCATATAACAGGGGCTGAACCTATTGCCGTCCATCAGGCACAATTCCGAACTTGGTGTTGCTAATGAGATTTTCACTCATAGAAACTCAGTAACACTGCCTGTCGTCAGAACCTACGACCTCACGCGACCCTTAGACTAAAGAACATGTCCTATATCGGTATTAAAATATACTTAAAATTAGAATTCTTCTTCCGAAATAGCTTAAACTATGGGTCATAGCATCTCATTGCGATTCAACCCGCGAACAGGGTACATTTGAATACGCAGAATTTATCACACCAATGCCAAATGTATTGTTATTTATTACAACAAGAGAAAAAATTACAATAAATCACTCCGTGTCTGTTTAGTGGGTTTCAATGTTACAGCTCTGATATACGTACGCTAAGAATGGACAACCAAGTTATCGTAAAAAACATTTTATAATGAAGCAGTAGTGAAGAATTTTGTTTTTTTATTTTTATAATTAGCCTGAGATTTAAAGAGGGATTGTCATCTTGGATAATACGTTTGCAAATTGAAATTAGTTAAAAAAGTACACAGAAGAATATCTCTATTGTATTCTTAGCGTATTTTTAATGTAACATTTTTATGCATTGTGTTATTGGGTTGTTCTGTATAGAAAATCTCAGTGGCAGCACGGAGTTTGAAACTATGCCCGGTGGATGGTAATAGGCTCGCCCATTACATGGGACTTAATAACAGTATCGGAGAAATGTGAGTGCGCGATACACCTCTGCCTAGCCTTTCGGGGAATACAGGCGTGATTTTTATGATATATTATATTTTTACGCAACAATAGATAATATAAATAAATATGTTTTGCACAATGGATTGTTCTTTTAGTTCTAAGTTTTTGATAGGTCCATTAAATAAACTATTTTATTTGAATATCAAATTCACAAAAACGTTTAAATTAATTTTATCACGGCAATATAGTAAAATATTTGCATTTTCACTGTCGAATCCACGTTTAGCAAAAACAACATTTTACGTATTGAAATGTTTCTTTTTTTTTTACATTGCGTCAGCTAAATAAACATTAAAATAGAGGAAAACCGAACAAGCCAGTAACGTTAAAAGTTATGTAAAGGACCACAAAACCACTTGCCGTTCTAAAATAAAATCCGCGGAAGCGAATTCTGTTTTCCTGTTATTGTGCACTTTATCTTAATATGTATAAGGATATCCTCGTTATTGAAACAACACTCCCACTGTCTTGTGTCCGTCTTCATGTGACTGGTTCAATTTTTTTTTTTTTTAAAACGCCGTCTATATTTTTTCGCCTGTATCGTGAGTACATTTTAAACATTAACCTCATATACATACATTCAGACCCATATGTATCTTGTTCGAACCTGCGACAAGTACCTCAGAAAGCCAATCTAGTCACTTCGCCAATCGCGCCGTCAATATTTTGCGCTATTGGTATTATTATGGCTATATCATTTCCACTATTTTGGAGTTCATTTTCATTTAATTACGTAATTTCAATATCTGGGCTGCTGTTTAGAATTTAAGAATAATCTTAATGACACTTTTCCTGACCCGGGAATAGAACCCATAACTGATCACGGTCGACAGCCGCGCTTGCAACCACTAGACCCATAAAGGCAGATCAATAAAACTAAAATATAATATTGAAACGGTTTTATTATTACCTTTCAAACTCTAAGACCGTATTTCAGAAGTCAAAGTTGTATAGGATTGTATGCAGTAAAAAAAAGTTAGGCTGTAGGGCTCCGTAGTGACGTGAACAAATAGTCGCCATTTTTCTCACGCATCTGATTAAAGTTTTCGCAAGATACGATAAGATTGGATGTGTACTTTTAAAGAAATGACGGAACGTTTTCAACTTTTAAAAGAAAGTTTTGGCATTTGGATATCTTGGTTAAAGACATTCGTTGTAGACGGATGGGTATTTGTTCGTATAACGCTCTCGTATAACGTTCGTAGGTACCTCTTATATGTAGACAGTTTCATTAAAAACATAATTGAAGGAAAGATAGAAGGAACGAGAGGGAGAGGAAGACCGAGGATAGGTTACATGAGCCAAATAAAGAAAAAGGTTGCCGTCATGTCCTATAAAGAGGTAAAGGACACTACACTGAAGAGAGAAAAACGGAAAGAACTACATCAGCTACATCGACTAAAGCAAAACTCTTAAATAAGAAGAAAACGACGGATATATTTATGAGGGTATTCCGTATTAAATTTTCGTTTCATATGTTTATTTATTCAACAATACACTTCTATCATTACAGGATATCCCAAAGCAATAGGGTTGGTAATTAAATAATTTATTCCTAAAAACTAAAACATAAAATTTGACGTCAGTCTTGCAAATTCATTCAAAGAACACGAAAAATAACAATCCTTTTGGCGACTTAATTTATTTGCATCGATATGGAGAGATTAAATAAAGGAGTAGGTACCTAATAAAACAAAGATCTGTATTTATGCCTGATTGATGCTAGGCATCAAGTATAAAGAAAGAAAGAAGAAAGAAATAAAAATTATTTATTGGTCACAGAGATACACGCACAAAGTAACAAATTATAAAAAGAAACAGATATTGATCAAACAAATAGATGAACACTCAGCATGATGCCGTGCTATGGCGTGAACCACAACACGACGTTGATTTTAAGTGTTCACCTAAAAGGAACCTCAACTGAAGAGAAAACTATTCGTACCTTTGATCGTACTTAACAAAGTTCATTTGTCAAGTGCAGCAGTAATTTTGCGTTCTTAAAGATGAGCGTGGAGCGCCAGTGCTCTAAACCTATGATAATGTATAGGTAAGTATACCCTTTACAAAAGCTCCAGTGACGTGAGCTGAAATTTTTATTTCTATTTTATTTTTTATGAAGCTTTGCCCTTCTCTACGAAGTCTCCTGTATCGTAGGTACAGTTTTATAAATATACATGTCACATAGACACGCACACTCAGATCCAAAACAACTGACCATACAAATATCTTTTTCGTGCAGTAGACATCGAATCCGGTTTAGTCACTGCGCCAACCGTTCGTCAAATGTTCTAAGTAACATATTATTGTGATTTACCCTAAATCCGATACGGTGAATCGTTAATATACTATTGTGGTCGAGGTTTTTTGCATCGCCTACATCTAATACTTAACATAATAATAGACGACGCCCCATATTTTCTACTTACAACAACGTCTCCCTTTCACACAGACGTAATCCTCCTTTTATCTCAATAGGTGTGTCAAAAATAATACGTGATTATATATTATATATGGATTAGAATTTTCAGTCATGTAGCAAACATCAAAGGATCCAAACATATTTTGGTTACACCGTTCGATTTTCATTCAACGTACGAAACCCAATTCATTTTGCCCAGCTTACCCTTTCAGGTCTATTCGGTGATTTTCGTACACTGTAAGGCACCCTTTCACGTCTTCTCACGTGAAAATACAGGTGCCTTTGTTGAAAATAATTTTATAAGGAAAACGACGAGAGTTCGGGAATAAACAGACAAATCACATTCGCACGGTACCATTGTGGTATCCGTTTCATGTTGAGCCGATTTTATACGCGACTAGTTTTCCCTATGGTTTGTGCTGCGGTATTTTAGACATAAACTGGGCACGAATTTGGGGGGCGCGGCAGTGGGCTATGTTAAAGTATGCGGCAACGACAGGTATGTTCCTGCAAACGGAATAAATTTTCAAGGTATCCCTTTAGAAACATATAAATGGTTAACCAATGGTATTGACGGCACGGTTAGCGCAGTGACTAAGCAGCATTTTTATTACCTACAGATAGACGTCTCGAGTCTGGTTGTGTGTCCATGTGACATGTAGGTATGTGTGTAAACTGTACCCACAACACAGGAAAAATAAACGTATAAAAAAATTGTTTCGAACACAACACAGATTTAGTTGATAGACAAACTCAATTCTAAAGCTGGCTCCTTGCAAGCGTTCTAACTACCTCTCCAAAAAGCAAAATAAGGTTAAGACCAATGTTGTTCATAGAGCCTATTATCCAAACAATCATTCTATACACTGTCCTGTTTTGGCTACTGCGCAGTCACGCTTGACCTGATAAAGTCAGAACACAAACAGCCACGTTTCCTTTATAATAGCCTATAAAAATAAACAAGTATTAGGGTAGTCATTTAACCAACGCGAATAGTGCGTTACGATTTGTTTTTTCCTCAAAACGTAAGATTTTTCGGAATATTCGAAGCAAAATTCTGCGTCTTTTTGTAGCAGATACAGTTGGAAGCTATGAAGCTTTCCGAGGATTTCCCTCGTGGACTTTGCGAGTGTGGAAATCTAAAAAATCGTAACGGAAGAAAGGATACGGTTGAAATAGAATGAAGTTGAAATGAAATGAAATGTAACGGGATTGGAATCGGTCTGAAGAATTTACGGAATGAACTCGCTTAAATATAAGTCCACATCAGTAAGATTTTTCGGAAGTTTTTTTTAATTAATCAACTTCCTTATTGGCATTCGCAGGCGCGACTGTTGAGCGTGAGGTCCTCTGTTCAATTCCCAGGTCAGGCAAAGTGTTATTGGGTTTTTCTCTATAGAAATTCTCAGTAGCAGCACGGAGTCTGGAACTGTGCCCGTTAGATAGAAATAGGCTCGCCTCCTATTACATGGGTCTCAATCACCTCTGCCTAACCACTTAAATAATAAATAAATAGGCACATAAAATTAAGTACAAAGAGATGGGTTTCGGTGCGGTCTTCTAAGAGTTCCCGAAGCCCACCATATGGTGTCGAGGCGGTAGGAGTCCGGCACACCCCCCAGGCGGATGCATAGCCCATGATGGTTTCTCACAAAGCTAAACAAAAAAAAAGTTCAAAGGTACAAATAAATAATATGATTGAATGATATCGTAGATAGATGGTTAAAGTTTCCATAGTCCCAATGATACATCCAATCTTGTTAGGTAAATAACCAGTCACAAATGGCGTCGGATTATGATTGATACCACGATTTGCATATCAACCAGAATACAATCGATTGGTTCGTAATCTATTGGTACAATTTGTGATCAACATTTGATATAGATACCTATGATAACGCGAGATGTCTGATACATTTGACAATTAGTTCGTATTTGCTATATCTATCATATATCAACCTGTACCACTATCACGAGTTTTCTTACTATTTACTATCAAAGTAAAGTAAATTTTCATGATAGCGATTTTAGTTCTTAACTTGGTCACATTAGGGATTAGAGTCGCTTATGTGACATCTAGTCATAGTGAAGTTTTGATTTACTGTATTATAGAGATGTAATGTTAGCGACTCTTATCCCTAATGTAACCAATTTAAGAAGGAAAATCGCTTGCATGAAAATTTACATTTACTATGAAAGTAAATAGTAAAAAACTCATAATAGAGGTACTGTTAGCATGGTCCTGCTGAACATGGCAATGTTTACAATGGTTTAAGATTTTCATTAAAAATGTAAGAGTATTTCATAGTTTTTTTCTCAACTTCGGTTTGGTAATTTTCTTTATTCTAAATTTTCTTACTGACCTTACCATTTTTGAAAATATTAATGATGGCATTTTAAATATCTTTAACATAACATAACATAGCATCACGCCTGTATTCCCAGAAGGGTTAGGCAGAAAATTATTATTATACACCCACATTTCGACGATGCGGTTATTGAGTCCCATGTAATAGAGGGCAAGCCTTTCAGACTCCGTGCTAAGAATTTCCATACAGAAAAACCCAACAACACTTTGCCCAAACCAGTAATCGGAACCCATGATCTCATTGCGATCATGAGACCAATGAAAAGTCTCAGTCTTTGAAACTTTTTTCAAATCTAAAATTCTCTGATGGAGCAAGTCCCAATGAATGCCCCAACATTTTTGCACCCGCACCCAGCACCCTGTGCATGATTGTATGGCATATCTACAGTATAATATCGTTTACATCGTATAAAGATACTTGCATAAACGACAACAAAAGAAATCCATTTATCCCATTAAACCTTACGACTTATACCAAAAAGCACCCAATACATGTCTTTCCTTATACTGTATCAGCATGCAAACGAAACATGTTTATGTATGTGATATATATGTATGTATATTGATATTATTTCCTAGTCACTGGTTTAGAGGCGCAAAAACAAAACACAGTAAAGACTTCTCTCGTTCATGCAAATGCAAATAGTTTACTCAAACCGCAATCATGAAAAAAGCTTCCCCGTTTTCAATGTCAATAAAGGGTCAAGAGATACTTTTACGAGGAAAGGTCCCGGAATAAATGGTATCTATGAGGGTTAGTATTGTGGTCTGAAATATGCTATGTTTTGTAAATAGCCGCTTTTGACCCAAGTGTTAGGTGGGGATTATTCTTTATTGTTTATTATGTCGTTGTTGGCAATTTTGCATGTATGAGTTGAAATTTTTCGCGTTACGGAGTAATTTGTTTTTCTTGACACTTTATTAACCTGAAACAAATTCTGTGTGAGTGATACGATGTAATTAAATTAATACTATTGTCAATATCATACTTATATAAGTCTTTCGCGATTATATGTATGTATAGTAGAACGGCTTTCTATTTTTAATAACTGATAGTTAGCCACGATGACCGGTAGGCTATTCCGTAAAAAAAGCGACAACAACGCGACAGCCACGCGGCATCAGCCTCACTGTTGGCAAATACATATATGACACATAAATGCCGTTTGACAGTAGCTATCGCGCGATCGACGGCTGTCGCAAACTGATTGCTACATCGGTAATTAGGCTGCTGGACAAAGTGTTATCAGATCGAAGGAGCGATTGTATTAGTGTCGTAGGCCATACAAATATTTATGCGGGAATGGAACCCGCGACATTTAGCGCAATAGCAGCTTGCTAATAGTGTGGCCATTGGGCCAACCGTGTCGTTATATTATAATACAAAACACTGAAATTATGAATTTATGTGCTTAGGTTATTATTTATTTAAGTACTTAATTACTTACACTCATTGTGGTCGAAAAGGATAGACATAACAAATCTATGCACGCAGACAACGCGGACACAGAAAACCGCCCACAGTACATGATTGTTTTAATTATTCATAGAAGGGACTGCAAGTTGCTTTGTTTATATTATTTTTAGGAAATAAATATACGTATCGATATTTAAAATGCTTGAAATAGATTCAGTAGCTGATCCTTAACAAGCTTTCATGGTTTGGTCTTATTATATTACATCTTGTATTTATTCAATTGGTTTTCACTAGTTCTAAGCCTAGCGGTTGGACATTAATACATAAGTTTTAACTTTAACTTTTATTTTCTCACCACAATATACATATTATTTTACATTGGTCAGAATCGACAACGATACATAATTCAGGTAAGTATATATTGTGGGAGACTGGTGCCTAAGCTAGGCTCGAGGCCTGTTTTTCAGGACACCAGGACCCTTTACATTTTCGTACATCCCTTTACATAGTAAGAATAAATCTAAAAATATGTCCGGTAGCAAAAACGATGAAGACTTGATCATAGTTCAAGCCGTGTTAGGATTTGCGGTCCATGTTCAGAGTTCGACCCGGGTACGTCTTAAAACTGCGACCAGACACCGGAGGACGGGCAGCAGCGTCCTCTCACTAATCGGTGAGCCACTGCGATCCCCAAGTCGCCTGCCAAGCGTGGGGATTATAGCAAACCCCCCCACTTGGGGGAGGCCTTCGTTCAGCAGTGGACGTCTTCTGGCTGATGATGATGATGATGATGGTTCAGAGTTCATGCTAGAAAGTGCGTTGTTTCATTTTTGTGCATGCTTACATTCATGCTTTTTGCCATTTCCGATACATGAATTGTGTATATATTTTTAGAGCGCTATTATATGTATTTAATATCAACATATTGTAAGGTATTTGGAACGTTAATTTATTATGGATGCATGAAAAAGTGGTTACCATTTCTATCAAATTTTCGAACACCAAAATTAAATATGAACAGTGAGCTGGTAAATCATGGCTGGAATTAACAATAAATTAATAGTTCAGCAGTTTAGAAATTTGAAATTTCATCACTTGCTTTTGAGGTTGACTGTAGAAAAATAACATTTTTTTTTAGTTTTTGATAATAATGATGGTTGAAGTATTAGGATTATGGATAAACGTTATGGTCTGAAAAGTGGTTTAGTCATATATTAGAATAAATACAGAAACATTGCTTTTTATATAATGCATAAGTTCAAACACCTAACTCATTAATATATTTTGAAGTCAATTAGCTAAGTTTTAAATAAAGCATACTAGATATCTTTACGCGATATTCAAGATCTATAATTTATTCAAACAAAAAGAATTGCCTCATTAGTCTAGTGGTCGCAAGCGCTACTGCTGAGCGTACTCACGCTCAGCAGTAGCGCTTGCCTGGGTTCGATTCCCGGGCCGGACAGAGAGTTATTGGGTTTTTTTGTATGGAAATTCTCAGTAGCAGCACGGAGTCACCCCCTATTACATGAGACTCAATAACAGCATCGGCGACATGTGGGTGTACAATAATACAACTCTGCCTAACAACATGAATGGAACTACAAGCGTGATGCTATGTTAAAAGAGTACAAACAAACAAAAAGGAAGACAAACAAACACCCCTTTAACCCAAATACTCGTACTATCGAAAAAACCAATAACTTTTAAATTTCTTAAAAGGAGGATTTCGTAGAGCGACTTTCTGTGTACGCATTTAAATCCTCATGTATTCTCGGAGCTCTGGAGAGCACTTTTTCTCGAACGCGCCGCAGAAAACGACATTGTCTGTTGGAAACAAAAGACGGTCGCTAGTGTACTTCCCACTCATTTAAAGCGCCCGCAAACAAGAGGAGGAATCGATGTAGGTTAGAAGAAAACACCTTTTGTATGTGAAACTGATTCAACTGACTATGGCTAACGAAAAGTAACCTTTTAAGAACTTTATAAAGATGCTTTATCTTTATAAAATTAACTTGATAGATGATAAGCATTATGTGTTTCAAATGCCATACTTTTATCCAGTTTTTATCATCTTTTTCATACTATCGGCATGAATTGTTCATATCTTAGTGGAAAGATTAGCAGTGGCCAAGTTTCTCGACATGGTTGACTGTCTAGAGAGTGCCAGACGATCCTACCTACATATGTAGACCATTTCTAAGCACTCTCATTCTCCTACATTTTTTTTTTAATGGCAACTGAGCCCGTACCGACTCCTACATTATTTTAGTAACAATTATTGGAAGATGTCTATAATATTCACGTATAAATTGAACGTATTGTAACATCTACCCTCACCTACCTACACCTTCCTGAGCTAAGGCCATCTATTTGTATAAAATACTTAATCCGGAATAATAATAACTGTTTTTATTATCATGTAAATTCGTGTTACATAGAATAATGTGTAATTATCGTTATAAAATATGATCGTCTACTGATTTTTTGCAAAGGTTACTTGGAGGGTACATAAATTTCGTGTCAATAATAAAAACTACTCTCGACTGTTAAGGGATATATTCAGGGATATATTACAAGTCACATTACATGTTGTCTCACATCGTGTCCTCAAGGTCTTGGAGACTGTTAGAGTTGGAAAAATAGTTCTGTCCAAACCAGTTGCAGGAAGAAACCATGTGGTTAGCTCCAAAAGCGCAAACATTCTCCGAATGCTATACATACATTTTTATTATACCTATCTTATATGACTTGTTGATTCAAGTGCAAAACATAGATCGTGTAATTTATGCAGGAATATGTAGGTACAGTCAGTATCACTATATATACTTAAGGAAATTTAAAAGCGATTTTTAGAGAATATGGTGATTGAAATATTTACCAAATTTACACATATTATCGGCGGATACATAAAAATACATAGTAATTTATATTTTATGATTTTAATAAATAGTTTTCTAAGAATAACCGTTTGAATTTCTCTAGGTATACGTATACATACATGAAAGTGACTGTACATCATAATATTTCATTTAATTCTCTACACCACAAATTAAAACTGAGTGGTAAATGTGTTATTCATGTGTAATTATTACCAGGCCAAAAAGTCTAGCGAATATAATACAATAATTACATACAGGAAAAAAATTAAGAGTGCACTTCATTTCGTCCTGTATTTCGTCAAAGTCAAAGTCAAAGTTTTTTATTTCAACTAGGCCTTTTCAAGCACTTTTAAAAAGTCGAGACTCTAGCCGCACGGTTCCAAAGGGGATAGGTCCTATGGAGAAGAGATCGGCAAGAAATTCCATGGGTAGATAAATTTTCTACCTAACTTACAGCAGTGACATCGTCTCTTGTCTCCTCTTCTTTTGTCTTAAATATAATTAAAAATGTCGCATTATTAAGAAAAATACTTTTTATCAAATTTCATTTTGCATACGCCATATTAAAATCTGCACACTGATTAAACTTACTGACTCATTGGTGTGGTGATCGCAAGCACGACTGCTGAGCATGAGGTCCTCGGTTCGATTCTTTACTTGATTCGATTACTTGATTGTTTACTCGAATTATACGCAAAACTACATTTTTTTGGATTCAAAGTTAAGTTT
Source organism: Shargacucullia verbasci (assembly GCA_947562105.1). NCBI lineage: Eukaryota > Metazoa > Arthropoda > Insecta > Lepidoptera > Noctuidae > Shargacucullia > Shargacucullia verbasci. Next base: position 4,484,010 of record OX387289.1, on the reverse strand, counting down.
GCCTCCCTAAGACGCTCTAATACCTGTTTTAACACCTCTTTAAACTCTACAAACGTGGAGCTGTACAATAGGATATTATCAACATAACATATAGCGTTTTTATACTTAATACCGGCCAATACTTTATCCATTGTCCTCTGAAACACAGCCTGACTAGTCTTTAAACCAAATGGTAAGACATTAAATTCATAAAGTCCTGATGGTGTAACAAACGCCGTCTTGTGTTTATCAGCTTCTAAAATATTCAGTTGCCAGTAACCTGAATTTAAATCAAGATCCGCGAAATAATGGGCCCCAGCAAGATAAGTCATAATGTCCTCAATAATAGGTAAAGGATAACTATCAGTGATAACCTTTTTATTTAATTTCCTATAGTCAATACAGAACCTCCATGAGTGATCAGGTTTCTGCACTAGCACTACAGGTGACGCATAAGCACTCCTAGACTCCCGAATAACTCCTGCAGCTAACATATCCTTTACTTGCGAATTAATTATGTCTAACTGTTTCGGAGACACCCTATAAGGCGGACGATGAACAGGTATTTCATCCGTGGTCTTAATATCTATTACTTCTATATTACAATTACCTAACTCACTGGCCGTAAACGCAAAGCATTTCCTATAGGAAGAAAAGAGTTCAATCAGTGACGCTTTGTCACCCTCGCGCAAATCTGGATTTATGTCAATCTTCTGAAAATTATCAATCTCCTTTGAAACCATCGAAATATACAACTTATCTTCATTCATTTCAGAAAAATTCAAAAAATATAAATAATCAGATTTAGAAATCGTATTCAAACTTTTTTCTTCCATAGAGACATAATCTTGTGTGACATTGTCATTTATTTTATTGTCACGATCATATGTCATTGAATGTGTCAACGAAAAATTATTTTGCAAAAAATCCTTATTTAAAAAATCAACACGAATTCGCCCATTTAACACAATATGATTATTATTAAAGTCAATAACTGCACGATTATTATAAAAGAAATCTTGACCAAGCACCACATGTTGATTGATGTCTTTTATAATTATGAACGTATTATTAAACACACACGAGTTTATTAGGAAATTAACTGTTACACTCCCCACAACGTTAAGATACTACCCGGCGCCTCCACCAAAATATAACGGGATCTATAAATTAAAGGCAAGGCAATCTGTAATATTGATGTATTCGGCACCGTGGCCGTCCAAGTTCAGCGTTACGTTATAAATCCCAATAATAATTCTAAACAGTTTTCCACTACACGTCACACTCCTCTCTAAGTCACTTATTTGAATATTTGTTCCTTTTACACCAGCCAGTCTTAATGCAGATGAGCCTATGGCTTCTGCATAAAACCTCTACAGTACCATATTTATACAAACACATTTCCAATAGTCTCTGCTATCTAATTCATAAACGTCACACGGTGGCCACTCTATTCTTCCTAAGAATGCTCGAATTGCTTTAAACGATGTGGTGTTTACTGCTTTCGTAAGAATTTTAATACCGGTCACGGCTGACTCTAGGTCTCTGGGATCACTGAAATAGTTTGGGTAAATCACTGGATGATCTCTCGGGTTATTTGAACTTAAAGAAATATTTCCTCTAGAATATGGATGGAGAAGGATAAATCCTAGGAAATACAATGCGTGCTTCTTATTCAGTTCGATAATAGAATTTGCCACAGGATCTTTGTACCTGAACCGTTTCGTCAATACATCACGAATATGGGTATCATTTTTCCACCAAATCATAAAATGACTTTGAAAATCTGGGTATGTAGCATTTGTGAGTTCAGAATAAAATGCAATTATGTCAGTGAAACTATTTTGTGCTAAAAACCCGGTACGGTTATAAAGATATTTTATTGTTTCGAATTGTAATTCAGTTTGATCTCGTTCACCTGGCTCATTGCCATATATTGTTATAGGAATCATACAATGATCTTGAAGATTTTGTCCAACCATGGGCGAATCTACTTTTACTGAAATATTTTTCGAACTAAGATGTTGTTTTGGTCCCACTCCAGAAAGCATTAACAGCTGAGGAGAATTGATTGCGCCGGCACATATAATTATTTCATTTCTACTGAAATATCTATATTGCGTTGAACCTCTTTCAACTTCTACACCGTAAGCTGTTACGTTAGAATTATTTTTAAGTAATATTTTTGTAACGAAACTATTTTTAATGATTTTCAAGTTTTTTCTTTGCAGTACAGGATTCAAATATGCTTTGTTGTGGCTTTGCCTTTCTCCATTGGCGGCTGTAGCTCTCATTATTGCTGAACCTAATACGTTTGTATCATTTATGTCTGGAACATTCTTAATACCAAGCTCATCCCAAGCAGCTAGAACCTTCTCAGTAATACTTCTAAAAGTACTGTTAAATGAGTTTATAACCAGTGGACCGTCGTGGCCATAGTGTTTATTTATTTCCGGATTTTTTAACATGTTCAAGTCTTGAAAACTTTCCGCCTTTCTGAAACATCGAAGTACTTCTTCAGCACTCCATTCGGCATTGCCATCATCGAACCAACTTTGATAATCTTGGACGTTACCTCGAACATATACCATATCATTGAGGTTGCTACTACCACCTATTATTTTGCCTCTTGGCCAGTTAAGAGACCCATTTAAATTGGCTCCATTAATTATACCATTAGAAGATGTTAAGTAATTCCAATCATATTTTGTGCCCAACAAGGCTTGATCCAGTCCTGGAATCTAAAAAAAAATTTAGCTACCTATCCTTATTTTATTTTTAATGTTGCTCCACACTAGGAATAATTTCTGTGCAAATATATATAATTAATAACTACTATTATTATACTAATATTTTTTCGTGCAGGAATTGAACCCGCCACACGTAGCGACGACAGCAGTCGATCAATTATTGCTCCTACCGGGCTGATATATATAATTAAATATGAATACAATTTTCAGTACTTTATACATTTACCTTGGCTTCTACCGGTGCAGCATCACCGGCTTCTATAAGCAATATATTCCATTCTTTTATTGCACTCAGTCGGTTTGCCAGCACGGTGCCAGCTGTTCCTGCTCCAACTATGATGAAATCAAATTTCGCGAATTCTGTAAAATACAAAACACTACTTGTCACTAAAAAATCTGGCTTAAGATTATAGTTTTAATATTTGGAGGAATTACTCATTAGTTTCATAATCTGCTTCGCCTTTTTCCATACTGAGTTCAGCTCTCAATCTTAACCAGATGCAGCTGAATATTAGTATTGTATACGGAGCGACTACCATCTGACCTCCGCCCCCAATTAGTGGGAGATAATTATATAGTATAATATGTTATTCGTTTTATAACCGGATCCAACTGCTTATCGTGCATCCCGAGCCTATCCGCAGATACTATGTATGAAATGAGTCAAGATTTTAATCACTATTTCCCGTAAAACTCGATTTTGAATTTCGCTACGTGTATACATATTTTTGATGCTGACTCTTCTATTACTGATTGATTAACTTCAAACCATTGTTTTGTAACATTTAAGTCAGAACATTTGTTATAATTATAAATAAATATTTTCATTACCAATATTAAGTACAGATTTTAAATAATCCGTGACGTTATATTGATGGTAGTTACTTACTTTGAAGATTAGCATCGGGTATTAAATCGGGTGTTAAGAAGCATTGTGAAGCTGCAAAAAACTGTAAGGCCGATGCAAATATTTGAGGTGCCGTTCCAGACGTTGGAGTCATACATGATGCATTGCAACTAAAAACATACAAAATAGAAAAGAGGTTGCAAAAATAAAATCCAATCTGATGTGCATGATATACTTTTAAAATAAAAATTCATATCCCTCTTAAATGTTACTGATAAAAATAATAAGTAGAAGCTGTTCGTTATTAAGTACAAAATAACTAAGTCAGTAACTACAAGGAGATAACAACTAACCACGCGTGACAAAGAAGCGGGTGAAGTGGGCCTCAAAACGGAATCAAAGTAACAATTTTTATTCAGAAATAAGCTAGAAATCATTGATATTATAGACTCCATGGAGCGTAGTTGCACATACGGGGCTGCACACCATATTATCCCACCATATCCTTTGATATAACCACGAGTATAAAACTGATTCTTGTTTTCGCCAAAAATAAAACAGTGAGTTGTGGAAGGTGACATAACATACATTTAAAAAATTAATATTTACTTACCATGCCATTCTTCAACAAAAACTAAGAAACGAGGACCGACATTACAAAACTGATAATATTAAATATAACACTTGTTTCCTATGGCAATTTAGATTTACATAGCAGTAGCTCAAAACATATGCAACAGACACTTCGTTCCCGTAAAATGAAATGAAATTATAATTTATCATATATATATATATATATATATATATTATTCGGTTAATCGGGACATCTTGCTGACAGAAGTCAAAAAAGAAATGCCCGAAATTTACAGTTTTCTTTGGCAGTGCTACAGGCACCCTTCAAAATTACTATACAAGGAAAATCTTCTGGAATCCGCAGTAGGTTGTCAACAAGGTGACCCACTCGGGCCAGTCATTTTCAGTTTGGCGATTCATCCCATCATCCGACAGCTAAATTCTATTCTATGTTTGGTATTTGGATGACGGAACCTTAGGAGGTGACACAAACACCGTCCTTGATGACTTACTTTTCTTGAAGCAAAATTTTAACTCACTCGGCCTGGACCTAAACAGCTCTAAATGCGAAATCTATATATCTGACAGCACGGACAAACATTCGACCCTATCAAAATTTTACACAATAGCCCCGCATATAAAAGTCACAGAAAAAAAATCCTTGCATCTCCTAGGGTCCCCAATTCTAGAAGAATCTTTTCCAGCATTTATAGACGATAAAATTCAAAATTTTACTGATATATCGGAAAGACTCTCTAAAATTAACCTACATTCGGCGTTTACCATAATTAGGTATTGTTGTTTTGGCCCAAAATTTATGTATAACCTCCGTTGTTCCCATATTTGGAAGCATCCACAACTTTTAGAGAAAGCTGACGAAATTATACGGAAGTGTTTAACTTCCATTTTAAATGTGGCTCTGGACGACCGAGCTTGGCTGCAAGCAACATTGCCCATTCGTCTGGGCGGCCTCGGCATCCGCAAAATTTCTAGTGTAAGTTTACCAGCGTTTCTGTCTTCAGTCCACAGCACTGAGAAATTAACCAGGAAAATTTTAGCATCCATACTGGTTGATTTTGAGGTACCGTGTTTGTCTGACGCTGTGAACGCCTGGAAAATGGCCTGCCCGAATTCAAATTTGCCCGTCAACCCATCGTCCCAGAGACAGTGGGATGAGCCGCTTTCCAGCTTGGTACGGTATAAATTACTTAATACGTCCACCAATACTGCTGAGCGTGCTCGTCTCCTAGCTGTGGGGGAAAGGGAGTCGGGTCTTTGGCTACAGGCACTTCCGTCGTCCAACGTAGGCACTATGTTGGACGACACTACCTTTCGGCTCGCTACCTGCCTTCGCTTGGGTGCTCCCTGTGGTGCTCCACATCGATGTCACTGTGGTGAAGCTGTCGACTGCCTCGGGCACCATGGCCTGTCTTGTTGTAGAAGTGCAGGTCGCATTGCACGGCATGCCGATATTAACGACATAATCCGTCCCGCCCTTGTCACCGCCGGCGTGCCAGCTGTTTTAGAACCCAATGGCCTGGCCCGTGACGATGGCAAGAGACCAGACGGTATGTCGTTATTGCCATGGAAGCTGGGAAGGCCTCTGGTTTGGGATGCAACCTGTGTTGACACCCTTGCTCCTTCCCATCTTCCTGACTCGGCTGGCTGCGCAGGCGCTGCCGCTGCAGCAGCAGAGACACTCAAACGGCGCAAATATAATAACCTCATAGGAAATTATTTATTTGAGCCTTTTGGCGTCGAAACGCTTGGTCGACAGTACACGTGACCAGAGGGCTGGCCTATTCTTTGGTCAAAGAATAAGCATTGCCATTCAACGTGGTAATGCTGCCAGTCTTCTGGGCACGTTACCATTCGACAGCGATGTGGAGGAGTACTATGACGCCCAAGTTTTCGTCTAGGATAGGTTTTTTTTTTTCATATTTGTTTGTTATTTTTTTGATACATTAGTATAAGTAGTTAGTTTTAAAAATAGTTTAGTTATTTTTTTACATGTTTTGTTTGAATTTACTTCTGATACGTTTTTAGTAGTTTTCTGACACGTAGGTATAGGTATTACTTACATACATACTTACTTACATACATATATACAATACAGAAAATTCTGAATACAAATAATATAACAATTTATTTAATATTAATTGTATTGTAACTAGCTAAATTAAATACAGACATATGCAAATATTGGTGGTATAGGTGACGCTATAAGTAATTTATTTTGAGAATTATTTTATTAAATTCTTAACCAAGAAGACCAACCAACCAATGTAGTTTTTAAGAAGTTAATGGTTTCTTATATATTAACATTGCAAAACATTTTTTTATATGTTTTTTCTTTCTCTTTGTTTCAGCTTGGTACTACTACCATTAGAAACATTTTCATAAAATAATGTATTATTACATTACTGGCTATTTCTAAGAACTACAAAAATATAAATAGAAACACGTTATATTCAACAATATGTAGATATTCTTCAAAACCGTAAATCATAATATTAGTTCCATGGAAATAAACAACTGGCAATTATTGTATTCTTACTGTTGTAACATTAAGTCTTTGTCTGCTAACATTCAGTTATTCTTTTACGTTTTTTTATAATCCTCTAGCAATAATTCCGCGCCTCTTTCTGCAATAATTGTTGTTGGTCCATTTGTATTACCGCTAGTAATAGTTGGCATTATACTAGCATCAATCACGCGTAGGTTGGTAACTCCATGGACTCTTAATCTACTGTCCACTACTGAGGTATCTGGATCTTGTCCCATTTTACATGTCCCTACTGGGTGATAAATAGTCTGTACCATATTTATACAAACACATTTCCAATAATCTCTGCTATCTAGTTCATAAACATCACACGGTGGCCACTCCATTCTTCCTAAAAATGCTCCAATTGCTTTAAATGATGTAGTATTTACCACTTTTGTAAGAATTTTGATTCCGGTCACCGCTGACTCTAGATCTCTGGCATCACTGAAATAGTTTGCGTAAATAACTGGATGATCTCTGGGGTTATTTGAAAATAAGGAAATATTACCTCTGGAATACGGATGTAACAGGTCAAATAAATGTATATAAATGGTATATTTCTTATTTAGTTCGATGATCGAGTTCACTAAACGGTCTTTGTACCTAAATATTGTGCTCAGTCGTTTTTGGATAGCAGTATCATTTTTCCAAATAAACAATATATGACTCTGAAAATCTGGGAAAGTAGCGTTTTTATGTTCTGAATAAAAAGCTAAAATATCACCAATTATATTTTGTGCTAAGTATCCAGTACGATTGTAAAGGTACATTATTTCATCGAAATGCTTTTTGTCTTCATTTGGTTCATTTGGTTCGTTACCGTAAATTGTTACGGGGACCAAACAATGATCTTGAAGATTTTGTCCAACCATGGGTGAATCAACTATAACGGAAATATTTTTTGAACAAAGATGTCGTTTTGGTCCCACCCCAGAAAGCATTAGAAGCTGAGGAGAATTGATTGCCCCTGCGCTTATAATAATTTCATTTGTGGCATAAAATGTATATTTCTCTAATCCACGTTCTACTTCTACTCCGTGAGCCATTTTAGAATTATGTTTAAATAACACTTTTGTAACTAAACTATTTTTAATAATTTTCAAGTTTTTTCTGTGCAATATGGGATTCAAATAGGCTTTATTATGGCTTTGTCTTTCTCCATTGGCCGCTGTAACTCTCTTAATTCCTGAACCTAATACATTTGCAACATTTAGGTCTGGAACATTTTTAATACCGATCTCATTCCATGCGGACAGGACCTTGTCCGAAATTAATCTAAAACTACTATTAAACGAGTTTATAACTAGCGGACCGTCATGACCATAATGTTTATTTATTTCCGGATTATTTATCGCCTTCATATCTTGAAAACTTTCTGCTTTTCGGAAACATCGACGTACTTCTTTGGCATTCCATTCGACATTGCCAGCCTCAAACCAATTTTGATAATCGTGGTCGTTCCCTTGTACATATATCATAGCATTAAGATTGCTGCATCCTCCAATCATTTTGCCTCTTGGCCAGTTAATAGAGTTGTTATCACTAGCTTCGTTAGTTAATCCATCAAAAGATGTTAAGTAATTCCAATCATATTTAGTTCCCATCATACTTTGACCCAATCCAGGAATCTGAAAATGTTTCTTTTCATGAACCCAAAGGTATATAATATTAGAGGTACAACCACAGGAAATATGTCCTTCTGATAAATCCATACAAAAACTGTTTGAATTTCAAATTAACGGTAAGATAACTTTTATCCGGGCATTGAAAAATCGAGCCTTACATTATGAAAACTTAACTGATAAATTGTTCAAAATACGGTTGGCGATTGGCGTAGTGGCTGAGTGATCGGCTGTCGCGCTACGTGTTGCGGGTTGGATTCTAGCACAGAGAAAATATTTGTATGGCCTAGTCTACACATAATTGTTCCAGGTCTGTGTATGGGAATACTTGTTTTTGTAGACGCAGCCACAATACTGGAATAATTAAAAGCCCTTTAAAAAAAAATGAGTATTGATTTCAATAGATAGCAGGATCCAACGTCAAGGATTTTACTGGATTCTTTATCACAAGATTATTGATTCTATTTACAATTTCTCCAAAGATCGTTTCAAATCATAGATATGAATAGTTTCAAATTAAACATAATTTGGAACAATTTGATTAGTTAAGGTAGAGTAATGTGTTAATACTGAAAATATAGTAATATTAATAATCAACATTTTCCTTCAGTTTAACGTATGTTTAGATTGCAGTAAATTCCAAGAATTTGATCCTTGTTAGGGACACTTTAATAAAATCATAAGATCTTTTGGGGCACCCTGGGCGGTCAACCTCGGTATCACCTTTGCTGACTGGCTAATCTTTCCACTACGGTATGAGAGATTTCCATGTGATACGAGTATGTCGTTTCAACTTAATAGAAGAAGAAGCGACACTATTAGATCGTGCAACAGTAGTGTTTTTTTTTTTTTTTTTTTTTTCAAAATCTACTGTTTCAATTTCTTTTTAAGAAATCTAGATATGTAATTTTCGTTGTTATCATAATCGGCCCTCCGGCCCTTTTGAGTATCTTTCGCTTTATCTTATAATTTAGGATTTTGCTATCCACGCTCACTTTTAAAATTAACCATGTATACCATACCATACCATACCATTAAAGGATTACATATTTATTGCAAACCTTGGCTTCCACTGGCGCATCATCACCAGCTTCTATTAGTAATACGTTCCATTCCTTTACTGCACTAATTCGATTTGCCAAAACGCAACCAGCAGTGCCTGCTCCAACTATTATGAAGTGAAACTTTTCAAAATCTGTAATTATGAAAATAAATTAATTTCCAGTACGTGTATAAATAGTTAATAAATATTATCGAACATTATAATGTATGTAGATATGGTGACTGGTTAATAAACGATGGACATATTTAAGAATATGACAATTCACGCTCACATGTAACGAATGAAATAAAAAAAAAACTTGATTAGTAAAAATAAAAAAACATTACACAACACAGCATCACGCCTGTATTCCCCGAAGGGTTAGGCATAGGTTTACTATTGTAAACCCACATTTCGCCGATGCCGTTATTTAGTCCCATGTTAGGTAGTTGCAAATTCCGTACTGCTACTGAGAATTTTCGTACAGAAAAACCCAATAACACTTTGCCCGAAACCAGGACCTCAGGCTCAGCAGTCGCGCTTCCGATCACTAGACCAATGAGGCAGTCTTATTAAAAATATTGTAATATAATAATTAGCGAAGTGAGGAGAAATCCTTGCGCGTGTAATAACTATAGTATTAAAGGTATTTCACTTACTTTTAACGTCGGTATCTGGTATAATGTCATCTGATATAAGACACTGTGATGCAGCAAAAAGCTGTAAGGCTGATGCAAAGATTTGTGGAGCTGTCCCTGTCGTTGGAGTCAGACATGATGCATTGTAACTAAAAATAAACAAAATACCAAGCGTTGAAATGAAACCTAATGAACTAGTTATAAATATGTGCAATAAAATTAAATCGTTGACAAATATTACTTTGTAATAAAAAAAAACTTTCTAATGAACATGGTTATCCGGATAAATATAAGGCACTGAAATTTGATTAAGCTACAGTAGGAATTTCTTTCCATTGAAATTTAGTTACAGATTTATTACAGGTTACAGATAATTTGAGTGAAATTTCTTTAAACATGAGTTTAATAATATATCCTCCCAAGAGAGCTCCTAAAATTTGCAACTAGGCATATATAAGGAAAGGAAGTTTGTTGAAATTTTTCTTTAGTTATTTTTCGATTTATTCGTAAAGACAAGGAGATGATCTAACCTTACTAAGAACAACGGTTTGTCTTGGGAGGAAACATTCCTTTTTTATATTATTTATTTGTTGGTTAATTTTTTTTAGTTACCGTCTGATTACTGAAACTTACCATGTCATTCTTCGTAAAAAGGTGACGAAAAGAACCAGATATATATAAAGAATTATTGTATATTATTTGCACTTGTTTCTTAAAACAATTGGTTTTATATAACAACTTTACGTCCTAGGATAATACGGCAGGCACCATAACTATTTTGAAAACAAAAAACCCTACTAATATATCGAAATACAAACGGCTACAACTCACATTGCGCTACTGATCACACAAGAAAAATAAAATGTTAAAGCTAGAATGATAGGATCTAAATAAAAGGGAAAAACTGGTTTTACTACTGCTTTCAAACAAGGTTATCGGTCCCCGTAATGCTTAAAAAAAGACAAAAGTAAAACGTTATAATCGTTTAATTTTAGTCTAAAAATGTTGTACTAAAGATAAGGCGGTTGCCAAAATCATAATCATAAAAAGGACATTAATGTAAATCTACAGATAATATACGTAAAGTGAACCGATGTAAGTAAACCGTTTTTCATGAAGGTTGGTATCTCCTGGATGGAAACTCCATTCAACCAGATGGTTCGCGCAGTGGCTAAGTGATTAGTTTTCTGTGCTTCGTGTTGCGAGTTCAGTTCCCGCACGGAACAAATATTCGTATGATCTACAGATATTTGTTTAGCTGTGTGTGAATGTGAAATATATGTTTGTAAAATGTACCCAGGACACAGGAGAGGTCCTAGTGTGGAGCAATGATTTATAAAAAACAAATTAATTATGATGAATGAGTAATAAATTATTGGAACCATATTCTATGGTGAAAGACAAATATAATATACCTACTAGCTACTAATCTCCGTAGAAAGATTTTTCATATAAACTTTAAACATCCTTGGCCTTGGTCACAGTTGTCTTAACTGATGCATAAGAAACGTGTCAAATTTCATGTATGTACGCTTTATAGCTTAGTGGGTGATTTAATGTTTAAATGCTTCCGCCAATCTCCTTAGGTATTAATAGCACGGTCTGGTCAGATCTTAGAAAGATGAAAGTATTTAGTGACATGAGACGCGATTATTACAAATGTAAATGTAATGAACCTCAAGAAAAAGTAGTTTATTTTTTTGAAAATCATTAGTCTTAGAATAAAACTTTTTAAGTTTCATATTTGTACGCTTTATAGTTCCCGATATTCTGTTTATGACATTGTCTGTGTCCCCATAATATCAAAATTGTGAATGATTTAAGATACAGGTGCTGCTGGCATGCTTACATATAAATTCATTAAGATACATGCGGCGCCGGGAAACGAGACACGATATACAATATTTTCTATTGGTTCTCATTTGCATCACTTGACGGGTTAATGACATGGTCTTATTTTAGAAAGAGGTATTTAGCCTTTGGTAACAATTAAATGTAAAATTGATAATAGTTTTGTAAAACTGGTTGTAAGTAGATATTTAAAAGGCTTTAGTGATTCGAGACGCATTACGGGTCAGCGCATACATTTTACGAGATAATACTGAGTTTAAATATGTATAACTATATATTTCTTATTTTGCATAAATAAAGTAAGTTCCTCAATCAACAGTAGAGTGGATACTCATCATATATTTATTTCATGGGTCTGAAAAAAAGGATTATTTGATGTTTTTATTTTATATATATTTTTATTCGTTACATCATCATCTGCCTAGCCTTTTCCCAACGACATTGGGGTCCGCTTCCAATCAAACCAGTTGCGACTGAATATTAGTATTTTACACGGAGTGACTGCCTTCTGACCTCCGCAACCAAGTAACTGGGAGACACTGATACTCTAAGGTTAGGCTGGTTGTCAGACTTTGTTCTACTGACACCCGTAACGACTGTCATAGGTCTTCGTATGACACTCGGAACCAACTGCTTAACGTGCTTTCCGAGGCACGGAGAGATCTCAATATGTGAAAAATAGTCACCCATCCAAGTATTGACAGCATCAAGCGCTGCTAAACCTCGTAGATTGACCGATCTGCGCGATAGCTATGTAGCTACGTGCCCCTGTTATTTTTATTCGTTACATAAGAAAATAAATTATCATATCTTTCCGTATGTCCAATGTTCAACCAGTTTTGTTTTATGAAATTGTTCCTCAGATCTCGTGATACTTAAAATAGGCGTTGATCTTCACGCGGCGCCAATGTGGTCGTTAGTAGTGCCAAATTCGGATAAATTCAGTTCCGATACTGCAGCCCATCTAGGTCATAATTGTAAGGTTGGCAGACTAAGAACTTAAGTCAATGAGACATGATAAGATAGTGAGAATAAGAAGTCAAAAAGACACGTTTTATGATTTAAGTTCTTTAGTCTACAGAAAAAATGTGATGGGTATCAAAGAAACCTGAATTCAATGTATTCAGACGACAAATTATGCAAAATATTATTTTGAATCGGTTAATTAAGTGATTGCGTGGTAGCAGAACATTGTTAAGTTTATTTATACTTAGATACGTAATTATTATAATCGATTCAGTGTGTTGTGGAATTCGGTTTGAATTGAATTTAAATATATATTATTTTTCCAAGTTTCTAGTTTAAACTATTTAAAGATCGTTTCAATTTTGTATTTATATTTACCTATTTATAGAACCAAGTAAATTCTTAACAAATAAAATGTAACATCATATAGATTAGGCATTTCGGATCAAATACTAAAGTCATTAATTCTGTCGTTCTCTCAAAATCGTTTACTAATCTAACACCATAAACGAAGGATTAAATAAATAAAGATTAAAATTACCGAGTGTTTTCGCCGCTGTCGTCCATAGCTCCACAAATGTGTACTGAACCTTTTTTATTAGCTATGTAAACACTTTTAAACAACCCACGTTTAAGTAAATGCGAAGCAATTTCGTTTAAAATGTTTTTTTTTTTTTAAGCACTCACAAATATTTATGACTCTATTTCCTTCCATTAAAAGTTTGTTATCGTTTTATTCATCGGGCTCTTGACCGCTCGTTATGTGGCTATCGACGTTAAATAATGCCTGTGTCGTGTTAATCGAGTTTTTCATCTCGGTTTAAATAGTTAATTTACGGATTTAATTATCTACATTCATAGCTTAAAGTTTATCGGTTGCCGTTTTTTTCAAAACGTTTCTCCACTCTACGACTTCTCCTGTATTGTAAATACACTTTACAAGCATACATGGCTCATGCACACAGAAACAACTATCTGTCAAATATTTTGGTCGAACACGCGACACCTAGCGTAGAAAATTAATCGCTAAGCCACTGCGCAAAACGTTTTAAAAGCAATGAAAAGAAAGAATGTGTTCAGACCCTGAAATATTCAGCGTAAATATTAATAATGATGCCAAAGCCAAACACAACAACAATACATCAAGACCAACGTATATGTTATTATACAAAGTATATCATATAAATATAGACCTTAATCAATTCCCAAATTGGACTAAACGGATTTTCTGTTCAGAAATTATTAGTATCAGCCGGAGTTTAGATTTGCAATAGGCTCACCCCCTTTTATTCGATACTTAATGGGCATCCCCAAAATCACTACATATCATAAAACAAAGTCCCTCTGCCGCGTGTCTGTCTGAACGCGATAAACTCAAAAACTACTGAACGGATTTTTATACGGTTTTCATCAATGGACGGAGTGATTCATGAGGAAGGTTTAGTTGTATAATTCATTGAGGTTGTGTATAATTTTGCTGAAATATGACGATGATTGTTGAAGATGTCGAAAAAATCATACCGACTGGGAGCTTTACTGGCGTGCGCCGCGTAAACCAATAGAGTTATATATCCTTAATATTGAAGAAGGTAGTAGGTAGCTTTTTAACCCGAAGAAATGCACGGGTTCGTAATCCATGCGGGCGAAGCCGCGGGCGGAAGCTATCGTCGGTTTAAAAAACTATCTACGTACAATGCAGCTTAACGTTTTGGAATACACGCGTGACGCTTCGTATCCATACAAAGCACCAAGCAAACCAAACTGCACCTAATAAAGTTCAACAACAAGAAAAGTACAACTTATTATTGTCAGAGCTCACTTTTGAATTCAGAAGCGCTTCCCAGCTGTCGCCAGACGCCATTTTAAAATGCCAACTTGTTACAAATTAGTGTACTTTCTCTCTAACAAAATAGGGGCAGGGTAGAGCGGGGCTTTATACGGCCATTTGTGGCTGGCAAATGTGCAGATCGTTTGCCGTGTAAGGTGAAAGAAAGGAGCGTACCGCATCATTAGTGTAGAGGTTACTACTGGTTTCAAACGTAACCACTTTATGAAGGGTGCAAAGGAACAATCTCCACAAGTGTCCAAACATTAGGTCGTTTGGCGCTAGGAGTCGCGAGCGCGCGGACTTTGCTAGCGCTCTCGTCAAGCGACCCCCGAGAAGACGACGACACGGTGTGGTCCCGTGTCGTCGTGCACACAGCACCCAGCGAAGGTAAAGGAGGACCTCTGTACAGTCTCCCCCGGGACGTGCACGAGGGAGTGGCTTCTTTACAGTCACCCTCTCCGGGCTGTTCAGCATGACACCATGGTGGGCTTCGGTGCGGTCTTCTAAGAGTTCCCGAGGCCCACCATATGGTGTCGAGGCGGATTACACATTTCAGTGAGTGAGTTTAGATTTCACATTTCATTATCATTGGCGAAAGATATATTGGTTTCAATTTTCTGGTGGAGTCGCCGTTATTGAGTCCCATGTAATAGAAAGAGAGCCTATTGCCATCTATCCTGATACTGAGAATGTTAATATAGAAAACCCAATAAAACTTTCGACCTGTGTTTCAAAGCTAGGATCATGCTTGGGACCACTAAACCAATGCGCCAGTCAGTACAGCAAACTACTACATAAAATATTCGTGTAACATGTTTTATTTACTTGCTATTGTAACACACGTAGTTTGTATGCGAAACTCGGGAGGGGAAAGGGGAAAAAGGACATCTCTAGTCCGTCCCTCATCATATCCGCACAGTTACGCCATTATGGTAATTTGTGTCACAGCGATGACTCCCGGAAAAATCTGAAAATCCCATTATTTCACTACGTTTGAGCTACATTCGTATTTTGAATTCGTCCATTTTGTTCAAGTTTTTCATTTGTTATTCAATATTTCATAAATTATGCTTTTGAAATAAGAATAAAGAACGATGAAGGAAAACATTATGATGAAACTTGCACATCTAAGAGGGCTCTAAAAAGTTCTTAATGGTGTGTATTTTGCTAATCCTCTTACACGACAGACCAGCGTGGTAGATTTAGGACTAAACCTTTATTATTTTGAGAAGGGACCCATCCCTTTTATTCGGACGGTAATATATTATCAGGTATATTGAAAACAAATATATTTAGAGACTTTAAAATATGGCCGTCTCTATTACAGGTACTAGTGACACGTCCCGGAATCCATCATATTATTATACGAGCATGTAAGTAGAGTCTAGCAAATTTATAAACACGTATTATGTAACGTACTATGATAGACGTAAAGTGTGGTAAACATCGGCTATTGTTCATCATCTGCTATTGTCATGGTTTTCAAAAGACTACGGTGGCGGGTACACCCTTTCAATCGATTTTATACGCAACCTGATCTTTGTAATAACGTAAACCCTCAGATCCCCGAATAATTTAATCTATTTAAAAAATAATTAACTAGCAGTGATAGCCTAGCGGTTGAAAGCTTGCCTCCCATGCAGGAAGGTCTGAGTTCGAACCCGGCCCGCACCTCTGACTTTTCGGGATCATGTGCTGATTAGAATTTGATTATCTCTTGCATTTACGGTGAAGGAAAATATCGTGAGGAAACCTGCACATCTAAGAGGGCTTCATAAAGTTCTCGAAGGTGTGTGTAGTCCGCCAACCCGCACCGGGCCAGCGTGGTGGACTAATGCCTACCTCTTCTCATTCAGAGAAGAGACCCTTGCGAGAAAAAAAATCACCCCATTACTGTCCCAGCAGTAGGACAGAAATGGGTTGTATTTTTTTTTATTTTTATTTAAAGTGTAAAGGTTTTATTTTCATTTTCAACAAGAAATAAAACTTAGTCGTATTTGAAATTGAATTATCTTATAATTATCTACAGGTCTACCAATTACACATATTAACAAATAAAAATAATCAATATGACCAACAAAATAAAGAACAATAATAAAAAACAGTCGGGCAGTACGGTTGTCGCAGTGGTTGAGAGATCGACTGCTGCGCTACGTGTTGCGAGTTCGATTCCCGCACGGAACAAATATTTGTATGATAGTTGTTTCGGGTCTGGGTCTTTGTGTATGTGAATTCACACCATACCTCGGAAAGCACGTAAAGCCGTTCGTCCTGCGCCTGATCTTTCTTCGGTCGTGTCGGATTGCCGTCCCATCTAACTATGAGAGTGGAGGAATAGAGAGAGCATCTGTGTTTGCGCACACACTTGTGCTCTATAATATCTCCTGCATAGTTGGCTAATCTCCGGTGAGATTGGCCGCCGTGACCGAAATTAATTATTACTTGCTCCATGCATTCCTTCAATATCACATTCTATTCATCACGATACAACTAAACAAGTAGATATATATTATATATATATATATATATATTTATGGCTCGATATTTACTAAGCCTAAAAATATTGATATATAAACAAATATGTGTCCTGTGTTTTAAAACTGATCAATGTTCACCGCAAAAGCGGCGAGAGTAATTTTAAATTAGTTTGAATATTAATTTTCGTGTTTTACCGCCATATTTTATGAAATGTTATGTTCACGTTCGCGATATGGTAAAGCTTATGAATTATTTTATATTTGTGACTGCCATTTAACCATTTCGATACGATTATTATTAATAATTATAAAGGCAATGTTCATGATTAACATTTTTTTTTTTCCCTTAAAAATAAAACTTTGTAAAAAAAATGTACCCACAACACAGGAGAAATCCTATTGTGGGGACATTAGGGTTTCTCCTATGTTGTGAGTAAATTTTTACAAACATACATGTCACATGTACACACAACCAGACCCGAAACAACTATCTGTAACCGCAAATCGTAATCTGAACCCGCGACACTAAGCGTAGAAATCTTAGCCACTGCGCCAACCGTGCCAACCGATTAACGGTGTTAAATTGCTACAAAAATTGGCAGTGACATTTTGATGTGCCAACAAATGACATCGATAAGTAAAAATATCATTACACAACGTAGAATTAATCTGCGCAACTTCAAACAATAAACTAAATAAAAAAATTATATTTTCCATTAATTTTCAAATAAAATCAAAATCATTTCGTGATACTTTACTTCATTAAATCAAACACATTTTGGTAATTACAGTTTATCACGGGATTAAAGTTTATCGCAGATTTTATTCAAAATAAAAATTGTATGAGCATAACAACAAAATTATTTTTTTACTTCGTACATCCATCGAATTCCATTTAAAGAATCGTTTATTTAAACCGCTATCCATAAGATCTGGATTTTCCCGATCTTTCGAAAACCGCTTGTAGATATGTACGTATCTTTTAACAAAACATCAAATCACCAAGAACAATCTACCCTATCTAAAGGCTCGGTCACCCTTGACCGCGTCCTTTCATAAAATATATGGAGAAATTATTTATTCCCTACAGTATCCTTATAAAAGCATCAGTGTTGCGTAACTGATGATTAATATAGGCTTTCCTAAGTTTATTGCTTCGGAGATATTCTGTTCCCACCCTACGGTTTAGTGGATCGAAATTGACAATCTCAGCGATTGATTTTGGGTAATTATCCCTTATATCGTTCATAGTTAATTCAGTGTTAGTTTATTTGTGTTATTATTGGTATGTTCGGTGATTATTCATTGCTATGGCAACGAATTAACCGTCATCGTTGGATGGATTTTCAGGATTTCGAAAGGTAGATTTATTAAGCTCTTTGAAGTATGTACCCTATTTACTGAGATGTGATTTTGTTTTGACGATTGTGGTGTATTTTATTCGTTAGAATAAAAAGGAATATAATCTTATAATTAATGTTAAAGGAATATATGTTAAGTAAATAGGTCTCTCGTCAGGATCACGACATACATATTATAAATCAAAGTCCCCCGCCGTATATGTCTGTCTGTCTGTTAGCGATAAACTCAAAAACGACTGAACGGATTTTCACGCAGTTTTCACCAATAGGCAAAGTGATTCATAAGGAAGGTTTAGGTGTATAGGTAATTCATTTAGGTTTTGTGTAAATTGGCTGAAATATGACGATAATAATTGAAGATGTCGGAAAAAATCATGCCGACTGGGAGCTTTATTTGCGTGCGCTGAGTAAATGCTCGACGTAAGAAGCTGATATTACACTACGACAGAAAAAAAAAAATGAAGGCGTATATGCTCTGCTACCCGTGCGAAGCTGGGGCGGGTCGCTAGTAATATAATAGAATATGTTTATTGGTATATGTCTACAAACGGGTCAAATGTTTGTAAACCCTGCTTGATAAAGGCGTGAATTTAAGCGGATAGTCAAAAGCCTATAATGAGCTTATGTAGCTATCGAGGTTTTTATTTATTACTTTGCCTCTCACCAAGATTTCTCCTTAATCGTAACATATATCTTACATGGTCACACACCTAGATTAGAAATAATTATTTATTAACATAACACGGCTTCACGCCTGTATTCCCCGAAGAGTTAGCCAGAGGTGTACTGTTGTACACCTCTGTTGTAATAGAGATCGACCCTATAGCCATCTATTGGACCAGTTTCAGACTCATGCCTGCTACTGAAAATTTCCATACAGAAAAACCTAATAACACTTTGCCCGACCCGGGAATCGAACGACGACACGGTTGGCGCAGTGGCTAAGCGATTAGCTTTCTGCGCTACGTGTCGCGGGTTCGATCCCCGCACGGAACAAATATTTGTATGATCTACAGATAGTTGTTTCGGGTCTGGTTGTTTGTACATGTGTCATGTATGTTTGTAAACTGTACCTACGATACAGGAGAAATCCTAGAGTGGGGCAATGTATAAAAAAAAAAAAAAACCAGGACCTCACGCTCAGCAGTCGCGCTTGCAACCACTAGACCAATGAAGCAAATTTTTTTAATATCTATTTTTCATTCCAATATTTGCTCCAATTTGGAATCCAACCCGCCACGTAGTGTAGAAAACGAATCCCACAGTCACTGCGCTAACCGATAAAAAAGACGAGATAACACTATTAAATGTAGCATGTACTAAAATATATCCACATCTATTTTATTGGTGGGAGCCACAGCTACCATAAGTTAAACCTCGCCTAAATTTCCATTCACAATGAAAATATGGATAATACCGCCACTGAAGTACGTACCAGAATAAATTAGGGTAAAGGGCCCTAACGTCGACCTCCGAGCTAAGGGATCGCCTATATTCATATAATCACTAAGATTAAATTCGACTGGAATATTCAGAGGATTAACGGAGAATGTACCGTAGGTGTGTTTTTATTATCATCCCCTATAACGAGGAAAAATGTTAAAGCACGTGGAATAATATTTGAGATTCGGTTTTTGCGTTCGGCTGTATATTTTTCTGTTAATAACGTTTTCAATTTTTGTATTTGCTTTTTACTTTAACGTTAAATATTTTGACAGCATTATTTAAACACATCGCAGGCGATAAGCCTATTATAAATTGCTCTATAGCTTCTTCAGTCTTCTGACTTTAATTGAATAATGTTGCCATTAACTCATTAAGCCACAGGTAACGCCTAGCGGTGAGAAACAATAGATTGTCTATTATGTCTTAGCCTTGTCACTTGATGCAACCCTAAGAACGAAGAGAAAAGACATCCACAGAAATCTAAATTGACTTTACAGTGCCGGTAGTTGCTATCGCTAATAAAGAGGCTATTCCTTTTCCTCATATGGAAGTTTGTATAAGTGAAAAAGGGATGGACTTTTTGTTGGTTTTTGTAACTGTCAGATATTTCTTACGTAATCAAGGCGTACGTATTGCTAGTTCGCAGTACACATCTTTTGCATCCAATACTGTGTAAATACTGTTTACATGTTACATGTTTTGTTGTGCTGGAATACTCAAACGCGACGCCAAGGTAACGCCTTTTTACCACTTCTATTTACTTAGTTAAAATTCTGTGGGTGGGTTAAAACACTCACCGAGACATCACGAGACAGGCCGAGGGCGAGTGACTACATAAAGTTCTCGTATCGTATCGCTCTCTTTCTCGGCTCGTCTCACCACCTCTCGGTCGCGTCGGTTTTTAACGCCCGAGTCAAAGGGTCTCGTTAGCTCTCGCGAGGAAAACTATTATAATAGCTAACAGTACAAAGACAAAAAGCAGCAGCAATATTTAGATCCATCATGGCGGGTACGGTGAACAGTGTCCGCAGTTCAACTGATATAACGAGTGTGTACAACTGTACATGATAGGCCTGGCCGAGAGCCTCGAAAGCACCAAGGGGCTCTCGACTAGTGTGTACAGCCGGTATTATAGTGTCCATACGCTTAGCACGTGTCCTGACAAAGGCAATGGCTCTGGATAGTACTGTTTTGTTTTGTCCTTGCCTCACTCTTGGAATATTTCCTG
Organism: Shargacucullia verbasci; assembly: GCA_947562105.1. Classification (NCBI taxonomy): domain Eukaryota; kingdom Metazoa; phylum Arthropoda; class Insecta; order Lepidoptera; family Noctuidae; genus Shargacucullia; species Shargacucullia verbasci. The sequence goes on along the minus strand of OX387289.1, from coordinate 4,462,854 downwards.
TTTTGGATGCTTTTACAAACACAAATATTGACATGTACAAACACCTAGACCCAGAATGACCTAGACTGTATGTCATACAAAATATTAGTCCCGTTGATTTATATCGAAACCAGTTTAGTACATTTACTTTGTTTTAGTGGATTAAAATATAAGATAATTATTAAAACTGACATGACTGGGACTGAGCGTGAGGTGTGATTGCTTTTAGGTTTGATCCTGAGGTCAGAGAACGGGTTATAATTCTGCAAAGAAATTTGGTCGTACATTTTCGTATAAATTTTTCAGCTAACCAATCATGTTATAAAAATTTATCAATCATTAATAAAAAAATACATCCGTTTTACTGCATAACGATTTATTTGTGGTGGATCAAATAAATGTTTCTCGTATGGTAAATTCTGATTGGATTAATTGGTTTATTCGATGAAAAATTCTCAAATACTCTTCGTAATTTATTCGTTGTGTGAAACAAAATGAAATCAATTTCAAACTATTAAAACCATCGGTTCAGATAATTGGGCCAAGTACCACAATAAATCGACGTAGTGCGAATTAACTAAATATTCGAAATTGTTCATTTCTTTTATGGAATAGCTGGAGGGATACCATTATGCGGGCTTGGTAACGCTACCATTAGCCTGGCCTTACGCTCATTTATCACTATTAGCCTAGTGGTATAAAAATGTGATTATAAAATGCTCAAGTCTTAAAACAAGAAAATAATTGAAAAATTAACAATACAATACTATGGTTATATAATTTAAAGGATTAAGCATAAAATGATGTAAATATCAATAATATACAACGTTATTTAACAAATACATTACAGAATTGCATGACGGCAATATTTACAATAATTTACGTGTAAACATATTTTGAACCATTCCTGAATCGCCTCCATTTAAAACAATGTATTGCCAAAGTAACACGTCGAGTAGGTAACCTACCTAATATGCAAGAAACTCCTAATGGTGGTTTCCCACGGTACCGCATATCACGATAAACCACGGTTGCTCGCGATGACACGCCCCGCTCCCGAGGTATAGAGAGTCTCACGTAGGGTAGCGAAGCGCGAACACACATCGTGTGTTATGTTCGTCCACACGAATCGACGTGGTCTCTAGAAATCACGCGAATTTATTATGTATTCAACGCTTTATTTCTATCTAGATTCGAAGGATAAGTCCTTCAAAGGAAATTCTAACAAATCGGAAAGACTGAAACAATATTCCTTTCTCTATACAAAGCCAACTTAAAATCGTTTAAGCAGCTTTAGACTAGAGTAACCACGCTAATATCAGTTTTCTAAATTAAATTTTCTAGGAAATTTTTCTTTTTATGAAACATTGCCCCACACTAGGATTTATTCTATATCGTGGGTACAGTATACAAACATACACGTCACCTGTACAAACAACCAGACCCGAAACAACTATCTGTACATCATACAAATATTTGTTCCGTGCGGGGATAGAACCCGCGACAAGTAGCGCAGAAAGCTAATCGCTTAGCCACTGCGCCAACCGTGTCATCAAATATAAATTCAGTTATCAAATATTTGGAGACAATGTCATCTTTCAAAAGGTGACCATAACATTTAGTTTTCTACTGATATGTATGTGTGTGGACTTCGACCTTTATTGGCGTAATGCTGGCTTAACATATTTTTTTAAACATTACCCCGTGCTAGTATTTTCTCTCGTATCATCGATACGTTTACACAGACACAAATCTCACAAGCACACACACCCAGAACTTTAATTTGTAGATCACACAAATATTTGTTCCGTGCGGGATTCGAAACCCAATCCGTAGTGCCAAAAGCCAATCGCTTAGTCACTCCTCCAATTGTACCGTCTAGTTATTGTTCCAAATAAATAAATTTAAACATCACGCCTCTATTTCCTGAAAGGTTAAGCAGAGTACACTCACATTTAGCCGAAACGGTTATTATAACCGTTAGTCCCATGTTATAGGGGGTGAGCCTATTGCTATCTACCGGGCACAGAAAAACCCAATAACACTTTGCCCGACCCGGGAATCGAACCCACACACCAGACGCTCAGCAGTCGCGTTTACAAGCACTAGACCAAAGAGGCAGACAAAACAAATTTAAAGTAGAAACATAAAAGGTCGTCGTCCTACATGTGAGTGTATCTGATAATTTTAACTGTTATATTTCAGAAGGCGGTGACCGACAAAGCCGCTTTAAACCCTGATGGAAATCTAAGCGTCTGAAGATCAGCCCTTGTTTATTTGAAGAACGTTCACTGTTAAGTGCTTCATTTAAATAGGGCCGATGTATTTGCGTTCATTGACTTAATTAAAGTGAAACTACGTCTTGACGCGGGTTCGCCTGCGTGAAAAGTTCAAGTTGGCTTTATGATGGATTATGAGGACGTAGAATCGAAGTTAGGACCAGACGCTCAGTAGTCACGTCACGACCACTAGACCATTGATAAGCATAGAAAAGTACCGGTAGCCCAAATTAGGTGTCATTAATAAATGATAAAATCTGCATACCTGAGACGGCTTCGTAAAGTTCTCGATGCTGTGTCCCGCCAACCCACACAAGTAGATGAGGTACCAAATTGCTCATGGAACATGAAAAGCTTTTGTAGAAACTGACTGATATAACTAGCTTAACCATGAAAGAAAGAAGAAGAAAGAAGAAAATTCATAAGTGACTAACTGATCTACATGAATAGATAAAAATATATTTTATTAATATTATATTTTACTAGCGAACCGCCCCGGCTTCGCACGGGTGCAATTTACAGTTACAAATTTCCGATTTTCCAAAAAATATAATTTTATTTCATAAAAACCTTGTCTCGACAATTACAAATACAACAAAAAAAGAATTAGCCAAATAGGTACAGCCGTTCTGAAGTTATGCGCTTTCATACATTTTTGGCAATTGATTTTTATTTACATAAGATGTAAAAGCATATTACACTCACTCACTCACTGACTTATCATGAAGTAAGTTTCAGGAACTACATAGTTTAAAAACTAGACTCACAATTCTGGTAGGTTCTTCATAAGAAGAACGTAGAGAAATTATTTTTCAAAACTCAACTCTAAGTAAGTGAAATTGAAGTTCAAAGTTCGTATAACAAAAATTCTACACGGACGGAGTCGCTGTAATATATATTTGGATATAATTATAATGGCCTGCTTCGTTGGTTTAGTGGTCGCAAGTGTGACTACTGAGCGTGAGGTCTTGGGTTCGATTCCCGGGTCGGGCAGTGTTATTGGGTTTTTCTGCACGGAAATTCTCAGTAGCAGCACGAAGTCTGAAACTGAGCCCGGCTGGGGGCCAGTCGGGCACTGTTGACACTCAATAACGACATCGGCGAAATATGGGTGTATAATAAATACATCTCTGCCTAACCCTTCGAGGAATACAGGCGTGATGCTATGAGTTATATTATTATTATTTTTCTTTAATTCCCACAATACTTACACAATTTAATCTACGTCCTAATGTTTCTAATAACACTGCGCATAAGTTCTAATGTATCAATTATTTAGTACATAACTATTAATGTTAGTACAACGTTCTTACTGAACATGAACACTGAACATAATTGTGTTATTACAGTTCTTACTCCATTCTTTAGCACATTCTAGTGTCCGTTCCGACTGACCTCCAGTCCAGGGCTGCCTAATAAATGTAAATGTGATGTAGGAAATTCAATTACCGACCGCCACTTGACACCTAAAGCTTTTCACGTCCTTTTTTCGTCTCTCCTGTGAATATATTTAGGTTTCCAAATGATTTAAAAGTCGTTTTTCCTTGTAAAGGCGGCTGCTGTATGTGAGATCCTGGGTGTGACTCCAGCCTTAGCATGTTGTTGGGTTTTTCTGTAAGAATTCCCAGTGACTGCTTCATTGGTCTAGTGGTCGTAAGCGCGACTGCTAAGCGTGAGGTCCTGGGTTCGATTCCCAAGTCAGGCAAAGTGTTATTGGGTTTTTCTGTATGAAAATTCTCAGTGGCAGCACGGAGTCTGGAACTGTGCCCGGTAGATGGCAATAGGCTCGCCACCTATTACATGCTACTCAATAACGGCATCGGCGAAATGTGGGTGTACAATAGTACACCTCTGCGAAACCCTTCGGGGATACAGGCGTGATGCTGTCTGTAATGTTAAAAAAAATCGCAGTAGCTTGGATTGAAATGGTGACTGGTAGAAGTTAGTACGCTCGCCTCACATTACGAGGGGCTTAATACCGGCGACGATGAAATATGAGTGGACATTAGGTACACCTTTGCCTTACCCTTTGGGGTATACAGACGTGATGTAGTTTCTTGCCGGTCTCTTCTCCATAGGACCAACTCACTTTTGGAACCGCTCATCTAGAATCATAACGTTTTAAAAGCGCCTGTAAAGGCTCAGTTGAAATAGAAACATTTGAATTTGACTTTGTGACGCTGCACATACGACTTACAGCCAATTAGGCAGTAAAATAACAAAAAGACTACTTTTGTGGTCCAAGCTCGTATACTTAAGACTCTATGCCACAGGAATTTGAACACAATGGAAGTCCCGTTTCCGACTCCACGAACGTCCTTAAGTAATAAATTAAACGACTAATCCCGCGCTTGTCGCGTTTAGTCATCTCCATGAATCAGTCTGTGCTTCAGACGAAGAAATGGCGCATCACTAACTAGGAAAGCTCCTTCGCATTTAATTGTTTTGAAGTTAATGTATACATTACATCACGCTTGTATTCCCCGAAGGGTCAGGCAGAGGTATACTAGTTCACGTCCACATTTCGCAGATGCAGTTTATTAAGTTCCAAGGAATAAGGGCGAGCATATTGCCATCTACCGGGCACAATTTTAATTAAAATTATAGTATTTAATAATTAAAATTTTAATATAATCATTATTTCAATTTAAATATAATTCAAATCATTTCAATTCTATTTTTTCCTACATGCAACAGAGATATTTATTAAAAACCTATAGAATTTTACCCGATCTGGGGACCGAACGCTTGGATCTAACAATCAGCAGCCGCGCTTGCAATCACTAGACCTTTGTTATATACAATTCTACTAAATTCTTTTAAAGGAGAGAATTCTATCATTCGAAATGAGATTTCTTTGTATTCAGATTTTCGGCTCAAAAAGAATTCGGAAAGGAGCTTTCAGATAATTTCTTTCGGATAACCCAACCTCGTCTATGCAATAAATCAAACAAATAGATTCCAAATCGAATAACAAGCCAATCCGAGATCCTATTGTTTTTTTTTTTTTTAAAGATAGCTCCTACCGTTTTTGTTATCTTATAAAATCTGCGAATTTTTATAAGATTTTAATTAGTTTTTGATTTTGGTGTTCTTTTCTGTTTTCCCTCGTAATAATTAAATATATCATTCCTTCGTATTTTATGTTGAAATAATACTGTCAATATATTATAATAGTGTTTCTATAATGTGATATATGTAATACTGTGTTCCAAGAATAACAATATTTCTTGTTTGAATACATTTAAAAATAATATTGCCATTCCTAGAACGCGAAATAATCCGGTAACGAATTTGAGATAAAAATAAAATTGGAAACAATTGAACGTGTCAAAATGTTTAAGCGATTGGCTATAAAACTGAACTGACTGACAACACAAGGACCGATAAACATATTTCATAACACTAAAAGGCAATAAAGGCACTATGGATTCAATGATTCCAATCAATTGAATGGATTGATAAATAAACATTAAATTATTTTTTACATGCATTTTATGCAAATATCTGTTACAAAAAAAGACCAGTGTAATACCACAGAGAGGAACCTCAAGGAATGGACCTGGAGGAATACGTGAGGAGGTCCCTTATTATTGTTATTATTATAAGCCTGTACAGTCCCACTGCTGGGCAAAGGCCTCCTTTTCTTCTTTCCACTTTTCCCGGTCTGTTGCGACTTGGGACCAATCCTTCTGATGTAAGTCTAGCTCATCACGCCATCTTCTTCTGGGCCTGCCGCGTTGCCGTTTCTTGATATTTGGGAACCACTGTGTCGTTATTTTAGCCCAAAGCTCGCAGACGCATGCGGCAGATGTGACCAGCCCAGTTCCATTTTAACTTGGCAGCTGTGGGGCCCACGCAGCAATAATTTACAAATTAGTTCCGTGAGGAAATCAAACCCATGACACGTAACTCAGCGGCCGATCGGTCAACCACTGCGTCAACTGCGAAATATATTTTTATTATACATTAATAAGAAAAATATCATACATTTTTAAGTATACTATTTTTTAAAGGGATTTTAAAGTCTTTATATATTATATTCTTAACCACGATACCCGGTTTTCCAATTACTACTCATGTGTTATAATCGGAAACCAAATATTACACATGAGTAATCAGTTCCTAGTTTAACCAAGAGTTCGGGTGATTCACGAATCTTTCATAAATAATATTTAAATACGAAAGTGAGTTTGTGTGACGTTACTACAAAACTTCCGTTCATATTAACAAGAAAATTTGAAAATAAACTGGAACCTCGAAAAGACATAGGTATTCTTCCATACATCAGAAAATTTTAACTAATAAAGCGTGTGAGGCTTCTGCCAACGGTACTTAGGAAACCCGTCATTGGTGTACCACAAACACTGACACTTGATTAAACACCGCTTGACTCAAGGGACTTAACCTAAGTAAAGACACGAGCTAATTAAGTTTATACCCAAAAACCTCAGACCATAGACAAACATAGTTCTAACAAAAGCAAATTAATGAAACACCCAGTGGTTTTATCAACGCTACATTGTTCTCTACTAACTCTATGCTTATGATTAATATCTTGGACTACAGACGAAGGGCGCTCGTCTAAATTGTTGGAGTTCAACCACATAGTAGATATTACAGAAGGACCGATACTTAGTATTATGTATTTCTTTTATTAGGCCTCGAGGGTAATTGTCGCATGCGCGTTTGATAAGGTCCGATTTCGTTGGGTTAGATTCCCAGATCGGGAAAAGCGTTGTTAGAATTTTTGCTACCTTTAAAAGCATCTTGAAGTTTGAAATTGTGTCCGGATGGCAATAGCAAAGTTTTCCCCTTTTCTATGAGACTGAACATGTGGCAATATGGAACACACTTCAGATAACATAGGTGTGTTGTATCATTTCGCACAGCCATTGTTAACTTGGCAGCGAGAACTGCACAATAATTTCATTATTATAATGCGTCTACGTATCGAGACATGTATCCATAGTACGTCTTTGAAGGAAATTTTATCCTGTCCTGACTGTATTCAGTCATCATGTAGTTATCTGTAGGAGATACATATATATAGCTGTTTATGGAAGATTAACGACCCAACGTAAAACACAACTAGATCTGCAGGGCATTTGAGAGAGAGCCATACACTACTCAAATAACTACTTTCATTAAATTGAAACATTGCATCAAGCATCAGTCTTGTACGCGTGTTTCAAAAATTTTTGGGTTTGGCCTTCTGTTCGTATTTATTATTGTGGTCAGTCCCCTTTGTTCGATAGGGCCAAACTTGCTTTGATAAGATGGCTGGCGTTATACGGATTAGTTTGTAAGGCTATATTGATTGAGTAAGTCATTAGCACGATAATTGGAATTACTTGTGTCAGAGATCATATTATTGAACGGATAAAGGACGATTATTTTATGATTTAATTCTACGAACAAATTACCACTACGTGATAGGTAAGGCAGAAATGTAAGATTTATTATACACCCACATTTAACCGATGCCATCATTAAGTCCTATATGAGGGCCGCCCCTGTTGCCGTTTACTGGGCTCAACTTTAAATTGATATATAAGTATTCGTTAGTTTCTTATTCCAGATGTTGCGAGGTAAATGCTACACAGCCGAGACCTTATCTCGCTTCTAGACCTTAGCCCAACAAAGCCACTGAGGTTGAAGTAGTTCAGTGGATAAATTGAATTTTATTTACTTCCTTTCCAGTTTCCCTTGGAAATAAGCACAAGAGAGTTCTGAAACAAGTGTATTTTTATTCGTAAAACTTCATTGTTATCATAAGCTGACTTTATTGGATAGTCACAAGCGCTGTTGCTATGCGTGATGTTCTGGATTCGATACCCAATTTGGTTAATGTTATTGAGATATTTTTGTAAGTTGATTCTCATATGACATGACTGCTTCATTAGTCTAGTGCTCGCAAGCGCGACTGCTCAGCCTAACGTCCTGTGTTCGATTCCTGGGGCAAAGTGTTATTGGGTTTTTCTGAATGGAAATTCTCAGTAGCAGCACGGAGTCTGGAACTGTGCCCAGTAGATGGCAATAGGCTCGCCCCCTATTATATGGAACTCAATAACAGCATCGGCGAAATGTGGGTGTACAATAGTACACCTCTGCCTAACCCTTCGGGGAATACAGACGTGATGCTGTGTTGATGATGATATGATAATTGAATCTCATACTACTGAGAATCAACTTATAAAGCTTGGAATTTTGAATTGAGTCCGGCTAAATAGGGTATAATAATAGCATTGGCGAAATGTGCGTTTACAATAAACACACTTTTACCCTCTAGGAATAACAAGCTTAACTCTATGTATATCTTAACTTAAGGTAAATGTAAATAAATGCAAAATACAATCTAAATTAAGTTAAATTTACACCAATCAAACATTAAGAACAACAAATGCGAGAAGAAAATGAGAGAATAGAGAAATTTCAAAGGCAAAATACATTACAGTTGGCTGAGGGCAAAGCAGGGCAACTGCGACCGAATGAATGAATGGGCCAGGACCACGATAAAGATAAAACTGGGTTAACGGGATCCAGGTGGAGCCCATTGAATTTGAATAGATAGTGCTCAGTTCTGATTAACAGAAATTCTTGATTCCTTTTTTTCGTATTGATTTTTTTAAGCTTGCAGATATTCTGGCATCTGGTTTCGTTTAAAGTGTAATGCCGGGGAATGGGATTACAACAATTTTTATAGTTTATTATTCAACTATGAGTTAAAAAAAAAAACAGGTTAGAGGTCGCCTATGCGGTTGGTAAGCGTAAGGTTTAGAATTGGATTCCCGGGACTCATGTTTAATTTGCACGAAAAAGTTGTGGTAAATAAGTATCTATGTACTAGTATTTTAATCTACGTGAAATTAAATATAGATTGTTTATTTAATTATACGAACACATTTAGATATATTTAAAGTATTTATTTTCATAGTGTACAAAAAAGGTTTTTTTTTTATCTATCTATGAATCATATTTATTTCGTTCTAGACCTTTAATTACATCCTTATTCTTTGCTTCGCCAAGTAATATCTTATTCGTGTAACAAACAATCATTTTTTTTATATAATTATTTTTATTGACTCTCCTGTAAAGTTGCAAATATGATGCTTGGTATTTTTTTTATATTTTTAAACAGACAATTAAATGTCTATAGGCTATAAGTTAAGCAGCGCTTGCCGCGGTCAATTCTTGGATGGGTGACCGTTTTTCACTCATCGAGACCCCTACGTGCCTCAGAAACCACGTTAAGCAATTGGTCTCGGGTGTCCTATGAAGACCTATAACAGTCGTTACGGGTGTCAGCAGCCCATAAAGTCTGACAAGCAGTCTAACTTCCAGTAATGGGTGGCGGAGGTCAGATGGCAGTCGCTCCGTGTAAAATACTTATACTCGGCCGCAACCGGTTAGACTGGAAGCCGAACCCAATGTAGTTAGGAAAAGGCTAGGCAGATGTAGGTATGTACATATAGACTTTTAAGTTAAGATCACACTTTATCTTCAAATCACACAGTCATTAATTTCCCATTAGCTTTCTCCGTGTCTGTCAAATCTAGACAACTATTATGCCGTGAGAATTACAACGAAAATACGTGAACCATTTTGGTTAATTCGTTGAGAGCTAAGTGAGCAATCTCTAACTTGATTATTTATGTAAAGTGCTTACTCCAAGCATGTAAACCTGATAATTTTGAAGGCATATTCTAAGTACTTACACATCCATACTAGCAGTGGCGTGCACAGAGTTTTTAGACAGGGTAGGCAGAAAATTTTAAAAGCTTACTTACCAATAATACCTGCTGTATGTTGGTATTTATTCGTCGTCTTGTCGATTAAATAATGATGTATTTAATTTGCCACCTCAAATATCTTATCATAATTATTTATCTGAGTTATGTAGGGTAGGCAGTGTCTTTTTGTCTTTATGCACCGCACGCACACTAGTACCTATAGTCGAATAAAGATATATCATTTAAATGTAGATGAGGCTTTCTCATGAAAGTAATAGATTATTTGATAAATAGTTGAACTATATTTACATAAAACCTTACTTAAAAAATCTATCATGAGTCTGCTGGTGTATAGGTACTGAGCTGCAATGGTGTCGAGGCTAACTGCCAAGGGTGCGAGCTACGCTGAGAAAAAATTTTGTTAATAGTAGCACAAATTTTTGCAGCTAGTAACATAAAAGTATATGTATATAATATATGGGTAATATTTATTATTATATTATATTTTAGGTATGTATTCCGTCCATGTATTGTATACACGTATTTGTTTAGTTTATATAGGTACATATGTAGTAATTTGTAGTTTTTATTTTATTTGTTATTCATTCTAATGTACACTTAACTTTAACTGTCCTTCAATATCAAATCTCTCTATCGCTCTAAGATTTGGTGTAAGAGAACTCATGTCTGAGTTCAGCTCGACTTTGTGCGTAAACTTTCCATCTAAAAAATGTATGTACATATATTTCTTGTGTACAATAAAGAATAATAATAAAAAGGGGGCTACTAAACTGAGTCCAAGTAGTAGCTAAAACGAGTTGTAGCTACTAGTAAAAAAAGCAAAATTAGTTTAGCTATTGTTGGCGGCTATTGGTATCCATAACTATTCTATGGGTTGATATATGTTAAAATAAAATAAAATAAAATAAAGAGTTGTGGGAAGGTGATAAATGGACAAGGATACAAATGTAGGTATATGAGTCCATTAGTTTCTGATTAAAAAAAAGTTATTACGCAATGATTTTATCACGCGACTACACTGAAATCGTGCGCTTCTCGGACTGGAAGCAAGTCGTCGGCACGCTTAGTCGCTAGGGCGATGGCGCGTGCGGTGAGCCCGAGTGATATTAAAACAAAATGTACATAGGTATATGTAGTTTATGTATGTATATTACCTTAACATGCAAATAAAGACTTTGAGTTTGAGTTTGAGTTTATTTTATTTTATGTTTAATGGAACCATTGGTTTTATGTTATTATATTGGCTATTTATTTAATATAAGTATAATAATACCTACTGTTATTCTTGCTGGTTTCGCGTTTGTTCGTCACTTGGGGTTAACAACGAAAACCAGCGCTGTGTTGTGGCGCATACCGCGCGCAACTCAGCATAATGCTGATTGGGAACCTCGTTGTCACAGATGCGGCGTGTGCTGTCAATGTGTTATCATGTAAATTATGGAAGGTATCTTTTAATTAAGTTTTTTTTTATTGTATAGCATATTGATCGCACATTTTGTTTTTTTTTGTGACAATAAATTAAATTTTATTTTATTTTCTTTCTTTCTATTTTAACAAGACTTTGGTTTCTAATAATTAAAATCTGGCTATTTTTCAATTAGCTTAACTAGTTTAAATGTTTCTGTTTTTCAGTGTAGGTGAACTCATATTTTGCCACTCGTGGAGGCACTTTCCTTGATCCCTAAACATTGGCCTAGCACGACTGCTGGGCGTGAAAGACTGAGATTACTCTGGTCTAAAAATGTATTAATTGGGTATTCTGAATATTTCTTTTTCTGTAGGATGAGTATTTTTCCCGCTAGATGACAAAAGGCTCACCCCTATTACATGGGGCTCAATTATATTTCATTTAGGTATTTATTTCAAGCTCATACAGACACAATGGCATAATTCACTCGAGTACATTATAATGAGATAATGACAAACTTAGATGATTGATTGATAAGGGACGTAATTGAATTAGCTATTACTGTTAATTGTATTGTTTAGTAACTAAATTAGTCTCACTACCTATGTCTCTTTCCAACAAAGTATATTAAATAGGGATGGAAGATATCTTATCTTGTCAAATTAGTCCACTTCTTGTTATAAAGTTCAGTCAATGCCATCATTTGTAATAATAATGTCCTCCTAACCGATTTCGGTTACGGCTGCCAATCTCAATGGAGATTAGCCAACTATGCAGGAGATATTATAGAGCACAAGTGTGTGCGCAAACACAGGTCCTCTCTATTCGTTCATTTTCATAGTCCGATGGGGCAATCCGACACGACCGGAGAGAGATCAGACGCAGGACCAACGGCTTTACGTGCTTTCTGAGGCACGGTGTGTATTCACATACACAAAGACCCAGACCCGTAACAACTATCTGTAGATCGTACAAATATTTGTTCCGTGCGGGGATCGAACCCGCGACACGTAGCGCAGCAGTCGCTCTCTCAACCACTGCGCCAACTGCCATCATTTGTAGTTAGTAGGTATTGCCTAGCCTCATTGATGGCCGCTAAGCGCCACTGCTGAACGTGAGTTCCTGGATTCGATTCTCATATCGGGCAAAGTGTTATCGGGTTTTTGTACCTACAGAAATTCTGAGTAGCAGCACGGAGTTTAGAACTGTGCCCGATTAATGGCAGTAGTCTCGCCCCCTATTACATAGGACTTAATAATGGCATTAGTAAACTGTGGGTGCACAATAATAGGTACGCCTCTGCCTACCCCTTTCAGGATACAGGCGTGACGCTATGTTATGTGTTGTAGTAGTATTGCAACTAAGTGAAAGTTTGTTGGTTTGTTCAAACAATAGTTAATTCTAGATTCATTTATCGAGTTTCCGTAGTGTAGCGGTTATCACGTGTGCTTCACACGCACAAGGCCCCCGGTTCGATCCCGGGCGGAAACAATTAGTTTTTGTACAAGGATAACTTATGGTATATATATTATAGTCGCATGTATATTTTTATTTTGCTCTTTAGGTTTATTGTGATGTTAAAAATAAAACTAAAGCGTTGAGAGTAAGGTCCTGAAATCCATTTCCAGGGGAAATACTATTGAGTTTTTCATTACCAAAGCAAATTCCCAGTAAGAGCCCAGAGTTCGGAATACCCTGCAGTCATTAAAATTTCTTGCTTGGAAAACAAAAGCATATCTATTCTACTCTATAATTGAGTTATTAAACTAGTTTAAAATATAAATGAACTCAAATAGAATTATATTTAGAATTAATTTACAATTCAAGAAAACAAAATGCATAAAAAAGTTCCTGTTTCCGCCCGGGATCGAACCGGGGGCCTTGTGCGTGTGAAGCACACGTGATAACCGCTACACTACGGAAACTTATTACTCGTTACTCAAATTTAGCATTATTTTTAAATAAACTAGAACAACTTTCACTTAAACGTAACACAAGACCACAGTTATGATATTGGTTGTCATTGAACTGGTATAAATGTTAAGCGGGTTATACATAGCTTATCTATCTTATATATATATATCTACGTTTATTATTAGTATTTTGAAGCGTAGTTTTTTTTTTTTTACATCTTTAATCTGTTTAGTGTTTTAGTAGTTAGTAATAATAAGTAGGTTGTATATATATATTATGGAAATATTATGTAATTAATTTTGGTTTAATTTTTATATCTACGTATAACCCGCTAACGATATAAATCTAACGCCGTGCGTTAGTCTCAAAAATAATCGATAATGACTGATTTTTTTCTTTTTGTTTTTTCACCTCCGTACGTACTGGGATTGTTTAGAAAATAAAGAAAATTAGGAAACCCCAAAGGAACAGCCGAAAAATTGAAAAAACTGCAATTGGTAATTTTGTATGGGAAGAAACTCAAACCGATGTACACGATGCGGTCAATATTATCGATCTCAATACATTTTAATTGGAAGGTTAATTAAAATTGATAATTGCTTATTAAGAGTTACAATCAAATCAATTTTAGATGGTACGAAGTTCATCGGGTCATATAGTCGTTACATATATAATTCTTCTGTATGTGTGTATGTCACTGTACTCCTAAAGGGCTGGATCGATTTTGATGTTCTTTTTTATGTGTGTTGAGTGGGTCGCTGGATGGTCTAGATTCACAATTGGACCCGGTAGGTGGCGCTGCGATCGAGTTCTAGGACAGGTTCGGACAGGACAACATCTGTCGGGTGCGCTAGTATCATAATATAATATGTATAAGGTCACGCCATAATCGTCAAAGGGTATAGCAGAGGTATTATAACTCTATTTTCTTTAACCATGGAGATGTCTATTTATCAATAATGGCAAAATTTCCGAACTCTGGCTGCTACTTAGAATTTTGGAATAAATTAGACTAATGAATATTCGCGACTATTACAATTACGTATAGTACCTATATATGAAATGGATTTTACAGAAAACGATGATGATCTAATTATAATAACAGTTCGAAAAGCGTGTCTCTCAAAATAAAATGGGGACGGTTTCTGAATCAGATTTTTGAAATATTTACAAGTAAACTCATATTGAAGTCAATCGAATTATTATTATTAAGTATACAAGTCAGTCACAAAACTATATTAATAATACATTTCACACAATTAAGTTATTAAGCGGAAATATAAAGTGCAACAGGTTAGCAGAAATGCTGTTGCAAATAGTTTTGTTCATAAAAAACAACATCTGTTTCCGCCCGGGATCGAACCGGGGGCCTTGTGCGTGTGAAGCACACGTGATAACCGCTACACTACGGAAACTTGTTAAACAACATTCAAATTATCAATCACGTTGAACGAATGTAGAGCAACTTTCACTTATTACCTTCAATACATGTTAGCACAGTGATTTTAATAAGTGTTAGGTTTTTGATATTGCCCTGAAGCTGCCAAATATAACACTAACTTAAGAACAAGCTGTGGGAAGTTGTAACAAGCTGTACCATTTTACAAGTGTGATCTTATGGAGTAAATTAATTGATAGCTGTAAATAAACCATATATGTCAAGACTATCTAGTCAGAGTAGTCTACACAGTTTTATTTTTTAATTAATTATTTTGTATAGTCAGCGACATAAACAGAAGATTATTCGGTTATTTTCAAAATTAATTGATTATAGAACATTAAATTACAGTTCTTTACTAACCTTTGCACAAGTCAATAAAGTTACCCTATTTTAATACTACTATCCTACTATCCTTCCTACTTCCTACTATCCTACTAATATTATAAATGCGCATGTTTGTGAGGATGGATGTATGGATGGATCTTTGATACCCATTCACGTCAGAACGGCAGAACGGATCTGGATAAAATTTGACACAGGGCTAGATTATAGTCTGAAATTGCACACAGCCATAGGATGGATGGATGGATCGATGGATGGATGTTTGTTACTCTTACACGCAAAAACTACTGAAAGGATCTGGATGAAATTTGGCACAGATATAGATTATAGTCTGGAATAGCACATAGACTACTTCTTATCCCGGTAAAATGTACGGGTTCGTATCCACGCAGGCGAAGCCGTGGGCGGAAGCTAGTAAGTAATAACAAAGATTTGAACGAAATAAATTTAGACAATTTGAAAGAAAGAAAGAAAACGTATTTATTGGCATGAGAAAAACAAGGAATACCGAACCCGACCCATCAAGTGATGCAAATGAGATTCAATAGAAAATCTATTGTGTCTCGTTGCCGGGTTACGCGAGTGTGTTTAAGGAATTCAGTACTAAGACATCACGAATTCCCTTTTCTCTACTCTCTTTACCTAATATATTATTGTAGTGTGACAAAAGAATTTTCAAGATTTCATTCAAAAAAATATAACAAACAGCATCACGCCTGTATTCCTCGAAGGGTTAGGCAGAGGTGTACTATTTCTATACCCAGATTTCGCCGTTGATTAATGCTGTTATTGAGTCCAATGTAATAAGTGGCGAGCTTATTGCCCTCTACCGGGCACAGAGAATTTCCATACAGAAAAACCCAATAACAATTTATGCGTCCCGAGAATCTAACCGAGGACCTCACGGTCAGCAGTCGCGCTGACGACCACTAGACCAATGAGACAGTCATAAAAATATCCACTTACAACACAGACAGGACAATTCGACCGTGGTTAGCCACTTTGATGATACCTGTACATCAGTTGCGTGCGGTGCATAAAGACAAAAAGACACTACCTACCCTACATAACTCAGATAAATATTTATTATAAGATAAGATATTTGAGGTGGCAAATCACATACATCATTATTTAATCGATAAGACGACGAACCAAAACCAACATGCAGTAGGTAAGTAAGCTTTTAAAATTTTCTGCCTACCCTGTCTAAAAACTCTGTGCACGCCGCTGCAGAACATACATGTCAGTCGCTTACAACACCCAACAATAATGGCAAGCAATAATTATCAATTTGATATAGTTAATTTACGGCCCAATATATTACAACGTCATTTAATCAATACATAAATACATTATCTTTATGGATACGCCACGCGGTTAATGTCAATTTATGTGATTATACTAAATGAATCATATTAAATTTGTATAGGGGACGGCTGGCACCTGTTACAATTTAACACGTAATCAGAGTGCACAAAGAACTCTTCTCGAGTGTGATACAAGTATTTGAACGTCTGGTGTACCTAATTTTTGTTAGTTAGTCTTGTTATTTTAGAATGGCTATTCTTCTTTCGAGTCGGCATGATCATGTTTGTCAAATATGTATGGCCAAACAGTGAGGCTGCTGTCGCTATTTTTACGTAATTAGGCCGCGTGTCGGGCAAAGTGTCATTAGGATTTTCTGTAAAAAAATCTAAATGGCAACACGGAGTCTCAAACTGTGCCAGGTAGATGGCAATAGACTCGTCACCCATTACATGGGGCTCAATAACGTCATCGGTGAAATGAGGATTTACAATACTACACCTCTACTTAACCCTTGTAGGAATACAGGCGTGATTTTTGTTTTTTTATAGAAGGTTGCCCCACACTGAGAGTAATATTCACATATGTACACAAAGACCCAGACCCGAAACAAGTAACTGTAGATCTTACAAATATTTGTTCCGTGCAGGAATCGAACCCACGACAGTGCGGCAGTCGATCCCTCAACCACTACGCCAACCGTGCCGTCATTTTTGATTGCATTAGTATTAATTTTTCTTTTTTTATTCGTCTATAACCTAAGGCAAGTTAATATAGCAATGAATGCTTGCGTCAAAAGGCGAACATATTTATTTCATCGTGTCACCGTTGACAAATGAACGACTTGACAGCCAACAGGACGAGGGGTCACTTGCTAGAAGCAATTTCGTGTCACAATGTTTTTTTTTATCGGTCCTTGTAACTTAGCTATTGTTATTGTAGTTAATTTTATGTTAAGTACTTGTATTTTGTGTTTCAAATTAGCTCTGAATAATTTGATGCTATTTTTGTATGAATTCGTTTATATGAATGGAAGCAGCATAACATAACAAAGCATTACGCCTGTATTTCCTGAAGAGTTAGGCAGAGGTGTACTACACACTTTGCGGATACAGTTATTGAGTCTCATGTAATAGGGGACGAGCCTATTGGCATCTACCGGACACGGTTTCAGACTCCGTGCCGCTACTTAGAATTTTCATGCAGGAAAACCCAATAAAACTTTGCCCGACCCGGGAGTCGAACCTCAGGAATAACGGAAGAATCATTTCGAAATTTAAATATTTGTCAAAAGTGTCATAATAGTTTTCACAATCAAAGGACGTGCGTGAGATGTGTTTGCCAATCGCGGCTGGAGTCGAACCATTTAGCTAGTTGCACCATCCATAATCAAGCCTGATGTTGATAAGCGTTTCACAAGATACCTTGCTATTTACTGAAGCGGCGGTGACCAATATCGATTCTACTTTTGATGTAGACTGCCTCTAAACACTGGCTTTATGATTGCATTACATACTTCAGAAGCATTAAATCTCGGTTTCGGTTCCATGATGAACATTTGTGGCGATTATTTACCATTATGTACCATTTTACGTTCACGGCTACGTTACGGCTGTTCAGAGTGCTTTGGCAGATATTTGCGAGCGACCAGCCCCACCTGTAGCGCCGTCAAGAGAATTGAATCCAAATCGCGTGCTGCAGCGATATTACGAGGACTGAACCGCAACCACGACGTGCAGCCAATGCCTACTTAATTTTGAGAGAAGCAAAAGTGTTGTTATACGTTGTTACGAACAACGTATAACGACACTAAATGTTGTTACGAACCAGAAGACCCATCGGCTAATTGTTACTAACACAATTGAGTCATGTTACTTGTTGAATAAAGACATTATTACTATTAATTCCGTCACAACAACCGACTTTGCTGATCGAAATGGGAGTCAATTTAGTTGAGTTTCGATTTTTTCTTTTTTTTCTTGTCCGGATTAAAACTATCTAATATCTGTTAATTTGAAATTAAGTTCTTATATGGATTTATCGCGAAATTCTAAGTCTATGGATTTATCACAGAAATAACTTATCTTAATCTTGTATTGAAAAATTAGGTCTTGGTCTAACGACACGGTGACAAGCATGTTCGCAAAATTTTGATCGCCTTACAATCGGCAAAAATCAGCTGTGACGTAATTAGTCTATGAAACTGCATTATGGCATGAATTGTAATTTACGACCGTTCTGTTTACTAGTCCAGTAGTAGGACCAGATTCAGTAGTTGTCGGTTAGGGGTACAATTATATGTTCACGGATTCATTTCCTACAAGTAACAATTTTTTGTACGGCATAATGGTATTTTCGTCTCTTGGTGTGTGTGATTTATTTATGTAAACCTTAACGAAACTTGTCTGAAAAAGATACCTTTGGCTGACTTGGCTAATTTATTGATACTTGACAAACATACCACCAAAGTCAAAGTCAAGTCAAAGTCACTAATTGTTTAAGAACTTTCTAAGCATGTATTAATGTTAAAATAGATTTAATTTCTTAACCGACCCACGAAACAAAAAGATTTTGTTCACGGCTAAGATTATAAGAGAAAAGTCGGACATCAGGATGATCAATTACGATTTAGCACGAAATTTTGGATACCAAAAAATAACCAACCTCAGAATCTGCGTAATAAATCACTTAGTTGAGACATCAAGAACCTTGAAGGAAAAACAAAATAAGATTTAATTAAATTAGCTAGAATAAAGCTATGAACATATATTTTACATAAAATTTAAGAATTAAATAAAAGGAGAGAGTTTATTTTCTTGAAGCAATTCGGAATCCAAATAATGACACAAACTTTTGGCCTAAATATTCCAATCCCGACAAACGTTACTATACTGAATAAAAAATTAAAAAGAAAACTATATCAATGGCCAGTTAAAGGGCAGAACAAATTTATAAAACCGACTAGGCCAGTTGCCTTTGTCTTTGACAGCCAAAAAACTGTAAAAAAAACGAACCGTTTGTGTCACCGATCTCGATACAAGGCTTTTCCCTGTCGACGCTAGCAGCTGTAGCATAGAAAAACACAGAGAATTAAAAGCCAACGAGGGAAGGATTGTATGAAGCTATTATTTAAACGTCTACGTCAAAGTTCAAAAGAAATGCCTTATACCTACTTACTAATTAAAATTACTATGTTATAGATTTCGACAGAAATGGTACTGATTCGAGTTTAGCGTAGAGAATATTTACTCATTGGCTCGTTCGTCTTCTATTTGTAAATTGTGAAAACCAACGGATTTCGTTAAAGAAAAATCTTACAGGTGATAATATTCCTTTGCCCAAATATCACGTCAATAAATTAAATAACTGTAGCATTTGGCAGCGAACATTCGAATTGATATAATGGCGATAGCGCATTCGGGGAGCATCGGTCATAATCGACAATGTCCGATTATGAAGATTTCCTTTTGAAGTATTTTGGAATGAATAAAATGTTGGTGTATGAAACGAATGAAATTTTTATTTTAAAATGGTGATTGTGTTACTTTGTTAAAAAAGGAATATTCATTTGAAAATATTTTTATCATTTTGATTCAGCAATTCAGCACGGCATGGACTAATCTATAAGCTGGTATTATAGTGAATGGATATGTGAGAGAAGCCTGTGCGAATATCAATAATATGATATGTCTTTTGGATTTTTTCACCGAAATATTCCAAATGTTCCAAAAGTCCCACTATTTTATAAATAAATGCAAAAAATCGAATACAATATCCACGTATCAATATGTATGTCTTACAACTAAAGGTCCTGATAGACCTGTACATTCTTTTGCAACAATACATCGAGAATTTTCCATTTTTAAGTTTTGTCGAACTGCACGTTTATTCTGACATATTTTTTATAATAATAGCGAGCGCTTATGCTCGTAAAAAATTCTAGAAAAACGAATCGGGGAGAGCTGGCTCGGCAGAACAATGACAATTGCTTGGCTCGGCAAAATGTTCGACACAGTTAATTATTCACTAGAATGGTCCTGTTCTTAATCATCAATCACATCGTGTGAGGATGGAGATTTAATGTAACATTGGCTTGAATGTCCTACAAGTAAATGTGCAAGTTTTCATCAATTATAGAACCAGAAGAACTATATCAATGCCACTGCATTCATTGCTTAAGTTGTAAACACAGACAATTTCAACAACCAAACATTTAGTTCGAGGGAAACAGTTCGAACTACTTATGCTTTAGTTAAAGTTCTAAGTTCTAAATGTTCAAAGTTTGCATTTCATTAGCACGGTACCAAGCTTCTTTTGAAGGTTTTGTACACCGATAAATCTGTCTGTAACTTTCTAACGGTGGTATTACAAGTTTGTAAAGAACTTGGGTGATATTTCGAAGCAGATTGTGTACCTGGTTGGTTATATAACAGTTGAAGACGAAAAGGGTGATGAAAAAGCTATAAATTGTCATATACACATAATTATGTTTTGGAAAACGAGATGGTGCTCTGTAAAAGGGCAACAAAAGAGCCTGAACGAGTGAGGATCTTATGATATTCTGTCGCCCTAGTCAGTCAGTCTCGATACTATCAATGCTGATTGGCTAATCTATTTCACAATGGCAACAGCGGTCTCCATTTGATAGCAAGTGCCGATACGACACGAGAACTATTGGGATTTGCGGCACAATAAAAGACAGTCACTCACTTCTCAGTTACAAAACAGTACATGACTTACGGCATCCTCCTCTGGGGAAACTCTGCAGACATCAATACTATATTCGTCTTGCAGAAAAGGGCTGTCCGAGCTATTTATAATCTTGGTCCAAGGGTGTCGCTGAGACACAGATTTAAGGAAATTAATATTCTAACTGTAGCGTCACAATATATATTTGAAAATTTAATATATGTTTATAAAAATATTTCGAACTTTGTCAAACTGTCTGATACTCATTCTTTGAACACTAGGAATAAACACAACCTTGCTGTACATGCTACGCGCCTCCACAGAATAAGCAACTCGTTCATGGGACAATGTATACGCTTTTACAATAAACTTCCCAATGATATACGTAATTTAACATTAAAGAAGTTCAAAATTGTAATTAAATCTAAACTTTGTAAAAAAGGATACTATAAAATTTCGGACTATTTAGATGACAAAAACGCTTGGGATTGAACCGCTCTTTAGCCTTTCCTTTTTTATTATATACAATTTTTGCCATTAATTATTATATTATTTACTTCATTATTTTGATATTGTAATGTCGTTTAAATTGAAATGATTTCTTATATATAACCGCTATACATTGTAAATGTGAGTGAGATCTAGGCTGAACGCTCTTAATTTCATTAATTCTCACGATAACTGATGCATGCTTGCACTCTGTTGCGACAGGTTAGCTCAAATAGTTATGGCACTTTCTTCAAAAGGCTATTCCACCCTATATTTGTCTCACATATACCCTTACATCATTACAATCTGTCTGGACTTTAAAATAGACTTTGACCCCTGAGTTTGTTTCGGCGTTTCTTCTCAGGGATAGTCATAGGAAATGCCGACGCCATCTAGTATAAAAAAGACGTGTAAAGTGATTGAAAAATCCTAATTGCAAAATAAATAATTTCATTTCATTTCATTTCATTTCATTACATCGGCTACCAAATTAGCTGATTTGTCTTAAGTTTTTTTATTAATGATAACTTGCTTTTGATTCCAGTAGCTTAATTTTAATCGCTGAGACTACTATGTAGTATTTTCATACAGCAAAACCCAATATCGTTTCCAACGCGTTTGTGACTTTGTATTCGACCAATAAGGCAGTCAAGTGGCAGCAGCACCTTTAATGATTAAAAATAGAGAGAATATGTTAACATGTCCTTCATGATATTTACAGTTAACACAAATCAAGTCCCCTACAAACGAGAAGGATCTTTGTCAAATCAGTATTAAGAACTCATTCATCTTGTTTGATAAATGTGAATGGAACAGTTTGGAAATTGTCAAAGTTGGAGAACTATGTTCTCACGTGTAAAGTTTGATGGACATCTAACCTATATTGAATTCACAGCGTCGTAATAATAAACGTTCTGGATACATTAATATGACATAGTTTGGATTTGGTTTGATACTTCGTGTTACTCTGGCAGTAACTCAGTTTATCTGTAATAATATGACACATATTATGCACCCTGATAAGTGTCATCCCAGTCCCGAAATATTGAACCCTGCATTTTTGAAAAAATGTGTTAAATACTATCTTCTTATACATAAATGTTCAAACGTTTGAACTCAAAGTCTACAGGCCTGCTTTTTGCCATCTGGTTTGATAAATTAAACATAATGCGGCAATTCACAATATAGTACCAAATATCTCCCAATATGACAAACCTCCCTTACCTTGTTTAATAAAACAACAATCCTAACATGACTGAAAATATAGATTTACGGCACGGTTGGCGCAGTGGTTGAAACATCAACTGCGCTACGTGTCGCGGGCCCGATTCCCGCACGGAAAAAATATTTGTATGATCTGCAGATAGTTGTCTGGGTTTGGGTGTATGTCCATGTGAATATATGTTTGTAAACGCACCCATGATACAGGAATTATTCCTTGTACGGGGCAATATTTTATAAAATAAAAAAAGAAGAGATTTTTCACAATTCACAAGACTTCTCCTGGCATCGTTGCTTCTCGCCTGGCTTTCAAAAATATAATTACATTGTGGGATATTTCGAAAATTTGTTGGAATGAATTCAGTATTTTATGAAACACCATAAATAACTGTCACTATGAATTGTCGACTGACAATATTTGTTAGGCAATGAGTTATCAATCAGATTTTTTCTGTTAGCTAATCTTATAAGCCCTGATTAATATTGTATTAGCGACGCAATTCTCAACCAACGATAGAACACTTGAAAGAGCCTTCGTAACGATGAAAGCATAATTTGTAAGTGGAAGTCATAATGGCGTTAAAGGTCCCTCCATCCCATTATAATTCAAAATTCGTTATATATCAATTACACGGCAAACGTCTGCAGCCGTGATCATTACTGCTAGGGATGTGACGTTTAGTTCTATGTTTAGTCGATTGTAAAGTAATCGATTGAATATCGACTAACTTGAACGACGAATTCTTAAGTTCGTTCTTATTCTTAGGTACTGATAAAGAAAAGTACTTATAAGTAGGTATAAATAAAACTTAAAGAAATTTATAGCCATATAAATAAGATTAAAATAGGGTCGTTTAAAATTTCGTTGGTTATTAGAACTCGTGTTACACTAAAAATTCTAGAAGAATTTTTAATGTATCATACACTACCTATATAATCATACGTTAGATATTGCTTCTTAGATTTGAATTGTTACTCAACCAGAAAAAATATTTTTAAGTTGATTATCGATTCACTCGACTAACGCTTCAGATTCAGCACATCTCTAATTATCATTATCTCGCTCCAGCAGATTTTAATGACCCCTCGTTCTCCGAACAGAAATTGCAACGCATTATGAAATGCCATCGCCGCCTAGATTCCTAGAAATGCCGCGAAAAATGGAAAAAATATTTTAAAAGGGAAATATTTTCTGCGGTGAAAATCATTTTAGATCCAGAAAAGTTTAGCTGATGGATTTCAGTGCAGCGATTCATCGGTGGGATTACTTAGGTACTATTTTATCGCGTTCGCAATTTTTTCGTATCAGAATTTTCATTACTAAATTTCACTAGATAAAAAATTGTATGAAAAATGTTACTTTTCGTATAGCCTTATCTACGCTTGGAGATGGGAAAACCAGTGTCATATTTTGATAAAATATAACTTTTTGTTAGAAAATTTTGATAGAATCCTCTGTGCTAGGTATGTAGGTATTAACTTAGCTATAGGTAGTTACCCAGAGTAGGAATGGATGATCAAAACTATTGAAATAGGTACACCTATAGAATCCACGGACAGATGTCCAAAATACCAACATATATCTGTAATCATATAATATGTATATCGTGCCTGTTTCATTGGTCTAGTTATCGCAAGCGCGGCTGTTGAGTATGAGATCCTGGGTTCAATTCCCGCAGCCTAATTACGTAAGAAAGCGACAGCAACGCGACAACAACGCGACAGCAATCTCACTGTCAGTCAATACATTATATGACACAAAAATGACGTTTGACAGAAGTTATCGCGCGATCTACGCCTGTCGCTACATCGGTAATTAGGCTGCCGGGCAGCGCAAAGTTTTGTGTACAAAAAATTCCCAGTAACAGCCCGGAGTTCGGAATTGTACCCGCAGCCTAATTACGTAAAAAAGCAACAGCAACGCGTCAGCCACGCTACAGCAATCTCAATGACAGCCAATACATTTTATGACACAAAAATGACGTTTAACAGGAGCTATCACGCGATATACGTCTGTCGCAAAATGATTGTTTCATCGGTAATTAGGCTGCCGGTAAATGACGATATGCAAAATGTAGGTGGCTGTCGCCATTTACCGGCAGTAGAGTCTGTTAGAGATGTGCTACAACAGCATATCTCTGACATACTCTTCCGGGAATACAGTCGTAATGCTATGTAACCATTCTTTGAACTAGATACACCGATCCAACGGATCAAACCGCCATCACGTTTTTAGGGTGACAATAATTCCGAAGAATTTAGTTATCTTTGCATAGCTTATTTTCCTTTTTGTCCGCTTATGGTTGGTTAAAGAAGTTAGACTCTAGATTTTTGTTTTTAGTATAATGTAAATAGGTATTATCGTATTCGAATCTTGAAGCTGCCTAAGATGATTCACGAGCTAATTGAAAATGGTTATGTGTGTATGTGACGTGTATGTCTGTATACTGTACCGATGATACAGGAAAAAGCCTAGTGTGGGGTAACGTTTAAAAAAATCTAAACTAAAACTCTTTGCTAATAAACGCAAGCGCCATCTAGTATAGTGATATGTAAAATAGTTGTTATGATCTATTTATGGTTATTATCATCCTGTCGATTCTCAAAGATCAGAATTTTTTAGTTCTCTACGTACTTAACATTTAACATAACAGCAAACATAACATTTAATTGTGCATTAATTTTTCGCCTATTTGTGCTCGTCTCACACCCATTTGATCTTTGTATTTGAATGGCAAGTCATAGGCTATTACAGAATAAAGAATATAATGTATAGAAACCAACATTTTCGGGTATGTAGTTCCAAATATTATTATTTATTTTTTTATTACTTTTTATGCCATAAAAATTCTCCATGCTATAAAGTTTCACATGAAAAATAAAACGCACATAAAATGTTAATAATAAAACAAGACGAAAGTACTTTACAGGCGATATTATATTTATTTATGAAAAAATGATGATCAAATTATCATGTGCAGCGCAAAGTGCAGTTATTTTTGTTGCGGTAATAATTAAATATCTATATTTTTTTTTATTATATAATACAATACTGGTGTGCGTATGTTCGTAATTCTTCTCCTCCTAAACGGCTCGATTGGTTTGACTAATTTCTTTTTTTGTACATATGGGGTCACCTGGATGGTTCTTAGATATAGTTGAACCTGATAGGTGGCGCTGTTGTCGTGAATCAACAAAACACGGTGACAAAGTTGCGGGCAACAGATACTTCCCTATAAAATATTCTTTCAATACAATTATATAGAAATGCTCTAATTTTCTGGTCACCCGACGGCATACGATATTTTTTCATACAAAGCAGCACTCTTGTATATTCCTAAGAGTTAGAGTAAGTAAGAGCAAAGGTGTACAATTGTAGATACCTATACATCAGGTACTCAAGTACCTGATGTATAGGTACTGTGTACCGAGTATAGGTAAGACGTACCCGGGTACGTCTTAAAACTGCGGCCAGACACCGGAGGACGGGCAGCAGCGTCCTCTCACTAATCGGTGAGCCACTGCGGTCCCCAAGCCGCCTGCCAAGCGTGGGGATTATGGTACCCCTCCCCCCTTGGGGGAGGCCTTCGTTCAGTAGTGGACGTCTTTTGGCTGATGATTATTAAGACTTATATAGCTTATAGCATCGACCAAGCACGATTCCAAACTGCGGGTAGATGCTATGACTTCGTTAATACATAAACCCAATAACACTTTGTTCGATCCGGAAATCGACCAGTACCTCACGCTATAGAGCCACATTTCCGACCACTAAAACAGTGACTAAGTTCTATATAATCTTGAAACTTTCATTGTTAAGCATAAATAGCTGAAGTAGTGTTTGAATAAGCTAAAACAATCTAAACAGGCATGATTGCGACACTTCTGGGAATTTTCTCAAAGAGCTACCTATGCTGATTGCATTAAATATGTAAACTCCTAAATGGGTTCCCTTTTTATACTGTATTTTCTGAGTCTTTTGTTGTGTAGAAAATACATATTCCCGTCCTAGCCGGTGGAAATCTGCATACGTAAATATAATATGTATTATATAAGCCGGGTATTCTCTTTTCTTTTTCCCTAACGTTACCCCACACTAGGATTTCTCCTGTATCGTGGGTACAGTTTACAAACTTACATGTCAATTACACACACAACCAGACCCGAAACAACTATCATATATTTGTTCCGTGCGAATCGAAACCGTGACACCTAATGCAGAAAGCTAAACACGAAGTATTTTTTTAAACTAGATGGCGTCGGCATTTTCTATGACTATTCCATATTCTCAACTAACCGTATTATTAGTTCCCATTGCCGAAATATAAAACTTGATTATGTAACAACAGGTAACCGAAATTCTAAGTCTATGGTAACAACCCATTTGATTTCAGATTGGCATACAAACCTCTATGCAAGCTCGTAATGAGTCGTTCGTGTTTTTTGATGACATGGACACTGTAATGATAAGGTAATGATATGGAAATGTTATTTAGAAGTAAAGCCTGAGGGTCTACTGGGTAACGTAGGAGGTAATTACCTAATGGATAACCATTTTACTCATGAATTTCAAGACGATATTAAAAACCTTAAGTCAGAGCTACCGTTTACATTTTTCAGGATACAATCAGGTTTATACAGTATGAGTTTTCTTGAGCATGTAAAGAACGTACGCAAAAGATATATGAAAATAGTATGTGCTCGTTTACGAAGAGTTAAATGCGCGCGCATAACTTTTTCATACATTTTTGGCTTAACGGTAACAATGATCAAGATTGAGGAAACTTTGTGCTTGACCCCTTCATATCATGATCACTTCATTTTATCTATAAACAAGATACATTAGAAAATATATTGTTTATGAAAATGATTGTTTGGAGAAGAGAAAAAATTAAGTAGGTACTTTAGGACTCGGGAATAAAACTGCAATTATAATATTGATCTCTGTATTGTTCGCAACGAGCGAACCCAACGAAAGTCCTAAATAAAATTTAACTAGTCAAGATCCATCACTAAATAATGTCACACATCGACATCCTTTCAAATACTTGTTCTTTTATCGCTCACCAGTTTTCATACCAAAGACCCGTATCCTGTTGCATAAAACCTCTACAGCAGACATACATACCATTTTAAAATTTACGACACTGATACTTAGTGTATATTCAATACCAAAAGTAAATGATGACCAGTCGAATTACAAAAGTTTCTCAACGATTCATAAATATTAATGTAGCACATGATTTACCAATTTTGTTAACAGACCTACCTATCATCTTTTTTTATGTTGACTGTACTAAACATTGTGTACCTTCGTACCTAAACCCGTGTATGTTTTAAGTGCCAAGCGTTTAACATACCGGGTACCAAATTGCCAATTAAAACTTTTTAATATCCGTCAATTTTTTTAACCTCCCCAAAGCAAACTACCGTTGAACTTTTTAATTTCATTTCACCAGAGTATGACACATTTTGTCAAACATTATAACCGCGTGTGAAAATGGAGGACGTTTAAAATATTTTTCATTAATATAAAACAGTATTTTAATTTTAATCCTACGCTAACATTCATAGTAATATTATTATATTTGTTACTACTAGCTTATGCCCGCGACTTCGGTCACATGACCTTGGTAAAATTAAGCTATTTACAATATAATTTATAGCCAATATGTATTAGGATGACGTAGCTATCGATTAATGAAAGAATTTTCAAAATCGGATAATTAGTTCCGGAGATAACCCCCTTACATACAAACTAACAAAGTTTACCTCTTTATAATATTAGTATAGATTATAATTATAGTGTAGATACTAGCACATAGACAGATTGATATTGAAATCAGTTTTAAGTTAACAGTTGTAGTAGAATGCTTGCTTTCCATGTACCAGGGTATGAGTTGGCCCGCGACACCATCCCTGTGTTCTATTTGTAGGCGAACTCCAGCATAACCTGAAATGTCCGAGAGGACGTTTTCATTTGGAAATCTCATTTAAATTTTCACTGACGAAAATCCGGATTCGTCTACGTGCATTCGTTTCTGTGCTATGCTGTGTTTATATGGTCTAGAGATAATTATTTCGGGTTTTGGTGGGTGTTGATTGTGTTGAATAATCAAGGCGTCCTAAATGATAAGGGGTTTTGTTTCAATATGTTCAATCATTTTGTTCTAAGATCAAGAGGCAGGAGTTTTACCTTACCTTGGTTAACCAGCGTTATACACAACAGTCAATTTGTCCGTACAAATTTATATGATACACTTTCTTTTTTAATACAGTTCGGAGTAGGTACTCTGCTCGGAGTGCACGAACAAAAAAGGAAAATGAACTTAATTTACCAATTTGCTCAGTAAATGCCGAGCCGAGTCAAATGTTCCACATCATTCGTGATTTCGTTAGTCTCAAGGGAATCCACAAAATCCCTGATTTATTCGTTTCCCGTATCTTAGGCTTCCGCTATACGTTTTATACTGATTGATTTATGGACGTATATGATTGATAAATGAATTATAAATGAAAGGCACGATTGGCGCAGTGGTTGAGCGATTGATTGCTGCGCTACGTGTTGTGGATTTCAGTCTAACACGGTACAAATATTTGTATGACGCACAGATAGTTGTTCCATCTAGGTATGTGAATAATTGTTTGTAAACGCACCCACGATACGGTAATTAATCCTAGTGTGGTCTACTGTATCGTGGGTACAGTTTACAAACATACATGTCACATGCATACACAACCAGACACGTAACAACCATCTGTAGATCATACAAATAGTTGTCCCGTGCGTTAATCGAACCCGTGACGCGAAGCGGAAACATCTCATTCTTGAACGGGTTAACATTACTATTTTATGGCCAATCTGGACTCAGTCGGTAATTTTCACGCTGAAGACTTTAGACAAAAGCAGATTTAAAATTTTATATCCTCTTTTAATAATTGCAGCTCCAGAACAGCAGAACTGGTCACGTTCTTGGAATCAATGGTAATCCTGGAAAAGAAAGGCGATAGATCTGTCAGAAGATATTTCGATACATACAACACGCCTTTTCATATGAACGGCGCGGAATTTGACGATTTCAATAGAAAATCGTTTCAAAACATGATTTAGTTAAGTACATTATCACAAAAGTGTTTTATTATGTCATCATCTTGGTTTTATTTATATCATCAAAGTCATCAGCATCATCTGCCTCGCCTTTTCCCAACTATGTAGGGATATTTTACATGAAGCGACTTTAATCTGATCTCCGCCACCGTATGACTGGGAGACACTGATATTCTAAGGTTAGACTGGTTGTCAGACATTTTAGGCTCCCGATTTGCGTAATGACTTTCATAGGTATACAGCTTAACATGCACGACCCATCCAAGGACTGACCGCAGCAAATGCTGCTTAACCTCACAGATCGAAATATCTGTGAGATATAATTAAGAAAGAAAATACAGATGTTACTCTCACCTACTTAATTATGTAAGATCAGAGCGTGCAGAACTTTGTGTTGTGATGAGACTTTACGAAGTTTGAAACAAAAACTCTTATTAAAGTGGATCTATATTATACATGGTGGTTCGTAAATCTTGTACTTTATATTTGCATTGTTGGGGTTGAAAACACATTTCTATACATTTATGTTCGTGCACCTAAATTCTAAACGGTTGGTCTTATTTAAAATAAAAAAATTGACTTAATATTTTTATATACATAAGTATGTATTCATACAATATGGTAGGTATACCTAGTGCAATTTGTATGAGAGATTGCAAAATTTTGTCGAAAATATTTGCTTCATTTTATCCACGTTATCTATAGATACTTGATCCGAACTCTTGGCCTGACCATTTCTACAAGGAATAACAAAATAAGCAAAATCATCACGTTTTAAATCAGGGAAATCCTTGCTACCTGCTGTAATCGTGAACATATTTGCCACCTTTTCTGGTAGCGGTAAAAAAACCTAGCTTTCTTCTGGTCACTGGGACTTAAGTGTGGACTGCAAATCAGATACTACCACAAATTCTCTTATACATATACACGCCTGTAATCCCCGAATGCTTAGGTAGAGGTGTATTGTACAAACGCCAATGCCATTCTAATTAATATTTCCATGCCTATTGTCATCTATCTGCTACTCAAAATTTTCTAACAATATACAATAACACTTTGCCCGAATATGGATATCACTTACTAGGACATCACAGAAGCAGATAGGTATAAGGATATTCATTCTAAGTACAAATAGCTACATTAACTATTGGCGTAATTTCTATCACTGTTTGTAGTTATAACCTTTTTCTACCATATAAAACAACGGAAAAGCGCAACAACATCGAATTTCAAAATATTCCCCTGAACCACGTAAACTTCAAGCTAACAAAAGCACCATAAAAATAAAACAAAAATGACGAAAACACATTATAATTATTTATGTTCCAGCTATATATTTCCAATTGTAACAATTACACAAGTTTGTTACAACCGCACCGCGCATTATGGTAGCTTACGCAAATGCTTCTCCGTTGCAACGTTGCTACATTCTTTAATTAAAATTATATACCGATTCAGAGATGTTTCGTTCGTGTTCGTTTGTTTTTGTTGGAAAACAACAACGGTGCGTTATTTCGGTATATAATAACGAGTTAGTTTAATTAAATGGGAATATCAGGAAGAAGTGCTCGAAATATCTTTTCCTGAGGCACGATAGACTGTTACAAGTCTAACATTTTTTTGTAATGAAGTATATGTTAAGATTTACGATCTTCAATACAATTTTAGAAGGAAAAATTGAAGGAAAGAGAGGAAAAAGAAGACCTAGATGAAGCAATGCTGATTACTCCACCAACAAGAGCTGAGTTCTTAAAGTAAAGAAGTCTAATAAATCTTAACTAAGAGTAAGGACACTCACACACGAGCCAATTTCGACAGCCTAGACTAAATAATCAGCGACAATGTAGGGAATAGTGGCCACCGATAACAAGTTTGGGGGATTCCTCACAAAATGTATTGAAAATGTTCAACAGTGACTATCGCTGACCACTCGTCTCGAGTGGTCAGTGTGCGGGTAGCCTAAGTTTAATATCGAAAATTCTTTATATAATTCAAAATCTACTGCATTAAATACTTATTATAGTGTTACTGAAGTGTTTCCTAAGCCATTCATTCAACTAATGTACCTAATACAATTTTCTTATACGACACATAAATCTATTTCAGCCTACGAGGATGTTGTAAATCACAGGACGACAGCCCGTAAAACAGAGACCTGCATTTATTGAGATAAGAAACGTATAGAGTAGGGTGTCATTAGGAATTCCTCCTCGTATTGGAAAAAAAGTAGCTAAGAATACACCTCCCTCCTCCGCGGGTGTCGTAAAAGATATTTGGATCAAGTTAGGCAGATGGGCAGCAGTGTCTTCTGTTCTGGCAGCAGTGTCTCCTGGACAACTAAAAGCGCACGTTGCTTCGTTGTTTCTCATGCGAACGGCTAGGGAGTTGAAATCTCTGCCTCCATATGACATATGTTTCCCGATTCGTTTGTCTTCAAAGCGAGAGTGAAATGGAATTATTTGAGATTGTGTGATCCTCAGCAGCAACGTCACAAATATAAAATAGAACAGTCGCAGAGGCCAGAGGACTTATTTATTTTATATACTTAGGACTTAGATGTTGTCCAAATAAGCTATTAATCTCACGAACATGTCTTCCTTATCTTCTCACAGAACTATAAACAATCTAACAGTATCGTCTTTCATTGAGTACCAACCTTATCAAGTTCAGACTAGTCTCCACGCTTTAAACATCGTCAACATGCGCATTTATCATCATAAATTCGTAGTTTTTTTTTTATAAACCTTTTGTAGTTTTCAGTTGTAAACTTAATTGTGTTGATAATGGTGGAATACTTAATTTTAAGCCAACATGAACAGAAACACTACTGTACAATTTAAGTGTAAATGGAAGTAATACACCGTGTTATGTGAGACTCGTTTACACGATCCGATTCTCATGTTGGGAAATAAATGAAAATATGCTTTGAACATCCTTATCTAGGTACCTTATCTTATCTAGGTACTTACTACCTAATTTATGTTTTGATTATAAATAAAAAAATCTTAGTAATTACCTGACACTTATTTACAATAATAGTAGGCTCGCGAGACGGCGCAAAATTGTGCCTCCCGCTACGGCTAATATTCGTAATGTAATTTAGAAGTATCCATTTTACTAACAAGGAATTGCACATGGTTGTCATTTGGTTATAAGCTGTTATTTTTTCATCCACCCACATGAAGTGCGCTCCAATATCGTAACATCTAAATAGATCCACGAACCCATCTTCCGCAAATTATTTTTAACACAAAACCGCATCTCCCCTTCCGTTTGTACCTATTCCATTCTGTTCACGGAACAGTCGCGACCCTAACTGGGTAATTGGGTATACGCACCGCTATCCACAATCACTTATACGTGTATCGCTTTCGGTATAGTCCGCTGTTATCTTAATAGCTCCGCTTAGATGGGACCGCGGTTGACAACTTTTGTGCGTTAGTGAGACATACTTAAAAGTTCGCTTTTGTTTGAAAATCTTGGAAAGGCGTCTAGGTTTTAAAACACAATGAGCTGTTTGGTTGGTCTAGCCGCTGCAAGAGCTTATTATGAGCACGAAAATTATTATGTTTTTTTTTTACTTTTTTATATGGCTCTGACGTCACACCGCAAAAGTATTGAAAATTTAACGATTATTCTCGATCAGATAAAGGGAGCCATTAATTTGAATTCCCCACTTCAACAAGGTTGGAAGAGGTTTTTATAACAAATAGCCAATTCAATTGACCCAGCCTAAGATTTAATTCGTTTTTATAGGTACAGTCACTTAGATATATTCTAAGTAGACGGTCATATTTTAGACGGTTATAATTTAAAAAAAAAAACATGTAAGTTACGCTTTTTATAAATAATGTCAAAAAATAATATGGTGGGCTTCGGGAACTCTTAGAAGACGCCACCGAAGCGTAACTGTAAAGAGGCCACCCCCTAGTGCACATCCCGAGACTGTAGAGAGGTCCCCCCGTTACCCTCGCTTCCATAACATTACCTACCCCAACGAAACCAATATTGATACAGAAATAAAAATACGTAAACACAGCAACTATCCGAAATTCGTTTTAAAACCCTTCGAGTACCAATGTATCGATTTCATTCAGTCAAGTTTCATATCAGTAATCCTGGTGAATCCATATGTTTGGTGAACGGACTGCCATCAATAGGGCCTGGACACATTGTAAATAAAAATTTATAGAAATAATGATGTAAGGAATAATGTTTAGTGTTATACTTCGAGTTACAATATGAGAACTGTTTAATTGAGTTAGGAACATATTTCATCGTTATTAAATAACATCATGCCTGTTTTCCACGAAGGAAGGCGGAAGTGTAACTACAGTGTATGCCCACATTTCACCGATGCAGTTAAGAGACTTAACGACCCAAGAGATCGAGATCAGACTCTCGTCGGTGTTGGTCTTTAATGCCTTTTTTTGACAGTTATTTTGCCTTTTTCAACTTGTTGATATATGTATAGCTATTCTTTTATCTGGTCTTTGTAACTCGCTTCTTGTGCTCCTCTTCATCTTTCCTTCTATCTCGCCTTCCTTAATGATTTTTATACCTCACAATAACTTTGATTGTGATGTATTATGTGGCCTATCATTCATTCAAATCTTATTTTTCTTTTCTTTTTTTTATAAACTGGGATCACGTTACACCCTAGGATTTCTCCTGTATCGTGCGGACAGTTTACAAACCTACATGTCTCATGAACACAACCAGACTCGAAACAAATACAGTAGATCAAACAAATATTTTTTCCGTCTGAGTTTTGCACCTGCGAAGCGTTAAAAGCTAATCGCTTAGCCACTGCGCCAGCCGTGTCGACAAACATCGTTTCGAAACATTCATACATCGATTGTTTTATGTCAACATATAAATAACATACTTTATTTCTCCTGTGAACACAGCCTGATAAACCGTGCACTACACAACAACAAAAAGTATACAGAATGTTCATTGATTTTCTAAATTGAAAACTGCCCTCCTTGTCTATTGGATACGGATAAGGCGTAATATTGATATTTGATAGTCTATATCGTTCGCTATTTTGTTTTTTTGTGTGTTCTTATTATCCCCTTCGACAAACTAAGTACCAACCTACCTATTCAGTTTGATGAGGTAATATGGGAAAATAATGATGTTGGGTTTCGTGCCTCAAAAGAAAATTGTTGTTTTTTATAGGTATACGAAAAAATATAAGATTTCATAAGTAACTATTTTTTTAACATCCAAGAATAGGGGTCAGGTATATGTATATTTAACATATAAGTTACAGAAAATATGTGTTTATATGTATGCATCAGACAGTTGCATGGGTGCATTAAAACAGCTTCCCGTGTGACGTTATTAGGCCTCCCTACGTACTGGCATGAGGTATAATTGTTGTGGGCATGATAGAAGGAGAAGAGTAGAAGAATAGATTAGATGCCTTTATTGCATTGACTTAATGCTTTCTTTGATCCCCGCACGAAATAAATATTTCCATGGGTTAAGTAGTAACCATTTTTTAATCTGTGCTATTTCCTATAGAATAATTGATCTTCCAAAGAAACTTGATGAGCGATATCCGCCTGGCTTTTCGATATATCTCGTTTTAAGATGACCTCTATAACATAACATAACATAACATAACATAACATAAAACAGCATCAAGCCTGTATTCCCCGAAGGGTTAGGCAGAGGTGTACTATTATACACCCACATTTCGCCGATGCTGTTATTGAGTCCCACGTAAAAAGGGGCGATCCTATTGCCATCAACCGGGCACAGTTCCAGACTCCGTGCGGCTACTGAGATATTCCATACAAAAAAAAAAAGTATAACACTTTGCCTGACTCGGGAATTAAACCCAGGACCTCACGCTTAACAGTCGTGCTTGCGAGCACTAGACCAATGAGGCAGTTTTTATTTGGAGAAAATTGCCCGCCAAAAGCTGCTTCAACAAAACTGAAAATATAAACGGATATCTACTGTGGAAAATGCAGCACCTACTTGTTAAAAATACAAAAAAAAAGAAACAATAGCGTATTGTACTATGAACCGATATTTTGTAAGTACTACATCACCATTAAAATATAATATTTTCCATAAATTTAGCGGATGATATTACAAATTTCAAAATATTATCTTACCTCCGGCGCTCTAATATAGAGCTCGTTATTTTCAAAGAACATGAAGTAAAATTTGAATAAAAGGATCACTAAATAAAATTACTTCCCTCAAAATGTACAATAACTTCATTTGTTTACGAAAAACGTAGCAGTACCTATATATCCTATTTACTTTTTTTTTTTTTTTTTTTTTTTCAGGTGACGTAACTATATTTTTTCTTATATGGCCACATAGAATATTTCTAGCTGTACTATATATAATTCAAAAGGTTTATTATTCTTGTCAACTTCAAATATGTAAAAAAATAACTAAACTATTTTTAAAACTAACTACTTATACTAATGTATCAAAAAAATAAATAAACAAATATGAAAAAAAAAAAAAAACCTATCCTAGACGAAAACTTGGGCGTCATAGTACTCCTCCACATCGCTGTCGAATGGTAACGTGCCCAGAAGACTGGCAGCATTACCACGTTGAATGGCAATGCTTATTCTTTGACCAAAGAATAGGCCAGCCTTCTGGTCACGTGTACTGTCGACCAAGCGTTTAGCAAGGTCTCTAAAAAAGAGACGTGCATTCGGACCCCATGACCCGAGCGTTTCGACGCCAAAAGGCTCAAATAAATAATTTCCTATGAGGTTATTATATTTGCGCCGTTTGAGTGTCTCTGCTGCTGCAGCGGCAGCGCCTGCGCAGCCAGCCGAGTCAGGAAGATGGGAAGGAGCAAGGGTGTCAACACAGGTTGCATCCCAAACCAGAGGCCTTCCCAGCTTCCATGGCAATAACGACATACCGTCTGGTCTCTTGCCATCGTCACGGGCCAGGCCATTGGGTTCTAAAACAGCTGGCACGCCGGCGGTGACAAGGGCGCGACGGATTATGTCCTATTTACTTTATTTCTCATTATACATTTAAATCACAAGTGAACTGATGCCATTTGAGCTCATCAAAGGTATAAACTAATTTATGAAGCATTTATTTAAAGTTTTGCTCAAAATGGCCTTTGAATTGACTGAATAAGCATTTTTGTACTCTTAGTATCACATAACATAGCATGATACCTGTCCTCCCTTAAAGGTTAAACAGAGGTATACTATTGTACTCCAACATTTCGCCAGTGTCGTTTTTGACTTACATTTAATAGGAGGCCACTCTAAACCCACTGACCGAGCACAGATCCAAACTCCGTGCCACTACGGAGTATTTGCATACAGAAAAAGCAAATAACACTTTGTCCGACACGGGAATCTCTCCTAAGTCCCTATGCTCAGCAGTCACTCTTGCTACCACCAAGCCAATGAAGCAGTTCTCACTCAAATTCTCATTTTTGTAGATAAATCTCCATAATTATTGACCCTTCAAAAAGAAGTCAATGTTTTACGTTATACATGAACGAATATCGAGATATTGAAGGTGTTTCCACCCCTTACTTTACTTTGACATGTTCCTATAATTTAGCCAATGTTCCTACCACTCCGACTTTGTTTTAGAATTAAACCAAGATTTTATAGGAGCTAGTCACGCAGCCCATAAAGACGGCTACAGACTGGGCTGCACCTACAATACACATTGCCTATTAGTATTTATATCAGAGGGGTCGTATGAGACATCAATTTTTTTTTTAAATCTTATTCACCCATAATGTAAAGTACCTATATAAATAAAATATAATTATGAATGTCGGCCCCCTGAAGAAAAATATATATCGATTAGCAATAACAAAATTACAGCCACAAAAACAAAATTGCACCCACAAATGCCAACAAGCTTGTGCTTTTTTAATACGTATCCTATCCAAAGCACTGTAAGTTTCTTAGTACTCTTTTGTTTCATATTTAAAATGTATTTAATCGTACGTATTAAGAAGACTCCCAGCCGAACGTGACAGTTTTTATCATATTTTTTTTAAACGTTGCCCCACACTAGTGTCACTTACTATATAGTGGGTGCGTTTACAAACATATACATATATAATATATATTCACAGGGACATACACCCAAACCCGGAACAACTATCGTTGTAGATCGTAAAAATATTTGTTCCATGCGGAAATCGAACCCGCGACGCGTCGATCTGTCAACTACTGCGCCAAACGTGCCGGTCATCATCAGGTCTTAAATATTTACAAATCAATGATAGAATGCGATTATATCGGCAGCTATTCTTTTCCCATCATTATTGGCTTCTCGCTCCCACACATGCTGCGCAAGCAAGAAACTAATAGTGGACCCACCTTTTATAATCCCATTCGTTATTTGATCTTGTGGTATTCCTGCGTAGTAATTTTCCTTGATTTATGTTTTAGAAGTTCTGAAAAAACACTTGTACCGAGAGTTTCGCTCTCAGCTACATTTATCAAGAATGTGTCCCACATAATATTCAACTACAAACATTCTACCTCCGTTTGCAATACATAATAAATTACCAGTTAACTTCAACTAGTTCCCAACTAGTTTTACTGTGTGTCTTGTGTATCAGAACAATATATAATTATTGTTTGATAGCTTTATTATTGCTCAAGAAACCTTTGATAAGTTTAGGGTCGTGAATTTGAATGGAGAGTTAATATATGTAGGTCAAAGATAGATATAAATATCATAATAATTATGTTATGAAAGTTAGTTATGAAAATTGATCAAAAGTTTGAACATTATAGCAACAAACAAATTTTATTTTTAAAGCCACACAGGCAGACTAAACTTACCAGAATGATCGAACTGCGTCAGTTCAGCTTGAACAGATAAGTAAACACAATACGAAGCGTTTCTATTAGGTACTATTGTTTTGTTAGAGACGTTGGAACCATTCACGAAAAAAAAAACATGCAAGATATTATTCATTTAAAACTTAAACTCTGGGCTGCTACTTAGTATTTGTCTGGTTGGGAATCAAACCCAGGAACTCATGCCCCTGCTGGGCACTATCCACTAGACTAATGACGTAATTTAGTCTTTGTATGAATCGTCAGAGCGGAAATATTATATTCAAACTACCGAGTGAAGAATTTGTTTTAGTAAAGCATACAGCTGTGAAATTCTGAATAGCATTTTGAGCTCAAATGGATGCAATCCATCTCGGACAAATTGTTCCACAGAACTAATGAAAAGACTTGTGTTGTTTCATAAGTGAGATAGTTGTTAATTTTGTTGAATTCAAAATTCCAGGTTTGATAAATAGAAGATAGTCTGTTTTAACTAGAGTTGTATATTCTCGCTTGCACCCAGACAAAATAACATACTATAGCATCATGCCTGTATTCCCTAACAAACATTGTAATATTAACTTAAGAATTATTTCCTCAAGTTATTTGCAAAAAAAAAAACTACGTTGAAAAACTCACACTAGATTTCCTAGGCCGTGTGACGTTGATAAAGTAACAAATAGTTGTTGGACCGCAATAGTTACACGACAAAATTAAAGAAAAGGCCCAATATGGAGACGAATGGGACCAATCCATCTCGAACCTTTGTTCCAGAGAACTAATGAAAAGACTTGTGAAGAGCTGTGGGAGCTGCAGGTTATTTTCTTTAAAAATATATAGATACCTACTATAATTCACTCTATAATATTTGCTTCGGATATTTTTTATTCACTGAATGCCCTGATTTTTTTTTGGTTTACGGAGGAATTCTGGAATACCAGTATAAACCTTGTGAAAAGTCTAGGTTCCTGTTGAAGTTTATGTGCTCTCCTTTTTTAACGATGATTTTTTTTTTATATATTAAACAATAATCACCATGTAGATGTATATCTCTTGCTCATTGGGACCTACGAGCAGGGTTTGCCAAGCCAGAGTACAATATCACCTCAATTTTTCATTCACCAGCACGAAGCAATTTTAAATTTTTAAGCATTCCTCGGTTTGGCACATATTCTCGGTGAACGTTCATCACGAACATTTGTCGCTGCAGTGTAGTGCAAATTAAAGGAATGCCCGATGTGGAGACGGATGGGGGCAATCCGTCTAGCTTCACTGTTTCTACGGCAAAAACTAATGAAAAACCTAGCGGAGTTTCGAGAGCTACGTAAAACCAGTTCTGTGTAATGTTTTCGGAGCATTGCGCATTTATAAAACAGTCTAAAATATAGAAAAAGTTTCTAAGATAAGTTAAGCCTACAAATATAAAGAGTTAAAAAAACAAGACCTTTCTTTTGGTCCCAAGCGGAAATCAAACCCCTTACGAAACACGCTCGCGCCACACCATTTAGGTTATCAAAACAAAAACGATCTATCCAGAACAGCTGACACTAATTCCTTTCAGCACCAAACAACATTTTGTTCAAAATATAAAAGGAGGCCGATAAATAAGGGTGTATATCAACCAGATCTCAGGAGTATCGTTAAACCTATGTATGCCGTAATCACGTTCGGTCGTAAAACGCTTTACTGGACCACCGCAAACAAATTAAACGTTTTTACTGCTAATAAATGGAGACGATAAACATTATATACGAAAATGGAAACCGTGTCAATACACAATGTTAGTGGGAAGGGACCTTTACTGGATATTGATGTCAAACAAATTTGTATCTTGTATAATGGAGTGTAAGGTGGTAGAGTGGTTTCAAAGTATGATGCGATTTTCTTTATTTCTCTGGGTGTTGCAAAAGGTTATCAAAGAATAGATCAAGAAGTTCGGTATCTCCGAATTTTTAATGATAGAAAACTATGATGATCAAGTCGTTTGAAGATCGTGGCCAAATTCCCTCATAACCAATCTCTTTTGAGATGAGTTATCATGATGAAAGTAACGCGCTTTTTCTATGAGTTGCTTAAACTGGATTATATGTTTGTTTTTTTTTTCATACTGCCTTTTCTCTTATAACAGTAAAACTTAAAACTCGTCTTGAAACATGTTTATTAGATGTCCATCCATGCCAGTTTCATAATTTATCCGTCACTTTGGCAATTATGAATATATTTTTTTTAATTTTATTAACTAGACAGATATAAACATTAAAATGATCAATTGCTCGCTATTGTGAATTTAGGCATTTGGCCATTCTCTGTTAAAATAAATTTATTCCGCAAATAAAAACAATGTAACACCGAATTATTTGTAAGTATTAATTTTTTCCTAACAGTTTCATTTTACTGCTTAACGGGCTTGCAATCCTCTGTATGAATGTTTTTATGATAATTTTATGCGAACATTTATAAACAATAATATTAGTGAAGTCATCATAATTTACGAATTCAGTCTTTTTTTAAATAATTTCATTATTCAAAATCATAAGATGGCCTGGTATTTATACGGCAGAAGAGTTTGAAGAAACTTGAGAAGCTTTTAACAACATGTTTCATTTTTGGTTACGATGAAATATTTTATTTTTTACTCTCATATCCTGTTTGCCTTTCTCTTGATGGTCAGCGATCACCGTCACATGTGAACAATCGCTAATAAATGATTACTGATCGTAGCACATATTTTCTTAAGGTTGAATTTGAAATGACATGTGGTCTGGTAACTTCACTGGCTATTCCTACCCTTCACTCATCACACAACTATATTATACACATAAAGTTTTGTTTTGTTGTTCGACCATGGAAATGTAAATAGGTACAGGAAAATGTTATAAAGCTGCATGACGTTACAAGGAAAATATGAATACAGAAATAATAGATGGATTTATGGGTAACATAGTTTATCAGTGCCCTATACAATGGTGTCTCCCCATCTCGCCTGCATAAACTTCCTTCTTTATAGAAGCAACGGAATGATTGCTAGATTTGCTCCTACCTACCATTGGTTACCATAAGAAGTTCATAAATTGCCCAAATATACGTGTTTTGTTAGTGCCCCATGCCCCATTCTTGTATTTTTAGGAGATAAAAAGTCCTCTTGACAATGATGTAGCAGATAAAACTCATCATCATCATCATCTGCCTAGCCTTTTTCCCAACTACATTGGGGTCGGCTTCCAATCCAACCGGTTGCGGCTGACTATCAGTATTTTACACGGAGCGACTACCATCTGACCTTCGCCACTCAGTTACAGGGAGATACTGATACTCTAAGGTAAGACTTTTTGGGCTGCTGGCACCCGTTACGACTGTCATAGGTCTTGATATGACACCCGGGACCAACTGCTTAACGTGCTTTCCGAGGCACATAAAACTAACCCCGCTAAAGGGATATAAAAAATGAAGTGATTATTAAAGATTATAAAAAAATAACATAACATAGCACAACGCCTGTATTCCTCAAAGTATTAGGCAGAGTTGTACCATTGCACACCCACATCGCCGATATCGTTATTGAGTCCCATGTGATAGGGGGCGAAGCCATTACTATCTACCGGGCGCAGTTCAAGGATGCGTGTTGCTATTGAGAATTTCTTTACAGAAAATCCCAATTACACTTTACTCGGCCCAGGAATCGAGCCTCACGCTCAGCAGTCGCACTAGCGATCACTAGAACAACTAGGCATTTGTATTAAAAAACTGTATAATGTCAACCGTATAATAAAATCACAGTAAAACATTATAGAGGCATACAAAAAAGTTCTTAATACTTTCTTCACACACTTATCAACATTTTTTTTAAATCTACACGAAAGGAATTTATCTTGTCGGTCGGAAGAGGATAAAATTGTCATGGACTTATACTTCAGCGTCAAATTGTGACGTATGTCTGTCTTATTTAGATTTATATTTGAAGAGTTAAAAGGGATTTAAAGGTAGACGTTTGTTAAGAACGGTTTACGGAACATCAAAATTAATTAATCAAATTGAAGATTATTTTATAGCAATCTTTGTGTAGGGAAAGAGTATTTTACATAGCATCACGCCTGTATTCCGTGAAGGGTTAGGCAGAAGTGTACTATTGTACACCCACATTTCGCCGATGCTGTTTTAGAGTCCTATGTAATAGGGGGCGAACCTATTGCCATCTACCGAGCACAGTTCCAGATTCCGTGCTGACTAAAAATTTCCATACAGTAAAACCCAATAACACTTTGTCCGACCCGGGAATCGAACCCAGGACCTCACGCTCAGCTGTCGCGCCTACGACCACTAGACCAATGAGGCAGTTTACTGAAGGAGTTTAATACTGCGTGCATTTTCTTCTGTATATTTTTTTCTTTAGAAAGAAAAAGAAATTTTCAAG
Organism: Shargacucullia verbasci; assembly: GCA_947562105.1. NCBI lineage: Eukaryota > Metazoa > Arthropoda > Insecta > Lepidoptera > Noctuidae > Shargacucullia > Shargacucullia verbasci. Next base: position 4,419,695 of record OX387289.1, on the reverse strand, counting down.
AAATTTTCAAGAAATTTTCAAGAAATTGTCAGAAATTTTCAGTTATCAATTTGTTTCATGTTTGTTTAGTCTAGACCTAGCACTACATTTTCCTCACATAATTTTGAGGAAAAAAATGTATTTATCAATATATTGAATGTTAAATAATCAGAATTTAAAAGAGTAACCATGGAGTTTCTTGCCCGTTCTTCTCCATAGGAAAACAACACTTTGGAACGTGGCAACTAGAGTCTGACTATTCATAAGTGCCTTTAACTGGTCTACATGAATAAAAATTTATTTTATTATTATTATTTTATTTATTATTATTATCTCCTTTATTTATTTAATTACATATCTTTTTTTTTAAATTTATAAACATAATTAATAATAATAAAAAATACATTTATAAATATAAAAAAAAAAAATAGGGACCAACCGGCATTGGGAACAGGGTCCAAACTACCGGTAGTTAGGGCTCCAGAGACAGAAACCTCCTCACAATACGTGCCGTATCAAGGAGTACCGCTTTCTGAATCAGTCCCTTGACCCAACCGCCCAACGAGAGCCTCTTGAGATGTTGGTCGAGGCTCTTGGCCATCAGGCCATTGGCCGTCACAACAATCGGCACGACGATAGCCGAATCGACATTCCACATGTCGACAACCTCGTGCGCCAAGTCGAGATACTTCATTTGTTTCTCTTTCTCAGCTTTCACGAGATTCTCGTCATGCGGAATGGTGATATCGATTATCATCGTGCGGCGCGCTAATCGATCTATCACCACTATATCAGGCTTATTGGCTACAATAGTCCTGTCAGTGATGATAGACCGATCCCAGTACAACGTGACATGGTCATTTTCGAGAACTGAGTCGGGCACATACTTGTAGTACGGTACCTCAAGATCCACAAGTTTGTACTGCAAAGCAAGTTGCTGGTGGATGATCTTGGCCACTTGGTTATGTCTGTGTAAGTACTCGCCGTTAGCCAAACGAGAACAGCCAGATATGATATGTCTGATAGACTCACCTGGATGGTGACATGCCCGACATATGTCAACCGTCCCGTCTTTCATGATATATCTCCGGTAGTTATTCGTCAAGATAACTTCGTCCATAATTGCACAGACAAACCCTTCGGTTTCTCCAAAGAGATCACCGAAGCGTAGCCAAGATACAGACGCTATGAAGTCTACATCGGGCCCATGAAGAGCCCGGAAAAAACGTCCGTGTAGCTCCTTGCCTTGCCATACCTCCTTGCGATCATTGGTAGTTAGTACCACAGGTTTGCGCCAGTTCTCGTTAGCCATCGACAGCGGGGTGAGTCCTTTGTCCACTGCGACTACATCTTGATGCATACACACGTCGCTTTTATGGAAATATTCCCTAAGATTGCACACCTCACGGTTGTGGAGCGTCTTAGCATTTAAAAAGCCTCGTCCTCCACATTTCCGTGGGATGTACAATCTCATCACCGACGATCGTGGGTGATGCATCCGATCTGCGGTCAGCAGTGTCCGGACTCTCCTATCCAGGGCGTCTAGTTCAGTCTGAGTCCATTTGAGTATGCCAAAAGAGTACATCAGGACTGGCATGACCCAACCATTAAAGGCGCGAACCTTATTGCCACCTGATAAGGAACTTTTAAGAACCTTATTCAAGCGGCCAAAGAAACGCTCCTGTAACGATTGCTTCATGTCAGCCACATTGATGCCTAACCCCTCCGATATACCCAGGTATTTGTAAGTATCGCTTGCGGAGAGTGATTTCAGGTTTATAGAATCCGAGAGTTGTAGTCCCTCGGATTCCACTATCCCTCCTCGCTTTACATGCATGACTGCACATTTGTCCACACCGAATTCCATCCTGATGGAGTTACTGAAAGTTTCAGTTACCTTCAGTAGCTTCATCAGTTGCAATTTAGTAGGGGCAAACAGTTTTAAATCATCCATATAAAGCAAGTGCGATATTACTTGACCTCCTCTCCGCAAAGGATAGCCCAGCCTCGAACCCTCCAGCAGTGTGCTCAAAGGGTTCAAGGCCAAACAAAACCAGAGTGGACTCAAACTGTCACCCTGAAATATTCCCCGCTCGATTTTAATGGGCTCGTCGTTCCCTTCAATCTGTTGACACCCTGGATAGCGAAGAACCGTTCTCCATTGCCCCATACATGACGCAAGAAAGGTGCGTAGAGTTGTATTTATTTTATACAACTCCAGCACCCTCATGAGCCATGTATGAGGAACCGAGTCGTAGGCCTTCTTCTTCTTCTTCTTATTATTATTATTATTACTTTTTTTAAAAAACTTTGCCCCACACTAGGAACAATTCCTGTATCGTGGGTGCATTTACAAACACATATATTCACATACACAAATACCCAAACCCGAAACAACTATCTGTAGATCATACAAATATTTGTTCCGTGTGGGAATCGAACCCACGACACGCAGCGTAGCAGTCGATCTCTCAACCAATGCGCCAACCGTGCCGTCAATTTTGTTAAAGTTGCCAATGTCATTAACACATATTCTGTAGAAAAACGTTCAGTATCATATACAGACATATACACTTCAAGAAGAAGGGATTATCCTCAAATCCCGTGGAAATTTTCTCGTGAATTTTCTGAATTGGTTCATTTTATAGGCCGGTTGCATGTGTCGGAGTAATAATTTAGCGAATGTTAGGCTTCGAGTTAATGCCGTTCGACATGGGTATTGGACATCAGTAATTCAAAAGGGTTTTAGGATTTATGTGCATTAATGGACATTTTTTATTCAAAAAACTAACAAGAGAATAGTAACGTTTTTATTTTTGCTTTTTTTTTTATGAAGTTTCATTTGTTTTATAAAGAAATTCTATAGTGGTAACAATAGAAATAAAATATATTTTTATTAATTTGGACCAGTTAAAGGCACTTATGAATAATAAGACTCTAGTTACCACGTTCCAAAGTATTGTTTTCCTATGGAAAAGAACGGTCAGGAAATTCCATGTTACTCTTTTAAATTCTGATTATATTATTTAACATTTCATATCTATGAATACATTGTTTTCTCAACGTTATGTGAGGAAAATGTAGTACTAGGTCTAGACTAAACAAACTGATAACTATAATATCCAATTTCTGATAGTACTGCCATGACAGTTATGAGCTGACCAGTCCCAGCAGATAGCACTCTTTCCCGAGTATGAGGTATGTGTCAGCGTCACTCAGCTCAACCATACTGCAGGGAACCGAATGGCTCTACACATCACCACCATCAGCAGGACATTTGAGTGAGCTGAAGCTCAAACTGCCAGACTGCTATCATGTCTATTAATAATGTGTAATTACGGTTTCACGATTCTCACATACTAACAAATTATAAGTTAATTTATCAGTATACAAATAAGTACTATGGGGTAACGAGGTATGGTGTTCCTCCATTGAAAAGGGAGGATACTCCGACCAGGCAAGGTGGTAAGCCTGGCGGGCCGAAGCCCAACGATTGATGTTGGACATTCGCATATGTGTTAGAATCGTTGTAAACTTTCATAGTGCGATTCAGGGTTTGTTGTTGTAGCTTCACTCCGATATGGCGCTTTACTTTTTGCCATGTTGCGAGTAGTAGTCGCTACAAATACCAATACGGTCCCATAATAGATGACAATCCTGAACAATGGTGGGCTATCCTCGCGCGCTTAGACATAAATCTCTATGAGAGTTTTTTTTTTACAGATTTTTATTTAAAATCTTGACTGAGTTCAATCATCGTTCCATTGTGAAACTTTAAAATAAAGATGAAATAAAATTAAAACGAGCGATATCCGGCTGTATTTTTCTATAAATCTCGATTGTGACATAGATCTCTAATGACGAGAAAATTTACTGTGTGCTTTTCCAGTGCCAGTTATAAAGTTTCTATAGAAAATGTAATTACTACTTTGGTTCATCAAACAAACAAGTTTATTAACCAATTTCAATACCGTTAAAGATAGTATGGCAATATAAATAGATGATATGATTTAATGTCAGTTCGTCTTCGCAAATGTTTGCGTAACGATAGAACTCAAGTGGTTCATATTACAGAGGTATGTAAGTATACCTATAGAATCGAGATTATGATTTGAGGTTTCAATTTTAATACAATACAGGATTACCTTCATGTTAAACTTTTTTAGAACACATTTTAAACACGTTGAATGCACCTTTTACAACCAACTTCTTTTTTTAAATCGTGCCAAACTAATAAAACTTTTTTTTTAAATCAACCTCTTAAATGTTACCAGCTAAAATTGGTGAAATAAATCTGTGGATTGATATTCTCTTTGGGTTTATGAAACAATAAATTGTAATGAATCCCACAAACCTACGATGTATAAATAGTGCTGGACTCTTAAAAAATAATATATAGACTATGTTATTAATGCTAATGATATTAATAATCTTTATAGCCGGGAACTTCATTATTTGCAGACTCAGTTATGCGAAATACCAGTCATTAACTAACTATTAAATCTCAAAAGCTATCAATCCTACAAACTACATAATATTTGGCACGTAGATTAGTTATAGGTTTTAGGCATCCGTTAAGAAAGGATTTTGCAAAATTCTACCTCTTAGAGGGTTAAAAGTTATAGAAATATAACAATAATTCAATATTAGGAATGAATTACAATATGACGACATGGTTGGCGCAGTGGCTAAGTTATTAGCTTTCTGCGCTAGGTGTTGCGGGTTCGATTGGACCCGCACGGAACAAATATTTGTATGATCTATAGATAGTTGATTCGGGTTTGTTTGTGTGTATGTTACATGTATGTTTGTAAACTGTAGCCACGACACAGGAGACATAGTAGAGTGGGGCAATGTTAAAAAATAAAACATTTATCGGCCGAAATATAAATGAAGGCGGTTTTATAACAATAATATTAGATTTGGAATGTCGGCCATTATAGTAAAACTGCAGTGCCATATTTCCCCGTGTTAGTAAAGCGAAAATAGTGAAGAAAATTTTGAGCAAAATCGGTCAAGTAAATATTCGCTTCGACCTAACTTATTCACAGAGTCCTAACTTCGGCGAGAATCAGTTCAGTCCAGTGTTCCGTTAGACCAATCATGTATTATGTATTAGGTTTACTTTTTTCCGAGAATCACTGATATGTTAGTTACGCAACCCGAATACGGAATTAATATAATATTTTGTTGAATAGAAATCTGTTGGAAACAGAATTTCATTTTTGGTTCAGATTTTTGCCGTTGGCAAAATGAAATGGTATTGTTAAATGTGAAACTTAATTTGTGAATTGTAATTATTAGATACTAGTTGTTGCCCGCGACTTCGTATTCCGTATTTATTATATACTTAGTGTTTGCTGCAATAATGAATCCCACCAAAAACATTTCATGTAAAATGTTGCCAAGACGACCACATAAGGTTTGCCCTGTGAAAAAGATATCAGATCTCATGTAGGGCCAAGCTTCTGAATCTACACGGCCTAACTCTACCGACCCTAATTTCACAAATTCTACATATCAATAAAAATGTATGGCTTCGCCGTTTCGCTACCGTCGTGGAGGTGATGCGAATATTTAGTTTCTGAAGTAACGAAACAGTCAAGCCATACATTTTAAATAACGCAATTGTTCCTCCCCCTTTCTCGTAATTGTTTCAACATTATGACTGTGGAATATTACTCACTAATCGCTAGGAAATATAACGCCACGTATCAGTAAAGCCATAAATATCCCATGGCTTCTAGTTATCGGAACTGGTAAACGTAAACACACTACTTTGGCAATTTGCCAATATTCCCAAAAATATACAAATCCAATTCAGGCTGCTTTTACAGTTCGTTCAAAAGACTATTAAATTCTGAAAACGGCAGTACCATACATTTTATCATAACATTTTTTTTTTGGTTGGCTGAAATTATTCCGTCCGGGAAATAAAATAAATAAAATATAGTCTTCGTTTATTTGGCTGTGTGGAAAAACTCGTATCGGCCACATTGGTAAGGTACCTATCGTGTAACCGATATTTTCACATGTAAAAGAAAACTCATTCCCAATTTCAGCCCAAGTGAAGATTACTTAATCATTGTAAACCCAACTTTTTTTTTTAAATCTTATATTAACATGACATAGCATCACGCCTCTATTCCCCAAAGGGTTAGGCAGAGGTGTTCAATTGTACACACATATTTCACCGATGCCGTTATTGAGTCCCATGTAATAGAGGTCGAGCATATTGTCATATACCGGGCTCGATTCCAGACTCCGTGCTGCTAATTAGAATTTACAGACAAACCCAATAACACTTCGAACCCAGGACCTCACGCTCGGCAGTCGCGATTGCGACCACTAGATTAACGAGGCAATCGAATTCGCATCTTCACTTCTCTAAAATGCCTTTATAAATATTCTCCTCTTCTCTTCTATATAATATCCTCCTGACCGAATTTCGGTCACGACGACCAATCTCACCGGAGACTAGCCAACTACGCAGGAGATATTATAGAGCACAAGTGTGAGCACAAACACAGGTGCTATCTCTATTCTTTCACTCTCATAGACCGATGGGACGGCAATCCGACACGACTAGAGAGAGATCAGGTGCAGGACCAACGGCTTTACGTGCTTTCCGAGGCACGCTATGTATTCACATACATAAAGACCCAGTCCCGAAACAAATATTTGTAGATTATACAAATATTTATTCCGTGCATGAATCGAACCCGTGGCACGTAACGCAGCAGTCGATTACTCAACCATTGCACCAACCGTGCCGTCAAACCCCTAATTTAACTCCATAGTTTGTTTTGAACTTAGCTTTTCTTATGAGGTCAATAGCAACGAACGAATAATTCCCATAGAACAACGTAAATCCACACATTCATACATAATGCAGTAAAATATACAACCAAATTTTCATCTCACCCACATAAATACCGAGGTAAGTAGTCCTTGTTCTGTCAACCACAGTATACTGTCCTGTTTGCCAAATAAATGTGACGTGCACATAAAACACAGAGATAATAATATTAAAAACATCCTATTTTTTTCCTACTCGTTCCGACGGGAATCCTCATATAAATGAGTGGAGGGATCATGCCAAAAATGCATGCCGTTATTGAAATATGTGTTTTCATAACACATTGCCAGTTGTACGCCATTTTTTTGAGTGTATTTTGTTCAAATTACTCGATTAAGGCCAACAATCTCACTACTCATACAGTTTCAGAAACAACCAAAAACAAAAGAATTAATATTTAGAATGCAGATTTATTTTTGAAATTTCGTTACATCTATATTTTTTTGTTTTTTGTTCGTGAACCGCTAATAATTTATGTGAGTGTGCAAACTTCAGATTTCAAACTTCAAAACGATAAAAATAACAAAGAACCAAACAAACAATGTCAAATACGAAACGCGGGCAACTGCAAAAACGTTGTCACCCTTTATGTTAATCCCATAATGAAATGACGTGGCGTATAATTTTATTTACTCAGAATTAATAATAATGAGCTCACGATAGAGATGGGCACAGGTATTGCAATCCAGCTTCAAGAATGCAAGTAGAAAATAAACTTATCGTAACATAATAACATCACGCCTGCATTCCCCGAAGGATTAAATAGTTGTGTACTATTATACACCCTCATTTCACCGATACCGATAAGTCTGATATAATAGAGGGCGAGATTATTGGCATCTACCAAGCGCAGTTCCAACCGACGTGTGCTACTCAGAATTTCCACACAGAACAAGACGATAATACCTTGCCCGACCCGGGAATCGAATCCAGGACTTCACGCTCAGTAGTCGGGCTTGCGAGCATTAGAACAATGATGCAAAAAATATATAAGGAATGCAATATTACACGCAAAATAATTCACGTGACTTTTAGTCAAATTAATACATTATTTTATCAAATAAACCCAGAAATGTACTTCTTTGCTTCTAAGCTTTGCTATTTATTCTTTTTTATTTCATTGAATACTTTACTACATAAAATTGAAGATTTTATTTTGTAAGTCGTAGTCCCTACTCAATAAAAGAACGTACTGGCTAGTAACAGCTAAAGAATCTTCCTTCTTCCAAAATGTTTGGATTTAAGCTTCAATTATAAAAAGAGTAGAAAAAGTGAGCCTTCGCGGTACGCCTGGCAGATGTGAAACATCGAAATTATTTTGTCCAGATAATATGCATAAAAGGATAGTTTATGAAAGGAAATACATTAAAAAGAAAATATTAGATAGATGTTAGGTATTCACTGAATTTATATTTTTTAAATAAAGAAGAAAAATAAACCTGAATATTTTCTTTTTGGTTATGTCAAATTCATTTCCTTTAATAAACCTTGTTGGCATGGTGACGAATCGTTCTGACCCGCGGCATTAGATATTATACATAAAAAAAAAGTCAAATAAATTGAGATTTTAATCCCCTCACTATCGTAATACGTAAGACACTCAATTAAATTAAAAACAGGACTTAACTCATTTTACCTGTTAGTTGCGGCATTTCCTTTTATTGATTGTATCCGTATTATTTACTTTACAAAGGTTCTTGTTTGGTTTTCAATAAACAAAGTGGATTGATTTTTTTATTTTTGTATTTGGCATATCAACTAGTTTTTATATTATGTATGTGTTGATATTGGTGTTGTGATTGAGGGATATTTGTTTTTAATACATAAAACGTTACCCTATGAATTATTCCTGTATCGTGGGTATTTACGAACACAAATATTTATATGGAAATACATTCAGAGCGAAACAACTATCTGTAGGGCATACAAATATTTATTCCATGCGCGAATACTCTCTACACGTAGTGCAGTAGGCGAATGTTCAACCACTGCGTCAACTGTGCCGTCAAATTAAAACGCAAAATAAATTATTTCACAGTCTTTGGTGCTTAGATAAACTATTTAGGTTGGTAGTTGGTGGAGTACCTTCTTCTTCTGATATATAAAAACCAATGTCTGTTTGTTCGTATTTTATGCGGTGCCATACCGTTCATCTGATTGCGATTAAACTGTGTCAACTTATTGCTTGCGTGAAGGTTATAATAGGTGCCACGCGAGTCGTACCGGCAGAAAAGAAAGAAAAGAAAATATATTTTTATTGTAGACCACTTACAGGCACTTATTAATTAAATACTCACTTATTTTTCTCTGGAGAAGAACCGGCAAGAAACTCCAAGGTTACTCATTTAAATTCTGATTGTTTAACATTTGATAATTATAAATACATTGTTCCCTTAACGTTATGTGAGGAAAATGTAGTACTAGGGCGGTCTAGTCTTACGGCCTTGATACTGGCGATTTGCTTTGACATAGGTGAGGTCATCACATGACGTGTTCTTTCTTTTGTCTGTTCTTGCGAGATTCAGTTTACAGACTTCAGTCTCTCTTACAGATATGTACATATGTATATAGCTACACCCAAAATAATCTACCAATTTTTTTTCAATCTCTAGGCATATTTCAAACGGGTATCGAACTCGCATCGTATAGCGATGAAAGCTGAATGCTTAGTCAAACTTTATGCTTGAATTATCATTGATTAGAAACGTTAAAGTACAAACTGTCAGTGTCACTTTTAGACCACTTATGATCCCCACACCAATCGTCCATTGCCGTCGATGCCTAAATTACATTTATCATCTCATACTCTAGTGGTTCTCGACCAACTCTCAATATCAAGTAAATATGCTCGGAATATTATTTTATAGCATGAAAATACAAAAATTATATAAATTTTGTCACAGCCAGCTTTGAAATTGAAACTACAATCCAAGCAATCATAGCAAGATTGCGACGGGCACCTTGAATTGTAAGAAATGTAGCTTTTGTAAGTTTCTTTCGGTTCAAATTGTATTGGATACCTTTTTCATAAACTTTGTATTTCTTTATTTAATACACAAACAGTTCCAGTGTCTTGAGTATTTTAATGTGAATTTAAAATTTTATTCTTCAAAAATGTAATCAACCTGTATAATGAATCAGCATGTAGAATTTTAGGTAGTAAACGTATTTTTGTTAGAAGAACTATTTAAAATGAGTTTTTTTTTTAATAAAGAAGAAAATCTAGATTGATTTTACATTATAATTCATACAAGTATTCATTAGGTATATGAAATGCAAAAACAACTATATCTTTGTGTCAGTAAATATATTTAACTGTAACACTATAAAGACTGACAGCAACAATTCCTAAAGGTCGGTCACGAGGCGCGATAAATGGCGTTGGCGTTGAATTAGATCTATGGTTTCATTACCAACAGAAGCAGAAGCAGAAGAAGACAACAAGATTATTGTTTAAAGGGACTTTAGAGAATACACCGAGTCAATTACCGCTTAATCAGAAATCTTTTTACCAAGTAATCCAAGTTAGTAACTCGTATAAACGGAATTAAGTAATTATATATACCATTTCCAAGTATCCTTATTCCTTACCTACTACATAATATTTAATAATGTCCTCCTGACCGGTTTCGGTCACGGCGGCCAATCTCACCGGAGATTAGCCAACTACGCAGGAGATATTATAGAGCACAAGTAGGTGCGCAAACACAGATGCTCTCTCTATTCCTTCACTCTCATAATCCGATGGGACGGCAATCCGACACGACCGGAGAGAGATCAGGCGCAGGACCAACGGCTTTACGTGCTTTCCGAGGCACGGTGTGTATTCACATACAGACCCAGACCCGAAACAACTATCTGTAGATCATACAAATATTTGTTCTGTGCGGGAATCGAACCCGCGGCACGTAGCTAAGCAGCAACCGTGCCGTCATAATGTAATGTAATATTAAATGTAATAATAATGTAATATTAAATGACACATGATTAGGTAAGAACTGAGTCTTGTGTGTAACTTCACTCGGTTTTGCATAAATTATTTGTACGCATTGACAACTACGAACTTATTTTATATTTAACCCGATGTTACAATTATATCACCAAATCCTATTCACACATAAAATAAACAAACAATTTGCTAAAATAAAATAATAATAATCTAATTATAGAATATACATTTAGGACGTATACGTTAGGGCTAAGGCCTAACCCTTCTCATTCTGAGAAGAGACCCTTGCCCAGCTGTGGGACAGTAATGAATAATGTGGTCGACAGAGATCGAACCAAAAAAATACAAAAATAATAATTCAACCTTTCTAAAGAAAACAGCTTTATTTTAAAATTAAACATGCATGTGCTTCTGAGTATACTCAGGGATGTAGATAGGACAGCAAATTGCTCATTTCTAAATCCCCTTCAATTTACAGAGAGCAAGTTACGAGTATGACGGGATTATCCTGTAATACTCGTAACTTACTTTTAACAATGTAGATAACGAAAATATTTGGGAGCGAAAAACAAATAAAAATTGTATGAAATAAAAATCTAGAACAAATACCTATATGAACTCGTTCAAATGGTAAATGCAACATCAATAGGGGTTTTCCAATTGACAATACGAACGCGACACTGGCAACAGTATCATGACATCAATAACAATGTAATTTTAGGATCTCATACATTTAATTCCAACCGCTACACCGTGTTTTGACGTCACGATTGGCGCAGTGGTTGAGCGATCTACTGCTGCGCTACGTGTCGCGGGTTCGAGTCCCGCACGGAACAAATATTTGTATGATCTGCAGAAAGTTGTTTTAGCAGCCTAATTACCGATGTAGCGACAGGCATAGATCGCGCGATAACTTCTGTCAAACGTCATTTTTGTGACATATAATGTATTGGCTGACGGTGAGATTGCTGTCGCGTGGCTATCGCGTTGCTGTCGTTTTTTTACGTAATTAGACTGTGGATCTGGGTGTATATCCATGTGAATTTTTGTATTTATAATCGCACCCACGATACAGAATTTATACTGAAGGTGACGTTTTAAAAAAAAAAGTCATCGCCGAAAGTTGCTTCGGAGATTTCGTTTTTAAAAGCGCTGCCCCGATTCAGAGATAATTTCTGTATTGTGGTTGCGTTTACATACACAAATATTCACATGCACGAACAAACAACCAGACCCGTAACAAGTATCTGTATGCCATACAAACATTTGTACTGTGTGGGGATAGAACCCGCGACACGTAGGGCAGAAAACCAATCGCTTAACCTCTACGCCAATCGTGTTGTCGGGAACGAGGGAGCGCCCAAACTGTTGCAATGCAGCTTTTATTATCCCCAAGTTATAATGTTGCTGAAGATAAGTCTGAGCACGATCAGTGTTTGTCAGTTAAATGGAAGTTTTAACGATAAACAACTTTAAGCTGACTCATTAAAAGTAGGTAGTCCGCTTAATGAAGTGTGCTGAACATTTGGATTGTGGAACACGGTTTGCTATTTTAATAGTTCTTAACTTTATACTGAGTTTTTCAGTTATAATATTATGAACGTTGTTACCGTGCGATTTGCAAGCATTAGAGCCTTACAGGCCTTAAGAAAATGAAGAAATCAGGAATTATATAGGTTGATGATAGATAGAGATCTTTCAGTCAAAAAATGGACGCCCCTCTACTAAACGTGAATATTTAATTGCGTGAAAAAAAAATTGCGCTACAATCGAAGCATGCTCCCATTTTCCTGTATATCCGGTGACTAAAGAACAATGAGATTGCGTGAATTGCGTCTATACACTATTTTGCATGTAGCGGGGTAAAGACATCGGAGAGAGATGCATATTTTCAGTCTGAGAGTGCGCAATCTCTAAATGCGTAATATTTGGGTCTGCCGTAACAAAAAAATTTTATAATTTTATAACCTATCTACGAGGCTATTTCTTCTGTTTATTTATGAACAGAAGAGTGACAAAATATACTTTCCTACAACACTGCAGTAATAGTTTTATACTAATATTTATGAATAAGTACATATGTTAATTCTTTCTGTTTTTTAACACTTCGTTGACATTTGAAGAAACTGGGTTTTGTAGAGTGTTCCCACAAACTAAGACCCCTTTTAGAAAAACTTATAGGCTGTTCAACCAGTGGGGTTAAAGATTATTAAATCTATACGTGGCTACATTTAGACCCGACGACATCGACCGTTTTCAATAGCCTTTTGTAATGCAAATGTAGCTAAAATATTTTGCGTGAAAAGGAAACCTTATAAACGCGTATGAAATTTTATTTGTCGTGGGGTACCATTCCCTTTCTGAACGAACTTGAGTAACCGCTTAGTTAGTTTCCAATATATTTCGTAGGTACACCCGACTCCAAGGAGGATGAGGCTGTGTGGTTCTTGATAAAAAAGGCACCCTTTGCTAGTAATTCTTGTTCGGCCTAACTAATCTGCATTTAAACGCTCAAATAATTCTTAAGTAAATGCGACTATCAATACACTTGGTGCCATTTAACCAATAGATTCGGTCATTATCTTCAAAGAGAACTCACTGAATGTAAGCTTCTGCATCAGTGATTTTCATTGATCAGTTATGATAAAGAACAGAAATCACACATTAATTGCAGTCATGGTTGATAGCATATTAAAGTGGGATAAAAGTATAACGAAGAATACTCACAACGCTGGCAGTTAAATTAAATCCTATGGAATAATACACTGGTAGTTTGCGGACAGTTCTTAAAACATAACATATACACAGGGTGAATTTTTTAAATGGGTATGGATGACCATATCCGAAACTATACGGAATAGCGAAAAATACTCAAAGGAGTCTCGAGCCCGATTTGGATGAAAACTAAAACAGCAGCATTGGATTTTTGAAAAATCAATATTTCTAGCCAGGGATCGAACCCGTTGATTTTAGAAAAAAACACATACTGTATTATTTATTACACCCACCATCCGATAGTGTCGTATGTCGTCATATGAAATTCTGGGAACTAATGACATATGACCAACTAAAACAACATAGAATTTTTGAGTTTGACGTCATCGTCACTGATTGTTTAACGTCATTACCACGCTGAATAAGAATATGATTTATGGTGAGTGCAGGGCTGGGTCTATGGCACTAAGTTATTTTTGGAGCATTTTTAGAGCTATCTTTCCTATACATTTATATATTTCTGTTTACGCTATCTTATTATTACATACATCAGCCATAACAACAAAATAAGTAGATCATAATATCAACGGAACGAAAATGTCCATTTAAAAGATGTACCCAAATATCGGGCCCCGAAGAATTACACAAATATGATTCGGACAACGGACATTCCATGATAAATCATCAAAAAAATAAATGTCATACACAGAAACTTTCTTGAAATTTAAAATGTCTTCAGTTAATTTTATGCCTGACTGTTACGTAGAGACTACAATAATATTAACCAAAAAAACTTTGGAATAAGATACATAATAGGAAAAACAAACCAAAACGAATACATAATGATTTGCCTATCTAACCACAATCATCCAAAATTAATACACTATCCAATATCGTTTGTGATTCCGCGGTACATTTACATAGAACATTGTATTGTACGAAACAATGGAACAGTCCAATGACAAGAGTCTCAAATGCAATATCTAAGTAATTTGCAGCGTTTGAGCACGGGGCTCGTGGTTCCTGGCTCTAACAAGCGCTAATAGAGGAATAAGTGAGACCAGTGCAGTTAGTTAGACCAATTAGTGTGTGTCGATCTCAATTATTATTCTCAACCTCCGTGATTTTGTTAGGGGATTAATATGAAACGAGGAATTTGAGATTTGCGTGAAGCATAGTCCAGGCTACTCTCCTTAAATTGATAATTGATCCTGCTGGAGAATGCCGAGGCATTTTCAGTAATATTCAAACTAGTGATTCGTTGGACAGTATGTGTTATGCCTCAACGACGCATCCTGTTTTATAATAATTAAATTATTAACTCATCTCGTGGGCAGAATCTTCACTCGTAAAATAGTTGATTTATAGGTCCAATTGGTCTGACTGTTAAAAGGTTTTTGTATATTGATAGTGTGGACGGATGGTACCTGTCCAAGCTCGAAGCATGCTCGCGACACGCGGCTATCTATATATCACAAATTATTATTATATTACGAATAAGGTTTGCTATTGTTCTTCTCTAACGTACTTGCGTCATGGATGAAATAGCGTGTACTATTTTAGAAGCAAGACACAGGGTAACTATTATTCATCACTGGACAGTAATTTTAAGAGTCATCATTTTAAAAGTAGAAGTACTTTGACACTTTTTTAAGCTAACAATTGGACCTGGTATTTAGATTAACGTGCGTTTCCTGGCAAAAAAAAACACGAAATGGAGTATCGTGTTTTTTGGTACACTGCAAGTATCGTAAATTGTTACTGGCGGTGTCAAAAAGACCCTGGAACAAAACAGCATCCTTTTGTGTGCTTTAAACAAGTGATGACCAATCCATCACATACATGGTGTTTATAGCAGTAAGCTAAATCATCTTGATGTTGATAATTGATCTGAATTTCCAGCGACAGATTTATAAAAAACAAAGTGCAGGCATGAATATGGACGACACGGTTGGCGTAGTGGCTAAGCGATTAGCTTTCTGCGCTACGTGTCGCGGGTTCGATCCCCGCACGGAACAAATATTTGTATGATCTACAGATAGTTGTTTCGGTACAGGGGGGCAATTCTCGTGCGCTACGACATAAATATATTTTCGATATACTATCGAACCCACTATATCTACAGAAAAAGTCACCAATATCTCTAAGTTTCAAAAAAATCGTATTCTCAGTTCAAATAGACATTGAATATCGCCAGTTGTGGTTATGTCGATGGAAACACATTCCGTTTTGATAGATTACGTTCCATCATAATCAAGAATTATTTAGTTGTATAGATAAAAATTAGTTGTTTACCTATAATAATTACTTTTTAGGTGTTTACTTAAACTCGGCAATTGCTTGTTATATTTTTTTTGTTTTTAATTTTTGCGAGGCAAGATTTTATAATTTTAAATTCTGTCTTTCCACACCATCAAGAATGAAAAGAAACGTAAAATGTTTTCTGTCAATATTAAAACAAATCAATTGTCAACTGTCAATAGCTGTTCGAATTTTCTGCTTACATGTGCATAACGTGTTTTTCATTTTAACCATGGAAAAACCAAGAAAACAGTATCCAACGCAGGCACAGAAGGCCCGTCTTCTATCGATACTGGAGGCCGATGCGGAGTTGAAGCAGGGCAAGTTCTCCGCATCGTTCAGCAAGAAAATTGCTGAAGGACGATGGAAGCAGGTGGCGGAGGAAGTTAACAGTATTCCTGGCGCCAAAAAAACCTGGGCTGAATGGCGTAAAGTAAATTAATTTACTAATATAAATTAATACTATTAACGGTAGTGAACATAAAAAAATTATAGCAACATCAACATGTTTGGTAGACTGGTTGGACATGTTTGGTGATTCGCGGTAGTATGTTGTTACTGAGATACAGGAAGACGCAGATGCTCATCTTTTTGATTTAATCCCTTAGTCACCTTTTACAACACCCACAAGTCGTCACGGAGATGGTGTCTGAAGACGGGCGACGCCGCCGAGACAGGCCTAGAAAACGCTGGCGTGACGATTTTGATACCTTTACACTGGCCGAAGGCAGCAATATAGTTAGAGGTGTAAGCGTGGAAGGATATGGGGGAAGCCAGCCAGCCTTTATCCAGCGGTGGGAAAGTAAAGGCTGGAAAAAAAATGAGAAGCCGTGACGGCCAATAATCTGGGCTCAACGTATGACGAGTTGTTGCAATCCTGGCGGACGTGCACTATTCAATACGCTATAACTTGTCGTTAATAAGTTATATCGAGAGGAAGTCAATATCCTAGAACCAAAAATATGACAGCGAAGATATTAAGCTGATAATAACGAGTAGAGAAGTGGTGACTTGTACATTGCGGTGAACCAAACGGTTATACCATGTAAAGTTATACAAAACGTATTTACATTGTTGTATATTCCTAGTGTTGGCAAGACATGAAGTCGAAAACCAAAAAAAAGCAGAGTATCCTAAAGAGGTCTCATAGTTTAACGGGAGGTGGACCACCTGCTCCTCTTCTCACACAAGAGGATTTAACAATATTAGGCACTATGAGCGAATCGGTCCTCACAGGGCATTCGGATAGCACAGAGTCTGCGGTTCAGTTTCAAGGTAAAATATTTATGGATTATGGGAATTAATTCGATTTAGGTGGGTACCTACTACCTAGATAATGTAATCTCGATGTCACGTGAGCAATATAGCGAGACAAAAATCGGGCGCAACATTGTTGCGGCAGTGGATGAATTAATATATGAATCAGATGTTATTTATACCACCTAAGTGCGTACGGAAATTATGTTACGACACCAAGGACTCATGGCAAGGATATTTGCGTCATCTTGTTTTGTAGTGTAGGTATTCAACGCGCAGCCAACACCAACGGGTGGAGTCGTTAAATAATATTTGCACCGACGCCCTTTTTGACGCATTAAAATCGACTACAAACATACAACATACAAAAACAAGATAGCATCACGCCTATATCGCCTAAGCGGTAGGCATAGGTGTAGGCACTGTTGTACACCCACATTTCGCCGATGCCGTTATTGAATACCATGTAATAGGGGGCGAGGCTATTGCCATCTACCGGGCACGATTCTCGACTCCGTGCTGCTACTGAGAATTTCCATACAGAAAACCCACTTTGCCCGACAAACCAGACAAAATAACACTTTGCCCGACCTAGGAATCGAACCCAAGACCTTACGCTCAGCAGTTACGCTTGCGACCACTAGACCAATGATACCGACAACAAAGCGTGTAATATCTCATGCTTATTATGGTTTCACTGCTAGGCACGATCTTGTTCTCAGAATGAATAGGGTGAGACCTAAATTGTCTCCACTGGGCTGGTGCGAGTTGGCGGACTACTCACATCATCATGAACCTTATGGAGCTGCATTGATGTGAATAGTATGCCAATATAACATAAATTCAAGGAGACAAGTGCATAACGGGTTTGAACTCAGAGCGTGATGGATTATAACATAAATTAATATTTGCCAGATATGTGTCAGATAGAATTGTCTGAAATATTAGAAGGACTGGGTGAGCCAGCTTCAACACCAGTCCAACCAGAGGTTGATACCGCAACGGAGGGACAGCAAGAACAAGAATTGGTAGAAGTTGTTACTTTTGAAAGAGGTTTGTATATGGATTATACATAATGTGTGGGATTCTTATCCCGTGAATCGAAATTGGGTACATTAGCGCATTATTCGCCCAGCCTTTTCCCAACTACGTTGAGGTCGACTCCTAGTCTAACCAGATGCGGCTGAATATCAATATTTTTGTTTTATTATGAGTTAATAATTCTAGTGACGACTGTCATAACTATTCATATGAAAAGCGGGTCCGAGTGCTTGACGTGCTGTCCGAGGTACAGGGGGTTCTCGGTGTGTGAAAAATGGGCACCCATACATGGACTGAACGTACAAAGCTCTGCTTACCTTCACAGATCATTCGATTTGCGCAGTAGCCATGTAGTTACGAGCTACTCATAATGAGGGGCTTCCATCCGTATGTCGTTGATATTTCCTTTATACGCACTAAGCGTTTTGTTTCATCGTTTCTCATGCGAACGCCTAGGGAATGGAATTCTCTGCCAGCGTCTATATTCCCCGATTCGTATAATTTAGGAATCTTCAAGGCGGGGTGAATAGACATTATTTGAGCTTGCGTGATCCATCCTCTGCAGCATTGTTACTCACCATCAGGTGAAGTGCTGCCAAACGCACTCAAATTAAAAGTAAAAAAAAAAAACGTTGCTATGTACACGGTTTTAATATGAATAATATTTTGTTTGTTTATACGACAATATATTATTAGGGTCTCACTGATAGTCGAGACTAACGCATAGTCGTCGGGATTACCGTTATTTCCTTTTTCCTTCTGCCCCAGCAGGAATTATGGACTCAGAAATATTAATGGCAATTAAAAAAAAAAACATAATAAATAATATTCAGCGCATTACTGTCCCACATCTGGGCAAAGGCTGAGAAGGGTTAGGCCTTAGTCCAAAACGCTGGCCTCTGGACCTGTTAGGAGACTACACATCATGAATTTTATGGAACCTGCTCAAGTGTGCAGATTTCCTTACGCTGATTTCTTTCACCGTTAACGCAAGTTATAGTCATATTTTAATCTGCACATGATTCTGAAAAGTCAGAGGTGCGGGCCGAGTTTTAACTCAGACCCTCCTGTATGAAAGGCAAGCGTTCAAACCATATTATTATTATTTTTTTACAGAAAATCAAAAAGAAAAGAATCAACCAGCTAAAAATCCCATTGCAAAAAAGCGCCTTCAGAAAAGCATTGATATAGCAATTAAGCTTCAAAAGACACTAGAGGAAAAAAACAAAATTAAAGAAAGGTTTTACGAACAATTCCTGGTGGAAATGCGACGCCATACAGAAGCACTTACCAAAATAGCTGATAGATTAGCTAAATAAATTAACCTGCTTGGTTAATTTATTTAGCTAAACTATCAGCTATTTAGCTAAACTACAGCGTCCATTAGAAACGAAATGAAATTATTAATTTTTGCAATTAAGATTTTTCAATCACTTTTACACGTCTTTTTTAAACTAGATGGCGTCGGCATTTCTTATGACTATCCCTGAGAAGAAACGCCGAAACAAACTCAGGGGTCCTAGGTCCATTTTAAAATCCAGACAGATTATAGTAAAGATTTATGTGAGACAAATATAGGGTGGAATGGCCTTTTGAAGAAAGTGCCATAGCTATTTGAGCTGACCAATC
Source organism: Shargacucullia verbasci (assembly GCA_947562105.1). Lineage (NCBI taxonomy): Eukaryota > Metazoa > Arthropoda > Insecta > Lepidoptera > Noctuidae > Shargacucullia > Shargacucullia verbasci. The sequence continues at coordinate 4,399,965 of OX387289.1, read as the reverse complement.
GTAACAGAGGGCAAGCATGGATCAGTCGTGAGAATTAATGAATTGAAGAGCGTTCAGCCTAGATCTCACTCACATTAACAATGTGAGTTATATTTAGAAGATCATTTAATTTAAGTTCAACTACAGTCTTTAAAATAACTATACCTATGTTACCTATAGTTATGTTTTACAACGCTCTACGAGCTATTTTAATTTCTTTATTTTTGTTAATTGTTTTTGACACAAGATGGCGTTATTAATTTTTACCTACCGAGTTTGTTTTATTTCCAGTATATTACATAATAATATTTTGTTTCGGTAATTTATTTCCTTTTTTAGCATAGAATTAAATTATAAGATATTCATAATAAATAGGGATCTACCGATATTGGGAAAAGGGTTCAAGTTATAGCCACCTAGGGCTCCTTAGAGAGGAACCTAATCACAATGCGTACTGTGACGAAGAACACCGCTTTTTGTAACAAACCCTTCATCTAGTGTTCCGAAGAAATACTTGGCTATTTTTATACTTGGCTGTAACGACGATTAGCTTTACTACTGCTGGCAAGTCTACAGCCTATATGTCCTCAACCATCATGTACCAAGGCAAGATATTTAATTTGTTTATCCTTCTCGGCTTTCGCAAGATTCTCGTTGCATAATTAGACGGTTGGTAGACGTCGGTAATATCAACAATCATCGAGAGGCGCTTTGGCCGATCTGTCTACCACAAGTAATTTACTTTATTATTATAATCATCAGAACAATAACCGGTTGACGGACATGTTGCTTTTTTGACTGAATACTAGTAACCAGTATAACAATCGTCCTCTGGTTAGGTAAAAAGCAGCGATTACCTATCTCAGAATTCACAGCAGCAGACGCGGCTCAACCATATGTATTGCCTGCCTAGGTACGTAGTAGCATCCAAACTTATTAAATTCATTACAATCCCCTTAGTTCAAAGACTGACACAGGATATAAAGGAATTGAATAAATATACCTGTGAGCAGCCGCCATCTCATATATTACGTAAGTAATATGTTTTTTCTTCCAAATATTTAAATATAGGTATTAAAAGAAAGATCTCATTCATATAACAGCTAATATTTATAATAATAAAATAAAACACAATAATTAATTAAAATAACTTTGTACAATATGATTTTGTTTTGCGCGGCCTTGCAGAAGGTATGAATTGACCCTGCTTGTGGTTCCAAGAAGTGAAACTGGTGGCAAAGGCGCATTGATAATGCCCAACTCTTCTTCCGTCAATACATCTAAAGAGGGTTCCTCCAAATTATGTGCTATACACATATTATGCAGAACAGTGCAGGCATTTATGATTTTAGTGGCCTTATTAGGAGTATAGTGAAGGACTCTGTCCTTCAACAAACACCTAAAACGTGCTTTTAAGACACCATTGCATCGTTCAATAGTACTTCTCGCACTTTTAAACGCCTTGTTGTAATTACCCTCTGGCGTCCCGTCTTCTGCATTGGGTATAGGAGTGAGACACCACGGTCGTAGTGCATATCCACTATCACCTGAAAATAATAATCACAAAGTGAATTTGTAATGTAATTTCTAAATTCCTCGAAGAAATGTAGTGTTGTATGTTGTTACAATCAACCGCTCCGACGGGAACAAGAAAACTCCAATAAATTTTCCCTTAGCATCGGCGCGCTGCTAATCGCTAAACTAAACAGACAGGTTAGTTACTGGTTTGGAGTTAGTTAATTTATTTTTCTCACAGGAAAACCCAATAATAGGTACTACCTAACCTGGAAATCGAACCAAGGATGTAACGCTTAACAGTCACAAGACCAATGACGCAGCTGAAGCACGTAGCTAACAAAGAAAAGCAATAACTACTTTCTTTCTTCAATTCTAACGATCAAAAAGTTCGATTTAATAATACTTTTTAAGCGTCATACATACCAATGAGATGATAATGGGTATACCCTGCGCCATGAATCCTCTCCATGGTAGTCAGAACATTAGAGCTGTTCCAAATATGGCTGTCATGGGTACTGCCAGGGAACAGCGCATTGCAGTTAATTATTTTTAAATTTGTGTCACAAATCTGAAATAAACAATTGTAATAAGTAAGTACTCCATTACATTACAGTACATTTACAAATTTTATGTCTATAACATACAAATATAGGCTAAGCATAGGTGTACCTACTATTGTACATCTACGTTTCGCCGATACCATTCATCCTATTCTCATCGACCGGGCACTATTTCAAATTCAGGGCTACTAGTTTTCTAACAGAAAAATCCAATAACGCTTTGCGTGACACAAGAATCGAACCCAAAACTCAGCAGCCGCGCATGGTCGCAAGACCACTTGGTAATTGGAGTTGTGAGTTGCATGATGTTAAAGGGTAAAATATATCACCAATTGCGTATTGATGGAGTGATAGTTTTTTCTGTTTACATAACTCCTCTCATCATAAGTTGTTGAGGCTGGAGGTACTATTGCTACATGTGTGCAGTCAATTACGCCAACAATGCCTGGGATTCCATAGAGACGGTAGAAACTGAAAAGAAATACATTATTTTTACCCCAAACGCTTGGCCAGAGTGTACCCACATCCACATTTCGTTGACGGTGTTATTAGGTCCCATGAAACTGGGGACGGGCCTATTACCATTTATCAGACAGAATTTGTGTAGCTTTTAAGAATTTTGTAACAGAAAATCATATATATATCCATAAGAATCGAACCTAGGATCTCTCGCGTAGCAGTCGCAATTGCGTGAACTCCTATATTTATTATCATATTTTCCCTAACTTTTCTTTCTTCTTCCTTTTTCTTATATTTTTAGTTACAGTTATAAGTATAGACTGGTGATAATGACGATGGTATACACATATTATTACCTAATTAGTCACTCATATTGAAACTTACTCTCGAACTATTTGATCCAGTTTTTGGAATGTGTCTGGGAAATGAACCCACTGGCCAAAAACTGAAGGGGTGTTTAGGGCTTCTACGACCTCAGCGACACACCTTGATACTGAGGGTTGGGACATGTTAATTGTATTCATTTTACCAACGGGCGTCTGATATGAGCCTTGCGCAAAAAAATTCAAGGCGCACAATACCTAAAATAAAGAATATAAAATATAATTAGTAGTGCTTACCTATAATATAAAAACTGCAGAAAATTTTGTGGTTAAACGCCATGAATATTGACACGTCCACATACCTTAGTTTTTAAGTCGTATTGTGTCTTCGGGCGTATAAATGGAGCAAGTGAACTCATAAGATTAAGCACGAGGTCCTTGGAGAGACGAAAGTTCTTTTTAAAATCTGTGTCCCGCAACTCGAAGGGGTCCTCGCGCCACATAACTCGTCGTCGCGGAATTTCAGCTGCAACTTGCGCTTCTTGGATAATTTCCGTTATGAATGATACCATAAATTCGTCGGTCATGATGAATTTTAGCTGGAAATCTTCTAATTTACTACACGCCTAAATAAATGATTCAACCTGACAGACTTCAGTTATGATACGTTCTCGTCTTTACGCATGCGTCAAAGCGATCTCTACTGCATACGACCACTCGTTGCTTGACGAACACTGGGCGGTAGATATATCCCGAATGTGACACTGCGAGAATACGAATAATCTACTGCAGTCGACAATTGCCACGTTTTTTCGATATATCTCTCCGTCGACACTATCTCTATTTCACGAGAATTGCCCCCCTGGTTGTTTGTGCATGTGACATGTATGTTTGTAAACTGCACCCACGATACAGGAGAAATCCTAGCGAGGGCAATGTTTAAAAAAATAAATTTAAAAAAGTAAAGAATATCGTTTGAACCACTTCTTCCAGTAGAGTTTCAGCTCATCTTGCTTGATTAATAAGGTTCATAAAAGCATTTTAGTGGGATGAATTCGAGCTGGAAGACACGCGTTGTTTATTTCTACACATTTTCCTGCTAAAAGGGCCTTATATCTCTATTTTAATAATGAATGGAGTATACTTTTACGGTGGAGATCAGTCGACATTTAAGGTAAAGCAGCTATTGTTATAGTCGGCATGGCTTAGTTCTTCAAACATGGAGCCACGCTAAACAGTTGGTCCCGGGTATCATAAAAATACCTATGACAGTCATTACGAAGTGTGCAACCCAAACTGACTGTCGGATAATCTTATCGTATCAGTATCACCCATTAATTCATGGCATGGTTGATGCAGTGATTGAGAGATCGACTCCTGCGCTACGTGTCGCGGCTTCAATTTCCGCACGGAACAAATATTTGTATGATCTACAGATAATTGTTTCGGGTCTGGGTCTTTGTGTATGTGAAAACACATCCTGCCTCGGAAAGCACGTAAAGCAGTTGGTTCTGCGCCTGATCTCTCTCCGGTCGTGTCGGATTGCCGCCTCATCGGACTATGAGAGTAAAGGAATAGAGAGAGCACCTGTGTTTGCGCACGCACTTGTGCTCTATATTATCTCCTGCGTAGTTGGCTAATCTCCGGTGAGATTGGTCGCCGTGACCGAAATCGGTCAGGAGGACATTACTCAATAGTTGGAAAGTCCAAAACAGCTCCTTAAATACTGATATTCAATCGCATCTGGCTAGACTAAGAGCCGACGACACCAACATAATATGAATAAGGCAATTATTTTTTACGACATAAAACAAATAATGATGTGACCTATTTTACCCAGGCATCAAAAGGCTTTAAAACAAATTTGTTCTACGAAAACACAGCCTTCTTTCCAACCGTTAATTGATACCAAGAACGTCACCAGAGGATTCAATTAAAACTAATCACCGACCATTTTCCACGAAGAAATGGCTCGGGCGCCTTTGTGAAATTAAAAATGTTTAGTTGTTATATCGCTTGTAATGGTATATAAGATTTTATTGCAGCTTTCTTGGAATGGTAGTTGGGTAAAATCAAACAGATTTTTTACATGGATTCAAGAAGGTCAACGCTTATCCCTTTAATTGGTTCAAAACCACCGTTCTAGATGCAATAGAAGTCCGATTGTATGCCGAGTGGGGCTGAGACTTAGCAGCCGAGTTGTTTATACATATTTTAAGTACCAAAAAGGAAAAAAAAATCTTTATAATGTTTCCGCACACTTGTAATGTTTCAACACAGCCGCCTTTCCAAGAAGAAGGATGATAGAAGAAAATATTTTTATAACTTCACTTGGAAATTCATCATCATATGACCAACCTTTTCCCAACTACACTGAGGTTAGCTTCCAGTTTAACCAGTTGCGGCTAAATATATGTATGTTAGATACTGATACTCTAAGGTAAAATACTGTTTCTCAGACCATTTGGGCTGCTGACACCCGTAACGACTGTCATTGGTATTTAACAGCCGGCCAACTGCTTAACGCGCTTTCCAAGGCATGGAAGGGTCGCGATGTGTGAAAAGTGGTCAACCATTGAAGAACCTACTACTTTTTCAATAGGTATTTACATAAACTATCCGAATCTTTTCTAACACTACACAAAGCTATCTGGAAGCCTAATCACGCGATCCTATTTGTGCTACAGAACTAAGCGCACATGAATCGTATAATAAAGAGCCGGTCATGTCAATGGACACAATAGGAAGGCAATCATCTCGCACAACGCTGCCCACACTGCGTTATTGAACTGCTGTAACGTAGAGACGACGTCCAGAAGGACCAAGAACAATGGTCAAATTATATTTGATCCTATATAATAGAATAGTAGTTTTTTCTTTTTTTAAATTGCCAGTATTTTAAAAACGAATCTTGTTACACGCTTCCAAAAAGTTGTCCCTATGGAGAAGAACCGGTAAGAAACTCCATGGATTATAAATGAATGAATGAACAAGAAGTTAACCAAATACACACTTTTACTAGATTTTTTAGATTAAAAAAAAAAAAAAAAAATAGTAAAAGTAATATTTATTTTAAATTCTGTGAATTCGTAATTTTTTTATACGTGCGTGATTAATCAACAATTTGAATGCAGCCATTTTTTGTCGCTTGCGTCGTAGGTAGTATACAAAAAAATATACATACCGAGAACCATAACAACTATATAAGTAGGTCATACAAATATTTATTGTGTGTGTGGCACTTAGGGCAAAAGCCAATCGCTTAGCCACTGCGCCAACCGTGGCGTCACGTTATCCAGTTAAAATATCGATCAAGTGTAGGAGGAGAAGAATTAAGAACACACGCATACCGGAATTTAATATAGTATATTCTATATTTATATACATAAAGATATTTATTATTTAATTAATTCATTTATCAAAAAATTAAACGAGCCAAAAATCTTGTCAGTACTGCTCATATTAACATACACAGCCTGCAAAAACTTAGCGATAACGAGAAACGTGAAATCTATACAAATTAATACAATTGAAGTGTCTGTTGTCTGTGTCAAAATAAGTTTTTTACTAAATGCATAAGAAAGTATATGCGGTACTTACTTGTACAAAGATATAAAATAAATAAATAAATTCAACCCATTACTGTACCACTGCTGGGCAAGGGTCTCTTCTCAGAATGAGAAGGGGTAGGCCTTAGTCCAAGAAACGAAATAAACAATTTTAAAAAAATTATCTGTCTTTCTGTTTATTCCGGTTAATCTCCGAAACGGCTGAACCGATTTTGACGGGACTTTCACTAGCAGTTAGGTGATGTTATGTGTATAGTTACTGCTTGTAACTAAAGCTACTTTTATATTGGAAAAAGAATTTGGGTTCCGCGCAAAAATGCACGGGTTCATAACCCACGCGGGCGAAGCCGCGGGCTTAAGATAGTACAACATAATATGAAAAACTGCTACTTTATAAAAATTGAACATCATCAACATCTAAAAATCAAAATCAACCCACTACTGTCCCACTGCCAGGCATATGCCTCTAAGGGTTAGGCCTTAGTTCACACCTCTGACTCTGTTCAGGCTAGCAAAACCTGAATTGGTACATAGTATATATATATGTACATATTAAATCTGTATTGAACTTCTACATGCTATATGTATTATGACAAGGTTTTAGATGGAATCAAGTTCGGCCAGTCGATATTAACTAGAGTTTCTAATACAGCTTTCAGCACCCAGTTTCAGCCTAGCTTTAAGCTTTCAATTATTTCCTACTAATTTATTTATTGATAAGGCACTTCAACGACTTAGCTGACGCCATTATTGAGTCCTATGTAATAGAGGGGGAGCCTTGTGCCATCTACTAGACATAGTTTCAGACTCTATGCTGCTACTGAGAATTTCTATACAGAAAAACCCAATAACAAGAAAAGAGCGTACTCCTTCTTAAAAGGCCGGCAACGCACTTGTGACTCCTCCGGTGTTGCGGGTGTCCATGGGCGACGTTAATCGCTTACCATCAGGCGATCCGTCTGTTCGTTTGCCGCCTATGACATAAAAAAAAAAAAACACTTTGCTCGACCCGGGAATCGAACCGCAGTCGCAGATGCAACCACTAGACCAATGAGACAGTCAAGATTAGATAGATAAAGCATAAAATTGTAGTAATAGCAGGTACCGTTTCGTGTTTACTGAAATTGAACACTGAAATCTATATAAATAAAAATGAATCGCCAAATATGTTGCTAAGCGCCTAACTTCCGAACGGCTGCACTTATTTGGCTAATTCTTTTTTTGTTGTGTTTGTAATTGTCAGGAGAAGGAAAATCTTCTGGAAACATCGGAAATTTGAGTTGTATGTATGTATGAAATTTTTTATTTTATTCATTAGTAAACTGCACGTCGCTTGTCATAAATAGCTTTGTTCATGAAAAAATGCTCATCTGTCCTTGGACTAGGTACAATGTTGTCAACAGCACGGTTATCACATTAGCCAAGTGATTGGATTTCTGCGCTACGTATAGCGAGTTCGATTCCCGATTGTAACAAATATGGTTTACATTTGAGATGTATGTTTGTAAACTGTACCCACAATACACGAGGAATCCTAGTTTGGGGCGAAAGTGTAAATAAAACATCGAAATTGCTCTTATTGTCTGCAAAACGGAGCTATATTTGGGCTAGTGCAATGTGGCTTGAATATAAGTCAGCCTATCACTCGTATATATACGTAAAGTACCCACATTTAAAATTCTGTTCATTAATAGATAAAATTTACTCTACAATTAAAACCTCAACTCCAGCGTCAAATACTTTCTCCACATTTTATATGCAGAGACATTGTTTAGCGTAATTTTATTATCTGCTCATGCAACAATTTTCCCGCGAGTTTCCATCTGACCGGTTTGAACGAAACTGAGCGAAATTGAGCGTGAGCGCTCCGCGGTCATAAGCAACTTTTTAACCGAAAGTATTAATTGGAATAGTGAGCGCTCTTCGGATTTATTCGAGAACTGATCGTTTAGCGGTTAACTCGTTTCTGCGAATTCTGCATCCTTCGCATTACTGACTGCAAAACGTAGTTGTACACGGATTTAAAATGTTACGTATTAAGCATCGACTATACAGCTCTATATATACTATCCTACTAATATCCTACTCATTCCTTTCCTACTATATAATATTAGGTATAAACGTGAAAGTTTGTGAGAATGGATGGATGGATGGATGGATCTTTGTTACTCATTCACACCAGAACGGCTAAATGGATCTAGATGAAATTTGGCACAGTGATAGATTATAGTCTGGAATAGCACATAGGCTACATTTTATCCTGGGAAAACGCGGGCGCGGGCAGAAGCTAGTATATAATATAATATACATACATATATACCTATAATACTAGCTTCCACCCGCGGTTTCACCCGCGTGGTTTACGTATCCGTACATTTTTCCGGGATAAAAAGTAGCCTATGTGCTATTCCAGATTATAATCACTGTGCCAAATGTCATGTAGATCCGTTCAGTATTTTTTTGCGTGAAAGAGTAACAAAGATCCATCCATCCATCCTCACAAAATTTCATATTTATAACTAGCTTTCGCCAGCGGCTTCGCCCGCGTGGTTTACGAACCCGTATATTTTCCCGGGATGAAAGTAGCCTATGTGTATATCTCTGTGCCAAATTTCATCCAGATCCGTTCAGCCATTTTTGCGTGAAAGAGTAACAAACATACTTACATCCGTCCATCCCCACAAACTCTCGCATTTATATTTATAGTAGGATAGGATAGAATAGAACGATAGGATATTGATATAGATCTGAGAACAAACAATCTTCTTTGATCTAAAATCTATTGGTAAAACCTATCTTATAAAATTGCCTTCTATAACCAGAACCGAATCCAGCCAGACGCGTTGTGGCCGAAATTCGATCGTATCAATTTTTAATTTTGAACATTATTGAGGTTCTATACAAAGAGTTTTTCAAAGAGTAGGTATATACCTCTGTAGTCATTGCAAATATTTTATTTTTAATTTTGTTCCATTACGTCAGTTGCGAGCATAGACTTAGGATTCCGCTTACTCTAAATCTATATTTGCGAGCAACATTGATTTGACATTTGACATTGTTAGTATGAACGTAAACAAAATCACATTCGTATTTATAATATTAGTTAGGATTCCCGTTCAAAAAATACAGCCGTAAAATACAGCCTATTATAATTTTAATCGCTGATAACGTAGCTTTCCATCGGTGAAAGAGTTATTAAAATCGGTTTAGTGAATTAGGCGTGAAAGTGTAACAAATAAACATACAAACAAACTCACTTTCGCATTTATAATATTAGTTAGGATTTATAAACTACATTTATAAATACGGTAGTACTCTTTCTGTCTGTAACTAAAACACTGAACCGATCGTTATGAAATTTTACAAAGAGGTAGCCTGGATCCTGGAGAAGGGTATAGGCTTGTTTTTCCAATTGCAGCAAAATACGAATTAGATGTTAATACACACTACACGCAGATGAAGTCGGGGGCAATAGCTAGTATATGTAATACTGACTTCAAGGGTAACTTTCGTCGTTAAACAACTTTCATAAGTTAACATTTGACGGCAAGGTTGAGAGATTGACTACTGCGCTGCGTGTCATGAGTTCGATTTCCGCATGGAATATTTGTATGATCTACAAATAGTTTCGGGTCTGGGTCTTTGTGTATGTGAATATAATCATGTGTTTGTAAACGGACCCACGACACAGGAATTATTCAGAGAGGGGGCAAGGTTTATAAAAAAAAAAAAAACACTTGGTAATTGGTAACTTTACAGTCTTTTGATTCAATACAAACAGTGTTTTCTCAATTGTCTAAGTCAATACCAATAATATCTATAAAATCGCATCAGTTATAAATTCGATTTTCCAACTAACCAAGACAACTTTCTTTGGAGACTGTTTTAAAACCAAGTCATTAGATCCTTTCGAATAGAAGTCAATAACTCCTTGATAATTTATTCAAAAGTTCTGAGAGGCAATTTAAGTTTGGAATTATTCCGATCAAATAAGTTACGGTCGATCTGATCTAATCATTGGCGCTATGAAAAGGGTAAATACTTTGACCCTGGAGGTATTTCCACTGAAATTTTGTTGGATAGATCCTCATAAATTTAACAAAACTCAGAACTAACCAGTTTATACTGAATGTGAGATCCGTGGTAATTCCAAAGTCGAGCGAAAAGTTATTTAAAGCTTCACGTAATAAAAAAATGTTCTTGTAGACATATGGGCGTACAAAACTTACTCCTCTACTTATGCCTTCGGGGAATACATTAGAGACATATGTCTAAGATTCGAAGAAAATATAACAACACTTTAGTACCCTGTTGTCACCACCTTCCCATTTCGTCCACAAAAATAGAACAATAAAATAGGAAAGCCTTTCTTCCCTCTCTATGATTTATCTCTTCTTCGTCTTATTTTAGTTTCGTAAGCAGTGCCTGGCGTGATTAAAACAATGCAAAGCGGTTTTAACTTAGACAAGGCGCTCGTTAGTATTCCAGAAAAAACTTGTTCCAAAGCTCTTTTATGCCGCCGGTAAACTTGACAAAAAGAACTATTTCTTCAAGTTAGGAATAATTGTGTTGTGAGATTCCGTTTCTGCAATGTAATTGGGATTTATGTAAATTGTACTCCTTCTTTCGAGTCGGCGAGCTATGGGAATCGTACGGAATCTGTTAAGTGCGCAGGAGATATTAAGGTGCACAAGCGTTCGCGCAAACGCAGGTGTACGCATCGGAATCGTACATACCGTAGTGGAAAGATTAGCCAGTCAGAAATCATGGTATTGAGACGGCCTATTGTGCGGCAGGCGATTTCAGGTTTCATCACTCGTGCATAACTCTTGTTCTATTGTTGTAATTTATAATTTGCGTAATTGTTATTTTGTAGAAACTACATATCAATAAAATTATTAAGGTCTGGGTCAAATAGACATAAAATACTATAATTAGTTATTGCGATCGTCAGCATAATGTTCTGACAGCTGAAACAATTGCCTATCACTGTAAGGATTGCAACATAAGTCGATAAAATTGTTTAACCTTCTCTAACATACGCATTTTGATTTAAGTTTCGGAGAAATTAATTTTATTTTGTCATGGATTTAAAACGTTATGGAGGTATAGTTAATAATAAAAAAAAACTTCGACCATAATGTGAATAAAATTCAGCATACATTTAACCTCTCTACGTTAACGGCGAGCATTTAAAAAACATAACATATAATTTTCAAAAAAGCAACCTCTCCAAAAAGAAAACAACATGGTTATATAATAATTATAATATTCTACCCAAGATAACATTCTAAACTACACGTCCCTCGTTAAATTCATCAAGCGTTATCTGCCCAGCAGGTAAGCAGATAAACAGGTGAGATTTGTAACGTGCGTGGGAACTATTGTTTGTGACCAAATCCCCGAGATTTCGGGGGTTAACAACGCCTCCGAGATATTTTGTTAGCCCTAACTTGTATTACAGTTAATGATAACGCGTTCAATCCTATTATTTGTTTGATACAAACAATAATAAGTATAATGTTCTTAATTAGTGTGTCTATGTTTACCTTTATTTTTCCTTTGAGACTAAGCTCGGACGTCGGGCCATTTGCGGTCTGGATTCCAGAACCCTCACAGTTTCTAATTAGGTAGATACATTGCATTGAGAATTTGGCAAAATTGTCTTTAATCCGTATATCCAACCTGCGATATAGGTAGTATAAATAGCGTCTATTGATGACTGTACAAATCATAAAAAATGTAACAGCAAAAAATATTTTAGTAGGTACTAACTCTGATTTTCTTTATTAACAGATTGCTTATCCGATAAGTAGAAACAATATTTAAACAAAAGCTGTGTTATGAACACAGCTTTTGTTTACGACTCATAGGACCATTAATGGGTCTATAAATAATAAAGTCAAAATTAATGAAATATATAATTTAATGGGACAGTAATGACCTGAATTATTAATAATAATTTAATATATTATTAGGTATAATACATTCAAACTACGTTCCAAAAGTGACACAACAAAACATACCATTATTGCACAAAATGCAGCAACATTATTCAGAATTATTAAGTGTTGCAACATTAAATTACGGTTCGCGTGCATAATGTACATAAAATCGGTAAACGATTCAAAATAAAACGTCGTTATAGAATACAAAATGCGATTAAATGCATCTGTTGCAAAGCTCTGAATAAAATGTAAATCTCGTTTCGTTTTGATATTGCAAATCTAGAGATAAGAGATGGATCTGCATTAAAGATACGATGAAAACATTTTACAGTTTCTCTTTTAAAGGTAGAACGGTTTTTTAATGATATGATTATTTTAATGTAATGTACTGAGTGAATTTTAATGGGTTTTCAGTTATGTTGGTGACTGCATGAAATATAATTGATAGCGTCATAGCATCACGCTAGTATGACAAATGGTTAGGCAGAGGTGTACTTTTTTTTTTACATTTAGCCGATGCTTCTGTAAAGTCAGACAAGTAATAATGGCGAGCTTATTGCCAGCTACCGGACACAAACTCCGGGCTCCCATTGAGAATTTTTTTGACAGAAGAGCCGATAATTCCCAGACATCAAACCCAGGACGTCACACTCAACAGCCGTCCTTGTACCACTAGACCAATGAGAGACTTAATGTATTAGAAAAATGCTTTACCTCAGTTAGAATATTAGTTAGATGTTTATTTTTTTGTGGTGATAATGCTGATGTGTTTAGGTCTTGGAACATCATCATCATCATCATCATCATCAGCCAGAAGACGTCCACTGCTGAACGAAGGCCTCCCTCAAGGGGGGGTTTGCCATAATCCCCACGCTTGGCAGGCGGCTTGGGGATCGCAGTGGCTCACCGATTAGTCAAATTGTCCCTAGATTCTATCTACAATTTGACTCGCAAAATGCACAATCGACAATTGGTAAATTGGTTTGAGAGGTTAGATGGGTAAATACCAATTAAATGTTTATTAACTAGATATTTACTTAAAAGAACTTTAACCTAAAGAATTTTCTTAAATACTCTGTGCCTTCTGAGTAGTTTTGACAATAAAACACGTAAACTACAAAGTGCGCGCAAGTGTCTAAAAAGGTATGAAAATCAAATGCGCGCGCATTTGTGTGAACTTTATCAAAATGGCGCACACACTTTTTACATATTTTTTTTTTGTAAATACGAATACTTAACATCTACTCAAGGCCATTATCCAATAAAATAGTTCAAAGAAAAAAAAAAACGATAAATCCTCCCAGTACCAAATGTGAAATCATCACTCAGAGTGCAAACATTATTTTGTAAACCAAAACAGAAGTGGGTATCGGCCTCCCGCCCTGCTTGCATAAACAATAAGAACCCATTTATCATAACTGTTACCTCCTGTCAATGACATGGAGTCTTATAAAGAGATATGCGCTTTTATATAGATCGGAAAGGTTCTGACGGTTTGGGATCGAGGAGATTTTTTTTTTTTTTTTTGCTTTGATTTTTGTTGTCAGGACAAGGTTTGCAATAAAGAACATTTTTGGATCCACCTGAAAAATCGGACTCACTAGTTTTTATATAAAATACAAAAGACAAATAAGGCTCATTTTAGTTAGGAATGTATGTGAATAACGTTTCCTATAGGATCATCATATGTTATAATACATAGATAGAGTGTTCGTGATTTTTATTCAGTCTAGACTTTTTATGCTATTTATTGCCAATTTAGATGTTATTATCGCAATGTAAAGTTGTTGATGAGTAATACCTACTTATACAGTACAACTAAACAAACAAACGTAATCATACATTTACCCGGCTATATCGCTTGAATTTTCGCGACTATGGTTTAAAATAAAAAAAATATTTACGGAGCTCATTATTTAATCAGTTATTCAGTGGCGAAACAGGGTTAAGTATACTTTTAAAATACCTTAAAAGGCTAACGTAATGTCTATCTATACATTTCTACTTTTTTTTATGCGATAGGCGGCAAGCGAGCAGACGGATCGCCTGATGGTAAGCGGTTAACGTCGCCCATGGACACCCGCAACACCGGAGGAGTCACAAGTGCGTTGCCGGCCTTTTAAAAAGGAGTACGCTCTTTTCTTGTTTTCTTAAATACATATTCATTATACATACGAAAGTAACTGTTCGTGTCTGTTTATTACCTCATGACAACTAAGCCACTGAAGCAAAATACGAATTAAATATAATAAATATAAAATACATGCAGACAAAGTTGCGCACAAAAGCTAGTAAATTTTATTTTTTATTTTTTGTTACGATTACGATTTCTTCTGTATCGTGGGTACAGTTTACAAACATACATGTCACTTACACACACAACCAGACCCGAAACAGCTATCTGTAGATCAAACAAATATTTCTTCCATGCGGAGATCGAACCCGCGACACGTAGCACAGAAAGCTAATGGCTTAGCCACAGCACCAACCGTGTCGTCAATTTATTCGTCGTCATTATAATAATATCACTTTTTGAAGGCTTTTCCAAAACATTTTTGTCAATGATAATTGGCGGAACTAATGATTAATCTCTATTCACTAATCCTCGCCAAATTGTAGATATACATCATTAAAAGTTGACTAACTCCTAAAATCCAATCGACGAGATATCCTTACCTATATTATATTAAATATAAACCTAAAATATTCGCAAGTTTGAACCGAAACTTTAATCTCTTCACATATATATGTACAGTCAGTATCAAAAAGATGTATACACGTAGCGAAATTCAAACGCTTATTTTTGGAAAGGTAAAATCATAAAATTTTAATAACTTTGTATTTTTATATATCCGCAGATACTATGTATGAGACTGGTCAAGATTTCAATCACTATATCCTCTAAAATTCGCTTTTGAATTTCGCTACGTGTATATATCTTTTTGATACTGACTGTACAGAACGGAAATTTTCTAATATCCCATGAGAATTATGTATGCTCTATAGCACAGAAACTCTTTGAGATAAGTCCATGAACTCTTGAATGCATTTTGATCAAACTTTCCCAACTACCGCCACATATTACATTTAAAAACTTAGGTATCATAATAGTAGGTCAGTTTATTTAACGTTGCATTTAGTTATTTAAAATGTGTGTCTATTTTATTTGCGGTCACAGCCTGGATGGGTTCTTTTTTAAATAAACGTTGCCCCACACTAGAAATAATTCCTGTATCGTGGGTACGTTTACAAACACAAATATTCACATGGACATACACCCAGACCCGAAACAAGTATTTGAAGATCATGAAAATATTTGTTCCGTGCTGGAATCGAATCCGCGACACGTAGCGCAGCAGTCGATCGCCCGTAACGACTGTCATAGGTCTTAGTATGACTCCCGGGACCAACTACTTAACGTGCTTTCCAAGATACGGAGGGGTCTCGATATGTGAACAATGGTCACCCATCCAAAGACTGACCGCGTCAAGCGCTGCTTAACCTCGGAGATCGACAGATCTGCACGGTAGCTATGTAGCTACGAGCCCCTCTTTTCTCACTTTTATATATGTATATTATTTCTGTCTATATAATAACATATGAACAAATAACACAAAAATAATATATATATGTCTGTCTGTATACATAATATTTCTATCTATATAATCACATCAATCTTAATATACAGAATACATGCAGTAAACAATATTACGGGTGTATGTGTCTGTAGTTACAGTTTATAACCAAACTAAAAACATCGCATTTGAAAAGTGAACGAACACATTATATTAATGCCAGATACTCCAAACTCTACAAACGTAAAAGGGTTGTTTAATAGCGGTCGTAGTCCTTATCTTTACGCCCTTTTTCCCCTAGGGGATGAGTCAATTGAAAATTTTCAACGATATCAACAAGAAGTGCATCTGTCTCATTTTAAATAAATATACGTTTAAAACAAGAGAATTTAATGCGAAACTACTCTATTTAATTAGACTTGGAGCAGTCACCATTCAAATTTTTAATTGATCAATTTAATTAACTACTAATAAAGCTGGCTGCTAACAATTTTATATCACAATAGTTACTAACTAAAGCGTGACTCCCACTCATACGCAGATGATTGAAATTCCCAGTGGGATTAATTAGAGTAACAAATTACCAAAATTTTACTATAATATTATTTGAAGGTTTATAGTAAAATTTAATTAGTATATTTTCTGTGAATTTATTAGCAGTACGTTTATTTAAAAAATTATACATACATGAAAATATTTATTAGTTCTATCGTAACTGAAATAAAATAATCAAAATATTACGCAGTCGTTAAGATAACTTTGGAAGCCTGCCTAATGCGACGAATGTACTAAGGTATTAAGGCCACTCAGGAAGGCTCTTAATACCACGCACAAAATAACTGAAAAGATAAAAGAAATGTACGTTTTTTTTAATGCTCGCTTTCGACTTCGATCTTGCCACATGCAAAAGAAAGTTAAGGTTTTTTAATCGTTCATTTCAAACAATGCACGATCAGATAAGATCGCAATCTACGCCGAGACGAGCGGGATGCAGACGGGAGGCAAGCATCTGATAACAGAATGATAATGACATATCCTATAAAGTTCCAGATAAACACTTTATTCATAATTATCGCATCTGTCTTGCGGTGACCGACTGGTGTAAATTGTTATTCGGGTGGCCATATTTCATCGCAGCCCGTTTGCGGTGACCACTAGTGTAAATTCGTCACAATCGTATTCGATCACAACTCGACAAGACATGTTTCGAGGGAATGCATTGAATTACCATTGGTGCCAACGCATTCGACGATCAACGTTATGTAAACGAAAATAATCAGTTTAAAAAACCATGGTCGACATAATCGGTCTCGGGCCAATATAGTATATTATAATAGATCCCGTAAAACCTGAGTATACCAAGTAGATAGTATAGTATGGAACACGCTAGACTACAAAATTAATACACTATTCAATTATAAAAATCATCAAATCATATCATTAACGTATTCTGCCGTACATTTGGCACGTAATAGACTGTTACGAGAAACGGATCTCTAGAAATATGGCCATAATAAACACGCTTGGTAAATTGATTGGTGATCAGAGCATATTGTTGGATATTTGCACACAATGTTGTTACCTATTATGTAAACGTTAAAGGCAGGTCTCCTCCGCGTGTTTTGCTCTAGACAATACGTTATTTAATTAAGGCAAAACCTCGCACACACCAATTACAATATTGAATTAAAATTACCTATAATAACTAAAACATTATTTACTTTTTGTGGATTTTTGTAAAATTTGTGTTGAGCGAAGTTTTCATTAATGTATTTAATTATTCAAATCAAATCAAATTCAAATTTGTTTATTTGTAAACATAGGTAAGTACATGGGATGTTGATGATTAGTTTAGCGTGTCCATCTATGTTTTGCATTAGAGCGTACAAATTCAAATTCACATACATATATGAGAAATACAAATAATTGGTTTTGTAGAATTCATTACAATTACACAATACATTAATGAGATAAAGAAATTGTACAATATTAGTTTACGTTAAGTAGGTA
Organism: Shargacucullia verbasci; assembly: GCA_947562105.1. Lineage (NCBI taxonomy): Eukaryota > Metazoa > Arthropoda > Insecta > Lepidoptera > Noctuidae > Shargacucullia > Shargacucullia verbasci. The sequence continues at coordinate 4,382,024 of OX387289.1, read as the reverse complement.
AGTCAAAAGTTACAGTGATTTGTTCAAATATGTATTAATTATCATCTAATTAGTAAGGTTAGTATAGCAATTTCATAAGATTACAGTAATTCATTATAAGTATTACTACATTTATTTTTGAAATGTTGCTCCACTCTAGGAATAATTCCTGTATCGTAGGTGCGTTTACAAACACATATATTTACATACCCAAAACAACTATCTGTAGGAAATTGAACCCGCGACACGTAGCGTAGTAGTCGATCTTGCAACCACTGCGCCAACCGTGTCAAATTGAGCCTTATTACCATGAAATAAAAACTTCAACCCAGAACCATATGGAAATATTCCTATTAAAAAAGTTACTGAAATAACTAAATAAATTCTGTGGTCATATAAACACAAACTTGGTGTATTCTTGTTTTGCGTTTATTGAATTACACATTGTTTACGGAAACATGCCTACACAAAACATTTCATGATGCGCAGCTCAAGTTTCGCTTCACATTTTTGATATCAATAGAAACAAATATGCTTTGTGTTGATGTTTATATGATATTTGAACAAAACACACGCGAGAGGGCGCTTTGTTCGCCTTTACAACATCAATATAAACACAGGTGGTGGCGCTATATAACTGGAAATCAATTTGTATATAACGTAACATAGGCTAATACAGATTAGCATAATATAACATATCATCATGCTCTATTCTTTTAAGGATTAAGCAGAGGTGTACTGTTTTACACCCATATTTTACTGATGCCGTTATTGACTCCCATGTAATGGCACGTTAGGGCGAGTAGATCGAGCCAATTTCCATCTACCGAGTACAATACCAAACTCCGTGGTTTTACTAAGAATGTCCATACTGAAAAGCCCAATAACACTGCCGACCCGGGAATCGAACCTAGCACCATAAGCTTAGAAGTCGCGATTACAACCAATGATCTACGAGGCAGCGCTAATATAGATTAGTATATCTGAAACAAATGACTGTACATCAAAGGAACAATATTGAGCAATATAGTTTAGAACAAACTAATTAATACCTCGAGTACACGAATCTTACTAGAGGATAACCCGCGGTGTTACCTGCGATAGAAAGAGTTCCCGTGCGATTTTCAAAAAATCCTCTCTTAATACTAGTCTACATATAGACGGTACAGTCTATATATATGCAGTTGTTAAGGTTGTGTGTTGTCCACGATGACTAATGCATGTGTGCCATCAATTGGGACAGGTCAAAACTCTATGGCTTTCACCTCAAAAGGCTATTCCAGACCCTACACGTTCTCATATTATCTAAAATTCATACATTTCTGGACTCTAAAAAAGAAACCTCTGAGTTTGTTTCGGCGTTTCTTCTCAGAGGCAGTCAGTAGGAAATGCCGGCGCCATGTTTATCTTAAAACAGACTTGTGAACGCGGAATAAGGAATTATATACAGAAAATAAATCATTATTTAATCATTCTATAAGCACTCGATGCTCACTTGTGCGCTAATCCTAACTGTGACGTGTTTGCGGATGGATGGCCTGATATATTGTCAGAATGTTTGCGTTTCTGCGAGAAGAATAAACGATTGTGTGTCTAATTCGGTATATATTTTTAAGTTATTAGAGTTTATTTTTATTTTTCATTGTTAATTTTGTATCTTACTTTGAACTTTTATTTATTTATTGTAATTGGTGTACAACCGTTATAATTAAAGTAAATAAATGAATTATTGACCTTTTAATCAAACAAACACGAGTACTTCTGCCGTGCGCAATCGGCCTATAAATCACTTCTAACAGAGGTCTAATATGTACAAAATATACATTATTGATACTCAACCTACTTCCAACTTCAGCAAGTTACACGCCTAAATACACATACATAACGAAAGTTTATGTAAACTTGCTGTAAATCATGCTGAACTAAACATTTAATACAAACACCTACTCGAATGTGATTGCACTGATTTATAGCTAACTAGCTTCCGCCCGCGGCTTCGACCGCATTGATGACGAACCCGTGGATTTTTTCGGACCACACGTAGCGCCATCTAGCGTCCTAAAGCAATTGTGACCGTTGAAAGTTATTGTTCTTTCCCTCGGGTACAATACTTTTTTTGGATGAAAGGCCCTCTATGTCCTTTTCTGTACCCCTGACAACGTATATGCAAAATTTCATGATGATCGGTTCAGTGGTTTAGGCGTGAAAAGGTAACAAACAAACTTACTTTCGCATTTATAATATTAGTTAGAATATCGTGAGTTCTTAACGTTTTGTGGGGCAAACAGATCTGTATTTTCATTTGACGAAACCTGAGATCATCAGACGCAGTCATAGGCAGTCAGCCTGATTACCACCATTACTGGCTGATCTATCCACTGCGGTATGACCAATTTGAACAAAATAGCTCATATCGACACGAAAAACAAAAGAGAATGGTTCATTTCTATATGTAGACATTCCATATATAAAAATAAAAAAAAAGAATATTTAAGGTATTTTTGGCGGTCTGTATATATGTAAGCATCAAATTATAGGTTTCCTGTTCTTCAGACAAGTAGTTTTGGCGACAAAAGTACTATAAATGTACTGTTTGTAATATTTAAATATTTTTAAGAAGATACTATCTGTATATAGTTACTGGTCTATATAGTTACCCTATTCTACACGAATTAATTGCATAACAATGACACTTGTCATTGTTATATGACATTTGTATTTAATTTAATAATATGAGGTCTTGGGTTCGATTCCCGGGTCGGTAATAATGTTTTTTGGGGTTTTTCTGTATGGAAATTCTCAGTAGCAGCACGGAATTTGGATCTGAACTCGTTAGATTGCAATAGGCTCGGTCCCTATTACATGGGACTCAAAAACGGCATCGGCGAAATGTGCGTGTATATTGTACAATGGTATACCTCTGGTTAACCCTAACGGAGAATACAGGTATGATGATACAATGATGAATAAATTATCATTCTTAAATAAGCATTACAGTAGGTACTCCATAAAATAACACTATTTTACACTATTTAATTGCATAAAAAATTTGCAAGCTAATTTTGGCACTCACTGTATCAAATACCTACATATTATTTTTCACGCCCATAACATTTAAATCAATTAATCCTAATCAATAAATCCATGAAATCTTGAAAACAAATCACCATAAGAAATTTTACCAGAGCATAGGTATCACCCACAAAACGTATACATAATATTGCGTTTGTTTGCTCAGCACTCGAGACGCAATAATAAACTAGAGTTTCATATTCCGTATTAATATTCAGCTATATTGCTAGCTTAAGAGGGGGTTGTAATATGGGGAACTTCAGATTGTTGCCCAGAAGTATTGGAATGCGGAGGTCTACTTGTGTACAAATGTCGTTTCAGCCTGTAACACCCATAACGTGTTCTCTCATATTTTTTTTAAATATGGACATTTTTGATATTGCTCCTTGGAAATAGAGCATTATCACGGCAGGTGTCACTACGCCACTAGCTACTAATTTTTCGATTTGCTTTGTTCAAAAATGTTGAGTAAATTAATGGATGCAGTTCTATGGTAACACATAGAAGGCTACTTAAAATCCATACCATTTAGTTAGATAAACAAAATACTGAACGTGTGTGAAAAAAAAGATGAGCTTTCTGTGTAAATAAATGTACATTATTACAAATAGACTACAGCCATGATAGCTTGTATGCGGGGCATGTAAACTCAAAAAAATAGAAAAAATATATTAAAGAAAAAACTAACAAATTTAAATATGACACAAAGTTATAGGTATCAAATCCCACATAAATACCGCATTAGTTAAAAAACATCTGTATTCAATTTTCTCGAGCTATCCAGAAATAGTAGCTACTTACTGAAACCGGCCCTACGATACATACTTAGAACATAATTATTAATGTCTTAGTGGCATACATTCTGTTTACATTCATCAGTATAAATGAGAATAGGGATTAATATAAATGGTGAACTATCAAACTAATTCTCACATTTCCTTATGCAATTCTACATATATTATTATCACCGCAACGCTACATCTCTACATGTACCAGTAGAACATAACATCTCAATCTGCGCTTGCCGCGACTGCCTAATTAATTAAGTCGCACGCGCTTGGGTAAACACAGATAAATCGACCACACTTGAATGTACACGCCTTCTCCTTAATAAGTTATTAAGGCGATGCTAAATAGATACGAATGTACATAGAGATATTATTTGTTTGTAGAATAATTACCTCTGTTGTTTGGTCGCTTGCCAATGTTTGGTAAAAATTATATACGAGTCGAGGAGACTGAATGTCAATATTGTACATAACATAATACTATCATAATAATGTCTCAGATTCCCCTACTAACCCATTGTTGTGCAGGCGACTCTTTTCAAAACAACTAAGGTTAGGCCTCTAGTGGCTCGGTGCGGTTTGGTGGACTATACTCTCGAGGTACTTATCAGGTGTCCAGATTTCATTACGATGATTTTTTCTTCACCACTAACGCAAGTAATTATCAAATTCTGATGTATATGAATTTGAAAAGTCAGTCTTTGACCGCTAATCTATCACTGCTTCCTTTAATACAACACACGAATATTTTTTTTAACAAGTTATGTACTTCATAGCTAGTGACTGAAGCGTCCATTTGTCCAAAGAAATTGCTTATGCCATAGAGACAAGTTACTCTAAAAGGACCTTAATGGGCCTGACTGTCCAAGATTCGGCGGACATCGACTACTAAAGCATCGTTACTCAGGAAAAAGCATGCTGTATGCCCCGATTAAAAAGAAACTGAAACGTAATATCGTCTCTACAATCTGTCTATTTATAGAAAACTAGCGGACCTGATAAACATTGCACAGCACGAAAAATATAAAATAAATCCTAGAACTCAATTATAGCGCCACTTCTCGGGATCGATTGTCCAGGTATCCACTCAAACACACACAACATAATTCATTAAAATCGATCCAGCCGTTTCGGAGAAGTTCAGTGACGTACACACGTACAAAAGAATGATATATATAAAATGTAATAAACAAAGACGGTAATACTGTTTATGTAGAAGCGGTAGACAATTATATTTTCTTGGGAATGATTATAATCAGAGATACAATTGTAAGATTTTTCCTTTTAAAGTCTTTCAAAAGAATAAAAGTAATTATTATAGTTATAATATATGTAGGTCGGCTTAAAGAACATTCAATTTAATACTTTTATATAATATTATGTTATAAATAACTGATATAATGAACTTTATATTAAAGTATTATAAGCTTTACGAACAGAAAAGTTAAGCGCCTACGCAAAGAACCTTTTACTCCTGATTTTATTTTAATTTATATAAGTACTTGTTATACTACCTTCTGACTATTCCATGAGAAATAATAATCTTACGCAATACGCAACCTACTGTTAAATTAATCTGGCTTTAGATTTAACAAGATACAAAAAGAATTATTACTCATAATATATCCATACTTATTGTATGAATTTTTTGCTACTATAATGTTCAGTCTGTCTCACAAAGATCTTACTACTTACTTAAAAGAAATATAGACCATAGTTTTGAGAAATTTACACATAGTAATTACGGATACATAAGAAGATGAATACATTGCCTTTAAAATTTTGTTCCGATACAACTTTAACATGTCTTTGAAATTTTCTAAGTCACTTAGCGAAGATAATTGCACATTTTATTTATTCTGTCTGTACACGAAAATCTGTACGGTGATCCAGGCTTTCGCGACAGTAAGGCCATGATTTAGTTTTGACTATTTTTCCTTAAACAATTTTCATATATCCGGACTCAAAGAGCTTCATCCCAATAGTGATATAAAATAATACTTGGTTGGACACGAATTGTAACTGATGCTTTATCATAAGCATAATATTATTTATGTATGAACAATCACAATATGTTGCCTATTTGGCACAGACACTTACATACGTCAGACAGACAGACGCCTGTCCAATTTATTCGGAATTTCACTGATTGATCTCTCGCACAAGTATGTATTTTTATTATCTTTGTGCTTTTCCGAACCGAGGCTAACTTATTTATAACATAAGTAACTTCCGCCCGCGGCTTCACCCGCGTGGATTAGGCACCCGTGCATTTTCCGAGTCAAAAAGCTGCCTACAACCATCTTCAATAATACGGCTATAAGTATAACTCTATTGGTTTACGCGGCGCACGCCAATAAAGCTCCCAATCGTCATATTTCAGCCAATTTACACAAAACCTTAATGACTTATACACCTAAACCTTCCTGATGAATGCATGAAAATCCATTCCGTAGTTTTTGAGTTTATCGCGAACAGACAGACAGACGCGGCAGGGGACTTTATTATATAATATGTATAGGACATAACATCACGCCTATATTTCCCTAATTCCTCGCTTGTCGTTATTTAATCCCATTTAATAGGTCGCCATTTACCGAACACATTTTCTAACTCGTAGGTACTGCTGCTACTAAGAATGTTCTAACAGATCAGATTATCCCTATAACATTTAGCCTGGGTAATCATATCTATTATTATTATTTGTATGTCTTTTCCATGCACGGGACTACCGAGTCCCGGACTTTTGGAAGGCGTGCGTGGGGCCGAAGCCAACACGTAGAGGCCCTTTAAGACAGCTTTAATGAAAATGTTATGGTGACATACCCAGCGATTATCCCTGTATCCCTTATTATTATTGTTATTATAAGCCTATACAGTCACACTACAGGGCAAAGGCCTCCCTTTCCTCTTTCCACTTTTCTCGGTCTGTTGTAATTTGGCAGAATATCATCATCATCATCTCATAAACAGAACATAAGTTTATCAAATTAGTATTATTACTATCCACTACTGAACGAAGGCCTCCCCCAAGGGGGGGGGGGGGGTGCCATAATCCCCACGCTTGGCAGGCGGCTTGGGGATCGCAGTGGCTCACCGATTAGTGAGAGGACGCTGCTGCCCGTCCTCCGGTGTCTGGCCGCAGTTTTAAGACGTACCCGGGTCAAATTCGTGAATAGCTATCAAGAACAACCACACTGGTGGTGCTGGTGGAGACACTTTATGCTCCATAGTCATACATTTCTGCTTACAAATATTTATTTACATAACAGAATAACGAGTTGACGTTTTAGACAGGAAACGCAAACGTATTTTCGGTGACAAATTTATTTGTATGACTCGAGAGTTACAAGCGAGAATGCTGAACATAGCGGGATCAATTCCTTGGTCGGGCTTAACGTTGTTAGGGTTTTCTATAAGAAAAAATTTCGGGAGTAGCCTGGAAAGCCGGTAGATACCAGTAGGCTTAATACTAGGCGGGATAATATGACTTCAAAACTCTTAAGGCGGAGGACGCTGAACCGCTGCCACTTATGACACGACAAAAGAAAAAGACAAAATAAAAAAACAGTTTCCATTTTTGCGCAAACGATAAATATTTTATCAACTTTTCAGTATAAGCAAGACATTGAATTCCAATCTCACTGCAAAAACCTCACCTAAATTTTTTCATATATCACTTTCCAAACCCAACCAAAAAAAAACATATTTTGTACATCTTAAATATCTTTGTTGTTGGAAATTCGGTTAGCTACATCTATATAAGCTGTACCTACCTACTACAAATATAAAAAATTTGCGACAGTTTCAGTTTCAGTACCTACGAGAAGTTTACGTAAATTGAAATCACGTTCACGACGCGACGCTACAAACAAGCGCAGAAAGTTTATTATAAAAAAATAAGGTAACATTTTCTTTTCCGCGTAAAAAAACATAAAGCAGTGAAAAACATGATTCATGGATACATTGCTCAATAAATATGTACAGCATACATCTTCCTTGTTCTTTTTTTTACGCAAAAAAATATTTTTGCATTCGTATACATGCTGATTTCAAAAGGAAAATAATGTAAATACGCTTTGTTGGATTTCAACAAAATATACTGCCAATCAAACGTCAACTGTAAATGCTGTTTCATTTCTAAGATGTGAAAAAGTTCTCTCGGGTTTTCTCTTTATTTGCTATCGGTAATCTCATTCTAACCCAACTATAAGAATAATATGTAATCATAGTACAAAATAATTAGCGTTAAACTTTTCCACTAAAAATAAACCTAAAGGAATTTATTTCATAAAATTTTCAACGCGAAATATAATAGACATGTATTCAACCAAAAATGTGAGTCATCGCCCAAGTTCTGAGCGTTAAGCGTTCAACAAAGCTATGAAAAAATTGCAAACGCGACCATTCGTGGCGTCATTCCAGGATTATTAAAATTGTTCAGCCATATTGTTCCGCCATATTGACAAAGTTCGGGCGGTTCGGAAGTTTTTGTCGTTAATTTAAATGTTGGGATGACATCAAACACGGCTACGAATTTTCTTTAAAAATATCGAGGCCACAAAATATAGATAACGCTTGTGGAATTTAATCATGTTACAAGCCGTGAAATGTTAGGTCTCACCCAGACGTACGTATGTACGCATAATTCATTGAATACATCTAGCGTATAAGGGAACCCTTTTAAAAGCAATTTCGTATGTCCGAAGGTTTCTTTTTGATGTTGCCGTCACTAGTCTTCGTCGAGGATTCGTATAAACATAATTATATTTATGTGTGGCTTTATAAACGAGATTTTTGTGTTGATATAACAACATTTTTTAATACGTTTTTTGCGCTGTGTGGATGTATTCTCAGTCTGCTCATATCCCATTTTTATGGAGATTCAGTGCAATAAAATGTATTTTTCTTACATTCATCGCAATAACACATCACTTCAAACTTCGCTCTGCTGATTACTACACAAAAAAAAGTATTTTAGGTGAAATAAGATAACCTGCTTTTTTGGTTCGCCTTTTTGGATCGAAATCCAATTCAAAGCCTTATATGCAATACCTACAATACTACTGCATGACGCGTGACACGTGAACGACGCGGGTCCAAAGCTCGCACGGAAAAAAAAAATAATGCCCAATAAATAGTTGTTCCGAATTCGGCGTGCGTAGATATTTATGTCAATATTAGGACCAAATCAAATCTGAAAAATTTGGCGCTGATACAGTAAGACTAAAGCAAATTCTCCCCATTGTAACATCAACCTGTCTCCTTGAATCTAATCATAGGCACAGGTTCCTCAGACATATTCAAATATAAAAAAAAACATTTACATATTCCCGCGTATCGAAGCGGGATCTCTTTTTCATGAGCCCATTTGGCAACCCTACGTATGTACGTCGTAAACGTTCAAATGGCTGCTTTATACAAACAAGCTTTTGCTTGTGTGTGTGCGTGGGAAGCCTGGTTAGGTGAAAAGTTTAAGGGTATTATAATTAACCGAAATTAATTTTAAGGTTATAATAAAGTAGTGAAAACGAAATTCTGCTCAATTTTTGCCATTTCCTCCAGAAAAAGGTTTATCGTTCTAGGAAATGAGACTTTGAACAATTCATCTGATTCATCAAAATTACTTGACAATAAAAAAACCGGAAAGTTTTTTTATATATATAAAGCTGTATCAATTTGCAACGCCAAAAATTCACCCAAGGTCTTATTAAATTATATTTTTATTATATTATAGTAGGTCTTTATGTAAGTTGATATACAAATATTATAGTACTATAATTATACGATGGTAAGATTATTTTAGTAGCAGAATACAAATAAAAGACTTTAATTTTGCTCATTAGATAGCAGCATCAACCTATATAATACCAAATATTAAAATATCAATACATATGTACTTTAAAAAAATATACATAAATATATATGAATGAATGAATCTATAAATAATTGTATTGTATTAAATAAGTATATATATAATATTATTTAATAGGTACCTACTCTTCTTTCTCTCTCCCACATTTTGCTGTGCCCAACAGGGCCCATAACCTAATAAATAACATTTTATTATTATCACCTTATGTACATTGTGGAACGCAAATAAAAAATATGCTTATACTTTTTAAGCCGAAAAGTACTTAAAATATTATAATCCCGTCAAATTCAACGCTTAAGTAATTCATCAATGCCAAATGAAAACCACTGAAACCTAAATTTTCAGGGACAATTCCCTCCGACAGATATTAAGATGTTTTTGAACAAGAAAAGTAAATAAACTCTTTATAGCAAATCTAGATCAAAATAATAGGTATGTTTTTACTACGAAGAAACCAAAATAAGGGTTATTGGGTTATTGTGATTCTGCTTTTTTTTATTAACTTCTAGTTTATGGCTCCTTCTAGAGGTGTAGTTTTTTGTTTATGGTCCATAGATTTCTGGTTGTCGTTTCTTTATTAACTTCAGTCTCTAGTATATTGTTTTCAATGGATGAAATATTGTGTTGTTTATCTCTTTGAAGATTTCTTGTAATATTTTCTCTTTAAACTGTCCTGTGTTTCTATTCCTATTGGTGATTTTGCTAGTTTATTTTTCTACGGTTTGCTTAATTTTTGACTGAACATAAAACATACCCAGAAGATATATTAAAATATTGAATCGCTGCCTGCCTGAAGTACCTCAATGGTCTTGTGGTCGCCTGTGCTGCTGCGACTGCTGAACGTTAGGTCCTGGGTTCGATTCCCGGGTCGGGCAAAGTCCTATTGAGTTTTTCTGTATGGAAATTATGAGTAGCAGCACGGTATCTGGAACTATACCAGGTAGATAGCAATAGGCTCGCCCCCTATTACATGGGTCTCAATAATGACATCGGCGAAATGTGTCAGACGACAGGCGTTGACATGACATGTTATGTTATTTAATTCCGTTTATTAAATCCTAAGTTAACGATTGTTTGATTTTGATATAAAAACTGTAAAATATAATATACAAACTATGAATAAATATCTATATATATATATATACTACTGTTACAAAAATATTACTTACCTAACCTACTTATCGCAATAAAAAACTATAACACTCCACTCATGCACCAAATATAAAACTTTTCCAATTTTAATAACAGAACAATGCATAGTCCTAGCTATTGATATTTAAATGTTATTAGAGCCTCCATGAAGGTTGTAGAGAAAATTGAGCCCCTCCCACAGAACTACCCGCAGAGCCAGCGTAACTTGTTCAATTAGGATTCCTGTTCAAACTATGAACAACTTTGTCGTAGCCTGTTATATTATTGTTAGAATGTATGAAAAGATGGGCTGGTTACAGAATATTCGATGCGACGGTTATTGAAAAAATATATTTTGATTTTCCATTTGAAATGGCTCATGTAGGTTAATTTTAATAGATTTCGATTAGAAGCTTTCGTCTAAACAGTACTAGTTTTTGACATAAATATGTTTTTTATAAAAAAATTGCGTCCCGGCCCGGCTTCCATGGCCCACGGGTCCCATTTACTAATGAAGTAAAGTAGTTTTCCGGTTTTATTTATATAGAAGATTACACTTGGTGAAGTTTTGGCAACCTTACGTAGGCTTAGGTTTATTTGCTAAAACCTCTCCTTCAAGTGTAAAATTAGTCAATTTAAATAGTCACTGAGTCCGACACAGACCACGATAAAGTTGTAGGACGCGTAGCGGTTACTAATGTGTTACGACAGCGTAGCTTGCTACGATGTGACGTCATCGCGACAGCTACGTCGTAACTAGAATGCATCTAGTAAGTCATAATAATTACGCTGTTTTTTAATTAAACTCTACACTATGTATTACAAAAAGTCAGATAAAATAGAGAGAAAAATATATTTAATGTTTTTTTTACTTCTAATTTGACGTGCAAGTTACGTAACTTCAATACAGTACAATGTTACTGAGATTTTGTAATAAACAAAGTTAAACCCTGTACAATTTCTATAAGCACTGTCATAAATTTCAAAGTTACGAATAACTTGAAAAATTTAATAAATTATCAACAATAATATTCAAGTCAGTTTATCTACATAACAATGACAACACTTCAAGACTGTTTGCATTACAAATGTGGGGTAAACCTTACATATATTAAGTAATCGAAATACCTTCAAAGAACTTACGCAACTGCTTTGAAACATTCCGATTAGAATATAACCAAATCTGTAAATCATACATACTCGTACTCGTACGAAACAAAAATGTAACCCGCTATAGCGCGGCAATCAAACATACCGCTTGGTCCTTCGAGTCAGCACTAAATAATAAATTTTGCGACGTCCACTGTACTTATATAAAGGTCTCCTCCAACCGCAAGCGATGTGCCAGAATTGCCAGTCATCGCTACCCTGTCACCTTGTTTAATTACTTCCAAGATGCTGAGGTCGGCTACGTCCTTTGGCTGTCAAAAATGACATAGAAACAGCTTGGTCATTTGTTTTTATTCGCAAAAGGTTAAAGGTAAATATTGGTGTAAATATCCGCAGATACCATGTAATTTAGGAATACTGTGCTTCAGAATTAATTTATTGTATGCTTAAGGTTTTTTTGTTTTTAATATATCTTAAAACCGTTTAGTTGATGTTGATACAGTTTTATTAATAAATTAATAGAAAAATAAGTCAAGCTTTGTTTTACTAAGTGAAACGGTATTTACCTAAATATAAGTTTAACTTAAATTACTTCTTTTATTGTATACTCTATTAAAATCTCTATTAGTCTTAATTTCATAAATGTTCAACCATTTAACTTGGATGTATTGCTATAAAAGTATACGAAAGAAATTATTCAAATTCCTCTCCTACAGCTTGGCAATACCAAAACGTGGAGGGATATTTAATATTATAATAATTAAATAATTAAATATAATATTATACTTATAGGACATGTCTTGTTTTGTATTAAACATCTCCATTATACAATATATTTATATATAAAATTCCGGTGTGGGTGTGTTCTTAATTCTTTTCCTAAACGGCTTGATGGATTTTGATAATTTTTTATACTTATGGAGTCACCTGGATGGTTCTTAACTATAGTTGGAACCGATAGGTGGCGCTGTTGTCAAGATCCAGAAGGTGGTGAACGACATCACCGTAAAAACTAGTAATAATATGAATGTGCACAAAATATTGTTCATGTTTAAAAAAACGTGTGACATAAAATTTAACTTTTTTTAACATGTCATGTGATGAACGATATTCAAAGTTTGCTTTTTTATTCGATAAACAGCTTTAATAAAAAAGATGGCGCTATAGTTTTATCGGATATAGTGGTAACGCACATTCAGGCGTTTTGTGTAAATTAAAGGTCTACACTGAATATACTATGACATTAATAGGAAAATACCAGAAAAAAATAAATTATAAAGATTTATAAACGCTTAAACTCCATAGACCGAACCACGACTGGACGGGCTCGTTTTGAAAACAATTAAACATCAACTTTAAGCTGATGAGTCCAATTTTATTTTTTGTTATTGCTCGACTTTTGCACCTGCATGGATAATAAAGATGGAGGACCCTATAACCAACTCAAATGCAAGCCTCAGTCAACTGGATTTCTATTAATCACAAGCTCTATCGACTTATATTCAATAATATTAAACAGGCTAATTGAAAAGCTTTATGGCTCTAATACACTTTTTACAACGTTCAAAGGTTTCCCTAGAATTATAGGGCTGTCTGAAGACAATGCAATAAATATATATATATTTTTTTTTTCTTTTAAAAAACGCCCCACACTAGGATTTCTCCTGTATCGTGAGTACAGTTTACAAACATACATGTCACATGCACACACAACCAGACCCGAAACAACTATCTGTAGATCATACAAATATTTGTTCCGTGCGGGGATCGAACCCGCGACGCATAGCGCAGAAAGCTAATCGCTTAGCCACTGCGCCAACCGTGTCGTCAATATGTGTAGGCATTTTAAATATTGAATAATTAAAATGCCGAGTACTTTGTGACTTACAATTTATAACGTCTAGAATAGTTTCGACAACAACAGCTAAAACATTACAGTCCTATAATAGCTCTAATACGACTACACAATAGCACCTTGCGTTGCGGAATAATATTGTTCACACATGGCTGCCTCATTTATCTAGTGATCACAAGCGCGGCTGCTGATCCTGAATTCGATCCCCGGGTCAAATAAAGTGTTATTGTGGTCTTCTGATGCCCGGATGGATTGTGCTAGGTAGATGGCAAAATTGATTTTTAGCATTTGCGCTCACTACTTGCCCAAACGCAGGCTTGAGAACCCCCGCGGATCTTTGCTCTTTGTACTCTCTGATGCACAAAGATTTTTCCGTTCATAAAGTTCCCACTATGGTGGGATGCAGAATGTTTTTAAAATAAAGGTAAAATAATAAATAGTCCAGATTTTTATTAAACCAAAAGTAGTATAATACTTTTTAAATTCAATATTTCTGATTGATATTCTGATCTGATATTAATTTAACTACTGAAGATAAGAAAATCTACATCAAGTAGTTTACAGAAAAGCACAGCTCAAGTACATAATCCCTTAAGTAGTTGTTTATAACAAGTTCAGCTTATTATACTGAAGAAAAACTTAAGCAACTTGCAGACGATGGATTAGCCACTTTTTACTTTATTATGAAGCCTTTAATCCTCGTTGTACTACTTACCTCATTTATCAAACTTGGCAGACTTTGAGGTCAAGAGTTCATAGCCATAGTGGAGTTAATAAAACCAGTGAAATGTAAATGTGACTCGCGTACCGTGGGTTCCGCACAAATATAAATTACTTAAAAACAAATAGTAAGTATTCACAATGTATCAGCACAAATAGAAATAAAAAGCTTTAGACATCACCAATACTCTTTCATAAATAAAAAAACAATTTGTCCATACAACTTAACATAATTAAACACATTATTCGAACCCGTTATTAAGCCGAAGAACGAACTGTTTCCAATTTTACTAATAAATTTTTATTTCGAACCGCCGCAACCGGTTTGACTTAAAGTCCAATGTGGTTGGAAAAGAGCTAGGCTAAGGCTAAGATGGTGATGAGTTTATGAACGGGGGCGCTGCGCCCTAAAAAAATACCTACATATTGAGTTTTTCTGGCACGAGTATCAACCCTGGGACGTTGACCGACTTTCAGCTGTCAAAACATCTCGTCGAAACAGTTTCGTACTGAAGGACCGACACTCCTAAAAACTAATATTAAAAAAAACCGTTGACATTAAATAAATATGATGAAGTTATTTCAAAAGTAAGTAGATTTTTAAATTGAAAAAGCTCTCAGGAGTTTTTTAATTAAACCAAGTTTTTGAGCGTCGGTTTTGCATTTTATTTTTATTTTCCTATTCATTCATCATTTAATAGAGGGTACAGAAAATATCTCGTTTCCTTTCCAAAGGAACAAGTCGCCACCTCTCATCTCGTGGATTTTATATCACAATGATTTCATCTATCGTATCAGTATGACCCCTCACATCTGAATTGGTCATGCTGTGGGGGAGGAAAGGCTTAACGAGTCAGTAAAGCTTGAGTCGAGGATGACTGCCCAAGCTACTTTTGTAGGTAAAACACTGACTTACTTAGGTTTGGTGAGTGGGGCTGTCTTTACGTGCACTAAGTTAATAACAACAGGATACTGACTGCATAAGCAATTTATAGGCCAAGTCTATTGGCCTAGGCCTAACAATCAGAAGCCGCGCTTGACAAATAAATCATTTTTCATTCAATTAGTAATAAGGCTTATTTAGTTCAAAATGTATCTTTAATTGTCATCACATTCACATAATTTTCTTTATGTAATGTACAATACTTACATTGTAAAATATTGTGACAATACCTAAATTTAAAACAGTGAGTTCCTTGCCCGTTTTTCTGCATAAGAAGTCAACAGACATCATATAACTACATCCTTGTTGACAGGTAGCCATCTTGTTTTTTGGATCGTCTCATCCTTTTAATTCCAAGATCTATGTACTGATAAGGTAAAGGTAGGTGTAACCCACAATACAGGAATTATTCATAGTGGGGGCCACCGTATTTAAAAAAAAAACTGATCACAAATGTGGGAATCACAGAAATAAATTAATAATACACAGAATTAATCCATCAGGAGTTTAAATTTTTCCTGTCCTCGATATAATGTATTATCATACGAATCACAATAAATTTCGCAACAAAAACAAATGATAGATGACTTTTTGTTTATTTTGTCAAAGAGTTTAGGGATTTTATTAATTATTCTGATAACTGCAAGTTTGTAGTTAAACATAAGTAGCGTAATAACTTTTTAGGACATAAGACTTTTACGAAATAGCTTTTTAGGACATAAGACTTAAGTTTAAAGACAGTAATGAGTTTTGATGAAACTTTCTATAATAAAACACATATTATATACACGAATATAATAAACATGAATAGTTTGTTTGTTTGAACGCGTTAGTCTCTGAAACAATCGGATATGTTTTTTTTTTTTTATTTGATAGCCCAAGCTTCTTGACTAATGTCAGGATAGATATAGGCTATTTAAGATCACGCTACGACCCTTAGGAACCGAGCAAAAACAAAAGAGTCCGTAAGAACGCTAACCGAAAACTAAGTGATTTCACGGACGAATGCCATGCGGTGGGTCCGCCTGACGAGAGCCAAGGTACCAGCCCGCGTGGCTCAGACGCGTGGTCGGCTCCCTTCGCAACAGTCGTGTCCTATACGGAATTTAATAATAAGTAAATTATACATAGACGAGGTTGCGGTCGACAACTAGTATATTATATTATAAATCTGACTTGATAACAGACGTAGTACATACTCGATCATTCAATTATGTATAATTTGAAATTATACAATTTACCAACAGCTTAGTATCAATCGAAATGAGTCCCAATTGTAATGCAAATGTGTACTATTTTGAAACGACTTCCATATAGAAGTCTAAGGTTCTAGAAGCTTTTTTGTAATTGAATTCCTTCGATCCAATCCAGATTTAAGCACAGCTCTATACAAAACCGCATTTGGGCACTAAACGGGATAATTGGCCATTGGCTGCATGTTTCTATCTTTACTGTTTCCAATATCTAGTTCGGTATGTTAAAATTTCAGCAACTTGGGAGATTCCTATTCACAGTATTGGAGTATTGAGGCAATTTGCTGATTTAATAACATTTTACCAAAAAAAAAATACCTACGTTTTCTCTTTTTCAAACCCTCCTCTCCTTGTGCCTGTTGGCACAGTTTTTTTAGTAGCACCTACTTTATGTAACGTTGTTTAGACGGCACGGTTGGTGGAGTGATGAAGCAATCGACTGCTGCGCTACGTGTCGCGGGTTTGATATTTGTATCACCTAAAGTTGTTCCTATTTATCTGGATTGTTCCTGATGTGCATGTGAATATTTGTGTTAATAAACACACCCACAATACGCGATATTTATGTACTATTGTTTTGTTTTTAACTTTTTCCCACATTTTAAGTTCTCCTGTACAGACATCAATTTCACATGGAGAAACGCCTAAACTCGGAAAAATTATGGGCTCAAATATTTATTTTCTGAGCACGATACAATTGGACAGAGAGTCGATCATCATCGTAGTATTTATTTGACCAAACCTACATTGTTCTCCCATACATTTTCCACATTATGTTCATGGCAAGATTGTTTGACTTAAAGACTTTAAAAGAGTATCCATGGAGTTTCTTGCCGGTTCTTCTCCATAGGAACACCTTTTTGGAACCGTGCAACTAGAGTCCTATAACGTTTCATAAGTGCCTGTATTAGGTTTATTTGAAATAAAAACAATTCTATCTATCTATCTATCATCATCAGCCAGAAGATATCCACTGTTGAATGAAAGCCTCCCCCAAGGGGGGGGGGGGGGGGTGTTGCCATAATCCCCACGCTTGGCAGGCAGCTTGGGGATCGCAGTGGCTCACCGATTAGTATGAGGCCGCTACTGCTCGTCCTCCGGTATCTGGCCGCAGGTTTAAGACGTACCCGGGTCCTAGAGAGTCGATCGCTTAACGACTATTTTCTGTACACATTAACTTATTGAATAGTAGAGCAATTTTGAAACTTGGCATATGTATAATGTTGACTGCACGTGTAAAATCAGGTGATTACATATTTTTCTTCTGTTTACCTAATTTTAATTTTCGTACCGCACTAACTGTTTTCGCAAATATTATCCCAAAATCCTTAGCACTAAATCTCAAGACCCATAATGTTTCTCTGAAGATATTTAAGCAAGATATTATTGACGATGACACCTATTCGACCCCCAATGGCTAAAGTTATTACTATCAATCAACATCGATAATCTGTTAAGCCTGTCTTGAGATCGTTTCTGGATTTTTTACAAGAACATTACGGATATACCTACGTAAAATTTTGATTTAAGTATTATTAATATACATAATATATTATATGAATGTTTTTTTTGTAGACTAATAGTTTTACTAACTTGACTTTGACTTGACTTTGACTGTCTCATTGGTCTAGTGTTCGCAAGTGCGACTGGTAAGCGTTAGGTCCTGGGTTCGATTCCCAGGTCGGGCAAAGTGTTATTGGGATTTTCTGTATGGAAATTCTCAGTGGCAGCACGGAGTCTGGAACTATGCCCAGTACATGGCAATAAGCTACCTATTACGTGGGAATCAATAACGGCATCGGCGAAATGTGGGTGTACAATAGTACACCTCTGTCTAACCCTTCGGAGAATTGAGGTGTGATGCAATAAAATTATGTTATGTTATGTAATACTTTTACTATGAGTGTACAAGCTTCTTAGTTAGTAGGTAATATTAGTATAAAACGACATGATATGAGCAGTGTGTTGAGAGATCGACTGCTGCGCTCGGTGTCGCGGGTTCGATTCCCGCACGGAACAAATATTTGTATGATCTACAGATAGTTGTTTCGGGTCTGGTTGTGTGTGCATGTGACATGTATGTTTGTAAACTGTACCCACGACACAGGAGAAATCCTAGTGTGGGGCAATGTTTTAAAAAAAAATAAAAAAATACAGTATTTAGATTTATTAAAAAAAATATTGATACTGTAACAAACTAACCCACTGCTAAACAAAGGACTCCATTGATTTACAAGATTTGTATTTTAGTGAACTTAGGCCTTATAGTGTTCTGAGCGGAGACACACAAATATTGAAAACTATATGGACCTCCTGCCAAAGAACTTTCACAGACCATAATCAAGCAGCCTATACTCGAAGAAAGCAATAAATATGCGGACAATAAAATAAGACGCCTACTATGGTTTAAGTTTATATATTATGTATAGTGTTAATTGTTTTTGTCAAAGCAAAACTGCCTCAAAGGTAAAATAAGGTAGAGATTAGATGCCATCCTCTTAGATAGAAAATAATACACAGCCTTTAAATATACTTCTCGTTGACTTAACTAGCGAGTCTGCGCACGGCCTTATTTCTGGCGGAACATTATCGTCGTGTTACCCACCAACCTGCTTAGCTTCGGTAACATAATGACGATCCATTAGACTGCGTGGAATACGCCAGCGTAATCTGAATAGCCATAAACAAACTTAGTATACTGATCGTTCAATCTCACTTCATAATGTAACTTTATTAATCTATGGCTATGAAAAAAGCGAGCGTCAAAATTATGACGCCCGTACTATTTATTATACACCTAATAGAGAACAAAATAATACAGAGTGGTGGAAATTTGAACCTACAGCATTATAACGCCTTAACATCACGCCTGTATTCCCCGAAAGAATAGGCAGAGGTGTACAATTTTACATCATCATAATTTCGCCGATATAGGTATTAAGTCCTACATGGTACGAGTTTATTGCCACCAACCAGGCCTAATTCCAAACTTTAGGCTAAATAATGGAAATATTCTTACAGAAAAACTCAATTATACCTTGCATGAATCAAGAATCGAACCCAGTACCTCACGCTTGGCTTGCAATGCGACATTTTAAGAAAACGTTACTCTTAAAAACATCTTATTTACATTCTATATCGTGGGTACAGTTTACAATTATACACACCGATACGCATAACAAACATCTGCAGACCATACAAATATTTTTTTCCAAGCGGGAATCAATCTCGCGATATTTCGCGCAGTAATCAAAGCGCATATCTACTGACCAACAATGTTACCGTTAAATAACAATTGCTTTGGTATTAACACTTGCTTCATTAATAAAACAACGTCTTTCCTGTCTCTGGGTGTCTCTGGTTTATATTTAGAACAGCAATTACGTATCTAACTCCCACGCATATTGGGAAACGAAATCGTGCCCTTATAATAAAAAAATACGGATTCCCGAAAACAAACGAGACATTGATGGTCTTTTGTAAATAAATGTTTGTTACAGGGAGTCGGTCTTCCTAATTGATCCGGTTCGCTATAAATAGATTTTATTATTTTTATAAATAGTTTTATTATAGAATTATAAATAATAATATAATTATATTTATTAACTATTTTGACAGAAAAATGTAATGATTTTAGAAGTCATAAATATATAATTAAATTATATATATAGTAGTTTATATAGGATATTTATATAATTATAATAGGTTTATTAATTTTGAGTTGCTTTTTTAACTTTATTAGAGCGTAAAGTTTTAGGATATATTCAAATTCGTAAAGGGCCAAATAAAGTTGCGTTTATAGGTATTTTACAGCCTATTTCTGATGCAATTAAGTTATTTACAAAAGATGACTTTTTAGATACATTAGATTTATCAGTTCTATAAAGAGGTCAGGTAAGTTTCTAAAAAAATATGAAAATGTGGTTCTTATTTCAAAATAAAAAAGGAAAATAACGGTTCCTTTGGGTTCAATTTACTATATCCAATATTTAACATACTTTCGATACGCGTCTCGTTATTTTGTCTTCACCTTGTGGAATTTTATTTTTTAGACTCAATATCGAAATAAGTCCCGCGGTTTGTAAAAACATCTGTCAAAATGTTAGAAATCGACAGACAAACAAATAAACTCATTTTTTGTATTTTTAAAGGTGTAAAAAGCCAAGCAGTAAATTTTTTTTTTCGTCGTACACCCTGTACACCGATCGCCGTTACCTTAGAACCCGTAGTAAGAGTAAGCTTTAACAAAATCCTGCTGCTTGTCAGTCGCACGTGGCGTCAGATTTCTTATTAGTTTTAAAATGAACATTTTCCACGTACATTTTCAATGCCAGAGAAATTAGTGACGTACTATCGTTTTTGTTATTTCCAGTGAATTTAAATGTAGTATTTTTTGGAACTAACGGAACTTGCAAAGTTTTGTTTTTTATTTACATTCAAAATTAGAATAAATTCTAGTTTTATTATTTTCTGTTATTCTAAACATTTATCCGTTTTCTTTTTTCATTTTGCCTTTACTCAACAGTCGTATAGACCAGAAATCTATATTTCTTTAGACAGAACACATACAAATAGTTACCATTTCCTTAAATTTTAACATAGAAAATACCCCGTAAGACACAATACAAGGTACATTTTATCTGCTACTTTTACACAAATTCTATGAAACCATAAAAAATTCTAACACACATATATTACATTAATCTAAAGGAGCATTTATTGAAGCGTTCCAAACCGTACCGTATAAAGGTCAACTCACACTTACAATATCATCAGTTTTAAGTTATTGTAAGTTAGGTACCGCAATTTACTCAAGATTTAAACGTTTAATGGCTAACTGATTAGTTTAATGTTCCATTGTTTAGTTAGGACTACAATAGAACGGAATTACAGTTACCTTCGGAACACATGACTCAAAGGGAATCACTATGCGTCTGTGGCTTGGTGAAGTTAAATTCAAGTATTAGTTCGACTTTTGGTAATGAATTCACAATGAAAGCATACATACTTGAAACCTCGTGTAATCTGTAGATACAATTTAAAATAATAATAATAAATCGTACTGTATATAATCGTAATCTTACTTGATTCATGTTTTTTTCTTGTCCACACATTTGATATTATAATGTAGTTTATGCTTCATGTTAACTAATATTTTGTTGAAATTATTATTAATGCTGTTGGTCTTCCGAACATTAAATAAATAAAAAAAATAAAACAAAAAGTTCTTTTATTTCATACAAGAACGATAAAATTACTTTGTAGTCTCTCCAAAAATAGCATCACGATTGCATTCCCCGAAGGGTTAGGCAGAGGTGTACTGAATTAACACATGTGTATACCCACGTGTTTCCAATGCTATTATAATCGGGGCCCGTCCATTGCCATCTACCAGGCACAATTGTAAGCTGTGGACTGCTTCTAAGAGCTTTTTTAACACTTTTTTACACCCAAGAAGCGAACCCAGAACCTCAGCAGCGTTTGCGACCATTATACCAATGAGACACTCCAAGTCACTAACACGGAGAAAAATAGCAATTTCATCTCCATAGCTCTCTTTTGAACTTTACATTAAACTGAAATAGTGTAAATTATCCAGTTAAAGTAAATCTGGTAAGCATATAAGATATTCCTCACATACAAACAACATGAATAGGTACAGCATTAGTTTGATTCAGTAATATTCCAATCCTCCACTTATACAGCTGATAAATTCTACACGCAGCTGCAGAGTTGAGCAATCGTATATTCCCTGTTATATCCTATTTAAGTCCTAGAAACGAAGCGGGGAACATTTGCATTTCAATTTGAACCATTAAAAAGAGCAGCCGTGAAACTATCGCAGAAAAATCGTCCATTACAGCCGTTCGGTATGAATTTATGAATAGCAAATGCTGAAGCACGCAATAGAACGGAATTAAGTAATTTAACGACATTGCCGCTGATTTTATTAAACTGTAATTGATTCAACTTTACAGAGAACAAGATGAGACCTAAGAATTTTAAAGTACCTCGAATGTGAGTTCGCCGTCGTTTCTTTTTTATCGTCTATTCAAAAATTTACGAAAACAGTGTGCGCCCTTTTCCATAAAAGTGCCTTTCAATGATCGTGGATTTTGTTTTCATATAAATATATTTGGGTGCAGCAGTGATAACCGTTCGCCTTCCATGCAGGAAGGTCTGAATTCAAACTCGGCCTGCACCTCTGACTTTTCGGAATCATGTGCAGATCTCAATCTGATTATCACTTGCGTTTACGGTGAAGGAAAATATCGTGAGGAAACCTGCACATCTGAGAGGGCTCATAAAGTTCTTGATGGTGTGTGTAGTCCGTCAACCCGCACCAGGCCAGCGTGGTGGACTGAAGCCGATCCCTTCTCATTCTGAAAAGAAACCCTTGCGCAGCAGTGGGACAGTAATGGATTAAATTAATTATATTTTTGAGTTGAAAGTAACTACGTTTGAATTCGACGAAAACTCGCGCTCATGTAAAATGTATGAAAATAACGTCCACGCGAAGTTCATTCAAATGCACGCGCACCGCTACGCAAAATACGCGCTATAACGTGGATTTGCGGACATCGCCTATAGGCGCGCCCGCCGATTTTTCCATACATTGGCTCAACGATGATCGAGGCTAACTCGAGATTGAGGGTAAATAAGCAAAATTCCACATGTCAACTAATTTGACAAGTCTAGATCATCCGACTCTGTTTCGCCGGCTAAAAAAGACAGCTGGGCAGGTTATATAAAGGAGGATCAAAGTCGTTGTATCTAACAACGGAGAACAAAACGTCTTGAGAAAACACATACACATGAAAGGACCTACAAATTGTTCTCGATGATGTGTGTAATCCACAAACTCGCATCAGGCCAGCGTGGTCTAACAACACCTAACCATTCTCATTGTGAAAACAACCCCTTGCAGTAGGATAGTGCTGAATTTATATTTATTATATTTTTTGTCTCAGAATTGCCGCCATTATTCCTTAGTTGAAATTCAAAATCATCAATTTGTCGTTTACTACTGAAATGCTTATTTCAATTGTTAGTACGGTGTTATTCATTTGAGGTTTCATTGTTTAGAATGTAAATAGAATTCCAGTTTTATTTACCTTTTGTTGATTTCTAATAGCCTTTTGTATGAACCAGGACGTCGTTGTAAAATCGGAGTGGATTACACAATACCTTTTTTTTATTTGTTTTTTTAACGATTCCAATGAAGGTCCTGTAAACCTCTTCGACTATGTAAAATGTACTTATGGTAGGAGTGGGCCCACGTCAAAAGTGCAATGAATGAGAATCGAATTGCGCTGTTTCTCGATCAGCAGTCCGTGTTTCATCTCAATAGCTATGCCGACTTAAACAACATTTCAGACAAATAAATGAACTGTCGCCTGCGGTATTTCCGGACCAATACGACCTTCAAACCTTCAAGAAAAGAGTGTACTCCTTTTTAAAAGGCCGGCAACGCACTTGTGACTCCTCTGGTGTCGCTTACCATCAGGCGATCCGTCTGCTCGCTTGCCGCCTATCGCATAAATAAATAAAAATAATAATGAGTGGCTTCGCCTTTGTGAACAATCTATTTAAAACTGTATTATTTAGTATATAGAAAGATTTTTCAGAGCTTGAAACTTATCATAAAAGAAAGAAAAAAAGAAAGATAAACTATTTATTGCAGGCACGAATAACAATAAAAAACAAAAAATATAAAAAATACAGTACAAGAAAATAAACATAATACTAGTACAAACAGAGTTATAATATTATTATATTATAACATATATTATATATAACATATATTATATACATACATATATTATATTTATCATCTACCTAGGTTTTCTCAAACACGTTAGATTCGGCTTCCAGTTCAAATAAATGTGGCTGAATATGAGTTGTTTACAGAGAAGGACTGACATCTGCCCTTCGCTACCCAATTACTGGGAGATACGTTTAGTTTAGACCAGTTGTCAGAGTTCATGAAAACTTAAAACTAATAAGTGAAATCTCGCCAATATCGTTAAATACGTAGTTCCAAATAGTATTTACTTAGGTTCTAAGCAAAAAATATGTATTTGCACAGAAATCATTATGATTATATCTTCATAGTGTAACAATTCAAAAAAAATGCATTATTCAAAAAGTGCTTAGAGATTAATGTCACAGCTTAACCCTAAGATTCGGAGGGCCCGCATAAAAGCTATCGATTTATTTTAAAATATTCACCTCGTGCTTGACCTTTCGCCCGAAGCTAAGGAGACCTGCGGTGGCTGTGGTGTTGAGGGTACTGAATTGGAGCCACAATCATAAACCTGATTCAAAGTAATTAGATTAATAAGTATTATTTAAAGTATTATGGGCTGTTCAAATATTACACACATACACTTATTTTTTAGCTCACAGTAAGCCCAATTTTTATTATATCTGTTACTGTGAATTTCCATACAGAAAAACCCAATAACACTTAGCCCAACATGGGAGTTGAATTCAGGACGAGACCAATGACACATTACATCACTGAGAACTTTCATTATACACATTACATAATTTATTTATTTTTCTTTTGACGTACCATTCATCATATCTGATCAAGGGGTAGCCTCATGGTTATTTGAATTTCCCTGGGATACCTCTATGACCCGGGTACGTCCTAAAACTGCGGCCAGACACCGGAGGATGGGCAGCAGCGTCCTCTCACTATCGGTGAGCCACTGCGATCCCCAATCCGCCTGCCAAGCGTGGGGATTATGGCAAATCCCTCCCTTGGAGGAGGCCTTCGTTCAGCAGTGGACGTCTTCTGGCTGATGATGATGATGATGATGACCTCTATGAAACATGAGATCGTCTGGCACATCCTGTATAGTCAGCCTCGATGCATTTGACGGCATGAGCGATTCCCATGAATTGGCTCGTACTGATTTCATTACCTCTAAATAGCTCGCCCAAGACACTAACAAATACGAACCGAATTATAAATAGCGAATGCCATCTTTAGAAATATATTGGGCATGAGCCTAGAAAATCTATTTAAATATTTTCTGTAGACCTTTAGGCCGCAGTTTGCGGTTACTGTTGCGGTGATAGGGTTAGCGAATTGTATGAATACAAGTATAAATGGATAAATGTAATTTATACCGTGATTGTGGATTACCACAAATATCTAAGGAATTTTTATTTATAAATATTGAAACAATACTAAAATAAAAGCATTTATTCTGCGATAGCCTTAAAAATCTTTATTTATCCTTAGCAGTTTCAGGGAAGGTTCCGGTTAATAATAATTAATAAAAACAAAATTAATCTCGTTCAATGTATCTCTGTGCCGTCACTACAAATTTCGGCAGGCAATCAAAAATAACTTCCGATGTTACACTTTATTTATGGCTCGTGACATTGGGGCAAACTTGAGTAGGTTAGTCCTAGCACATAATCTTTAACTGCGAAGACGGATTCAAGATGACTTAGATTTTATATGCAACTTCAATATATATATCTGCTCAATAACAAGAAACAGCATGAAGACACTCAAAACACATTTCTAAATGTAAATAAAAACCTAATTCGTCAAATAAAAACGCAATCAGCAAAACTAAATTACACAGACGAATAAATGTTTGTTTGTTTTCAGAGACGGGCTTCACTCCGCTTACTTCTGAGAATTCGGTAAGTAAAGCTTTGTTTATGTATTTATTATATATTTTTATTTTCTAGGCTAAACTAGGTTATTTTAAGGAATTTCTTTCAAGTGTTTTTCTCTTTCAAGTAGTTGTTATTTCTTTTTATCAATCAAACTTTTAGTGCAAATGATGTCACACTGTACAAGTTAAATGAGATTAAATTCTCTTTTGCTAGATTCTGTCTCCTCTTGTTTTGATTTTATTTTCTCTTCTTTCACTTCTTTAATTTAGTACTTAACTGTAATATAGGTAATCATGTTATGCTTTGAAAGCTCAGATAATGATAATTCAGCCCATCACTGTCCTCCGGCTGGGCACAGGCCACTTTTAGAATGAGACAGGTTAAAGAGCTAAGCCAACATGCTGGCCTAGTGTGATTTGGTGGACTACACAAACAGGTCAAAGGTCAAAGGTTTCTCGTAATGTATTCCATCACCGTTAACGTCATAATTAAATTATTCCGATCCGTGTATGGATTAGAAAAGTCAGAGTTAGGCAGGCATTCAACCGTTAGGCTATCAAATAATAATCCACACAAATTATAAATTTGAAAGTAGATCTGTCTGTTTGTTTGTTACCTCATCATAACTAAACCACTGAACCAATCATTATGAAATTTTACAAAGATGTAACCTGGAGCCTGGTTAAGGCTTATTTTTAGTAGTTTTTATTTTACTTGCAATGTTTGTATATTTGTTCGGGTGAAAGATTACAACTGAATTTTAAAGCAGTTATCCTCAACCGATTGATCTGAAATTTTGCACGCTTTTGTAAGTTCGGTGACAATACAATATTATGATACTTATGAGCTGGTCTGATGATGAAGCCAGAAGGTGGCCATAGGAGCTCTGTAACGAAACGACGTAATCAAATCGAGTTTGAGCTTATTTGCTTTGTCTTCACTAGTACTATGAGCCTAGCTGATATAAAAGCTTGCTTTAAAAAAAAATTTTTAATACAAGCTTTTACTTACTTTTACAGGAAAACATGCGCACGAAATCGCAAGCAACAGCTAGATAAACATAAATTTAAAAACTTTTATCTCACAATTTACCTGTGTACTGCTTCTGCCGCAATGGACTTACAATCTAATCTCCCACTCATTACCGTCCCTTGTTCGTAATCAACGTTGAATATTTGCGCCACCTGTTACGTCACAGGATTTGATGCGGGAATGCAATCTGCACTTAATTTACAATTAACCGTTTGAGATGTATAATTTAAATGACAGAGTGAGAAATGATGTAATCGGAGATCACTGTGGCTTGAAAGAAGATTTAAGTATATAGATATAGATAGAGAAAAGTTTATTTTGATGGTTTGGTCATGTGGAGAGGATGGATAAGAGACGTTGAACGAAAGGGATTTTAGTGCGAGTGCAGAGGAAATATCGAGGACGCTCTAAAAGGACTTATATAGGCCTCATTGGTGCACCGTTAATTAAGTCCACGAAAAGATTGGGTGTACCCAATTTCGCCTAGAAACTCACAAAGCTTCTAGCTCGTAAGTTAAATAAAGAATAAAACTTAATGTATTCTATGAGTCTCAGGATCAATGTGAAAGTAATGGCCGATTACTTTGAATAATCGTAAAATTATTATAACCAAAACATTAATTTTTTTTATTCCGAAGCTGGTGGAGACGTTAGAGAAAATTTATACCTTATAGAACTGTTACGTTGGTCTTATGAAGAAATCTCTTATAAAGTCATAAAATAGTGACCCGGGTACGTCTTAAAACTGCGGCCAGACACCAGAGGATAGGCAGCAGCGTCCTCTCACTAATCGGTGAGCCACTGCGATCCCCAAGCCGCCTGCCAAGCGTGGGGATTATGGCAAACCCCCCCTTGAGGAAGGCCTTCGTTCAGCAGTGGACGTCTTCTGGCTGATGATGAATCATAAAATAGAAAACCATACTTCATCAACATGTTCCGTTCGCTAAATAAATATAGCGTTTTCAAAAATTATTCGATCTTCTGTTAGTGAATTCATAGTAGCCATCCAAAGTTTGGAAATGTATCCGGGAGATGAAAATAGGCTCGCCCCCTATTACATGGGATTACATAATAGCTTCCGCGAAATTTGATTGTACAACAGCACACCTCTGACAAACCCTTTAGGAAATACAAGCGTGATTTTGTCATTTTATTGTCAAAATCTATAGGTACATTGATTGTTCGCTTAAAATTGAGGAGAAAGATATGCGTCATTTCTGACAACACGGTGTGCGCAGTGATTGAGCGATTGACTGCTACGCTACGTGTTGCCTGTTCGATTCCCGCACGGAGCAGATGTTCATGTAAATATTTGTGTTTGTAAACGCACCCATGATATAGGTATAATTTCTAGTGAGGCGCAACGTTTCATTCAAAAATAATGTGTGTGTCAGGTTGTCAGGTCGACACCAGAATCCACTATGGTGAACAAGCCTCCATAAAATAAGACGAAAAGTATACCAAACAAGGAACAAATCCCAGTATCTCATGCCAAAATATAAACATAACAATGCCCTTGACATAATTAGATATACAAAACCAATAAACAATATTTCTTTATTTAAGAAACAAGGTCAGTACGGAAGAAAATAGCCTATGTCTAGACGTGTAATACTGAGTCCTAAATCTGTTTATGTTGATTATGAAAACGATAAAAAGACAAACTGTAAACAACATTTTTGGTAATGAAAACTGAGATATTTAATTAGAGATATCATTTCAAGCAGCTTAGTGAGATCGAGTAACACTTAGGCCCATGTTCACCGATATTATAACAGATGTTTAAGATAAAATAACTCGTTAAACACGGACTTTTTATATAGGTAAACGGCCGTTTCCATTTTTAACACCTGTTATAATGTTGGTGAACACGGCCCTTTGCTACTTATGCATTTGCTCGCATGGTAATTTAGCAGAGTGATTTATTCATGACTTGACACAATCAGTCCTTGAAGTGATTTTTATGGCTATAAATAGCATTAGATTGATTCTATGATGCAATAACATCTGAAAAGCGTTTTCTGAAGTTGTATTTTTTCATAAAAGTCGTAAAAGAAACACAGATTGTAATTTAGGAAAAATGATAGTACAATAGTTTTTTTAAACAAACTTATTTTACAATCTCATAGTGTTAGCATTAAAGCCTTTAAGAGTATTAGTAAGAGTAAGTCTTTAAGAATATTTCTATATCTATTAATTTGTGTACTGATTTCCTTATTTAAAACGTTATTTGATAAAACATAAGTATTAATAAACAAAATGCATAAAGCCTCTTTGTGGGTATAACGGCGGCGGTGACACATTCCGACACCGACCGTCGAAGGAGGACGATCATTCCGGTGTCTCGTGTTTTATTAATTGTAAAATCTGATAATAAAAGTAAACATTAATACTGCTGAATCGTATACTGTGACTATTATTCTTGGCTTCATCCTGAGGAGTTTACAGTTCAGAAGTGGGATCGGGATCTGCCCCCCACTGGCGCACAATGTATATACGAGGTACAACAGCGGAACATGTTGCAACTGATCGAGGCCATTCGTACACCACTTTCGTCGTGCTTGGTGTGCTACGGTTGATATTTGTATTGCTGAAAATGGAAAAATTTGGGTTTTGATGAAACCCACATCGACTACGTCATCTGGAGCCGAGCAAGTGACTTGTTGCCGTTGTGGCCAGAATGGACACAGCACTGCATTGTCGTCGCAGCAGCACGAGCAGCTCGAATTCTGCCGACTGCAGCAATAGCGCGGGTCGCGCTGGTGTAGCTGAAGTGACGAGCGAGCGACGCGTAGATGCTTGCGCAATAACTTATGTTACCGGGTAGTTACAACAATCTGGTGAGTCGTATGATGTTTGTTTTGATTCCGGTGCTGAATGTTCTCGTGTCAAGCAAAGTATTAGTCGTAATTTTATAGGCTAACGTGCTTAACACAAACGTTCGTATAAAGGATATAGGCTGTGCAGACGTAGACTGTACTGAACACATTTTTCGTGATGTTTTCATTGATGGTCATAGTTTAGCTATTTTATTTCACGTACTACCCGACAATTGTTTACAATGTGACGATTGGCAGAATTTTTTTAAAACGAGCTTACACGATTAACACGACTAGTTCATCTTTGTTTATTTTCAAAACAAAACTCGGTTGCCGTCTGTAGTTACCTACCTAAATCGATGCATAATTTAAATGAAGTTCAGAACAAAGAATCGTTAATATCATTGCTTAAGTGATCGCATATTTTTATTGTTGGATTCCCTCATACACGTTTTAAAACTTGTGAACTAAAGATTCGACTCGTGTTGAGTTCCTAGGCTATGATATCACTGCTGGTGAGTTAAGACCAAATCTAAGAAAGATCAAGTCCTGAATAATCTACCTTCTCCTGAGAATACTCATCAACTCGGACACTGATGACGATACAGCCTAGGTGCCTGTTGGAACAAAGGTGACTATTTTAAATGTGATGACTGAGCAGTCGGTCCATCCATGCTTTCTCCTAGTATGGAGAGTACCACTGCAATTTATCATGATGAACGACTTCAACTGATTGGATTTGGCTTATTTATGACCTAGGGTGGAAATTGAATATCTACAGCAGTATGAATTCCCTAGTGTGAATTACTATTATTTTGTGTTTGATATATATACAGCAGTATGAATTCCCTAGTGTGAATTACTGTTATTTTGTGTTTCAGATATCTACAGTAGTATGAATTTCCTAGTGTGAATTACTATTGTTTTGTGTTTGAGATATATACAGCAGTATGAATTCCCTAGCGTGAATTACTGTTATTTTGTGTTTTAGATATCTACAGTAGTATGAATTCCCTAGTGTGAATTACTGTTATTTTGTGTTTCAGATATCTACAGTAGTATGAATTTCCTAGTGTGAATTACTATTGTTTTGTGTTTGAGATATATACAGCAGTATGAATTCCCTAGTGTGAATTACTGTTATTTTGTGTTTCAGATATCTACAGTAGTATGAATTCCCTAGTCTAAATTACTATTATTTTGTGTTTGAGATATCTACAGCAGTATGAATTCCCTAGTGTGAATTACTGTTATTTTGTGTTTGATGTATATACAGCAGTATGAATTCCCTAGTGTGATTAACTATTATTTTGTGTTTGATATATCTACAGCAGTATGAATTCCCTAGTGTGAATTACTATTATTTTGTGTTTCAGCCAAAATGTATCCCCTAGTGTGGTACACCTGTGAATTGTAGCCCCCAGTGTGGCATGTATGGTACTTACCCCCAGTGTGGTCATTCATTCATTCATACATGTAATGTGATTGCCCCTAGTGTGGAAATTGAATATCTACAGCAGTATAAATTCCCTAGTGTGAATTACTGTTATTTTGTGTTTCAACCAAAATGTATCCCCTAGTGTGGTGCACCTGTGAATTGTAGCCCCCAATGTGGCATGTATGGTACTTACCCCCAGTGTGGTCATTCAAAACGTGTAATATGATTGCCCCTAGTGTGAAAATTGAATATCTACAGCAGTATGAACTCCCTAATGTGAATTACTATTATTTTATGTTTCAGCCAAAATGTATCCCCCAGTGTGGTGCACCTGTGAATTGTAGCCCGCAGTGTGGCATGTATGGTACTTACCCCCTGCGTGGTCATTCAAAACGTGTAATGTGATGGCCTCTAGCGTGGCAGAAATGAATCGATGATTAAATAATTATGGAAAAGAAAAAGAAAGAAAATTAATATTATTTATTTATATAAGGTACACCAACAGCATATACATTATACATTCCATAATTCAGTTTACAGGTACAGGAGCTGATGTGTATGCCAATTACAGGTATACACGACATTTTATTAGCAACATATGAAATGTTAAATTTTAATTCTATAACAATATAAATTAAACTAAAACAAAAATAAAATTAATAATAAATAAAAAAATAGAAATTTAGTCTGACACTGGCCACCGAGGTGGTCGCGTGATGTCTTTCTGACATTATGAGTGGAACCGGGAGACACGTCCAGCTCCGGCAATTTAGAGCTAAATTCGTTGTACTGTATACACATCCTAGAAACTGGTGAGTGCCTTCTTACGTTAGTTCTACAGGTAGGTGGCTGAAAAAGTCTGGATATTGGCTGTCTAGGAAGCTTATATGGAACCGACAGCGTGATACGTCCAAGTAGCTGTTCACATTCGACCAAACCATTGACAATTTTGTAAAAAAAAAACTGAATCATGGACAGTCTCGAAGCGAGTTAAGGTATATAAATTCAAATTCAGATATATTTTAATTCATGTAAGCCATTTACAGGCATTTGTGAATGGTCGGGTTCTGGTTGCCACGTTTCAAGGTGTTGATTTGCAATGGAGAAGAACGGGCAGGAAACTCCATGGTTACTCTTTTTATTAACTCGGAATTGTATATATAATATTTATTTATACATTGATCTCGAAAAACAATTATGTGAGTACAATGTAGTTTAAAGGGGTCTAACTTATGTAAGTCTGAAACTTTACGATGTCCAGTTTCATTATTTATTATTTTCCATGTCGTTTTGGTTTTATTATTCGATTTCTGTATCTGATTACTAATGTAAGCGGCTTTAGCCTGAACACAAATTTTCTTAATAATTTTAGTATATCTCCTAACATAATCATGAAAATCATTATTCGATGTATAAGACTTTTTATCATATAGTTTGTATAAGACATCTCTACTTCGCCTTATACCTTTGGTTGCCCAGGCACTGAATAGTATTTTATGTAATAATATAATAAACAAAGCTACAGTCAATTAATTTAGAATGTTATATTGTCAGTTAGTAAGTTGATACAATTGTACATTAATTTAATTATTGGTACTTGATGTAGTTATAAGGACAGTACATGGTTTGAGGACATACCCACCTAACGAATGGCCGAGCTGAATTCGGGGATGGGGACATCCCCGCAGCAGAATGGCCGTCTGTTAGCATTAAAGCCTTTAAGAGTATTAGTAAGAGTAAGTCTTTAAGAATATTTCTATATCTATTAATTTGTGTACTGATTTCCTTATTTAAAACGTTATTTGATAAAACATAAGTATTAATAAACAAAATGCATAAAGCCTCTTTGTGGGTATAACGGCGGCGGTGACACATTCCGACACCGACCGTCGAAGGAGGACGATCATTCCGGTGTCTCGTGTTTTATTAATTGTAAAATCTGATAATAAAAGTAAACATTAATACTGCTGAATCGTATACTGTGACTATTATTCTTGGCTTCATCCTGAGGAGTTTACAATAGTATACACACATTTTGCCGATTCGGTAAAATAATCATTTAGGGAAACGTGACTGCAGGGCCTGCCACCTTGTGAAGTTATGACTGCAAGTTTTATCATATAATATTCCTAGTATACTTATAATTTCGCAAATAACAACGAATATGACCTCCCACGATCTCTTTATCCATAAGGAAAACATATCGTGAACAAGTGGCCAATTACACATACCCAAAAAATACTCCTTAATTCCAAGAGATGAAGGGTAGAACTAATTTCCTACAAAAAGACAAGTTGGACAGAGCGAAATAAAATATTACTACATAGCATAGTATGGTATGCCGAGGACGCTTCCCTTGCCGTTGGATGCCTTCGGGCTTATTACATTCTCACTTTTTCTTAGGTGAAAGCGTTGATATAAAAAAACAAGATTCCGACTCAAAGGCGTCCGAGAAAAGTACGCGCGGGAATTTTTTTTGCCCGACTATCGATTAGTTTTGTTGCGACGGGTGAAAGGCACAGTTGCATACGTGTTAGTAAATAAAGTTATGAAAATATCATGAATTTTATAGTTTACCAAATAATTGTTACTTCGTATCTGCTCAACTACCTAAGAAATTCACGACACTTATGACAATATAATTATTTTATTCTCTTTATTTTTTACTATCCAATTTAATTTCCCAGCATTCCTGTGGATCTCGCTCTTGCTTTATATGAATATTTGTAGGAAACTGTGCATCTCGAGTTGTATGTCAAAGGGTACAAAGGCCTATGTTCCTTAATTGTAGCTTTGTAAAGGACCTTACGCAAAGTCATTTCTCCACATTCCTGTAAAACAGAGATAATTGTGCGTGTGTTTCTGGAGTACTTCCTTTTCCGGGGACACAGAAGAATTTAGTAAATATGTCTATAGAACAGGGTAATGTAGATTTTGTGGCAAATGGCATGGTGCTGCTCAATATGGCCATCAGTTGTTACTACTTTACCATTCTGCCTGTGTATTTTAAACAGGAGATAGACTATCGGGTTGCTATATTTATTCCAACGATGCTCTTCTCTGGTATCCTTTCTCTGCAACTGCGTACCAATATTTGAACCGCGTAGAAATTGAAACTGCGACGGCCAACGCAGAAAGTCAGCAGCGTTTACAAAACTTAAAGAAAAAAATAACAAGAATGGACAGATCAGACGGAACACGAGAATCCCATTTTTATACAATTCATAGACTAATGTAGAAGATCTCACTACATAGAAAAAGAAACCTAAAATATATTATCAGTGCAAAATCTCCAAGCGAGCGCAGGCGGAGCCGTAACAATATGGTTGTATTGATAAAACCTTCCGCCCGCCAGCTGAGTTCCCAGTCATAACTGTTCTGAAGATTTGAATGATAGAAGGATTCACGAAATTGGGGTCGGAAAGCTTAGCAGACGGAATATTTTCTCATCTTTCGTAAACGCTCTAGTAAACATTTTTGGCAAATGGCCGCAAAAATTCGTTGTACGATTTATTTATTTTTACAACTATGTATCCGTGGTTATAAAAATAAATAAATGGTAGATATGTATTTTTCGTACTTTTTTAGCACTAACGTAAAGTGTATGGTTTTTTTTTTAATATATGCATATATTTCTTGTGGCATATTTAGATAACTGACTTCAAAATGGTTTTCAATTTGAGTTTTGTTTGTATTTTCTATTTGGACTACATTGTTTAATTTTTTTCAATTGTTTGTCTATTCTATAAGTTGAACTGAGCTGCATCCTTTGCTACGCATATTTTTCTCTCTTTTATGTGGTTGTACAGTGTATATATCATTATTATGTAATGTGTGTAGCAAAATAAATAGTTTAAATGGTTTAAAGCTACTCCACTTCTACTTCTACTTAAATTTTGGACGTATCTACAAATTCAAAAAATTGATGGACATATTTACCATAAATGTAAAAAAAAAACATACAGGACGTATTATAAATATAATAGCTATAATTTCAAGTAGGTAAACCTCAGAGACATTTGTATGGGTAAGACTCAAGTTGCACTGTCCAATAAAGTTGGTCCTATAGAAAAAAACCGGCAAGAAACTCTGTGAAACTAAAACCTTCTCTTTAAATACAGTTATTTACTAAAATCTAAATTTATATTATTATATTCTACAGTTCTAGCCTGATGAAAAATTAATTCATCGTAGTAACTGAACTTATTAATAAATTACTGAGAATGTTTTGAAAGGCTTTCTTGGAACATGGTTTATTGCTCATATTCTGAATACTATTGTAAATAGATATTAAGTAAGTAATTTACTTTATTAGAATCAATTTTGCTTCGTGGAAGCAGCCTCAACTTACAAATATTGAAAAAATATTGTATAATATATATAGGTACCGTCGGGATTTTGCAGGATTGACAAAAGAATTTAGTTTTTATTTTATATTTGTTAATGCAGAGAGGGTCTCGTAGCTACAAAGCTATCGCGCCGATCGGTCGATCTGCGATGTTAAGTAGCGCTTGACGCGGTCAGTCCGTGGATGGGTGACAATTTTTCACATATCGAGATCCGTGTTTCGGAAAGCACGTTAACTAGTTGGTCCCGGGTGTCATACGAAGACCTATGAAAGTCGTTACGAGTATAGCAAGCAGAGTGAGCAACCCAAAAAGTCTGACAACCAATCTTACTTTAAAGTATCAGTCTCTCCCAGTAATTGACTGGCAGAGGTCAGAAGACAGTCGCTCCGTGTAAAATACTGATATTCAGCCGCAACCGGTTAGATTGGAAGCCGACCCCAAAGTAGTTGGAAAAAGGCTATGCAGATGATGATTCGTTAATGCAGAGCTAGATTAAGTATCGTATGTGTAATTGTATTCCCTCAGAGACCTTTTAATCAAATATTAACTAATTACACGTCTTCAAAATGGATTACTCAAACTCGTAATCCATTTTGCTTTCGTTAAAGACTAAAAAAATACAGAGTAAACATAAAACAGAATTTAATCTAGATTCTTTAATTTAGCATGTTTCATCTTAATAAATATATTTAGCCTTCTTTTGAACAATTTTATTCTAAAAAAAATTGGAACACGCCGTTAGGTAAAGCAGTTTTCTAGATTCATTTTGTAAAAACCTCTCTGTCTAAATGCTAAATTGATGATTCGCATTTATGTAACTACAAAGTAAGAATATATTTTAGACTAAGATTAAAAGCTTACGTCACACGTTAGGCTGAGTGATCACGTAGAGGGGCTGTGGCGAAGTTGTGACGTTGGCATTACTGGGAAGTGATGTGGAAGTGGCGCGATTGTGACAGAAATATGACATGAACTTTCTTCTGAAAAATATGCAAATTTTCATTGGTTTTTAATTCTTCTTCTGTCGTGTCGGTACGAGCTATCACATGTAAATTGCTTATGCCGTAGAGCAATAATGGTATCTAGGCTGAATACCCAGAGTGCCGGACGATTTCAGATATTGTCACGTCCGTGTGTTCTTTAATGCAAACTAAATACGAAGTGGCGCGACTGAGGCAACGGGCCAAATTTTAGCGGATCTGAATGTTGTACTGCTCTGTAAGTCATCTGCGGTGCATTACTCTTTGAATTTCAAGCCTAAATTGCGCATGATGACATATTATGAACAAATGCTGGCCATCACATCCATATCCAATGTCCACGTCACCACGTCTGGTCTTAGGTCTTTTCTGTGTCACTTGGACAACTTCTACGTTGACCATTTGTTACCATTGTTAAAGGTTTTACTCTTAGGCTATATTCACATAAGAAAAGTTAAGAATGTACACGCGTTACCAATTAGACGCCTTGAATAAAATTCCTGTAGTAGGTATAGGTTAGTAGGTATCCGCGTTAGAAAAAGGCATTCTTCTTAACGCTTGTCATTTGAACGTAACCTTCTTATTTGCTTTAGTCAATAAAGATATAGCTTTTTATTTGAACCTTCACTGAATGGAACTTTTCGTCACCTACATAATAATATTGGTTGAGTTCAGAATAATCTCATTGACACCCCTCCCCCCTCATCCCGCACTCCGTTACTCCCCACGTCAGCGTTTTATTCAAATAACTATGTTAATAGACCAGTCGTTAGTTCGACGGTGTATTTATGCAAAAATTTACTTTTTTTTTTTACTGGCAGTGAAACACCGTGCTCTATTCGCTGAAACGACGAATTTTAAAGTATTGAAACGCCATATGATGGCTACGTGGCACTTTTCTATATGTAACTCACGACATCTGAAGACCTATGAAGCCTACAAACTTGATGTGGGTACGGTAGGTTTCACACAGCTTTCCTAATGGGGTAATATAATTACGAATTTTGGTAAATACTATATGTTGTTTATACCCTTTCTGCATCTGTTATTTGAAGTCCATTTTCAAATGTTGTCACATAACCATTCTACTTCCTGAGGCAGTCAAGAATACTGGCAAAGCAGTTAGGTCAAGAGATTTGGAATCACGATTTTCATTTGTTCCAAACTTAAAAGTATATTGTCTGGTTTAGTAGTCGCAAGCGCTACTACTGAGCGTGAAGGCACTAGGCACCCGGACTAGGCACCGCTGTTGGGTTTTTCTGTATGGAAATTCTCAATATCAGCGCGGAGTTTGGAATGGTGCCCAGAAATAGGATGATCTCAGTGGGACTCAATAACTGCCTCGCCGAAATGAATCTACAATACAGCTCTGCTTAACCCTTCGAGCTATGTCATAATACAAGTATTTTTACAGTATCTTATCCTATGATTAGTCCTCTATCGCTCTCTACGCAAGTTCTTATTTCTCAAACATTGCTACCGCTACTTTTGTACCAAGACGCATATTAAACGACAAAATTAGACATTCAAATGAGTGCCACAATTATCATTTGCTAACACTATTCAAATCCGGGACACTACCAGCAATTACTTCTGTGTTAATTACACCTCCATTGAGTACGTTTTAAAACTAGAGTTTTTAACCGACTGCGGTGAAATAAGTTGACTTTTGCAGTTTTATTTCACATTCTTGAATTAGACAAAGGTTTAGCATTGGAGGATATAAGAAATTTTTATATAGAATTGATTTAACATGAACACAAATAATAGTATAAGTAGAGGGGTTAACTTTTCTTGGTGATCGCGACTATATTGCATTTTATTGAGCGAATATACATACATAGTTGTTTCGGGTTTGGATCTTTGTGTATGTGAAAAAATGTGTTTGTAAACGCATCCTCGATACAGAAATTATTCATGTGTGGGGTAATATTTCGTTTTTTTTTTTTTTTAAAGGCAAGAGAAAGAGAGTTAATGTTTGTTTGTACGTATTTTATACGCTGCCATACCGTTCATCTGATTGCGATAAAACTTTGTCAACTTATTGCTTGCACTTGCGCGAAGGTTATAGACATAGTACAATTAACTTACAGTAGGTGGCGCAGGACCTAGCAGCCTACATAATATGCTGAAATCGTCGAAATTGGTATGACCAATATTGTATCTTCTATGTTTTCTTCATAGAGTCGGCACGAGTTAACACATTGGAATCGCAGCTGAAAAGTTCAAAGTGGACCAGACGAACAACATCGTCACTCATGGGTGCTCTTTCCTAGCAACAGAACGGTTATGTTGCTTGAAAACACAATGTAAACGTACACTCAAGCACCTTTATCGTTTGTTCCTATAAAACTGGCGAAAGTGTTACAGTTGTCTTTATTTTATACAGAATACATACACAAGTATTTCCAGTGCAACGAGTCCGCACATACGATTTATGTCCCTCTTTGTACAAAGTGACACGGAGGGGACAAACTGCCACTTATACGTACTCGCACAATTTAAAAATGAGAAAGATGTAACATTTGAGCTGCTATTAAGTAAACGGTGATTGTAATCAGAGAGATGGATGTGATTTTTATTCGTAATGTGAAGCTTTAAGACTGTAAGTTAAATAAATATAATTTAAGGAGACAGCAAGTGGTACACAATGCGTTCAAAATAAGAATAGGATTGACTTTCCGCCATACTGTGATGTCTTAGTTCACAACACAAGTGAAATAATTTTTAAAACTTTAATTGATTTTGTAATACTAAGATTTAGTTAGGCAGTAGTACTTACTATTGTACACCCACATTTCGACAATGCCGTTATTCAGTCCCATGTATTAGGAGGCGAACTGAATACCATCGACCGGGCACAGATTCAGACTCCGTGCTGCTACTGAAAAGTTTCATATAGAAAAACCCAATAACATTTTGCCCGTCCCGGGAATCGAACCCTGAATCTCACACTCCCACTCAGAAGTCGCGCTTGCCAGACCAAATTATTTTGACGGCCTCATTAGTCTGGACCAATTTTACCATTATTTTACTGATCACAAAGTTACATGGATACATGAATATGACAATAAAACATATGACACACACATAACATATGACAGTAAAAAAAACCAACGTAAAACAGTTTATACAATATAATATATTGTATAAACTATTTTAATTGACGTGTAATTAAAATGTATATTATACATTTTTGATTAAATTATATGTATTATAATTTTCAACGAAAATCCCGCCAATCACTTTTCATCTGACAGTTTAATTATACCTTGTAAAATCCGACAAAATCAACACATGTTACGTGAATATTTGACATATTAATATAGTATTCTGCTTAAATAGGCATCAAGTTAGCCAAAATTCTCCACTCTGCGGCAATCAAAGAATCTGATAAGCCACTTGTGAATTCTCGCGAGTCAAACGTATTCGTTCAGCATTTGACGTCAAACTTAGTTCCGATTTATGACAGTAAC
The DNA here is from genome assembly GCA_947562105.1 of Shargacucullia verbasci. NCBI lineage: Eukaryota > Metazoa > Arthropoda > Insecta > Lepidoptera > Noctuidae > Shargacucullia > Shargacucullia verbasci. The sequence goes on along the minus strand of OX387289.1, from coordinate 4,341,559 downwards.
AATCTTGAAACCTTATGTATTTTAGGTTTCAGTACCTCTATCACGAGTTTTCTTACTATTTACTATCGTAGTAAATTAAATTTTCATGATAGCGATTTTAGTTCTTAACTTGTTTACATTAGGGATAAGAATCGCTTATGTGACATAAGTGTCATAGTAAAGTTTTGATTTACTATTTACTATATTATAGAGATGTCATGTTAGCGACTCTAATCCCTAATGTAACCAAGTTAAGAACTAAAATCGCTATCATGAAAATTTACATTTACTATGAGATTAAATAGTAAAAAACTCATAATAGAGGTACAGGATTGGTACTGTCGTAATTCATAAAGTACTAACTTCTTTTGTTCCATCATGATAGCTTCTATAAAATAATAATTTCCTCTCTTCTATCCTAGGTAACAATGTTGGCATCAACTTTCGCTTTGAACTAAGTGCTACTTATAAACAGACAAAGGATCATACTTTTTTATGAACAAGAAGTGAGAGCTATCTACAAAACGGGTGTTAAGTTAAGGGATGGCACCCATTTAATATTTTAATGTCAACATAAAATGTGTCTCAATTTTACACAAAATGACTACAAGGTGACCTTCACAACTTCATTAAATATATTCCTGAAATTAACCCTCTTTTTTTTATATACTGTAAAGTGACCAACTAGTATACGGCGCGCTTGAAGATAAGCGGTAAGCTTAGTTAAACGGCTACCATAACCTATAGACGCTTGCAATTGCAATACCGGGGGCATCAAAGGCACGTTGACAAACCTGTAAAAACATTCACTCCCTATTGTAAGGGAGATCAAAAACATTTAAGAGGAATCGCCGTTCTGGCAGTATAGGGATAAAATAGCACTGCTGGTGCCACTGCCAATACAACGCCTCTTCAAGGAGTACTGGCGACCTTGGTCACCATTAGGAACACAACACTGCAAAAGAATAATGTTATTTTTGTATCAATTCATGTATTTCACTATAATTAAGGTCAACGTTGAAGGGAAAATATTGTGAGGGAACCTGAGATGGCTCCATAAGGTTCTTGATGGTATGCGTAGTCCGCCAACATTGGGCCAACATGGTGAACTAAGACAAAGCTCTTCCCACGCTCAGGAAACCAGAAAAATATAGAATTTAAATGTAGATCTTAATGTTAAATAAACAAATTTAATATTGTATTTGTTTGTTCTCAACTGTAAGGCTTTAGTAACTCAATGCGGCGGGTCCCGCATATTGTTTGGTCTGAAATTCGGGACCTATTTAACCTTTGTTTCCCAGAACACGGGATTCATTTCCCTCTACTTCAATTTGGAACTAATTGTACGTTTGTTTAGCAAATGTATTTTGCCGTCTAATTATTACAAATGCATGTTTTTCTGTTTGCTGAAATACACAGGATTTTTTTAACGCATAGCTTTGATATTATTTCTATCTTATTCGTGTTGAACACTGTATGAATAATGCATTATCATTGGACAATGAATGATGAATCGTGTTATTTTGTTATGAAAACAGAAAGCTTATCAACTAGACATGTTTCTGATAAGTAAGTGATTTCATCAGCTCAAACGAATTGATGACCAATTGGAATTTGTCATGGTCATATTACACAGAATTGCTAACAGAGATTAAAAAATATTGTTATATTAAAAAAGAAAAAGCTATATAACAATTAAAACAACCTTAAATTATATTATACCTACCTTAATTTTTTTTATATATATATTTATTTTTACTACAATCTGTCTCCTTCTTTGGGACATTCAGCGGTGTTGAGTTGTATATTGTATAAAATATCCAACCTTAAATTATAAATTAAATAAAATCTTTGAAATATGGCGCTAAAATACAGGGTGGTAAAAAAGATTTAAAGTTTCAACCCCAGACAGGCTTTACTCATGGCTAGACGACTTGAATCGGGATTACTCCCTCTAGGATATAAGGACTTCCTCACAGAAACTACACTGGGGCGCAGTATTATAGTAAGCCAGCAACTTCGATTTCCTAGAGTGTTCCACAGCGGCACTAGTGGAAATGGAGTATTTGAGAAAATTGCTGCTAGATCTGCGTGCGATCGCATAATGCGACCACTTACATAATGTTTTGGATCTCGCTGAAAGAATGACGAAAAGAGAGGGATAGATATGATTTATGTTTAATGGGATAAAATTATTTTGGAAAGACGAGAAATTTACAGAGGTCGCTTAGCTAGGAAACTGACGCCATTTAACATAATATAATCAGCCACAAAAGTAGGTGAATTCTAAAACGATTTTTTTTTAAATGAAAATTGCAATTATTCCTTTTTGTTTTTAATAAATTATACGATAGCGTAACTTGATTGACTAGTGTGTTTGTAAATTAAATCCATTAATTATCTTCTTTGTCAAATTAGTTTCAAAATCACGAAAAGTTCCTACCTGATGTCTAAAAGCGTTTTTATGATCTTATTAACTTAGTAAATAATACTGAATATATAGACTGCCTCATTGATCTAGTGGTAGCAAGCGTGGCTGCTGAGCGTGAGGTCCTGGGTTCGTTTCCCGAGTCGGGCAAAGTGTTATAGGGTTTTTCTGTATGGAAATTCTTAGTAGCAGCACAGAGTCTGGAACTGTGCCCCGTCGATGGCAATAGGCTCGCTCCCTATTACATGGAATTCAATACCTAAAGGCATCGGTAATACGTGGGTGTACAATGATAATACACCTATCCCTAACCATTCCAGGTTTTCCAAATCTATAATACAAAATATTGGACGAATTTTCGCGTAACATCAGAATCTGTGAAAAATATACCAATTACAATTCCAAAAAAAGCACCTCATTATAATGAAAAGAAGAACAAGTATTGAACTCGGATGTAAAGGGTAATTCGAGGTAAATACCCCAAGGGCTAAGGCATACATACACTGACCTTATTGGTGGTGTTCTACAAAAAGGTTAAGTTAGTAATATTTGCAAGGGGCCCGAAGTTTAAACAGTATTTTAGGATTGTTAGAGTAGTGGCAATTTTAGTACAAAGACAAAGATGTTTATTGCTTGAACTGTGTACATAGGGGTTAAAATTTTATATCAACAAAACAAATTTGGTATCAACAGCAATCGGGTGTAGCAATAGAAAATATTATTATTATTCTATAGAAACTAAAAGCTTTACTACATACCAATTAATTTTTCAATATATCACAATATATGTATACAGGGTGAACGGTAATCCTGTACTTTACTTGGAGAGCCTAAAAAATGGAGAAGTTTTTCTGGTATTTTAAAGTGTCATACATATTTTTTCGAATAATCGACTCGGAAATAAGTTAGATTTTATTAATTTTTCATTGGTTATGCTTTATGACCTTGTATTTCGTAGACTATTAGAATTCTAGACATGATTTTGATATTAAAATATTCACACATCAGCTTTTAGAAAAGTGTAAATTGAATGTTCCGAGTTACCTAGATTTTTTACAATAAGCAGAAATCTATAAATTGCAAAAATAAATCTATTATCCTTAATTTCTCTAAATCTACTCAAAACTACTTACAAAAATTCTACTTTATGATATTATGAAAAGGAATGTGCCGGAACCCCACACTTGAGAGCCTCCATAAAGTTTTCGATGGTGTGTGTAGTTCGCCAATCTACACTAGGCCAACATGGTGGATGAAAGCCTAAACCTACTCATTCTGAGAAGAGGTCCGTGCGCAGCAGTTGGACAATAATGGGCCGGATTTCTTGTCATTTTGTAAAGTTTGGCATCAGCCGCATTTGATTAGGCTGAAAGGCAACCCTGTCCTTTGGGGAAACCTAGGCCGATGTCACTTGCACTAAGCAATTTATAAAGCGAAATTAGACGTAAAAAACTAAGGTGAAAAAAGCAAAAAATAACGATATACCGTTCTACTTTAACATAACGCCAAAATATGAAATGAGGCGACGAAAACAATGAAAATTGTATTTTTTTTCGTTGTCCTATTTTCGGGAAACTTTTTTGAGTAAATTGGAAACAACGACGCTGGATGGTATACGTATTAATATTGGGATTAGGGTACCAGGACCTACCTTATACTTATTAAAATGTAGTACAACCTTTTTTTAATATAAATTAGATACTATGTGGGCAGCACATTACTAATAGGTATAAATATTATAATAATAAATTCAACTCATTACTGTCCCACTGCAGGGCAAAGGTCTCTTCTCGGAATGAGAAGGGTTAGGCCTTAGTCCACCACGGTGCGGGTGCGGGTTGGCGGACTACACACACCATCAAGAACTTTATAGAGCCCTCTCAGGTGTGCAGATTTCCTCACGATGTTTTCATTCACCGTAAACGCAAGTGATAATCAAATTCTGATCCATATTATTATATTATAATATTAGGTACGTAAGAATAGGTAATAGTAGGTAAGAAGCAGTGATAGCCTAGTGCCTTCCATGCGAGAGGGTTCGAGTTCAAACCCGGCCCGCACTTCTGACTTTTCGGAATCATGTGCGGATCAGAATTTGATTATCATTTGCGTTAAAGGTGAAGGAAAACATCGTGAGGAAACCTGCACACCTGAGAGGGTCCATAAAGTTCTTGATGGTGTGTGTAGTACGCCAACCCGCACCAGGCCAGCGTGGTGGACTAAGGCCTTACCCTTCTAAATCTGAGAAGAGGCCCTTGACCAGCAGTAGGACAGTAATGGGCTGAATTTATTTATTTAATAGGTACGTACTCCTGTTAATTTTTAATGCCTGATTTCCAATGGTCAGATAAAATTGAATACGTTATGATTATTTTGAAATTAGAACAAGTACAGGTTTTGAAACAACTTTTGAGGAATTGACTATTTATAAAATTGCACATATCCGCACATAATGTCGTTATTGTCCCATGTAATAGGAGGCGATAGATTTTTATAACAGAAAAAATAATTACACTTTGCCCGAACCGAGCATCGAATCCAAGACCTCACGCTCACCAGCAAACCAGCTGCCTAAGAGCAAAAATCGGGTATTAAAGTCAATACTTCACATGTATGCAAAACTTATAACTTTCAAGCACTATTTAAAATGCACCGTTTATTTCCATAACCAATCCATTTATTTCTTAAAAACAGTGACAAAAGTCCAAAGAAACTAGGTCATAATGGCGCCATTTTTACCAAAAGTTAACAAAGACAAATCGAAAATCAGCACGTAAGCCCGCACATTTGTCGCCAATTTTAAAATTGACATATCGACAAAGATAATTCCAGGTGAACAAGAAAATGCTGTTGGGTTCACGACTTTATGCAGTGGTTATAAGAACGTTAATACAAATATAGTTCAAGCATGGTAAAAACAGTAGGCACTTATGTCACATAACAGTGATACTATAGAAGTTTAAGTTCGTTTAATGTACCTATAAAAGTAAAAATGTGACTTCATATACTTATACATGATATATATATATAGAATACTTTGTATGAAATAAATAAACCTGCGCTCCTCACCTCAAAAACATATTAATGGGCTCGTAGCTACATCGGTACTGCAGAAATCAATCAATCAGCGAGGTTAAGCACCGGCTGCTACGGTCAGTCTTTGGATGGGTCACCGTTCTTCACACATCAGACGCCTTTGTGCCTAGGAAATCACGTTAAGCAGTTGGTCCCGGGTGTCATACGAATACCTATGACAGTCGTTACCGGTGTCATCGCCAAAGAGTCTGACAACCAGTCTAACCTCGGTGTATCAATGCGTCCCTGTAATTGGCTAGTGGAGTTCAGATGGCAGTTGATCCGCATAAAATACTGATATTCAGCCGCAATCGGTTAGACTGAGAACCGGCCCCAATGTAGTTGAGAAAAGGCTAAAAAATTATTTATTGTATGTAATATTGAGCAAATTAATTAGTTTAATTAAGGGCTCGCTATTTTGTGACAAGATAAAATCGTCTTCAGTACTCATTACTCAACTTACAACAAACTTTCCAAGAAAATATTGTTCTCAGTCATCAGACAAAATATTGACTCGTCGAGTGAGTCAACATCTCCTGAGGATGCCCCGTGGAGTTCCGATACACATGTTCAGAATCAGTTTGCAGTTTCTGCATATATGGGCGGTGCTGCATATTGCATCAAAACTTAAAGAATGAGCTCAATCTCAAAGTAACGCCTAATTAAATTAGTTATCTTAGTCATCAGACTTAATTAACCTTATCAGTTTCGCTTCTATCGTGTCGGCACGAGCTATCACAAGGAAATAGCCCATGCCGTAGTGGCTGACTGCCCAGATGCGCCAAACGGTCTCAGGTTTCGTCACCCATTAATTTCACTTAATATACTATTTATAAGTTTGCATCATGACCACCGTTAGACTCAATATTAAAAGTGCCCGATAAAAAAAGTATTCGGCAAGCGAGTTGCACAGGGTGCGGGCGATGAAATGTGAATTTTTAGTTTTTCTGCATACGGTAGGTATTGACCGGACCACTACTATTTGTTACCTTAAAAACAAACGACTATTCGAAATTCAAAAATAATATTTTACGCCCTTTAATATTTCGGTATTCCAATATCTAGACTTAATATTATAAAGAGGTAAAGTTTGTTTGTATGTAGGGGGTAATCTCCATAACTAATGATCCGAATCCGAAAATTATTTCACGGATAGATAGCTGCATTATCCCCGAGTGCTATAGGCTATAAATTATATATGCAGATCACGCGAACGAAGTCGCGGACTGAAGCTAGTAAATTATATGTAAGTCAGTAATTACCTACTTTAATCACGTTACGTAACTTAAATGGAGTCATGTGACACTAAGAAAATAAGAAAGAAAGTGTTTATTCTGTAAACGCACAGATAAAAATATATAACAAACAACGCCAGATATCATGTCTTGCCACGATTAAACCACGCCGATATGCATCACTTTTATACAAATAGATTGAAACAAGATAATTATGGCCCTGAACTGTTTCATATAATATGTACTAGCTTTTGCCCGCGGCTTCCGCTCGGGTTGTACTCTGCTTGCGAAAGACGCGTGGCGCCTTCTATTATCATAAGAACTTTATTGTGGTTTTCCTCGGGAACAGTACTTTTTCGGGATGAAAGGTACCCTATGTCCGTTTCTGTATACCTGACAACGTATATTGAAAATTTCAGGATTATCGGTTCAGTGGTTTAGGCGTGAAAAGGTAACAAACAAACAAAATATTAGAAGGACTTTTTATAATAAGTGCCAGCATTGTCTTGTGCGCTTTGCAACAGCAACCCATTTGGCAAGTGTGGTGATAACGGCAATATTTCCCTCACAAATCATAGGTTCCTTTCACAAAAAAGTCGAATGCATTATTTTTAAATTTATGTAATATCGTAGTATCTAGTCAAACCACACGTACACACAGAACCTTCAAAATGATCTGTAGGTCTCATTTTTTTTTAATCAACCCGCCCTAAGTCTTTATCACACCAATCGTGTCGTTAACATCGTATGCAATATCATCGTATACCCTATGACTTTCTGTTTTAACTTCCCCCGGTTATCCTTCAAATTGCAAAAATACGGTAGATGACTACCAGTCATCTGAGTTACTTTTAAGAACTTTCAAAAACGACATTTTGTTCTAAAAATGTTTGGATTACAAAGGCATAGTTTTTCATTGTCATTGACATACTTATTGTGTGACTTATTTTGTGATTTTGATAAATAAAAAATTGAAAACGCCAAATATAAGCAAGAGCTTACGTTATACTGAGTTTTTAGAAGGAAAACTACTATTTTTGATGCAGTCATCTAGCCTATTGCTTTATTTCATGAAATCTCTGTTCATTTTACGAATTAACACATTAGATTGATGAGAAAACAAATTGATAAGACGTGTTAATAATAAATTACTTGTTGGTATAATATCAACCTCCAATAACAAAGTTTATTTAAGCCTAAGTAGCCAGAAGTTACCCCACAATTAACCCTGTAAAGACTCGAACTCTGAAAATTTAAGTATTAGGGTCAATTCACACTGACCGAACAGCGGCCGGCAGCGGCTTTTTGAGGCAAAATATTACAAATCATTTTGAATATTATCTACGTGATTAAAAAGTCCATAGTTATTTGAAGACAAAGGAGGGGCCGCGAAGTTGCACGAGCCTTATAGCGCCGCACTGTCCCTTGCGGCGCCGCGCTCTTACGGCCGCTGCCGGCCGCTGCTCTTTCAGTGGGAATTGACCCTTAACGCTGCTCTACGTGTCGCGGTTTCGATTCCCGCTCGGAACAAATTTTTGTATGATCTACAAATAGTTGTTTCGGGTCTGAGTAACAACAACAAAAAAAAAGGGGGCGAGCCTATTGCCATTTACCGGGCACAGTTTCAGACTCCGTGCTGCCACTTAGAATTTCCATTCAGAAAAACCCAATAACACTCTGCCCGACCCGGGAATCGAACCCAGGAACTCAGGCTTAGCAGCCGCGCATGCGACCACTAGACCAATGAGGCACTCCCACCAGTAATAACACCCACGATACAGGAATTATTCATAGAGTGAGTCTCATTTATTCAAACGCATTTAAAAGAAGTGAAACTCGTCGATATGAAGAAAGATGACGAGTTTTATGCTGGTTTTATTCAAGTATAGGTAATATTAGTGCCTTATTTCTGTTGAAACGGTTAGCTCAGTGGCTAAGTGATTAGCTCTATGCGCTTATATCTGTTCGATTCCCGCACGGAACAAATATTTGTATGATCTATAGATAGTTGTTTCGGGTCTGGTTGTGTGTGCATGTGACGTATATTTGTAAAAATGTACCCAAATCACAGAAGGAAACCTAGTGGGGGCAACGTATTAAAAAAATAATATTTACTTGTATCTATAAATTATAAGCAAGACTCAAAAAAATAGGTGTCATGAATTAATAAAATACATTTCTAACATTTTTTCCCGTAGTAGGGGTAACGTTAACGCTATCGACTCCCCCACCACAGCTCCATTTGAATACTGATGCACCTGCGCCAAATGATAATGAAGTGCCATTACAGTATTTTAATATTGCCAGTTTGCATCCCGACGGAGGTGAAAAAATAAGAATCCAGTGCAATCGAACAAAGTAATAGGTAAACCAGATATAGTTGATGTTTTCTCAGATAATTATGGATGAATTATGAAATTTTGAAAGACTTCATTGATATTTTTTTGTTAGGGTTAGTACTAAATTTGACTAATAGATATTCATATTTTGTGAAAAGCTCAGTGGTGGTGATAAGATTTTCGTGAATTTCATGACCGCGTCGATGTACTACGTGATATTATTCAGTTCTTCAACGCCAGTGTGTAAATCGTTAAAAGCAATACAAATTAAATGACATGTCTAATCGCCGCGTCATTTAGGTACACTTAAAACCATGACTGTGATTGCAATCCTAACTTGCTAACTAATCCTACTTCCTACTATCTACTTCCTACTAATATTATAAATGAGAAAGTTTGTGAGGATGGATGGATGGATGGATGGATGGATGAATGGATCTTTGTTACCCTTTCACGCCAGAACGGCTGAACGGATCTGGATGAAATTTGGCACAGAGATAGATTATAGTCTGAAATAGCACATAGGCTACTTTTTATCCCGGGAAAATATACGGGTTCGTAAACCATGCGGGCGAAGCCGCGCGCGGAAGCTAGTAATATTATAAATGTGAAAGTTTGTGAGGATGGATGGATAGATAGATCTTTGTTACTCTTTCACGCCAGAACGGCTGAACGGATCTGGATGAAATTTGGTACAGAGATAGATTATAGTCTTGAATAACACATAGACTACCTTTCATCCCGAAAAAAGTACTGTTCCCGAGGAAAACAAAAATAACGTTCTTATGATAATGGCGCCACGTGTCTTTCGCAAGCAGAGTACAACCCGAATTGATTGTCAAAATTAAAATTAACGCGAACGAAAGCCGCGGGCAATAGCCGCTACATAATTATATCCTGAGTATTATAGTTATATTTTTTTTTTTGGTTATCATAGACACACACAGACAGACTAGTTATCATTTATATCACAGGCTTTATGTACAAGATCCCAAAACCTTCAAATAAAACCACAAAAGAACTAAATAAATCCGTTACAAAATTCCCCAGCTAATATAACTTTAGAGTAATGGTTGCGGCCGCAACATCTAGTTACTTATGAATGAATCACCGTAGCATAAATTCTATTAAACTTTAACAACTTAAGTGGTTCAGACAGACGGCGACGACTTACATTCAGCTCTATCCGTTTTATATTACTTTTTAATACCACTCTATCAACTTTTTCCAGGAAAATTATTAAATTTTCACTAACACTAAGGCGGCCGTCAGGAAATATAGTGATGGGCAATGCGTTGTTAACGGGAATCGATTAATTCGACTAAGAGTACTTTTGAGTAGAAGAGTAGATTTTTTAATGAAACGTAATATTTACGGGAAGGTGGATTTACCATTTTAGATGCCAGTACAAAGCTCGTTATATAAAATCTCTAACTACATATTACAATATTCATGTCTATAGTTAAAATAATTGTTTTATTTTTCTTTGTTTGCTTCAATTGTAACTATTTAGCAATCAACCAATAAAGCCAAATAGTATCACCATTTTGAAAGTACCATATAGGACCTACACCTACAGATGGCCATCATAAATGAATTTTTTTAAACGTATATAAACAACACAAATAATTGGTATTTAAAGAATTTAATAACTCTATTTATGTACAAAAAAAAAAACTTTAATTAAACAATTATCGCCGAATATGTAAACTTGTTGCAAATATTTAAATATATATTTTATGTTAATTTAACAAATAATCAGCCTCTGGCAAATAATAATATAGGTTAATTCTCAACGTATTTTAATTAGTTCTATAATTTTAAATGTTGGCAGAAAGCCAACACGTGTGATTGAACGTTAATTTAACGCTGTGAAATTTCTATTAAATTCATAAAGATTCCAAAACCCAATAAATGTTGCCAATTATTATAATTAATGTACAAATTATAAAGTGGACAACACAACAACCTACTGTGCAAGTAGGTATATAATAATACAAAGGTTTATTAAGGGCTCGCTTAAAATCGCGAAACCTTAAATACTTATTGTATTTTAATCTTCTTAAAACAAAAATCTTGTAAAAAACGTCGAAATAAAATTGCTTTTATTATTTGATTATATTTGAATAATATATATCTACAGTAAAAATTTAATTTATTATAATTCAGTTTAATCGATTCTACTATTATTAGTATTCAACTTCAGCACATCCCTAAAGATGAAAGGAACCACACTCATATAATATTACAGTCTGAAAGTGTCGCAAAGTTCCACGCAAATATTTATTGCGGTGTATCTACATAATAATATTATTTTACATTCTGTATGATCAAAGAGAATATTAAGTGATAGCTTCTACTTGGGAGAAAATAATTTACAGGAGAATAATGAAAACACGAAAATTATATGACTTCACTTTTACGTATAATGTTTTGACTACGTAAGGAAAGGGCCTACATGGGTGACGGTTGATGAGATCATCTGACGCACTTGGACAGACAGTCTCAATACCACCACTGGTGGCTGGCTAATATTTCCACTACAGTATTAGCGATTCCCATATGATAACTCGTGCCGACTCGATAGACGAAGACGTATCACTATATAACTATGTACTCTATTTTATGTAGAATACTATGATTTGATCTGCCAAAGGTTTTCATTGCAGTCCTAAAACGAACGAAACGAATTTTGTTCCTACATCGCACACTGGAGCCGTTTACCGCACATTGGAACAAGCTAAAAACCTGATTGTATAATTGTTAAATATTTATTCAGATTTTTATAATTATTCTTTTGTTTAATTAGTAAGTCGTATCACGTGAACTTTTAACTGCTATCGAATATAAGTATGACCAGGCTATAAAGCATGTAAGGCAGGATTAAACGGAATAGGCGCATACATTTTTTTGAGCGTGTAATTTTCTTGGACTTCTTAAATTACCTGAATACATCTGGAGATTTTATATCGGTGCTTTTCAAGAATATTTTGCACTTCAAAGAAGTTTACCACAGTCTGTGTAACCGCGGTCCTTACACGAAGATAGTTTTAATTAATATTTCTCGCTTAGGTTTTTCTTTAGGACTTAATGAGTTTCAGAGAGAGAGTTTTCTTGTCTGACTACCTGGTTGGTTTGTTCTTATAATCTTGATTTGCCTACAAGAAAAAGTTTTGGTGAACTTATTGGAGTTACAGGTACAACCAAGCCAGTTTAGTCTACGTCAAAATTTTTCCCTTAAAATGTAAGATGACTGCAACGAAAAAATGAACGAGTATTGAACGAGTGTGAAAGAGGTATTAAACTACGCGTTCTTCAATTTGATGTATAAAGCAAGGCATATTAATCATTCCCGTAGTAAAACTCTACGTTTAATTAAGATTTTTTGTAATTGTTTCAACTGTACCGCTATCACGAGTTTTCTTACTATTTACTATCATAGTAAATTTTCAAGATAGCGATTTTAGTTCTTAACTTGGTTACATTAGGGATTAGAGTCGCTTATGTGACATCTAGTCATAGTAAAGTTTTGATTCACTATTCACTATATTATAGATTCACTATAGTAAGAACTAAAATCGCTTGCATGAAAATTTACATTTACTATGAAAGTTAATAGTAAAAAACTTATAAAATAGGTACTGAACTGAGCGGTTAATTAGTAAAAACCAGCTGTTAATCTCATATCGCATATATTTTTAAAGGGACTTTGTAAAGTACATAGTAGCGTCATAACCCTGTGTAATTATGATTACCTTTCATGATCACACAATTCAGTGGTCTGTTAGGCTGTCCAACACTGCTCCACATGACAGACACAAGAAATATAACTGATTTGATCAACACTGATTAATAAATTGAAATAAATGTGTCATTTTCTGATATATTTTAGTATCTATAATTAGGTATTTTAAGCGATTAATGACTATCACATGTTTTTACGTATCAATGATAATTCTATTGATTAGATTTTTGGTTATATTTAAATGCTAAAGTTTACATAATCTTCTTCAGTGCTTGTTTTTAAAAGTTGAAATAACATGAGTTGTCACGATAAGGTTGTTCTCGTGACTGGTGGTAGCTCAGGTATTGGAGCCGCCATCGCCATCAAATTTGCTGAAGAAGGTGCTAGTGTTGCTATAGTAGGAAGAAATCAAGATAAACTGAACAACGTTGCAAAAAAATGTGTCAAATCTATTGTGCTAATAGCTGACGTCACTAAAGATGATGACGCTAAGAGAATTGTCAACGAAACCGTAAGATATTTCGGGAAACTGGACATTTTGGTAAACAATGCTGGAATAGCAAACGCTTCTAGTATTCAAGCCAAGAACGCTATGGCAGTCTTCGACCAAGTAATGTCAACCAATCTCCGTTCAGCAGTTTACTTAACCCATCTTGCTGCGCCTCACCTCATAAACACTAAAGGGAACATCATCAACATATCAAGTATTGCTGCACTTCATGTGATTTCAAAGCAAAATTTCTCATATTGCACTTCGAAGGCTGCTTTGGATCATTTCACCAGATCTGTCGCACTTGAACTAGCTTCAAGTGGGGTTCGTGTAAACACTATCAACCCTGGACCTGTGTATTCTGATATAATACAAAATGCGGGTGCAAGTAAGGTTATAGAAACTGTTGTTTATGAACAAATGAAAATTGGAACGGCCCTGGGCCGAATATCTGATCCTGAGGAAGTGGCTGATCTTGTTCTGTTTCTAGCCAGTGACAAAGCTAAAGCCATCACTGGTGCATCTTATGTCACTGATAATGGATTTTTGTTGAACACGAACGCGGTTAATATATAAATGATCTAGTAAGGAATATTCTTTGATGAATCTGATTCTTATTTATTAAACCCTTATAAAAATTACACTCACCTGGTTTTTCTGTATAATATTTAAAACGGAACCCCTAAAGAATTACTTCGACGTCTGTCCTTGTTCATTCAATCAAATGTCAAGTATCAAATTCAATAAAACTTTTTTTTTCATAAACGTCGTGAGATACCAAATTCAAAATGAATATCAATTATTACACACGGATTTTAATTAATATCTTAATTATTCCATAGTCTGTAGACCACACTGATGCCACATATTCTACACAAAATTCAGTTGAAACAACTTCATTTGCTTTTGATTATCACAAATTAATTTATTACAAAATATTCGCAGCTATTTAATCTTCTATCGCATATTTTTAAAGGGATTTTGTGAAGGTAGCCATCATCACGCCAGTGATAACGATCAATATCATAAGTCCGTATATGATTGCAGGCACTGGGACATCACATGACGAATATCAGAAATATAATTGATTTAATCAACACAGCTCAATGTTACTTTTGGATATGTTTTATTATCTATAATTATTTCTTACGATTGATCACTATCGTCACAATTTTAAAATCCATACAACTAACAAACGCGTTTGTTATTTGACTATGTAAATATTTTTGCTGTTCCACGCAGATGTGCAAGGTTGTAACAAAATTTGAAATACATTTTGTCATTCTCATCACAATCGTTATTAACTTCTATAATATAAAGATAGTCTATACTGACAACAAGCCTTACTTCACGGGAAATCTATCAAACTTTAGATCCTGCATCTATTTCGAAGTATAATTACATCTGTCAACTGAACAGTTAATGTTTACCATAATATTTCGCGATAGAACTTACTAAATGGGAATTAAAATAATTATTTCAGAACTTCCTCGCGAAAATCCCCGTTCCTTGATACTAAAAACTCGCTTAGTTGGTGATAAGCGACCCGAGCTACCTACCACTACTCAAGGCCCATGCTCTACACGAGAGTATTCATTGCCCACTGCATGCACTGTAAATCTATGCTAATATTACACGTACTTTTTATCAATGATAATGTGAGTTGATAAGATTGCTTGCCTTTTTTAAATGAATATGTTTAACTAATCAACTTCAGTGCTTGTTTTTCAATAGCTGCAATAACATGAGTCTTAACGATAAGGTTGTTCTTGTTACTGGCGGTAGCTCAGGTATTGGAGCCGCCATCGCGATCAAATTTGCTGAAGAAGGTGCTAGTGTTGCTATAGTAGGAAGAAACCAAGATAAACTGAATAACGTTGCAAAAAAATGTCTCAAATCTATTGTGCTAATAGCTGACATCACTAAAGATGATGACGCTAAAAGGATTGTCGATGAAACCGTCAGATATTTTGGAAAACTAGACATACTGGTAAACAATGCTGGAATAGCAAACGCTTCTAGCATCCAAGCTGAGAACGCCATGGCAGTCTTCGACCGAGTAATGTCAACAAATCTTCGCTCAGTCGTTTACTTAACCCATCTTGCTGCACCTCACCTCGTGAACACTAAGGGGAGCATCATCAACATATCAAGTATTGCCGCACTTCGTGTGCTTACAAAAGACAGTTTCTCGTACAACACATCAAAGGCTGCTCTGGATCATTTCACCAGGTCTGTCGCACTTGAACTGGCGTCAAGTGGCGTTCGTGTGAACACTATCAATCCTGGACCTGTGTATTCTGATATTTTCGAAAATGCAGGTGCAAGCAAACCTCAACAAGCTGCATTTTTTGAACATTGGAAATCTATGACGGCCCTGGGGAGAGTGTCTGATCCTGAGGAAGTGGGTGACCTTGCTTTGTTCCTAACAAGTGACAAAGCTAAAGCCATCACTGGTGTGACTTATGTCACTGATAATGGACTCGTATTAAAAATGAATGAGGTTAATATATAAACTATGTAATAACTTCTAATTTAGTAGTCTTCCGAACATTAAATAAATAAATAAAGATTATTATTTGATGAATTCTGTTTTGATATTTGTTGCTCACTATAAACCTTAGTTGTGTAGGAATGTACTTTTCCGTCGTCGATTTACGTGTGGAGGGCTATAGCTAGGGGTAAAGATTGAAAACATCCCCTGTAAAGGAATAGTTGCGGAAGAAGTGAGCGGCGACGGATAAAAGCCTCCAAACTCGAAAAGCCAATCCCTTTTGCATATCTTATTTTTAGGGTTTGAAAATAAATTAACCAACGTCAGACTTTTGAATTTTACTTTTGGTAATGCTCATGCATACCTGCCGCTCTTGGGAAGGCGAAGGTTGATGTCGGACCTAAACCATCTAAAACCACACGGTGTTCCTACGGCATACCTGTAGCGCCAGAGATATAGGATTCGCTCATGCATTCACCGCACCCCCGGCAGGTATCCGCCTGGCAGTGGTTGACCAAGCAGGCTACGTTCCATTAACCACCGTCAAACATAACTTAATCAAGTCGAATCTACGATAGAAGGATTTTTAAAAGATTTTTTCAAAATATTTATTTAAACAAAATAACGTTGTTTTACTTTAATTTAACGTATTGGCAAAAATCTGAAGAACACTGTACGCTTTAATTTTAAGCACTAATCTCCGCAACTTTACGTAAACAGTTTTAATAATGTAATCTTTATCGGAAAAAAATATTAAGCCGAAGATAATCTTCTTCTTAGCGTACTAATGGCAAATTAAATTTGACCCCAAATTTCGCAACACGGAATACGTTTTCTTTAGCGGCCATTAACTTCTCTCGCGAGCAAGCAGCAGGACACGCAGAGGAGGATGAAAGGTGGGCCATTGTCTGTAGGGAGACGCCGCACTGACACTGGAGATCTAAGTGTCTATTAACCCTTACCATATCATAGGTGGCGAGCGAATTGCCATCTCCCGAGCACAATCCCAAACTCTGGAGTTCCATTTTGAATTATCTGCCAAAAAAACTTCAATAACACTTTGAACGGAAAGGAAACGCCGGCGCAATCTAGATTTAGAAAACTACCTATACAGAATTATTCACAGAAAATAAATAATTATTTCATTATAACGACTAAGAGCGACATTTGCAGCTGATAATGGATTTTTGGTCAAATCTAATAAGTTAAATATATAAATTATCTAATAAAGATTATGCCTTAATGAATTCGATTTTGATTTTTGCTGCTCATTATAGACCTTAGTAATTATCTTCTGTACCTCTATCACGAGTTTTCTAACTATTTACTATCATAGTAAAGTAAATTTTCATGATAGCGATTTTAGTTCTTAACTTGGTTATATTAGGGATTAGAGTCGCTTATATGACATATGTGTCACAGTTAAGTTTTGATTTACTATTTACGATATTATAGAGATATCATGTTAGCGACTCTAATCCCTAATGTAACCAAATTAAGAACTAAAATCGCTTGCATAAAAAATTACATTTACTATGAAAGTAAATAGTGAAAAACTCATAATAGAAGTACTGTTTATAATAAAAGTAGAAACTGACAAACTGTCCGTTATTGGAACGTATAGCCAAAATTGCTCTCTACATAAACTGTTTTCTATAAAATCGGGTGTCGCAGGGGTTTTATTACTCAAATCCCATCACAGTACGTGCCTAGATGTTATTTGAGTATAGGAAAGTTTCTCATACAACACATCGAAGGCTGCGTTGGATCATTTTTCTAGATCCGTTGCACTTGAACTAGCTTCAAGTGGCATTCATGTAAACACTATCAATCCTGGATCTGTATATTTTGATATATTAGAAAATGCAGGTTCAACCAAACCTGAACAAGCTGCAATATTTGATCATTGGAAATCTATTACGGCCTTAGGGAGAGTGTCTGATCCTGAGAAAGTAGCTTTGCTGGTTCTGTTCCTTACCATATATATGCGTAAGTGCAAAATTTCAAGTTTCTAGCCTAAGCGCACTATTTATTTAGTAACGAGTACTAAATAATAAAAAATACCTAAGTTTACTAAGTCACCTGACTTCTTACTTTTGAAAACTGAAAGTAAAAAATGAGCAAGTATTGACTCTGTAAACTTTCTACGCAAGTGGAATGCAAATTTCAAAATATGCATATTATAAAAAACAGAGGACAGATGTGGATCGTTACATAGTAACAGTAATAACACGATACAATAATAATAATAATAATAATAAATACACTTTATTGTACACCAATAAAAAATTTTGGATATAACTTATATATTAAAAGAAATGTACAAAGGGCGGTCTTATCGCAGTCGGCGATCTCTACCAGACAACCTTAGGATGGACAAGAATAGAAGACGAAAAGATAAGGGTAGTCTGTGGTGTAACAACTAATTAATAGTGTAATATTTATACTGACTATATATATACATATATATTATAATAATAGTTAATAATTTGTCTAATAATACATACTTAAATACAGTTATAATATACCTACTTATACTACCATAGCAATGTATATATATATAAATATACTAGTAGAGAAGAAGGAAGTTCAATTTACAGCAATTAAATAGATAGGTAATGTTCTTTTACCAGTTTTTTAAAGGTTGGTAATGTTTGAGCATGCCTCACTTTTACGGGCAACGCATTCCACAGGCGAGCAGCTTGCACTGTAAACGATTTCCCAAAGAAATTGGTGGAATGCGTCGGTATTTCCAATGTCAGATTTTCTGATGACCTTAGACATCTCGAATGTGAGTCATGGAGGAACTTGAAACGCTCCTTAAGATAGTGGGGAGTGGTTGGATTGTACAAAATACTGTACAGGAGGTGAAGAATGTGCGAATTCCGGCGGAGGCGTATTGGAAGCCACTTGAGCTTTGTACGAAAGTCAGATACATGATCATATTTGCGCAGGCCAAATATGAATCTTATACAGAAATTTTGAAGTCGCTCAAGTTTATCAAGTTGGTCCTCATTGAGATCAAGATAGCTGGTGTCGGCGTAGTCAAGAATTGGAAGCAGGAGAGATTGTGCAAGCGCAGTTTTTGTGGCAATTGGCAAGAAGTTACGAAGTCTTCTTAAAGACCCAGCTGAAGCAAAAAGTTTCCGACTAACCTCTTGTATTTGGGGTCCCCAGGATAGTGTCCTATCGATTACTATCCCCAAGTTCTTAACTTTGCCACTGACCGTTATCGCAGTGCCACCGAAAAGAACCTGAGGAAGCTGGGACCAGTCAATCCTTGAAATCATCCGGGGGCTACCGACAACTATGGCCTGGGTCTTTGAGGGATTGACGTTCAGTCCGTATCCTTTACTCCAAGCACATATTTGCTCCAGGTCTTGGTTAATTGTACCAATGGCTTCCCATAACTTATCCGGCGGCGCATGGGAATAGATTTGGAGATCATCTGCATAAAGGTGGTAGGAGGAAAGTAGTCGATTAGATATAGAGTTTATGAATACAGCGAAGAGAAGAGGAGATAAAACGCCACCCTGAGGCACACCAGCAGATGTATTGCACCATGAAGAAAACTTTTCTTCAATGCTAATACGCTGCCGTCGGCCAATCAGGTAACTACGAAGCCAATCAATCACTGTTGGAGATATGTTAATAGAGCGTAATATACCAAGCAAAATGTCGAAATCCACGGTATTGAAGGCATTGCTGAAGTCTAACAGCGATAGCACCGTTAGATTTCCATTCTGCATGGCCAACCTAATGTCATCCGTAATATGTACCAGTGCGGTTGCCGTACTATGACCAGGGCGGAAGCCGGACTGTAGAGGATTTAAAAGAGAGTTTTTACAAAGAAAAGAGCTGAGTTGGTTGTAAGTGAGGCGTTCAAGGACTTTGGATAGGAAGGGTAATATAGAAATCGGACGATATTCAGAAAACGATGTAGGATTGGGTTTTTTGGGCAAGGGAATGATTTGGGCTTCTTTCCACGCTGTTGGAAAGTAACCACTGGATATTGAAGAATTGAGGATATGGCATAGGATTGGAAGGATTTCATTAAGGATGGGAAGGATCATATTACGACTGACACAATCACTGCCAACAGCATTAGACGAAATGGATAAAATGCTCTTATTAACATCACAAGTAGTAAATTGATTAAAAACAAACTGTGAGTAGTCTGGGGTAGGAAGGGTTGAAAGATACTGTATGGTGTTTGCTTTCGCAGTCTGATCACAATTAGACGAAGAAGAGAAGAATTGGTTAAGTAAATCAATATTGAAATCTTTTGGAATAGAATCTTGGCGAGACTTACCAACCCCCAATGACCTTAAAAATTTCCAAACTTTGGCTGGATCTCCGTTTTCAACAGAGGCATGGATATGTTGGCGTTGTGCGTTCCTACACGCCTTATTGCAGTGATTCCGGATAAGGACATATTTTTCCTTGTTTGCGGCTGTAGAACGGTATTTGTATTTGGCCTTAGCCGCTGCCTTCTTGTGCATTAAAGATTTAATATCACCGGTTAGCCAGGGTGCCGGAAGATGTTTTATTTTAATTTTCCTTATGGGAGCATGCACATCGTAAAGTTGATTAATGTAGCTCGTGAAAAGGTTGACCTTAACGTCAATCGACTCAGATGCAGTAACTGCACCCCAATCAATGCTGCCGGCATCCTCCCGAAGTCTGTCAAGATTCATGTCACCAAAACTGCGTTGCAGAAGAACTTTAGACTTAGCCTTAGGAGGACGAATTTTGTATGACAGATATATTAGATCATGATATGAGAACTCATCAGCCGAGCATTGTCCGTGCTTAGCGACGTGCTCTTGGGAAGATATCATGATTAAATCAAGTAGAGAGGGTACCGAGTTCGGAAAATGATGAGTAGCATTTAGAGGGAGTATGGATAAGTTATTGGATTCTACTAAGGAGTTAAGAGAAGAAGCACGTGAATCTTTTTTAAGAAGACAGGTGTTGAAATCACCCATAATGATAGCATGACTGTAGGATGGGAGCAGATTTTCTAAGATATTATCAAAGGAAGAAAAGAAGTCTATACGTAATGAAGGGCAGTAATAAACGCCAAGTAGTGTCTTTCTGTGGTGGAGTTCAATCTCAATAAAAAGATGCTCACCAGCATTTGACGGTGGCGGCTGTGCTGACAAATTTACAACAGAAAAAGAGATGTAGGTACGGAGGTATATGGCTACACCGCCACCACCACCAACCGCGCGATCATTTCTAATGAGATTATATCCAGGAAGATTGTAAGAATTTGAGTGTAAACATGGCTTAAGCCATGACTCGGAAATAAGAATGGCATGTATGTTTCTACAGTCAAAATTTACCAGCATATCGGAGAAGTGAGCCGGGATACTTTGGGCATTTATGTGAACAACATTGAAATTCTTCGGAACATCAGAAAACTGTGAATTAAGTGTATCCGCTAAAGACGGGATACTAACAAAACTACCAGTATCACTGTCTGCTGAAACAAAACTATCAGTGTCACTGCAACTTGAATAGGGCATCTACCAAAATAAATAATTTAATAATATTTTAGAGAAAAAAAAAAATAATAATAAATAAATAAATAAAAAATAATAATAATAAAAATATATATAATAATGTATATAAAAAATATTATAAACGCCTTTTACTTTTTTAATAGGTGGACTAAAAGCAAATATTCTTGTCCACCTGCCAGTCAAGTTAAGTTACAACTTAAGTTTTATTTTATTTTCTTATGACGTAAATATCGAAAAGACATCACGTACCTATTTAGTAACTTATCTTTGATAATTCTAAGGATTATATTGTTTGTGTACATTATATACTGCGTTTCACTAATAATTTTCAATGCTGCGTCTTTATTGGTGCATTTATTCTTATTTACAGCTTTGGTGCTGAATTACCCAGTGCCGGATTAACCACGTACTCGTAGCAAGAGTAGCAATTGCTATGGGCCCCGCGCAAAATGGGCTCCGCGTATCCAAAGAATTTTTTGGGTGAAACTTATTAAGAAAATATAACACAGAATTTCATACGGTAAACGCACAAATTCTACAAAAAGTCACTTTATACTTAAGAGGCCATATCAGATCAAGGGCCCACGATAGAATTTGCTACGGGCCCCGCGCTTGCTTAATCCGGCACTGGAAGTACCCAGTAGTACCGCATATAACGTCGAACTACCAGTCAACCGCAAAGCCATACTATTCGAACAGCTTGTAAAAAATAACACCAGTGTTATGATAACAAACCCCATGTAACATTTAATTTTGGCAGTTAGGCAAAGGTGTATTCCCAATGAAGTAGGCAGCGAGCGTATACACATATATACGTAGAGGACACTCTACCGGGCACAACTCCCCACCCCGAGGTGCTTTGCCCGAATGAATGGGAACCTCACACTCAGCAACCACTAAAGCAACGAGGTAGTATTATGACTTTATATAATAATAACCTGATAAGAGTTCCGATGCAGTAGATTATAATTAAAAAACAACTGAAATATTATATATTTATGAGTCCGGACCAAGCTGATACAACAGTACATATCAGATAATATAGACTGCCTTATCGGTCTAGTGGTCGCAAGCGTGACTGTTAAGCGTGAGGGCCTGGGTTCGATCCTCGGGTCGGGCGGAGTTATTGGGTTTATGCGTATGAAAAATTTCATTAGCAACAGACTGAAATTGTGTCCGGTAGATGGCAATAGGCTCGCCACCTATTACGTCGCACTGAATAATCTGGGAAATGTATATTTATGTACAATTGTACACCTATGTTATTATTACATTGTGTAAATAACAATATCTTAACTAGTCAAAACTTCGAAGACCACAGCTTAAAAATCGTTTAAGTAGAGGAAGAAACTTGACTACAATTTACATGAAGAATTATTTCGAACAATTTGTTGATACCTAAGCAGATGTCACATATTTTTTGTATATGATTACGATACTAATATGATAATGTAAAGACAATTGTCAGCAGCATCCCCTATGAGTTTGACAAATATCGATATTAGAAGTCAGGTCCGGTTTCTCTTACAATCGTGCATTATAGCCGTATATTAGGTACCCCAAACTGTTTCTTTCGAAATGCAATTTCACAAAAAAGATAATATTTTAGTACCTGCCATAAAAATAATCTAATATTATAGTGCAATCGTTACAAGCGTTTATTTATCAATGATAATAGTGTTGATTAGATTGTTTGACTTTATTAAGTGTATAATTTTAACTGAATAACCTCAGTGCTTGTTATTGAATAGTTGTAATAACATGAGTTTTCACGATAAAGTAGTTCTTGTGACTGGCGGTAGCTCAGGTATTGGAGCCGCCATCGCCATCAAATTTGCAGAAGAAGGTGCTAGTGTTGCTATAGTAGGAAGAAATCAAGATAAACTCAACAACGTCGCAAAAAAATGTCTCAAATCTATTGTGCTAATAGCTGACGTCACTAAAGATGATGACGCTAAAAGGATTGTCGATGAAACCGTCAGATATTTTGGAAAACTAGACATACTGGTAAACAATGCTGGTATAATTAATTCGGCAAGTATCCAATCTGAAAACGCTATGGAAATCTTCGATAAAGTAATGGCAACAAATCTACGCTCAGTCGTTTACATTACACATCTTGCTGCACCTCATCTCATCAGTACAAAAGGGAACATCGTTAATATATCAAGTGGTGCTGCGCTCCGTGTGATGTCAAAGCAAAGTTTTTCGTACAACACGTCCAAGGCTGCTTTGGATCATTTTACCAGGTCTATCGCACTTGAACTAGCTTCAAGTGGCGTTCGTGTGAACACTGTCAATCCTGGACCCGTTTATAGTGATATAATACATAATACAGGAGCAACTAAAGATGAACAAGCAACGTTTTTTGAATATACGAAAACTTTAACAGCCCTTGGTAGAATTTCTGAACCTGATGAAGTGGCTGATCTTGTTTTGTTTGTAGCCAGTGATAAATCTAAAGCCATTACTGGTGCGTCTCTTGTCATAGATAATGGAAAAATGGTGAAAACCAATGAGGTCAATATATAAATTATCTAATAAAAATATTTTTTTGTATTTAGACTTTCATTTTTGATGCTCTCTATAAAATGTACGTGTCATATCACACATTATTCATTTATTTTTATCAAGCATAGCTGTATGCCTGTCTACCACGCAGTAGGCTTTAAAACCGGCCCACACGTTCTGACTTCTTAGAATCATGTGGATTTTGATAATTACTTTCATCAGCTGTAAATGACTTCATTGTGAGCACCATAAAATTTTCGAAGGTGTGTGAAGACGGCTATTCCACATCAGGACCATGTGGTGGACAAAGGCGTAAAGGCTTCATTCATTCTGAGAAGAAGCCCGAGCCCAGCAGTGAAAAAGTTTTTTTTTTCCAGTAAAAAGGGCAGATTTCACTTTTCTAAGCAACAGTAATACGATGATCCACATTTATTATAAACTAGCTTCCGCCTGCGGCTTCACCCGCGTCGATTACGAACGCGTGCATTTTTTCAAGGTTAAAAGCAGGCTACATCCTTCTTCAATAAATAGTTTATAACACGCAAAAAAAAAAATTCAAATCGGACTGGTAGTTCCAGCGAATAGCGTGTTCAAACAATAAAAAAACTAAACAATCAATCTCTTCAGCTTTATAATATTAGTATAGATAGCTGCACCCTACGGTGTTTCTCGCGGTAACAGTGTCTTTTCGAGATAAAAAAAAAGCAGCCTATATGTTAATCCAGGGTTTAAGCTATCTCCATTTCAAATTTTAATCAAATCCATTCAGTAGTAATACTAATACTACATACATAATAATGACCAAGCTTTCTCTCTATTAAAATCTGTCAGCGGTTAGTATAGATAGACTATAGATATATAGGTAAACAAAAGTAACTACTTAAAAAAGAAATGAAATCATCCTCTATTTTACCTTGATTGGTCAAAAACGCAGAAACATTCTTTATGTGTTTCTTGCATAGATTCAATAAATATGTTATTGTTTTCTGCTGCTCATACTTAACTTTGGTAATGATTCATAAATTATGTCGTAACTTCACTAATAATAACAATAAAATAAGACTTTGTTACAAATCATCACTGATTAGAATAGGTGCATATTGATGATTACATTTTTCTAGAAAATTATGAAGGCCACTTGTTATACGTATAATAAAACTGATAATTCTCATGATAAGATTAATTGGCTTTATAAAATGACCAGTTCGAAATAAATTACTTCAGTGCTTGTTTTTTAATAGTTTCAATAACATGAGTTTTCCCGATAAGGTTGTTCTCGTGACTGGCGGCAGCTCAGGTATTGGAGCCGCCATCGCCATCAAATTTGCAGAAGAAGGTGCTAAGGTTGCTATAGTAGGAAGAAATCAAGATAAACTGAACAACGTCGCAAAAAAATGTGTCAATTCATTAGTGCTGAAAGCCGACATCACTAAAGATGATGACGCTAAAAGGATTGTCGACGAAACCATCAGATATTTTGGAAAACTAGACATACTGGTAAACAATGCTGGTATAATTCATTCTGCAAGTATCCAATCTGAAGATGCTATGACAGTCTTCGACCGAGTAATGGCTACGAATCTACGCTCAGTCGTTTACATTACACATCTTGCTGCACCTCATCTCATCAGTACAAAAGGGAACATCGTTAATATATCAAGTGGTGCTGCTCTTCGCGTAATTTCAAAGAAAAGTTTCTCGTACAACACATCGAAGGCTGCTTTGGATCATTTCAGCAGGTCTATTGCACTTGAACTAGCTTCAAGTGGCGTTCGTGTCAACACTGTCAATCCTGGACCCGTGTATAGTGATATAATACATAATGCAGGTGCAACCAAAGAGGAACAAGCCATATTTTTTGAAGAGACGAAAAGAACAACTGCCTTGAACAGAATTTCAGAACCTGAGGAAGTGGCTGATCTTGTTCTGTTTCTAGCTAGTGACAAAGCTAAAGCCATCACTGGTGCGTCTTATGTCACTGATAATGGATGGCTGCTGAAAACCAATGAAGTTAATATATGATTTAGCCAATAAACATTATTCCTTTATATGTCCAATTTTTATTTCCTCTTTTGCTGCATATTTCTTTCTTTTTAAAAAACGTTGCCCCATACTAGGATTTCTCCTGAATTGTGGGTACAGTTTACAAACATACATGTCACATGCACACACAACCAGACCCAAAACAACTATCTGTAGATCATACAAATATTTGTTCCGTGCGGGGATCGAACGCGCGACACGTAGCGCAGAAAGCTAATCGCATAGCCACTGCGCCAACCGTGTCGTCATATCAGACTTCTATGATAATTTATGTTTTCGTATAATGAATAAAAATATAAATAAAATAGGTACCTAAAAACATGACTGTGTAAATCACGAACAAACCTTAAAGTAATTATGAATCGAATCTGGAATTAATTGGAATTACCGGGATTGTGATCCGTACTTCAAACTGGACTGGCATTATCGATCCAAAGATGTAAAAAAATATAACCTTAACTTTTTTTAATCGCCCTTTAAAGTTTATCAGGTGTAGTGCACATTTGAATTTTTGGTTGGTTCTAACGAATTAAGGTATTTTTTTTTTACATCTCTGGATCGATAATAGAATACTGAATAAGGTTACTTTAGAATGTCCAATATTTTTTCAGTCTCTATATATATAAACATTCTAGAAGAATATAACTGGTTACTTTAAAAAATTCATAACACGTCATAGCATCGCGCCTGCCTTAGGATTAGGCAGAGGTGTACTATTGAACATCCACATTTCGCCGATGCCGTTATTGAGTCCTACCGCGGTGTAATGACTCCATTTCAGTATACCGATAAGTCAAGGAGTCTAATATGAGCTTTTCTCGAACAAAAATACATCGCCACATGTATGACGGAGCATCACTCGAGAACGGCTCGGTTTTTTAAATATTTTTTTAAAGCAATCAGTTGTATGCTACCAGAATGTTTATATACATATAGACTAATAAAATATTGGACATTCTTATGCTTATAAAAATTACGCTTATTCATATTTTTTTAAAGCAACCTTATTACATGAGGCCATTTATTTATGATTAAAGTCCCTAACTGATATAGTTTCTAGTATATATTATTAGTTATAAAATATACTAGATAAATCTAGCAATCTTCGAGTAATAGTGTCGAAACTTAACTTTATTATGGTAATATGTACTGAATATAAATTTTTGTTACATGTTATTTTTAAAGTAGTTAAAGTATAGCATAATCCAGGCATAGCACAAGTGGATGTAGGAGAGATAGCTGTTTAAAAAGCTGCAATAATTATTTTCATACAATCATCTGCCTAATTATTCTAGTGATCAAAAACGCAATTGCCGAGCGTGACGTCCTGAATGTGTCATACAATCATCCAACTCAATATATTTTTTAGTAATCACAATGAAATGAAATTATTCATTTTGCAATTAGGATTTTTCAATCACTTTTACGTTTTTTTTTTTTTAAACTAGATGGCGTCGTTATTACTTTTGTTTCCTGTAAACTATTTTGTAATACTAAATTATCAGATTTTTAGTTTCGTTGGAACTTTTTCCGTGGAAGTGAGTTAAGACATACAAAATCGTATATTGGAAAAACCATTTATGTTTAAAATCGTATACAATTTCTGCATCTCAACTTAAATATTAAACTTTTATTTACAATATTTGTAACCTGTTTCTTACTTTTTTTTTTGCGAACTCATCACATACTCATTAACTATAATATCCATCGAACTGCAGATTGTAAAATCATTTAGATAATGATTTTGGACTGATAGGAAAATTTATACCAGTCATGGTTTTACATTCTCCACTATCTCTACTGATAATGGGTTTCGTGAAGGAAAACAAGTGAAGTAATTATACAAGACAACATCACGCCTTTATTCCGCAAAGGATTAGGCAGAGGTGTACTATTAGATATACACACATTTTTGCCGATGCCATTATTGAGTCCCATGTAATAGGGCGGTAGCCTATTGCCATCTACCGGACAAAGTTCCAAACTCAAAAACACTGCTCGATCCGGGAATCGAACCCACAACTACACTCAGCAGTGCACTTACTTACCTTGCACTTTTACCTAAGATATTTGTGAAGCAGAAAATAACAAATATCATCTCCTTTAAAAAAAAATCTTTGCCTCACTCTGTATCGTGGGTAAGTTTACAAAAACATGTATTCAAATACAAAACACCCAGACCCGAAACAACTATCGGTAGATCATACAAATATTATTGTTAGGTGCGGGAATCGAACACGCAACGTGGAACGCAGCAGATGATCTGTCAACCACTACGCCAACCGTGCCTTCATATAAAGACCGGTTATTAAGATAAATAGGTTTTTAAGATTAACGAGCTATGGAAACATAATTGTGCATTTGTAAAGCTGATAAGATATAATTTTATATACCTTACCATATGATAAAAACGTGTTAGTTTGTGTTATATAATCTATAGCTCTGTCTGTATGAGATATCGTAATTTTTCAGGTTACAAATTACTTATCCGCCAAATTTCATCAAAATTTGTTACTAATCAACACTGAAGAGTTAGTAACTAATAAAAGGCGGGCCAATAGCCATAACGGGCAAACTCTGGGCCCATCGAGAATTTTCAAACATAGAGACCTAATATCACTTTGCACGACCTGGAAATCGAACCTAAGTAGCAGTGCTCGCGTAGGTAAGCGGCAATGTCCGTATTGGCCAGGCGTCCCTGAAGTTCACGTAACAAAACGATGACGCACAGCATCGCACGTTGTCGCAACGACTGTTTACAGACACAATATGTAATTATTATTCTTCTTTTGTCGTGACGGCACAAGCTACCACATGGGAGTCGCTCATGCGTGTGGTAAAATAAGCCAATCGAGGCTGACTGCCCAGTGTGCGCGAGATCTCAGGGTGTCACTCGTAGAGGCTTTTTCCTTGCACCCCCTAATTATTATATGTTATTTAAATTCAAAACCACAAGTATCGTCCAGTAATAATATTAACATTAACAAATTAAGCACGAACCTCAATAAATAATCGCATTTCACTTACTTCATAAGCGATGAATTATACCATTAAGATTAAAACTGAACGTAATTAATTGTTAAACTTTCGGTTAACAAAGATAAACGTACTTCGGCTAGGTGAGTCCGTGTTTTATAAACTTCGTTGTAATGAGTGTTGCAAACTCCAAATTTAGTTACTGCAATAAATTTGAGGTAACACTGTGAGTTGTGCAAAAAAAGTTGTAAGTAAGGAAGACCACAGCTATTTTGGTTTACACGGGAGCTTAAAGGTAAAAATAATATTTTTCAAAAAAAATCATTATTTTTGTTAACCATACATGTCATTTTTTTAAGTAATTACAACAAAAGTACATAAAATAAAAATACTTTATGACTTTACTGAAGATTAAATAGTTACTCTGTTAATAAAATTAAATGTTTGCGGTATTTTAAACTTGTTAATTTTACATAACATAATCCTAGTACATATAATATGTTGGATTACAATGTTTGTTGCGAGAAATTTCCCCTCTAATAGTGTGATAATAATCTTCTTATCACTTGCATCAAGACGCTTCTTAATGCCCTCGAAATTATCTTATTAATTTAAGAGTATTGAGCATTATGCAACCGATGGCTAAAAATAGTGTAGTACGGTTTATTATGTTTGTTAATGTTGTCGATAAGATTGTCAGCCTGCAGTATATAACTGGTCTTCACACATATTTTTCAGTGCATTTTTAATTAGTACAACAACATGAGTTTCCACGATAAAGTAGTTCTTGTGACCGGTGCTAGCTCAGGTATTGGAGCCGCCATCGCCGTCAAATTCGCAGAAGAAGGTGCTAAAGTCGCTATTGTTGGAAGAAAACAAGAAAAACTGTACAATGTCGCAAAAAAATGCGGCAACCATCTAGTACTCGTTGCTGACGTCACGAAAGATGATGACGCTAAAAGAATTGTCAGTGAAACCATCAGATATTTTGGAAAACTGGATATTCTGGTAAACAATGCTGGTATAGTTAACTCCGCAAGTATCCTAGCCGAAAACGCTATGACAGCCTTTGACCAAATAATAGCAACGAATCTTCGAGCAGTCGTTTATATAACACATCTGGCTGCACCTCATCTCATCAGTACAAAAGGGAACATCGTTAATATATCAAGTGTTGCCGCACAACGTGTGATTTCAAAGCAAAGTTTCTCATACAACACATCTAAGGCTGGTTTGGATCATTTCACTAGGTCCGTTGCGTTTGAACTAGCTTCAAGTGGCGTTCGTGTAAACACTGTCAATCCTGGACCTGTATATTCTAATATAATACAAAACATGGGTGCAACTGAAGCTGAACAAGTAGAATATTTTGAACACGTGAAGAATTTGACGGCTCTAGGCAGAAATTCTGAACCAGAAGAGATCGCTGATCTTGTTCAGTTTTTAGCCAGTGACAAAGCTAAAGCCATCACTGGTGCTTCATTTATCACTGATAATGGTTTCTTGTTGAAAACTACTGAAGTAGATATGTTGTAGTTACTTGTAGCGAAATAAGACGACAACGTAGTATCTAGATATAACTCAACAAAGCATGTTTTGTAATCAACCATAGAACCTTGACCTGCCGGACATAACTCCTGAATTGTTAGAAAATGTATGCCTTATCAATAGAAAAAAAACATACCTCCCTCATGCTCGGGGACAGTTTTTCCTTTCCTGTAGAAAAAATCGTATAGGCTTATCGAAAATGTAATTTTGTTTACAATAAATATTTTTCAATTCAAGTGCTTGTTTTCTACAGTCTGTATCCGCACACTGTTTGGGGTTGATCTTCTGTTGTCTCTATTTGTGTTAACGTCTGAGTAGGTACAAAAAGAATTATGAAGGGGAGGTTACATTTTAATTTAACAGAGTCAACGCTGGCTTATCTTTCTTTGGGAGAATTTCTCTCAAAGATACAGGGGTGCGACCGTCGTAATAATTCAACCAGTTGCCGTGGTCATTAGAGATATTTCTGGAATCATCGTGGTGAGTTTTAAAGGAATCAGTGTTTGAAGAAGTTGAGACATATGCAACATCTAGCTTACCTAAACAACTCACCTATTTTCTTATCCTAGTTCATGATATGATTTCCCCCACACATAGTTGAAACAACATCCAGAGAATTACATATATCGCTCTTGAAACAACTGGAGATATTAAATTTCAACCATATAACTCACGGTAACTTTATCTGGATAGCTCTAAAACCAGAAAAATGCGTTTATCGTTCGACAGCCCTAGTTACCTACAGTCAGGCGCACATTTTTCACTCGACCAATTTGTCGCAACACTACAAAATGGTCGTTCCCCTACGCCATATATCTACGGGCCTTGTTTCTGAACAAAAGTGTTTCTAGCACTTTTTGTTGCCATTGTACCAAAAACGTTTGGTCGTTAAGGTAGGGTAGTTTTTTGGATAAATTACTGGTAGGTGTGTAATAAAATATGTGGGGAAACGTTACTGTTTTGGATATTATTTACGCAAAGTGGAAAAAACATTAAGTGTAGTAAAGACTAGTCTATAAGATTGGTATTTTTGGAGCATTTAAAGATAATTTTATACTTACAAAACTTCTATAGCTTGCCGCTTTATGTAGCCTTTAGCCTGACAACAGAGACAACATTCAAAACATTAACACTTCATTAATTAAATTTTAAATCAATAGCAATCTTTTATTAGTGTTAATATCACAGAACATGAAAGATATTAATATCATTTTTGTAATTTTCGGAAAAGTATAACAATTTGTATAGGTAAGTTAAGTTTGGCCTTTGCCCTGCAGTGGGAGGATTACGACTGAACAAAAAAAAAGTTAAGTTTGCTCTCCAAGGCGCGGAGAGTTATCGCTAGGTAAGAAATGATCACGCATTAAAGTATAAAAGTTTTAGTGTAAGATTCATTCGTCGCATTGGGCCGATTGGCCCGCTTTAAGCTCTTTCACAATGGAAGATGTTGAACCAGTTACGAACGTGGTGAACTTTACAAAAGACGATCGACAAACTCTTCACCAATCGATAAAATACGTGAAAAAATAAGAAGCGCAAAACACAGCTCTTACGCTAAGTGACCATTCAATTTTACTAAAGACCTTCCTCATACACATTGTAGAATATACATAAACTTAACATCACGCTTGTATAACAGAATGGTTAAGCAGAGGTGTATTGCGCACCCGCATTATGCCGATGCTGTTCCAAACTCTGAGAATGCCTGTATATGCCTATGTACATATATAACACTTTGCTCGAGAATCGAACCCAGGATCTCACACTCAGCAGTCGTGTATTACGTTCTCTAGACGAATGAGGTAGTTATTGTAGAATAATATAGTAATTAAAATACACAATGTTTTAATTGTAATTACTGTTTTCCAGTACAAGAGAGCTCACTTACTTACAAATCATATCCCCAAATACTCAATACATTATTTGCGTTCCACAATGTAGTACTTAGGTGGTAGGCTTAAAACTATGAGATCGAATTATGGATACTGTCGGGCACAGCAAAAGTAGGAGAGAGGAAGAGAACTCGTGTTTTTAAACATATATTAATTTGAATAAAAATATCTTATGAATCTTATTTATTTATTTAATAATAGTTTTTTTAAACGTATTTATGAATATTTTTTTTAAGTATTTAAGCAGGTTCTATAGGTATATATTAGTTTTAGGTTATTATACTTATATTAGGTTTAGAGCCCAAACACTGGCTTTGTTAATTTGCTTTGTAAATTTGCTAAAAAATCTATATGCGGAATAAACAATAGTGACTTTTAATAAACAACAGAAATCTACGTGGAATGATGGCTTCAGTAATATCCTTGACCGACTTAACGAATCAGCCTCATAAAGAAAACATCTAACAAAAGATTTGAGTGCCTCCAAAGTTTTCTCGTGAACCTAATCCTACTAATAATGCGAAAGTAAATTTGTCTGTTCTACTTGTGAATGTTCGACAGTTCAAACTATCTGAAAAGAACATAGAACAATGACTTCTCATTGTTCTATGATCTTGACCTAATTCCTTTCCATTAAACTGATCAAATTAGTTGAAAATACATTGCAATCCAAAGCACAGGGCATTCAACTTTTTTTTGAAATATTCGCCTTCACTTGTTTCTCGAAATATGACTTAAACTTGATATCCACCGAAGATTTATATGTCGTAAGAATATTTTTTGTTGGTATAAAGAAAATATTACGCGAGCAAAGCCGGTTAATAAAGCTAATAAGAAGCACCTAGCCGTAAATGGCAACGGTCCACCTGAAAATTTGTTATTTTTTTTATTTTATTTTCAACGTATAATAAAATAATATTGTCGCGAACTATAAACCGTTTATCGGCACTAAGCCCTCCATTTGTTAGATTGACACTTTATGTCACTTTAGTTATTGTTCTTTTATCTGTATTTCGACAACTGTCAAAATTTGTGATTGTCTGTTTGTGTAGAAACAACTTTTGATATATATATTTTTAAGTAAACAGTTCCTTGCATTTAAAAAGCCTGAGATACGAAGACCATGTATGTGAGAAATTTCTGTACTTTTTCCTTATGTTCCATTTTGTGCTCTCCTCTCCAATGATAGCCTTCGCCTTGGGAAACCCAGGACTCATATTGGGTAACACAGCACGGATTTCCTTGGGACGACCTATGCTTGGGAGCTCAGAATTCACTTTCCTATTCCCTGAACCATGTCTCTATACCTAACCTTCTTATTTGACGTAATATAAAATATATACGAAGGTAGTGTATCCGTATAAAATAATATACAACTGATTCACATCCGTAACACTTCACAATAAGGTTCAGTTGAAAACCAGCGTCAGGGACTAGTCTGGTATTTTTACAAGGACTGTTTATTTAGCGCAGACAGTGAGAGACAAAACTATGTGATTTTTATTAAGAACGATTTTTTTTTTTGTAATTTAAATTATGATGAAATTTAAAGTGTACGTACCTTCTGTCATGTTGGCTCTAAGCTCTCAAATGCAAATTCTCATACCGTGGTAGAAAAATTTGTTAATCGACAATGTTCGTAACGGAGCCTGACTGCCCACAGTGCACTAGACACACATAGGACCTTTTCCATTCATCACTCAAACTATTATTTTCCATAAGTACACCAAAATTGGACACAGACAAACTTGCAGGAAAAAGCTTCTTTATTTATACGACCAAATCGTTTCTAGGTCAGATGTCGGAAATAATTGCGAAATATGTTTTATGTCTCTTGTCTTCCCTTGTACGTCTTAAAGATCAATTTTCTAAATATCCTCGGCATTACGACAGTACTTTGTTTCAGTAATATCGTGAAAAAGACAACATTCCACTGAACTGCTATCGGTACATTCTTTATAAGTAATTATTTTTTGTGCTAACTTAGGTGAATAGTGAACATAGAAAATACTATAGTATAGTTGATTTTGTTAAATTAGAACTGTGCCTAATTTTTAATTGAGTTTTGGTAACACAAATAATTTAAAATAATAAAGAGTTTACATCTAAGGGCTTAACCCTCCTCATTCTGAGAAGAGGACCGTGCCCGACAGTGGGACAGTAATGGGTTGAATATATTTAGTAAAATATAACGGAAATAGAAAGAAGTACAAGATACTTAGAATTACCTGGGAATCTAAGCCAGGACATCACGCCTAGCAACCGCCCATACAACTAGAAAGGCAGGCAGTATATATGTATATAAATACTTAAAATATCAATAAATGTGCAAATTTACCCCGTGATGCGAGTGAGTATGTACCTACTCGCGATGTGTCGCGTTCCCCCCACTTCATAATAATATTCAAATCACCCCCACCACATCATAATATTTACATTATTCCACACTTCCAAATTTCCCGGACCGTAAAAACGTGTTCGGAAGAAACTCAAATAAAAGTTATCGACGATGTAAAACAGATAATAGAATAATAACGAGTTTCTTAATATTTTCATAGACGGTGCAGCTCATCAATCTACTGGAGTTCGGAGAGACTTTTTAATTTTACTGAGAACATTTTATGACGTCATTAATATTTCTAAGTGTACTCTATAATGGAGAGATAGCAGTGACGACCAAAACATCTCATCATATCTGAACGCTTATAACTTAAAAACCAGTGAGCCGATTTTGTTGGAGTTTGAACTTCTGTCTGGCAATAGGCTCGCCTCCTATTACATGGGACTTAATAACAGCATCGGTGAAATGTGGGCGCACAATAATAGTATACCTCTGTTTACCTCGAGAAAGTATGTATAATTTTCTTTAAGAATAAATATGGTAAGAACTAAAGGACTATAACCTACAAGGATTGTTGTATGTTGCGTTATGCATGAGAAATTATTTTCTTCTTTGCAGTAATAAAGAAGAAAGAAGTACTTGATACTGAACTCTTATTTATTACGTTTCTCAACATCTTTTTTGAGAAGGCGGGTCTGTGCAGTGGCGCTTGTCCAAAGCTGGGCGCCTTGCACAACTGCCGCCTTCCCTGTCCATTCACTTCCCCGAGGCGAGAGTGAATAGTCATTATTTGAACTTGCGTGATCCATCCTCGGCAGCATTGTCACTCACCATCAGGTGAAATGCTGCCAAACGCACTCAAATTAGTAATTAAAAAAAACATATATATATAGAAATTTGACATTAATTAAATAGAGTTTATGTCATAATTCGAGCTAGAGAAGCCGACTTATGTCACCGTCATTTCACCAGCCGTAAGGGCAGGCGTACACTCTTAAGTAACAAGCCTCCGTAAATACGTCGTCATTCACACATGAGAGCCTCTCACAAAGGTTCGAATTGCATCTGATTCTCGTTCACATTCCACCTAGAGTCTTATGTGTAAAGCCCGAGTGCCCCGAGTATTCTCACCTTTGTAACAGACTTACTAAAGTTCCGGCTTTGTGTTACTGAAACCAACGATTAACGATTGAAGAACGGACAGAGTACGTAAGTCACAACTGATTGCAATCAGAAGTTACTGTCCGGCAATTCTCACCTACTACGGCTTACATCTCTTTTAAAGATAGTATCTGCCTCTATAGAAAAAAGTGAGGCGTCGCGGGACGCCTGGCAGATGTGAAACATCGAAATTATTTTCTACAGATAATATGCATAAAAGGATAGTTTATGAAAGGAAATAAATATGGCATAGTCAAAAATATAATATACAGGTTAATTTGTCTGGTCTGTCTGTCTGTCTGTCTGCCTGTCTGTCTGTTTGTATAGGCTAATCTCTGAAATGGCTGGACCGATTTTGACGGGGACTTTTATTGGCAGGTAGCTGATGTAATAAGGAGTAACTTAGGCTACTTTTATTTTAGAAAAAATCTTTTATTTTAGAAAAAAATAGGGTTAAGTGCGTTTGGTCTCACTAAAAATACATTGTTAAGTTCCGACATCCACGCGAACGAAGTCGCGGGCACAGCTAGTCATCTATATAAATAAAAACCACATGTACGACGGAGCATCATTTGAGAACGGCTCGACCGATTTGGCTGATTTTTGTTTTGTTGTGTTCTATATTCTATATTTCTGAAAAAATCATGGAATAGGTGCATATTTGGATGGTATTTCTGTAAGAAAATCTCAATTCTCATTTTCTTTCTTAGTAAGTTCCAACCATGCAAATTCGGGGTGGGTCGCTAGTGTTATATGTATAATAATAATTGGAAAACAATGAATAGAGCGATATCTGCGATCGTTTTTTTATTTATCTCGATTTCGTCATACTCAAGGATTGCCCCCCTGGTACATTCCTGAATTGATCAATCAAGTAAGCATATATTTTGACAGCACGGTTGGCGCTAGTAGTAGCTAAGAGATTAAGTTTTTGTGTTTCGCGTCGCGAGCTCGATCCCCGCACGGAACAAATATTTGTGAGACCTGCAGATAGTTGTTTTGGTTCTGGTTTTGTGTGCATGTGACATGTACATATGTGCCTAATGTATATCACACGGTGCACTGTTATAACGCAAACAGACTAGACGTATGTGCTGCGGTGGCTGTTTGTTTGTTTCTAATGTCAGGCCAAGTAGTCAGTGACGAAGTCATATTTTAAACGGACAAGAACTACTAACTGTCTGACAAGACACATGCGTTATCGCTTTTCTGCACTTAAATATAAAATCATATATAATATAATCTCATACATTCCTAGACACACAATCGCAGCGTGAGTGGCACATGCGTGGATTTGCGTCAGTTTAATTTGGACACGGTTGGCGCATTGGTTGAACACTCCACTGCTGCGCTACCTGTCGCGGGTTCGATTCCCACACGGAACAAATATTTGTATGACCTACAGATATTGGTTCCGATAGCCTAATTACCGATGTCGCGACAGGCGTAGATCGCGCGATAGCTTCTGTCAAATGTCATTTTTCTGTCATATAATGTACTGGCTGACAGTGAGATTGCTGTCGCGTGGCTGTCGCGTTGCTGTCGCTTTTTACGTAATTAGGCTGCCGGTCTGGCTGTTTGTCCATATGAATATTTATGTTTATAAACCCACCCACCATTCAAGATTAATTTCTAGAACGCCGCATACATTTTAAAAATATATACTATACGCGAGCGGCGTAAGAGAACTGAATATGTCAGCAACGTCAAAATAATATATCTAAGACAATTTTTAAAAATATAATATTTCTTTTAAAAACCATCTCATGTTTTCTCTAACCCATAGTAACAACATAAAAGAAAACAACAAGCATCCTTTCCAACAAACGAGTTTTCTTACAATAATATTAGTCATATAAATTACCTGTACAACAAAAATTACCTGTTTCCGACTTAGTATTCAATTGGCTCGCTCCCGCCGATGAGTAATGGCGGCAGAACAAATAAAAGAAACGTATAAATTGATTAAGGGCCTCTATCAAGGCACTAGATCGAGGGTCAGATCTCAAGATAAATAATACGTTGGATGTTTTTAGCGTTTTATAAGATAAAAACTATTTTTACTATGTTTTGACGGCGGTTTTTACTGCATTTTTATTTTGTACCTATTGTATATATTTATTAATTTCGCGAAAATATTACACTCTGATCAAAGTAGTCTTTTACGATATACGTTGAGTTTATGCGAAATCGTTGTGATTTCGCGAAACTATGAAATTACGTGATCCTACTATGATATGTCCTATGAATCCCATAAACTTTTAACACAAATCCAAAACAAACAAACATAATAATATACCTTTCATAGAGATGAATAACATTTTATTTCGGCTTAGTCTAAAATGGGAACCACGTACGCGACGACAGGTGGCACAGACATGGTAAAAAATAAAACTCTGTCCTAAAAGCAGCATTAAAAGGTGATTTTGAAAGGACCCAAAAAATAATGTTCTGGACTTTAAAAATACAAGGTATTCTGTTTCCCTTCCAGAAGATAACTACAAGATAGTAACCTGTAGTTTTGTAGGTATATCTTTGTCTTTATTTTGTCAAGAAATGTAAAATTTGGTTTAGTTTTCAAATCAAACCCAGAACCTCACGCTTAGCAGTCGCGCTTGTGACCACTGCACCAGTGAGGCATATATAAAACATGATACCACATTTTCAGCATAGCAGTATTCCATTACGGTGCCATGACCATTCTTTATGGCGATCTGCAAGAGAAGCTCATAAAGCCAACAGAGGACATTTACGCAGATATATGGCCCGATATGAGTGAATGAATGGACATAATATACTGCCCTTCCAGCTTTTTTAAACTGACAACCAAAACACAGTAGGATATCACAAATTCTGGTTAAAAAGTTCAACGTATAAAAATATCATAGTCTTCTTTCTCTGCGTAACGCTTCGTAGCATGTGCTACGAAACATGGTACCGACAGCGACAAAACTTATAAAAGTGCTACAAGCGCTACGCCTGTAGCAAAAGGCCTACAATATTCTACGATATTTTTTAGTTATTTATTAAACGCAGTATAAATGTTATGAATAACGGCATTTTTCCCATAGTCTAGACTAACTATAGAGATGACAACAAACGCGCGATTAGAGATAATATCAAAAACGAGATTTATTGAACAAGGATCCCAGACACCGCTGCAGTCGAGATTTTAGAATTTCTATACAAGGAAAGACTTAGAGATTAATGTCGAAGTACTTACGTTCTTGGGACAATGTATACGCTTTTACAATAAACTTCCCAATGATATACGTAATTTAACATTAAAGAAGTTCAAAATTGTAATTAAATCTAAACTTTGTAAAAAAGGATACTATAAAATTTCGGACTATTTAGATGACAAAAACGCTTGGGATTGAACCGCTCTTTAGCCTTTCCTTTTTTTTTTTATATACAATTTTTGCCATTTTTTTTTTTTTTGTTTAAAAACGTTGCCCCACACTAGGATTTCTCCTGTGTCGTGGGTACAGTTTACAAACATACATGTCACATACACACACAACCAGACCCGAAACAACTATCTGTAGATCATACAAATATTTGTTCCATTGTTGTGTGTGTTATTAATTATTATATTATTTACTTCATTATTTTGATATTGTAATGTCGTTTAAATTGAAATGATTTCTTATATATAACCGCTATACATTGTAAATGTGAGTGAGATCTAGGCTGAACGCTCTTAATTTCATTAATTCTCACGATAACTGATGCATGCTTGCACTCTGTTGCGACAGGTTAGCTCAAATAGTTATGGCACTTTCTTCAAAAGGCTATTCCACCCTATATTTGTCTCACATAAACCCTTACATCATTACAATCTGTCTGGACTTTAAAATAGACTTTGACCCCTGAGTTTGTTTCGGCGTTTCTTCTCAGGGATAGTCATAGGAAATGCCGATGCCATCTAGTTTAAAAAAGACGTGTAAAAGTGATTGAAAAATCCTAATTGCAAAATAAATAATTTCATTTCATTTCTTAAAAATAGTTTTAGCTTATCTAATTTTAATAGTTTATCTTTTCATGCCAGCTTAACATAACAAACAATTTATACACCGCTTTATAGTAAGGGATTATTATAATTAAACACACATATACCTCATTAATTAATTATTTGAAACAATTACCGTTAAAAATAACTCGAGTAATGAAGCAATTTGCGCACATCAAGTTAATATCGATAGCCTTTTCATTAAAAATTTCGATCACGTACAGAGTGTTTTGTTTCTGTCTGAAGAATCTGAGTGGCTGTTCGCTTTCAATTAGTTTGTGTAAAGACATTAATTAATTCAGACAACTAGGCAATCGAGACATACGTGGGTGGGATATGTACAATTGAAAAAAGAGATACGGTCACCAAAAATACATGACAATTTCTCAGGATATTATGGATGGATTCGTGTAATACATTATTTAATTAACTAGCGACCCGCCCCGACTTTGTACGGGTAGCAGAGCATATACGCCTGCATTGTTTTGTAGTGTTGCCGTAGTGTCGTATCAGCCTGTTACGTCGAGCATTTACTCGGCGCACGTCAGTAAAGCTCCCAGTCGGCATGATCTTTCCGATATCTTCAACTATCTCGTCATATTTCAGCCAATTTACAGAACACCTTAACAAATTATATACCTAAACCTTCCTCATAAATCACTCTGTCCATTGGTGAAAACCGCATGAAAATTCGGTCGGTAGTTTTTGAGTTTATCGCGAACAGACAGACAGATGCGGCGGGGAATTAATTTTATAATATGTAGTGATAGACATTGATTTTAGGGTCTCGTAGCAACATAGCTGCCATATAGGACAGTCGATTTGCAAGCTTAAGCAGTGCTTGCTGCGGTCAGTCTTTGGATGGGTGACCAAATAAACGCAATTCGATTATTTGATTTGCGCCAATAGTGCTACTTGAAATAGAACTCACAAACTCTCAATTGAAAGTCCGATTCCGCAGCCACTGGACTATTGCCGCCTCCTATTAAGATCAACGCAGGCTTTCCCCACATGTCAGTACAATAACACAACATAAATTGATGCAGCTGTTTCGGAGACAAATGACAACCGAAATAGAGACTCTAAATGCTTGATGTTCCCACCTAGAATCCACTCTGCAGCCCATCTTCGACTATTACACGATTTTCAATCTTATTCAAAACAAACAAGGTTCAAAATTGAGGTTCAAGTTCACGGCAATATAAGTCCGTTTATGTAAAAATTATAACAGCACACACGTATTTGGAATACTGCCATGTATGTCACTAACTCACTGCACATGACATCGTTTACCTCACAACACCTTTATATAGGAACACAGTAGTTCAACTTTGAACAAGAGAAAATATATTTATCAGTACAATTCTATTCGGGTCACCTGTGTTAATGGTGTAGGAAAATATCGTGAGGAAATCTGCTCGCCTAAAATGCTTTATTTAGTTCTTAACGGCGTGTGTGGTACCCCATCACGTATGTAACGACTACTCGCAATATGGCAAAAAGTAAAGCGCCATCTATCGCATTGAAGCGACATCAAACAACCCTGAATCGCACTATGAGAGTTTACAACGATTCTAACACATACAAATGTCGGGTTTCAGCTCGCCAGGCTTACCATCTTGCCTGGGTCGGAGGATCCTTAAAACAAAGGGCCACCAAAACCTCGAATCTCGTTCCTCCATAAGTACAACGCTGTTAATGTAACCGAGTAATTATATCTAATATAATTATAATTATATTGATAACTGCTTTTTACGATGCTATGAACGAACTACAAATATATGAGAGCTTATGCCATCATACGATCAGCGGCTTGAACAGAGTGTTTAGACAGGTTAGGAAGAAAATTTTAAAAGCTTACTTACCACAAATACCTACTGCATGTTGGTACTGGTTCGTCGTCTTGTCGATTATATAATGATGTATTTGATTTGCCACCTCAAATATATTATTTATAAATATATATCTGAGTTTTGTAGGGTAGGCAGTGTCTTTTTGTCTTTGTGACGCACGCCACTGCATACGATAGACATAAAGATCTTTATGTGTAGTACTCAATCTTTTAATAAGCGTAAAATTTTAAGTCATTATTAACATAGAACATGATACTTGACTACCTCATTGGTCTCATGGCAAGCGCGACAGCTGAGTGTGAGGTCCTGGGTTCGATTCCCGGGTCGGGCAGTGTTATTGGGTTTTTCTGTATGGAAATTCTCAGTAGCTACATGGAGTCTGGAACTTTGCCGGTAGAAGGCAATAGGCTAGCCCCTTATTACACGGGACTTAATAATGGAATAGGCGAAAAGTGGGTGTACAATAGTACACCTCTGCCTAACCGTTCAGTGAATACAGGCGTGACGCTACACACACATGGTACTTTTGCGTACATAATTTGTTTGAAATATTTCACATACTTATTTCGGCAAATACGATAATTGGAGTAGACACATGACAATAACAATGATATGTACCAATCATAGATATAATCTAATTTCCCTATATTTCCGATATCTCATTTTTTGTAGGAAGGAAAGTAACCTTACTTGTTTTCCTTACAGCGCGTAATTTATAATAATCTGTCTTTGACAACATAGCTTACGGCAACGCCCTGTTATGTTTAGAAAGACAATTCTTCATCAATTTAGATTGATATTAAATTACATGAAATATATCTAAAGGATGCGTGGTGCGCTCCCTGGTAAAACTATGGTCTAAAAGGGTATTTTAGATAATAGATTAATCATTAATGATTCACATTTATTTACGGCTAGAATTGTAGATAAATTGCTGAATGCTGCCTTTTGAGGCCAGCTGATGACCTTTGGCTGAATATGTAGGATAGTAGGGTAGTAGTAGAGGTAGATAGTAGGGTGTAGGATATCAAATTTAAACAGGCGACAAAGTGCTCTATTATTATCATAAAATATAACTGGGGAACATGAGCTTGATCCAAATTATCTACCTTAGTTTTATCAAATTCAATCTCTTCCTCTTTAGAGCTCAGCGCTTGTTGTTATTGAGCAATCACCAATGCTTTCGTTCCCACCTCTTGATACGATTCGATCTACTCACTCCTTCATTTGTTTTACAAAGCTTCGTTTAAGTCTTCCTTCCATGCTTTCCTTATATACATATTTCGTTGTTACATTGTCTTGAAGAAATCATCTTCCCTCACTCTATTCTTATATGCTTCGCGACAACTCTCTTCAACCCAATCTATACACGTAAAACTCATTCTATATATCGATGGTTCTTCTGTTATTTATCTGTATGACACCCTTACAGTACACCCATTAACCAGTGTCGGCCATGGGCGAGGCATTCAATATTAACGGCCTTAAATCCTTACCAATTAGCCATGACACGGCCCAAGTCAGGCCATTTGACCTGGTTCCGAATTAATGCTTGGACATCATACGTCGTCCAAATGGGTATGTGATCACGGACTGTGGTAGACTGACAAATTGGCAGACAGAGCTATTAGTGATTTGTGTGGTTGATATGGGTACTGGCGTTAAACTGTTGTTAATTAACGGGTGGTGACAGCAATTGTAATAAACTTTTCTTCGTTGTGGCATCAATTTAAAAACAATTGATTAGAAGAATGGTATTGTTCGAAAAATGAATTACGCAAAAAAAAAATAAGAACCAAACCCAGTCTTTCAGGCAAAAGCAGACTGGGCTTATGTGACGCCAAAAATAGAAGTTAAAAATGAAAAATAGACCTGTCTTAAGAGATGTCGCTGACGCTTTCAATTCAGGAGATAAGACGCAACTCTCGCCCATTCTAAAAATGACTACGTCACTGAGTATGTGGCGTGGCGTAAGTAGAGTGTGTTTGCAAAGTAACATCATAATCCAGGCAGCAGGATTCTATATGCGTATTTGAGTTACTTATATCTTTGCCATATATTTGAAGTAGTTGCGAGAGTCAGTGTATTATGTAGATGGAAATTATTTTTCTTTCTTTCCTTTATATCACTAGTTCGTTTGCCAAATGGGGTAATTATGGTAATATTCCCAAACAACCGTTCTTTTAGCAGTTCATTGAGGGACGCCGTTTATTACCTCTGTGCCGTCGTCGTATATAGGATGGTGGCAGCCTGAAAAAGTTGTGTGGACGTTACCTAATCTACGATTACTAAAATATTGAAAGACGAAAGATTTAAGGTACGGCGGGCGCATCCATAAGTTACCCGATGAGATAATTACAGTATGTAATACACAAAGTACATTTTTCCCAAAGCAATAGTGAATCAATTAAAAATAATTAAATTGAACAACTCATTTTTAAATTATTGTGTATACATGTGAATCAATCCTCGTTTTTATTCAATTCCCATAGAGATACCTACTTTGATTTTGTGATCTAAAAATGCCAATTTATTGCTTATCTAAACTTGTCCATCCAATATACATTAATAGGGTCCCTTTTATTTCAATCCAGTATCGTCTAAATCCCATTTTAATAAATAAGGTGTCCAATAGATTTGCTCTTGTCCCAAGTGGACAAATGGAAATAGAATTCTGGATACGTTGCATACGTGACGGATGTTTCTTGACCCTTAGTAAACGAACCCCACACGTGTGTTTAGAACATGGTTTAAAGGAACTTGAAGCCTAAAATAAATTATCCGTCTTCACTTACATACGACATGTAAATTAAGACAGGTCAAATCATGTAAATTAAGACTTTTTATTAAATCCTATATTTTTAAGTTTCTCTATCTTTTTTAAATTATTATTATTATGTTTTAAGCGGCAAACTTGCAGACGGATCGCCTGATGGTAAGCGATTACCGTCGCAAATATTTATATGACGAACAGATAGGTGTTCCGGGTCTGGGTATTTGTACATGTGAACATTTGTAAACGAACCCACGATACAGGACTTATTCCTAGTGTAGAGCAACAGAGTTTTGTATATTGAAAGCCTGTGTGAGTATTGTTTATGAATAAACATTTACGAACCGTACAGATTCAAAGTAGGTACCTAAATGGCGTAACAGAATAC
This sequence comes from Shargacucullia verbasci, assembly GCA_947562105.1. Taxonomy (NCBI): domain Eukaryota; kingdom Metazoa; phylum Arthropoda; class Insecta; order Lepidoptera; family Noctuidae; genus Shargacucullia; species Shargacucullia verbasci. Next base: position 4,296,748 of record OX387289.1, on the reverse strand, counting down.
ATAGTAAAAAAGTAAGATTTTTTTGCCATAGTACCACAAGTTTGCACTTGTGCAATGCACTTAATTGTGCTAGGAGTTAGTATATATATGCTAGTAGTACAACGAATAGGATTCGAACTGGCGACCTCTGATGGGCCAGCCAAATTCTATAGGTTATCTAGTGCCGTTCGCCAATGTCTTAAGAGATCGTCATCAAAATCTAAACAAACCACTATGGTCCTACTTATACCCTTTTTCCCCATACTTAACACATCATTACATCCTTTGGAGCCGCATAAACTCGGCTGAAGAAGCCGTTCTAGTGGTTCTCGATTCAAGAGACTTGAAGCGTGTGAGAACACGGTAAGTTAAAAAGGGGTTTATATATACACTTGCTGGGCCTGCGACTCTGTCCAGGTGATTCTTAGGATGAAAAGTATCGGATATATGTAAAGTCGTGACGACATAACTGATTAATAAAGGTGTTACATCTAAATTTGAAAATCGAAATTGAAATTGGAATCTTAAATACGGTAGATAACTACTACGTCATGCGAAATACAATTTTTTTTGGAATACAAAAGCGTGATGTCATATTTTTGCATTGCCATTGACATACTTATTGTGTGATTTTGAAGATGTGACAAACAGACCTGTGATAAAGAAATGTAGGTAGGTATTGTCTTCACCGGGACACTAGTTTCGTTACATGGACACATGTTTCAGCAACTTAAATACAAGTTGAACATTTTTCAAAACCTTTTTCGTGCTTATAATATATACCTGAGTAGGAATAGTAGGGTATAGTGATATTATAAAGAGGTAAAATTTGTTTGTTTGTATGTAGGGGGTAAACATAGGAACTAATGACCCAATTCTAAAAAAAAAATGCCTGATAGACAGCTACATCATCCCCGAGTGCTATAGGCTAAAATTATTATATAATATGTAGGTAGGTCACGCGGACGAAGTCGCGGACAAAATATAGTAGCGTATAAAAAACAAAATACTGGAAAGTGCTTGTTCGAATATACATAGATATTGCCCGCTTCCCTGCTAGCGGGCACAACTGCGGATATTGAGATCTGAGTTCGATTTCCAGGTCGGGCATAAAGTGTGATTGGGTTTTCCTCCTAGATTTTCTTTTTAGCATTCAATGCTGCTTGTTTTACCTACTCAATCTATTGTCATCAGGTCGGATATTTTGAAGCTTCTGAACTTAAGACTATAGTTTAGCTAAAAGTTTTCATACAAAATGCGTTGACGTTTTTACCGCACTAAACATGAGCTGATTTTGCTGATTTTTCAAGCAAAAACTAGGTAGTCACGTTTTTTTTTATATTGTTTATAAATTGAGAAATAATTAACCCTCAAAATGCGTTTTTTAAACTTAAAATCTTCCATAAACTTATCTCGTGATAATTATTACTTTACTCAAATTTTTGAAAAAGAAAAAACCAAATCTTTTCCACCTACTTTTTAATCTGACAAAACGATAGAGACCAAAATCAAATTAATTCGTTATGATTTCGATGTAAGAAACTTTAACGTCCAAACACCAATTTTGCGCGTATTTCAACGCAATTTTGTCAGAAGCCGGCAGCTAAACGATACTCTTAATATGTATAACATTCTTATTAACTCGATTACAGCGACTACCATAATAATTATTATCATTATACTGACAAACTATTTAATAATATTGAAATTAATTATCTTAGAAGCTATGTTTGTTAAACTATCTATAACACTAATCGAAAAAGTTAGATATCTTTATTATAATTTGTCACCAAATATAATACAAGTAAGTTTTCATTCATAAAGACTTTAGAGACTTTGTATTATCATCAATCAGATAAAATTTTAGTAAACTAAAAGAATTATCAATCTTTCAATCAAACTTATCACAGTTCATCTTAGCTCTTTAGCTGAAGTTTAAATAAGTTAAACGTTTAAATTAGAAAGAAGAAAACAATGAAATCTTAAGCACAGACGTAAAAGTATTAAAGTATCCATAAACTCACGCACACATAAATAAAAACATCATACCCAGCCTCACAGCCAACATACCTACTCAACTCAATATTCTACTGGAAACCTATCACATGAAATAGCACAATAAAACCCAAACGAACGGTAAAATTAATCAAGAAATCACAGTAAAATAAAAGAATAAATCAACTGATACAGCCAAACAAGATAAACCATAAAAACATGAAGAAAAAACGGACCAATAACGTGAATTCTTTCGATTTTCGTTTACATGTATTGAGAAACTGCTATTTACATGAGCGTCTATTTTATGCGCCTGTAGTAATGTCACACAATAGGAAGATTTCCGAAGACTAACTTCATAAGAAATTCACGCTGAAACAGTTGCAGATGACACATACAGGCGAACTGCCTTTCTCTTAGAAAATGCAATTAACGTGGATTTAGTTTAGATTTGAGAGGATTTTGTTTTTTTTGTTTTGTTTTAGAAACCGATGTCGTCCTGAGATGCTCTCAGTAATAGGTTCTCTTTTCAAATCTTCTATTTGACACTTCTTAATACTCACCATTGGACACTCGGCTTGAGTGACACCAAATGACACCGCACCTTAAATTTTGTGGTTAAATTGTATTTTAGAAATGAGAAGCTTAATGAATAAAACCTACTTGGTTATATTACTTTACAGAAATATAATTAGAAATGTAATTTTGATGGTCTCTATGTGATACAAAGACCATTAAAATTACAATATTAGTATCGAGTGAGGCAAATCACAACAACTGGTTGGCGGCCGTTGGCGCCAATCTAAATAGTATCGCGCATGCGCACGATCATGATTTTATACAGATAATATACATACTGATTAAAGCAGATAATCACCGGCGAATATAAAACACACTCCGATTAAAAACATAAATGCGTATAGTGTGCCCATTACGCTTGCGGCCTCCTTTAACCTGTTTTGGCGAATTGTGTAAAGTGGACCTTCTAAACATTATCTGTTCTGTGAAAATGTCGTAAAATCTCTAAACTGGAACGTGGATGGAACTACGTCACGTTATCCAAGATCCCAATACGTTATGTTATCGGATAGACATTTTTATGTAAGGACCGAAAATTATGGCGGTTTAGCCCCAACAATTCGGGGAATGCAGTGAACATCTGTGGAAATATATTATATTTGTATCTCGTGCAATTTAAGCTCACGTACCTACAGGTCCACGCGGTCAATCACATTCGGAAAATGTTTTTTTTGTTGTCTCCGCACCACGACCTGCCGCGATTACTACTTACTGTAAAGATTAGCTAATCCACAATGATGGTATCGTAAGACTCCCAAACTGCCCCAGACGATCTCAGGTTTTATCATTCCTGGAAGCTCTTTCCGTGCATTCCAAGAAAAATACTGTCAGTTTATGCTTGAAAATATGATTGCCTTATTAATCTGGTGGTCTCAAGCGCGACTCCTAAGCGTGAGGTCCTGGGTTCGATTCCCTGGTTGGGCAAAGTATTTTTCTGTATGGAAATTCTTAGTAGCAGCACAGAGTCTGGAACTGTGCCCGGTAGATGGCAATAGGCTCGCCCCCTATTACGTGGGACTTAATAACGGCATCGGCGAAATGTGAGTGTACACACCTCCGCCTAACATTTCGGGGAATATAGGCGTGATGCTATGTTATGATTTAAAACTCCATTGCTACGCTTTTCTATTCTATTCTATTTTGTCGAGAGTAGGTTAATGCAGTTTATGCCATAGATAAGTAAGCAGGTAATCATTCCGTTCAGGAACACGTTGCTGCAAGAAAGCCCCTGGTCATCCAGAGCTTCGAGTAACTATAAAGTATGCGCACTAGGTGTCTAACAATGACAACGTGTGCGCGCATTTAAGTAAACTTGTACCGAAAAGGCACACATACAGATTTCATGTATTATTTTCTTCTCGAGGCTGTTTATGCGCCTTGCACATTACTTCTTGGCTCCATCTCTTCAATTAATTAAATAAACATAACATTACTCCGCATCCCGCCCTCAATTTCAACAATTCCGATATTTTTCATATTAAAACCCCAAAAACAATCTACAGCGTCTGAACTCCCAACTTAAAAAGACAAAAATTCCAATGGAACGTACAATGGTTGAACGAAGCTCGACGCATATGCAAAGCATTGCACAGTTATGAAGAATAAAAAAGAAATATAACCTGTACGATGCTCGCGGGCTAGCGGGTTCGGAATAAATGTTAGAACTTGCGCTGCCATGTGAAAAACTTCAAACAATTCACATTCAAAACAGTTCCAATTCCAAACCAATTCAAAAATTCAAATTTCGAATAAAATTTTACGTCAATAATATGTTGATGATTTGAAAATTATTTGACGTTTTTAAATTAATCATAATTTACGATCATGTGTCTTCTGCTTTAATAACGAGAGTTTACGAAGCAAATTAACGTACCGTACCTTTATTGTTTTTGTGTTAGCGGTGTCTTAATTTGATATGAGAAATTAAATACCGGCAAGCAACAGCAACGCGACAGCCACACGACAGCAATCTCACTGTCAGCCAATACATTATAAGTCACAAAAATGACCTTTGACAGAAGTTATCGCGCGGTCTACGCCTGTCGCTGCATCGGTAATTAGGCTGCCGGTTTCTTGACAAACAAAAAATTTCTCGTATTTGTATAAAATAAACCTTATGCCATAAGTAGACGTCAAATTTTCAAATTTACTAATGGTTGCTTCAAAAAAAATATTAGTTTTTTTTTTATTAATTCGTAACAAGGTAATTATAAAGGACCTATGGGTATAATTTAATATAATGTCGTAAAAAACGAATGAAGTTTATAAGTATACAAAATATATATAACCCGGATCATACAATATTCGCTTCATACACCAGAAACTACTTTTACATACAAAGTGTGCAACTAAATCCCAAAACGATAGAAGTGCCGAGTTTTCTGTCGTACAGTTAACATATAAATAGTTTGCATGAACGTACAGTATTCCTAAGTGTATAGCCTGCTTTATAAACCTCATCGGTCTAGTGGTCGCAAGCGCAGCTGCTGAACATAACGTCCTGGATTCGATACCCGGGTCGAGCAAAATATTTTTGGGTATTTTCTTAGAATTTTTTCAGTAGCAAAACCCGAAGTAAAATTATAATAAGAAACTTGATCTTTTTTATGCTTCACAACAGCCTGACTTTCCATAAATAATTAAAATAATCCAAAGCATTACCGTCCCACTGCTGGGCAAAAACTTCTTCTCAGAATGTGAAGGGGTTATACCACTACATAGGTTGGTTGCGGGTTTCCACACTTCACATACCATCATGATCTTATTGAAGCCCTCTCAGGTGTACAGGTTTCCTTACTGAAAATTAGTTCGAATAATCAGACGTGCTGGGTTCAAACTCAGACCCTTCTACATGAATGAAACGGAGGCATTCAATCGCTAGGCTATTCGTAAGTGTATTCATACTCGTATGTGTCAAACAATCCAAGGTTCAGGAATAGACACCACGGCCTTTAAGAACTTGAATTACACGAGAGCAATCATGAATAAACAGAATTCTAAAACAATAACTTAAAAATATCAGCTCAATACTTTTCCAACTCAATGAACAAAATATTAATTTCACACGAAAATAATATTCATACTATTTAAATTATTCTATTTTACGTTTTATCGTTATATCTCGGATCTCATCTCGTGACGAAATATCATTATCTCGACCTCTATGAATACATAATGAGAGGTATTACACCCAAGGTTAGTCTGAAGGGCAAATAAAATAAGAATAAATATACGAATATGGCAATCAATCATTTTATTATTGTTCCATCCATCAGAACATATGAAATATTTTGAATTAAAAACGAACGGAATGTTTGGACTTGCGTTTTTTGAGCGGATTATTTATATTTATTCACGGTCTTTCTTTTTATTTGGAGCACTCTACAGAGTTTGAAGAGACCTGATGATATTGTTAACATGTCTTCTTTTAACATTTAGAGAATTCTTACATGAGCTCTCTCATGGAAGAATCTGGTGCCACGCAGCTACCATTACCCGTATTAAGGCGTACCGTTTAACTGCCGGCTTCTGACAAAATTGTTTTGAAATACGCTCAAAATAGGTGTTTGAGCGTTAACTTTTCTTGCATCTGAATCATAACGAATTAGTTTGATTTTGGTCTATGTTGTTTTTCGGATTAATATTATTTAATTATTTATTTATCAATCTATAAACAATATCAAAAATAAAAACGTGACGACCTATTCTTTACTTTGATCTATAACATAAAAAAAATCAGCTCATGTTTAGTGGGGTAAAATCGCGTTCTGTATGAAACTTAACGCGTTTCGTATGAAAACTTTTAGCTATAGTCCCTAAGTAAGAACATTGTGACAGTTTTTGTCGCTAATAATCATGCTATTTTATTTCCTCTTATGAAAACATATATAAGCGAGAAAGGGATGCACTGTTTGTTGATCGCTGTGGCTGTCAGGTTTTTCTTACGTAATCAAAGCGCGGATTCGACTCTTCTAGGAGGGCAAGTTAAACAGTCGTTAGGAACTTTACTAAGGAGCTAGCAAAGTTCCTAACGAAACTGTTTGCCCTCCTAGAAGAGTTTTATGTAATCTAAAATCTCTATATAATAAAAACGCCAGAAAAATACTTGAGATTCACATTGGTGAGCGTGAGGTCCTGGGTTCGATTCGTGGGTAACGTCTCAGACAGTATTATAGTACTCTTTTAGGACATTTTCAATACCAGCCCGCAATTTGGAATAATGCCAGATAGATAGGCTAGGACTAGACTTAATAACAGCTTCGGAGAAATGATGATGAATGACAGTAGGTAGACCTCTCTATTTTATGTTATAAACACTCACTCACAATTTGACTATTGAAATACTCCACGAAACCTACAAATTAAGTACAGGTTCATTAAATCTTGTAAACTTAAACAACACAGTACCTACCAATATCTAACAAGCGGTGTCAGAGTATATATTATACTTAGCATACATATAACTCACCTACATTATCAACTATCACCTATTTACCGAGAACAAGTAACCGCTTTGATTAATGACAGCCCCTCCCCTTAACTTCAAACACCGTCTTTAATTAGGAACAACGCCAATTTACGATGCCGCAAACACTGGGGTAAAGGGAAGGTAGTACATACCACAGCCGAAGCAAGTTCGGTCACCTTCGGCAATTATCGGCAATTCAAAACCGAAGTTTGTTTAATTAAAAAAGAGTGTTAAAAAGACGAGTCTCGCATATACTTTAACATATTATATTTAAAAATTTAATTTACGTATTAATTATAAAGAACTTGTACTATTTGAAAAGTGGCAATTCAAGATTTTAAAGAACATTTATTCTTAAGCCTGTTGGGCAATATACAACTTTTTTTTTAAACCCATTCATGGCTCACAAGCGAGACGCTCTATTAAAACGTCTTGAGTCCATACAAAAAATCCCATAGAAAAAATCACTTCCAGTTTTTACAAAATTTTCCAATTTTTCAAGCAATATTTCCAATTTTTCTTTCCTTAAAAACCTTACTCGGAATATTACAAACATTTTCAAATAAAAAATTAGCTCAATTGGTCCAGCCGTTCTCAAGTGATGCGCTTAGCAATGAATAAGTTTTCATTTTAATTTATTATTTATATGATTTAAGTACAAAAGACCTTGATTATAGTAGAATAGTAAATAGAAAACTTTGATTGGGGCCCACCAACCCTATTTTTTTTTATTAGCTTGGTCACACCCGGTCTTGGGCTTCCTCTACCTGGGGGGGTTACACCAAAGAGGTGTGCCGGACTCCTACCGGCTAAACTCACCACGGTGGTCCGCCTTGACACCTTATTGTGGGCTTCGGGAATTCTTAGAAGACCGCACCGAAGCCCATAACAGTGCCGCGTCGTTAATGGCGGTTCCCGGAGTGGGTGACTGTAAAGAGGCCAACCCCCTAGTGCTCGTCCCGGGGGAGACTGTAGAGAGGTTCCCCGTTACCTTCGCAGTGGTATATGATTTAAATATACGCATACAAAAATTAACTAGCTGAATATAACGTGACGACACGGTTGGCGCAGTGGGTGAGAGATCGACTGCTTCGCTGCGTGACGCAACAAATATTTGTATGATCTGCAGATGATTGTTTCGGGTCTGGGTCTTTGTGTATGTGAATATATGTGTTTGTAAACTCACCCACGATACAGAAATTATTCCTAGTGTGGGGCAACGTATATTCAAAAAAAAACAATAAATTTAAAAATAAAACAAATAACATATTAAACATTAAATTAACTATCCAATTGAAAACTAATGAACTATTCCAATTGAAAAGTATTACAAAGTATTTAGATATTCTAGTTATCCAAATTAACATTGTTTAAATGCAGTTCATTCTCTAACCACAGAGGAACTCAAAATTATTGCGATTATAACATTAACGACCATTATTCCCATTATAAATTTGTGTGAAATATGTTTTGTTTCAGAATTTGCATAAATTTTATCTATTGCGTGATATTATCGAAGCCATTAGTTAATATTAATTAGTGAATGCATTTAAAAGCTAAATAATTGAAACTGTTTATGTGCACATGACGGCACGGTTGGCGCAGTGGCTAAGTGATTAGCTTTCTGCACTAAGTGTCGGGGGTTCGATTTTTTTATAGTACGAACTCTGGCTAATCTTACGAGGATTACAGAGATGTGGTGTTATCTTATTCTTTTTTATTTTTTTATAAAACGTTGCCCCACACTAGGAATAATTCCTGTATCGTGGGTGCATTTACAAACACATATATTCACATACACAAACACCCAGACCCGAAACAATTATCTGTAGATCATACAAATATTTGTTCCGTGCGGGGATCGAACCCGCGACACGTAGCGTAGAAAGCTAATCGCTTAGCCACTGCGCCAACCATGTCGTCGATATATATAGCGCTATATTATGTTATATATAGCGCTTCGATTCGGACCTACAACTTGTAACAATCGTCCAAAAATGACTGGGCCTATTAAACTTCTAATTATAAATATTTCCATGACATTGATGATGGCTACTTGAACTATTCTAATATACTGAAAGGTACTTACACTACTAACGGACCCGACAGGATTGTCCTGCCCGAACCTGTTTTAGAACTCGATCGCTGCGCCACCTACCGGGTCCAATTGTGTTTTCAAACCATCCTGGAACCCATTAAAATATACACAGAATTTCATCCAAATCGGTCCAGCGGTTTAGGAGGAGTTAGATGACAAACACACGTACAGAAGAATTATATATATTAAGATATATCCCGTTTATAGAAAATAAAGAATTTTAATGCAAGACGCTGTTTCAGTAAGAAAAACTTCAACAAAATAGGTTAACTCTGAAAGTTCGTCTGCCCGTAAAAAGCAAGCTTTATAAATAACACACACATGCACACTAGTCACACTAGTACCTTCTCATTACCATTCACTGTGACGTGGCTGACTGAAAATACGATCAGGTCGACAAACAAGCAAGCTTAAATAAACTGCACCGGGATTTAGAGATACACCGAAACCAGATAAATTGGCCAGGGAAATGAAAATATGTATATCGACTGTGAACTGGCAACATGTCCTATCTCGACTTTATGAGGATTTTACTTGGGTATACCATTCTAAATTATTTCATACCCAGTAGCGCTGCAAAAAGCATATTTTACTTCAATCAAAATTAGACGCCGATGCAGGTATATTTTAAAAACTATAAAGTATCTTTCGACCGCGTTGGGTGCACAACGTGGTCGATAGTTTCTTCTTAATCCTGTAATGTTGTCAAAAATGAGATAGTACCAGTTGCCAGTTCACAGTCGATATATACCTATTATATTTATTTCCCGAAAGAAACTGCTTCAGTAGTCGTAAGCACGATTACTGAGTGTGAGGTCCTAGCTTCAATTCCCGGTTCGGGCATAGCGTTATTGGGTTTTTCTGTATGGAAATTCTCAGTAGCAGCACGGAGTTGGAACTGTGCCCTGTTGATGGTAATAGGCTCGCCCCCTGTGGACTTAACAAAATTATCTGAGAAATATAAGTGCTTAAAGGTCACCTCTGCCTAACCCTTCGGGGAAACAGGCGTAATGCTACATTATGTTATGGTCCTGAAGGAGTAAATACAAATAGGCGTACTATTATTGACCAATCTAATTTTGCAACAGCTCTAATTTTTAACTTTAATTTAAACTGAACGGTCGCCGGCACCCGCTAACGATATCATGTAGATTTCCTATTGTGTCTGCTTTGTGTCGCTTGACAGGATAAACCTTTAGGTGGCACCCGACGTTTTCGGTTTGACTGATCCGTCACTGTCCTTAATTCCTTTGTAAAACCCCATCGCAAACTAATCAATTTACGTCAGAAATTCCAAAAATTTGAATCCCGTCATTCAATCGTGTGACGTCATTTACCTGTTCAACCGTCAGGCAGTCCCGTTGAATGTCATGGATTTTGATGAGATTTTACTGGAGATCCTTTGTTGTACACCCAAAGGCGGACATGGGCTGGATTGGTAGCAAAATGAACGGATAGCGGTGAAAGTTTAACTTTTTTTTTCGTGTTCGTACTTAACGGCCATCTTCTGTTAGGATTTCGAATATAAGTACGTCCTACAGTAATTTTTGATTTTTGGTTAAATGGCTTCAGTATATTTATAAATCCAATATTTTTGTTGCGTACTTATCGAAGGTTTTATTGAAATCTAAATTCTCTTTTCTATTTCGCTCTTTGGTACATTCAATGTGAATTGGGGATTGAAAAAATATTTTACACTTTAAAGTATTTTTTAAATTAACGCATGTTCATTTTCGTTTCCCACTTTTAAGCCTGATACTTGTCTTTCTGCTTTTGTTTAAAAGCCAAGCATCACGCCTTTATATCCCGAAAGGTAAAGCAGAGGTTTACTATTATACACCCACATTTCGCAGATGCTGTTATTGAGTCCCATGTAGTTGAAGGCGAGCCTATTGCCATCTACCAGCACAGTCCCAGACTCCGTGCTGCTACTAATAATTTTACTCAATAACACTTTACCCGATCCGGGAATCGAACCCAGTACCTCACGTTTAGCAGTCGCTCTTGCGACCAGTAGACCAATGATGCAGCTATTTAAAAGTAGCCAAACAAATCCAAATACCTACTCTAATTATAAGAGTTGTCTAACATCTAAAACCATCAGGTAACATCGGAAAATTTCGGCAAAACCTCGTAACAATAGTTAATCGTATTCTAAGCACGGAAGTAACAAATCACACTAATATCATAGCACAAAGAAATCCACAAAAACTTTTGTATAAATAAGAAGTTGTTCTACGACTGTTTTATTTGTTCTACTTGTAACTCGAGCTGCCGCTAACTGAATATAAAAAATGATTGAACTTCCTCCCGAAAAACGATCAGTGTAAGACCTTGTAAGAACTTTTCTCAATCACACTTCGCTTTTTATTTATGGCTGTTGTATTCGAAGGCTCCAATAAACATAAACAAAGGGAGGTTGACGACATTTTGATGGTATTTTGAACGTTTACACGAGCGTGTTTATGTTATTTTTCCTATTGAGAAGTTAAACTGAAATAAATAATTGTTCTATCGGAAATATCTAAATATTTTTATTTGAGTCCTTTGTTTCGCACTTCGTAGCTCAGAGGCTTTCCCAGTCACAGTTCGTGCTTACAAACAGGCTTTATTTATCAGACCTGAGCAAGTAGCGTGCCTTGTTCTTCGCGCGTATAAGAGGACCGTGCGGCACTTAGGCCACTCATGACGGATTTGTACCGCAAGTCTGCCAACGGAAGTGGCGTAGCAAGGTTTGCTAGGGGTTCATAAGTCGTCCGAAGAAACACCATACATACACCACACATAGCCGGTAAACGTCCATAAGCATAACCCTTTACATCCCCGAACACGAAGGATATCCATGAGGATTAAAAAAACTCCTCTAATCAATTTCGTAGACCCTAATACATTTATCCTAGTTTAATTTCTTCAAAATTAAACGACATAACAAATTATGTTACAAAATTTAGTGAAATTTAAATTTTAACGCAACGCGATAAGTGAATTGGAGTTGGAAATTAATTTAAAAGTATTAACATTTGAGACAGTAAATTAGTTTTTCTGAGCACTTTCCAATCATTTTCTATGTCCTATGTCCTCCGTGGCTATAATACCAAAGGTTATGGCGACAAACACAAGCTTATATGGATTAGCAGTAAGTCAGCCACTGAATGCCACAACACGGTTCGACATGCAACACACGACGTAAAATATATACATATAGTGTGTCGGTAAATCTAAGAGCAAGAACAAAGGAAGACTTGTGTTATTGGAATTTTCTGTGAGGAAATTCTCAGTCAGACCTTAAGCTTGTCCCATTATATAGGACATAATAACGGCATCGGTGAAATGCGGGAGTACAACTCTGCCTAACTCTACGGGCAATATAAGCGTAATCGTATGTTATGTTATAATATAACAATAATATAAAATTTAATTCCACATATTATGTGACTTTGACCTCGATAAACCTAATATGCTTACTTTTAAACGGCTACTTATTCTAAAACAAAAGGCAAAAAAGACCCCTAAAATAAATCTCGCAATACCGACAGACGGAAAGCATTAGGTACCTACTAAGTAGGCCTTTTAATATGACAGTGGCCTTTTTACCCACAATAGGGGGAACTTAAATGCGTTGAGACTAATGACTTAAAACTTTTTGGTTAGGAGAAAAAAATGGCGAACTGGGAACGGGCGGGGCTCATTCCACGTAATTTGGTGAAAGGAATAGATACAGGCGAAAGCAAAAAGTTTGGGAAACTTGATCTGAATAATAATAGTGCGGGGTAGCCTTTTGTGTAGTACTACGAATAAATTTTACTTGGGTAGGCTTTAGGACGATTTTTGGTAGAATAATTGTTTGGTTGTTATTAATAGAAAATTAAGGTCATATTTCGCAGACTAATGCTTTAATTTACCAACTTCTTATAAGGACTCTTTAGAGGTTTTTAAGCTCGGGCGTGAAATATATCCAAAGGTTAGCTAGACCGCATTTCGCCGATACCATGATTCAGTTCCATGTGATATGAGCGAGCCTATTGCGAGCCAAGCACAAATCCGAACTCCATACAGAAAAATTCAATAACTTTGCCCAACCCGGGAATCGAGGCCCCGGGACCGACCGACATTCGACCTCATACTCAATAGTCGTAGTGTGACCAATAAAGTGTGTAATTTAATTTTGTGTGTAATGCATAATTGAATTCCCAGTCAATAACCGAAATTTTTAATTTTCGAAATCTGACGATTTGCCTTGAACATACCTAGAAAATCTCACAAATCCATTGAGCAGACTTTGAAGCTGTATTCAGTACAGAACAATCACTTACAGCTACAACATCCCAAGGGAAACGCCAGGAGCGTGACACGGTTCGAGATTAAACGCTCTTACCAACATGTTGTGACCACCCAGTGCTAACATCAACCACTTACAACATGTAGTGTAGTGCAAACCTTCACAGTCCATCCAGGGTCAAGTATGAAGGTTTGATTAGCAGAAACGCGGGAGTAAAGACCAACAAATGCTTTTCTTTTCCAAGCCTATTTTTTTTTTAAAGTTACTAATGTTTGGGGAAAAATTTAGTACACTTACTTCAGCACAATTTATTTGACTGTAAATAACATCGTGTTTAGTAACTTATACGTATAGAATAGTTTAGTATAATAGCTTATAAGCATAGTGCACGTGTGTATGAATATAAGAGAAAAGGCAAACCCAAGAAAAGATGGATAGGAATGTGTAAAATATATTTATATATAAGAAAATTACCTCTGAAATGTCGTACTATAGATATCTATAGCACAAAACCTAAAGCTGCTATTAAAACGAAACCTCTATTAAAATAGACCTGGACAAAGCTTTTTGACACAGATCCTGTTTAAATATCGAATTGAAAAAGGGGCACAGCTAAAATCAGCAGAAATACTACCAATTCATAACAGCAGATTGTCTGTTTGCAAAAAAAAAACTAGGAATGTTTTAAAACATTTTAAAGTGTTTATCATTCATTGGCATTTAAAAAGTCAGATTCAAGCTGCTCGAACTATCAGAGTATTCCAATGTTTGCTTATTAGAATAACTTTAACTCTTCTTCTCCTCGAGGGAATACAAGCGAAAAAACTTACTTGAAAAGAACCAGAGTCAATGAAACTAAGCAAATAACTTCAGTCGTTTGTCAAGTCAACCGTAGAAAATTTACTAGTTTTTATTACTTATAGATTTTCTTTATTAGTCCAACTAGCCGGTATTGTAGCAAAAAGTTTGAAATCACAGACCGTGCAACAAAACAGCGGAAGAAGTGAAGCTTTCGCACTCGATACAGTTTCTTAATTAAATTTACTTTAGAAGAGAGCTTTGCAACTGGAGTACGGCCAAAGAATAAGCGGGTTATAGTAATTAGAATTAGAAGTGGTTGTCCTCCTTTAGTGGTTTAAATTCTTGGATTGCAAAGTAATTTGGCAGTCGTTGGGATAATAGAGATCCGGATAGAAGGACCAATGTTAATAAAATAAAACTTCTTACTACTACTTTCTACTACTTTCGCTTCTAGATAATTGTAGAAAGCTTGTTGGAGAATTTAATTTTAGTGGAAATTTAAATGCCTCCAGCAGATGATTAACTTGGTGAGACCCTGTAAGTGAGGACCCTAGCCAGGACCAAAGGCCCACATTTTAGTTTTACAATTTTCTAATGTTATGTGAAAACAACCACATAATATTTTTTATTACAGAGATATCTCAGCTTGTCGTAAATGAGTAAAACATCAAATTTGTAAACACCCGCTATCTTCCTAGCCTCAAAACATTTATTTCTAGCTCAATGTGAAGCACGAACAATTACTTCAGCAATTTTACCGACTGATGAAACATAATGGAATTTAAAAACACAGGAAAACAACGTTGCAACCTGTAACACCACCTGCATACCGATTTTACCAAGTTCTGTGTTTGTTGTTCGATGTTTGAGTTTCTGTGCGGTCTTTCACACAACAACCATCGATTTCATGTTTCAAAATCGATGACGTAATACCGTATCCGTTAATTGATCACCTTTATAGGTATTAGGTACTCATATCATCTGGCTAACCTTTTTCCAACTATATTGAGGTCTTGCCAGATGCGGCTGAATATCAGTATTTTACACAGAGCGACTGCCACCTGACCTCCGCCACCCAAATACTAGTAAACTCTGAGGTTAGACTGGTTGTAAGACTTTTTGGGCTGCTGACACCGTAACGACTGTCATAGAAATCTGTATGACACCCAGAACTAACTGTTTAAAGTACTTTCCGAAGCACGAAGGTGTCTTAATGCGTAAATTGCGGTTACCCATCCAAGGTCTGACCGCAGCAAAGGCTGCTCAACCTCGCAGTTGACCGATCTGCGTTGTACCTATGCGATGCATTTGATAAAATTTAAACGTACTCTTTTAAGTAAAAAGTCAGCTTCGAACAGACCTTTAGTACTATAATCAAAGTTCGAATCAAATATTGGTTTAAGTTTTGATTTGATTGATTGGGCCGCACAAGATACCCTTTAATCCCATACTACCTGTATTGGATTAGACGGTATTTTGTGTTGCCCATAAATGTTTGATCCGATCCAATCACAACTTCTTGCTAAGGCAGAGATTCAGCGACTGTGCCCGTAAGATGTTTAATTTATTATTATTTAATTACTTCAATGTTTTCAGTACCTAAAACCACTCAAACAGAATACTCTGTAACTTATAAAAGGTTTCGAACTAAATTATTAATTACGACAAGTTTATACTAAAGCAATAAATTAATTTATCTTCAATAGAACTTGGCACTACTAATAGCTTAATTATCGCTTCACAGATTAATAATCACTTAATCGCTACGATTTCAAAATCAAGTTCAAATAATTTTAATTCGTACTAGCGAACGCTCCCTTAAACAATAAATTCTATTGTGTCTCCTTTTCATTACTTGACGGATTCAATTAAAATAAGATTTTTTTAAACTGATTTATCATTTTAACTAATTAGTGTTCTAAAATTAAAATTGAATTTTAAAGAATCTGTACTTTCAAAGACATTCTTCTTTCATAAAACTCTTTTGAAACTCTTTACAAAACTCGCTTATTTATGATCTCGATATTGTCACTGTCGATCACCTTTGACCTTTGAATAACAAACTTGATGATACATAAGTAACTGGATAACACTATATAAAGTAATAAAGATCAGTTGGAGGCTCTAAAAGCGAGTGTGACCCCTAATAACTTTTATATTAGGTATGAAACATAAAAAACTTTTTTAATCTCGTTTATATTCATGGACTTGTATGAGCTCATTCCTGAATATAATGTTCACGTAATTCATATGTGAACTGACGAAAAAGGTCACGATTTATGTTCCAGATCTTTTTAGTCACAAAATATGTTTGTTGAAATCTGAGCCGGTTAAATGGGTCAGAATTATAACTGCTTTTTATTAGATTAACAACTTCTATAGCTATCCTACTATCCTATCCTACTAATATTTCCAACTAATCCTACTAATATTATAAATGTGAAAGTTTGTGAGGATGGATGGATGGATCTTTGTTACTCTTTCACGCCAGAAAGGCTGAACGAATCTGGATGAAATTTGGCACAGTGATAGATTATAGTCTGGAATAGCACATAGGCTACTTTTTATCCCGGGAAAATTTACGGGTTTGTAAACCACGCGGGCGAAGCCGCTGGCGAAAGCTAGTATTATAAATGCGAAAGTTTGTGAGGATGGATGGATGGATCTTTGTTACTCTTTCACGCCAGAACGGCTGAACGGTTCTGAATGAAATTTGACACAAAGATAGATTATAGTCTGGAATAGCACAAAGGCTACTTTTTATCCTGAGCGGAAGCTATATTTTTATTGCAACACGTCTTTGGTAGCTTATAGCAAAGTTATATTTAAGTATGCTATAAAACCTATGACGAGAAAATTACATGAAAATATTTCAACGGATTTTCATTGGATTTCATTTTAAGTTGCCTTTAGTTAGCGCGTCTATTGATTATGAGTTTTACAGTGTCAATCAGATTTACATTGCCAGTTATAGTATTATAAACTTTATTTTAATTAAGGTAAAGTTCTTAATAGATATCTGCAAGATTAGTTACTGGTTTTGTATCAAAAACTGTGTTAGGACCACAGTACGGGTTTTAAAACAAAAATAACTTAAAAGACTTGAAACTGGTCAAGAATAAATGTTTGTTTTATAATAAAGGGGATTGAGTTTACCGTTAGCAATTTCTCAGTGGCAATTTGGAATTGTGCCCGGTAGGTGGCAATAGGCTCGCAACCTGTTACATGGAACTTAATAACAGCATCGGCGAAATATGGGTGTACAAAACACCTCTGCCTAACCCTTCGAGGAATACAGGCGTGATGATATGTGTCCATACTGTTATTCCTATTAAAATCTATTTGTGTTCTATACGATTAACGAGAAGAGCCCTTCGTTAGTACATAGTTATTGGTAAACGGCTCAAATATGACCTTTCTGTCCTCTAACGCCTACCGCAAACCCTTATCATAATATGATATTACTATAATATGCTCCAAACCATATTTACCAAAGAACCAATATTAATAAGGTTTATGCGATGTACTGATAATACTTTGTTAAGGTGAGGATGACGCCTAACAAGTTTAATTATTTCATTATTCTTTTATATTTAAACTTTTCCCTCACTAGCTTGGGTGCAGTTTACAGAAAAAAAAACACATATCGTCGCTTAAGTAACAATACAGTACAGAAAACCGGAAAAACTATTTTTTGTTTTATTATTTTAATAACGTTTGTGTACCTATCATGGGTACAGTTTACAAATATACATGTCACATGCACACACAACCGGACCCGAAACAAATATCTGTAGGTCATACAAACCGTGCGGTAATCGAACCCGAACTACTGCGCCAATCGTGTAGGCACACACATCAAAATATATCTAAAACTTGCGACCCGCCCCGGCTTTGCACGGGTAGCAGAGCATATAGGCCTACATTTTTGTTGTCTTTTTTAATGTTGTTATCTTTTTTTAATTTAAAAAGGATAGCCAGGCTTTCGAAAGTGGCCCACCCGTTGTAGCTTCAAATTCTATGAATGAAGTTACCTATTTAAAATTCCGCGGGAATAATAGGCGTCGGGCACGAATTGCACACGTGACACGACGCGTGATCATCATTCTCATTAAAATTTTAATAATCAATCAAACGTAATAATAGGTTTTTTCATTAACACCTAAATAGCAGATGTGATTTATGTCGCGGCCCGAGGGACACAGCCAAAATCTGAAAGTGGCCCAAGAAAAAAAGTTTGAGCATAGCCGCACTAGACCAATCAGAGAAGCAATCATTTAGTACATTTATTTATTATACACTACGTATAGAAAAAATAGCCGATACCCTCCGTCTATACCTAACTAATATTTTCAATTCACGCTGTTATTGAATTCACGATTTACTCCTAACGATTCTGTAATAACGGTTCTCAAGAGCTTGTTTGTGGCGAACGTCTGAACGATATTCAGAAGTATTTGGAAACTGTCCAGCTACAAGGATCTAGGTCAGAGTTTCAACCATTTTATTGTCTCATATAAACGCGTTAACACTTTAATTTTAATTTAAGAGCTTAAGTTTTCAATTAATTTATTTATGGCTTAGATATTATTACAAACATTTTTTGGATGCAATTTTTTCCAAATGTTTCGTTCTATCTAACTTCTTCATTGGTCTAGCGGTTGCAAGCGAGTCTGCTGAGCGGAACTTCCTGGATTCAGTGATTCCCGGGTCGGGCAAAGTGTTATTGGGTTTTTCTGAATAGAAATCCTCAGAAGCAGCACGGAGTTTGGAAATGTGCCCGGTTGATGGCAATAGGCTCGTCCCCTATTACATAGGATTTAATAACGCATCGGCGAAATGTGAGTAAACAATAGTACATCTCTGCCTTTTCGGGGATACAGGCGTGATGCTATGTTATGTTATGTTTTCGTTCTCTCTTTATCACCATTTCTAGTTATTAAACTGAGGACTTTTTGTAAAAATTGCTTCATTTGCTAAATCAATATTCAGAGATCAAAAAAGCTATCATTTACCTATTGCAAAGATCAAATTTTCGTGAGAGAATAAGGATTTAACACATAGAATTTGATTATTAGTATGTATAATAAACGGGGCAGACTTTTGTGATACCTAACACAAAAGTTTCATAAGGCTTTCTTTTCCCATTTTCTTTTCCCATCCATGCTTTTTCCATGTACCAGCCACAATTCCAAACTCCAGACTGCTACTGAGAATTTCCAAACCCTGAACCTAACACTCAATAGTCTCGCTTGTGACCACCATACCTTATTTATTAAGTTAATAGCCTTGCCTCATAGGTCTAGTGGTCTCAAGGGCGACTGCTGAGCGTAAGGTCCTGGATTCGACTCCCGGGTTAGACAAAGTATTATTGATTTTTTTCTGTATGGAAACTCTCAGTAGCAGCACGGAGTCTAGAACTGTGATCGGTAGATGGCAATAGGCTCGCCGTCTATTAAATGGGACAAAATAACGGTATCGGCGATATGTGGATGTAAAATAGTACCCCTCTGCCTAATCCTTCGGGGAATACAGGCGTGAAACTATGTGTAATAGCTTCATGAAATAAGTAATGCGCCCAACAACTGAACACCTAAAATATACTCGAGGTCGCTTGAAATATATTATAGTGGTATTATCTATATAATTAATGTTTCCTTTGAACCTCAAAACGATAATTCAGTGCCCGGTAATCCTGGGTAACGCCATTTATCATAGACACACGTTTAATATGCATTTTGTATCATTTACGACTGGTCCTCTCTTATTTTATTTAAGAGTTGGTGATTTATGATTATGCCTTTTGCTTAGAAGCTATTGCCTACCGGTTGAACGCTTGCTTTCCACGCAGGAGGGTGGGTATGCGTTAAAACCTGGGCCGCACCGTTTAATTTATAAACTGAATCTGATTAAAACTTATCGTTCTGAGAAGGGGTGCCCGATAGTGGGAGAAGAATGGGCTGGATTGATAATTATTATATCTTTTATTATAATAATATATGGCGAATATAATCCACAATTTGACGACACGGTTGGCGCAGTGGCTAAGCGATTAGCTTTCTGCGCTATGTGTCGCGGGTTCGATCCCCGCACGGAACAAATATTTGTATGATATACAGATAGTTGTTTCGGGTCTGGTTGTGTGTGCATGTGACATGTATGTTTGTAAAACTGTACCCACGACACAGGAGAAATCCTAGTGTGGGGCAACGTTTATAAAAAAAAAGAAAAAAAAAAAGAATTGGCTGAGAAAACTTTATCTTAATCTAGTGGCTGTATATGCGTTAAAACCTCGTTATATCTATTTTTAAGTTCATAATTTTCTACAAACACCTCAGAAACATTACCTACCCCTTACCCTTCCCTCAATGAAATATCTTCTTCATCTTACCCGGTAAGTACATTTTCAATCATTAACATTGTAAATAAACCAATACTTAATCAGCCCCTGTTAAATACCCCGATCCTCGCTAAGTAGCCCGGAACCTTACCAAGATAATATTATTCAAAGTCAATCTTATTACTTTGACGCCATAATTAAAACGATAAAAACATTGAATTAATTTCATTCATAATTTCAATCAATTACTGAATAAAAAAACTTAGTATTCAATTCATTATGGAAAATATAGGCAATATATACCTAATAAAGAAGCTTTTGTTCACTTTAAAGGAAAAATAATTTAATTAGTTTTTGTTTATGTCTAACTTCCAGTGATTTCAGATCTGGTGAAGCGATTTTTTTGTTAATAAGAGCTCTAGCTAACAGTGACACCCGGAATGATTGTCATAGGTATTCGTATGACACTCGAGACCGACTGCTTAACCTGCTTTCCGAGGCACGGAGTGGTCTCGATCTTTGGAAAACGGCCACTCATCCAAGGTCTGTGTGCAGCAACCAACAACAACATTAGCCCTCCGATTTCAGTTTCTACATAAATATTATTCTTGACAATCATTTTACTAATATATCTATTTACTTGACTGTGTAATTGTATAAATAAAACAAAGGTTTTTTTTTTTAAGACATGCTCCTCATTAGGAATAATACCTGTATCGTGGGTGCGTTAACAAACATATATGTAGTACAATATATTCACGTACACAAAGACCCAGACCCGAATTACCAAAAACGTACTTATAGCTTTGAGAAGATTACGTAATCAACTCCAAATTTTATATAAACACAATGAATTCAAACTACAATATTTTATTTTATTCAATAAACCTCACGCGTCTAGTGGTTGAAAGTGCGGGTGCCAAACGTGGTGTCCTCGGGTTCGATATTATTTTGGGAATATAAAATTGATGTGACATTATAAATAAATAAATAATAATAAATTCAACCCATTACTGTGCTAGGCAAGGGTCTCTTCTCAGAATGAGAAGGGGTAGGCCTTAGTCCACCACGCTGGCCCGGTGCGGGTTGGCAGACTACACACACCGTTGAGAACTTTATGGAGCCCCCTCAGGTGTGCAGGTTTCCTCACGATGTTTTTCCTTCACCGTAAATGCAAGTGATAATCAAATTCTGATCCGCACATGATACCGAAAAGTCAGAGGTGCGGGCCGGGTTTGAACGCTGACCCTCCTGCATGCAAGGCAAGCGTTCAACCGCTAGGCTATCACTGCTATATATAATAAACTATTCTTTGTCCTTTTTCAACCTTATAATTATATTATAACAACCTTTATGTAAAAATCAGCTCTTTAGCATGAACTTTTATAAGAGGGTAAACAATCATTTAGATTTTAAACGTCTTTTAAATATTCCCAGTTAAAATTCTCCCTTAACGTAGTGGACACTAGAATGTTTTTATTAGGAAACAAATCCCGGTTGCCCTATATTTTCGTTAAACTAAACCAACTAAATATTTCATATGGTTGCCCCTGCTACGCTATTTCAGGCATAGCTTTGGTGTATTTATTTTTGCGTACAAAGCTGGTGTCTGGCCAGTACAGTAACAAAATAAACGTCAAACTGAAATCTATAATATATAAAAGTTTAACCGTTGAATACTTCAGTTTTGGGCTTTGTTAGTGAAACCTGCATAGCTGCAACTATTTTTTTTTTTTTCTTTCTTCAACTCCACAGACCTAGCATCACCCAATGGCGCCAATACGCGCATTCTTATGCTATGCGCATCGTACTTGTGTTCTTACTTAGAGATCTAATGAAAAATGAAGACGCTTTATAACATAGATGTATGTATATTGGATCGGGTAGATTATATTTGTCAGTGAATCACGGCGTGGCTTTAGACGAGATTTTCGTGTTGGAACCTAGACTGAAATAGAACATATTTTACCTGATGAAAAATAAAGGTCCCCAAGGGAAATTTAAAAACTAAAATCGCGTCTTAAGTCCCAGTGAAAAGTCAGTAAATAATGATTTTTCAGCACTTTCTTAGCTTAAACATTTTACTATTTTCTTTAACACTAAGTCCAGACAGTAGTTTATTATATAAAAGACTTTACACCCAAGAGTTTTGCTACATTATAAGATCGTCATAAAATTGTTGAAGGGTTTCAATGTGTAACCATCGAAGAACAAACCGTGGCAAGCGCGATCACCACAAAAGGCTTTACTCTGCCTTCGGTGAACTATTTGCCCTTGTACCGCTTGTGTTTGACGGCCGGCAGCCTAATTACCGATATAGCAATCAGTTTGCGGCAGGCATAGATCGCGCAATAGCTTCTGACAAACGTTATTTTTATGTCATATATGTATTCACCAATAGTGAGGCTGCTGTCGTGTGGCTGTCACGTTGCTGTCGTTATTTTTACGTGATTAGGCTTCCGAGCGATTCAAACAAAATAAAAGTGATCCAGATTCATACTATGTACGGGATATTGTTGATGTATGAGCGTCAGTAGTCTGTCAAATTTCATTTAGTCCTCAAGCACCCATTCTAAGATAAACTGCGCCAATTCGGCCTGAACTTGCGTACAGTAAGTTCATTATGTGTAGGTATAGGCGCACAAACGGATAGTATACAGAGTTATTATATCATCTGCATATCCTTTTCCTAACGACATTGTACATTAAACCCTATTAAAAAAAATATATAACAAGAAGTCTTTAGAAATAGAAATCTGGTAGTATTTACATATTTTTTCGATTGTACAATATGTCGCTTTAACCTATATTATATACGCAATGAAATTTCTGTTAAAAAAATACATAGGCAGTCGCGTTCGTAGTTAGATCGTTAAATCGTTATGAGCCATTATTTTGAAGGCAAACTTTTCTCTCTTAAAGCTCCAACTGTCAAACTTTTGATGATGTTAGTATAATTTTACTAGAGAGCGCCCCTCATTTGTTTTTTGGCCTTGGACTGCTCTACACCGAACTTTTTGATAATAAAACAGAGGTGAATATAATGACGCTTATTGATCGTTTTATCATTTCGGTTTTATGACAAGAAATAAAATGTTGGATAAAGTTATTAAATATGAATTGGAAAGATTTGATTTGATAGATAAATTGAGAATGAACCTTCCCACCTACTGCGATATTTTCTCAAGGGAATATCCGATGGTTAAGGTATTCACCTTCAACAAGACTACAGAGAAGATATTTTGAATCGAGAAATTGAGAATCGAATCACAAATATAATAAAACAATAAACTGATCAGTACCAATTTTATATTCAACTAATTGATTGACGATGGCACGGTTGGCAAAGTTGTTGCGCTATCGACTGCTGCGCTACGTGCGTACGTATATTCGATTTCCGCATTGAATAAATATTTGTGTGACCAAAGACCAAAACTCGGAGCAACTAGGTCCGGGTCTGAGTGTTTGTACATGGGAATATTTGTCTTAGTAAACCCACCCACGATACAGAAATCGTTCTTAGCATCGACAACGATATAAAATCAATCTCCTGTCCACAACTTCCAGTAATACTTCCATAAGAATTGAACTGCTCGTTATGACAAACGACTCCCAAAATACCGTGAGAGGTCTCTTACGGTGTAGAACCAGAATAAGAGGCATTTACATTACATTACATACATATATATTAAACTCACAGGCTCTAATCTACTGGAATGATCCCTTATAATCTGATTTAAGTTTGCCCTTCCCAGGCTTATCAATGAAAACAGTATGGTAAGTGGAAAACTTGACAGTTCAATGTCCCATACAATCAGTGTTGGAAGTTTGAACGTTTCCATCATACGCAACCAGATTACTTTTGAGTTTGGAGCGGAGGTGCGTCAGTCTCCATTGTTCTATTGACCCGTGTGATAAGGCCCTAATAACTTTGGTAATACTACTGATTTGAAGAAATATGGAAGAGTTCTTTTGTAATGAATTATTTTTTAAATGCTGGTCCTTGTTTCTTGGTTATCGTTTAGCTGCCGCTTCTGAGAAAATTGTCTTAAAATACGCGCTAAATAGGTGTTTGTGCGTTAACGTTTCCTACATCTAAATCTTAACGAATTAATTTGATTTTGGTCTCTTTTATTTTGTCAGATTATAAACTAGGTCGACACGTCTTGTTTTTTTCTTCTTCAAAATTTTGATTAATTTTTAATTAAAAAAAAGCAGATGTAGGAAACGTTAACGCCCAAACACCTACTAAAAAATCAGCAAAATAAGCTCATGTTTAGTGGGGTAAAAACGTTAACGCATTTTGTATGAAAACTGTTAGCTAAACTATAGTCTTAATAACTGCCTAATTTCAGTCTTCTATGCTTCACTTGAAAGAATATAGTATATTTATTTTGTCTGTCCATTAGGGTATCAAAATAAAGGTTTGACTGTTAATAACAATGTGTAATTTGAGCTGTACTGTAGGTTGCCAAGCGCAATTCCACTTGCACTTAACAATGATCTATTAGCTTTGTTAGATTTAAAAAAATATCAGACATACACATACTATGAATATATAAACTGATACTGACATTACCTACAATCAATAATACAAAATTAAAGGACCAAATTCCTTTGTCCGAACGGGCCTTAGAAAATTCTCTATTGATGGTGACAAACTCAAGTTCCAGTCTACGAAATCCCCATTATTTCTAGATGCCAGCACAACTTTTACCTATATCATTACGTCTACTATGACTTAGGTCTCGGTCAGACAGCCCATTACATCATAAGGTGCTAACAAACTCGAGCATTCTCTTGTAAACGAACAGAGCATTCGGCGTTTTTAAATTACGAAGCTACGCCACAACTCGGTAATCTGCGAGCTTAAGCAGCGCTTGCTGCGGTCAGATCTTAGATGGATGATCATTTTCACACATTGAGAGCTCTGCATGCCTCGAAAGTACGTTAAGCAGTTGGTCCCGGATGTCATACGAAGGCCTATGACAGTCGTTACGAGTGTCAGCAATCCAAAAAGTTGGACAACCAGACTAACCTTAGAGTATCAGTGTCTCGGAGTAATCGGGTAGCGGAGATCAGATGGCAGTCGCTCCGTGTAAAATGCTGATATTCAGCCGCAACCGATAAGACTGGAAGCCAAACGCAATGTAGTTAGAAAAAGGCTAGGCAAATGATGAATAGAACCTAACGGTCGGTACAAACATTGTAGCGAACCTTCAAGTTCAATGCTCGTCAGAAATATAATGCGTTCAAGATTTTATCTGGGTATTGAAAAATCAGGTGTTAGTATTGAAAAATTTAAAATGTATTGAAGTTTTAATTGATTTTAAAAGTAATTTCAACTGTTTTTTGGCGAAGGCGTTACGATATTGTCGGCACGGTGTTGCAGTGGTTGAGCGATCGATTGCTACGGAACGTGTAGCGCGTTCGACTCATAAAATAATATTTGTATGACCTAAGACAGTTAATTGTTCCGAGTCTGGGTATTTGTGACTGGAATATGAACAACGTTTTTTAAATTTGAATAGGTATGGCCGAAAATCGTACCTATTCTTATTTTTATAGCATTGTACTGCAAAAACAAATGAGAATAGCCGGTGGCAGAACAATTAAAATTGTTCGTCAAAAAAGTATGTATATACGATGTTATTCGCTACAATGTTGTGAACCAGTCAAGTGACGCAAATGAGATACATAAAAAAATCTATTGTTTCTCGTTGCCGGGCGCCTTCTGCATCTTAATGATTTAGGTCGTTTAAGTTCTAATGTAACATTCGCTCTAATATCAGCGTGACACCACCTTTACATTATCAGCGTGACAATCAAATTTCACTATTATTCTTGGACCCTATAAACGAGGGTCTTCTGAATCTATTATATTCGTTCAAATCTATTAAAGTGGGTGTCCTACCTTACGTTTTTGTTTTCGCTTAATTGAAAATTGACGTAGCTATACTGCTACCTATATTGATTGATTGCTATCAAGTGACTTTGCCTTTTATAAGTTTTTTGGCGAGGCACTTTTGAATATTTTTTTGTTAAAAGCTCCTCTTTTGCACATTATTGCTTGAGCTTTAGGATATTTTTTTAATGTTGTGTGTTTCGTTGTTTATATTGGCAGCTTTTATATTCAAGCTTTTATAAGCGCAAAACCACTTATACCACTCACTCATAAAATCTGAGGAACTGTAAAGCCTTAAATCTTGAAATTTGGCAGATAGATGGACAGTATAGGAATATAGTTTAGACAAGACTATAAGACTAAGACGAAATGTACCAGTAAACGGTTATAAGTTAATATGAAAAAATCTATTCACATGGATAGAATCAAGGGCACAACTGGTATATTTATTTATGAATAAAAAATATGGTTAGAAACAAATACAAGTATATTATAAGCATTAATAATATATTATCTGAGGCTGTTAAAAGGGTATTTTAAATCTATCTATTTACTTTTCCTTATACCTCACAAATAAATTAAAAGAGCGCCGTATTATTAACAAGTAACAGACATACAACATCAACATGAGACGAATACAGACTTTTGCTATCGTAATAAATACCTAAACTAGGTCTCATTTACGGAATTTGTATTATTATTCTGAATACGAATTCATCGAGAGGTATGTAACACAATTTTTCGTGGGTATTTTTTTACTTTTAATGCCACATTTTGTTTGATCCCGACAAACAACTTTCGGATTAGGGTTAGCGAATTGGCACAAAAAAGGTACATTTTAGTTTTGTATAGAATAAGGTTGATTGGAATATTGTTACTAGAACTTTTATATACGATATTATAATCAAACAAACTAGGTTCCAACAATGTGACACATTTTACTCAAGTATCATACAGATGACGCCACATATAATCATAAACAGATGTCTCATATAGATAGGTAGCATCTTCTCTCTCTATCGAGCCTCGAGTTATCACATTAGGAACTCTTATTAGCTGTCACCAATGGTGGTATAGAGGCTTACTGCCAGACGATCTCAGATAGCACCATACGTGGAAGCTCATTAATATACCTGTATGGTACTGCATAGTTCTATCTTGTCTTCAACATGTCGACTTTGACTCCATAACTCATAAGTGTCGTAATTTTGTTTTATCGTGACGACATGTCGCTAACTCGAGAGATATGACATAATTTTGTCGTGTTCAAATTATTTTCTCGTTTAGTTAATAAAATTCTGCCTGCATGGCGCTGGCTGGTAGAAAGATAAGCCAATCCGTACAGTCCTTAACAAGTCTAGTCGCTATGAGAGCCCTCGACACAACACTCAGATGTCCAGAGTTAGGGACTCTTTCCATACACTCGTAGATCCTATTTGGTAAAATTATTCAAGTGATAAAACCAGAAAAAATAAATTTGACACCCCTAATGCCTCAATCTTATCTTTATCATATACAAAACTCAGTAACTCGTTCCGAACTTGAAGCTTTACACGAGGAGTTTTTTTAAAGGAAGGGATTGGAAAGAAATTGGGTCGCAATCGGAATACCAAAATGTGAAGTGGAAAGTTGTATATTTTATTATTGGTTGGATCGAAATGGTGGGTTGTTAAAAATATTAGGCGAAGATACTCGAAAAGCTATAATATAATTATGTTTCACGATTCATTTCCGGGTTCCGTTTGATATGTTTCAGGATTACGGATATCGGAATAGGTATTGTAATTTGTAGTCTGAATGGGATCAATTTACATCAGTGGTTAATATGTAAATATAATAGCAGGAATATGGTTGTTATATGATACATAATTTGTGACATGTTTATATTTCTTTCTTTTTTTCTTTTTATAAAAACATTGCCCCACACTAGGATTTCTCCTGTATCGTAGGTACAGTTTACAAACATACATGTCACATGCCCACACAAACAGAACCGAAACAACTATCTGTAAAACATACAAATATTTGTTCCGTGCGAGGAACGAACCCACGACACGTAGCGCAGAAATCTAATCGCTTGGCCACTGCGCCAACCGTGTAGTAACTACAATATACATATATATAGAGAATAACCATAAAATGTTCCCGTCAATGAATACCCGTAGAACTTACTCATCTTAAACCGTACCTACATACTTAAGCAAAGTATCTTTACCAATATATATTTTGTTTCTGGTATAGGCGGCAAACGAGCAGACGGATCGCCTGATGGTAAGCGATTACCGTCGCCCATGGACACCCGCAACACCGGAGGAGTCACAAGTGCGTTGCCGGCCTTTTAAAAAGGAGTGCGCTCTTTTCTTGAAGGTTTGAAGGTCGTATTGATCCGGAAATACCACAGGCGACAGTTCATTCCACAGTCTATATTTTCATTGTATTAGGTGTCATTTTAAGCGTCCCTACAATCGTAGGGGACGAACGGAGAACGGGGAAGCTTAAAACTTTTTTTAATATTTTCATCCAATCCGTATTTTCTTCTAAAATATTTAGTTAAAAAAGTCTTGAAAGCGCCAGATTTTTAAAGTGGATGAAAATTTGATTAAAATTTATTCAAAGTATTAAAAGATACTGACGATAAGCTGTACGAAACTTCTATAAGCATTCAGTTATAGGCAATCAAGTCCCAGTAATATTCTTTTTTTTTTAAACGTTTCCCCTCACTAGTAGTAATTCCTGTATCGTGGATTTATTATTCACATGGACAAATACCCAGACCCGGAACCAATATCTTTAAATCGTACTTATATTTTTTTCTGAGGTAATCGAAACCGCGACGCGTAGCGCAGCAGTGGATCGCTTAATCATTGCACCAATCATCAATTCATGAAAAATTATGTTTTACATCATCTACCGTCATTGACCACAATTCCTCTGTACAATGAGTACAGTTAAATTCAAAGCAATTTAAAGTTGATCAAACTTTGAACTTGGGAATTTGAAATGAAGGCAAATCTATAAATTATCATCTCCCTCTTCTGTTAATTGTGTTACGGGGTTGAGTGGCGAAGTTTGAGCCTCATTTAGTCCGTGGCTTAGATCCGGCAATCTGATATCTATTGATCTTTTTAAGGTTTCAAATGAACTTGTTTAAATGATCATACACCAAGTTTTGGTATTTTGCTTTAAACTAGGAATTATTCCTGGATCTTGGTGCTTTCACAAACAAATTTCTTCACATGTAATCATATCCAAAATTGAAACAGCTATTTGATCCGTGTTAGAGTTGAACCCGCGACACGGAGCGTAGCAGTCGGTCGCCAAACGCACAATTCTGTTGTAACATGCACATGGTCGTGTAAGCAACGTTTTCATTGTTATTTTTGTAAAATACATACTTAATCTTGTATTAACGTTAACAAAATATGTTAATCAATTTACAGCCAAAAAAAATCCGTTTGCGAATGTTTGAATTAGGTCATAACTTGAAATATGGCCCAAGACTGTGGGAGTCCCAAAACTCTATCACGGCCTATTGGGACGACGTGACCTACGCAATACGAGTCCGGCGTCTATCGAGAAACGTGATGCTTTTACCAAAATCGTGACAGTGAACAAGTAGGGCTGACTCGATATGATTATTTACTCGATAATATCGATTTAATACCTACAATTTGATATCGACTCTTGTTTTTATGCGGGTATCGAATCGTAGTAATCGATTTAAAAGTACGTATCGATACCTGGTATTGACGCACCGATTCTAGTACTAGGATCGATACTTTACTATAGTACTTCAATTCTATTTCCAAGACCACACTGTTATCGAGGTCGCAGCCAGACTTCAGAGCAACGTCATTGACTATGTAGAAAAAAGGCATCACAAAAAATATGTAAAGCAAGGCTTTTTTTAAATAAAAGTACGTGCGATCCGTATTCAAAAAAATATTTCAGAAGTTGCCAGCCAGTTTTTTATTTTACGTAAAATAAAATATTTAATTTTCATATTCGTTTCTGTATGGTAACTGGAAGTACATTTAAATTGGTAAATACCACGGTAAATATGAGTTGCCAGTCATTGAGTGACCAAACTTCCTTTAATGAAGTTTTCCAAAAAAAAATATGTTATGCATCTAGAAATATATTAGGTAAATCTGTATTTTTAATTTCTTATAAAACTAGAGGGCCCTATATGCAGACGT
Source organism: Shargacucullia verbasci (assembly GCA_947562105.1). NCBI lineage: Eukaryota > Metazoa > Arthropoda > Insecta > Lepidoptera > Noctuidae > Shargacucullia > Shargacucullia verbasci. Next base: position 4,266,105 of record OX387289.1, on the reverse strand, counting down.
AACTAGCTTCCGCCCGCGGCTTCGCCCGCGTGGTTTACGAACCCGTACATTTTTCCGGGATAAAAAGTAACCTATGTGCTATTCCAGACTATATCTATCTCCGTGCCAAATTTCATCCAGATCCGTTCAGCCGTTCTGGCGTGATTGTGTAACAAATATCCATCCATCTATCCACCCAAACAAACTCTCACATTTATAACATTAAGTAGGATAAATCTGTATTTTTAATTTCTTACAATACTAGCGAACCCGTAGGCAGAATTTGTCCTGCCACAGATTACGGAATATAAAAAAATGGATTAAAAACAATGAGAGGCACTGAAAATATGGGATTATATGTTTTTGCTCGGATTTCGTCGGATAACTCAAAAGGAAATCAGGTTCTTGACAGCATCGCCACCTACCAAAACCAACTGTACCTACAGAAAAAAAAACACCAAATTGATGAAGCCGTTTAGGAGACGAAGAATTACGAACCCACGCACACCAAAATTTTATAAATAAGATTTGTCATGTCAGTGTCTGTCACTCTCACAGAGTTTGACAGGCGTTCCACCGTAAAACAACTATGTCAATCCCCGTGAGATTCAAAGTCAGTAAACACAGTTGGTATGACCCTGCGTCATATCATAGCCTCATTATTCCAATCTGATGACGTCACAATTTCAAACCTAGAACTGAAACAGACCCACGTAATGAAAATATAAAAATCCACTGTTTCTCAGCTACGGCGAGGGCTAAACTACTCAATAAGGTCCCTTAAGCCACAGACGATGACGAAACTTTGGATAAGGGGAAACTTGCCGAAAAAGGGACGAAAGGCCCTTTTTACATCGATATGTTCCACTGGGATGTGGCAACAACATATTGCCTATTATTCCCCTTTGTTGCTCAGGCTCTACGGGAATTCATTTTGAATTCATTTCAGCCCTTAATCGTCCTCTGGTCATATGGAAATATTGCCATAATCGCGCCTGGCAATCGAATGATTGCAGTATATTTATTAATGCAGTAGAGGTTATATGCAAGTTGACTGCCTCATTGGTCTAGTGGTAGCAAGCGCGACTGCTGAGCGTAAGGTCCTGGATTTGATGCCCGGGTCGGGAAAAGTATTATTGGTTTTTTGTATATAAATTTGAGTGTACAATAGTCTATAGTGAGTTGCAACCAACAAACTAGTCAACAATACATCCATTTCACTATACAAATAAACACCTAGATTCTTCAAAATAAATTCAAAAATCAGTACAAAAAAAAATGCTAATACCAAAAAACACCTTTACGCAAGTAAAAAATAAAAAAAAAGCCTCGTACTCACACGCGAGCTCAAACAAATGAATGGATCAGAGCCGATCAAATGGAGATGGCTCAGCACGTCTAAAGGTACCGTTCTATCTAGGCCTTAGAATGGTCTATCTATAAGTAGGCTTAAGCAAGGAGAGCAGATGAAGCGCTACTTTATCGATGAAAGAGCTAGTTGTTTGCCAATAAGCTTTCGACCAGTTCTTTTTAAATCGAACTTTGGATATATGCCAAGAAAATATAAGATTATGGTGTGAAATTGTGTGAGTGCATGTGCTATTTATGTCTGTAATGTGAATGAAGACTCGACAATTTTTAATTTTTATCGTTCAGATTTAAGCTTTCGATAATCCGTTAGGCAAGTCAAGGTTGCTCGGCTGTCCTGAGTTCGTTACCGTGAAAAAAGCATTAAAAGAAAAACACATAACATAGAATCACGCCTATTCCCCGAAGCTAGGTGTACTATTGTTTACCCACATTCCACTGATGCTGTTATTGAGTTCCATGTAATAAGGGACGAAGCTACCTACTTTTATGGAAACATAAAAAACAAATGCATAAAAGAAAAAATAAAATAAAATTGATTGCTACCCACTACTCTCGTAGATTAAAAAATCTTAAAAACAAATGAATAACGCTTCTAAAAATGTAACGTATTTGCACAAAATACAGTTTAACATATTGAATGCAAAACTTGTCTGGGTCGAACTGGGGACACGAGTTCTGAAAATAGTAGTTTTATTAAGATACTAGCTTCCGCCCGCCGCTTCGCCCGCGTGGTTTACGAACCCGTACACTTTTTTCGGGATAAATAGTAGCCTATGTGCTATTCCAGACTATAATCTATCTTGCCATGCTATGCGTGCCAAATTTCAATCCGATCCTTTCAGTAGTTTTTGCGTGAAAGAGTAACAAACATCCATTCATCCGTCCATCCATCCATCCTCACAAACTTTCACATTTATAATATTAGTAGGATTATGTATTTAGATATCTTTAGTTCATACTTATTAAACAAACCACATTGCTTCTTCTACTTGTCTTTGTAATTTTAAATTTGTCCAACGATGTCATAGGATGTGTTAGGCCACAACAGCAGGTACTTCATTGTCAGTAGAACGCCGCAGACACACCACATTACATAGTACATAGTAGGTACATAAGTCTTCAAAATAATTACTCCCTCCATTTTTACTTCATTTGTTAGTCCAGTCATAAACATAGAACATAAAATACAAACCACATTACGCATGTTTTTCGATACTCCAGTGGCCAGAAACATTAACAGAATTTCGAATTTTCGCTTTTGTGGCCGCGCAAAATTGGCCCCATTAGTCCGACATTTGTTAAATGGACGAAAAAAACCTCTATGGAGTTACAATGTATTGATTTGGAATTTATTGTCGATCAATTGAATGGCACAATGACAAGGCTATTGTATGGCTATTTCTCCCTTCGGACGGGTGGAATATCTGAATAACTAACTATAGGCTGAATTTTGGCAGCATTGGGAGTATTTTGATTTTGTATCGGAATAGTTTTCCGCTGATTTAGTTTTGTCGAGTCGGTATGAGCTCTCGCATGGGAATCGCTCGTGAAGAAGAAAAAATATGAATTCTTAAAAAAAATACGTTATACACATACACTTAAACTAGGAACTATCATCTTTAAATCATACAAATTAAATTCTTGAGATACATACGTAAGATAGTGCATTAATTAAATTATAAGTTGTATCGTTGTGAATGGCTCATTGTTTATCGGTCTAGAGGTCGCTGAGCATTAGATCCTCGGTTCGATTCCTGGGTCAGGCAAAATATTATTGGTTTTTAACTGTTCCCGGAAGATAGCAATAAGCTTGGCCCCTACATGGGAATCAAAAACGGTATTGGCGAAATGTGGGATAAGGAAACATCGCATTTCATATCTGGTCTAATACTTCGGAAATACAGGCATGATGTTATAAGTTATTATTATTTAAGTTTTGTTATTATTTTTGATATCTTTATCGTAATAAAACCCAGTTGAAGTCATTGCTAAATATCGTCCATCAAAGAAATCGGACGTAACTTGAAAAATATATTCCAACTTAACACTTATAAACCACGACCTTTCCACTTAATCTCCCACTCCCGACATAAAAACATTTTCAAAAGGTAACTCTCATCTCAAGATTAGCTTAAAAATTATAAAACGGGTTACTTAGGTATGACGGTGTCCGCAACCTCGCAATCGAAGTAATGCATCTGAGTTATGTACTTTAGTGGCCATCTTGGCCTCGCTTTATCCGAAACTTTATTCTTTCCAGCTAAAATATCGACCAGGAAATGTGAAATTTCATTTAGTGGTAGTCGAGTTCCATCGAGGGCTATCGCGCAAATCGGTCAGTCTGCGAGGTCAAGCAGCGCTTGCCGCGGTTATTTCTTGAATGGGTGACCGTTTTTCAGACATCGAGAGGGACCGTGCCTCAGAAAGCACGTTAAGCAGTTAGTCTCAGGTGCCATACGAAGACACACTATTTATGAGGTTAAACTACAAAAGAAATATGAATACAACACTAATGTCAGGCCCTTTCCTTTATTAAACAATAATTCCACGAGAACTATAAGACACCCAGGTCATAAATTGAGAATTATTAAATGTGCACATCTTACTAAGCAAATTTATTTGACAAAACATTGGACGGTTGCCAAATACCAGCAAATGTGGTTTTGAACTCGTGACGAAACTTAAGATAATGGTTATATTATACTGAGATATACTGACCTCTTCTTTATATTTACTTCGGGTACATATATCTCATTTATAGACATTTATAGACAGCGTGGTAACTAACGTCCAATTTTAGGAACTAGGATTTCTCCTTTATCGTGGGTACAGTTTACAAACACACTCGTACATGTCACATGCACACACAACCAGACCCGAAACAACTATCTGTAGATCAAACTATTTATAGATTTTATGACAAAAGTAACATGTAAATAATAAGATAATAGTGTAAAAATCACTTAAAGGTAAACTCTGCATGCATAAATATAAGAGTTGTATAAGATAGATGAGATAAAACAAAGACTAACTTACTTACTTAGACTAACTCAACAAAAAAAAACTAATTTAGCTAACTATAACAGTTAAATATATATATACTAATAATTTGCTTTAGAAATGAGAAAAGGATGATAGAAGGTTAATAAAAAAAGATATTGAGATATTGTTTTCAACTTGCTCAAAGAGTCAAAGTGCAGATCGATTTGGTCGCTGCAAATATTCACAGTCTTGCATAGTCTCGCAACTGACGAATGGATGCCTAACACAGTTCTTCTCTATAATACGATCATACATATATCTGTTCCGTGCGGGGACCGAACCAGCGACGCGTAGCGCGAAAAGCTAATCGCTTAGCCACTGCGCCAACCGTGTCGTCATCTACCTCTAAACTTCTAATAGAAAATTAAGAGTACCTATTACGAAATCCGAGATCGTTTGGCGCCCTTCGGGCAATCGGTTTCGATACTCGCATTGCTGACGCAGCTTTTGCTACATGATGATACGAGTAGCGCAGAGTCCAAGCGATTAGCCTTCTGCGCTACCAGTCGCGAGTTCGAATCCGTCCGGTACACGGAAAACCGTGATTCAAAATAACATAGCATCACGCCTGTTTTCCCTGAAGGGTTTGGCAGAGGTGTACTATTTTACGCCCACGTTTCACTGATGCTATTATTAAGTCCCATGTAATAGGGGGCGAGCCTATTGCCTCCAACCGGGCACAGTTCCAGACTCCGTACTGGTATTGAGAATTTCCATACAAAAAAACCCAATAACACTGCCTGACCCGGGAATCGAACCCAGGAGTCACGCTCGGCAGTCGCGCTTACAACCACTAGACCAATAAGGCAATCAAATTATAGTAAATGGAATTCAATTCAATTATAATTTCAATTAGGCTTATTATATTCAACTAAGCTTATTGAATTCTCTTCAAAACTTCAAAACCGTAATCAAACTAATGAGTTGCAAACTTAACATATATGTTAATTAAGTAGCGATGATCACAGTTAATTGTACGTCACTGATACTACTTTCAGATGATTTGGTTTAGTCATTAATCGTTTGACGATCAACCAGACGAAATTTCGATGCCAATGGGTTAAGAGAGCTATATTATACGCGTATACGCACGTAAATATCTTTGTATCTTTTTCTGTATAATGCTTTAGTTTGAAGAGAGTAATTCGTATAAAATAAACGTATGCCGTAAAAATGGTTGTCAAACTGGCAATATTCGGTAAATTTAAAAATATATATTTGAATTGTTCGAGTTATTTTGTTTAGAATTCTGTAATCTATACAATCTATGTATAATAAAATTATAACAGGCCGATGTCTGTATTTTATAGATTTTGAAAAAAGCCTAATATTCTTCAGAAGCCAAAAAACAGTTTTTAGAATTTTTGTCTGTCTGTATGTTTGTACACGCATCACGCAAAAACTACTGCATGGAATCGAATACAGTGTAGCGACTACTACTCGCAACATGGCAAAAAGTAAAACGCCATCTGTCGGAGTGAAGCTACAACAACAAACCCTGAATCGCACTATGAAAGTTTACAACGATTCTAACACATATACAAATGTCCGACATCAATCGTCGGACTTCGGCCCGCCAGGCTTACCACCTTGCCTGGTCGGAGGATCCTCCCTTTTCAATGGAGGAACACCATACCTCGTTCCTCCACAGCAGATTTCACCGATGTATTGCTAGAGATTTAACTTAAAATATAGGCTCCATTTTACCGCAGGAAAATATCAGTTTCTAAATTCCACGCGTACGAAATTTTGAACGCAATATTTTGAAACTAGATAGGTGTTTTGCTATGACTGCCTAATGGGTTTTGTGGTCGACAAGGCAAGCACGACTGATGAGCGTGAGGTTCTAGATTCAATTCTCGAGTCAGGTAAAGTGTTATGGGGTTTTTCTATATAGAAATTCTCAGTAGCAGCACGGTGTTCGGATTATCGAAGAAATATCGGTGCACATTAGTACACCTCTGCCTAACCTTTTGGGGATACAGGCGTGTAGTTTTTAACTAGGTACTTTTTATATATTACCTTAGACAAGTATAGTGTTACAGAGCCAGTAACATAAATTATATAACGTAGTCATAATTTTTTTCTCAGAATCACTTTTACAATCGTACTTCTTACTTTATCCTATCCTATCCTACAAATATTATAAATGCGAAAGTTTGTGAGGATGGATGGATAGATCTTTGTTACTCTTTCACGCCAGAACGGCTGAACGGATCTGGATTAAATTTGGCACAAAGATAGATTATAGTCTGGAATAGCACATAGGCTACTTTTTATCCCGGGAAAATGCACGCGGGCGAAGCCGCGAGCGGAAGCTAGTATTATAAATGTGAAAGTTTGTGAGGATGGATGGATGGATCTTTGTTACTCTTTCACACCAGAACGGCTGAACGGATCAGGATGAAATTTGGCACAGAGATAGATTGTAGTTTGGAATAGCACATAGGCTACTTTTTATCCCGGGAAAATGTACCGGGTTTGTTAACCACGCGGGCGAAGCCGCGAGCGGAAGCTAGTCAATTAAACATTCTACTTTGTTCTGCAAATCCAGTCATTGGATAACAAAAAAGTAAATAAAGCTATAGTTTAGTCCTGGTTTAAATTAGACTTTGATTTAATTTTCTTCCTTGAACCGAAATTTTACTCTAATAGAATCGTGTCTTGCTTCAGCAATTTCTTGATTAAATGTACCGAAAAACACGGAGTAGAGATTTAAATTCGAGAGGAAAACGGGTGTACGCTAGATTTTGTACTGGGTTACCGGTGAGCCGACCTTGCAAGAAGATGGCTAGATAGATAGTCAATTATGTATATTGTAAAACTCGTTGATGAATACGTTGCTTGTGTATTATATATATTATTTAATAGACAGTTTTTGTTGTAGTGGTCAGATGCAACTGTTGAGTGTTAGATATTAGGTTCGGGTTCCAGGTCTGAAATGCGGGTTATGATTGCTGTTTTTGTAAGAAAAAGGAAAGGAAATTCCCAACATAGTTTACAACTATACTTCCACTTACGTGATTTACTCTGTCCGTTTTTTATTAATGAAATTAAGCTGCTGATATTCCAACATTGTTGCAACCTCCGGGATATCCCGTAGATAACTATACAAAGCAATCATAAACATTTGCAAAAAATAACAAGTTTCGTGTACAGAAGAGATGTTAAACCATTATTTTGGACCGAGTATCCATAGAGTTTCTTGCCAGTCTCTTCTCCATAGAACCAACCTACTTTGGAACCGTGCACCTAAACTCGCATTTCAAAAATGCAATTCGTGCGTTTCAAAATGGCCCATTTCAAATACAGAACTTTGACTTTGTTCTTTTTTTTAATGGAGTCGACAAAAGCACACATGGACATATCACATAGAAGTTGCTCATGCCGTAGTGGAAAGATCAGCAAGTCAGCAGTGGTGGTATCGAGGTTGCCTGCCCAGGGTGCGCCAGATGATCTCATAATTCATCACTCGTGGAAGCTTAGTTATAGACTTCATTATATAGACTGTTATTGTGGCAACCTCTTTCCAGCTTTGGTGTCCAGGTTCTTAATTCAAAAGCTAAACACCTACCTATCCACCAGCGGCGTGCACAGAGGTTTTAGACAGGGTAGGCAGAAAATTTTAAAGGCTTACTAACCAATAATACCTACTGCATATTGGTATTGGTTCGTCGTTTTGTCGATTAAATAATGATGTGTGTGATTTGCCACCTCCAAATAATATAATAAATATTTATCTGAGTTATTTAGTGTAGGCAGTGTCTTTTTGTCTTTATGCACCGCACGCCACTGCCATCCACACAGCCTACATGGTACTAACAATATTATAACACGGGTCTTAGATGCTCACCGCAACTTGGCACCGCTAAGAAGTTTGTTTATCTATTTAGGGCTTACACATCAAACGGACTACTTAAAGACTCTAAGCCAAAGGACCCGAAGTGTACGAATATAGCTAGAAATACACATATGTTATTTGGGACGTACTGGAATACTAAGCGTGGACGCTGTTTAGTAATTCATTCGGCGACTTTGACAAAATACTCTCAAGTAGGTTTCAGTGTGTGGTAGTGCGTGGGTCATGATCTTTGCTTTTACCCATCTTATAAGTTGGATATCTTTACACGTGTTACTGCTTCGCCATCACATTATTATAATTTTTTTTTTGTAACGTCTTTTACGTACCAGAAACAGTTCCTGTATCTTGGGTGCTTTAACAAATACAAATATTCGCATAAACATACACCCAGACCCGAAAAAACTGCAGATCTACAAATATTTGTCTCGTGCTGGAATCGAACTCTAGACACGTAACGTAGCAGTCGATCGCTCAACCACTGCGCCAACTATGTCGTCTAAAGTCGTTCACCGTGTTGGGCGAAACCCCCCATGATATCCAGATCTTTATTTAACCATCCTTCCCTCCCCCTTCAAAGTCTGTAGCTTCATCAATCCATGAATCTGCAGTTAGGTAATGGAGCCGTCAAACCATAACCATTTTTTTAGGTATACGACGTGATATTATTATGATGATAACGTATAATCGATAGATAGGAACTTACTATTTTATTCGATTATTACGTCTATCGGATAAACTATGATTCATTAACGACTACATCCATTTTTACCTAGCAGATAGTTTATCTCTTTGATTACTATTTGAGAAAATGGTGAAACAGTCCCCAAACATCATCTAATATACCTACCGTGTTAACCGAAAACCGATGTCTTTTACAATTTTACCAGGATTCAGAAAAAAACGGGATATGAAAAACTCTGAAACCATTACATCATTAAAGGAGATTAATAGTCCCGTCGCCGAAGAACTTTTTATAATAGAATTAGTCGCAACACTACGTTTATTAGCGGAGATTCAATTATTATGGACAAGTTTCTGGCTAACTGATACTTTGCATATTTTTCTAATGAATCGCAAAATTACTGTTTCTTTGGTCTAATGGTCGCAAGCGTGGCTGCTGGGCCTTTGGTCCCGTATTAGATCTGACTCGGCAAATTGTTATTTTGGAGCTTGGAATTGTGCTTAGTAAATGGCAGGCTCACCCCAAATTCCAGAAATCGGCGAAATGTGGGTGTATTTTCAATGATAGTACACCTCTGCCTAATCTGGAGAATACCATTACGTTCGTTTACATTTTACGTTCCAAACTTCAGACTGCTACTGGGATTTCTAACAGAAACACCCAATAACACTTACACAATACATATTTGAATTGTATAACTGATGCCCACAACTTCGTCTGCGTATATTTTGTTTTCTGGATCTCGACAACAGCGCCATCTACCGGGCCCAAATAAGAACAATTTAAGTGACCCCATAAGTACAAAAAAATCAGCAAAATCGATCAAGCCGTTTAGGAGACGAAGAATTAAGAACACATGCACACCAGAATTTTATATATAAAGATAACATTATGTGTATAATATTTTTCAAGTAATGGTAGATCTAATTATACAGGATGAATTTTTCAAGTGAATGCATGGCCAAATCCGAAACTATAAGGAATAGCGAAAAATACTCAAAGGCTACTCCTTTAAGTATCTCGATTTTGATGATAACTAAAACTGCACTAAAGGATTTTTGAAAAATCAATAAATATTAATAGCCACGAATTATTACACCATCCGATAGTGTCGCTAATAAGGAAGAAATTCTGAGATTCTGAGATGGCAAAATTCTTGTTATAGTTCCGGATTTGGCCATACACGCCCACTTGAAAAATTCACCATTTCATTATTAATTAATATAGACCAATTAATCTCTCCTTACTACTTCCCAAATACAATTCTCTACATTGTTAAAACTTCAATAGTAACAAGCAACTCCTCATCTACCGAACAGTACGAGTAATTCGGTTCTAAATAAAATATTGTGTCATAAAGAACCCGGTGTCCCCTGCAATATTCAAGGAGTGCAGGTGGACGGTGGCCTGCCAACAAGTGACAATCCAATTTCAGTCAAACCTCCCCCGAAGGAGCTTGGGTAAAACCTCTGTCGTAAATACTGAGTTATTCACTGGCCGGATGGAACTGGTATGATAGAAATAAAATCTTATGGTGAATGTGAATGATGGGGACGAAGTTTTGTTTTTAAGAAGCCATTTTTATTGCATCCGTTTTTGACTGCCTCGTTGGTCAAGCGCGACTGCTGAGCGTGAGGTCCTAAGTTCGATTCTTAGGTCGGGCAAAGTGTTATTGGGTTTTTCTGTATGGAAATTCTCAATAGCAGCACTGAATCTGGAACTGTGCCCGGTAGATGGCAGTAGGCTTGGCCCCTATTACATGAGACTCACTACTCAAACGCGACTGTTGAGCGTTTGAGTGATGATGCAATGAAGCAGTCCCCAGAATAGTTTAACAATTATTATTATAAACAAAATTATTATAAGAACGTTAAATTTTATTAAACGTAATTAAAGTACGCAGAAATTCTTCGAAGTCATATACGCCAGCTCTTAAAATAACAACGGCGATATTAAAAATATAAGAAAATATTATATTACCGAAGTAAAAAAGTTTCACTAAAAGAAAAACACTGAATACATTTTAATATAAAATTATTTTTCACGTATAATTTTCAGTTCAGATCAAAGTCTGGACCTGAATAATATTTTAATCTTAAATATTAGAAATATGTATAATGATCTTTGTCACGGCTCGGCATTTAGATCAAAGGTTTATGCAAAATCACTTTTTATTGATTTCTTCGTTTTGATTAAAGAGAAAAAAAAAACACTTTTATTTAAATATGGCTTCGGTTCTTTATCGTTTAGAAGTTTTTATTATTCGTTTCTTTGTAACCATTTTTTAAAAGCAATACGTATTTAATTGGAATTTTATTGCTCTAATATTTTTATCGAGGTATACAGAACAAATTTATATAGACTAGTTTTCGCCCACGGCTTCGCCCGCATTGATTACGAACGCGTGCATTTTTTCGGGTCACACGTGGCGCCATCTAGCGACCTAAAGCAATTGTGACCTTCGAAAGTTATTGTTCTTTCCCTCGGGAACAGTTCTTTTTTCCGGATAAAAGGTACCCTATGTCCTTTTCTGTACCCCTGACAACGTATGTGCAAAATTTAATGATGATCGGTTCAGTGGTTTAGGCGTGAAAAGGTAACAAACAAACAAACAAACTTACTTTCACATTTACAATGTTAGTTAGGATTAGGATTAATATGGACACGTATTGGTGTAATTCACACAAAGAGGACGGAAGCAACGTTTAAAAAAAAGAATGCCTTTTATGATTTTCATATCTTATAGTCATTAGTAGCTTAAAAATTAAAGGCATGAATGTCTGATGACAGATGATGTGTCTCGTCTGCGCCACGTCTACTCTGTGTTGCTTGAATCGCATCGCTTAAATTTGGGTTCAGCAGTATAGCCACATTTCTGCCTAACCCTGCGTGGAAAACAGGCTTGATGATGTCATCATCATCAGCCAGAAGACGTCCACTGCTGAACGAAGGCCTGGGGGGGGGGGTGCCATAATCCCCACGCTTGGCAGGCGGCTTGGGGATCGCAGTGGCTCACCGATTAGTGAGGCGGTGTCTGGTGAAGTGAGTAATCCAGTACCACCATCTGAAGGAAATTACAGAAGTTAATATAGTTACAATAACATACGCTTAAATAATTCGAAGTAGGTGCCTACCTAATTTTCTTTGTCTCTCGAAAGTAATTTAGGGACTTATATTGAAACGACTAAAAAAGAAAATATGTAGACCATTTTAAAAGGAGAATCGCGTAAAGGTAAAAAATGAAACCCTACATTTCGTTATTTCTACCAATCAAAATACTACATCACAAGAACAGACAGAGTATGAAAAGTAATAATGTAATTTTTTTTTTTTTACCCACTTTTTGATCCCAGTAATATTCGTATGTAATATTCGTATCCTATATTTTTACACACTTCCCCAGTACGCAGTTCGCTGCCTCCAATTTCCATTACTTCAATAGGAGTGGAATACTCGAGAATGCTCTAAAAATTAAGGCTATTTGAAATGAAACCGAAACATATTCTAGAGTGTCACATTTGTTTTATGTCTAGAGTACAGAAGTAATCATGCCCAGTATACGGCATTTAAGGGAGAGCTATATATGTAGTCAAATATTTGATTCTCGTATGTAAAAAATACAAACTCATAATGTCATCTACTTGTATTTGTCCTTCGTTCACGTACACTTGTATGTATACAAGTGTATCTGTTGTTCAATTGAGGGTAGTAGAACTTTTTACGCATGGGTCAATTGAATATAATTATTGTTTCGTATTAATTACCAAATCAAACGCGGTATTTGGTATTTCAAGCATATATTTACAGTATAATGTAATTGCTGAGACAGAATACCTACTGTTATACATTCAAATTCACTTTGTATATAAAGGGGGCGACCTTGTCATCTATCGGTCACAATTCTATACTGCGGACTAACAATTTTCCAAACTCTGCCCAACCCGGGGTTCGAAGTAGGACCTTACTCTCAGCAACGTGCCTTGCGATTCCTAGACAAGTGAGACATTAAAAATACAGTCAAATCGATTTTAAGTTGAGAAGACCTTGTCAATGATGGAAGCTTTCACGTCCACAACCGTTGCTAATTACGTTGATGTTACCTCTTGTATACTAATCAAGTGATGGAAGCTCAAGTGTTTTAACGTGATCCCTTGTTTACGCACTTAGAGGCCAGTAAACGTCCTCTACTGAATATGAGCATTTTCTACAAGTACTGGAAGCCTCTCAACGAGAATACAGCTATAACTAATGCTATAATAATATAATTTAGACACTAAAATAGTACTACAGACATACTTAACACTCCCCTTAAAATAAAATATCAAACACTTAAACCCGACATAAAATTATACGGACCATTAACAGAGCGCCTCCTAACATAATACATTCAATTCCCGTTTTAATACACCATACTGTATAAACCTTCAATAATTTTAACGTAATATTCAGAAAATTTCGTATCATAGGACCAAAACAAGATATCATAATGTGCGCCGACGGCTAAAAGGATCGCAATAATTTCTGTAATTAAGTACTTCACAGCAGTAATCTTGGGAAATGGTACAATAACACTTATGTACTCTGTAGATGGCTATCGGAGAGAATAAATTCCACAGTCCTATCTAAGTAATTAAGAAGGCTAGGACCCTTAATATTGCTCGACCTTTGTCTTTTAAGTGCGATACCCTACGCGCCCGACTATAGTACACTTACGACCATATTTAGGGTACAGTAAAAAATATAATATGCAATAAAAAATATAGGGTAATAAGCACGTATGCGTCTAAAACCTAGGTTGTCTCTGTATCATAAAATGTTCATATTCTTGTAGTTTTTTCCGTATATTTTGTCTTTCTTTTTTTATTTTGTACGGATTTTTCAGAGCTCTTATGTGCACAAATTAAAATATACAGCTTAAAGTCGTATTTGTACACAAACAACGTCACGCACCTGCCCTTCATCTCTTCTCACCTAGTAACCTAATTTACTCTGTGGGCTCCTGCAAATTATATAGGATGATAAGCAAAAATTTTTACCTGTCATTGTGTATTTTCCAACCATGTTTGTCATGGAAATATATTTCTTTCATACAAAAATACCTTATAAAACCTATAGAATTCAATTGCATTAATCCAAAGAACCAAAATTAATTGTAAAGCTTCCACAGTATGCATACAAAGTTTTATGTGCAGACAAAAGCATTTCCTAGATGGGTTAATGGGGTATATACTGCACGAAGTCACGCAAAGTGTCTAATGCATTAGGTTAAAGCCTTTAAACAATATATGTGCTACTGTAAGTCTTTAATTAATTACCTGCTTAGTGCAATTAATGTGGTCGTAACTTTTTTGGCGTTTATCTCGACTACGAATGGACCACCCAAATGAGTATAAAAATCCAAATAAGTAGTAAACAAATTCCTGCTAAACAAAAGTTAAAATAGTTTTTTGTAGCAAACAGTTCTGAATTTTTATATTCATTCAACAAGTGAATCTTGTGACATTAATTACGTCACCAGTCCAACTAGTGTCGTCTGACCGTCTACTGTGATTTACAACGTGAATTGTAAAGCGTGATAACTGACAATGTCACTTATAACTGTTAGTTCGAGTTTATGTTTGGCAGAGCACTAGCTACTAGCACTATTACTTCCGAGTTCGTTTGCGCGTATTTTGTATTTAGTATCTGTATATATTACCCGTACGAAGCTTCGCACGGGTGCAATTTACTAATGAAGAAAATGAGAATTGAGCTTTTCATACAAAAATACCATCCAAATTTCTGTTATACCGGTGGATTTTCCACTAACAATAACACATACATCAAAAAACAATCGCCCAAATCGATCGAGTCGTTCTCAAGTGATGATCTTTCATACATGCGGCAATTGATTTTTATTTATACAGACAAGTTTAAAAAAAAAAGAAACAGTACAATCGATTCAGTGGTTTAGACGTGATGACGTAACAAACAGACAGACATTTACGCATTTATAATAGTGTAGATTATAACAGAGTAACAGCACAATAGCTACGCCCAAATTTATATTACTCATAAAAATATTTTCCTTCAAAAAATTGCAGTTGCCAAACTTCTTGGCCGCAAGTGTATAACTGAAAATAATAGCCGGCCAAAATTAAATAACCCGTATAGACATTAACTTGCATGAAGATTCACTATTACTTTAATAAAATGGAGCGTCAAATAGTTTTAATATTAATAATTATGTGCAATGAACGTCAGTTGGATTGAATATGAAAAGTAATGGCACAAGCTATATCATTATTTAAGTCTTATTACTCTAGAATTTGGGTGTCTTGAGAAACCAGATTTATTGACTTTTAAAGGTATTTTGAAATACGCTATTAAATTTTCTACACAGTTCCAGACTCCGTGCTGCTACTGAAAATTTCCATACCAAAAACCCAATAACGCTGCCTTTCCCGAGAATCCCACTCAACATTCGCGCCTGCGACCAATAGACCAGTGAAAGTCGGAAATCAGTAGGTATACCTAATATCATTCAGCTCATTACTATCTCACTGCTCGGGCACGGGCTCCCAAAATAAGAAGGGTTAAGGCCACCACGCTGAACTTGTGTGGGTTATCTGACTACACTCCATTCCACTCCACTCCATCAAAAACAGAAGGAAGTACAAGGAAACAGCCTGTGACGAAACTTGAGTTTGTCTGGCGCTCCCTGGGCAGTCTACCTCGATACCATAATTGCTGACTGGTTAATCTTCCTCTTACGCTCGTGTCGACACGACAGAAAAAGAATTAGAACAGATGTTGAAAGACAGATTTCCTCACTTTATTTTCTATCACTGTTAAAACAAGTGATAATTTTCTGATCTATGTATTAGAACCGCCAGACAAGGCCTCAGAACTCAGATCCCGCATGGAAAATATGCATCCTCTCGGCACACGTATAAGTCAGACACATAAAAAAGCACATTTTATTTAGTACGTGACTACGTTGTAGTATAAAAATGATGAAGCACCTAGCTATTAACGAGGGTGGCTATTAACCACGTTACACGACCGACAGCTTAATGCCCCGGGCTATATGGACACAACTCACACGTATACGACCCTAGATTCTGATTAATTTAACTTTGACTTTCCATTTTGATTTTACGCAACACATAATAGGTACCGTCGGGTGGCTCGTAGCTACAGAGCGCATCGGTCGAACTGCGAGGTTAAGCAACGCTTGCCGCGGTCAGTTCTTGAATGGGTAATCATTTTTCACAAATCGAGACTTCGGAAAGCTCGTTAAGCAGTTGTCAGTGTCATATGAAGATCTGATCTATGACGGTAGTTACGGCAGCCTAAAAAGTCTGACAACTAGTCGAGTATCAGTGTCTCTCAGTAATTGAGTGGCGGAGGTCAAATGGCAGTCGCTCCCTGTAAAATACTGATAGTCAGCCGCAACCGGTTAAACTGAGAACCGACCCGAATGTAGTTGGGAAAAGGCTAGGCAGATGATGATAATAGGTACCTACAGTCGAATAATGTAAGGTATATACCAGAACTAAAATCACCAGATATACACATGAAGTTTTCTAAACGATTGATATTTTTGCGTTATTTATTTTATTACATATTAAATTTCAACGATTCATGTCGAGAAATCCATTTTATTAAAAAATACCTTCATCTATGTATGGTATTCTGTGAATGGTATATATTTTGCGAATAACGCCTATCGAAATTTGACTACAATTTAGTGAAAGCGATTTTTATATGTTTGGAATAGCCAGTAAACTTTATTAAGGGACTAATAATTATGACACTTGACAGCTATAATTTAATGACGCGTTTAAAAAACGTTAGATGAAGAAAAGAGATGGGTTTATACACTTAGCTAAATTGGACTCGCATTTTGATCGGCAATATTCGGTTGTGACGGAATTAGCCGATGGCTTCTGTTACTGCATTCTCGTATTTAGCGTACCTATACTAATATTACAGGTAAGATCCCAAAAGTATTTCCAAAGCCATGTTGGGTGTTGGCTATCTATTGGCGTTGCATTTTACATCAGCTACCAATTGGTAGCAACGCTGTTCATTGTTCGTTCCTTGACTGCCTGTCACACCGATGCATACCAGTAAGCTCAAGAAAAAAATGAACCGCGATTAAAATCTAAGCAAACGCTTGCAGCCTTTTCTTTTAATAAGCGTCATCTTGAAATAATGGATCTCGTTAGAAAAGCGCGCCATCAGGATTTTCTTCTATGAGATCACATATTTTCTGAGAAGCTACGGTTTTGCTTATTTAATATTTAATTTTAAAGGAAGGGTGTCATAATATGGGTAGCACTTTCGTAACGTTTTAACTCCTCTATCCACGACTAAGAAAAGCGCACAAAAACATTCACCTCAAAACTTCGGTGTAACAGAAGGAGCATCGTTGTCTAGCCAGCAGTGACGGTCTGCTCCCGTAAGTTATAAATAAATAACAGATTGGATAAGCAAGTGGTGTGCACCCTAAAACACCTCACTGTATCGGTAAACGAACTATAAAATCGATGTTTTTCTTTTTCGAGAGCGAGAGAGAATTTAAAAACGTATCGATGAATTAACCATGACTATTCGAGTTTTGTTTGTGCTTGATCGGAGATATTAAATATATTCGCGTTCCGTATTCGTGGATCGCGGCACTCATGAAATTTTAAAAATGGAATGTATTTAAATATGGCCGTCGTTCGAAGACCGATAAATATTTAAGTATGAGTTTACTGTCGTTTTCACGAACCGTATAAAATGATATAACCGTGAAGAGATCAAATTATCAATTGAAGAAGAGAGAAGTATTTCAGCAACTAGGGTTAGGTTAGGATAGCCCGATTTTATTTTCGAATCGAAACCTAATTCGATTCATAAATAAAATCGGGCAACTGTCGGCCGATCCTAAGTCTGTGGTGCACGCTAGCTCATTAGGTTTATACCTTACCTATGACGTATCATATATGACTGAGCCCTATCCCCAGCCGATACTGCAAAGCAACTTACGTACTAAATAAGATAACAGACATCACATCTCTAGACTCTCGTTACAAAACCGAAACATTTTTATAGTGTTAAACCCTTTGCTGCAAAACTTTTTAATTTCCCTCCGAGGATTATCCTGTACTAGAGTAAGTATATATTTAAAGAGTTAGTCTTTTACTTTGTAGACACTAGTTGCAACAGAGTAACTAAATGTTTAGTACCACACTGGTATCTGTGGACCGGTATACTGTGTTTACATATGACAGTCGTACGGAATATGGAATTTATTCGTCGTACGGAATTTACAACGATAGAACGACGCGGTTGGCGCAGTGGCTAAGTGATTAGCTTTCTGCGTTAAGTGTCACGGGTTTGATTCCCGCACGGAACAAATATTTGTATGATCTAAAGACAGTTGTTTCGGGTCTGGTTGTGTGTGCATGTGACATGTATGTTTGTAAAATGTACCCACGACACAGGAGAAATTCTAGTGAGGGCAAAGTTTAAAAAAAAATTAATTAGGCTGGTTACCACCCAGAAAAACAATGTTTTTCTGATGTTTACTTGCGTCGCTAAACGGTTTAAATATCTGAAAATAATGAACGAGGATTTACATTAGGCTGAGCTGTACTGTTTTACAATCAGCATTAAAAATATGTAAGTATACACGTAGCGAAATTCAAATGATTATTCTTGGAAAACTATAAAATTGATTACGTATTTTTATATATCCGCAGAGACTATATGTAAAATCGATCAAGATTTCAATTAGCACATTTTGACAATTCCATTTTTAAACTTTGGTAGGAGTCCAAAGTCCCAGAGATTTTCCATACAGAAAAACCTAATAATATTTATCCCAACACGTGAGTCGAACCTCACGCTCAACAATCGAGCTTGCGACCACTATACCACTGAATGAATTTCTTAATATCTGAACTAAACTTACGTACGTAATATCTCATTTAATTATTCTGGTAACCATATTCGTACCTAAATTAGTGTGTAACCGCAAGCTGATAACATCACTGGGTTCTAAAACAGTGTGGCCGGGGGCTAAGCACGATAATTAGTACACAAGAGCTACACGGCACAATAGGAGCATAATTTGTTCACATGCTGTGCGAAACCGAACATCCAATATTGAGTGTACGACATAGATTTTGTTAGCGCGTCTATACAATAGCGGTGGGCAGTAGCATCTTTTTTGGATAACGAAACGCAACTGTCTATCGGATATCAATAGCGGTTGTTAAAACGCGCTATCCTGCTATTGGTCGCTATTTGTCATATCATGAGCAACACGTAATATCCTGCTAACCGTTATTATGACGATAGCTCGTTTCAATAACGTTTAAGTTGCGCAACGACCACCGCTACTATACAAGGTGGCGTTTTAATCATCTCTTTATTATAATCTAATGGGAGATTTGATCTCATAAAAAATATATAAATTGTTTTTTTTATAGATATGTTATAAAAAACACGCTATAATGCAATTGCTAAATTGGCGTAACACGCGCGGGCGCATCCGGTCTTTGTGAAAACGACCACCCATCTAAGGACAGCAACAAGCGCTGCTTAACCTCACAGAAGTCCGGTCTGCGCGATAGCTATGTAGCTACGAGCCCTTCCTATACCGAACGTATATTTGGACCAATGTCTATGTCACTGTCAATAATAAATTGTTGTTTAGAGTGACGTTTGACATTGAAATTGACTTCTGTAAGTCTCTGCGCAAACTTCCAATGAATGTAGCTATTTGATGAATAAACTTGATAATATCAGTGTACTAGCTCTTGCCCACGGCTTTGCCCGCGTGGTGGTCGAAAATATCCTACTGAAATTAAATAGTATCCTATGTCCTAACCAAAATCATGAACCCGTTAAGACATTTTTGAATAACAAACATCAGAACTTTCCCATTTAAAATACTGCATCAGTTTCTCACTTTATCTCCCACTAGCTTGAGCCCGCGACTTTGTCCGCGTGATCTACATATATAATTTATAGCGTATAACAATTGGGGATAATGTAGCTATCTATCGGTGAATGAATTTTCAGATTCGAATCATTCGTTCCGGAGATTATCCCCTACATACAAACAAATTTTACCTCTTTATAATATTAGTATAATTACTTACAAATTTAAGAGAAGCCCAAAAAGCAAGAAACGCTTAGATTCTTCTTTAAAGAGAAACTTTAAATTTCATCGTAATCCTGGATATTTTCAACAGCTGCAAGATATCCTAAATAAAAACAAACACAAACTAAGTTGTAAAGATTTAACTTAATATTCGCCGAAAGAGTTTGTATTTTTTGAATCTGTTAAGTTTTGAACGGTCGGAACTCTTTGCGCCGCCGGCAAGTTCCGCAGAGATCATAACATAACCTTTACAGTTGTTTTCTTTGAAATTCTTTGTTTTGAAAAAAGCTGTTATTGTACCTACATAGCTTTTTATAGCAAAAAGAGTTTCATACGATATAAATTTTAAATTCATGCGATTATTCATGACTAGCTTCCGCTTGCGGCTTCTCCCGCGTGGATTATGACTCCGTGCATCTTCCCGGGATAAAAAGTAGCCTATACGCTATTCCAGACTATAATCTATCTTTGTGTCAAATTTCATCCAGATTCTGCCGTTCTGACGTGAAAGAGTAACAAAGATCCATCCATCCATCGATCCTCACAAACTTTCGCATTTATAATATTAGTAGGATTCGATTAATCAGTCTAGACTGGACCTACAAATTTTTCTTTTTACACACTTTTTTGTGTTATTCAAAGATAGTATACACCAAAATAAGAAAGAAATACGGTGTTCCTTTGAACTTGAAATCTAATTACAGAAAATTTCTAATTGCTAAGTTGCGTGCAAATGCACGAAAATGTACTCAATGAGTATTTAATTTATAGCACTTTCGGTTTAGCTCTAAAAAACAAACATAACATTTTCTTATTCATTCATCAATGTTTTTAATTCAAAGCACACGCGTATTTTCATTAGGCATAAGTCTATACCGTTATTGAGTGACATATAACAAGGGGCCAGCCTATTGCCACCCACCGGGCACAATTCCAGGCTGTTTTAGAGAATTTTTCTAACAAGAAACCCAATAACTCTTTGCCTGACCGAAGAATTGATACAAGGACCTGACGCTTCTACATCTATTTTTAATTAGCAGCCGATCACCAACTAAACTGCAACAAGTGACTAGTTTAAATTATCGTGACCAAGTTGCAACAGTTGAGTATAAACTTTGTTAATTACGCATTCATAAGTTTACCACTTATTGTTAAGCGTACTTTAACAATAACTTATTACATATATGAAAAAAGGGTTTATTAAATGAAAATTACAAAACCCTGTTTTTTTACATTTAATATCATATTGTTTCCACAAATATGGGTAACTATGTATCTTAATCACTGCCTCATTAGTCGGAACCCGCGACTGCTAAGCTTGAGGTCCTGCTGAGGTTGAATTCCAGGGTCGGGCAGTGTTACTAGGTCTTTCTGTATAGAAATTCTCAGTAGCAGCACGGTGTCCCGAACCCAGGACCTCACGCTTAGCAATAACTTGTAAAATGTATATACAGTAATACCCCGAACTTATGCGATAGGTGAGCGATAACCGCGTAAGTCGAATTCGCGTAAGTCGGTGTATAATTTCAACAAGCTCACACTCCGTAGTTCAGAAATAAATAACACAAAATAAATTATAGCTCAGCGTTGATTCCGCACGAAACGTCCGAACATGTACATTAGCTGAACAATAATGAGGGGGAGTGAGTAATCGAGTTGTGTAGCTTTCAAAGTAACGACGAATCGATGAGATTAAAAAATTGCGTTACTCCAGTTTTGCGTAAGTCGGGGTAGCGTAAGTCGAGGCATTACTGTATTGTAATAACCGTTCTGTAATGGCTGCTAATTAGGGCCAATTTGCTGCTCCATGCAACAAATATGCCCTAGGTAGGCCACCCAATCGATTAGGACCAATTTATCGTGCCGTGTAAGAACAAAATCATACATTAGCTACATATTTCTCTTTCTTCCTTGCCTCAACAACCGTAAACCTAAAACTATGTAGGTACCTAATTATACTACCTACGTATGTCTCCGTGCATTTAATTAAGAGGAGTTTGTCGTTATATAGATTACTAATATATATCATCCGAAGGGTTTCTTGTCCGGAACTGACCCTTAGGATCAAATTATGTAACTGGCCACGGATAAAGGTTTCAAGGAGGTTAATAGGTAATCAGGTTATAGGTAGAATCAAAGAGTACCTACTTGGGAACGTTTGAAGGACCTATAAAAGTTTTAGTAGTAACTCATTTTAGACAACAACCAATTAATGAATTGAATTGGTTGTCTGAAATGCGTTTCGAATCAATTCAAATGGGTATACAAACTAACTTTTAAAAAAAACGTAATTCTAGAAAACTTTAAAGTACTTCCCTGTATAAAAAAAAAATCTACTACTCCATAAATAGGTTTAAAAGTGATTACTTAGCTGGCCGAAAATGTGTGAGGCAAACGATTTTTTTTTTATAATGGACGAATATCAATACTCGACGTACTAATGACTTCTTCTCAATTTTTCGATACCTAACGATATGTCACAGAAATTTTTGTCTATACTATGAAACCCGACTCGTCACACTTCCGACTAATATTATAAATTATATTATAATTATTATAAATTTATAATAATAAATATAATATAAATAAATTATTAAATATTAATATTATAAATGTGAAAGTTTGTGAGGATGGATGGATGGATGGATGGATCTTTGTTACTCTTTCACGCCAGAACGGCTGAACGGATCTGGATGAAATTTGGCACAGAGATAGATTATAGTCTGGAATAGAACATAGGCTACTTTTTATCCCGGAAAAATGTACGGGTTCGTAAATCACGCGGGCGAAGAATCATCTATAAATAAATAAAATGTAAATGTAAAATGGAAATTCTCAGTAGCAGCACGGAGTCTGGAACTGTTGCCGGTAGATGGCTCTCCCCCTATTACATGGGACTCAATAACAGCATCGGCGAAATGTGGATGTACAATAGTACACCTCTGCCTAACCCTTCGGGGAATACAGGCGTAATGGTGTCTTACAGTTATCTGGATAGCTAAACATATGTTTTAACTAACATAAACAATTCAGTTATGTAAACAATACACATGAGTGACCGAAACAAACATGAAATATTAGCTTTAGCCAACAAACAACCAACGTCCCAAATATTTGACCCAACAAACAACCAACAAGTTATTTGTACCAAAATTAGAGCAAGTTTATTATAGCCTAGGGTTTTTCCAAGTAGGTATTCGAGATTCCATATAAAAGCTTCAGCTTATTGTCCTTTACCAGTCCTATTGTCCTTTATTAGTCCTAACTCCAACCTTTTGAGGATTTCCAAGAATAAAACACAATATCATGAAAACTAGCGACCCGCCCCGGCTTCGCACGGGTAGCAGAGCATATACGCCTTCACTTTTTTTTATCGTATCAGCCTGTTGCGTCGAGCGTTTATTCGGCGCACGCCAGTAAAGCTCCTAGTCGGCATGATTTTTTCCGACATCTTCAACTATCATCGTCATATTTCAACCAATTTACACGAAACCTTAACGAATTATACACCTATATCTTCCTTATGAATCACTCTGTCTATTGCTGAAAACCGCATAAAAACCATTCAGCAGTTTTTGAGTTTATCGCGAACAGTCAGACAGACTTGGCGGGGGACTTTGTTATATATATGTAGTATTATAATATGTAGTGATTCTCGCTCAAAACGCCCCCATTTGTGATCACTAGACCGATATTAGGCAACAATCTTATCTACATCTCTCTTACGGCCCCCAAGCATATTAAAAAATATTTATTTTATTCTATTATTCTAACTGGCCTGCGTCTTGGTAGAATTTGTGCAAGTATCTCGGCTTGTACTAGCCATCCATGAATTATACGGTATCACACACAAGGCACGCCTAAACTTGCACGAAACAATCATAACGTATGTATGTAGAGGCCTGAAATAATATTTTATCTTTTTCTTGGTTCAGCTACCCCATAACAAGATTAGATATTATATCCGTCACTCATTTCCGGCGTCCGACCGGACTTCAGGCAGACGGACCACAGTATCCTTTATTAATATTAACTAGCCTTCGTAAAAATCACAACATCTACTACGGAACGTTACGTAAAAAGTTATGGAACCCTATTTTTCTTTTTCGTTTAGTTTATGTACTTTAAAATGCTGCGAGACAAACCTTGATTCTGTGATGTGATTCAGTTTTTAATCTGTGTGTTAGTAACATCTTGATTCTGTGATCTTTAATCTGTGTGTTAGTAACAATATTGATCGGAGCATTGATTTGAGAGTTTCTAATCTTGATCAGATTGAGGGATAGAAATTCCTAATAGCGGAACGAAGTCTGGAACTGTGCCCGATAGCTGGGCAATAACCGGGGCCCTTATTACGAAGGACTCAATAACGTCGACGAAATGTGGGTATACAATAGTACACCTCTGTCTAACCCTTCGGGTAATATAGGTGTCATACTTTGTTATGTTATCTAATTTAAACGATAATAATAAATTACATTTAATTCTAAATAATGGTAAGAATGACAAGAATAGTTTTATCGTTTCTACATAAAAATATCGCATTTTCATGAACATTTGTATTCTTCAATCCGATCATGAGTAGAAACTCTCCGATGAATGCCCATATTGTTACTAACACAGATTATAGATACTGCTCATCAACTTGACATGATTACTATTTACCTACCCACTATATCATCAACGGGAAAATTGCGAAAATACTTTGTCTCCCGGAAGCCGAATGGTGAGGCAGAAATCTTATCTTCTGTTAAATTACCGAAATACCACGGACTCGCTCACTCATCACGAAATCTCGGGACTTATAGAGCCTACAATGTTGAAAATTGGCACGTACGTTCTTCATACATGACGTAAGCATTTGGCAAAAAGGGAATTCCAAAATTCTACGGATGTTTATAATTAGTCACGTGGATGGAGTGACAGGCAGTGGCGTGCGGTTCATAAAGACAAAAAGACCTACATAGCTCAGATAAATATTTATTATAAGATATTTGAGGTGGCAAATCACATACAACATTATTTAATCGACAAGACGAGCAACCAATACCAACGTGCAGTAGGTGTTTTTGATAAGTAAAGCTTTTAAAATTTTCTGCCTACCCTGTCTAAAACCTCTGTGCACGCCGCTGGTGGCCTATTACAATATAGTCTATACTACATTATTGTAAATGCGAAAATAAATTGGTCTGTTTGTTACCTCATCACAAAGAAACAACTGAACCGATGATTATGATATACGAAGGTAGCTTGGGACAGGGAAAAGAACATAGGCTTATTTCTACTATTGCAGGAAAACACATTTTTTATAAAATGTTTGCCTCACACTAGGAGTAATCCCTGTATCGTGGGTTCGTTTACAAACACATACCACTTACACAAAGACCCAGAGACCCGAAACAACTATCTGTAGATTATACAAATATTAATTCCGTGCGGGAATTGACACCGTAGCGCAGCAGCCGATTTCTCAACCACTGCGCCAATTATGTCGTCAATTAGATAATAAGTATAAAAACATGCAGACGAAGTCGCGAGCAACAACTAGTAATAAATAAATTTACTTTGCTTGCTTTAGTTAAAATATGCCTTGTACACCTAAAATTACATAAGTAACCTGCCGATCCAGGACACGATGGTATGATAATAACAATATTTGCCGTAATATATCATTGCACTTTATGAGGAAGTGGACTGAAACTCACATGCGCCTCCAACAACATACGGCTCAATAATGAACACGTGAACGTGACAGTATAAATTATGGTGTTAGTAATCGTAAAGTACGGTTTAAATTGAGTATTTTGGACCAATATTGAAGTATCGTAAAGTATCGAAGAAAATAACACAGACTTCTAAGAATTAGTCGGAAGTGAACAATAATAATTATTTCACACCCACGTTTTGCCGACGCCTTTATTTAATTGAAGTGAGCGTATTGCCGAGCATAATTCCAAACTCTGCACTTCTGTATGTAACACAAAAACCCAATAACAACTCAGGATCCCACTATCGAGGTAATAACCTAAATACAGAAACAAAATACGATACTTACCCGAGGTTTTTTGTTTCGAAATCATAGATCAACGTTATCATTGAGAGCTTGAATGCCACAATGAACTGGTCGACACTTTAAAGCGTCGTTTATAATAAATCTAGCTGTTGCCCGCGGCTCCCACTCGCGTGGATATATGTATATGAAAATGAGGCACGTTTAAAAAACGCCGATGAAATTTCGTGCTTCTTACTTTGAAAACCGCTCATCGCTTATTTTACCCCCTTTGGGATGAAATTTCCAAAAGTTAGCCGGCTAGCCTACACAACGCCCCCTATGTTTCAGAGTTATTATTGAGCGGTAACGAGCCAACGGAAGAGGGAACATGTTTATTAGACAAGGGGCTCCACATACGGCGGGAAATTTCCCTCCTTCCACCAGTGTAATAACGCGGTACACTTAGAAATTGTTAAAAATAACGGGAAGCGGTAAATATGAAGTTTACATAATTTTTGCTAAGATAGGCGAGATTTTATTACAACGTAAATTAGCGCATATCTTTTGATTTACTAATCTACTTTAACCATAGAGTTAGAATTTGCTTGACATTAATTGACATAACGCATGGAACACGACACGGTCGTGGTCTGTTTAAGTCAACACCAGGCACTGTATGCAAGGAAAAAGCCTACACGTGTGCGGCGTGATGCGTACTGAGCTGTCAGCCTCGGTATCGCTATGTAGGAACGAGGTATGGTGCTCCTCCATTGATAAGGGAGGATCCTCCGACCTAGCAAGAGGTTAGCCTAGCCGGCCGAAGCCCCGACGGTTAATTAGATGGCGCTTAACTTTTTGCCATATTGCGAGTAGTAATCGCCATTGCCGACTTGCTAATCATTCCACTATGGTATAAACCATTCCGTTGTGATAGCTCGTGCCGACACGACAGAAGAAGACTGGATGCAATAGGTTTCAAGCCCAAATTATCAATCGAAGATCCGAATTTCGGGCTGGTCTGAAGAGAAACCAGATGCCATTGACGATTTGATTGAAGAGAAACCTTTACGCGAGATCATAATGCTGAGTCGAATAAAATTGTGTGTGAAGGCACAAGCAATTATTTTAGTTCGTTTATACCACGTAGGTAAAAACTGGGGATTTAGGTAGGACTAGATGGGTACCTACCTATATTTTAATACTTATCTCGATCCACGCAAGACACAATAGCAATTCTATTGTGTCTACAACTGCAAAATTCAATGGCTTAAAGCTGCTCGACCAATTACATAAGGTGCCAGAGAAATGTAAAGGAAAATTCTAGGTCTTGCTGGATTTGTACGAGCCACGTCGCGTCGTAGCCTCGTCCCCAGTGGCAACTCTTGCTTTGAGATGACATTTTTCTAATATCTGTCTTTCTACTGACATTGACGACTAAAAATACGGGATTTGTTCTCTTTTTCACGATATTACATATGACGTTTGAACTACTTATGAGTAGGGATGTTACGGAGGTGGATTTATCGGAGGTGGAATCGGAAGTTCTCGTAGTGACCTCCGCGGAGTCGGAGGTGAATCGGAGTCGGAGTCGGAGCAAATCTACGAATGTAAAATGTAAATAAATTTAAAAGAAAAAACTTGTCGCAACTCGTTCACTCTTCGTTCATCAGTTGCACAGAACACATATACTCAGTCAGTTGTCAGTGTCACATAGAAAGCGCTCGGTAGCGCTGCAGCGATAGCAAGTCATAACTTGTAACTCCGATATATACCTCCGTTTTGATATATCGGAACCGGAGCCGGATTCGGAGGTGTCATTTTAATCGGAGGTTCCGACATATCGGATTCGGAGTCGAAGCTCCGTAACATCCCTACTTATGAGCAGTATAAAACTAAACAATTGACGAATTTATTTTATGAGCTACGTTTACACTATAAGATACTTTTTATTATACATGGTGTCCCGTAAGTAATGGATGAAACGTAATGCAACTAGTACTCGCCTGATTATCTAAAACTAATTTAGTTTTGTTGTTTTCAAACCGTAAGGTAGCCGACTACAAAAAGAGAGGTCGTGATTTCAAACCTCATCTGTTGCACTTGACAAGACTTGGCAACAAAATCACAAACAAATATAATGTTTGTTTGTTAGACAGATCAACAAGAATAATTTAGTAGATAATGTTGGAACATTATCTACTAAATTATTCTTGTGCATCATTCTTGTACATAACAATGTGGGTGGCACTGGAGTGCCACCCACATTGTTATGTACGGTAGATGCCTAACCAATATCGGCCTACAAACATACTAATATGTTTTGAACCATTCCTTCAAGTAGAATTTCAATTGTTTGTTGTTGTTTATCCGTTTACTGTCTATACCACATGTCTTTGATAAAATGGGCGGTCGTTAGTTACCTTAAAAAAACACTACAACTAAGAACCATTTATTTAACTACACCAGAACCAGATCTCCGCGCCCCCACGAAGGGCGAGTCGAAATGTTCGAAGTACCGTCTCACGTTTCGGTCACCGTCACCGCTGTTCCACACTGCTGCTGTCAACTGATCCACTAGCTCCATTGTACTGGAGCTCATGACTATCTCTTGTGTGAAGCCCAGAAATGAGGAGCGTTCCGTTTCTAGCACGTCTGAAGCCTAAAAATTAATAGTTATGTTAACTCCATTAAAATAAGGTCTGTTTTTGTTTGGCAGCATAATTGATGTGCCATTTACCATTGCGAGATTAGCACAATGTATTCGTCAACGCTTTCAACAAGTCTGGTATTCTGCAGCCCTGATGAGGAAATAGGTCATGCACATATAACATTACGCCGGTATTCCTCGAAGGGTTAGGCAGATTTGTACTATTTGTACACCCACATTTGCCGATGCCGTTATTAAGTCCCATGTAATAGAAACAAGCCGGGCACAATTCTGCACTCCAGGCTGCTATCGAGACTTTCAGAAAATCATGAGGTTTAGAGGAAAAACCAAGCCTGTGTAAAAGAGGGACTAGGCCGACCAGTGACCGGTCCAGGCGTCGTCCGAAAGCCCAGGTCACAGGGGCCATGACTTGGCTTATCATCCCAACTGTTACAGTAACATGAGCACTTTGACTGTAACGCATATGATTGTGAAGGTATTCCACTATATCTAAATACTTTTACTGAGATATTGAGTATCTCAGATATTACGCTCTATATGGACACCATATTCCAGTGTATCTGACGTCTCTCTACCCGTACTTTGACCAAGTTGATCCACCACAAAAACTTCGGCTGCGGCTGCGCCTGCCCATGTCCTAGTAGTAAGAACAATAATAGGCTAATGAACTTACCGCCATTGCAAATAAAAAGTACGAAAATAAAACTATACTATACTTATATATCACGATAATCATTGCACAAGTATCGAATTATATAACATTATTTCTTAAAAAGATATTCATAGTATTAAATCTTATATAGTTAACAAAAAAAAAACACAAACACTAAAAAAAGTGTAAATATCAATTGTTCTAAAGCAAACAGACATAATAAAAACAAATCGTAACTTATTTTATTACTATTGGCAATTGAATAAACAAATTGGAATATGAGAAAAAATATAGAAGCTGTAACATTGTTTGTCGATTGGCGCAGTGGCTAACTGATTGTCTTTCTACGTTACATGTCGCGGCGTTGTTCCCGGACGGAACACATAGGTAGGGGTCAGGGGAAAAACGGATTTTGTCACATAAACTCAAATTCAAGAAAAAAACTTAAAAAAAAATACATTGACAATAAACATATTCACAAAATGAAATAGTTTTCTTATTTATTTGGCTTTAAATAATACTATATTTTATGATCTTAATTTTCAATTGGCAATATCTCAGTTTCATTATGTGACAAAAGCTGTTTTTCCATTGACCACATCATATTTGTATGACCTACCGTCAGTTGTTTCGAGTCTGACTATGTGTGATAGTGAGACGTATGTTTGTAAACCAAACCCAGTACAGTATAAAAAGTGTAAGTTTCGATATGTACTACATCAGACCCTTTCGGCGCACCGATTGGTGGAGAGCACGAAACGGACCAATCGGAGCGCCGAACGCGTTCGATGTAGTAAATCGAATTTGTCGAAAGAAACTTACACTAGGGCCTCTGGAGGTATCCTGCAGTACGCAATGTTTTTTTCTGAAGAGAATAGATACCTATATCGTCGAGTATTCTAGTTATATTATGGCATCCGCCAGTCGGCCTACCATTACCAACCAAGTGAGTGTTGTAACATCTTATTGGAGGCCTATGCACATTATATAAATTGGACTATTGTAAAAATAAAACAAAAAGTGTAAACTATAATTTATTTACAAAAATACTGAAATATTATAATTAAATATCATTTTATTTTGCTATAAGGACTTATTAACATCAAAACTTTTCCAGTTTCAATTTAGAAATAATATAGAATGGATTAAAATAATTATAGTATGAATGTATTGCTATGTGTATAGCTCGTTGACATCAAAAGACCAGTAGAATAAATTAACGGGGTCTTTCATTGACCCACAACTTAAAGAAATACATCTCCATCCCGCAAAATGCAAAAAAGACTGGGATTTGTGAATCTATATATCACATTCTTTTAATCCACTTTTCTATAAACAAATATTAATTTAAATAATTAAATTCTTTTATAAATAATTATATTAGGTATCACCCCTCGACAGTGAGAAGGGTGTTGGCGTACTGGAATTCTGGACTGTTCTCGTATTCTGACATATCGAGAGCCACCTCGCAGCTTTCGCGGACCACACGACGTGGGTCCTTCAAGTACCTGGAACATAATCATATAAATCAATTAGATCTCCTTAATCGATTTAAATAAAACGCTTTCGTATAAGATCGATCGACAAGTGTTGGTGTAACTTAGGCCCAATTTCACCGACGATATAACAAACGTTTTGCCCAAATCAGCCGTTTGACAGGAATTTTTGTATGAGTAATCAGTCGTTTACATTTTAAACATCTGTTATAGACTCTGTGAATATGGTACTAAGGGATAGTTTAGTTATAATGCTATTCCACTAACTAATTGTTTGTGAACTGACAATCGAAATGCAGCAGATCGACTTTGGAACGCTTTTCTTATCTAAAAACTGTCGACATGTTAGCTCTAATAGGTAATATTATATCAAGCAAGGGTTAAGCAGATTTTACCAGTCATCATTAAGTGTCATTCAATAAGGTATGAGCCTATTGCCATCCTCCTGGACACCATTTCAAACACCAGACTAGTACTGACGCTATCTTAACATAAAAAGACACTTTTCAAACTGGAAATCGATCCCAGAACCTCACGGTCACCTATCACACTTAATACTTACATGTTTAGTATAATTTGATTAATAGACTCAGAAAGTAATTGAGTCAGTTACTTAAGATTCTCTAAACAAGAAATATTATTTACCTCTGCAGAACCTCAGTGCACTCATCAGTAGCGATGGAACCTAATGCCTCAGCAGCCTCATGCCTCACCATCTCATGTTCATGAGTGTCTTCAAGAGTTCTCTTCAGGAATGGTACACTACGCTCGTCCTGCATCTGACCAAATACGAAGGCGACTTCATGTCGGAACAGCGCACTGGACGCTTTGAAACCTGGAATTAGAAATGGAATTTCATCATTATTTTACATACAATTTGCTTAATAACAAGTATAGATAATTTTGAACGATAAATTATGGAGGCAGTGAAGACGGCCAATATGGTATCGTTTTATATTATTACTTTTTTTTCTAATCTTGTAATTTGCTTGTGTGCAATAGCGTTCCTCATAGGGATGAATATTTTAGTTGGAATTTTATATCCTTATTTATTTTCTTTTTATAATTTTAAGCATTTATGTTGCCACACACACAAGATATCACGTTAAACGCCATGTAGGTCACAGGTGACCTCACCTGCCCTTTATCTAGGTGCCACATTGGTTACCAGTGACCTCATGAAGGTTTCCAGAATATCTCTGAAAATATGCTTCAGATCGAAGCCTAAGACAACAGTACGAATCTAGAGTAGCACAAAATTTTTTTTCGCTTTTCTTCTAATGGCGATATATTGCAAAAAAAAAAAATTGTTTTATTGTAGTTACATTGTCGAACCAGCCTAATTTTATTTTTTTTACCTATTGGAAAAACAAGGCTATATCACAATACTAACAAGCATTACATAGCATCTGTTTTTCCTGAAAAGGTAGGCAGAAATATAAACATATTATTCTTCAAACTCATTAATGTTACAAGACTATTACCATCAACCAGGGTCAATTCGAAACCCCAACCTGCTACTCAGAATTTTCAAACAAAAAACAGAATAACACTACTTGACTCAAGAATCGAACCTAGAATCTTGCACTACAAAATCTAGTCTAAATTAATAAGGCAGACCTGCATTTTTTTGTTTTAAGTTTTGTCTTTACTAACCTTCGCCCAAGGCATTGATACTTTCAGTAGTGCCCAGGTTCCTTAAACTAAACATAGCTCTATATCTCTCAAATAGAGCCTTCGATTCATCCATCAATATATTCTTCAAGTTCTCCACATCACTCTCACTGCTTGGAGGAGCTGGGTCTATAGATGAATACAAACTTTTTGATAAGTTTGCCTCCTTAGTACCGTCGTTGGCAACCCAGTTGAGTCTTTGAAGGGCGATTTGACAGGTTTCGGCCACTTCAATAGCAGGATCATGTTGATATTTTTCTAGTAACTCACTGAGATTTGGATCACCAATAGCCCCTAGGGCTTCACCTGAAAAAAAAATTTATTATAATTATTACATTATACATTAAATATCATCTTTGAAGTTACACCACAAGTCATTTTTTGGTGGTTTTGAGATTTTGATGGCATTTGCTAGAGAATCAGAAGACCCATTGTTTCAGCCAACCAGAAACAAATATCATCCAATAGAAACTCGTAAAATGAAATGAATATTAAATGGTATTGTACTGGTGTCTTTGTAAAATTATTATCTTGGATAAACTGACAAAAAACAATAAACAAAATAGGGTCACAAGTAAAATGTTGTGACTCTCTTATGTACTTGAAGTGTTATTATGGTTATCATAGCAACTCAGACAACTTATTATGACACAGAAGGTGCCTGGCAACAAGACAATAGATTTTGTATTGTGTGTCACTTGCAACACTTGTCGGATTACCCTGCCTACATTAAATAGATGTCAATCAACTAGTAAAAGAAGTGTAATAATTAGATTTTCTTATATACAAGGCTTGTATAATTAAATTAATTGTTTTCTATTTTATATACTTTTAATGACTCAGGTACAGACAAATCACACCTTTATACATACCTACTGAAAAATGTATAGAAAATTGCATCATGATATCATGAGATGTTACAGAAAGAAAAACTCTATATTTTCCTTATCACAAGGATTTGTTTTGTTTCAACAACTATAAACTATAATTTTCATGTTCAAGCACCATACCATAGTTTTCTATGGTATCTAAGCTGCTTGAAATGTTTAATGATACAATAAGTTCACTTTCATGCCATACTGCATACAATCCATAACCGATGCACTTCCATGAAGTGTCACATAAATAAACTATGACTCAAATCATGCATGCACTTCCTCACGTATTCTTAATCGCGAAATTATCAGAAACTTGCGAATTAAAAGATATACCAACCTGCTTCATGGCGCACTATGGGATCCTGTTCTTTGTCCTCCAACACGCTCCTCAGCAATGGTATCGCACGTTTATCCTGCATCTGCCCTAAGCAGTATGCTAATTCATGTTTCAACAACACGGATTCATCTACAAAACATTCGTTGATGCATTTAATAGCGGCTTCTCCTCCCAAGTTTCGAAGAGTAAATAAAGCTCTGAAGCGCTCTTTCATTGGCCTCGATGGATCGTTGAGGACTTTACCAATATTTTTCACAGCAGATTCACTGGCGTTTGCCATTATTTAGTTTAGCTATTATTTAAATAAAACAAAATTATGTAGCAACTACATGCGGTTATGACACTGACAAGTGACAGACAAGCAGAAACGACACATCAGACAGCTGTCAAATATTTTTAGTTCAGATAATCGTACAAGGGCCACCGCATTTTATGCAGCAATCTTTGAATATTTTGAATCTAAATATTGTAATTTAATAAGTAAAATATTTCTGATTTTTTTAAAGTAAAATGCTATTAATATTCATAAAACTTGTATATTAGCGTTTGTAATGTTACTATAAACAAACAATAATATAAAAGGAGAACGTTTTATTATCTGCAGGTGCATATATCCGAACGGACTAATGTGACCAGATGTTTTCTCCATTGATTGCTACTGTAAAATAATAAATGGGTAGTAAATTATTAATTTAATTTATTTTAATATTCTGCTTGTGCATTGTTTTATGTGAATATTCATTTCTTATTCTGTGCAGACAAAAATAATTAACCTATACTTAATTGAGATAAATCATAGGCGATCCTTGATTTTATATTAAGTATTATTATGTAAATTACAAAATTGACCCCGAAATATTTTATAACTCCATTTGACCTTTAGGTAAGCTTATTATGCAATTATAATTCGTAACTTTTAATATGCAAAATCTGTGCCGAGCAAAGGCTATTCAAAGTCGTAAAATACAATGAAATCCATAATCTTAAATCAAGTTAATCTATCAGTCTATCGTGAACATTCAATCGATGCTCTTGCGTCGAAAACAAAATAAATAAACAGACAAAATTATATCAATTTAATGAGATCTAAAGTGTTGTATTAAAAAGTGTAAGCTATAAGTGCATAAGTATTTACTTACTTACTTTATTTTAGGGAGAATTTTCTTATTCGAGGTGTGTTCTAATAATCATCTATAATAAGTAGGTAATATAATAAATAAGTACCTAAGTAGAAAATATTTTCAAGGGTGGTAAGCAAAAAAAATTGCTTATTTATTTATTTATATGTAATATTACCCGGCTAAAATAAAATTATTAGCGCTGGAAGGTCGGGGGACGATTAGTGATTGCCAGACATTTTCTCATTAGACTTACCACT
The DNA here is from genome assembly GCA_947562105.1 of Shargacucullia verbasci. Lineage (NCBI taxonomy): Eukaryota > Metazoa > Arthropoda > Insecta > Lepidoptera > Noctuidae > Shargacucullia > Shargacucullia verbasci. Next base: position 4,230,951 of record OX387289.1, on the reverse strand, counting down.
GCTGGATATACCTACAACAAAGCAACAAGGCAGCATTGCCTGGAGCTAGAGCGCACCCTTTCGCATCGATGGCCGAATTTGGCTAAAGTGTAAATGCCGATGCCTCAATGTCGCCTTCCTTGCCTTGTTGTAATAATTAATGTTTTCTGATTATATTGAATGAAACACGTCATCCATCTAAAAAAATAAAATTGTAAAATTAAAATAAATAGCTCGAGTGATCCTCAGTAGTCGAGTGGCCGCAAGCTCGACTGCTGAGTGTGAGGCCCTGGGTTCGATCTCCGGGTCGGGCAAAATGATGGTATTGGTATTTTCTGTTATAAAATTCTAAGTTTGGAAGAGTTTGAATTGTGCCCATTGCCATTTGACATGGGACATAATAACGGCATTGGCGAAATGGTAGGTGTACGATATCAATGCCTAACCCTTTGGGAAATATAGGCAAGGTGCTATGAATACTAGGTGCTAAAATAACATAAAATTAATTTGCTCTTTTAGTATCTACCTAAAAAGTACCAGATTATGAGAATATAAGTTGCATAACACTTACCTACTCCAAGAAAACACTGCCTATCCACTAATTAGACACAACAAGATAAAGAAAACACACAAAAATACCAACCTGATCGTTGGATTTATTCTTGATGAGTTGTGTGTAAGAATTAACACTGGACCGCACACCAACTGTTTATCCCTTCCAAGAATATCTTATTGAAGCTTCAAAGCCAAAACTAAGACACAGAAGGACTTTAAAGATCAGATTTCTTCAAACATTCCCTGGGAACATGGGTGATATGATCAGCCGATGGTGGTGGGGTGGGGATCCGGACGAGAGGAATGCTATATCTGGCATGTCCTTGAGGGACATCTACAATGTTCAGCGATCCTGGACATCTATCTACGCTAACGCCAGCGGAAATGGCTTCCTAATTTTTTACAGGTATACGGTTGTTTCTATTTCTAACTCGACAATGTGTGCAATGTTTTATTTTGCCCGATTTACCAACAAATACAGGCCTGATACACCGTCGGTCGTAGTACAAGTTGTACCTAACTTGTATTCTTTAGTAAGGCAATTTTTGACGGCACGGTTGGCGCTGCGGTTGAGAGATGAACTTGTGTGCTACCTGTCGCGGGTTCGATTCCCGCACGGAACAAATATTTGTATGATCTACAGATAATTCTTTCGAGTGTATGTGAATACACACCATGCCTCGGTAAGCACGTAAAGCCTTACGTTGGTACTGCGCCTGATCTCACTCCGGACGTGTCGGATTGCCGTCCCATCAGACTATGAGAGTGAAGGAATAGAGAGTGCACTTGTGTTTGCGCACACACTTGTGCTCTATAATATCTCCTGCGTAGTTGGCTAATCTCCGGTGAGATTGGCCGCCGTGACCGAAATCGGTCAGGAGGGTATTATTATTATTATTCTTATAGGCATATGATTCTTCCCGGAAGACATGAGGAACTATACCAGAAATCATTTGCCTCCCTTCCTCGCCTTCTTGAAACATTATTTACCCGTGAAACTTAGACATTAGTATCGTTTTTGCACCATAACTTACTGAAACAATAATTAAGCTACTTTTCCACAGACTGTTCGAAGCGGATCCCCAAACGCAAACCTTTTTCAAAAACATCGCAAACGCAACCGAAACAGAAATGGCGGCCAATGTGTCATTCAGAGCGCACATTATCAATATAATGGCAGCACTTAACACATCTATACAAAACTTAAACAACCCAGATATTGTTATAGTGTGGATGCTTAAACTTGGGGACGCCCATCAGAGACTACATATTCAGAAAAAACACTTTTGGGTAAGTCACTTGTGGTTTTTCAGGCTGTAGATATTTCTTTTCTACATGAAAGGTCCATACATTGGTATATATAGGTGCCTCTGTGACTCACAGCATTTAATTCATAAGGGGTCATAATCACATCGCCTATATCGACATAATTTGTCTGAAAGAACACCCTGTTGTTTTAGTCGGAAGAGTCTGGGATAACCCTATACATTCATGCTTAAGGACGGATCACGAAAAAAATTAAAGTTTCACAAAAGTTTCAAATGTTAAATTCTGAATAGTCGTAGGTATCTACAAGAACGACTTAATTTGCATGTTTTTCTTATTTCTCGAGTTTACGAGTTTAATCTTACAGTCATGTGTATCTTTGGGATTTAGGTTGTTAGGCTCTGATATCACGATATTTTTAGCCGTTTTCGTGGGAGGGAATCAAATTGAACCCCGCGGGAGGCCCATTTCAATTTATAGATTTGATACGTGATATCTGACGAAAATGTATGAAAACTCGAGCCATATACATATATAAAACATGTATCATTTGCCGTTTGGTTTTGTTTATGAAACTGACTCTTTAGTGGTGTAGTGATTGCAAGCGCGGCCGTGCGTAAGATACTGGGTTCAATCCCCGGGTAGGGCAGTCTTATTCTGTTAAAAAAAATCTCAGTAACACCCCGGTTTGAAATGATGCATGGTAGATAGCAATTAACCCTTCAAAGAACACACGCGTGATGATGATGATGATGACGTTTCAGTTGCTGAAAGATGTCCTGGTGAACATTCTGAAAAACGACCTTAAGCTAGCCGATAATGTACTGGAGTCCTGGGGAAGATATGTCACATTTATCTACGAACATATATTATCAAGACTATCTTCATAAATAAGTGATTTTTCAAACGGAATCAGAAAAATACTATAACTATATTGGGAATTACGATTATAAAAGGCTCGGTACAAAATTACCTATAATATTTTATATGGGTATACTAATTTATTAAAAAATATATATATAAAAATAACAATACAGGAGGGTAGGGCAATAGGGTTTCTTATTGAACTTTTCTGTATCGTGGTCGTTGTACAGTTAAAAAGTTTTAAATTATGCGCACACACAGATTGAAATAAAGTATCTGTAGGGATGAAAAACAGTTGTTCCGAGCAGGAAACGAACCCGCGACACGTAGCGCAGAAAGCTACGAGATTTGCCACTGCGCTAATCATCCGTCCAATATGTACGAGTAGGTATTGTACTTTATGTGATTATTTATTATATAATATCTAGATATAAGAACTGTTAGGGAAATTTTAATTAAAAAACAATTAAAATGGTCTTCGAAATCACGAAATTCAAAATAACTTCGAAATTCTCCGGAATACACTGTCAATTCTTTTGTATTATAATAATTCTTTGTCTTCTCATTTAAAGTTAGTGCTTTGAGAAGTGTGTATGCGAAGAACAGAATGAAGAAAAACAACAGAAACTATTCCTTGCCTAAATGAAAAATACTGTGCAATAGCCATTATCATTATCATTATCATTATCAGCCAGAAGACGTCCACTGCTGAACGAAGGCCTCCCTCAATGGGGGGTTTACCATAATCCCCACGCTTGGCAGGCGGCTTGGGGATCGCAGTGGCTCACCGATTAGTGAGAGGACGCTGCTGCCCGTCCTTCGGTGTCTGGCCGCAGTTTTAAGACGTACCATGGTCAAATATACCGGGCAATAGCCTTAAAGCAGATCTATACTCGGTTTGTTTAGGTACTTAAATAAAGGTAAACAATCTTGATGTGACTTTTTACACAAACACATATTAAACAAATAAACTACTGCTTAAACTAGTGGTTCAATTGATTTGGTAATCGTTATTGTTGTTTTACATTGGTTTTTAGTCGCGTTTTATTTTTAAACTGGGTTTTTAAACAAAGAATATTAAAAAGACACATCAAGATTGTTTACCTTTATTTAAGTACCTAAACAAACCGAGTATAGGGCCTTTTTTCTTTATGAACATAGTGTCTTGTCACAGTTAGTGAAGGCTGATTTAGGTTCTTTATCTAAGCGCTAGTTTCATACAAGATTATGTTTGTCACAGTGAATATGAAGCTTATTTGATACCTATCTAAATTCTAAGTCTACAGAAGTACCACATATTTTTTATTGACAATCGATTTTATTTAAATAGGGTGATATTTTTAAATTATTACTCATTATTTTTACACAATTGACTATCATATTTTATTATCTCTAGTCTTATTTTTAAAGCTCAAATCGGAAATATTTACTTAAATATACATACAATTACCTACGAATGAAATTGTTTTATTTTTCCAAGCTTTATCTGTAAAACGAATCTTTCATTGGCCTATATGTGCCTTGATTTGATTATTTATAAGTATTTGATCCAGAAATATTTTTATCCAGGTATGTAGGTACCTAATATTCAAAAATATCATATAACGAAGAAGTCAATCCTACTTTTTAGTTATTTATCAGTCGTTGTTGCCAGTTTTTTAACCCGTAATTACGAATTTTGTATGCGAGTTATGTTTACAAAAGACTAACAAATTATGCGTTGTATGTTGTGTTCTATAATTTATTGATCGACAATAAAAAAAATAGTCATTGATTTATAATCGACGCAAAACTTTTCGATAATGAGCCAAATTGAAGTTCTTCAAACGCTTTACTGGTCACACGACGAGCGTGTAGAACATCTTTATAAGAATCACGCTCAATAAATGATAAAATGCGATACGAATGATAATCATTCTCTAAGCAGAATTCTTTGCGTTATTTACGTGGCAAATTTATTTTTATACGTATAGAATATACATATATACTCTTTTTACAAGTCCATTCATGGGTATACATGAATAAACTTGTATTCTTGTAAATATTTACATTTTCCATTTGCTCGAAGAATGACCCATTTCTGTTTTGTACAATCTTTTATCTTTCTGCATTTCACTTAACAGCAGTCGATAAGTGTGTAACTTTGTGTTATCACCTACTAGTACTTACCTATTAGCGAAAACATTAATCTTTAGCAAATACTCGAGTCAAAGACCGTGTTGATAAGAATCGATCGTTCCGATTCCATAAGTGATAACATTGATTACTTAATAATCAACTTTTTGTGTTTAGTACGTATTGTCTGATACTTGTAATGTATGTAGATAGTCATGTGACGTGCGTTTGACCAGCACACCCAGGGGGTCTAGTACTTACCAGTTTATACGAACATTATGTGTACGCGCCTGCGTCATTGTTCTAGCTGTCGCATGCGTGAGGTCCTTGGTCCGATTAGGCGATGTTATAAGGATTTTTTGTATGGAAATTCACAGTAGCAGCACAGAGTCTGGAACTGAACTCGTCCCTTTTAAGTGGGCCTTAATAACGGCATCAGTGTAATTAGGGTGTATAATAGTGCACCTCTACGTAACCCTTCGGGGAATATGGTGCTGTTATGTGATGCGTTTTCGATAGGATTTCACTGAAATGCGCGCGCATGATTTTTTCATACAATTTTGGTTCAAGGGTAACTACGATCGTAGGCGAGAAAAAGTTCGTATGAGACCATCAAATGTATTATCAGTTTCACACTTAAGCGTCAGCAAGGTCAGATACGTTACTGTCCATACTATAAAACAAACACAGTAAGATATTGGTATGAAACCCATTGGGACAGTTTTGCGGTAGTTGGATGTTAGCGCGGTGTGGATGATTGGGGGAGGGATCTCCTTCTCGGACGCCTTGAACAGAGTATATGTTAATGATATTTCGGTATTAGCTGTGTTTTATTTAAACAGAAATGTTATTTATTGTAATGGACTCATTGAGTGTTTTCTTGTTTTTCGGCCTCCACAAAAGCTAACACGCCCTATACTTAAGATTGGGCCTACTGACCTGTTTTTAATAACATATCGTGATAGCCCAACCAAGCCTTTTCCCAGCGTTGGGAATGGTTACGTCATTAATCCATCGCCATCTCATCCGCTGGGAGTCCAATCCAACTAATTAAACAACACACACTCCCCACATTAACCTCGCAAATATTTGTCATGCAAATGAGCGTGCCTCATTTGTTTAAAACAAATACTTAATTCAATTAGAATACTCTGTTGAATCGTAAATATACGCACCGCGATCATGAAGGGGTTATATCCCCAAAGATATTAATCACATAATTATGATGTCAGACTAATTGTTCTGTACTGAGCCTTCTGATAGACTAGAATAAATTAATCATTCCGTTTTTGGAGACCATAAGTGATATTGTTACATAGAAATCTTGAAACAATGAACAGTGATAGGAAATTATATTGCCTATGTAACCTGCACGCTTGGCGAACATATCTATCGGTGATCGCAATGAATGGGCTAAGTGACTGCATCAAAAATAAATTCTGAAATCTTGTTTGATAAATAGTTTTTCTTCTAAAAACTCAGTAAAACTTAATCTCTTACTTAACTTTGGCATTTTCAATTTTTAATTTATCAAAATCACACAATAAGTTTATACATGGCAATGAAAAACTATGACGTCACGCTTTTGTATTCCAAACATTTTTAGAACAAAATGTCGTTATTGACAGTTCATAAAAACTAACTCAGATGGTTAATAGTCTTCTACCGTATTCTTATTGGCGCATACGGGACGATGTTATTGGCCAAATTATTCACATGATTTTGTAGCGTGCCCCGACCTCATCCACAAAGTCAAAAGGGCTATGACATGATCACTGGGATCTTATGGAAACCATTGTTAAAGTCACTAAGGTCAGGCAATACTATGTGCGTTGCATTCATTTTGGTAGTGTTAAGAATCCTAATCCTAACTTCCTAACTAATATTATAAATACGAAAGTTTGTTTGTTACCTTTTCACGCCTAAACCAGTGAACCGATCATCATGAAATTTTGCATATACGTTATCAGGGGTACAGAAAAAGACATAGAGTACCTTTCATCCAGAAAAAAGTACTGTTCTCGAGGGAAATAACACTAACTTTCGACGGTCACAATTGCTTCCAGACTAGGGATGTTACGGAGCTTCGACTCCGATTCCGATATGTCGGAACCTCCGATTAAAATTACACCTCCGAATCCGGCTTCGGTTCCGATATATCAAAACGGAGGTATACATCGGAGTTACAAGTTATGACTTGCTATCGCTGCAGCGCTACCGAGCGCTATTTCGTGACACCGTCAACTGACGGAGTATATGTGTTCTGTACAACTGAAGAAACGAAGAGTGAACGATAGGAGTGGGCGATACAAATCGTATATAGATACAATATCTATATATCGGCACAATATCCAATATCTATATATCGGACGGCGAACAAACTATGTATTACAATATCGCTCGAGTGGCACTGCACAGAACCACACAATAATAATAACGTAAAATATCTATGATGCTCTGAATACATAGATTCGACCGAACCGCTGCACCACTTACGTTTCAGAGTATCATAGATTCAACCAATACGCCAGTAACATGTGGTACTACTTTAGTTTCCGAGTAGGTACCATAGATTCCGACCAATATATAGATATTGAAATATATAGATTCGATATCTGATATTCAAAACCGATATATAGATACGATTCAATACAGCGTAAAGACGATATTACCCAAGCCTAGTGAACGAGTTGCGACAAGTTTCTTCTTTCTTATTTATTTACATTATACATTCGTAGATTTGCTCTGACTCCGACTCCGATTCACCTCCGACTCCGCGGAGGTCACTACGAGAACCTCCGACTCCGATTCCGCCTCCGATAAATCTACCTCCGTAACATCCCTATTCCAGACGTTAGATGGCGCTACGTGTGACTCGACAAAATTCACGGGTTCGTATTTAATGCAGGCGAAGCCGCGGGCGAAAGCTAGTACATTATAAAGATCTGCAAAACAAAACGATATTGATATTTTTAATTTTCTCGCATGACAGATTCAATATTTATTTCGTACAAGCTGACCCAACAGACGTCGTCTTTCATGGTTCTGAGTTCATAAAAAACTCCCACAGCTAAAAGCAATTTCAGTTATTTTTAAATTTTCTGGCAACTTTTCAAATTTTTCTTTACGTACCTAAAAACCTTATTCGGACTTATTATGAACATTAAAAAAAATCTGCATCGGTCCAGACGTTCCTATATCATGTCACGCATCAACTGCATTTTTTTTTATGTATACATATAGGTAAGCGATCTCCGTTGTTCCCATATTTGGAAACATCTTCAACTTTTATAGACTGAAAAAATTATACGGATGTCATTTACTTTTAAACATTTTATACGCGACTTGAACGACCGAGCTTGGCTGCAAGCAACATGATCCATTCGTTGGGGCGGCCTCGACGTCCGCAAAATTTCCAATTTAAGTTTAAATAATATTGTTTTTTCATGGTAACACTTATAATTGAATAAAAAAAAATAAGTACATGTTGATAATTTCGAAAATAGAACTTAGTTTTTCAAATGTTTACTTTGGTTATTAATGAATTCTTTATTTGAATCTTCAATCATCATCGTATTCGATGGTAATTGAAAAGTTATCGATATTTGAACTCTAGTATAACAAATCTAGGTTTTTTTTATTTTGCTACGTTTTACGACGTAATTTAAAAACAAACAACTATCCAAGGAAATCGTCTTCTTGGTCGGTACAGCCGGAAAAGGTTCCTATATTATTGTCAACTGAGGTCGACGACTTTCAGAGACTTGTATTAGTATTCTATACACACACTTTGACAGGTAAGGAGTGAAAACAATACTTCATTAGCGAATAGTTATCGACGATTAGTCCCCGAGTGCACTGTGCAACGCATTGCATTTCGAATGAGACTATTATGTTTTATAATTTACATCGCATTGTGGTATGCATTAGCAATTTAATTTGATTATTAATTCTTGTTTATGGTACTTAACATTTCACAATAGTGGATGGTATAGTGTTAATAAGATGTTAAAGATTCGATTTAATGTGTTTTTTATATTTCCAAGAATATTTATAAAATCCAATCAAAAACCGATCATCGAACTTACGATATATTATTTCGAATACTTAATAAAATATAATAAACATTTTTTGGCCACAACATAGTAAGACACGCTATACAAATCGCCAGTTACAATATTGCTATATAATATTAAATTACAGTAAAGTGTAGATCATATTTGTATTGTTACGTGAGCGTTCGAAAATATGCGTGTTAACATAAATAAATTTCAATAAAAAAAGATTTTGAGTACATATTTTTTTTTCAGTTGTTAGAATATAAATAAAAAGATGAGTATTTAGAAATGTTTATTTTAAAAAGTAATTCAACGATTAAATTGTTAACATTGGCAAATACGTCGGTAAAACAGTTTTATTATTTACTCCAGTGATGAAGAAACCGAGATTTTAGTTCTGTGCGTCCAGTACGCAATCGCTCGATAATACGTCCTACTAATATTTAGTTTTGAGGGTAGTTTCAGTTGCGTATCGTTTATTTGTGTTCAATAAATAATTTCACAGAGAATCATAATTAAAAATTACGTATAAAGCTCGAGAAAAGAAACGGTAAGTGTTTTTCTACCTATGTTGTCCCCTCTGTTTATATGACAAACTTTCTTACCCTCTCTGTTTATATGAAAGACTAAAAACAAACAAAAATTAATTGAATTACTACACAATATTTTTATTATTTATTTTAGCGCACAAGGGCTGTTCCTATATCTTATCATATATAAGTATAGACATATACCAGTGAGGAACCATGACAGGAACGACAATCCAAAAGACGGCTGATTTAAAGAAGAGTTGTTTCAAAGACCACAACTTATATAGGCAGGCGAATATTTCACATATCAGCCAGCGACAGGTGTGCATTAAGTTATTAGTGAAGGCGTGAGTTATGTGGTCGAATCCAACTAACTAATCTAATGAAGTCTTATGTTTCTAGGTTTCCCATAATGAAGTGTCTCTTCACATTCAACGGCCGTCTGAAACTTCACCATCATGTATGTCGCCAGTGCCGCCAATAGCTCACTATGAGCTGTTTTTACTCTTACTTTACTCGTTACTTCGCTTCGTAAGAAGGTGAGTCCAAAAGAAATGTCATACAAGATCTCACATGAAGTTAATTTGTCTTTTTGTATGAACCTGTATGAAATGATTGTGGGGTTCCGTATCTCGATGCTGCAACACTGCTATAAAGGCCAAACGAACACTAAAACTTGGAACAACTATTAGGCCCTACAGACATTAGTATCGTAAGCCAGTTGGAATATTTAGGTAGATGATCAGCTAAGCTGAATGGCAAAAGTGGAACCCCGTCACAGCTTGCTTGTCTGTTAGATTCCGTATTCCAACCTAAAAAAAGTGACCTTGAACCTATAACCTATCCCATAGCCATTAGAGCAACAAATAGTCAGATGGACCGATGACTTAAGGAAGGTAGGCATAGGTATCGCCCTCTGAAGTTCCCAACGCGCACCCCGCGTACCTCGACATCTACATACTAATAATAATAATGTATATTTTTATTCATGTAGGCCAGTTAAAAGCATATAATCAGACTATAGTTACCACGTTCCAAAGTGGTGTTTTTCTATGGAGAAACACTGGCAAGAAAGTTCATATTGTTTGTCATATTTTTAGTCACCGCGCAACTACTGGTATCACTAGAAGTTTAACCTATACTCAGCTACATGTGGTAGGCAGATGGCACAGATAGCCGTTGTTCAGAAATGAACTGCTATAGACAAAGTTGGTCGTTAACTGTTGGCCGCTTATAGAGGCTCAGAGTCACACAGCGGGCAATGGAGAGAGCTATGCTCGGAGTCTCTTTGCGCGATAAAATCCAGAACGAGGATATTCGCCAAAGAACCAAGGTCACCGACATAGCTCTCAGGATTTGCAAGCTGAAGTGGCAATGGGCAGGCCACACCGCTCGAAGAACGGACAACCGATGGGGAAGAAAGGTTCTCGAGTGGCGACCACGAACCGGAAGACGCAGCGTAGGAAGACCTCCTACTAGGTGGACAAACGACATTGTGAAAGTCGCGGGCAACCGATGGATGCAAGTGGCGGAATGTCTTTCGATGTGGTGGTCTAAGGGGGAGGCCTTCGTTCAGCAGTGGACGTCTTCTGGCTGATGATGATGATGATGATGAGACAAAGTTGATTGATGGCTCGGAACACAGTCTAACATAACCGGTTCCCATCGCAATCCAACAAATGGCTAACATCAATGTTTTCAATATCTCAAGGTCAGACTAGAATATCAACTTTTACAAGGAGTTCATTAATATTTATTATGAAATACATGTTTAATATAAAAAGACATGTTCATCGCGCATTATTTAACAGTGAATGATCTGTGAACTCGTGCCAACATGAAGTTTTTTCTATTGTCAAGTGTGGTGTTCGCTGCCCTAGTTACGTACACTCGTGCTGGTCTGGATGAGGACCAACAGAAAACCTGTCAAAGCTCCGTGAAATTTCAAGAGACATGCGCGAATCCGGGAGACGTAAGTAGAATTAACCGTCACCAATCTTCTTTAACCAATCAAAAGTCCTGCTATGTTCAGCTCAGTTCTGTTTTTGAAGCTTAACGGTACAAATGAATTTGGTATCATATTTTATGTATTAAGTGCCACAGATTTTGCCCGGCTATTTGCTTGCATGGGTTTGTTTGGTAGCGAATGTCATTTCCAAAACTATGAGTTCCTAATTTTTGTTTTATTACGTCATCTCTTTTCCACGAAGTAACCTTTAATTCCAATACAGTGTAGCTTTATAGTAACATATTATATATACCTTGGGTATTAGTAAAAGAAACACTTGTGAGGGAACGAGGTATGGTGTTCCTCCATTGAAAAGGGAGGATCCTCCGACCAGGCAGTGGTTAGCCTGGCGGGCCGAAGCCCGACGGTTGATGTCAGACATTCGTATATGTATTAGAATCGTTGTAAACTCTCATAGTGCGATTCAGGATTGTTGTTGTAGTAGTAGTCGCTACACACTTATTAGACCTTTATCGCCAACAAGCTTCTAACGCTAAGAGATATTTGATAGGTTTTTCTAAAGTTTTTTATTTGGCCGTTAACACGCACATTCTGCTCAGATAAAATGGCCCAGTGCACACCGGGAACTGTGCAGTCCAGGTCCAGTCTTCAGCAAGTCAACGACTGTACTATGCTTGCGCGAGCTACCGTATTGATGTCTTCACACACGTGCTTAGGTACCTGTAAAAACTGGTTTGTAGGTACTGGTGTAACAGATGCGCACAGGCAAGACAGGGCGTGTGAACGGACCATTACAGAATAAAAAAGAGTCAAAGACAAGAGTTTTTGAAAAAAAAAAATACTATTAATTTTTGTTAGCGTTGAGAACGTGTTTATAAATTAGAGACTTGAGTAACACTTTGATTAACCTGGATATTGAACTCCTGAGCAGCCGCGCTTGCATACTACTAACACCTACAAATTGATATTATGATCATATTTTGTAATAAAATCACATATTTCTATGAAACACTTTGCAATTGATAACGAGAACTAGTAACTTATTACAATAACTATTTTATCATTTTTTACCTACATATAAGCACGTAATGCTATACATAGTTCGTTTATGTTTGTAGAGCATATTATGTACCTACAGTCTACAAAAGTGATTCACTTAATATGGAACAAACAACCAGGGTTGAATGAAATTTACACCCACAGATTATATTTACTATGTGCAGCAATAGTACTGCTAAGTTAAATACATATGTCACTAAACTAATTTTACACATAACATGGCATCACGCCTGTAATCAAGAAGGGTTAGGCAGACGACTATTGCCGTCTACCAGGCACAGCTACAGACTCCGTGCTACTAGTGAAAATGTTCATAGAGAAACACCCAATAACACTTTGCCCGACCCGGAGATCGAACGCAGAACAACGCTCAGCAATTGTGCTTGCGATCGCTAGTTCAATAAGACAGTCATCACATTAAATGAGATATTCTCACACCTGTTCCCAAATACCTACATATTCACATTACTCGTATAGGTGTGAAATTCCTGCGATATCACGTGAGATGAATAGTTTGTCTAGCCAACTAAAATATCTAGCTATTGTTGAACTGTAAATATTGTCGGCGCCTGCCTTGCTAGCCAGTTACATCTAAAAAACCAGTTTGCTAAAAATAAAATACCTATTAAAATTACATAACAACTTATTCCTCGAAAGGTCAACCAAAGGTGTATTAAATCACACTTTTTGCAAATTCCGTTATTAAGTCCCACGTAATCGTAATGGGGGCGAACCTATTGCCATCGAACAAGCACATTTCTGAATTCCGAGTTACTTTTGAGAACTTCGTCACAGAAAAACCCAATCTCACAAAGCAGTCCCAAAAATTCTCTGCCTGCATCTGCTTTCTCCGATACATAGGTACAGGCTGAGTCGTAAAACATTGAACATACTAAAGGAGGGTATTCAGTACATATTCGATTTAGTTCTCAAAATGTAAAAAATATGACCTTAATTTTGTTTAATAATCTGTGTACGAGTAGGTACTAATAAATAAATCGAAATGTCTGTCTGTTTTGAAATCATAATAAATGCCTAAATTTAAATTAAAACTGCACTTTATTCGATGCCTATTCATAAATGATCGTTTTTGGAATTATTGTCTGTCTGTCTGTCTGTCTGACTGACTAAAAGTTTGTCTCGAATAGGCTCCGAAACGACTCAACGGATTTATATGAAAATAGGGATTCATCTTTACTTAAATTTTTGTGTATGTTCCATTTCGATATCTTGTAGGGTTCAGAAGATATGAATATATTTATATTCTTTTATATTAATATTTTCTGAACCCTGCAGTAATATATAGCTTTCCAAATAATTATTTGGAGATCTATATATTACTGTTGCCATCTAGCGGGTACCATGAACAAAATGACGCGTAGAAGAATAAAAATGCAAAATACACGCGGACGAAGTCGCGGGCACTAGCTAGTTGTCCAATAAAAGTCGTCAGTTGTGGACATTCTCATTTTTGGCTGTTTTATGCCCAGTTTGAAGTACGGATCACACCTCCTGACCGTAAAAAAGGTCATTTCCAATTCAGTCCAGCCAGTTGCAGTCGCATTGTGACACTTTATGAGTAAAGTTTATAAAATACCACTTAATAAAATTACTATGAAGGTTCGCGATTTACACAAATGTTTTATGTTTTCACAAATATTTTATTTTATTTGTATTTTTATTCGTTAAATGGGACCATATATTATAATGTCGTTCAATATATGCAATGTTCAATAAGTCATGCTGTAATCTAGGAATATTTAAGAGAGAGAGTGAATAGGGATTATATGAGCTTACTGCTTACGTCATACTGCCAGGCGAGATCCTGCTACACACACTCAAATTAAATTATAAAAAAAGGAAAATTCATTAACACATCTCTTCAGAAATTCTTAAGAGCGTTGCAACATCTAGAAGACACATTTACGACCAACCCGAACGATCGAAACGAAACTCTTATATTTTATGATCGTGTATAATATTTTATTATCTGATTGATCAAATATCAGGCGTAGCTAAATATAAAATATATTGATCTTTATGTAATCGATTTTTAAGAGCCTGTTCACACAAACATAGAATAGCATCAGTGTTGTAATGTGAATATTCGTAATTCAAGCTGCGTCAGAATGCTCTTACGGAAACAAAGTTGGTATTTTTTTTTATCAAATATAAAATTGCTATCTGGCTATCTGACCCTCGGTATTCCAAGTGAAAAATGCACGTAACTAAAGAAAAAAGAACCTCACTTTTAATAAACGTCGGGTGACTCGAAACTGAGACAATGTGTCGAGTTCAAAAAATGCACCATTTCGAATAGTTATATATCAGAGATATAGGCCTCTCACACAGACGTCACAACATTCGATCGCCTGTCTCCTACATCTACTCTAGCCCAGATGGACTGACAACCTCTTCGGGACCTCGGTCCATCTAACTGGACAAGGGAAGACGCCGCGTTACTTGCGTTTTTATAATAGAGAAAAGCAAATCATGTGGGTCAAGTGATTAACCATCACCAACGCCCATGATCATAAGCAACGCTGGAGACGTCACTATTACGTTGCCAATCTTGTAAGAGGAGATGGGTAAGAAATGAGAGGAAAAAGTGCCTTATTGTTCTCGATACTTAAAGCACGAAACGCAGTAACACAATGTTGCTAATTTACATCGGTATGTCTTAAAACGTTCTCCGGTCGAAATATAGTCACCTACCGGTTACAGGACCCGGTTACCGGTTGAAGCAACTAGTTGACTACAGCTCGCCTGGGGAACGCCTTTATGCCGTCGAAAAAAGCGCGTTACGGCTTACTTCTTTCTTTTGTTTTTTTTTTAACTTGGGTAACCTTTTCTCCTCTACGATTAATTCCTGTAATTATCGTGGGTGCGTTTACAAACACATATATTCACATAGACATACACCCAAACCCGGAACAACTATCTGTAGATCGTACAAATATTTGTACCGTGCGGGAATCGAACCCGCGACATGTAGCGCAGCAGTCGATCTTTCAACCACTGCGCCAAACGTGCCGTCAAACTGTTTCTACCTATTGGTTCTAAACCTTGCTACGAAACTACGGTTTATAAGGGTTACGAATAGGTAATTCACTTCCGCCACGTTGGAGCTTAAATATATAAAAATATATATTAGGTACGATCAAGTTAGAATTACAAGAAAATATTTCCTATTTATATTCGTCACTTTAAATTGCGATTGCTTTATTCCGGATGATGGCCTCCGTCCCAATACACAATACATATATGGTTTAAGGGGTTGATGACCAATAATAGATTTTCTATTGTGTCTACTTTGCATAACTTTACAGCTTCTTCTTTTGTCTTTACGGCCGGTCTCCATATGGTAGAGCTTCATTAAACATTGTCACTATAATAAAACCTAAGAAAAAATAAAACTTGTGCCATCAATACGTAATTTATTCTTATGGCTGTTACATATAGCGTAAAATGCAAACAAACAGAAAATTATACATACCTAGTTAACCGATCAGCTTTAATGCAATAATCGTAAAACAACCTCGTTATAAAAATATTAAATCATATTGATAGTTGTAAAACTTGCGCCAAGCAATTAATTACTACCTATAAAACATCTATAAAATAACCCATTAACTTAATAATTATTCGGACACCCACACGTTAATAAATGTGATTACTCCCTTTGCGTCCGTACTATTATTTTGATAGGGCTTCACATGGGCGGGCGGGAGGCGGGCGTAGTAAACAAAATACCGGCAGTAGCGCTCCTAACACCGTCCGCGACGCACGCGGCCTGAAAACTTCACGCCAAATACACACCTCTATTTATTTCACACGAAAAACGCGCGCGTAAAAGTTCGAAAACACCAATAGAAATAGTGACGCGTAAGTAATATTTGTATGTGGTTCATAGAGGGTTGTTTTTCCCTTTCGCTACAGGTTAATATTCAAAGGGTACAGTTTTAAGTGATCCGCGATATTTATTGTATCAAATGGATTAACCGAATGCCGTCGTGCCGTTGGGAATTTATACGACATTTATAAATAGAATGTTTAATTGTATTCGGAGGGAAAACTGTTTATTTTAACTGTACTGTACTGTCTTTTTTAAACTTAACCTCTCCGTTCTGCTGCTGTTGAGACCGCTTGGTATTATTGGGCAAAAGTTTTCATTTGAGTAAGTTGAGTTTATATATTTTTACAACTCAAATGTTAAGTTTATTTCTGCCACAATAATTATCACAAGGAGATAATTTTGATATCTTGTTATTTTAGTGTCTTTATCGTGACCGTGACCACTATTTATATATTATTAAAATACATATCAGCAATTCACGAAGTGCCGAAACTAGATCGTTATAATAACATAATCATTACTAGCTAATCAGTTATCAGCCAAAATTATATAATCATTATCAAATATGTAATCGTAATTCGCATTAGACAGTTTCATGAAAAAATGCGTATCTTTTACATTGATATTTTTTTCCAATAAAGAAATTATGAAACATCGAAGATATACCCTTTACTGTGAAAAAAGACAAAGTTCGAAATTCCCCATTTTTTTAAAAAAAAACACGTTTTTTTTTTCGGCCCCCAACTAGATGTAACCCTTTAAATCTATTATATGGGAAAAAGGCGTGACTTTATATATGTATGTATGTATATGATAAAAACCTTTGAGGCTAAGCAAGATTTGCCTTCAAATATCATTTACAAAGTCATCTGAATCGCGCTTGCTTCTCTTCACTGATATAGGTACAATATGTCGCACTAATCAAAGTGTAACACGACCTTAACCCCACAAGTCACGACTATCTTCTCTATTTTTCCAACATCTCAAATCAGTAAACTTCTTTTTCGAGATACATTACGTTCTACTGAAAAGCTAATAAGTTTTTAAACTGTTTGTAAACAATCAGTAACACTAACTAAATATCGAAGGCAAAAAAATGTAATGTAATGACTGCCACATTGGTTTAGAGATCGTAAGTGCGACGGCTAAGCGGGAGGTCCTAGGATCGATGGCCGGTTCGAGCAACGTGTTATTGGGTTTTTCTGTCTGGTAAATGGCAATAGGCTCTAATAGACAATAAGGTACACTTCCATCTAACCTGCTACGTTATATTATGTTGAAAATAGAACTCAAAAAGCTGGTAAAACTTTTAAACATAATGCAAAAATTTAAAAATAAAAATTTATTTCCTCTTATAATATTCTGTCTCCCCAATCCTAAATCGAAAACGTATACCTTTCAAATAGGTATTACGTTTTGTAGAACATTTCTCGCTGAAATATGCTAATCTTGGAAAAGCGGAAACCCTCAGTCTGTATCCGCTGTTTAGCATTTTCCCCGTATAAATGTCGGTACGGTAAAACAAAAACAAAGCAGAGTTGTGTAACAATAGTTGTATTTTACACACACCTGTATTTAACAAAAGGTTAGGCAGTTAGGTGCTGGTTTGCACTTCCAAATTCCGATTTGATCCTAAGAATTTCCTAAAAGAAAATTGAATAATAAATTCTTACCTGAGCTATGAATCGAACCCATCTCATCAGCAACTCGAACCAAGACCATAATATTATAATACCATAGCAACCCGCCTCAGCTTCGCACGGATAGCAGAGCATATACGCCTACTTTTTAAAACGATGGACTAATTTAATTTTATAAGGACATATAACTCTATTGTCTATCTTACGTGGCGCACGCCAGTAAAGCTCCCAGTCGGCATGATTTCTTCCGACATCTCCAACAATCATCGTCATATTTCAGCCAATTTACACAAAACCTCAATGAATTATACACCTAAACCTTCCTCATGAATCATTCCCTTCATTTGTGAAAACCGTATGAAAATCCGTTCAGTAGTTTTTGAGTTTATCGCTTTCAGACAGACGGACGCGACGGGGGAGACTTTGTTTTATAATATGTAGTGATAAAATTTTCGGAAATCATAATAGATTTACTCTCTTGGACTATTTGACGTAAACGTTAACAAAACTACGTATAACTATACGTATACTATGTAAACTACGTACAACTGTGAACCGACCTCTCCTTAGAATGATTAGGGTTTTTCGTTTTACTACACCACGTTGGCCTGGTGCAGGCTAGCAGACTACAGACCAACGAAAAAATGTTAACTCCTTCAGATGCAGGTTTCGTTACTATGGCCTTCGTCATCGTAAATACAAGCGATAATATTATAATGATCCGCACATGACTTCGAAAATTCAAATATATAAGCTGGGATTGAATTCGAACCCTCCTTCATAGAAGGAAAGCATTATACCGACAGGCCATCTCTATATACGTATCGTTAGAAACGAATCAACACTTATTATCATAAAAAAAACACGTGTTGACACTATTTTGATAACTACGAAAAGATGATAATAAGAAACCTTGTGTAGCAACCGAACCGACGATCAATAAGGTACCGTTCACATTGGAGAAACAATCCTCTGCTGCCTCGCTAAATAAGCAGGAGCTATAGGAATAGCTTAAAAATAAAAGTATACACTTCACTTTAAATCAGACTTTCAGAACGCTTTTGAAAAGGTCGATGATTTGATGAATGACGATTTTCCTTCAATTAGTAATGGAACTTACTCATATTAATAATATTTATTAATGGCGCATCATATTTTAACGTCACTGGCCCGTGTAATGAACAAATCGAAATAATACGTAAACGGGATTGTGAATAATAAAATAGTCAACCCAGACCTTTTAAAATAATAAAAACTGAAAAGCTTTTGAATCAAGAATATAATATTGAAAAAAGGAACACCTTTGTAAAAACCGTTTGTTTATGTACCTACTAGCGACCCGCCCCAGCTTCGCACGGGTGCAATTTACTAATGAAGAAAAAAGGACATACAAATTTCCGAGCCTCCGGTGGACTTTCCAAATTTTCTTTAATATGATACTAACCCTGTCCTAACAATTACGAACGCATGAAAAAATCGGCTAAATCGGTCGAGCTGTTCTCTAATTATGATCTTTCATACTCGTACATGCAATTGATTTTTATTTATTTAAATATGTATTGTTCTAAAAATATAAAGGTCTGGTAAATGTAACGTATCGATTCAAAAAATGACACAATTGTGTTTGATAATCTATACATCTATACATATAAATAAAATTGGAGTGTCTGTTTGTAATATTGAAATAACCGTTTTTTACTACATGCATATGAATATATATACGGTACTTACACCAAAATAACATTTTTTACAATTTTTGTCTGTCTGTCTGTCTGTTTGTATAGGCTAATATCTGAAATAGCTGGACCGATTTTGACGGGACTTTTATTGGCAGGTAGCTGATGTAATAAGGAGTGACTTAGGCTACTTTTATTTTAGAAAAATTATTTTATTTTAGAAAAAAAATGGGTTAAGTGCATTTGGTCTTCTTAACTTCACGTAACATTTATATATTTTTTTTTTAAATGGCATTTCGCACTAAAGAATGCATTGTTAAGTTCCGAGATCCACGCGAACGAAGTCGCGAGCACAGCTAGTATGTAATAATTATCTAAAATATGATGATTGATTTTAGCAATATGCAAGATTTGTTTTTAAGTACTATCTATACATACATTAAGTACAAAACATTAATCGAATGATAACATATCGGACAAGAAACTATACTTAAACATAAATTATCAAAAGAATAATACGAATCACTTTTATAAGATAACGGTATCATTAAAAGGTTATAATTAATTCGTAGTTAGAAACACAAATCTCTATAATGTAGGTTATGTTTTTTTTTATGAATGTTTATAAAATCCTTAACTGCAGTTTTAATACATTAATTTGTGAAACTTTTGATAGTTTTCTAAAATCTTTCTATCTTTGCAATTAACGTAGCTGCCATGCAGAATCTTTATCTAGGCGTAAAGTAGATATAATAGAAAAATCTATTGTTTGCGGGTCCCGGAATCCATGCGTAACTTAGAAATCACATTAATGTTTAAATAAATGAATTCAGCCCATTGCTGTCCCACAGCTGGACAAGGGCCTCTTCTCAGAATGAGAAACTTTAGGCCTAAGTGTTAATCTTTAGCTGATTTTGTACCTCTAAAATCAAATTACATTACATTAAATATTGTGACAGGAATTTTCTTTCTCTGACTCGACTGCTTCATTGGACTAGTGGTCGCAAGCGCGACTGCTGATCGTCAGGTCCTGGGTTCGATTCCCAGGTCTGGCAAAGTGTTATTGGGTTTTTCTGTACCTATGCAGATTTTCAATAGCAGCACGGAGTCTGGAACTGTGCCTGGTAGATCGCAATAGGCTCGCCCCCTATTACATGGGACTTAATAACGACATCGGCGAAATGTGGGTGTACAATAGTACACCTCTGCCTAAGCCTTCGAGGAATACGCTAAATCAAATTCGGGATAATTTCATACTTTACATGTCTAAGATATAACTAAAAAAGAAAGAACTGGTGAAGCGAGAATACTTGTAAATTTAAAGTGTACACAAGTGTATGTTGCCATGAAAAAGTTCTGAAGGCTTTCTAAAACTTTATTCTTGTTACAAGGACTGTACCAAAAGATAAAGTTAAAGTAACGACAAAGTAGTGTACAAGAACTTTAAAAAATGTGAACTGTCAAAGTTTTATCACCATTTTATTCCATCAGTACGTCGAGAGGCAGTTTTGGCTGGTAAAATTATAGGTGAAGGACAAACTCTAAAAAAAGTACAGTTGTCTGGCTAACAAAATATAATAAAAATAAATGACGTATAATATTAAAAAGGTTAATAAATAAATACCTATAACACCAATTACGGAATGTTTTTTACACACACGCGTCATACTTTGTGGTTTTGGAGTGATGATGAGAGTTTTTGTGAGTAAGGTAGTAAATTGTTGTTACGTAAAAGGTAAGCATTTTTTATCTTCAAGAATTTTGAATGAACTGCCTCTCCCAATTGTATGAATGAATTAGCTAATTTGAATGAACTACTAATTCGAATTACAACGGCACGGTTGGCGCAGTGGTTGAGAGGTCGACTGGTGCGCTACGGGTCGCGTGTTCTATTGCCGCACGGAACAAATATTTGTATGATTTACGGATTGTCGTTCCGGGTTTGGGTGTATGTCCATGTGAATATTTGTGTTTGTAAACGCACCCACGATATCGGAACTACTCGTAGCGTGAGGCAATGATTAAAAAAAAGAATTAGCTAATTTAAATGGATTAGCTATCCCGATTAACTTATTAAACAGCGTTTTGACCTGATTAAGGCTCATATAACAAAAAACGGGTTTAAAACTGGTGTAAATATAAACCCTGTTGTATAATAAGTGGGACTTAGACGAAATCATCCGTTTAGTTAGTATACGTCGTTTTTCATTTCTGAAAATCTGTTTGTGAAAATACCCTTTAGTTACAACGCAATAAAAATATCTTTACATTCCAGATTCGTTACAGTCACAGTTAGTATCAGGTTAAAAATAACTGGCGATAAAAACTCAATAAAAACTAACAATACTAGGCATATACTAACATTTTCTCATTACAATCATATCTACTTATTTTTTTAACAAATAACTTTTTGCGGCAATTTTGGTTTATTACCGCTCCGGTGATATTTTTGTATGGTTGTAATTATAATAAAAATTAAAATAATGCAGCCCTATATCTTACGTAAGAGCCGTCTTGTATTGAGTATTGCCTTCCATGGAGTAGGGTCTGAGCTCAAACCCGGCCCGCGTCTCTGATTTTTCTATAGGACAGTAATGAGCCAAATCTATTTTGAAACATTCATTTGTTTATCGTACGTTTTGATAAATGTTAATCAACTCAAACCAAATTATAAGATGTTACGTTAAATAGCAGATCTTAACGGTCACAATTCGAAACTTTACAACTTTCCAGACGTATACAAGGAATTTTTCTAACAGAAAAAAAAAACAAGCAATTACCCAACCTGGGAATCCAACCGAGGACGATTGTGATGACTGAACAAATGAAGTAGACCTGTAATCCAATTGTTGTCACAAAACATTTTCTTTCGTATTATCATTGCGATCTTTTGTAATAGTCAAAGTCAAAGATTTTTATTTCAAATGGGCCTTTGCAGACTTTTAAAACGTTATGATAGGTGCACGGTTCCAAAGTGAGCTGTTCCTATGGATAAGAGACTGGCAAGAAACTCCATGGATACTGTTTTGAAAATGTTGGTTTACAATGAGTTGAAGTTATTTTTAAGAGCATGTAGCTATTTTTATGATTTCGGTACAATAAAATAAATAAACAGATTTAAAAAAACGTGTCAAACAACGGCCATATTTGACATGGTGCCAATTTGCACTGACCATATTCGTCACGGATTCAGGATGTAACATTTTAACCTTTTGTACCTTATTAAATATGGCTGTCTTATTATATGCCTTATAAAACTTGTTGCGATTAAGTTCACACCTTAAGTAAATATAATTATATTATTTGTTTATTTTTATATTTTGAAGACGAGAAATCTATATTTAAACTAGCTTTTGCCCGCGACTTCGTACGCGTGGAATTTAGAATCTGATATTTTCCTGCGGTAAAATGTAACCTATATTTTAAGTTAGACCTCTAGCAATACATCGGTGTACAATATATATTTGAAAATTTAATATATGTTTATAAAAATATTTCGAACTTTGTCAAACTGTCTGATACTCATTCTTTGAACACTAGGAATAAACACAACCTTGCTGTATATGCTACGCGCCTCCACAGAATAAGCAACTCGTTCATGGGACAATGTATACGCTTTTACAATAAACTTCCCAATGATATACGTAATTTAACATTAAAGAAGTTCAAAATTGTAATTAAATCTAAACTTTGTAAAAAAGGATACTATAAAATTTCGGACTATTTAGATGACAAAAACGCTTGGGATTGAACCGCTCTTTAGCCTTTCCTTTTTTTTTATATAAAATTTTTGCCATTAATTATTATATTATTTACTTCATTATTTTGATATTGTAATGTCGTTTAAATTGAAATGATTTCTTATATATAATATATACATTGTAAATGTGAGTGAGATCTAGGCTGAGCGCTCTTCATTTCATTAATTCTCACGATAACTGATGCATGCTTGCACTCTGTTGCGACAGGTTAGCTCAAATAGTTATGGCACTTTCTTCAAAAGGCTATTCCACCCTATATTTGTCTCACATAAACCTTTACATCATTACAATCTGTCTGGACTTTAAAATAGACTTTGACCCCTGAGTTTGTTTCGGCGTTTCTTCTCAGGGATAGTCATAGGAAACGCCGACGCCATCTAGTTTAAAAAAGACGTGTAAAAGTGATTGAAAAATCCTAATTGCAAAATAAATAATTTCATTTCATTTCATTTCATTTCATGTAAAACTGCATTCAATGCCATGCAGTAGCTTTTTCGTGATGGGTGTACAAACATACAGACAGACAAAAATTCTAAAAACTGTTGTTTTGGCTTCTGTTGCTCTAATAAAGACCCCATATACTAGTTTTTCTCCAATATCTATAATGTACAGACATCGGCCTGTTATAATTTTATTATATGTTTAGATAGATAAAGGCAAGTCATGGTGTAATGACCTGGAGACTGTTTAATAATACAGACCCTTATTGTCCCATTGCCGGACTTGGCCTCTTAGAATGAGGGGTAAGGTCTACCACGCGGTTGGCGGACTACAATTCTCATCCTAAGTAGAGGCCCTTCTCCAGCTGTGAGACAGTCATGGGCTAAATTTTTATTATATCTGGCTATTGCTCACAACCTCGTCTCCGTGTATTTTGTTTTCTGGATCACGATAACAGTCTATCGGCCATCGGCCATCCACCGGGTCCAACTATAGCTAAGAACGATCCAGGTGACTCCATAAGTACAAAAATAAAATTCATCATAATCTATCAAGTTTAGGAGGAGAGAATTACGAAAACACGCATACCGGAATTTTATATATAAAGATAATACCACTAACAAGGAGGTTAAAGAATAGAATAGAATTAAGCTTTATTGAAAACCGTGAAAGAAAATACAAACAACATGTTACTAATATTATAAATGTGAAAGTTTGTGAGGATGGATGAATGGATGGATGGATGGATCTTTGTTACTCTTTCACGCAAAACCTACTGAAAGGATCTTGATGAAATTTGGCACAGAGATAGATTATAGTCTGGAATAGCACATGGGCTACTTTTTATCCCGGAAAAAGGCACGGTTTCGTAAATCGCGGGCGAAGCCGCGCGCGGAAGCTAGTAAGTTAATAAAAAAAGGCGATAACACTTTGCCCGACCCGGGAATCGAACCCAATACCTCAGCTGTCACGCTTGCGATCACTAAATAAATGAGGCATAATCTTATTTGTACACAAAACTCTTATCAACATACATACGGGACTTCACTTCGTATGACGAATTTGAAGTAGAATATATTTAACATACTATTAACATTTTCCTTAACTATTTGATAACGATGATAACACAGACCTATGCACCCGGCTTATTTCAATATTCACATGACTACCAGTCATATGATCTGTGTATTTGTTTATAATTTATAACACAGTAATGTTGTATCTGTATCTCTTTTCGCTGATAAGATAAAGGACAATTAATATTACAATAATAACATTTGAGACGAAAATAATGTATGTAAGGGTAGAGTTACATAAGCTGATAAAGCGATATTACTCCTATCTATTGGACCTGTCATAGCATCTACCAACAGTGTAAGCATACCTTTTTTTTCGCATAGTGAGAACCCATCATGGGCTATCCTCCGCCTGCGGGGACGGAGGGGTGTGCCGGACTCCTACCGGCTAAACTCATTACGGTGGTCCACCTCGAAACCATATGGTGGGCCTCGGGATCTTAAAAGACCAGACCGAAACCCACCACGGTGCCATGCCAAAGGGCACTTCCCGGAGGGGATGACTGTAAAGAGGCCACCCCCTTGTGCACGTCCTGGGAGAGTCTGTACAGAGGTCCCCCCGCTAATCTCGCTAGTGTAAGCATACCTAGATGTGCTCCGAAACAACTCCGTAACAGTCATTCAATGCAAATTATTAGAGTGCAAGGACAGAGCCTCTACGAGTGACAAACCCTGAGATCATCCGGCGTACCCTTGGCAGTCAGCCTCGATACCACCATCCTTCCACTACGGAATAAGCGATTTCCGTGGGGTCGACTTACCCGTGGGTGCCAACGCGACAGAAGAATAGAAAATTATAGTTTAAAATAGTCACCCAAATACCTAATTCGGACGTGCGATAACAATAGCTACTTTACAGAGAGGCTACATCTCCATCTAACAGTAATAAAGTACACAACCTGCGCTATTCTGCCTACGAATAATTAAAATCAATTTTCCTAAAGAGCTCTACCCTTACAAACCTCTATAAACTTTTCCGGGCACCGCAGAGGACCGAAAACAAACTTTGTCGTTAAATTGGAAAACCATTTAAAAAACGGCTTTAGCTGCCTCATTGGTCAAGTGGTTACAAGCGCGACTGCTAAGCGTGAAGTCCTGGGTTCGATTGCCGGGTAAGTCAGTGTTGATGGGTTTTCTGTATGGAAAAGTTCAGTAGCAGTAAGAAGTCTGGAACTGTACCCGATAGATGGCAATAACGGCATCGGCGAAATTTAAGTGGATAATCAGCCCATTCCTATTATAATATTCCTATTTTAACAGTACACCTACCTAACCCTTTGGGGAATACAGGCGTGATGCTATGTTATGATATGTTACTAATAATTTCTGTACATATGTAGTAGGTATCCTATATTATGCTAGGACCACACTGACTAAATCAGTCGATTGATTCTAAGATAGAGAATTACTAATTGATTGATTGATTGACACTTTATTAAATAGGTAGGTACGTATCAGTCATCTTAATTACATGAAGACTCGCGCAGAATTAATTAATTGTACTTAACAATCACAATGATGTCTGATTCAAATTGAGTGCAAAATTATATCCTCGCCAATACGTGATTTAAATATCAAAACGATAACGTGCATGAATTTTTTAAATACATTTTTTGAGTACACCTATTTGAGTACAAAATCCAATTTTAGTGATGACACAAATCTTTCGCTTCGCTTATAAATTAAAGGTTAAATCAAAAATCAACTTCCTAGAATAAAAATAACATTTAAAATATGCAGCGTAAAAGTTCATTCTATGCTAATACAAAAGAGGAATATGAAAACAAATACGATAGAAAACTTTCGGTAAATCGACATTATTAACCATGCAAAAAAGGCGATAGGCTCTAGTGAAGTCTCTTATGAAAAAAAGAAATTTTATATGATTTCTTTTACTATGCGTCGACGCCCGCAAACTATCGTAGCAACTACAGATGTAACAGTAGCCACTGCTACGCACGTAAACGGGCGCCTACGCGTGTCTCGCCGATAATATAAGAAAGAAATTGACTAGTGTGCTGAATTATTATGATTGCGGTGCCGTACAGATATGCGCGTTTACGCATGTCTGAGAAAGATACGTTAATTGGGTTCATCCACAGCATCTTCATCTTTTCAACGTTTTTGTTTTGTGTACCATTTTCGTGATTTATATCGGCATCGTTAATGTGAAAGTTATTTTAATCTACCTATATTTTTTACTATAATACAGGTGCCGTAGGTAAAATGTTTATTCGCGGCCGATGTGTGTATGAAATCATTCAGCTTCTATACCTTATTCATAAAAGTCATCAATTTAATTCAGTGGCTATGATTTCGTAGAGGTTAATTAGAGAGAATTCACAGTTCACCGATGACGATATTAGGCGTCAGAGGGCAAACCATTAATTCCAACCAATCTACTTTAAATATTCAATTGGCAGCCTTGATCAATTAATGGATTGGTCGATGAATAATGTTTCAATTGGCACAGACTCGCGGTCGATTCTGGGTTAATGCAATTATTGAAGTTCAATTGGTTTGACGCGGCATGAGTGGAGCCACCCGCCACAGTCCAATTAATTACCGGTAGAGTGACCACGTCGGTAAATAATTTGCGGATAGAATATTTTACTAAAAATAATTTAATCCTATTAATTACGAAGTAGTCCCAGGATATGCAAACGATAATTTTTCTAATGTGTCTACGTTGTTTGAACGGTCTTTCTCTTCTGTCGAGTCGACAAAAGCTATTACATAGGTACTGCTCATTCCGTAGTGAAAAGATCAGTTAGTTAGCAATGGCGCTATCGAAGCAGACTGTCCAGGGTACGCCAGGCGATCTCATATTTCGTTAGTCGTGAGGGCTCTTGCCGGGAGCGGTTGTTGCTGCTGCTGTTGTTAAAATATTAAATTCTGTATTGATCGCAACGAGCTCCCAAATACAATTCTTATTCATCAATCACCAGTCTTTATATCAAAGACTGCATCCTATTAAATAAAACGTCTACAATAGCATGCGTGTGGTCGAAACGTAACAAATACAAATAGCATATCGTTCGTTGAAGTGATAATGTGAGGTCACCAGTTCAAGATCAAGAGTTCAAGCAAAACCGAGTATGGGGAAGGTTTAGATAAAGAACTTGTATATATAACTTTACACAATCTTCACGTGGTTCTAATATTAAAAAGTAATAGCACCAAGCCCAGGAGTTCGTTTTATCTTGAGATCACAGTAAACGCACATAAATAATAATAAGTTGAGCGCATTTCTGTCCCACTGCTTACATGCTGGGTTAGGCCTCAGTTAGCCACCGCAGTGGCCTAGTGCGGTTGACACACCATCGAGAACTTTATGGAGCCCTCTCAGATATGCAGGTACCCTGCGATGGTTTCCTTCACCTTTAACGCAAGTGATAATCAAATTCTGATGCGCACATGATTCTGAAAAGTCACAGATGCGTGCCGGGTTAACAGGTTGCAGACCCTTCTGTATAGATGGCAAGCGTTAAACTGCTATATAGGCATATTCGGCTCAATGTGATTTTGATGACGCCTTAATAGGAGCTTATTCGTAAGAGAATTTCTAAGACTGAAAAAAGCATAAGACTATGAATAAAAAGCATGAAGTATTAAAGGCAAATGAAGTCAGCCAACGTAACACGTACATAAAGTAGGTATTTACCACCTAAAGAAGAATAAACACAAAGATTTACTTAATAATATTGGCGAAATTCAGTCAAGTTAATAAAGTTCGGCATACGGTAATATTTGTAGGAAGTTTGTTTCGCGTGTCGAATAAAAATTAGTTCAAAAGAAAAGTTTTCGAGGTTTACGTGTTTTGCAGAAAAAATAAATTACAAAGAAGAAATATGTAAACCTGAGCAAAAACATGGATCCCATTTTAATAGAGCCGTAGGATAAATTTCTCATACAATATTTTGTATAAATTATCTAATTTGCAACATTTATTCTTGTAGTTCTACATACCGACAGACAAAAATATTATAAACGTATTTTGTTCTCACGCACACGTAATACATTTCCCTAAAAGCCAAGACAAAAATATTTTCATATATCTCAGTCTTATTTCTTTATTTATTTTGTAAAAATAATGTAATCACCTTGCACCTAACTCCTTGATAATTGTTTAATGACGGCGGTTGCTACACTAGCGAACCCTAAGAGCATTCGTTACCCATAAACCACGCCCTTTTTGTATTTGAAACACACCAAACCTTACGTATAGGTACGTTACTAAAAAAAACTGAACCTATACTAAAAAAAAAAAAAAATACTAAAAAAAAAATACTGATACACATAAAACAGGTAGATACCAAGAAATTCGGAAGCATGGTGACACGAATATCGAACCTGCCTCCCCTAGCGGAATACGCGACACCATTACTGAAAAGTGTGGCTTTCGCTTAATTAATACGTCCAAAATATCAAAAATTATACGTGTATACGTTACATCGTAATATAAATATACATATATATACCTGAGTTTAAGGGTAACTTTAATTAAGTTATCGCAACCAATTTATTAAGTGGAGTGTAGGTAAGTCATTAATGGATTAGTATTTTTGTACATTCACCCATTAATTGGGTGTGAAAATAATTTAATAGATATGTACATTTATTTCATGGCTCGTCAAAAGTTAATTACGAGTAATTTTTTTTATATAGGCGATCAGTAATATCGAAACCATCATCAAAAATAGTCACATTCTTTGAACAAGTTCTGGAAAAAATAATGGAAAATTAGCTCCTCTCTATCTTATTTTTAGGTCATATAATTGCTTTGGGCTAGAATCGAACTTCACCAGTAGTGTAGAATGTCTATCACTTAGCCATTGCGCCAACCGTGCCGTTTTCTGCAATGTGTCAAGAACTTGAATTTTGAATGAACTCTTGTAAGTTAGAGACGGACTTACATACGGACTCTTTTAGCTTTTTCCTCACATCAACAATACTTACTGTGAAAAAGGGCAATTTGGGAACTGCAGAATCAATTCCGATTTAGGAAAGTAATAATTACAAGTAAGTATGTATACTTCTTATTTAGGTTAACTGCTTTTAAACACTGGCTGTATAGCATAATCACAATCGGAAAGGTGACGAAATGTTTAAAAACAAATGTTAGTCCCAAATAGCCCCGTGTTTCTAAAATTACCCCGTTTTATTGTATTTAACTAAGATAGAGAATTACTATAGATCTGACATTCGCGTACACCCGTAAGGGACAGATATAAAGTACAACGCGTACGCGGTGTTACCAGAGGTTTAAGATTTTACCCATATCTGTAAATTTAAACTTTTTCTTCCCTTTTTAATTGGTTTGTAGGTATAAATTTTAATTTTAAATTTAATTGCTCTGAAAAATAGAAACACGTAAATGATATAATTAAATAAAAATAATCTTTTCATGTTTCATCAAGCATTTTATATTCTATAACCATTGAAGTATTATATACAGTCAACTACAAAAACATGTAAACACGTAGTAAAGATTTAAAATTTCGATTCCAACTTTTCAATGATGATTAACAGTTCTGCATATTTTTTATGCAGTCGTCGATTTCTAGATCTCAACACAGCTAATATCTTTATTCTTTGATTAGCTAGAAGAGTCTGTAGCTTAAATTTTTTCGCCATTTTCTTTTTTTGAGGAGTAAATGTTTCACTACTCGGAGAAATTGAAAAAGTATCTTTATGCTGAAAATAAATAAAACGTATTTTAAGACAACGGTTCGAGAACAAACATTAATATGAGTTTGTAACTTAAAAATAAAACTTGTTACAACTTACAGAATTTATGTCACAGTCAATTTCTATGATTTTTGTAAAAAATTGTGTTCTCTTCCAATATATCACTAGTAGTGGCAACTGGAATTTCCTCCTGATGGTGTACGATAGAATTGTTATCACAAAGCGTAGTATTCTGAAATCAATATCATAATATATTGTATTTTTTAAATTGTAACTCTATGAAAACTATTTATAAATATTAATATTTTTTTAACTATAACTAAAATAAATGAGTTGGGGCAAAAAAAAAGCTACTTCGAAAGACTTGGGGAAGGCCTTTGCAGAGAAGAACGACAGTACAGGTTAAAAAAATTACGTACATGCACATTTAGGGTTGGGACTGAGAATGGATTTAGGTAAATCTTGAGAAGGCTCTTCCTAAAAGAGTTCTCAACAAAATGTCTGGAGCAGATGGGATCATATTTTTTGGGTTCCCAATTTGAACGCCCTGTAGATAGTATCCACGATTTGTAGTATGCACATCTGGATCTTTTGGATAGCTAGAATAAAAATAAAAATAACTATAATAATTTTAACGAACACAATATCGTTTATAGTTATATATTTGAAACATAATCAGGATTAAAGAATATAAATAAATAAATCGGCTACCTATGACTATAACTAAGACCGGTAAGAAATTGTTGAAACCTAAATTACTAAAATTTTTACGCAATATTGTCCCAAGATAAGGGGTAATTTTAATAAGTAAAATCTGGTATCACTAAAAAGTGCATTATCCAGCTAAATACAAAACACATTTAATAATGGACGCATTACCCTAATGTCAACGGAATACGAATTGACCTATACGACTTCTAAATTTGGGCGGGTATTGATCGAACATTAAAATTTTATATTTGCTATTTTACACATACTGGCTGTATTTATGGGAGTTATTTAATATACATAATTCATATTTATCAAGTTCGTCTAAGCATATAGTTAAATAATGACGTAAATCTAGCACTTACGAGTGAAAGGTTATGTTTTCCTCTTTTCGCTCACTACGGCTTTTACAGCCAATAACACTACAATGTACCATTTTTACCACACGTCACTTCACGTAAACACTTTAAAGAAACAAGTTAATCACAGTTTTCTTATCCAAATGACTACTTATTTTCATAAAATCTGAGAAACGTCAACATTGTTGGGCACAAACAAATTGAGGCCAAACAAACAAATGGTGATACGCAGAAAGTGACAAAAAATATTATGTCTGTCTTTCTCACTCTTAGGGTTTCGAGCGTTATTATATCTCTTTCACTCTCGGTATTATTATTACCATGTCAAGTCTAGTTTATCCTTTGTCTATGGTATTTAACTAAGATAGAGATCCTTTGTCTATGGTATTTAATGACTAGAATTTCAAAATTTACACCTATTTAACCTGTTCTTTATGATGAAATATCTTTGAAAATCCATTCGAATTCTTAAAATTGATGACTCGATTCTATTTTCAAATAAAATCGTGACGCGACGGGTCGTCATAAACTTGATCGCTTCAAAACTCAACTAGCAGCTTTTATGCATATTTAAAAGATTCTTTTTCCAAGTTTATAAAAAAACTAGACTATTTCTTTTTTTTTTTTTCAAATATTTGGAATCTTACCGTCGTCATAAAATTAACCCTTAGAATATCATGCAAATATTTTTATATTTCTTACTAAGTTTTAATCCGTTTATTTTATTTTTTGTGAACTTTAATTTTTAAAAGTCCCATCGTATGACTCATATTTTTATTCTCTTGCTTCGGCCAGGTAAAGAAGAAGCTTTATGTTGTAGTCAGCCAGCTCTGTCATCATACGAACACCAGGTATTACATCAGCGCCCCACCCCGGCTTCACACGGGTACAATTTTTATTGACCTTTTCATAAAAAAAATACTATCCAAATTTCCGACATTCCCGGTGGATATTCCAAAAATTTTCTTTCATACAAACCTTGCTCTGAGAATTACGAACACAACAAAAAAAAAACAGCCAAAACGGTCGAGCCGTTCTCAAGCGATGATCTTTCATACATGCGGCAATAATAATCTGTTAGGTAAAAAGCCCGAAAATCAATTCTGAAGCACTTTGAATTAAGTCTATTTTAGAGACATTCTCTCCCTCTATAGAAAAAGTTACTAAAGTCTCGATTGCATCCGACCACTAGTGAGATTTCCAGCGTTTAAAGCAAAGATATATCGAATATGATATAAAAAGAATTCGAAAAAGGGTACGCGGGCGATATCTGTAACGTTTTTTTGATCGAATGTATTACTAACTGTTGCACGCGGTTTCATCTCCGTTTATTTTGTATTTGTTAACTAATTTATTATTGCAATAAACAGCCTATGTCCTTCTCAAGCACCCAGGCTACTTCATTATAAAATTTCATAACGATCGGTTCAGTGGTTTAGTCGTGATGAGGTAACAAACAGACGGACAGAGTAACTGTCGAGTTTATAGTAGTGTGCATATCTTGATTTCGACGCAATCTCTAAATAGCAGTAGAACCTTTTTATATTGTCGTTTATAGCTGTAAAGGAAGTACGATGAGGTTTACCCCGTTTTGACTATAAGTTAAGAATATTGTATATTAATAAGTCTAGGATGTTAAATAACACGTGCTACGTCGCGTGGTGATTTGAATTGGGCACTACTTGTGCCACCATACGTGCCAGCACAGATTTTTTGTTAGCCATAACTGGTCAAATGTAATTGTGTGGGCGAGATATTGTAAGCACTACCTGTGCCTCCCACCCAATAGTATAAATATGCGTGCAAATGACGCATTAGATGTAGTTCGCTTCCGTACCTAGTACGAGTAAGACGTATCTCTGCGCCCCATTGTTCTCGAAGTCTCCATTGTTTTAGTAGTTTTATTGTTATACTTAGTTATTGTTAAAGCTCTCTTTTGTTTAAGTATCTACTTGTTATAGTTTGCCCGTGTGTGTGTAAAATAGTGCAAATAAATAGTGTGATTCCGGACTTCCACTTTCATTTCACTGCAGCAGATCCCTACGCATTCGGTGCTTCAACCCTTGCGCCTGAACGTCGTCTACAATTCTGGTCCTTCGAGCCGGATCTGCGTAGATAAGTGGAAACCATGAGCGACAAGAGTGCAGTTACCACAAGGAGCAAGCTGCGCAAGTTAGCCGCTGAAAAAAGTGCTCGCCGTACAGCGATGGAAGACAGAGTGACGGATTCGGGTGTGCCTTCAGAAATAGCACCGGGCTCGCCGTCGGTCGCATTAACGACTACGCCAGTGCCTGCCCCAGTTATCCCCGTGGTGGGTGGTCGACTAATTGACCACAGTGAAAAGCCACCATTGGAGCCGGTAGCGGAGCAAGTCAGTGTGAGAAGTCACCGTTCACGTTCAAGCCGCGTATCTTCGAAAAGCAGCAGAAAAAGTGCGGAGTATCTTCGCAAGCGCATCGAATACGAAGCTGAGTGTGAATTAGTGCGCCTCCGAGAGAACCTAGTGAAGAAGAAACTCGAAGCCGATCTAGCAGAGATCGATGCAGCCGCGGAGGAATCTAGTTCAGACGAAGAAACGACACGACGAGTTGAAGAGTGGATCAATACGACGCCTCAACAAGTGGAAGTGTTACCGTGTACGTCGCGCGCGCCACCCGCTATGGCAGCGCCCCGCGAATCGTCCGAACATTGCGCGCCCTCCGCGTCGGCTGCGCCCCGTGAACTACCCGAGCGTGCCGCGACCCGTGAATCGCCCGCAATACACGCACAGTCTGCGTATC
The DNA here is from genome assembly GCA_947562105.1 of Shargacucullia verbasci. NCBI lineage: Eukaryota > Metazoa > Arthropoda > Insecta > Lepidoptera > Noctuidae > Shargacucullia > Shargacucullia verbasci. The sequence goes on along the minus strand of OX387289.1, from coordinate 4,196,568 downwards.
GCGAGTTATCCGCGTCGCGTGCGCCGCCAGTGAGTCGAGCGCCCGAGATAGTCGCGACCCGGGAGCCACCCGCGCCCGCCAGTCATCGGCATCCCGTACCTACGTTGTTAGCGACTCCGGCCGTGAATATTGCGCCCAGTGCTCCGCAGATATCAGCGCTGTCAGATCCGACCCGCGATATTTTGGAATGGGAGCGTACACCACGACCGCAGTATGCAGAAAATGAACACCGCAGGTATGAAGACAGACGAAGAGACACTTCGTATGACCGAAGAGATCGAAAGATTGATCAGCTGGCAGAGGCTATCACAAATCTCGCCCGACCAAGACCAGTGCCGCGACAGGCATATGAGTTGCCGCACTTCAACGGTAATCCATCTGATTGGATTTCTTATAAGAATATGTATTGGGATACGACGCATATGTACGAGTTCAAGCCGCATGAAAACTTGGCTCGACTGAAGACGTCTCTACAGGGCGACGCGAAGATCGCAGTAGAGGACTTGATGCGCAGTTCCACGAATCCCACGGACATTATGAAGGCCCTGGAAGAAGAGTTCGGACATCCCAATCTCGTGTTAGAGTGTGCATTACAAAAAGTGCGGAGTTTACCTCGAGTGACAGAGAGCGGACGTGAACTCAGAAAGTTCGCCACTACAGTGCGTAATTGTGTCTCGCTCCTGAGGAATATTCGTGCCGAGGGATATCTGAACAATCCACAACTGGTAAGTGAATTGCTATCCAAACTCACCCCAGTGCAGCGAGCTCAATATGGAGATTTTGCCATGGGATTAGAGAACACGCAGGGTGTAGATCTCAGAGTGTCTCCTAGCCTAGAGATATTGGCCAATTTCCTAGCGCATCTATCCCGCGCCAGCTCCTTTTATACGCAAATGTATATGCCCACTGCCGCACCCGCTACTTCAGGTGTCAGAAACAAGGCACAGACGCTCGCTAGAACACAATTCCCACGACACGCGCAACGTGTGAACGTACAGTGCGAAGGAAAGGCTTCCCCTGACGAGGAAAAGACAGGTCAACAAGACACGAAATGTGTGTCTTGTCAGAAGAGCCACGCCTTACAAGACTGCGGCACGTTTGCAGATATGAGTGTCGACAATCGTTGGGAATTTGTGAAAGAAAAGAAGCTCTGTTTCAAATGCCTAGGAAAGCGGCACTCGAAAAGACACTGCAGAGCGAAGCGGTGTGAAAAATGCGGCTATGCACATCATATATTACTACACTTAGACAAAAGTGACAGCTCTAACGCTCCTGAAAGCGTCACCAACGTGGGTGAAGGCCGAGCGAAGGCGTTACTCAAGATCATACCGGTGAAGATTGGTGACAACAAGACGGAGTGTTACGCATTGTTGGACGATGGTGCCACAGTATCGCTACTAGATAATTCCCTCGCGAACGATTTAGAGGGACCCATTGTGCCGTTAACGATAATAAGTGCGCGTGGACACGAAGTGACAGACTCAACTTCGAGAAAAGTGGTAGTGGACATTCAAGGCCCGAATGGAAAGTGTTACAGCGTACGATGTCGTACTATTACGAACCTCAACTTGCCGCCGCAAACGATCCCTGCCGTGACTATCGAGGAGAGCGCTCACCTCCGCGACTTGGGCTGCGAGGAGATGAGGGGAGCCAGACCGCTGCTGTTGCTGGGTCAAGATAACTGGGAGCTCCTCGTCAACCAGGACATCCGCCGAGGAAAATCCGGTAAGCCAGTTGCTTCTTTGACCAGATTAGGGTGGGTCATTCACGGTCCGTTTGGTAGCGGGGGTAGATATTGTAACGAGGAATCAGTCAACTGTGTTAGTATTTCGTTGCCCGACTTGCACGATATCGTAAAAACTCAGTTTGAGCTAGAATCGATAGGCATAGTAGAAAGCACGCGCAAACATCATGACATCGAAAGGGCAAAGGCCTTATTAGATAGCACTAGTCGTCGCACAACAAATGAAACACAATGGGAGGTAGGGTTACTATGGAAGAAAGATAACACAGAGTTACCTAACAATTATAGTCAGGCACGCCGCCGTCTAGAAGGCATAGAAAGACGGATGAAAAGAGATCCGCTCTATGCAGAGGCTTACACTAGACAGGTGGAGCGATTAGTGAGCGAAGGATACGCTGAGAAAGTAGACGGTAGGTTTAAGGCTAGCCCGGTTTGGTATCTGCCTCATTTTGGGGTAGTGAATCCCAATAAACCGGGAAAGCTCCGACTCGTGTTCGATGCCGCCGCTACCTATCAAGGTACATGTCTAAATGACAACCTACTCACAGGCCCAGACTTGTTAAATTCATTGTTGAGTGTTCTATTTAAATTTAGACTAGGACCCATAGCTTTCTCGGCCGATATAGCCGACATGTTTTTGAGGGTTCGGATCAGAGAGGAAGATCAGGGGGCACAGTTATTCCTATGGAGAAGTGCACCCCAAGATAAAGAACCTTCCGTTCACGTCATGAAGTCAATGATATTTGGCGCTGTCTCTTCCCCTACTACGGCAATTTATATACTAAACAAGAATGCCGATAAATTTGAATCCTTATACCCCGAGGCCGTAAAAGCAATTAAATCAAATCACTACATGGATGATTATTTGGATAGTGTTTGGACTGTAGAGCAAGCCGGTAAATTAGTAGAAGAAGTGACCCAGATTCATGCCACCGGTGGTTTTAATATACGGGGGTGGGTCACCAATTCACCTGAGCTTAGGGTAAAGCTAAAATCTGACATGCCAGATAGAGTAGTGTTAGAGAAAGCAGAACATACGCCGGAGCGTACGCTAGGGATGTTCTGGTCACCAGAGTTAGACAACTTGGCGTTTGACCTTTCATTTAAGAAATTGCCTGTAGACATTATAACCGGGAAGGTAGTACCGACGAAGAGAGAATTTCTACGGGTAATTATGTCAATTTTTGACCCTCTGGGTTTCCTGTACCCATGTATTATACAGTCTAGAGTCCTGATGCAGAAGATTTGGCGGTCGGGAATCCAATGGGACGAAAAGCTACAAGAGCCGGACGCACGAGTCTGGCAATCGTGGTTAGACAACCTGCACGTGTTGCGTGACTTTAAAGTACCCAGGTGGTACGGCCTTCAGCCAGAAGGTTTAGAGCTACACGTTTTCGGGGACGCGAGTGAGCTTGCTTATGCCGCCGTGGCATACATAGTAGGCAGGAACTCCAACGGAGATAGACAGGCCGCTATGGTGGTAGGCAAGGCTAGAGTTTCCCCGCAGAAAGTGATTTCAATTCCACGGCTTGAGCTACAAGCCGCCGTTCTCGCTGCCCGACTAGCATGCACGGTAGAAACAGAGCTAGGTCTAGATATACAGTCTAGGTTTCTATGGACCGATAGTCGCACAGTATTAAAATGGATTTCGTCAGAAGCGTACGAATTCCAGAGGTTCGTTTCGCATAGACTCGCGGAGATAGATAGAAGGTCAAAAAGAAATGACTGGCGCTGGGTTCCTTCGGCGGACAATCCTGCCGACAAGGCTACCAGGTTGGATTGGCCCAATAACTGCGAAGAGTGGCTCTCGGGCCCCTCTTTTCTTCTCAGTCCACAGGAGCGGTGGCCGGTGCTCGACGAAGTAGTCGCGGTGGACGCGGACCTCGAGAGGGTTCAGAGGGTACACGTGACGACCGCAACCGACTCTACGCTGCTCGACCTAGGGGAGATGTCAACATGGACACGCGCTGTACGTGTCACGGCACGCGTACGAATCTTCGTCGACATGTGTCGCAAACGCCGCCCTACGCCCGAGCTGCAAGTAAGCGACCTGATGGCGGCCGAATTGTTCCTGATCTCTCAAATGCAACAGGGAAGCTATCCCACAGAGATCAGAGCGTTACGTCAAGGGCTGACAGTGCCGAAAAACAGCAAAATAAAGTCGTTAGACCCGATGCTGTACGAGGACGGCCTCCTACGAGTCCGTGGAAGACTTAGCGCAAGCGAAACGCTAACGTTTGATGAAAAACACCCAATAATTATAGATGGCCGACACTCGCTCACCAGAAGGTTGATATTGAGATATCATGAAGCTGCCCTTCACGCGAATCAAGAAACGGTACTCAATAATATCCGCGAAAAATACTGGGTAACAAATTTGAGAGCCACCGTAAAATCGGTGATAGGGAAATGCCAAACATGTCGAATCAGGAAGGCCAAGCCGACATCGCCGAAGATGGGCGATCTGCCACCGGCGAGATTAGAGCCTTCCAAGAGGGCGTTTGTTCACTGCGGAGTAGACTATTTCGGGCCCATGATGGTGGCGATCGGAAGGCGTCGCGAGAAGAGGTGGGGCGTTTTATTTACCTGCCTCACGACACGCGCCGTTCACCTCGAGTTGGCAGCCTCATTGAGTGCCGACTCCGCAATTCTAGCTCTGCGGCGCATGATAGCGCGCCGCCGGCAACCATCCCACATGTACAGTGACAGAGGCACCAACTTCGTCGGGGCGGACAACGAGCTGCGAGCCGCATTGAAGGAGCTCGATCACGGGCTAGTGCGCGATGAGGCCACGAGAAAAGGCATCGACTGGCACTTCAACCCTCCCGCATCACCACATATGGGAGGCTGCTGGGAGAGATTAGTGCGATCAGTAAAAAACGCGCTGAGGGTCACCCTAAAGGAGAACGCACCACGTGAGGAGGTCCTCTACACCCTCCTCACCGAGGCCGAACTGATTATCAACAGCCGGCCCCTCTCGTACGTCGCTTGCAATACTGACCAGCCTGTGGTCCTCACGCCCAACCATTTGCTGCTGGGTACGGCATCAGGGTGCTCTACGTTCGCGCCTCAGCTCAGCGGAGACATCGACTCCAAGCAACAGTGGAGGAGAGTAAACGCCCTAGCCGACGTTTTTTGGAAGCGTTGGCTAAGGGAGTACCTCCCCACTCTCCAGCGACGAAGCAAGTGGAACAATAATGTGCCTAACGTGAAAGTGGGTGATGTAGTTGTTATTACGGACGATGCCAAATCGCGTAATGAGTGGTTGAAAGGAACCGTGAAATCGGTGTATCACGGCAAAGATGCCATAGTAAGAGTCGTAGATGTTAAGACGAAAAACGGGGTCCTGCGCCGACCTGTAGTAAAAATCATTGTACTTCCTACCGACGGTGTTGTAATCGGCTGAACCCTTTTACAGGGGGTGGAATGTAAAGGAAGTACGATGAGGTTTACCCCGTTTTGACTATAAGTTAAGAATATTGTATATTAATAAGTCTAGGATGTTAAATAACACGTGCTACGTCGCGTGGTGATTTGAATTGGGCACTACTTGTGCCACCATACGTGCCAGCACAGATTTTTTGTTAGCCATAACTGGTCAAATGTAATTGTGTGGGCGAGATATTGTAAGCACTACCTGTGCCTCCCACCCAATAGTATAAATATGCGTGCAAATGACGCATTAGATGTAGTTCGCTTCCGTACCTAGTACGAGTAAGACGTATCTCTGCGCCCCATTGTTCTCGAAGTCTCCATTGTTTTAGTAGTTTTATTGTTATACTTAGTTATTGTTAAAGCTCTCTTTTGTTTAAGTATCTACTTGTTATAGTTTGCCCGTGTGTGTGTAAAATAGTGCAAATAAATAGTGTGATTCCGGACTTCCACTTTCATTTCACTGCAGCAGATCCCTACGCATTCGGTGCTTCAACCCTTGCGCCTGAACGTCGTCTACAATAGCCTTTGTTTTATTCAGTCTCTGTATAAATGTAGTTACGTTAATTCTGCATAGGTATGGAGGGCATTAAACCCGAGCGAACTCAAGTAGATATTACCTATGTCTAAGTAAACTTTAGGTGTATGAGAAACAACACTCACTGTAAATGATAACAGTATTAACATTATAAAGATCTAATTAACATAAGGTTTGCAATTTTACTCTATACAATGAAAATAATAATATATTCTGCAGCGAAGCACTACAAAATATTGTAATATTACTCGATGTCGCACGCGACTTTTTTTTTTTTTATCTTTGCCCCACACTAGGAATAATTCCTGTATCGTGGGTGCGTTTACAAACACATATATTCACATACACAAACATCCAGACCCGAAACAATTATCTGTAGATCATACAAATATTTGTTCCGTGCGGGGATCGAACCCGCGACACTTAGCGCAGTAAGCTAATCGCTTAGCCATTGCGCCAACCGTGTCGTCAAACTTCATCTGTGTCATGACGTCATGTATTTAATACTAAGTGTTTTACTGAAACAGTAAAAATAAGATTATATCCATCTCCAGAACCCAGGCTACCTCTTTGTAAAATTTCATAATGATCTGTTCAGTGGTTTAGCCGTCATTAAGTAACAAACAAACAGTCACATTCGCATTTATAATAGTGTGGGTTATCAAATAAAATGATGAAAGTTTTTTATTTAATTTCGGCGTACCTATTTATATAAAATGTCACTATTATCGTAACTATTTGTCAATTTTGTTTCCATATATTCCATTTATACGGGAATCAAGGCACAAAAGTCTTTCGAAACATTAAGATACTTCAATTGTAAAGTCTCCACTCTCGATTGACCGTCAAAGTAGTATACTTGGTTAAAATACCACTAGAAACAAACACATAATGTTATTATTGTATATCTATTTTTCCATACTAAAATGGTCCTTATTCGTTTGGAAGGAGGTGTCTGTTTAGAATGGTGCCCGTCAAATAGCACTACTCCCTTTTACATGGGACTAATAATCAGATTTTCAAGTACAATAGCAAGTACATTTCTGTAGCAGAAATGTAACTCCATAAATAATAAGCGTGATGCTTTGTTCTCTTTAAGCCTGTATTGGAGGTAACGTGTGCCTACGTACTCATTATCGTCTGCCTACCGTGACCCTAGTCTATCATCTCTTCAACCCGCTTATAGAGTTGCTAACTATCTAGCTAATCACGATCCTCATTAGTACAATTAGCAATTTTCGAGTTCTGTTCATGCTTCATAAATTTAACTTAATTATGTTCTAAAAAAACTAGTTACGACTGAATCATGTATTGATTATTAATATCAATATTTATGAAAAAAATACGATCTAATCAATTCAGATATTTAAATTATAAGCCACATTTTACCACTGACTGCCTGGTCTGGTGGTCGCAAGCGCGACTGCTGAGCGTGAGGTCCTGGGTTCGATTCCGGGGTCGGGCTAAGTGTAATAGGGTTTTTTTGAATGAAAATTCTTAATAGCAGCACGTAGTCTAGAATCATGCCCGGTAGGTGGCAATAGGCTTGCCCCCTATTACGTGGGACTCAATAACGGCATCGGCGAAATGTGGGGGTACAATACTACATCTCTGCCTAACCCTTCGAGGAGTACCGGCGTAATGCTATGTTATGGTATATTATTTTACCACTATAACAATCACCAAACAAATTATAATTTTTACAGTGTTTTATACTTAACATTAAATATCGTTCCCTGTTCATGAAATTTTGTTGCCGCCTGTACTTTTCAGAAAATAAGACCAAAATTAGACAGTGAAAATTAGCCAGTTGTATTTTTATTTTATGTAGTATTATTATTTTTTTAGTTGTAAAATTAGTATGGACTCAGCGTTCCAAAATGCATATACTAAAGTATCATTCACAAGTTTACAATTTATACTAAGCAAAGTCATGTATTGCAGGCAAAATTACTAGGTATAGCTTTTTTGACTGTGTGACTAATTATATGACTGGTCTGAACTACTCATTGCAAAACCACGTTTAAGAATAGCTATAACCTGTCTCTTTAGATATGATAATATGTGTCGTGATTTCATGCAAATCTGGCAATAAAAACATAAGTATTTAGCTCTTTATCACCCCGAGAGTCGTAAAAGTCAATTGTGGACAATGGAATTCATTGTACTTGTAGGCGAAGGAAACGGATTATTGTGCCAGTAAAATGCCAGTAAGTATACCTGACACCACTAACTATCAGCAAGGATGACACGGATTTGTATGAAACTACAATGCCTTCGTTGTTCGCCGATTTGTTTCGCATAAAATTCGTCAATACAAGAGGCATTGAGATTATTATTGCAGTTTGTATACAACGCAGTTGGGAAAATGTGTTTCCCAACTGCATTAGCGTCGCTTCCCAGACTAATCGAATGTATTTATTTTTTAAAAACGTTGTCCCACACTAGAATTTCTCCTGTATAGTGGGTACAGTTTACAGACATACATGTCACATGCACACACAACCAGATCCGAAACAACTATCTGTACATCGTACAAATATTTGTTCTGTGCGGGAATCTTCGCGGTAGCTAATGTGGCTTCTACATATTAATACGAATTAAATTAATTTCAAATTTAAACTACTTATGTCTCCAACTGTACCCAAGCGCGGTCGCAGCCAAACACTTTGGGGGGGTCATATAACAGTAATATGTGAAGTTAAACAATTTGGAATTTATTTCACAAAAAAAATTTACCTATTTTTGATTTCATTGTTTGGACGTTCTAAGTAGAAATTTAATAATTCTTTTAAAGTTTTCGTAAGTTGTCTATTTTTGGAGGTTTGTCAATTTGACTTGTACGATTTTGCAGGGGGGTCATGACCCCCTCGGACCGTCACTAACTGTACCTACGCAAACTTAATAAAGAAAGCGAAACTGTGTATATGTACATGTCCCTAGAAACAAGCCCTCGTACAATGATTACTGTTATATTAGCACTGTGTGTTAGCTCGTACCATGTGATTTCCACCTACGCAAACATTGACTCTCCGTGTTACACCGTGTTTGTCCAACGCTTTGTGAGTCTTATATTAATCTTCATAATTTTATTGTACAGTAGAGTAAACAGTGTAATGTGTGTGACACTTTGAAGTAGCGGGAACAAATAAGATTATTTTGGTAAATAATTGGTTTAATGCATGTTTTCGCTTTTAGTAAGTACCTATGCAAGAACACAAAAACGTTTTTTTTTTTTTTCTAAAGCGTGATTTTTTTTAAGGGTTTTCTCATATATCGACAATATAATTTTTACCCTTAATAAAACTAAATAATAACATAGCATCACGCCTGTATTCCCCAAAGGATTAGACAGAGGTGTACCATTGTACACCCACATTTTGCTGATCCCGTTATCGAGTCCCATGCTATAGCCTATTGCCATCTACCAGGCACAGTTCCAGACTCTGTGCTCTTAGTGAGAATATCCATAAAGAAAAAAACCATTAACACTTTGCCTGACCCGGGAATCGAACTCAGGATCCCACGCTCAGCAGTCGCGCTACGACCACTTGACTAATGTGGCAGTCAATATCAAAACTAAATAATAACGGTTCTTTTAAAGGAATTGTACTTATTCATACATGAGAGATTTCAAGGAACATTTTTTGTTTCACTTTCCCTCTAAAAAGCTTCATCGCCTTCCATATTATCCTAAATGTTATTAGATGTCGGACCCGATAATATCATACATGTTACGAAACCTAGCGTAACGCCGGGTTAGGCAGAGATGGTATATTACACCCACATTTCAAAATTCCAAACTCCGTCTTGCATTTTTCCTAACCCGGATCGAACCCAGATGATGACGCTCAATTCCCACAGTTGCAACCACTACAGTACTACACCAATGAGGGATTTAAACACATTTTATACGATAACGGAATCGTATCAGAAAATATAAAAAGATAGAGGATGAAGTGACAGAATTTAGGATTAGGTACTCAAGAACTCGCCTTCAAAAAGCTCAAGAATATGACATTATTTACTTATTTCCCTTTACCTTATGTTGTGCGTCATATGAAGTTACTGTTCGTCATCTGTACCCCTTTTTTTTTTGGATTTTCGTGGTGAGAACTTATTGAGAAGGCGGAGGGGTGTGCCGGACTCCTACCGGCTAAACTCACCACGGTGGTCCGCCTCGACACCATATGGTGGGCCTCGGGAACTCTTAGAAGACCGCACCGAAGCCCACCACGGTGTAATGTGTCGCTAAGTGAGTACGCGCAGAGTCCCCAATCTGCGCACTCGCGACCCCTAAGGCCCCCCGCCAAGGTGTGTTAGGCGGGGGGTCATCTGTACCCCTAGTGTATGTTAAGTTTCCTTTGACAAATTCGATTTACTACATCGAACGCGTTCGGCGCTCCGATTGGTGGAGAGCACGAAACGGATCAATCGGAGCGCCGAATGCGTTCGATGTAGTAAATCGAATTTGTCAAAAGAAACTTACACAAAGGGTGCTGTACCTACATAACGTCAAAACATAAACACAATCGAAGTTATACTGTCTCATACATACACAGCCAGACCCGAAACAACTATCTGTAGATCATACAAATATTAGTTCCGTGCGGATACGAACTCACGACACGAAGCGCAGAAAGCTAAGCTCTAGCCACTACGCCAACCGTGTCGTCAAAAATTAATTAAAAATAATAAGTACCTGTTTCTCGTAACTTTTCTATTACAAAATAAATATAGTCAAGTTAATAACTTATTGATTTCGTTACTTCGGTGAGTTCAACGAACAGCCAGCTCTCTGAGATTTTACTAAAGCATCTACTATTGTTTACCAAAAGTTAGCTAGTTATAATCTTCCCACCACAAACAATTATTATCAACCACGATGTCAGTTGAACACAACACATCGTGTCTACCATTAGCTACACAAAAACAAAACCGTGGACAGAGAATTGGTTTCTAGCCACCAAAACCCATTTAGCGTGTTGACTAATTAGATTTTCCGACTAATAAAAAAATAAAAAATTAATATATTCTTACCGAATTAATTAAACTACGTCATCCCTGCATTCGTGAGTCACGGAGCACCCTGCGTCTACACATAAGTAAATTAACCTGTTTGAATATTTGCGCATCATCTCGTGACCGAGATTCATTTCGCTTTTATTTAAACAAGTTTAAGTAAAACGTTGAGATATGACAGAACAACTTTAGTATGTTATTTAAATTCGTGCGGATCAGACGGTTTTACTAATATTCGGTTGTAAATTTTCGTTAAACATGTTGTATTTATACTTATCCTCGGTTTTGGTACTAGTGACTGCCATTTCTATGCTCTTCAAGAAAGAGAAAAGTGGAAAGGTAGGATTGTTTTTAATATTAAAATTGTGTTGTGATATCGGAAAATTTTGAGAAAAATCACGTTTCTAATTTGATTTTTTCTAAAAGCTGTGGCCGCCTTCTTTTCTTTGATTATCTTCTTTATCTCTTTTCTTTCGTTGCTGGATCCATAGGTCTCAGAAGGAAGCCTGTCCGCACCACAGTTTTTTTTTTTTAATTATGTGCGATTAAATATTTGAAGAATCCGTATCGTGAGGAAACCTTCATACCTTAGATATCGTCGGCCTCGATTATGTTCTCGATAGTGTGTGTATTCCGCCAAACCACGCTAAGCCAGCGTGGTGGCTTAAGGACTAACCCTTCTCATACTACGTAGCCGACAGTGGGACAGTAGTAGCCTAAACGTTGTGTCTGCAGCAACAACAGTCTAAACCTTTCAACAAACGTTACGCAAAGTTAATTTATGACTGAGACAGGGGTCATAAATTGACCCTACATATTCCTTCGATTGTGTGGTTGTCAATCAATCAAAGACTAGCAAATTGATAGATACATGTTGCCTTCAATCCCTGCAAACAAGTTTAATCATGTTTATATTAACGTAAATTAACTACAAAAGATCAAAGGGTTAAAGTTCGTACGACCAGTCGATTGAAAGGCAATGAAACTTAAGCTAAAGCTCAATTTATTTGGCTATTTTTGTTTCATATTCATATAATTTATTTGCGTTCCACAATATGTGTTATATTTACCATAGCCTTTGAGCTAGGCACAATCATGGACTCTGTAGGGCAGCAAAGAGTACTTAATTAAATCAATTTATAGGAACAATAACGTAGTATTTAATTTATTTAATAGTATCCATGTATTTAGACAGGTAACTGAATATAACTTCGGATTTATACATTTTAAAATTTAAATTTAATTTTTTACATTGTTAAGCTAACACTGATGTTTAACTTTTTAGTGTACTTGCACAATCAGCTTAAGTAAAGTTGTGAAGTTTAAATTTTTTAGATACCAAGCATGCTTCTATTAATAACTTTGTAAAATTCATTGATTTCGCTAAATACAAATTTTGCATTTAGATTTCAGCTTACATTATGAAATTAATTCAGTATGAAACAATGATTTGCATATTTATATCGATGATTTCTAAAAACGTAGTAATTCAAAATTACGTCATAAAATATATTTACCTAAATCAAAATGACACTGTATCATACGGAGTGGTATTATAACATAACATATTATGTAAAGAATTCAAATACATTGCGTATTTGAATTCTTTATTATTCAAGTGATAGCTTTTCATGAGATTAATTTGTTTCCAATTCGTTAAGGTATTTTCTAAAAGTAATCTTTGAGTTTTTAATTCAAGAATTTGGATAATTCATAATAAATTTATGTAAACACTTTTTTATATAAAAAAAAAACTCTTAATGAAATATAATAACGACATTAACCTTGAGCTTAATCTAAAGATATTCCAGCAATATTAAAATACCTGCGGTCTGCGGTAAAACCCGTGATATGAATGACACCACATTAGACAGTTAGGCCACAACCTACCTCTGTATATGTCACAGTGCAGTGTATTCAAAATACCGAACCGTTAACAGGTAGGTTTAGGTATGTGTATAACCGTCAACAGTATTTTATACACCCCTCTACGTAGTGATATGTGTGTTAACTGTTTATCAAGGTGCGTATACAGGGTGTTTGGCGTATGAATCAAAAATTTTCGGGATACTGGTGGGGTCTTAACTCAACTTCGAAATTCAGTTAAGAAAATAAATGTTATTTTTCATACATTTACATTTTTTTTGGAACACGGTTTAAATCCCGAATATTGGGTAATTTAAGTAAATAAGAAAAAATCATATCTCCATAACTGTGACTCTTAGGACCTAGGTTCCAAGGGTGGAAAGGTAACAAATGACAGTATCCCGAAAAATTCTGACGATCTGTATATAGAAGTACTTTAATATTTGTGGTACTTCTCCTCGAGGGCCCACTTCCACCCTGTATGTTAACTGCACTATGAAGTGACTTGGGTGAAATGTACGAGACTGCTCATCATCCTTTTCATGTTAGTGGTAGGACTTAGGCTTTATCTTTGCGATGCATCAAACCCAACAAGCTATACCGTCCCATTTCGTGGTTATCATTGTTCTTTATTTTCATTTGTTTTTATACTGTCGACATATTGTCATACTGAGGCACGAAAACAATTTATGTTTCTAACTATTAGAATTTTTTGGTTTTAAGATTTCAACTTTTAAAGAGCATTAATGATTAATACATTTTGAATCTAGAAAAGATCATCCCAACTATTTCTTTAAATTTGATAAGAGGCTTCCTCTCGTGTATTGTCTACTGCAAATTGTACTGATCTATATGAAGGAAAGGCAAGGAAAAAGCCTCCACGAGTGACAAAGTTTGAGTTCGTTTGGAGCTCCCTGGGCAGTCAGCCTCGATACCACCATTGCTAACTGGCTAATCTTTCCAATATGGCAGAAGTATCTATATGAAGTCTTATCTTCTTTCTTCGTCTGTCTGTCTAGATCATTAGTTCCCAAAGTGGTCCAGGTGGACCCCCAGGGGTCCACGGGAGACTCGACGGGGGTCTACGTTGGCGTGACAAAAAAATGGGGGTATACAATTCAATTTACAATATGGTAGAAATGTAAATGCAGGGGGTTCACCGGAACCAACTAAATTTTGAAAGTGGTCTATCAGAAAAAAATGTCCTTCTAAACGACTATGATGAAAGATTGCATTTAATATAGTCAAGGAGATTGTATTAGCCGAGGTTTACGTAGTATTAACTATACAGTAATCAGTCTAGAATTTCTGTCTTGAACAAAGTACAGCCAATTCAGCTCATTATATCAAGGTCTTGTTATTTACTCATTGATGCAGTTGATTGGCGCTGCATATGCAAATGTACAATCAATGTAGGTAGGATTTTTTACGAATGGAAGTTTCATCTAGTGTTAAATCACAAATCGATTTAACGACACGATTGGCGCAGTGGTTGAGCGATCCACTGCTACGTATATATATTTGTATGATCTACAAATAATTGTTTCGGCTCTGGGTGTATGTCCATGTGAATATTTGTGTTTGTAAACGCATCCACGATGGGTATAGGAATTATTCCTAGAGCGGGGCAACGTTTTTAATAAAAAAAGAAAAAAGAAAGAATTCGTTCCAGCCTTTCTCAACAGCGGAGCATTTAATTTTTATATAAATAGATAGGTACATAGATTCCTAAGTCAAAAACTATCAGCTGTTATTCGTTGCAATGCGTTTTACGTTTATAGATTTAAAACTTTCACTGAAGCTCTTCTCCGAATCAGATGTACTGCTAAATGTGTGAAATTCGCACATACAAATCTTTATAAAAAATCGAAAGAACAAACACACCGACGCTTAGTAAAGGTACGTACTGCAGAGCGTGGTGAAAACTGAATTAACATCCAATTTTAAAGTATGGAAATATACGTTTGTGTAACATGCGTTGACAACACTCTCTTTTCTTCGGTCAGGTAACCATGGGCAGTTGGCTGAGCTACTTCTGGTGGGGCGGCGATCCCGACGAGGTGAACCCAGTGTCGGGGCTCACGAGGCGCGAGGTCAGCGCCGTGCAGAAGTCCTGGGCTCCAGTCAATGCTAATGCAGTTGATAATGGTGCTGAACTACTTAGAAGGTAAGATTTGATATTTCTATATAATATCATAGGAATGAAATACCCTACTTATGTATATGAAAGGTAAACTATTTTATCCACACCGGCAGCCTAATTATCAATGTAGCAATCATTTTGCGATAGGCGTAGATCGCGCGATAGCTCCTCTCAAACGTCACTTTTGTGTCATATATGTATTGGCCAACAGTGAGGCTGCTGTCGTGTGGCTGTCGCGTTGCTGTCGCTGTTTTTACGTAATTAGGCTGCAGAACAATGCTTATATGCTTTTGGTTTCAGAGGTGTCTGTATGTGAGTTGGTTTTGCCGTTTATCAGGATAATATCAAGCTCAGGAATATATAACATCGTCAACCAACAATAGGCTCACCTTTGACATTTTGAAAAACGCACATTTTTTTGAAACACGCACTATTTAGTTTTAATATCAGGGGATCACTTTTTTTTAACACTAAACAAACATATATAAACTAAACGTGCATTTGTTTTCACAACAATTTAGTATACCGTATCAAGTAACATTATTTTGAATTTTATGATAACTATTTTTAACAAAATCAAAACTCTAAGTACTTCACGAAATCCCTGTAGTTACCATTCCTAATATACAACAAAGTTAATGATATATAGGTATGTTATTGCGAAATTACGTTTTCCGAATTCAACACAAGCGTAGCTGGCGGCAAAAGCTAGCCTAAGTAGGTACACACAACAGTTCACGAAGCACGTACAATCGACATTTGTATTCCAATAAATCAATCAGGGCTGAATGACCGGCGTAAGCTCGTAACACTCGCCGTCAAATCAATCTACAGCCATTATTTCCCTAGCATTTCTAATGACTACCTCAAATCTACGCTACGGTATATAACAGGTGTTGGCCGTCTCCCAAATACACTTATATGTGGTAAAAAGGTTATTAGTAAATTTATCGACACTACGATTAGTCATCCGACCCGGGTACGTCTTAAAACTGCGACCAGACACCGGAGGACGGGCAGCAGCGTCCTCTCACTAATCGGTGAGCCACTGCGATCCCCAAGCCGCCTGCCAAGCGTGGGGATGGCAAACCCCCCCACTTGGAGGAGGCCTTCGTTCAGCAGTGGACGTCTTCTGGCTGATGATGATAATGATTGATGATGACGATTAGTCATGAAATATAACAAAACAGCATTATTATAAAATTATAACGATAAATTTTAAACCCACATTTTGTCGATGCCGTTTTTGAGTCCCGTGTAATAGGGAGCGAGCCTTTAGTCATCTGCCGAGTATCAAACCAAACTTGGTGCTGCTACTGAAAATTTCCAAATAAATTATTGCTGGTAAATATAAAAAAAAGATTTTTTTTATGTTCCAGCTTTTATTTCAAATTTAGGCTAGACTAACTAAGTTAGTTTGTTCTAAAAGAAATTTGAATATCGTTTTCTACTTCCATTATTCTTAATTACCCCAAAACATTTTAAGTTCGGTTTTTAAAACGCTTCCTCCAAACATAGGCACATGACATATTGAAAGCGATAGTTGACTACTAGTCATCTAAGTAACTTTTTATGAATTGTCAAAAACGACATTTTGTTTTAAAAATGTTTGGAATTGAAAGGCGTGACGTCATAGTTTTTCTTTGCCATTGACGTAATTATTGTGTGATTACGATAAATAAATAAAAAATACTGAGTTTTTAGAAGGAAAACTACCAAACAACCCTGAAAATAGGGAAGCGCGATGCTAACAAGCTTTAGAGCTAAAATATATAGATGAACCTCACTCCCAGCTCGACCTGTATTTCATCAGCACATCCTAGAAGATCCTTACATAGGTATATTTTTATTATTTCTGTCATGCCGTCACTTCGCAGCTTCGACATTGTTGTCATGCCACCAGCAAGCGCCGACCCTAACAATAAGGGTGATTTTACACTAAACTGACAACAGACTAACAAGAAATATTTTAAGATACTGGGTACGAATCCCGCGTCGGATTTCTGCATAGAGGTGTTGATGAATTCGGACCTGTATCCCCTATTACATGGGACTGAATAACGGCATCGGTAACATGTAGGTGTACACCCTACCTAACCCTTCGGGGTATACAGGCGTGATGCTATGTCATGTAGATCCCTCAAATCAGCTCTATTAAATGTTCTACTTATGACCAAAGTTTTATATTACAATTTGTTTCGCACGCGGTTCAAACCACAGACGGACTGTTCAAACCTCATACAAGTGCCATCTGGCTCAACTGCTATTCTACCTGTACTTGTTATAATAATATGCCATACATAGCAATACACACAAACAACAACACATACAAACTTTATTGACAATTTTCTAATTGGAAAACACGACATCACATCGGCCGACTGTCCTCAATGCACACCCCACAGTTGCACGTATACGTCAAAGTAGCTTTTCTGGTTTTATTATAATGATTATATCATAGCCAAAAAAATGTCCGCTTAAATATAATAAAAACTTATTTCCTTTTTTTCGGTTTTTATCCAGCACGGTTGTTAATATGATAAAATCATTTTATTTTTAATCTTCTATTCGTGACTTTGTAGAAGTTACTAGTTTCAAGTGTGACGGTACCTTAACGAATGGCATTCCCTTCCGTAGGCACTTAGTATTCTGGAATGACGAATAAGGGTGTGTCTGAGCACACGTGACACTGACGTGACTAACAAATTAATCTGCGAGGTAATAAAAGGAAAATTATGATGAAAATTATTAGAAAAATAAAACAACTGAAACTCGAAAGTAACAAACGAAACTTTGATAATTTATTTCATAATTTTGAAGGTGTACAACTAACTTAAATCGTAGTTTACATATTTTAGACTTTTACATAAAAATACGCGTTGAATAAATAGTATGTGTTGCCGTAAGTAATGGTCTACCATAAATCTTTAAAAAGTCTGTCTGTCTGAACACAAATTACTAAAAAACCAAAGGACCGATTTTGATCATACTTCCATTGTAGCACTGCTTAAGGGTTTAGCTCTTATAATAAACATGTATCATCACGCTACCACTTATAAGAACTGTAAATTCATTTATTTATTTAAACATATTCAACTTATATAAATTCGTTACATACAAAAAATATATGCAACATTTTCTAATCAAACTAAATAACATCCAATTATAATTAAGGTGTAAATAACAATACAAAAATATAAAAGTAACCTTAACGAACACTTGACGGCACGTTTGGCGCAGTGGTTGAGAGGTCGACTGCTGCGCTACGGGTCACGGATTCGATTACCGCACGAAACAATATTTGTATGATCTACAAACAGTTGTTCCAGATTCGGGTGTATG
Source organism: Shargacucullia verbasci (assembly GCA_947562105.1). Taxonomy (NCBI): domain Eukaryota; kingdom Metazoa; phylum Arthropoda; class Insecta; order Lepidoptera; family Noctuidae; genus Shargacucullia; species Shargacucullia verbasci. Next base: position 4,178,481 of record OX387289.1, on the reverse strand, counting down.
TTAATGTGAATATTTGTGTTTGTAAACGTAGATACCTATAATACAGGAAGTATTAGTAGAATAAAAAAAAGAAAAATGTAAAGGAAAAAAGGCGTCAAAGTACTCCTCCACATGATTGTAAACTAGTAGTGTACCCAGAAGGCTGGCAGCATTACCAGGTTGAACGGCAATGCTTATACTTTGACCAAAGAACAGGCCGGCTAATAAGATTTTAAGTTTGCATCATATTTATTATATACAATGCTCTATCGTTTTCTAAAATCTACACCTATAATATGCTTCTCATTTAACATAATTTTAATGTTTTACGAGCATTCGTAAAAAAACGTGGGTGACGCCGCGGGTACACCTAGGTATAAAATATATTTGGTGCATTATCCCTGCCGGTAATGTTCAGGCACGTGTATTTGTTATACTAATGTGCCCAAATTGCTCTTTTTATATCTTCCCTTTCATAAGCGTCTTACGATAAATGAATAAAATGTTGGGTATTTTAAGATTTGTACATGTTGTTATTTAAGGGGATTTCGATTAAGAGATATAAATAAATTACTTTTATGCGTTTTTGTCAGACATTTCAGTGATACATTAAACTTTTCTATGAATCATCCAACAGTATACTTCTTCAATTTAACACATAACATAGCATCACGCCTTTATTTCCTGAAAGGTTAGGTAAAGGGGTACTATTGTACACCCACATTTTGCCGATGCCTTTATTGAGTCCCATGTTATAGGTCGCGAGCCTATTGCCATTTTGCCATTAAAACAAATATGGAACTTTAGTAGACAGCTTTTGTCTTCACAAGTTTTTAGATTACTTTTAGATAGATAGAGATAGAGTATTCTTTATTGTACACCAAAAGAAAAACTACAAAGCGAAAATACATTTTACACATAGAGTACAAATGGCGGTCTTATCGCTAATAGCAATTTCTTCCAGACAACCAGTGCAGAATCATGGAAGAAAATATAGAGGGTAATGGTCGGTGTACGAATATTAACTCATAAATAAACATTTATATAAAAAAAAATATCTCAATGAAATAAATATACATGTAATACTACTTAAACATAATAAATAAATAAAAATATATATTGATTAAAATGATATATACGCAAAATAGAAAATTGCGCGAGAATTAAAATGCTTTAAAAAGACGCTTTACATGCTAACGGTGTATCATAAATTATGCAAACCTAATTATATTCATCTGTGGATACGTCTGCGAGAAAATATGAATCGACTTTAACACATACATATTTATAAGTTGTATTATTTATGCATTAAAGGTATTCTGTTTCACTTGGAATTTAAGGTCGCCCTCTATTACATGGGACTCAATAAAGGCATCGGCGAAATGTGAGTGTACAATATTACACCTCTTCCTACCCTTCGTTTTATGCTATGCTAATTTCAGTGTAGGTATCGTCGGATTGGTTTCAAGATTTTTTTTAAAACGGAAATTTCCGTGCGGCGCGCCTTTGGATTAATTGTTCATTGTCTTGTAAAGGAGCATAATGCAGGCAAAAAACGCGACTATTAAATTATGTCTTACCATCTCTTATATTAGCCGTGAAAACATAAAACAAGTTTACCCCAATTTTTGTTATTAAGCACTGAATTAAACACAATATTATTTCCAAACAACAACAACATAAACATTATAAATTCAGAATTGTATAAAACGATAAAAAAAACCATTCATATACTTATTTATCTAAAGGACGAAGAACTTTAAAAAAATCTTGTTTACTCAAAAATGGCTAAAAAAATAAAATTACTCATCGCAGAGAATATCCGGAAACAGCAATTTTTAAGTTGATCAATAAAATTTCGCGTCATTATAAAAAAAACATCGCCTGATGTTGTAAATGCCGTATAATTAGCAACATAAAGCTTTATAACATATATTATATAATATTTCTTTAGAAAAATCACTACATATTACAAAACAAAGTCTCCCGCCGCGTCTGTCTGTCTATTCGCGATAAACTGAAAAACTACTGAACGGATTTTCATGTGTATTTCACCAACAGACAGAGTGATTCATGAGGAGGGTTTAGATTTATAATTTGTTAAGGTTTTGTGTAAATTGGCTGAAATATGATGATGATAATTAAAGATGTCAGAAAAAATCATGCCGACTGCGAGCTTTATTGGCGTGCGCCGAGTAAATACTCGACGTAACAGGCTGATACGAAACTACAACACAAAAAAAAATAAGGCGTATATGCTTTGTTACCCGTGCGAAGCTGGGGCGGGTCGCTAGTATAGTATAATGGGGCTGATTCTGTAAGTCAACGAATAAGTTAAAGTTAGAAATATTGTCATATTTTACGTCTAGAAACAAGAAAGCGAAAACCTTTATAGAAGGTATCACGGTTCCGCACATTGAAATTCAACTAATTTGACAAACAACTCAAACCTTTTTTTTTTATCTGAAACCATTGTTTTTTTTTTATGAGCGTGTGTAAGCTGTTAAAGGCCTTCATACTGTGCCGCTAGTATAGACCTTGGAGGCTCCGCCACGATTGACAGATGGATTGGTAACAGCTGGCCATCCGCTTAACATGCTCAGAACAGTTATCACAATTTTTTTTTTATATAGATTCACAAGTAAATTTACCGTCAAAAGTCACAAGAGTTTTCTTGATACCAACGTTTGAAAGATCTCATAAGGCCTAATTTCACCGACGCTATATCAGACGGTTAAGGCACAAATCAGACGATTGACGGCGATTTTTGTAAGACTAATCGCCCGTTTTCATTTTAAACATCTATTATAGTCTCACCCCCTATTACATGCTTCTTAATAACGGTATCGACGAAATGTGGGTGTACAAAAAGTACACCTCTGCATAACCCTTCGGGAAATACAGGCGTGATGCTATATTTTTTATAGTTTCGATGAACAAGGCCTTAAGTATACTGGAAACCTGTTGATGTTAGTCGTGTTTTACGGCACCCACGAGTGAGAGGGAGTTTCCTATTCTTTGGCCGAAACACAACCAATTTACCAACATATTTACGCATGCAAATTCAATTTGCCGTCTCCAAAAATAGGTATTGTTAAAAAAAAAAAGAATTAATTAATGAATAATAACAACATATGTTACTGGTTTTTAAGACAAAATATTGACGTCAGAATGACTTTACGAATTAGAAGCTTCTAAAGAAATAAACATAGGTAAACCTGATACGGTGGTGGCATGATGCCTAGTACGTAGAACTTGACGCTACAAAAGTGTTACATAACTATTGTCTACCTAGAAAAAACATGGGAATGTTTATCTTATTCTTTAAATTTAAGCAAATGATACGCCCACAGTACATATTTCTACTGGTGAAACAGCATGAAAACATTTTTGGAATAATTTGAATAGACCAGAAAATGTTGTCAAGCTGAATTATTTTTTTATTTTTTAACTTTAACCTAAACTGATATTTCTCCCGTATTCCTGCAGGTATTGCCAAACATAGAGCTACACTTCACATACTCAGTCGTAAAATAACCATACTTAGACCCGCGACACGTAGCACCAAAAGACAACTGCTAAGACACTGCACACTCTACTTAGGTACTTAAAATACGCTTATCTAACATATTGGTGTTTCTTTTAAATTGTTATTAACTGTAGCCACATGATCATACCCCTGCCAACCTCCTTAATATATATTAACTTTCGCTTACACGACAATCTTTCGAAGAAAATATTCCGAGAGCCACAGAAACGTATCAAATACGAAAATACGTGAAATCTAATTTGCTTATTCATTTTGCAGAATATAGAATTTATATTTACGACTAAATTGGAACGAATGACTTATATTTGTGCGCAAAATCGATATGTCAACCCAATTACTCGCGTTGATAGTTTCCTAGCTTTGCTTGAGGAACTAACTTCCCATTTCCTAACAGACGTGTAGTTCCGAGTAACAATAAGCCTACCCTATCTCCTCTTTCATGAGGAGTGTAGGCAGCAGTGTGTGTCTGTATACCTAATTGCTTACTCCTTGCAATATGGCAATTATCAATTGATCTACTAGATTAAATCCGCATGTTTTATTGGATAGTTTTTTTTTTTACGTACGCCGTATGTAATTTGTATACCCTATGTCACTTCCAGAATTAAGACGAATCTAACGACACCTCATATGTTGAAATCCATCAAATAGTTTAGACTACAGAGCGTGCCAAAAAAATAGACAAACATACGCTCGAAAAACATTTCCCTCCTTCAGCAGTCGGGTAAAAACGATAAAGTGTCACGCACTCGACTGTTTTATGGATATGGACGTTCTTGATATTATACTGACTGCACGAAGAATCCTCTTTCTATTCAAACAGAAGCGCTTTTAAGCTGAAATGTTCACACAGAGTTTTGTTGGAACTTTTACATCAAAATGCAGACTTTTTGTTACAAGTTATGGCCACCAAAGAACTTAGAAAGAAAGTTTCAACTTACGTTACTTAACTGATTAATACTTATGAGCTAAGTAATGCAAAAACTAGAGCAAAATATAATGAAGCCTCAGACGTTGGTCAAATATTTAATATCCTAGGCTAACAGTTTGAATTAAACAAATACACAGATTAAGGATAAGATTATACAATTATAGTGTTAATGGTCTCCTTGTATGTTGATTTAGGAATCTAGTGCAGTTACTTCAGAATTCTAAGGTAACTTAAACGTACTATGCAAATGACAAGATACCAAAAATCTGTACTGGATTCAATCAGGTCAAGGCAGTTCCCCCAAATAAATTGCAGGATTTTTTAATCTACTGATCCTGCAAAAGCTTGGTTTAACATTAGGCGGGACTCATGAAAATACAGGTAGCATTAAAAATAAGTGAAAATAATTCCGATGACGGCACGATTGGCGCGGTGGTTGAGAGATCAACTGCTGCGCTACATGTCGCAGGTTCGATTCCCGAACGGAACAAATACATATGTATTTGTATGTACAAACAGTTGTTTCGTATCTGGGTGTTTGTGTACGTCAATATATGTGTTTGTAAATGCACCCACGATACAGGAATTGTTCCTAGTGAAGAGCAAAGTATTTAAAAAAAAAAGTCAAAATTCCTGAAAGTTAATGGATGGCGACATTTTTTAACATCTGACTGTTCATTATTTACTTTTGATGTTGACTGTTCCTTTATGTTTATGGGCATCGAAGTGTGTCGTATATAGATAAATTCTGAAAGCTTATTTCCTGCCTTTTACAAGAAAAATCCATTACTAAGTTTATGATTTATGATTATGATTTATAAGTTGATGATTATCTTCAGGTGTCTTTGTTGCATTAGCTATGTTTTATATCCTTACTAGCTTCCGCCCGCGGCTTCGCCCGCATTAATTACGAACCCGTGCATTTTTTCGTGTCACACGTAGCGCCATCTAGCGTCCTAAGCAATTGGGACTGTCGAAAGTTATTGTTCTATCCCTTGAAAACAGTACTTTATTTATGAATTAAAGATACCCTATGTCCTTTTCTGTACTCCTGACAACGTATATGCAAAATTTCATGATGATCGGTTCAGTGGTTTAGGCGTTAAAAGGTAACAAACAAACAAACGTACTTCGCATTTATTTCTATTGCACTGCTCTTGATTTTCTCGCAAAAGGTGTTATAGGGTGTATGTTTCTTTTGACAAACTCGATTTAACTCATCGAACGTGTTCGACACTCCGATTGGTCCGTTTCATGCTCTCCACCAATCGGAACCCCGCACGCGTTCTCTGAGGTCGATCGATTCACGTCGATCGATGATGAGGATCGACATCAATCGGGTGTATCAGCCTCCTATATCCACTATGCAATCCAACCTGCTTTTTAAATCCCTACCTATTTGCGATGATTGGCTGTGATGCGGTAGTGGGCTTCAGCGTGGTCTCTTTAGAGTTCTCAAACCCAAGAAGTGAACCACCATGGTGAGTTTAACCGGTAAGAGTCATGTACACTCTTCGTCTACCCCAGGCGGAGGTTCATGGTTCAACCTCCATGAAGGTTCTCACCAAGAAGGTACTTTAAAACGAAAACGTTTCAAATTACTACCAATTTAAACTAGCAGCGATATTAACGAAATGTTAAGCGTACACTAAAGTTTTAACACGTAACTGAACATAAATGTCACATTTTACGGCTTTCGTCCAAGAGCGTCGTATACAGTCGCTGTTTGAAACGACTTAATAAACGTGTTCCAGCTATGTGTCACTGTGTTTGATTTATACGTTTTTTGTGGTCGGCGCTTAGGCAAATCGTGAATAGTTGTGTGATTAAAATGCCAGTCAAATGTAGAGACGTGAACGATAAACGATTTAGTTTAGAATCTTACATTTTATATATGTTAATGGAACCCTTATTGATCAATTATATTTAACAGAATATAACATAGAATCACGCCTGTCTTCTCCGAAGGGCAGAAGTGTACTATTATACATGACGTTATTGAGTCCCATGTAATAGGGGCGAGCATATTGCCATCTACCGGGCACGGTTCCATATATGTTATTCCACTTCGTGCTGTACACTGTACATAACTTGCACATAAAACGACGTTAGACAGAATGAAGTAAAAATAAAATAAAATAATTATGCAAAGTACGTACATGACCCGGGTACGTCTTAAAATTGCGGCCAGACACCGGAGGACGGGCAGCAGCGTCCTCTCATTAATCGGTGAACCACTGCGATCCCCAAGCCGCCTGCCAAGCGTGGGGATTATGGCAACCCCCCCTCCCCCGATGATGATGATGTGCAAAGTACAAAGTACTTTGTTATTTTATGCCTTTCCTCATGGAAGTATTTGAGAATCTTAGTCCGCATAACACCCAAGAAGTCAACTTTAGTACATACTATATATGTATACAAATGTAATCTATGTCTATCAACAACAATGTCTAGACTGTGTACTGAGACGCAAATACTTTGGCCTTTTCCCAAACGCCGCACATGTTGTAAGAATACGATACTAGGTACTTACGAGGCATTATACTATATACTTATATGTAACTATACCTAGTATATAACTAACTATAATAGTCAAGATCGACCGAATAAGTTCTGTCTTAGAAATTATATTTTTGATGTTCAAAACGCACAATTTATAGACTAATTAATATTGAATTTTGAATTTATATAACTATATAAATACTAGCGTACGTTTTTCTGGATCTCGACAACAGCCCCCCCACCACCAGCAGGTCAAACTATAACAAATATAGCTGAGAAACATCCAGCTGAACCAATAAGTACAAAATAATCATCAAAATCGATCAAGCCATTTATCAGGAGAATTACGAATACACGCAAACCTAAATTTTATACCTACATATATAAAGATTTAAGAATATTTATATAACTATAATATATGTATATTTTTAATTAAAATCGTAGCTGTCAAAAATCATTTTGACGACACGGTTGGCGCAGTGGCTAAGCGATTAGCTTTCTGCGCTAAGTGTCGCGGGTTCGATCCCCGCACGGAACAAATATTTGTATGATCTACAGATAATTGTTTCGGGTCTGGATGTTTGTGTATGTGAATATATGTCTTTGTAAACGCACCCACGATACAGGAATTATTCCTAGTGTGGGGCAACGTTTTTCTTAAAAAGAAAAAGAAAAAAAAGTATAATATTATAGAGCGAGGATGAAAATTTCTCAGTTTTTTGACAAAAAATCTAAACTACCTATCATTTAAAACAGCACCGTAACTGCAATAAGTCTAACATATCCAGCTATCGATTGAAACTAAAATTGGAAAATGTTGAAAGTAATTTGTCTACTGTCTACAGACACAACCGAACGTCAACCGTAAGATATTGATCGGATGCATAAAAACATTGTCATGCAATGTCTCACATACCTACCTCACATACCTATAAACAAGCCTTTTTATGGGAAATGCTTTTCTAATTAAGAGTAGGAAGAGAATATCAGGCTGTTTTCTGGTAGGTGGTTGTACAGTCAAAGAAAAAAGCTAATTACCCAAAGTTCATCACAACTTTTATTATGTGACTATCTCAAGCTCGTGAAAAAATATTGTTCTATACAGGAGTAAAATCAAATCTCCAGCTGATAGCAACAGCGATCGTCATCTGCCTAGACTTTTCCCAACTACATTGGGGACTGGGGTCGGCTCCCAGTCTAATCAGTTACAGCTGACCATCAGTATTTGACACGGAGCGACTGCCATCTGACCTACGCCACCTAATTACTGGGAGATACTGATACTCTAAAGTTAGAATGGTTGTCACTCTTTTTGGACTGCTGACACCCGGAACGACTGTCATAGGTATTCGTATAATACCAGGGACCAACTGTTAAATCTGGTTTTCGAGGTACGGACGAATCTCGATGTAAGAAAACGGTCACCCATTCAAGCACTGGCCGCAGCAAGCATGACTTAACCTCACAGATCGACTGATATGTGTAGTACATATCGTAGTTGAAGTTCTAGACATTTTGATGACATTTGCTAGAGAATTGGAAGACGCGTTGTTTCAGCCAATCAGAAACAAGCATCATCCAATAGAAGCTCATAAAATGAAATGAATATAAAACGGTTTTGTACTGGTGTCTATGTAAAATTATGCAGTTTTTTCACTCTTCGGAAAAGTTGCTATTTTTGACATACATACGTGGTATTAGAACTTTAACGGTGATAAGTAGCTACGAGACCCTCTTCCAGCTGGTACTGATGATAATAATAATAATAATAACTGAGTCCCTTACTGTCCAGTGAGCAGGGTCCTCTTCTCATAATGAGAAGGGTTAGGCCTTTGTCCAAGACTGACAATAACTTGACACTTTCACGTTACAGATTCTTCAACGCCTACCCCGAGACCAAAGATTACTTCAGGATGGTGAAGAATATTCCTGAGGAGCAGTACTTAACGAACCCGCAGTTCAAGGCGCACGTCATCAACCTGATGACGTCACTCAACCTGGCGGTGGAGAACCTGAACCAACCAGAGGTGGTGGCCGCCTTGATGAACAAGCTGGGAGAGTCGCATGGAAGGAGAGGAATTAAAGAAAAGAATTATCATGTAACTATTTTTTTAGACTTCCTTTAGCCCTCACACACCTCACAATCTACTGCACGCAGTATGAAAAACACAATAGTACTTCTGTGTGACCTGGTAATCGAACCCAAGATCTCACGCTCAAAGGCTGCACTTGTAACCACAATAGCATTAGGCAGACACAACTACTTTAAGAAAAAATACATTATAAATGGCATTGGAACTCCTTTCGCGATTACCGTGTTCGTAATTCAAAATTACGACCAGAAACAATGGTTGAATTTAATTCAATATGCGTAAACCGCAAATATGCTCGATACGCTAATTTACATATTGTTTAATGTATTAGATTAGACTAATGTATGGAGGGTGTGGTTACCGCTAAATGTTACACGCGTTTCCTACACTCGATTTTATTCATTTTATCAATGTACATAAGGGCCAAAAGGTCTTAAAATAAAGTTACTGAGACAAAACAGAATTGTCACTTGAAAGGTTTTAACAATATATACCTTTCTTTTGTTTCGATTTAGATACGTCTTCATAGCTTGAAATTATGAAAAAAAAATATTATTACGATAAATTAATAAATGGTGTCTCCTACTGGTGTCTTTGACTGTCTCTCTGGTCTAGTGGTCGCAAGAGCGACTGTTAAGCGTGAGGTCCTGGATTCGATTCCCGGATCGGGCAGTCTTATTGGGTTTTTCTGAATGGAAATTCTCAGTAGCAACACGGAGTCTGGAACTGTGCTCGGTGATGCCAATAGGCTCGCCCCCTATTACATGGGACTCAATAACGGCATCGGCGAAATGTGGGTGTACAGTAATACACCTCTGCCTATCCCTTTGGGGAATACAGCCGTGATGCTATGTAATGTTATGCATCTAAATTACATACAGCTTACTAAATAGGTAACTCCTTCATACCCCCCGTTCTACCCACTAGAATCGTTCTAACACTCACTACAAGTTACATATCACTACTACCAAGATACTGCCACAGAACAATTTGCTTCATTTGCTTCAGTATTGCCATATCATATAATACAATCATCATATAATACAATCTCTTAAAAATGAAACCGCAGTAAAATGCAAAATAAAACACGTGATTTGTCAATATCAATCCCATACTTGTCTAGTATTTCTATCTGAACAGTCTATTCAATTAAAAGAAGTGAAAAAAAAAACAATGAAACTTAATACCGAAACTTTCTTTTCTAGCAACTGAAAGAGGTGATCGTGAAGATGTTTATAGAGGTGCTAAAACTGGACGACGCGACGCTCGGAGCCTGGGGCAAGACCGTCGACTTCTGGTACAAACACATATTCGAAACTCTAAATAGAACGGAAGAGGCCAGATAACACACACATTGTCAACCACTTATACTTTAAACTGTAGTTTAGTATACAATGGCTACTTTGAAAGGCAAACTCGATTTGATCTTCTATGATGGTAGGAAAATGATTGGAATAATAGAGTATCAAATACTGACACGATAAAACGTGGTCAGGGCTGGAAAAGAGAACAGAGGTCCCAGTGTAAGTTTCTTTTGACAAATTCTATTTACTACATCGAACGCGTTCGGCGCTCCGATTGGTGGAGAGCACGAAACGGACCAATCGGAGCACCGAACGCGTTCGATGTAGTAAATCGAATTTGTCAAAAGAAACTTACACTAGGCCCTCTGTTTAGCTAACATCAGTAGTTTATTTATTTAAGTATTTAAAAATAAAATTTAGTGCTTTAAGTTTAATTTATAAGTTGAGTTACTAGGTAGCTATGCAATCTACCAAAGACATTGACTAAGTTCTATGTTAAAATATTTCTTACTCTTTAATTCCATGGAATATTGTAACTGTTTAATTAATTCTCGTTTTAGATATTTTCCTTTCGTCTTTTAGATCATCGTTCTCCTTGTCTGGCATATCGATTTTCAGAGTTTGCTTTTCATGGTATCAACAGGCTGAATAATTCATACTGCATAATTGTTATGTTCTTTAGTATTGGGAGCCGAGAATCGATTTAATTTCATGGAATTTATATTGTTTTATATACAGACAAGATACATCCTGTATTTCTTATTTTTTAATATGACGATTAAGTCAATTATTTTATTGCGACTGCCTTCTTAATCATTGAAGGTATATTTTCTTCTCTGTCTTTTGACAATTAGTTACTCGGTGTAGCTTCATTATTTGAATCAAAGGCTTTATCGATGTCGTAAACACCAAAAATCTTAAAACTTTCACCATTCTAATTCCTCCCTTCCTTTCTGATTGACTTAGAGTTTTCATTAATGAACCAGTTTATATGCTCTTTATGACTTTTAAGTGTTTTATCTACACTTAATTATTTAATTTGGAATAATTGTAAATTATCTATTTTATTATTATTAAGACGCATTTAATATGATTGTAGGTTAGATTTAAATGCTTCAAACATCTTCCATTTTATTGCATATCTAATGTAAATAGCTATAATGTAAATAAAGCCGTGGATTTTTGTACATTGTACACTTGTTAAACCAAAAATATATTGTGTAAATACATATTCAATATTGTCAACGATTTTAATTATTGATTCATTAAATTTTATATGAAAATTGTTGTTTTTTTACTTACGTTTACACCGAAGAGCGTCAAGTGAGTTCGAGCTAGGAATCGATATTATCGGGCACGAGTAATAGCAGCATTTAGGCCCAAATGGCCCAATTATGTGTATCGATTCAACGAACAATACGAAGGAGTTTTAAGCTGTATTAGAAGATACTTATTTTTGCTTCATAGACAATATGGAAGGTGATCTGAATTCCGAAGCGTTCTGCAGTTTTAAATAAAGAAAACCAAGAATTATTATAAACGTAGAGGTCTACGAAAATAAAGCTAGTGATCCATTTTAACCAGTGGCTTAAGTTACATTTAACGCTTCTGAGACGCTTGAGTATATTATTTATTCATAGTGTAAGTCAATTTTGAATAGGTTGAAAATATACGCATCGCTATAGAACCGTGACCTTACCTCAGGGCGAGTCATAAAAGTCAGTCACATTTTTCTTTCACTATCTGTGTGATGCGACCAACTGTAAGTATTATATTTTCGGTTATTTTATTGTTTTACTACAATGCAAACTATATTGAATTTAAAACCTTACCTATAATTCAAACTTTTTCATACGACCGTATAAAATCCATACATTTTTCCATTCTTGAATTTAAAATATACATTCATTCTGTCGTTCATCCGTTATCCTAAATATATTTTGTCCTACCGTCATTTTTTTTCCAGTACCCACATCCTTACCGTTTATATAGCGTGAAACGCATTTGCTAATTAGTGAAGTGATAATTCCGCCCAAAAAGGATATTCCGATCTTGTTTATTATCATTTCCTCTAAACGTGACGCTTTAAATAAGAACTCATAGAAAAAGGGAAGTGTTCAGGTGAAAGTCAAAGTGAACATCAAGTGTTTTAAATAGTGTGCGCACCCTGGATGGAGGAATTAGAAAGGTCAGTTTAATAAAATACTATACTATACATAATCTAATAGATATAAAAAAACTGTAATGTCTCTTCTGATCGATTTCGGTCACGGCGGCCAATCCCACCGGAGATTACCCAACTACGCAAGAGATATTATAGAGCACAAGTGTGTTTGCAAACACAGGTGCTCTCTCTATTCCACTCTCATAGTCCGATAGGACGGCAATCCGACACGACCGGAGAGAGATCAGGCGCAGGACCAACGGCTTTACGTGCTTTCCGAGGCACGGTGTGTATTCACATACACAAAGACAAAGACCTGAAACAACTATCTGTAGATCATACAAATATTTTTTCCGTGCGGGAATTGAACCCGCGACACGTAGCTCAGCAGTCGATCTCTCAACAACTGCGCCAACCGTCTCGTCATTAAAAAAACTCTAGCCAAGTAGCCATTCATTCTTTGAACACTAGGAATAAACACAACCTTGCTGTACATGCTACGCGCCTCCACAGAATAAGCAACTCGTTCATGGGACAATGTATACGATTTTACAATAAGCTTCCCAATGATATACGTAATTTAACATTAAAGAAGTTCAAAATTGTAATTAAATCTAAATTTGTAAAAAAGGATACTATAAAATTTCGGACTATTTAGATGACAAAAACGCTTGGGATTGAGCCGCTCTTTAGCCTTTCGTTTTTTTTTATATACAATTTTTGCCATTAATTATTATATTATTTACTTCATGATTTTGATATTGTAATGTCGTTTAAATTGAAATTATTTCTTATATAGGTATAACCGCTATACATTGTAAATGTGAGTGAGATCTAGGCTGAGCGCTCTTCATTTTATTAATTCTCACGATAACTGATGCATGCTTGCACTCTGTTGCGACAGGTTAGCTCAAATAGTTATGGCACTTTCTTCAAAAGGCTATTCCACCCTATATTTGTCTCACATAAACCCTTACATCATTACAATCTGTCTGAACTTTAAAATAGACTTTGACCCCTGAGTTTGTTTCGGCGTTTCTTCTCAGGGATAGTCATAGGGAATGCCATCTAGTTTAAAAAAGACGTGTAAAAGTGATTGAAAAATCCTAATTGCAAATTAGTAATTTCATTTCAATTTCATTTCATTTCATGTATAGAATTGTACAGTGTTTGCTTCAACCAGGGAATTAAAGTTTAATGCTTTATGAACCTTACCTGATGGCCAATCAAGGTGAGTGCCGCTTTAATCGATTATTATAATAACTGAAGTATAGACACGTCACTTCTACTCACTTCTGAAGTTCTGACCCTGACGCTTTGCCTAACTACATAGTACCTACACATCCCTGGATTTCGAAGATATGTTTTCAACATCCATCTTACATAAAAACGCTAACCGTGTGTCCAGCTTAGGTTCTAGGATCTAGCCGCTACATAGGATAAACATAGGACAGTACATGGGTAGGTCTCTAACAATAACGAGAACTAAACTTACGGGGAAGGAAGATCACCACACAATGTACAGATAGTGCCATCCACGAAGACGCGCCCCACTCTTCTTCCTAATTGCTTACAGTACAAGTGTGCAACCTTCCGCTAGTGTTTAAGTTCTGTCGATACACACTAGTTACCTAAAAGTGCACACGCACACTACGAAATATTAACTGATCACGAAAGAGCATTACGGTCAGCTGGAAAGCCTCGACCAAAAATAGTGGGGCGCGTCATCGTAGATGGCACTATCTATAATAATGATCACCACATAATGGGTAATTGAACTGATATTGACAAGATCAGAGCATATTTGATTAGTCACAGGCAAGCTTGAAAATCTAAGGCGTCTAACTCATTTTATAAAATAATGTTTAGCCGTGAGACCGAGACCGTATCTTCTTGAGCACTATTGAGCTTACGAGTGAAGTATTTGAATGAAATGGCGGACTCAAATGAGTTCTCGCGTAGGTAAGGATCACCGCTTGAGTTGTTCTTCGACCTAGTGTTGTAAAAATAAGCGCAGAGCGTCGAGCGTTGAGCGCTGAGTCGACGCTATTGAGCGTTTAAGACTCGAGCGTTAAACGCTCGAGCGCTTAAGACTCGTGAGCGTTGAAGACTTGGGGCTCGGTGCTCGAGTTGCGCGCTCGAGCGTCGAAGCGTTATCGTTTTTACTGGGGGTATATTAATCATAACTTAACAAGAGGGTATTCTTTAATCAGTATGACGCGTTACGTGCCTATGCACTTCATCACTATTAACTCAAATCGGAAATCATTTTTATCGGCGTTTTCATATTTCCTATAAGTTATCAATATTTTGTTTATTGTTTTGCGTGCATAATGTCGAGCGTTTCTCATGAAATGGAAAACGATAGCGATATCATTGACATGGAAGTTAGTAGTGAATTGACGGATTTACCTAAGTGTGAAAAAAGTCGGAACAGTTGGAAATGGGTTAACTTTAAAACCCTCGCGGGTCGTGTGACATGTAAAATATGCAACAGAAGTTTTTCGCTAAAGACATCCACATCCATACTGAAAAGACATACATCGCAGCATACGACTACCGACTCCGCAGATCCAGATGCAAGCATTGCAAGCACATCTTCATGTTCTCCACGTCGCCCAAGTAACTCCTTCTTAGGAAAACGAAAATTTGGTATGAAACACGAAGACTACGACACCCTTTTGAAAAATTTTGTTATTCATGGAAATCATTCTTTACACATCGTTGAAGAAGAACATTTTCAGAAATTGATATCCGCTTTAAATGGAAATTATACCCTACCGTCTCGTTACAAATTAACTAAAGGTATTCAAAAATTATATAAAGAGAAGAAAAATGACGTAATTAATTTGATCAAGTCTTCTAAACATAAACTGTCACTAACTTTTGATTTCTGGACATCAGTTACGAATAAACCTTACATAGTAGTTACTGCACATTTTATGACTAATGAGGGCCAACTGATTTCTATGATAATTGAATTCGATCTTATACCATACCCTCATAAAAGTGAACAAGTCTTGCAAAAGATTATTCAAATATTTTCCGATTATTTTCTCAAGGACAAAATAATATCTATCACGACAGATAATGATGCAACAAACGTAAAATGTATTAATCTCTTAACACTCTTTCATGAAGAATATAAAGATGTAGTACATATAAGATGCCTGGCTCATGTACTCAACTTAGTGGTTAAAAAAGGCGTGAATGAAGTTGAATCAATAATTTCTGCCGTATCAAATCTCGTGAAATATATAACCCTATCACCTAAAAGAAAGCAAGTTTACGAAGAATGCTGCATTTTGCTTAACGTCAAAACATTAGATCTTATAAAAGATGTACCCACACGTTGGAACTCCACATTTCTAATGTTGGAAAGAGCTTATTCGATGAAAACAGTATTGGATTTTATTTGTTCCGAAAAAACAGATTTCAATGCATATTTCATTCAGAATTGGGATGACATAAAAGTAATCCTCGATTTTTTACAGCCATTCTATGAAGCCACAGTAATGTTATCTATACATGAATATCCGAGTATATATTATGTTTTCCCCATCGTAGATTCGCTGCGGGATCATATGAATAAATTTGAAGATGTTGATATATTAAGAGATTGTGTTAAAGCAATGATAACTAAATTAAATGAATACTCTTCAAAAATACAAATTGATCTTGCAGAAATTGCAACCATCTTAGATCCCCGTTTGAATAATAATTATTTTATGAATAGAGGTAATCCAGAACCTTTAAAAAAACTAAAACAAATCTATCTCGATAAATATTACACATCACCAATATCTCAAGACGATACGTTAGACAAGGAAAGTCCGGGACCTTCCAATATTCAGACCAAGAAGTCTTTTTTTTCTTCGATATACAAACAAAAATCTGATAGGAGATCTGTAGATGAGATTGAAATTTATTTAAACTCGTCAATTGAACCTGAGAGCACAGATGTTATGTTGTGGTGGAAAAATAAAGAACCCGCATTGCCTAACCTAACTAAAATGGCATATGAAATTTTATCTGTTCCAAGTACAAGTGTGCCAAGCGAGGTGGCATTTTCAAAAGCTGGCCTCATCATATCTAAAAGAAGAAACAGATTGAGTAATAAAAATATTCAGGCCTGTATGTGTCTTTCTTCGTGGTTAAAAAAGAGTATTTAAGATATATAACTTTCTAAGTTCATACTAAGCTGCGGCTTATTAACTTGATAAGAAAATAAGTACAACAAAAATATAAGTTTATATCTTCATCTTATATAAATCTTTTTGGTTTTGTTTAGTCATTACATAAACATACATATTTTTTATTAAGTCATTAATAATTTCTTTTTAAGATAATAAAGTTTATACGAATGAAACTCTGTTGTTTAACTAAATATATTACCTAAGTATCTGTGTATGCTACCAATATTATAAATATATTTATAGATAACCCCAGAAAGGCGAAATAGTCCCGAGGGAAGTGATAAAACTTTCTGTACCAAATAAAATCCATGCAGGTAAAGATGCGGGCATAGCATATACTTTGTAGACACTCGCGCTCAAGCTCGAGTCGAGCGTCGAGTTGGGCGCTATAATTGAGTTTTTTTATCTAAACGCTCAAGCCAGCGCTCGAGCGTTTTAGAACCGACTCGAGTCCTGCCTCGAGCGTTTCATAACTGCTCGAGCGTTGACTCGAGCGTTTTAGCGCCGACTCGAGCGTATTTACAACACTACTTCGACCATGTTCAGAGGTTCCTCCTTACACCACCGTAATGACCATTGGTGATAAACTATATTATTCTTACTACGATAAGAAATAAAATAAAAAAAAACAATAAATCCAAAGATCCTTCGAAACCAATGTCAAGATTGGACCCGTTGTTTTAAGTACGTAGCTCAGTGGATGTATAATAAAATTCCCGAGTCTCGCAAAGCGACCGACGACCGTCCGTAGACTATAGAGCACGGACTCGAGTGCTTGCATTATTCAGCTTGCTGCATATTTAACGCGTGCCGTCGCGTCGCCGCGTCGCCCTCTCCTGACTCTCGTTACGTTCCTACAGGTTTTAGAAGCAAAAGAAACGTATAACTATAGTAATAAAGTGACCTAAACATATTCACATAGTACTTTTGTCAAAAAGAGCTTTTGTTTTTGTAGTCTATCTCTTTACAATCGAATTTCAATGGAAAGAATCTGCAGTATGTATTTATTAAAACTCCTTCCAAAATAGGAGGAATGTTGAAAGACGATTGGGATAATCATCTTACTAAGCCTGCAATCACCGTGTTAATTAAAATCGTGTTAGGTAAGAAATCATAGTATCGTTTAAAAACAGGTATTGATTTATTTATGTGGCATTTTTAATTGATAACTACTCACTTAGGTACCAAATTTAATGAGTAGCCAAGACTTCATCTGTAGGGAATGCGGGCATGCTCCGCCATGTCAAAACACATGTCACGGATTATGTCGATTAATGTGCATCAATTAACTAATTATCGGTGGATGTGATCAGCATGGCAAAGCGTAGGGAGTGCTAACAATATGATAGTTACAAGCTCATAACCTATTTGAGTCACGAAGCTGGGTCGATATCGACATTATATCGACTTCTACGAGAGAAAAATTAAATTATACCTAGGGAGATCCCTGTCTATTATCTGTAAATACGACTCTGCGTCAGTTTGATTTTTTGCTATATTCTAACATGTCATACGACAACCCGCCACTTAGATTCTTTAATTTTTCTCACACGTCCTCGAGATTATTAAAATAATATGTAGTACTCTTATCCAAAGTTTCACAGTGGATTGGTGGCCTAACACATTGTCTAGCGCGTGCACTGGTAGGATTGAAACCCACGCCATATGACCCTCACTGGTTCCTATGTCGTGAGTTCGAATCCAGGTGGCTAAACCAATGGAATTTATTCCTGACGCAATTGAACATTATAATTTATTGCTTTTTATTTAACTGTTTCGCTCTGGTATTACCACTGCATCAGCAGTATATTTTATTTTTATTTTATTTATATATACGTAATATATTTTATTTTATCTTATATTTAAGTTACCCCAATGTCAAAAATTCGAAAGAAGATATCCAACACCTCAAACAGAACCAGCGCCTAGAGTTTCGTTGTTTTGGTCCGTATATGTGAATGACAAATAGAACTCGTACAAATTTTTAAAGTAAAAAATTAAACCCGTGGCTATACTCTTGAATAGGGATGTTACGGAGCTTCGACTCCGAATCCGATATGTCGGAACCTCCGATTAAAATTACACCTCCGAATCCGGATCCGGTTCCGATATATCAAAACGGAGGTATATATCGGAGTTACAAGTTATGACTTGCTATCGCTGCAGCGCTACCGAGCGCTTTCTACGTGACACTGACAACTGACGGAGTATATGTGTTCTTTGCAACTGATGAACGAAGAGTGAACGTGTTGCGACAAGTTTTTTCTTTTTTATTTATTTATATTTTACATTCGTAGATTTGCTCCGACTCCGACTCCGATTCACCTCCGACTCCGCGGAGGTCACTACGAGAACCTCCGACTCCGATTCCGCCTCCGATAAATCCACCTCCGTAACATCCCTACTCTTGAATATAATTCGAAAATTTTTAGTAGATATACGAACTACTAACGCGAAACCTAGAATCAGCACCGGCTTTAACCATCTAGGCGCCCCGGGCGAGTCATGCATTTGGCGCTATTTTACATAATTATCTAGAATTTCTTCAGAAATAAATATAATAAAAAAAAACATAACTATTTATAACCTAACCTTCATATATTATATTTTAATTTTTTAGACGTTGTAAACAGGAACTTAATAATTTATTTAAAATATTCGTGAACTGTCTATTTTTAGGTTTGTCAATTTGATTTGTACGATTTTGGGGGTAGAAATAACGAAATACGCTGAATTTAGTTAAGCTGGCGCACGCGGCGCGGTGCCCTATAGACCCTGGCGCCCCGGGCGACCGCCCAGGCCGCCCCACCCTAAAGCCGGCACTGCCTAGAATATGGTTTCAATTGTCGTTATGTCATCACCAGTTTGTGTGTCTCCACATTTGCCTTTTCGGACGCTCTCTTTAAACTCTATTGGAAAAACCTAGCTTGTTTCAGTGTAGGTATCTAACATATGTGAAACTGCCTGTACCAGTGTACCTACATAGGTCAACATATTGTTTATTTACACATTACATACATACATACATTGATCAATGAAATGTTGATCTTCTTTTACAAAGAATTTATTTGTTTGTATTATCATTCTTATTTGTAAATTAGTGAATAACGAATCAAATATTACGTGTGAATTTGCACCTGATATCATTCTTCTGTCAAGAGCAAATTGCTTATCAATAAATGAAGTGAATGCTCGCCACAATGACGGGCCACGGTTGGTGCAGTGGCTGAGAAATCGACTGCTGCGCTACGTGTCGCGGGTTCGACTCCCGCACCGAACAAATATTTGTATGATCTACAGATAGTTGTTTCGGGTCTGGTTGTGTGTACATATATGACATGTATGTTTGTAAACTGTACGATACAGGAGAAATCCTAGTGAGGGGCAATGTTTTTTAAAGAAAAAACAAAAATACGTACAAATTTATGATCCAAATCAACTCTTCAATGCACTTTTTATCTTTCTTTTCGTAAAATTAGCCTGTTTATGTGGAAGATTAAGCAATATCTAAAACATATGGGTACTTGAACAAATCATAAAAAAAAATAAAGGCAGGAAAATGAAATAAAACTTATTGAAATGAATAAATAACTGTATATTTCATAATATTTCACAATCTATATAAATAAAAATGAAATGCTGTGTCAGTGCATCACTTGAGAATGGCTGGACTGATTTAGCTAATTTCCTTTTTCTTGCTATCGTCGGAATAAGGATTTTATGGGAAGAAAATTTTGAAAAGTTATTTGGAGAATTAGAAAATCCGGGAATATCTGTCCTATATTTATGCAAACAGGTCCATATTCCTGAGAAACAAGCCATGTGCATCTATGGTAGACTAATTAAACAATAGAAATTAAAAATGTGTTTTTATTTAAGTGGTGAGAAATCGTAAGAAGTTGTACCTACGTGATTTCGAACAAACATTAATTCTGTAAAGCGTATTTTTTAAAGAAAACGGTACTAATTCCTGAATGGTGCGTGCGTTTACAAAAATATTCACATGGACAAACACCCGAATCCGGAACAACTATCTGTAGATCACTCAAATATTTGTTCCCTGCGGGAATCGAACCCGTGACCCGTAGCGCAGCAGTCGATTTCACCGCCACTGCGCCAACCGTCCCATCAATTTAAACAGGATTATAACTTGGAGATAAATAAAACGCAAAATTTTATTGATTTTTTTTATTTTTTTTTACAATTAATCAGATAACATACATATCAAACCAGCCGAAGTATGGCTAAACCCATTTATTATCTAAACTTACGAACAATACAAGAAATTGATACCTCTCAAATTCACCTTACTTTAATATATATAGATATATTATAATAATATAATATGCGTTCACTCTACATATAGTCTACAACCTACTTAATCATAATCTAAGTTTTGCATAAATTCAAAGTAAATATGCCCAAAAGAAATATTGTTGAACTATGAATATATATTACTTTTTGGCAATTAATTGAGTATCATTTATGTGCATAGCAAAATTAATTTTCTTTTAACATGTAACTTAGATCTTACTTCATAAAGAGGCCACAAATATAACATGCGTTTCTGTCGTCAGTTCGATTATATAGGGACTTTTTGTTAAACATTATTTATTGCCTATTCTATAAACATTACTCTTATCGAAATGTAAGAAAAATATCCTTACGCAATAACTGAATTAGTCTAGCAGTGCTGTGCAGTGAGTGTCGAGGGTCCACTGGTGGCTGGGCTGCGCGCGCATGCTCGCACTTCGCTCGCTCGCGTGCGTCAGTGGACACACGTCACACGCTCAAACAGAACTACGCGAGGAAGAGATCGAATGCGCGCGCGCCGCCCGACCCGCCTCACCGTTGTGCGTACACATTGCGCTAACAATACGAGACAACATTTCACATAATGATCAAAACAACTATTTGTCATCTACATAAAATTTGCTCCAAATGTTTATATTAAAATATGTCTACTTATTGTAACTTCTAATTAGTTACAGCCAACTTTACAAATAATTGATACATTAGACTCTCAAATAGATCTCTACTAACTATTATTAATTAATGGTAAAAAATAAAGAATAAAAATACTTCTAAACATTGCATTTCAATCACATAAGGTTTAGTTTAAATACAATAATAACATTTTTTAAACCCGAACATAAGTATTACAAGAACAATGATATCGTTGAGTTCTGGAATGGAAAATAGCACACTTAAATTCACTAACTGTTACACTTACATAATAATTATTGTTCTCCTGCTTTGTTTGTTAATATACATTGCTTTTAAGGTATGTAGTATCAGAAAAATAACAGTAAAATATATCGACTATTTGATACACTGATAAAATTCATGATAAATCCTTAAATTAACTTAAAGAAGCTGTTAAAATGTTTGTGTACCAAATAACAGTGCAGTGCGTTTGATAAGTACTGGGAATCAATATATAAATAGTTTAATATAGGACATACTATGTGAGGTTATTGAATGAGGTAATACAGATATAAAGAACATGGAACCGCTGCCGATGGCGCCTCGGACGACGCTGGCCCACCGCCATCCGTTCTACACTCTACACCTTTGATAAATGGAGACGCCTATGTCTAAAAACACGGCACTTGCAAAAATAGATCTAGAATATGTAAGAGGTGTGTCGAGTGTGACGGAGGCGCGGCGTGACGGCCGTCCCGGGCTCCCGCTACGCTATTATTTGGTACGTGACGGAACACAAACGACTCGGCGCAGCGAATCGTCGACGGAACATACGTAGAGGATGGTGTACAGATCAATACAAATTCATATTACTATTAAGGCAGCCGTTCATAAAATTACTACGTGAAAATTTCTTACGCATGCCTCATAATTATTACGACCATAATTATATTATTACATATTATACTTTAGACATTGAGAATACAAAGTTTCAAATAAATACCCAACAACGTAAATTTGAAGAACATAAGGAACACTACAGCAGCAATCAAATTGCGAACACATTTTGTACTACATAAAAAATAATACACAACCCTTTGCGCGAAAAGACTGAAAAGTTCAACTTTTTAAGTCACCATGAAACTCGGGCCCTAGCATGAAATGCAATACAGACTAATATTCCGTGCGTTCGATAAAGATGTGCTCATGAGTATAGCGTACATGTATCTCCCGCAAACGCAAGGAAAATGCTTCATAGTACGACCCTTGTGTCACTTTCAGTTAATACTAGATCTTTAGAATAAATTTTCCCATCACAGAGATTTGCACAGAAAAATCTTTTAGTTATTTTTTCTTTAATATATTTAGCCTATTGATATAATTATGTCATAATTTAGTATCTGCTTATTTCTTAAGTGTTCCAATACAAATATCGAGGAGAATTAATTATTAATAATATTGGTGTAACGTGAGACGAGACAGCCTAACTCTACGCTAAACTTATCAATTAGTTATGTTGATATTGTTATAATGAAATACGTCGCTGAAACATGCTTTATATAACTACATTGTACTTTAACTCAAAGGTGGTACCGAAAAATATTATTTTTTTATTATAAAACAACGCCAATCGTTCATTATTTTAAGGAGATGTCACTCACTACAATACTAAAGGCAATCAATTTAGTATTCATTATTATGATAACTTAAGGTTTTACAAATATCAAACTTAACGCACATCACGGGATCACGGATATGAATACAACAAAATAATTCGAATTAGAAATGTAGACGATATGCAACGTTCAAAGATCAATTAATTTAAGGAAACAAGTTTCAGATGACATCGGTGGTACTCGATAATATTTGTGTGGTCAGTCTCCGCCCCGGAGCGGCGGTGATGTCATGAGTGTTACGTTAACTTACTTGTAAATCATTGATTCATTGGGATATCGGTACACTACATCTTTATATGGTGGGGTTTTTAATTACTAATTAAGATTGTTCGTTTTGTACAACATAAACCGACAACGGTAGTAGTCCACTCGTATAATGGTCTTCAAAATGTATTCCAGCTCGATACATCACTAAAGTAAAAAAATATACGAAGCAGTTAAATATTATGTCTCGTCACATAACATGTGCCGCTGGCAGTAGGAGACCTCTAATAAAATAAATATTCTCATCCGACTCACTGGACAATATTAAAAATATTTTCTTAATCACAGATATCAGTCTGTCAAAATTTAAATTAAGTATATTTCAGAATTGGATTAGTCGTTCCTCACTTACATAGGATATTATTCAAGTACAAGTACAATCAAGGTACAAACGTGACTAATTTAAGACCGCAGAGTATTGATTTTTGACGCCAATAGAATTATCTAAATATTGAGAGGTTATTACAACTTTAGTGGAACATTTACGAATTTGGTCGTTCGAACTACGCGATTACGTATATGTCAAGCACGGTGTCGTCGAGACCGGGACACTTCTCTTATAGTACAAATGAACATTGAATATAAACAATTTCACACAGGTACAACAGAGATCTAATGAAAGAATAATACGAATATAAACTAGTTTCATATAGGATATGATAGTTAAATTATGCTCGATTATAATCGCTCGCACGTCGCTACGTGCGATACATGAATGCGAGAGAGACTAGAGAAGCAGTGTCTTGTGTAGTTACTAGTTAGCGAGCAGCAGTCTCGAGTCTACTGCATCAATTAACTGTTGGTGGGGGGTTGGCCTTGATACACATACATATATACATAAACGCTACATAGGTACTCGTCGAATCAAATGCAACTTTACTGAATTATTCAGAAGGTAAGGCGAGAGCCCCACGCCCGGGACTCCGGGGCTCCTGGCCAACGCGTACATATATCTACCGGTGTGCATGTCGTTTGTGTGCTCACAGAGCTAACGGATTAATGGCGACTTACTGCTCTATTACAACTATACAATAATAGCAGTTAAAATATTCTCAGCAATCACAATTAGTTAAATTACCACATAGAGAATTTAGCTTAGTTCAACATTTTTTATCAATGGCCCTCTGTTTACACGTAAAGTCACTCAGTACATTTTTTTTTTATTATTTTGTTTATAATCAGTTGTTTGTGTTTTATCAAGAACACCCTTTGTCTTACAGCTATATATTCCAATAATACAAAAATCCATTCACTATAATTAAGGTAAATTTTAGATATTTAAACACTAAAATGTAAAATATGAACATCCTAAATAAACTCTGATATTCCAATTTTTAGGCATTAGCTCAATTAATTAAATATTTGATTGAGTGACTATGAAAAAAGAGAAATAAATGCATTATAATAATACTACCCAACCATTCCCTTGTAAAGTTTGACAGGGTCCAAGCTGCTCGGGCCGACCTATCGTTACCTCTACTCACTAACGTCAAAGCCTTCGTTATTTTATATTTGGTATTCACTTATTCGCACCACATAACAAGACTAGAGGAATGATTGCCTCTTGTGTCGACGTCACGCGTCCCCGCCATCTCAACACGATCCCTCGTAAATAAGGAAGACTAGTTTCTTTGTAGATATCACCTAATGTGTTCTCTATTGTATTAAGACGTCAACATCGTAACGTACAAAAATATATATAAATAAAGACAACAAGCAAAACTTTAACCTTATTTAAATTAAAAGGCCCTCCTGAATATCGTACACACTATTACTAGGTACAATAATTATGTCGTATAAGTAACATCGTCAGTTTTATGCGACGGCAAACGCATTTATTAACAATGGAAAAATGAGAATGTCTTTTAGTATGCATCGAGTCAATCAGCTTAATTATGAGTGTATTCAGCGTAAAATGAAACTGCATAATATTGATAGATATCTTGGTCCCTATATGTGAGTACACAGTTGAACGAGTGAGTGGTGCCTGACAATGGGTACACCGCGGCGACGACTGATGTCAAGCCACGAGTAAGCCGAACGGTTGTCACGCCACCGACCCGGCGCCCTTGACCCGCGCTACTCAATATTCTGTGCGATATTTATTGGCTTTTCTTGGCGTTGGCAACTAATGATAGAGGCGATAACAACGTTGTACGAAATCGTAACAATTGAAATTAATACGGTTTGATTCGTTACAGAGGTTAAACTAATAAAGCTACCGATATATAATATATACTATAACATAACAAGGTTACAGGGACGGTAGAGTGACAAGCGAAGGGAAGCTATTAAAATAAACTAAAAACGCGTTACGCGCAGTTTAGGCGGCATGAGTCCTACGCCATACACAGTATTAACAGCTATGGTCCATTAAAAGCTAATTTGGAGATTACAAAATAAACTTTAGAATTTTATTCCGCAATAAGGGAAGTTTAATAATTAAGATAATAAAAAAAATTAAAATTAACAACAATATGAGCAAACTACTTGAATAGTTGAGCTAAAATAACACCAGAGCAGCTTGGATAGACGACAGCGACCTAAGCGTCGGCCGTCAGTAATAATGGCTCCTATTTGTACGATCAATAGTTTGTTGTGATGTCAGAGATCCACGCAGTTACTAAACAACACGAGCGGTCGTCTAATGGCTTACAGACATCGACTTTGGCATTCAAGTGTTATGGAATAGATGCGATCGTTTGAAACGCGCGAAACCCGCGCGATCTGACTCCAAAATAACTAACAAATTTTAAGGTTACACGTTAATTCGAGTAAACTTCATGAAAACCAAAAATAAATAGATAAAAATATTTACATATATGTAGGTATATATATAAAATGTTGATTGATGAAATAACACTTATTACAATAAAAGTAAAACATAGCTAAGCTCATTAATGATTACACAAGGCGTGGGCGCGGGCCCCGCTGCTCGCAGCCTTATATTGTCTACAGCTAGTCACAGAGCGGTGCCTAGGCGCACAATTCATTATAATACATTTTTGAAGGAAACGATTACACCTGCCATCGGTTACGGTAACGTACCACAGTTCATTGAGGCACAATCATTGGTTTCTTTTAATTGCTTTTCTTTATATATTTTTTTTCATTTTTTTTTTTGTTTTTATTTTTTTCATTATTTTACTTATATTTACATCTATGATTGTTATTATAATTACTCGTAGGTACGTAAATTTATTCTAAATAACAGAAACAAATCACGAAAAATGTTATTAAAAGAGAAGCGTGAAGCGTATTAAATTTTTACGAATAAAATTCCACAATATATACATATTACAGTATAGATGTATCATATAAATACACAACAACATAATAATAACACAGACTAAATTGCACATGGCGCAATAATTGTGTGCAGGAAATAATGATGCAGTCATTGAACCGAGAGGAGATTCAGTTAGCGCGGCGCGATGGCCGCTACTCACAACCTTGTGATGCGCGGAGGCGCGCGCGCACCTCTACCGATACACCTCTAACACCACTATATACCGCTATAACGACACGTCTACACATTTAAAATACGTCCACTTCACAATATGTATATCCATTATTAAGTACTGATAACTTTAACTGACTAAAAAATTTCAAGGCATAAACTTCTTTCGTCTTTAATCTATGGATGACGTATTCTAAAGGGCACTGGTTTATTATACTCTCCGTTTGATCGGCTTGTCTAACCTTAAAATGGAAAAAACTTTATAAAAAATTAAATATGACATTTATTGCTGTATTATTAAAATTTAAATTTGCACCAGAGTAAACAACTGAGATTTAGGCGTTATCAAATATTGGTGTAGAATTGGACAGAACAATATCAGTTAAAAATAATACCTATAATCTTTATTTATTCTATCAATCGGTAAAAGAAACACCCTCATCACTTAAATTGAGCTTTAACAATACATAGAATTGACATTTGTCTGTTTTATACGTGTACTATTGTTGAATAGACGTAACACGAAATGTTATAGGAACATCAGATCATTAACCCGTACCGCGAATATAATTTCAAATTTTGGAAGCATCTTTATTAAGCAGAGAAATGCAATCAGTTGTTCCGGACATCTTTGATAATCACTCTTTGGCACCTAACATTAAACTCCGTGACAATCTCGATTATGGCCCCTTGGAAGGCGAATCAAACAGTTCGGTTGCATATACAGCGCTTTCGTATCAACAACCCGGTTGTGATGAGACGCGTGTCAAACAAGCGGGCGTTATTTGTAAGAAAATAGAGCTCCGCGTTCGAACTAAATCTGTATCTGATACAAATCGCGAAAGGCAACGAAGAATATGCAATGATCAAAACGCAAAAACTGCCGTCGGTCCCTATAGTAATATAATACGGTAGTAATGACAAATGCTAATTATGTTTCTAAATGAACACATCACACATCGAAACATTTAACACTAGAAGTACTACGGGTCCGAAGCGAACAGAGTTCAAACGCACGTACACGTCCACAGTCGCGTTCAACTAACTTAATTAATTAATTTGTGAAGAGTACGCGAGCCCAGAGGCTCGACAAGGTACAGCGAATCGCTTATAACTAACTTAACGCTAAAATCGTTTTATCATAAAAACACTGGAAGATGTTCGAAATACAGATACAATTTACATTATTATAAGTCGACCGGCGCGGGCGCACGGCGTGTGGTCGGCGACTGGATCGTGTTCGTAAAGCGTGGTGGGTCCGTCGGCGACGGAGTCTCTCGTCAAGAGAGCGGAGCCGCCCTCGCCTCCCGCTCTACTATTCTAATCCCGTAATAATTGGTAATTTTATATTTTGGCAGAGTATCTCTGTGGCACACCATCAATAAATTAAAAAGTAAATAAAAGTGTAAATAAACTTTATGATAACGAACTTTAACTTACACGTGCAATCGTTGCCGTTAAATATCAGTAGTATGCTTATTGAACTCTACGATAGGACTTAAAATGTAAACTTACATCTACAGTTATGTAATACCGACAAACCTACGGCTACAAGTATATTATTAACAGAATATCTAAAGCATATGTCACTTTGAATAACGTTCAAATTGAGCCTATAGAAAATACCACAAATCTTTTATTTAAATAGATATTGATATGGCTAAATTTAAGTTAGAACTTTATTCTTACCTATACACAAAAGTGTAATATTTAATTACTGTTCAATTATAGTACTTTAATAACATTTCTCACAAATGTATGTGTAATATAAAATGATAAAACAATTTTCAATTTATTATATTAGGTTACCCTTACGTTAATCGTATAATCTAGATAATCGTCTCATTATATTAAACATAAAGTGGCACTTCAATCACAAATACTGGAAAAAATTTGGGGAAACGTCAGCATCGGCGGAGGCCGACCGCCGGCGACTCGCGCTACTATGATACTCTCCAACAAAATAGATTATCCTTACATTAGGCAAGATACTTTACATCACAGGATTACTGGAT
Source organism: Shargacucullia verbasci (assembly GCA_947562105.1). Classification (NCBI taxonomy): domain Eukaryota; kingdom Metazoa; phylum Arthropoda; class Insecta; order Lepidoptera; family Noctuidae; genus Shargacucullia; species Shargacucullia verbasci. The sequence goes on along the minus strand of OX387289.1, from coordinate 4,149,421 downwards.
TGCAAGGGAGCGCGCGTCCCACCTTGTACTTGCTGGCGACTGCCGCTCTTGCGGCCGCTCGCTCCTAACGCATATAACTATATACTCGTTTGCATCAGACTATACGGCTTAAAAGGAATTAACCGCTACAAGAATGCACTTCAAATCTCATAATTTTCAAATTTTGTTACCTTTATAAAAATTACAACTAATCGTACAAGTTTTGTTAGTGGGCGAAATGCACTTACACGTTTATTGCTGAATAAAAATATCACTAGTGGAAAACGAGGGCTCGATGCGAGTGAGAATTCAAAACAGAAATAAATAATTAAAATACGACAAGTACAGATAAAACGAGAAAATAAAAACGAACACGAAAGAAACTCGGAACGCAACAGCTCGACGGGCGAAACAGCAACAGCCCTCGAGCACAACAAAATAAATATACGCTATAAAATAAGGCCACGGGACGTGTGACTGAGGTAGCCCGCGACGCACTACGCTATCTGATACCTACGATTATTTGGTAGATTTGCAGGAGCGGGCCGCGCGCGGTCTCACCGCGCCTCGGCCCGCGCCCGCCGCGACCGGACTCTTCCTTATAAACCTCGATACAGTTTAATTTGCCATTGTATATGTATAATTCTTATATACACTAAATATTCTACATGAACACTTAAAACACAGTAAGATAATATAGTATTGTGGACAGTTGGCTACCGCGACCGCGTCGCACCGCGCACTCGACGCGACGCGACGCGTTCGACATGATCTGACTAGGCGAATAAAATTAGTCGATCCCCGTACGGGGGACGGTAAAGCGTAATTACAACTAGACACCAAAGACTTCGATCCTGAGCTCGCGCCGTCGACGATCGGACGACATGCCGGCCGATCGATAAATACTATTTATACTATCCAAATCGAAGATTTTACGCTAACCATAAAAAATTTGCACCTCAGGAATGACCGAGGCGACATTTCCAAACGATCGCGAGCGGCGTGAATTGAGGATAGAAGTCCGATCGACACGGACAAATGCATCTGTACAGATCGAATCGCTCGCTCACGGCGGGTGGACGTCGGCAGCTCCTTAGATGGACTCTCCGCCCAGCAGGTCGGGCGGTAGGAAGGAGTTGAGCGACGACGGCGTGGCGCGCTGCTCGTGCGAGTCGGGCCACAGCGCCGCGAAGCCGCCCCAGCCGTCCTTGGAGCCGCCGCCCACGGCCACGCCGCCCACGCCCACGCCGCCCACGCCGCGCCACGCGCCGCCGCCGCCCGAGCCCAGGTGCTGCAGGATCATCTGCACCTCCGACTCGGCGGGCGACTCCGCGAAGATCGTCGTGTTGCTCAGAACGCAGTTGTTCAGGGCCATTTGGGCCTGCGGACCGACAACGGTGTGAGTAACGTCATGTAAGCCCGATGCAGATGTAAGATAACAAATTCCTAATTCCCTATATAAACAAAAGTTAAATACTGACCTTAGCAGCCTCCTCGCGCGTAGAGTAGCGGGCGAGGGCGAGACCTTGGTTCAAGTACAGGTGGAAGTTTTGCAGGGGGCCGTGCTGTACGCACAGTGTCTTTAAAGTAGATCCATCGATCTGTAGAAAATAAAACACATTTGAAAAATGATCCAATACATAAAGAAACTATAACCGTATCTTCACATTAACAAAATATATGCCTGACTTAGTTCAGTGTTCATCATGCGTGGCAGATCCTCGAACATTCTCGCGCTTGAAAACGCCGCGCAGTAAGCGCCGTTAACCTTTAGCCATTACCTAAATTTCACTATACATCAGTGAAATCACTCGCCCACCTCATCCACCACACTTTTCGATACGTCACAATGTAAGCAGCAGGTGCTCGCGAACCACTACTCACTCTATTAAATGTTATTCCAAATTTGACAAAAAAAAGAGGTTCTCCCGCGGTTGAAACTGTCGTCGGCAGTTGTGAAGATGTATTAGTTGATGTGGAAGTATGCATACGCAAGGCGCAGCGTCACGTGCTGATGGCACATACCTGAGCAGTGAGGTTCTTGAGCAGCAGCCAGGTGGATGCCTGCCAGGAGGGCACCTGGCGCGGCGGGGCGTTGTTGTGGTGCTGCGGCCACGCCTTGTTGAGGCCGGGCGGCGCCGGGCGCGGCTTGGAGCCCCACGCGTCTGCCTTGAGCGCGCCGCCCGCGCCGCCCGCGCCACCTGGCGGGGCGTAGCTCCACGTGGACGACGACAGTGAGCGCTCGCCGCCCGGCGGAGACGTCTTGCCGCCCAGCATTTCCGCGTCTTTAATCACCGCCAGGGATAGAGGAGATCGCACCACGGATCCGGGTGTCATATTTGGGTCGTCCTCTACATTCTTCATTTGATTGCCCTGTAACAAAAGTTTTATATGACTTTTGTAATTGCAAGATTTGTTTGTGTCCCCAATTGAGAAGCAAAGACTGTGTTCACCAATCTAGGCAGACAGGCAAAGCTGAAAGCAAAGATTTCATCACCCAGATTAGGTAAACCTCATCTGTCAACATTTCCTGCAATTCTTCCTATTTTTTTATTTGTGGCTTACCTTCCAGGGCTTGCCTGGCTCGAACTCTGGCACGAGGTCGTACACAGGCTGGTGCGAGGGGTGCGAGGGCCAGGCGTCCTTCCCGTCAGCCACATCGGCTCCCGAGTCTCCCCAGCCCTCTGCGCCGCGCCCCACTCCCCACGTGCTGCGATAATAGTACCACTTATTAATTACACTGAACTTGATGATTCATGGTGAAAACCTGCTATAATTTGCAACTAATTGACAAGTGATTAGCAGACTGTTTTATATTTGTATTGTAAAATTAACAATTCTGAGACATATAAATAAATCTGGAGAAACTGGTGTATTGTTTCATTCTACAGGATATAAAGGTAGGTATTCTTACGAGTCGGGTTGCAGGCCAAGTTGGTTGAGCTGTGGGCTCGTTGTCGACTTGGCAGTTCCGGGCGCGCGGCTGAACTCGGACCCTTCACCGTCCTTGTCCAGAGAGGGCAACTTCCACTGGTTCAGACGAGACTGCTGGTTGCCGCTGCTGCCGCCGTAACCCTGGAGATTTGATCCATATTAATACCAATTTCCACAAGTATTTTTTGGTTAAGAGACAAAGTACTATTGACTTGTCTATCAATTCATCATACGAACTGGCAAAAAAATGTTCTTGCAAATATTTTAACTTCAAAAATGTATTAATTTTTGATTCAAACCAACAATAACCAGAAATTATCGGTAGCAATTGCCAAATGTCATTGGTGTCTTGAATACAAGCCGACCTAAATACTATTTTATTAGTAAATATTACAACTCACCCCTTGAGTATCTTTCGGTATTGACATATCACTGAAGTTGTTCTGCAACTGGGCAATAGGATCATGACCCTGCTTAAACAAATCTGAGCTGCCGCCGGCCTGTTGCTTCATATACAGAGCTTGTTGCGCCGTTATCTGGTTCTAAACAAACAAATATAAATATAATTAAAGTAAAAAAAAAATCTCTTCAATACAACAGTTCAACTTCAATAATATTCATGAACTTTTCTAAATGTCATACCGTACGACATTTAATTTCTAAAGGTCTGCCTTGTGCATCAATTACTTGTGGTGCAATACGATGTTTCATGACAGAAAGAAATAGCGCTATGCGCTAGATAAAGACCAAACGAGACGCGGCTGCCTGTCATTTTGAAATAGATGCGTATACCGCCGGAACTAGAATTTCATGCACGTTTTATCACGCTTTGTAATCAAAACTATTATTGTTGTCCGTTTTTATTTAGTTTACATATTAATCTAGGGTCTTCTTGCATAGTTAATTTTACAACATAATTATCATAAAAAAAAGGTTCTCGTCTGTCTCTAGTGAACTGCATTGGGAACCATGCACCAAAATTATACGTTTTGAAATCAGTGATATAAATAAAAAAACTGATCTTGTAGAACTTAACAAAGGATAGTATCATTTGCAAGCAAGATCATATTATAATATTATGAAGTGAATGGACAAGTTCATATTATAATTATAATATGAACTTAGCCTGTACGTGAAAGTTTGTGTGTAAACTTACTTGTAGGGCCGTAATCTGTTGCTTGGCCTTAGTGATTTGCACAGAGTACTGCAACGCGAGAGACGAGTGACCCTTGGTCATAGCCAGAGAGTTCTGTTGCAACAATTGCTGGAGTACTTTGATCTGCAAGAGAAGTTCAAATTGTAGACACAAACAGAATAAAAAAATATGTATCTCATCAGATATTTTTTTATTCTCGAACTCGCGACATCTTAGCTTCTCTGCGATACTGTCATTAGTCAACCACTCAAACTATAAAAATAATAATAAATACCTGTTGCAGCAGTTGATTCAGAAGTACGAGGGTTTGAGGAGCCAGGGGCTGATTCAAGATCTGATGGTTGAGATACCCGGCCGACACCGCCATTTGTATCTGTTGCACGAGCATGCGCAGTTGCGCTGCGCTCGGCTGACCGCCGTTACCCGAACCGCTAACAATTTCAAACAAGTATTACAACATGGAAAGTTTATTCTAAATGACTCAACGTGTTTACAAATAAAAGTTACATCCTTATGTAATTTCTATTTGTAAACACCATGAGTTCAAGGAAACAAACTTTAGAGCGAATAATAAATATTTTCCTCAACAATGTTTACTATTCATGTTTAAATTTGTGACATTCCAACCTTTCAGTTCAGTTGAGCCTTCAACGTTGAACCGTCATACGGGGCGAAATTTGCGAGGATTATCTCTTCTAATTTTAGAGCGTGAGTATGACGTATTGCTAAAGCCGAAAAGACTTCCCATGTGCACTTCTTGACATTTAACGTATCGTGTGTAGAGCTTACCTGTTCGGGTTATAAGACTGGTGGTGCTGTTGAGTCGGCGGGGGCGGTTGGTTGAGGATCTTCTGCACGACCGCCGGGGACACCGCCGGCACGGAGGGCGGCGGCTGGAAGGGGCCGCCGTGGTGGCCGCCGAAGTGATCGTCGCGTCGCCAGCCGTCACCGCGGGCACTCGCCAGCAACTCTAGAGCCTCCTCCGCGTTCATATCGCGACTGCGCAGGGCGGCTTCCGCCTCCTCCTTTTTGAAGCCCATCTCAACGAGGAACCTAGAAAACAAATAAACGTGTCACACAAGACCGATTACAGGCAAGAAAGGTTTGCTCGGATGAATGGTTTATTTACCTGAACTGCTTGCTGTTCCACACCATTTCTTTAGGTAGCTGCTTGCCGAGCGGGCCGCCCTGAGGTGGCTTCGGACCACCCCATTCACCAATATCATCGGGCCAGGCTGTTCCGGGGCCGCTAGGCTTCGGTTTAGGCACGGGCCACAGGGCCTGTCCAGACGCATCAGGCCAAGCGGGTGCGTCGCGCTCGGGCCAGGCGGGAGTATGCGGTTCTTCCCATGAGCCGTTGCGTTGCCCGTGGGTGCCCCATACGGCGTCGGGCTTGGTGGGCGTGGGAGGCATACGTTGGGGGCCGGGCGGGCCTTGCGGTCCGCGAGCTGCCATGCCACCCATGCCGCGCTGTGCCCATAGCGATGTACCGTCATCGAAGCCCCCGGGAGCGCGTCGCGCCGCCGGTGGTGATGGTTCCTCCCATCCTGATCCCTTGATCGGGTCTTTAGGGCCCTGTGCGCCCCACTGGTTGACGCCTCCGGGCATCATCTTGTTCGGTCCGGCCGCATGTTGATGGTGTTGGCTCCACATGTCACCGTTGAGGCGGCCCGATATCCCTCCGCGCAGGTCGTGACGCGGGTCAGAATTCTGTTGGCGGGGGTCTGAAGCACGGTGCGGGTCGATGCGTGGGTCGACGGGTCGGTGAGGCTCACCCCACGCATTCCAGTCGTCCTTCTTGGCTACACCCCACTGCTGGGCATGTTGTGGAGGGCCTGCGGGCCATTGTTGCGGCGGCGGTGGTCCGGTCCATACGTTAGCAGAATCCGCTACATCATCGTCCTCTCCCCATGTTCCTCCAATATTGGTGGTGGGTGTGTGCCCCCATGGAGTCTTAGCTGCAGGCTGTGGTGGCGGTTGTCCACCGTTCCTAAGGTTAGCCTCCCATAAATCGGTACCGAGGAATGCTCCGTTATTAAGATTTGGTTTCCAGGCTGGTGGCCCTCCAGCAGGCTGGGTTTCCGGCTTTCCTGGTCCAGGCTCAGGAGAGCCAGGTACATCCCAATTGGTGTCCTGATTTACATGTTGCTAAAATAATTAAAATACTGATAAGAAAGATCCCTAATTATACACAATTGGAATGTTAGTAACAGATGGCTGAACACTTACTCCTCCCCAGCCGTCTTGACTGAACAAAGCTTCTCTCATTGAATTGAGTTGCTCAATCTTAGCAGAGGAAGTACTGTTGGCGTTGTTGCCATTGTTTCCATTGGCCGAGGTAGGCCCGTTTGAATTGGCAGTAGAATTGGGAGGATTAGTACCGCCATTGTTTCCGTTACCCGCGTTATTCGTACCTAAGTAACATGAAAAATAAGTATATAAAATCAACACATGATTCAATAAAATACGATTTTCATAAAGGACATTTATTTTATTTATTGTCGACTAACCGTTGCTCGTAGGTGCACCATTGTTGTTGGGTTGTGAATTTGGCATGTTGGGCGGGGAACTTTGCCAATTTTGTGCAGACGCGCCACTGGTTGGAGGCATTTGATTACCATTCCCCTTGTTGCTATTCACTGCAAGAAACAATCCCAACACTCAAAAACACCTAAACAAAATGCGAACATCCATAATGTTAATTGTAATTTCTAATCACTGTAATTATCATTTGCCAACAATAGAAGCAAATTTTATTTTGATGACTTCATCATTTGAGTATCGATATTAAAACAACTTACTGTCCGCTTGAGAAGTGGGCGGGCGCTGAGCCGTATTATTCCATTGTTGAGTATTGTTTGTCCCATTATTTGTTTGACCACTGGAATTACCGCCCCAATTCCCAGCTGGCAAAGAAAAAAGGTCTATTTATACCCTCTTATCACTGACGCCGATTAAAATATAGGTACAATCTCAGCCACACACATCACTGCCAAAAAGTTATGCCGATCAAAAGCTATTACGGCTATCTGTTTGAGGCGTTAGAATTGAGCACAAATGATGGTACACTTACTGTTGTTGGAGGCGGGTGGGCTGCCCCAGCCGGTGGCGGCGTTGAGCGAGCTCTCGCCACCGCCGCACAGTCTCAGACGCCGCGGGACGCCCCAACTGTCCACCTCTTGTGTTTTCATATCCTTGATTATTCGATCCTCGTTTTTCGTGAGTTCCAACATAGCGTCGAAGGTGAGATCACCGTTCGCGAACATTCTCAAAGCCGTCTTATTGGCGGGTTTATCGTAACCAACTTCCGATTCATTATTGTCATGGTATGTCTTCACAGACTTGTCTTCATTAGTAATGATTCGAGTTTTCGTTTTAGATATCATATTATGAGCAGACTTGTCGTTTAGTAGTTGCGTATCGCAAGGCTCATCTCGTATAATACAAACTGAGGATTTAAAAGCGTAATCAGACTTGTTCATATGCTCCGGCGCTCCGAACGCCATCTTATAGTTTAAGTTAAAGCTACTGAAATATGGGTCACTGTATGAGATACCCTGGACTGTTATGGCGTTAATCGTTAAAGGAATGCAGTAGTTAGGCGTATCGCCAATCATTTGGTTTTGTTGGACACTATCAACAAATTCTACATTATAAATATTTAAAACTACCATCTTTACACTAGCTTCATGACTTTCATACTTCTCGACTCGCTTAAAAGCACCAAAATTATTTGTGTTCACCACCAACATCGAGGTGGAGTAATTACATTGCATTGGTTCGGTAACAGTATTAATATTGGAGTAACAATTATCCTTAATTAGATGTCGAACACATAATATTACAGAAACATTAGACATCAGACAATTATTATAAATAGAATAATTTTCTACAGTTTTCACCTAACATTATACTTATTTTCACAGATAGCATATTGTTTCAATTAAAGACTAAGTAACAATGGTTCGTAGTGATGCAGTCAATAAAGCAGGTAGCAGTGTTTAGTGCCTCTATGGCAGAGGACAGGGTGAGATCACCGCTGGAAGCTGCTGCGGACTCGCCTCCTAGCCCCAATTGGCCCAGCCCTATAAAGTACACAACATTGTATCAGCATACAGCTAACTTGTGTCTCATATGAATAATAATGCATAAAAAGACAAGCATACCAAATTTAGCCATAAGCTATTGGTTTAGTGTAAAAATTTTAATTCAAAATCAACTCTAGTTTATAATTTACAAAGATTGCTTAAAACATAGACTTTCTTTCGGGAACAGTTTTTGGCATCATTATCTATGTTATTTTTTATTTCCATAGACATGTAACATACAGAATATTTTTAGTACGTTCTTCACACATATTTATTTGTATACCATCAAAATTTTCCATGAGTGTCATGTTATAATACTAGGTGAAAATTATTTTTAAACTCATCAAAAACATGTATTAAAACGTTTAGCAACTAAAAAGGGTCTATTAAATTTATACAAGTTGTTACATAGTAACATTTGATTAACTAAAAACACATAGCGATTGGTAGATTTTAAAAGCATCTTTGTATCGCATAACTTTAACAACAATAACAGGCCTACATAAAATATGCTACAATAGATATATTTCTCATTGGTATGGACTACTTATTGAAAATCAATGCATAGGTATTATCATAACGCTCACCTTATAGGACGGACGAGAGGCTGAGCTGTATATCACAGATAATGCGGGCTCGGCAGATCCTTTAGAGCAGCTTTGCAGTCAGCTCGTAACGTTTCAGATTATCTGTGAGACAAAGAACTGACATTTCTTATTGGCACTATTATTATAAACAATCATTAAAAATCAATACATGGGTCATAACAAGTACATGATTTTTTTTGAGGTTATCTCAAGGATCAAACATAGTAAAGTCAAATGAATCGGATCAGTGATTTTATAGCATAGATAGTTACCGTATATCACAGGGAAAGAAAAACCTATACCACACATTACAACTATTTGCGTCGCAATGATGCGATAAAGGTAATCTTTACATCAAAAATCATGATGGTGTTTCACAATACGCCATTCCAAAATGTATACGATGTAATACGACGCAAGTACTTACGGCCGCACCAAATTATAGAATAAAACGTTGAAGTATCACAATTCCCATTTCGATTTTCACATTCCTATAAAAACCAATATTCTTTTCTTACATTATATACTTATGTATTTGTGTGTTTCGGCCTTGAGACTCGACGACTCGATGTTGAATATCTACAGTCGTATACATGTATCTATCTATGCTATATCATCCATGGTACCTATCTATATCTAGAGTGAAAGTTAGCACGACCCATATCAAACGAATAAAGCAAATATTCTTGCAACAAATTAGTACTCCATGTACACAAACACTTGATTAATAAGAATATTGCAAAACTTCCTCTAAAATCACACTCTAATCAGGCAAAAATACAAAAAATCTTACGTGACACGACCGAGCACAACGGTGTTATATTACTAGAAGGAATGAGACAGAAAATTAAACATTTCGCTGACATCCCGTTTGTTAGAGAGAGAACAAACATACGCCTGAGAAAGCGATGCCATAAATGCTCAGAGCGATCAACGACGACATAAAGAACTATTTCTAAAATCTAACATATTTTAGCACTTACCTCTGTTTTGTAAAGTTGTTGGCACATAACTTAAAGATTTATACAAAATCACAATCCCAAACCCCCGAGAACACGGCTTCGACGGCTGGATGGAATGATTTCGTCGTCGGGGTTCGCACGAAGAGCTATGAAACGCTACTAATGCAAGATGGGCATTAGCGCCACTGGGTTGAGTGAGAATTTGTCATATTTTTATCATGGCCGGGTAATAGCAATTTACTATACATACCTATAATATCCAATATGCAGAGGGTATTATCTATAGTATCTATCTATAAATATGTACCTATAATAATACCGTACGAATACATAGGTACCTATTTTTATACTGTAGTGTATCTCTATATCTATAGACGTTCAATTGACTATGGATGCCTGCGAAGTGCGAATGTATAGTATACTGTACTCGCTGTACTGTAGTCTTGAGATATTGCTATGGTAAACTATTTCTTAAAAATGTTTAGAAATCAGAGCATTGGGGACTCTTCGTATATTTATTTACCAAAGCAAAGAAGGTAAATGCTATAGGAATAAACTTGTTAAACGTGAAAAGAACCAAGAAAATACAGTCTACAGTCTAGTTTTTAGACACTTAGATTGTGATCGCTATTTCCATGCGAGGCGTGGTAGGTATGCAGAAGTAGAACACGTCCTAATACATATAATATAAGTAATCCATCTTAGCATTAATGAGCTTCATAAACCCTGTGCCTGACTACTTATTCTATACTTATAGCCATTGATGTCTAATATGAGCTGTAGGTAAATATCTAAATTGTTCGAGAGTTGGAATAACACATAAACAAAGGGGAATTTTAGAATGGCATTAGGTTTTTAATACTAACCTAGTCATAGTAGGCCTTGTTCTACATTAACTGATTTATTCAGTTGTTTTCACATAACAACTTGAACTTTTTACGACCATCGTTTGTGCATAAATAGCTAGTTAAAAAAGTACTTACCTAAAATAAAAGTAAACAGTAAAACTCAAAATAATAGTTGGTTTATTTATATTTATTTACAATCAACAGTAATGTTAAAAATAGGAACTTACTGTGTTGACACTATTAAATTTTTCATGATCCTGCAAAATCATAGCAACACTATTCCAAATTCCAATAAAAGGAAAATTTTTTTGTCTATACGTAATATAATGAACTACGAACAATTTTAATATTTCAGATGATACCATACACATTTTAATTATGATATCGAGCATATAAAGACACCCAATTCCATTGAATCCGATTTCCGGCTTAAATTATTCTCAATAAAATGTATAAATTTTGAATAAAATTTTGTTTTATTATGCAGCAGAATTCTGTGTGATACACAACATCGCGCGTCGAACAAAGGACGTCCAACTTTTATGGCAAGTAACCATTTTTACGAAATTTTCCCGCTCTTTTTCAGTGTCTAAAATAAATCGTGTTTTTTTTTTTTGTTGGAGAAGCATAGATTACCATATATACAAAAAGTCACGCCTTTTTCCTATGAGGGTAGGCAGAAACTACGAAACGCCACATGCTACGATTCTTTCGTAACCATTTTGCTTCATCTACAGTCATGCAACGTTTCATACATGAACTCTGGTTGTGGGTACTGCCAACCTGATCTTTTTGAAGGACCTGACCAATAAGGTATATGTCTTTTCAGGGCATCCCCTCCTGGCGTTTCCACTAACAACCTCGTTATAAATCCCTTTCGTTAATCGTCTTTCATCTATCCTCTCTACATGACCAAACTAACGAAAGCTAACTTTTCTCTATCTTTGTCTCTACATCTTCATTCAGAGCGTAACGATCTCTTATCATGCTATTTCTCATTCAGAGGCCGTAGTGTAAGTTTCTTTCGACAAACTCTGTTAAAAGAAACTTACACTAGGGCCTCGGAGCGCCGAACGCGTTGGATGTAGTAAATCGAATTTGTCGAAAGAAACTTACACTAGGCCCTCTGTCATTCAAAGTTACACCGCACATACTTCGCAACGAACACACGATGGAGCCATAAACAAAATTGGAATTGGAAATCGAGAATTTAAAACTTTACATTTACCACACATATACATGAATTATTCCTAGTGTGGGGTAACGTTTATTGAATCGAATTGACTAATCTTATTATTTAACTAATATGTATGTTACCCACGAACGAACCATTTACCATGCTAACTCTTATTGTCAGATAGATGCTAGGCAAGGGTGACAATAAGAGTTCGCTACTGAGTCATATACGCAAGCCAAAGCCAAAACTATACTTCAAGGTCCATATTCAGAACGATTCTTATGTTCAGCGGCGAACTCTACTTGAGCAATTAAAATTCTGCATTCATACACAAAGGCTGGTCAAGTAGAAATCAACACTGACCGTCGTCGCTCTGTAATACAGAACTAGGAAAGCACTGATCACATGACAGGTCCCTGCAAAAGTAAGTACCCAAAATTATGAAATAATGACCGGTCTATCCAGTTTGAAAATAAGACACAGGGCTGAATTTGATACCTACAGTATACTTCACAAAGGGCTGGCAGTGTACGCACCAACCTCAAAAAAAAATTGTTAGCCTACCTACATAAGCAGATACTCACTTTTATATTTGTTTTTTTTTTTTTTATATATATATAGTAAGGTATAAAACTTATTATTTTTCCTTTTCAGTGTCAGTTTTTTTTTATCCTATCCAATGTTCATGAAATTCTGATTTCTCTTTTGAGTCGCATAGGGAGGAATTCTCAGTGCTACTCTATATTACTTTACTCTTTGGTGCTACTCGAATGGCCTACGCGGACGGTCGGACTTCATAATATTGTAATTATTCTAAGCAGACATTGTCATCACTCATCCGCTCACGGTCACACACATCGTAGATATTGGTGCTGTAAAACTTTTGTGTGCTTCCCGCTTCTTTTTAGAATCAGGAAGCATGCAAAGCATAAAACCGTTTATTTAGAGCTCAATAATTTATAAAGAAGAAAGCGTTTTGTTTTTTACTAGCGCGATGCCGCGATGCCATGTCAGTTGTCACTTCATGACTGTCAAAAGTACGTAGGCCAGAACTGTCATTAGGTCATATCTATTGTGTTTATTCGATAACGTAAATTTTCTTTATCATTGACACATATTATTACATTGATTGGGAAAAATTCGCTCATTGCTGTGTCAGATATCCGGCAGCAATGTCGTTTGAAAATAGAGTGCTATGCCTCGTCGTTTCTGGGGCCTAAGGAGGCTATTAAGAATGCCTGTAACAGAGCCTGGGGACCAATATTCAGTATGGGTGAGTATTTGAATTACGAATTGAATACGGACAGAATAGAAAGGCCTTTATTTTTTTTAAACATATGGTATGCTAGTTGTATGGTGTGATTGGGTAGGTAGCAACCTGCCAGGATTAAATCTTTGTTTAGCCTTGTTTTATTTTGAACTGTTGTTTCTCCCTCCCTCCCTCGCTTTCAAAACCGTTACAAGCTGTCTCTCACCCACATGCATTAATTAATTAATTAATATATTTTTATTTTGTAATGATTTTTGTTGAACATACATTCTTCTACATAATATATAATGAAATTAATATTCTGTTGATACTGATCTAACTTATACTGAAGTCCAGGTATTTATTTTGAAAAATATGGGTTCTTATCTGTAGTAAAATCAGTAAAAACTTCCTAGGCACATTCTGGAAGAAATAATATATTAACTTTTGTAATATACACTTTTTTGTCAATTCATTCATCATAAGTTGCAACAACTATATTTTTTTAAAACAATGAATATTAATTTTCTATAAAGTGGAGCCATCATGCTAAAGTAACTGTTTTTTTCCTTTTAGTCATGTTAAACCACAGAACCAACTGTTGTAAAATTTTATAAAGAGGTAGCCTGGCTCCTGGATTAGGATATTGGCTTATTTTTACTATTACAGAAAAATAATAATTAGATAGTAAATACTAAATACATGCAGATGAAATTGCAGGCAGCAGCTAATTTTCTAATGAAACTGCTACAATAGTTTGTTCTAGATATGAATAGATGAGATGTTACCTCTTTTCAGGGCTGGATTTAGGGGAGGGCAACATGAATTTTTGATAATTTTGTATTTTATGATATTTTTTTTAAATGTTGCATTCATATCAAATGACAATCTGTAAAAATCATTTCCATTTGCCACAGGTCAGCCATTTTGACCTTACCTACTCTATAAACTATGTTTTCAACTAAACTTAAATCCAAAAAGAATATCATTTTATTATAAAAAATTATATTTAACTGGAATCTAATTGCCAGGTGGGTTTAATCTACATATTCAACTTGATTGTTGGCACCGGCGCTCTGACACTGCCGGCAGCATTTGCCAGAGCAGGATGGGGGCTCAGCACCATATCTCTGATGTTCCTTGCTTTCATGAGCTTCTTAAATGCCACATATGTCATCGAGACTATGGCCTGTGCTAATGCTGTGTTTAAGTGGAAAAGACTGCAATCTATTAAGAGAGAGAGTGTGAGTATCTTGCAGTTTATATAATTTTATTTTGCAGAATATAGTTAGCCAATAATATATAGACATTGTTTTATAATTTACTCATAGTATCTACTGATACAAATTTTTGAGCCCAACTGTGATTGCAATGTTTATGCAGTACCTAAAAATTATAACTGACGACACGCTTGGCGCAGTGGCTAAGCGATTAGCTTTCTGCGCTACGATATATATACACTGCACCCACGATACAGGAGAAATCCTAGTGTGGGGCAATGTTCTAAAAAAAAAACTGTTTGTATTCTAGAGTGCAAAAACTCAGAGAGATAACTCAACCTTAAGAGAAATAAACTTAGCACTACACTCTAAATAATTGGCCGTCTTGTCTGACAATGAACAGATTTTATTTTTATATGGATACCTAGTCCCAACTATTGGCCGACCGTCTCTAGTGCGTGCTGCCCTAAATTATTGGAAAATGGAATTTCATTAATTTTGCAAGTTAAACAAGTTTATCTTAACAAGTATGAAGCTATGCTATATTAGGTTACATGTAAACTAATCAGGCGCAATTTGAAACACTGATTATGGTTTAATGAACTGATTACAATATAATGTATAAGATATACAACTAGAATATTTAGTTTTAATTCCGCTAAACTACTGCAAGTTTGGGTCGACACGTGTTTCGCCCCTCCACGGAGCATCCTCAGGAGATGTTTGTATTGAACTACCTGCAAAAATTAATTTTTGCAGGTAGTTCAATACAAACACCAAGTCGTAGTGCTATATAAGGGGGCGCTCACTACCCAGCCGCTCATTCGCGTCCAAGCGGTCGACGAGTCAACATCTCCTGAGGATGCTCCGTGGAGGGGCGAAACACGTGTCGACCCAAACTTGCAGTAGTTTAGCGGAATTAAAACTAAATATTCTAGTTGTATATCTTATATATCATGGATTTCCGCAAAGTAACGCCTGATTCCATTAATTACAATATAATGATCATCCTATATGAGTCTACTAAAAACTCAGCTGTTTATAATATTGGGTATCAACTGAGTATTTTACCTTTTTTTTTTGCTGTTTGACATATGCCTTACATTAAGTTAAGGTTTGTTCATAGTATCAAGAAAAAGCTGATTTTTACTATATATCATTAAGATGGTGAAATAATATCAGCCATAAGAATGAAATTCTGCAAATATAACCACAGGTCCATTACAGATCCAAGACCATGATTCAGATGATGACCACTCAACATCCCAGAACAACCATGGGGACCTTGAAGAGCCTCTGGTGTGCGGTGACAATATACCCTCACGATACTACAGCCTTGATAGACGCGTGGAGCTCGGAGAGATGGCCAATTTGTTTTTTAATAAGATAGGGAGGACCACTTTCTACTGCTCGCTGTGTATCTATTTGTATGGCGACTTATCCATCTATTCGGCGGCTGTCGCGAAGTCTGTTATGGATGTGGTGTGGTAAGTAGCAATGTTTACCACAATTTCTCTGGAGATTTTTCCAATTTTTGAGGCACTAGGTTTCTAGCATTTAATAATCCACTCCCTATGATGTCATAGTGTTTTCTATACTAATATTATAAAAAGATAAAATTTGTTTGTAAGTTTGCAGTTAGGTAATCTCCGGAATTAATGATCCGATTCTAAAAATTCTTTCACTGTTAGTAGAAAGCTATATTATACCTGAGTGCTATATGCTATAAATTATATTGCACGTAGGTTACGCGGACGATGTCGCGGGCGAAAGCTAGTATTATCATAATTACATCAAAACCAGCAAGATTCTCCTTCGGTTGCCAAGCATATTGATTATGGCGATGTTCCCTTACTATTCATTTTATTAGTCTACACTGGTGTGGGTTAGCAGACTAAACATAGAACATCAAACTTTATGGAGTTCTGTGAAGAGTTTAAATAAAGAGAGAAAGAAAGAAAGAGAGAAAAGAGAGATCAGTTAAAGTTTAATAAAAATAACAATCATCATTAGTCGTAACTAAGGTTCCCAACTTTTTGTACGAGAAATAAAGTATATTAAGGTCGGAGAACTAAAATGAACAGTATTTGAGAAAAGTAAACATTATTTTATATTTTTTGGAGCTTCTTGCAAAATTTAACAATTTATTATCATTTTTAAAATATTACTTTTTTAAGGTTTATGGCTCCGAATACTAGCTGTCATAAAAACAGTATTTTGTATACTTTTTTTTTTTTGTAGAACTGTAAAAAGTATTAATGAGCAAAAAAAAGTATAATACTGTTTTTAACAGTATGATTGGGAACCCTATTCATAACGTACATAATAACATACTATGTGTATGTGGCATTAACTTGTTGTTCATGTATCCACTCATTTCAGACTATTTAGTCAGGTGTAACGCAGTTTTGTTTAACTGCAGCGGTTTACGACGTAATCTTGATTTATTGCTCGTAATGAACGTTTAATTCAAGAGAAATAGTCAAAGAAAATTGTTGAAACTAATAAAAGCGTTTTAATTACTTGATTCGGCATTTATACTATGAGGCATACTTTGATTCCGATTACTGCTCGTGTTGTAATCGAGATAAATTGAAAAATACAGGAGACGATTCTCGCAATTCTCAATCGCGATCCTCGAGTTAAATCTCTGTCTGTTTCTAATAGGGATTTAAGTCGAAGAGCGTTTAAGCAGAAATTTTCCCAGCTCCCAGTCAGCATGAATTTTTCCGATATCTTCAACTATCATCGTCATATTTCAGCCAATTTACACAAAGCCTTAATAAATTATACACCTAAACCTTCCTAATGAACCACTTTGTCTTTTCGTGAAAACCGCATGAAAATCCGTTCAGTAGTTTTTGCGTTTATCGCGGACAGACAGACAGACACGGCGGGGCACTTTGTTGTATAATGTGTAGTGATATTTTTACTTTAAACGCTCGATGTTCCAACTAGTGATTGGCCGAAGTCGAGATTTTTGTAAATTCTTTAGAAAGAGGTCTACAATATGAATTTATTTCAGAGCAAGCGGAAATTACTTGAATTGTAGGTGACTTTTAAGAAATATAACACCTACGCTTACGTTTCACTGCCTCATTGGTTTAGTGTTCGCAAGCGCGAATACTAAGCGTGAGGACCTGGATTCGATTTCTAGATTGGGCAAAGTGTTATTTTGTTTTTCTGTGTGGAAATTCTCAGGAGCAGCACGGAATCTGGAATTGCGGTAGATGGCAATAGGCTTGCCTCCTATTACATAGAACTCAATAACGCTGTCGTGAATATCGTGATATTGCTATCGCGAAATGTGGGTATACAATAGGACACCTGTGCCTATCCCTTCGGGGATTACAGGCGTGATGCTATGTTATGATAACATCTACGCTTCAACATCAATTTGTTATATGTGTAGGTGTCTATAGGTTTATTACTAGGAATTCCGTTTATCTATTGATTCGTGCGGTTATACAGATTAGATTGTGCACACGGACAGAAGTTCCAGATTTTGTGATATTAAAAAAATTACTTACACTTGTATTTACCAAGTAGGTTCCGCCCGCGGCTTCGCTCGCGTGGATTACGAACCCGTACATTTTTTTTTCATGATTTGTTTTGCGCGGATCCTTAATTCTTTTTCTAAAATTAAAGCCTAAGTTACTCCTTATAACATCAGCTATCTGTCAGTGTAAGTCCCGTCAAAATCGGTATACCCGTTTGGGAGATTAGTCGGAATAAAGGGACAGACAGAGAGACAAAAATATTAAAAATTGATGTTTTGCCTTTCTTGAATAGCTAATTCATTCTTTCTTTCTTTTCTTTCTTAAAAAATAAATAAATATGATTTAGGACCATTGTCTAACTATTGTCTGCTTAACGGACATTGAAAATGTTGATGTATTTACACGTATTTATTTATTTATTAAACTTAATGCACAAGTTAAAAAATACCTATTTGGTAGGCCACGTGGACTTAATGTCAATATTGTCTATGGCTGATACTAAATCGCATTCCCACGAGGCCATTGACCTATTAAATGATAACGAGGCTACAAAAACTTCGCACTGTGACTTCGCATCCGTTATTGAGTCCCCATGTAATATGCGCGAGTCTGTTGCCATCTAGCAGGCACATTCATCGGAGAGTTTCCATAAAATCTAATGACTCTGCCCGCCCGGGGAATCGAGCCCAAGGCCCCAGTTTCGGCAGTCGCGCTACGATAATGAGACAATTTATTATGAGGAGCATCTTTGTCATAATACCTACACCTACACATTCGTCAAATATCTTATTCCTTACATTTCCTGTATTCGAGTTATTGTGACAGGACAATTCCTCGTCCAAGCGCCATAAGTCCACCATTATTGTCAGTGGAGATTTAATTATTTCATTTATTTTCATCCACAGTTCCCCAATCCCCTCCAACCTGACAGACTCAAAACTCTGGGATGAGCTGCCGTGCTTCAACTCCTCATCGTCCGATCCAGCGGCGTACACCCGTCTGGACACATACAGAGTCGCCCTGCTGACCTTCGTGGGGGCTATGGGACCTTTCGTCTTCTTCAACGTCCAGAAGACCAAGTATCTGCAGCTGTTCACGTCTGGAATGCGGTGGTTGGGTGAGTGATGTTTCGTTTATAAGTAGAGCGCGTTCGGACTCCAGTGTTAGTTTATTTTAACAAATGTAATGAAAACATCTTTCGTTGCGTTTGACGTTCTTTGCGTGTAGATTGGCCAGCTCTAAACTCGGCACCAATCACAGCGATGAATGCGGTTAAGGCGACGAAAGACGGTAGAACTCTTAACCAATCGATGAAATACGTAATGAAACGTGAAAAATGTACACTAGGGGTATAGATGCCCAGAAGTTTGCATTCTACTCTGGTGGAGACCACAAAACGGACCAATCCGAGCGCCGAAAGCGTTTGTCAAAAGAAACTTACACTGGGATTTCAGAGTGAAATGCAAACTTGTCGTGGTACGAGTTTACGTGAGTTTGCTGACGCTATCCAAAGAGTATCCCTTACTGATTACGCGCGGTTATTGGTTATGTACTTCTTCGTAATTATCAATGGATTTACCCGGTACATCAAAAATGACAAACAGGGACTAATTTTGGGGATTTTGGTTTGTGGTTTTTCGGCAGACTTAAAACGGTAACCTGTTTACGCCGAACAAAGAGATGGAGTTATAACTTTACTTTTTCATAAAACGTTCTTTGAGTAATTTTTTAAGTTCATCTCGCATATCATTAATCTAGTACATGATTTTTATCGTACCTAAATGTATATAAAATATTATTCGTTATCAGCTATTACAATGAACTCATTAACTAAATCAGAACATTGTTTCGCACCATCTTGTCGGTGACGTAACACAAGTTTAAATATTTTTAATATAAATAACAAATGGTATGCCATTCTTGATTCATTCAATAGGCCAAGTGCAATGGCACCCCACTTATTGCATTCGCTATAACTGGTTGTGCATATAATCCTCCGCTTCCCCAAACGTCAATCGTTATATTCACTGCGTATGCGTATTCTGGCTTACGTAGCTGTAACGTCCGTCAGGTGGCGCGATAATTTAGCTATTTTCGCTTGCCCTGTGAATGAAGCGGCGTGCACAGGGTTTTTAGACAGGGTAGACTGAAAATTTTTAAAAGCTTACTTTCCAAATATACCTGCTACATGTTGGTATTGATTCGTCGTCTTGTCGATTAAATAATTATGTATATGATTTGCCACCTCAAATATATTATAACAAATATTTATCTGAGTCATGTAGGGTAGGCAGTGTCTTTTTGTCTTTATGAACCGCACGCCACTTCTGTGAAGTGAATACAAAATATAAGCGGTAAAAGTAGCTAATGATTTTTATAGTACAAAAGTGATTTATGTATGAAAACTATCCAAATATTTTAATTTCAAACTTCGGGCTAGTTGAAATTCATACAGAAACCTCAATAACAGTGTGCTCGAACAGAATCGCTGAACAGTTGCGAACCACTAGATCAATAAGACAGTCAGAGAAATTAATTAATTATCAATTTAAAGTAGTTCAACGTAAAGCTACTTTAAATTGATAGCTAGCTTCCGCCCGCGGCCTTGCCTGCGTGGTTTACGAACTCGTATATTTTTCCGGGATAAAAAGTAGCCTATGTGCTATTCCAAACTATAATCTTTCTCTGTGCCAAATTTCATCCAGTTCAGCCGTTCTGGCGTGATTGAGTAACAAATATCCATCAATCCATCCTCACAAACTTACCCATCCTACTAATATTATAAATGTGAAAGTTTGTGAGGATGGATGGGTGGACGGATGGATGGATATTTGTCGTCGCAGTCAAGATCTGCATAGAACTGATGCAAATCTCGAGGAATTTTATTCGCAGTGCGTGTTATTTGAAATTCCGTTTACTGAATATAAACCACGAAAATAAAAATCGCGCGGTGAGATTTCGATGTGCGGACTACCCCTTAGTCTTATCATTGCACATCGTCATTGTATTAGGAACCTTACTGCGATTGAAATACAGTTTATAATACAAAACTGACAACTTGGTCTTCAACTAAGTTAATAGTTTTTGATTATGAACCTTACCTTAGTCAAAATTAAGTCGTAATACAAATCTCGCTTGAAGGTTGTTTTATAATAATTTTCTTATGTCGATGGGTACCAATTTTTTTATTTTATTTTTTTCATTTAAAAAACGTTGCCCCACACTAGGATTTCTCCTGTGTCGTGGGTACAGTTTACAAACATACATGTCACATGCACACACAACCAGACCCGAAACAACTATCTGTAGATCATACAAATATTTGTTCCGTGCGGGGATCGAACCCGCGACACATAGCGCAGAAATCTAATGGCTTAGCCACTGCGCCAACCAATGTCTACATTGTGTTTTACTTTTACATTGACTTGGGCCGTCGTCGTAATGTTGCAAAATAAAATCACTCGCTCTCAGTAACACTTGAAAATAGAACACTGTAACGTACTTGCAAATGAATTAGATAACGACTAGTACAACTAGAATAATCTAATCATATAACATGGCCTGTATTCCTCGAAAGGGTAGGCAGAAGGGAAAATATAAATATTTTATTTCCGATAAAACTTTTAGAATAAAATAATGTTTCCCCTTTGGTCCCGTTGTGTGGGACGCCTTAGCTCGCCTAAGTCTGTATCTTTTGAACCGTAAATTATATTACAACATATTCCAAATTTCGCCGTTAGCAAGTCCTAGGTAATAGGACAAGCCTTTTACCGTCTATTGGGTATAATTCTAAATTTCGCTTGAACTTGAATTTCTTAACAGAAAAAACCAAACACCACTATGCTCAATTTTAGATTTGAACCAAGTACTTAACGCTCAGGATATAACATCAGTGATGTTTCACTGCCTTATTGTTAATTATAATGGTTTTATGTACCTAAATATAATAATTATACTATATTATAATTTTTTTTTTTTTATTTCATTTCAGCGTTTACAATAATGATCTCAATGGCGATACATTTGTTGATTGGTCGCGGGCCACAAGGCCACCCGCCTGCGTTCGATGTGACGGGCATGCCGACACTCTTCGGCGCATGCGTCTACTCCTTCATGTGCCACCACTCGCTGCCAGGCCTCATCGCACCCATCAGAGGCAAGACAAGGCTCGGGCTGCACCTCTTCCTCGATTACGCACTGATAGCCATCTTCTATCTCCTTCTAGCGTTCACGGGAGCGTTCGCGTTCGCACAATTAAGCGACTTATACACTCTTAATTTTATACCTACTGATAGTGATAACATATTCCTAGAAACCGTGGAATATTTCCTCGCATTGTTCCCTGTTTTCACTCTCTCTACTAGCTTCCCGATTATCGCTATTACTTTAAGAAATAACCTGCAGAGCCTCTTTTTGGATACCACAAGACTTGATTCGTATAATTTTATTTTAAGAAAATTAATCTTTCCTATAGTGACGGTCGTACCCCCAGTGTTGCTAACATATTTCTTGGAAGACATTAGTATACTAATAGAGTTCACCGGATCTTATGCGGGCACTGGCATCCAGTATTTCATACCGACCTTTTTGGTAGTGTCTGCGAGGCGGCATTGTACGAACTTGTTAGGTTTAGGCGTAGTGAATAAGTACAAAAGTCCGTTTTCGCACGTTGCTTGGGCTATTTTTGTCCTGTTGTGGTCGATCATGTGCATAATATTGGTGTCAGTACACATATTTGAAAAGAACTCATGACATTAATTTAAAGATGGCGGCTGTTAGTTTGTCTATGATATTGTTACATGGCGCAGTATTTTATCCGTTTTGTAAAATTTAGATTTGATGTTTTCCGGCTGCATGTATGTAGATGTATTTTAAGTAAGTAAATAAATGTTATTATTAGTCTGTGATAGGTCCCGAGTTCGAATACGGTAAGCGCCTTAAACTTTTCGGATCAACATGCCCATGGAATTAAAAGTGCACACCTGTTCTTAATGGTGACTAAGGCCTAACCTATCACAGTCTAAGAAGCCTCTGCCCAGCAGTGGGACAGTATTAGAATTATAATTATTTAATGTAATTATAAGATATAAAGTCAAATTACATGTTTTACTTAAAAAAATAATTCAAAACGCCAGTTATATTAATTCACGTGCAAAGACAATACATATAATAAATATATAATAAAACCTACATATTAAATTAAAGTCGTCAATAATTTTAATAATATTTTTTTATCATAGATTGCCCTTTATTATCGTCGATTTTGTCTATTTATATTTTTGTATCAATATAACGATTTGCCATAATCTATTATATCTTAACATTTACGTAAAGTTGTAAGCGTGTTTAATATCAATGTTTAATGTTACAATATGATTAATATGGCTAATTGACTAAATACCAGAATAAGAGTCCTATGAAGTGTAATTACTAAAAGAAAAACAAAAGATGGTCGTCGGTCGAATTAAATTATCACACCTAATATTCTAACGCATCTTAATTTTAAGTAGTCACTATGTTTCATGTTGTCTGTGCCACTGTTATGGAGAATGTGTCACCAGAATGACTTAATTATCTGGATATACATATTAGAGTGAGAAATTTTTATTTTCATTAAAAAACGTTTTTTTATCCATGTAGTCCAGATAAGCACTTACGAATAGTCAAGATTCTACGTTCCAAAATGTTGTTTTCCTATGGAGATAAATGGGCAAGAAATTCCATGGTTACTCTTTTTAATTTTGATTGTTTAACATTTCATATTTATGAATAAATTGTTCCCACAATGCTATGTGAGGAAAATGTAGTACTAAACAAACTGATAACTATAATATCCGGAAATTTCTGACAGTACTGCCATGACAGTTATGAGCTGACCAGTCCCAGCAGACAGCACCTATTCACGAGTATGATGTATGTGTCAGCGTCACTCAGCTCAACCATATTGCAGAGAACGGAACGACCCGACACATTTGTTTGCCTGTAATTACTATTTAACTAAGAGCGCCTTAAAATTAATTTGTTTGTTCATTCGTAAACCAGACAGTTTTTCAATAATAATTTTCACATGGACGCTTCAATGTTGGTACTAGAACACTTATTCTGGTTTAGACTAAATATAATAAATGTGCTTTAAAGTTAATTAATATAATAATGTTACCTTATTCCCAAAGAATAGGATGAAACGATCTACGTATTAATACTAAGTGCTTTTTGTTTTCTGAATTATTTTTTATTATTATTTATTTATTATCATCAGAGATAGGATATTAGGATTCATATTTACCTAAAGTTAATATTTGGATATTAAATTATGGAAGCGACTTCGAAAGCAAATAAATTTGTCGATCACGAAATCGCGGGATTTTTTCGATACAAAAGTATACATTCCATAATAGACAGCACTTCAATTTTAGGTAAATATGCATCCGATTATATGATCTCTAATTATCATATTTATTCATGTAATTATTAAAAAAAATGGTAAGACAGTGATTTTGAACGCACAAATATCTTCAGAAAATCAGAAAAAAGTGTTTTTATTTGTATCATTCAATATTTGTAAAAACAGAAAATAGAAATCCTGCCTGCTACCAGTATTTACTTATTTGTGTTTGAAAAATAGTTTTAGTAATGTTTGTGATTTTGCATGTTACATATTTAATTTATTTGTTATTATAATTACCATCCACCCTACATAGCACATGATTCGGTGCTTTTAGCGGTTATCAAGACCGTACCTTACCTTCAAGAAAACCCAACTATTTTGACTTAGTTCAGACTGTTTTTACAAAAACGTCTCATAAACCAAGTCTAGTAGACTAGTCTATTAGACATGGTTCAGGTAGCCGGTCTAATCTTGTCTACATATGCCATTATTATACACTTGCTTTCGATAAACACGCGTCAAGCGTTAGCCATCAGAAATGCACACATAGTGTTGCTCGTTGAAAAATAAAGTAAGTGGCACCAGCTTTCTAAGTTCAAAATAATATTTTAACCGTCTGATTTTCTAGGTGAACGCAAAGGAATTTACTGCCTAATTCGCACAAAGGTACGGCAAATTCAAAGTCAAAGTTTTTTTATTTCAAGAGGTCTTTTCAGGTACTTTTAAAAATTCGAGACTCTAGGCAGAGTAAAGTATCACTAAAAAAATTAAAAATGTATGCGAGAATCAGAAACTTCATTAAGAATAATATATTATATAAATATGGTATTTGTTGATAATAATAATAATCTACGCTTACAGAAGTATTTATTGTTGAATAAATAACATTTTAAATGTAATAATTTGTACATGACAGTATAAGGTTCTCTATTTTTCAATTGTATAACTTTTATGTACTTAAATCGTAAACAAAATTATTATAGTGATGATTCCATTTTAAATAATAACTGATTAGTTAGGTACATTCGTCTATACAGGGTGAACTTTTCAAGTGGGCGTGGATGGCAAATGTTAAACTAAGGATTTGATTTGTTAAAAATGTGCCCTTTTCTTTAGTTTGCCGTATGTCGTTATCCTTATTAGGGAAATTATCAGAATGTTTTATTATCATACAGCGTGTTTTTTTTTTCCAAAATCGACGTGTCCGATTCCTGGCTAAGAATATTGTTTTTCAAAATCCAATGTTGCAGTTTTAGTTTTCATTAAAATCGGGCTCGTGACTCCTTTGAGTATTTATCCCTATACCTTACAGTTTCGCATTTGGCCATTCACGCCCACTTGAAAAATTCACTCTGTATATCAAATAATTTTAAAGACACTATTTTATGGAAGATATTCCGTGATTTTTCAAGTCATTAATGTATGTATTCAGTTTCATAAATTATTTTTATAAGATCTCCTGCTTAACTAGCTGAATCGTTAGTTATTGGTGCCAAATCTTAAAATTGGACATTGATTCATTTTAGATTAGCTTTATAATTTATTATTATTTTATACACATTTGTTAATTACAAACGATTGTTTAAATTGTGATAATTATAAATATTATTTAAAAGAAAATCTATTGTATATAAAATGGAATTTATTGTAACGACTGACAGTTATTTTTTAGCAGTACAAAATATTTTTATAAAAAATATATTAATGTGTGTTCAATTTAGTTTGTTTTACTTTGAATTGTCTGTATGTTGTACGGTATGAGAAAACCTTCAAACAAACCTCATGTTATTCTTTGTATGATGTCGTCAGGGCAAAACTGTACCCCATAATGGTCCACTGCTACATGGGCCCTACTTTGTGGACCGTTAAATGAACATAGGACTTTGTGATTAGACATTTAAAAAAAAACATCTTCGACGGAATATTCGCGTGTACGATACCAGCCAATTTCATCAATAAGATCGAGCGCGAGGAGTATGTTGATTTTCATGTTTAGTTCTACGGTTTTAAAGCAGCATAAGTAGCCGAGAGAGACTCAAAGGGGGAAACAATATTCATCAATTTTTGGCTAGAACCCAGAATACGTACGTGTTGCGGGTTCGATCCCCGCACGGAATTAATATTTGTATGATCTACAGATAGTTGTTTCGGGTCTGGTTGTGTGTGCATGTGACATGTATGTTTGTAAACTGTACCCACGATACAGGAGAAATCCTAGTGTGGGGCAACGTTTTTTAAAGAAGAAAAGAAGAAAACCCTGGTTTGTCAGATACAGAACGGATGTTCATTCCAACAATATTGCCCTTTTCCCATTAACACTGCCCGACTTTGAAATAGAACCCTAAACGACACGCTTAGCGGTGATTCAGAGGCCCTAGTGTAAGTTTCTTTTGACAAATTAGATTTAACGCATCGAACGCGTTCGGCGCTCAGATTGGTCCGTTTCGTGCTCTACACCAATTGGAGCTCCGAACGCGTTCTATGCGTTAAATCGAAGAAACTTAAACTAGGGCCTCAGAAGACTGGATAAAAGCAATTAACGATCGTAGTCACTTTCCCGGCCAATTTCAATTGGATTGAGTAATCTTTACAGTTTCGAAGCATTGTATATTATAGGTAGTAGAATAGCGGATATTAATATGGGAGTAATCCATCGTTTTCGAGATTTTGTAGTTATTTTTATTATTTGTGAATAGTCCTTGCCAAAAATGGATGAAATTTCCCCTCTCCTATATTAGTAGTGGCGCGGCGATGTAGGCAACAAAATGAAAATCATAGTAATGTTGAAGAATTATTTATTTTTTTATCATTATACATAGTTGTCACTTATCTCGCGTATACAAGCGACAAAAGCCTTCCATAGCTCAATTGACTTTGGCATGAAGTTACATTGTATTTGTGCAGCCGCCGGCGGCGACGTGGCCGATGGTATAATACTATTATAAGCACTAACGAGGAGGAATTTTCTTTCTAAAACAAGAGTGAATAGAAAATTACAACTAATTCCGAAAATATCACGAATTAAGCGCAAATCATTGGATAGCACTTGAATTTTTTTTGTTTATATTAATTTTCGGGAAATGTTATATTAATACTATTTGTAAGAATGTAGGTATCGCCGTGAGTATAAGTAATACGTTACTTTTGTCACGCTCAGTATTTGGTGAGGAAAAAGAAATGTCCAAACAACTACTCGCACTAAAGCTAAGTGTAAATTATTTTCATTAATTTCAAACATTGGTAACGAGAGAAAACAATGTGTATTTAGGTATTGAAACACAGTGAGCATCTAAAGAGTCGCGTGTCGTGCTCGAGCACTGCAACTACGACTATGTATGTACTGTTGGTAATTTTACCACGGTGTTACTACATCATATTACCATACAAATTAATATTTCCCGCAATATAAAACAAAAATAAAATAAAAACAAAACTATAATTACATAAAAATGAGTGAATGCATTTTTTACACACAACATTACACATACATAAAATAAACATTGATGAGATACTCGTAATACTCGCACATTACCTAAAATTGATAAAATAGGAGCTTCAATCGTAAATATTAAATAATATTGGAATCAGGAACAAAATGTTCTAGACGTTACATCTAAAAGTACCTGTCTTTATTGTATCGTATTCAATAATAATATTAGTGTAGCAAATATTCGAATGACAGCAAAAATCTTCGCTTCGTAAAAAGTATGCAATTTTAATAAGTACTCATAATCTAAACATTATAACGTCGAATGTTGAATTAAAAGTAGACATTACTTTGTAACAAATAAATAATATTAATCTATGCATTAATAAATCTAATAATCATATCATTCGCATAAGATCAAACATTCATTTAGAATTTGATTATCATTAATTTTAGAGAGGACCGGTCGGTTTGTTATTATCCGGTAGTACGAAGTAGGGGCCCGACCGGCGCATGCGCAGCGTGGCTCGGCTCGGGCTGCTCGCGGCGGCGGCGAGCCCCGGCGGTGCTACGATACTCCTGCCGTCGGGAACTCGAGAACATCACAATAAATAGTAAAACTACATTTTTTTTGGTGCGCGGTGCACTAGCGAGGCTATAACTCGGAGGGCGGCACGGCGATGTCGTGGCGGCGCAGCGCCGAGCGGAACGACTCCAGCGACGAGCGCAGCGTGAGGCAGAAGCCGCGCGACGCGGGCACCAGCGGGTAGTCGGGCAGCGCGTCCGCCCCGCCCGCGCCCCCCGCACACACCGCACCCCCCGCCCCCGCCCCCGCCCCGCGCGACAGCGCCACCAGCCCCTCCAGGCGGCGGCACAGCGCGCCGCCCGACGCGCGCAGGTGCGTCAGGATCTCCGCGCGGAACGGCTCCGGCGGGTTCATCAGCATCTTGGTCATCGACTGCACCAGCTTTAGCAATACCATCTCGTTGTACATGCGGGAGTTCTCTTTGCCCTGTTGTGTACCTACAAACGAACAATACGAAGCTGAACTGATGTTTAAAGAATAGCAGTATCCTATCAAAAAGAAAAAAGGTTTTAATTACACACCATTCTTGCTTTTATAATTAAGGGTTCGATCCAAAAAGTCAAAGACTTGTGACGTCCACCAATGCTTAAGTCCAGCAATTAGAATATTAATAAGGTGACGATAGAAGGAGTTGAAACACAATTTGAAAGCTGCCCATAAGAAAGATTATACACAAACCTTTCTGCTTCTCATAGCCGGCCTCGTTGAAGTAGGGCTCAGCGTTGAGTATGAGTCCCTGCAGCGACACGATGACCTGCAGCAGCGAGCTATCCTTGCCCCACACCTCCACACCGCGACCCGACCACGTGCCCAGGAGAGAGACACACACCTGGAAAAACCACACACGTTTCTTACAAAGAATTTACTAAGGGTAATTTTATTTCTGCAATGTGCGGTGTAGCAGTCTTAAGTGTCATCTCCAATACGCGCGGCAGTTTAATAACCACGCGTAATCGATACGCAGCTTTACATAATGCACCAGACGGTAGACACAAATGATCAAAGTAGAAAAGTGCACGATGGTTTAAGGAAAAATAGTCCTTAATGACACACTGGAATTTTGTGGGGTTACCTTGCCATCTTCATAAAGGTTGGGGTTGAGTCTGTCGGTGCAGTACGAGTGGTAGTGGCATAGCGGCGGTGCGCGCGGGTACTCCCCGCCCAGCTGCACGTCGAACACGAACAGGCCGCCCTCGTATGGAGTTTTCGTAGGACCAGCGATCATCACTGACAGTAGATCGATGCGGTCTTCGTAGCCGCGGACCCACACCTGTAGACAATTACTCATGTTTAATTTTCGTATTCATTTATATGCTTTCCTAGACGGAAAAGTGTTTCGAAAAATTTACTTCTTATTTTTCGACTGTGTCATGAGTGAGTTCTGATAGCTTTCTTCTTTCGAAGAAGATAAATGACGTAAGCTGAATTCATCTTTGAAAATATCACGCCTGTATTTCCTAAAGGGTTAGGCAGAGGAGTACTATTGTACACCCGCTTTTTGCCGAAGCTGTTACTAAGACTCATGTAATGGGGGCGAGCTTATTGCCATGGGGGACAGTTCCAGACTCTGTGCTGTTATTGAGAATTGCAATGCAGAGAATCCAATAATATTTTGTCCGACCTGGGAAGCGAACGTTCAGCAGTCGCACTAGACCAATGAGGCAGTCCTTAAAATCGGTTGATTAAATCAATATTTTGCGGTTTATTGAACAATTCTATACAATACCTCTGGATCTCTATCATATTGGATGCTTGTTTGCCAACGGCTTGGCTTTTGAAAAAGTGATTACTCACCCCTGGTGGTAGATCGCTCTTGAGCAGTTTGATCTCCCTCTTGACGGCGGAATAGAAGGTCCTGGGCTCGGATGGCTGCAGCATGGACAGTCGGAAGCGGTGCGCGGCGGGCGCAGACTCCAGTATGCAGAACCCCTCGCCGCCCTCCTTGGTGTCTTCGGGAAGCGCGGGAGGCGCGGGTAGCGGGGCCGTGCTCGCGGTTTCCATTTCAGCCTCGTCACTGCCTTCCGCAGTCGCGAGGGGAGCAGTGTCAGCGGCACCTGACGGTATATGGAATATTTTTTTGTAAATTTAGGGCAAGGATTCACTACTGCGGTTTATTATCAGCAATAATAAACGATTTTGTCCGAAGCGGGCGCTCGGTTGCCCAGATATTTATATTTACTCTCGAGACGTACGCCAAAAATCATTGATCCTAATTATGACAAAATTCCGAAATATTTAACTATTAGGGCTTCTGTCAGAATGCAGAATGGTACAAAGAATAATAATTAAATATATGGGAATTAAGGCAGTGATCGCAATGCGTTGTTATAAGCACACAGGATGCATATGGTGCTTTTAACAAAGTCCCTTGGTAAACAGTTGTTTAAGGTGACCATGCTTAGAAACTGGGTATCGTACTGTTTTCCAAGCCCCCCACTGAAATACAAACAAAATCTTACCGGCTCCCTCCGTCTTCTGCGCAGTCGCAGTGGTGGCGTCCTTGACGTCTGTCGCCTTGGACTCCCCCTTGTCCTCCTCCGCCAAACTCACCACCAGCGCACCGTACTGACTATAGACATAGAGACGCATAAGATGTCATATAATAACTAGTTCGTATGGTGCAATGATAGTCGAAATTTTATAGAAATATATATTACATTTTTATAGAGAAAATATACAAGGTAAAGCTACCTTTCTTGCTCGATCCTTTTAAAGGATCATTGTACTTATCAATACGAGCAACTTTTTGTATGAGATCAATAGAAATGTCAATCTGAAATCACGAAAAAAACAGAAGAGTTGTTCCATACAAATAATTTAACCCAAATAATAATGTACTGAACAGCTGATTTGTCCTATAGTAAAAGTTGTTCATGTTGATGACTACAATAGCCCCTTAAAGAGATCGGGACTAGAAAGGTTTGACTTAATATATCTTAACATTCTTGATATTCTTCAAAAATATATTTTATTTCAAAGTATTGACATAAACGTGAACAAAGATTAGACGCCAGAGATCTAACAAGTTTCAAAATGTTGTTACCAATGTTTCGACAATCATCGTACCCATTTGCATGTGACAAACAAGATAGAGATACAGGAGAAGAGTAATCAATCGGTATTGGGTTAGGCAGTACCCTACGGAACTGAGACAAAAGGACTTGTGAATACCGATAGCGTAACGAATCTAAAGTTCGAAGTCAATGTTAGAATAAGTTTTTTTTTTTGTAATGTAGCATTATTCTGACGAAATAGCACCAATTAATTTAAATGGTTAGTTGGATTGGAATTCAATTTAGTCCAACCAACCAATTTTTAGGGCACAGGATTATGGCATATGATTCGGTTTCTTTATATTTCTAGCTCAGCCGATTTATCCGCATTGTCGAACTACTATTTGTCGTACTAGCGTGCATTCGAATGTCAATTATCGAACGACAAATTTGTCGCACTATCGATCGATATTCGCCCATCCTTCTGTCACACTCCTATAGAGAACCGATGGATAAATATTACGTACATATTACAGTACCATGCATATTGTTTTACAAGGGGCTATCTTAACTTTACAGATGCAAGACTTACATTAAACAAATATATGGCTATACGATCGGTAATACTATCAACAATCGGGTTGTTTCGGAAATCGGAGAAATTAAGTTACCACTTTTTATAGAGTCATCTAAATAAAGAACACAAACAGAAATAAAAAAAAAAGTAAAGAAAAAGGACAATACCACTACATGATGCTTAAAAATATACCAAAAGGTGTGAATGAATTTCTGAACGTGACGATTTTTTATAGAACAAAATAATAATAATATGTTTTGTCACGTGATGAATTTTGTTCAAACATATTATGTAAGAAGAATTTCTACGGGTCTTTATTTAGATAAAACATGTGCATTTAAAATAAATAACATGCACTGAATAGAGTTTTCAACACTAGAAGGAAGTAACAAGGGAGAATGGTCTAAAAAAAGAAAAATACAACAGTATTTTATAAAACAAAACATAAGGAAAGAAAAATGAATGCGGTTCGCACAGATTTGTTTAATATAAGTATTGAGCTACAAATAAGGGAGTTATGTACAAGACTATAACATCATACTGTGGCCATGAGATCATTTTAAGAGTAAAAAAAGATTTTTTCTCTCTATCCCAAAAGTTTCTTTTGTGAGTCTCAGATACACAAATATTTCAAGATAGTAAAATAATTGCGAAGCGCGTAAAGTGAATGTATTAAATTAATTTATATAAACGAATGCACCTACTATAATTTATTTATTTATAATTCGTTCTATGTTGGTGGTATTACTTAATATATCTTAAAGTTTGCCTGTTTGCTTGCGCAAGGTATCCATATTTATGAAATCCAGGTTTGTGTAAGTATACATTTACAGATATATTGTACATGATACCAAAGACACAGTGCGATCAATGAGATGCAGAAAATAAAATAAAATAAATCAAATTAGGTAATGTTAGTAAAAGGTTATGGATTGGACATCTGTACATGATAAAATACTGAAAAATTAAATAAATCAACTTAAAAAATCTATGTTATTTGTATATAATTGTTAATTTTATCTTTTATCACGAATCGCTGGTTAGCTTCCGGATGCTGGATTATATCATACAAGGTGGCTTAACGGTACATATTTGTAAAATTCTACATGGGGTTTTTTGGATATGTGGATTTCGTGTTACGATTTTTTTCGTAACAAGTAATAATATTCATCTGTGAATACATTGTGAACAAAAAGTAATAAAAATATAAAGTGCAACATGGTAGCGGAAAACGGTTGAGTCGTCCCATGCCGAATTGGTACGCTATAGAGATGATGATTAACTTAAATATGCGTTTTGCCACCTTGTATAGCACTTATTATAGAGCTTTTCAAGCAATATATACGATTTAGGTGAATAATATAGGCGATATATTTATTAGGCTTAGATATAAATACACTGATATGTACGTTAAGCCAAAAACATGTACAGAAGCCCATAGATAACAGAAACGTAAATCGAAATAAAACAATAAAGGAGGCTCACACTGAAAAGTGGTAGACTAAGTTCTCTTCAGAGCCGTTTTGCTTTTTCATTAAGCTGTTAAGGAAATCGGCCAACTCTTGCGGCCTTCTCCTGCGGAATAAATTGTATACCTTTAATATCACCTCCGTATTACTTACGCTATTGTCGTAAGGCTGAATAAAGGTACGATATTATGTCCTCATTAATTAGTCGTTAGAGATTTTTAAAATTATGTCGTAGTGCGAGAGTGTGCAGAATACTTGTATTATGTTATTCTCATAATGCTGCGGCCGGAATGTTTGTCTATTGTCAAGAGTATTCCCAATTTAATGCACAACACTAAGTAAAGTTAAGGTTATGGCAACTTTTTAGGCATAAGTCACAATATTTTTTTAAGTGTTACCAGTGTTAATAAAATTCGCAACTAAGAGAAATTATAAAATATACCTTAACAATAAAACGGATATGAGCGAACCTAGAAATGCCATATTGAGTGGTTATTTACGGATACTCCATAGAAATTATAAAACAAATGATTGCGTTTGAATTTTACGCAAATCATTAGGTGGCGATTTTTAACATGAATCACGCTATGTTTATATCTATAGTGGGCTTTTTAGACCCGCCGCAGAACGCATGACCCGCACTGTGCATTTAATTTACATACAAAGGACCAAAGTTACTGCATTGACAAAAAACTTACGAATGTTCCTATTTTAAATTCAATTTAAATACTTTTAATAGACTGCCAGCTCTGAAAACAAGTATTATTTGTTAGTGTATCGTTCAGTGTTGCAACTCACCGACTAACTTCGGTGTGCGCCTTGACGAGTTGCGCGTGAATGAGCGAGCACAATTTGTAGCACACGTTCTTGCCCGGACCCTGTTCGCCTTCGGTCGATTCCGTGGACGCTAGGAGAAAGTCAAATATGTTATAGTAGTGTTACAGACAAATGTATGAGTGAGACGGAGCATGTATTATATCAATAACTATATGCGGATTTTGTGGTTCGTACCGTCCACACAGTTTATGGCCTCAAAATTTTTTTGATTCGTAGATTAGAAAGAGAGCTGGTATGTGTAGCAGTATGTAGAATATGCCATTGAATAACATGTATGTTAGCTGTCGCTAGCCAACCATCGCCAATAAGTCGTGTGACGGCGACAATTCACGACAATTGCTTATGTGTACATGTCTTTATTCACCTAAAATGGTGAACCCATAAAGACATAATTTTGTATACACAATAACAACAATTTTACATGTCACATAGCTCGTTGCCGATGGATTTTCATAGCAAATGGAAAAAAGTTTCATAGATAATATTATACATACAATATTATACAAGTACATTAAAAAAATGTTTAATACTCACGATTTTCACTAATAGCATTATTTTCTTGCGTCACAGCCGTATCAGAACCGGTGGCTTGCGCCACATCTATGTTCAAATGCAACTGCTTCTTGCTCGAGGTATTTTCCACCTAAAACATATTAGCATTAAGTATTTTTTTATTACAACCATCAATCGTGGTTTAAACTAAGATATGTATTTATCAAGCATTTATTTGGATACGACACTTTATTATTGATGATTTATTGCCTAACACACATGTCCTCAGTTTAGGTCAATTCTCGCTACAAGCGAATCATAACTGGCCATTTTAACCTACCAGTTTCAAATCGGAGGATATTGTTTTGTGCGGGTTTTCATATTCGTTCACGAGGATCGGGAGAGAAGAGAGATTTTCACAGTAAGGGGTGGTTTTTCAATGGCTGAATAAACCTCTGATAAGTTCATACAATAACTGTTCTAATTTCAAATTAACAGCTACATACGTTTATCCGGGCATTGGAAAATCGGGCCAGTGTTTCGCATACGTGACGTTACCTGCATGGGCTCCACAGTGACGTTGGAGGTGATGATAGCGCGCGGCTGTCCGACGATGTGCGCGGGCTTGTCGAGGTCGTCGTCCACGAGCATGGGGTCGGGCGTGGCGGGCGTGGCGGGCGCATGCGCGGCGGGCGCGGGCGGCTCGGTGGGAGCGAACAGTCGCGCCAGTTGTTCGTGCACGCGCCGCTCGCCCGCGCGGGGCGTGGTCGCGCCACGTTCGCGCACGCGCTCTAACAGACCCTAGTAACGGAGAGGGTTTGATAATACACATCAGGGTAGGTCAATGGAAGAAACAGACACTATACACCAAACATATAATTAAAAATAATTTTAGTTGAAAGTCTTGTCGCTGTTTGTTAAAAACTAGCGACAATATAAATAATGCAGATCATAAAGAATTTCTCTAGACCTCTTTGGTCCACAAATGTATAATAAAATAAATTAACAACTTTAATATCTTACCAAAAAATGATCTTCATGGAAAAAGGACGTTCCCATTAAGCGGTCTAAAAATCGGCAATCTTTATACAAGTTTAACAGCTTGCGCATGATCTGAAAATAAATGTTATCTTTAGAAAGCATAAGTTATATTTTCACGAAAAAAACCATATAGTAGGTGGAGAGTTTTATAATAATTATCAATAACGGGGTTTCGTTTACAATTAGATTCGGCACAAATAAAAAACATGAGAAAAAAAATGAAAGGTAGGCTCAGCTCGAATGAAACGAATAATTAAAAAATAAACTAAATAAGTGTACATGTTCGATTGCTCCTCAGGTTTGGGCAGACAGTAAACTCCATACATACATAAGATAAAGAATAAAAATGATAAAAAAAAACCAATGCTAGTGACAAAAACTTGCGCACGCGCATAATTGACGCGCCTTCACCGCGATAACCGGTCAGCAATTGAATTTTCCGCGCCTTTCAAATTGGCTTGCGTGGCAATCAGGCATCGAATATAGCCACGATAATCGAAATTTCATTTAAGTGGGTTCATGTAAACACTATAGTAAAACTTTCTTTTTATTTAGCGCGCTATATGTAAGGCCCAGCGCACACCAGGCCGGCGTCGCCCAAACTATATTGATTCTTCTGGCAGTGCGCACTGCAATCACATCGCGGTACGATATGTTGCAGGATGCTATTGGATGCCAGGTGTCTTGTGACCACACTACACCATCTTGCATCAATCTGTTGCTGCTTATGAACGGACTGATGTGCGTAATATATATGATGCGATGGAAATGATTACTAATGCCTTGCAGATGATGAGCAAAGCCAATGCAATAGGAAAAATAAATCACTTGTATTTCTGTTGAGCACACTAACCTAAGGCGAGTCAAACTGCGTGCTGTCCAAGCTTGCCGCCGTGGTATACCAACGCATACGTTCTGTTACCGTCGTAGTCATATCCTATCTTGATTATTGCTCTTACATTGATCTGTCAACACAGATACTTTTGCCTAGTCGGCCCGGTGTGCGCTGGGCCCGAGCCTACCTACCTCTTTGGTCTCTAACGTGGGATCTTTGGCGAACATGTCTTCAAGTCTCCGCATGTTGTCGAACAGTCGCTGCACGAGGGCCACGATGTGCGGCTTGAGCAGCAGCGGTATGACGGGGTCGCCGTCGGCCGAGCTGGCGTCGCCAGTATATAAGGCGACCTCACACAGCCCGTCGTATTGCGACGTGCTCGCGCCACCGCGCCGAGTGTTTGCCGGGCTGGGCGTGCGAAGCCACCTTAACAGAGATAGTAGTTTTACCTCTTGGCTCTGTAATGTAGGATGTTTAGCGAACATCTCTTCTAGTTTCCTCATGGCGATGCGGCCGCGCTCGATGTGTGCGGCGACGCGCGGCTCCAGCAGGCGCGGCACGCCTCCCTCGCCCTCCGCGCCCTCGCCGCTGTCCGCCAGCACGGCGCTGGCCGCCACTGCAACAGGCACGCCCGTCAGTGATGCGTCGCTGTCCGCGCTGGGCACACGCCGACGGGCAGGTACGTACCGTTGTTGGGGGGCGGCTGGTCGGGCGGCGTGGGCGGCAGGGCGTCGGGCGTGCAGGTGGGCTCGGCCTCGTGCGCGGAGCTCTGTGTCTCCCACGAGTCTTCTGACCCTGAGCCGTCAGATCCCCACAGCTCGCCTTCCTCGCTGTCGTACTCGCCAACCTGGACGACATTAGTTATTAAGAACATGGATGCATAGTAAATTTATTCGTGGGTGTCAGTGCTCTGAACTAAGAGTTTAAACCTTTCGGAATCGTAAGTGAATACTTATTAAACACATATCATACAATTCATATCTTATCAAAGGTAAACTCTTTAAATGTCAGTTTGAAGCAATTATTTTGTTTCCTCTTAATCAGATTCCCGTTTTCCATCGTGTTTTTGTTCCTCAAACGTCAATAAGTTTTGATAAAATTATTACCTTGTAGAGATCTTGCGGCCAACACATACTTGTGTGTCCGTCCACCCACCATACTTTCACGCGGCCGGACGGGAAATTGTCAATCACCTACAAAAATATTGATAAAATGAATATCTGGAACACGGAAATATTTATGCACACTTATAGGAGACAGATATATAGAAGTAAAATTAAGGTTTTTAAAAGCCTTACGAATCGATAAAATTTTATATTTTTTCTAATTTCCAAATGTCTTACAACAAAAGTCATATCAGTAAAAGGAAAATCTTTTTTTATTTATAAATTCCGAGAAAACATCTGGCTACGTCTGCTGATCAAAATCTATGATATAAATATTTTTCACGAAATTTCATACTTGATTTTGACACACGAGAATGGTCGAGTAATGGCATCGTTATGGCTTCTGGGTTAGGTTACCTGTCCGGCGGTGCAGTTGGCGTCTTCTCCCGTAAAGTTGGCGACCCTGATGACCACGGTGCCGGGCCGGTACTGGAAATCTGGGTGGTCCTTCAGATCGTACACGCTCACTTCACTCTCGTACAGCATTTGTGGACTGAAGAAGATACACTCGCATAGGTAATACATGTGGAGATATGACTCTAGTGTTGCAAATAAGGTTAAGATAATATAGCATCTCAGTTTAGACCAATAAAGAACTAGATATCTAATCTGGCACCTATTTAATATATAGATAATATTTATGTAGCCCATTACAGTCCTGTGTTGCTTGTCATCGAAATATAAGATCAATGAGTATTATGTAAAAAATATATATTTTGTAGAAAAGGACAACGCTTCAAAGAAAGTTGGGAAGAAAAGTTGCGCACACCGTAACAAATGATGATGATGATGAATGATAATGAGCTTCATTTATAGGTAACTTACACAGGTTCATCGGCGCTAGTGTAGGTGCGGTACCAGTGTACGATGGCGGTCCTGCCGTGATGATCGACACGTTGTACCACGCCGTATTCTCTGTGCTTGAGCTGCCAAATATAACATTATGTTGTACGTCTATCGTTTGTAATGAATATACTGTTACTCATAATTTACTAGAGATGACAAAATAAAACGAAATCAAAGAAGATCACGAAAAGCAACATATGCCCCTTAAATAGGGTCACGTGTATTTCTGAACACCCACAATTCACCGATACCGTTAATAAGTCTCATGTGATGTGTATCCATTTATAACAAATTCGATTGTTATAAACAAATAGATTTGGTTAAGTGCATGTGACATCGTAGGTAACGTCATTTGAATCGAAGAAACTTACCATTGAAAAAATTCGAATTCATTGCATAGATTCTTTTTTCAATTGTTTTTTAACAAATTCAATTTTTATAAACAATTGACTTGGCTAACCATGCATTGTCATCCAAACTAAACGTGTATGCAAAATTTCAGCTTAATCGGAAACCGGGAAGTGGGTCAAATTTAAGTTTCATGATTTCTTTACATCGTTAATGGTGAAGCTAATAAAAAAATAATAATATAAAAGCGTGATAAAATGAGCTCACCTGTTGATTTTCTTCGACATTAGCTGCACCACTGACTACGAAGTCGCCTGGGAAACACTCCTGCCCATCTAAGTGATGGATCGGGTACAGTTGCGTTGACGGAATGCCCATCTCTATAGTGCCATCCTGCGAATAAATAGATTAGGGTCACTATTTATACAAACGTATGGAAAATAAATATTAATGGACGCCGCATTCGCGGAGGCCTAGTCAAATCAAGAAGGCTTTTTGGAAGATTTGGTTCCGCATTTCGACCACGACGCAGTCCCTTGTGGTTCGCTTGAGTCGCTTGTACATG
Organism: Shargacucullia verbasci; assembly: GCA_947562105.1. Taxonomy (NCBI): domain Eukaryota; kingdom Metazoa; phylum Arthropoda; class Insecta; order Lepidoptera; family Noctuidae; genus Shargacucullia; species Shargacucullia verbasci. The sequence continues at coordinate 4,110,151 of OX387289.1, read as the reverse complement.
CTACATACCTGCCACACGACGTTAGCGCGGCTGGTGGTGTGCAGCGTCTCGACCACGACGCGGTCGCCGAGGCGCGGGGGCGGCGCGGGCGGCGCTCGCCGCACGGTTCGCTTGAGTCGCTTGTACATGCTACATACCTGCCACACGACGTTAGCGCGGCTGGTGGTGTGCAGCGTCTCGACCACGACGCGGTCGCCGAGGCGCGGGGGCGGCGCGGGCGGCGCTCGCCGCACGGTTCGCTTGAGTCGCTTGTACATGCTACATACCTGCCACACGACGTTAGCGCGGCTGGTGGTGTGCAGCGTCTCGACCACGACGCGGTCGCCGAGGCGCGGGGGCGGCGCGGGCGGCGCTCGCCGCACGGTTCGCTTGAGTCGCTTGTACATGCTACATACCTGCCACACGACGTTAGCGCGGCTGGTGGTGTGCAGCGTCTCGACCACGACGCGGTCGCCGAGGCGCGGGGGCGGCGCGGGCGGCGCTCGCCGCACGGTTCGCTTGAGTCGCTTGTACATGCTACATACCTGCCACACGACGTTAGCGCGGCTGGTGGTGTGCAGCGTCTCGACCACGACGCGGTCGCCGAGGCGCGGGGGCGGCGCGGGCGGCGCTCGCCGCACGGTTCGCTTGAGTCGCTTGTACATGCTACATACCTGCCACACGACGTTAGCGCGGCTGGTGGTGTGCAGCGTCTCGACCACGACGCGGTCGCCGAGGCGCGGGGGCGGCGCGGGCGGCGCTCGCCGCACGGTTCGCTTGAGTCGCTTGTACATGCTACATACCTGCCACACGACGTTAGCGCGGCTGGTGGTGTGCAGCGTCTCGACCACGACGCGGTCGCCGAGGCGCGGGGGCGGCGCGGGCGGCGCTCGCCGCACGGTTCGCTTGAGTCGCTTGTACATGCTACATACCTGCCACACGACGTTAGCGCGGCTGGTGGTGTGCAGCGTCTCGACCACGACGCGGTCGCCGAGGCGCGGGGGCGGCGCGGGCGGCGCTCGCCGCACGGTTCGCTTGAGTCGCTTGTACATGCTACATACCTGCCACACGACGTTAGCGCGGCTGGTGGTGTGCAGCGTCTCGACCACGACGCGGTCGCCGAGGCGCGGGGGTGGCGCGGGCGGCGCTCGCCGCACGGTTCGCTTGAGTCGCTTGCCGCGCAACAAGCGTACGGCTAGTTGTGGAGATCGTTTGCCGCGCGCTGACGCCGCTGACGAGCATCGTGATGACCATGTTGCGCCGCTGGTAGGATAGGTACATAATAAATGGTAACACATAACTGCTGACATTAACTACAAATTACATCATGATTACTGCTTTATATTTTAGGTGAACCTTATATCTATTAAAGACAACGCGCTTATTGTCAGCTGCGCCTCAGTTCCGTTAGCTCATCTGACCGGCATGGCGGGACGGAGAAGCGGGGTTGGTTGGCACAGTGTTTGACGGCTGTGCGGTCTTCAACCCTCTTACGCTTGGTGTCGTCCATCTGGAAACTGCGAAATTTATATATTCACCTGTCAGTATCGCTGCCATCGCTGCTAGTATTCTCCCAGTTGTCAGAGTCGTCGTCGTTGAGTGCAATTTCCGACTTGCTGTCACCGTTGAGGAGCGAGCTGTCTTCCCGCGTCGGCTCAGGACTGCGGACGTGCCATCTAGTTAGTGTCGACATTGGACTGCTTGATGAGAGGGGTTGGTTAGGTCGATGTTTAGCTATAAGCTTCAGCTGTGTGTTGTTGAGTATTTGTAATGGTATGATAACATTTATTTGACAAAAGCATGTATTTAAATAATATGTAATTGTATAGTAATAGAAACCGTAATGGCCATATTTGTCAATTTAGTTTGCCTAGATAGGCATGTCATGATAATGAAAATTACGAGAGATGTATTTTAATTATGACTTTTATTATCAATTTAATATGGAAATGAATATGTTTCAAAATCAAAACAAAAATTTACATTGTTAAAGCCAAAACTGGTACTGTTGAAAAAACTTTGGATCGAGTATGGACGTCACTGCACTAAATACATATCCAGTAGTAGTTTAGTGGGGTTGTTGCAACTGTAAGTATATATAATGTGCCAAGTTCAACTATTGAATGGTTTATCTTTCTCTGCTAGAAACTCTACAGAATGTTTAGTTTTTTTCCAATATATTTGGAGACTCTACTACCAAGTATAGCTTCACTATCACTACTTATATGTTGATATTATTTTCCAATTACTCAACCTTTCAGAATGACTTGAACTTGAAATGCTCTAAGAGTATATTCAGATCAGGAGTAGGAGATAAAAAAAAAAACCTACGTAAACAATATTCTGTAGGATTATTACACAATAGGTGTTAGGGCTTCACCAGACCAGAGACAGACATCATCAACGACGACGCCGCGTCCCTATCTCAAGTGGCAGATGTTCCACTAAATAACGACTAAACGGTGAAAGAGCGAACGTCACTTAATCGCCCGTCTTGACTGCAATCACTAAACGATAAACCTGAACTTCTATACATCTATCTTCTTTTATTCTATACATACTTCTATCTTCGTATTAAGAAACCAAAACCAGCACCTCCCAAGCAGCGAAGCTTATCCAAAATCACATTACCCAACCCACCTGATGCCGGAGTCGTTCTTCTCCTCGGTAGCGGTGTCTTCCTGGCTGCTGGCCATGGGTAGCGACACGTCACCAATAGGCTCGATCTTAATACTGGGACAGTTCGTGTCCGTCTTCAGCGCATCATCCAGGGACTCCAGTTTGTCATCTGTGGTGTCGACTTCCATGTCGTTCTGAATGATATTAAGGTTTTGTTAAAGGCGATTTAAGGGCGTAATGTAAGGTTGACTCATTAAAAGCAAGGATAAAATAATTTCATACACCAAATAAGATTTCGATGTATTTACCAGATATGTGTACTGGAATTAAATTAAATACTTTAGAAATTATATACATTAGTATTAAAGTTAACATTAATATTCACATTATTATAAATTAAATAGAATTACTATAGAATAGAGGCTGCCAAATGCCAATAGAGGTCACGTAGTCGAGAAAAGATCTTCACATTTCGCAGTCAGATATCATTATCAATTATATTCAATGTAAAAATTTAATTCACAATAAATGAGAAATTCACTCTCTGTATGTTTGTTACAACATCACGACTGATCCACTAAATCCATCGTGAAATTTTACAAAGAGGTAGCTTGAGTCTTGGAGAAGGATTTTTTTACTCTTGCAGCAAAACAACAAATAATTAATGCAAAATAAGCCCGGGCAACAGTTAGTCTAATATAATACCGTGTCAAGGCTACAATTATTATAGTAGCAAGCAGTAATGTTACTTACATCAGCTGACTTAAGTTTGCGGTGTGCCGAAGCGCGCTTCTTTGGTCTCGAGGGCATGTGGTCCGTGGAGTTAGTCTCAGTTTTCGACGGTTTCTTCGTCGGCCGGGTTTGCTTGCGGAGATTCCTGTAGTATTTACCTACACACACAAAGGTGCAGAGTAATATATGAAGCCTTTCTTACTTATATACCAGCCATCTTCTATATGTATGTATGTTCCCTATGGATTCCAAAACGGCTGGAGCGATTCTAATAAAAATTTTAGGTAATCTTCAGATTAGCCGAGTGGGTGATCCTGTGAATGTTGATAGCGACCGGATCACCAAACATTTTGGTGATTTTGTTTGCTACCCATGCGAAGACGGGCTAGTATTTTATATTTTTCAAAATTACGTCCACTTTGCGATGTTTTATCAAAAAATATTTCTTGTTTTGATGTCGGCTATAGATTTTTATAAGAATATTTCCATAGACGCCATTTTGACAAAGGTCAAAAATAGCGGACGGCTATAATCTTTAAATCTTTTTGCTCTCTTTGTTCATAAAATACTGTGACTTAAAACGACAGCATGGTGTAAAGGTACTCAATGTTTATACATTTTCAAATAAATAACATATTTACTTTTTATTTACTTAATGAACATATTTTCAAATAATAAACATTTGTGTCACTTTACACAAATGTTTCACCTAGGATCAGCTTTGGATCGTTAAACTATCGGGCTAAATGCCAACCGCTTGGATCGATCGACCTACAAAAATTAGCACGGTTACGTCGAAAATTTTAAAGAGCACAATCTTTCTTGGGATTATCCATGGTCAGTTTAATATGAGTTTCAACGTCAGTCCCCTGCCATAACTGTCTTTTGCCGCAACACTTGACCTTTCGAATCAAAACTCTAGTTAACGTCATATTTTTATTCTAAATTGTTGGCTCATATTTGACTAGGCTGGCTTTAAATGGTCCCAAGAAGAAGAAGTTCTAAATTCCGAATGAACAAAAGTTACGATACGTCTGCCGCCAAATGAGAGTAAGCTCAAATCAATACTTCTCCACAGTTAAAACAATGTCGCCCATAAATTAATCTAAGTCCCAGTCTGTAAAGTAATTTGAGCTACTGTAATATGTACAATTAGTCCTCTTCGCCGTATTCAATGACAGACTGGTTCTGCAAGGTCCTTGATGACTAGCAAAGCAAAATGCGCAACTGGTCTAAACGAGAAAAGTCGGAGTTAATAGATCTTAAGCAGACAGTAAGTGATACTTACTTTGCTGTTTCCTCCATTGCTTCTTACTGACGAAAGTATCTTCGGGACCAATGGTGAGAAAGTTTCTGTCACCGACTTGCAGTGTGCAAGGCTCAAACACATTCAGCAACTTCAGATTCTTTAGATCTTCACCTGTATGGAAAATTATGGCGACTTAGTTTATTTGGCAATTGGATTTACAGATCGAAACAGGACGCGTTGTTCGCATTTCGGTGATGACACAATGCATTATGAATCACATGAGATCTACACAATGACGACGCTTTGTTGACGCGAAGCTGAAATTTAGATCAATCAAGTTGTGTTTTATCTAAAGAATGAAAGTTTTAGTTTAATCTAGGTATGATAGTTCTGAACTTCTTCATCTAGTTCTCGTTTTACCGCCGAGATAATGGCAATAATATTTTAAAGGTCGGCTTTAGTCGGCTCCATTGTAACACATACCTTCAACTAGGAACTTTGGCTGCTGTGGGGTGGCAGGGTCTAGGGGGTGAGTGCACAGCGCGCGGCACTGCCAGTGCACGCTCACGCTCTCCGTCACCACCGCCTCTACAGTGAACTGAGCAGAGAGAGGATTTTATAACATAATGCTGGAAAACCTCTTAGCCCTAAGCCAGTAGTGTGCAAACTCATCAGTCAAAAGGGCCGAATATCTGCAGTATAAAATAAATCTATGTTGTTGTACTGTTGATACCTTTATACAAAATTTCTATTAAAGGTCTATGTCGCACGCATCAGACGAGTAAATTCATGATATAAGATAATGGCGGCGAAAAACAAAACTGAAGAGAGAAACTGAAATGGTAGTAAAAAAAAAAACAAAAACTATTGTTAAGCTTGGAATGCCGTTCAGACTTACCTTATGATCATGCATCTTATGTTTCCTGGCGGCCTTCATTTCTTTGGTGACGTGGAGCCAGTTGGCATTATCGAGTGAGCCCAGCGGGCCGTACACCACCTGTCCTGGGTAGAACTCGGACGAGGAGTAGGGTGTGGAGCGGCGGCGACGCATCGAGTAGTCTTCGAGAGGACACGTATCTAGATCAGGGTATTCGAGGCGGGATCCTTCCGCTGATACTAGGCGGAGTTTGCTATGGACAGCCTGTGGACAAAGCATGAGTTTTATAGAAGAATGTATGGTCAATCATGATCAATTTTTTTGTTTGTTATTCTATTATTCCAACACTGAAAGAAAAAGTTATAAACTATTGCAAAAATGTGTATGTGTGAGAAAACATTTCAATAAAATTATCCTGTTGAGAACAGTTAGCAAAATAAAAATATAAGTTATGTAATAATAATTGTTGTACAGAATTTCCGTTCCGTTTAATTAACAATTAGATTAAGTTGAGTTATTGTTGCCAACCTAACAAGCTTATACACAAACTGAGCAAAATTAAGATGTACACAGTGCAAGTAACTGGAGCATGTTAAGGGGCGAGCTACATGCGCCGGCTACATACTGCTCTCGGTACAATAAGTAAAGATGCGGGTTTCATTCGACGGTTGGTAGTGGCACCAATCGTCGAATGAAAGTCGCGTAGGTACGTGCGCAAGTTATATAGTATATGCATCATGTACAGTGGGAAAAAATGTATAGACAAGTATAAAGGGTCGCCAGACATAGATGGAGTTGTCTCAAGAAATGATGGATGCATTTGAGTAAAGTTCTATTTAAAAAAAGCATCATCTGTATCTGGTTACCCTGTCTACTTATTCTTTTGTTTTACTGTGTACTACCTGAAGACTACCATTATGCAACTCTCAACTCTCCTGTATCTTTGTTATGTTATGCTAGAAAATAATTAAGTTAAACAAAGTCCTTGTCTACAATAATAATCTTCATTGTCATTGCTTTATGTATACTAATATTATTAAGAGGTAAAATTTGTTTGTAAGTTTGTATGTAGGGGGTAGTCTCCAGAACTTATGATCCGATTCTAAAATTTTTTTCACTGGTAGAAAGTTACATTATTCCTGAGTGCTATAGGCTATAAATTATATATTGCAGGTAGATTACGCAGACGAAGTCGCGGGCAAAAGCTATGAATTATAGAAATGCACAGCTATTGATTATAATGCAATAACTGATTAAAATGTGACAACTTTATCAAAAGAAAAACTACGTTATCAAGTAACATGACAATCATACATTATCTTTTAAGCTTCTGCACTACCTGTTGTTATAATAGATTATGGATGAATATATTCATGGATTTTATATCAGAACTAACGACCCGCCCCGGCTTCGCACTGGTAGCAGAGCATATGTCTTAAAATTTTTTTCTGTCCTTGTTTCTAATCAGCCTATTACGTCGAGCATTTACTCGGCGCACGGCACTAAAGCTGAGAGCCCAGTTGGCATGATTTTTCCGAAACCTTCAACTAACATTGTCATATTTCAGTCAATTTACACAAAACCTTAATAAATCATACATCAAAACCTTCCTGAATTACTCTGTCAATTGGTGAAAACCGTATGAAAATCCGTTTAGTAGCTTTAAGTTTATCGCAAACAGACAGACAGACGCAGCGGGGGACTTGTTTTTATAATATGTAGTGATAACCTGCATCATCTATTACTAAAGCTGTTTGAAACAACACCAATCAGACTGTATGTTACCATACTGTGTTTATACTTGGCATAATTATATAACCATATTATACAACCAACTCCATTATAGAACTACTTCTAGCTACTGAAAAATGAGCTTAAGAAATAGAGGCTCTTGGAGCAGTCAAGGAATACATATTGTTAAATCAGCTTTATAATATGATCATGTGCTCAACATTGTTTACTTCTGAAAAACATTGTGATCTTTCTAGTTTGTACAAGTGAGTAGCTTACCTTAGATGTTCCAACCCAAGAATCAAGACAGACAGCCAGATCTGGAGTAAACTCCTCTAAAGGCTGGAGCCTCTCGCTAGCAACACTTGGTATCACATGCTTTGTTCCCACAATCTGCAGGGCTGCTGTCATTACAATGTCCCTGCAGTAGCCTCTCTGGGTGTCCTTGCCAGCAATGAGGCGACGGACAACATCACCTGGCATCAGTGAGCGGTCCGCTAAGCCAACCTGTGAGTTAAAGGTTTCTGTACATATTGTGTATTATGAATTATATCTTTAATTATTAGACTACCATCAGTGGCTGTGGGAGAGCATTGAATATAGCAACATAATAATATATTTCTCTGATGGTTCTAACTTAGATGTTTTACTACTACAATTCTTTAACACTTAATTCGATAGTGTGCAATATACTGAACATCAACATTGAAAAAATATACAGCAATTTTTTTAACTATATTTTATTTATTTGAATTCCAAGTTTATTTGTAAACTATATAAAATTACGAGCATCATCATCATCAGCTCATGGCTGGTATGTCGCCGCTGAGGAGGAAGGACATGCAGCAACATAATTTTTTCTCTTACCAGATTAAGGATTAACTTCTAATAGATGCTTACAAATAAATATCAGGTTCTTTATAAAACATGCCAATTTAAATACAAAGACATGTTACAGTATGCAAGTTCATGGTCACTGCTTAGTGCTTGAATTCTATAAATATAAGGTTTTGTAACAATAATATTGTATTGTTATATGTTTTTTTTTATATACAGATATTATTCCTGAAAATGTTTTTCATTTCATGTAACATTTCACACTTCTAACAATTATATCTTGTGGGTAGACTTAACTCAAATGAAGTTCACAACTGTTCATACATTATGTTACCCTCATAAACATATTCAAGGACGAATCATGTATTATTCAAGAAAATTCGCGTTCACCTCAAGGGTTATTGGGTTGTTGTACCCGCAAGTAAGGGCCTAATATATTTTCCAATATCTAGGCACTACGGTACGCAAGTGGCAAATGCCGCGTGAGACCAAATACATTTTCAGTAGTCGTCCTCGCTTACCGACTTCTCGGATATGACTCGCTCGGTGCCGGACGGATGCCAGACAACACGAATTTCGCCTTTTTGTATAGGTGTTTCAATGTCGCTCTCTTGATCGCTGGAGTTGGCTTCATAGTTCTCGAGTACCAGACCGAAGACCACTTGACCGCGATTGTTGATTTTATACACTTCATCCTCGTAAAAATATTGAAAGTCAGTCGGCGAACCTGGATTTTGCCCCGCCATATTGACGGGAATTATCTAAAGACACAAATAATTTTGTTTTTTACGTGATTATGTTCTTTCTGACAGCTGATTGCAATGTGTGGCGCATGCGTCAATAAATTATGCAACGGAAACGCCATCTTGCGGATTTTTGGTAAATTATATTGCGTTTCGTTCTACGATCTAATATGTAGTCTGTTTTAATAGTAAGTTTATCGAAAATATTAAAATTTAGGAAAATTTATTGATACAACTTCCAGATTTCGTTATAATTTCTGTTGTTAATTTTAGTAGTTATCGCCTGATAAAAGTGTTAACTAGTAAATTGATTAGAATTGTATAAGACTAACTGAGCCCTTCATGCATCAGGCTGATAATCATCGATGATTGAGATTAGAAAAAGGATTCAATATTTTATTCTCAATATTGAAGGAGATTTTCTGTTGCCTGATTACTAGAGGCCATTCCCTAGTTCTGCCTGCTGCGGGTTAGTCAACGTCGGTCTTCAACTTTCTTTTGCAGATCGCATTTACTTTTGGCACCAATCTGGTTTAATTACTTAAATAAAATAATTATTGGGAAGAAAATTAGAATAACATGGGATTCAAATAATTATGACATCGTCAGAATAGCGAACAAGCAACGGATTAGGTTGGCACAAGACTAGAGAGGGGTGTTCTTGTTAAAAGGTCTTGGTAAAGATCTCTGTTCAGGATGATAGAACAGATGGCCTGAGTAAAAAATAGACAGAAAATGTTGGAGGTATCATATTATTTATATAAAGGTATGCAATACATTGTGAAAGATTTGCTCAGGATAAACCACTAAAAGTAGGTAGGTAATTACCCTTGGTATAACCCACAACAAGTCATAGGGAATCAAACCGTAGATAAGATTTGGGGCCTTAAACTATCTTCGATAAATACTAGATTCAAATATCGTTATTTCATTATTACTTAACATTTAGTTAATAATTATTAATTATAAACAAGGTATCTACGTACTGCGTGATTTAGTTGTTGAGGCTTGATGCTGGATGCACCCATGATAAGATCTTCTTCAATAGACTGCCCATGAATATTCCAGTACGCCTATTGCCTCGTCTATAGGATAAGTTAAAAGTCAAGTACCTACTTATGACAAAATGTCAATATTGTAACCTCTAAATACGCGTAAAATTATACTTTGTGTGGCAAATGACGAGTTACTTACGGTGAATACATACCTACGTTCGGGTGTAGGCGCTATAAGCAAGTAATAAAAACTACCCTAACTTAAATAATATTTTACAAATGAATATCTAGGTACCTACTGGAAGAACTTGGACACAAAAAGGTAAAGCATATCAAATTGAAGGGTAGAAAGAGAAAGGGGTACTTAAATATAATTATTTTGGTTTTCATTAAATCATAAGCATTCAAATCAATTTTCTGTGAACAACTATTGGCTTCTGTACGTGTTACCCGTCCAAGTTGCAGAGTGACATAGCTATGACGTTGGTCCGAGTGCCGGTTCTATTCTCGCTGTGCGATCAATACTGTGTTATCAACGTAGCTATGTAAGTGTTTACATGCGCGTAGTACACACACAGCTTCGCCTGAATGAGGTTGTCGCGAGTGATAACGCGTCGCAGTACAAATAAATCGTGTTTAAATACTTTTAATTAAGGAAATGTGAACATATCCCGCAGCGAAATGCCGCTGCCAGAGCTTTTGAAACGAGCATCCAGCTATTTTCTCGGTTTGGAGTTCGATGAGAACGAGGAACCCCCCGATTACGTCGACAACGAAATATTGTTTTGCAAGAATAATGTGTGCGTGCACCCACCGACCGTCGCCAGGCACGAACTGGACATCGTACACCATCCAGGATACCTTACAGTCACTACGAAAGTTTTCACAGACCAACACAATAACGCCAAACGACCTACGCTTTTTCTGAACTGGATTCCAAATTCTACGCTGCGAAAATGTCCTTCAGCCGTAGAAACCAGTCCGAGCGACGAGTTAGTAATTACTGGTAAACCGGCCAATCCGAAGGAAATTCCCAAATCACGTAGCAGTGCAAACACCGGTAAAGTGGACGCTAACAACGAACACGCATTTTCTGATTCTTCTGAAACTACAAGTCTTAATTCTAACTCTGATAAACAAAGTATAAAATCCTCTGATACGAGATACACTCATAATGATACAACGCAGGACGAGTTGTCCTCTAGTTCTAAGCCTACAGTGAAGTCTATAGATTCTGCAAAAGAGAATGCTTACAGTAGTTTTGAGAAGGATGAATCTAGGGATGAAGTGTTTGTATACGACAAACATGTGAGGTCGCAGTCAATGACATCGGTTAACATTACGATTGCTAATCCGACAATTGAGAATGTCGACTTGACCCCCGACTCATTGTCAGGGGACAGATTTATTAGGTCACTGTCAATGAGTTCATGCGATGAGGGCAATCCTAATTGGATGAGTACTCCGGAGTTTTTAGCCCTAAAACACAACTTGGTGTTTCCTGACAGCGTTCATAGTTCGCCAGTGCCGCAAAGACGAGCACCTTTAAAATGTCGAAGGTTAGTGATATATTTTACTATAACTAGATTTTTAACCATTAGATAACTAATTGTGATCCTACATAAGCTATTACTGCAAACTGAGTAAAATATGGTCTTTTGCTAACGGATCTTAAGTAGCCACCTGTTACCACCCTATTTATAATTTTATCCAACACGTTGTTACCGTCTGTTACATTAAGATTGAGAGATCCTGAATTTTTATAATCTAATTTTCCAACGAAAACGGCTCTATTATAAGGTCTCTCATAATTTGTCATTAACCTGGCCGGAGCCAGGCACCAGCTAATATCTACCTACTCATTGTTGAACATAGCTAGATCCCTACACAAAACGGTCGTGATAACACGTGACGGAATATGGCCTTTATCATGTCGTATTGTGTATTGCATTTTAGAATACTTAGGATTCTACTGGACAATTTTCTTATAATATAATCCTGTCAATTCTTCAAGAAGCGCACTATATCAAAAGGGCCGTGCACTTTTTGAGGAAGAATAATGGATTTCGAGCCATGTGATATAAAATAATGCAAAAGAAATCTTATATAATACTCTAGTGTGACTAAATCGGCCGTGAGTTGTCAACTGCATGTAAGCCACCATAAGGTACCATAAATCCGGTTAGGCCACTATGGCTCTCATGGCCTCATATAGACACTGGATTGCAATGGTACTGCCCAGTGTTTTGATCATCTTTTGGCCTTGGGCTACGCTGAATGTCCATAAAAACGAATTGACAATTGTGAACCAAGCTGCAGTGATCAACCTGCACCTAATAGAAACTACAAACCATGTATAATTTCGGCGTTTTCCTTCCCCTTTGATGCTGCTGATGCCCTAACCATCGGGATTCGTTTTAGATTCTTCTTTCTCCTAGATGGACAGCAGACCAAATACTAAAAAGGCTTGTCTTGCCCAATGGCCCTGATAAGATACATACTACGATACCACGGTAAACGAATGCAAATTATATGCGAAGTCAATTATGCATGGTAACTGTTCTTGGTTAGAGACTTGGTATTCGTATTGTTGGTTTTTGTATAATAATGTTTATGAGTTGTTCCGTCGTTCTAAATCAGACTTGTTTATGTCGATGTTCAGTCTTATCTTACCGGATCTAACATATTTTATACTCTATTGGTGGCGTTTATAAGGTAATTTTTATGTATCAAGGTTTACAGATATATGTGAAGCTATATTATAATTAGTTAGGTATGTAGTGATTAATTTGTCATTTTATTGTGTATCCAAAAGGTCATAATTATAATAAACAACAGGATTAATTAGTATATATATAGATAAAAAGATAATTGAGAAAATAATAGCTTCTTCTGTCGTATCATGCGCTACAATATGGGAATTCTGCTTCTGGCATATTGTATGAACTATAAAAGTGGAATCGTTTAAGTTGAAAGATTAGCCAGTCGGCAATTGTGGTATCGAAGCTGACTGCCTAGGGTGCAATAGACGATGTCATGGTTCGTCACTCATGGATGGTCTTTTCTTGCACCCCAATAAATTAGGTTCTGAAATGAAAATATACTTATTCAATTATTGTACTTAGGAATAATAAGCTACAGCCTGAGGTTTAATAAATCACGTATAAGTTCGAAGAAGCAAATTCGCTAAATATTTCCATAACCACCAATCTGTTACCTATAATACCTTACTTCATACAACACACAATGGCTCTCGTTAACAATACCATAGTTAATGTAAGCCAAATATGTATGAACATAATGCGCATGCGTTTACGATAGGACTTCACTCAAATGCGCGCGCAGGACTTATTCATAAATTTAAAAAAAAGGACGGTCAAGGCGGAGGAAAAATCGTACTCGATCTCTAAGTTACCACTTTTTTAATGTTGGGACAGCTTTTACTTTTTGACCTTAAATTCTTCTTTATTATTTCTATAATTGAATATTCTAAACATGTACCTAGTTTGAAAAATATACGCAAAAAGTATAAATGCCATAACGAATTTGAAGTGATTAAATCCAAACAGCGCGCAAGAGCTCTCAAGTCTCAAGAGATGGGTCGAGGACTGTTGAGAACTCCCTTGTCAATGAAAATGCCTGTCTCGTTACTAGATAAGAATTTATTTATTTTCTGTAGGATATTAGTTAGATCTTTTTTAGTGTCTACCACCTCATCGTGCAGTAATGGATATTAATTCTGACAATGAATTTCATGACGAAATTAAAAGCCAGGTTTGAGCTACGGTATCCAATTTTTTTCTGAGAGCCTGATAGCGTTTCTATGGACTGTTTCCAAATGCAATTTTTCAATTGTTTCCAAAATTTAATTTTATTTAAGGCCAAGGTTTAGTCCCTTTTTTGTTATAGGAAGGTATATATTTATCTAAGTTTCAGACAAATAATTGGGAACCACGATTTAAACTAAGTCTTTTCTTAATTTCTCACCCATAAGTTCGTCTACGTTACACGGTATGGTACTAACATAGTTTTTCTAAAAGCACTTGTCTCACTATAATTAACTTAGTGCCTACCGATGTGTATTTTCTAAGAGTTGTGTGAGGTATCCTAAAATAAGGTAGAGTCCCTTTTATCTCGCTCGACGATTGCATTCCTTCACACATGCCATCTCGAGAATGTCATTATTACTCCCGCTTAATTCATTTTACCCTTAAAACTTGAACCCTCTTGAATGCTAAGCGGTCATAGAATGATAATGAACGAATATCGGTCATAATTTCATTTTACTAGCCGGTTTTAGAAAGGTCAAAGTTATTAGGACGTGCATTTATTTTATTATATAAGATTGTGTATTCAACTTATAATGCATGCTCTATCTAGCGTTTAGCTGTGCTGATAAAATGTAGGCATAAAATTCTAGATACCTCCCACCAATTTTTGGAAGATAACTTTTTAGCTTAGTGACATTAAAATGACATAAGGGTTATACTTAGATTATTTTGGGTTATAGAGACGCAGTACGGAAAGCAGCATCAAACAGAATCATCTCCTTTTTTATTCTAATGCCAGTCAATGTTGGTTGGACCCATGATATGACGGTCATGACATGGAGTTCAAACGTTGCAATTTTATTAATCCTTAAACTATGACTATCTTGGCTAGGTCATCCAACCATCGTATAAGTAGGATTTTAACAGATTCCTCTTTAAGAAAGGTTGGTTATGCCTCGGAAATAACTCTGGTATGAAAAATGTGGTAATGACCTGGGCCGTTTGCTTCTACGCCAATTAATTTTATAAAAATCTTCCACGCCCGTGTCGAGGGATCATACTGCAATTATCAACTGATCTGCCAGGGGAGCGTGGTTAATGGAAATATTTTCTCAGGATCGTTCCGAATAGCATTGAGGGAAACTGATGTTCACTCGATTTAAGGGAGGGTCTTCACCGGGAGCTTTAGCGTGTGATGAAACCTAGATTCGAGTATTACAGCAGTGCTCATACTTGTAATGACGATAGAACATCGAAATTAGTAAGTTCATCGAAGTTAAGTATATGAGTTGTAGTGTGTATCAAGTTTATTGATCGACGTCGATCGGTTACAACAGGAAATACTCCTCGGTTACGTTGAAGTCGCGCACTTTTGTAACGTAATGTTAAAATATCATACACGACATTGTTACAATACACGCAAATTGTTCTAGTGAGTACCCACCTTAATACACACTATAATATCCCACATGAGAAGTTAATTACATAACAAGACAGGACAACATCACGCCTGTATTCCCCGAAGGGTAGGCAGAGGTGTACTGTTGTACTCCCAAGTTTCGCCGATGCTGTTATTCAGTTCCATAATAGGAACCGAGTCTATTTTTAGACAAGTTGATTACAATATCCAATAACGATAGAACTTGATACTGTGACGCATTACTATTACGTAATTAAAGTTCAGCGTCTTGCTTGTTCGATGACCTGATTTTGATATACGTCAATATATTGAGCATAATATGATAGCTGTCCTAGAGTGATGACCTTTTAAATAAACGAAGACTAGCGTAGTCTGCAGTATAGATATATTATTAAAGTATTCCTTTTTCCTCAGTTCCTGGAATGTATTTCCAACGCAACTTACATCACATTAATCTTTGCCTCTAGGTACTAAATATTGCGGTTTGCGTGGAAGATACGGATGGCAAATAATTTAAAAACATCTGTAGAGTATTTTACTTCGCTTTTTCTCTTGCAAGTAAAACCTTCAGTATATTAATGGCATTGTGTAGCACAAGCGGATTAGATTACGTAAACTATGAAATTAAGTGAAATTCACTTAATGATTTGATAACGGATTTTTTATGCATAAGTACTTATATAATTTCCTAGACCTACACAACTCTGAGACGAATACATAGGGTTATATTATTGGGGTTTTCCGTCAGGTAATTCGAAATGGTAAAAGGCTATCCCCATATTAATGCAAGGTGGGATTTAATAATACTGAATGAAGGTGTGGGTTTGCCTGCCTACAATTTATCCTTCAGATAATACAGGCGTGGTACCTACTATATTATATTTAGGCATTTATCACATGTTTTTTAGGATTTTCTTGGTAGTTTAATTAAGCTTCCGTTATATCGAATTACAGTGGGCCTACGTGGGATGACCATTTTACCGCTCATAACAATCGGATTATTTTTAACTTGCCTGCTTTTACCAGGTTCTCAGTAGACCTGAGTCAGATGCGGTCCTTGCGGCTGTTTTTCAACGATGACAACTGCACGTGCGGGCAGCTGGTTGTAGCCTCCAGAGAGTCCCAATACAAAATACTCCATTTCCATCACGGAGGACTGGACCATCTGGCACAAGTCCTCCATCGATGGCACTCCTTGCTTCACAACATTAAACTCACCCCAGGTAACAAAAACAACCAGATTTATTATAAATTTTAGTTTAAGTTGAGTACCTATGTCTAACGTAAGCAGGCAATTTGTCCGAAGGTTCCGAAGAGCCAAACCTGCCCTACCGCCATTTTATGGTTTGCCGTCCAGAAGTACAAAAATCCGAACAGCACCCTGAAGAAGGAAAGCTTCCCAAAATATCTCCAGAATTATTCTACGGGAAGATCATGAATGGGAAAGGGGTAATCGAGGACGACCTATTTTTAAGGAAATGTGTCTTCTTTGGGGGTTTGGACAAGGAGCTCAGAAGAGAAGTGTGGCCATTTCTTTTACATTGCTATCCATACAATTCCACTTACGACGAAAGGGAGATAATTCTCCAGATAAGGACAAGGGAATACGAAGAAATTTCGAGAAGAAGACTGGAGAAGATGACACCTGAGCAGCACGCGGTGTTCTGGAAGTCCGTTCAATGTGTTATAGAGAAAGATGTAGTACGAACGGATAGAGGAAATCCGTTTTTCGCCGGTGAAAATAATTATAATGTAGAAATTATGAAGAATATTTTATTAAATTACGCTGTTTATAATCCTGTTTTAGGGTGAGTATCTATTACATATTACATGATACCTAAGTATGAGAT
Organism: Shargacucullia verbasci; assembly: GCA_947562105.1. NCBI lineage: Eukaryota > Metazoa > Arthropoda > Insecta > Lepidoptera > Noctuidae > Shargacucullia > Shargacucullia verbasci. Next base: position 4,093,349 of record OX387289.1, on the reverse strand, counting down.
AGTACGTATATAGAAGTACGAAAAACTATAATAACCTTGGTCCTATGGTCCTTTGGTACGTGAGTCCAGGTCAAGGTTTCGCGGGCATGTTCCTAAATTAAGCTTTTCATTTTCAGTTATACGCAAGGGATGAGTGATCTGTTGGCGCCAGTCCTTTGCGAGATTAAATGTGAGGCAGAAGCGTTTTGGTGCTTCGTGGGTCTTATGCAAAGAGCCATATTTGTGTGCACTCCAACTGACAACGATATGGACAATAATCTCGTAAGATGAATGTTAATTATTTCGAATAGAGTAGTTGGATCATGTTATGATATGTTATATAGGAGTATCTACGTCATTCTTAACATATTTAATTAAATTCTCTCGTGTTCTTTAGGAACCATATTTCGTAGATTGACTTGAAAAAGTCAAGTGAGCTAAAGTCAGTACACGATATTAATACAATGCAAGTATAGGACCTAAGTACTCTAATTAATCATAGGTCTAATCACAGTCTAATCCTATCTTATCATTAAATACTAAGGATCAAGTATGAGTATCTACAAACAAAGTAAATATAATTATGACGCAAATGAAAACACCTACGCACTACATTTGAATTTCAGAGCTACCTACGCGAACTTATAAGGATAATGTTGCCACACTTCTACAAGCATTTAGAAAAACATGTCGACGCAATGGAATTACTGTTCTGTCATCGTTGGATATTGCTGTAAGTTTTTTTATAAACCAAACTGCCCCGCTTTTAGGCAAAGACCTCTAAGTTCTAGCATACGTATATCTCACCTGGAACCGGGAATAAGCCCCTTTGATACCTAGATGTCTCGCCGCCTCTTTACGGGCTAGCCTTAGCGGCGTTGTCCATCCTCAGGCATTCATTGTACCTATAGAGACCAACCGGTCGCGATGCGATAAGTTGTATGATGATTTAAATTACAGAAAGTTTTAGGAATCTACTTAAATTGCGGTTAAATCATATTTTTATACAAATATTTAGGTATTCTGGGTAGAGTACGCAAGTAATATTCGTGGGTCTTCTGAGTTTTTTTGTGCCTACCTAGTCGATTTGGAAACCCGAATTTGCTATTATGCAAACGTACACGCAGTGTACTTTATAACTCCCCAGTGCCTTAGGATCAGTTATCTATGTGATTTTAGTAGGTACATAAGTACTCAAACTCAATAGCTAGTAGGTAGGTAATGAGTATCGAGAAGCTTTTCATAACACCCACGCGAAAAGGGCCAGAACCAATTCCAATAGACTTCATTAGATTTATGAAATGAAGCCAATTCTAACTTTAAATTCGTTTAAGAATGATCCCATCCTTTGATATATTACCTTCAACTTTCAATTTATCAGATTATCCCATATCAGCCATTACTTTTAAGGCTTTGACCTTTCAGTATTCGACCCTTTGAACGTAATAACATTATATAAAAAGCTGATAACTGATATGCTGACAAGTCTGTTGGTAGCTTTTATTCAAATACATTCGATCTATTTTAGTTATAGTCCAAAGCACTTAGACTTTTCACATTACGTTATAATTATGAGAAAATACATTGTTATTTCCGAGCAAAGACTGCCTACGCTCTTGTCACGTTCAAGGATTATTATCAACTCGTGTATCTCCAGGTCTTTACAAATTGCCCAAACATTGCAGATGTTTCAAGCGCGAGTTCACAGAAGCCGTGGCGCTTCGCATGTGGGAAGCCTGCTGGGCCAACTACCAGACCGACTACTTCCATCTATTCTTGTGCCTGGCCATCATCGCCGTGTACGCGGATGACGTCATAGCACAGGATCTTAACACCGACGAAATGTTGTTGCATTTTAGTTCCCTAGGTAGGTAAAGATTATCCACTTTTATGTATTTTTGCTAAGTCCTCGTACTAGCCTTCTCCAAAAATATATTGGAGATATCTATAAGAATTTAGTCTAGACACAGATAATATAATACTATACTAGGTCTAGCCAATAATTTTTAGACGAACCGATTGCAGTCTCTTGATTTCCGTATACCAATTACCTTATCAAGGCATATTGTCTAAAAATAGAAAAGCAGTAATATGAAAATCAATACTTTCCTTCAAAATCTTTCAGCAATGTACATGGACGGCCGACTCATACTGCGCAAGGCGAGAGGCCTGCTCCATCAGTTTCGTCAGCTGGTCCGGATCCCCTGCACCCTGGTGGGCATGTGTCAGCGATGCGGCCCTGGTATATGGGACTCAACCCACCGGCCGAGTGTCGAGTGCACGGGCGCACACGACTTCTGCAAGTACGCTGTGCAGTAAGCGTCAAGATTGTGCGTGCAGTAAGGGTCATTGTGTTCTGGAGCCGATATTTCTCATCGTATGGCAGTTTTCCATTTCCTAAATCAGTATTCCATAGATTATTAATTTATAAAATATTTTTTAATTAAGTGCTGTGCATCGCTTGTTTGCTGAAGAAGAGAGATAGAAGATTTACGTTTTGCCATACATACTCGTTACAAAGTTAAAAGATAGATAGAATTTAGGCCGAAGGCGATTTTATATCAATGACTAGTGTTATATGACTTTGCAAAAGAGAAATCTAAATAATGTACCCTCTATATTGTTAAAATTGGTACGTATTGCTATATTTGTATGCTTTTACGAAACTTGCTAAGTAAAATATCATGATTTTTGTTAGAAAGTTGCGACAGGAGTAATCGCGTAATCAAACAGTCACGTTTTTACGAAATAAAGCCTATTGTTACGCGAAAAGTTTTCAGGTCGTAACAGGGGGGAAAATGTGACCCACAGATTATGCTAATTGATTCTAAGAGTTGGAGATCTACTTTCTCAGAAGGAGTAGAAATTAGAAATATTTATGGTCAGTCCTACAGTTTTTTTTTTCGAATCGTATGCTTATATTATTATAAAGACGGTATACGTATATTGTTGCATTTCATTTGAAATGCAAATTGTACAAAATCAATGTAATTAGTACAAATTATCAGTATTAACATTATTAAACAACAATGGAATGGTAAATTAATTTTTGCGAAGGATGTTTTGTGGATATAGCCAGAACATATCAAAAAAATATTTAAAATATGTTCTGATACTTTTGAAATTAAATAGTGGTAACACAATCATCACATTGTACCTACTTATCAAAATTATTATGGAATTTCGTACCTGGTTTATACCTAATGATACTAATTAAATATTTAATTAATCGGTACCTAGAATACCTAGGGAGATTTCATATCAAACATGGAAATATTAAATATTATTATTTGAAAAGACACATTGTATTTATGAATAGACTATTGTAAATTATTGGATGAGTTATTGATTCTCTAAAAAAATATTATAACATATTTATAAGTAGGTAAGTTATTAATTATACATTTAACGCTATTGATGTACCTATATTGAAAATACGCAGCTGTTTGATAAAGATTATAAAATAAGGTTTAAGTATTATAAATAATATATAATTAATTATATGCTTGGTGTCAGAAAGTTTTGTATTAATGCTTGTATTCAAAATATTACAACGTATAGGTATTTACATAAGTAAATCCTTAATCCTTAATAAGGTAATAGGTTGATCCTTATCAAACTAGAAATCTATAAGTTTATAACGACACGATATTTAATTATTTATTAAATGATATAATAATTATTTCCTTCTGTAAGTACCTAAAATAGTAATATTTTATATTAAATTCATCTTCAATATTATGCATCAGGAAGGCAATATTATAAAATATCTACAATAAATTATGTATTTAATATAAGTATTGTTATACTCAAGTCTATGTTTTAATAATATTATTTTGAACATGTTTAACCAAAATCAATTAAAACGTGCATTCATAATATAAATGAAGTGAGTGTTATATTTATAGATAGGAAAAATATGTTGTAAGTATGTAAAGACATAGTAACTATTCAATAGATAATCTTCTATTAAGGTCATAATTTCTGATCACCTAAAATGTATCTTGAATGTTATCTATGTAGATATTATTTCATTTGTTATAAAATTTAAGTGTAAGCGAGAAAATGGTTTGAATGCATTTTAAGGGGGTAGTCTATTAAAAACTTTCGCTTAAATATGATTCAATCTTTGCATCAGGAAAAAATGCAATGTTTTTGTCAAACATGGCAGCCACTTAAAAGTAAGGTCAGTGACAGATAGAAATCACCCTGTATAATTTAACGGCATTATTTATCTATGGCTACACTGATCCCTGCATCCATCCCTGTACATACTTAAATATCAAGTATTTTATATCTGAATCACTACGGTATTGTTTGATACACCTCATTCACCGCATTAATTAGACACATTATTACACTTTAAGATGTTCAAAGTTCCTTAATTATATAGCCCGAATCACTTAAAAAATAATAACACCGCCTTAACGCGCAGTGCAATCATAAATCCTATTTTAGAAATCTATCCCCATACAAAGAGTCACAAAATCTTAAATGCATTTGACCGCAAGTTGTATGTCGAAAGTTTAAAATATATCTCTAATGCAATACTACGAGAACTCAGTAAAAGGTAACCAAGCGAAATCCGTTGTTATATCCGATGAAATTGCGCCTGTTCTGAAAAAAGAGGCTGGTGTGTTTAAGCTCTAAATAAAACAGTAGCTATATCTATAACGCAATCACCAATCAAGCTATAAATTCAGTTGTCATTGCATTAATTAGCCTATATTGAACCTAGACCTATACACCTACTTTTTAGTTAATCGATTGATGTTAGAATACATTATACAATCACAACTTGCAACTGCTAGTATGTAATTCGTAAACTAAGAATATGTATTTACCTACTTATAACTATAAAAGTATAAATATTGTTATAAAAAAATAAATAGGTATGAAATAACATGAGGCTACAAAATATTTAAAACATTGTTTATTTTTCGCATAATGTGAATTGTTACGCATACTCTGTGATATATAATGATCTGCTTGTATTATATTGTGTAAATGTTGATAAAATTATTGATGTAACGAACGTAATGTATTTAGGAACAGGAGTCATATCTAATTAGAAATAAATGTACAAGCATCTTTTGAGTGTTTTTTTTACTCGCCTTGTGTCGCAAAGTACCCAATCAATTGAAAAGAGAGAATCGGGGGTATCGTAAAGCCGGCACAATTTATTGGTGCAGAGGTGATTGACTTTCCTCGCTACCAACTTATTATGCGTTCGTTTTCCACATTTAACAAATATAATTGTTTTAAGTCTCCATGTGAGATGTACCATGTACGTGTGTATAATATACCCATGGTACAAAGGAATTCCTAGTATAGGTATTAAATTCGGAATACTAACTTTATATCTGTATAAAAATATTTAAAATAAAAAATGGAAAATTGTACCACAAGGGTCCATGTTAAGAACGTTGCCTCACACTAGGAATAATTCCTGTAACGTACCAGTAAACGCATCCAGCGTTTACAAACATAAATATTCACATGGACATACATCCAGACCAGAAAAAACTATCTGTAGATTATGGAAATATTTGTTCCGTGCGGGAATCAAATCCGTGACACGTAGCGCAGCACTCTTACGCTCAACCACTGCGCCAACTACGTCATCTGACTGGTCGGTGTCCAGTATGCTTCGGCTAGGTTCTAAGACCGCACGGAATCATTTTTATTGCGCCTGCAGGATTTATATTCGTTTCCATGCAACACACCATGAATGCTAGACAAGATAAATGCTATCCTCAAGTGTATATTAACTCATGAAACTAATAAGAACTTGGTTAAAAAAATACAAGATAGTGTCATGTTTGATTAAAAACTCCGCAGTTACATTGAGGTTACGTAATTCTTTTATTTTTTTACTATTACATATTCATAGGTGTCAGTGTCAAGGGTGCCCGGCTCAGATAAAGAACTTAGTGCTCGGTGTATTGTCAAGTTAGGCTTGGTACTCAATAGCATGCAGCCACACATAGCTGACCTGATAATGAACGATCTTAAACATAAGTATTGTGCACAAATGGCTTTGTACAATTTATTTATAGCTCAACGCGCCCACATGGTTAGTACCGTTGCGCGTAGTTACATATTAAACATTTTAAAACGGCCGGTATTGCTCACACACACTGAACCGCGGTATCGGTGTATTCTAAGCCCTACGCCTCGGTCATAAAGAGTAAATAATCGCTTGGTATGATAAGCTACTCGCTGCGACCAAAGGAGATAACCCCGTAAGACTAATTAGATACGCCAGCACCACTCTAGCTGCACTTTAATCGTCACCGTCGTCGTCACTGCGACAGAGATCGTGTTTTGTCAAAAAATATAAATAACTATAAACATCGCTGCGGCTAAACTCGCTTCGTGTGACCGAGGCCTTACTGATTAGCGTGAAGTCGTGTAGTCTCGGTTTGTGAGTATATTCACGGCGTACACCGAAGTGCCGGCTGTTTGTTGACATTATTTCAATGTTTGTGTTCGTGTAAATACTACTCGAATTGATAAGACAATAAACTTGATAATATTTATATCGGTGCCTACATAATATTATCTTTGTGACAGTGAACAGTGTGGTAGCCAATGATTTTCACTTACGTATCAGTAATATTTCTCACTGCCATCTCTACATACGCGTGTCAAGTAACAATGGCTAGTTTACCGAAAACAATGCGAGCCGTTGGTCTCTATAAATATTTGCCGATAACAGACGTCAACAGTTTGCTCGACTTAGAAGTGAGTTTACCAAGTTTTACTAAAACCGATGTCCTGGTTGAAGTCAAAGCTACGTCCGTGAACCCCATTGATACTAAGCAACGTGCTCCTAAGCCGAATGTAGAAAGTGTACCTCGTATTTTAGGATGGGACGGAGCAGGAATCGTTGTCGCTAAAGGCGAGAAAGCAGACTTATTCAATGTTGGCGATGAAGTATTCTTCACCGGCGATTTACGGAGAAGTGGCTCTAACGCGCAATATATGGCTATTGACCAATTCTTGGTCGGGAAGAAACCAAAGAACTTGACGTTCGAACAAGCCGCCGCTATGCCACTCACTGCGCTCACTGCTTGCGAGTCCATTTTTGATCGGTTGCTCCTATCAGAGAAGGATAAAGGCAAGTCCTTGTTGATCATCAACAGTGCCGGCGGAGTAGGATCAGTAGCGACGCAGGTCGGCAAGAATCTGGGACTCAAAGTGATTGGAACTGCATCTCGTCCGGAATCTCAAGCCTTTACGCGAGAGCATGGAGCCGACGTTGTACTAAACCACACTCAAAATCTGCTACCTCAATTAGAAGCCAATGGCTACGGCGCAGGAGTTGATTTTATTCTGGTTAACTACGATCCTGCGCCATATTGGGACACCTTGATGGCAGCTATCAAGCCGCAAGGAAGGATATGTTTGATCGTCGACAGCAGTGCTCCGGTAGATATAAGAACATTGAAGGACAAAAGCCTCACTTTGGTCTCAGAAATGATGTTTACACGCCTTAAGTATAACACAGAAGATAAAATAAGGCAGTATGAGATTTTGGAAGCGGTGTCAAAGTGGCTTGATGAAGGAAAACTCAAGTGCACTCTGACAAAAACAATGAGTCCTATAAACGCTGCTAACTTACGAGAAGCACACAGACTGATTGAAGACAAGCATATGATTGGGAAACTGGTGTTGTCCGGATTTTAGTTTAAGAAAATATCATAATCATCACATATTGTTTAAACCATTATATTGCATTGATATTATCCAATGATCCAATATACTTTATATAAATTATATACTATTTAAAAAACTCAATATGTATATATCAGCTTTAAGTAATTTAATAAACATTACTGATTATTGTTTTCCAGAAAACGATCCTAATGTCTGATTAGAATTACTGAGGATGCTTGGATCAAACTCTTGTCCCTGGAAGGGAGACCCTGGGGCATTCCAAGCTTTCTTCAAAATGTCCATATTACGTATCTCATCACTTGTAGGTAAACCTTGGAGCTTCCTCTCCTGGTTCCACTGCAACTCCCGAACCTATGAATGAAATTAGTTTGAGAATACAATCAATTTGTATAAGCAATATATTTACATTTGTTCATAAATAAATCCTGGTATATTTGGGCCTTAGGGGAAAATCAAAAATTTATATTATATTGGGCAACCTATTTTTATTGAGAGAACTTCAACTAGCAGTGTGGTAGCCATACCAGTAAACTGCAATTTGAAATAGACTTAATGTACTCTGAATGCAACATTACCTTTGCAACATGGTCTTCTGGCAACTCATCCAGAGGTCTGGAGCAGTCTATTTTGTCTAGGTCTATGGGCTCCTCACTGTCCAAAAGCTTATTCCACCATCTTTCTTGAACTTTTTCTGTAAACAATAAATTAATTTCAATCAATGTCCATTGCCATGTCTACCTCCTTGTTTAACTTCCAGACAATGTAAAAGGCCAGTGATATGGAGCCACTATTATAGAAATACTTTATGTTACTATGTATGACAATACTAAGACATTTCACATCAACCTGTATCTGATCATTGTACAAAGATAAGTTTTTCTTCTTTTTTTCAGAAGAAGATATGCAGACTTTACTCTTAGTTAATTATTTTTTATAGAATAGGGTCACTTTATTGATGGTTAATTCGTCCCCCATCGCCCATGGAATAAAGAACTCACAAACGAATTTCACAATCTGTGTGTAGTAGTGTAATTGAAGTCGCCTAGTACTGATAAAAAATATTGGAATTCGGGAACAATATCGACATGACAAAGAATATTGGCTGGTGCCATTGTAAGTTAAGAACACTAAACATTTCACTGTACATTTCATGCCAAATAACATGAGTTGTACCTAAATGTATCAAGAGTCGTCCTTCACTGATGCTCCAGAAACTGTCTATGGTCTTTATCTTGTATGGCATGGAATCTTTGATAATAACATCCCCGTTTCTACAAGCCACACATAAGTCTCCTGCGTTTATGGTCACTTTCAGGTCCTTAGATGATTTTATATCAGGAGGAAGCCTTATGGTGACATCTGGAAAAAAAAAGTAAAGATTCTTGTTAATTTAGTTTGTTTCTTTTTATTGTTACATTGGAGCTCAGGATTTGACCCTTCTCATTCTGAAAAGAGACATACCCAAAATGGCCTATCAGTGGCATATTCACTGGTTGAATTATTAATTGTAAAATTGTTAGTGTATGCTGCAATGTACCCTGTTGATGTCACATACATTTTAGTACTGATTTTTTTATTGGTCAAGATTCAAATTAAAAAAAAAGCATTTTAAATTAAGATGCAGCATTCATTCAAATTTTTTTAAACACTATTTCTTTGAAGACATATTCATGTAATTGGAATAAGGGCAACCCTACATAAATCTTTTTAGTATGTCAATATAGAAGCCAAACTATAAATAGATAAACACATTACCTAGTTCCATAATATTCTGAGACCAAGAGTAATTTTCTCTCTCTGCACCATTATAAGTGTCACTGTTCTTCTGTGTCGGTATCTGAGGTGGCTTATAGTCATCTGGAATACCCTTAGAAGTACTTGTTACTTGTTGGGTAGCAGACTCATGTTGTGGCTCATTTCTACTGTCAGCAGACTGTAATGCAGCTTTATCTGGCTCCATAGTATCTGGTGCCCCATCATCGCTGCCAAGGTCTTCATCAGCTATAACTTCTACTTCCTGTGCTACAGTGGAGCACATGATCTCATCGGTCATGTCGAACGGTTTCATTGAGCCGTTTGGTGCTTTCCAGGTTTTAGGATCACATGTCCTGAGAACTTTTATCACCAATTCTTCAGCAACTCCAGGTGGAAAACCCATATTTTCGTACGGACCATCCGGGACGTGGTAAAAATCAGTCCTGGAATGTATGATAGCAAATAAAAGACGTGTGCGAGTTACACTATGCTAAAATCACAAATACGGATAAGACAGTAAGTTTATATGAATCAAAAGTGTGTATCTCTCGAATAAACAATGATAATAAAAGTATTTGTCTCACCTTCTAGCTAAAAAGTTGAAGATGGCCGAGAGGAAACCTAAAATGGATTTCTCGTTGACTAATATTGACGTTAATACCTCATCATATTTTATTACATCGGGAGAACTGGACATTTTTGCCGTATTTTACTGAAAATTGAAATAAATCTAGACTTTGTTTGTTGATCGATACGAAGTGTCAACTGTCACTACTGTCAGTTAAGTGTCAACATAAAGGTCAGCAGTGCACAGGGTTTCTAGGTGAAATTTATACAAATCTGCCTTATTAGACTTTAATTCCAATATTAAAAAAAAAACAATAAATTTTTATTTTTAGGTTAAAATATTATGACCGCCTCTATAATTCTATATAATAATAATAACACTGAATGTGTTTACTTTCAGCATAGATTCAACACATTACAATGATTTTTTGTCCAATATAAGCCTAAAACTACTTGAAGAAATGGTTCAAAAGTTATTCGTGCCTTGATGGGTCATTTTGATCTATTGTTATAGTTTCAAATCTGTTAAAAATTGTTATACATGTAACTTTTTTAATCGCTCTGAAAATCAGGGCCAAATTTTTCCCAGAACTATTCAGACTCCGACAACGCTCACTAAATTTCACTAACGACTTAATTTGAAAATAAATGAATTTTCATCTGCCTTTCGCATAACTGTACAATATTTAGAATTATGATAGCAATACAAAATGTTATTTAAATATTTTCATGTATAGTAATATTACAAATCTGCATAAAAATATCAGTAAAGATCATAAAAGTTGTGTAAATATTTCCCTATTCATACCGTTATAGCATCTACTAAAAATTACTACCACCATACTAATATTTTTTATGGTTGGCATCCCAAAACCAGTTTTTTAATTTGCATTCCCGCCACTTGGCGGTGTTACTTCGCTTTCGAAAGTTTCACATCCGCAAGAGAGCGGCAAGGCAAGGCGAAGTGAAGTAGGCAAAGAAGTCTCGCGCGCGAACTCGGTACGCTGCAGGCGATGACCGCATTCATATGAGTTTTTATTGTATTGTGTGTGTGCTGTCGTGTTCTCCGATCCGTTAAGTGTTTACGAAAATGCTGTATAGGTGAACTTTTAGGATACAAAGTGTTGTGATTGTGATAACATCCCTTTAACCCTCTTCTATCTATTACTGTCTCTTGAAGGTTGTAAAAATGCCTTGCTCAGCGGTAACTTTGTCCATAGCGACCATTACAGCAATCGTGGCTGCTGCTTTAATGGCTATAGCATTCTCGACGGATAACTGGCTTTATGTTGAAGTCAAGCGCACGAGCATACAGGTAAGAGAAGGAATTGATAATAATTTTATATCCAAGTAGGTATTATTAACAAAAGCTTATGATATCTTTGTTTACCTTCTATTTTTTCTGTCTGTCCAATATTTATGAACAAGTTTCTTCAGATAAAGTTGAAAGAAAAGATTTAAGAGTAAAACTGGTTTATTAGTTATCATTGTAATTAGTAGGTAAATTTATTTTTATATTCATTACTTATGTATTTAAAAGACAGCTCATCGAGACACGTCAGTCTTCAAAAAGAGCAATCATCTAATAATAACATCAGCTATTAAGTCCTAATAACATCACTTGACGTCAGCTTTAAGTTACAAGGTCGCAGTCAACGTAAACGTGAAAATAAGTATTAAGAAACTTGAAGAACAGCTGCAAATAACACCTTCCACCAAACAAACAATTGATTAACATCTAAGATTTTTTAATTGTCGATTGTTTTGCATCGAGCGCCAACGAATATGCACAATCTTAATCATCAATAAATCTTTTGAGTTACGACATTTCCCTTGTTTCATTCTTTACAAAATACAAGCAGGTACAGTAGAGTTAGATGGACTCAAAAAAATCATCGTAACACGTATTCTTTCGAGTCCTTGCCGAGCACCGTTAGAGCAGACACGTTACGCATAAATATGCACGTATTAATGGCACGAACAAATGTGTGGGTAACTGTACTATTCCGTGAGCTACTCCTGTGCATCCAGACGTGGAGATCAAGAAAACCACGACCTTTAACGAAACACATTATTATTTAACGAACTAGCCATTCTATTATAGTTTTTCTTACAGTCAAAATGTCGTCAACATACTCAAAAACTTCTGAATAGTAGTTAAAACATTTTCAGAAAGCGCGTAAGTAATCGACAAAAACTGGAACATCTCACGGTTAATTTGCTTGTTATGTGCCTCACAGTTTTTGTACGAACAGGTTCTGGTTTCTTTTCTCAAGTCGGGGTCACCATATTTTTTTACGTTTCGAGGCAACTTGCATCGTTGCGACTTCTACCTGCTAGTAAGGACTGCTTAATTTTTTGCTCGTCTTTTCTATAATGGGGGTGGGTTTAAAAGCCACTTGTAGGCAGGTTCCTACGTGACCAATATTGTAAGTCTCTCCTTAACTTTAACTTCTACTTAACTAGTTTTTGTAATCTTTTTTGTTTCAGTCTAATTTTAAGCTCAATGCTAAACAACAACGTCATGTAACAGAATATTCCTTCTTAGTTTATTAAAGCTACCAACCCACCAATTAGGCCGATTTCCTCTTTAATGTCTGTTTTCATAATACCTTACTAGTTTGTGCATTCATTGGATCATAGTTTCCTCATACATTTGATCGCATAATGTCAAAGCCTGGTAGCATTACATACAAAATAATGTTATCAGTGAAAATAAACGGAATTAAGGAAGCGACAAAATAGACCAGCATTTCAATTTTCTATGCGCTTAGCGTAGCTATTGGGGCTTTTACAGTACCTTACGAACAAAATGTGCCGTAATGAATACCTAAGGACGGATATGAACAATCCATTTTTTGTCTCTTTAAATACGTAATTATGAAGAAGTAAATAAAATTCATGGAAGATACCTCAAAAGCAATAAGGTCTAAAAACTGTATAGAATAATGTTTAACATATATTCTATATATTTCTTGTGTGCTGTTAATGTAAGAAGTCGTACCAAGACTGTTGACATGATATGACTGCTAAAAAGAAATTAACTGTAGATACATATTTGAAATACAAATAGTAACATGTTTTAAATGGCAGAACATAGATCTCCGACAGAAAACTTCAAAAGATAACCCATAGAATTAACAAAGAACTGGCTAAGTCGGTAAACGAGAACCGATGAATACATAGCGAAGAGAAAAGTTAATCTTACTTTAATTCTTCGCTCCCACTAATTCACCTCGCATGTTAAACGAAACTTTTCTTTATTTAAAAGAAAATTATTTAACATAATGCCTAATTATAGTTTTGCGAGACGTATTGAAGACGTGGGGCGAATGAGTTACTTGCTATCTACATATCATCCAAGTCTATTAGATCTTGTAAAGACAAACAGTGGAAAGCTTGGGAGAAATCGATCGTGAAAGTGACGAAATCTGTGTGAACATCTCTGGCAGCATAGTAAACATGCATGCACCGCAGTTACGATAACAGTAACCATTAAGTTACGTAATTATTGTCATTGCAGATTTATCTATGCTAAAACCGATTAAGCATTCAAACTTGCTAATAGAAAACGCTAGAGATTGTGTACAGTTACGACCGTCTTCGTATTTTGTTGGCAGAACTTCAATTAATGGCATTAAGTTACTTGCTACTCCCAGAAATTATATGTAATCACACTACTCACCTAATAAGCTAGTACTACAAACAATTTAGGGGACATTTTAAGGTCGCGATACTACATTAAATTAATGACAAGATGTTAGCCTATTGCGGCTTTATAGGAATAAATAACGCAAATAAGCAGGTACTTAAATAAAGTGAAGTTGATGAAGTTCGTGATGTTACTGTACTTAAAATTAAAAGATTATGTACCCACGAGTGAAAACTTAGTTGATTCTGTTATGCAGATATATTTAGGTAAGTACAATACATACTGCAAAGACGATAAGATATTCAGGCATTTATTCCCCTTTCATAGATCGGTAAGACACAATATATAATAGGTTATAAATTCTATTTTATATTAGCAATAATATTCCTTAAGTTTTGCTATCCGCATGAATGACTATACCAAAAGACTTTCATATTGAAGATGCGTTGATTTTTTAACGTTTGGTTAGTTTTCAAGTTATGCAAAGGCCAAAGAAAGTAGTTTATGCAAATACGTCAAATATTCTGCTAGGTGCTAGATGGTTTATGTAATATGGCACGCTGATTTTAAAAATAAACAGACTTTCTAAGTATCGTGATTTTTTGATTAACCAAAATCAATTTGATCAAGTACTAGCAGTTACCCGCGACTTCTCTGTATACTGTCTGTCTCCGTATATTTTGTTTTTATATCTAATTACTGTATTGCTGTATTGCTGTAATAATAAGAATAAGCCTATGTTCTTTTCCAAGACCCAAAATGCCTCTTTAAAAAATTTCATAACGATCAGTTCAGTGGTTTATTCATAATGAGGTAACATACAGACAGACAGAGTTGCTTTCGCATTTATAATAGTGTGGACTTATAATACGTGACGTAGGTAAGATATTTCATGACAAAAGCGAATAGTTAAGGGATAGTTATGTTGTGATGTTCTATACATGACACCGAATATAATGTTAACGTGAGTTAAGAAAGCAGCATTTACTCGAAATCAGTAAACACAGACGGCAAGAATATGTAGGTACCTATATTCTGTTGCCGACTAAAAGGTTAATGGATGTAATAAAAAGAACTAAGTCGAGAAAGATTTCTATTTACGGAAGAAGTTAAACATCTGGGAAATGAGGGATGAATGGAGTTTGTTTATTGCCTTACCTGCGGAGGAACCGGATGCGACGTTTGTTTATATCAAATAAACGCCATTTTTAAAAACACACCTGTTAAAAAAGCATTACTGTTGTACATTATGATCTACAGGTAGGACTTGGAGAATTTTCAACATTAACCAACGATAAAAATAAATGGCCATTGTTCACTTATGAAGCATCTGCGGTGGCCATGTTGGTATTCCATAATAATTATAGGTAGGTGTAGTCGTACAACGAGTTGAGTATCATACGTTTATTGAGTGTTATAGTATATAATATAGGGTCATTAGATATAGATGAAGTTTTCTCAGCAAATCGATCTGCTGAGAGAACAGCGACTGAAATTTCTGTGTTTTATGAACGAAAACTTGAAAATATTATTACTTTTTGATATTAATTTCGATAGTTACAATGAGTAATTGTATCTTTAAGAACAGTTTTTTATGAACAATCATTATTTTCGTAGCATATTACTTAAAATGTCTATCTATTTTTACTTACCATAGTCAGCTAGCTACCTAAGTAGACACATAATCGCCGAATTAAATAGTACCTAATGTCAGTACAAAATGCGTATGAATTCTGTTGAAGAACAAACTTTGCCTACTACGTTGACGAAAATTCCTAAATACGTGCATCAACAATCAACATACACGTCATCGACAATAGCTGATTGTCACGGCAACCCGCTTTCCTGCACGATGCCACCCACTTCTCACGACTTCCGACTACAATTCTTTTATACTATTCCGCTTTCTTGGTTTCATAGAAAAGCCAATTGAAAGTTCAGTTATGTTTAGTTACGTGTGTCGTACACGCCGCGATAAAAATAAATTAAACGCCATCGAAGCAAAAAAGTTGTAAATTTTTTTTCACTCAAGGTCTTGTTGGTCACAAATTTTTGCGAATTTGTTAGCCATGAACACAAAATACTTATCATACTGTAGTAATGTCTACTGTTACCTGTGCTATTGAAAATCTATAACAGTCGTAGTGACTCAGTCCATTCCTGGATATTGGTCTGTCCTAAATTGCGCCGCAACATCCGGCTATCCGCCTTCCGCATCCGGTCTCGAGCTGGCTTCCCACGAAACTTATTTTTTAGTTTTATTTATTGATTAACTTTGAATCAAAGACGTCGGAAACAAATGATAAAATTTAACATTTTTTTTATAAAAGAGATGCAATTTTTCAGACGAAAGTCTGTAAGTACTACTTAAATAAAATGTGTGTACAATTATGAAGCTTCTAACTACTTGCTCAATATTGCATGCACGGTCAAGCGTGATTGCTGCTTATAATAGTCGGTTTAATCGTCGGTAATCGTAGGCTGTACCTGCGCTATGGGAGGGTACAAGCTGTGTTAAGAAATTGCCTACGACAATCATTAAAAAATTGTAAACGAGGTCCCCACCAAAGAACAGGCGGCACTCAGGTATTTGAATTCCGTTTTCCGAATTTACTTAAAATAAACCGTAATACAGTTGTTACTGTCGCTGTAATCAGAGACTAAAGTTCCATGTTATACAGAGGATATATTTCCGACTTAATTATAAGATACTATCGAAATGAGACTTCTTTGAATACCAGCACAAGTATTAGTTACGAAAAAAAAATCACAGCGAAATGCCCAACAATATTTAAACCAAAATAAATATTGCTTAACTAGCAATATTTATTTTGGTATAACTACAAGATAGCTTTACAGTTATGTCACTGCTGCGCTGGCACAATACGTTCGACAATTAATAAAGGGCCATGCGAATGAGGTTGTATAGCCGCAAACCTCTTGTTACGAAAAAAAAAAAACGTCATAGTATATCAGCGGCCATATTTGGTTGACCTTCTTTTTTCGGTCATTATCATTACTTAACCGATATAAATTCATCGTCGGAAAATAAACAAATCAGTATAAATCTTGGAAAGTGTAGATAATCCATCTGGTTCTCAAATTATTATTAAACTTGCCTCTGTTGCCTTTCACAAATCTTTTCATAGTTTTATAGTTTTCCGGCCTTTCACTGAACTTGCCGTTAATGGTCAACGTTGGCGTATTTTTGAGTTACGTTTAAAGATTAATAACTGCTGAGATGGGTGTGTAGTGTGTAATTGTAGCAACGTACGTTGAATGAGCAAGTGCTATTGTGAACAGTAGGATTGTGTTGACCGTCGTATACAATAAATTACATCAGACTGTAACAAATAATTACTAAAAGGGGTAATTTAGGAAACACAGAACTATTCGGGACTAATATTTGTTTTTAGAAAATTGGTTCTATTTTCTAAACTTAAACGAAAATACATTTGCCATTAAAATTAACCTAAATTAGCAATGTTTAAAAGCCCGTAATCTCTATGAGAAGCACACATAATTATAACTTTACTAAATCCAAATCAACCCTGCAGTTCCCAATTACTCCGTTTGACAATTTCTGTTACTCCATCGACAATTTCCAAAAATTTACTTAAATTGTAAATGATATCTAATTATAACAAATCCTAATGAAATGTAAAATGACGTTGTTCGTTGCCAAACTGCGTACAGTTTCGCACAGCATACTCTCATTATTGTTATGCCATTGTGTCATTTGTGGTTTGTTCATTGATTTTGCAACTGTGCACTGTTATAAAGACATTTTTTTCTGTTAATTAGTGACATAAGTATGGCACACTGCTACTACTGACTATATATTTGACTGTACCTAATTGTAATTATCACATAAGGTAAGGTCATTTATTTCGTTTAAGAACTGTCTTTTAAAAAATCGTGATTTAGATTATGACAGCTTAGTTTATTGTGCTATCCTTTTTCGTTCTTATACAAATGACAGTGAATGAAATAGTTATACCTAAGACCATCCTTGGATCGTTAATTCTAGGATAATCTACGTTTAATAATGAGGCATAATATGTGTTTTAATTAAAACCTTTTTAGTCTAAACAATCAGATCGTTTTGTTCGAAGGCACTCCTTTTACAATAGTTTTAATGAATGTCCCTTATTGTTAGTTCTAAGGGTAAGGTTGCCTGATTGTTCTCTGATCCTTTTTGGTTTATTTACTACTAAGACTAACTAATTATACCCTATTAGCATCAGCGGCGTGCACAGGGTTTTCAGACAGGGTAGGCAAATCTTAAAAGCTTACTTATCAAAAATACCTATTGCATGTTGGTATTGGTTCGTCATCTTGTCGATTAAATAATGATGTATGTAATTTGCTACCTCAAATATCTTATAATAAATATTCATCTGAGTTATGTAGGGTAGGCAGTGTCTTTTTGTCTTTATGCACCGCACGCCACTGATTAGCATTTTCCTACTAAGATCTTGTAGCGGCTTTAAGAGACGGTCCACACTCCCTTTAATAGTGGCAGGTATAACTTTTTTGCACCATCGTAACAAAACAAAGTACCTGTCTTTTTTCTACTTTTACTTGTATTTGCTTCACAATAGCCGTAGCGGTCGTAAATTGTAGAAATAAAGTGTTAATTTCTTGTTCCATTTTTGAGTTGGTTAATTTTATTATTGAACTGCGGCGACCTCACGTCTTAGTGAATTCAAAAACTTTAGTAAATTTGGTAAATTTTAACCAGTACAATTGTTCTACTTAGAACACTGATAGTTTGGACGTTTATAAGGGTAAACGGTAAGTAACAAAGTTACGTATGAACTCTAGGCACAGGTACCGCGAGAATACTGTGTGGTTTTAGTCGATAAAAATCGAACATCAACACTTTCCCCAAGGCGCATGAGGCAAACCCACGAGACAGAAAACAAAACAAAATCTGCTCCAGTTCAGTGTAGAAGTTCGAAGCTGCATAAGTATTAACGTATTGTATTGAGAGATCATTTAGTGAGTTTATTCCATACAAGAAAGTATTTTTAGGAATCGAGTAATTATCTAGTTTTTATCTTTGTCGATTCCCATAACTTGATTCCTGTTTTTCCCGTTCTCCAAGTAATTCTGCATGATGCAGCTTAAGAAACAAGTGGCCAATGTTAATACTTAAAAAAATGCGTAAAATGCAAATGTATGTTTTAACTTGTAAAAAATTAATGTTCGGAACGTTAGGTATTGCTTATTTTAAGACTACAAGGTACATACACGATAAATTCATCTAAATATAATTTAGATTAATTTATCGTGTATGTACCTTGTATTATTCACTTAAAGATTACTAGTCTTTGCGATTGCGATATTCTGAAAAATAACCCAATGTTTTTCAAATATCGCGCGTTTCACTTACCTCAAAAACAGGAAGGTACCTACCAACTTTTTTATCGTACCAGATACAATTTCTAGGTACTTAATTCGGTTTTCAAGGTTCAGTTGAGTTTCAATTGTTTTGAATGAATTGAATTGTGTTAGTTATATGCAGCCATAACAGACATGTGTTTATCTGGGATATAAAAACTAGAACTTAATTAAAAGATATGTACCTAACATTTATATGGCCCAGAAAGTAAGAGAAGTCTAGTACCTACTGACACTTACACTTTGCGTGCCCAGTGCGTCCACCTCACAGTGAAACTTGACGTTGACGCTTAAATGATAGATGCGTGCATGCAACTAACAAGATCCATTTCAATTGAGACATTATTTCATGTTAAGTTATTAACTTCGTGATGTATTTGCTGAGCAGTTAAATTTTAGAACAGTTTATTGAACATAATCATTTTTTTTTTGAGAAATGTTTATGTGCTCGGTCTGCTGCCGTCGGGACCGGTTCAAAGTTATATTTCAACAGTAAATATTGATACTTTCATTATTAGCTTAGGTACTATAAGATTACTGTATTGTATACGATATAATAATTTATACATACATATCGCACCCTCAGAACGAAAGCGACTTAAGTCAAAAATTAAATTTGTGGGAAATGAGCAAGAAAATCTTCAAAAAAGTATACTTTTTAAGGTCTGTTTTGGTTGTTCAGGGATTTTGAGTTAGATCACTTTCATTCTAAGGGTGCGATATATAATGATGCACTACAATTATAGATAACAAAAAATAAAATACGATTTAAAAAATATGTGGCGTTGGTTGCAGGAAATTATCTACTAAGATTTAGGTCAATGCCACTTTTTATTGGATTATGCACGTCAAAAAATCATAAAAAATATATAGCTTAGATTGTTACTATTTTGAATTATTAAAAAATTTCGGCGCTTGCGCTTGTAATTAATGTACTAATAAGATTTACACTGTTTTCCATATTATAGTCATTACGTTTCTTGAGATACGAGTAAGAAGTTTTTAAACCACATTAATGGTGCTTTAGATTGAATATTATTCATTTCGAATGTTCATAAATGTATGTTTTTACATAATATTTGGACTTTAGACTAAAAATTAAGTTGATGTTTTCGGTTACGTAAAGTCCCCGTCAAAAGAAAATTGGTGGTGGTCCAGCGACTTTGTTATAATTATTTATAGAATATTAGATTTAAAATATTTTTTGTTTGTTAATCTATGACTGACCTACGTTCACTCAGACAGGACTAGGCTATGTGGAACGGGAAAAGGCAGGCATTTTCCCTGCAGTGGGTCACCATAGACAAGAATAATCGTACAACAATACTTCTATTATGAGTTTAAAGTCTTGACTCGCTCGCGACTATCCAATAATATTAGTCTTTTACAGATGTTACAAAGGCTTAGTTGGATCTAGAAATATTTTTGATAAGTACTATTGTTTCGTACCGTTCTTTCTTTTGAATGATTGTTTAAAGAGTGAAACAAAGGGCTCTTGCTATTAATAAACAGTGCGCTTATAATTATAAAGTCTAAAACGTAACATAAACAATTATCTATAGTAATGCTATAGACGACAATAGAATAGAAGTTTAGGATTAAATCAGCCGTTTAGGATGAACTACTATGTGAGTAATCGGTTGTTTTTATTTTAAACATTTCTTGTATTGTCTACTAGCGTTTGCCCGCGACTTCGTACGCATAACCTACGTGCAATATATGCTTTATAGTGTGTAGCACTCAGTAATAATGTAGCTTTCTACCAGTGAAAGAATTTTTAGAATCGGATCATTAGTTCCGGAGATTACCCCCTACATACAAACAAATTTTACCTCTATAATATTAGTAAAGATGAACATGGCCGTTAATATTATGATTCTATTCATATTTCATTTGCAAAATTAAGAAAGATGGAGACCCTGGAAATCATTCACATCGCATTCAATGTAACTATGCAAATAAAATACCTAGGAGTAAAAGTATTTACCTGATATAAACCATCCCTACTCGGGTACTAAAACCAGTCAACAAACTCACCGGCCAAATATTTAATCTAAACATATTTGCTCAAAGAATTTCTCTGCCAACCTCCGAGTTCTGTCCCTAGGTTATTGTTAGGTTGCTATCTATAAAGAATAACCGCGGGACCGAAGCAGATGATACCTACTGATATAGGATACCGGGCAGGTGCGCGACTATTTTTGTAACGAGATGCCTTTGTTACTAGACTTGTCTTATAGGTATTTTTGAATTGGCTTGGAAGAAATATATATTAATCTTATAAACAGAACTGTACAATCCTTTTTATCAAGCTGAAATCCTGGATAGGTACCCTTCGTCTCGGGGAAAGCAAAGCGGTTAAAACAGTATGTTGTATCTTTGGACGACCTATGGCTGGGGGCCAGGATCCGCTTTCGCATTCGTTGAGGCCTTGGTACGCCACTTACATTGACGGAACTCAACGCCCTGTGCTGTATAAGTGCTGAATAATTCTCTAGAGTGGAGAGCTATATTATCTAGTTAGTTTTATATCTTCTACCTTCTCTTTTACTTCCACCATTCAATGTGAGATTTGAATTTCTTTGTTAAAGTGAGCAAAAACTAAATAATTATTTAGATTTTCCCATCGCATTACACAGATCGTGTCACAACGTAGTTATTAAAAGCTTATGTAACCGTTTAGTAGTGTGACATAGACAAATTCTGTCAGTGTGATAATGTAATAGTGTATTATTGTTACTATGTATGAGATCAGCTGATCAGATTCATTTGTTAATATGTATTAGATCATCTTCAAGCTGCCGTCATTTGTTTCAGTAGTTATTTATGTTTACTATTAATAATGTATTCACAGATAAACAGCCATACTAAAGGTATATAAACTGTAATAAATTAGGTACAAAGTCATTGATAAAAAGTTCTCCTGTAGATAAAAAAATATCACGTGGAATCACATAGTTTATAGGTCACACAGCGATCAAAGCTGGAATCAAACGTGCGACCCTGAGTTCAGAAAGCGGAAAAACCGTCGCTGCGCTTAAAGAATAACAATGACAACACCATGATTGGTACCTATCTTAAGACGTCTGTCTAGCCAACTCAGGTCATTAGTATCCATTATATAATACAATCCGCCAAGATGAGGGTTTGCATTTGTGATTGCAGCCGAAACTGAGATTGAGTAGGCCATAGTTTCAAGTCTGGTGAATACGAAAACAGAACACTATTCGTGTGAGTACCTCAGTGGCGTAGCGTAGCGGTGGCGGCCCGCCCCGGGCGTTATTTTTAGGCGGCGGGAAAATTTCACAGTAAATAATAATATTAATACCTATATCTTATAAATTTTTGAAGCATTACATTTCAAATTTATTTCGTACCTACAATTTGAACCGATTAAAATGAACTTCTTATTCCTTATTCTGTGAATCCCCTTTCCTTAAAGACTAAAATAATAGGGCGGTAAAATTCGGCTGTGTCCCGGACGGCTGAAACCTAGGAGCCAGTGGAGTACCTATAAGTCCGATTCACGACTGTTAAGGTTTGTTTTATAAAGTATCCGATATTAATCTAATGAATAAAAGTATTTGTTAGATAAAAATTGCAGCCATTAATCTAGTTGCCAATAAATCAGAGAGCATATCTGCTAGATTTACTGATGACACACTAGTGAAATTAAATTGTTAACGTCTTCTGTCAGATAAGTTGTGGATAGGAAATCATGCAGTTTGTCAGAAAGTGGTAAATGCTTATCTTCTTAACCTTTTTTAAAACACTCAAACTTGTGCAAAATGTTCAATATCAAATTAAGTAGTCGTATGTGCAATATTCAACAAAAATAATGTGTCATATATTATGAAATTATCACTGAAAAGGTTCAAAATACGCTGCATTCAATGCATTATAATTGCAAAATCAAAATGTTCGTAACACTGTAGATAATAATTACTTATGTAAGTTTTTGTACTGCTACATAATTAATTTATACAAGGAACAACATTAATCGAAGCAGTACCTATAGTATCCATAAGTTTTATTTTTAAAATTCCCATTTCGATTGTTAACGTGCTGGCTGGTAAAAAATCAAGCAATTATTATCAAGTCGTACTATTATTATGTGATGTTGTATGTTCAAGGTTGGCAGGTTTGAGGCCAGACAGCATCTGCCCTGTGAAGATAATATTGAATAGCGTAGCTGCCGTGGGATTATTATATCTGTTTATTATTTGAAATGTCGTTTAGGTCAAAGAGTGTTATAGATTTTTATAGGAACATGCTTGCTGGAATTCCTATTATATTCTATTCTATGATGTAAAATAACTATGTAAACTAACTAACTTTTTTAGATAACATAAAAATAGCATTACGCCTCTATTCCTCGAAAGGTTAGGCAGAGGTTTACTATTGTACGCTGACATTTGGCCGATACCGTTATTAAGTCCTACGTTATAGGATGCGAACCTTCTGCCATCCATCGGGCACAGTTCCAGACTCCGTGTTGACACTGAGAATTTCCATACAGCAAACTCAATACCACTTTGCCCGACCCGGGAATCGAACCCAGGACCAGCAGTCGCGCTTGCGACCATTAGACTTATGAGGCAGTCCTAGCTTTTTAATAACCTAAAATCATTCGAACAATCCCTCAACGAACTTAGGTCGCGGAATTGCAGCACACGTAACTTTGTAGGCCCATCGCGTCTTACTTATACGTATATCTGGGGTGCTCGGCATTGCAAGGTGAACGGGCCGGGACAGTGAGTACATGACCCGCGTCCTGCGCATGCGCAAAAACGTCCGCTTTGTACAGCTGAGCGTCTTGCACTGGTCTTGCAACACAATACACGTCTCGAAGAATAAATATATTATAAAACGAAATATACTGCGCCCTTTTTGTACTGGAAGCTCTAAGTTAAATTTTAATAGTAATAAACTTTAAGTACGATGAGAGTAGCAGAAAGGGATAGAGGGAGAAGAAGACGAAAGACAACTCCACTGTTATGATGGAGTAAATGAACGATGATGGCACTATCAGATATTATAAGGTATACAATGTCACTGCATATAAGAGAGGAAATATTAAACAATGATTTGGGTTCCATTAAAATTTCAACGCAACTGCATCCGGTTTTCAATATTCATTAGAGTAAACGCTCAAAAGAGGAAGCCCACATCCACAGCTCAGCGGTGGAATCTCTAGACGCGTACACTCAACCGGTTTTTTATGTGAAACCATCGTACGCCATTCGTACCACATTCCGTACGTGCTCGATCATACATTGACGTATGCACGACGTGCGCATTCGTTTGCGCGCCTTGCCAAGCGAAACTGTTTACATTAGCATTCGAAACTAGACAACTTTTCTGATATTAATCGGAGGTCTTAGTAATATTAATTGAAAATTATGACGAAACAAATGAGTGCAGAATATTTATAGATTTAGGTAAATTTTGCCGTACAAAAGATATCAACGAGCGGCGAGTTGCTGATTACAATAACATTGATGGATTTTGACAAAGAAATTTTATTTCATTGGTTGTTAGCAAATGACACACAATTAGGCAGTATTTATATCTGACACTTAAATTA
Source organism: Shargacucullia verbasci (assembly GCA_947562105.1). NCBI lineage: Eukaryota > Metazoa > Arthropoda > Insecta > Lepidoptera > Noctuidae > Shargacucullia > Shargacucullia verbasci. The sequence continues at coordinate 4,068,720 of OX387289.1, read as the reverse complement.
CCTACAATTTTACGCAGACATATAGTACTGAATAGACTTCATAAAACTTCAACATGTCTTGTTTTAACCGTGCGTATACAGATCATAATAAAAACTAAACAATATTATTTTCACTTAATGCACTGTATAATGTTTGTGCGGAGCATTAAATTTTAATACGTAGTAATAAACTCTCTAAACACTACATGCTATAAGATGATTTGTAATGATTAGTTTGGCGTCTGAACTGCGGAAGAGGTACCTGCTTGTGTTGAGCGAAAGTCGGTAGACAATGCTGGGGGATAATTACTGAGTGAGCTCCGAGATGTGGCGAAAGTGCCGATATTGACCATGTGTGGTAGAAACATGGCCTTGTCAACGTAACAAAAAGTTACTCTTCAAAACTAATTGAGACTTTAGTTATCCAACACTTTTTAACTTGGAATAACAAAAGTCAAGTTTCTACCTATTGTATTGTTTGTTGCGTTTTCCTCCACTTTGATTATTGTTATTTGTTCTGTTAATCTCACCAGTAAAGGCTTTTTTAAAACAATTTTATCCTGGAAATTGTTTAGTAATTTGTCAACACCAAAATCAGATATATGCCTGAATTCACGCGTCAAGCTTATGTATTTAAAGGTGATTTAATACCATCTTCTGAGATACGGACTCTGGGTCAAGTGTCATCTGTAAGTCAATTGATTGATCACGATCGATTGAAATATACTTAAATTGATCAATCACGTCATCGATCGAAGTACTTATTGCTTAATCTTCTTGAGACTGGAGGAATGTATAAACGTCGCATGATGTTGAACAATCGGTTCGGCTTAGATTGGAATATAACGTTGTCTTCTCAAGCAAGGTATTGAAGTTGCGGCCTATGTCTGATCTTTAATAGACCCTTTGTTAATTTCTTCATTATTCACGGCTCTTTAAGTATTCCTTCTTTAAATCTACCAACAGTGATAATGATTGACAATGTCGTTTATACTTGTCATAACTTGACTCAAAAGTTTTGCAATTTAAAATCATAACTACTTGTCAGACTTGTACAAGTATCTCGTATTTGCGCAAATTCTTCCCAAACACGTAACTGCATATTTGTGCAAGCCTAAACTTGCACATAGAAATCGTAACGTCAACAGGTTTCTGATCTGATTCTATGTTTTGTTCTGAGTGGATTACGGCTTGAACTAATGTAGGTAATTATAGAACAAAAACAAAGGATAAACTACAGGGTACGTCAGTCATATGTGCTAGTGTCGCCATGATACGTGCTTATTTCGAATGAATAATAGGTGATAAGGAGTGATAGCAATACAGTTTAAAGTCGCATTCTCGATTGCATTACAATACTTAACCGAACTGTATTATGAATAAGTACCAGTACTCGCAATCCACTTTGTGAAATGTGGTCAAACTGAATAATTAGGATATTACGTAAGGTGAAAGGTGTGTGCAATATTGCATTATCGCGTTAATTATTTTTTATTGACATAATTAAATTTTTCAAAACTGTTAAACCTACGCTAATTGATTTGGAGGTAATTACTCGAAATTCCGTCGCAATAAATATTGCTTTAAATATCGAAATGTCCTCATTTTATTCACACAGTGGAGATAATTATAGCAATGAGATTAATCCGTTTTCCTGAAGCATTATATTGAGTGGTAATCGGCACATTATTTGATGATGAGATGTAGGTTGCCTATAATTGTTTCTGCAGTGATACTCAATGTCTGTAAAATTGATGCGTGACGATAAACTTAATTGTAAAACAAAAGCGTTATTTATTATTAATCCTATAGATTTATTTTGCATGTTAAGTATATGATTTATTATAATAATAATTTTATTTGGGAAATTCTTTAGTTTGTCAGTATACATTTAACTTAATAACTATGTTAGTAAACATGTAGATTTGACATATGATTAACGATTGTGCAAACAAATCAGCCTGGAAAAACATTCGGGAGACTCCAAGCTGCCACACTGTTAAAGCTTGGAATTTATCAAATCTATCGATAAGTAGAGATATTGTAACATCAAGTTTCTTTTTCACATCAAGCATATCATTGACATTGTATTACATATAGCTTTCTTTGCACTTTCCCATCGATAATCGTAATCTGATAGCCTAGTCGATTCCATAAAAAAGACGATCGATGAACTCTTGTGGAGTTGAAGAAACGTTTCGCTCCGTTGGCTGATCGCTCTGATGATCTTGATGTTAGAGCTGCTCGCAAAAAACTAATGATCTCTCATTACTTAAAGTGGGTAGGCAGTAGTTGAATAAAATTACTATAACTACTTTTTTTTTTTAAGTTTTGCAACAAAATATTTTATACACCAATTCTTGTTCTTTAGGTCTTACTTAATCTTACCTTTCTAAATAGGTTTAAATATTAATTTATGACTGGTCTAATATTTCGATTATACAAACCTAAAACCAGATTTACTTAACCTGGTTTTAAATTCGGAATAATTAAAATACCTGAGTACCTAATTTGGTAATTAATTCCTAACAGGTTGTAACATAATTTAACTTTACTTAACGATGCAATAAAATTAAAACTATTTGTTTACATCGGCAAGTGCATTGTTGCAAATGTTCATTTAATTTTGAGAACCAAAAATATACTCCGGAGCAATGTTAACCCAATTTTAAATTGAATAATTTTGTTTTCATTATAATAACCGAATCTGGAGTTAAGGGATTTCTTTACAAATTTAGAGAACTTGTTATAATATGGGCTTCTAATAAGATTTTTTCTCGAAGTTCTTCTTTATCGTTATTGTTAAGCCAAAAATATATTAAAAAATCGTGCGTGCGCATCTGTCTGAATTCTCTCGTAGACGCATGCACATTTTTTTCATATATGGCTTACCTACGTAAACTACGGTTTGGTACCTCTACAAGCCTTAAAATTACCGTTTAAACCATATATAGAAACATCAACACATAGGTATATCTGTACGTGCGGCAAGGGATCCAGCTCAGTATTTCCTGTGCCTATAAGTACCTACAGCACTTATTTTCAGCTAGTCCCCGCTATTACGTCATATTCTTGGGAGTTTCATTGCGACAAGAAGGCGTATAGTACAGTACCTCTATTACGAGTTTTTTACTATTTACTTTCAAAGTAAATGTAAATTTTCATGCAAGCTATTTTAGTTCTTAACTTGGTTACGTTAGGGATTAGAGTCGCTAACATGATATCTCTATAAAATAGTGAATAGTAAATCAAATCTTACGACGGCTAACTTCACAGCTAATATAGCTAGTTGTTTCTTTCTATCTCGGAACAAAGAAAGAGAAAGATATATATGGCAAAAATACTAATGTTCAGTGTCGATAAATAAAAAACTTAATATTATAATCCTTTACAATAGAAAGAACATCTACCTGTAAGCCGAAGAGTAAAGATTAACCGTATATTGAAATTGATTTCTTTATACGTCATTGTAAATAATTTATTGATTGTCAACGAGTGTTGCCCGATCTAGTGTTTTATTAGCAGAAATACCTTTTTTAATCTACTTATTTTATGGCTGTTACGGAAAATATACCTGCTTGTACAGATATCAGACAAAACTATCTACACTCAAGATAGATTGCGAGATTTAATTTTATAATATTTATTGTAATAGTTCGTAAATAAATCAGAATTAATAGTTACTCAATAATGAGTGATATTCACAATTCTTAATGTTTATTTGTGTCTCATTTTTTTTTTAGTTTTTCAGTTGAACTTTAAGTGTATTCTGTTCCATAACTGCTTATTGATAATTAGTTGTGCCCGCAACTCTATCCGCGTATACACCAACCTATGCGTGAAATCCGATACATCTGAAAATTTGTTATTAACTTTTCGATTCAACTTATTATAACTATTACACTGTTATGATTAGCAGTAGATTTTCCTCAAAATAATTAATATAGAATAGTTGTATTTGCACAAACCGTAGGTATTTAAGTTGCGCTCAAAGTGTCTGTAGTAAAACTGTAAAGGGGGTAGGCCCTTTACAGTTTTATTTTAGTAGGTAGTGTATAGATTAGTGATGGACAGATATTGTTCGGATTGCTGTTCTTTTGAAGTAGATAACTTTTTGTTCTCGGCTCATATGTTAGGCTTGAATTGGGATAAACTCTAAACCTTGATGTTTTATAGGATAAAATAATACAATATAATAAAGTTTATTAATTTTCCCTAAACAACTGGAAACTTTCAGTTTTATTTGTATTGCTTGTTTAAATTTCATCTGGGAACAACCAACGCATATTGCACATTTCCAATTGATTTAATTTTTTATAATGTTTAAAAGTGCCTTTTTGTCGTGGGAAATGTTAGCGATCTTGTTGTGTCTTTGTTCCCATACTGGCGTTCTTGTAGTAGGTATGAAGTTAAATCAAATATTTATTTGTTTTATATGTATTTATTTTTGTATACAACCTTTTGAAGAAAAATATTTTTTATTGTAATGTAACTGTCAGAATTTGACATTTGAAGTTAATACTAACGAAAATGAAGTTCATGATATGCGATTTAGTCGGTACCATTTTTACCAGCAATATGCTTGATTACCTTATAATTTTATTTATTCTATTTTGTGTCAACATAATGTCTGGCAAAGCTTTTGAGCATGGCATATTTGAGAGCGGCTGAATTTGAGGATTAACAATGCAATGTCAGCGAAGTAAACACGGCAATTTGAGAAAGATGTAAACCTATCCGAAAACATAGTTACATAAACATAATAACAGCTGGGATTAAAAACCTCAAGGAAGTTTTGATTTGCGTTATTAACGGAATATAACGTGAATTTTGGTGTCAGTAAATATATAATCACAACCTCTGGTGTGGTGGATGTCAAATGCAAATGGAATCGACGGTAAAATCCTGCCTACATAAAAACGATGCATAAAAACTTCGAATTCAGTATGCATGATGAACACCAGAGTATTGTTTGTTGGGAACTACTACTCTTCCTAAGCAGCTTCCTAGCTTCCTAAGCAACTTTTCTAACTGCAAGTGAAAATTCAAGATATCATTGGAAAAGTAAAACATTTCACTATTAGGAAAAGGTCGAAGTGCACAACTATAAGACAGTGTAATAAAGAGTAATGTAAATGTGTATATACAGCATGTATCAGAAATACGTGGTCATTTTTCAGGGTATGGATCTAAAAATATAAATAAATATACATATTTCGAGGTGATAAATATAATAAAAATAATCAGCTGTCCCATACATTTAGGTGGAGTAGGTATTGAAGTTTTGTATGGGACAACAGATTTTTCGCGATTACGATGTTGGTCCCATGGCGAAAGTTGTTCAGCATGATGACCTGACCTTTGAATATTACCACGCATTTCTGATACACGGTATATAGGATACATTTTTGTGTCAGACGTATGTAGATTTAATGATAAAATAAAATATTTTATGAATTTCATTTTGTATGAATATCTAAATGATTCGCCACAATTTGGTCTATGTACCTATTATTTATATATCTGAGAATTTTGAGATCGAAATCTTTAGAATTAAGAAAAAAGCAAATGCGGCTGATACGTGCATGGATTTATTATACCCAATATTTGGGTTAAATATTTTTATTTTACTACGTAATATGGTCAAGCTAAGAAGCACAGTGTGGTCTCAAGATTAGAAAAGTTGATGGGGAGACGTTGTTTTATATATTGACAGGGTAAGCAGATTACTTGGCGGGTGAATACAGAAATATATTGTCGCTCTGGACAACCTTCGGCGGATTAAGGATTGATTAAATAAAAATGTTTTTTAAAAACGACTTATTTAATGATAATTTCAGGGGACAAGCAAATCCATGTATAATTATATAAAAAAATATATAATCGTCTAAACACACTCTAAAATCTGAAATGGTTCTCCATTGCATGGGTTGCTGCATTATATGGGCCGGAATCCAAATTCAGTCCTATGGGTAATCCAAGTCGTCAAAAATCCATTAAAATACTAATAATAATAAGTGCACAAAAATTCTACATAGCTGTTAAATAAACACAATGACGGTTTCAACTGAAAATTGACAATACTCTTGTCTTTTCTCGTTCGTTATTACGTTCCTTCTAAAATTTAAAATTTATTTATGAAAAAAATATAAAAAAATTGCTTTGTCAGTTTATTATTAACAAGTAATGAAAATAGAGAATCATTAACTGAAGAACTTAAATTGTTTTACAACTTCAATCATTACGTATAGTGGAACGAAATTTCTTGACATGGACGTATAAAGAAATCAATTTCAATATACGGTTAATCTTTACTCTTCGGCTTACAGGTAGATGTTCTTTCTATTGTAAAGGATTATAATATTAAGTTTTTTATTTATCGACACTGAACATTAGTATTTTTGCCGAATATATCTTTCTCTTTCTTTGTTCCGAGATAGAAAGAAACAACTAGCTATATTAGCTGTGAAGTTAGCCGTCGTAAGATTTGATTTACTATTCACTATTTTATAGAGATATCATGTTAGCGACTCTAATCCCTAACGTAACCAAGATAAGAACTAAAATCGCTTGCATGAAAATTTACATTTACTTTGAAAGTAAATAGTTAAAAAAACTCGTAATAGAGGTACAGATATCAATATTACCTGTTATTATGGAACTTTGATAGTTTTTCTAACATGATGTGTCAACGTATAGCTACTCTGCAGCGGGTGTGATCGAACTCGTGTGGATCGGTGTGAGAATGTCGTGTGATTGTTTTATTTCTTGAATACAGTTGCCGATAAATTCAATTAAGTAGATAATTCAAATATTCTCAGTTGTCATACATTAACGATGATCGGTATTGGTTTTATATGGCACTAGCTTTTGCCCGGGACTTCGTCCGCGTAACCTACATGGAATATATAATTTATAGCGTATAGCACTCAGGAATAATGTAGCTTTCTACCAGTGAAATAATTTAGAATCGGATGATTAGTTCTGGAGATTACCCCTACATTAAAAAATTACCTCTTAATATTAGTATAATAGATGATGATTTAAGTCGAATGGGGTGCATTATTAACTTGTAGTTGTAAAATGTAGTTCAAGAATACATTTCTAAATATTTCAAAATTAAAAAAGAGCAATTCGAACGAATATCTTAAAGTTATGTGCATGATTCTATCGGTGTTAATACTCAATATCTAATCACAATAAGGAGAAAAATGTTGCACTACATCTTCCACTTTCGAGTTTTACAGTTTCCGACTCTAATTATTGTGCAATAAAGTTGCATATTTATTAGAATTGTTATTGAGAATAAATACTTCGCTTATCGTAACGTAAAAAATAATTAAGCTGCACTGATAGGAATAATTTTGTATAATTGTGTAACAGAAGTTGGTTCGCAAAACATGCTAGATAATGTATTTTTATTAAACGTTATTGTAACATAAACATAACATAGCGTCACGCGTATTCCCCGAAGGGTTAGGCAGAGGTGTACCTACTATTCTACACCCGCATGTCACCGATGCCGTTATTGAGTCCCATGTAATAGGGGGCGAGCCTATAGATAGACTCCGTTCTGCTACTGAGAATTTCCATGCAAAAATACCCAATAACATTTTGCCCTACCCGGGAATCGGACCCAGGACCAGCCACGCCTGCGACCACTTAGGCCAATGTATGAAACGTTAAACGTTATTACCTATAATACATTAAAAAGCGAAAAATTGGGTATAGATTGAATAGTAAAATATTTTGTTAACATAAATCTAACCATTGTCGACTCTTTAGTGTTTGTTCATTTTGAAAGGCGTAATCAAATAGATTGAAATCAATTCAGAGGTCTCAAAGGAACATAAAATCTATAGATTTTTTTTTATTTGATTTCACATCTTTCTGATTGAGGTCAATTTGTATCTGAAGCACAAATGACTGCATAACGTAACTTATGTCACAAGATACATAGTTTAGTTTTTACACACATAAATAACATAACCATCACGCTTGTATTCCCCAAAGGGGTTAAAGAGCTGAACCGTAGTAATCTCACATTTCACGATGTCGTTATTAATTCCATAGGCGTATAGCTATTTATAGGGCACAGTTTCAAAATTCCGGGTTGCTACTGAGAATTTCTATACAGAAAAGCTCAATAACCCTTTGCCCGACCATGGAATTGAACCTAGAATCTTGCTCTTACCTTCACACTTGACATCACTAGTATATACAAAGCCAAATTAATATTCAAAATTATGGTCATAATATGTCAAAACAATCTGCTGGCAGTGATGTCCAACAAAGACAATTTCCTAGAATTTTTGTCTCGACATATATCTAGTATCCTGAACTGGAAATATCTCAACATAACAGAAAATATTTTTAAAATGAATATCATCACCATTAACAAACAGTCTCACGCTTTTGCAATTCTCATAGTATTAATATCAGCATATTAACATTGCATCGTTTTCTCAAGCCGTGACGTCATCATCATTTACCTCCCCTCTACCGGGAAGTCATTATAACCAGTTTGATGGAATGTGCTATCTGATGGATTGTCTGTATTCATCCATTGTCAACGTTTTTGTTTAGCTTATTGTTTCTTGATTCTGTAAAGAAAGTACTTTATATGTAAAGCTAGCTAATGTGTTTTTATAAATAGTTTACTTTGATGTGTTTGTTTAGCGATAGCTGTAATTACTTTACAAGAATACGTTACAATAGATTGTCTAGTATACATATTCATTTAAAATTTGATTTCTATTCGTTCGGTGGTCTGTCTGTAGGTATTTTTTTTAGGTCTGTATGTATTTGGGCAGACCCAAGCGAATGCGGAGAAAAGGACCAAATTAGGACCAACCTCGTTACTCTCAAAAATAATTCTGATCGGTCGGTATTAGGTTAATGATTGTATTCTCACTAGCGCCACATTTGCTTAATTTTCAGGGGATTAGCGGATATTTACTGTACTAAAATATATTGGGATTGTATTGACATTCAAATTGTTTTCGAGAGTGGGCGGGGTTTTATTACGGATATTATTTTATATTATTAAAAAGTTGCTTTGCAGTATTAAATGTATTAATACATAAAACGCGTGTGAAGTGTCAGAAACAGATTTTTTTATGAACATTGGACATAGGTATTCATATAGATTTTCATAATTTACTTTGTATCAAGTCACCCGACCGCATTTTTATTTTATTTAACTAGAATGAGTCATTCATTTGTGATTTTATTCTCAACTAACAGCACAATCCGGTTTCCAAGACAACCGGATATCAGTGTCAAAACAACTCACTCCAGCCAGTCAGCAAAATTTAGAAAAACCCATATGATAATATCACTAAACATATTCGGCTTTATTAATAAATCAAGTTCATTCTAGGATTAGTAATAATAATTATTAACACACCATAGAGAAATATAACCTCTCAGGTATGCGACATGAGAAGCCATAAAATGCTCGATGGTGTATGTAGTGCCCGCACCAGGGGGTCTGCCGCGTAACGGCGTGGTATGGATATCAAACCTGGTAATGAATTGAAAAGATTTTTTCTTGATCATGTCGTTCAGAAGTGATCGTCATTACCACAGGCGATAGCCCAGCTCTGTAGACTATCGACTGACCCTTCTCATTCTGTGAAGAGGCCGTGCCCATCAGATGTATCGACATGTGTCGTCGGTTAAATTATTATTATTATTAAATAAATAAATTCAGCTGTGCGTCTGCGACCACTGCCGAGCGAAGGACTCTTCTTAGGATGAAGGGTTAGGCCTTAGTTCACCACGCTGGCCTGGTGCGGGTTGGCGAACTACACACAACATTCCTCCCTCTCGAACAGGTTTCGATGTTTTCCTTCACAGTTAACGCAAGTGATAATAAAATTTTGATCCTTGACCTTAGTATTACTATCCTAGAATTAACAGTCCAAGGAAAATTCTAGGTGTAAGTCTACGTCTGTCACTGTCATTTGCTTTTTATGAACCTGTAGTCGGACACTGGCGAATGATATACCTACAATATATTTACGTTTTTGTCTACTTTCCGTCATTTCATAATTTCTTATGAATATGACCTACCACGATCATAATGCCGTTTGAATGGAGTATTAACCAATCCCAACAAAAATAATGAATTCTGGTCATGTAGTTAAATATACCTTACTTACAATAGGAGTGGTGTCAGTTGATTCACGTTTCTCACGACTGGTATCCGTTCGGTAACCAGAATGTTGATGACGGGACTGTTTGGGACGAATCGTAGAGTGGTTGAGTTTTATTTGTAGTATCGATTAGATTTTGTATAAGAAAGATCTTTACTTAAAGAAGGAATAACTTGAAACCAAAATTTAATGCACTTTAAACGAAATTATAAGTGTTTAATGTCATGTGAAGGTTATTTACTAAAAATGAATTTAATATAATAAAACTAATTCTTCCTCATTGGTTTAGTCGTTCGATCCCCGGTCAAGTAAAGTGTTATCGGTTTTATCTGTTAGAAAATTTTCAGTAGAAGTCCTAAGTTTGAAATTGTGCCCGAAATACCCGAAGTACCTACTCAAACTTCAAATAAATCTTTACATAAGATCTAGACAAGTCCTTACACTTACTTTCTTTAATTGTCATCTCGTATTCATCTATGGCGTTTGCTTTAAGTTCGAACACTTGTCGTGTACATTTAACCGTGTTACGAACGTCGGAGCGCCTTGCTGACCGCCCATATCTACTTTCTAATGACTTAAATCATCTCGTATACTCACACAGGTGTGGCTAACATGATCAAATATCAGCCTAACAATGGGTTGTGGTAATCTAAATCCCTACATTATAAGTTCATGGAATAAAATGAAAGTTTTTTTCCTTTTTCGATAAATTTCCACGAACTGCTTAGGGCAAGTCGTTGAATCCTGCCTTCTAGACAAGTTACAATGTTTAATGGCTAGGAAATAGAAACGCCACCAAAATGTTTAATTCTGATTATTCGATAGTTTATGTAATTCAGCATATTTTGCTAGGATTTACGTATATTTTCTGACGATTGTAGACTTGTCTATAGATAAACGTCGTGTTTTTCTTGCGCTTTTAAATAGAAAACCTTACATATTATGACATATCTCAACACAGTCAACATCCGAACTACTGAGTTACCTTTTAAAAAACAGGAAAGCTTTACATAAATAAGCAATATTAAATAATTAAATTCTTAGTAATATGAAGCCTGAACCGGGTACAATAATTATTTTGCCTATGTTTATCCGCTGGAATTATTAATATATTTTTTTAAGGAAAAAATATATGAATGTTGTATTATTCCAAATAGATTTATCAGGGGCTTTAAAAAAATATGTAGGTAATTTGGTCTATGGGCTATTAGAATAAAGATACATATGTAATTTTAAAAATACATTAAAAGCAGGTAAAAGAGTACAATCGTTTAAAGCGGTTTTTGTCTTGTTTTGACGTGTTATTGGGTTTTTCTGTATGGAAATACTCAGTAGCAGAACGTAGTCTGGCTGCGCCTGGTAGATGGCAATAGCCACACTTCTGTCTAACCCTTCGGGGAATACAAGCGTGTTATATTTTCATTAAAGTAGAACATTTGTAACAACTTCTGTTTTTTAACTAGTTTTCTTTTTTTTTTTGGTGGCTATACTTTGGTACTACTTAGGCTGGAAATCGACGATGCCTTTTGTCCGTAAATACAAAAGCACTACACGCTTAATCCCGAATGCGGTCCTTGAATGCCCTTGAAGGCAATCAATCCGTTCCGGCCTTCGGTCCTGGAGGCCTCGTCAGGAATGCGGTCCTGCCCAGTTTCACATAATTACGCAGCCGACTACCGCTCGGCTGTTGGGCATTGTGGCCGTTAGGACACGATTATAATTGCATTTTAATTACCTACTTTACATTGAGCCTAATTGTTTAGCGATACGAAGATTATTTAACTATTTTTAAGGGATTTGAAATTTGAATATTTTTGTATAAAGAAAAACAAAAGTCATAAATGTATGTTATTTTTTGTGCTACATTAAGTTATGGTAAATTTTATAAAGCAATCGTTTGAGTAATGAGAACCAGTGGTGGTTCAAATCATAAAATCCAAGAAAAACCTTTAAGTTTGTAGGATGTGAAATATCTGGAAGCCACACGGATGTGAGCAAAAAGTCTTAAACGAAAATCGCAAGAGTCATAAATTAACATTATATTTTACGCAACATAAAGAACCTACTTATTATAATAAGTTATTTGTATTTTCGGAATGTAACAGTACTCAACATTGAGTCATACAAAATGTTGACCACCCACTACGTATTTGAATGAGCTGACTAAAATTGTTTTTGTTAAGTAAATGTATTGTTTAGTTTACTGATACTATTGATGTAGTTACTTTGTTACTTTCCGGAATAAGACCTGAATAATATCAGGATACCCTCTGCTCAAAAATCAAAATCTCTGAATGAGTAGAAGGCGACATCTATTATCTAAAAAGCTTCAAATCTGTTGTCATCAACAACAGAAAAGTAACATATAGATGAAAATGACAATGAGACATTGTTACTTTTTTTTAAATAAGGAGATTATTTCTAATCAGTATCAAACATTTGTTTTATCTCGATCTCTAATACACATGGTAGTCGTATGGATTGCGGCGAGGTGTCTGAACCAGGGTGGTTAGACTAAATTTCTATCCTACTCCTGAAAGAAACTTATGTTTATCATGAAGCTGTTGATGAAGATATTAACAGGGTCTTCTGCTTTGTTTCAGAACTATGCAGCGACAAACTCGGCAGGCAACTCACAGTCACTCCTGGATAGCCTCAACAACAAATACTTCTTCTACACGAGGACGAGGGGGCTGTTCCGCGTATGCTACCCTAAGGAGAGACCACCTTCAGGTAACACTTAATAAATTTCGTTATCGTATTTTGTTTGGAACTATTATATGCAGTTTTGAAGCAACTGGTTTTAATTTGGAAGAGATCTAAAGCAAATTTTAAACAGAACAAACTTTAAATTGACCTACATAAATCTTGAAAATTTGTTGCGTTATGATCTTTAATGAAATAATGTATGCAGAGTGTAGCAAGCATTACAAGTATCAAGACTATCATAGCGTGAATTTCGAATATCTTCTAAAAATGCAGTGCTTTCAAAAAAAATCCTTCATCGCTCCAAAAGTCTTGGGCGTTATGAATGTTATCACTTATCACTATGGAATTATGATAATTGTTTGAAGATCAATACTTTTAGATCTACGATTTGAAGTTTTCTTGGTTTTGTTAGACAAATATAGTACTATAGTAGTAGTGAACTACATTTACTAAGATTTTATGGTTGACATGATAAAAGGGTTTACAGTGGCCCTCAAACGACGCCTGTATTTCAAATATGATCGGATATATTGCTGATTGCATAGTTGTCATTGCTAACGTGTTGGTCATGTGACTATTTTGCATGCCCATTCACTAATTCACAAACTAAATCCGTTTACTTAATGGTATTAGTCATAGCAATTTCTTTGGACCTTGTATGTTGTTAATGTATTGAACTTATAGATTAAAACAAAACATTTTTTTGCTGGATAAGTCAAAGTATGTTTCAAAGATTTTGTAGTAGTGACGTTGACTTTCATTTTATAAGAATGTCAATGGCTCAAATGCCATTTTTGTCTGCACCGCATCTATAATGAGTTGGTCTTTTGAGTCCGTCTCATGTAGATAGGTAATGTTTTAGAGAATCCGATTCGTTTTACTCATCGGCCGTATTCTTCTACACAATTTCATCTTATTGCAACGATCCGCATTCTGGCTTAATTCTTTCATGTCTTCGTCTTCTTCTTCATTTTTCATCATCTATATTGTTCTAATAAATGCCGGGGTGCAAGGAAAGAGCCTCCACGAGTGTCTCAGAGATCGTTTGGGGTGCATCCCTGGTCAGTTAGTATTGATTCCATTTTAATTAGAATGAACGATTCCTATGTGGTAGCTTGTGCTGCCACGATAAAAAAGACCGAATAATGATCACACTTCCGTGAATATTCCGAACATTTCCATCACATGACGTGCATCTAATGTGTTTCCAACTTGAGAACTCACGTGGAAAGATAAATCCATAAAGATTCACTTCATAACTCATTAACAGATATGTAGGTACATACCTATATTATCTATCACGTAGTTACTACAATGATGTTGTTTTTACACATACTGTGCTAAATAGCTAACCACCTACTCATGAGTATTAATTATTGGAAGTAGCGAGAAAATTCATTCAAAACAGTTACTTATGGTTTATCTAATTGTTCATACTTTATGACCATGATTATCTATTGGTGCGTTAATAAACGTAGCGAAATCTTCAAAGGCTTTTCAGTTCTATTGTTGTAGAAATACGGTACATAATTGCGTGTGTTCTGCTTTGTGCGCACGCGTTTGGTTCCAAACATTGATTTTCAATTACAATATCTATTCTTGTTGTGTTAGGTTTATATTCGCGTGTGATGTATACTGGTCAGTGGTACGTGTACGGTAAAGATTGGCTGTAACGTCTAACTGTGAGTTAAGAACAATAATGGTTATGCTCTGTACAAGAACTAAAACATCTGGGTTACTTACTGTTCAAACTTGTATCGCTGCAAGTCATGATTCTCTGTAATGTCTACCGTATTTAGAGGCTACAGAATGCGTATGCGCATTAGATAAAGAACTATTTTCGAGTGTTGTTGAGTTTTTCTTTTCTTAATTCTTCGTAACTAAGATTAATTTCATATGATGAATTATGTACATTTGTCTGAAAGTATCTACATATTTTTAGGTAATTTATTTTGAGGTATTCCATGTCTGTTTTTTGTAAGTATGTTGTGCCGTGTAAAGATTACGTGGACACACCACGTAATTTTTTATTAGTTTATTTATTCTAATTCTTTATCTGCTACTATTTTAGGTTCAGAATCTTCCAAAATTAGTGTTTTAACCGTAATTACTTCATCTGGTTTAAAAGCAACAGTATTTTTAATGAAGGATGTTTTATCGCTCGTTATAAAGTTAATATTTGTATTTACCAGTGCTAACATCAAAACAGTTGGTTTTATGGCCATTATGTATACAAACTAGACTTGATTCTCGTTACTTTCTAGATTTTTATTACATACATAACATACACTACTTAAGTACTTACTCTGACTTTATTTATTTACATGCAAAGTGAGTAAGAGTTCAACTTCACGTAAAGATCATCTACACTCTACACTCCGCAAATTGTCGGATATTATCTGTGATATCACATATGAAAAGCCGTAATGCTTGGTACAATATAATTTTCACATTAAAATTTACACCTTAAAAATATGTTTTTTGAACCCTTTGTTAAAAACTTTTCATGAATCTGTTCTCGAGTCTTACGATTTTGCTTTTGGAAATCTCTCAGCATTTATTTTTAAATCAAAGATGTACTTGGGCTTGTTTTCAATTAACATAATCTTAGTAAATAAATATCTCGAAAGTAAATTAGTTAGATTTTCTTCTTAGTATTAACAGATTTCCGTAGATTAATAGTTAAAAGGACTTATCCTGTGATTCCAGTTAAGATTCTAAATCAATTTAATTAGTGTAGTTACTAATCTCTGACTGAGTTTCTCTTTAACCGGTAAAGAAACTATTTAATTAAAGACTTCAATATTCCTTTCCTTTTACACCACACCCTTGATGATATCTATTAAGAAAATTTCGTGCAGTACTCAGGGCTTTGACGAACGCATCGTATCGTTGTTCTTACACACCTACACACAGCTGAACATAATCATATTGGCCCTTATGGTAAAGATAAAACCTACAGGCAACTTTTTTATGTCCAGGCGAACCGAAACCCTCAGGGTTTCCCAAATGTTCCTATGTAGTAGCTCGATTAACTTTCTCCCCAAAAGATGGCGTTGACGACAAAAACTCTTCAAAATTTTAAGTAGCTGGTGACCTAAAATTCTATCAGACGCTGACGTTATTTATTTAAATCTTTTCTCTTACTCATAATATCACAATAATGTAACGGGATCGTAATTTGTTTTATTTGATTAGTTGTTTATTCGATCCCTAGATGGCGGTGTCCGGTTTAAAAACGAGCTATGGTTTCGTTACCGCGATTTGGTATAAGGAAAATGTTGTGTTTACTTGTTACAGTTAAAATGTAAGGATATAAATGCAATACGGCAACTGATTCTTATTGAAGATAATTTTTGTAAGATTCATTTCGAATGAATCTAATAATCCAGTATTTAAATAAGCGTTTTACAGTTCATGATTGTTTTGCTTTGCAGCATTTTGCTTAATACTTAATGAATGATTCTGATCGTAAGGATAGGACGTCACAAGTAAAAAAAATTTTTTTTTTTGAAATCTTTATAACTATTCATCTCCATAATTAATAGAACCAATCGAAACAACCGAACTAATTAATGGAGACGTCAATGTTATGACATTCAACAGACGCTAAGTGCCAACCCAACAATACGGCCGTACCTTGAACCTTTGCATGCAACATTTTCAACGTCCTCTGTGGCTTCCGTTGACCCACCACTGCCATTCGAAAGTGGAGGCCTTAATTAAATTTCATATATTCAAGACGTACAACCAACCTTATATGCTATACTATATATAGACGTAGAAGGTATTCGGGCTACTATTTATTAGTTCTAAGGTCTAGGCCAAACGTGTTCGCGAAATGATATTGTGGAATATTGATTGGCTGTAATTCGTGGTTCCTTTGCTTAATTGTTTATAACTTTCCAGTCAATTATGCTGGTGAAAATTGGTTGGGTGTGATAGAATTTTAAATTGGAATAGTAATTTCGTATCTTTATTAAATGGTGATGGCAAAGAATGAAAGGATAATGGATTTCAAATCATTTTAATACTGTCTTAATTGATGAAAGCATACTTTTTAATTACTAGACCAATATTTTTATTATTTTAAGCTATTGTGATATTTTTTAGATTTAAAGTTTTCATTAAAGCAGAACAATTGAAAACGTCAAACACCGATTTAAAACTTGAAAATGGAATCCCATGACTTAATATAATTGGAAACTTTTTGTTTAAATGCATCATCAACATATCACGTCAATGTACAATTAATCTATCTGGAATTTTATACAGATAGATGTGAAAATATTTAGCGCTATCTTAGTTCTATAGATGTCTAATACGTGATTGGCGACGAGCGTGCATTCTCCAAGGTTGGGCTTCATAGAAACATCACGTTCATTGTCTGACACCTTCTTGATAATTAATACGCTAACAAACCTATGAGAAGATAGCACAGATTGTTAGATAGGTATTGTAGACTGTTTTAAAGAGTAAGATTACGCTGAATAACATGATGCTTGTTGCGATGTACGGGAGGCACAAATTCAAACTTCGGGATGCTACTAAACTCACATTTACGATCAATGAGCCAGTCAATAAGTTTGAATTTCAAATAATTTTGTTGTAAAACACCTAGATTATTTCTATATCTTACGTAGCGTTATTGTGGCAGTGTTAGATCCGTAAATAATAATTATGATTCTGTGTATTGCTAAAGATAATGATGACATCATTAAAAATCTATGCAACGGGAAACTATTCTAATTTAAAAACAAAATACTCGTAGAAATTACATTCAAAACTTGTTCTGATATTTTATTTATTCGTCTGCATTTTGATCAACTAAGTTATTCATAAAGAGGTTTGCAGTTGCAATGACATATTGATTTGCCGATCACTGCCGACTAACATCAAAAGAATATATACAGTCTCTTCATACAAAAAAAAAGGTTTATCAAGCTAGGCTATAGAGAGGCATTGGACAAACAAAAAACATCAACATCAAATAGCTATATTAGTGTTCACGACGATTCATAAACAGCACTCGAATAGTTTGAATGAAAGGGAAATTTCGTTTCCATTCACATCTGAGTGTTTATTTAACTTTCATATGAAATTTCTCTGTAGATTTTGTTGTATAAGTTTGTGAATAGTTTGTTTTATAGATATTATTATTTTGTGAATATAGACATGGACATCTAGATTATTCACTGGAAAAATACACAAAATATTATCTTAATGATTATAAACATTAAAGGTTTTTGTCCTCAAATTACGTAGAATCGTGATTTATTCTTTCACTTGACAAAAGCCCTTTATTCATAGGCAATATCTCTTGATACTTAAATTAGTTTTTCTACCTTCTCTTTTTTTTTCATGATATGTATAGGTATTTAGGATCCTTCTTGTCGTTAAACCTTTCCATTACAATATAATGTTTAAACATTGACACGATAGCAGAAGTATTTAAGATATCTTCCCTGTCATTTAGATTCTTGAAATCAGTTTAAACCACAATAAGTGCTCATTGTTTTTAACTAAACTGTTGTTTTCAGGTATTAAAGATCTTGTCATACCATATACCTAGATTTTTATATATGTAGCTAAACAGAGTTTTGATAATGCATGTAAATCTAACATTGAGAAAATACCAGCTCCAAGAAGTCACATCTTTGACCCATATTTCATGAAAAAGTTTTTTTGTTCGTGGTCGTAGTAACAGCGGTAACTATTATCTTAGAATGCCAAATATTAGTGAATGTCGAAATTGTCAATGAATGCTGTGTCCAATAGACAATAGCTGCGGAACCCACCCACGAACCGAGGACAAGGCCTTGACTCCGTGCCTTCAAACTATGCTATTTGTTATAAGACAATGGGCGAAGGAAACAACAATATTTGTAGCGGAAAGTCTGTTTAGCTATCATGATTGATTTTCATATGATATCCCTTTTCTTCTCCGTAGTTGATGGCTGTTCGTCATTTAATTCTGCTTTTCCACCTCTTTCCTAAGTTTATCCAATTTCATTAAAGTCAGTTAGTGTGCATCATAATTATATTCATATTAAATGCCGTATCGTTGATACATCATTTCAGAATTCTGATTAACCAGTCGATGACTCAATTATCGACGACGACGAATTGATTTGATGAAATCTTATTTTGATCAGTTAAGAAGCAGAACTTAGTCAGTTTTTCTGACCTTACTAAAATCTAGGGTCTTCTATTGTATGTATATAATTTGCTATCTCACCAAAGTAGCTCAGGCTCACTATTTTATTATAAGTTAACTGCTCTTGGCCAATTTGCGGCTAAAATTGGGCATTTTAAAGTTGTTTACGCAAAGTTATTAAGGAACGTAACGGGGTAATTATCAACCTTGGTGGTTAACCTTTAGCGGTTAAGTTTATTTATAGTTAATCATTGACTAACTTCATGTTGCTGATGCCTACAATTGTAGGTTCTTCTTATTCTTATTAGCGATTGAATTAAGTTGAAGGTTTGACATGATAGACACAACATTGTGTCCCGAGAAATTCCACTGCTTAAAAACAAATGTTACTTGTTGTGAATCTAAATCCAAAAAAGTTCACCACGCAACGGTGTTATGTATTTTTTTTAAAGCTTTTTATCAATTGATGAAGCCTCGACATATGTAAATGTACCTGTCACATAAAAACACGTTTGATTTACAGATGTAAAAGTAAAAGTTCGTGCAAATACATTCTATCATCGACTAAACGTAGTTACCAAACACGTAGCTGTCTCAGTTATCAGGTTCCTTGACAATAGAACTCGTACAGTTGGTTGAGCAACGACCCGAATGCACGTATTAGTAGCAACAGTGTGTTTAATAGTCAGCAGTCATGCGATACAATAATTTGGTAACCATGCAGTTGGACGTGTGAAAAAATTACTTGGCTGGCTGGACCTGTGACTTTATTCGCGATGATGGTTCTATTTTTCATAACTGACGTAGCGTGATTGTTAAACGTCAAATTCATTACTGAATTTACGTATGGTCCTACGAAGTAGCTTACCTAACCTTTACAAATCTCCTCGAAAACGTTAGCTTCACGCCAATCAATTACTTTCTTGCTCTATCTAAGGATAAAATCCTACTTCACTACTTTGTAGGCTCAGCCCCCACCATACATTATAACCCAAACTGCCTAGGATTTTGAGGGTGTTTAAAAAGGTTCTAGGTAGTTATCATTACAGCGAGGTTTATTAAAACGGTAATGGCTTCCACACGATCTCTCACTTTATAAACAAATATTACCCGAATAAGTTCCGTTGTATAACCTTCTTTGACAATAACGTGTACATATTTTGTAAAAATGATAACCGTGCCTAATTTTATTGTCTGATATACAAAAATATAATCTTGAACCAATTATTACAATGATAGTTAAGGTCATCATTGTTTTTGGCCTTAAAAAGGCCTCGTTTTATTAGAATATTAAAATCTATAACGCATATAATGTTAATATAGAGGTACGATGCGAAAACAAAAGAAAGAACCAAGTTATAAAAATCGGAGCAATTTTGTTCTCTAAGCAGTACGTCCTTGAGATTGATTTCAATTAACATTTTAAGTAATGCAATATCCAGTCTGATGTACCAGAGCTACTGTATCTCAAGAATAAGGACGATATCAATAAAAAATTATTCGTATCCTTCGCAATCAATATTAATCAATGAACGCTAGATCTAGGACAATTGATAACCGTTTGAAACTAGACCGTGTGTCACGCCAAAACTTGTTTAATAGAGATTGATTGACAAAGCAAGTGCAGAAAGCAGCGCCGACGATTATACATCATATCGAGCAATCGACTCGCCAATTCTCAACTCAATTAAGGCTCGAATCGAATAGTTGACTCACGATGCTTTTACAGTAAAATGAATATAAGTTTAACATCAGAATCGATGGTCGCAGGTGAAATCTCTCGTGCCACTAAGTAACCGGTCCTGCCACACTGTGTGTGTCTTGTCTGACGGGAAGATGCGCTTGCGCCGACATGTTTTTTTTCTAAGATGGCCGGGAAGGTCGCGAGGGAACCGAACTGTTTGGACAAAAACTCGTACCCGAACAGAGGATGTTTATCTCACGAACTGGGTGAAGCTGTATTTGGGTTATGCTGAGACCAGTTTGTGTCTGTCAGCCGCTCAATTTTGTTGGCAGATTGTGAGATAAATGGAAGTTTGTTTATACTGTTTCTGGTTATTGCGACGATGAGAAATTTTACTTTTTTCGAATGTACCCCGGATGAGAATCAGTTATTTAGAGCAGTACATAAAACACATAATAAATCTGAAATATTGATGCGTTTGGATGTTTATAGAAATATAAAAGATACGAAACGAACACTGAATAGTACAATAGAATCTATCGATATAATCATACTTTTTCATTCATCGTAGCTTAACAGACTTCCTTTTAAGTACACTGTAACTATTGCTGTACTAAGTATTTGTTACCAAAATATTTACAAATCTTTTTCCATATCATGTAGATATGGAAAAAGATTTGTAAATATTTTGATTATGATAGCAAGGATAACACAATAGTCATTTAGTAACTACAGAAGTATTCGCATAGCTCGTTATGATAAAATCGGTATCTGGTTTTGTATTCAGACAAAGAGGTCTCGCAATGGGACTAAGAATGTTGTCCTAGCTTTGTTTCCTTTCAGAAATGACCTGACTCATTACACCTGTTTGGACGACGTTATGCTAGAAGTGACAACTGTCGATTTTATTAGAATCGTTTTGGTTATAACGAGTATATGACCTGATGGTGCTATTAAACCTAGCAACGATAGCAACATAAGTTTCGTAGGGGAGTCGACACAAACACAATAGTGGGTCATCTTTAGTAAGGAAGTAGTAGAGTAATAGGAGAGGAAGAAATAATTTATTCAAATTTGTAAGATAGAAAGAACTTGGTATCAGAACTGCTTATCGTCCTAAAATTACAATATTAATTAGCTTCGTTACTAATATTAGTAAAGGCAAAATTATCGGACAATGTTACGTACTTACCAGTTTCAAAGTTTTAAGTAAGTTAATATTTTTTTTTAATCAATATTTTTCTTAAATCATTTCATAATATTTAAATATATATTAGAATATTTACGATATATATATGTAAAGTTATTGTATCAACTCAAGCGCAGAATAAATAATATTGTGCCGTTTATTAAGTTAAACAAAATGTAAAAGTTAAATATTTGTGTGGAAATACTATAGCAGATAAAACTTTATGTGGTAAATATGTTCTAAAAGTGGCATTGTTCCTCTGTTTGTAGAAAAGGTCAGTGACCGATAAGCGGTGGCCTATTTCTGAGTTTGGACGGGGAATTATGTCAAGATAAGAAATAATACCATTTTAACATTTTGTGTCAGTGTTTATCGTTAACATGGATTTAACCATAGGCTAAATAAGGTTTGTAACTGATGTTTAAACAATTAATTTAATCTGAAACAAGGACTGGACAAAATAAATCAATGTTTAATCTTTTCTGTACCTTTTCATTGTTCAGATAAAACATTAACTTTCAAACGGTCACATGATCCAAAGTTTTGTTGTTCTCTGGAAAATATTTAATTCGTTTGTACTCTGGCTGCCATGTTGGCATTGACGATCAGAGATTGTAATCATTGGAAGCAGTAGGTAAACATATAACTTGATCAGTCTTGAGGTTGAATCGAATTTCTGAAGGAGCTGTGTACAGAAATTTAAAAAGTTTAAGTGTTATTTGGATTTTCATTCTGTTACTTTTAAATTTGATAGGCTATTAGTTTATGTGACCTGACATACAAAATAAGTTGTGAACTTTATAGATAAAATGCTTTTATCAATGTGTTCATGTCATTTTCTTTGATGATGCTCGTAAATAGTAGACTGTTTGAATTCTGTAGTATCTTAATAGACCGTATGAATATATACAGCATCAAACGAGAGTGGTAAAGTGGTGAAGGCGTACCATACAAAACCATGCAATCGCGTTGAGAAAAAAGATATGACTTTCTGGAGTTTAACTGTAAAACACGTTTCATTTCCGTTATTGATGTTATTAAACATAATCGTATATGAAGATATGAGTGTACAATGACAATAAGTCAGTGGACAATATGTAAGTAATAAGTGAATGGATGAATGTTGAATTTCTTTAATAATATGTGGGTTTTTGAAGTTCTAAATATCGTACTACTAAAGATGCTAAATGGTGTTGAGAATTGTTGAATGTTTACATGACTTATAAGGCAATTTTGATGTCTCCATTAACCAGCTATTGACGTTCAAGTCAGGAAACAAAAATGGACCAAAATTGAGCTCTGCGGAATTCCGATCGTAACCATACACTGGACATCTTTCTCTTTCCGTTAATATTGCTTTCATTTTATGTTCAATGTACCGGTATGTTTTCTTACACTTCGATTTTAAAACATCTTTTTTTTTTTTTTTTTTTTTTTTTTTTTTTTTTTTTTTTTTTTTTTTTTTTTTTTTTTTTTTTTAAAAAAAAACGTTGCCCCACACTAGGAATAATTCCTGTATCGTGGGTGCGTTTACAAACACATATATTCACATACACAAACACCCAGACCCGAAACAATTATCTGTAGATCATACAAATATTTGTTCCGTGCGGGGATCGAACCCGCGACACATAGCGCAGAAAGCTAATCGCTTAGCCACTGCGCTAATCGTGTCGTCATTGTCACAACGTCTCGAGTTGAGAAGTAGCGCGATATTATTATATGTTATTATGTGTCCTTTGTTCTCGGTAAAATTAACGATTATCCGTTATTATAATTGTATTCAATACCGTCCACGCTATCGTGTCACACATGTAGGTGATGTTACTCGTTTTTTAGCCTTCGGTGTCTCAAGGCGACAGCGAAGATGACAAAACTACTGATTGGAACTTGCACAAATTAAAACAGGTGTTACGTAAATATATCGGCAAAATTTGGTACAATTTGGTACAATAGTACACTTTTGTCTAACCCTATGAGGAATACAGGCGATGCTATGTTATGTTCAATGCGTATTTATTTATTGTGTGAAAGAATAACAGTCAAATTAAGCACATCACGGACTGCTAATGGTTCTGAGAAAGAAACCAAGTAACGATTCTTTTAGGTGTAATTGAGAACGTAACATGGTTACTCTGTATTTGACAAATTTGTTTTTATTATCTAAGGTTCGTTCGCGATTATTTTACTCACCCTGCAATTGTTTTACTGTAATGTCCGTAATGAATAAACATTTGTGAAGTCTAAAATCTCTGTTTTTTTTAAGTCCACCATTTAACCACGAGTATCCTTCAGATTTTTTGTACATCGTCCTACTTTAAAAACAATTTTGAGATATTTAATGAATTGGATTTGTATTTTATGTAAAGCTTGGCTTTGATAATTTTCGTTAAATTCTAGAGGTTTTTGATATAAATGAACACGCACAGATTTTCTAGATTTCATATTAAACTCAAGATTTTATATGTGTGAATTTGATTATACTGGTAGTTTCCTGTTATGAAATGGCGTCTCCCATTTATGTGCAGCTTTACGTGCCAAGTACATGCCAAACGATAATACAATGATGTCACCATGGTTTGTTTGTTTGATTATGGTGAACCGAGGTGATGGTTCGCAAACAGATTTAATACCTGGTAATTAATGTTGCGGTAGATTATATATTAATAGGCTCTATTGTTTATGTAGGAAAATCCTGAGGAGTATTTTTCTGAAGTGAATTACCTTGACAACAATCCAAGACTATTCCTAAAGATTCGGTTCTCCAACAATAAAAAAAATATCTATAAAGTATAGGAGTGGATTAACACGGAATATGATTTTTCTTGGAGTTAGCTTATAAACGTCCCATGAGTCAATGCATCCTTAGTGGGTACATTTTTGTCTCCCAAATTTTGGCAATAGTGTTGGATTAGACATTTGTAGGCTCCACTCCTCGTTTATCTAGGGGTATGTTAGCTTCCATCATACGACTGTTGGGGAAAGGTCTTCCCATATATTTTCCAGAACTGTATGGTCTAGTGCCAGTCAGTTGGTACGTAGTTAACACAACTTACAAATTGGCCAAAGGGTTTGTTAAATATACTAGTTTGAAATAATGCAACATTAAAAAAACGAATTTTTCATAACTTCATACCTGGGTATTAAGTGGAGATCTTTGCCTTATTATTTTCAATCTTCATCAAATTGATATCAAATGGAGGCTATCGTTGACTTTGCTTCCTAGTCCTGTTTTTATGGATGGAAATAAAATCATAATGCACAAGTGCTTCCACGTCGCAATGTTTAGTGTTGTCACACGACCACTTACGTTTATTGTAGGAAGTTGTTTTGTAATGCCAGACTGTTGGATTGAAAACATACCGTACTTAGTTGTATCATTTGCTTGTTGATGCTAGTAAGGGATTCCTATTGTTGGATTCCGTTGAAGAGTATTCAGGTTTATAAGTAACTGTTCAAAATAATATAATTATATCCAAACCAGGACTTTAAACTTCTTTGGTATCTTGAGGACACAAGCGACCTGATACCAAACTACGGGTTTGAAATCCTCTATCTCAGTGGTACCAAACGGTACCAGTGACTCCGTTCCATTTAAATGTCGGTTTCATTTTCTTCACAATTTGATCCAATGGGTTTTTTGTGCTGTAGCCGTCATAACATAGGTACATTTGAGCACACGCGAAGACATACCCTCATTTAAGAACTCCACATTTCGAAACTGAACGTTCTATTTGTTCGCAGTGGCGTACACTGCTTCGGTTACTAGTACGTGGAACATATTATTTTGTAACAATTTTCAATCTTCCGACGAATCGAAGTAGAAAACTGCTGGCCACACGTAACTAATAGGCGGCATTTCGCAAACCCGGTGAATCTAAGCCCCTATCAAGAGTGTTGCAAGCAACCACCGCACCGTGAAGGAATGCACGTTTACGATGCGCAAACGCAAACCTTAATATTGTTAATATGTTAGTTTATAACCGTTTTATAACTGACACACCTGCCCCGAATCTGGTATTCGGGCACGCCCATTTTCAATTTATCATTATAAACTTATAGCATTATCTGTTCCAATATTAGACAAAGGGCATCTCTTGTCATCCGTTGGTCTTAAAAGCGTCAAATTAATCTTATCACCTTCTGTGTCGTCTAATTGACGACGGTTCACTGCCGATGACTGCGGTTTGTCACTTTAATTTATCAAGTCCCGGGACCTGCAAACAATAGATTTAATATGTTAACATGACATAGCATCACGCTTGTATAGCCCGAATGGTTAGGCAGAGTACACATTTTGCCGATGCCATTATTGGATCCCATGTAATAGAAGGGCGAAACTATGATGTTACTGAATATGTGCTTATACAAAGTGACCAGGCCCGAGAATCAAACCCGGGACCTCTGTAGTTGTACAATAACTTTACGCTGCTTAAAGGGTTAATTTGGATGCCTCTAGCATCCTTTATCTTAAAAGATAATTAACAAAATTACCAATTTATTGCTGTCAATTCGGTACCAAAATGTTTGAAGCTGTGCTGGCTGCCTCAAGAGCTGGTGTATCCCAAAGGGACGTAGTACTTTAGATTGTCACCGTCTCGGTCGGTGATCTTGTGGTAATGTTTTCACCAGAAATATTCGAGCCGGAGAAATTATTAGAGAAACCACAAAAAGTATGCATCGGAAAGTTACAATTTTCTTCCCCTTGGTAATAATTTTTAATTCTGTAAGTACCTGGGATCTTTCAAGATAAATGTAAATATTTTAATCAGCCAGTTTCCTACATTACATAATGACAAATCCTAAAGTTTATCCAAGTACCGGGCTATCAAACATGCAAATTACCTGAGATTTGCATGAGGAAGGCTATCATTTTATTACGGGAAATCAGCAGCGGTGATCGCGGTACACCGCATGCAACGATCATCGCCGAACAGATGCGAATGGATGCGATCGCTTCATATTCAGAGTACGGACGCGTTCAGTACCGTTGTTTGACCGTGCGCGTAGGCATGCCAGATACCAGCGAATTTGTATTATGTAGGCAATTGATAAGGGTTAGTGTGTTATCGGCTTACAGAATTTTTGAAAGGGCGAGTCAGACAGTTCAGTCAAATCGAGTGGCGTTCTTTCGTATCGGAGGCTTAGATCATTATTACTTCGGGTCACTAACTTTTAAGGTTTTTTAAGGTCATACAGATTTCCTAAGCTCATTTTTGAATAAGAGATTTTTAGTTTTTGTTAGGACTAGAGAAACTGCTTTTATGATTGACTATTTGGATTAAAAGTAGAGACCTCTGTCGAACTTGGTGTGAACTAATTAGTGTATTTTGTTGTGTGCCAGTGCGTGTTAAGTATATAAATACTTCATCAATATTCCGACAAAACAGATGCATATTATTAAATATTCATCAAACCCGACTGTCCATGTAAATAAGTCGACCACCGATCTGCATGTCCGCAAGTGATCACGCTAGTCGCTAACCCGATTACGTATCAATGAACGCGTGACGCCGCGGCGGATGGCAATAGCCAGTGACCAATTATGATCACACGAAATCACGACACTCTTGTTCTTGGATTCGTGTTAATAGAAACTGTTCTTATTCTCGTTAATAGCTTTTAGTTAATATCTAGTGTGAATTATAGTTAAAATTCAATACGCTTGCCAATGTTTTTTGTAAGTGACAGATATAAAGGCTATCGTTTACAGTCGAAGGTCCATAACATGACACTGTTTATTTCTAGCTGCCCTAAATCGTCATAATTTTGAACTTTAATACATACTTTAATACTCATCTGGTGCAACATTGACCTAAATGTATTTTATTCCAAAATACATTTACGTCAGTTTTGCGCCAAATGAGCCATATTATTATCTTTGAAAGATACATAACTGTCGTTATTGACAGATTTTTAAGGTATTTATACATAGGTTTTATTTGAAGCGAAAGATCCTCTATCAATGATAACAATTTCTGACAAATCTACCGACTTTTTGGTGATCAAATAGTGTTAAATCAAATTTGTGATGAAAACAACACAGATTTTCCAAACTTAGGTTACATTGAGTGACGTACACATAACAGCATTTAATAGCACCTGGAGACCAACCCTATCAGCACAGCTAAGTTTTAACCTCGAACGCAACTTTACGATCAGGTCTTGAAGTGTTAAAACAAATGGTTATGGACCAAATAGCATTAAAATAGAATGCGTTGTTAACTCAGTACATAGGAATTAGTTTATTTCGCAAAACGAACTTGTAATTTATAAACAGGTATTTTGTATTCGGCGCTACGATTATTGCTTTTTAGAATTGGCTAATCGTGTACGTTGTGGTAGCATAGGATGCTCTTTGAATTTTTTGTCGAAGATTGTTGTAAGATAACGTAACGTAAGTGTGAATATTTTAATGTCACTTGATGTTACTACCTTGAAATATATTTGTCAATGACTGACGCTTAATTTTTGTATTCAGAATTATATTTTTACGCGACTGCTGCGTTTGCGGTCCGGCATTTGATTTCCAGGTGTTATTGGGTTTTGTGCTTATACATTTGAATAGCAGCACGGAATTTGGAGTTGTGCTAATAACGGCATCAGCAAAATGTATGTGTACAACAGTATAAACCTCTACTATACCTATATATATTGGTGTGGTAATGAGAGAAATTTAGGAGTGAAGGCAATATTCATGTTTATTGTAAATACAATTAACATTCTAATCTTATGAGTACCCTTAATTATTACCTATCTAGTTAAAGTGGCAATTTCTGTGAGATCTGCTATTAATCAAGCCATTACTTTCAAATAAATAGTGGAAATTATAATTACCAAGCTAAGGTACCTACAATTATGGCGCGAGCGAAGTACTGCCTGCAGCATACCTCTACTTTTCACCTTTGTTCCACTAGCCAATATATTTAAACTATTTTTCATTAGTGAACCACACCTTGGCCGGTCGCAGGGGTCAGTATTAACATAAGCGACAGATGTTCAGTAAATTAAACACCATTTCTAAGTACACTGGAAAATAAGAAAGTGAAACTGGCCATTGGTAATTGGCGGGAAAAGTGAGCTGTGGAAATACTGGGCCGCCATCTTGTTTTCTTTCCTGTCATTTTCTTTCGCATTCAAGGTTTTTTTTTTAATTGTTGACATGGCCATGGTCATAAAATACAATTGGCATAACGCGTGCGCCATAATTGTATTAATTAATTTAATATTTGTACGACTCATATATTAAGCGGAAATAATACTTTGATTGTGTTTTTCCTTCGTGAATTACATTGAATTTATAGAGAATTCGATCAATATTCAATTATGGCGAATTTCATGATTTATAGTTGTAATAAATAGAAGTGAATATCATATTAATTAGTCACTTTAATATAGCAGTATAACAACTAAACGTTAACATTAACGTTAACAGAAGTATTAAAATTTTGTACTATCTACCATTTATGTAAGAATGAAGTACTACTATTTATTAGCATATAATATGCAAGACCATTTTTATGACTCTCTATTGTTTTAGCCACCATGAACTTTGCGTAATAGTTGCACAACGTATAAATGAGGAAGTATGTACATTTTTCTAGTGTTATTTAGAGTGTTGAATGACTTGCCTGTTAAATTGTGCGAATGGTTATAGCTTGTAGAACAAAGCCTTGGGCCGTAACTGTAATCAAAGTTCGTACATCAATTTGTTTTATATCTGTTGCTATAAAGACCGGAACATAATATCACTAAAACTAGAATACTAATGTCTTTATGCTTACTTCCGTTTTCACATAATTCTTTATAAAAATAAAAAATCAAGAATTATATGTAATCATGACAACAAGTCATGCCATGCATGTCAGTAAAGCTTGATACTTCATTATTTAAAGAGCTATTATAAGGCGTGTTTAGTTAATAGGGCAGTACCTAAATTTGGACAGCAGCTTTTTGAAAAGTGACATTAAGCATTAAGTAAAGTAAGATATGCTCACACCGCGCACCCGGGTTTTCTGCATTCAATGGTCAGATATATTGTTACAGTGTTTGCGTATTTGTGAGATGGATATGCGTTTGTTAACGTTGCCCCACCTTATGAATAATTCCTGTATCGTGGGTGCGTTTATAAACATAAATATTCACATGGTCATACACCCAGACCCGAAACAACTATGGGTAGATCATACAAATATGTGTTCCGTACGGGAATCGGACCCAGGACACGTAGCTCAGCAGTCGATCGCTCAACCACTGCGCCAATCATGTAGTCGCATTTGCCAAAAATGAAAGTAATTCAATAAATAAATATGATGCGAGCAGCAATTTCTTGTATACTTGGTGAACTGAATAAGTAATCCTCATGAAAAAATGTGTATATTCACAATACTGTAGCGTGACTTGCCCAAAGAAACACTGTAGAAGATTTTTAGCAACTTACAGCAAATTGGTTTGAGCAACATCCATGCACCAACATCCTTAGCTGCCTGTTATTAATTAGTGTATCGGAAACTTTGATTGATACCTAATCTAGGTATTGCAACATTTCGATTTTAATATTTCGCAAACTTGGGTTCCCTTCAAAATTAGGCAATAGACAATACTAGATGGTTCGCTTATGAAAGAAAATACCAATTATTTGTTTGAACAGAAACAACGACTATTAACTTAATAGTTACGTACTCAAGTTTATATAAACGACACCATTAAGATCAGCGTAGACCGAACTGATAAGTTATGGAGGAACGAGGTATGATGTCATCATCATCATCATCATCATCATCAGCTAGAACACGTCCACTACTGAACGAAGGCCTTCCCCTTAGTCCACCACATCGAATAATATTCCGCCACTTGCATCCATCGGTTGCCTGCGACCTTAACCTAGTAGGATGTAGATATGGTGTATCTCTATTAAAAAGGGAGTATCCTCCGATCAGGCAAGGTGGTCAGCCTGAGGGGCCGAAACCTGACAGGAATAAATATGTATATGCTAACCATAAGATACACGCCCCTTGTTAAAGGCCGTCTAATCTCTCTTAACGCAGGTCGCACTGTTTCCTACGTAGTCTCAAGTATTCCCGTCGAGACGTGTTGGAGACATAGTATTTCTTAAGTATGATAATATATATAGTATAGAATCACGCCTGTATTCCCCAAAGGGTTAGGCAGAGGTGTACTATTATACACCCACTTTTCGCCGATGCTGTGATTGAGTCCTCTGAAATAGGGGGCGAGCTTATTGCCATTTACCGGGCACAGTTCCAAACTCCGTGTTGCCACCGAGAATTTCCATACAGCAAATCCCAATAAAATTTTGCCCGACCGGGAATCGAAACCAGGACCTGTCACATCATACAGTGTCCTGTAAAGGGCTACCATGAGGCTAAATTATAACACCTAGAATTATTTATTCAATGTTACAAATCCTTTGCGCTGCTCTTGGTCTGCGCTAACCACAAACATGCCTAGTAATTACCACACACCTGATCGGCTCACGATCACACAACAAGGACATAGTTAACTTTCTCCTCCGTTCGCCTACGGATCGCCGGCCGCCACCAAATGTCGCGAGAACCCGGTCACCTATTTCGAACGCACTTATCATGTTGGCGAGGCCCAAGTGGTGTGCGTGGAGCGATTGTTAATGATGGATAGTGTGACGGAATGTGCAGGGTTAAGATTGAATTTAGTTTGCTTGGTTAGGCAAATCGGGTGTTAATAACACCTTTACAGATACTTGTAAATAGTAATCTTGTTGGTACGTTCCCAAATGTTGATTTCCATTGAAGAAGAGCATATTAAACTCAGTAAAGCCTTAAGATTGCGTTTGTTCTGATATACGATGACGACACGGTTGGCGCAGTGGCTAAGTGATTAGCTTTCTGCGCTAAGTGTCGCGGGTTCGATTCCCGCACGGAACAAATATTTGTATGATCTACAGATAGTTGTTTCGGGTCTGATTGTGTGTGTATGTGACATGTATGTTTGTAAACTGTACCCACGATACAGGAGAAATCCTAGGGCGGGGCAATGTTTTTTGTAAAAAAAAAAAATCTAATACTGCCGATTCACCTATTTTTAAGTCTTACCAAAATTATCATACCGACTGTTATAAATACTGAAACGTCCCTACCACTACAACAAAGGATAAACCCTTTCCCGTAGTCATGGCGTAGGCGTAGCGTAGGCGTAGCGTAACCGTAGCGTAGTCATACCGTAGCCGTAGTTTACTACGCCAAGCTACTCACAAAGGTAAGAAGTCGTCTAGGAAATAGCCCATTATTTCAATGTTAAAATCACTCTTCACCTATCCTATAGCTTAAACCCAGTTTCAGTTGCTTTTGAACGGGTGCGTTGCATGCCATCGTCATGTAGGTAGAACAATGTGCTGCCATAATATTAATATTGATGCCCATTGAATATGCATAAGTATAAACATACTTATACAATAGATACTATATACTAATTTGTTGCTGACCTTGTGGCTGTTGAAGCGTGATACGTGAATTGTCAAAATATTTGACATTAGCCATATTATGAGACGGTTCGTATGTTTACAATAGTCTTTAGACGTTCATCAGTTGTGATTTCCTACTGAGGTTTAGATTCGCAATAAGGCACTATACTTTAATAAATAGAGTACTTATTCATTATTGTAAAATCGTACAAAGTGTATTATTTATTAGTTACATATTGAGTACAAAGTAAGGGTGTTATCATTAAAACCAATTAACTTAGTGATTGTCGAGTCTTGTATATGTTTTATTTTGCCTTAAGTTGAGTATTTGGTTTACCCATTTAATTCGAAGTAGTATAGAAAACTGCGATGTGTCTTATCTAAGGATTGTTGTTAGGATTTGTTTAAAACACAAACGAACTAACGTTACAAAGTAAGTAACAATTGAGTCTAAACGTGAGTTACAAAATAAGCATGTACATTTTTTCCACTGAAATCGAAATGCGGTCGAGTTTTCAACGCAACTTCTTATCTAATCCATCACTTTCCTTCTTAAGATAAATGGTAAGGTTAGAGAGAGAGACACGATAGATCTTAGTTAAGAGAATGTTGTGGGAACTAGCGACGATTACAATAGAGTAATTTTTGCGGCATTATCTCTTAATTATCAGTATTAAAAGTAGGTTTTTGGGATAAGATCACTTCTATTTGGCGACTGCTAATTCACTGGGGAAGCTGTCCGTCAAATAAATGATTAGAATATTTTCTCCGACGTGTACTTAAATAAAAAAACGTTGAAACATGTTGAAAGAATTTAAATAGGTACTTAGATAGAGCTTACAATTTTGATTCCTTTTAAAGCGACTTAAAAAATGGTTCTCAATCCGTGTTGTATTTTTTTTTCGTGTCCAATAACTTTTACTTTCATTTTTTTCCCGACTCCATACTAAACTAAACATTCTAAGAGCCTATTTACATAACTGTTAAAAAAGCATTGTGTATTTTGTATTCGTGCGTGTGAGACAATAGATTGTGAAATGCGAGCATCTGCGCGCGCATTGATGACTAGATCACTTTGCTTCCTAGTTCATTGCATACTTACCTCAAATAGGCCAATATAAAAATAACTTCAATTTGCCTATGTGGGGCCATCCATAAATTACGTCACACGAATTTCATGCTTTTTTGACCCCTCCCCCGTCCTTGTCACAGCTGGTCACATTTGTGAGACTCCCCCCTCCCTAGTGTGACGTCACATATTTGCAATTTTATATCCAAAAATTATTAAATTAAAACAGCAGTTCCGAAATTCGTTTTATTTCCATTTATTTGAAATCACGGCGAGGCTCTCAAGGTACTCGCCTACATAACAATTTAAATCTTATATTCACACAGATAGAGTTGGAAATATTTTTAAGTTTTTCGTTAATAGTTCAAGCTTCACGTTTTAATACTTAGATATATTAGATTTTGAAATGTGATGTCACGAAACTTAGGACCCCTCCCACCCCTTGTCACACAATGTTACACTTCGTCCACCCCCTCCCCCCCTCTTAACGTGTGATGTAATTTATGGATGGCCCCTGTTCAACGGAAACACATATAGCTTATAATGATTAATGAATTAAAAAGCAATGAAACTTTCCATAATGGTTAACATGCTAGAACATGGTGTTCTAGCGTCCTACTAGTTTTCATTGCTTTTTGAAGTCGGACAGCTGATCTGGGGGTCACAATCTCGGCCGTCGTTATCATTTAGTCAAAAATGTATGAAAAATACGTGCGCGCGCATCATCTGAGTGAACTATTTTTTTCATACAATTTTGTCTATGGTCGGGTTCGAAGAAATCTATTACCAGACTCTCCCTGTGTCGACCGTATTTATAAAAAGACCTCGAAATGAGTCTTCGCCTTCTGAGTAAGAAGACGAAGAGACGTATAAAAACATTATCTTCGAAGATTTTACGCCAATTTGTACTCTATAATAATACAATTATGAGTTTCAAATACCTTTGTTTTTATAGTCCCGTGGATCATGTGGGTGTGTGAGCAGATGCAGTGATTATATTGTATGATGATTTAATCATACGTACATACACCTTATTCATTTCCTGTTCATGGTGAGCCACAAAAACGTGAACTATTATAGATCTTTTGTGTAGTGACAGCGATAACTTATTGGTTGTGTGACTGTCTTTCATGTCGGATGGTCTGATTTCGATCCTGGTTGAGTCGAAAATAGACGTATACAGAGTTACCAGAAAAACTATCATTGGTTCTAAGAAAACTTCATTTTTTCATCTGGTGGTCATTAGGGGATCGATTACGAGTTTTTTTCTATATCGAACATAGCAAACGTAAGCTAAGAGTTCACTTAAATGCGCGCGCATACATTTTATGCTTAACGACTATTCGTATGAGATCGCGGAAAGCTCCTGCTAGACCCCCAGATACAGGGACTTGTATACTTATCTCTTTATTCGACTGTACTAAGGTATAGTTGCACAAGGATGTTTTAGCTATCCATCCAAAGGGAAGTCATTGCCCACCATAGTCAGTATGCTGTGCACGCAAATTATTGATCGCTAAACGAGTCATTTTGCGCCTGCGCCGCGCATGTGATGCGGTCCTTTGATTAATTATTTCTATGAATTCACTGTTAAATTAAATGAAATGTTTACCAAATGGCAGAGTCAGGAGAAACCCAGGCACAACTACGTATTCAGACAAGGAAACAGGCAACAGACTCATTGATTTCTTGAAAATTGGTATAAAAAATACGATCTCGAGCTCTATATGTAGGTATACATAGATGACACAATAAATAATAATAAAAAAAGTTGCTGACGTTTTACAATGGTTTATAATTGTTTACTTTTTTTTTAACTTTACCCCACACTGGAATTACACAACACTTAGAAGCTAGAGCAACAATTTGTAGGCCATACAACAATATTTCCGTGCGGGAATCGAACCCGCAGCACTAAGCGCATTTCTTTTTTGATAAGTAAGTTTTTGTAGTTAACGAAATGTAATGAAATTATTTATTTTGCAATTAGGATTTTTCAATCACTTTTACAGGTCATTCTAAATTTAATTGGTAGATACTGGTTCACGGGCTCTTACTGGTCAAGAATCTAAAAGATGTTCGAAGATTTTAGTATCGAAACTAGCTTACAAGCAAAACAACGAGAAATATTCTTAAGTCACGTTTCGGAGTGTATAAGCCACCACATTTTTACTGGTATTTTTATGTTACATCAACATAATTTTGGTACCCTATATAAAAAGTGGCGGACAGTCAAAATCATCGAACTCAAGTTGCGTATCTTTTGGTGTGATGTGAATCATAAGTAGATACCTACGGTACACTTTATATACTTTCTTCTACATACAAGGTCGACCATACAGGCAGACATACTCATTTTGCCAGTTAGTAGGTGTGAAAGGAAGGATGCTCACAGACGACATTCCTCGGCTTCGTCAGAAACGGATAAAGTGACCGCTGATTCAAACGATTGGTATTCGCATGATTATTTTGCTCGCTGATTGTATTGGTATTGTTTATTTATAAAATGAGTTTTGGTCGTAAATATGCGTGTTGAATATTTTGTAGGATTTTATAGTTTTCGTCTTAGTTTTAAGTCCCAATGTTGCCAAAAGACTGGTTGCAAGGTTGTACTTCTTTCGTGTCGGAATAAGGATTAGTTAATCAGCAATGGTTGTATCGAGTTTGACTGCCCAGAGGTCGTCAGATGATCTTAGGGTTCGTCATTCCTGGAGGCTCTTAACTTGCACCCTAAAGTTTGCAAGGTTATGGGCCTTTTGACCAAATCTCTTTCCACACAATTATCTAATAGTTAATTTGTTTCTATTCCAGTTGAGATCTACCTATCGCCTGTGGAGACGCACTGCAGCAATGTGGACTACTTCATCCCTGACGAGAATAACGAGACTAAAGGCTTGTCGGACGATGCGATGAACAGGTAAATACATACTTCTTCCCTATGAACCGTTGCGGTATTGGGTGGGTTCTCCTTAGAGTTTCCGAGGCCCACCATCAGGTATCTACTGAAGTAGATCACCGTGGTGAGATTAGCCGGTAAGAGACCAGAACATGTACCCGGCTGGAGAATAGTCCAGGAGAATGGAGTCCTCGTAAGATAAAAAAAATAGAGGTAAACACTTATACCCATGATGCTCGTGATTGAGAGATTACTATGAACGTACATATATTACTACCTACCTAACCTACTAATGAGTAGGTACTTTATTAATTATTTAAACTGTGAACGGTCGCCGGCA
Source organism: Shargacucullia verbasci (assembly GCA_947562105.1). Lineage (NCBI taxonomy): Eukaryota > Metazoa > Arthropoda > Insecta > Lepidoptera > Noctuidae > Shargacucullia > Shargacucullia verbasci. Next base: position 4,032,078 of record OX387289.1, on the reverse strand, counting down.
TCCCGCACCAAATATATTTTCTATTGTCTACTTTGCGTCGCTTGAAGATTTAAACGTCATGTTTAAAAATAGAACAATATGTATAATTTTGATATGGGTCATTGCGTAGAGCCATGACTTATGCCATTCAGTTAAAGATAGATGTTAGCTGTTTACAATGACTGTTGAAAATTGATTTAAAATACTTTCTCTGATGGAATCTCATGAAGATACTTAACTCAAAAGCTAAAGGTCAACCGCGTTAAATATTACAAACGGAGGTTTGATTGCTGACAGCTCGAATACATTTTAGATTCAGAATTTACCTTGTTCACTAAGATGCATAACAATTCATTAGTATACCACCATTATTTTACAAAACAATCAGCACCTTGAACGGCCTTACGTAGTAAAATATTCTCATCTTTATTCATATTTGGATCGGTTGCATTACAGTAGCATCGTGACAAAGACATTTGTACTACAGTATACAAGGTGTAAAAGTGACAGTTTAATGAATCATTTCATCAAGAAAAATTGTGACATTAATCTTCAATATCTCTCATAATCAATTGCCTCCCAGATATGGCCTAGTACAAAAATATCATCAAAATTATGGGAGGAATATGTGGCTCTCGATTTCGCGTCAGATCTTTTTACACCTTGTATCGTAAAGCATATGGTGTCCCACAAGGAGATTCACTGAACCATAGCAAAAGTCTAACATCACAATTCAAAGGCCTTGTTCCCAAACAAACTGGGTCATTGGCTTCAATATTAAAACAAATCGATATATTGTCTAAGCTTGTTCCAATCACAGTCGATAATCATTCTCAACTAGTTATTGCTGCATTGAAGGCGTACAATAAATTATATTTTATAAGACCTGACTATTAATCTTTTGGCCGGTTTGAAGGCTTGTCTCTTGAGTAATTTGTGGGATTCAATAAGTAGTTTTCATTTGGTTATTATAATATAATAATAATATCTATTATAGTAATAGGTACTTTCAAAAGTCTGCTGTAGCTATTTATAAACTGTCAGGATATTAGTACCTATAGATTTTTGAACATTCTGAAATCCTCATGGTTTAGGTAGGTAGCCGGACTCTAACTCTTCTCTCTGGTGGTCCTACGGCTGGCATAGGATTCGTTCGCACATTTGCTGAGCCAACAGATCTTTGCCCGGCACTTAAATTTAGTGGTCGTTTTTCCCCTTGTAGGATATGACTGACCTTTAAGGGAGAATCGATGATATGGGAAATTATAACGGGCTGATGTAACGAAAAATTCCATGGGTTGCTTCTAAAAACTGTAAATAAAGTACAAACACAAATGCTGTAAAAAATAGCATTACCTACAGTTATAATACCGCTGTGGTCAATGTCTTCTACCGCAATGTTTGTAAATCGATATCCACCATCTTCTGTAAGCGTGATTTTACAACATTATTAGTTTGTTTATAAATTCATTCGTTATTTCAACCTGTCAAAAGTATAAAATTATTGAAAAGCGAGCGATGATCTTTCAAAAATAACTTGATATTGATGTCACGCGAGTATTGATCCCCAGATAAGTTTATACAAAACTGTTTTTATTTCAAATCAAAAGCCACATAGCTTTAACTGCGCCATTGAAATTCAGTTTTTCAATTATAATATTTAACGTAGACACCTATTTTGCTAAGTATATGTGGTATAGTAAGGAAGAATATATTTTCCATGTGATCGAAAGTAGAAGCATTACATTACATAATGTATTACGCTCTTCTAATGAACGTGTTATTGTCACAAGTTTCAAACAAACGCATGTGCTCATCGTGTGTTAGTTCACATGATAGAATCTTAAACAGGTACCTACTGATCTCCTTGGGTAATGGATTTAGGTATATAGGTAGACGAGGTGTTATGGACAATGATAATTTTGATTCTTATAGTGTATGTAGAAGTCCTTAGAGATAAATCTTTCAGAAGGTGGACGTGCTTTTAGAATAGGTTTGCACCGTTGGAACATCGGTTCGGAGTGATAATTATTGATTTAATGAAACTTCTTGATAAAGTTATTCTTCTATACCCTTACTGGCTTCTTCTATCGTATCGGCAGAAGCTTGGAATCACTCACGCCGTAGTGGTAAGATTGGCCAGACGATACTGGATATATATATGGATTCGTGGAGGCTATTTGTTAAGGTTATATCGACATAAAAATGATGGTTGAGGTAGATACTGAAATAATTCATCATCAAATTACTTTATTAAGCGTTGATCAGTAATGGGTTAATGTGTAATATGTATAGGTACGTTACAAAAAATTGACAGTATGTTGACACATTAGAAAAATATATTACACATATTTTTTGTTGTATCAGCTCATGTTGTGTTGATAAGATTATCCATAGCCAGTTCCACCAGTTACCCCCTGACTTCTTCAGTAAAAAGATCTGAGATTCTCTACAACATATCTAACCTTAATTTGGTAACATTTCAGGCTGCACATGGCGCGCTCAACGGTGGCTTTGTTCATCGTCGCGTTCCTGTCTCTGTTCATCGCATTCTGGACCGGCGTGGTGGGCTGCTGGAAGAGAAGCCCGGGCAACATAACCGCCACCGCCATCCTTATGCTGGTCACATGTTAGTATCAATATCTGCTTCTCCTTCTAGCGTTGCTGGGCGATGGTCTAACCCAAAAATGTGATCTAAGAATAAACGAGACTAAAGGATCATTTTGATTGAGTAGAACCAATAAAATTATTCTCCTGTCTCCAAAGAGTATTCACACAGCTTGAGCTGTGGCATGAACACCACAAGAAGCGAAGTGGGATTCTCATGATTGTGTCATTCGTTAGTATGATAGTACGAAGGTCAGAAAAGCAAATTGTGACACTACTAGAGCAGCGTTTGAGTAAAGTATTCGTATGAAACAATATACTCAAAATATGCTCTATGTGGGAACACCGCTGAACGTTGTTCTGTATAGACCTTAAAGTATTCTACTTGACGGCACGGTTGGCGCAGTGGTTGAGAGATCAATTGCTGCGCTACGTGTCGCGGGTTCGATTCCCGCACGGAACAAATATTTGTATGATCTACAGATAGTTGTTTCGGGTCTGGGTCTTTGTGTACATGAATACACATCGTGCCTCGGAAAGCACGTAAAGCTGTTGGTCCTGTGCCTGATCTCTCTCCGATCGTGTCGGATTGCCGTCCCATCGGACTATGAGAGTGAAGAAATAGAGAGAGCACCTGTGTTTGCGCACATACTTGTGCTCTATAATATCTCCTGCGTAGTTGGCTAATTTCCGGTGAGATTGGTCGCCATGACCGAAATTCGGTCAGGAGGACATTATTATTCTAGTAATGTATGCTCATTAGTGTATATAAATGTTCCAGGCTTACTAGCGGCGGGTGCGATGGCATTATGGCACGGAGTTGAGTTCTACGAGAAAGAGAAGGTGGTAGGAGAGGAGTACTACCAACAGTGGCCCAATGTAAGTGTGGCGTTTAGCAAGACGATTATAAATTATGATGCTTTAAATAACTAGAACTTGGATAAAATTAGCAAAGTTATAAGAGACCATGCAGGTGTTTGTATAGGATTGTAAACCTTTGACGTCCAACAATTTCAACGACAAAATGTGTTAGATTTGTAGCTTTTATCCCAAAGCTTTCTACAAAGTTTATGTAGTATCATTTGATTTAGATAACTTTCCTATAATATTTTATAACTATAATTTCTATAATGTTAATTGTCGTACTACCCACCTATGGTTTTTTTTAGATAAACTTTATTATGTGTATGTTATTTTCTTTGAATAACGTTTATTTAAAAAAAAATAGTTTTTAATTGAATAATCAAGATTATTCAGTGTATTGAATTCGTACTGACAAATTCAAAGTGCTAGCAATCGGCAAATTATTCAAGATACCAGAATGTTAGATTCCTCCTAATTTAGGTACCTAGTCTACCCTGAAGGTTTGTACCCTTTATTGACCCATACCCTACACCAGGTGCTAAAAGACAACTCATCAATATGGTACGATTGGTCGTACATCCTCGCGTGGCTGTCTGTCGGCGTTTCCTTCGGCAGCTCCATTTTATTCTTCTCCGCCGCCATTTGCCTCAGCAAGGAGAAAAGACGGGAACAACAGAATAACGTGCAGTACATAATGCCAGGTTAGACCGCCATCTTGAGCGGCCATCTTGTGTAACGCTTGGCGGGAAATGAGGAGACTTAACTCTTTTGTATATTTATATTTCTTCGTGGTTTTCTTTGATGATTTTGTGAAAATATTTTGTTTGTGTTAAGTAATATGTATGTGAATGGTCAATACTCGTATTATACATACAATTGTAATTGGATATAATATCTATTGGTACCTATATTTCAAATTTCATATACATATTAGCTATCACTAGCCAATAAGTCATCAATAACCTAGTTTTTAAGAATAAATCATGTAAGTATCTCATACTAACAAAAAGCTTTTTCTCTTTTTTTTCATGTTTCTATGAAACTTGGCTACTGCGTATAACTTCGCGACTGCGACCGGTCGTTTAACGCATACAAATGTAACTGGCTATCTCATAATATCTGGTTTACGCCAAACGCAATACTAACTCGCTTACGGACAACTTTATTAACATAATTATGGTGTTGTACATATTGGACATAACAATATCTGAATTAAAATGACAACAAAATGAAACTACTGTACATAATAATTCTGATAATCAACATGATGCACACACAACTCTTTACTGACACACACAAAATTTACCACACATACAAATATAATTAAACAAAATTTCTCTCGTTCATAAACTCTCTTTGAAACTCAAACATACACACATCTGACACACATCCATGACATAATCCAAAATTATACATACATGCATAAAATCTATTTTATCAAAAACTCGATAAAAACATGCGCGAATACCGGAATAAACCAGATATTACGTGAGAACACTCGCGTGTGGTACGACTGGTCGTACATGGTCGCGTGGTGCGGCGTGGGCCTGTCGCTGCTGTCCGCCATCTTGTTCTCGTCGGCGGCCATATGCTTGCGCGGCGAGCGGGAGCGGGAGGAGGCGCTTAACATGCAGTATCTCATGCCCGGTACGCTTATGAACTCATCATTACATACAGACCATTATAAAAAACTTTGATTTCAAATTGTGGTACGTCGCCATGTCACCAATTATGAAAATCTACGATGTATAAATAACCAAAAAAATGCTTATCGTTTCAATACTGAGAAAAAAATCGCATCATAAGCCTTTAAATTTGGATAAAAATTGAGACATTATCAATTCGCTTACTTTGTAGAATTTTCTCTGTGCCACAGGCACATTTTCAGAGGTAAGGAATTCGTTGAAGCTGAATAAACTCGAGAAGGACTAGAATTATTCATCACACTATTTTCATACAATTTACAAAGAATAGTGCTCATTACATTACTCATATAAATAGCAACATTGAAACATTTTTCGCTTGTGGCAACACCAACACAACTAATGTTACCTACCTATTGTAAATATTTTTCTTAAAACAGGGTGAATGTTGGATGCATGAGCGGTTTGTGGATTTTATTAAATTATAGTATATTTTAATGACCTTTTAAGAATGTTGATAACTTGGAAAAGGTTTATGTTCAGTAGTAGCCTAATAGGCAGAATTAATTAATAATTGTAAGCTGATCCGACTACAATACATGTAAAACGTTATTTGTATCGGCTCAAGTTGTAAGAGTCAACTGTCCTTGGAGTGTTCGCAGTCAACGAGAGAGTAACTTGTGGCTATCTGGACAATTGTAGGTATTCTCATATTTTTCTACCAAGATAGTCAAAATCGCGTTCGATCAGTAAAGAGAAAAGACACATTATTTGCTCTTGTATTGGTAAATAGCTGATTATATTCTCGTATGTCCGCAGTGTACCCACAAAAGCAACAATACGCGTACGCCGGCTACCCACCGCCCCAGGCGTATCCTGGACCATACTACCACGGGTCGCAGTACGGGCCCTACAACTACTGAGCATGCGACCAGATGAGGGACCTCGTGGCGGCGCACTTCGCCAACGCCCCCGCCCCGCAGGCACCCGCGCGCAATCCCTCCCCGCCACACCACCCGCCCCCGTCCCTGCCCTCCTCCCTCGAAACCTACAACTCCCACCGGAAGATCAAGCGGCCGAAACTCGGTGACAGGAGAGTGTACCGCCCCGTCCGGCGGCACACGCTCTCCCGAATCGACGAAACGCCGCCCAACACGCTCCGGCCGCGCTCGAAGAGTCTGCAGCATTCGACGGATTTCTCGTCGACGCGGCTGATCCTCCGATCCCGGTCGAACGTGTCGGCGGATACAAGCCGCAGCGTGCCTGTGTGCAATCAGAGCCAGGACATCGAAAACCAGGTGGAGAGCTGTAGTCCGCAGTACGCGGAACCGAAAGGCTCTGATTCGTCGTCGTACGAGCGACCCGCCTCCATGACGGACCTGCCGATCATGGTCCCGCTCGACCCCGTGACGGGCGCGTACATCCCCTACCCAGAGTACACGTACTACCACGACGACGGATGTCGGCTCGGCCGCTACAGGCAGTACAACAAAAAAGCAAAGAAATACTCCTCCAAACACAGTAATTTGTATTTAGCGTTCATGTATTGAATCCCGCGCGGGTGTAGGTGTATCACGAAACATAATTGAAATGCAATGGTTACGAGTTTCGATTATTGCCGTACAGTGTATGACGCCACAACCCATGATTTTCATTTTGAAAAGTTAACGCTCTTGTCTTAGAAACATTCATACACTGTCTTATCGAATGGGTGGCCCGAATCTGGTTGATAGAAAATTCTTTAGACTATTGGCACTTTTCATTTTTGCTGTGGCGCGAGTTTATCGATCGATAAGTATATTATATTTCAACGTAACGACATCGAACTCGTGCCCCGGATCTGTGCACGGCTGTACGAAACTCTGAAACCACTGACTCTTAACGTTTCCATGCGACAATTTACGAAAAAAATCTCTGCTACGAATTTTACATAATGATAAAACTGTATTTTAACAATGTATTGGGAGAGACGCTGTAATTAGGAGTAAGTTAGTAAAGACTCCGCCATAATATACAGAAATGAAACAAATTCTTGTAGTGTCTAAGTTAAATGTAAGAATTTAAAGATTTTTGGATTCATAATTATAGTTTTTATAAAATTCGACTTATTTACTCTGAACAAATATATCCGAAAGTATTGTGCCTTCTATCTTATAAATATTGCTCATTTGTACTGTTTAAACATATCTTAATCTAATTTAATGTAGGTAATGTAGGAGGTAAAGATATTTTTGTACACAAACAACTTTATAATGCAAGGTAGGTAGTGCTGGATAATTAAAAGAAATAAGATATATTTCTCTTTGATATATCTTAATTTCTTTTGTGTAGATCAATTTTTTGTATTTTGTATGTATGTTTTTGATTGTCAAATCATGAAAACCGTCCTTTTTGTATGGATATACGCTAGCATAATGGTATTCTATGGATTTTTGTATTTAATTTTCTTAGTCAAAAACGAGGTACGATACCAATTAGTTAGCTCTGAAATATTTGTAAATTAATCAGTATAGGATAATAATTCATTACAATAAATATTAGATTATTTTTAATTGTATTTAAAACTTCCTTAATAAAAAAATAATTGGAAAAATATGCTGTTTTTGTTATCTCTATCGGGGCTGGAGACGAACAAAGCCAAATAAAACCCCTCCTTTCAGTAAAAACAAGCCATATCATCGACTTAGGAAAGAGCTAAAGTAACTAAAAAGGTTTGGGGCAAAAGAGGAATACCTATATGAAAATTTCAAAAATATTCATTAAAAATATATATTCAAAAACTGTACAAAAATATTTAATATGGCGATTGGACGTTACATTGGATGGAATGATCTCGAACTTATTATCACATTTCATGAGGCACAATTATTATTATTATTTTAATGAAAAAAATGTAATACACACCTTATTAAAGTAAGATATAACAAGAGAAACGTATGTCCGTGATAGCTAAACTCATGAATTAAATATGTCTTAAAAACGAATGAAAAATTATTTAGTTGAAAAGTATACAACACACGAAAGTGCAAAATTATTGAAAATTAAAAAGATGTATATATCTTACTTTTCTGTAAAGCTGGGAGCACACTGTATACTTATTCAACACAATAAATATTAGGACAAGATACTTATAAAAACACTAAAAATACTGTTGCGATATCGAAGTCATGTCAATAAGACATCACAACGATATTGAAACATTTTTCTTGTATGTAGCAACGTTTATATGATAGACACATTCCTACATTTCTGTTCGGTCATGCGCATACGCATACGAACATATCGACGCGAATAATGTGGCTATAGTCTTTGCTGGCGCGGCGCGATGAATCTTTTAAGTTTTATAGGCAAACGTGGCTTGTATGACATATTTTGTAAGCATCGATTTTCATTTATTTCGGCGTATTGGTACACGTAGAAGCTAAATCGATGCGGAAAAGAAAATTGATGCGTACGCATCTTACTAAATAGCCATTTTTAAAAGATAAAAATGCGAATCGATGTTGCCAGATATGATTAAAACTTTGAATGCTTTTCAGCTAGAAAAAACTTTACAGTAACTGTAAAAAGTTAACTAAAATAGCACATACACACTGGTATTTTCGAGGACATATAATTAAAAAATTGAGCCACCAACCATTTGTTTATGCCGTCAAAAAATCATATGGCTGTATCAATGATAGGTCCTGGGTGCGATAACGCAGTTTTTCTCTCTTGCACAGCTGTGACCAACTTCCTGTAAGGCCCAAGGGGCAAGCCCAGGGACTTCATGTCACTTTCTGTAAGCAGCATGAGAGCATCCAGGTCTATTTGCTCGTCCTTGAATTTCTGAACGTATTGGGAGAGTCCCCAGGCTGTGAGGAATCGTTCGAGAGACGCGTACCCTGATTCTTCGGCTTCGGCTTCTTCGTCTGACGTAATTGTTGAGCTCTCTGGGAATCAGAAAAGGAGGGTAAAGTAATAATTATACTAAAAAATGTTCGTGGGCGTCCATTGAAGAACAAAAGCTCTTCTAGATCTCGTGAAGAAAGAGGTTGATTTCAGCCCCATCTAGCGGAGAAATGGCCTGACGACTGAACATCAATATCCTCTAAGATACTTATATTTAGTTTAATACGGTGAGAAGCCGACGAAAATATACTGAGATATGTATTACAGAATGAGACTCGGTGTTCTCTGCTTGAGCATAGTAGAGTTGTATCTTGTCATTTCATACAAATACGTCACTCAAACGTTGTTGTTCCTTATATAACATCACGCCTGTATTCCCCGATTGGTTAGGCAGAGGTGTGCTGTCGTACACCCACATTTAGCCGATGCTGTTATTCAGTTGTATGAAATACAGGGCACGATTCAAAACTCTGGGCTTCCACTGAGCATTTCCGAACACAAAAACCCAATAACACTTGGCCCAACCCGGGGATCGAACCCAAGAACGCTCAGCAGTCGCATTTGCAACCACAATCCAATGAGGCAGTTTGTTGTTCTGTATTACGGACTATTAGGGAAATGTTTTTACCTGATTGTGCGGATGTCCATTCTGCAGGTTGGTACGCATGTCTTGCTGCTAAAGAGCCGGCCGAGCCGATGGACAGGTCCTCACCAGGAGCAGCGCCTCCCAAAGCACTCAACGTTGCTGTTATCGAACGTCTGTAAGCGTACAGTAAGGGTTAATAGTATGTCAGTCGAACACACTTATTAACCCGTCAAGCGACACATATATTAGAAAATCGTTTGTCTGCGAATTTACGGCTGCTGGAGACCGTTTGCAGCTTAATTAATTATTTGCGCGCCTCTACTATATCTTATAGCTTGAATTGCATATGAATCATTCAAATATTTAAGTACCTATAAAATATATTAGTCACATTGTAATGTTACATTTTCGGACAAATAACTTAATATTAATTAGTTTCCTATCAGAAAATTCTGGACTGGACACTGGTCAGTGTGGATTTTACCACTCTGCTCCTGGTAGAGTCAGGATCAGCCGTCTCGGGAGAGAGGAGACCTACGTCCCAGCAGTGGGCGCATTATTATGGTGATAATCAGTACCTGAATGCGACACTTCCAAAACCGGGCCTCTCGAATATGCTGGCTGGCTCCTGGAGCATCACCTCCTGCCCGATACCGCTGTCTTCGTTTACAGCCGCTGTGAAGTCCGGCTGACTCGCTGATCTGTGAAAAATATGTATTACATAACTTTTATAAACTGTCTCATTTGTTTAGTGGTCGACTACTGAGCGTGAGGTCCTGGTTTCGATTCCTGGGTTGGGCAAAGTCGCCTATAGCGGACTTTTGTCTCCTACATAATGATTGCAGCTGCTTATAATACGGACTACACTTCAAAATTTCTTTCACCTTTACGATTTAATTTGAACAACGTATTAACTGCAATACGTTCTTACCTGGTGAGGGGTGGTTTCTTCTGTGCAGTTTGGTCAGGAGGTTGTTCTGTGAAGACATCGGAGACGTTTCCTCTCTGCTGCGGACCAGCGCCAAAAGTCCCCACGTACATGACTTCGGAGTCGCGTCGCACTCCGCTGAGAGAGGTGACGGAGCGACGGCCTGTCGTCTCGATCTCTCCAACCTGAGGAATGAGTAAAGACTTGATAATTACTACTTTGAAGAGCTCACACAAGAATTGGTCTAGGGATGTCGTGAAAAGATTATGAAGTCAGGAAGGCTGCGTCATAAGTAGTAGGGTCCAGCCCAGCCAGTTTTCAGTGATAGCCGGCGTTGACATGTTGACGCCAATCGGTGGAGCATACATTATTGACAATTTGACAGCCGACCGCGGTAGGAATTCTGTAGTTCAGAGTACATTACCTTAAAGTCATCGTTAGTGACGTTGTGTCCGCTGCGCCCGACGGTGTTGTTCCGCAATTTGCTGGCGAGTGCCTTCTTGTACACTGCGCCGCGGCCCCTCACTCCTGAGTTGACAGTGCCGACTAACGCGCTATAGGTTGGACGAGGCTGTTCTTCGGCAAGTAGGTTGCCTGTAAACGTAGAGTAACTATATTAGACTAAACAGTCTCATATTTTTGAAAGTTGCTTTAAGCAGGGTCTTACTGACATTCAGCGTTTAAAAAATATATATAACATAACATAGCATCACGTTTGTATTCCCCCAAAGGTTAGCCAAAGGTATACTATTATGCACCCACATTTCCCCGATGCCATTATTGAGCCCCATAGGAGCCACAATCTACCGGGCATAGTTCCAGACTGCGTCCTGCTACTGAGAAATGATAATGCAGACAACCCAATAAAACCTTGCCCGATCCGCGAATTGAACCCGAGGCAGTCTATGAGGCAATTATTGCGTGAATAAATTTGAATTTTGTGGCAAAGTAGGTAGGTATATAAAAAGTTATAATATCATAACTAAGATTTTAGATTCAAACTAATAATCACAAAACATATTTGATACAATCAGTGATAATAATTAATTAATCAGTAAATAAATTTGCGTTTTCCGACACGGGTTTGGATTGGCGGATGTAACATTTTACTTATGATGTTTTAGTTTTTTTTTTTTATATTTTATTATAAAACGTTGCCTCACACTAGGAATAATTCCTGTATCGTGGGTGCATTTACAAACACATATATTCACATACACAAACACCCAGACCCGAAACAATTATCTGTAGATCATACAAATATTTATTCCGTGCGGGGGTCGAGCCCGCGACACGTAGCGCAGAAAGCTAATCGCTTAGCCACTGCACCAACCGTGTCGTCAAAAGTTCTATGATGAATACACACAGTCACACATGCGACATTCTGGATTCAACCGTGACCACGAAACGTAGCTTGGGTCTACTACCAAAATCGAGAGCTCTTGAAGTTGTATGAAACGCACACAAACATATCTCTTTTTCTACCTCAAACCCGAAATAAATCTGTTCCGATCCATTCTGGGTATTAAATAACCAGGGCAATAAACTCACCATGGCTAGTAGACCTGGTCATCTTCTGCTTGAGTGCCCACAGCACATTGCTGGGCCGGTGCGGCATGGTCTGCACCTCCTCCGCGTACCCCTGGTCCCACTCCTTGGCGAGCTTCTTCAGTTCCTTCTCAGCCATCATCTCGGCCTTACTCTGCCGTTTCTGGTACTGCTTGTGCGATTTCTCGTAGTCTTTTTTGGCTTTCTCTTTCAAGGATTTCGCTTTTTTTCTGAAATGGAAGATAGCGCTGAGCTTAGTAGCTTTGTCATAGTATACAGACATCATAGTATATTATCCGCTTAAATTCAATGAGTTCTCGACGTAAGTATAAGCGATTGTCAATTGTCAATCTTTTGCATTGTAGCTAACCACTTACGGAAAAAGTGAAAAGGCCTGCCTATAAAAAAACCATGTCTGAGGCTAATTTTCCATCTTTGTAATACGATTTTATAATGACTTTCTCAAGTTTTAGATATATAAGTTTTAGTCAAAATATCAATATGCGAGTGGCAGATATATTTAATTTAAGTATTCATGAGTGATAGTCTAGCAATTGATCGCTTGCGTTCCATGCGGGAGGGTCTGAGTTCAAACCCGGCCCACACCTCCGACTATTCATAATCATGTGGGAATCAGAATTTGATTATCACTTGCGTTTACGGTGAAGAAAAACATCGTGAGGAAACCTGAGAGGGCTCCATAAAGTTTTTGATGGTGTGTGTAGTCCGCCAACCCACACCAGGCCAGCGTGGTGGAATAAGGCCTAAACCTTTCTCATCCTGAGAAACGACCCTTGCCCAGCAGTGGGACAGTAATGGGTTACATTTATTCGTATGTTAATATTCAATGACTGAAGTGAAGATCTGAGTTGCCCTGTTCTAGGGCACACAGCAAAATTAATACACATCTCGCTATGATATAACTCCATCTCAGATCATGTCATAATCATTAGCCCAATTTCACAAGTGATCGCGAGGTGTAATGATGGGAATTCTCTTATACAACGACAATTAGAAACCGTAGCTCGCAACCCATGTTTATAAACACTACGTTAAATGTTAACGTGGTTATATAGCAGGCGTAGCAGCTAATTACGGAAATCATTAACAGAATCATGTATTATTAAAGTGAATATTTATATAATTTATGTAACAATCAGAATTGGACCATTAGTCGCGATAACGGTGAAGGAAAATATCGAAAAAGAAGGAAGATTTCGATTGTGTAGTTTGCCAACCATAACGACTAACGTGGTAGTCCAAGGCTTAATCCTTCTCATTCTGAGAAGAGGTACGTGTCTAGGAGTGGGACAGTTATGAGCTCAATATATAACGATCATAACCCGTGGATCTGTCTCCGCACAGAGTTTTACTATTAGCAATTTTTTAGATTATGTTTCAACCACAAAATGAACACGCTTTAATACATGAGTGTAGCTAGGGTCGGTTGTAATTCTCTCGAAATACAAAAAACTAACATTCATGGCTATTGGTGTGTGTGCTCTGTCACTCTGCAAGATGGTGGATGGTAAAAAGACAAAGAACGACTTAACCTGAACAAAATACACATCTACTTACTATTATTTTTATTTAAGTCTGTGTGGTCCCACTACAATACAAAGGGCTCCCTATCCTTTTTCCAACATCTTTTTTTTTTTGTTATTGTAGACCAGTCCATAACCTTGTTTGTTAAATCGAAACCTCGTCAAACTTTCCACAAACATGTCCAGCCCATTCAAAGGACCAAGTCCTTTGAATGGAATTTGGGCTATCTAAAAAAAAATACTTACTTGTCATTGTTCTCCAGTTTAGCAGTCGTTTGATCTAGATACCGCAGGATATCGTCCCGTCCATTGATGGCTGCTAGTTCCTGAGCGGTGTGTCCATCAACGTCCATCGCGAACACGTTAGCGCCAAAGTTGATGAGGAACGTGACGCATTCCTTGTGGCCGCGCGCTGCTGACAGGTGGAGTGCTGTGTTGCCGAAGTAGTCGGCTTTGTCTGGCTCGCCACTGGAAGAATATAAACACACACTAAATGCTGCTGGTAAAAGTAATTTCGGATTAATTTTATTATTAATATATTATTATTATTATTCCACCATCATTACATTTCGATCATTTTGCGGGTAGTATACGTATAGTGTGCGATCTATGAGGTTAAGCAGGGAATTTTGCGGTCTGTCCTTGGATGAGTGACCATTTTTTACATAGCAAGAGTCATCCGTGCCTCGGAAAGCACGTTAAGCAGTTGGTCCCGGGGGTCAAACGAATGCCTGTGCCAGTATGGTATGTATTGGTGTCAGCAGCTCTAAAAAGTCTGAACAGTCTAACTTTAGAGTATCAGTGTCTCCCAGTAATTGCGTGTCGAAGGTCAAATGGCATTCGCCCCGGATAAAATTCTGATATTCAGCCGCATCTGATTAGATTAGGGGCCGACCCCAGTAGTTGTGAATAGGCTAAGTAGATGATGAGTGTGCATGGTACCTATATGTAATAGAGTGTAACAAATAAGTATCGTGTGAATAGTCATAGTCAAAGTGAAAACGATATCACTGAAATACAATATACCTATAGGAAAATGTTTCCGGTGTCACAACACTGAGAATAATTTCATTTTCACCTTCAAATTAAGTGTAATGGCGCGCCGCGAAACGGTAAAAATAAAGTGAAAGTTTCCACGTAATTAGTGGATCATTGTCAATTATATGCGTAGTGCCTGTTGCCTGCTGATTCTGGGTTCAGCACGATGGAAACCAATTCATACGTTGGAGACGCTCTAATTGGCAACATTCGTCTCCTTACCCAGTAATATGTGTATTAATAAAAAGACTTGAGTCAGTTAACTAGAAAAATATTTTTGTAACTTACCATTCCACAGTTGGACATAAAAAACCTAAATCCAAATTTATCTTTGCAAGAAGAGAGAAATTCATAGCAACCAAAAATGTATGAAAAATAGGAGTTCACTAAAATGCGCACGCACGATTATTTCATAAACTTCTTAGCTTATCGGTAACTACGGTCGAAGTCACGGAAATCTCGTACTACCACCACGACTAGAACTACCAGAACCTAATGTTGTCTAAGTAATCTTATTTCACCAAGGCCAAACTGAGGCTATGGAGATAACCATCTATTGAGATGCATGGAGTTTCTTGCCGGTCTTTTCTCTATAGGACCAACCCACATTTGGAACTGTGCAACTAGAATTAACGTTTCAAAAGCGCCTGTAGAGGGCCAGTTGAAATAAACATACGGTGACCACTGCAATTAACGTTTATAATAATGCTATTAATTAACATGCAATAGCAGTTACAGCCTGGTGGTTAAACGCTTGCCTTCCATGCACCTTTGACTTTTGACTTTTGTGTGGATTAGAATTTGATTATCATTCGCGTTAACGGTGAAGGAAAAACATCGTGAGGAACCGCATATCTGATAGGGCTCCACAATGTTCTCGGTGGTGAGTGCAGTCCACCAATCGGCAGCATGCCAGCGTGGTGGAGCCGCGTGGTAAGGCTTAACCCTTCTCATTCTAAGACTAAGGGACTAAGGGACTCTCCCTTGCCCAGTAGTGGGATAGTAATGGGTCGAATTTATTATTAATAATGCCATTACCACCAATCTTGGTATTTAATGATAATGTAAAATTATACACAAACTTGGCTCATATTGACTTGCGCTCATTTGAAAGAGGAAAAAAATGTGGTTACCGTTATTTCACGGTACACCAAATTTACATTCTCATGCGACCATTGAGGCACGCGGACTTCAAGGAAACGGTCGACATACATTGTTCATGTCGTTACCAAATGTAGTGTGATTAAAAAAGTAAGTACAAATAACACAACAACCGGGCTATTACCACTGGACAGTGTAAAAAATCATAAATAATAATACTGGTGATGTCTGCAACTCGATACGTGTGTTACGATTTTTCATTTTAACCGTTTTAACCTCTATATTATCCACTTAGGGTACGTAGGTTTTTGTTTAGTAGATGACAATCGGCTGGCGTATCTATACTAATATTATTAATAGGTGAAATTTGTATGTTTGTATGTAAAGGTTAATCTCCGGAACTAATGGTCCGAATCTGAAAATTCTTTCACCGATAGATAGCTACATTATCCCTGAGTGCTATAGGCTATAAATTATATATGTAGATCACGAGGGCTGAAGCTAGTTACCTATATTTTATACCTTATTTTCATAGTATTTTCTTTCTTCTATGGGACTTAATAACGGTATCAGCAATATGTGGGTGCAAGTATAGCTCTGCCTAACCTTTCAGGAAAAGCAAGCGTGATGCTATGTTATGTATGTCTATAAAGTTATCATCAGATAATGAAGCTATTCTGTATTTTTTATGTAATGGCATTAACATTGTATAACAGTGAAGTACGGCAAACAATGCGTGAAAGTGACAGTGAGTGATACAGCATTGTTCTTGCCAAGCTATATTCTAATAAACTGTCAAGATGAGAAAATAGTGGTTTTCAAAAAGTAAGAGCAAATGATATGACAAGCTGCCTATCGCGATCTAGATCCTTAAAATCAAGTTTTGTCCTTTAAAATTGTGAAACCAGCTTAAAGTGCGGTTGCGGTGACCACACCGATTTGATGGCACGGCTGACATGTGGCTAAGCCATTAGGTTTCTGCGCTTCGTGTCATGGATTAAGTATTTGTCTCAGGTTTGGTCGTGTGTGCATGTGACATATATGTATGTTTGTAAACTGTATCCACGATATAGGAGAAATTTCTCAACAACGTTTTATTTTAAATGAAATAAAGTGTGTTATAATATTGGTAAGGCCCCTCTGGCATAGGACAGCCTTTTAGCTAGGCTACTTTTTCCCAGTGTCTTGTTTGACTACTAGCTCGACTGAAAAGACGATGACGGTATCTGGGATTGTATTGTTTAGGGGACGAAATCCACTAACTAAACTGCAGTTGAACGTAGACCTTGGCCTTGGAATTGGCCCCCAGGTGATTGCTTTGAACCATTCATTTTATTCATTAGATGTCAAACTCATTCACTCACTCACTCACTGCAGCGAGCACTCATCGACAATCGGCATACACATGGTCATGCAAACATCGACTGTGATTAGCTGTTGATGTTATATTGTGAATGGTGAACATACATTAAGATTTATTTGTACAAATGTGTTGCACAAGTGTAGAGTTCCGTGTTTTGGGAATTTTGTCTTGTACAAGCCGCCTGTGGCAACTATACGTCACACAAATTTGTGTGGCGGCAATTTAAATACCTTGGACTTAAAAATCACCGATACCAGAATTTTCTTATCTGTGATTATACACAGCTTGGGTACGAACATGACATGGTACAATTTGCATGACACTTTATATTCAACGTCATCAAGTAATCGTCCTAACTACGCGACTTGTAATAAAATATTTATGTATAATAAACCATTACAATAATCTCTGGATAAACATATTTATTCGCCCGATTAGCTGGCATCATGATTTTATCTACACATATCTAACTATCAGGGAACTAGATTAAGGAAATGTTTTATGGAAGAAGACGATATTTTGTATAGTGTAATACAATATGGTGACTGACTCATTTAAAATTTTGGCTCCAAGGTCGGCAACAATGACAGATCCTGTGAACCTTAAACATCGGACAATAAGAGTTATTTATGGATGATGTAATGTGGGCCGCGTAGCCCATAGTCGGCTTACGAGGGGGTCCCAAGTGCAACTGTTGATCATGAGTTACTAAATACGATTTCCGTGTGGCGCAGTGTTGTTGGGGTTTTCTGTTAGACCATTTTAAATAGCACCCCAGGGTTTGAAATTTTGCCGGGTAGATGGTAAAAGGCTCGATTCCTATTAGATTGAATCGGGGATTGAACACACGACTTCATGTTCAGCAGCCGCTCTTACGACAACTAGCCTAATGATAAGTTAAGAACATTATACTATACTCGCCCATAGCTGCAGAAAGTGCTTCACAGTGTGTTCCTTACAATCTGCTTTAAGTGTGGGTACTATGTGCCGCATGCTTGTAACTTACCCTCGTCCACACAGCAAGCGCAGAGCCTCGATGTGTCCCTCGAAGGCCGCCCACAGCGTGGGTGTCATCCCCGACTCGTCCTTATTGTTGCATTCTTTACGGGTAGCTTCCCGAAGTACTTCCAGCAGACCGTCTTTGGCCGCTCTGGAAGTGGAGATAACAAGAATAAGTAATATGATAAAATATGTATGACGATTTAAGCAGTGATAGGGATAGTGCCTCCAGTGCACGAGATTCTAAATTCGTACAGGAGCTGCATCTCTGCCGTTTTGAATTCATGTGCAGTTCAGTATTTGATATTGAATTACATTAACGTGAAGAAAAAAAGAGAGGAAAACTTGACACCTGAGAGCGCTTCCAAAATTGTTCTCCAAGATGGGTTTAGTCCACCAACCCGCACAAGGCCAGAATGGTGGACTAACACCTAAGGCCTAATGGGGAGGAGACCGCGTTATAACTGATTTGTTCAGTCTTTTTTTTCTGTCGTGTCGACACGATCTATCACATGGGTATCGCTCATACCGTAGTGGAAAGATTACCCTGTGAGCTGTGGTGGTGTCGACTGATTGCCTAACGTGCGCCAGACGCTCTCAGCGTTCGTCACTCGTGGAGGCTCATTCCTCAGTAAAATGACTTTTTTCAATAATTGAGTTATTTACCAGTATCAGCAGTCAGAAAGAAGTTATATAAAAAGAAGCATGAGACAGTTTATCATGGCACTGCAACAAAAATAAATTCTGAAATCTTGTTTGGTAAATAGTTTTCCTTCTAAAAACTCAGTAAAACTTATTCTCTTGCTTATCTTTGGCGTTTTCGAATTTTAATTTATCAAAATCACACAGTAAAAATAAAAATGTATGGCAATGAAAAACTATACGCCTTTGTATTCCAAACATCTTTAGAACAAAATATCGTTTTTGACAGTTCATAAAAAGTACTCGGATGACTAGTCAAAGTCAAAGATTTATTTGCAGATAAATATGGTTACTGAAGTTCTTACAATAGTAGTATAATTTAATCATAAAATAATGACATGCAATTGGTTATTATTTAGATTATTCTATTATTCTTTAAAATTATAATTTAAATTGAAGGAATTCTTTTATAGTATAGAAGGAATTCTGAATTGGCCACCTGCGTAAAGCCCTTCTGAAGTGGATCATTGGAAGTTCTTTTATTTGCTTAGGAATCTCGTCAAATATCTGGATACACATAGGATAGCATCTTCGCCTATATAATTCCGTTTTCATTCCAGGAATAATTAGCTTATTAGGAGAGAGCTTAGTAGTCATCTACCGTATTATATACGTAGGAATTAAGAATTTTCAATGGGGAACAGTTATTCACCAATCTCTCGTTAATTCTACTTTCGGCAATACAATAATCCTAAGGCTTAATGTATTGCGAAAAGTATTGAATTTATCTTTCGTGCGTTTTGCTGATCAAACGCACGTTTCTCATCATAAATCTATATATTATGTTAGCTGGCTTATAAGCTGCTGATAAATAACTACCATTATACACACGATATTATACAAGACATCATAAACACAAAATTATTATCGTCATTGATAATCGATGTTTAATCTTAATATTTCTGGTGTAGATAAGCAGAATGTTAAATATTAAATAATGTTGCTGTGTTGGTCTATTTGTTGTAAGCTCGGCTGCTGAGTGTGTGAGCCTGGGTTTGACCAGGTAGAGCATTTGGGATTTTCTGTTGCAAAATTCTCGGTAGCAGTCTGGAGTTCGGAATTTTGCCCATAAGATGGTAGTAAGCTCACATTTAACATGGGACTTGATACATATTATCGGCGAAATAAGGGTCAAAGTCAAATATTTTTATTTTATATTTTATTATTATAACAAAGATCCATCCATCCCCACAAACTTTCATTTATAATATTAGTAGGGTAGGATAGGATAGGATAGGATAGGATATAATATTAGTAGGAAGGATGTAACCACGTGTGTAACTTAATACTCAATACTCAAATTGGCCATGTACTAATTTAGTTGGTTTAAAGCTAAATATATCGTGTACATTGTGCCCTATACTGTAGGTACACCAACATTTCACTAATCTACGTTCTAGAAAAAAAAAATGACTGGCAAAAAAATAAAGTACCTACAAAACCCACTTGTGTCCATATTTTTTCAATATGTTTCTGTAATGTACCCAAAGAGGCCCTGCATATGAGACCAGTACAATTATTTGGCATGATGGCTTCAAAATTTAAAGCAAAAATTACAACTGGCCATGTCAGTGACCCTTGCTCATTACCATTACCCATAGTGATCCGTCAACAAGCAACCTGACACCTGCATGTCACCCACAATCGATACAATGATAACGGCTGCTTTAGACGGGGTTATAACCTTTATATCAAAGTAACTAAGTGTTAGAATCCAGTGTATATTTTTGCACAGTATGCGCTACCCTCGGCAGTGGTGGGCAACCAAGCGTGAAGGTCGGGTGGTGTATGCCCTGTTACATAGAAAATGTATTGTTTTGTTATGAAGCTATTATCAAATTTCTGATTAAACCAATGGTTTTGTTGTTTAAAATTGTCCGAAATTCGATACTTCTTCTTCTTAGCGTGTCGATGGCAATCTAGATAGTCACAGCCTGGAAGTTAGCTGCAAGGATTGCGCTATCAGTGGCATCCATTAATTCTTCATGCGTGCAGGTGCACGATATGAAGTGCATCATCGATTGCGGGACGATGATTCGATGCTGAACTTGGCTCATGATACTTGGGAAATATTGTAAACCGTTTTCACTATAAGCTAAGAGAGGCTTGTAGCTACATAATTACCGCACGGATCAGTGGATCTGCGAGGTTAAGCAGCGCTTGCTAAGGTCAATCCTTGAATGGGTGACCTTTTATCACATATCGAGACCCCTCCGGGCCTCGAAAAGCAGATAAGCAGCTCCGGTCCCAGGTGTCATACGAATACCTATGGCAATTGTTATGGGTGCCAGCATTCCAAAAAGCCTGAGACCCAGTATAACCAGTATCAGTGTCTCTCAATAATTGGGTGGCGGAGGTTAGATGGCAGTTGCTCTGTGTAGAATACTGATATTCAGCCACAACCGGTTGGACTGGACGCTGATTCACTGTTAGCTAATCTTCTCAGCTGTGATGATTAGCAACAGAATGTGAAATTCATCCGGCAAGGGTGATTCTTTTAAGGTGAGATCCAATCTAATAGGTGAGAATGAAGTTTTAAAATGCAAGCAATTTACTATTCAGTGACTGTAGCTGACTACTAGAAACTCCTGCCATAAATAAGCTTACGTCCTTCTTCAGGACCCAGGCTACTTCTTAGTAAAATTTAATTACGATCGGATCAGTGGTTTAGTCGTGATAAGGTAACGAACAGAAATACAGAGTTACTTTCGCATTTATAATAGTGTGGATATGTCACGATAATAATTAAACTCTGCACATATGTACAAAAGGGAAAACTCATAACAATAAGATTTTCACGGTTTCCACCGTCTATTATAGTATTTCAATTTTATTCATAAGTACCTACAGGATGTTTGCATACAAAAATGTTTCAAGCTGTATGTCCAATGTTTTGAGCCACTTCCCCTTTCCGTATTACGAGGAACTGTGTAGGAGACACGCTTGGCCTGTCGCTAAAATACGGGTATGTAGTTCAATGTCCTTCTAAATTAACGTGTTTTGTGATGACGAAATGGCAATCATTTGACGACACGGCTGGCACAGTGGTTGAGCGATCACCTGCTGCGCTACGTGTCACGATTTCGGTCGCCGCACGGAACAAATATCTGTAAGATTTACAAATAGTTTGGGTTCAATTGGGTGTATGTCCATGTGAATATTTCTGTTTGTAAACACACCTAGGAAACAGGAATTTTTGTTAGAGGGGAGCTACGTTCTTTGGAAGGTTTTGGAACCGTGCCCTTTTCAAAAGTGCCTGCAAAGGCCTACTTGGAATAAAAAATCTTTAAATTTGACTTTGTCTTTATAAAACAAATGCGCTTGAACTCGGTGGAAGCAGGAGCGGGTGCGACTTATTCGACTCAAATGTTGACATGATTCGTGGGAACATTTGTACGATTTCTTTCCGCGCATTTTGTTTATAATGGCAATAATATCTGGACGCTGCGTCTTCCGTCCTTCTACCAGGTGGACCGATGACATTGTGTAAGTCGCGGGCAACCGATGGATGCAAGTGGTGAAATGTCGTTCGGTATGTCCGTCTAACGGGGAGGCCTTCGTTCAGCAGTGGACGTCTTCTGACTGATGATGATAATAAATATCTGGACTTGATTCAAATTCGATTTATAGCTATCATCAACGATTATTCAGATTTGATTTGATTAGAGATTAATCAGATCTAGTAAGGATGGTTTGACCCTGGCAAAAATCGTAAAAAAAAATTATTAAAATGGAGAGACCTAACTTGGAAGGTTTGACTACACTTGAATTATATCAGGTAGATCGCCACAAGAGCAATAGGCCTTAGAGGCATGCGAAGTATCGTTACGCTGAAGGCAGAAAAGGGTGGTCTGTAAAGTTCTACAATTTGGGCGCTCCCGCTTTTCATCCGTTCCACTCCTGACTCATTTCTCATTTTTCCAGTCTGAATAAATTGAAATAAAAAACAGTCATATTATGACCTAATATGTTATCGTTTATCGCCGATTACTTATCATGGACTTGTATTATATTCATTGAAAAGCGAATTCTTTGCGGTATTAATGCAAATGCTGTCTCATTGGTTTAGTGGTCGTAGCGCGACTGGTAAGCATTAGGTCTTAGGTTCGATTCCCGGGTCAGACAAACTCTTACTGGGTTTTTCTGTATGGAAATTCTCAGTAGCTCCACGGAGTCTGCATCTTTGCCCGGTAGATGGCAATAGGTTCGCCCCCTATTACATGGGACTCAATAACATCATCGGCGAAATGTGGGTGTACAATAGTACAATTCTGCCTAACTCTTCGGGGAATAGTGGCGTGATGCTACAATATGTTATGTTAATGCAAAATTAGCCATATTTCTTACTAAGTTTGTGATAGAACGTAGGCGTATTATAAAGTATTCATTCAGCGACCAGTAACTATTTATTGATTAGTAGGTACTATACCAATCAATCGTCGCTTACTATAATAAACAATCGAATGATAAATATATATGATGATGAACGACTTTAGGCACAGAATATCTCATAGTAACAGTAGTATTGTAGCAATCAAGCTTTGTTGAATAAATCGTTTTAGAAATCGGAAAAGTCCTAAAGGTCTTCTACTAAAAATATGATGGTGAAATCATTAGCAGGTCACAAAAACTCGAATAGTCTCTTCATACAGACCAATCAGCAATGACCCAGTCAGACCAGACCCAGACCCAGAATCAGTGCCTTGCGGTCGAACAAAACTTTTCGAATCTTGGATAACATTCCATTATTCCGAAGAATTTGGTCTATAGAACAACGGCTCCTGTCGCTATACTTTGGGCTGGCACTTACACCTATGGGGACTGCTTATGGGGTCAATCGTGTCGAAGACATGAGTCCTATTGGACTTTAGGGCTGTCGGAGTTCCGTTTTCCAGTGGTCTTGCACTGGGTTGTGGTGGCTCACACCCGTTAACCATAAATGTAATAGATAGGTGAGTTAACTGCTTCATTCGTCTAGAGGTCGTAAGCACACCTGTTAAGCGTGAGGGTTGGGTTCGATCCCCGGGTTGGACAATATTATTGTGTGTTTCTGTTAGATATTTTTCAGTAGTAGCCAGGGTTTAGGAATTTTGCCGTAATTGTATTGCTGGAATACAGCCATGATGCTATGATTAGTGGATTACGTAAATAATTATGGCCAAGACTTGCATTTCTAAAGTGTTTAGAAAAGCGTAAATAATTTCATATTTTGGATAAGAAGTTATTTTAATTGAAATGTTATCTTAATTAGATGTGTATTTCCATATTATCATGATCTTATTAGCTTTCAAGCGCGAAAGCAATTCATTTATGCCAACAATTACTTCCTAAACACTATAATTACTAACTTATATAACAATAATTTATAATATATGCAAGGTTTAATTAAAAATTATCGCATCATGTCGATATTTACATATACATATAACATCTAATTATTCTTCGAAAAATATTGAACGTTATCGGAAATAATTTAGCGCTATCTTATCGTGATTGCACTATAGGATATAGGTAGAATAGTAGATAGACCAGTTAGGTATTGGTACTTACTTATGGAACCTGTCTGTGGTCATTTTTGTACTTTTTCCCAGCACTGGTACCACGAACACCTCACTAACCGCACGAAAGTTTGTTCAACTCATTTTTAACAGATTGCCACAGTTCAGAACCGCGAAATTGATAAGCCGAGAAAGTTTACTGTTTTGTCACACTTCACACCTTAGTAAATTAAGTTAATCGTTAATTTTCACTTATTTTTTTAATTTGGATTTAATTGTATCTAGAATGTAATGGAGGTTTTATCAGGATTTCGATTATGTTTATTTAATCGCTATGTGTAATAAAATAATAAACAGAAACACCTGTTTCGCTCAGGTGAAACACTGACTGTTGACTGTTGTCAAGGCACAGATGCAATACAAAATACGCGTCAGTTTTTTTGAATGAATGATGTGAATGAACGCGTAGGTAACATTCCGAAGGCTGTTTTCGCAACAGACGTTCAATGACCTCTGTCATGCTGCTAGTAGTGACATCTATTGTCAATAAATAAATATTTTTAAACAACGCCATCTATTGTTTAGTAGCATATATTTTAGATTAAAGTTAGTAATGCTATTGCATAATAGATGGCAGCACTTATATCCGCTTTAAAATAATTTTAGTAATAAAGCGAATTATTTATGTAAATAAAGTTTAATTTAAGTCTTAAAAAAGGGTCATGTTCTCTCATAATGCCATTTTAGATTTATAATTACTTTCAACTTGATTATAATTATATTTTCTTATTTACAAGCCTTTTTATATATTACCAAAACGTTCGGTTCTAGGCCGGTTGCCCATATATTTAGCTGGTCAAGTCATAGGCAAACATTCAGTATGTGCCTATGCCTCAATTCTCGTTATATCTTTAACCATTGCCCACTTCCCCCTAGTCCAAAAGCTGGGTACCATGAATGCCTTAGCGCTTTTTTAACATCCACAGGAAAAGGTGCCTGTGGGAAACGCCGAGGCAAAGCGATGGAGTGGGCTATTATAAACTATTATCTAGCCGAAACCACACTCCCATTAAAAGCATTGTTTGATAAACAATAATAGGCGCCTGATACGTGTTAGAGTAGATTGTCATCCATTATCATTAAACGCGCCGCAAAAAGCTCACCTAAAAGTGAATTATTGTATGTTTATCTCGAGTGGTGAATAAACTCGTGCGCACGATAAACGCCGTAGCCTACTTATCTAGGTATTGAACTATTTTTAGAGGGTTCATGCTAATAGATTAGTAAAAAAAGAAATCTATAAGGGGACTAGTGAGTTTTTTTTGTTTTGCAGACTAAGAGATTCCGCTGTCAGCCGTTTGTATAGATAACCAACAAAATTGTTAAGTTGGAAAAATATGCAGATGGCGCCTATTACATTGGTACTTCATACCACCATCAGCCAAATGGGGATGCAATAGTACACCATCTCATCCTTCGAAGAATAGTGTGTTGCTGAGTTATAATAATAATGAATATTAAAAAGACGATTACCTAATTGGTCTAGTGGTCGGAAGCGCGACTGCTGAGTATGAGTTTCAGGGTTCGTTTCCCACGTCTGGAAAAGTGTTATTGGGTTTTCAAGTATAGACATTTTCAGTATCAGCACGTTGTTTGGAACTGTGCTTGGAAGATGGCAATAGGCTCGCCTCCTATAACATGGAACTCAATAACAGCATCGGCGAATGGGCATACAAAAGTACATCTCTGTCGCATCGTTCGGGCAATAGCCGTGTTGCTATATATATTAAAATACGAGTTAATAAAATATTAATAAATACCATAAAATTAATTCCACAGCGTAATACAAAGCTATCAAACGTTCAAAAGCTCACGTTTATAATCAGTGTGATATGATAACGAGACACCGAGTGCGATAGATTGCTCAAAGTGCGTGGTCATTGACGGTACACGCGAAATACATTAATGAGATAGGCGCTAATGGAGAGCAAATATTTGTTCACGCTGCAATTAGGCCGTATTATACTGAATTCGGGAAGTAAGGATAGATTGTGAGTAATAGATAATTCGCTAGTGTTGCCGACAACTGTAATCTTGTTATTCACGCAAGTTTTTAGGTAGAGAAGGACTTTTTTTTTATATTCGACTAACTGCCTAATTAATATCAATTTGCTGTACAAATTCTAAAAAGTTCCCGAGGGTACCCCAATTGTATACGGCGTCGCATTTTAGACCGCAGATTTTTATTTATATAGATAGATTAGCAGAAGCCGTCTGTACTTTGGAATTATGCCTCACCCAATTGATGACGAAATGTGAGTTTACAAACAATCTGCCTAATCTTTCTAGTAATATAGGCTTGATGCTATACATATATGTTTGTAAATCATGAAAGCTTTGACCCGTCTAGGTAACCCCTGGTTCCTGCATATCTAAAATTGCCGAGAGTATATTTTTCTTTACCTACGCGCGTCTTAGCTTGTCTTGAAAGTAAATAACAAATGTGTTCGTAGGCGAATACTTATGCATTTGTCTACTTTCCTACACTATGGTGACAAGATAAATTGATCACCTATGTAAAAATCACCATACAGGTACATAATATATATTTAATACTAGCTGAAGCCTGCGACTTCATCTGCGTGTTTAGTATTTTGCTAAAACACTAAACACTAACACTTTGAAGCGTAAACACAAAGGTGTATTTTCTTATAAATTCTTTCTGGATGCAATAATAATATTAACGTCCCTATTGCCCCCTTGTTGCGACCCGAGCAACTATTTGTGGCGGGCCCAGTTAGTGAGTTGGCATTTTTACGTGTTTCATTGCATTGTTTCGGCAAGCGCCATAGTTTTTCATAGTTCCCCAGTACCCAGTCCATTACTATCCCATCACAATAGCTCAAGTAGTTTTTCTCAACATGTTCTGCAATAGTCCTACAAACCCAGGGATTGTCCTTGGGTGCATTTCTATAGTCATACAGGGATAATCGCTGGGTATGTCAACACAACATTCTCATTAAAACTCTATAGTCCCGTGCAAGGAGATGATAATAAAATTATCCTAAATAACTGAATTTAATTATATTTATCTCTATTACATAATCGGCTGACAGCTGCAATGGTAAAAATAAGCCTCTGTCCTTCTTCAGGCCCCAGGCTACCTCTTTGTAAAATTCCAAAACGGTTCAGTAGTTCAGTCGTGATGAAGTAATAAACAGATAGACAGAGTTACTTTCGCATTTACAATAGTGTAGATTAATATACATACCAACGAATAAGGCTCATAGTCATAGCAATGCTGGTAGCAGAGCATAATTGAGGTTTTTAGTTAGATTTTTTAGTTATAGAATACACTCAGACTCATATGGGTTTGCAACAGTCTACTGATACTAAATCTATATAAATAAATAAAATTGAAGTGTCTGCTTCTAATGTCAGAATAACAGCTTTTTAGTAAATGCATATGAAAGTATATACGGTACATATAACAGAAAATCATTATTAAAATTTTTGTCTGTCTGTATGTCTGTTTGTTCCAGCAATTCTCCGTAACGGCTGGACCGATTTTGACGTGACTTTCACTGGTAGATAGCTGATATTATAAGGAGTAATTTAGGCTACTTACCATTTTATTTTAGAAAAAGAATTAGGGTTCCGCGCAAAAAATGCACGGGTTCGTTATCCACGCGGGCGAAACCGTGGGCGGAAGTGGGCTAGTTAGTAAATATAATTGCACTGTGATAAAGTCAAAGGTTTTTATTTCAAATGGGCCTTTGAAGGCACAAGACCTAGATATAACCTACATGCAACTCGCAACGATAATACATAGGGATTTCGTTTGTTCTTGACTGCCTCATTGGTCTAATGATCGCAGGCGCAACTGCTGAGCGTGAGGTCCTGATTTCGATTCCCGGGTCGGGCAAAGTGTTAATGGGTATTTCTGTACGGAAATTCTCAGCACGGAGTCTGGAACTGTGCTCGATACATGGCAATAGGCTCGCCCCCATTACATGGGACTAATTAACGGCATCGGCGCAATGTCCATAACATAGCATCCAATAACATAACACACCCGTATTCCCCGAAGGGTTAGGCAGAGGTGTACTATTGTACACCCACGTGTATACAAAACTCCTCTGCCTGACCTTTCGAGGAATACAAGCGTGTTATATTGTTATGTGATGTTCGTGTGTTCTTTGCCGGGAACTAGCGATATTATGTGTTACAAATATCAATACGTAAAAGCTGGTACATAGGTTTGAACCTGGACAAAGGAAGTAATAAAATGACCCTTTGTAGCCGTGTGGTCTAGCCAGGAATAGACTGAGATGAGTAATGCCTTGCCGGATGTGACCAATAACATCTTTTAATATCGCTATTCCATTTGCTATAGCTTTTAAGCAGTGAGAATGCAACAAACAAGACAGTCAAACAAACTCATTTTTGCAACTAATAAGGTATTATAATTGTGTAAGTACTAGGCTCGTAGTTGCAGATACCGCGCAGATCGGTGGAACTGCGAGGTTAAGCAGAGCTTGCCACGGTCAGTTCTTGGATGGGCGACCATTCTTTACACATCAAGACTCCTCTGTGTATCGGAAAGCACGCTAAACGTTGGCTCTAGGCGTCATATGCATAGACTTAGAATTTCTCCTTATTACATTCTAAATCTATGGTCATACGAATACCTATGACAGTCGTCACGGGTGTCAGCAGCCAATGTCAAATGTCAAATCAATGTCACTCGCAACTGACGTAATAGAACAAAATTAAAAATAAAATATATGCAATGACTACAGAGGTATATACTGTTTGACAAGAGAACGTAAATAATGTTCAAACTTAAAAATTGATACGGTCGAATTTCGGCCGATAGGCAACCACTCGTAATAAAAAGTTACAAAACCAGAAACTGTAACAAATTATTTATTTTTATTTAAAAACTGAAATTATTATTAAAATTACTAACGTATAGGTATGTACAGTTTAAAGAATTTAATTTAATTTCACATAACATATAACATAGCATCACGCCCGTATTCCCTGAAGTGTTAGACAGAGGTGTACTATTGTACACCCACATTCCGCTGATGCTGTTATTGAGTCCCATGTAATAGCGGGCGAGCCTATTGCCAACTACCGGC
Source organism: Shargacucullia verbasci (assembly GCA_947562105.1). NCBI lineage: Eukaryota > Metazoa > Arthropoda > Insecta > Lepidoptera > Noctuidae > Shargacucullia > Shargacucullia verbasci. Next base: position 4,002,640 of record OX387289.1, on the reverse strand, counting down.
CACAGTCCGAGACTCCGTGCTGCTACTGAGAATGTTTTTACAGAAACACCCAATAACACTTTGCTCAACCCGGGAATCGAACCTAGGACCTCACGCACAGCAGTCGCGCTTACGAACACTAATCATTTCATTTCAATATCGTTAATTTAAGGTATTTTTTTTACATTGTACATCGTGTAACATAACTTATAAACAACAACGATATTGTCACCAAAGTCTAGGACATTTTTCAGCGTCAATTCAGGCGGCCTCTCCCACCTCTCCCGGCTTTCCCGGCGACTTTCCACCTAAATCACGTGGTCACAGCAAAAAAATCAAGATGTCCGCCGCGAGCGAGACGCAATCACCCGATGGATCGGCTGGAGCTGCGCAGAATTTTAAACGAACCTCGGTATTTTTATCATATTCTCTGTGCATTCTCTGTCTTTACTTTTGAATTTCATTTGTTGGAAGTCACGCCTTGTTTAAATTTGTGTACTTTAGAATAAAAACGCATTTTATATTATTTTTGTTGTAGTTTCAACTACATAGTAAGGATCGACGACACGGTTGGCGCAGTGGTTAAACGATTAGCTTATTGCGCTATGGGTCGCTGGGTCGGTCCCCGCACGTAACAAATATTTGTATGATCTACAGATAGTTTAGGGTCTGGTTGTGTGTATATGTGACATGGATTTTTGTAAACTGTACCCACGACACAGGAGAATTCCTAGGGTGGGAAAAAGTTAAAAAAATATAATATATATATGACCCGTTTGATATATTTGGAGAGTAGAGTGTTGACGATTTCACTGCAAGTAAACTTTGTGAACAAATGCAAATCGCTTTATTATTGGGACGTTTGGAGTAATGTAATATCTTTGATTCGTTTTATTGCGCTGCGGCTGCTATTATTATTAGTACATAACACTATTATTAATAGTTTTAATATGTTTAGTATTTAATACTAATCGATACTTGAGTTATCTAGAGTTATCAAGTTGAAACATAACATAATATAGCATAACGCGTCTATTCCATGAAAGATCAGATGGAACTTAATAACGGCCAGAGGAGAACTGTACAATGAATAGTACACCTCTGACTAACCCTTCGTGGAATACAGGCGTGATGCTATGAAGAAAGAAAGATATTGAAAAATTTATCGGGATTATTAAATTTGGATGCGAATTGTTGTAGTATGAATTCTCATGAACGCTCTTTAATTTTGAATAATATCAGTATTTATCTTTAATTAAAAATATTATTCGATCAATAAAGTAAACCTATCGCAAGCTTGCAGTTATTGCTGAACAATGACTTCTTCGAATTCCAGTCATCAAGTTATACGACACAAAAATTCGGTATGTTTTTTTTTTTATCCAGAAAGCATTCCGGTAATGTAAAAAAATAAACAGTATAGCTCAGGTAAGTGATGTAACGATTGCATTCATTAGCGTAAGTGGCCACTACAACTGTTGAATCATGCTCAACGACGCTAAATGAGCAAAACCACAAAATGCGAAAATGGCGATGGCCGCTTCACCATTATATTGATTTCGACGCCATTAAAGCGAACCGGAAATTAAAAAGAAATAAAAACATATTGCTTTCCCGCGCGCACCGAACTTCACCCAATTTGTACACGTTCTGTTTTCGAACAAGCGATTTTTTTAATATTCCAAAATGACGTAACACGCGCGTGTTGCACACAACTTTCAGCTTAGTGTTGCAAGAAATAAAAAATGGAATTGAGCAATTTGGAATTAAACAAAGATCATTATAAAATTCCGCCAATACGTGTAATATAGGGTAGGTAGATTTTATTTGGCATGCCATTATTGTCAGCGTGATATGATTATTATATTATCGGGCGATAAACGGGCATAAAAAAGATATATCGTGGTGAGGCATCTCGACGAGGATTATGACGTTATTACAGTGTATCATATGGATTTATTGAGAATGTTCTCGGCTAATTAGATTTGCGAGAGAATATGAGTTACTTGTGCAGTAAATCGGGGGCTTTGCTAGAGCTGTGGAAATGATTTTAGCAGACCAAATGCACTGGCGGCCATTAAGGGCTTTGTGTTAGAAAACTAACGAACCTATCTAGTATAGGAACTAAAACATTCCAAAACAAAGTAGGTGAGTAGAAAAGTATCTTTCGGACGACATTTTATTTTATGATGATTGCTTTCTTAAATCCTTTTAATAGTCTATTTGGATAAACATAAATATGATTCTCTTCACTGACTAATTTTTGCAGGAGTCAATATCTTAACTATGCGAAACACAAAAAAAATACGAAATGCGAAAATGTCAATTAAAAATATATTTAAAGTTACACTGTTATACGCCTACATTCCATTAGGAGGAGATCAGCTACCGAGGGTCGGAAGGTGTCCGCACGTGCCCCTACCTCTGAATCAAGGGCACATTTCCGCCACTTAACTGTTAGAGCGGCAACATCATTAATTTTATCATTTTGCTTACTAAAAGGAGATGACATTGCTAAATCATTTTTGATAGATACTATACCTAAGTTAAACTGCGAAGATTTGAAAAGAGACCATAAACAAAAAGCGAAAGGATTTTCCAAAAAAAAAAAACTTCTCGAATGTTTTATGATTATCTAGTATTATTAGCAGGTTATAATAAATAAGCGACCCGCTTCGGCTTCGCTCGGGTAGTACTAATTATCTATAGCCAGAAGTTTGTAGGAAACATATGACACAAAATTGCCAAAAAGTAGAAAAAAAAAATGTTTATCCGATCGCTACTAAACTTCACAGGATCACCCTCTGAGCTAGTCTGGAGATTACCTAACAATTTCATTAAAATCGCTCCAGCCGTTTTGGAGTCTATAGGGAACATACATACACACATTTATTATATATAGATAGATAGATTGATTGCATTAAAAAAGTAGACATTATGACTGGCAGGAAATAAATGTGTAACTATTTATTACATACCACAAAGGAATGTTCATGTTCATTCCTTCGAAATTCAAATTACCTAAGAAGTTAGCTGCCAGTCGGTATCAATTTGTGTTCGCATTACAAGCATTCAGCCTATAAAACCGATAACATCGTCATTACGCTCCGAACGAAATTGTAACGTAAGCATTTAACGCCTTTAGCGATTGTTAGGAACCGCCGCGAGGTGGCGCTGCCGGGCCGGAAGTCGGCAGGAAATGGCCACTAATGGCGGCCCACCGGAAGCACTGCCATTACGCCGCTAGTGCAGCTCAAATAATTACATAGACGATGTTTATTTTGCAATATAGGACAAGTTTTGGGTAAATAGAGGGAGATAAAAATGGTAACTTATACTTAGATTATATTAAGGATGGACTTCTCTCGGTCTCGTAGCCTTGTTAAAAACGGTTCGGTTGGCGCAGTGGCTAAGCGAAAAACTTTCTGCACTTTGTGTCGCGGGTTAGATCCCGGCACAGAACATACATTTGTATGATTTCCAGATAGTTGTTTCGGGTCTGGTGGTGTGTGCATGTGACATGCATGTAAACTTAACCCACGATACAAGAGAAATCCTAGTGGGGGCAGTTTTTTTTTAAAAACAATAAAATCCTAAAATGGTTGTCATAGAGATTCATATGACATACAGGACCAATTGCTTAACTTGCCAAAGCACGTCTCATTGTGTGAAGAACGGTCACCCATGCAAAGACTGATCGCAACAAGCGCTGTTGAACCTCGCAGATCTGACTGATTCAGACTTTTCAACAGACATTAAATATTGGCACCTTTTGAGTACATAACACGCAGCGGCGTGCACAGAAATATTAAAATTTTAAAAGCTTACTTACCAAATATGCCTACAACATGTTGGTATTGGTTCGTCTTCTTGTCGATTAAATAATGATGTATTTGATTTGCCACCTCAAATATCTTATCTATACATATAAATAAAATTGGAGTGTCTGTTGGTAATATTGAAATAACCGTTTTTTACTACATGCATATGAATATACATACGGTACATACACCAAAATAACATTTTTTACAATTTTTGTCGGTCTGTCTGTCTGTTTGTATAGGCTAATCTCTGAAATGGCTGGACCGATTTTGACGGGACTTTTATTGGCAGGTAGCTGATGTAATAAGGAGTAACTTAGGCTACTTTTATTTTAGAAAAATTCTTTTATTTTAGAAAAAAATAGGGTTAAGTGCATTTGGTCTCACTAAAAAATACATTGTTAAGTTCCGACATCCACGCGAACGAAGTCGCGGGCACAGCTAGTAATAAATATTTATCTTAGTTATGTAGGGTAAGTAGTGTATTTTTGTCTTTATGAACCGCGCGATAACACGCATGATAACACGTATCATTTACGATCTACAAGAAAGTACAGACTATAAATAACCAACACTGACAATTTTCATCCTTGCCGGAAGTTTTCCAGGTCCGAAGAAGTTCAACTATAAATCGTGACCAGTCCAAGTGAAAAAGAGCCGGGACTCCGGGCGTAACGAGTTTCAAATTGGAAAATCTACTTAGCCCCAACTTTGCAGTAGTTCCGTCCAGTGTTGTTTTTCTAATTTTCTTTTGTACATAAGTAAGGATGTTCAATGTTCAAGGAGGTTTTATGTAGCATTTTCTTTAACGGTGTGAAGGTAGAATAGTTTATTGACTGAATTTATTGGTTTTTAATTGTAATAGTTTATTATTTTTAGTTATTATTATTTTTAGTTTATTATTATAGGCACCAGTCCCCCACAAATAAACATTGTCATTCTATGTCCTTACTGTTTCTATTACTTATTGTGTTATTTGTGGGAGAAATAAACTTTTTTTTGTTTTTTTTATTTTTTTATTGTTAGTTTGTGTGTGAAATTTCTGTATTGGGGTATTTATTTTTACGGTACAATGTATTGATTTACTGTTGTAAAGTTTGGTGTCATTGGTCTAGTGGTCGCAAGCGCGACTGATGAGCGTGGGGTCCTTGGTTTGATTCCTGGGTTGGACAAAGTGTTATTGGGTTTTTGTGTATTGAAATTTTCAGAACGCGACGGTCGGGGGCAATAGGCTCGCCCGATGGCGAAATCTGGGTGTACAGGCGTGATGCAATGTAACGTTAAGTACTGATTTGATATCAGAGTAAACAACCTATTAATATTGGCACACATACAGTCACAGTCAAATACTGAACATAGGTCTGTACGAAAAATGTAATGGGCCACTGGATAATGTATTGAACTCTACCTACTACGTTCTTCTCCATAATAAAGATTATAAACCAAATAATCTATTGGAATACGTGAAACCAAATTAACCCTACATCAAAATAAAAAAAAACAATGTTGGAAGACGGATAACGATAATTAAAAGTCTATCAGCTACCGGAGACTTATTAAACGTAATGTATTACTTAGTAAATTACGTCCACAAGGCAGTTAATCACTCAGTACATTAAGCGCGTCTGTCATCACAGCAACGCCATTGTTCTCAGAACCTCGCAATTTCCCCACACAATACTAACAATACGCTAATGCAAAACCGTCAAGTAGGTGCACAGATTAAAAAATCATCCAGGATAATAAAGAACTTATCGGCTGTGAGATCTGACGCCGGTGCCTAGCGAATGGAAAAAAAAAAGTAAAAAGGCGGGAATTTGATTCATAATGGCATCCAACATGGCGGCACTGATTGCGATCTGAAAGGGAGATAAGAGTGGGGTGGCTTTGTCTTGCGCTTGATTACTATTATGGTACACCCATCAGCTATGTTAGTCTATGTTTACTGAGCATATGGACTGTTTTTAGGTGTTAATATCGCGGTTTGGTGTACGATCGTTTTATATTAAACATCTGTTATTTATTAACGGATAAAAAGATCGCAAATGTCAGAAAATTAAGAAAATAAGTTCATGCTAGGACTGTTAAGTGTAATTTAACGTCTCAATGCTGTTTATTAAGGATTCAGTTACTTTTTACCACATATTTATAAAACAACGATTGTTTAATGTAATTCAACAATCATAGTTTTATAAGTGTTCATGTGAAATTAAGTGTGTTTCTATGGCATTTTGTTTTGGTTTCTCCATTGGTCACCAAACGAAGTTAATTTAAAAGAAAAACAACCTAAAAAGAATTTTGTTATTCCACGTCGCGTTACAGAAAATCCGGCTGAAACCTATTCGGCAATAAACTGAAAAACACAATTTATACAGAAACGCACCCAACGAAATGTAAATACGACGAATCGTAACCGAATTGGTCAAAGGGTAAACGCCAAACGGGAAATCACTGTCCATTTGCCGAATACAACATTTGTGACAAGTTCAGACATACATACACAAGTTCCTCCTTCCAAACTTAAAAAAGATTTCATTCTTTACGACTACGCTATAAAGACTATTTTCGCAGCAAAAACTATTTTTTCAAACGCAATCCCCTGCGTAGGTATTCGAACACAATATAAACTGTAATAAAATAAACCGTCCGCAATAATTTTTATTGTAAGAAGGGCCCTCGAATTATCATTTAGATGGGGTGGCTGGCAATATGGCACGAATTCTCGTGTTGAGCAAAAAACACATCGGCCAAACAGCCAACGCGACAATTGAGTTACTAGGAATGATCTTGTAAAGGGATTTTTCGGGGATTTTTGTAATTGCACCTATTTTATTGGCTAGGGTCTTTTGTTTATGGATGAGTGGTGTTGTGTTGTGGTAAAGACTTTCTTGTTATCGGATGTGCTTGGTTTTGTTTTTTCAAGTGGTAGCTTAATTTATTATACTTACTTTTTATGGACCACGTAAATTCTTCTGGCTTGGTGGTAGTTTAAATTTAGCAAAGGGTTCTTTGCGCATAAGTCGCGTTTGGCAAGTTATAAGTTCATTACTAACAAATTCAGGGGATACAGTGGCTATACCTAATTATGCGTAGGAGGAATATATCTTCAGCCTTCAGAATAAAATTTATTGCTTCGCATTACACCAAAATCTATCAACCAATCGAATATTTACGTATTCATAACAAGCTTAGCGAGTTAATACAAATATTAAATTTTAATCTAAATGTCGTCGCCAACAAGTATTAATGACCACCTCCCCACAAAGATGTTATTCCCCTGAAACACATTAGTCTGAACACGTTAGGGATACGGCTGCTACTGCTCTCATAGGCGGCAGCGATTTTAGGCTCTATTAGTTACTAAAGATAGTTCACTTTTGCAAAATATGAATGTTGTTGTATCCTGAAAGATTCTGCACATACCATAATTGAAATTTATTTATAACTAGCGACCCGCCCCGGGTTCTGGAGAAACTTGAACAAAAAGCAAAAAAAAAACAAATAATTGTAGATCGCTACCAAACATCACACGATCACCCGCTGGATTAATCTGAAGATTACTTAAAAATTTCATTAATATCACTCCATCCGTTTTGGAGTCCATAGGGAACATACTTATACACATTTATTTTTATATGTACGTAAAAACAAAAATGAACTGTGAGGCCGTCCCTGCTGCTCAGGACCGATTTGATATTTTTTATTTTTCTTGTAAGAGAAAAATATAATTAATATTTATATGGCTTACAGATATTCTGTAAACAATACCCACTATAGGAGAGAAAAAGCGCGTTTTTTTTTTCTCGTTTATGAACAAACGACAAATCTATTATGGGTGTATTTAAAGTAGTGTTATTGCAAAAATCAGTCCATTCACCATCACTTAAGAGAAAACGCAGTACAAGTCCTATCAATAAAACAATTTTAAAAAAACCCAGTACCAAACAAAATGACAAATCGCGTGCATCCACCATGTCCACACCTCGTAATGACACGGCGAACCGGTGGTGTGAGCGGGGGACGCGAATGGAAAGAGAATCAGCGCTGATAAATGATTTCGGTACAAATGTTATTTTGATCTTTCGCGATACCCACAGATTTGTTTCGGGGGCGTGCGCGATTACAATTCGTTTGGTGTTTCCACTTTTTGATTGCGTTTTGTTTTGCTGTATGTTTTTAACTGTGTATTGTACTTAACGAATTGTTGTGTTGTTTTTTCTTGTGTCATTTTGTCTATGTGTATTCAAATACATAAATATGTTAAGGAAAAAAAGCTTTTTTTGGTGATATTAGCCGCTGTTTCTAGGTAAAGCTTTTAAGCTATATGGATCGTTAGGCTAGTATCACCTTATATACTTTAAATTATCAACACACTGTATACATATTCAGTAAATTATATTAAGCTATAATACCTACATACATTAAATGAATCACAGACGGCAAATGTATTGAAAAACGGCGCGATCCTATCGATGTAGTTAATCCTCGCTGAGAGCACCCAATTCCTTTGCGTTTTTACCCTGAAACACATGATCACACAACAAATGGTATGATTAAAGTGCTTAATTGCAGTTTTCTGTGTGAAACCTCTTAACATCAGACCGGAGTATGGAATTGTGGATGATGTTATTCTCCATAATTAAACAATATCACTTTCGCAAAGCTACTCCGAATCTCCTAGGAATAGGAATAAAGATTCCTGCTTAGTTCACGGGATAAGTCCTAAAATTCTTGCAAGCTCCAAAGCCATCATAGTCGTGTCAAGTGTCTCTTAAGATTTATATTTTCCAAAATTCAACCTTACGTGGTGAAAAGAGCATTCAAAGTTTGCAAGAAAAGTGTGCGCGCAGTCACGGGAACTGCTGATTGTATAATTACTATATTAAGGCCCATTTTTCAATGCCCAGATAAAAGTTATCAAGCTGTCCATTTAAAATAGTAACATTTTTCGTATGAACTCAACAGAGGAATAACTTATGTGAGGTTTATTTAGCTATTGAAAAATCAGTTCTAAATGTGTTAGTAATATTTACCCATGCGTATCCTATCCAGGCTACGGTGGAGTTTTGCATCCGAGGTCCCAGCAACGGGTTCATCTGTGCTATGTAAATAGTCACCCAACTGGAATTGTATACACATTTTAAAGGGACTAAAGAAAAAGACAAGGAAAGACTTTCCACAGGAGTGACTGTAGTTACATAATCACGTCCAGTACACCTCGGACAGTCAGTGACTTAATGAATTAATTGGGCTTTCCCGCATCGCATTGCAATGCCTGCAAAAGGCCGCTAAGTTTTAAGCACACAAACTTATTATGTAAGACCCACATCGTACACTTGGTATGTAAATAAATGTTTGAGTTTGAGTTTGAAATCTTATCGCCTCGACGGAAAAAATCACTCGAATGGTATATAATAGTCAGGAATTGTCTCATCTTGCGTTGTAACGAATTAATTTCGGCAACTCAATCCCAACGCAATCTAGGGAAACTGAAACTAAGCATAACCTAAACATATGGAGTTGATAAAAAAATGTCAATGAAACTTACAATAACCACAAGCAGAATGTCGCCAGCATTATACAGCATCTTGTTATGCTGAAAAATGTAAAACATTGAAAATCATTCATACATGAATCTAATCAAAAACGGCTGGTTAAGTTCATGAATGTATCATTAATAATATAGAAAGCAAGGGATACCTTCAAGATTACTTATAGCAAAATCTTAACAAAAAAACATCCTGTGTTCTGGTGATTATGGCAATACCCGCGCGACGGCAATGAAAATCCACAAAAGCTTCGTACTTGAAATATATAAAGCTGATTAATGCTACGGATAATGTAGTTTTCTACCTTATTCTAGACTGTCTATTGGCAATGAAGGACACTTGAAGAACACTATGAGTATATACAAGGCATTTCAACTTCAGCCATAGGTTGGCAACTCGCTTACCTATATTTGAGATGTTCATGGACACAGTGATGACGGTCGCCATCAGGAAGTCTAGTTCTAGTATGAGTTCACTAACATTAACAAGAACTCATACTAGACTACTCTACTCGGATAGAAGTTCGCCCAAATGCGCGCGCAAGATTTTTGATTCATTTTTGTCAAGATCGAGGAAAACTTGTACTAGACTTCCAGGTGACCTACAAGCAACATTGTATAGCATGTAACCAGTAGGTATTCCCAGAAGAGTTAGGCAGAGGTCTACTAAGTACACCTACATTTCGCCAATGACATTATTAATTTCCATGTAATAGCAAGCCTATTGCCATTGAGCACTAACTTCTGATTGCTACTGAGAATTTCGGAAAATCCTCATGTCTAGCAGCCGTGCATCAGACGCCTAGACCAAATAAAGCATTTATAAAAAAAAGTACTGGTTCTTACGGCCTATTGGGTCCTTTCCGTACTAGAAGCGGTCCAAAAATAAATATGCCGCCGAAGACCGCAGTGACGATGTATAATGGCAGGTAAAATGTTTCGATCTCATTAGATTTTATTTCGTCAGATTCTGATGGGTCACCCTCAGCCTGCTTGAGTATGCTGATCGGCGGGTAATAACCAGAAGATATAGTCATTTCATCTAGATTCTTTGATTTATTGTTAAAAAAAATCACTGAATCTAACTGTCAGCTTTTTATTGACTGCTTTGTATTTCTTTCCGATAGTTTTTCTTTTTTGTTATGTCGAGGTTTACCGGCCTGTCTGTCTCAGTTGGAATCTTTTTGGTTAATTATGAAAGTGGGTTTTTTGATAGGTACCTACACAATTTGAAATGTCGCTCTGATAATTTTGGTTGTATTTAGCAGTATTTAGTAAGCGAAATTCTAAGTCTATGGTATTATTCGTAAGCGAAATTCTAAGTCTATGATTGTATCAGTAGGGATGTCAAATCAAAAGAAAAGGTGTAAAACAATATTGGAAAATAATTGTAAACTAGCTCCTCAATGGATTTGTTATTTCGTTCTTTATTCTTACGAGTTCATACCAATGACGTAGACTGAGTGTGATAACACCTCAAAATAATTTTCAATTCATTTCACTATACTAAATTAGCGTCAGTAAAAATACAACTTCAAGATCCACACACTGAGAAGCATCTTAAACCTTAAGTTACGTCACGACGCTGCGGTACCCGAGGCCGGATCAGAATCGGCACTATCAGCCGATCGCAGATAGCACGAGAGCGGCGTATGCGCGAGCGCACCTATAATGACTCAATTATCCGCTTAGCAGGGGCGTGGCTCCGAACAGTATGTCTTCATTACAACGGAGCGGGGAAGTAAGTATGGAGCGAAGTTTGTTGTTATGTTATTTTTAAATGTTTGTGTTGAGATTTTGAGAAAAAGTTAACATTTTGGAGTCGAGTAAGTTTTAGCTAGGAATGCTGATGTGGGATGGAGGCAGGGAGAAGACAAAAAGCCTTTTCCCAAAAAATCTACGTCACCTTCAATCTATGTAACGCGACTTGTAAAATAAGACTCAAAAATCTATCCTATATCCCATTTCTCATTATACTATATTCTCCAGTGTTCGCATGTAGGGTTTCGTAGGTAGGTGAGCGTGAGGTCTCAGGTTGGATCGCTGACGGTCGAGCAGTGTCATTAAGTTTGTACTTAGCTATACTATATTGGACTTAAAAGGATAAAAAAAATGTTGGAACTTATTGGGTCAAGACCTTTTCCTCAAGATACTTTTTCTGGTGGAAACGCAAAATCAGTACCCACCGAAAGCCGTCTCTACAAAATCGAAGCATAAGGAAGAGTCGTGTGCGCAGAGCACAACATAGAACCTTATCTATTGGTACGGGGAAATATAGCAAAGAATTTATTGGTAATATCGATGCGCACACTGATGGCCGTTTATGGTGCATTTCTCCGTACCATAAGCTCTATCGGCCTCATCTCCTCCAGTTGACCTCAAAGGTCATGAATTGATTTTTAAGTTTCTATTTTATGTGAAGCCTTATACCGTTATCTGTGAGATTTAAGATGGATTGAACTAAGAGCTTTCTTGATATTGTTCTAAAGTGGTCGAGGATTTATATAGAGACTTAGATTGTATCGATATGGCTATGTTTGTGTTTTGTTTATAACGACACTCATTTGTTGTGAAAGTCGATAGTACTTTAAAACCAGTTAACTAGTACGTACTTGCAATTTTAACTCAAAAAATGTACAATTAAGAATCAGGGAAAACAGCAGGCATACCTATACAATTCCGGTCTTAGTATTAGTATCTATATGGGAATTCAAATAAGCCTATCCTTCACGTATGCATTCTCGTTTCATATTAATTTCCATTTTATCGGAAATCTTCACAGTCGGCGGACGACGACGCCTTTGCCTCCAGATATAGCCATAGATGTAGGCTGGCGTTTTGACAGCTGTCAGTTTGACAGAGCGGGTCAAGCGACGTCGCTGGCTTCAATTTCCGGAGGGTGTAACGATGTTGCATGATTTGAATTTAATTTTAGAATGGCACCGTCATCCATCGTTAGGGTAAAGGAATACCAAACAGCTATTTTACTATGTCTCTTTAAGTAAATTTTCATGGAAACCTTTAGAGAAAAATAGGTATTAAATATAGGTATCAAATTATAATTATTATTTACGTGGAAAATATGAATTCGACCTCGTTATAATCATATTATGTTAAAACGTTATTCCAAAATGATACTTTGGAAACGATTTAAATATGCAGAATCGTTGTCTTGCAAGCTCCCACCGAATAAATAAAACAAAAGTTTCCAACACATTTCCTTGAATACAAAATTCTATGCAGTAACATATGCAAGGGAGTTGTCATACATAGCGGCGGGCACTGGTAGCTGCAACGGCCCGGAACATAGCATGTGACTTCGCAGCTAGAATAAATCACGTGTGATTTATTTTTATTCGGTTGGCAACACTGAGCGGCGCATACATTCCCGCCCTGCAATGCCGTTACCATTCTTTATTTAAATTATTTTCGCTTGTATTCGGCCTGGACGTGCCTAGCGTATTTTTTATCAGTATTAACTCGGCTGACCGTTTATGAACGGAATTTATTTAAATTGTTTTATTTATTCGCGTTTGTATTGGTTTTTGTTGGAGCCTCGTCGGGAATAGGTTTGTTATGTGTTTTGATGTAGCACTAAATTATTTACAATGTTTTCTTTTAATACTAATTTGAGTGCATTTGGCAGCACTACACCTGATGGTGAGTGACAATGTTGCCAATTTACAATGGCACCTAGTAGTTGTACTTGTGCTATTAAGCTAATCAATCTATCAGTCCGCTGATTTTTTTTTTCTTATAGATTTTTTACCCTTTGAGTAATAAAATACTTTTTTAAACGAGTATCTGCATGCAACCTTAATTTTTTCTTTTAAACTTCGAACTCGCCTCCTTTAGGACCAAAAGCTGATCCAACGATGTCCTTAAGGACCAATTAAGTGCCTCTTATTCTCTATCAAGGGTATCCGCAAGAACGAATCCAACCTGCAGTTGATGTACTGAACCAGAAGGTCGCAGGTTCGGTTCCTGGTTACTGTCCAGTTTATCTATCCACAATCTATAACTTTAAGATTTCATCAGTCAGCTATCTTCCTCTAACATTATCCTAACCCAAAAAAACTGCAACACAATAATATTAACACCAACAAAGCGAGATCATTAAAGTAGCAAACAAATCACGTACAAGCAGATACTAAGCAACGTTGTAACAGCCGGTAGCACAATAGTAACAATGGAACAACGGCGGTCACAAATCATCACACGACGGCGGCGCAAGCGTCTTATTTAGGATTTCACGGCTCGAAACCACAACACGTTGTTACGAAGATAACGCCTAACGTTGGTTGGTAGATTGAGCTTTTTCCTGGATAAAGACGAGTGAAAAGGTTGTATTTTATGCGATTTCTTAACTAGATTGTATCACTATAAGATGGATTAGCTGTCCATTTATGATTGAGGAGTTTACATTCGGTGGAATTATTACAAACGTAGTAATAAGGTTTAAGTATTTTTGGGTTTTGTATCAGACTGGAGTATGGAATTGTAGCTGGCAGATGGCAGGTTCGGCACATAAATATAGCCAGTATGTCTTCACAAGTAGGTACATATACAGGGTGTCCCAAAACTCAACGTCAAGCCGAAACGGGGTGACAGGATTGATCATAACCATCACGAGAAAAATCTGAAAAAAAATCTATCCCATGCAGTTTAAAAATTATGGGCATTTTAAGAAAAACCTAGAAATTTGATCAAACTGTACCATTTTTCGGTTATTGTGGTTATTCTTTTTTATTTTTGTTCATTTGAACTTTGGAAACGTAATCCTAAATAACATTTCTAGAATCCCAATAAAAAATAATGACACAATTGCCTCAAGTTTCCGAGAATTGAGACTATTTGTTAAACTACGAATTTAAAATTTTCAAGATTCGTCGACTTTGACAGGCCCTCCTATAAAAAAAATGTACTAGAGTGCCTTGGCAAGTGGCATTAAAAGTTGGCGCATTTAATCAGAATTCTAAAATGGTACAATACTTGTTAGTTCCATACAATAGAAAAGAGTAAAAAAATTAAAACCTCAAGTAACCCGATTTTTGCTATCTCATTTTACTCAGTTAAAATGTTTTTAATTCACACAAGCTCTAGGTAGGTTCTTAATTTTAAGACAAAATGATGAGAGAGATGGATAATGGGTATGTTCGCCATGAGTGAGCGAGACAGATAGTGACGCCACTTTTACCAAAGTGAAAAAAAGTTAGTAAAATTAGTAAAATAATTAGGTTTGTTGGAATAAAAGTCAGATGATAGAGAAATAACGTTTTTTATTACAATAAATGTTCAAATTGTTTACCATCAGCCTCAATACAAGCCCTACATCTTCTTAAAAAAGATCTACTTATTAGTCGGGCATATCTTCGAGAGTTGATCGCCTCAGCTGCTTGAGAAATGCGTTCACGCAGGTCGGCTACGTTCTCAATGGGCTTTGAGTAAACTTTTTCTTTGAGAACTCCCCAATAGAAAAAATCCAGGGGATTTAAATCTGGTGAACGGGCGGGCCACGAGATAGTGCCCGAACGTCCAATCCACCTTCCCGGATATTCCTGGTCAAGGAAATCTCTTACTTGCACTGCGAAATGCGCTGGGCAGCCATCTTGTTGAAACCACATGTCGCGAAGATCTGCTAGTGGTACGTCCTCTAACAGGGTTGGTAAATCTTCTCTTAAAAAATGTAGGTAATTAGTTCCATTCAAGTTCTCAGGCAGTTCAATAGGCCCAATAATTTTACCGTTTAAAATTCCGGTCCACAGGTTTACTTTAAAACGATACTGGGATCTATCTTCTCGCATTAAATGTGGATTCTCCACATGCCACTCGTGATAATTGTGCAAGTTCATGTAACCATCTTTTTTAAATGTCGATTCATCTGACCAGAGAATTTTTTGGATGAATTGGGGATTCTCATTATGCCTCTGTAGCATTGTTCTACAAAAAGAAATCCTTTCCTGATAATCTCGAGGTAGAAGACTTTGAACTCGTTGTACGTGAAACGGATGCATTTCGGCTCTTTGTAAAATACGATGAGCAGTGCTTTTCGGTATTCCCGTTCTTTCTTCAATTCCACGTACGGAAATACTTCGGTCACGTGCGACCTCTTGCAATACTTCTTCCTGGAAAGGAAACACAGGTCTACCTCCAGCCTGTATTTGATTCGGGAAATGGCCGCCCTCTGTGAGTGAACGGTGCACATTAACAAACACGCGGTGATCCGGGTAGCGCTCTAAATTTGGATATCTTTCACGATAAAGTCTAGCGGCAGCACTTGCGTTGCATCTGCATTCCCCATAAATGAGGTGCATGTTCGCATATTCTTGTGAAGTGTAGCGCGTAGGCATGGTAGATAAAAAGGATGCCAACACAAAAGTCCAGAGAGAAGCCAAAGTTGCCGGTATGTTATCAACAAGTCCAATTCACAAAGATTCAAGTCCAAAAAGAGAAGCCAAAGTTGTCAGTACTAAATCAACACAAGCGAATACGAACGTGCGCAGTAGACGAATGAGCGAAACGTACTAACTGGTTGGTGTCGGACTGGTAGCGTAGCCATTTGCTTGGCTGAAACTAGTGCGAATGAAACAGATAGATGCCATAGCATCTATCTGTTTCATTCGCACTCGTTTAAACGACGCATCTCCGTCTCAATGCGTGGCGTCACTATCTGTCTCGCTCACTCATGGCAAACATACCCATTATCCATCTCTCTCATCATTTTGCCTTAAAATTAAGAACCTACCTAGAGCTTGTGCGAATTAAAAACATTTTAACTGAGTAAAATCTGATAGCAAAAATCGGGTTACTTGAGGTTTTAATTTTTTTACTCTTTTCTATTGTATGGAACTAACAAGTATTGTACCATTTTAGAATTCTGATTAAATGCGCCAACTTTTAATGCTACTTGCCAAGGCACTCTAGTACATTTTTTTTATAGGAGGGCCTGTCAAAGTCGACGAATCTTGAAAATTTTAAATTCGTAGTTTAACAAATAGTCTCAATTCTCGGGAACTTAAGGCAATTGTGTCATTATTTTTTATTGGGATTCTAGAAATGTTATTTAGGATTACGTTTCTAAAGTTCAAATGAACAAAAATAAAAAATAATAACCACAATAACCGAAAAATGGTACAGTTTGATCAAATTTCTAGGTTTTTCTTAAAATGCCCATAATTTTCAAACTGCATGGGATAGATTTTTTTTTCAGATTTTTCTCGTGATGGTTATGATCAATCCTGTCACCCCGTTTCGGCTTGACGTTGAGTTTTGGGACACCCTGTATAATGTTTGTAAGGTATATATTTATGGGCCAAAGTAGCCTGATAATAAAGAATTATTATTATTATTATATTATTTTGCCGAAAGATCAAACATATTTTTTAATAGTGCCGCGCTTTAGTATAAATTCGTATATCGTGGGTGCGTTTACAAATATAAATATTCACACAGACATACACCCAGACCTGAAACTACTAATATTTGTTCCATGCGGGAATCGAAGCCGCAACACGTAGCACAGCAGTCGATCGCTCAACCACTTCTTCTTAGCGAGTCGATGGTAATCTAGATAGTCCCAGCCCAGAAGTTAACTACTAGGATTGCGCTATCAGTGGCATCCATTAATTCTTCACTTCACCAACCGCATTGTCCAAAGATCAAACATTTACCGATACTTTACTTTTACTACGAGTATACCCAACTATAGGTTCAATAACCAACATAAAAACATACTAATAACACTTATCATGGCAAAAATGGAGGCAATGACTCAATCATATGATTTCCCCGACGTTTGATTAACTTAGCGTCCGAGTGACCTCTCGGCGACCTAAAAAACTGTACAACCCAAATTTTAATTGCGTCGAAAGCGTTAATATTCAATAAACATGTTATCGCGGCGGTTACTTGAAAAAAGACAACTTACTTCAATAATTTATTAGGCTGTGATAACCTTAATATCGTAGTGAGCGGCGAGACAAAGATGTAAAGTGACTACTTCATTGAGAGCATCAAGAATGATGACAGTCGAGGAGTGTAGAAAAATCTGCCTCATTGGTTTAGTGGTTGCATTCGCAGCTGCTGAGCATAAGCCTCGGGTTCGATCCTCAAAATAAAGCAAGTAATTGGGATTGTCTGACGTTCACTTTAATTACAACGGTCTAGGACCAATTAAAGTTGTGGTGTTTTCTGCATGACTAGACATTTATATCTTATGTGTACTTTATTTTATTTTATTGTATTACATTTTTTTTTTCTTCTTTTTTACATAACATTGTTATACATTTTTGTTTAACAAACAAAGACTTGAACATTTAGTTTTGAAAATGTTAAATTTATTTTATTTTATTATCTTATATTCGTCCTTGTATGTCATGTAATGTAATATTGCATTGTAAGAGTATTTTCTATTTTATTTTGTTATTATAAATTGCTTCAACTCATTGTAAACCAATATTTTTAAAAGAGTATCCATGGAGTTTCTTGCCGGTCTCTTCTCCATAGGACCCACCCACTTTGGAACCGTGCGCCTAGATTCATAATGTTTTAAAAGTGCCTGCAAAGGCCCATTTGAAATAAAAAACATTGACTTTGACTTTGACTTTGACTTTGAAAGTTACACACACATACACATAAAAAAAAGATGAAGGAACATAGTCTTGTGCCGCTCGAAGTTTCGAATTGTGCTCTCTATTCCATAGGCCATAATAGTGTTGATTATTCTGCAAAGTGTTGATTACTATTATCAAGTTACGATGATGATGACGCATTGTCTCGTTGTTGCACCATACTTAAAAAGTCGTTGGATTTTTTACTTCCAGCGCCCAGCAGGCTAAAGAATCTTGTAACACAGCATCACGCCAAATCCCCCGAAGGATTAGGCTGAGTTATACTGCTATACAGTGGCTGATTAACCACGTAGCAAGAGTAGCAATTGCTACGGGCCGCGCGCAAAATGGGGCCCCGCATATCCAAATCCGCTCACCTCCGCCTCAGTGTAATTTTTTGGGCGAAACTTATTAAGAAAATATAACACAGAATTTCATATGTTAATCGCACAAGTTCTACAAAAAGTCACACTATACTTAAGCAGATCAAAGGCCCCCGATAGAAATTGCTACGGGTCCCGCGCTTGCTTAATCCGGCACTGCCGGTATACAACCACACTTCGCCAATGCTGATATTAAGTCCCATGTAATCGTTAAAGCTTTTTTACCGGGACTCCAAACTCCGAGTTGCTACTGAGAATTTTCTATCAGAAAAAACCAAAAATACTCCGCCCGATCTGAGGATCGAAGTTAAAACCTCACGCCCAGAAGTCGCGCTTGGTCCTACCTAGACCCGACGCATATTATTTTAATATTCAAATCATTAATATTTTAAGTTTCGTACATGAAGTTAAATTTGTGATGCTGAAAATGTTAAAAATGAGGATACCGCCAGTATTTATCTTAAAGTCAAAGTAATTTTTTTTTTCTACTAGGCTTTTTCAGGCTCTTTTACAAACTTGAGACGCTAGGCGCATGGTTTCCAAGTGGAGTAAGTCCTATCGAAAAGAGACGGACAAGAAACGCCATGGATACTTTTTTCAGCAATACTACTCATTTTCTAGAAACATTACCCCACACTAGGATTTCTCCTGTATCGTGGGTACAGTTTACAAACATACATGTCACATGCACAAACAACCAGACCCGAAACAACTATCTGTAGACCATACAAATATTTGTTCCGTGCGGGGATCGAACCCGCGACACGTAGCGCAGAAAGCTAATCGCTTAGCCACTGCGCCAACCGTTTCGTCTTTTCGACAATACTACTAAACATAATATCTAGCAATAGGTACCTTACTTAATCACAAAAAGTAACTCAAGCATTCAACTATTTAACGAAATAATTATAATAAACATTCCACGCTAAACCGTAATCTATTTAAAGAGTGTAAGTTACATTGCCACGGTAAAGGCAGCAAATTAATACAAGGGTTTTATCAAGGGACCTATGAACCCAGATTGTTTTGCTCTACATTAGTAGAACATCATGTATTATCGCTCCACTGTCGCCAGTTGCCTAATTATTATATTGAATTAAGAAGAATATTGTTATTGATTTCGTGGTTTAATAGGGCTGCGCTTGTGGAGTTTGCGGGTTTTCGGTTCGAGAATGTTCTTGGATAACGGCCTGTCATTGATATGAAGGGACGGACAACGTAATATAGGTCACGACGGTATCCCCCGAAGGGTTAGGCAGACGTGTAGTATTGTACACTCACATTTCACTGAAGCCGATATTGAGTTCCATGTAATAGGCGAGCCTACTGCCATCTACCGGGCACAGTTCCAAACTTAGTGCTGCTACTGAGCATTTCCATAACGCAAAACCCAATAATACTTTGCTCGAGCGTGGCTGCTGAGCATGAGGTACTGGAGTTCGATTCCCGGATCAAAATGTTGAATGTAAGTTTCATGTTAGATAAATTCTTAGCAGTAGCCCGGAGTGAATTGTGCCCAAATAACATGGGACTCAATAACAGCATACGTGAAATCAGGGTGTACAGTCAGAATCAATAAGATGTACCTTTTCACTTTATGAAATTCAAAAGTGATTTTAAGAGTAAATACTGATTGAAATTTTACACATAGTATTTGCAGATACATAAAAATACATAGTCATTTAAATTTTATAATATTAACCTGCAGTTTTCCAAGCGTTTGAATTTCGCTCAGTGTATACATATTTTTGATGCTAACTGTACATCAGTACACCTCTGCCTTTGGGAAATATAGGCGTGTTAAGTTTATACTTAGCAACCATGGTATATGCTATATAATTTTTGACAAGTTCAGAATAGTAAAGGCATTTTTTGTATTAAATAAGTATAACCTACATTCACAGAGGTCACACCTAGTTTAATGAAAAAAAAAGGAATAATAAAAAATCCAAAAAAAAAAAACAAATGCTACCGAAATATGTTTTTGTCAAACAGAATTAACGTCACAACCCTAATTGTTATAATTTATTGACTTTGCGATGTTTTATTTGTCATTGTCGGGGACATTGGGTTTTTATGAAAAGGAAAACATAGGTATAAGTTAAAGATAGATTATTATATATTTATTTACAGTAATATTTGTGCCACTTTCAATAAAAACTTAACCGTAAGTATCTACCTACCGACTAAGATTTGTTTTCAACGTTTTTAATAAATTAGAGGTCTAGGCGTACAAGGCAGACCTTTTGTACAACTTTTGGTGTGGAATCAAACTTGATATTTCGAAAAAAACATTGTTTCATACAAATAATTCAATATTTTTTTTATTTTAGATTTTTCCTCACACTAGTATTTCTCCTGTATCGTAGGTACAGTTTACAAATATATATGTAACATAAATAGACAGCCAGACCCGAAACAACTATCTGTAGATCATACAAATATTTAAATATTTGTTCCGTGCGTGAATCGAACCCGCCACACGAAGCGCAGAAAGTTAATCGTTTAGCCACACTTTGGGGAGGGGGTAATATTAACAGAAATATGATGGAAGGGTTGTTGGAGTTGAACAAATAAGAATGTATTTCACAAAAAAATTTAAATATAATATTACCTATTTTTGATGTTATTGTTTTTAATAATTTGTGTAAAATTTTCGTAAGTTGTCTATTTTTAGAAGGTTTGTCAATTTGCCATGTATAATTTGGGGGGGTCATGACCCCCATGAGCACTCCCCCCCTCGGACCACCATTAGTGGTCTTATATGTACATATGTACTGAACAGGCGATTTTGTTTTCGTGATTTCAATGTTTTTCTTATCATAGTAGTGGTTCATGTTAAGAAGTATGGGTAGGATATATATTTCATTAAAAATGTTGAATTAATTCTCAAACAATCAACAGTTCCTTTGATTTATTTATATTTTCAATTCAGAAAATTTAGTTCAGAGTAGATACAGCGTCGCCGTCGTCTTCAGCCTTTTCATATCTTAAGTTAAAGTTAAAGCCTCCTCGCACTGAAAGGTTCAACTAGTAAATTTATTTAAAAGAAAGGGCATTGGCGATTTTCCACGACCTTTTTACCTATCAAAGGTGACGATACTCTACAAATAGGGGCTTATTTATGAAAAATAACAACTATACATCAGAGAAGAGCAATAGAACTGCTGTTCGGCAATGGTGTACAATAATTCAGGAAATTGCCGAAATGTACCGGCGAAATGGGCCATAAAGATGATGTATGGCCAAGAAATATACCAATAGTTTTATCGTATTATTGCACCGCTTCTATTTTATTCGTAACTCAACTAAATCATGTGGATAGCTATAGGTATGTTGCTTTCTTTCTTGTACTGCTAAACTAGCACTGTAAACTGTAAGTGGGATATTTTATGGAAATTTTAAGTTTGTTTGGCTTTCAGTGATTTGGTGTGTGTTTTGTTAAGAAAATTGTAGAATTCAAACATAAATCCTCGTCGTTTTGATTACTGTCGAAGAATTTGGCTGACGCATAAGATGTACCAACTCAACCTATATGGGGTAGAATCAATGTTCCAATGAAACATTGATTGTTTCTCATTGATATGACACGAGAATTTACTTTCCATTGATGACAATCTTAGCTAGTAATAATTAAACACTTAATAAAAATACGAACAAGTACTTTGCCATAGTAACGAACAAAACAACTCAAATTCAAAATAAATAAACAATTGATCTTCACTCACATAACAATTAAATTTCCATGTGTACACTCACACGCACGCAACGCATGTATCATGGGCAACGCGGGCCCACTGGGGACACATAACTTAAGCGAACGCGCCAGATCAAAAAGCCCGCGGGCCAGTGTACATGCTGTTCGATTTATACTAGCGTAGGGCTGGGGAAACAGCGGACAAAATGTAGAGGAGATAGGTCCTTAGCTGATAGCTTGTTCAGTATACCAACGCAGTACAGCAGCGAGGAACACATAAACGTGTCAGGTCAAAAAGCTTGCAACCCAGTGTAGGAGCTGTTGTATTGATACTAGAGTACGGTTTAGGAATTCGCCGATACAAGAAGTAAAAAGTCATCGTCAAGTTAAGTCGAAATACTATTCAAATCGTTACCGCGGCCTCCTTAAACTACGTTAAGAGGATAGTGTAGCGGCTGCATGAGACATTTTAGGCATGAGGCAAACAGCTATTTCAGTCCTCACTATGCTATTCTGAAAGTAGAAGAGCCTTGCCCGCGCGTATGGCAGCGCTAAAATTTCACCATATTTTATGTGTGTGTGATTAGGTACGCTGAAAATTAAGTCAGATATTCACATCACTTTCCACGGTTGTTTAATTGACTGCCGGCAAAGGGACTGTTCATATTCTTGGTATAATTATATTCCTTACTGCTGAATATTGTGAAGGCTCACCGACTACATTGTGGCACTCACAAGACTATTGCTCTTCTGTGCCCGCACACCTTTTCCTCACTCAATGGTAACAACCTACAGGATTAATAAATTAAAATCAGGAAACTGTTTTTGTTCAGTAAAGCAATGAAAATTGTGAACACATATGTTAATTACATTATCCGGGGAAATGACAACTTTAAGAACAGTATTATGTTAAAGGATTCAACTGCGGTGGGGCTTCAAAAACAGCGGCTAACATTTGAGGCAGGTACGGAATTGTATATTAAGGCATTAACCCCTCAACAACTTAATAAGTTGTAACTTTAGAGGTTTTGTCATAAAATGCCGCCTTTTGTAGGATGCACTTATGTAGTTAAAGTGAGCGCTAGTTACTCGTGCCGCAGGTATTTACTGCCGAATTAATGATGTCGTTAAAATTGAATGGTATGAGCTGAATGTATGTACGTTTTATAATTATTACCTAACTAGCTGTTAGCCGCGGCTTTTTCCGTATTCGACTGGTTAATTCCGTTGAAGTTTGATGGCACGATAGTTGCAGTGGCTAGGTCCGTACGTGTGGCAAGGTCGATTCCCGCATGGATCAAACATTTTTGTATGGCCTACAGATAGTTGTTTCGAGTGTGAATGTGAAATGTGTATTTGCTACCCACGATACAGGAGAAATAGTAGCGTCATCGTAAAAAAATAATAAATATATACCTCTATTTTTTAATTATCCAACTTCTTGACCGATATGTTAATATCAGCTGAAATCGTTCTTTTCTTATGTTTGTTGGTTGAATCAAACGAACAAATCGATGGCTAACGTTCCAGAGGTCGAAGCCCCATTCGAAGGTCCGGCCAGATCCGGATTTCTCTGGATACGAAACTCCACGAAGCATTACACGTTGCCGAAGATAGGAACAGGTGGCGCAACTTTGTCAGACAGAAAATAATTCCGTGGGGGAATCACGACCCTCAGTAATGAGGAACACGACGCGAGGAGGAGAGTTAGTTGAATCATTATTGTACAAACAATATAGATAGAATGCAAGGTGTTTTCTCTAAGTTACATCAGGATAATATACAGATAACTGGGTTATTTAAAAGCGTTCTTCAGTTTACTGATCATTAAACATAACGGGCGAAGCAGTTTTAATAAATAAGCTACATTTGGCATTTGTATGTTGATAAAATCGTTGTTCGTCGTTGAAATCGTTTACCTTGCTATTGTATAATTTATGCAATGACAAGCGATATCAACCCTCAAAACGAGACATCAATCCTTAATACAAAAACTGTCTCGAAGGTTTAAAACTGGTCTAAAGAAGAACCGTGTGTTATAAAGGTTTGTCAACGTAGCAGGGGTAAGAAAAATATTCTTTATTTAGAATTCTGTCTATCTTATCTTTTGTCTCTGTGTTTATTGGAAAATCTGAGTTATATAGTAGTCTTTTGGACTGTGGATTTATTAACCATTAAGTATAACTACTTAGTTCTTGATGAACTGCAGGGAAAGAACTAGTAACGAAACACAAGATCCTCTAGAGCGTCCTGGGCCAGTTAGCCTCGACAACACTATTACTGACTGGCTAATCTTCTTACTACGGCACCAGCGATACCTATGTGATAGCTCTTGCCGACTCGATAGAAGATGGGTTTCACTTACTGGACAAACTACTTCAAGGTCTAGTGGTCGCAATCGTGACTGCTGAGCGGGAGGTCCTGGGTTCGATTCCCAGGTCGGAAAATGTTATTGGATTTTTCTGAATAAACATTCTCAGGAGCAGCACGGAGTTTGGAACTGTGCCTGGTTAATGGCAATAGGCTCGCTTCTATTACATGAAACTTAATAACAGTATCGGAGAAAGTGGGTGCACCTCTGTGCACCTGAAATAGTACACCTCTGTCTAACCTTTTGGGGATATAGGCGTGATGCTATGTTATTTTATGTCACGTTAGGACAAAGACCCGCTCGTTTCTTGGCCTTGACTTTATAGAAGCGGCCTTGCATCGATATCGATACGAATGTTTATAGTGAACAATAATCAATACTAATATTATAAGAGTTAAAATTTGTTTGTAAGTTTGTATGTAAGGGGTAATCTCCGGAACGAATGATGCAATTCTAAATTTTTTTCACTGGTAGAAAGCTACATTATTCCTGAGTGCTATAAGCTATACATTTTATTTATAGCATGTATATTTACCGAGCTATCACAATTTTTGTCTAACAAGTCGAAAAAAGGACACTTCCTGTAAAAATTACGTGCAGAACAAGTCGGAGGCAAAAGTTAGTTGCTAGATATATCGATGGTAGATAGATATATCGATGCTTAGTAAGGGGTTTTAGTCATATAAGTTATTGAATGTTTTTGAACCCAGTTTAGACTTAATTCATTACGCACACGCGGCACCCGGCAACGTGACATAATAGATATTTTATTCAGTCTCATTTGCATCGCTTAATGGGTTAAGTCATACAATGTTTATGATAGATACGCAACATACATCCTTATTACAAGAAAATATTTCAAGAGTGATTATTCAAATCTTACTACGAACAACTTTTGATCTAAAAATCGTTCCCGTAAAGTGATTTATTGCAGTACGAAATTGATAAAATAGTCACTAGTATTTACAAGTACCGGGTGTGATTTTTAAGTTTAAAAAATGACACATGTTACTTGTTATAGACCTCGGTATATTGTTCAAATCAGTGGACACCAGTGGGCCTTTTAAAATACCGCTATAAAAGAAAGCCATATGTAATAGTGAGAAATTCTTTTCACAGTAGCAGCATGGAGTCTGGAAATGTGCCCGGTAGATGGCAATAGGTTCGCCTCCTGTGTGTGTGTGTGTTCCTCCCTTACATGGGACTCAATAACGCCATCGGCGAAATGTGGGTGTATGTGTATAATAGTACACCTCTGCCTAACCTTTCGGGGAATACAGCCGTGATGCCGTTATGTTAAATACGAATTTTGCTAATTGCATACTTATACTATTTCACAAAATCCTCATAACAAACGTAATACCTCAAGTAGTTGCGTTTATTTGTAGATAGCATTATCAATAGGAACGGATGCAGCGCTCCGAATGGATCTGTGTGCTGATAACCTATTGCGAGATGTCGAATACGAAATTTGATAACTTGGCAGTAACCAACAGCTCCTTTGACATCGCTGCGCCCGCGCAGGACTGCGTTATGCAGTAATACACCAACAATTAAACTCTTGTACACTCTAATGTTAACTTTTCTTCGAGATCGCCAGTAAAAATGGATTCAACATGATAGATCATTTAGAAATTATAACAGTAAGTAAATGGTAAGGAATCAGTGTACCGAAAATCATTTCAATAGAGTCATCAGTGAAATGAAATGGGCCTAAAGGCCCTTTGAAGATCTTAATATTACATTAAACCACCAAATTATTATTTTTCTGAAACTCTAAGTGAGTGACGGTGTTGTGATGTTTACGATACTAAACCTTTTGCTGAAGCAACCCTGAGTAACACTTTTCAAAAGCTTTGCCTCATAAACTTCACCATTCTCACATACAACCGTCCCGACAAATTTAATTGGACAATAAAACAGAGCTCATAATGATTTGTGCATCGGATCGATAACACGATGTTAATTATTATTCATGTTCATTGAATCACAGCTGGTCGTTATCAGTCCCATTCAGTTGTCCATTCAATGCGACCTAAATATTGTGCGATCTCGTAAACAATCGGTTAAGATTAGATGCATTTGATGAATGCTTATTTGATTAGTTTAGTGTACGGCTAAAATTTGATAAAGTATCAAACTAAACCTGTGGTTACACTATCAATATTCTAAGGTCAGTATTTCGTTATCAGAACGTGAATTTATGTATAACTAACTTTATGATGAAGAAAAAGCTAGAAAGGTACTAAATAGATAGGACCTGTACCAAAGTACAACACTGATAAATATTATATTACTAGCGACCCGCCCGGCATCGCACTGGTGCAATTTACTAATGAAAGAAATAAGAATTTACATACAAAAATACCATCCAAATTTTCGACATTTCAGGTGGATTTTCCAAAAATTTCCTTACATACAAACCTTGTCCTGACAATTACGAACACAACAAAAAATTAATCAGCCAAATCGGTCGAGTCGTTCTCAAGTGATGCTCCGTCATATATGTGGCAATTAATTTTTATATATAGGTATAGAAGATTATTATTACCTATATAATTCAAAAGTTAGTAAAAATTATGACGAATAGTTTGAAGTAAGAGAAGAAGTGTTGAAGTAAAATAAATGACCGGAGTTCAAAGGACTTAACGATTTAGCAAAAAGAGTATTAGTCTTGACGCATAATATGAGATAGCAAATCTAGTACATTAGGTACATTCCACGAGCTTGCATGCACGAAAAATTTGACCAAAGGCTCATAGTACCTCTTTCGAAATTTAATTACGTACAACCCGTTTGTATATCAAGAATATGTAAAACATTTATCGAAACGCTTTAATTGATCGATGACTAATCAGCAATTGCAATATTGCAAATTATTGAAACACATTCAGCATTGCGTGCGCCAATTAGCCTTTACAGCAAAAATAACAGTCTTACAAAGAAAAGTTGATTAGTAAACAAAAAAAAATGATTAAATAACCTGTACATTTTCATTAACAGCCGCCCGAAGTGTTAAATAATGAAATAATTACATTCTATCAGATAGTTAATACAACGATGCCCTTTACGAGAACAAAGTCATGAACACGATTAATAAACACCGAAATATTACTTCATTGCATTCTCGAATAAATATTAAGAGAAGCACGATTCTTTATTTATTGAACGTCGTTTGTTATTGATAAAAGGGAGATAGCATATTATAACTTGTACGCGTGCGAAAGAGATAGGGAAAACACGTTAAAATTTATCAGGAACGAGTGAAAACGATCAAGGATCAGTGTCAAACATTTGTAATGAAAAAAGACAAGGATATACGTTAAGTGGTATGTGTGATAGGGATGGAAGGTGTGAAAGATCCGTGTTGAGGTGAAAAATTTGCATTTTATCTTTATACATCTTGTTGTTAATTGAGAGGAGTGTGAATGTTTTGCGTATACGCGTTAATTAACGAATGATAAATGATTGCGCGCTACTGTCCATTTTATTTCATCGATAAAAATCGAATGAAATATCGATCAACGAGCGAATGGGATGTTAAGGAATAGGCAAAAATAATGCTATTAAGGTCTTGTTTACATCTTTTATTGTCTAGATTATTGCTTTTATAAAATAATGCCCATTTTAAATGTCACTGTGTGTCAATTTATCATTGTAAAATAATTTAGTTCTACATTTTCATTTCTCTCCCATCGTATCATTTTGTAATAATGATATGGGTGCAAGAAAAGATCTACGTTTGACAACACCTGAAATCGTCTGGCACAACCTGGTCAGTCAGCTTCGATACCGCCCAGTGGCGGTCTGAGTAGGAGGCATTGGGTAAACCTAGGTTTACTAATGCTTCTAGCATTAACCGTAACATACATATGTATAAATTGTACATACGTTACATTACCCCACGATCCTTACATACCCCTTTTGTTTATATCACAATTCACAGTAATGTTTAATTTCATACCACATTAAAATTAAAATATCCACATACATCAAATTAGAACACTTAATTAAAAACTCTTATCACTTTATCGTAACGATTTGTTGATAGACACAACTTCCGATGCACCAATACTAGACGACCTCCAAACTCCACAACTGATAACCAACCTTCTAGATTCTTAATAAGGTTTAAATTTCTTTGTGGTGTGCATTGCACTATCGGGTCCTATTTCGAGGCCCAGCTTCCGTTCCAATGACTTCAGTTGATTCACTGCCCTTTGTAACGTCTGTTTAACTAATCGGCGGTTGATATACGAGCGGTCTGTGTGTGATCAGTTATCGTTTTACTATTTAATATTATTTATTTGTTTGCAAAATTATTGCTTGACGATTTGTTGGAGTCCGATGAGATGTTATCGGTGTGGTTGTATGGAGATCTATCAGTCTAGGTCGTATATAAGCATTATAGTAATATTCTAGCGTCTTTGAATTAATTCGATGTTTATAAATGAATTGAACTGGAAAATGCACTTAAAACGCTATGATGTAAAGAGCATGACATCAATATTGATCTCAACTTGCACACACACACACGTCTAAGAGAGGTAACTTAAAAGAAAGTGTGTGTGTGAGTGAGTATGGTTTTTAATTTCCATCAAATTATCTGATGATTAAAAAAAAGATTTTATAAATCGCGAGAGAAAGATTTTGAATACCTTAATTCGATTTTCAAAATAAACTTTTCCGAAAAGAGTCACTTTCAGACTTTTTATGCAAACAATGACATACTTACTTACTTATTAGGAACATAATATGTGAAAATATATTAAACATGTATTACTCACTAGTAATTACACCTCAGTTGATTCAGTTTAGTCCAGCTACAGATTCACCTGCATAATACATCATTGTGATCACCTTAGTCTCATAATTATCTCTGCCTTTCCACATAGATGGGTTTTTGGATTTCATGGAGTATTTACGCCATGTTCTTCAGTCTGAAATACAAACATAACATGATCCAAAAGGTGACGACGGGACGAGTTGGACATCTGTTGCAAGGATTGGCCGCAGAAATCTTTGAACCAAGAAAAGTGAATAAAAAATAATATTTTAAAACTTTCTAAAATTGTCTCTATTTTTTCACTTCGGCCCCATGCACGCTTTCTAAAGGTCCGGGATTCTATAGTCGCGGGATTCTATAGTACAGAAATACTTAATAATAATAGTTAGGTATATTAAATAAATAAATAAAATATACTTTTATTCATGTAGACCAGACTCTAGTTGCCACGTTACAAAGTGTTGTTTTCCTTTGGAGAAGAACGGGCAAGAAACATGGAGTTACTCGGTCTATCTATTATTTCGTCAAACATTTCTCACCAAGTGATTCGTAACTTCACAACAAAATAATCACTCTATTAATTAACTCTGCACTTATTAGTTTTTAAATCCGTTTTCCTCTACGTTATTTCATCTCAAGAAGCGTTGGAATGACAAAGGCATGCCAGCATCCATCCTGACATAACGCCTCATTTGATGCGGACTAAATAAATTGTGAATCAATTTGTGGAATTGGTAAAAGACATCGTTTTATTGTGATCTGTACTGTTACCATGGGTTTTGTAGTAAAATAGGATAACGCTGCAAGATTTTGATGTGAATTACGATTATGCTAAGTGATACATCAGGGACAGCAAATAATAATTAGAAAAAGATCTGCGCATGATTTCGTAAGTTACTACTACTAAGCTACATTTGATATTATACTATTACGAAAGTCAAATCTATTAGATTTTTTTCTGATAAGTCATACTAGATTTCGATATCTATTTTTTTTTTCTGGTGTAAATAGAACCACTTTATTCAAAGATATGTCATAAGATCCCAAAAAAATAATATTGTAATATCAGAAGATTTTACTCCGAAAAGACGCATGATTGCTGCCATAAAGGAAGATCAAGTTAACTCATCAAAATACTGAAATCATTAAACCTATTTAAAATATGACCCCATTCATCATCTAAATCTTTAGCAGGTGTGAAGTTCACTTAAATTCCAGTATACATGGTGTTCCTACAATCAAGGACGTCGGTTACCCCATGCGGCGCGCAGGATCAGTCGCGACGGGGCATCGACTCTTGCGCACATTAATTAATAGTTTTCAACACAACAGTCCGACACCGCCGCGCTAAATACATGGAATTGATATACCCCTCGGGGAGTCGGTAACTGCCTTAATTGTACACCAATGATTATATGTTTTTTACATTAATTTGATTTTTTTTTTGTGTTTGACATTTTTGAATGAGATGCAGTTGTTTGTTGTTATGTTGAGATTTTAACACATCATCACGGTAACCCGATAGTTGTGAACTATGAAGACTCAAGCCTTCTGATTGCCAAATTTTTTAATTTTAGTCCGAGCATTTCTCATGTGAGTGTTATTTATAGACTGTTATTGTAGTGTGATATGTATAGTATCAAATCCTATAACAAAGAAAGGCGCAATATTTGTATTACACTTTTCTATTAAACTTTTCTGACTACTGAGTTGTATTAAACAAGATAAGCAAAGTGATATTTTTTACAAATATTTTCAGAACATAATAGCTCTAATAATAACTAAATACAGAAATCATTAAAAGAGAAAAGAAAGAGGGTAGGGAGGCCTTTGCACTGCAATGGGACGATTATGGCTGATAAAAAAAAAAACTAAATACTCATGTAGTTTTCCGCCACATGTTCTGCAATAGTCCCGTAAACCCAGGGATTGTCCTTGGGTGCATTTCTATAGTGCATACAGAGATAATCAGTGGGTATGTCACCATATTCATTAAAGCTGTCTTAAAGGGCCTCAATGTGTTGGCTTCGGCCCCATGCACGCTTTCCAAAAGTCCGGGAATCTACAGCCCCGTGCAAGGAAAAAGAATAAAAAAATAATACTCACTGAAACATTAATGCTTATCGAAGGTATCTACTATAATACCATGTCGCAGAATTCAATACTGGCCACTAAGAAACAACAAGTAGGCGCATCGTGATCTTGAAATGCACCTGACCGATCCGTTCAATAAGAAAATTCTATCAGCAACTTCTTCAAAACGAAGGAATGCGCGTAACCAATCGGACGATGCTTCTATCGGAGTCGATACCATAAAAAATTGAAGGAAATGATCGAACCACGACAAATGCGAATGCCCCTCGAAATTGAATAAGTCGATACGATATCACCAAAGTTAGAATTGAAAGACGAATTACTGAAAAAAATACGTTCGATTTACTGCTTCGGTTGGCCGCGAAACATTTAAGTTTCGAAGGTTTATCGATAGTCGATTAAATAATTTATAGGTTTTATTGCGTTCTACATAGCTGTTAAATCGATAAAATATTATGATGTTTATAACTTTATTGTAGTGTGAGGTGATGATTTTGTGATATTATAATAATAATACGATAAAATGAGGCTTTATTGTTTTAAAAAGCTTCTATTATTTTGTGATGTTCAGTTTGAGCACATAGATAGTTTGTCATAGCGTCGCGATGTTTAAGATAGCAATGCGTACTTTTAGATTACCGAGATTGATATCCACTGAGACAGATACTCAACACATCGATATCGATTACGATGGTCGATCAAACTCATCTTCACCATTCGGTACAGTTGAGAATGACATTTGGAAACGGTAGCCACCGTCGCAGCAGGGGGCGGTGCCTCGTTCGCCATCTTTATTTTTATTATTTTTTTAGCCCTTGTTTATCCAGTCCGGGGCGTCGCGGCTCACTGGCCGGAGCAATCAATAAAATGCTGTGACCGTAAAACCACGCCGGAATTAAATACAACGCTTCGTCCATTGTAGCCAGGTATCTCTCGTCACGCAACCGCGCACCACTGATGTAATTAAAAAAATTAAAATAAAAACATCTACAATTAACTGGAATTCCGAATGGGTGCAGTCACCTTAATTTACGGTCGATAATTTGTTTGATCATAACGAATGAATGATTCTCCGTGAAAAATAAGGGGACGGAAGTGCTGTAAATACGCCTAATCCGCAAAAGAACAATCCAATTCGGCTTATTTCAAGTTCCCGGGGGACGATGCTCAAAAAATGCCTAATAGAGAATTATAACAAACACCGGCCGCCGGTGGCAATTTCACACTTTATTAATGCAAGTATTAAGGCTAATTCCATCGGTTGACACGTGCCGAATTTGCTGTTCCCATAAAACCTCGACTCCCCCTCGCGCACCAGCAAAAAGCACAACAAACCATTCAATTTTCTGTCTTACGCCTATACATGTAGATATTACGTTCGTATGTAAACAAACAAGCGAAAAAAATCAAGTCACCCGAACCCAAATATGCATTTTAATTCAAAGTATTATGGAACAAAGTGCCCTGCAGATTAACAAAGTACGCTTTTGCACAAAACCGATTTTGTTTCCCTCCAATTTTTGACAGCCGACGAAGGCGATTCATAGATAAAGTTGGGCGCACAGATTCCGCGGACCATAGATCACAGAGTAATGCGGTCACGCTCTATGGTATTAAGTGTCAGTTATCATCTCCACGGGGCTTACTGCGCACGAGTATAATACATTTTTATGTTTGTACGCTCCCCTTGTTGTAATAACAACATGAAGTGAGGTTTACTCGGATTGAATACGGCATTATAATGAAATGATTCATATTTAAGTGAGTCCTCCCCTTCGTCTGTTGTAATTTGATGGTGTCAGGAATCGGAAGCAATGTTTCTTATTAAAGTGGTGTTATGACTGTCGTTTTTATTGTGTTGTATGGGTTCCTTTTACTGTTATGTTTAATATATTTTTTTGGATAATGATTGACTCTTTATTGAGCTATTACCTGCGGCTGCGCACCTGAAAACGTGTGTTTACATAGCGTAACGTTTTTTGTGCACCACTTAGCATAAAATATGTATATTTTTTTTTTTTGTAACTATGCAAAAAATTTGACTTGCTCTTTTACATTAATAGTTACATAAAAAATATACCTTTATTGATTTTATTGGATTTTATTTCACTATAAACTTAGCTTTTTAGAAAAACAATAACCTAAAACCCACACATCGGTTGTGTAAGTTTCCCAGACTCCGCATAATCCTGGATGATCCGATGGCGAAGATAACGCGATAACAGTCCAGTAATAGTCCAAATATCTCTTTAATGTGTATGTAATGGGGAGACGCGTGGCGGTCGCGTGCTGTTTGCTGAGGGACGAACCAGGCTTAGCACTTTAGACAACGACTGTACAGCTCCCTTTTCATTACTGATTGATCCAGAAGATATGTTTGTTGGTATCAGATAACTCGTAAATTAGACACAAGGATTAGTGGCACGACTTGCATAATGGTGTAAAATAACTATTATTGACAGTGATTTGTTAAGGCGGTTGGGATTAGACAATGATTTGTTGTTTACAGTGGTATTGTCAACCTGAGTTGAAGTTCTTGTTCATTCTAAAGCAATGCAATTCGGATATATACAATAAAACATAATAGGTATGCACCTTTCTACATCATTGCCAAACAATAGTGTCATATTTCGAACCACAAGAATGCACATTCGTTTGGTTTAGCTAAGGTTAATTTTCTAAATCTCGTTTTACGCACAGCAGACCGCTCTATTTTTGTTTTTTCTTATAATTATTCTGACTACTTGCCAAGGTACACTTTCTGCCTTATTATTTTCTATTGCACTATCTATAGTTGACACTTATATCGGCTTTCTCAACATATAGCCAGTGCCTTTGGACTTTCTCCACTCTCTCGTCTAATCATTGTACTTCCAAGCTCTCTTGTTAAGCGTACTAATTAAGTCCCTATATTCTATTTTTATAACTTAGTTACCTATTTATTCAGTCACAGAACAACTGTATCAGGAAAAAGCAATAGTCCACGGCCATATATTTTTCAAATAACTGTTGAATAAAATCCAGAAAATTATTTTACGCGTATGTAGTAAATTCAAACAAATTCGTACATACATACATAGTATATAGGCACCTAAATGTTAGCCAAAGTGTTTGTGGCTCAAAGGACCACGTTTGTATCAAACGGAGACAGATTGGACACGATGTTGATGGTCGATGACTAAACGAAATAGTGGGACGAGCTATGTGAAATTGTGCCAAGAACTAAATAATATTGGTTAAGATTTTCCACAATTTACAATGCAATTGATGTTTAGAAAATATGGTACGGCGAAAGGCCGCATACCTGAAAGGTATACCTATTGAGGCACCCTGTACAGAGCTTGAACAACATGTTGCTAACCTTACAAGATGATTGCTTAAGATATAGATGACTTTAATTGTACAAAAGTGTACTGTCGCCAATGCCCGGTGAGCATTAAGGCGATTGATCCAAGTAGAATCGTATGTTAAAAAGCATATAAAGGTACTGTAGTTTTGAATGAAAATAATAATGGAATTTTGACTATAAACGTAGAATTCATTGTTGAGCCATCTTTTGCAACAATTACATGATATATGGTTATTCTTATTTCATTTATGTACATCAGTTACAAAATAAATGAAATGTCAAGACTATAGTTGACTGGTTCCAAAAACAAATTCCATGGAAACTCTTTAAAAAACCCGTTTAATATTTTTGTTCCATTCTCAGTAGAATACGATCTGAATAAAAATAAAGGAATTGTGAGTTAGCGTATGAACTCATCCAACACCACATCGATACAGACGGATCGGTTTACTAAAACAGAAGCGGTGTAAGCGGAACGTGGCCGCGTGGGTTCAATACAATTTTATGAGGCGTGTGTGAACTGTGAGCTAGGTCTGTGCCAGTTCTGATGTTAACTTACTCAACCAGATTGATAGGTAAATAAAATGTCAATCGGAGCTTCAGATTCATTCCTTCTTTGGATTTACATAACATAGCATCACGAATGTATTCCCCGAAGGGTTAGGCAAAGGTGTACTATTGTACACCCACATGTCGCCGATGGCGTATTAAGTAAGCAAGCGAGAATGCTGCTATTGAGAATTTCCATACAGGTAAACTCAATAACACTGCCCGACCCGGGAATCGACCTCAGGAGCTGGCACTCTAATGACACAAATACAATCAATGACGCACTCATTCTTTGCATTTAATATTAGTGATAAATGCATAATATTTGATTCTGGCCATTTTTATCTTGGACATCAATCGCCATTGTGAAAGACGGGGTTCTACCCTCCAACAGAGTCGCCGTGATGATTTATTTTGTCAGAAATGGACATCACCTGACGAAGAAATCTGACGTGTACTGGAGAACCTCAAATAAGTTGTCCAACAATTGACTGCGGCAACTTAAAGATGAAGAGATTCAGCTAGAATAAGTAGTTTGTAACATTTTCGTTCATCACTATTCATAAACTGGAATTAGACATGCGTACATGTGTTCCAACTCTGCTAAATAAACAACGGTTGTGCCTAAATCACCTTTATAACACATTAACGTAAATACCTACTTCCACAAAACTTAAAATACATAAAATACACACACCCCACCTACGCACAATATTCATAATGCATTCTATAAAAAATAATAGGTGCATTTGTGCGTATGCAATAAAAATAAACAAAATGGCTGATATGATATCGGAGCGCTGGGGGCGATGAAAAATAAATAAAATGCGGTGTGAGGGTAAATGAAAAGCCACTTAGTTGCCGCCCTCTAGTGGGATTTAGTGACAAACTAACAATGCGGGTGTGGAGATTTTTCTAGTGGAAAATGTTTATTAGAATGTATGAAGGGTGTATGTTAGATAGTATTGAACGGCATCGTTTCCTGAAAAGATTTAGTAGGCTACCTAATAAGTAGATAATCATTCTCCTTTGAAATATATTATCACAATGACCGGTTGTTAGGAGGCCAATATACAACAGTGAACGTTACCTCTTCTTCTTATTTAAGAGCCTTGCTCTTGTCGGTGTAGCTGATGAAGTTCTTTCAATTTTTCTCTCCAGTGCAGTCTCCTTTATACGACATGACGGTAACCATTTTCTTTATTTTAAACGTTACCAGGCTGAGATAAAATGTTAGCTTTCTGGGTGGTTCCCGTGTACGAGCAAGCGACCACAGAATTAAAGACATTGCATGACTGCAACATAAAAAAACCATAAAGACAGCGGTAGTCAAACAACAGTCGCTCCGCGTAAAACGAAAAAACTAGTACTGGCATAGCACATAAGAACAGCAGAAAAAAGCTATTCGTTTAAATTAGGCACAAGTCGGTATTAAAATTTACGTTCTGCATTGTTCATCGTTTTATTTTCATTTGTTTCCATATAGGTAACTTGATTTGGGTAAAACATTTCTTGTAACAGTATCCGAATGAATAAGAACGCGTAAATAACAATTTGTGAGATCGCATTGTGGTACCATGATGTAAAAAGTGGCACAAGAGTGTTAGGCGCCAAGTTCTAAGGGATGTATTTTTATAAGAACATTTTCAAGATCAATTTTTATTTATTTTAGTTTTGCCTACTGAATAAAATCTTCTTATAGACTAGATTAAAAGACTTTTTTTTTTGCTTTAACATTTTATTACACACAGTCAATATGATGAGCAATATTTAGATTATTCCTGGTGATGATGATGAATAAATACTCGTGCAAATAATATCTTGCTGTTAGGACCTAATATACTCACTTAATAAACTCGCCCACACATTTTTCCAACACTTGCCCGAATTTTTTCCAACATTGTTTTTCTTTGGAGATAAAATTTACGTTCACTAATGATGTTAGCAGCCGCGAATTGGCCGCGGCGGCCATATTTCATCATTTCCCGCGCTTTCCCGGCAATATATTATTTTTTACGCTACTTCGTCGCTGCGCTACTAAGGCCGCGAAGTCATGTTCTGAATATGAATTCAACGGGTAACCACTATGTACGTACTCATATAAAGGGTTGAAAGGATTTTATACATGCTCTTGAGTGGAGCTTCGGATGGAATGGGAGATTTACTTACTCATTTTATATGGATGTACCTATAACTTTATAGTTGATGTAAGGAATCAGTAGAGTTGAATATATCCAAAATCTATGCTATAATTAATCAAATCTTTACTCGCATAAAGGGTTGAGGCTAGTTTAAAAATATTGTATATAATCTATATACTCGACCATCACA
The DNA here is from genome assembly GCA_947562105.1 of Shargacucullia verbasci. NCBI lineage: Eukaryota > Metazoa > Arthropoda > Insecta > Lepidoptera > Noctuidae > Shargacucullia > Shargacucullia verbasci. Next base: position 3,965,123 of record OX387289.1, on the reverse strand, counting down.
AAAGAAATAACATTAAAAGCACAATAGAATCCCGTTTAATTTATTTAATTTACCAACTAACAGTCAAATCTCTCAAAAATCCATTTATAAAGATGCAATAACAGATTTTAATAATATAACAATTTTAATTTGAAGAGGACAATAACAAATGTCTGGATAACCCTTGACTTGCAACGCTTGGGTCGCACCCACCCCACCGCATTGGGGACCGGGTATTTTGGCAGATGTGACAATTACAACAAAAGTCGGTTTCGATTGCGGCTGAATGCGAACAGATAATCTTTTAAACGGTACACTATTGAAATTTCGATCAACGACCTCTTTATGTTTACACTCCATCGACGATTCAAAGAGGCGCCTAATAAAAGTATTAGTTTTAAAAACGCAATGGACGAATTTTGATATTTATAAATAGAGATGGGCTAAATGCGGCCGAAAGAGATAACTGATAAGAATAATTGAAACATGTGTCATGGTGTCATTGTAACAGACAACCATTGTTTAAGGTTCTTTTAGTGGTTACCGAATTCGTTATCTATATCTTTATTTAGCGTAATAAAAGCTGTTAACTCGACACCTGTCATTCATTTTATTCGGGTATTTGGTTATCGAATTGTAGGCTTAGTCTTTTTTGGATAAATCATGGTAATAAATGTAACCAAACAGGTTTGTTTACTTATAGAATTAAGCGTTTTATTTTTATCCTGGTTAGTAGAATATACAGACATGTGTGACAATATTATTTCTTATTACAAAATGTAAAAGAAAAACGAACCAGCAACAGACGAGGCAAATTTACAGTAGGGCTCAATGTTGCTCTACTTTAGACTTTTAGACCTTAATACCACTTTTCATAATTTCATAATGAGGATGAAATGATGAAGGTTTTACGTCCCTTAAACCAATTTCAAAATCAGTAGCGAAATAGTAATTTTAAATACTACACAAATAAGTCCTATTTCAAAACATGATATTTACTGTAAATGAATAATAAAATAGCCTAGTTATATTCTCATTTCTTTTGATTCTTTTATTTTACAACATGAAGCGTCTTTAACATTTAGGGTTACGAGCGATGCAGCACAATGATGTGACGATAAACACTGATGGATGGCTCGTAAAAACATATTGGGCGATTGTGAGTTCATTTCCTAAATTAAGTTCCGCTTTTTTATATCTTTATAACGTATTTTAATCATGTTGTTGAGATATCGATGAGTTTTTTGTGATGTATAAAAGTATGAGGTAAAATAATGTTTGTTTTGAAATGGTTTTGGAATGGAGAAGATTTATGTGGGACAATAAAATATACAATATTGATATAAGTTAAAATGAAATAATTTGGAAAGATATTTGCTTCAATATTATTTATGAGGTTGACTAACTAAATTCTTAGTAAATTCTTAGACAATTTAAATGAGATAATAATTTTTTATATAGTGGAATAGTTCATGTTTGAATTACTTATTATCGAAAGGTAATTTTAACAACAAAAAAAAACTATATGTTAATCGACCAACTCGGTCTATTAATAAGTTTAATTATTATTCGTTTTTCTACATAAAAATATTCCGTTACTATATTGAAAGCTAAAGCAATGATACCAACGTCGCCATTTAAATAAATAAATGGCAAAGAAACAAAACAATTCCTCTAAGCAATTTTTCTTAAATAATTAATCCCCATAAAACTGACGGTCCCATTATTGTAATCAGTATCTAGTATATAATCACAGTGTGGTGATAACCGTCTGGTCTCGCGAGATCGTCTCCCAAACGTGCCATAACATGTAACGGGCGCATCTGTCGGACTCGGGGCGGTTGGGCCCGTCGGCAGGCGCGGGTTTAAGTGTTCTGATTGGAAGTGGTGTAAATCTGTCCGTTTTTTTGGAAATTTAAGATTAATTTGTAGAAGAAATATATTAGAAATATATTTATATTGTGTAACTGTATTAAATATGTCGTTTATAGCACGGAGCACTAAAATTGTATATGTATTAGGAATGTTCATACCAAAAGTAGTTAATTCCTTCAGTCAAGTAATTAGAGCCTTTGACACTCGAAAATGATGAATTCTATTACCTCTTTTTTTTCAGCAAGATCTAATGTATGTCTGGCCGTCGGATTTTGTTTAAATATTTTACCGATTTTACGACTATGCACACATAGGTGATAATAGCACTGAAACAAATATTTTGATTGTTTCGATTTTTGATTAGTGTAGTGTGTAATGTTCTTTACTGAGGATACTCAGTACCGCCAGATTAATTATGAAAGTAGGTTATTAAGGTGCTCAGACGAGAACCTGGCTGGCAGCCTGCCACTAGCTATATTCACATTAACGATACTTACTTGAGGTCAAAATGTTTGTACACTCTGTAGTAGGTACAATTTTATTTAATTTGTATTTTGTAATTCGTAAAGCCTCAAAAAGATTTATACACTTACCGAAATTGGGAATTTTAGAAGTAAAAAGTAGTATTTGAAATGTGTGATGTGTGACCCGTCACAGACTATATTGCAGAAGTTATAACTTTATCTAAAATGCCCATTTTCAATTTCGGTAAGTGTATAAATCTTTCCAAATACCGCTTGGTTAAATACATGGTAATTTTAGTTTTAAAATAACGCCTGTTTTAAAATAAATTGTATGCAATCTATTAGAGTTTTGAACTATAATAGAATTCTGAATAAATCTTTTAATTTTTTCACAATACAAATCATAGTCTATGATGGATTTTCACCATCACCTTTATCAGTTACATAGCAAACATTACGCAACACTAGTCTCTGGTTAGCTGATCTCTATTTACGCTAAATCGTCTCATAGACCAACCCAAATGCTAACATCCCGAAGCGTTTATGTCTTGTGAACCCCACGTAAAGTTTTGAGTACAAACATTTACTACGCCATTACGACTCGAAGCTAATATAATTGTTAGCGTTTTAACGTCGCGAATATAATTAACGTGGCCATGCATTATTGTATTTACTGATAGACTTTGAAGTGGCAGTTTTTTTTTTTTGAAGTACAATATATTACGCATGCGAAAAAAAAACACTTGTTGGAAATGTATTGTTGTGTGTGTTTAATGGATGAATGTTTTCTCACTTTTCTGTGCTGGAAAAATACTAAAAGAGATTTGCAAGAAGAGGTGATTAGTGTTTATTAAACTGCTTCATTGATTCGTTCTGTGGCTTGGCCAAAGTGTACGTAATTGGGATTCTCTATTAGAAAATTCTCAGTACCATAATGGAGGTTGGTATTATGCCCGGTAGACGGCAAACAGCTCGCTTTGTATTACATAACTCAATAATACTTTGACGTTTTTAATGTAACTATAAGTAAATAGAGGAAATAATAATATATTACAAGGTTTACTATTGTTACTTTTAAAGCCCTGAATGTACGTTATTTGTAGTAACAGTTTACGTAAAGTTTTGGCAGCAGTTATTATCGTGGTGTAACGGTGCGTTAATATAATTGGTAGCGTTTTAAAGTCGACACAAATAATTAGGTGGGTGTCGCGCGACATCTACTCAACTTACCGAGAACTGAAGAACGTCACTATTCTGGCAAATGAGATGCTGGTTAAGAGAGAAATATCTGGGGGTCTGAGCGCCCGCTCGAGTCAAATTTGTTTTTTTTTAAACTGATAAAGAATTTTTTCAGAGATAAGACGTAGCCAGATCGATTTTTCGCCATCGAAAACCTCTACATTGTAAATGTAATCGAAATCGTAAGAGCTGTGTTCGTGAACGCGATTACAAATATTTATGTTTAGGATAGGATTACTAATGATACTTACTTGATTTTTATAGAGTTCTTATGTAACTTTAAAGACTTATTTTATTTCTCGATAGAATAGATTAGTTGATTCATTCTTCCTCAAATTATGAATCCGTCGTATATGTATGGCTTACAAGTTACATGGTACAAGTTTATAATAATATCACTATAATCAACCTTGCCATACGGCGGAAGAAACTTATACGCTATCCCCGCAGAATTGGTAAAAACTTTAGGACCAAGTTAACTGGTCTTGAGAATCGCAATAATTTTTTTAATTTTCTGTACGTAATAATACCTATAAAATGTTTTAGTTCGTAGAAAATGTTGATAAATTGCAAGCTAGATCTTGGAAGAGTCTTGTTTTCATACTTATAAATATAATATCATTACTTAAAAAAATCGCAGGTAAAGTGAGTACCTACTCTCAATCTCATTCAATTGAAATAATCTCTTAGTCACCGCTACGGTAACTTACCTTTGAAATCTTTGAACCGAGAGGAGTGATAGTGATTAGGGAGGCCTTTGACCTGCAGTGGGACAATCACGTTTATTAATAACATACCTAATATCAGCATCCATTTAAACCAATATAATTTCCCTAAAACAAAAATAAAACAAGTACCAATTATTATCATCGACGTATTACAAATTAACCCTCAACCTCTCTAAAATCAACATCCAAAAACACTGGAGCACCCGATCAGAACACCAGAATACATCGTTTGGAGCGGCGCCACGTTCAACCACGTCCCACCACGTTGAGCCACGTCCCGCCACCCGAAGGGGGAAGCTATTAAGCCAAGCCAAAACTAATTTAAATTAAATCCTAGTGAATTACCCGACGAGGAAATTGTCGAGCGCACCCTCGGTGCTCTCACTCAGGTACTGTGAGGAACACAAGTGTGAGATACATTGTTTTTTATTTGTTCTGTTGACTGTGGCGGGCTTGTATTTGCACCTTTTTATTTTCGAAAATTTTAGGTTAGATATTCTCCTTTATGCTTATAATAAGACACTGCGCTCACCAATATGTTTGCTAAGTTTGGTGGTTAAAACTTATGAACATACTTGTAACTTCGTCTGCGTGTGTTTTGTTTTCTGGACCTCGCAAACACTGCTACCCATCGGGTCCAACTAAAGCAAAGAAACATCCAAGTGAAAACAAAAGTAAAAAAATGTGTGTGTACTTAGGTATGTACGCACGTAAGAAGTTATACTTCTTATTTATTTATTTTTCCACTGATATGAAACACGTGTTACAGTTGCACAAATATTTCAATAACTACCTTGAATATAGCTATCAATTCCCAAGAAAATTTAAGAGACATTTACCAGCCAACTTCATGGTGTCACTTTTATCTGTCGATGTATGCGCGCATCGTAAGAATTCATTCTCATCAAGCGCGCCAAGAGAAGTATAACTTCAAAAAACATCGAATCTGATCAGACTTTCGAACACAGGCCCCCGGGATTTTATTTATAAAGATGAATACCTTTAATTGTGCTGTCAAGAAGAAAACATAGATGTTATCGATTACTAATATTACTTTACATCAGCCAGGCCCAATTTCACCTACAATATACATAATCACTTGTTTAACATGAGCTACATATTTGTACCGGTTAACGGCCGCTTTCAAGCATTTTGCTTTGTAAGGTGAATTGATATATGAATAGTTGACATAAGTAAACCTCCGTGAGTGGTTTTGTGCTCTCAACTAGAAGACAGAAGGTAACTACTACTATTGTACCATTTGGACCTGATTTGATTTGGTAGATAGTGCTGTCAGTAAACTGGAATGTCAGTAAAATATATAGGCTTTACCTAACTGTGATGAAACACTGGGTTCTCTTCAACAGTACCATCAGCTCAACTTGCTTTCAGTTCATATTCATATAGCGCATCGTAATATTTTACATTAATACGGATAATTCCATTACACTTTCCTTATATAAAGCCTTAAGTAGTACAGCCTCAAACACTTATGAACCCGAGTGTACTATCTATATTGCTTGCGGGCGGCGAGGCTCAAGCGGCAGCCGCGTCGTTACATGTACCATTTGAATATTATCTAACTCTCCCTCACCGTCCCACTCCCCCCTTCCTCCCCCAGAGTTTAGACACAACTGTGAGGCCTCAACGCCTTAATTAATGCAAATTTGAGTGCTAACAAGATTATGAATCTGGCCGCTTTTTGAGTTGATTCAGGAACTTGAGTGGCTGTGTCGTCTCACTTAATTATGAATGTATGATTTTGAGTGCGGTTTTATTGTCTTAGAAGTATGAATAAGTTGCAAGTATATTCCTATTGTGAATAACTGTAAAGACATAACATAACAGAATATCACGCTTGTATTCCCCGAAGGGTTAGGCAGAGGTGCTCTATTGTATACCCACATTTCGCCGATGCTGTTATTGAGTCCCATGTAATAAGGGGCGAGCCTATTGCCATCTACGGGGCATAAAGTCGCGGGTTGTATATTATTAAAATTAAACAATAAACACGTCCAATGCACAAAAATACTTAAAGAATATTGTCTCGAAGCGTAGCAGATTGGATATCAGCTACGACGGCGTAGCTGTCGTAGCTTTGACGGTTGTTACATGGGTGCTCCGCGTCACCTACGACGTAGCAATATTGCTCATCTAAATTTTCAAATAGTAGTACTATTTGAAATATTAGAATAGAGTAATAATATTTATTATACACGAACACTATTGTTGATAATTTTTGATTGTTATTTTACTTGTGACCGTTCTTCAAATATACTGAAATCACTGTCTTATTACTGTACATTTCGCGAAACAGTTAAACCATCATATCTCTGCTCAATTTAAACGAGATTTCCGTCAAACCCTTTCCTAATGACTGTGCCCACTGGACCGTACGAAAATGTGCAAAAAAATCCATTTAGCAAGGTTACCCTAACCCGTTCCCAGGCGAGGCGTGACGTGCATCAATCATCACCAAACATTTAATTTTAAATCAATTGGAGCCGCGCGTGTCCGTCATCCATCTTGCGTTATCAATATTTATAAAACGTTAGTTTGACGTGACGGACGGAAATGGAAATGAGTTCTGAAGATTATGTGTTTGGTTGTGAGTTAATAAGATTATAGTAACGTATGTTCTCATACTGTTCTCTTGAAGTGCTAGCAAAGGTTTTAATTTGACAGATCTATTATATAGGTATACAAAGTAGCATTAAGGCACGATTGAAGCAAAAATAAAACATTACATCTCAGTAAAATAAACGCTCTTTAACCTAAACATATAAAAAAAATTACAGAACTTTGACCGGGTGACCACAAGGCTATGTGGTCGGCCACATTTGGTTAGTCTGATAACCCCAGCACACTTCGCCTGCAGTCCGAATAAGGGACAGCCAGAAAATATGCACTTAAGTAAGGATCATATATACCCAAAAATACAGTATATTTGTGAAAATACAGACGAATAATACTGACAAAAATATGTTATAGTAACATAATTTCCGAGCCACCGTGTACCTCCAACTAGTCGGTACTTGTGAAGCCAGTGTATCATCAATCAAACGCCTCTGCTTACACCGCACTCCCCCTCCTGTCACCCGATTGCGTCCACCTGAATAACATGCTGTCCACTGTAATTATTAGATAAAACTTGTATGAATATGTGAACACATTTCTGAAAACTGCTTCATTGTTATAAAACAAACGTCATACCAGAATGTTCGTATTTTTGTTTTCTTTTTAATAAAAAACGTCGCCCCTCATTAGGATTCCTCTTGTATCGTGGGTAGAGTTTACAAACATACATGTCACATGCACATAAAACCAAACCTTAAACAATTATATGTAGATACAAATATTTGTTCCGTGCAGGAATCTAACCTGCGACACGAAGCGCAAAAATCTACGCTTAGCCACTGAGCAAACCGTGTCGTCAAAAAATTAAATGTTACCTTATAATGAAAAGTTGGTTTAAGCTGTGCTCAAACTGACGCGAATTCGCCCGCTTGCAGTGCGTGCTGCATATCCATGTCTATTGTTTCCATACAAACGTCTCATACGTTTTATAGAAACAGTCGTAATGCGGGCAGCATACAGATGGATTTGCATCAGTTTGAGCGCAGTCTTAATAGCACAATTATAGAAACTTTTTAATGTAGTGTAAATATATTGGTGGATGTAGCAGCTTGCCATATCTCTTTGTCGAAATTTTTGATGTGATTGTGCTAATCGTCAATGAAGACGTATGTTAAAGACGCTGAAAGCCTTACTGGAAATCGGCCTTAAAATGGATTGCTCAAGAATGTAAGGTGAATGTTAGAATGCTTAAAATATTAGTTAGAGTGAAAGAGTGTTAAATTGTTTATTATATCCGTAAAGGTGACTAAAAGTGTCGTTCAGATTATTTATGATAAATAAATTGTGAATGAATCTTATGGCCGCGCGCCGCCGCGCCGTCTGCATTTATTACACCACGTACAACACGTAGACATCCTAACTTCCTAACTAATATTATAAATGTGAAAGTAAGTTTGTTTGTTTGTTTCCTTGTCACGCCTAAACCACTGAACCGATCATGATGAAATTTTGTATATACGTTGTCAGGGTACAGAAAAGGACATGGGGTACCTTTCATCCAGAAAAAAGTACTGTTCACGAGGGAAAGAACAATAACTTTCGACGGCTGCAATTGGTTTAAGACGCCAGATAGCGCTACGTATGACCACGGGTGTGTGTGTGCACGGGTTCGTAATCATTGTGGGCGAAGCCGCGGGCGGAGGCTAGTTATATATAGATTCGGATTGTTGTGGTGCTCTTCTCCAGGTTCACTCCGAAAGGAGGAGTTACGAGGGGTCATGATCCCAGGAAGTTATCCACTCGACCGACGGGCTACCCACGTCCATCCCAAAAGCTATCCTAATTGTTAATATGTCAAAATTGTAATGCTGACCACCTCATTGGTCTAGTGATTGGCTTGGTGAGATTCTGGGTTCGAAACCCAGGTCGGGCAAAGTGTTAATGTATTTCTGTTAGAATATTCTCAGTGACAGCTTGGAGTTTGGAATTCTGTCCTATAGATGGCAATAGGCTCGCCCCCTACAATTTAGGCGAAATATGGGTGTACAGAATCCACATCTCTGCCAAACCCCTCGGGAAATCTTATGCTTTACTTTGCTTGTTTAATTGGTTTTGGCCTGCGACCGCGCCTGATCTTCTTGCCAGCCTAAACACTAGTCGAAGGGTGAGTATTAAGGATGCATGTCTTATGTAGACATCATAAAGAACTATTTAGAATAAATAAGTTCTTTTTAATACACACAATCTTTGAATCCATCATTTAACATTAAGATAAGTTTTGATTTATAAACAGCCAGATATTATTGTTTTTCTTCAGTAATCATATTAATTATTCTCGTGTCCACGTTGGTGGTCTAACACATATAAAATATATTATATAAATTCATATTAAAGCTAATAAAATGGACAGTCACAAGTTCACAGCACAGTATTATCTTTATTACCGTGTGCATACAATTATTGTAGAGATTACGATGTGATACCGTTGATCTAAAATCTTTAGATGTACGTTGGTGTTCAGCAACAGAATCCGACCCAGAACGAAAGCCGCGTCAACCGAAATTGTGCGTCATAGCTTGTTTCAACGCGCGATCAGTACCCCTAGCGTAAGTTTCTTTTGACAAATTCGATTTACTACATCGAATGTGTTCGTCACTCCGATTGGTCAGTTTCGTGCTCTCCACCGGGGTACAGTAAACATTGTGTGTAAGTTTTCGAACAAAATGTAAAAATATCACATCAAAAACGTGAAATATGAGACGTGGTTACTTTACTACTTTCAGTAAGTCAACTATTGCATCTAAATTGACTTATGGACTGTCTTAAACATAATAGTTAAACCTAGCCAGTAACAAACCCGTCTTGGGCTTTGTAACAGTACTGGCTCGTTTTTTTATCACAATTTTATACGCCTTTGCATGAGCCTGTGCATCTAAACTTTTTATATCAAAGTGTGATCCCTAAGTCATAAATCACAAGTAGGTACATCATACGTATGTTGTTACTTTTTTTTGATAGCTGTGTGGTCTTACTGCACATACTTTAACCTCACACGTCCTGTAGATGTAATAAGCATTGAACGAGCAATAATTTAGGATTAATTATTGTTTTGTTACGCGATTTACAGTCACATAATATAAGGAGGATTCTATAGATTCTATTTTAGAAGAAATTCAATGTTGGAAAGCTATTTTCCATTTTGATGCTCGTTCAGACTTGCAATGAATAGATTAGCCAGTCAGCAATGATGATATCGAGGCTGACCGCCCGGGTTGCACAAGACGATATCAGGTTTTATCACTCGTGGAGGCTCATTTCTTGCACCTTTGGAAGGCTGAGAGACCGGCTTGGAGACTAGGAAGTTATGCGTTTAAAATTGTTGGCATTGCAGGTGCAATCCATAGTAAGTAAGTGGTGACCACTTAAGTGAGCCGCTTGCCGTTTGCCACTCTATGGCTGTTGCCTACTTCTAGAGCATTTCCACCTCAGGATCTCTCTTGCTGAGATACTGCTCACTCAATCCTATACATGGCATAAGATAACGCCTGTATTCCCCGAAGGGTTAGGCACCCACCCTTCACCGCTGCCATGTTAGTAGGAGGCGAGCCCATTGCATAGCTATTGAGAACACTGTCCGACCCAGGGATCGAAACTAGGACGTCACGCTCAGCAGACGAGCTTGCGAAGACTGGACTAATGGAGCAGTTTTGCTTTACCTTAATTACTCGATTACTACAGTACCACTGACACTGACAATTTCCAAAGAATACTTCATCATCTCTGATTGCTGACTGTTTCATTGCTCTAGTGGTGACTGCCTCGTTGGTCTTTTGGTCGTAAGCGCGACTGCTAAACGTGAGGTCCTAGGTTCAATTCCCGGGTCGGGCAGTGTTATTGAGTTTTTCTGTAATGAAATTCTCAGTAGCAGCACGGAGTTTGGAACTGTTCCCGGTAGATGGCAATAGACTCGCGCCCTGTTACACGGGACTCAATATAATCGGCGAAATGTGGGTGAACTATAGTACACCTCCACATAACTTTTTGGGGAATACAGGCGTGATGCTATGTCTGATTACTGTACTTAGGTACCGACTGATGGTTTGATTTCTGGGATTGACCGCTACTCTTCCCATTAACTAAGCAATTCATTCATATTAAAGCTTGCATAAAAAAGTTCTCCAAAAAAGAATTCTGGATTTCAGGACATTTCTTTAGGCTTTCCACCTCCAACTGACGTCACATTACGTCACGACACTCAAGTTATTTTCTAAATCGACCATATTGCACATTTGAGCCCTACAATGCTTACATCAATAAAACAAGTAAAGCGGCCCATTCCCGGCAGACAATACATAACGCGGGCGAACGTAAAGCCCGACATAATGAGGAGTAACGATGCGCGCGTGCATGGCCCGCCTAATGACGAAATTGAGATGGAAATATAGTGCAACCGTGTGTTAGAGAGGGACAGAGATGTATGCTCGCGATGTTGATATCTAAACTGAAAATTGGTGATAGATGTTGTGAAGTATGCTTGAATACTTAAGCTATGTAGTTTAAAAAGCTATGTAGTTACTTGTTTGTTTAAAAAGAGATGAAGATTTTTCAGGTTTGAATCCACCTTTATATTTTGGTATCTTAGGCATCATTTCTTTTAAAGAAAGGAATCTTTTGTTTTTAAAATTTCTTCTTTTTGGTAAAACTGCCTGATAAGTCTAGTTGTCACAAGCGCGACTGCTGAGAGTTAGATCCTGGGTTCGATTCCCAGATCGGGTATAGTGGTATTAGATTTTTCTGTAATAAATTCTCAGTAGCATCACGGAATCTGGAACTGTGCAATAGCTCGTCCCCTATTACATGGAACTAAAGAACGCCATCAGCAAAATGTGGGTGTACAATAGTACACCCCTGCCTTACCCTTCGGCAATACAGGCGTGATACTACGTTATATTGTGTTATGGTAAAACTCTGGCTTGGTGCACGTTGGTGGACTTGAAGTACCATCGAAAATGTTCATAGAACCCTCTGAGGTGTGCAGATTTCTTCACCGTGTTATTATTCTTCGCCAATAACGCAAGGAATAACTAAATTCTTTCTCTTTTTAAAAATGGAAGTGGGTTTTTGGTTCTCGAAGTTTCCTCTCCCTCTCTGAAAGGTCTCAATAAGAAGTCTTTTCTAAGTAAACTTCGAAATTAGTTACAGTTACTACTTAATGATACCAATGACTTGGATATATTGATTTTGAGGATTCTGAAGATGTAACATTTATATTCATTCTTATAGATTTTCTGTATTTAGCTAAAGCAAAAAGAAGCAAAAAATCTTACATGTTAAAATCACAATCAAACTAGATATACATGTTGTTACAAAAATTTCTTTTTTTTATTATCCAACTCCAGTCTTTTAAAGTTAAATATGCGAAAGCAATGAAAAATTACGAAAGATCTCAAAACTTAAAAGGACCTATCAATAATCAAATTATCCTAAACCACAAAAATTACAATGGCGAAAACAGAACGCCCGGAGCGAATCCTGCAAAACTCTCATTAACCGAGCTCTAATTAAAAAGTAATTAAATTCGCGCGAGAAAAAGAGAGAACGACATTTAACTGATACTAATAAGATCGTCAAACAATTACGAGCAGTGCGGCGCGAGAGCAGGAGGGAAGGTGCCTCTCCCTCGCACATACCGGGTCTCTATTTAACTTTTAATTTATACTCATTCCTTTATATCTTTTATTGCTTCGCCCATCGCGGCTCCTAATGCGCCCGAGGTGCTCCTCGCACTAATTAAATTCATGCAAGGCTGAGCCGGGCGCGGGCGCGGTGGGGCGCTGGGGCCCCGCCCGCCCCCACTCCGCTCCGCCAATGGTCGACTCAGGCGCGCGCGAGGTGCCGCCCCAAAGTACACTCAGTACCAGATTCCTGATAGAGCTGTCATGTCGCGTCCGAACGCTCGTTACGCTGTCTTGACATATTTTATTATTATTTATGTCAATTACGTTATTACTTTTTTGTTTAATGGAATAAGGAATTGGTTGTGAAATTGATTGCCTTTCGGTCGCTTATGATTCATCACTGTCAAAAATATAATCTGAAACGTGTTAATTTTGTATGATTGATAGTTTGTCCGTCATTAGAGCGATTGGGAGGCGTCGTAATCTAGTTTTACGCAACGCTATTGTGCGCATCTCTCTGTTGCCGCCTGTCAGCTTGCCAGTTGATTGCTCAGCCATCACACAATCACCTGTCAAATTAAAAGAATGGGAGAAATCTAAAATATAACCCGTTATTACCTCTGAACAATTTCTATGAATATATTTATTTTTTTCTCTACCATTACAGATAATAAACACCTTTCATCTTCACCGGTACAATAATAAAGCACATACATCAATCATTATTTTATAAATGAGTGTTGTAGCTATGTCAGAATTAAATTAGGCTCCGAGTATAGACACCTATAGTTAAATACTTAGATACAACGTTAAAGTATAGGTAAGTACCCAAAAGGGCAATCGCAAAACGCAAACGTTTGCGGTAACATTCCATAACATAACTCCTTACCGATACTCTCTACATGTCACTGTATAGCGGCGCGCCATGCGGCTAAAAAAGATTATGATAACCCCACAGGCCCGCAAACGTACGACAACCCTATAAATCCCATGTCTGAGCTCCTAACGCGCGATAACAAACGTTATCGTGATATAAATAAGGTTTGTTTCAACTTACCACCACCCGTCGCCTACGTAACAGTTAATTCAATGTATGCCTTCCCTTAATTTATGGGTCGTTATTCAATACAGATCTGTAACTTCACGGCATAAGGTTTGAAAGCGTTTAGCAGCGGGGGCGATGTACTGTCGGAGGAATAAATCTATGATATGAAGGAGGCGGAGAATTAATTTGTGCGCGGGTGGGGGGAAGGGGGAGCAGATAGCCCCGCCTCCGGGCGCGCCATCGCAGTGGCGGGCGCGGCGTGAAGCCCCGAGCACTCCGTAGTACCGATTGTACGCGACGCGCGCGCCAGTGTTGCATCTTGTGTTTGTGGTTGGACTGCGTAGTGACTGAAGAAAAAAAAAATTGTGTTTTGAAAAATGACATTAGAAAATGGGATTGGTTTGTAGGTGAGCGTTGTGGTCAAGATATCGGGAGCGAGGCGCGGCGAAGGCAGCGGCGGCATGGTGCTGGAGGGCGGGCTGCCGGCCCCGCTGCAGCTGTACGCGGCGGCGGCGGCACAGCTGGCCCCCCGGCCTCCGTGGCCGCCGTTCCTGCCGTTCTTCGGGGTCCCACCGCCGTTCCTGGCACGGCCGAGGTTGCCCCACCCGATGCCCGCGAGAGCTCCTCACGGACCCCCTAGTGAGGACTCCAATGAGGATGGTGCCAGTAGTAAAGGTAGGGTTGATTTTAGTGAATTCTAATAAGAAATGATAAAAGTGGTGAAGATAAGAATTCCTAGTGAATCATGCCAGGTTATTCCGGCATTAAGTGGACATAAGAATTTTTTGCAAAAAGTAGTAATAAATTAGATATATCATTAAAGGGTTAACAGCGTTGTCGGCAAATAAAACTATGATTCAGTTAGTGAAATATAAAGAATAAGTTGAAAACTGAGTTTTATTATTTATTTTAATATGTTAATTTTTAACGGAAATACAAGTTGCAAAATAGTTCAATTATTATAACCTTGTTTAATAAGTAAGTCCAATTGATATTTAATAAGGAAACAAGATCATACATGTTAGGATATCTACTATTAAAATATTAATTAATCAATTAGATATCCTGTTAGTGGTTATTCGCACTCAGCAGCAGTGTTACGATAACCTTAACTATCGCCAGAATAAACGCCATGTTACAATAAATAATAATCAGTATTTTTTGCAACCATAAATGTGTACCTAACAAACTTAATTAATAAATGCCGCAGAGGAATTAATAATTATCCATTTTTTGACGCTTCATTATCATTTCAAATGAGTTTGTTTATTATTTTTAGCTTTTTACAACAGCGGTTGTCCGCTAGAAGTGAAACTTTTGCACTTTTTTTTATAAAATTATAAATTACTTAGCGATTTGTTTGTGTTTGCCGCTAAGACCGATTGGTCATTTTTTTGGGGATCACAAACACGGTTTGTAATTTAGGTATATACTTATTTAGTATATGATTCAAAGTAAGTTTTCAGTTATTATTTGTGAAAATTTTAAAATATTACTGGTTTGTCTGGTGGTCGCAAGCACGACTCTTAAGCGTGAGGGTTTGATTGGGTTCAATTCCGGATCGAGCAGTCTTGTTGGGTTTTTCTGTATGGACAATTTTAGTAGCGGTACGGAGTCTGGTATTGTGCTCGATAGATGGAAATAGGCTATTAAATGGGATGAGGTACACCTCTGCCTAACCCTTCAGGGAATACAGGCGTGATGTGGTGACGTGCTATGTATGTAAAAATATGAAAAATTGTATGCGTAAATATAGAAGATACTTAGTTAGTCCGTGAATAATAATTTCGCTACGGTTATAGAAGATGGTCCGATTTTGAAACCATACAATCTGATATTATTGATGAATTTTTATTATTAAATTGATTCAAATATTAATCATGTCTTGATGGATTGCCATTTTGTTTTAATTTCAAAATAAATATAGGTATGCTCAAAGTAAAATGTGAAATTATTTTCATAAAAAAATAAATCTTTGTTTAAAAAATAAATCTCTATATCTTAAATTATAAAACATTTATTAAATAGTATGTTTCTATAGTTATACAATACTATTATATTCTCCATTCATATTTTAAAACCGCGAGAACTAATTTTCCTCGTCATCAATAGGAAATAATTAACACCTCCGTTCTTTAATTAAGTATAGTTATCCGATGATGTATAGCCGCAAAATGCTCTATTCCGTAATGTTCTGTCATTATGTCTAGATAATTATTTTTCCGCAATTTAACACAGACAATGCATGTAATTTTTTTCTCCTCTAAATCATCCCGTCGCCTCGCTCTACCTACTTATGTCGCAAACATTTTCTTGTGAACCCTCATAAACTTAAACAATAATTATTTTCTGTAGGGGAGAGGGGGGCTAGTTGTAACAGGGGTAAGTAGTAACAGCTTAATTACTCAGCAGGTTTCGAATATTTTGTTTCCAATTTATACTTAATCTGCTCCTTATAACGGGGCCTATGACGCAAGCACAGTCAGTGAGGTGCGGGAGAGCGCAGTGAGTGGTCATGAGTAGGTGCACCATTTTTGCCAGGTAATATAAAAAAATTAAGTTCGTAAAGTTTGATTCTAAGTTACGGCAATGTCTTTTTGAAATGAGTATCTATTAATTTATATAGTCAATACATTAAGCTGTCGTAGGTAACTACTTTCATTGGATAATAACATAAACTTTTTTTTCAATAATCAAAAATATTCAAAATTTTGTCATGGGGCTAGTTGTAACGAAATTTTGGGGCACATTGTAACAAAATTCAAATACAATATTCCACTACTGTGCAAAGGTCTTACCTATTGCAGACCTAACAGATTTATCTTAATCAAATTTCTTTTTGTCTTAGGATGAGAAATTAAAGAATGTAAGAGATTTAGCGACTTCTTATTTAAAGGCGTTAAAAACATCCCTCCGTTTTGGTACAAAAATGGTACGGTTGGAGCAAATTGGTTTCAAATAATCATGAAAAGAAATCCAATCACTCAAAATATCACTTTTCAATCATTGAAAATTATTTTGTCTGTTGATAGACATGTTGTTATTTTGTTTAAAAGACTAAATAGATACTAAGCGACAAAAAATATCAAAATGTTGATAAAGAAACACTGGTTACCTCATTAGTTTGTAATAAATACTTTATAAGTAATATATCTCATATTGATTTACAAGAAATACCTTAAAATCGAACAAATATGTTGTTTTATTATGTTGTTACTACTTACCCCACGCCAGTTACAATTAGCCCCAAGAACGGGGTAAGTTGTAACATACTCCAACTTTCACAAAAAGTCATTTATACAAGCATTTCTTATCAATTTAAGCCCAATAATCATTCTGATTGATACCTGAATAGACGTTCTCTTATTTTAAAGTGCTTCATGATGAAAATATTCAATATTTTGACTTCCCCAATGAAAAAACTAAAAATTGTTACAACTAGCCCCCCTCTCCCCTAATTGAACTTTTTTGATGATTTTTTTTTTCGTTCTTTTCTTTACTTTTTTTTGTTGTTGTGATTCCGTCTTACTTTTTATTTAATACAAAAGGCATTGTTACGTATGTGTTGATTAGGTTTTAAAATCTATGTTTTGTATTATAATGAAGCTTATTATGAGCCAAAATAAATAAGAAAATGCTTTTTTTATTGTTTGTATTTTTAACTGACCGTATAATTATGAAATAAGTATGTAATGAGCGATTAATGTAGTAATATACATTTTTTATTAAGTCAGAAGAATAGGTATTCTTATGAATACCTCCTAACAATAACTTCGAATAATGAATGGTCCACATCTACATCGAAAGGTTTGGAAATTATGGGGGGATCTTTGTCCAGCGTGAGGATGTTGCAGACTAACAGTAATATACAATTTACATTATAGTATCACGCCTGTATCTCCGAACGTCTAGGCAGAGGTGTACTATTGTCCCAAGTATATAGAGGGCGAGCCTATTGCCATCAACCGGGCACAGTTCCAAACTCCGTGCTACTACAAATTTCTATACAGAAAACCCCAATAACACGTTGCCCGAATAAGCGGGAATCGTACTCGAGGCAGGCTGAGGCAGTAATATTAATTTTGTTTTATTATTACACATACATGTTACTATTTTCATTACTAGTAAAACAAAGATTTGTTTTGCTACTCAGTACCTTATGCGAATATGCCAACAGAATCAAATATAAAACAAGTACTTATTTAGTAAGTACTTATCTCGCATAAACATTAGACATGCATATTCAGTCAAACATTTCAATAATCTGATCATGATATAGGCATTTTATGCTAATCTACCTCTTAATGCTTCAACAATTTTTATGGAATAGAAACTCATGCAAGACGCAGATAAAAGATGATATTTTGTATCATAATTTGTTTAATTAATTTTACTTATCATCAATTTATACGAACAAGCGTCGAATCATAAACTTCTTATTAATCACGGTAACTTTCCATTTTATTACTATATTTCATACTTGAATAATTATCGTCACAATTAACTCCGTGATATCAAAGACAGTTGCAACCAACTCGTCACGACTCGATACAAAAACTATCGATTTATAACTCTGCAATCGATTCAGACGTGAACTGTCAATATCGATTATGAATTAACGACACCTCCCGATCCTTATTGAGACTCACAAAGACGCAATCAAGACAAGGCCGATCGCTCGTTCTAAACCATATTGTAATCCAATAATATAATGTCTAGATTAAACGCGTGTTGATTCCAAAGTTAACCTGACCCTCAGATTAAAAATGACGAACAAATAATGGTATAAATAATGATGTTGTCGCGTCCGATGCACTTATCCTTCTAGGCATAACTTATTGCTTTTATAATATTAAGGCATTATTCCCGAAATATTCTCGGGGCTCGTTTGAATAAATTTTGTATTAATAAAAAATAAACGTCGGTTAAGGTGCTAAGAGGCTAACGAGCGTAATCCAAATGTAAGTTATTAGTTGGTCGCCGCGGCCGCCTGCTGGGCGCGAGTCCTCTCCATACCGACTGTATCGAGATGTTTATCGATTCTTTTGTCGGCTCTAGCGCTGAGGTGTTACCCACAAAATTAGGATGTTAAATGTTTTGTAGATGACGCATACTCCGAACTCTTTGTATACCAAACTATTTTTAGTTCTAGTAATAGAAATATCAATAGATTTTTTGTGTTGTAAATTATATATGATCACGTGTGAAATGTTTCGGCTACACCTACACCGCTTGAGTTTAGGCGTTGGAGTATGAATTGATATGTAATGAGGCTTGGCTTGCCGTTATTATTTTTGCTTGTTATGGTAATGAGCGGTGCGCTTATGAAGTTCCACAAAGCTTTCGGAAATATGAATACGAACATAAACTTATTAATTACTGTAATTATACACAATATAGAATGTAAAACTCATTTCTACTTATTAAAACGTAGGTATCTATTATTGTAGATGACTCAATTTCTTGTAAACTCAATATAAAATAATCTAGAATGTTTATTGCATTTGTTATCGGTTTTAATTGGAAATTTATTGTATTACATTTCTTTAAAAATAAGTGTGAGGCGCCGATGTAATCTGAAATGTGACCGTAGAAGTCATCTTAATAACAATATGAATTGAGATAAAATGCGAAAGGTTCCGTACAGTTAATTAATTGTAGTTCTTACTGTAGAACTTAATTAACTTTATAATGTCTCTGCTTTTTCTTTAGCATTTATAAGGCAGTTTAAAATTCATATTCTCGATATAATATTATAACATGGCTAACATTAACGATTGAGTTTAAATGAAATTTAATGTGAAACGGAACGTACAAAAAGATATTAACAATTTAGCTGACAATTTACCCACGAGTCTGCGTTTCACCTCCTTAAGGCTTTCATTGTAGAAAATCCATTTTACCTCATGGTAAACTCAATAAGGAACCTACCAGACATTTTCAGCCTGCCATGTTTTTGAGTTCATAATTCTTGAGATATCAATATTAGTCGGTGAGTGAGTGGTTTCGATTTTTGTCAGTGAATTAGGCTTTATTTAGGTATTACACTTTATATAGATAAGACACTAAGATTCTTCATTTTATAATGAAGAGAACATGCTTTATCACCTGAATAAATTAAATAAATTCTATTGAACGAAAACGTATTGAGACGCAAATTATTATAATAATGTGAAATGCAATTAGCGCTTATATTAAAATCTCGAAGTTCATGTTACATATTACGGAACCCTAACAGAGAGCGAATTAAAACAAAGAAAAGTATCAAGACACAGGAGAATCCAATTAGGTTGTTTATCATACATATTTACCTACTTATTATATCATATAAATAATATTGAAAGTTTCTGTAGGTATTCTCATAAAGTGACCCTCAAAAAAGGTACAACTGTACATTTCTGCTTACCTTTTCCATTAGATTTAGGTGGTTTTAAAATATGTTAATTTTAGCGTCATGTTAGTCAATGTGCTGCAAGCAGTCGTAGCGATTTCGTGCGTAGTCAAACGGTTACGTGCTGCTACGCATTGCTACACCCGTAGCCGCGCTACTGATTAATGCTACGAACGTAGCCGTGCACCTACGCGCGTTGTCGCGTCGATATAATTATTCTAACACCCAATGAAGAGTGATAAAGGTTTATTAATTTTCACTTCTATCTTAATAGCCCTCTTTTCTCTTTGTTTTGTTGCTAATTCTAAATTCTATTTAATAAATACATAAAGACGTATTAGACCTATGAATTTAATATATAGTTTTTTATATAGAATATCTCACTGACCGCCAGAGCACATATCGATCTTCTAATTTAAATACCGAGTTTATCAACCTTCTGAATCTTCGGTCATTGTTATTATTCAGAATATAACTTACGGATAGACCCCGGGGGTGTCGTAAAAAGCGAATAAGGGGAGACTGCGTTTTGCTATTCTATTGCGTACCACTAGTAAGTTTCTATAAGCCAAGCAGACTGGATACAGAGGTGAAGTTAAAGAAGGACTTGTATGAAGAAGGAGCATTATTATTTATTTCGTACATATTTACACTGTAAGAGGAATAGCTTCATTAAAGCCGATATTAGACGACACGGTTGGCGCAGTGGCTAAGCGATTAGCTTTCAGCGCTACGTGTCGCGGGTTCGATCCCCGCACGGAACAAATATTTGTATGATCTACAGATAGTTGTTTCGGGTCTGGTTGTTTGTGCATGTGACATGTATGTTTGTAAACCGTACCCACGATACAGGAGAAATACTAGTGTGGGGCTTTTTTCGTTCAAAATAAAAAAAAAGCCGTGCTTTAATCCCGTAAAAATCTTTCAAACACAAAATCTGGTTTCATACATAAATAAATAACATTACGTCTGTATTCCTCAAAGGGTTAGGTAGTGGTGTACAATAATTGTGTATGTACAGTCAGCGTCAAAAAGATTTATACATAGCGCGTTTTAGAGGAAATAATGATTTAAATCTTGACCAATTTCATACATAGTGTCTGTGGATACATAAAGATACATGGTAATTTAAATTTTATGATTTTAACCAATATCTTTCCAAGAATAAGCGTTTGAATTTCGCTACGTGTATACATATTTTTGATGCTGACTGTACACCCACAGTTTGCCAATGTCATTATTACAGCAAGCGAGCCTATTGCCCGGTACAGTTCCAATCGGTTTTCTAATAGAAAACCCATTAACACTAGACTCGAATCAAAGATCTGATGCTCAGAAGTCGCACTTGTGACTTGTGTGTTCATTAATTGAAGACTTGTAGTTGTGTGTGGTATTTGTAAATTTATTGCGATAGCTGCGGAAAGTGAGATATTTTGATAAAAAAAAACTGTAGTTGTAAAACATCAGATTCATTTTGTTATGTTTGTGGCTCGTATACACCCAAATCACAAGCCAGAACAATAATTAAAGTGACTCGATTAGCATATCTCAAATATTTTTGACGGCAATTGGGCTCCCCATATTTGCAAAAAAATATCTACAAAACAGTTACAATACTTACATGTACATATCCTGACATCAAAATAAACATCTTAAATTAAATAAAACCTTTTTTTTGTATTTAAACTATATCGTTATATTAGCCATAGGGAATTTTTCATATATTTAAAAAAAAACTGTCACTCGAAATCTATACGTGCTGGAGTTTTTTTTACTTTCTAATTCAAACTTAGGATCCTTAAAAGTTAACGATGCACCTATAGCCGTTTCAGTTGCATTTTTCACTTTTTATTTTGTAGTGTAATTAATTATTTTGTCAACGAGTATTGCCTGATCTAGTGTTTTATTAGCAGAATTATCTGTTTTTAATCTAAAGAAGACGAACGACGCCAGTAGTGAGATTTTCAAGACAAGATTCGTACGCTTAAAGGAAATCCGTTTGAAAAATACAGCGAAACAAAATTTTGTATGCTGTACAGGCTCACTAAACAATCATTTGTGGAATCATGCATGGTGTTTTGGTGAACATACCAATTTGAAGACATCGCAAAGGGTTCCGTTGGAAAAACATGTACGATCTACGATGCACCGCGAAGAAATAACACGAAAACGAAGACACACTAAGAGCGAACTCTGGCTATTGCAGCTGCTATTAAGTAGCTGCAACAGGGCAGTTACTCACTGGCTGTAGTGCCATAGTGGTGACCATTACCTGGTATGTGACAACCTGTCTGACTACCAGACCTATAAGACATTTAAAATCAGGGTTCCTAACTCAGTTAACCAAAACAGTTTCAGATTTGCGGGAGACCGCAATATCTTTGGTTTGTTTAGTTTGAAATTGCAATGTGAAATTGGCCTAGACAATCCAGTGTGTCGTTCTGAAAAAAAAATATTTTTCTCGCGTAAACATTAATCCGTTAGATGTCGTCTAATTTACACACTATATATGTTGCCAATTTGTGTAATATATTTTCGTCGGTTCCAGAAATGTATTTTTATGATATTAACTAGCTTCCGCTCGCGGCTTCGTCGGCGTGGTTTACGAACCTGTACATTTTCCGGGATAAAAAGCATATGTGCTATTCCAGACTATAATCTATCTCTGTGCCAAATTTCATCCAAATCCGTTCAGCCGTTCTGCCGTGAAAGAGTAATAAAGATCCATTCATCCATCCATCCATCCATCCTCACAAACTTTCACATTTATAATATTAATAGGATAGGATAGGATATGAATTTTAATCATATCGAAATTGATTAGTATGATCATTTAAATTTTAATAAAACATGCATTAGTTACTTCTTGTGAAATCTTGTGGATCTTCTTGCAAAAGGCAAAAAAAAAATATCATTTATTAATAAATTTTGTCAGCATTTCCAATAAATTCGGCTAAATTGCTAGTCTTTTGGGCATTCTGCTTGTGGAAGATTACGTTTACGCCTTGTGTCGTCATTTTATTTAATTATTTTTAACTATTTAGGTGTGCCTAAAAAAGTAACTTAAGTAAATTTAAGAACAGTTAAGTTTAGGATAGGTATTCAGGGCCGATTTTTTAATTTTCAGATAACGTATATAGGCTATCGTTAAACCGCCATTTTTAATCTTCGGATATCTAAAGAATAAATATGGTCGTGTAACATATTTTTTGTACAATGGCTATCAAATCGTGGAATTAATTCCTCAGACAAAAGTTATCTGATGATTGAGAAATGAGCCCTAAATTAGGTACAATAAAGATGCTATGAAGATAATTTTTTATGTTAAAAATGTGTCAAAAATGTTCACTTGAATCTTTCAATTTATGTTAGACTGGCAATTACTATTAACAATTGAATTTTGAACATAACTACAAACAATTTCCCAATCAAGATTTCTAACCCATTCAGCTAAACCGAGCTCATTTTTTGTCCACTAGGTTACGGAAATAGAGTTTTCTTTTTTCCAATGAATGAAAACAATTGTAGATTGCGTAGTCTACGGTCTTGAAGCAGAACTAATCAATTTTTTTTTTAAAGGAGAAAGAAAAGTCATTCGAAGGCTCGAAAGAGTCGATATTTTTTCATTAATTAAAAACGTATCTGATTTTCTAGCAGCTGTAATAATAGTAATTACAGAACTGTAAAAAGCAATATTTTTTTTATATGAACGCGTAAATTGCGCTGTCAATTAATAAAATGAGAGTTCCTTTATTATAACTTTATTATTTCTAGATAATCTATTATCTTCATTACAATAAGGAGTTTATGTCTTCAAATGTGTTAAATTTATATTAAATAGCTGCCTATTTAATATAAATTCATACACTGTACAATAAGTGAAGGAGAAATTAGAGGTAGAGTCGTATCAAGAAGTTTCTGAGAAGATGCCCATGCGCAGCAATGAGACAGTAATGAACCCATATATTGTTATATTCCATCAAAAAGCGCTACATTAATTTTAAAACCTATTTTAAAAACAAAGAGCAATAAATAACCACAACAGTTCAATAGACAATTACTTTGAAACAAACCTATCAACCACAACAATAAATTGCTCAATAAATAAACAAAACAAACAATTTTAATGAAAAAACAAACAAGCAACAATAACATAGCTAAATGGACTAATAAACAGAAATCACAACTAGTCAAAAGTACATCAATAAAGGGCTGGTTACGAGGGGAGACTCGGCTGCAATGGAACAACGCATAAATTACACTACATTCGCCCCTTGAGCTTAGCAAATAAGGACTTTGTGTAATATAGTAGATTTTAAACTTGCTTTAGAGTAAACTGAGTTTTAATAGTGTAAAATGTTTGTTATTTTAACAAAATATCTCCTTTTAATAAATTATCGTAAAACTTCTAAGTCGTTTATTCATTTTATGTGACACTTCAATTACTTTTGTGATAATTAAATATTAAATAGTCTATCCACAAATTTCATAAAAAAAACCTTGTAATTTTTATTAAATATATTTTATTTGTATACTATAAATATTAAAAATTCTACTTATCGGGCATTATATTAACTGGCACTCCAGATATTTTACTAAATTATGTATTAGGCCTTTTTTAAAATAATATCGATCTTTTATTTAACTAGGGTTTGAATAGGGAACATTGAATGATATCATTGTTGGCACAAGAAATATTCATTAGTTCTTGAACATATCAGCATTATGTTAATCCAGTTTTACGAAGCGTAATTCATCTTTATCAGTATACCTAGGTAAAATAATAAATATATATATTTCTTTATAAGAATAACCAATAGGAAAAATACTAATAACACAAGGGGAAAAGCGCTATCACATTTCCTTACTTAACCGTACAAAAAACAAGCTCATTACACCAAACAAGTGACAAAAGGCCAAAAATGTCGGTAATAAGGCCTATTAGTCAAGTCGTCGGCCAGTCGCAAGGTGTGCGAAATGTAACTGAGTCGGGTGGGAGCCAATTTCAAGGGTCATTTCCTCACACACCCAACGCAGGGGAGTGTCGAGTCCGTGTTAAAAATAAAACCAAAGATGCCATGTTTTTCAGACATGACTCCTGTCTGCCACCGCACAGCTGTTGAGTTTAAATTGATACAGTATTAATACACGCTGTGCCCAGTGTGTATATTACCGATAATACAGTTTTTTTATATTGTATTTTTTCGATATTAATGTGATACATTAATTAATTATTGTTAGCTATTTAAATAAGCAAATGTTGTCTGTTTTTGGTGTACAACTTCAAAGTTTGTTAATATACGTGTAATATGGCACGGCCTGAACATTTGAACAGCTTTTATGGCCATTTCCGTAATAAGCACATGTGACAAAGGCCCATTAAAATTTGATTACACCCAAAAATAGAGTCGCGTCATCGCATCTTGCGGCGCACGACGCGTGGCGAATCGTGCGTCGCGTGCCCCAAAACACGCATTTGTCAAATTCGATTCGCTTTTTTACTATTTACTTTTTTCATAGTGCACCGTTTTGGCCCATTCACCCCTTCTGAAAATTGGTCACGGGAGACTTGTGTGATTTTCTGCCAATATGTCCTCTAACTTAGCGGTTTATTGGTTGTTGGTTACTTCCAATTGGCCCCGTGGGCGTAAGCAAATGGCTTGATGTCTCAAGAAGCGTTAACAATAACGAGCATCGACTTTAAATAGCTGTTATTTTTGTTTATTAATTTGTCATCGTTATTGGAATGATCACATTTTTTTATAAAAAAGATGACAGCATGTGTTTTTTATTTTATCGAGTTCTACCTATAATTAACAATCATAAAATACTTTATAAAGTTATCAAAAGCAGCTGTTTCAACTTAACAACAATAAAGATATTAACTTGTTGGTGAAGTGAAATCTCTTCTGACACTGTGACAAAAAAGTTCAACAAAAAATAATTGTGATAAAATTATGATGTTTCTTTCGAAACCTATGCCAATATTATCCCAGTTAACAAAGCATTGCAGTACAATTTTGAAACAAATATTTGGCTGTTACAATTGTATTGTTTTCATTAATATTGTGACGAATTGATTCAGCCTTATAAAGCAGTTGCCACAGATTTTGCGTGGGACTACCAAAAAAAACGTCACCCACGAATTTTTTTATAAGAAAAAAAAACAAACAACCAACTTCACGCTCCAGTATGTTATATGAATAAATTAATATATTTTATTGGCATAATGTTAGTTAGTTGCTAATTTGTATTGTTCTTTTTTTTACGTTCGAAGAAATTAGGGTCGGCAAGGTTTTTTTTTTAATTTTAACTGAAAAGCAGTTCTCATGAGAACTCTTTGCTTTTATTTTTATATACCTAGGTATATTTTACTATGTAAAAGGTTTTTATGGAAATTTCCTTTTTTCTGCTAACTTTGTAAAGTTTTAAGAATAATTAAGAAATGTGTGTTTTTAAAATTCTATTTATCCTGATATTATATCAACGAACGAAAGTACTTACACTACTAAGAAACTTAACAAATCTACGTAGGTAATTCGGTAATTAACTATTATAAAGGGTGGTAAATAAAACCAGCGCGACAAATTACACGGCAGAAAGTGCAAATAAACCCTCAAAATGCTAATCCAAAAATTAATCCGTTTTATCACAAAACAAGCAGATAATCCCATTGACTCTAACATATTGCTAACCCTGAGAACACGCGGGGGTGTGAGAGACCCCGCACCATAACTAACCCTATTAAAAAGTGGCAACCCTCCACTGTATTAATGTAGCATAAAATTAACCCGCGCGTCACGCCCGATGCGTGCAATGTTTAAATACGACATTTCTGGTTAGGGTCTAAAGGACCGTTAGGATTTTTGGTCAACTTTAGAACTGTACTTTGACTTGTGATAACAAAATAATATTATTATGATTAAATACTTAAATCGCTTGCACTTAGTACTTTTATTATTTAGTGATATTAACATAACCTAACTGTATCTCAAGGGTTAGGCAGAGGTGCATTACTAAACACCCACATTTTGTTGATGCTATTATTGAGTTCATCTGCCGGGCACAGTTCCAAACTCCGTGCTGTAACTGAGAAATTCGAAAAATTCACTAACACGGTCCGACGCAGAAATCGAACCCAGGACCTAGCGCTCAGCCCTCACTGGACCAATGGGTCACTATATGCAGTTGATAGTTATATCAATATTTTCTTGAAATATATTCCAATTTTTGCTTTTTTAAGTGAAACACTAGAATTTTTCGAGTGTCCGCTGTATCAGCATATTAATTTATTCAATTCTAATAATGAACTACATATTGTATATTAAATGATAGATATTGCTCTCATGTTATTATTTTTAGCCGAATACCTAAGGAATATGGATCAAAAGGCGTGGACTTTTCATGTACAACACACATACACACTGTCCAATAAAATTATATGGTCCTTATTATGCGTATGTATTACAACATTGTCATTACATCATACAAAACAATATCATACATAAACCTTTTGGCTATAAAATCATGCTCACAGCTAATTAATTAAGATATTATCAGACGGACCTCAGTCCTCTCGGCCGCAAGGGCACGCAGTGATAATAATACAAATAAATCTTAACAACTCACACAAGTGTCACTAGATAATGTCCCTTTGTAACGTCCGCGTTGTTCGGGCCCTCTGCATTCGTAGGGTTAATGCTGTTTATAAACAATACAGTTAGTGAATTAGATAAATAGTTGTAAATTTAATTATCATACTACATTTAAATAACATAACTTAAACTTATATCTAATTTTAAAACTAACTACTTATACTAAGGTATCAATAAAAAAAATGAAAATGAAAAAACCTATACTAAACGAATACTTGGGCGTCATAGTACTCCTCCACATCGCTGTCGAATGGTAACGTGCCCAGAAGACTGGCAGCGTTACCACGTTGAATGGCAATGCTTATTCTTTGACCAAAGAACAGGCCAGCCCTAAAAAACTGCTATCTTATTCTCTAGAGGTCGGCGCGGCTGCTGAGCGTGAGGTCCTGGTTTAGATTCCCGGATCAGGCAAAGTGTTATTGAGTTTTTCTGTATGGAAATTCTTAGCAGTAGCACCCAGTTTGAAACCTGGTAAATGGCAATAGGCACGCAAACTATTACATTTTACTTAATAACAACACTGGTGACTTGTGAATGTACAAACGTACACCTCTGCCTAACCCTTCGGGGATACAAGCGTGGTGCTATGATATGTTATGCTAGTTAATTGGAATTTTAGTTTTTTTTGTTTCCGAATACTGTTTCTATTGTACTCATAATATTATAGTCTGCATTATGTATGAATTATTGAATAAAGTTGTCACTCCTACATAATTAGTGACAGTAAGTGTCACATGCGGTGTTGATAGGTTTACTCTTTGTCACACCACTGTGTTCCTTCATAGTTGCTACTCTACTCACAATTGTCTCCATAAGTAGTGACAGGGTTGTCAACTACATAAGTAGTGTAACCCATCGACTATGAGAATCAACATTACTGGTTTCTAACTCTATTAATTGACACTAAAGCTATGTTTACATAAAGATGTCACTGAAACAATAATCTTATATTTTCTGTTGCAATATATTGTTTTATTTATTACTACATGGAGTATTTCATTAATGGTTTTTGTTAGTTCGTTATAAATGTACGTTTCATCTAAATTCGTTCAGTAATGAAGTAATTATATCTGTAGTGATGAAGACTATTGCCCAGCATTGGGAACATTAAGGCAGTCTCTAAAATACTTTCGATAAGCAACTTAAAATAAAGCTACTAACGGAAATGTTTTTCTACTGATGAGATAGTTTTGGTGAAAAGTAAATAGATTAGAAAAGTGATGAATTCTGAATTTGATTAATTGAAAAAAAATATATAAATAATAATTTTAACACACAGAGAACAAACATTTTGACACTGGAAACGAAAAAGATAGAGCATAGTTTACAAGTTATATGAAGCTGTCAATTGAATTGAAATCACGTTTTTTATTAAATAACTTATGCTATGTCCAGAATAATCTAATCTTCTGATTCCTACATTAAAAAAAAAAGAATCCTATTAACTTTTGAAAGTTGGCACTCCTAACGGTGTGACGTCAGCCGGCGGGACCGCGGGCGCCTGATCTATCGCGCCCCTGGGACGCAGCATTGTTTTATAATAACTACCACCATAGATTATCCACTAAAATACACATGTTCACTTTGAAAACATTCATTTTGTGTGGTTAGGATCAATCAGAGTCCTTAATACTTAAAAAAGAGACTGGTATAAAATATAAAACTTCTTAAATTAACTTGTATAAAGCACAATTTTCATTCCATAGCTTTTTTTTTTTGTTTATTTTAAAATATGTTATATGAATTCATTGTCCACACTATTATAAATGCGAATGTAACTCTGTCTGTCTGTTTGTTACCTCATCACGACTAGACCACTGAATCGATCGTATTGTATTGTATACATAGCTTGGGATCTGGAGAAGGACATAGGCTTATTTTTACTATTAAAGCAAAATACTTTTTTTATTTTTTCGCACTGCTGGGAAAAAGGCCTTCCCTTTTTTCTTCCACTGTTCTATATTTTTAATGGCTTGTTGTAATGTCTGTCCCGCAATAAACAATTAATACAAAATACGAAGTGTGTGAGGATGGATGTATGGATGGATGGATGGTTCTTTGTTACTCTTTCACGCCAGAACGTCTGGACGGATCTGGATGAAATTTGGCACAGAGATAGATTATAGTCTGGAATAGCACATAGGCTTAGCATAGATAGGCATAGCTACTTTTTATCCCGGAAAAATGTACGGGTTCGTAAACCACGCGGGCGAAGCCACAAGCGGAAGCTAGTAGAACATAGATCCAAGTAAATAACTAGTATCACCAAGGTGATTTATATTATAAGATAAATAGAGTAATCAAGTGCTTTTGTACTACTTAAATTTTGTACTTGATACACCTTGGTAACACTTAAATTTTGGGAAAAAATGTTAACAGAATTTCAATGATTTAGATGACAAAAACTCTTGGAATTGAGCCGCTCTATCACCTTTCCTTCTTTTTATATACAATTTTGCCATTAATTTTATTATATTATTTACTTCATTATTTTGATATTGTAATGTCGTTTAAATCTAAACAATCTTTTATATATAACCGCTATACATTAAGATCTAGGCTGAATCCTCTTAATTTCATTAATTCTCAAGATGACTGATCCATACTTGCCCTTTATTGCGACAGATCAGCTCAAATGGCTATGGCACTTTATTCAAAAGGCCATTCCACCCTATATTTGTCTCACATAAATCCTTACTATAATCTGGACTTTAAAATAGACCTTGACCCCTCAGTTTGTTTCGGCGTTTCTTCTCAGAGATAGTCATAGGAAATACCGACGCCATCTAGTTTAAAAAAGACGTGTAAAAGTGATTGAAATATCTTAATTGCAAAAATAAATAATTTCATTTCATTTCAATGACATTAGACAGGAAAAAATGATTTTCGAAGAGATAATAATACCTACTTAATAAGAATGATTATTTATCTAAACAGATTAATTTCCCCGTATATGATATTGTAGCGATTTAATGTTTCTGTGAAAAGTAATAAAACTGAGATAACACAAATAAATAGTAAGAAGAGCAAACGGTTAGATAAAACTTTTCCTTGTGTTGTATTACACGTCATTATTTTGTTTAGCCAATACAGCCAACATCAGATGATTAAATAAGTCGAGCACAGATACAACAAACAGACTTGGCTGAATTATTACTCCCGCGGGAATCGCCACAGATAATGTAGGACCGGAGTTAGAAACTTCGTACGCAAAAAATAGTGATGTTATTATACGGGATTATGTTTTGCTTTATTTTCGAGGAAGGGAAATAGATGTTAGGAAAGACGATTATCTGTACTCATGTTATTTTTGTCTTGCAGTAATACACCAGCAATAAAGTACGTGTTGCATACAAGAAACTTGACCATTATTAATAATTCTAATATTTATTTAACACAGAATTTGTACTAACAGCTCAATTATGTCACTGAGGCAGAATTTATTATTAAAAGTGTATTGGGACTAATTGTTGATTTCTTGATAAAAATATTGTTTACCTTTAGCTAAAAAGGCCACATGGTACCATAAATAAAATACAATATTGGTGCTTTATTAGAGATGTTATCGAGTATCCATCAAA
Organism: Shargacucullia verbasci; assembly: GCA_947562105.1. Taxonomy (NCBI): domain Eukaryota; kingdom Metazoa; phylum Arthropoda; class Insecta; order Lepidoptera; family Noctuidae; genus Shargacucullia; species Shargacucullia verbasci. Next base: position 3,933,911 of record OX387289.1, on the reverse strand, counting down.
CCAACTACAGCGTTAAACTACCCACATAAAAACATTTTATAAAAGGTTATTTCCAATTACAATTCTAGCATCTTTATTACATCGATATTTCAATCAAGTGATCCAATTCTCTATTGAATAAATTATTTATTGAACTACAGTCTACTTTCGCAGCTATCTTATAAAATGAGGCTTAACCAAAAGTAGCGACAAAATATACCAGAACGTTTTTTTACAACATAAATTGTTTTTTAATATGCATTAAAGATATGCACCCGATTAAAGTGATGATTAATTGCAAAACCGAAGTTTTTACGACAAAGTGTGTTTTTGCTCATTTTATACAAACCATGTACCTATACAGGCTGGCCACACCACCTGTCACGTTGAGCAAGTAGTTGCCAGCCGTGCGATGACGTTGAATTAATTATTTCTGTCTACTTCACACCCATGGGTGAAATTGAGATAGCGCTTGATATCATGATAATGATTATATAGGCTTAGGATTTATCGTCAATTTCAGACACCCCTATAAATTGGGGCCCATCACTAGCATCGATATGTTTCGAGGAGACGCGAGGAAGTCACTAGGGAGTAATCCCCTAATAATTATTGCGGTGTATTGTAAGCTGTGCGTACAATAAATTGGCTGTTGGCTTTTGGTGATGACGTAACTATCGGAGCTCCCCAAAACACATTAGTCTTGTAAGATAACTCTGTATGGTTATATCAGAGTTGAAAGTTACCTTGGGAGTAGGATAAAAGCTTTTGTAGAGTTAAATTGAAAGTTAACATTGATTAATCGTTATATGAAATAAAAAATAAATTAAAATCTTTATTGATTTAAAAATGTTACAGTAATAATACAACGGTACATAAAGTCTTACTTAGAACCTATTATCCTGTTTCAGGCGCGAAGAGCTAACATATTTTGAAATATTTTAAAAATAGTCAATCTTTTAATTTTTCTTACATCATTGTCGCGCAAATATCCTGTTTAAAACTGCAAGCAAACCAGTGGCAACTTATAAATTCATATATCACAGTAGGCCAAATGTCATGGTGAAACTACAACACTAGACAATTTAAAACTTTGGGGGCTATTCTCACACGCTTCGACATTAGTCTATTTTATTTAGATGTTTCTTCCCCTAACTTTCATTAAAATATTGACTCCGTAAAACCACTGTTTCTTTTTCAAATAAGGGTATCTCTAAAGTGTTAGTACAGGCCGAAAGTAACGGAATGATGGACGATATATGATTTTCGATATAATTATCTCAATTTTGAGCCGATCTCCAATAACGCGTGGGCGCGAAAAACCGCGCACATAATTTCTTCCTGGAAACAGTTATTAAAATGTTGACTGCACTAACCCGACGAAAGATGTCTAATATGATGTTATGAAAATCTCTAAAATCTCGACAGCGTCCAACTACTACTTATTGCAATTCAAGCGTTTGAAGTAAATATACGTCTACGAGAAATCAAAAAAATGACAGGCGATTGATACCTGATATGTTTTTTAATACATATCGATTTCGACTTGATCTCTAATCGCGCGAGAATTGCACCCCTGCTGTTTTTTTTATATTATTTCGGGTACCTATAACATGAACATGAGAATTGCTCCTCTAGCTATTTACTTAAATACAACGTAACACTTGCTGATGTGAAGTATTTATTTGATTACCGCTAGAGCTCGCGACAATGTTCCATCAATTTGTACATAGACCGCAGAGTATGAACGTTCGCCAATTGGTTTTCGTAAATCGGTAATAGTTACGGCGGTAAACGTGCGACAAAATGCTTTATTACTGCTGTGAACATGAGGTACTGTATAGTGTACATCGTGGGTAATGACGTTATTCGCAGCGAACGATTCTGTATAGATCCAAAAAATGTTGAAAGGAAACACGATTCATCGGTTGTCGGCTCGATTCTTGGATTAGGTGTTTGTTATTAAAGCTGTGAATGTAATTTTTATTACTTATTGTACAAAATAAGACAATATTTAATGTTAAAATATTTTCCACCTTGTATAGTAGTGTGAATTTTACAAAAAATATTATAAAATTCCGTTTTTAAGTTTAACGCTTTCAGCCGTAATAACTGATCAAATGAAGAATTTATGACTCTAAATTGAACTTATAACTGACAATCAAAAATAATATTAAGTATCTATGGTCACATAAAAAGCTGTAAAATGCACACAGATGACAGCCAACCGATAATTCTATAAGAAAATTCTCATAAACTGGCACATCTTTATCACCGAGCAAAATACCACAATAGATCCGAGTCCAGCAATCAATATTGTTTTGGTAAAATATTAAAATTTTATTACACCTTATTTTCACGGGCATAAAATAGCCGTTGGAGCGGCTGTGTATAATGTATAGTAGTATCAATTTATCATGTTTCAATCTCGAAACGCGAGGTGGCCGCGGGCGATATGATGCGGCAGGTAGACGCCCCACAAAATATTACACGTCGAGGATACCATGAAAAATAGTCTATATTCACTGTTTTATGTAAAAATATGTTTATGTAATGGTGATGTAATGGGAGTGTTAGGTACTTTACTGGTCTAAGAATATAATATAATAAGTAAAACTGTGGAACAAAACACGTTGTAACTAAAACTTAGATTATGACTGGATAAATATTAATCAAAACTAACTGAAATTGGTGTAGTGGCAAGCGCAGATGCAAGTCCTGGGTTTTATTCCTGGATCGAGCAATTTTCGAGGAGCAGCGCAGAGTTTTTGTTTGAAATTGTGCTCGGTAAAAGGCAATAGGCTCGCCCCCTATTTCATATATGTGGGCGAAAACCTTCTGGGCATACACGCGTGATGTTATGCAATTTCCGTAAGATATCAGATTGTTCATTATAGTGAAAGAAAGACCATCAAAATTCCAAAATCAAAGTTATTATTGTTTCAACCAGCTTTTAACTGAAACAAACTTATTTAAAGCTCATCAATACGATTTTAAATGAGCAACAATTATATTATTATAAAACTATTAATTAAATAACCTGTTTAACCAGAACGTAAACACCACATGTCCAAACCGCATTTTCTTTCCAATTCAGTCACTAATTAAAAGTAAAAAGGAAGTATGTAACAATACAAGATTTTGGAGTTAAGCCGTTCTTAATCTCCTTAATGTCCCCAAATGGTATGTATATTGCTAATAATTTGCAAAGTCGTCTTTAATAAGCCACCATTATAGTAGCGGGTAATTATACGTGGTCGGATAACACCGACACGAGACAATTAGTTAAGGGCAAGGCTAGTACATTGTGTTGTAGACAAAATGGGAAAATGAGGATTCAATAAATGTCATGGAAATTAAGAGATCAACCTTCGCTATGGTAATTGAGGAGAACATGTCTCTGAACATATTGTTATGGATTTTTTTAACTTCCTGTTTTTCGTATTGGCTACTGTCACTTTGGTCTGATAGTTGAAAGCTGTTGCTACTGAGTTTGATCCCTGGAATAGACAAAGTTGTTTTTTTTATTTTTTAGTTTTTGCTCAATGGTAGGTTGGAGATTGGAATTATGCCTTGTAGATGAGAAAAGTATCGCCCCTATTACATGGGACTTAAGGAGACGGAATGCGTGACATGTGGGTATACAATTCTTCTTGGAAATACATTTATGTTTTTTTTTTATCCAAATTTAAGCATTTCTTGGTTTTCTGGTACAATTCTATCTAACACACTTAATTAAAACGTTGATTTCATCACTAAAAATATAATTTACACCCGATTCATTAGCATAAGCACATACCTACCTATTTACACATTAAATTGTTATGCAATTCTAAATATTTTTGTTTCCATATCTTGATGTGTCGTTTAATGATCATGTTATTGCATGTATTTTGGATTTATCAAAGCCTATTAATTGGCAATAAAAGTTTTAAAGACAACAATATTATCGAGATGAACTTTCGACCTAATTAATAATGTCACACGTCGCTAATTTTGCAATACCTATAAGATTTTGAGCAAGTCAGTCCCACCTCAACGTCAGGAGACAGCGCGCGCAGTACTCTTTACGTTCCTAAATCAAAATTAGAAATTATTCCAAAATGAAACTGACCAAAAAGTTTTACTTACTATTATTTATATTTCTTTTCATACCTTGGTTCTGTAATATCTTCATGCCAGTTCCCTTAGTTCAAACATAGGGAACTAAAACTCTTCTTCTACGTCTTCTTTTATTTATTTCACGAGAGCTCCTATGTCAAGATATATATTTGCGGTATGTACTATAGATTTATACTAAAAGCTTTACACGCTTTTTTTTCTACAATATAAAATTTTATTAGTCGGTTCTAAATGGTTACGTTCGCAGACGTGATGTCTCTTTTCATCGTATCCATCTCTTGAATTCAACTAGGTAGGTAATACTGGACTTTAATAAAAGTCCAAATACGCTTGTTTTACGACATATCTTAATTTAATTAGTCTTCCTGATCGTACATAACTTCGTATAAGCTGAGCTATTACCAGGTTTTAAAGTAAAGGCTTTACTGTTTTACAATGGAGTAGGCACAGACATTAAATAAATAATTAATTAGCTTATTCTGGCCATCCTACAAATAATTTTGCAGTTTAGTGTATTTTATAAGTGGCGTCTCTATTAAATAGATATCAAATTATAAACCCTACCATTCGTTTTTTTATATAACTCGTCACCAACTAATAAAAAAATATTTTCATCATCCAATTTCATTGTAGACGTTTTAACCCAAGCCTAACCTTGCGGTTTGCCCGCGACATACATAAATTCAATTAGTCGTTCCGAGCCGGTTGCTTCGCGGAACCCTGCGTCGGCCAGCTCCGCTAATGAAGCCACTTTTCGAAGCCAATGTCTTCATCCAACACTACAGGGATGTACTGACGAGTAAAAAGGTTAATTTCCTTTTTTTACCACAAAAGGCGAGAAGCTGTTGATGTGTCAAAGTACTTTCCTTTTTTTTAGGTTCAATAACCGCGACGTTGATTGTTGATACATACAAGGTGAGAGTTTCTATATTTTTTATAGAAAAGTGGTTATTGACATTCTCGGTAGTAAAATTAAATACTTTTCCTTAGCTCATAATAGACGCTTCCCAATATTTATAAACTTTGCTACCGTTGGTTCTTCACATTTCACACTTATAGGTACTTCCATCGTAATTTTACAATAGGCTAGTTGACTGCATCAAAAATAAATTCAGAAATCTTGTTTGGAAAATATTTTTCCTTCTCTCTTGCTTCTTTGGCGTTGTCAATTTTTAACCGACTTCAAAAAAGGAGGAGATTCTTAATTTATCAAAATCACACAATAAGTACCTATGTCAATACCAAAAAAGAACTATGACGTCACGCTTTTGTATTCCAAACATTTTTAGAACAATACGTCGTTTTTGACAGTTCTTAAAAGTAACTCAGAAGACTAGCAGTCGTCTACCGTATTGTGTGCACTGTTTTACAAGTAGGTGCATCCTTTATAATGCACCTCGTTACCGAGACTGTTATTCTCAAGTCCGCCTCTGCGCTCTGTCCACACGGCGTGTAACCGCCTATTTCGATCAAAATTATAACTTTATTATTGCCAGTGATTTTGGAAATTAATTTCTCGGGATCGAAGCCAAATTATAGTGAGCGGAGAGGGCACCCCACTGGCGATGAAGACATCTCGACTTGATCCCGCATATTTGACGAAATAACAGCAGAATAGGTGTACTTTTTGGTGATTCTTACGGTGATGTAGTGAGCAAAATTTTATAGGGCTTGTTTTCGAAGCACCGATTTCAGTAATAATTTATATCCTTTCGCACAGTGGACGTTTTTTTAAGACCCTACATTACCGTTTACGGTGGTAAATTCTTCAGGTCAATTGAGCCGAGTAACAATTAGTTACAACAACACATTACCAAACCGAACCTACCATTATCACCATCGACCACATATTTGTTTTAAGAAGACATAAACGCGATATATAATTAATATCTGTATCGTTACACCTTAAAATCAGAGTAGCCTCCAATTTATGGTAACTTCGTCCATATTAGGCGATACTGAGGCTCGGGCAATACGGGCCAGCTATTCGATCGAAATTAACCAATTACCAACGTTCAATGTCCGCAAACGCATTACACTTTCACGAAAAACGAGAAAATACTACGACTATTTTAATTTGTTTCCAGAAATTGAACCGTTCGCTAGTGTGAAGTTTGGTAGGGAATTATCGGCTTGTGCGATAACTGTCTGTGTGTACGTGTGATTATGTTGTTGCAACGGTACATTATTGCCGGCAAAATTTACTGAGTTTTACACCCGAGTCCGCCCCCCGATCGGCGATTGATTCTCGGAATAATGAAATTATAAAGCAATGTATCCAATATTTTGATTGCGCCGCAGTCTTTATTACGCGCCTCTGCATTCAACAATTTCTTGCGCGTACTATAAGTTTTAATTCGTTTTATTTTACGACTTTTATTAATTTTTTTACGATAATTTTGTCTATGGTTATGGTTATAAAGTTAAAACCGGACGATTAAACTTGACGTTTATGTTATAACGTCTACTGTGAAGTGTTCTTGAAATGTAAAGGAAATAAAAATCTTGGGACACCTTTTAACTAAAAGTAACCCTTAATTAAGTAGTACCTATTGGATTATATTAGTTCTAATTATTTATGCCAGTTGCTTGTATGTTAGTTATGGTACAGTCAGTTTTGACTTCACGGTTGGCGCAGTGGCTAAGCAATTAGCTTTCTGCGCTACGTGTCGCGAGTTCAATCCCCGCACGGAACCAATATTTGTATGATCTACAGATACTTGTTTCGGATCTGGTTGTTTGTGCATGTGACATGTATATTTGTAAACTATACCACCCAAAGATAGGTAGGTATATGAGATCAGATTAGATTTTCTAAAGAACTCATGATGGATTTTTTAATTAGTGTATAAATTTAATATCTCAAAATGAAAATGTGTATTAATAACATTTACTGGAACTTCATCTAAGTATATGTGATGTATTTGTTCATCTTTTTACTGTACCATATCAAATAAACAAAGAATTCAATAGCAATCCATCCAAAACCTGTGCTAAAGCTATTTTCATACGGTGTTGCTATTTCTTCCAAAAGCCTTAATCAACAATATCCTATAAAATATTGTCCCCAAATATGACTATAATCAATGCGAAAGCTCGGTAGAAGCAATCAACCGAAACATAGATAAAGATAAAGATCTCGGCAAATATAAGCCATAAATTATCTGTAATACAAGGAGGTCTGGTACCATAGAGTATCAATTCCCTTTTACTGTTTCCGTAATAGAAATATAAAAGGCATCACAAATAAAATCGCATTTATTGAATAGAAACATTTAATTCCGGTCTGCGATGTCGTGCGGCGATAGATGCTCTATGAATAAAATAAAAATATTGTCTTTGAGAAAAGCTCTACTTTTGTTTATGTTCTTTTTTTTTTTTGGATTTGCTTATGGTCTTTTGTTGTCATTACGATGTTGCTCTTTCGAGTCATTCCTTTTGTTCTCTTATGTCATGGATTCTTAATCTAATAGGTACTTGTGTTCCTTTGTCGTGACTAATAAATAGCATTCTACCAAATTCTGTGCATAATCGTTTGACAATGAAAAATCAAACATAATATATCATTCGTTTGTCGTCATAACTAAACAAGAGAACGCAACAGAATTATTAACTGTACGAATTTATAAACCGCGTTATACAACCCTCAAATAGATACTTAGTAAGTCCCCCCTCGCCCCTCCCTAGTGACATTAAAACATTGAGCAGACTAAATTAAAGCGCGCCAAAACTGTTGTCTGCGGGCCCAAGGCGGTCGTTTGTTTTAATACAATAACCGCCATCGTCTCTTTCACTCCTCTCATTAGGAACATATTTCTGTCTCGCTCTCGCGCGCGTAATTTAGCCTTTTCTCTTAAGGCGACAACGTAACGTATTGGCAGTCTGACAACTAAAAACAACTAAATTAGTCTAACGGCAAGTGATTTCTGGATTAATTGAAAACATTCTGTTCTTGTCCAGGTGTTGCAAACATTTATAAGCACTGTAATTACAACGATTCTTCTTAAGTATATCCGATATAATTGATTGTTTTATGTTCTTTTATATTTTCATATTAAGCTGGACTTTATAACCTGACCAGAGAAATTAAACTTCTATACGATTTAATCACGTCATAATAATTGTTTAAAAATTAGTTCCGATAAAATCCGCAATTTGGTCAGCGTTTTTATTTCCAGCTCCTTTATAATATAACACATTTTATAACTTAATTAAGGTAAAAACCTCTTTTACTAAATTATCAAAGTAACAAAACAACGATACATTCAACGCAACAGAAGCGCGTTCCTCTTAATCACTTCTAATTTATTTAGCCCCTCGGAGGACCGAGCGAGTAATTTATAGCTGTCCCTTTCCAACCCGAAGCCGCGGGCGTGCAGCCGTCCCGTTCTCCCGGGACCATTTTTAATTAAAATCACCGGGAGAAAATTAGAAATTATATTCTATTTTCAAAAACTTGCTCTGACGCTTTGTAGAAGATTATCTCTTTTTTATGAGCCCCCGGTCGCGGCTTTTGTTTAACTGCAGAGGAATTGGCTGAATGGACTTTGTTCCGACCACGGAGCCTTTTACGATTATGTCTTGTTCATTTCAATCCTACTTCACTGATGATTGGAAATGTTTCAAGTTTAGTCATTAGCATTTAACGATGATATGACTTTAGCTTCTACCGCTGGCATATCAGTTTAAATGATAGCACCTCTGTGTAATTGCAAAGTTTTCAGCGTTGGAAAGGATGTTAAGATTCTATTATAATTATATTCACTGGAAAGGGTTTCGTTCTTTAGCAATATCAATTGTTGAAGCTGCTTTAGTACATATGCGTATATCCAAGGTAGTTGTTCCGTTTAACTGTTCATCATTTCTCATCGTCTCATGTGAATATTTTTTTGCAAATTGCAACAAATGATGAATGATATTATTAAGTATGTTGATAAAGAACTAATACTCTAATTCACCAATACCTTCCTAAACTTATTATTTTATAATATTTTTAAATGCTGATGTCAAAAAGTCTCTTTCTAATTGATATTTTGAGGTTCAACCATTTTCTCAGAAAAATGTTTGAAAATCTTGAATAACGTTTAGCGTTAGGAGTTTGTTGGTGATTACGAGCCTAAGTCTAAGGTTTGTCGTTTCAATGACCACTAATTCCAACGACGCGATGTTATTTGAAATTAAAATAAAGCTATAAATTGAACCTAAGTATTTCTGTCCCACTGCTGGGCAAGGGAATCTCTCAGAATGAAATGAGTTAGGTCTTAGACCTCTAAGATTGCCATTACACATACTGTCAAGAACTTTATGGAGCCGTCTCAGGTGTACAGATTTCCTCACGATGTTTTCCTTCACCGTAAACGCAAAAGATAATCAAATACTGATCCACTCATGATTCCGAAAAGTCAAAGGTTTTTGCCGGGTTTGAACTCAGACCTTCCTGCATGGAAGGCAGGCATTCAACCGCTAGGAAATCACTGCTATTGTAATAACGCAAAAAAATAAAACTTAAAAATGTCCACTGCATTGGTTTGATTTCTAATTTTCCACGAACGCGGTGTCTTTATCTAACTTATTTTATTTTACTGAATCGACAACAAGTCAGCTCCACTGTCTCATTGCAATAGTTATTCGTTAAACAGTTAATTCCCATTTTGAGAGTATTACGAAATACTCTGCTATTCTCCGTAGCAGGAAAGCTTTTAATGCCTCTCTACTGGTCCTTCGTTAGCTGATTCTGTATCTTCTGTCCTCAGCACTTCCTTAAATTAACCCCTCGAAAGTCTCAAGTAGACCTCTATTGACCTCTACTTTTCTACTATCTTTAACCACAAAACTTCTCTAAATATGTTTACTAAAATTTTTAAGGCTTGGATCTATTTTTCTTACCACTTCCCTTTGCGCAGGCGGCGTTTGCGACGACGATGGTGACAGCGGTAAGCGAAGACGGTCTCGGACCAACTTCAACTCCTGGCAGCTAGAAGAACTGGAACGAGCGTTCCTGGCATCGCACTACCCCGACGTGTTCATGAGAGAAGCCCTCGCGATGAGGCTTGACCTGAAGGAGAGCAGGGTTGCTGTAAGTACAAAATTTTGTTAAGAGCCTCGTCCACGAGAGAGTAATCTTTAATAGAGCACCTCTCTAAGAGTAGTTTCTTTCATAAACATAGCAATGAGACACCTCCGGGAATCACTACAGTTAATAGAAGAGTAATTATACGCTTACGCTCTATCTTTGTTGGTCTATCGTGGACGACGCGTTTTTTGATTATGAGTAATAAGGTTTAATGTTATTCGATTTTTATAGTAATACTGTTTTCATACTCCAAAAAATTTGGAGTGTAGTTTACATTATATTTTAATTCCTCCTAATACATGGCAGGATTGTATCATCATTTATATTTGTTTCATATTTTTCGTTCTCTGTTATCATCTGTGCTATTTAAAACAACACGCAGTCTTAAAGTTATTGAATTTAGAATAAAATGGTATCCTTGCAGAAAACAATCGCAAATCGAAGGTTATTTTATTTAAGTTGATGAAGGTCTTCGGCAACGCTAGGTAAAAAAATACTGATGTTTACAACTGTTGTTTAGTAGGCATTTCTAGTCTATTAGTTCTAATAGTCAAAAACATAGGTATGAGGTTTCTACGACCTTTAAACCTTAATTAAGTGATCAGTTTCTTAAAAGGCTTCTTATTGGAATACAAAACTCAAATTAATTATAGTAACTTCTTTCAGTTTTTTTTTAAAAACCTTATTTTTGACAGACAACTGTCGTAGTTCAAGTTTTAATTTTAGAACGTAAAAACGTCGTAGTCTGTCAGTTTTCAAGGATCACATATAAAGGGGAAAAGTTAGCCACCCACTGTTAACAGCTTGACCAAGGAACTTTAAATACAAGGCAGGAAGTGTGTATCAAAAGTATACAAAATTGAACGACACATTTGACGATGTGTGTTAGACACGGTGTTTAAACACCGTAGAATCCTTTGTAGTGGCGGCTTGCCGGCTGTATATTTAGCACAGAGAACGGAGACGGTTTCACAGCTAACGTCTTAATCCATCGCGGGTGGCTTTACGATGGCGAAGTTGTTACCATAGCGAAATAGCTTAATTTTATTACGCACCGAATCTGCTTTAGCACGTTGCCAGCTAAGCTACTGATTTGTTAGATCTGAGTATCGCCGGAAATTGGTGTGGTGCGGTTAATGTAGATGGATGCGTTTCCACATTAATAAGCTGTATAGCTTCAATCGGGAAGGAGGGATTCTAGGAAGGTTCATTGTAGCCATGTGGCTATATGATCAGCAGTATAAATATAAAGTAAAATTATTCCTCCCAGACACCATATCAATAAGAAAGTAATTCCATTTTCGGATCAAATATTTTTAGGATTCCAAATAATATTGGTGCAAAATTCTCGCAAAAATAATCTTGTCATCAAAATAAACCACAACATTACTGAAACGCTGATCTTATTTCTGAGGAAAATACACGGACAAACACGACGTACGGTACTTGGTACATAAGGGTAAAAAGCTGAAGGTTTCCGTTCAATATAAATGAGGGACGATTTCCCTTATTTTCCCCAAACCTTCCGAGGCTAAGCGGCCGCCGGGGACTGCGCGGCTCGCCGCTTTTTATATAAGCTTTAGGATCCGAAATAATGTTCGACTTGAGATAATACAGTTTTGAATGGACGCCGTTTTGCGGCCAACCCTTGGCCGTATACGAATTGATGGCATTTTGTTGGGCTTTTACCTCTGAACGGAAAAGTAATGCTTTTACCCTTTCTTGTTATGTTTCAGTAATACGTCTATTTTGTTTGTTTTTTTGTCTTTTGGGTTCAAGTGTTACTGGATCGTAAATAAGTACTTATAATTTATTTTATTTCCAGATAAGTAACCCTGACATTATGACTTTAAAATATACATTTTATAGTATCAGACTGATTATTTCCTAAAATAATGATATTTTATTGAGAAGATAACGCTCATAAAATGTTTAAGACAATACAAAGTACGGTAACACAATATTTTTCCATAAACAACGTACAAGTAAATCCATTTCTATAATCAGTACTAACGTCGATTGTATCCAACATTTATCGCGGCGGATCTGGTTCTGAGAGACAGACTATCCCGCACCACTCCTAATAGTTGGTATAAATCAAAAGATTGCAATCTCGGCGGCACCCCTGGGACGCGAGTGAGACGGCAAGATTGAAAAGCATAGATTTAAATGGTTGGGTCAGATAAGGATGGCTGCAGATCGCGCCGCTCCGACCTCGTCCGCGTCGCCGCTCCTAGGGACGTCACAATTCGATTACAGCTCAATAAAGTTAAAGTGACTTGTTTGCGTCTGTAAAGTGGATTTTTTCCTCTTCTTAGATTTCTCTATTTTCTTTCGTTCAACGCCCCGTGTTGCGTTTTTGATCGCTGTCTCGCAATATTGACTTCGATTTATAGGTTTTAATGGTACCTATTGCGATGGTAAATAATTGTGTATCATAAATATGATTTGTTGTAAGAGTTATTGATTAGGCATGACTACCATCCTATTATTGGTTAGTATTAAAATGTGATTTAGTAGCATCTTGAACTTGAATGTCTTTGTAAGTAGGTATCTAGAACTCAGCGAAACATTATTCAACTATTAAATACAGCTTTGCCGGTTTCACAGAGACGACAAGAGTAATCATGGTCTTACGTACCGTAAGGGTTCCGCGAAAGACGTTAAAAGCCCATTCTTTACCAAAAGTGGCATATTCTAATCTAATTTCATCCCTGTCTGACGTAAACTTACGAAAACGGCTCACTCGCTCCGCCGTAAGCGCGGAAGTATCGACTTCATTTTAAAATTCATAGCATAAAATTTACATTTATATGCCAATTTCATTCCCTAACAGGGCGTCGGCGGTTGCACGCACACATCAGTATTCCACACACATCCGGCGCTGGCTGGGTACACCCCGAAAGTAAAAAAAAAATAGAAAATTTTCTTACATTCCCTGCTCGGTTGAGAAGAAAAAAGAACGGCGCGAGGTTTAAATATGGAACACTAAATGGAACGCTTAGGCGACAAAATGCGGATAGAATATAAAATTTAAGGAGTGTTGGGTGTCCTTATTGCACCCTCGCACGGCGCGTCTCTCCATCCCTTTCGGCGCTCGTCGCTATCAAACACGAGCCGACTTTACCGCCGTAGGCTTAGCGGTAAAAGATAGACATGAGGCCTCTCCAGGGTTGCTCCCGAGGCGGTGAATTATCGTGCATGAATAATTTTCTCACTGGGAAAACAAGATTTGCTTCGTATTAAATTGCCTTAATGTAATTACTGTGCCTAATGAAATGCGGCGCTTCACATACGGATAACCGTATAATTTATACATTAAACATGTTTAAAACGGAGTTGTCATCTACGTTCATTCATTAATTTGTGTGCGCCGACCCTTCGATTTAAATTATCTCTACTTGGTGCTGCATTACATTTCATACGTTTTTATAAGCTTCGATTGAAAAAGTACTTCATAAATTTAAAAACAATAATACGCGACGCATTTCGGAATAATTATTTAGTTAGACGATAGAATATATTTCAATTAAAATAAATCAAATTAACCGAAATCTTAATAGACAACCCTATTAGATAACGCTTAGCTGGTAATTCAGCTCCGGTTTGCGAAATTTATATCCGTCTCTGTCACACATATACTTCGATATCAATTTGTGTTCTGAAAAGAAAGAGACGGTGCGATACGCTGAAATACAGCTCTGAAACCCCACAGTTTGTGTTCACAGAATTGTTTACCAGGTTGTTATACAAATCCGCTGGTATCAAGAAATATTATGTTTGTAAACAAAGTATTTTCTTTAGACCATGTATTCCTAGCACGTTGTTTGCTAGATTATTTATTAATATTAAGTTAAATGAGTCCTCACTGAAAACCTGCCCAAGTAATCTATATAATTAAAAATCAATTGCCGCATGTATGTAAGATCATCACTAGAACGACTCGAACGATTAGGTTGATTTTTTTTTTATTCTTCATTGTTAATTGTTAGGACGAGGTTTGTATGAAAGAATTTTTTTGGAAAATCCACCGTGAATGTCGGAAATTCGAATGGTATTTTTGTATGAAAATCTGGATAACTTCTTATTTTCTTCATTAGTAAATTGTACCCGTGCGAAACCGAGGCGGGTCGCTCGTTTGAAATAAACACTGAACTTTGGCAGAGATTTAACTTGACTTGATATAGTGTTATTCCTACCTACTTTTCAAAACAAAAGAAAGAAGAAACGTGAAGGAAAAATTCTGATGTACAAAGAAAAATACATCTTTATATATTTTGGATATAAATATATTACTAGCTGTGCCCGCGACTGTCCGCGTACAAAGGTTTGTCATACAAACTTGGAACCTCTATTTGACTATAGTTAAGCTATTCAGGTGCCATGAGGCAACTGAATCATAACACATAACATAACAGAGGCAGAGATGTAGGTACTATTATACACCCACATTACATCGATGCCGTTATTGAGTCCCATATAATAGGGGGCGAGCCTTTTGCCGACTACCGGGCACAGTTTCAGACTCCGTGCTGCTACTGAGAATTTTCATACAGATAAACCCAGTAACACTGCCCGTCCCGGAAATTGAACCCAGGACCTCACGCTGATGAGGCAGTTGAACCATTAAACTATAGTAGGTATAGTTTATAGGTGTATGGTATAACACAGACAGCGGCATGCACAAAGTTTTTAGACACGGTAGACAGAAAATTTTAAAATCTTACTTACCAAAAATACTTACTGCAGGTTGGTATTGGTTCGTTGTCGTGTCGATTAAATAATGATCTATGTGATTGTGCCACCTCAAATATCTTATAATAAATATTTATCTAATTTATGTAGGGTAGGCAGTGTCTTTTTGTCTTTATGAACCGCACGCCACTGGACACAGATACCCATAGCTAATAACTTGTCGATAAATAGAAATTATGTAAATATCCATCAATTTCCTGTATTGTGTTATTATTAAACCGTACCTACTTAAATGACTAAACACGTTTTAATGGCGGAAACGTGTCTTTAGTGAAGTACCTAAAGTGATTTATTAAATCTTAATGAAAATGTGACTATCGATCATAAAATGTTTATGTGCCCATAAATACTATATTCAGCTATAATAGGTACTAACGTGCCAAGTGTCAAATAAAATTACCGTCACAATATTGTTCACTTTACAATAAATTAGTGGACACATTAGTGGACCGTACGTACCATAGATGGACAAGATAAGATATAGAAATTCCTAAACGGTAACATGTCGACTGATATCTTATACCATGACATAGCATCACGCCTGTATTCCCTGAAGGGTTAGGCAGATATGTACATGTACATGCACATTTCCCCGATTCAGTTATTGAGTCTCATGTAATAGGGGGCGAACCTATTGCCATCTACCGAGCACAGATCCAAATTCTGTGCTGCTACTGAGAATTTCCATACAGAAAAGCCCAATAATACTGCCCGACCCGGGAATCAAACCCAGGACCTCACACTCAGCAGTTGCGTTTGCGATCACTAGGCCAATGAGACAGTTACTGATTGCAGATACTGATTGATATCTTATCAATTAGTATCTCATCTCAAATGTCATCCAATTTATTTTTATGGCTCCATCGTTATTGAATGATTCTGCCAACGTCAAGCTTGAAAACGACACTGACAGTTATTCAAGAGAATAAATTATATAACTACTAGCTTCCGCCCGCGGCTTCGCTCATATTGATTACGAACCAGTGCATATTTTCAGGTCCCACGTAGCGCCATCTAGCGTCCTAAAGCAATTGTGACCGTCGAAAGTTATTGTTCTTACCCTCGGGAACAGTACTTTTTTTCTGGATGAAAGGTACCCTATGTCCTTTTCTGTACCCGTGATATCATATATGCAAAATTTCATGATGAGCGGTCCAGTGGTTTAGGCGTGAAAAAGTAACAAACTTACTCTCGCATTTATAATATTGTTACTTTTTCTGATAGGATAGGAGGTCCATATGCCAGGATCTGTAAGTTAGGATTAAAATTGACCGGTGATTAATGCACCAGATTGGTCTCAAGTATCATCACAAGGATCAATAAAAAAAAAGACAGTGGCTTAAAATCAGCTTTAAGGAGAGTTCCCTATTCGTATGTGTAAATACGGCATTGACTTGTATTATCGCTGTCATCCCCTCAGAGGGGTGAAGACATCGTCTTTTCTTGTTGCTGTAGGATCGTACGCTATTGACGCTTTTGGTGAAGTTGTAGCCGTTTATGAGATCGACAATCATGTTGGTATGAGCTTTGAAGCTTTCATAATATGGGTATTATTAGTAATGGTCTCGAAGTTGACTGCCCAGGATGCGCCAGACTGACAGCTTGGTCACTCTTGGAGGCTTTTTTCTTGCAGTCCCGGCCCTGTATGAAAACTAGATTAGATACGCCATCAAAGTCAATGCGCATTAAAAATACGTCTATGACATATATATTTTAAATTCAAATATATTTTTATTCATGTAAGTGATTTCTCCAGGGTGGCCTAAAAGTTATTCAATAAATATTCAGTAGGTAGACTGTTAAAATTGATCATTTTGGTAGAAACCAAAATGATCAATTCTGTAAGAAATCATAAACTAAATATTGTGAAAGATCTTGTTAGGCCACTATGGTTCTCATGGCCTCAATTATACCAATGTGGCAGGTAAAGAAATATTTCGTCAATAGGTATCTAAAGTCTCAATCAAGTAGTCAGGGAGCAAGGAAACGTTTTCGCCCCTCAGAAGGGGCTGACAAGTCAATGTATCGACACCGCAATTCTTATTTACACCCCCGGGCCAGAACAGGGGGAAGATGAGATTGTACCCGTGATGTCACTTACCTAATAAATGGAGTTTTATGTTTTATTTTCTTACACTTTACATGAGAGTTATATGAGGTTTGCTTTAAAATATGGCTTAGACGAATTCGCCAACACGTTCTTAAAGCTAAGAGATTATTTAGTTCTTTAATATAATCGTTTTTGACATTTGTATTTGACGTTTCGATGCATTATCTGTGGTTATTACAAACGCTTTCTAAGATGGGGAACTGAACATATTTTTAAATTATCTGCCTGTTTACTTTTCGTCTGAATTATTGGAGCTGGAGTGATTATACTTATGAGGACTTCGATGATCGTCTCATATATTACTTTTAACAATATACACACTAGTCTACATATAGGCAGCGGCATGTACAGAGTTTTTAGACGGTACGCAAAAGATTTTAAAAGCTTACTTAGCAATATAATACATACTGCATGTTGGTATTGGTTCGTCGTATAGTCGATTAAATAACGATGTATGTGATTTGCCACCTCAAATATCTTATAATAAATATTTATCTGAGTTATGTGGGGTAGGCAGTGTCTTTTTGTCTTTATGCACCGCTAGCCACTGCATATAGGACACCTATGATATTTATAGCATCAGCATCACGCCTGTATACTCTGATGGGTTAGGCAGAGATGTACTATTGTGTTCACAACCTGTGTGTGTGTTCTCATGTAAAAGGAAACGAGCCTATACAGTTCCAAACTCTTGGTTGCTGTTGAGTATTTTTTTATCAGCAAATCTCAATAACACTTTTCGCGACCCGGGGAATGAGCCCTGTACCTGCTCAGCAGACGCGGTGGCGACCTAAGATCACTGCGGCAAATTATTATATTCCTATAGCAGAGACAATGGTATAATGTATACAAATAACCTAGATATATAGGTATGGAAGTAAAATATAGGACCAATGTATTACAATAATGTTTCTGTCAACAAACTAGTCAGCATAAGCGATAGCTATTGTATTGTAAAACATTTGCTTCCGTTTATGGTGTTTTATTTTCAATGTTGATAATTGCCTCATCGGCCTATTGGTTGCAACTACAGAGCGTGAGGTTCTGAGTTGGATGCCCGGGTCGGGTTAAGTATTATAGGATTTTTTTTTGTATGGAAATTCTCAATAGCTGCACGGAGTTTGGAACTATTGGTGGGTGGAAATACGGACACCATAATACATATCTACCTAACCCCACATAAGAGTATTGCCCAATGAAAATTACTGAATCCATATACTGATTTAAAAATAAACCTTTAAATAACCTTTACAAGAAAAAAAAAGATAATAAAAAGGAAAATCAAAAACTTCACAGCCAAATATTAAAATACCAAAAAAAAAAACATTAAAAATAAACAACAAAAATGATACACAGATACAATCAATATCTATCAATCGTGTGTCGTAACTCGAAACAATACCGAAATAAAAACATAATAAAAACAAATCAGTAGAACCTCCCCTAACCTCTGTATTAATGACACACCCTCTAGCGGGGGATGAGGAGGGGAGGGGCGAGGATATACGTGGCTCATTAGCAGAGGGAACAACCCCCGATGGTCATTACGAACCGACCAAGTAATCAATGTATTTCGATTAGTATAAGAAATCAAGAGTTAATTAAAACATTTTGGTATAATTTGATTATTTTAAGGCAGTGATAGCCTAGCGGTTGAACGATTGCCTTCCTTGCATTCCATGGATCTGAGATCAAACCCGGCCCGCACCTCTGAATTTTCGGAATCACATGCGGATCAGAATTTGATTATCTCTTGCGTTTACGGTGAAGGAAAACATCGTGAGGAAACCTGCACACCTGAGAGGGCTCCATAAAGTTCTTAACGGTGTGTGTAGTCCGCCAACCCGCACTGGGCCAGCGTGGTGGACTAAGACCTAACCCTTCTCATTCTGAGAAGAGACCCTTGCCCAGCAGTGGGACAGTAATGCGTTGAATTTTTTTATTTTAAGTACTACAGTACACATCTTTGCCTCTGACAGCCCCATTAGTCTAGTCAGGTCGCAAGCCCGACTGCTAAGCCTGGGCTCGATTCCGACGTCGGGCAAAACTGTGCCCGGTACGATGGCAATACGCCCGCCTCCTATTACATGGGACTCATGAACGGCATCGGTGTACAATAATACACCTCGGGCTAACCCTTTGAGGAATATAGGCGTGATGTTATGTACACATACATGATACACATTGGTGATGGCCCGGTTGGCGCAGTGGTTGAGTGTTGGCCCACGCGGAAGAAATATTTGTATGATCTACATATAGTTGTTGCGGATTTAGGTTTGTGTTCATTTGAATATATATCTGTAGAACGCTCCCATGATATAGGAATTATTTCTACCATGAGGCAACATTCAGAGTACCAGTTCTTGTTAATTTTCACAATTTTAATTAATTTATTATCACTGATTTTGTATTTTGGTAAAAATGTTCGGTGCCATTTCCCATATTGTTAAAAAGTAACATTTATCTTAATGTAATTATTATATTGATATAGCCGTATTTTAATTATTTTTTGCACGCCAAACGGTTAAATATGGTGACACCCAACTGTTTCCTAAACATCTTTATTTTTATACCCATAATTGCAAATAAACGATTTTGATTTTGAATTTGACGACCATATATCTTATTTACACTCATATTATTTTGTCGTTTGTTCTTATCACACAACATCCTACATCTGCCTTGGCCATATCTATATATTTAAAATAAAAATCAATTGCCAAAAATATATGTAAGCGCATAACTTCAGAACGGCTGTACCTATTTGGCTAATATTTTTTTTGTTGTGTTTAAATTGTCAGGACAAGGTTTCTATGAGAGTTTTTTTTTTTTTTTGGAAAATCCACTGTAATGCTCATTTTCATAATTAGTACAAATCGCACCCGTGCGAAGGCGGGGCGGGTCGCTAGTACAATATAAAAAAAATGTGTGTATGTATGTTCCTAATGAACTCCAAAACGGCTGGAGCGATTTTGATGAAATTTTTAGCTAATCTTCCGATTAGCCCAGCGGGTGATCCTGTGAAGTTCAATACCGATCGGATTAATACATTTTTTTTTACTTTTTGGTATTTTTATAAGCTAACCGTGCGAAGCCGAGTCGGGTCGCTAGTACTTTGTAAACTGGAACCGTAAATCGAATTCTCTGTGATTCATAATGCAACTTATATAAACGACATATTAAATCTAAAATGTTGTTATTTACCCTTTATGTAAACCATAACGTTTAGCCATTGTATTATAAATTGTGTAATATTTTGTACATAAATGATTTGAATTAAAATGTTGCATGAAATTAGACTAATACAAATCGGGTATAACAATGATTTCATGCAACATTTTAATCATTTTATCAGAAAATTATTACACGAGTAATAATTGAACCGGTGTAAAGCGCAAATACGTCACATTTTTTTTAAACATTTAAGTTTATTGAAAAGTCATTTTGACTGCCTCATTAGTCCAGTTTTCGCAAGACGTGAGGTCGTGGGTTCGAATCCCGGGTCGGGTTAAGTGTTATTGGATTTTTCTGTGTGAAAGTTCGCAGCAGCAAGGAGTCTGGTACTGACCTCGGGTTAGGGCTCGACCTCTATTACATGGGATTCAATAACAGCATCAGCGAAATGTGGGAGTACAATAGTACATCTCTGCCTAACTTTTCTGGGAATACACGCGTGATGCTATATTCCGTACTTGTATGTATCATCATCATCATCATCATCAGCCAGAAAACGTCCACTGCTGGACGAAGGACTCCCCCAAGGGGGGGGGGGGGGGTTACCACAATCCCCACGCTTGGCAGGCGGCTTGGGGATCGCAGTGGTTCACCGATTAGTGAGAGGACGCTGCTGCCCGTCCTCCGGTGTCTGGCTGCAGTTTTAAGACGTACCCGGGTCTTGTATGTATAAGTAGTCTGAACTGAAAAGAATCCAGTTCTCCAGTTCATGAATAGGACATTTCTATGTATCTATTCAATAATCACTAGATACACTATGTTAAAAAAGATCAAAGACATGACGAATGTCACCACCACCATTAAAAAAAGTTAATATCTAAGCTTTTTATTTAAATTCGGCTTTTGCAGGCACTTCTAATAAGTCGAAACACTAAGTGTCCGGTTCTAAAAGCGGGTTGAAAAAATGTGTCACGATATAGAAAATAATTTTACATAATATCTACTTATAATTATTGTTACACATCATAATAAGTAAGTATTGTAAAAAAACTAAAAGAAACCGCGGAAACAACATTACAAAAATTACAATTACCACTTCTAACCAATTTTACAGACGATGAAGAAAAAGAATCACTTTAATATATTTATCTACTTAATTATACTCGACGCGAATGAAGGCGTTATGTTGTACTTTTATTAAATAAATCCGGCAAAGGGTCGAGCACTCGTATTATGCTGGTTTTGCCATAAAATGCGATGGGTTGCTCGTAAAAATGACCTCAGACTGATCCCCGACGAACCTACATTTTATTTCTCCCTTTTTTATTCGATTGCTTTAAAGAATACATAATATGTTAGCATTATTTGGAGCACCCGATTTGTAAAAAAAATTGTCCGCACTAGGACTAATTCTTCTATCGTGTATGCGTCTACATACATAAAAATTCACATACTCAAACATCAAGAACTATCTGTAGGTCATACAAATATTTGTACCGTACGGGGACTGATCCCACGAGAAATAACGCAGAAAACCAATTGCTTAACCTCTGCGCCAATAGTGTCGTCTTAATTTTAATCCTGGGCCCGCAAATTGTAAATATGAGGAAAACTATTGCTCTAATTTCTTCGGTATTCGGTTCCAGTCGTCATGACTGGTAACAACGCAGCGCTATTAGCGGTTGACCGCCGAACTGATGACGTTTTAACATTTCCAAAGTTTCGTATTTTGCATTATTTCAGTCACTCTCTGTCAAAATTTCTACAAAAGATTTATAAAACAATAACTAATAATAATTTCAAAAAATAGTTTACCCGTGAGCATGAATGGTCTTTGTGATCATAAAGGCATCTCTAATTTATTTAAGGACCAATTTATGATACAGCCTCAGCCCTGTAACATCCAATGGGCGCTTTCTTCGATGCCCTCTGCTGATACCCTCATGTCCGATATGAATACCTTGATTCGCGCGAAAGATGTCGCAGCAGTAATAAACAGCACGAAGAGAGGCAAATCACCTGGGCATGATGGTCTCAGCATAGAGCACTTGAAGTTTGCAGGCAAACATCTCCCGAGAGTTTTGGCGATGTTTTATAATTTCTGTATCAGCCACTCATATCTCCCTGATGATCTGATGAAGACGGTTGTTGTACCAATTATCAAAAACAGAACAGGTGACGCCTCAGACGGGTCCAACTACAGGCCTATTTCGCTAGCCACTATCTTAGCGAAGGTGCTGGACAGTCTGCTTGATAAGCAATTGAATAAGCATATATCATTAAATGACGCTCAGTTTGGATTTCAATCCAAACTGTCCACTGAGACTGCTATTCTTTGCCTCAAGCATACTGTACAGTACTATACGAGCAGAAAAACGCCAGTATATGCATGTTTTCTGGACCTGTCGAAGGCATTTGATTTGGTGTCATATGACATTCTATGGGAAAAGATGTTGGCAGAAACAACTGTGCCAGTGGCCACTGTTAACCTGTTTAGATATTGGTACAGCAATCAAACTAATGTTGTGAGGTGGGCAGACTCATACTCTGACGAGTACAGATTAGATTGTGGGGTCAGGCAGGGGGGTATATCCTCGCCAAAACTATTTAATTTGTATATTAATGGGCTGATTGTCGAACTCAGCAAAGCCAATGTTGGGTGTTCCATCCATGGAAACATGACGAACAATATAAGCTATGCGGACGACATGGTTTTGCTGAGTCCTTCGATTAGTGCATTAAATAAGTTGATCCGAATTTGTGAAACATATGCTGCGGCTCATGGACTCAAGTACAACACAAAAAAGAGTGAATTAATGCTTTTTAAAGCGGGCGCTAAAAGTTACGACGTTCCACCAGTCTTGCTTAATGGATCTCCACTAACGTGGGTCAAACAATTTAAGTACTTGGGTCATTGGGTCGTAGATAACCTGAGTGATGATATGGATCTGGAAAGGGAGCGTAGGGCACTGTCGGTTCGATGCAATATGCTGGCTCGTAGGTTCTCACGTTGTTCAAAACCAGTTAAAAACACGCTATTCAAAGCGTACTGTCAATCTTTTTACACGTGTAGCCTGTGGGTCAAGTATACGCAGAAGGCCTACAGTGCCTTACGGGTCCAGTATAATAACGGGTACAGGGTTCTGCTGGGGCTACCCCGCTTCTGCAGCGCTTCGGGTATGTTCGCAGAGGCTCGTATTGATGACTTCTTTGCCATTGTGCGAAAAAGAATTGCATCCCTATTGCGGCGGGTGAGGGGTGTCGCCAACAGTTTTCTGGCCGTTGTAGCCCAGGACATAAATAATGATATTATGAGGCACTGGATTGCTATACAAAAGCCATCTATTCTTGTGTTTAGTGTTAAGTAATTTGATGTGTTCCCTAACCGTAATTTTTAATGTTTCCTACATATGGACTCTGGTTCGAAATAAAATTTTTATTATTATATTATTATTATAATAACATCTTTATTGTAATCTTGATTTTAATAACGCATAAATAGTGCTAAAGTTCCAATTGAATAGTTTAGCTAAAAGTTTTCATACAAAATGCGTAAACGATACTCGTAAATTATCAGCAAATTCATTATGTCTGCCGAATGCCACGCTGCTTAAAGATGACCGGGAGATCCACCGGTTGACCACCATCTGAGAATGTCCCAGTAACCTATCATAAAAGATATTTTACAGTGACAATTAAATTCTAAACCTGACACCTATTACGGGATATTTTAAGTACCTCCATTGAAGGGCTTTCATAATAAATACTTGTAATCTCCGAGGTAGGTAGACGAGGTACAGGTACAGTCAACGTCAAAAAGATATAGGTATACACTTATCGATATTCAAACGCTTATTTTAGGAAAAGCAATGATTGGAATCATCGAAATTAAATGATCATGCATTCTTCGTGTATCTGCAGATATTATATATGTAAATTTTGTCAAGATTTCAAACACTAATTCCTCAAAATTCACTTTGAAATTTTGTTAAGTGTATATTTTGAGGCTGTACGTCGCTTTCGTTTATCACCTCACCTAAGTTACAGATCGTTCGTTGTCTTTGAAGATACTAAACTCATTAACATTGATTCATAAATATTTCACTATTATTAGGTATTTTAATACATGGCTATATCATAATATAATTGCGATGACCCAAGTCACATGAAAAGTGAACCTCATGTGATACTAAGATTGTTCAATGGGTGTGGGTTTTATTGAAATATAGAGACAATTAAAATTACTAAATTTCCGAAAGGCTAAAAGTAGGGGAATAAGAGGTGACCACAGAATCACGACAGGTGGATGTTCAAAATCTTCCAATTTTTGTATTGGAGTAAGATCATTATTGATAAGCCTATTAAAATTTTCAATGTAAATTCAAAATGTATGAACAAATATTAATTATCAAGTAGATAATGTCAGCTTTTTGGTCTAGTGGTTGTAAGTGCTACTTCTGAGCGTGAGATTCTGATTTCGATTCTCGGGTCGGGCAAAGTGTTATTAGTAGCAGCACGGAGTCTGGAACTGTGCCCGGTAGTTGGTAATAGGTTCGCGCCCTATTACATGGGACTCGGTAACGCCTAACCCTTCGGGGAATTCAGGCGTGATGCAGAATTCACGAAAAAATTTACTTTTAATAGTGAAGATTTTCATCCTAATACCTCTTCTAATATTCGTAAAATCAAGTTAAATGGTTCAACTGCTACATTTGTTACCACATTGTTTTGCACATCGCGGAAGATAGCGCCGATATCCAGCGCGACAAATGCGCGCGCACGCCCGCCTGGCATTACCATGCAAATGTGCAGGCGCATTGAAATTTAACGTCTCAATTCTTGGCGGTTCAGGCACTTTACATGCCTTTGTGCGGCAAGATAACTCCTCAAACCTTTTATTGATGCCGGTTAAGTATTTAATCCCGACGGAAAAGCTGTAAACTTAAAATTGTGAGTTGTGCTTTAAACGAAATTAAAAGTTCTCTTCTTAAAAACAAAGAACTAAAACATAATAACTTTAAAACAAAGTACATTACATCCTAACTATCTTAACTATAATATTATAAATGCAAAGTAAGTTTGTTTGTTTGTTACTTTTTCACGCCTAAACCACTGAACCGATCATCATGAAATTTTACAAGTATTTTTTTAAAGGTATAGAAAAGGACATAGGGTAACTTTATCCAGAAAAAAGTACTGTTCCCGAGGGAAAGAACAATAACTTTCAATGCGTTGTGTGCATTTGGTCTCCTTAACTTCACGTAACTTTTATAATATATATATTTTTTTAAATGGCGTTTCGCACAGATAAATACATTGTTAAGTTCCGACATCCACGCGAACGAAGTCGCGGGCACAGCTAGTTGTATATAAATCTTTCATGTCTAGAAACAAATCAAAGCATTTCAAAGCAACCGTAAAGTTCTCAATGAACGGTAATGAGTTCTGAAAATGTATAAAGAACAGCCAAAAATTGATTTCCAATCTAAAAACTTTGGCTTGTTCTTGTGTAGTAAGCGTTATAAAAAAAATTACACATATGGATAATCGTGATGCCCTTAAGATCGTGCTAAGCGGGTGTAACGAACTTAACGGATCACTTTTTTAATGCAATCCTTTTGGTATAAGTTTTCAGAATTTTACTGATATTCAACCTTCAATCTGTAAATGAACCAAATCGTTACCACTAATGTAAGTAGTTTCGTGTTATCTGCTGGAGATTCTTGAGACGTCAAACCTATAAAGATAACTAGATTGAAGACCAATATACATAATTTGATCTATATCGCAACCGGTAGATTTTTCTACCAAAAAAACTTAATAACTGTTTGTATTATAATCAATTCAAATTTCTTTATCACACAGGTATGGTTCCAAAACCGGCGCGCGAAGTGGCGTAAAAAGGAGCACACAAAGAAGGGACCAGGCCGGCCAGCACACAATGCGCACCCGCAGTCATGCTCCGGGGAGCCCATACCGCCCCACGAGCTGCGAGCCAGGGAGAGGTGAGATATGTGCATAACGTAGTTCTACTGATACTGTAGAGCCAATTATAACATAGCATAAGTCATTGTCATTGCCTGTAACACGGGATAGGTCCGCTGAAAATCTTATAGCTGCTATAAAATTTTCAACGACGACGCAAAACTTTGAGGTCGTATCACGGCCTAAGTGGTGTCTCTGGTCTGAATAATTTCGCAGCGGACGTATGACACAGGCCTTCAAGTTCTGTGTATCTTACTTGTATATACTCGTATGATCTATATCAATCAAAGTCTTTTTGTATGTTTATTTATTAATAAGGAGGTTTTATCCCGTTTTATCAAAGTCTTGTCACTAACCAAACAGTGGAACTCTTAATCCTAACTTTACCTACAGTATGCTCGTTCCATTGGCGATTACTAGACAGCCTATAGGCGCAATTGTTGGTCTGTATGTCCTCGCACCTATGAACATCGAAAATATAAAGACTTTTTGGGCCATCATAAACAATGAGACAATATAAAAGAAACACAATAAGATCACAACTTCACAAATCTAGCCGCTTAGTCCTCACATACTATGAGACATATAGACAATCTGATATCATAAAAGGGGATAGGCAGAGGTGTGTTACCATTGTCTTATTTGACGGCGTTAAGACTAGAGCTTCAGGCAAAGTATTAATACCGCGTGACAAGACCTCGCATAAATTGGTCATTTAATTATATTGTTATATTTGGAATATCAAATTGTTCATAAAAAAGTGTTAAATAATTATGTCTATCTCGCGGTAATCTTAAAACAAAATTTTGATTGCCTTTAAATTTACGACTTCAATAAAAATAGATTTATTTATATAATGAATTGCGAAATTTGATTAATAACTGATGTAATCTGAACAAAGGTTTTGTTTAATTTATAAAAAAAATATCGAGTTTTATCGGCGGCACTACCAAAGTAAATTTGTGAGCATTAAAAAGATAAACAGATACAAAATATGCAGAGGTTATATTTGGCAGTGACGCACAGAATTGTGTGCAGTGGTATCGAGGTCATGTTTGTCAGGTCTTAGAACACGAGACAGCCTTTCTCGTGATAATTTTGATAACTGAAACATTTTTATAAACATGATGACTATTTGTCTCATACAATACCAAATGTACATAGAGAGGAGACTTCATTTGCCAATTTATTTTGTGTCAGCCAATCTGAGTGTCTGTCATTTCCAATCGTTTCGTGTAAAGACAAGTTAGATTTCTTCGGACAGTCTTGTGTGTAACATTTAGCTCATTCGCTTGGTTATAGATTCTATACTAATTGGGCCCTATCGATTTTATCAACAGGGCGAGAAGAAGAAAGAAGCTGGCAAAAGCGTTAGAGAGACAAGCAAGAAAGTTGCGGGCCAAGGGCATCGCGGTCGATCTCGAGGCGCTAAAGGCAGAGTATCTCGCTCAGCACAAGAATACCGGCTTATACTCCGATTCCGATGGAGACGGGGAAGGGGAGGATAGCATGATCGACGTGGTGGGAGGAGACTCTTGCCACGACTCTGGTCCTGAAGACTTCTCACTGTCGGGCAGACTTCGGGCACCTTCGGGCGCCGACGGCATGAACAACTCGGACAGTTCAACGTCTGACGCTCATTCCGGACGGAACTTCAGCCCGATACCGGACCCTCAGCCCTCCTTCTTCAAACACTTCAGTGCTGCGAGTACGAACTTCGAGAAGTTCGACTTCGACTCGGGCCGAGCTGTGTCTTTAGACCTGAGCGGTGGAGGCCACGCAACACAACAGGACATGTCCAAAAACGGGGGAACAAGAAAACATAATCCTTTCAGTATAGAGTCTTTGCTTAACACGTGAAAGTGACTGTAACTAATGACTATAGGTAGAGGCTCTCTGTTATTTTGACTACACCAGTGAAGTTTGCGCTGTGAGTTTAGTGCAACGACCGTGACTATAACTTTGCAAGACCAAGGTACAATTGTGACACTTATTTTTAGTATCTTAAGGTGAAAAATCGTTTTCGCGACCTAATTATGTGTACGTATAACATCGTTATGACTGTTGTGCTCAAACTCCAGCCCTACAGGCATTTCATGTTCCTTTGCATAAAGTTAAACTGTTGTTATTATCATTAGTTCTAATCGGCTTGAATAAAGACTTGATGAGTACCATATAACTACATATCTCGTGTGAATACTAGATCTAGGCATTGTATTATATAGTTAGTATAGTGTATATAGTAATTGTCTATATTTATTTCCTTTAATGTTAATATATTTCTTTTACAAATCGGGGCAATAATTTATACTGACTTTTGTTAATGATGTGGTATTTTATTTTTCTTTATACAATTTTCAAATTTTATTTGTTGACTTACCAAATGGCGAATGAATATATCATTTAGGTTAAAAAACAACCCATGCTATCGGTACCTATTGGTCGTTCCTGAACTACAGATGAGAAGTAGGACTGAACGATTTTATCCGAATCCATTTCTAAGTAATTTATATATGTATGCAGATGTTTAACCAGAATAACTATTAAAAACTTTTTTTATGTATTAATGTGTAATCAAACTTTGAAAATTCAACCAATAAAAAATAGCAGTACCTACCTACATGACGGGGTGACTTTCAACTTTATCAGACAAACTTGTTTCATAGCTAGTGGCACATCCAAGCTTTAATAAGCGAACTAAGCACTAACTTTGTTTCGTCCATTAGGCAAAGCGGCGAACAATTAACTTAATTACGACGCCATTACTGGATAATTTCTTGACAGGAGCACTTTGTTACAATTACCGCGATAAACCGACCTTTATGACACAAAAGCGAGTTATAAAAATAATAAAACTACGCCATAATTATATCGTCGCTGTCATCGATGTATGGTCACATCCACACACTGGCAACCGTGAATAATACCAATTTAATGCCCCATTATTTTGTCCAAATTACCATTCACGGCAGTTTTATGAAATACATCCATTAAATCGTGGATTTCATTACCTATGCGTATTTATTGTCAAATTAAATGTGTTAGATCGGGATGCACAATAAACATTGTTTCTCAATATGTATGTATATATATTTTTTTATCAACTTCTGGTATAGTTACATTAGTAAAAACTAGAACAATAGAAGTATAAAAAAACTAATTAAAAAAATCCGTTTGCCAAATAAAAATGGCGGCGCAAATACAATTACTATTGGCGAAAGAAATACAATCTCTCGTCGTAAAATAACAACAATTAATGAATGTATAATGCGTAACGACCGATAAGAGAGCCAATTAGCAAAACAATATGGCCGCCCCGGTTTATTGCCATTTTTACTTACTCCGCAGTGAGTTTAATAGGTACATAACAATGTGCAACCCGATTGGTTACGGAGTTATTGTCTCGAGCCGTTGGCACGTGAAATTATCCTACTTTGAAACCCGCTATAGAACATTTTTATGAATGCCTCGTCGGCATAAAAATGGAAAGTGGCAAATAATTTGGGAAAACGACGGTTTTACGTCGGCGACAAGTCATTTAAGAAACATCGATCTTACATTGAAACAAATACAAAATGCTTATTGCCCTCATTAATAGCCTATTTTATTTTTACAAATATGTCATCGTTGTCATCGTTAAGCCAAATGACTGTATCAGGATAAAAGGCATTAATTTATTCGAGCAATTTAACATAAGAAAAACAATGATTATTGACAAATTAGTCTTCAAAACGAGGTGCCGACAGAGTAACCCCTAGATAACACCTATAAAAATGTTTTTTGTTCATCATTGTTATGGAAACATCGCAACAAATAATGTTTATTACTTGTTATAATTTGTTATTTGGTAATTTTACAGCAATTGACATTTGACGTCGGATAATTATGTTGTGGGTTGTAACCTACTGACACCAATTTACGAACACCATATCCTGATAGGCCATTGATTAGACGCTCCCTTACCCTCTGATAAGAAAAAATAATTTTGATCTCTTATTTTCTTCTGAAATAGTACCTACCTACGGCAATAATGTACCTATAGAATTATGTTCTAAAATTACAGTTTTATTATTTTAATAATATTCAGGTTCGATTTTTTTATTCAGCCCGTGAAAATAACTCTTACAATTTTAGGAAAATACATATAGTGTTTTATACAGAGTGGTTTTCTTAATTTATTTTGGAGTGACCAAATGTGATTTTCAACCTGGACATTATTTTAATTTAAGAACCTACGATCGTGCTAAGTTCTTCACCACATTGTTGTTTTTAATTTCGATTTATGGATGTAATGTGTAGTAATAAATATAAATCATTACTAACTGTACATTTTTGTAGTCGGAAACAATATCTTAGGTACAAAATATATTAATTAAGTTTTATTTATATTTATAGACGAGTGAAAGGTGGAAAACGGATATTTGTAAATTGACTATCACACTGTATGTAAGATGTAAAAAGGTATGTTACGTGAGTAATTTATTGAATCAAAATATAACACGATTAAACACACACGTTATTGATTTATTTCTTAATTCATGTCTTGCCCCGTCTGCGAGAGCGCGAGCGCTTTATTACAGAAAACAGTCCAATTGGAATCCATTAAAAACCCGATAAATTCTATTCATAGCTTTTGTTTTCTCTAATATAAAAGCGATAATTCTTGCAGAGCCCTTTATTCCTATTTTAAAAGACCATTTTAGCTGTACCTATGGCCTGTGTGTCGCCCATGCCTGCAGTCGTAATTGAGTATATTGTCCAGCGGTAACTATCAAAATAAGGGAAACAACATAATTCGAATAACAAATGAATTCTTGCAAACCATTACCAGCCAATGATTATATCTTGAACATAATACTAACGCGGCATTAACAAGGCGTTTAACAGCCATTTGTGAAACACAAAGACACCGAACGACCGAGAATTTTAGGTCTAAAGTAACGTTATAAAATACGGTCGGTTTTACTACAAACTCGTTAATAGTAAACACATAATTAAGTGCTTAAATCTTAATTTCTTCCTGGTGCTTTAAAATCTCAATAGTAATCAGACTTCTGGAGAAGAAGATATTGCTCTACTACAACCTATCTACCTCCTCTCTACCCCTGTTTTTCCCCTTCCTCGTTCCAAGACTGTTGAATTCGTTTTTTGGGTCACATAATAATGTACTGAATCGACATAACGTCGTTGTCAAACCAATATCTGCTATGTACACTTTCGACATTTTGCCACATTGCAGTTTTTATTTGACAATATTCTGGCTGATGTCATAGCACATTTTTTTAGCGACCACCATAGATTTAAAGCGAAATTTTAAGTCTATGGGGACCACACTTCACCATATAATGTTTAGAGTCACATAGTAGTCTTTTTTTGGAAATTTTTGGAAAATTCTCGGAATACGCCGTAAATTTGGATGGTATTTTTGTATGAAAATAGTTTAATCACTGTGAATGAAGTTTTCTTTTTTTTATTACACAGATTGAGAAGTAAAAGGAGATATATTTTCCTGCAAACTAATATCCAAGCTAGTATACGTAATTCAAACATAATTGTGCACACGAATAAAACAAGCAATGAAAAACAATTTGCAAATTTTTGTGTGAACCGTCTTGGATAGCGGCTGTAGAAAAAAAACATTGATACAAATACGTGGGACCTCCATGCCGCCATGACGAATGTTCACGCGTTAATAATTTTAAAGGCACGCAAATTATTCGCCAAATGTTCCCGTTCGCTTTGATATGCGACACCGTATAATTGCGACCACAAAATGAAGTTAATGTTTTAATTATTTTGTTTTAAGATTAAGAGCAGACAATTTTATCCTTTCACTAAATCAGTGCACATTTCATGCTGCTCTTTAAATACAGTACAAATGAAATATCATTGTTAAGTCAAGTGTTTTAACAAAATAATTGGCACAATTGGTTAATTTAGATGTTCATTAAAGATAAGCCTGTCGCCACATAATTATAATTACGGATTAATAGTACCCGCCCGTGTCCAAACCTCAATTGTTCACGTATTTTGGAAGATTAGTCTACCTAAGATTTGTCTACGCACCTAAGGTTAAAACATATGAACCGTGACAAAATCTATCTAATATATAAAAATCAATGTCAGTTTGTTTGTTTGTTCGTATTTTATGCGCTGCCATACCGTTCATCTGATTGCAGTAAAACTTTGTCAACTTATTGCTTGCAATTTCGCGAGTTTGGTACAATTATTTAACAATAGGTGGCGCGCGTATCGTACTTACAAAATTTGAAAGAGAATTTCTGCAACTGCATAATATTTTAGTTCCTTACAACATCATTTCAAAATTGACCAATCGACAAAGACAGATAGCTAACGTCAAACGGCACATGTCATTCGCAGTTTATCGATATTATTTAGTGTAAGCCTTCTCTGCGGCAGCAACGCGCCGGGTACCAGCTAATATATAATTATTTATGTCCCTCCTAAAAACATCAAACATCACAGCTAGCCGTCAACCCGCCGTCTGCAACTTATATTAAGCTGCATGTGGATTATTCGACCAAAACGATACCAATCGGCAGTGATGTCAACAACGCTCGATTATAATTCATTAACTGACCATCAGCTGCGTTTAACGGTCGACAACCGTGACACGTCTGCGACGACAAATAAGACTCACGTATGATTATATCACATTAATGTTATGGGCACGATATTTGTTTGCGTTTTGTCGCAAAAACGGCTTATCTGATTGACATAAAGCCTTTTATAGATGGGTGTTATCAGTTTAGTAATTATTATTAGGTGTAAATTATAACATTATTGTTTTTTTAACATTACTGTTGTTATACGGCACGGTTGGCGCAGTGGTTGAGAGATCGACTGCTGAGCTACGTGTCGCGGGTTCGATTCCCGCACGGAACAAATATTTGTATGATCTACAGATATTTGTTTCGGGTCTGGGTCTTCGTGTATGTGAATACACACTGTGCCTCGGAAAGCACGTAAAGCCGTTGGTCATGCGCCTGATCTCTCCCCGGTCGTGTCGGATTGCCGTCCCATCGGACTATGAGAGTGAAGGAATAGAGAGAGCACCTGTGTTTGCACACACACTTGTGCTCTATAATATCTCCTGCGTAGTTGGCTAATCTCCGGTGAGATTAGCCGCCGTGACCGAAATTCGGTAAGGAGGATATTAATTATTGTTTTTTCTCTTTATTTTGTTTAATATCAACTAACCTCATACTGCTTGAAAACGTATTAAATAAATAGTATCACAATTTTGCTCAAGAGACGCTAAAACATACTTAATAACTTAACATTCAATACGACAAAAATAAAACTGCCTCGTTGGTCTAGTGGTCGCAAGCGCATCTGCTGGCCGTGAGGTCCTAGGTTCAATTCCCAGGTCGGGAAAAGTGTTATTGGGTTTTTCTGTACGGAATTTATAAGTAGCAGCACGTAGTCTGGAACTATGCCCGGTAGATGGCAATAAGTTCGCTCCCTATTATATGGGACTAAATAACTGCATCGGCGAAATGTGGGTGTACAATAGTATACCCCTGCCTTATCCTTCAGCGGATACAAGCGTGATGCTATGAGACAAAAACCAGTTAATAAGTATATAGTATAAAAAAGTGTCTAATTTTCATTTTGTGAAAGATATTCAATAATTTAGTGTAACTGCGAATAAATTTATCTAAATAATAACCAACACTTTCACAATTTTACAGCTTCACTCAAAAACTCATTTAATACCTAACTCTAGATAACCAATTCTATTGTGCACAAAATTAACTATTACTAACGGCCTTTTCAATACATTATTGATAGAAAAAACACTTTTTAGTCATGATTAAAATAGAGAATATAAAAATGACAATCTATATTATTCAAAAAACTTAACAATTGCAATTGTTAGCTCAGTGGTGGAGCGATCGACTGATGCGCTACGTGTCGTGGTGTCGATTTTCGCACGGAACCAATATTTATATGACCTATTGCTATTCCAGGTCTGTGTGTTTGTGCATGGAAATATCTGTTTTCTATATGCACCCATGATACAGGAATTATTTCTAGAGAAGGGCAACGTTTGTTTCGTTTTTTAAATTGGCAAAACATTTTTTTCACAAAATTTATCAATCATATTCATGAGTCACTAAAGCAATTTAGGTGAACAGGTCATCATCAACAGCCTAAGCACTTCACTGCTGAACATAGGCCTTTGCAAAAGAGAAATGAATACCTCATATCCCGCGGTGGAAGGTAGGTTAATAACCGTTGGTAAACTGGTAAATATTTAATAATATGGCACCACCTAGAACTACCATTAAATTGAAATTCATTAGATATAATATTTTTTTGTATCATTCTCAATAATTTTAAAGATAACTGCTTAACGTTACGACATATTCGCTGAAATGGTCAGCACAATTCAAAGTAGTATAAAATAAATATACCTACCTAAAAGTACAAAGCTTGCACTCCCCGCCATCAACATGGGCTCTTCTTAATCCACTTTGAAGTCGTTCACTAAAAACGTTAACATACAAAGACCAATAATCGGCATACACTTTTAACACTTGTAATTTTGCCATAATAAAACACAAATTATACACTTGTTTGGAAATTCGTCGCTAAACAATGTATATTGGGACTTTTAAGAATACTTAGCATCATAAATAGAAATAAAACTAGCTCGCGACTAGCTTACAACGGACTGACGATTTATGACTACTAGACAGGCAGACTTATTTCCAAATAAGTTGCGGGCAGTCCTGTTTAATAATAACCTATAACCACCCACATTTCTTTTAATTTATATTATTAAATTTTTTACTAAAAATCAATCTACTGTAGCTTGAATAGTTTATCGTTTCTTTTTTTTATATTTCGGTATATGGCATATCCCCGCACCAGGCCAGCTTGGTGGATTAAGGCTGTAAAGCCTTTTTCTCACTCTGAGAAGAGGCTCTTGCCCATCAGTAGGTCAGTAATGGACAGAATTTATTTTATGGCAAACCTATATTCGACATCTTCCATGAAATTTCTGGTTTCATCATTACCCTGAGTCGTACAATATAAAATAATACCTATATTAGCTTGGTTTTAATGACAAAAGTCAATTTAGTTTGATTGAACCGAAAAGTCAAACCTTTTTTAGGTTTTTATTTTTCACGCTAGCCTGGTGCGGTTTGCCAGATTAGACACACCATCAAGAACTTTATGGAGCCCTCCCATGTATGCAGGTTTCCTCACGATGTTTTCCTTCACCGTTAACGCAGTGATAATAAAATTCTGATCCACACATCATTCCGACAAATCAGAGGTGCAGGCCGGGTTTGTACTTAGACCTTCCTGCGTCAAAGTCAAAGTTTTTTATTTCAAATAGGCCTTTGCACTTTTAAAAAATCGAGACTCTAGGCGTACGGTTCCAAGGGGGGATTCAACCGCTAGGCTATCACTGCTTTTATGCACTATAAATACGTTTTATTAAAAAAAAAAATCTTTTTTCTAAACAAAAGGGAAATCAGCAGTGTTGTCATTTTCTAATTTATATACATCTTAATTATGAAGGACTATTGTCTTCAAGTAATAGCGTAGTTATTTTAGACACCTTTCATTTCTTTAAGGCATTGCGTTGTACCATTTGCATGTTCTTTTAAATGATTACACTTCCAGCCAAAATGGTTATGGATAGTGGGCATTTTCCTTTCTGTGTATGTATTAACGCGTTAGCTAAAGGGGATGGGCACGATACTTATGATGATGATTGAACAGACAAATGTTTGAGTGAACATTTTAGAAACGTAAGTTACTTTTTTTGTATGAACTATAATATATTACACATCGCTCACGATTGTAACCGAATGATTGACCTTGGTTTCCGAATGTTTTAAATCTTGACTCATCCTTTTGACATCGTTAATCATAATTCGTCACCCCTGTATTTACCAAAGGGTCAGGTTAGTTGGGTTACTCCATCATGCTAGCCTAGTGCGGTTTGGTGGACTACACACACCATGGGAAGCCTCATGGAGCCCTCTCAGGTGTGCAGGTTTCCTCACGATGTTTCCCTTCACCGTAAATGCTAGTGGTAATCAATTCTGATCCCCACATAATTCCTAAAAGTCAGAGTTGCAAGCCGGGTTTGAGGTCAGACCCTGGCTATCACTGCTATATATAATAAATATACACAGATTAAAATTCAGGTAATGAACTGACACGTAGGGTAATTAAGTGAGATTAATTATTAAATTGGAGTCGTAAAAGGCTAATTAACATTGCTTACGTCAAATTGATAGGCAGTATACTCCTGTGTGCCAATGACTTGTTACTGCGTGTTTTTTTTTTATTTTCCCCATTCGGTTTCTTCGATCCCGTGGGGATATAACCCGCAAGGCCTAGGGCAGACCTTCAGCCATGCCACCATGTTTGATAAAAGTACAGTAGTGAAGCAATAAGGATTACGTTATTTCATTCTAGAGATGGTTTGTAGACACGTAGACACGGTGAACGCCATCTTTTTTCTATGATCGCTGCCTCTGCATATTGCTCCACTCTCTATCTATTGTCTGCTCTTGCTAATCCTCACAAAATATCCAGATCATTCTGCCAACATTTAGGCTTCCTTCACAGCGACAAGAAGACAGATGAAATGATTTTCTATTCATACTAAGCTCAATTTCAAATTGAACACACTGACATTCTCGCTAATACGACAGAACAGTTACATTGCACAGATTAAAACTGATTACAGCCAGTTTTACTTGGGACTTTCACGAAGCAATCTATCTCGTATGAGTAATGATACCAGCCGTTCTGTCCGACACTGCCCGCATCATCGTTAGCCATTTCTGTTATTATAACCCATTCATATAACATATTACCCGCGGTGAGGATGAAGTGCGTAATAGCCGGGTGTTTAGGTAAATTGCCGGGATTTTATATTAAGAGGCACATTTGGCGCTCATTCCGTGTTATTTGCGCAATCTTAGCGTTAAAAAAATTGCATCTGCATTGGTTTAAGTGTTATTTGAAGAATTTTCAATTTGAAGCTTTCTCTTGGAGTTTTTGAGAGTTCTGTAGCTGTTGTGTCGGCTATAAGCTGTCACATGGGAATTGCTCAAAACATAGTGGAAAGATGGTGAGTGGTGGTCAGGTATTGTCAAACGTGGAGGCTCTTTCCACCTTGGATTTGTTATGTATGTTATGTACCTTGGATTTGTTTGATAAACGGCCAGTTAAACATTGCTTCGCGTAATATCGTATCCTACTAATCCTACTATCCTATCCTATCCTACTAATATTATAAATGTGAAAGTATGTGAGGATGGATGGATGGATCTTTGTTACTCTTTCACGCCAGAACGGCTGAACGGATCTGGGTGATATTTGGAACACAGATAGATTATACTCTGGAATAGCACATGGACCACTTTTTATCTGGGGAAAATGTACGGGTTCGTTAACCACGCGAGTGAAACCGCGGGTGGAAGCTAGTGTAATATAAAAGTCAGTTTTTTTAGTCAGATATCAGAATGTTTGGCTCAAATTATATTAATATAGATACTAAAGACGTGACAAATTCTATGAACTAGAAATGATAGTGTTACTTTATTTTAGGACAAGCAACTCGCTGGCTAAAAAACGGTACAAGCTTGAAGAAAGTCTAAAACGGCATTACCATGAACCTCTTACTAAATTATTTTTATTGGCCTATTGCCATGTGGGCCAGTTCGTTACAAGGAAACTAAATTAATTAATTTAGTGTCGCTGTATAAATTATTTTGCTAATATTAATATTATAATTTACTACACGTCATAATTTAAATTAATATTGCAAATTTGAGGAGTGATTTAGGTGATAAGGCTCATAATTCACTATCATATCTTAGTATACATGAGTAATTAATTTTATGACTGCTATTTGGTACATTAACCCCGATTTTCAAATATGAACTAAAGCGAGATTTACACGGCATCACTTTTTTTGTCTCTTAATCAGGAGGGTAGCTACCGCCGTATCAGCCGTATCAAAGATACGGGGCCCCAAAACCGTGTACTTAGGTAGCCTATTATGTAAAAAAAAAGGGTTTTGTAATGTTTAAATGAAAATAAAAGAAGTAATGTGTAATAATGTGTGCTCCACTATAAATACAGGTAATTACAATTAAATTCGGGCGCCAGAAGCTAACACAAAAATACATATATGCGGAACCTTACCGAGTAAAGTTGAACTTTTAATCTTCAGGCAGGAGGAATAAATAAAAGCAGCAGTTAGGTATACCTCCCCCCCCCCCCCCCCCCGCAACAAATACGGGGCCCGTCTAGGGCAAGCTACGCCACTGCTCTTAATGAGTCACCAGAATGATTTCTCGATCTCGACCGTATTTATGGAAGCCAAAATGTATGAAAATAATGTTCGCGTGTTTACTACCAAAATGTTCACTCAAATGCGCGCGCACGATTTTTTCAATCGTTTTTGTGTAAACGATAACGACGTATGAGGTCAGAGGAGGTACTAAACCCCCAGAAAAACCATCTATATTTACATCTAAATAACTTTCACGTACAATACACACTGTAACCGTACCTTGAGATTCAACTGTCCGCCATTTGTGAACTTAATAGTGAATGGGAATGAAATGAATGGACTGTCCATTACATTTTTCACCTTCACTCTGGACGAATATTTTCGACGAATCCATCGAACGACTTCTTCATTAAAAGTTGGTACGGGTCGGCCACAACTTTTTTTATAGAATAGAATAGAATTGTTTTTATTTCAATTAAACCTATTCTACAAGACAATTTAAGAAGGAAAGAGAGGAAGGGGAAGACCTAGACGAAGATTTGCACAACAAATATAGGAGAAAGTAAGGGTAGACTCGTTAGATAATAGGCCAGCCTATTATCTAGCGAGTGGTGAGTGTGGTCCGGGGTTCGATTTTCGGGTCAGGCAAGGTGTTATTCGGTCTTTCTATATTGAAATTCTCAGTAGCAGCAAGCAGTCTCGAATTGGGCCCAGTAGATGGCAATAGGCTGGCCCCCTATTACATGGAACTCAATAATGGAAAAAATGGTTATGTAGGTATACAACCATATAACTCTGCTTAACCCTTCTGGGATACAGGCGTGATGCTATGTTATGTTATAATTATTTGCTTAGTTTAATAGCTCAAAGTCTTTATATAGCTAACATGAATGAACTAGCCATTATAATACTTTACACACATTCACCTAAACACATAGTATATGATGTATATGAAATAAAACGTCTTGTTATTACCCCATACATAGTCATTTACATTAATGGCAACCACAAATTATATGTTAGTACGAATTTTACTTCTATTATTCTTAATATGCTTCGTCTAGCCCCGTTACGCTGTGAAGCGTAAAATAAACAAAAATTCTATCTTATTTGTAAATCCGTCATATTATTATGATGTTAGTAATACAGAAGCTTCAGTTCGTTCAACAAAATAAATCCGTTACTTTAGATTCTTTGAATCACTCGCAATCTTTTACACTAAAAGGAAAATTGCTGTCGTTTCCCCACACTAGGAATTATTCCTGTATCGTAGGTACAAACAAACACAAAAATTCACGTACACAAATATTCAGAACAACTATCCGTAGATCATATAATTATTTTTTCCGTGCCGCAGTCGATCGCTCAACCATATTTGATTAAATCATATGTGTAATAATATTCTTCGAAGCTGCATCACTATAACAGCATCCATCCTATTCTAGTGTACCTACCTACTCATTTCATAACTTGAACTAGAAGTAAATTTTGGTTAGGCCTTATATATAATAATAATTCAAGGCAAGGGTCTCTTCTCAGAATTACAAAGGTTAGTCTTTTTTGGTCAATCGCGCTAGCCCGGTGCGGATTGGTGTAGTCCACATACACCATCGGGAACTCTATGGAGCCGTCTCAGGTTTGAAGGTTTCCCCACGATGTTAATCTTCACCGTAAACGCAAGTGATAATCAAACTCTGAACCGCGCATGATTCCGAAACGTCAGAGGTGCAGGCCGGGTTATAGGGGGCGTAAAGTTTTATAAAGATACCAAGACCTCTCGAACCGAACAACACACCTCGAAAATAACTTCACCTTCTATCCTTTGCCTGTACAGTGTCAACAGCCCAATGAGCACAACAGAACCAGCCACATTAACCATGCACTAATTATAGTGTATGCAAATGAAGGCATTCACATCCAAATGATTCAATTCTGCCCAACTTTTCATTTAGCCTGCTTATCGTCCCCATTAATCTTTTACCGAGTCGGGGAGCAATTAATAAGTCTATAGGGGGAATTATAATTGTTATAATTTTTGGGTAATTGTCGTTGTTGCCTAATGATTTTATTAATGGTATTGATTATTTGCGACGTACTGCCTTTTGATTGCGTGATTGATCTAGTGATGCAACAGCAACTGCCGAGCGTGAGGTAGTGGGATCGATCCCCAGGTCGGGATTCGAATTCGAAAGAATTCTTTCTGGAGTTTCAAATTGTGCCCGATAAATGCAAATAGGCTTGCCCCCCATCGGCGAAATATGAGTATAAAACATTACACCACTGCCTAACCCTTTGGAAAATACAGGCGTGATGCTATGATGGTACATGCGATATACGGTACCTTAACTTCACTAGACTTTGCATTTGCGATTTCAACTTTCATTACGTCATTCTTATATCTTAGGTAAGTAGGTAATGACAAGACCCGCGTACGTCTTAAAATTGCGGCCAGACACCGGAGGACGGGCAGCAGCGTCCTCTCACTAATCGGTGAGCCACTGCGATCCCCAAGCCGCCTGCCTAGCGTGGGGATTATGGCATACCCCCCCACTTGGGGAGGCTTTCGTTCAACAGTGGACGTCTTCTGGCTGATGATGAAGTAGGTAATGGATGTTGATCCACCTTGAATATGAACAAGAACCATATCAGCCAGTTGAAAAAGAAACGCAAACGGAATGTTCGTTTAATTATTAGTTTCCCTTCACTTAACCCACACTAGAAATTCTATTTCCCATAAATCCCTGTAAAAACATTCTAAAATAACAGTATTCGACTTATCCTTATTTAATCTGTGACAACCATGACACTAACCACTAAAACACATTAGCGTTCTTAAAAAACAAAATTCAAATCGCAACTGTTTCCACAAAAATCCCAAACTGAAAGTTTACTCAAAATTCTCGGCGTATTACAATAATTACGGAACGTCTCAATCGGGACACGAATAAGGGCAATTCCACTCTGCGCTAATGACCGCCCGAAACGCAGATACAAATCGCGCGGGCCGGCGACACGCGTTTCTAACGTAATCACTTAATTATTGGGCGACACCTCGCGCAGGGCTGAACGCATAGAAAAAAAGATTATTTATTATAATTACATAGGTATATTTTTTAATTTTGATCTTTAATTATTGTGCAGCTGACGCCTGATGCCCAAATGCTTTGCTACGAGTTTTTTTTTTTATCTCTTTGGATTTTCGTATTAGGTTACCTTTACCGTTGGGTAAAAGTACTTAAGTAACGAGTCTTCAGTAAATTTTTAGATTTTTAATTTAT
Organism: Shargacucullia verbasci; assembly: GCA_947562105.1. NCBI lineage: Eukaryota > Metazoa > Arthropoda > Insecta > Lepidoptera > Noctuidae > Shargacucullia > Shargacucullia verbasci. The sequence continues at coordinate 3,892,137 of OX387289.1, read as the reverse complement.
TACTTAGATCAACCGGTTTATCAGTCAATTTATTATTTTTCTTACGCCTAGTGAAAATTATTAATACCACTGAAGTAATTTTACCGATGAAAAATTTGTATATCTAACTACTGCTTAGCCCTTTTCCTCTCTCCTAAGTTTTTGCTGTGCCCGACAGGGTCCATAATTATTCTATATTTTTATATTTTTAAGACCATTGTACATTATGGAACGCAATAAATAAATAAAGATACCAAAATTGGATTTCCACAAGCTTATAGCAATGCATACCTGGTTACACCTCCACCAAAAAGGAGCTTTCATGTCTTAGCCACAAGTCACTAGAAAAGTGAATTTTCTTTTCATACAACATTATTCCACTCCTCAAAAATATTAAGTTGTACACATAATCAACAACCCTACCGGTGCGTCAACGCTAACCACACTACTTTTTATTATATCAATTTGTGCCCATTGAAGGCGCTGTTTTGGGCTAATTCCTTTATAATTGCAGGATCGCCGGTTCACCCGCGTGGACGCGCCCTTATCTGATCACAGTTGAACATTAAGAGAAACTAAAAGTTATTTTTAATGACGCTTTTAGGCGTGATACAACAATTTGTGTAAACTTATGTAATATGTTATGACTTCATTTTTGTGTATTTATATTTGTAGACGCGGGCTAGCGGTCGAACGCTTGCCTTCTATGCAGGGTCTGGGTTTGAAATCTGGCACTTTACTTGGCACTTCTAACTTTAAGTACTTAACTTGGCTAACGGGCTGCTAACAAATTCGTTGTTGTTTATAATAGCTGCATATAGTTAGAAGTTGTTGCCTATCCTCTTATTCGTATTTATAAATATAAGTCATCTTTCTCCGGTGATCTGATTCTGACATAAAAAGCAACAACATCTCTAATTTTTCGTACGATTTTCTTGATGCTGATTCCGTACGCTTGATTCTGATTAAGGTAATAAAAGTCTATAAAGCAATCATAACGCGTCAACAAAATGTGTACAACACCACCATGCGCAGAAACTATAAAATTTAAAGTTAAAAGAGATTTTTATTTTATTTTTATTACTGAATTTCAAATACACAAGGAAGAGCTTTAAAAAACATAAAATAGCAATAATAATTGTCTAGTGAATTTATTGGTGTAATGTTCAAACGCGATTATTGAACATGTGATCCTGGTTTGATATTGTGCCCGATAGATGGTAATATGTTGACCCTCTATTACAAAGGTCGTAATAATAGCATCAGGAGAAATTTGGGTATATTTATACCAAAGTACTCCTCTGCCTAATCCTTCGGGGAATACAGGCGTGATGCTAAGATGCCAAATTACGTATATAGAAATAATAGATATAAAATAAAATACACACAATAGTGATCTATATGCAAGCACACACACATGTGTGTGTGTGCAAGTTGGCAACAAAATAAGGTTATCAAACTAATAACTCTCAGACTGCACATTAACATACAAATTCACAACTTACTACTTACTTATGTAAAACAGTAGCATAAAATTATACTCACTCAAAAAAAGCAATTCTCATATTCCTAATAGAAAATAATATTTCGTGACTCAAAGAAAAAAGTGTTTTACATGAAAAAAAAAAACGGCATAACTTAATTAGATTTCAACAGGAAATTAAATGTGTACGCCGATAAAAATGTTTCTGAAATAAAATTACGGCGGCAGGAAATTGTATTAATTTGTTATATAAGTTTCATGATGTATAATATTTGATACCACGGTGTATATGGCACGGTAAAATGTTTTCCACGTGTTTATAACACGTACATATGTATAAGGAAGCAATAGCTACATACACATATGTAAGAGACGTAATGTTATTGTATGTGACTGCTGAGTGTGAGGTCCTGGATCTGATTCTCGGGTCGAGCAATGTGTTATTGGGTTTTTCTGTATGAAAATTCTCAGTAGCAGCACGGAGTCTGGCACTGTAGTAGATGGCAATAAGCTCACCCCTTATTACATGGGAGTCAATAACTGCATTGTCAAATTGTGAATGTACAATTATACACCTCTGCCTAACCCTTCAGGGAATACAGGCGTGAAGCTATGTTCATTTTTTTTTAATAATTATAATCAGGTTCAGGCCGAGTTAGAATTCAGACGCTGTAATTTTTTCCTATGGGTGTGGTCTAAGAGATTATTATCAAATTATTTATTAATACGTATTGTGAGCAGTTTGTTCAGAAAAAATATTTTGTTTGATCCTTAATAAAGATCATCAGAGTGAATAAAGGATCTTATTATCCTCTATTGACACTTCTGGGGAGACAATAGAGTATTTTTAACCAGAAATGTTAATAGAACCTAAAAATACAGTTTAGCATAACAAATGGTGCAGGTGCTTGGAAATAGCCTCACCAATGGATACTATCCATACAGGATATGGATACCTAATCAATTAAGTGAGTTAAAAAGAAACGTTGCCCCACACTTGGAATACTTCCTGTATCCTGAGTGCGTTTATAAACACATATATTGACACACACAAAGACCCAACCCCGAAACAACTATCTGTAGATCATAAAAATATTTGTTCCGTGCGGAAATCGAAACCGCGTCACGCAGCGCAGTTTCTGGGCAGCATCAACCTTACTGACTGAATCTCTTTTCCACCGTCATCATCATCGTGTGTCGCCTTTGTATGTCTCCACCACCACCTTTCTTCCTTCTTTCCTCTTCTTCCACCACAATACAAGAAATTCTCACGTGAAAGCTGTTTGTTATGCTGTTTTGACAGAAGAAGCCTTTCTTTCTTTTACCAATTCACTATACCCGATGGCTAGGGAAATATTCACCGTCCCCACACGATAAACATAATGAGGTTATATTTCATGGTGTGCGTTTCCCATGGACTATAAGGGAAATGTTCCAAAATGATTAGTAGTTTCCCTGTATAGTAGTATCGGCCTCGCGATCGACGGCGTGACCTAACAAGAAGCAATTTTTCACAATTTTCCATTCTTTCTATAATACCAAAGTGTAGGGTGGCAGCCCGACAAGAATAGTGAAGGATTTTTTTTAAACTTTTTGCGTTGTCTACTACTGTGTCGTTTATCACTGGACAGTCGAATTGTGGATTGCAATTAATATTTGGAATTTAGAAGGTACTTGATTCAAACTGGATACGGATAGTGGCGCTATTTGGAAGGAGTTTATGACAAGTGGTGGAAGGTTATATGCGAGTTTATAAATGGTAAAAGTCAAGAAAAAATTACATAAATTGGTAAAGATAAACCTTTAGAGAGTACGCACCTGTAAAACTTGAGAGAATTGACAGGAATCACCAAGCCGTGTCTATACTGTCTTCTCCCAGATGTAAGAAATGAATGCCTAAGGCCCAAGTTAATCGACAACATACCAATTAAGCCGAATTCAACCATTTAAGAAGTTTTGTATGAGTAAACGACTATTTTCATTTTTTTAATAAACATATCATCACTGCTGTATTCCTCGAAGGGTAAAGCAGAGGTGTACTGTTGTACACCCACATTGTGCGGATGCCGTCATTGAGTTCCATATAATAGACGAGCCTATTGCCATCATAGTTCCAGACCAAGTGCTGCCAATGAGAATTTCCATACAGAAAAATGCAAAACGCTGCCCGACTCGGTATCGAACCCGGGACTGCACGCTCAGCGGTCGTGCTTGCGATCACTACACTAATGAAGGAGACAGTTAATTTTTAAATGTTCGCTCAGTTGTGTTCCTGCTTATTTCATAGTCACCCTAACCAGGCTTCACAGCACGCCACTAACGGTGGCATATAATGAAGTGATTACCCCACCTCGGCATTACCGCCACGAAATCCTACCATTTTCACTTGGCTTACGACTTAACTATCAGAAAATATTATAAAGTATAATATTGATATTTTTATAGTTAGGTTACTGCCCATTGGTCTAGTGGTGAATGCTGAACGTGAAATCTTGGGTGCCAGTCCTCGGGCAGGTAAAGTGTTATAAGGTTTTTCTGTATAGAAATTTGCAGTTGAAGCCCGGAGTTTAAAATTGTGACCGGTGCATGGCAATAGGCACGCCCCCTATTTACATTAGACTCAATAACGGTGTCGGCGAAATGTGTGTTTAAAGTAGCACCTACCTACACCTTTGCGTAACCCCTTTAGGGAATAAAGGTGTGATATTGTTTTGTGCGTTAGTACTCCACCGCTGGACATATATATAAATCAAACGAAAATCATCTTTGACGCAAAACTATCTAGACTCTGATTACACTGTACCTCTTGCGTTTTCAACTAACCAATTCACTTGTGTTGTCATATGACGCATGCGTTATTAGGAATGGACACCTCCACTAGCGCATGCGTCAAAAGACAAATCGAAAATTTTCATTACACTCAATACGTCGCAATCGACTAATAAAGCAACAATATTAGAACCACTTTTAAATAAACGTGTTGGATACAAAAAACGAAGTTTTTAAGTAGTTTACATCGGTATTACACCATTAGAGAATCGTATATGTAAGTAGAGGCCTGCGCCTGCGGCACGCGGCACACATGTCGCAACGTCGTGATGGACCGAGGTGTGTTACTGTCGTTTAGTATAACACTAGTCACGTCTAGTGTGTAAACAACTGAAAATATTGCATATAAAACATTACTAATTATTATTAGCTCTGCCTCATTGGTCCATGGAGTGCTGTGCTGTTGGGTCTAATATCTTCTGTTATTGAGATTTTCTGAAATTATTAGGAGCTAACTGCCTGACAAGTTCGAGCGTCGTTTTTCATACAATAATACATACACAAAAGAAGAAAAAGAAGGATATAAATACTTTAAAATAAAATTCCATCGTAGTTTTTTTTTTTTTTTAAAAAAACGTTGCCCCACTCTTGGATTTCTCCTGTCTCGTGGGTACAGTTTACAAACATACATGTCACATACAGACACAACCAGACCCGAAACAACTATCTGTAGATCATAAAAATATTTGCTTCGTGCGGGAATCGAACCCGCGACACGTAGCGCAGCGGTCGATCGCTCAACCACTGCGCCAACCGTGCCGTCAAAAAGTTATTTTCGTAATTATTCGTAGGAAGTATGCTTCCTACGTCACAAATTCAACGATACCAAAACAGAGGAATTAGGTATAATCTAGCAGATCGAAGCAGCCCTTAGCTGAATCTCTAGGAATATAAACAAGTAACGGAGTTAACTCTTATATTAACACGTTTAAAAAAAATAACATAATTTTCGTAACAAAGTATGAATGAAAATTAATATGCCATTTGGCACAAATGTTTAGTAATACATTGGACCAATCACTTAGAATGCTAATCATGACGTGATATTTTAAGGTTAATATTGAAGTCAATATAAAATAAACACACGACTATTTCAATTAAGCAACAACTCATCTTAGAAAAAGAACAACGCTAAAAAGGCAAGAACTATAAAAAATCTATGGACGACCCAACCAAAAACAAAACGTCTTTATTATCATCAATATCAACAGAACGTAATAGCCCGAAAACAATCTCGTAGCAGCGGCCTGTATCCAAATAATTGTATCTAACGACTACCAACCGTATAATCAAAAGCATATCAACCAAAATCAATTTTTCATCGCCGAGGTCGATTTTAAAATTATCATACAAAGCGAAGTATTTCGACGACCAATCTTACAAGACACTTGGTTTCAACCAACTAGACTTGCAACATGGTTCTATGTTTTTCGGGGTTATACTGGCTGATGAAGTATAATTGTCTAACAAGTGCTATAGATCAATAATATTGATTTAGATACACGAAAAGTAATTGGTGTACGGATGTACACCTACATGACATATTGTGGCCTTCGTGCTTCACTACGGCATAATTATGTGTTTTAATATTAGCTATTTTATGAAGTGTGCAACGGATATGAAATACTCATAGATGACGGTATTAGGAGTTTTTGACGCTTGCTTTGCCTTATAAATAGTTATGTCTATATCTTTATATATTGAATTTTACAGTGGGATTTAGCGGCCTCCGATAGTGTAAACTTTAAAAGAAAATTATACACCACAATTAAGTAAGAATACATGAAAGTAGTGAGTTCACAAGATTGGCTCAGTGACTAAAAGATTGACTTTCTGCACAACGCATCGCAAGTTTGATGTCTGCACGGAACAAATATTTGTATGGCCTAGGTGGGTTTGGATGTGTATGCATGTGATTTGTATGTTTGTAAACTGTTTCTGCAATACAAAAACAAACGTAATGTAGAGCTATGGCTTTCAAAAGAAAGAAACAATACCAGTAAAACAAGAACTTGATAAAGTTGAAACTGGATATTAAAGAAACGAAAGCAAATTAAGCAAAGATTCAAAGCACTACAAATACATAAGTAAAATCAGTTACTTTGTAAGCTCTATTTCCATTCATAATTTAGTTCTCAAAGCTAGTATTTCGTAAAGGCGTGTTACCCGAGTGACACTCCGTGAGCCACGCACGGGCACGAACCCGGTGCGTTGCGTGCAGGCGGTGTCGGCCAATTTGCACGTCGGCCGTCCAAGCTCAATTTACTTGTCAAGTCGACCCGCGCCATTACGGTTGAATTGTGAAGCGGGTTGCAGCGCTTTATGGAAAACACTAAGGAAAATTAGTTTTGAAGTGTTTTGACCCGAGTTCAAGAGGGAGAGACAGAAAATTTGAATTGAAATAGATGAAAAAGCGGACTGCGATGCACAGCACTAGCTTGGATAGGAATGAAATACTGAAATCAAAAGCTCGAATGAAAACAAAACAGACGTCCAATGACTATAGATAATATCTATGGTATGGTATTTGCTAGCGCTGTACGAAGCGTTAACCGCTTGATTGCATCAGACACGAAACATTATTAAGACATTCTCAGCCCTAACGCGCCGGCTCCGCCGCCTGCCTACCTCATTAGAAATTAATTTACACTCAAAATAAGCTAAACGCTCGATATCATCGTAAGTATGACTGCACGTGATAGCTCGACCACGCAATCATCTCGACAAAAACTTTAGCTAACAGATTACAATCCAATTACAACACACTCTGAGTCAACATTCGAAATCAAACTAAATACGTGACGCCGAGGCGACGTCGGTACGACGCGACCCACAATTTGCCCACCATCACATTCAATCACCTCCAACTAACGACCAGCCGCAAAAAATACACGACAGACTCTCAGGAAGTCGGACAACAATAAAAAAACAAATAAGTAACCCGAGCAAATTAAGTTATAACCTAAAACACGTATGAAGCCATCATCCCAACGGTGTAATCATATTAACGACTACAAAAGGAGCGGCAAAAAACACAAAAATTAGAGGATCGGGAAATGTGGGCCAAACAAAAACGTAACGCATCGCCTAATTATAGCTGTTGGACGAAAAAACAATTTTATGTTCGGCGGGCCGGCGCACACCGGCGCCTTTATGCTATTTCATTATAGCATACTTGCTACTAAGTTGGGCATAATACTATGATAAAAATAACATACCGATCGTGACCCGCCGCGCAATTCCAGCGTTTAAGTGTTAGCCTCGATGCGTGTTCTGCGCGTCGTTTTATAAACATTCGTTCATAGCTTTCTACTAATGTACAACTGTTTCTTTCCACTTCAGTTAACTTGTAAAGCTTAAGTCAAACTTTGAGTAATCCTGCCGCCGGTTATCCTCAACAAAAGTCGACCCGTGTCGACTGGTTCTCGGGCAAATCCTTTATTATTTCGACGTGTATAATATTTTTATTTTGTTTCTTCCACGATTATTATTTATGAATTATTATTATTTGAGAATTTATTATTAGCTCGGAGAGCAAGCGCGCCTTTTCAATTTGCCACAAGGTGCCGGTTCCTCAGGTATGCGAGCCTCTCGCATTATTTTTTTTTATCTTTTTTATTAATACCTTTTTGACATTTCTTCTGTTGCGTATCGCTAATTAAATTTCTGTTTAGTTCCCATAAGATACAAATTGATTTGGTCCGTAATTTAATTAAGTCTTTAATTTCCTCGGCGCGAGATTAACCGCTGTATTTATGTGTAATGACTTGCAAATGGTAATTGGAACGTCTCGGACAGATGTTTAAATTAATACGTGTGTATGGTCGTTTGGCTCTACTTAAGTTATTCATATCACTAATGAAGTAGTCGACGTTTATTCCTGTGGAGTAGAAGATATTACCGTTTGTGGCAGAATAGTTAATGTTGGTGAGATGTAAAGAAGCTTCGCTCAAGTCGTTATTGCCTCTGACATTGATGTTGCCAAGTCAAAGGATTTTTTGGACTTTAGGGAGTTCAGAAGCATGTACGATTTCAAATGATAATTAGACAAATATATCTTTCACTGTTTATGTTAAGCTACCAGTCACAGTAAATCTAAACGAGACAGATCATTAAGATTTCGAAGATCTATAATTATTATTATTTTCAGACGAAATTAAATAATAAATACTATTAAGACTAGTCTTTATTTTCAAAAAACTACTTCTATTTTCAAATAACTGTCTACACAAACACGAATACAGAAATTTAAAAATCAAAACACAGTTTAAACCTCTCTAGCGCAGCACGATAGCATTAATATTACGAGGCTTATCATTTAATAAGAGTAGAGCCTACCGATTGTTCGTCCGGCACTCCGCCCGGCCGGACGGACGGACGTACACGGCTATTTAATTTGTCCGATAGCCGCCGCTACGGGCGAGGTGTGCGTTTGAGAAATTACCCCTCAGATACAGCACACATTGTTATTGCTTGTTATAAATTACGCAAGTTTATTGTGCCGATAAATACCCCCGCGGCAGTGGAGGGGTTAACGCCGTGATTTGTGTTGCCTGTGCTAAATACTGTGCGGTTAACGGCGAGTTTTGATTGGTAATTGAAGCCTGTTTAATGGTTTGATGAAACAATATATCAATTAACGCATGTTAAAAAATCTAATTAAAAATAAATGAAATAGTATGTAACGTTAAGTTTGAATTTTAAAAAACAATAAAGTTTAGGTTCTTCAAAGGTTGTAAGTTGATGATGATGATGAGTAAATTATCATTATTAGTCGATCTTGTATCGCTGTTGACGAATAAGGTTAAAATCTTAAATTATCAGGCCCTGAAATTTTAGGCATTTTGCACATATTAAATTACCAAATCTAATTTCAAAATTCAATAAATCATTAACAATAAAAATACTCATACAACATTTTCCAGCGTACAAAGCCGTCCAAAGCGCGTCGCTATCGCGCATCTGCGCCGGCGCAATGCGGCGTGGCTGCGACGCCCCGCCATTTGTATTGCAGTGCACCGCGCAGATTGCACGCCTAAACTATATTATTTATTAACCGCGCTTCTTCCTGGGACGGATACGGACGTTCATCATTTAAGGTGGGAATATAAGGAGGTTTAGAAATTACTGTCCTGCTAAAGCACTTCACGAACTTGTGAGCTAAATGAGTCCGAAACAGGAGATCTTCTTCTGTAAAGCGAACTCTGAACTCTGAAGGCTTAGTACAATATGGAACTAGACGAACGTTCATGCATTGCCAGCACAAAACGCGATCTCAAAGTCAAAGGTTTTTATTTCAAATAGGCCTTTGCAGACACTTTTAAAACGTTATGAATCTAGATGCACGGTTCCAAATTGGTCTAATATAATTATGAATATAAGAGTCTCTAACATGACATCTCTATAATATAGTAAATAGTAAATCAAAACTTTACTATGACACATATGTCACATGAACGACTCTAATCCCTAATGTAACCAAGTTAAGAACTAAAATCGCTATCATGAAAATTTACTTTACTATGATAGTAAATAGTAAGAAAACTCGTGATAGCGGTACTGATTCTACCAGTCATTTAAACACGTGGTTCATTTGTATTAACACTGACACACTTGAAATCGTCAGTCAGCTTTGATACTACGGCATCGTCTCGACAGAAGAATAAGCAAAACAAGTGAACGAGGAATCTGAATAGCATGAATGTGAATCGCTAAGGCGAGTGTAAATAGAAACTATTTGAGCATGCGTGACATATCCGCCGGTAGATGCTGCCAAACAAACTATAAATATAAATAAGACGTTAAATCTGTTCGTAGGACCTTCACTCTAGATATCCAGCAACATTTGCAGCAAAAGTTTCAAGCATATTCGCAAGATTCCGGTGTACTGTTGTCAAGCCATAAAATATCTGTGAGTAACCCAACATGAATGCAAAAATATCGTTTTAGGTCATCAAATAAACATAACGATGCTTGAGCATTCTTCGTCACTTTTCTTTCGTCACATAAAAAGTAATGGCCAAAAACCATGGTGTATAAATTTAATTAAAAACCATTTTGTAAAATGATGTATGGACGGACGCGTGACTTGAAATTCAAAAAGGCTTTACTTGCAAATTATTTAGACCCATAATAAGGCATGGCCATATCACTTACATAATTATATGCATTATAACGTATTACGGAAGATAAAAATTATATATATATAGCTTAATTTCTTGGTGTGACTGATTTCAGGTGTTGGCAGAGTCTGCTCGTTCACTCAGTTCCCCTGATCACCCAAGAAAAATATGATAGTTGGTGTCGCTAAAAACATGCTACACAAAAAGTGAAAAAGAGATGCACTATTTGTTGGTCTTTGTGCCTGTCAGATTTTTCTAAAGTGATTACTTTAAATCAAAAAAAGGCATCTTAACTAACTCTAACTAACTCACATAAAATCATAGCCGCTAGTGTATAATGATTGTTGACTTTGGTAAAGATTTGGCTTTGGGAAGTCGACATCCAGTTGGATATTATAGTACAGGCGACAGACAGAAAAGTTTCTGTATCTTTGTTGAAGGATTTCATTAGGAGTTTGCTGCTGAATTCAAAGCCAAACAAAATGCAAAGCACGCTAAAAAAATGAAAAATAGGTGCGCCAAGGCAACTATGGTTTAGTTAGTTATATTTCATACTAGCGACCCGCCCCGGCTTCGCACGGGTAGCAGAGTATATACGCTTTGTTTTTTTTTTCTGTCAACTATCATCGTCATATTTCAACCAATTTACACAAAACCTTAACGAATTATACATTTAAACATTCCTGATGAATCACTCTATCTATTGGTGAAATCCGCATGAAAATCCATTCAGCAGTTTTTGAGTTTATCGCGAACAGATGGACAGGCAGACGCGGCGGGGGACTCTGTTTTATAATACATATTTAGTGATTACTGATGATTTTTAAGTACCTAAATGTTTAAGTACAAGCTTGTTAATATAGTTTAGTAATTGTCGCATTTACTATTGTCATTAACCTAAATTGCAATATTAAGTTTGATTGTTTTTGTCACCACGCCGTATAAGATAATGAAAATATAATTTCAGCAAATAATGTTTTCATATTTCCAATTTTCGTTTGAAACATATCCTTTTTTTTAAAGTATACGATCTTACCTTTAATTGTGTTCACAACAACAGTTTCATCCCACAAAAATATCTATGACGTATAACCATTGCAAAACTCTGACCTTAATCCCACTTTAACATTTTCTCTTCCATCTTCCGCATTTCTTTTTACTTAAAAATAAAGGCACAAACAGTTAATCGCGCCCGCGGCCGCTATCAGTACGGCGGTTATTATTTTTCATTGTTACTGTTATTACTGGCAGTACGCTTATTATGCCGACGTTACCACGCTTAACAAACTATTAAAGGTACTCGCTTAACGCCTTATTATTATGATAAATCCGCGCGATTGTCCGAGGAGCCAGAGCATTGTTTTTTGCAATAAAACGTCCTGATTCAAGAAGTAAAAGAATGGATAGGGACGAACTTTGAAGTATAGGTACCTATTTTTTTTTAAGTATATTGTGTTTTTTTGTGTCAAAATATAAAATTAATTAGTTTTGGATGTAAGCAGTGATTACCCATAGGCTGTTTAATCAATCGAATGACATTTTTTAATGTATGATGACAACTTTAACGTGGTACATACATACATACATAAAGTCACGCCTTTTTCTCATGGGGGTAGGCAGAAACTACGGAACGCCACGTGCTACGATCCTTACATAACCATTTTGCTTCATCTACATTCATGCATCATACATGAGAGCGGGTTATGGGTACTGAGCACCTGACCTTTTTGAAGGACATCACCAATAAGGTCCGTATATGTCCTTCTAGGGCGTCCCCTCCTTTAACGTGGTACAGGCAATTAATAGGCTATCTTCCTTTTTTCTGAGTGATTGTTCTCAAGGTTCCATTACAATAACCATCACTAAACCGTTAAACCAAAAATGTATCATAAAATCATGCGCGCGCATTTCAGTGAACTTCTTGTTGAAATTATTTGTTGAGAGACATTGTTATGTTATCTAACTATAGAAAAATAATATACTTTTATTTTTCAACGTAACTTCTGCTCCAACACGTCGATTTAATCAGAGCAATTACACAATAGAACTTTATCTCGCTATCTGTCTTCAACTGACACATTGTAATGTTGCAAACCAATCGGATAGACAGATTAAAAATAAACAACTTTGTAGAGTAGCTTTTGTTTTTTGTTTTCCTGCCTAATCGCATTACTTTCGTAAGCATTTAAGACACAACTTTACGATTATGAGCTAAGAAGGCACTAAGTAGACGCTTTACTTTAAGACATGAAGTCTGTTCAACCCAAAGTGTGTTCAGTGATACAGTGGGAGAGCTTTTGGCGAGATTTTCTGTCATACTTACTTAAGCTACAATCTCTCTCTTACAAACTTAATTTGAAAAAGAACATAAAATATTTACAGCTTTCAAATTAGTCTATGCCTTAGTTATTTACGGGAAAATAGACGCAGGTAACAAGCACATTGTCAGGACTAAATTTTCTCCATATTTTTTGTATGAAAGACATAATGAGACTAACATGCAAATCCGTGAAATTAATACGTACGGGATTAAATCGTAATATTTGTATTAAAAACTGTATAACGACCACATAAGGTTCATATTACAAAATCTGGCTCGAAGGTTTAAAACTGGTCTAAAGATAAACAATGTTATGTACTAATTAGGTATATTAGTTTGTCATCAGCACCACTATTCTGTAAAAAGCGCGTACGCATTAATTCCTCTGTCGCAGCTTTTTCAAAAGATAAATAAAATCGATGCTGACAGGTGTGATTTCACCCTTAACGGTCATTGCTTTCAAGGAGGAAAATACCTATTTGTTCTCCCATTTAATCGAAGCCTACATTAGTAGTCTGCGCGCTTGCAACACTGCAACTTTTCTTCTCTGTATCATCAAAAAGCAAAACATGCTTTTGCCAACCTCTGCCCCCATATTTGGCCTCTTGCCTCAAAAACAAAGCTATAGCAGAAGACTGCCCAGGACCTGGATAAGGCCAAGAATAATGGCCTTCATTAATTAATACTGCGCATACGTGGCCATTTGTTTCGGATCTCTCACTCCTCGGCGGACCAACCACCAGATACTGGCCGGTTCTATTTTGGACCTCGATAATATACTTATTCATTTAGAAAATCATGAGCTACAAATGACTAAGCTACAAATATTCCCTAGGTACCCACTTCTTAGTCTATCGCATTCTACTGCTGAGAAATTATAAGCTTTTCCCAAAACTATGGTAGCAGGGGTCAGTCTTCTCGCACCAGTAAAGCTTTTGTTAGATGCCATGGGTATTTCATGGAAGTCTGATCCGACCGTTGCTGGATCTGGTATCCAGTTCTGCGCACTAAGTCTGATTACAGTCCTGTGCAGCAAGTTGCAAGACTTTTGTTATTTGCACCATAAGATTCGGACTTGGACATTTTGCAATTATTAAACTTGTTCCCCTGTATCTATTGTGTGACTTCTGCTTGTATTTTTCATGTTTATCATTAAGTAGGTACCTGAAAATGTTAAGGGGTCAATATAAAGGTAGTAAGCGGAATAAATCAGTGTGGAACCATGGTCGATGGTATCGCGCGGGGTCACACAATAACACTTTGCAGCGGCAAATGAAACGCTTTTATGTAATTGGCCGATGTTGCCGGCGCACTGTGCGACGAACGCAAAGTTTGCAGACAAAGTATTTTTTAAATTGTTTTACTCGCGCCTTCAATGCCCAGGCACACAGAATTTGTATTTCTGAATAAACGCAAATTCTAAGACAAGGTAGTTGGTGTAGCTACTAATTTGGAAAGTAAGTAATGTGTATTGACTGCTTCATTGGTCTAATGGTCGCAAGCACGACTACTGATCGTAAGGTCCTGGGTTCGATTCCCGGGTCGGGCAAAGTGTTATTGGGTTTTTCTGTATGGAAATTCTCATTGGCAGCATGGAGTCTGGAACTGTGCCCGGTAGATGGCAATAGGTTCGCCCCCTATTACATGGAACTCAATAACAGTATCGGCGAAAAGTGGGTGTACAATATAGTACACCTCTACCTAACCCTTCGGGGAATACAGGCGTGATGCTACGTTATGTTATGTAATATGCATAGATCAAAACACATTTCTATTTAATACTATCCGTTAAATTCGTTTAAGTATCGGCTTATAGAAAGTCCGATAGATTTAATTTACTTATGTATATACCATCCAGTTTTATAGAATCATTATTTTAAGTTCTGCCAACTTTATTTTTATCTACAGCTCTACTTAATTTTATTAACCACAGCCAAAAATCACTAAACTAAATCTCACAAATTTAATTACACGCAACATTTTGTTCAACCGCACGCACATAGCCCACTGTGCGTCCGGCGAGGCGGGGCACTTTTTTACGATTGCCATCGAGCGTGCTCGCACCGTCTTGCGTTCCCGACAATAATAATTATAATACGTCATTTTTTATTATAATTAGTATCGCCTTTATTAATTAAATGTTCACCCGGTAAAGTTCAAGAAAAAATAAATACGCTAATAATTTTATGCGCGCCTTCAATTATTTCGAGCCAAGAAGTTTAAAAACAATTTGAAAAGGATCATAATATGGAACGTGAATTTAAAAACACGACATTTACGGTTTATATAAGGGAATATAAAATTAAACAGAAAGTATTCGAAGTTGCTTCGTATTTAAAAAATCAAGTTCCAATAATAACCTCGGAATCCTACTGATCCTACTATCCTACTTTAATATTATAAACGTGAAAATTTGTGAGGATGGATGGATGGATCTTTGTTACTCTTTCACGTCAGAATGGCTAAACGGATCTGGATGAAATTTGGTATAGGGATAGATTATAGTTTGGAATAACACATAGGCTACTTTTTATCCCGGAAAAATATACGGGTTCGTAAAACACGTGGGCGAACCCGCGAGCGGAAGCTAGTATTATAAATGCGAAAGTTTGTGAGGATGGATGGATGGATGGATCTTTGTTACTCTTTCACGCCAGAACGGCTGAACGAATCTGGATGAAATTTGGTACAGAGATAGATTATAGTCTGGAATAGCACATAGGATACTTTTTATCCCGGAAAAATGTACGAGTACGTAAACCACGCGGGCAAACCCGCGGATGGAAGCTAGTATTATAATAATAATAAGGACGATCCTAAGTGCGAGTTTCAGAAAAAGATAAACTTATTACTTTTTCAAAACCAAAACACATATATAAATATGCAGATAAAAAATTCCATTCTATGAAGTTAAAACACAAGACCAAAATGTTCAATACATTCATGCGAATATTCTTGACGGATAATAGAAGAGAAGTCATGCGCAACAAACTACATAACATATACAAAGATGCGCATACGCAGCCCATAACCGAGACAAACGGACAGACAGACATAATTAAATTACATTGTGAGACGGCTACGACTTAATTAACTGGCTTCAGTAATTGAAAATTAAATTTATTGCTAATTACTTGGCTTTCTGTGTGAGTTTTGCTAGGCGTTTACTACTACAGCTGAATAATTGATATGTCTTATGTGTTTTGTTTATTATTTTCCATTTTGTTGCGTCTATGTAAGGCCGTTGTGCAAAAGTAACGGAATTTAAGACGGTTAAAACGGGTTATATGTTTTCTTTCACAGATGGTTTTTTCTTATATAAAATATAGGAACGACTCCAACCAGATGCTCTTATATCTCACATATCTATACTAATATTTTAAAGATGAAAAGTTTGTTTGTTTGTAGGGGGTAATCTCCGAAACTAATGATCCGAATCTGAAATTACTTTCACCTATAGATACCTACATTATCCCCGAGTGCTATACGCTCTACATTATATATGTAGATCACGCGGACGAAGTCGCGGGCTGAAGCTAATGAATTATAAAATGAAACCCGAACAAACCTGCTTACATAAATTGAGAAACTGCATTCATTCTTCTTTTGTTTTATGATTGTCACTTTGCTATGTCAATCTAAATGTGTAGTATTTATTCGGGGACTGAACATATCATTTCGATGAGTATTATTCACTCCGATTCTTTAGCTTTGACTTATTCCATCTAAATTATGAGTGATCGTGAGTGAACGTCACGACTGTGTCATGACAGTGTACACGACAGTGTGACTCTACAAAATTGATAAAACAATGTATAGTTCTCATAAAAATAAGATAGAAACCTGTATTCCCCAAAGGGTTAGGCAGAGGTGTACTATTTTACATACACATTTTGCTTTATTAAGTCCTAAGTAATAGAGGGCGAAGCTATATTGGCTATTTACCGGCCTCGATTCCAAACACCGGGCTGTTATTGAGAATTTTTAACAGAAACACTTAACCTGACCCTGGTATCGAACCTAGTACCTCGCGCTCAGCAGCCGCACTTGAAACCAAAATGCTCTTCTCTACCTACGATTATTTTTACTCATCTATTACGTATTGTATTCAAAGCAGCTTTATAAAACCCGTCCTTATTAAAACCTCATCACACAAAACCTCTTTGTCTATTGCAAAACATCGTAGTTAATTTATCAAACCTCATCCTAACATATCGACTGATGTCAAAGGTTACCTTCAACACTAACTTTCTCCATCACAGTAAATAATGACATAATCAGAAACCTTTCGGTACCAACGCAATAAAAATCGTCCATACGACACATCTTGTAATGATACAACATTCGGATCCACCATTTTTGTATTATTTTTTGTATTTTTAACCATTTTTGTATTAACGTCTCAATCTTGTTTGATTTGACATTCAAGTTTGGAAAGCAATTTACGTGAAGATGGAAAAGAAATTGTTAATAGAACGAAGATAGCTGTTATAAATAGATGGGTAATAAGTAACTATAAATATGTATGCAGTTTGTTTTTAAATAGGTATCGCCGCAATCGTTCCCACATAAAGTACTATGGTTTATATTTTGACTAGAATTGGGTATGTTAATTAATGCAAACGATGTTTAATTAATGTGACATAAAGTTGATATCGAAAATTAATTTTAGTTAATAACGCCATTCAAGAAAGGGGGGAATGTTAAAAGAGAGATAGAGCTTTACCGACTTTGACAAAGTTTGTATGCAAAAATCCCGTCATATAAATAATGTTTGCAAATGAATTTTTATTTTTGTTAAAATTATAAATATAAATATTTTAAATGGCTTTCTCCTGTTCGTGATAATGATTCCTGTACTCCTAATCTAAGTATGTAATATCAATCCAGAAATGTATGAAAACTGTACAGTAGGTACGTATACCTACTTACACGAGTTTTCGAGAAGAGTTCCCTCAAATGCGCACATGTTTTTTTCAAACAAATCATATTATCACATGTCGAGGTTGAAGAAAACTCAGAGTCCCTACTCAGAGTTTTCTTCAAGCTTCACCAGATGCTGTATCTATACGATCGATCTGTCCGACTTGAAGGACCAAAAATGTTTGGAAACACCTATGATATCTAAAACCTCAAAAAAAATTTACTTTGTAAGTCTGACATAAATATTGAGATGAATAACCCAAAAAAATCCTAAATTAAATTCTAACCCTGCAACAAACACCAAAAATTGAACACAGATTACAATGTAGAGCAATAAAAGCGCCGGAATAATTTCGCAGGCAAAATGCACCACGAGTATAGGGGGAGTGTCTGACCTTGTACAACAGATTTATTTTATTAATATTGATAAGTGAAACCTAACGAGATTCTTGTAAGCCAGTCACCGGTTATTAATATTCCAACTGGTTTTCGCACTAGCTTGAAATAATTAGACACTTTCAAGCCAGACTAGTTTAATTCATCGTGGCTGCTTGTAATTATTCTTAAGTACCGCTTTAATTAAGACGTACAGTCAAACAAAGATACAAAAATATAGTGTGAGGTAACATAGTGTAGCGACTACTACTCGCAACATGGCAAAAGGTAAAGCGCCATCTATCGGAGTGAAGTTACAACAACAAACCCTGAATCGCACTATGAAAGTTTGCATCGATTCTAACACATATACGAATGTCCAACATCAATCGTTGGGCTTGTATCAGAATATTCATGCCTGTATTGCCCAAAGTGTTAAGTAGAGATCTATTTCTCCAGACCCGAATTTCGATGCCGTTTTTAAGACCCACGTAATAAGGTGCGAGCCTATCGTCATCTACAAAGTACAATTCTAAACTCCTGGCTGCTGCTGAGATATTTCATATGAAAAATCCCAATAACACTTAAGCTGGCCCGGGAATCTATTCCAGTACCTCACACTCATAAGGTGGCACTTCGATTTCTAGACCAATGAGACAATTAAGCAAAACATATGAGCCACTAGCATCAATTCCATCCCTGCAATTACTAAAATTCTGTTGAATTTTTCTGTTCGAAAACTTCTCTTCTTACAAAGCCCACAACTCAAGCGCACCTAGTTGAAAGCCGAACAAATTATCCGCTAATAAAATAAGGTGACAAAGGAACACGACGTCGTATCACAATATATTATAATGATCTCCGATAGCAGAGTGGTGCGGTGCATTATTGATTCGGACAATCGAACCGATTAGCCGGCCGAGACGCCTTCGGGTATTTTGAAGATAAAATTATTTGGAGGAGGCGTGAAATTTTCTATACAGTGTATTGATATGGTAAAATGATTGTATTCGATAATCGAGTACACAATAATTTATAAGAGTGCTGTGAAATAGTTGTAGGTTTTGTGTGTCGATGTTGTTTACATCGATATACACGTGTTGTCGGTTCGAAATTATTTTCTCTGAAGAATATTTCAAAATAGCAAGGAATAAGGAAGAAAAAAGGAAGACAAACGAGCTTGCTAAGTTATCACCGCCGCCCATGGGCGTTATTCAGTTTTTCTGGATGTATCGAAATTCTCAGAACCAGTTTGGAATTGTGCTCATCAAATAGGCTCGCTCCATATCACAAGGGAGTCAATAACGGCGAAATGTGAGTGTACAAAAAAACACCTCTGCTCCTCGAATGACTATAGTCGTGATGCTATGTCAGATTCTTAAAGGACCTCAACTATTTTAAATGAAAGAACCGAGAGTGTAAAGAACCTAATCTACGCAATAATTCCGGTTGTGGCAGACGGTCATACGTATAACCGTAAACAAACGTCATAAAATTTTAACAAAAAATAAATTACAGATGTTAGTTGGGGAAACAGATCGAAAATAAAAGGTTCAATATTCTTTAAACGAGGAATATGTCTCATATAGATCTGAAAACCCAATTTAAGACCTTGACATTAATTGCAGAACCAATGGAAATGGGCTTTAAAATAACCAATAGTCTGTCGTCACTAACAAGATTCTATTAGATTGTAATAAACAATATTAAGTAATCCCAAAACGCTGATTTATCATAATGAAACGTTAAAACTCCAAATACAGATAGAAAAAACGTTCAAAGATATCAAAATCTTAATCCGAAATCAATAACAACAATAGCATTATTACTGCATCAAATTATTATCTTTTAACTTGTCGACCGTTCTTAACAAATCGTTAAACTTAGTTCATTATCTTAATTATTTTTACGTTCAATTCATTAAAGCTGTATAACAATTTAGATTATCTACTTGTATCGTGGTCTGTTTAGCACCTCTCACGATGCGTCGGCGGCGCGGGCTTACAAAGCCCCATCGTAAACCCAACATGGAGTGAATAAAAAAACAAAAATAACAAAAACAGCCCGAGAGTATAATAAAGAGAGTCAATTCGCCTTACGTCTCAAGGTGTGAAGCTGTCATGGACGAAATGATGACTCCATTATTAAGCGGCTAAATAATAATTCTCCGGAGTCCCGTTGCACCGACTTGATGTGTTAATAAGTTGTATGCGGCGAGGTTATTCTGTGTGTGTACATGAGTGTATGAGTGTGTGTGCGAATGGGCATATGAGCATGTGTGTGCTTGATTGTGTGTTTGTGTGAATTTAATTAGGGTTGGTAGTTGTTTGTGGGCGTTCTAGAGTTATGTTTTTGCTATTTTTCGATCTTCTTTTGTTGGTTATTGATATGTTTCGAATTGGTAATTTGTGTCGGGTATAATTAAATGATTCAGCGTAATCTAAGAAATATAAAATCAGATTACATGTTTGTATTTGTTTCTGTTGTAATCTCATCAGTAGTCACAAAGGATCTTCTTTTTTCCACTTTTAGTTTTTTTCACTTAACCCTGATTCTAAGTAGGTTAGGTTAAACGTGCAACTTATTGAAAAGATTTTCTATTATGTTATAGGTACAAATGGATCGTAACTTTTCTCACATTATTTTCTTTTTCGGTTTTTTCTTCTGAAAAGGATAAATAAGTACCTACAAGAACGAGTACTTATTTATTTATAAATTCTGTAATTATTAATAGTAACGTAACCTGACTCGATAATTTACTATATAATGAAGAATGACTGTCTCGTTAGTCTAGTGGTTGCAAGCGCGACTGCTGAGTGTGAGGTCTCGGGTTTGAATCTGGATTCGAGCGAATGCCTGGTTGATGGCAAAAGGCTCGCCTATACATGGGACTGAATAACGGCATCGCCGAATGTGGATGCACAATAGTACACCTCTGCCTAACCCTTCGTGGAATACATACGTGATGCCATATGAAGAATGAAAACCAAAGATAATGGAAAAATGCCTATATATGCAGATATATTTCAATTGTCTTTTGTTAAATTATTATTATGAAATGAAATGAAATTATTTATTTTGCAATTAGGATTTTTCAATCACTTTTACACGTCTTTTTAAAACTAGATGGGGTCGGCATTTCCTATGACTATCCCTGAGAAGAAACGCCGAAACAAACTCAGGGGTCAAAGTCTATTTTAAAGTCCAGACAGATTGTAATGATGTAAGGGTTTATGTGAGACAAATATAGGATGGAATAGCCTTTTGAAGAAAGTGCCATAACTATTTGAGCTAACCTGTCGCAACAGAGTGCAAGCATGCATCAGTTATCGTGAGAATTAATGAAATTAAGAGCGTTCAGCCTAGATGTCACTCACATTTACAATGTATAACGGTTATATATAAGAAATAATTTCAATTTAAACGACATTACAATATCAAAATAATGAAGTAAATAATATAATAATTAATGGCAAAAATTGTATATAAAAAAAAAGGAAAGGCTAAAGAGCGGTTCAATCCCAAGCGTTTTTGTCATCTAAATAGTCCGAAATTTTATAGTATCCTTTTTTACAAAGTTTAGATTTAATTACAATTTTGAACTTCTTTAATGTTAAATTACGTATATCATTGGGAAGTTTATTGTAAAAGCGTATACATTGTCCCATGAACGAGTTGCTAATTCTGTGGAGGCGCGTAGCATGCACAGCAAGGTTGTGTTTATTCCTAGTATTCAAAGAATGAGTATCAGAGAGCTTGACAAAGTTAGAAATATTTTTATAAACATAAATTAAATTTTCAAATATATATTGTGACGCTACAGTTAGAATATTAATTTCCTTAAATCTGTGTCTCAGCGACACCCTTGGACCAAGATTATAAATAGGTCGGACAGCGCTTTTCTGCAAGACGAATATAGTATTGATGTCTGCAGAGTTTCCCCAGAGGAGGATGCCGTAAGTCATAACGCTATGAAAATAACTGAAATAAACTATTCTGGCTGTATCCACATCAGTTAAGTGCCGAATTTTTTTGACGCGGCAGAACTATGCCTACCCGATAATTTGTTTATTTGCGGGCCCCATTGCAGTTTGGCGTCTATAGTGATGCCTAGAAAAACAGTTGAATCCACAATGTCCAGTTCCACTCCATTCAATTTAACATTGATTGGTACTTGTCGGACATTATACAATAATATTATTCAGAAGCCACACTAGTATTACGTATTATTAAATGTAGACTTTTTAATTTGCGACGACGTTCATTTGCATGCCTTCCGCTCAAATGAACTGTTATTATTTACATTCTATATCAGATTTGACACGAACGTGTTACGTACTAGTTCTGTATGTAACAATTTATGTTATGAAGTGTTACAAATGGAATAGTAAAACCTTCTTTGTTGTTGTTGTTTTTTTTTTATCGTAAGGTGACGTTTTTATTTCATTTTTAAAGTTGTTAGTTGTCAAGCTGCGTTTTTTTTCACAATCTCCTGTAACTCTACCTACATGGTGAAAAGATGGAAATGTTGACATAGGTACCAATTTCGCTGAATTTGCAGACTTCAGAAGTCTACAAGTTCAGCCAACATCGAACCATCTCATATCGTACTGTAAATTTTTGGTTAGGCTAACCATCAGTCTAACAATCACATCTGTAGTCTCTGAAGCTGCAAAGTTACATGTTGTTTCACTGATGCCATATACTAATTCGGGTTGAGCCAACTACTATCTAGGGGCAAAATTTGAAACTCCAGGCTGCTACTCAAAACTGCTTGGCTCGAGAATCGAGGACCTCAGAATCAGCAGCTGCGCTTGCGGCCCCTCGACCAATGAGGCAGGCCATTCACATTGGATAAAGCTAGAACCATAGGAACTGATGTGTGTTTGTATCAGTACATTGTATAGGTACATAGGTAAATGTGTTTCCTTTGTTTAGGAAGTCTGGTCTATGGCCACTAACTAAATTGCAAATTTGGACGGTTCCAAATAATGGTAGCAGATTAGACATCAACGATCTTCACCTTTTCAATGGCAAGCAGTTAATTTAAAATGTTCAACTTAAACAACCTTATCGTATATTTTATACGTATCGTTTCGACAGTAATTTCTTAGTGCTACTTTTAATCCAAATAATTGTTAGGTGAAAGTCGGAACTTTGCATACAATTAGCCACAAAAATAATTCATACAGTTCATTCACTGAACAACGACATCTTTAATTGCGTTTTTACACGAAAACTATTCATAATAACCATTGGAATAACTACTGGCTTTATAATTAAATCCAAAAGAGTGCTTTTGAAAGGTAATTTTAATAATTCCTACAATTATGGTACAATTTCTATCATGGAGCTATGTCTTTTTTTGCTTTTCGGTTAATTAATGTGTGGTTGTTATGTTCATTGTTTTGGGTGCGCCTGCGCGTCGGCGTGTGAACTGGGCGGGCAGGCTGGTGGACCAATCAGCGGCCCGCGCTGGCGTTACGAGGCGCACGGTGTGCGCACGCGATGTTCACGCTATCACATAATAGGGTACAGAAGACTCACTTTGCACAATGCGTGGTATGCAGGCTCACGCATCTGTAATGGATGCAGAATCGCGGTTATTCATGCACATCACCTGATTCAGAAATCCGAGTTCGTAGCTACAGTTGGACCCGGTAGGTGGCGCTGTTGTCGAGATCCAGACAGTAAATTTACCCGCAGATACTGGCTGGCTGGTACTGGGCAACAACTAGTAATTATTTAAAAAGAAACAACAAAATAAAAAGATTAATTATAAGAATGATACCTACTTAGTTTTAAAGCGGCATTGTGTGCCGCAACAGTTCAGCAAAATGCCAGACTACTAATGCCTGACGCTGTTTTTTAACTACTCCTTAAGAGATCCAAAAACTAGTTTATTTTTTAATCTTTTTCTTTAAATCGCTATGTATAGGTCTCCCGAATTGCAGTGTCGTCCTTCTGCACTTTCAAATGTTTGATGCCAACAACTATTATTTTAATTTTATTATGTACAATTGTACATTTTACGGTCCGTCTGTAATTAGATTTAAGTGAATTGCAAAAAAAAATGATAAATAAAGTTTTAAATAACGTGAATGAAATTTCTCGTAAAGGATATGGTTTTATATGGATTCTACTATTATTTATTATGCGTATTTCCCATTAGCAGTATCATTAGGTAGAAAACAGGGGACGATAAAACCTAAATTGTTCTGGTGCAATAATGGGTTAAGTTTATGACGAAATGAGTTTCTTTTGTATGTAAACCCTGAAGTGTGAAAAATTGTAACTACATATTTCTGTGGTGCTTTCATTTTTAAAGGTATTTTGCCTTTTCACACACGTCGATTTCCGTCGTACAATGTGTTATTGGGTTTATCCGTATGGATATTCTCAGTAGCGGCACGTGGTCTGGGACTGGGCCCGGGATAGGGCAACAGGCTCGTCCCCACTTACATTGGGGCTCAATAAAAGCATCAACGAAATGTAGGTCTACATAAAGTAAGCCTAACCCACTATGATGTTGTTATCTGACGATTTCTTTTTCGAAATAGCAGAAAAACTCAACGCAGAGATACAGATTCTTAACAATAGACACACTGATGAGGAATTAAAACTTAAAAGTATTTCACTTACACGAGCTGTCAGTTGCGTGCTGGCAGGGATGAAGTGCGGCATAGTGCGGGGGAAGAGGTGTCGGCTCGCGCTTTGAACATCGAGGTGCTAATAACGAGGCGTCCTGCTGCGCGTGCGCCCCGCTGCGAAGGGAATGTGAGGGAAGCGATGTAGTTGATCGGCTTGCGTTTATTTTGTATTAAGTTGTTGTTCAGTGTGTACGTGGAATAATAAAGCGCAACCTTCAGTGGGAACGTGTTATGATTTTTTAATAACCGTATCAAAATATTATATTTTTTAACATAGAAACTGCGTGAAGGACTCTGAAATTCAACTTATGGTAGTAAATGTGTAATAGTGGACAAGGGTCTTTATTTTATTGGATGTGAATCCATATAATCAGTTAATTATAAATAAAAATAAATAAATTCAACTCATTACTTCCCACTGCTGGGAAAGGGTCTCTTCAAAGAATGAGAAGGGTTAGTCCTTAGTCCACCATGCTGGCCCGGTACGGGTTCGCGGACTACACACACCATCAAGAACTTTATGGAGTCCTCTCAGGCGTGCAGGTTTCCTCACGATGTATTCCTTCACCGTAAACGCAAGAGATAATCAAATTCTGATCCACACATGATTCCGAAAAGTCAGAGGTGCGGGCCGGGTTTGAACTTAGACCTTCCTTCATGGAAGGCAAGCGTTCAACCGCTAGGCTATCACTGCTGCCAGTTCATTATTTTTACAGAAAATATATACATAGCATCAACCCCGTATTTCCCGAAAGTAAGGCTAGGCAGAGGAGAGATTGAACAATACATCAACATTTCGCCGAGGCCGTTATCAGAGCGAGTCTATTGTCACCTAACACAATTCCAAATTCCAGGCAGCTGCTAAGAATCTCATGATAAAAAATCCCTTTACATTTTGTCTGACCAAGAAATCGTAGCCAGGACTCCATGCAGCCGCGCTTACGACTACTAGACCAATGAAACTGTACTGAGATAACCACAGAGAATTCCTGAAGTGAGTTCGTCATCCAAATCGTTATTGTTGCCAATTTTCTTCTTCCAAAATCATCACAAAATTAATATTCTCTGATCGGCCGACAACAAGCAACCTCACCCTACTGGAGAGTAAGATATCTGGGCCGCTGGTCTCTATTAAGTATAATCACACGATAGAGCTGCGCCCGCGCCGCTGCGTCCACCCGCCCGACTCTACACGAGCTTGATTAACGACTCGACATAGCCGTTGTGACTACCCTACGTACCAAGTAATTAAGTATTTATTATATACTGAAATTTAACTTTGTGTAATACAAATGACTATTTTCCATATAAAGAAAATTGTAATATCTCTACATAAAACTCAACATAACATGACGCCTGTATTCCCTGAAGGTTTATATAAAGGTGTACTATTGTACACCCACATATCGCCGATGTCGTTATTGAGTCCCATGTAAGAGGGGGCGAGCCTATTGCCATCTACTGGGTACAGTTCCAGACCCCGTTCTGGTACTGGGAATTTTCATACAAAACATACGCAACAACACTTTGCAGGACTCGCTTGCTATCACTAGTAGCTCCATAGGTAATAATTATTTTTATTGTTCCCGGCTGCCTTTCTGCTAAATGGCTCTATATATCTTCTGCATCCTCTATAGTCAAATCGTGGCTAACTAATATCCAAACAATATTAGAAACACTCAAGTAGTCACATTTTAATTTTTAAACACTTATTGAGACACGGTTGGCGCAGTGGCTAAGCGACTAGCTTTCTGAGCTACGTGTCGCTGGTTCGATCCCTGCACGGAATAAAAAATTTGTATGATTTACAGATAGTTGTTTCGGGTCTGGTTGTGTGTGTATGTGACATGTATGTTTGTAAACTGTATCCACGATACAGGAGAAATCATAGGGTAGGGCAAAGTTTAATAAAAAAACTTCTGAACCCATAAGATGCACACTCTACTATCTTCCTAGGAAATACGTAACAGACAGTAACAACCTTAAGATTAAGATGTCTGTATTAGCTTTTATCTATTAACTAGGTAGGTAATTGCAACGAGCCGAGCGACGGGCAATTGCGCGGGCGCATCACTTTCTAGGAAGATCGTATTGATTAACGATCCTAAGATGAAGAAGACCTATGAGATTACTACAAGTCTATACGATATCTTAATAAGCCGTGCCTTTTTAGCGGCTAGAGAATTATCAATAGCATTTTCTGTAGATATGGAAATTTTCAGTATCAGCACGGAGTTTGGAACTTTGCTCGATAGATGGATATACGCTCGGCCACTATTACATGAGACTCAATATTGGCGAAATATAGGTGTACTCTCCTAAGGGCACAGGCGTGATGCTATGTTATGTGTTAAAAGTTCTTTAAAATTACACATTTGAGGCGATAAGGATACTTTTTAGCGTTTATGTACTGATCTTCGTTGAGCGTCATTCTATAATACATTTAATGCATGTTATGTGCTTGAATTCATACTTGAGTCAGTTACTCAAGTATGTGCTCAAGTAGAAATCACCACGGACCTAACTATATAATCACCTAAATGCGAATCAAGACGCAGATAAATGATTCATTAAGTATTCAACATAACACTTAATCTTTTCGGTTGGTAATGTGCAGAACTGTCACCGCCGAAAAGATCGTACTCTTTTGCAGTTGGACTTTTTACGTCACTTCATATTGGGAAACCAGATCCTGATATTGAACCGTAATAAATATGACTGGTAGCCAAAAAAATACATATTATAAGATTTTGAAAAAGGAATTCCTCTGTGAATTTTCTTCTTACCGATGTGAGTGATGCAATCAACGGTGTAGGTAATTTAAGATTACGTAAAATAAAAATAATTATACCTCTACACGTCAATAATTAAAAAAAAACTCAACTTACAAGTTGCCACATAACCGTGCTGATTAAAAACACGATTTTATAAATCGAACTTAAGTATATCTTGCACTTATAAATACACGCTTACTTATCAAAGTACAACTTAATAAAACTTAACAAGCTAAACACATAAAAATGTAAATCTTTCTCACCTTGGACGATCAATTAAATTCAATTCTATGAGTATGGCAACACTCGGCTAAACAAGAATATTAAATACATAAACGTCCAATCAATCATGTTTAAATGAAGCCGATTGATTGGAGACCAGTATGTAAACACAGATATTGGTGCCATGGCTCTGTTAGACCAGGAAATGGCAATGGGCTAGATGGCTGGTTATTTGAATCCAAGTACGGATAAATTAGTAGGTATACCTGCAATATTCTAACGCCACGACGTTGTCTGTTCAGTCAATTATGCTATACAGTAGATTACATATTGACTTGACACTCAAATCATCTTATTATTTTTCTTCCTCATCAGCCAGAAGACGTCCACTGCTGAACGAAGGCCTCCCCAAAAGGGGGGGGGGGGCATAATCGCAGTGGCTCACCGATTAGTGAGAGAACGCTGGTCCCCGTCCTCCGGTGTCTGGCCGCAGTTAGGAAGTACCCGGGTCAGTTTTCTTCACTAAACGTCTAAAGTCGCACCACCATGTAAAACCCACGATATAAATAACGAACACGAATAATCTAAAGCGGGTGCCACTGTTAAAGTTTGGTTTTGTAATTCTTTATCCTACTTTAATATTATAAATGTGAAAGTTTGTGAGGATGGATGGATAGATGGATATTTGTTACTCAATCACGCCGAACGGCTGAACGGATCTGGATGAAATTTGTCACAGAAATAGATTATAGTCTGAAATAGTAAATACTTTTTATCCCGGAAAATGTACGGGTTCGTAAACCACGCGGGCGAAGTCGCGGGCGGAAGCTAGTCAACTATACAGGAAGAAAACTGTATCCTTTCTACACGTATGGAACCCTTTTTACTGTAAAAAATTTCTACTTATAATTTCTGTAGAATGTAATAACCCACTGTTACCTGTTTATTTGATAAACATTTTTTTTGTAATTTGGATTTGTATATCCAAAGTAACATATTAACTTCCAAAAACCAAACTGGTCCAAAAACAACCTTACAGAACCTGCTTCTGTTGGCGGTATCAAATGGGAATCGATGAAAACGTGGTGGAAAGATTAGCCAATCAGCAATGGTGTCATCGAGGCTGCCTAGGCTGCCCAGGCTGCGCCAGATGATCTCATGTTTCGTCCCTTTGGTCTCTTTCCTTGCACCCTAAATTTCTTTAACAAATTGTCAAGTAATAAAGTAAAACAAAATGTGTGTGTGTACTTATGTACGTATACGCACGTAAGAAGTTATACTTCTTATTTATTTATTTTTTTCGACTGATATGAAACACATGTTACAGATGCACAAATATTTCAATAACTACCTTGAATATAACAATCACTTCCCAAGAAAAAAGAGACATTTACCAGCCAACTTCATGGTGTCGCTTTTATAGGTCGGTGTGCGCGCGCATCGTAAGAATTCACTCTCATCAAGCGCGTCAAAAGAAGTATAACTTCAAAAATTAACAGGTAATAAAGTAAAAAAAATACCTATAAAGTATCATATCAATCATCGTGTCATTTAATTATTTTTATTTATTGAGAGAAATAAATGTGTTGTAATATTATAGTCCGCAAACAAATTGTAAGATATAAAGAGATTCGCTAAAAGTTGTTGTTATCAATCATAATTTATGCACAATTTTGTAACTTAGAGAACTAGGGCAATACGTTGAATAATTGTTTGATAATCAATTTTAAATTCACTTGTGTAATAATCATCATTCGCCGACACCAAACACGCGTTCACGAAGTCGTCTTAACTCTGAAAAAATCTCAAGATTTCTCTATGGCTAAAGGCACGTCTACATATATGAGTAGAGTTAGGAGTGTGTACTCTAGGCTTTTTTAATCAATCTACTTAACCAGTTTTGGTAGCTTCGTTTGATCATAGAAATCGCAACCTGTTAATGTCTCCTGCGCATGCGCTATTCTATGAGTCTTAGTCATAGAGGATCGGCTATAACAGCGACACTTAGCTGTCGGATCATCTGACAAAGCTATCCATAACCTTACTGTTTTGTTTTCTTTCTTTATAATTACTTCACTAGCTTAGAGCATTACGCTTTTAACCCATCATGTAGCGTAGAGTAGACACAATAGAATTTCTATTATTTGCATGTCGCTACATGTGTGCTAGACCCTTACGTAGCTTGATAAATTAATGACACAGTTATACGTACTCTACAGCGCATACTAGACTACAAAGCCGACCAATGTAAACGCGCCTTTAAAAATATCTCAGATATATCGTAAACGAAACTTTTAATATAACAACAATAAAGGCGATAATAACATTCTCTCGTATAAAATGTGCCGAACAAAAAGTACAGTCGTCACAAAAAACCGCGGACAAGAATGCCGCCCGACGTACTTACATTGTATAGCGAAATTGTTTTACCGACGACACGTCTAAAACACCCACAGTCGTTCGCCATTGATTGAGCCATCGCCGGCGCTATTTCAGCGGGTTTACGCATCTTACCAACTTATTTTTACCGTCACAAAAAATATATAACCTCCTTCATTTACAAGCAATAAGGTTGATATTACCTTGAGTTGTTGAAAGCGTGTGTGTGCAAAACAATTTGGTATTCCTGAAGTATGTTGTCGTAACTCAGATGTACAGTCGGAAACTATTATTTGTTGCGGTTCCCTTACATTGTATTCGTGAGTTACAACTTACAGTTTTCCGTTTATGAAATGAGAAAGTTTTAGTATTTGCACCCGCAATGTATCTCTTCGTGTTGAAGATTGAGTTGCATTTTTTTTGCTCTGTCGTGTAATTAAAATGTATGTTCATACCTAATTAGTTTCATACCTAGATTAGTATAAAAAATATGTTTGAATACTCTATCCTACTTCCTATCCTATCCTACTAATATTATAAATGCGAAAGTTTGTGAGGATGGATGGATGGATGGATGGATCTTTGTTACTCTTTCATGCCAGAACTGAACGGATCTGGATGAAATTTAGCGCACAGATAGATTATAGTCCAGAATAGCATATACTTTTTATCCCGGGAAGCTAGTATTACAATAAATGGTTCACAAGAATTACTAACACACCTTTTTGCATTGTTAGTACGCCTAATTGCTGTGGAACTTCAAAGAAAAACGCGTTAAATCAAGCAATGTTTTTATTGTAACTCACGAACTGAACTCAAATAACAGCTACCGGATATTTAACGATTGCTTTACAAACCATTTCCATAATTACCTCACATCTGTTTATTCACGAGCGATATTAAAAACGTGTCGATTTAAAGTCGCATCAGCAAAAAAATCGTCATTCAAACAGTCTTCCCCCATTTGCGGCAATAATTCCAAGTTTAATTTACTCACTGATTGAGCGATCGCATAAAACAACACGTCGGTGAAGACATCAAATTGAAAACCATCAACAGTTACCGCTCGGTAATAATGTGGCTTTTATTACCTTGATATATTGCCTGTACAAATCGTGATTACGCTAGTGAAAATGTCGTTTCAACAAAACACTGTATTAAAAAAATGAATAATGACTTCTTTGCCGACAACGTCATTATAACGCGCGGTCACCGGCTCGCGAGAGATTTCTATCTGACTGTACATATGGACAACACACAATAAACTATAAACCTTATTCATATCAACATAAAACTTAAAATCCTTTCTACATATACATGGAAGTTTTCATTCAAATATAACATTTAAATTTTCCAATTTTAAAGTTCATTTTCGCGCGTGAGCGTTGTCTCACATAAATCGCGGTGAGCACACAGAATTTCCACTTGATTGTGGCATGGCGAATCGGATTGACAGGTAAGAAGGTTATTATTATCACATTTTACTTAGAGTACATGCATTTACATAAAACGCGGTGTAATTTATAGAAATGTTTAGTATCGTTATAATATAAAGCAGCAGAATAATAGTTTTTTTGGGTAAACACACTGTTAATTGAAACTATAGGATATAAAGCGTTCAGTTATAGATTTGTATGGAAAAACTGTTTTGTTTTGGGTCAGTCTTCGCCTGTTCATCATCCCTTTTGAATATATATTAGAACTGCCGATATAATAGTTAAGATTTCGCCTGTATATAAATAAATCTTCCTAATACCTATATGTATATACAATAATTGGATAACACATTAAATCTCGCATCTTCTATCTCTCTAGTGTCCTCCTCTCTCATCTCCATCACCTAATGGAGCGAAATTTTGAAGTGCATATTGCTACCATATTTAATTTGTTCGATACATAAAACAAAACATGGAAAAATAGTCTAAATATTACTGGAGAAAATACAGCGATAAAATACAAGAATCTTTCATTTTATTTAACACGTTTTCATGCTAGAACCTCATAAAATTATTGTAATACCTATGTGGAACCCTAAAAGGGAAATTAAATGACAATGTACTACACAAATGTCACAGCGACTGTTGGAAATTACACATTGTCCATGTAACAACAATGTTAGGTCCTGTATGTACCTACCTACATAAATACATGTAAAACGAGTAACTAGTACATGTAGACAAACTTTACGTAGTTTCATAGATAATATATAATCGGTTTTACAAAGAAGAAAATTATAATTCTTAAATATGTATAGACATATCACTCTTTAAAGTTCTAACACCACGTACCATTATCAAAAATAGCAACTTTTCGGGACAGTGAAAACCTGCATAAATTTACATAGAAACCATTACAATAATATTTTATATTTATTTCATTTTACGAGTTTCTATTGGACGATGCTTCCGAGTCTCTAGCATATGGCATCAAATGGTCAAAACCGCCAAAAAATTACTTACGTGGTGTTAGAACTTCAACGACGATATATCAGAAAGGTAGTAATGAGTTTTCTGTCTTAAAAAACCAGCGTTTAGCTGTTTTTTTGTGCTGACTGTACCACGATCATTTATAGGATTACAACACATCGTGTGCTGATCTAATTTCTTATCCTGAATGATGATATATTATTGATCGATGACTGATCAATCAAAACATCAATCAGCCACTTGCAGACCATATGATTCTAACAGTTGATACTATAGAGGTTTTGTGCAAGTAGTGTAAGGAAAGAGCCTCCATGAGTGACGGACCGCGTAATCGTCTAGCGCAGCTATACTCAAAGTGTGATCCGCGGAGCCCTAGGGGACCGCAAAGCCTCTGTGGGGGCTACGCAAAAAGAATGATCACTCTCTTCACGGTCAACTCTCTTCTATCAAGCCTGACATCAAACACATGATGAAAAGTAAAAAACAATTTCATATCTCCCATTAGATGCAAATGTTAATGTGTATTGTGATTATTAATAAAGTATACACATAAACTACTTAGGGCTCCGTCAAATATTTCGTTTTCCATAAGGGTTCCGTCGCCAAAAAAGTTTGAGAACCGCTGGTCTAGCGCACCCTAGCCTCGATACTATCATTGCTGATTGGCTAATCTTTCGATTACCTACGGCATGAGCAACCTCCTTGCGATATATGTATAGCTCATGCCGACTTGACAGAAGAAGATGTAAGTATACAGCCTTCTTAATAAAGACTGGCAGGTGTTCAGACTGAACAAGAATTTGTAACATGGTTTCAGAACGTTCGAAAGTTTGAAAGTGATATTTAAAAAAGTATTAGAATTATTCAGTCTGTTGAAACGTAAATATAAGCAGTTATTATAAATTCTGTACGTTTTCTTTGAAAGTCTCTCATATTCCCAAAATAAGTACTGCAATTTCCGCATCTTTACTAATATTCTAATAGCTTATCCGTCGGTCTATTTGATGTCTTGGAGTCTTTAATTTATTCTATCTTATGTATAGCATGTTATAATTTTTTTTAGCCCCATGTTGCCACTCTGAGGGTACTTTTGACAGTTCCATGCGCTTCCATCGTGCAAACACTAATTGTAAGATGGGGCATAGTTAATATCCTATCCTATCCTATTCTAATAATATTATAAATGTGAAAGTTTGTGAGGATGGATGGATGGATCTTTGTGACTCTTTCACGCCAGAACGGCTGAACGGATCTGGATGAAATTTGGCACAGATATAGATTATACTCTGGAATAGCACATAGGCTACTTTTTATCCCGGGAAAATTTACGGATTCGTAAACCGCGCGGGCGAAGCCGCGAGCGGAAGCTAGTCTATTATATTCACCGAATTTACTTGTTGGACTCGAAATTATAACCGTCCGTTAGCCCTACTCGCGGATGGCCTAAACTTTTTATGCAACGGCGGCGGAGGCAAACAACAAATTTCTTGGTCCTTCCCCATTTTATTAACGACATCACACTCGCACAGGATCCTAAATCCACGTTACATTCATCTTACCTGTCGATCATGACAAATGAAGTCATAATATCTGGCAACACCAATCAATCATACAGCCTGTCTTGTAATGACTGCATTGTAGTGTTGCCATCATACTGATGGGGAAGAAATTGAAAACGGTATTGTTATAGTGACCGCTAGCGGCCGACTTTCTGGAATGTCTGTGCATCTTACACGCCTTGGTGACAAAAACAATCATACTTAATAATGCATTTTAGATTTATAACAATAGTAAATGCGACAATTACTAAACTATATTAACAAGTTTGTACTTAAACATTTACTTAAAAATCATCAGTATCATATATCAAGCAATATATCAAGGTAATAAAATCATCGCCGCGTCTGTCTGTCTGTTCGCAATAGTCTTAAAAATTACTGAACGGATTTTCATGCGGTTTTCATTAATAGACAGAGTGGTTTATGAGGAAGGTTTAAGTGTATAATTCGTTAAGGTTTTGTGTAAATTGGCTGAAATATGACGATGATAGTTGAAGATGTCGGAAAAAATCATGTCGACTGTGAGCTTTACTGGCGTACGCTGAGTAAGTGCTAGACATAACAGGCTGATACGACACTACGACAGGAAAAAAATGAAGGCGTATATGCTCTGCTATCCGTGCGAAGCCGGGGCGGGTCGCTAGTCATAGCTATTAAGATCCAAATTCTATGTAACCACGTATACGTTATGATTCTAGCACGAAATACTTGATAATAGTTATTGTCGCGATTACTATTGTCATGAACCTACAGTGTTTATTGAACTAAAATTTGCGAGCGCCTCCCTCTTAAATATTTTCTTTTGTAGGACGAACAGAGACACACGATACCTTTAATACTATGTACAATTCTCCACATAAAGTCACTCTTATACAGCATGACTGAAACAAATCCTGGTGACCTATTATTATATGTCAGCGGCGAGACATCCTTGAGGGTTGTCACAAGTGAAGAATTTGCGAAATAAATATTTATTTTTACTCCAAGTAAAGAAATGCAAATAGAAATTAGATACAGCTGTGCGAAAAAAGAGGATTTGGCTATAATAGGTTGTACAATCTCTAGTCTTGAAGAACAAACATTACTAGGTATATACAGAAAGACGGCTGAGCCTCTGCCAAACATACCTATGTATTTAAGTTGACAACACTCGTAAACTATATGTATTAAAATAAGCCTCGTCATCTACAATAGAGACATCAGCTCACAAACCAAATCGGAGCGCTCGAAACCGCTCAGGTTTTGTTCGTTAAACCTTCACATATAATTAAGGAGGCGAGCTGGCTTCGCTAAAACACATAAATCATAATAATTTAATGCGGGCCGAGCCTTTCCCGCGCCGGCACCGACTCAACAACGTTTTTTCCTGAGTTACGACCATCCGCGCATCTGCGCTTCTTTCCACTTTAACCCGAAATGGCTTCGGAATTGACAGCTTTATAAATATAAGAAAGGGCTCTCGTAGCGAACGTGCCATTGGTATGGCAACGCCTGTGAGTAATGACACGCGGCCAGACGATAGTCTTTCAATTTTATGATTGCCTGGTACCCGAGTGTGTTATTTTGAATGGCTAATTGAACGTTGTGAATGAATATTCCATAAATATAATGGTGTTCGTTGTGGCGTCTATTTAATTCTTATTTTATTAATACTTTAAAGGTTATGGTAAGTCGATTTATTCATTCTGGTATTAAATTTTTTAAAGGCACTAAGAACGAACTGTCATGAAAAATATAAGCTTTAGTTTACGGAAACGACGATTCTTTATAATATCTCACACGTACGCAAAAACGCCTATGGTGACACGCTGTCTAAAAAGGCGAAACAAAGTATTAATTTTGTCCAAAACCATGTAAACAAAACTGGCGGTAGCTTATTCAGTATAAGATATTGATTTATTGAGTTCTTTAAATATATTTGTAAATTAATCACAGAAAAAAAGGCGCGATTGATTCGAATGAATGAGCCACTCCTAGCGCGAATAACTTAAAAAGTTGACAAGTAAGTATTTTAGGAGATTTTTACACATTCACCACACCTGCGCCATTCATCAATAAACACGATTTGCAAGTGCCGCATCCTTAATTTAAAACCTGAAAAAAAGATAAAATATAATACAAACACATGTATTGTAAGAACTCTATTCATAGAAAACACATATATCATTTAAATGAAAACTTTAAATGTAATTTATAGACGGCACATCCCTAACCCGAGCTTGTAAATCTAAAAACAAATAAGACTACAATCAATAAGTGTTAAAATATGTTAATATGTTAATTCTGAACGCATTAAATTACATATACTCTCGTTCGAAGTGACATTGGACAAGTACGAAAGATTTACTGGCTATAAACGAAATCGGGCCGCGCCCGTTACTACGGTCAAATTAATATTTATACATATATATCTATTCAAATGGCGCATGATATATGTTTCGGATAACAAATAATGCAGTTAACACATTGCTTGGCTTTTTTATGACGGGTAAATAATTGTAACAATCGATTGTGAGAAATGGCGGTAGAATAGCGGTGTATCGGTAGAGTTGAGTTGCATATTGAATACAGTTTGAATTGAAAAAAAAAAAAAAACAAAATCCAAATGCTACAATTACCGATATTTCATAAAAGTATTCAGAACATTACTCTCATATTTAATATCAGTCCTTATTAAGTGAAAAATTATTCTCCAGCTCTTAAGACTTTAAAAATATCATCCTTATGCAGTGACACCCCAGTGGTTGAACGCTTACCATGCAGGAAGTTCTGAGTTCAAGCTCTGACTTTTTGGAATCATGTGGGGATCAGAATTTGATTATCACTTGCGTTAACGGTGACGTTACGGTAAAGGTATCGTGAGGAAACCTGCACACCTCAAAGGGCTCTGTTTTCAATGGTGCGTGTAGTTCGTCAACCCGCACCGGGCCAGTATGGTGGACTAAGACCTAATACTTCTCATTCTGAGAAGAGGGCCTTGCCCAACCGTGGAACAGTAATGGGCTGAATTTATTATATTATATTAAGTGAAACATCACGTCTCCAGCTCTAAAACATGAAATATAGAGTAAAGTAAACATGAGTCCAGAATTGAAAACAATACTTCATTTCAGTTACACGTGGAACTCATTAACAAAATTGATCTTACAAAAACTTAAATCTCCAAAGTATGAGAGGCAATCCTACTATCCTACTAATCCTACTAATATTATAAATGTGAAAGTTTGTGAGGATGAATGGATGGATGGATATTTGTAACTCAATCACGCCAGAACAGCTGAACGGATCTGGATGAAATTTGGCACAGAGATAGATTATAGTCTAGAATAGCACATAGCTACATTTTATCCCAGAAAAATGCACGGATCCGCGGGCGGAAGCTAGTACCTAGTAATTAAAAATGCGCCTACGTCAATCTCGGCGTTAAGACTCGATATTGTAGCTATACCAACGGTTTCTAAGGAAGGCTCTTCAAATCTGTCATCTACGGGTCTAGTACAAAATTTCCTCAATCTCGACCATGGTTAGCTTAAGCTTAAAAATGTATGAAAATAATTTAAGAGCGTTTACAATAGGAGTTCACTCAAATGCGTGCGCACGATTTTTCATACATTTTTGGTCTCAGTCGAGGTAACTTGTAGCCAGACCTCGAGTAAATCTATCATCAAAAATAATCTCACCCATGCTGATATTGTAATTGGTTTATTAAATAACTAGCCTTTGCCCGCGGATTTCGCTCTTGTTAATTTTGAATTTGACAATCAATTCGGGTTGTACTCTCCTTATTATTTATTATAAAATTATAACATTATCGTCTCCCATTCATCAGCAAACACATGCACTCCTGTGCTGGTCTCCGTGAGCTCGTTGACCATCATCAACATGCACGGTATGGTGGATCAGTGAACAAAAAAATGATAATAAATGGCAATTTTACCTCACGAGCCATATTTTTTGTGGTTTGTGATGACGCCTACAAAGAAGTTCATCGAGATCCAGTAACCGGAGAAAATTTTCAAGTTAATATTACTTTTCGGTTCTAAAACTGCCCTTTTGGTTATATAGTGATGAAAAGCACGACTGCTGAACTAAAGGTTCTAGTTTCGTTACCCGGATCGGTTATTGGAATTTTCAGTTTGGAAACTTTAAGCAGCAGCCTGATGTTTAGTGACCAAAATATACACAATAGCACACCTCTGCCTAACCCATCGGTAATTGAGGCGAGATGCTTAGCTATGATGCTATTATCATTGATTATATCATAAGGTGAGTAGAACTCGTAACGGTAAGATAATAAAACTAGACCCACTAGAGTTCAAATCGCATACAATAATGTTAAAAGGTCGCAAAAGGACAAAACCATTTGCTAATCCCTTGTCTATTACACATTCTCTCAGTTAAAGGTGCGCTTACACTGGAAGAGTGGATCTTTTTACTATAGCTTTTATACAATACATATTATACACGGAAGCTCGACTCTATATTTTTTATGTCCAGGAATACCTGGTGTAGTATTTAAATAATACGTCTCTATTTCTTTCAGTATTTTTCATACCATAACCATAGATATGACAATCGTTACTTCTAGCTTTGAAGCTCCGCTACACAAGGGCCTGTCATTCACCCGTTTCTGATAGCTTATCAACAACTTATCAGAAAGATTTCTTTTAAACTCTGGTAAACTCTGTGATTCATTAACATTAAGATCTTTTAGCGGAAATTGTATCTGTTTAATTATTATCAGACAGTTTAGCAGGAAAGGATAAAACAGACCACTATTGACTGTATGTATATAATTCCTAGCGATGCAGAAGGGTCTGAGTTAAACCCAGCCTACTCCTCTTGACTTTTCGGAATAATGTGCGGATCAAAGTTTGACTATCACTTGCGCTAATGGTGAAGGAAAACATCATGAGCAAAGCAGCACACCTGAGAGGTCTCAATAACGTTCTCAATGGTGTTTGTAGTCCGCCACCACCGCGGGGTGGACTAAGGCTTTACCCTTTTCATTCCGAGAAGAAGCCTTGCGGTGCCGTGGGACTGAATTTCTAACTAAGTAATTCATATAGGTACTTAACAAAACTACCTTATTATAACTACAGCAAAGTATAATTTCACTCAAAAGAGACTCTTATTATTAATAATCAAGTGTCTAGGCCTATCACTTGTGCTTTTTTAACCAAATAAATCTGCCTAAAGGCTGACAAAAAAATATGAATCTATTTTTTCTTTCCTCAATCCGAATACAAGCGTTTCCAATCAAAGCTACAAGTGTTCACTTTAACCAAAATCGATGTATCTTTATAATGTATCTTTTTTCTCACCAATGTGAATATAATGTAAACAATTTCTTGAACACTTCTTCAAAAAAACACATAATAATACAAAGGTGTCAAAAATATTAATCTATTCCGTGAACGTACCTATAAAACGAAATGTCATTTTATTTCTTTTAAGTATAGCCGATATAAAAATGATCGGCCATTACTCAAAAGTTTAAGCTGTCTTCGCCATTTGTTATTATTTTATATTTTTCGGCTGGTCCATGTTTTACCGTTGTGACCCTATTAACACGTAGCTAATATATTACGTAGATATAAGTGTTTGGTTAAATCTTACTAATAGTTTTTGAAGTTTGATATGTTGAAATCCGAAGCTTTAGGCGGATTACTCTGCCGTTTTAAACCGACATTAATCAATAAAACAATTTTTGTAAGTCTCTACAAAATTGCTGAAATTATCTTCAACGCTAATTATATGTTTTGGGAGGGTTAATCGGAGTTACTACATCATTTTAAAATTATACTCTAGCGTGTTGTAATTGCTTTAATTTAGAGCCTTTAAATGATAAATCAATATAACAAATTACACTTCCTATGTTAAATATGAAAGCAATCAATTTTTTTTTTTTGCAATATGTTTCTTCGTTTCATAGTAACATCGTTATAACAGAACTGACATTGCTTCAATCACATACCAATATGATATAAGCTATTTCAACAACATTCCAAATACAAAAAAAAAACGTTCTGTAGAAAAAAACTGTGAAGAAACATCTTTTTTTCATCTCACCAGCTTAATTTACAGTAAATCACGGGGTAATTTATTCAATTATAATTAAATACGTGGCCATCTAAGCGTGGACGTCAATAACGAAGACAAATCGTTACGTGTTTGAGCTCATTAACGCGCCACGTTAAAATTCATAATGAGAATATCGAATATTCAATTAATTAATAATGTTATCGATAGTTGGTTACACTCAGGGTTGTCAAATGATGACAATAATATGTAAATAGGAAAGCGGTTTAAAAAACTTTAATCGTATCATTTGAAAATGTTGATTTAAATAAATCTAAATAAGAATTTACTGTTAATTAAAGACCACAATAAAATAATCCTTAGTGACCTTGTTTAGTTCGAGTATGCGAAAAAAAAAATAACTTGTGTTATATGTAGACGTAAATTTTGCCAAAGTTGATATTAAATCCCATGTAATAGAAACGAAGAGATTAACGGATAAAACATAATCGTGTTAGAGAGAATTATTTCTAAAGAAAAACCCTACCACAGGAAGTTAAAATCGGATAGAAACAGTATTAGTTACATTTAATAGCCCCCATTCAAACTATAATACCAATAAGATGGAATTTTTACATATCAAACGGCTGAGCTGCAAAAAACTACCTAACTGCTATTGTAACAACTTATGTATTTATTTATTCACAAAAAAAAACACGATTTGATTTGATTATACATATAGCAATTCTAAAATTTCTTTATTTTTAGTTTTGTCATGCCTGTATGTTTTTACATATTTATAAATCGAATCATTTCTCTACCTCTCTTCATATACATGCCAACCCTAGATACACCCCGCGGATTCGTTTCGGTCCACAATCCCAGTTATTTTAAATCTATGGTAATTCATAGTAATCAAACCTCTTTCGAGATCGTATATCTACCTAATTAAGAAGTCCCATCGGAAATTTAATTTACTTGGTATTCATGTTAGCTATTGAAACCAGAAAACATTATTAATACCCAATCATTAAGTAGAGAAATATTTTCGAGTGTCAAAAATTAGTTAACTTTATGGATGTGTAAAAAATATCAGA
This sequence comes from Shargacucullia verbasci, assembly GCA_947562105.1. Lineage (NCBI taxonomy): Eukaryota > Metazoa > Arthropoda > Insecta > Lepidoptera > Noctuidae > Shargacucullia > Shargacucullia verbasci. Next base: position 3,850,978 of record OX387289.1, on the reverse strand, counting down.
TATGATGTTGAAGATATCAACATTTCTGCCTTGTAATCTTTAATTAATAAATTGATTCTGATTCTAGTCTAATCTGATATACTCAGGTACGAATATATCAACATCCAGGCCAAGTGGCTTAAGGTAGAAACATAAAGTTTAAGTCCAAGCGATTTAAACGCTATTTATTCCCATATCATACTAGGTATACTTCCCATTGTATATTTCCCATGTAGTAGTTAGCGAGCCGAATTGAACTGAAATCTACCAGACACAACACCAACCTCCGGTTTGCTACTAAAAATTATCTAACGAAAACACTCAATAACTGTACCCAACCCGGGGATCGAACTCTAGACCTTGCGCTCAGTAGCCGTCCCTGCAACCACTAGATCAATGAGACATCGTACAATCTTGAAAATTAGACAGTACTTACTTATGATACCATTACGAAAGATTTTTTAAATATCACAATGTGGACGAAGTTGCGGACGAATACTAGTATAAAATATAAACTCTCAGGAAACATAAATTAATACGTTCTCTCGAGAGATAAATAAATCGAGCGAACAGCACTAGACTAATTACAAACTTTATGGTGAATTTATTGAAATGTTTTAATAGCAGAACCTAGTCACAGGCCTATTTAAGGTGCGGTTTCATTGAACAGTAATCGTATATTTAAATCAAATTAATATTAACTCCATACACCCCAATTTTTTTTGTTTTCAACCGGCGGTTTTTTTTTACTCCATTTAAAAAGCAACTAATAAACGCGGTGAATTTGAATTACTATCACTCACAAATTGATATTGCTTAGCACTGCTTATCGCAATAAACGCCATGAGAAAGCATGAAATAATCCTGCCATTTTTATATTAATCCCTTTCGTTCAGCAACCAAATCTGCAATCACAATACAAATAAACCCTAAAATATTCCCTTGTAATATTTTTCGATTTCCAAAACCTGTAATTATGGATACCATCCCATTATTAACTCCAGAAACAATATCCAAAAATCGCAGCGACAAACCCATACTTTCAATAGGCACGAGAAAGAATGCGTGAAAAAACATGGCGGCCAATAGACACGCGAACAGGCAATAAAGCAAATTCTAATCTATTCGGTAAACGACTATAAAAACATAAAATGTGTCGTGCCGAGCTTCTGTGACAGATTTTATCTTAATTACACGAGATGGGCCCGTTTTAATAGAATTGCTTAGTGACTTTAAATTAGGCATTTGTCAGAGAGTTTTGACTGGTAGCTGACAAAGCTACATTCATTGTTTCATATTTAAAGTAACACTGCGGAATTGTTTAAAACTGTTAGTTACGATTATTCGTACATATTAACGTCGAAGTTAATGTACGTATAATAAGAATAGTTGCGTTAATTTTGGTAATCAAATAAACGAAAAAACAGAACGATAAAAGAGAGGCTAAAAAAAAAAACTTAAATCTGAACAGGTTTATTTCTTAATTAAACAGTATAATATCAGACAATAATTTAGATGGAACGTACATAACTAGTCTAAAAGTTATCTCTTCAACTTTCCTTCAAGTCTCCTGCCAGGATGGTTCTCTAATTGGAAGTACCGTGTTCTAGTGATAAGACAATAGTTTAGATGAAACGTTACCAGTCTGAAATTTGTCTCTTCAACTTTCCTTCAATTTTCCTGCCAAGACAGGTCTCTAATTGGAAGTACTGTGTTTTGTAAACTGTCGACGCGTTTACAACAAAAGCTTTGTTTTAAATTAAGAACATGGAAATTACATGGAGCATGAAATGTTTCGTCACTTACTTCCATTTATGGCCAGTAGCATTCGATTCACTGCACTGCAGTCAACAGCTTTTCGTTTCCATTTCTACACTTATTGTTTTCTATTTTTCCATATGAAATGCCATGCTTACCTTGGATTTTTATTGGGTACAAATGTGAATGTAATGCATATATAACATGAATATACCATCACGACTGAATTCACCAAAGGAATAGACAGAGGATTGTACACACACATTTCGATGATGTCGTTATTAAGTCCCATGTTAGGGGTCGAGCTTATTGCTATCTTCAATACCAAACTCCGAGCTGCTACTAAAAATTGTCTAACAGAAAAACTCGATAACACATTGCCTGAGTCGAATATCGAATTTAGGACCTAACGCTCTACACCCGCGCATGAGCCCATGGAATCAATGGGAGGCAGTTAAACAACATGAAATTGACTCAAATATCGATTTACTATCTTTTGAAATACAACTTCGTAGTGCGGTTAAAATTCTGTCACATCATACAAAAGTCTATGAATACTCTATAAAATTAAATGGTTTTCGATTGTTAATGACAACATGCTTCAGGGATCTGATCTACACAACCATCTTGTGTGGGACACAAGCAACGGTCAACTCGCAATGAATATTTTAGTTTAACACGACGGTGTCCCGTTTCGGAAACGAAAACTGTCTACATTTGCACAGGGTCTCAGAGCCCTGTAATCACCTATGAGTTATTTCTTCTGCGAACTACACATTAAGGAGATAATTTAGGTCTTAGCTGATAAATCTGATAGCCCAGTACATGTATCGACAAAAGTAAATTTAACTAACGTAGCCTAATTTAAGCTACTGTCTAAACCTGAGCTCTACACTTATAGCAGGTTAGAAATGTTTAGTTTATAAATATACTAGCTTCCGCTCGCGGCTTCGCCCGCGTGGTTTACGAATCCGTGCATTTTCCCGGGATAAAAAGTAGCCTATATGCTATTCCAGACTATAATCTAACTTTGTACTAAATTTCATCCAGATCCGTTCAGCTGTTCTGGCGTGAAAGAGTAACAAAGATCCATCCATCCATCCAACCATCCTTACAAACTTTCGCATTTATAATATTAGTAGGATTAGTAGGATAGGATTAAAGAAACGTTTTATTTCACCTATAACAGCAATTCATCTATACTAATATTATAAAGAGGTAAAATTTGTTTGTATGTATATTAATCTCCGGAACTAATGAGCCGAATCTGAAAACTCTTTCAACGATATATATGTCTATATTATCCCCAAGTGCTATACGCTATAAATTATACATGGAGATCACGCGAACGAAGTCGCGGGCTGAAGCTACTGTAACATATATAGGACTCATACAATTTATACAACACAACATTTTATTAGACCTCGAGTTATCCCAAACTTGTACACCCCATATTATCTCTCTCTAGCGGCATTTAAGACTCTTACTGATCTTAGATAGAATTCAAACAGTAAAATATTAGCTGTACTGAGCTACTGAAAAGGATGGAATTAGGAATTTCTACATTTGAAATCCCCAAATCAGCTTAAGACTTACGTTACAACTTATCATTAATTTGGTAATAGACAGGCAACTACTGCGTTATTTAATAACCAGCCAGCAGAGGCATCCGTAGCCGTTAATTTATTTTTAATAACATCTAAAAATCGAACTAAATTGAAAAAGGTTTCATTTTAACACACGTTTTAAGTAAACTCGGCGTAAACTCATAAAAATATAATTCCATTCAAGATCACAGGCCGGTCGTAAAACTTTAAATATTCCTTAATACCCTTTAACGGTAGCTTTTCTTGTTTGACACGTATAAAATAATATTAATGCCCGTGCCCGTATCAGGACCTGGCCGGTGCCTCGTCATAAGCGGCGAGTTAATACGGTCTAGAAATGAAATAATTTCCTCACTAATCCTAAAAATATATCGACCGTAAATAATCGTTCGAATTGCCGCCTGTCCAAACCCTATTATAGTGATGTGGTAGTTGTCGATATCGATATGTTCATTTTTAAAATGACTTATTTTATAAAGTGTGTAATAAAGAAATGGCATATGCATGGAATGGAAAATGAAATCACTGTTCTTAGGTTATATACTATGTAGAAAGCTGTCAGGAGCCACATTTTATATATATACTGAAGTTGCATTTATAGGACACAGTCCCCCAGCATTTAAGATTTTGTTACAAAATAACTAGACGAATATTACTTTTCCTCGATATGTGTACTCAAGGTTCATATTCATGAAAAAATTGTATCAATGATACAAATATATAATTTTTGAATCTTAACATAATCTATTTAAAGCAAAACTTAAAATAAATTTACTTAATTTATCAGTTTCATCGATATATCACACTCGGTCGAGGTACCATCACTAAAAGGTACCGCGACCATCCAAGTGAGACATTTGTGTAAATTATAATATATTTCTGTTATTAATGTATTACATTATTAAAATATACATTTTTACGCATATCTATACGGGTCACTTTCTCGTTGTTAAACCGTAATAAGTTTCACGACCTTACGAACTTAATCCTATGTGATAATGTTTCACTATATAAGAGGTAGCAAGGATTGTATGTCGGTTTGTTTTATTCTCTGTTATAACAAAGAAGAAAGCTACCTGTAGGTTACCCCAAGATGTTCTATCATCTCTCTATATCTCTCTGCTGTTATCGCCAAAGTTAACCAGAAACCCTGAGCAGCTTTCAGACTATACCACCAATGTCTTATTGCTGATCAGCTGGTTGTCGCGGGAAATCTAAGATACGAATATCCTATCTTACACTAATATAAGAGCAATATATATATATATATTTTACTGTACCTGGTAGATTGGCAATAGGCTCGCCCCCTATTACATGGGACTCAATAACAGCATCAGCGAAATGTGGGTGTACAACAGTACCTATAATCTCTGCTTAACCCTTGCCTGTATTCCACAGGCGTGATGCTATGTTATGTTAGGTTATATATTTTTGTTTGTTCACGTTCTCGAAAATGTCTCTCGCGATTTCGATGAAATTTAAGAGAAATATAGAGGTTTTTTGGGGTGAAAAACCGATCTGACTATAATAGATCTCTCTATGTCTCAATTTTGTCCCGAGTAGGCGCTAGGTCACCTAGATATTAATTGTATGATATGAGTTATTTAGCACTGGCTTAGCTTAGAATACTAGAATGCAATAGATAGGTATTGAAAAACAATAGACACAAGTACATAAAGACTGCTCAAAAGCGCATATGATACAAACGTCACTTGTAGAAAGCCTAAATTAAAGCTACAATTTGTCGTAACCAGTAAACCCGTTGGAATCAAAGTTTAAAGCGTTTTATTTTAACGGCGATTTTGCACTGGACAGCCTAAAGTATTTTGACTAAGTTGACGTACGTTAGTACTTATATCTCGATGAAGTTGACCAAGAATCAGGCAGTACCAAGACCAGTAAACTGGTACTTATTTAATCGAATTCTAATCAGTTAAACGGATACAGTTTTAAGGAGATCCTGATTAATGAGTTCGTTTCTAAATAAACAAATATATCACAGCTTAACTATGAAGGATAGTATTTTATTATGCCTATTAGTTTAATTAGAAATCTTTAAGTAGATAAGTATCGAAAGATTTGCATAATTTATTTTGTCCTTGATTTTCCTTTAATCTGCTTAAAATGTATCGTTTGGCTATAACTTAGATCATTTTGACACGTATTAAGAAGGATTTTTTATTATACTACATAAGTACCATTGATTAGTTCATAAGTACCTAGGTATGTTAACGTTCAGTTTTAATAAACTTTCAAATTTCTAAATATTTGTGAAATCGTTTCAGATGTTTTAGAAATTGCTGTGACAAACTCAATTGGAAAGTTTCTCTGTTTATAATAAGTAATGTTGGAAGATCCTCTTCAAAATAACTTAATATATAATCTTCTAAAGGTTATAAAAGAACTTCAAACATAATGTTTGGAGCTGGGAATCACAATTGGAAATGTGTGTTGTATTTTATAAACAGCCAAACACGCCCTATTCTATTCTACGAGCGGTTAATTGAGCAATATAATTTGACACCTCACGGCGTAGTGAATAGCCAATTATTAATATGGGCCCTTGATTAATTGTGATATCAGCATTTAATTTTCGTGTTAACAGTGTGGCTCGGCGCACGGCCCAACGCTATTGTGAGCCGCGCGCCTTTGTGTGCCGTGACGTTTCAATTTTGAATAAATTAAATTTCGAACGCTTCATTTTTTCCAAACCTTTTTGGCTTTACAAACGAAATGAGCTTGCGGCCAGTGTTATAATTTATTGTCGCTTTTGTACCAAGAATAGAATTTTGTTGTTTATACTATCGGTTTCTCTTACCTTTTTTGCTATTATTAATTACATTACCCTATCCGAGAGCTTTTAAGTTGAATCAAATGTTAAATTACATAATAAAATCGGTTGATAAATCACTACGACAATCGACCAAGGTAGGTAAAGGCAAATATGAAACACCTGGTATCTATTGTTGATTCTCAAACCCAATTAGCATACATTTATTAAAAATGACAGTTGGATATTAATATTATTGTCCTTTTCGCAACATCTGGTTTTTCGGTAGATAGCTAAGGTATAATATCTAAGTAAAAACGTTAACAAATTATAAATTAAACCATTCAACACACCGCATAAAAGTAAACGTTATTTTTTATTTAAAACGTTAAAAATCGACACAATAAAAGAGTCGCCATTAAAAATTGGTTTCAGTTAGCTACTGGCCAATGAGCTGATCCAATTATCGCGTTTATGGCGGCAATTTGGAAGATGGCCGCGCTCGTTCCAAATTTGAAAATTCGAAGCTGGCGTTCGAACCAATGAGTTTTATCCTAATTTTATTATGCGGCTGTTATGATTAAACTATAAAGTTTTGTCGGCAGCACGGGAAATAGATTATTTAATTTATCGTTTTATAACGCAAGTATATAAATAATGTAAACACCTTTTATTAACTACTTTAAAATTTGATAGCCGTAGAGATACGCTGTGATTAATTTGTGTTTTTATTGATTGTGAGCCGTGTATTAATCTTGTATGACCTGATGTTGTTCCTGTATACAAAAAGTTAAATACGTATGTAGGTACTGTTGCAATAAATAACAATGTATGATATTACGTTCAACATTTCACGAAATTTAAAAAGTAGTATATAATATTATTATAGCCTTCTAATCTACATAATGTGTCATGTAGTTTCAGATACATCTGGCAGTTACATGAACAACAATTAAATGGTCTAAACTTGGTGTCATTGGTATTGTGGTCGAAAGCGCGACTGCTAAGTGTGAGGTCCTGGGTTTGATTTCCGGATCAACCAAAGTGTTTTTGGGTTCTTCTGTATGAAAATTCTCAGTAGCAGCACCGAGTCGGTAGAACTGCGCCCGGTTGATGGCAATAGGCTCGCCCCCTATTGTATGGGACTCAATAACGGCATCGGCGAAATAACACGAAAATTAAATGCTGATATCAACATCACGACTATATTCTCCAAAGGGTTACGCAGAAGCGTGTGATTTTACACCCACATTTCGCCGTGGTATAGGGCGAGCTTGCCATCTACTGGACACAATTCAAAACTCCGGGCAGCTAGTGGGAACTTCCATAGAGAAAATAAAAACCTTTCCCGACCCGGGAATCGCACCCAGGACCTCATCTTTGGTAGCACCGCTTGCGATTACTACACCGATAAGGCTATAGAGAAGGCGGCTACGAAATACTTTTAAAATATAGTATAGACTTGTAAACTCATAATAGAAGTAGATATTGATTAAAGCTAATTATCATCCCCATGCTAAAAATAACAAGTGACAAGCTACACTTTCATAACACCTCGATACAAATGCGTTTATAATCACTGGACGTCCACCGGCGATAATTGCGCGTGCGCAGCCTCCGTTCGCCACCTGCCTTACATTGAGATGTTTGTCGCCTACGTCATTATGTGCATCAATAGTGGAAGAGCGTCGAGGGACAATTTGATAGGACTAGATGTTAATTTAAAATAACTGCAGTATATCTAAATAAATTATCATGTACACCGTGAGTTTCATTTTGCAAAGGGCACTTAAGATAGTCCACTAAGTGATAAGTACCAAAATAAAACGTAACACCAATGATGCAATAAACCTTGAAATCTTTGAAGATAGTGAAAATGATCCCTGTGAAGAGAGAAAAGCTGGTCTGTTCGGAAATTCTGATCCCATTATCTAGGAGCTTTTTACATTGGTTCAAATACCTCTTCTCTTTTTTTTTATTCTAGCTTTATTTAAAGGGACTTTTACGCATAACGTATGTCAGTCTACCTCTTCTCTTCTCTCCTCTCAAATTCCCTCCATAAGAACACCTACCATGATGTCAAAGTATGATTCCAATAACGATAAGGACTCAAGCAGACGACCGACTAATCACAAAAACTAAAGTTAAATCGTAATATCAAACTTATCATAAGTTTGATATTAATATTAAGTTGGTGTCGCATTCTCATATACCTACATTACACCGGTGATCGATTTACCGTACCGATGAAAAAGATAGCAAATTTCTAGAAAATTCAAACTCGTTCCTGTTGGAAGCATTTTTTCCATAAGCACGTCTACCTCTCAGAGACTAGAGAGACTAGGATATATAACTTATATATATCGTCACTACACCTTGCTAACTCGAGAACAAACTTTGACTCAATAATTGACACATCACTGTCATTCCAATTGACAATTACGAAAAGACCAAAACTTGAAGTCACAACAACGAAATCAATTAAGTTCACGCGAACAGATCATTAAAGTTGAATTAAAGCTATTTGTGTCTCGTTCACCGTGAGAACCGCTCTCGACCGCTCACTCATTCGTTCGTTCACGATCTGCTAAGAGGGTGTGCAAGAAATCATCATATCTCGGATAAGTGACCAGTTTATTTCACGTGCGGTTTAATAAGCATAAAGCTCTCAGCTAAATGCCTTAGATTGCCTTATAAAATGGCTTATAGTACAAATTACGTGGATAAATTATTCTGATGTCTGTGAAGATATATGAATTAATCATAGCAGGGATAAATTACTTTGTAATTCCTTTTCAGGCTTTAATTTTACGAGGTCGTATGTTTGTACGCCATTATGTCGTAGATGACTTTAATATTTGTGATAGATTATTATTTTGCAGTACAATGTAGGTACTACTAGGTTGCAAGTGAGAAGGCACAGCGTGGTATTCGGTTTAATTTAGAGAAATTGTTTCAAATATTTTATTTCTGGTAGGCGTTTGCAGATTTTTAAGACATTGATACTGTAAGGTAAACGGTTCAAAAAGTGCTAAAATATTTTATGGAAAAGCCAAAAGGTTCCGATATTACTTTTATTGACAAAGTGTGGAAGTAAGTACAACAAGTCAAAAATCAAAATTCAGTCTCCGTAACCCCTTAACTCATGTACACACGATATTCTTCCAAGTGTCAATCCAGTTCCCATATTAATTCACAGTTTGTGTCACTCTGACATCTGTAATGTACCACGATTTGTCGCAGCGCGCGCCATTACGGGCCCATTGTCGGATGACAAGTGATATTGACGACTTTTTGTCGCATTGTCTTGCGTTTTAATTTGTGTATGAGAATAAGAGTGTAGGTGTAAAATGCTAAATAAAAAATGGGTTCTAGTATTTATGTGATGAACTGAGTAATATAGACAAGATTATTTTAATAATTATACTAAGTGTATTTAAAGTATCTAATGATTTTCTTTAGAATAGAAAGCAAAATTATGATATATACCTACTAGTTTATGTATTATCGGACAATATGCGTGGCGCGTCTGTCTATCCTATCCTACTTCCTACTATCCCATCCTATCCTACTAATATTATAAATGTGAAAGTTTGTGAGGATGGATGGATGGATCTTTGTTACTCTTTCACGCCAGAACAGCTGAACGCATCTGGATGAAATTTGGCACAGAGATAGATTATAGTATGGAATAGCACATAGGCTAGTTTTAATCCCGAAAAATTTACGGGTTCATAAACCACGCGGGCGAAGCCGCGAGCGGAAGCTAGTCTGCTATAGGTAGGTACTATATACTAAATTTTTAATTTTTGAAGTTATACTTCTTTTGGCGCGCTTGATGAGAGTGAATTCTTACGATGCGCGCGCACACCAACAAATAAAATCGACACCATGAAGTTGGCTGGTAAATGTCTCTTAAATTTTCTTGGAAATTTATAGCTATATTCAAGGTAGTTATTGAAATATTTGTGCATCTGTAACACGTGTTTCATATCAGTGGAAATAAAATAAATAAATATGAAGTATAACTTCTTACGTTAGTAAAGTACACACATACATTTTTTTGTTAAGAAATTTGAATTCGTATCTAGACTATAATAGATATTTTTCTCCATGATCTGATGAAGTTTTACTTTAATCACATTTAATACTTAAAAATGTATTCGATAATTTTGTCATACACATTAGGTTGGCAGAATCTACGGAACGCCACGTGCTACGGACCTTACATGCCCCATTTGCTACAACTATGTTCTAGCATCGTTAAAAATTTTGCCATTTCAAACAAATCTTCAAATTTTCTAAAGCTAGCTATTCAAAACACTAACAAAGCGATTTTTTCTTCTCCTCCCACCTAATAACTAATAACGATCAGTTCAGTACAGTAGCCGGTCATAGACAATACGTCCATAAACAAATCCTTTCACATCAATAACTACACACAACGGGCGTTAACAACTGAAAACAATACTTCCTTTGTGGTGCGCGAGCGCATAGAAGCTCAAACTTGTTTACTGCTATCCCTTTCTCACGCGTGACGTGTTAATAGTGCTATCTCTCTCGGAATGACATGTTAATAAAGTCTTTGAAGCCAGCGCCCCGCCCACGCTAGACGTTTTGAAGTTACAGACACTTTAAAGGTCCCATTATGGTACGCAATTTCGCTTTGCCTGCAAGTTTATTTCGTATGCCAGATGAGATTTCAAGACTTTTAGAATAATATACATGTTTATTTGACTGGTTTAAAATCAAAGGCGTGAAATGATCGTTAGGATGAATATAGCAGATATTTATTCTCAATCATGTCCATACTTTAGGTGTATTTTATGAACCTACTAAAACTAAATAAAAAGATAAAAAGTAATATTTGTTGCAATGATATTCATAAAAATGCGTTCTTTCCTTTGCCCTGTGTTACACATAAATAATTACTCGGTCTGTCTGCACGTAAAGAAGGATCGTGAGGAAAGTACAAATGTAGGTCCTATACCTAGAATTCTCAAAACTGGCTGTAACCAGTCAACTTGCACCGGGCCAGCCAGCGTGGTGGACTAACACTATGAGAAAAGGCCCGTGAAGCGTGCCCAACAATTGGACAGAAGGAGCTAGCTACGTGCTCAATTAACTTAATAGTTATCGGATAAAAAAATAAGGAAATTAAGTATATCATTAAATATTTCCAGCATATTGACGACACCGTAGGCACAGCGGTTAAGCGATTGGCTTTTTGCAATACGTGGCGCAGATTCGACCCCCGCAAGAAATAATTATTTTTATAGCCTACAGATACCTAGTGGTTTTGGATCTGGTACTTTGTGCCTATGAATATTCGAATATATAAGAATTATTCTGAAAAAAATTATTAGATAACGCGAATGGCGGTGCCTTACAGAAAAAAAAACCATACAACAAACCCTTTTCTTCCATTAGTGTCTCGTTTACATCACCTACTTGTACAAGTAGAGTAACTATGTAAATACATAGCGCGTTCCAGTGCCAGTCTATAATCTATTCGCCATCAATCACTTGGATAGTATGTAAAAACGTGATAATACCTCGTACTTTATTAATGTAATCATGTGGTACATTTCTATTAGACATTAATCTGGCAAGGCGTCTGCTCGTTGGCCCTAACTATGTTTTAATTACGGACTACAGGCGAAACGGCTGAATGTTAATAATAATTACAGGGATCGAGCCGACTGTGCCTCGTTTGAACCGTGTGGTCACGTGAGATAGTGGTTTGGCAAGTTAAGTCATAGCTTCGCAAGATAAATTGAAAATTGATGAAATATTTTCTCGTCTACACTGAATACTCGTCAGGGATATACAAATAAAATGTTATAACAGGTAAATTTTGTAATGCTGTTATTAATTGACCTATTTACGACTCATAAATTAATGTTCTTTTATGTATTGCCTCGTAATTATAGCGGGGCGATACTGGATAAGACTAGCTGAGAAACTGGCAACAAAAAAATGAAGCCTTTACACAGCAGTACTCAACACACAGTCTGATAAATTGGCGTACATTTTCGGCGAGACATTGCTGATATTAAGAATATTTGGTTAATATACAGGTGGCTTATAGAAACGAATATTAGACCCTTATCTAAAAAAACATGTAATGTACTTAATTCAGTTGATTACTGTAACAGCCCTGAAACTCTAGTGTAAGTTCTTCGTCGTGTTTACCGTGCCCTTCATGTCAATTGGCCAGTTACGACCACTTCACCAATCGCAGTTCTGAACGCAGTAAATGGAACTAAAGACGGCAGAGCCCTTACCAATCGACAAAATATGAAACTTAATGTGTTTTCGTAAACAATTTTGTAAAAACTTACACTGCCTGTACCTACTGGTCATCTTCTCAAAATAAGACGCTTCGTTTCAACTCACGCGCTCCTCTAACAATCTATTTCCATTGGCGCAGTCCAAACGCAGCACAGGAGGGGCGTATTGACGCCTCGGAGTACAACTTACGATTCCTGGTTGAGTTGTAATCGTAATTAGTGAGGAAATTAGCCCCGGAGTGATGTTCGAACCTCTTTAATTACTCATTAAATGTGAGACGTAACACGTTAGATTATAAACTAATTAACGTTTGGCATTCGTTCGTTCGGAATGATTGCTATGGTCATTGGAGATGTATATAAAGGAATACCAGTATATAATGTGTGATGTTGGCTAAGAATAGAACACTCATCGTGTTGAGACGGTAGGAAATTATTAAAGAAATAATAATACCGCTGTACTCAGAGGCCCTAGTGTAAGTTTCTTTCGACAAATTCGATTTACTACATCGAACGCGTACATCGGCGCTCCGATTGGTCCGTTTCGTGCTCTCCACCTATCGGAGCTACTGCAACAAACGATCTCAGTTTTCGTCACTCCTCACACTTCTTTGCTCTCCCGGGAGGTAAATGAGTGGAACTAAATATTTGTATTTTCGAATAACAACTACTTGAATGTCTGTATCTAGTACATATTTTACCCTAGGTTGTACCTCTCTTATATCTCTTTAGCCTCACAAAGTAACAGAATAATATGACGGGTCAATCGCCGCACTAAGGCATGCGTACACGCCGGTTGAAGACCTGTAAATTATCTCATTGCCTATGTTTCGAACCCAACACTAACCACACCCACAGCAAACGAGTGAAAATACAGTTAGCCGAGTAAACGGCACATAATAAACCACTCCGAACGTCTATGAATTATCAAATAACTCAAAATGTACAACAGGCGGCAATTTGAGGGTCTCACGACCGCGTCAAAGTGTGATATTAGCGTAATTTACGACGGCTAACTATACCGGATAGCGCCCCACTAGTAAACTAATAACACCTAGGCTATATCAATAAAAGCTATTAGCATCGATCAGAGTAAGTATCTGTCCCGGAGTATTACCTCAAATTGAGTTAAACGCCCCGCCCGGCGGTGGTAATAACAGCTCGTGGATGCCGCGAGCCGACAGTCCGACAGTCGGACGTCGGACGCTACACCGGGAGCGACGCGGGGAATTGCCGGTAGATACGCCGGGAATCGCCGGTAGATACGCGGAATAACGCGATAATGACGTCCAAATGCGATATATCCGACCCTTTGCTGTTGAGTATGGAAAGTTTTCACTTTAATGTCTTGCCATTAATTTTCAAGTTGATAGGTTCAATTTAGACTTGTTGGAATTATATTTAATTTTCCGGTTATAGCACTTATCTCTGTAGTGTTTTTGGTAACGGGAATACCTATACTAGGAAGGCAGCAGTTATAGATATCCAACTATTCACCATTCGGTGCAAGGGAAGATTCTCCACGAAAGGCGATATCTGAGATCGTTTGGCGCACTAGGCAGTCAGCGTCGCTAACACCACTGCTGACTGGCTAGTGTTTCCACCACGGCATGAGCGATTCCAATGTGATAGCTTGTGCCGACACTATAGAAGAAAATGACCATTCGGTGATCTGCTTGAAAGCGTGCAACGACCACTATGCTAGTAACTCTAACAACAAGAAGTCTTTCGGAACACTTTTATTACGATATCTTGGTTACATACCAACCAATGATATCTAAATAATAAGTTAATAGAGGTAATAAAAGCGCCTGAACTTGTCGCCGCCTATGACTAAATAATTATGAGTACTGTAGCACAACAAAACATCGACAACGCTCTTGCAAAAATGTGTCGTATTCGCACAGAATTAAGGTTAATTTATATTGCAATTTTGCATGCAGAGATGTAGGTGCTGCGAACCTGGGACACGCGCCCCGGTTATAAAATAGAAGTAGATAGTATTTCTGTTAAATTATTCGGTATTTCGATATTTTTGTGGCGACTACGTACCACATGCCAAAATATTGCATTAATGTGGAAAAATTTAAGAAATTTATTTTCAGGTCAATCCGACCTTGAATCATCATCATCATCGTCAAATTCATTCACTGCTGAACATAGGCCACTTCCATTAAGCGCCACTGCGCCTTGTCTTCGGCTCTCCGTAACGTAAGAATATCTAGAAGATTTTATTTTTATTTAACAATAAAAAATATTAAATAAAAGAAAGTACCTTTGCCATTTAAATGATGCTATATCACACATCATTATTACTAACTTAATCACAATTAACCCTGCGGTTCCCAAATTACTCAATATTACTATAGGTACAGTACAGAGTTATTCATCCGTGTCGTACAATTTCTAAATCTAACCTACCTATACCAACCAAAGAGGACTGAGTTTACATATTTCCTGGAAATATGATGTCATAACATGAAATGGATTGCCAATCTAAGCGATTGCTGGAGTAATTACCTGGTCCTATAGCCAGGTAAATTAAACTCACGACTACAGCTATCTCACTCTATCATAACTATAGTAAACAGCTTCATTACGACTGAACCTATTCATCGAAGTTTAGACTGAGGTGTATCAGTACATAATTATAATAGACCAGGTCATCTACCTCACTCTGTACTGATATTGAGAATTCATTCAATCCATTTAAAAAAGAAACCAATAACTGATCCGATCCCCGAATTAAATTCGGAACCTCACACTGAACACAGACCAATGATGTAGCAATTACAATGAACATATTCTTAATAAATACATAAAGGCTTGTTATTATTTATATAAAGTGAAGATCGTTTCTCAAAAAGCGGCTCAGGGTCCTGGGCACCTTACCTAGCCTAGTTTACCTTATTCTGAGAAGTATATTTAGACAGAGTAAAAAAGAAAAGATTTATTGAACTAAGAACCCTAAAGTTCCAATAGCTGAAATTGTTAAATAGTTGAAAGGTTTAAACGTCGATATTTAAAGTCCAGTGCCGAAATAAGAATCTTGGTTAAATATCAGTGACATACACTGACTGATTTTATAACCAACCACTATCACCAGCCAGCAAGTTTTGTTGAAAACCCTTTCTAATAGGAACATAGGTACTTTCAGGACGATTTGTACGGGTGTTTTGAAATTTAGCGCAGGCATCACCGCACTCCCTCCTCACTGGTCAGAAACACCCTTATTCCTGTCTCTTTCTCTCTAATTGGTTACTTGAGCCTTTGAATCCAATTAGTGGCGAGCGGAGCGGGGTGCACTGAATTTATTATGCGGCTCTTGTTTAGTTTGTTGGCCTTTTTAATTGAAACGTAGTGCGTAACCCGCGCCCGCTGCCCGCTTAATGAATACGACTGCTTAGAGTTTTCTTTTGTGCTAAACGACGTCCGATAGTTCTAAAGATGTCTTTTTGTAACAAAAAAAAAATAGATATTACTCCTTATGAAATTGAATACCTACTTAAACTAAAAGTTATTGTTTGGTCTTAATAGTTACAAACCTCCCCCTTGGGGGAGGCCTTCGTTCAGCAGTGGACGTCTTCTGGCTGATGATGATGATGTATATAATAGTTACAAAAAATATCTCACTAAGTACCCATTAGAGCCGTTTAGTAATAAAATCAAACTTACGAAGATTCATATTATAATTTTATAAAACTTAAATTGGTTGTTAAATTTACTGATATTTGTATACTCATCAAGTTTGATAATTGTTTATTAGAGACTAGTACCGCCATCTACTATCGGAAAGACGCAGCATAGTGTTAGTACATAGACTAATAGCGCCATCTCGAGTCGAATAGATTTTTACAAAAATGCTTTTTGTATTATTGTAGTAAAGGTATTCCTATCGTTGGACCACGATGACTGCAACTACAATATTTTCAACTATTTTATATAAAGCTTTACAATTTATTAAAAAATAAGCTAAAAATGTTGTATTGTAACTATAAACTAAATCCAAATCGAATGAATGATACATAAATGTCATTCATCATTTCCATTTTTACTCTACATTTTGCTCTTCGTTTACTTGTCATAGTTGTCATAACGCAGATCGCATTGATAAAAACTTTACAAAGTCTGTAACGTTGTTTTTAGGTGAAATCTAAACATTGCACGAAAAATATAGACAAAACTAAACATTCCAATTATTTCATATAATATTTCACTACGCGGTCAAGCGACACAACGGTTTAGTAAAAGTTAATAGAAAAGTCAAAATGTAAGTACTTTCATAGTGCCTTTCTAAATCATAATTTGCTTTTCATTATACATAATGATTTTAATTTATATACACCTACTTTTAGGAGTTTCGTAGACCTCGCAACGCTGACTATGCATCGGCGAAACGAACTAGAAGCAAGATTGAATATTTTTTTCGAAAAATGTGATCGCGCCGTTGATGACATAAAAAAATTAAAATCGAAGGTAAGTCGGAATTTTAACAGTTTTCGTGGGTAACTGTATAATTAAAATTTAGAAGGTGAATTATTTATGTGGGAAAAAGAAATATTAATGTAACTGTTAACCTTAAAAGTAGTTCTTGTATTTTTTAACAAAAGAATCAAAACAAAAATAGTTCTATCTTTTCCTACAACAAAAGCTCTACTTAACAACATATTTGAGCACTTTAGAACCAGTTTTATTCCTACAGAATGCTGTTGAATAATAAATATAATGACCTTATAAACTTTAATTGTATATACCCAACTGCAATTTCAAACGGTAGTCAATTGTTTTTTTTTTTTCCAAAGTTATGTAAACTTTTTCATATCATAATGTTTGTTATGAACAAATACAGGTTTGTATTGAACAGGTATGGCATATCTGTTGCTCAGTGAAGCATTACACCTATTAACAACTTACTGTAGACACAGTTACATACACAAAAAGGCAACAAGTTTGACTTGCTTTTATTCTATTTTAAATCTATGATACCTTTGAATGGCTTGATTTACACATGTTGTGAAAGGAAATTCCTGTAAATCTTTCATAAATCATGAGAATAGCATAAAATAAATATAAAACTTTCTGTTCTTCACACTGTGTACATTAAATAAATTAAGATATAATTTCTGTTTATAAAATTTAATACACTCAACAAACCACTTGTCACTATCACATAACAAATAGAATAAGTTAAAATTTATCATTTTTATATACTTGTTATGTACTTCTCCATGTTTTAATAAACTCCCAATTAAATTGAAATACAGCCTTTACAAATCTTTATCACCCTTCCAGTCTATTTTAAACTTGGATAATTTCTTAACTGATGATATTGGAGCAGGATATTGTAAGAGCTTGAGTAAATATAATAACAAAATAAATTACTATATTATATTATAGAAAATATATTCATCCTAAGTAATCTGAATATAAAGTAAAACAGATGGTTACAAAGATTGGCGACATCTGTACAGATGAAAAGTAGTCAAATACACTATTGTGTAAGATTACAACAGACTTAACAATAGGTATTATAACTTTTTTATCTTATTGTTACAGACGCAAGGCTTTGTCCTGCAGCTGAACTGTGACCCCGCAGAGCTAAAGGAGCGATTCCTGACCTGTATGAAACAACTTGACGAATACATGTACCTAATTACTGATTTCAACCTGTCTGTATCCAAAATTGGTAAGTTACTAAAGTTTCACATGACAAGACACGGTATTTAAAAAAAAATGTTTCTTAATACTTTTTATGAAAAGATAGCAAATTATTTGGCTTTCTTTATTTTTTCTACTATGTTAAGGATAGTTTGATGAACATTAGTAGGGATTTAAGTAATATTGTTTTACACAATTCAACAAAACCTATTTTAGATCAATGAGATTACAAAATATGGAATCTTCATTCAAAGCCTTTTCAGATGTTATACTATATATATTACACTATACTATATACTATATATACTAATATTTTATTGCCAGAAAACCCAATAGCAAATTGTACTTACTTTTCCCATAACACATATTTTTATTACAGACGAAGCTAGCAACATGGAATATACTCCAGTACATGACACATTCACAAAACCGTTGCTGCCATCAACACCTCTTGCCCCCTTCAACCTCATTGACGCTCTGAGCGAGCCTGCCCCTTCGACCTCCACTGCTTGCCCAAACCACTGTCCTCCAGAGAAACCAAAAAGAGTAAAGACTCCGAAAGCAGACCAGTCCTTAATTGTATTCTCAAGTACATCCTCATCTGAAGAAACGGTCCCTCAAGCAAAGGTTGAGACTCCTGCTAAGGAGGTGAAAAGCAGTTCAGTGCAGTGTGAACTGGGAGAAGAATTGAACAAGGTTAAGATTGAAGGTAAGGTTATATAGTATTTCAGTATTTATTTACAGTTGCTTGTATGCTGCAGCAATTCTCATACAACCAGGGACTTTTTAAGTGCCTGTGTGTGCCATAGTTGTGTATGTGTGTGTTGTGCAGTTAGAGCTGACTGTATGCTTTTGTAGTCTAAACATAGACTGTTTTGGGGTACTGTATGTCTGCAGTCGTTTTGATTATGGATACTGGACAGGACAGTAATTTGTCAGATCTAAATTGCTATAATAAGCAAAATATATATTCGTTATTTTTACCGTGCTTAAAGTAAGTGAATTCATGCTTCAGTGCAAACATCAAGTGGAGGTAATAATATATTGGTAGTGTGAATGATCTCAATGTCTCCCAGACCGTGAACGTGCCTAGATAGGCGCAGACACAATCAAAATGTCACTTACAATTTATGCAAGCTATCATAAACTATTTAGTTTAATCTGAAAATCCAAAATCACTAGTTCACAAATATTATAAATATAGTCCTATTATGCATCATTATGTATGACTATAGAGTCCTGGACATTTGGAAAGCGTGCATGGGGCCAAAGCCAACACATAGAGCTCTTTAAGACAACTTTAATGAAATGTTATGGTAACATATAATTATTACCTCAACAAATCAGATTGTCTATATTCCCCGAAAGGTAATCAGCACAGAAGTTTTACTTTTTACTGAAATTTTGCTATTCAATTGAGCTACCAACTGAATAAAGTTCCAAACTCAAGCCTGCTACTGAAATTGTAGAATTTTATCATCATGATAGACCAGACCAGATAATGCCTTCAAAACCTGTTTCCGCACAAGAAATCCTTATAGCCCTGCCAGGTTCAGCTGTATGGATACTACCACTATGGACTATTGGTGTAGTAACTAGACTGCCTCCACTGACCTATTGGACTAGTCACTAAAATAATTGGGCAGTCGATTAAATTAACATAATTTTCATAAAAAAATCTTACAATAATGTTTTGTGTATTTAGATCCACCTAGCCCCCTGTCGTGTGAAGGCAACAACTTGCCGGCGCAGTCTGTACTAGAAACAGACCACGTGTACGACGCGACTATCATGCACATTGACGGCGCGTTCTTTTGGATTATCACTGATGATCCCGACGAAGTGCAGAGGTGATGAACAAACTTTATTAATTGTAAAATATATTTTAGGAAAAAGCTTGCTTTGTTGATTATGGCTTACAGTTTGACCAATGGCAGTTTAATTTTGTCCCTGTGTTGTACTCCAAAACATATATGTATGATGATGATCATTTAACAAATCTGATCTTCTATATTATAGACATTAAATGGTGTTGGTTAATACTTATTCGCATTACTTGAGAATGGCTGAACCGATTTGGCAATATTTTTTTTTATAAAAATTTGATAAATTTTACCGAAAAATTCGAGAAAAACTGTATTTTAATACGAACCTAAGACCAGGAAGACAGGACAATGTCGGGTCAGCTAATTATATATAAAAACTAAAGTTGTTCCGATCAATTTATGTCAAATATGATGTCTATAAACTGTACCCATGATACAAAAAAAAAACATAATGTATACATAACATACGAAATAATCACCTCAGAATGCACTAAAGGCTGCTTCTGATCGTTTTCTTGACATAATTTCTCATCTTTTACGGCCAGGACGGGAGAGGTGTGGCTTATTATTTGCTTGGAGACACAGATATTTAAATGACTAACTATTACCCGCGATTTGATTGCGTCTTTCCTTTAATACTAGCTTCCGCCCGCGGCTTCGCCCGCGTATGGTACGAACCCGTACATTTTTCCGGGATAAAAAGTGCCTATGTGATATTCCAGACTATAACCTATCTCTTTGCCAAATTTCATTCAGATGTGTTCAGCCGTTCTGGCGTGATTGAGTAACAAATATCCATTCATCCATCCATCCTTACATCCTCACCAACTTTCACATTTATAATATTATTATACTATTTTTATATATTATATAAAGTAGGATATTATCGAATTAGTGGTTTGCTGCAATAATAAAAAAATTAAGGTCTCCAGGTCCCAAGCTATCTCTATATTAAATTTCATAATTATCAGTTCAGTGGTTTAGTTGTGATGAGGTAACAAACAGACAGACTTTACAGATAGACAGGGCTACTTTCACATTTATAATAGTATAATTAGTATAATACATTAAGAATAATATTTCCTTCTAGCCTTATGATTGAAATGACGAAGTTCTACAACGATAATCACAAGCCCATCAGTATGAAGGAGGTGAAGGCACTGACATGCTGCGCATTCTACGATGATGAGAGCGACTGCTACTACAGGGGACTGTTCCTTAAACTGACTGAGGTATGAATGTGTTATGCTATCACCTGGTTTGGTTCCCGCATTTAGAGAGTTCAAGAAGATCTTAGTGAAAACGGCATCCAACTTTACCCCCCAAAAGGTAAGGCAAAGGTGTGCCGTGTACTATTGCACACCCACATTTCGCTGATGTCGAAATGAAATGAAATGAAATTATTTATTTTTTGCAATTAGGATATTTCAATCACTTTTACACGTCTTTTTAAAACTAGATGGGGTCGGCGTTTCCTATGACTATCCCTGAGAAGAAACGCCGAAACAAACTCAGGGGTCAAAGTCTATTTTAAAGTCCAGACAGATTGTAATGATGTAAGGGTTTATGTAAAATCGTCGTTATTAAGTCCCATGTAAGGGGTAAGCCTTTTGCTATCTACCGACCACAATTGCAAACTCGGTGCACTTACTGACAATTATCATACGGAAAAACCCAATAATACTTTGCTCGACTCGGGAATCGCCTCACTCAGCAGTCGGGATTGCGATCAGTAGAGCATTGAGGCAGTTGGTAAAAATATGTACGTGTGTAAATCATGTTGCAAAATGACATTTATAGTTCTTCCAAGACAATGACATTTATAGTTCTTCCTTCATATTCAAATATGACGTCATGTAGTGTAAAAAACGTGAATATAATACACAGTCACACTCAAATTAATATTCAATTTGTTAATTTTACAGGACGACAATCAAGCAGCAGAGATATTCGTGGTAGACACTGGCGAAATGCGTACTGCGCCCGTTGACTGCGTGCAGCCGCTGTACGCGCGCTTCTGTACCAAGCCGCCCTATGCGCGCTGCTGCCATCTAGCGGGGGTGAGCAATGAACCATGTTTACAATATAATTTATTTATTTGCCTTAAGTATTTTTACAGATCTTTATTAAATAACACAGTTCTTCATATTTCGCCTACTAAGTTCAGCATGCAACACATATAAGCTTACAAATGTGACTTGTTTTTAGGTGGACCTTTTGAGTTACCACAACAAGAATCTGATGGAGAAACAAGAGGGGTTCATGAGAGGCTACGTCGGGACCCAATGCTCCATCGAAGTCGATGACAAGTCAGTATCAATATAATTTTAATTAATCTTAGCACGAGAGGGGTTCGTAGCTATCTAGCTACCACACAGATTAATCGATCTGCGAGATGCTCCTTTATTCACACATCAAGCCTCCTCGGTGGCTCGGAAAGTACGTTAAACAGTTGGTGCCGAGAACCTATGATGTTAGAAGCCCAAAAAGTCTGACACCCGATCTAACCTTTTTTCAGCGTCTCGCAGTAATTGGGTAACGAAAGCATACGTTTCCTATAAAATACTGACATTCAGCATCTGGTTAGAAGAAGAAACTTTTAGAGGTCGTATAAACGTGGAGGCCCATGTCCAGCACTAGACGTCAAAAAACTGATATGATATTCCTATCAATATAATTATTATGAATAGTTACGTTCCGTTTAAAAAAAATCCTGTGTGTGTTATGCTGTTTCCTCGAACATCGTCTATCTTTTTTTCTTGGAAGTTCTTTATACGATAGTAAAACTCTTTGTCTGTCTGTGCACTCATAACTTCAAAACCAGTTGACCGATTTTGATGGAACTTTCATCATAGCGGTACTTAGGGGTCTAGCTCTAATCCTATACTACTGTATTATTGATATTATAAATGTGAAAGTTTGTGAAAATGTTTGTTACTCAATCACGCATAAACCGTTGAACGGATTTAGATAAAACTTGGCACACAAATAGACCATGTCCTGGATTAACACATAGGATAGACTTTTTATCCCGGTAATACGTCAACATCAAAATGTCATCTGGTGAAAACACATTTCACACGGGCGAAGCCGCAAGCAAAAGCTAGTAATAGACATGTATCATCACGCAATTACTTATAGAATTTTCGAAACACATGCAGACTAATTTTGCAGACAAATATTATATTATACTAGACAATTTCTTTTTTGTCCACAGTACTTCTGAATCTCTAGGCGTGTACGTAGTCCTACCATCAGGCGAGACCCTCAACGATATCATCGTGCGGCACGGATTAGCTCTCCCAAGTAAGAAAACACACTGAACAACTTTACTATTGTGCGATGTTCATCAGTACGTACATACTACATAATATATGTCTCATTGGTCTAGTGGCCGCAAAAGCGGCTGCTAAGCATGAACTCTTGGATTCCATTTCACAACATGAGATGAGACAAGACGTGTCTATAGAATAGTACCTATACACATTTTGGCTATGCTTAAGCAGTGCGAATGAATTCCAAACAAATCATAATTTCAATCTAAGAAGCAACAAAAAAAAAGTCATAAAAGTGTGTGTACTTATGTACGCACATAAGAAGTTATTTCTGATTTATTTTATTATTTCCACTGATATGAAACACACACAGATGCACAAATATTTCATTAACTACCTTGAATATAGCTATCAATTCCCAAGAAAATTTAAGAGACATTTACCAGCCAACTTCATGGTGTCGCTTTTAAGAGTCGGTGTGCGCGCGCATCGTAAGAATTCACTCTCATCAAGCGCGCCAAAAGAAGTATAACTTGAAAAAGAAATCAGTTTGAATGTTCATTTAATGTACAATGTTATACAAGACGATATTTAAAAATGTCATTTACGGGATTTTGCATATCCTCAATTTGCTTTACTATTTGACAAATGTATGTATCACCCACAGTAGACAAGCCGGCCGATGATCAGCAGAAGTCGCCGGAACGTCGCGCGGCCACCCCGAACGATGCCGAGCTGGATATAAGTCAGTGTCCCGAGTATGAAGACCCCGTGGAAGCCGTCACGGTAATTTGAGCAGTATGCTTTTTTATGGCAATTATTTTTAAAATAACTGCCTAATAGGCTAGATGACTGCTTCAAAAGTAAATTCGGAAATCTTGTTTGGTAAATAGTTTTCCTTCTAAAAACTCAGTAAAACTTCTTATCTTGCTTATTTTTGGCGTTTTCAATTTTTTATTTATCAAAATCACACAATAAGTATGTCAATGGCAATGAAAAACTGTGACGTCACGCCTTTGTATTCCAAACATTTTTAGAACAAATTATCGTTTTTGACAGTTCATAAAAAGTAACTCGGATGACTAGTAGTCATCTACCGTATTGGGCTAGTGGTTGTAAGCGCGGCTGCTATGCTTGAGCTCCTGCGTTCTGCCCAGGTATGAATTTGCTGTTACAAAAATATCTTACAATCCGGAGATAGTTCTTGTATATGTTATTGTTCAGTCGCAGTCCAAATGGTTTAATGTCAGCGCGGACTTGTGTAACAAATATTTTTCCCCAGCAATATCACATTTTAATCAAATAGTATATATAATACAGTCACCACAAAGATAAATAAGATTTTTGTCATCTATATTCTTCTTTTCTTTATTATTTACTAGCGACCCATGCGCTCGATTAGCACACAAAACTACCAAAAAGCCAAAAAAATATTTTTTGTTTATCCATTTGCTACCAAACTTCACAGGATCATCCGCTGGGCTAATCTGAAGATTACCTACAAATTTCATTAAAGTCGCTCCAGCCGTTTTGGAGTCCATATGAAACACACATTAATTTTTATATATGTAGATTATATTATTCATTATTTATATTTGTTATTGTTACCGCTAAGCCAGTAATGTTTGAAAACATCGTAGACGCGTGAACATTATTTTCATACATTTTTGGCTTCTGTTAACTATGGTTGAGATTGAGGAAAACGTGAACTAGATCCCTGGTGACCCTGTACACCTCTTCAATCTCTTTGTTTGACTGTATCAGCATAATGCTGACTTATTTCTCACTCGGAGGACTCCAAATTTATATTTTGTTGACAGGGCTATCACAATCGTGACGAAGCAGACATCTGCAAGCATTACAAGGGTGGCCCCGAAAAGACGTGCTTCAAAGGAAACCGGTGTAACAAGAAACATATTCTCAAACATCCTGGTATGTTGATTTTTTCAATTCATCAACAATTAAAGTTATTTACGAACAATTTTCACATTAAACAGAAACTCAGATCTGTAATATTAGAACGACGCTCAGTTGTGATCTCAATTTGAACACAGATTTAAATCTTTTATCCACACTATTATAAATGCCAAAATGACTTTCTTTGGTATCTCATTACGACTAAATCAGTGAACCGAAGGTTCTGAAATTATGAACTTCTAACAAAATTACACTGCCTCATTGGTCTAGTGGTCGCGAGGTCCTGGATTCGATTCCCGGGTCGAGCAATGTGTTATTTGGTTTTTCTGTATAAAAATTCTCAGTAGCAGCACGGAGTGTGGAGCTGTGCCCGGTTTATGGCAATATGCTCGTCCCCTATTACATGGGACTTAATAACAGTATCGCCGAAATGTGGATGCACACCTCTGCCTAACCATTCGAGGATACAGGCGTGATGCTAAATTATATGAAAAATGACAATATTCTGTTTCTTTTCAGACGGTTGGACACTAGACCGCATGGAAGTGATAGGGAAGTGCAAGTCTGTGCCTCTGCCGACCCCCGGCACTTGGCACAAGGTGCTAGTGACGTGCGTGTGTCACTATGACAGGGTGTACGTGCAGCTGCTCCAAGAGAAGCGACAAGGTGAGACTGGAACCATACTCTATTGTTCATCACTAATATAGTGTATCGCAAACCAATCTTTTACAATCTACAATACAAAAGCTCGCTTTGTCTTGGGGAACAAGACGCAAACCATATCATAGTAATCTGGACTTGAGACAAAGTATAAACAATATTACTATGTCCTTCTGATGAAATCCGAAAATAGGCACATAACTAGCATCAATAAGCATTGTTCCATATAGATTAACATCAGTGGCATAGCATAGATTGCCACCCGCGGCGGTTTTCTATTGAAGAAACTCCCCCTCCCCCCACATTAAAAAATACTAAACGTGTTTACGCGACTTTAATGGAAAGATAGGTTAGTCGCATTTGGCTCACTTTCACATGAAACCACCGAAACGCAAATAGTTAAGACAAATCTCGGAACAGATTCAGAGGTCCTAGTGTAAGTTTCTTTCGACAAATTCGATTTACTATATCGAACGCGTTCGGCGTTCCTCTTGGTGGAGAGCACGAAACCGTCCAATCGGAGCGCCGAACGCGTTCGATGTAGTAAATCGAATTTGTCAAAAGAAACTTACACTAGGGGTCCAGAATAGCCTCATTTTACGATGAATATCAGAATCTTCAAGATAGTCATTTTCCTTAGCCAAAGTGCGTGACAGTAGCTCTATACGAGCGCGGATCCCCCCCCCCCCCCTTACGCTGCTACTGATTAACATCGCAGAATTTAGTTAGTGTAGTAGAAGTAGTTTAGTTTCACATACTTTCAAAACAATATCGAGACATATATTATTATGTGTGTACAGAGGCGCTGCCCAGCTTCGGCGTGGTGTTGCCGCCGACGTCGCTGAGTGCGCTCGTACGGGACATGAACAGCCCCTCCACGCTTATGGCGTATAAACCACTGACGGTAACACCACCTTATTGTATGCTTTACATATGTGCATTTGAAATAAATTTTCCATTATTTTACATGATAATGTTGCCCCGTTATTTATTTATCTATCTATCTATATTTATAAATCTCAAGAACTATACTTATATATACAAACTTGAAATATCCATCTCATCCATCCTAAGAATATGAAAGGATTTTTTTTTTAATTAACCCTTATGAAGTCTTTCTATGCGAATGGAATCGTGGTAACAGCTGGTCGTATTATAAAAGACTTATTAGATCAATAAAATAGCTCCAAAGTCTGTCTACATCTCCTTTTATTTCATTTTGTGTGAGAGACATGCACGACTGGTTGTTAAATGACGGCACCCTTTGGAACCGTGCGCCTAGAGTCTCGACTTTTTAAAAGTGCCTGAAAACGCCTAGTTGAAATAAAAAACTTTGACTTTAACATTTTAATTATTTTATTTTCTTAAATATTTGTTTAATTTGTGTTATTCATTAGTCTCTAGCCGTTCTAGTGAAACTACATAAATAAATTTAATTATAGCTTGCTTTAATAGTGAAGAAAAACATCGTGAGGAAACCGATACAATTGATCATAGCTTGGTTTTAAATTGTAACCCTCGGGCTATACTTGCTATAACCCCATTACGACCACTCATCATCGTCGTTTAACAGAATATGTTTCTGTTGATTAATTGTTGACATGTGTACAGATAACTCCGGCGCAAGGCGAGTTGGTAGCAGCGCTGTATCCTCCGGATAACAACTGGTACCGTGCTCGCGTGCTCTCCGTCACCAGGGCCGATCAAAGCGTTGAGGTAAATACACTACTATTTCTTTCTTTTTTTCCTGCGAACTTTTATCCTGTAACTAAAATTTGATTTGATAACTGCACCTAATGGTTCAAAAGATAATCAACGGAGAACAGATATATTTAGTTTATGGCTTCATGGGCCCTCATAAAACCATAAATTAACAAGATTTTTCCAGTACCTCGTGGATGGATAAGAAGCTTACGTAACGAACCGTATACATATAATATTGGTAGGCAGTGTTTGATTTTCCCGGGCTTAACTTTATAGTAAAATCATCTTGAGTAAACCTGCACATTAAGAGGAATCCTCGTACTGTAGCTCGCGTGATCACTAAAGACTAAAAATATGTCTTTCTGGGAAGACTGAGACGCAGCTGTGGATTTATTATTATTATTATTCACAACATAATGCACCATAACCTTTCTTCATTGCACAGGTGATGTACGTTGACTACGGCACCGTCGTTTGGGTGAAAGAAGACCAGCTCCGTCTCTTAGAGCCCCGGCATGCCATGCTACCGATGCAGGCGATCCGCTGCGTGATCGCCGGAGTGCGCGCGCGCTCGCGACAGTCCCAACAGTGGGCGCAAGCCAAGCGAGCGCTCAGCGATATGGTGCAGGACAAGATACTTGATGCGCATATTATGTAAGTCTGAATTTTTTTGTAATTATTGATCGATACCTAAAGAGCCTAATTTCGAAATAGTAATAGCAAATGCTCAGCATGACTAAAAGAACAATATTTCCAGCGCCCGCGACTACGACGAAGTATCAGTGGAGTTGTTTGACGAGGAAGGCTACAGCGTAGCGGAGCAACTGGCCGCCATCAACATGGTAGAACTGACCGAATACTCCGTCGTCGACGACAGCACCGTCACGCAGAAAATTGTCGTGCCCTAAACAGAACATAGGTACAGAATTCACTTTATACGATACGCGGTAAACACTACACAGAGAGCGTCAGATATATAAGAAAAATAGATCTTTTACCCAGTTTCATGTTGACAATTGACATACAAATTTAAGACTTATTGTAACTGCTTAAGGTTTATTTTTCCTGTTATCATTATTTGAACACTAAATGGATTATATGATTACGATATTTTGTTCGTATATATTTGAGTACATTTCTGCTGAGCAGCAGATGATAAGTACCTGAGATATTTCGCAGGATTCTATTAGGACACTAGGTCGTCCAGTATATCTGACGTAACTTTACATAGACCGTAAACAAGATGACAATCTTCAAACGTGAACTAATAAATGCGCACGCAGTCCATTTTATAGACATTTCAATTCCTCGGCGCATTGGCAAACTTAACGTAGGAAGGTAGCTGTGATTTTTGCCCAATTTGCCCATGTAAGTCTGGGGCAATTACCAGCCAGTTCTTTCTGAAGGCTCATGATGAACTGACAGCAATATGTGAGAAGCCTATGTTTAACAGTGGACTGGAATAGGCCGAGTTGACTTTTTGACAATCGGAGATTTCCACCTTGTATAAAAGCGGGTTGGTTATGGACAGCTGCACCACTGATGCGAGTAGAACCCTTGCCCACCATAGTGCCTATATTGAGCATTGGTCTCCTATTTAGAACAAATTTACGTCCAACAATTGACATTAATCCTATAAAGTTATTTACAAAATGCAAATACGCAAACTCAAAAAAAAAAAAAAACTACTCACATGTAAACAGTTCGGCGTTATTTACTAAATAACAAAGCCATTTCAAAGTTAATATATATATATATATATATTCGGCCCTGGGAATGCATTAATTCATTAAAAATTCCTGAAACAGTCCCAGTCTCAAAGTATGAAGTGATCTTGTGTGCCTCTATTTTGTGCCTAGACTTTATGTAAAATATGTGCATATATAGTATGATATACAAGACTGTTTGCAAAATATTTTGCATTTAATATAGTCTAAATGGTGGGAATGTGACATGCTTATGTGTTTTGGTTGGCCACCATTATCACTAAGTAAATTATCTAACGATGGCACTTCTGGCAGGCAGCCGTGAGGCATTTGCTCTCTTTTTAGCGCTTAATTTTCATATAGCGTTGTATCACTCTGCTATCTTGAACATCTTGCTTTAATCGTTAACAGTTGGCCTAGGCAACTCGACTATTCACTGATGCACAAATATTAATTGTAAGACTAGTACATATTTCGATTAGATATAATAGTTAAAATATTTGTCACAAATTGATTATTTCTTTTTTTATAGAATTTACTTTTGGTATTTCACCTTTTGTGAGAAAAGGTTGTGACGCGAAGATTTGTAATATTATCTGTGGATAATCATATTGTAAAATGAACAAAAGAAAGATGGTGCTGTGTGAATTATTAAATGAGGATAAGATAAGATTGAACAATGAGTAATAATGTGATAAGACTAACATTGTATGAGCTTGTGTCAAACACTACATAATAATATAATAATACATAATAAAAAAATAAGCACTTATATATAGAGGCGTAGCGCCTGTGACCACGACACAGGGCTCCTTGGTGACAGAAGTCAGTGACCATCTGTGGACGAAATAGCATATGCACACTATTTATCAAAAGTTGGATATCAGATAGACGCAATCATATTAATTTCACTGCCACTGATATAATTTAAGAGAATCTCGTGTCTTATATAAGTTAAATTGTTCGTCGTGTAAACCAGCCTGAATTTATCGGAATTAATGTAACTGCGATTTTGCGATTAAACACTGCTTGTCGCGATACAGTATCGATAAAGTCGCACAGTCAGTCACTGAAGCTAAATTCATCGCGTGCTGTTTAGGCACTCACTTTCGTCGTGTCCATTCACCGTGCTTTAATTACATTTGTATTTATCGTAGAGTTGGCAAACTGCCGATGTATCTACTGCCAGTACTTGAAGCGTTTTGATAAACATTCTCTTTGCGTTATAATTATCATCTAGAGGTACTAGATTTTTAAATAATTTTAAGTTAATTGTTGAACAGATTCCTATTTTAGTGATATTATTGTTAAAGTTTAATCAGTATTTTTTTAAGTTTTTAAAAAGCTCAAGTTAAAATGTCTGTTGTATAATTGAAATAAAGCTTATACAAAAATTATATGTTTTAATCCTGTAAAAGTCTTCCCCTTTATAATTATTTTGTACATACATTCAAGGCGCAAGGTATTAGCCAAAAAAAAAACACTGAATGATTTATTAAGAGTTTATTTCAACGTATCGACGCAAAAGAATCAATCCATAGCCCCCGCGTTAAGGCACTTCACTCCGCATATTATTATCTAATACAATGAAATAGTATAGACATTCACTGAAGTAAACACGCTACCATCACAGTGGAACAAACAGTTTTATGTGCCATAACCAGACCAAAACAGATCAAGATTGAGATTCTATCTGTACTAAATGAGCGTAGCCAGGGAGATTGATTCCTATTTCTGTTACATGAAATCTGCAATAGATAACAATTACCAAGATCCATTTATAGGACCAGGCACGGTTGGTGCAGTGGTCCAGAGATCGACTGCTGCGCCTACGTGTCGCGGGTTCGATTCCCGCACGGAACAAATATTTGAATGATCTACAGATAGTTGATTTGGGTCTGGGTCTTTGTGTATGTGATTGTAAACGCACCCACGATACAGGAATTATACCTAGTGTGGGGCAACGTTTTGTAAATAAATTTTTTAACATCCCTTCTATTATACAAGCGATAGCCGTAAATAAAACCTTCCAGATATTAACACGTAACATATGCAGTTAATCCTGACTACGCCCAAGGTATCTTGCACCAACTTTACACAACATAGGGGGCTCCTAAGATACTTGATTAAAAAAGATACAATCTTACTATTTGGTATACATAGTCATATACTACCTAGTTTATATAAGACTAGAAATAATCAAATTTCAATAAATAATGTTAAAGTTAATTTTATATTGTATGGTTATTATAATAAACATTGAACACTCCAGGCGAAAACGATTGTAAAACTACATGCATGAGTATGATCTTAATTTATAATAGGTACATAATGTAATGACATTAATAAGAAATCTACTATACCTACTGTCAAAGAAAACAATCTATTTGTTACAAATTTGTCACTAGTATTGTGTTTTACATTAGTTAACAAGTGATTAAAAGTACTGGTAGTACTTACAGTCACGACAATAACCCTGAATAATTTTGTTTGACAATAAATAGTTATAAATACAAGATGACTAGATCTTTTTGCTAGCTGCTCAAGCTACAATATACAGCAAGCCAGCGTTATATTTGGCAAATTTAAACCTTTATATTTCTGCAGATACATTGTAAAGCAAGATGATTATTATTTTTATAATATTGTAACATTAAACATCAGTAATAAACAGTTTTGGTAATTCAGATTCCAAACGAATCACCCTTACTAGAGATGTCAGGCTCCAGATAGTGTAGGGGTTAGTGGCACCCTTTGGTGTGTATGATTCTGAAGCTATAAAAGTACTGTAGTATGATATTAGTTCATGAGACTGATCTCCATCTAAGTCTGCTATCATCAGAGACTGCTCCTGGTACTCTAGGTCAGGCTGACACTGAGGCAACGGAGTTGGGCTATCTATTGGACCTCTCACACATATCTGCACAATATCCGTCTGACTTATGTTCACATTGTGTGTCTGCAGCTTGTCGAATAATACTAGCACTATCCTCTCTGAAATGTCATGAACTGTGAAGTTTGTATACTTAATGAAAGCAGATATTGAAGCCACATTTATAGTAGAACGATAGAACATGTCATTGATGTTCTTTGGACTTTGATTTTGGACATTGTATCTGACCTCATCAATTTTGAGTGCACCCTTTGCCAGGTGTGCACTGTTCCACTGTCATAATTTTATCACAAATCCTCTTATAGAATTTGCAAAAGCAAATGAGCTGGGCCTCATTGCATAAACATTGTTGGCAGTGTACTCCCAACTTACATTGGTTGTGCCGTTTCTTTCTAGCATTAACTTGAGGTACACCCTACAAGAATTAGGACATTCACCAGAATTTTCTACTTTTAATTTCCCTGGACCATTTGTGAATGTTTCAATAGTGTTTCCAATATTCTTTTTCATGCTGACATTGACTCTTTTAATTACTGTTGGTGGAGGCTGTGAATGGTTGATAGGTAAATCCTTTTTTAACATTTTCTTCAATACTGAAAAAGATATGAGTCTCACAGCTTCAGTTGTGCCATTTTTACAAATGTAGGTCACTGTATCCATCTCTGATAGAAGTTTTACAGATAAACAATCATCTATTGGTATTGGTTCAGCTAAAATATTTCCTGATGCACCTGATATTATTATTAGAGAGTTATGATTTGCACTTGGGTATACAGTAGCAGTAGTTAACAAGTCATTGACTTTGTCATCATTCATATCTTTCACAATAACAGGGAAGTCTATTGCTACTATTTTGCTGTAGACCTTGCCTTGCTTGTGTATGTGCCAGTAATATGTTCCAGATACAGAATCTAAGGCTGCTAGTAATCCTTCGGTACCCGACACTATGCAGTCCTTTTGATTATCTTTGTTCACATCAAGGAGGTGACAGTTGATTTCTGTTGGTATCTTGCTCTCCCTAGTGAACCAGCCAACTTTACCAGAATTGCCCACAATAAGGACTACACCATTCACATTATCATTGATGCTTTTGCGTTCTTGTCTCATGTGGTTCCCTCGATATATGAATATCAAGTTCTTGGTGTTCGGTATAGCTCCGTCGACCACTTGCACAGCGCCTGACAGTTCCATTTCATTGTACGGTAGTTCCCAGCTGGTAGTTCTGTCTTGCCATTCACTAGCAGCGCAGCTTCCTACTTCGGAACAAGGTATACCCCACAGAAAGATTACTACGGTGAAAATGCACGTGAGTATCGAGGCGATGAACGCGCACCGGCGCGGGAAAGACATCTTGCTTGACATATCCGATTGCAAAAAGCTTACGTTATCCATTGTGCTTTCCACAGTATTTACGTTCGTGTTAAATTCGTCCATATCGCTTATGCTGTAGTTTTTTGACGAATGTAAGCCACTATTGAAGTCCAGGTTGTTGCAACTGTCCGTAGCTTTGATATGCACATCATTTTCCAGCTTGTGATCATCCTCAGATTCCGAGTCAGACAGAATTTGCTTTAACGGAGCATAGAAGCCACCGTTCCCATTAGCTGACATGGCGTATGTCTAAAATTATTGCAATTCACATTGTCTTTATTTATTATTTATATGATATAAGAATATTAGAAAAACACATACACAGGTTCAATCAATAACAATAACCTAAGATCAGTGAATGTTGCCAATACTAATATGGCTGTCTCGATTTCCCTTTTTATCGTTAGTTAAGTTACTAAAGTCGATTGATAATTTCTTGGCCAAATCATCGCCAAAATGACAAAACGTACAAAATCCCTCCAAAAATGGAGTTCAAAAACAGTCCGGTGCTTTTATAATAATTTATCTTCTAGTCGCAAAAATAATATATTTTTAAGAACCTTAGACCAAAATGTTTACCTTATAACAAGGTAAATTTGTACATTGACATCACTAGATTTTACGTTTCGTTTAATATTCTCAAAAAATAAAATATTGTTATTTGCGTTTCATTTCACCGCAGACGTATAATTTCATGGGGACGTTCGTCTATCTCATTGACTAAGGAAGTATATTTATTTAAATCGTGTTATCCATAAATCAAATGCGTATTTAAATAACTACGGCGCCATCATATACTTCCTTCCTCATTGGTCTATCTATAGTCATGGAAGTAATATGTGACACAACACGACATATTATTTCCATAAATCATAGATTTTGTACCACATAAAAAACAAGTTTTGTATGACTATCATAATTTATGTGGACCCGTGAAACGTAATACGAAGTTATCGTAGGTACAACGGACAACGGTGGATCCTATGAAGTACCCATGATGGACTACCGGGCCCCTTTTTATATTTTCTCCAAGCCGAACTCGGGTCATTCTGATTTTGTTGAGAGCAACCATTGTCCCGTGTTATATTTACGTAGGTAATTATGCATCAGGCTCTTGGAACTTTCATTAATTAGGAGTTAAACCAATGAAAGAGACATCTTTGATCTCCCTTATTTTTCCTACAGCCACATAATTTGTCTACGGGCGATATTTGTAAATCTTACCACAGATGTAGGTATTATTAATTACCTTTCATACTATGTACTTGCAAGATGTTTCATTATTTGTAACATAACGAGTTGGGAAATAAAAACCAAAATTATAGGCAGAATGTATATTTTGTATTTTTTTATATAAATTATTTGCAGTTCTTTCAATACATTAGTCTACAAACATTTAAACACAAGTATTTTCTATTATGTCACACTTATTTAATTGGTGCTTCCCCTTACAAAATGGTACAAAAATAACTCGGGTTTCAAAGTAAACAATTGGTTATATTCGACACAACGACTACAGACAAGGAATTATATATTATTTAAAAATAATTTTGAGGCTCATAAAGTTCGTATAATTTAATAATGCGTATTTTGCTAATAAAACATATTCATATATTGTGAAGCCTAAATTTACTCTAATTGAGATTATCCAAGGTACATACATGATCTATCCTATATTAGTGAATGTCACTAGCCAAACCTCTCACCGTACACTACCAATACCATTGTTGCGCGACACTTGATGAATATTTTTGCAGGTGCCGTGTTTCTAAACAATACATTTTGTCAGTATTACCAAGTTTCGCGCAAACAAGGCGCATTATATGATACACCAA
The DNA here is from genome assembly GCA_947562105.1 of Shargacucullia verbasci. Taxonomy (NCBI): domain Eukaryota; kingdom Metazoa; phylum Arthropoda; class Insecta; order Lepidoptera; family Noctuidae; genus Shargacucullia; species Shargacucullia verbasci. The sequence goes on along the minus strand of OX387289.1, from coordinate 3,815,726 downwards.
ACCATTACATGGTTTTACTACCTGTGGCGATTATATTATATTCATATTTTTTCATTGCTTATTAAAATAAGGAAATAAATAGAAAACAAAACAAGAATTATGTACATGTTCAGCCTCAAAATACTTCCATTTGAATTAAATATGCACAAAGTAAATTCTCAATATGGTGTTTAACGTTTTGATGGCACTTTGTTTTATAACTATTCTCTTTATGTGAACGCCGAGACCGAGGCGTGGGTGATGTGTCTACAAACCAGCCATGGATAGGAACAAGAAAGAACTAAATATTAATAAGGTTCATGAATAATCCTAACTTAACCAAGAATAAATAAATAAAAATATAGCTCTATTATAATGTGATGACTTCTTAAGACGATGGACAAGATTAGGCATTAGTGAACAATTTGCTACAATAATAATATCGGCTGAGGATCGTAGTAGGAGCGATTCGCATCACAGCGACCTCGCCCGGCATTGTTTCAAATCATGGAGCTAATTACGTACATTTAAAAGAAAAGTATACAGGCATTTATAACACGAAAATTATTTGAAGTTCAAGGAATCAGTCTTGCGTTATTTTCTCAAAACATCTTTATATACAGACACAGAATTGACTTAATAAAAATAATCTGCGTTAACATTTCACTAAATACCATAGTTGAGTCCCATATTCAATACTTAAAAATAATACAGTTAACATTATTAATTTAACTATTCATAAATTATTTTGTTAGTCGGTATTTAAAGGATCCGGCCCTTTCTAGCAACCTGTACTAGACATTACAATGCATATTAATTTGTACAAATAAGATTTTAATATTATGATAATGCAAACACGAAGTCCACCTTAGGAAACTAGCATCTCAGTACGTCGACCCTTCCGCTGCTCAACTATAGGAATCAAACTCAATCAGTTGGAGCGCAATAATCATTCACAATCATTTCCCTAATAAACTAATATCTTCACTAGGCATCGCTCAGATTGGACTAAATAAATAACTAAGACAATATATTAATATATCCGAGCGTTAGATCGAGTAAGGATACTCTCCGAGATAGTCTATAAGTGTGGAAGGTAGTGGAAGGAGCCTGTGTTTGGGTGCGCACCATAGTTTAGGCGTGAGGGGGTTGGAGTCGAGTGCCTTGTGCACGGCGAGGCGCGCCGCGTGCAGCAGCGACGGCGGGCTCTTGCGCAGCGGCGCCGCCAGCAACACGGGCGAGTGCGGGCAGCCCTCGCGGTCCACCCACACCGTGCCCGCCGCGCCGCGCTCGCCCACCCGCGCGTAGTGCTGCACCAGCTCCACCACGCAACGGAAGCGCGGCATGTACCTCGCTAGCGGCCTGTCACAGTCTAACCTGGAAACGGAAATCAGCAATTAAAACTCGTTATGTTTCAACAGAACAAAAAAATGACATCATTCATCAATTCTCTCTGTGATCATGAATGGTACTGAAATGGAGACCAACAAATTCGTAAACAAAATTTGCGAAATAAAGACAGTCTGCAGAACAAATTTTGAAAAAGTAAAGAAAAAAAATAATCATTTTAAAATTAAGGAAAACCGCAGGACCATTGAATCAACAGTAGCACAGTAACACCGCAACCGAATTACTGTGAACTTGTGACGTAATTTCGTCACACGCTATTATGACGTAACAATACAGAGGCAGAATAATGGAGTACTTGAGCTTGCCTAATGTCTTTACGGTCTAATATGTTTCGCAAGCTATTATTCATCCAATAAACATAAATTCTAGGTAGGATGTGTTCGCAAATAACCAGGTATTTTTTTACTTCATAGAATATTGAATCATCAACTTTCGAATTTTCCGAATTCAACTTAATTGTGTGCATATTTAAAATACCCAATGTATCAGTTAATATTTTGGGCATGGCGCTTACCTAAAGAAGCCTTGTTCATAGTGTAGCCTCACAGATGTGGGGCCTCGCTCAGTCTGGACCGACAGTGAGAATATGAAGTTCCTATCGCCAGAATCCCGAATCACGAATGCCCCTACGCTCGCATCCTTTAAAACTGTTCTGGCGCCCTATAAAGAGAAAGAGAACATTAGTAAAATATGAAAAGCAGCTCAAAAAGGCTTAACAGGCTGATTAACCACCGAAATACAACTATTGTATTCATCTCTTTTATCAATTATATCTGTACCTAGATTATTAAACAAGACGTTGACCAATACTTTAAAGTAATATGATTTTGAAAGCCACTGAACCTATCGACCTGGTTTACATGACTATCTTGAATCAAATACCGAGAAGTACAATAAAGAATGATGTGATTAATAGCATGGTAAAGGTAAATTCATAAAATAGTTTATTAAAAGTATGGAGTAAAAAATCTGTGTAATATACTCATGATTATTTAGTATGACACTATCAAATCTGCTTATCAATCACATAGCAATCATATTTATTAATATATAAGGAAAATTTAAATACTTCACATAAAACTTTTCTACTGGCACATTGATTTTATTGTCCACTCTTGCAACTCAATTTTAATTTTAACTTATTTTCGTATACCTTTTTACCATCTATACAAAATGTTAGTTCACAGTCACACCAATAGATGGCGTTACAACACAGAAAAATACACACCAGCCAATCCAAACTGCCGTAGTACCAGCCAGACAGCCTTAACGCCCTTAGGGTATCTGCTAGCCGCCTCAGCTCATCATTGTATGGTGAGGGTATGAGGGGTGACGACGGTATTGTGATGGGTGAGTGTGGCAAGTATGTCGGCTGGACTGTGAAGGGAGGTGGCGTGTGGGGTGAAGCGTGGCACTTGCCCGCATTCGGGGCTAGCGATACCCTTAGCTCGTGCCTGCAGTTGGGGCAACATGCTACTCCCGTCGACCAGCTGCTAAGCGGCACCGCCACTTCCACACATGCATCTGAAAAGATAGAGAATCATGTTTAGCATATTTATGAATCTATGAAAATTCTCATACAGAAAAAAAGTAATGTGATATGATTTTCTATACTGATCCATATAGAGTCAATATCAAATCTTTAATAGATAATCAATTAGTAGGACTACATTCATAAAATGTGAATGAACATGATAATCATCTTAAATTGATTGTTTACTGATAAGTGATAACACAGATAACTGTAATACAATGTTGTTCTGACCATTCTAGTTAATTTAACTCTGCAATATTATAAATTGGTAAAACAGATAGATAACATTTTAACTATTATTATTATATACTACATATATATTTTCTATTTATTAAATTAATAAGAATGAATCACACATGTATTAATTATTATGTTTAACAAATAACACCTGTAGTTAATCAAAACTTCATTTGATTAAGTTCATAACAGAATTTATTATATGTTCAAATCACTAGCTGTATAGAAATATAAATCATACATATTAAAAAAATGACTGTACACATCTTTGAAATAAGATATAAAATAATAACAGAATATTTATGTAGTCTAGTTTATTGAATATGTAAATAAGTATTTTTCCTACAAATCTCTCTGGCGCTGCTATCACTGGCCACACACACATATTTGTTCTGATATCGCATTATTTTTAGATACTGAATACTGATAAGGAGGCTGTGTGTGAATTATTATGCTAATGAAACACTGTTAGAACCACACATGACACAATTAATAAACTTGGGAGTTGAGAGAGTTTACATTTTATTTTGGTTTGTTTTTTTCTACATTCATAGACAAATATATAATATATAGTCATTGATCTTAGAAATTACTTTATTTTTTCGGTCTACTCGCTTCAGTAGTGGAAATATTTTATTTAACAGCAGGATCTGACTTTCCATTTAAATATCTCTCAGATAACCTTAAATTCGTTATTTTAGAACACAGTCTATGTAAGCTTTTTGATCTGTTAACACTGCTCTATGTTCTATCACCATGGCAATCATTAACCGCTAAAAACCACACAACTTACTTTGCGGAGATAACCTCGCTGCTAATGTCATGTTTAAAGGACAAATTGTTGTTTCTCGCCTTTCAATAATGCACATTTGTTCTGAACGACGCGGGCAGCTTGGTGCGTGTTCCACCCACGAAGGCCACTATTACGTACACATAAATAACGCCACAATTAATTAGCCACGTTTGCCTTAAAAATGTTATCACTTAAAACTAAATAACTTTATTCACTTCCATGCGAGTTGTTAAATCGTAATAAAAAACTTTTCCCGTTTCCGAATTCGTGCAAACGAATCACGGCAATTCCAAATGTCACTGTCAATATTGTCATTTGTCACCAACAATGTTAAATATAGAGTAGTCCCGGTTAAAAAAATATAAACTGTAAAATATAAATAAATACTGTAACGCTTTAATACATGTGCACCTTCGTGAAACGCTAAAAGCGGAATGAACGAATAGTTGTGTGGTACGGAGCGTTGAGTTATCCGACTCGCAACGCAACCAAACTGACGAGTGACGCGATGCCACTGCCAGCGCTACTCTGCGGCCGATGAATAGATGGAGGGGATTGGTGGACGAGGCTGAGCAACAGACAACGATACGAAACTCGGACGTTCACTGCCTTCTGAGAATTCATTCACTGACAATAATTACTAGTTATCTAGTTATTTGCTATCTACATTGTATTCAGTAATGTGTGACTTGGCGATTCCACGTAAAACTATTTCTCTTTAATGATTACAAAACGAACTTTTGACCAAGTGTTTAACAAACAATAGCAATTCTAAGTATTTTCGTGTGCATAATGTTACAATAGATTTTTTAAATTAAACACATTAAAAATCAACACCAATTATTAGTGAAAATAAATACAGACGCATTTTATTTTTGCCTTTTATGGAAGGCGTAGCTAAAAATACTAATATTATGAAAAATGTAAGTGCCTGTTCATATAAATATATAATTTTTTAATAAGTCGTCCTATAAAATAATTAAACAATAGCGAGATACCTAGTATACTTAGAGTAATTATTAGTCTAAGACAGAACAGCAACAAAAAAATATTCGTCCCGACTAAATTACTTATTCTTAGTAACGCATGACCCATTTACCGGAGCGAATTCACTATGGTATGTTGATGCGTGCAACTCTAGTCACGCATATTTTTTCATAGACTTAGAATTTCGCTTAATTTTTAATGATTTCAAAATTTAAAAATCACGTTTCCTGTTTCATTCATTTATTTTAGTTCTGTAATCTGTTTCTTTCAAGTCGAAAATTACATAGTTATCTGTACATACTTACGTAATCGTTGTTTTTTGTTTTATATTTTTAATTTAATATTAATTCTACGATATTCGTGTGCTTTCGATTTGTTTTGTATCCTGAGTATTGCCGAGTTCAAGTGACAAGTGTTAGTGAGACTCAATTCCAACATAAAATAAAATCAAATAGTAACTGCATGTCGGTATCATTTGTGTTTGAATACCTATACCGATAATTTTCAAGATTACAGTCTAGCTGGTCTGGTGAGTTCGTTTTTATAATACTATCAATTCCGTATATTTAGGATCATAACCGTGTAAAACAATAGAACAGTAGGTACCTATCTAATAAAATTACAATATTTTCGGCAGAGAACTTTATCAGTTGTCGCTAGACAATAAAGCCATGTAGGTATCTACATACCTACTAATGCCTGTGAAGTTACCTAGCGAGAGAAATACTTGCTTTTCAAACTATGGTATCTTATACCTACCTAATGACTAGGTTCAAAATTCGTAGTAACTGTGACATGTCTGCCACGGTATTATAGTGGATATTTTCCAGTAATTGCTATAGTAGGTAGCTACTTAAGTACCTTTATTTATAACTGGACCTAGTCTTTTTATTCAAACAAGTTTCTGGTTAAAGCACTATTGGGTAACGCATATAGGTAGGTATCTAGTTATGGGCCAATAATATAAGACTTACATTACGTAATGCTACCCACGCCACGGCCCGCGAGTCGGACTTATACCGATACGATGTCTTTTGTTTAACTTCAAGTATACCTGTAGGAGCAATTGTTTTATCTTCCACAATAGGGCCGTGAACTGTATCTAGACATGAGTTAATGCGGGATGTTCTTGAGGAACGGGGGCGGGGCCGGTGAGGGACTAGAGGGCACTGGAGGCCGCGCAGGCGTAAAGAAACGCACATTTTTTAAAAATTTATTAGAATTCGTGAGAACGAAATAAGTTTACTTTAATAACTTATACCTACTGCGTTATTAGGTATTTATTTTTAGAATATATTTTTTAATTATGTCTGGATTTTGGTTCAAGATTACTTACACAAGTTTATATTAAAGTATCGCGCCCTGCGCGCGTAATTTTATATGACGTTATTGGAATGCGGGATGTATAATAAAAATTATATCCTTATTTCATAAAACATTCATTCGCCACAACGTAAGTTAGGTACATGTTCCTAATGCCAGACTGTTGTGTGCGTGATAATCGCTTTAAATTCTCATTTATTATCCTGACGTCAATACAATGTTCAATTTTTAGAGCTGCTACGTGGTTCCACTAACAATAGGCATGTATTTGGTACGATATGTACTATAGCTAAATGTAGGTACGAAATCGACTCTCACTCGTTACTATGAACAGTAATGATTTGCCTTAAAACTTATCGGTTTCTGAAATCTATTATTCTATTGTTGACGTTTTATTCTCGTGTTTTGCAGAATCGAAACGTTTACGAGGGACTTTTCACTGTAAACTAGAAAACAGATTCCAATTTATTTTGAGCGTAACTGTCAAATTTCTGTGGTGTGGCCACTGTCGAGGAACTTAATAATTATTTAATTTTATTTGGCTTGTTTCCATTTGTGAATTCTATCGCGTATAGGCGGTCGCTGGTCGTTGTGGAAACTCTTTTGTCCTGTTTTGTTGAATGGCTCTACCTTTTGCAACATGTCACGACTTGGGTTCTGCGAAATGTTACCCATATATTGCGTGGTTTTATGTATTAGGCATGTAAATCCTAGACATCCATTTGGCATAAGTTTCTAGTTGATAATAATATAATACATATAATGCACCTATGGAACTGTTCAGTATCTTTACTATTGTCGACCTAGCTAGAATTACACCATGAACAATATATCTATACGAGTACTTCAAACGAATTATGGTTCGATTGAGAGAAAAAGTAAAGTGTTTTGTTTTTCATCTTTAAAACGAATTTGTATGGAAGATATTCTATAGAAGGATTTACTTAGAAGTCTCTCCATTTTGAGAACAAAACTGTATCTGCTTAGTAAGGTACAATGAAATACCCGAGAAAACGGTACAACGGTAAAAATATTTCGTCCTTATTACAATGACAAATTATGAAAACAGCTTCCATTTCGATGAAATCATTAGATAAAAACATCAGTCATCAATGCGCGTCTACGGTAGTCTTACTTCATTCAACGTAAATATGATTCATTAATAAATTACCCTACTTTGGGTTACTAAGTATACCATCCAAAATTTCCATACTGAAAATCTCTTCATTGTTTTATATTTGATATTTCTCAGAATGCCTCGTTTCTTTAATATTTTGGAAGCCACCAAAAAAAAAAAAAAAACTGTACAGGTCACCCTCGCATATAAATTTATGAATTGATGATATTCGGTTTGCGTTAGGTCCACTATCTGGATTACGAATGTAGAAATAATCACATAAGTTTTCGTGTCATATTTTCGCGGGATTTTTAAAGGTTGTTAAGACATAAGTAATTTATAAATTTAATAGATTTATCATAATTTTAAGAGGCAAACGTTACCGACTTTAAATTTAATGCAGAATTTCAATCCTGCTACATTTAAACACGTTTGTATATTAAAAGGGGTTCGTACAACAATACATGTTCGTTACAATTAACATCCTCTTCAACGTTTGGACAGGCTGTAAAAAGCGCTGCGAGTATAGTACAAAGGCTTAAGCGTCGCGCGCGCAGGTGTTCGATTCGCAATCGAGCGTGCCATAGAGGGCGAGTTCCTCGTAGTGCGATTATATTCGGCGTTCTCGGAATCCCTTACCTGCGACTGCGCAGCTTTCACAACCATCTGCCGGCTGTCATTGGCGCGAACGCGCTCTCGTAGCGCAGCTGCCGTCCATTGAATAAGCATAAGCCCCCAATATATAAAGATGATTTATTTCGTGCAGTTAAGCGCAATTAGATGGTTTTTATGTCCCGTGGGATTAATGACTTTGTATAGTTAGAGCAGTTGGTAATGTCATTATTATGTGTATACATAGGAATATACATGTTATATGTTATTATGTGTATACATAGGGGGATACTGCTATATACACTTCACTACGATATTTATTTTGTACTTGTACCTATTCAATTCTGATCCGCACATGATTCCGAAAAGTCAGAAGTGCGGGATGAACCCCCAGGCTAACGCTGCTTAGCCATCCATCTATAGAAACTCCATAAAATATCAACAATATTAAATTTCGAAAAATCCTACCTCCGTAGCCTGAGCTTACCTATGGAAAATATCAAAATATTCCTCACAAATTATATAACTGACCGACTGAGGTGAATATGAAATAGCGGCTATTTATATATTATAATAAAACCTAACAATATTAGAGAAAAAATCGATGCCGAATCAAGTTTCGTAGAACTTAGCTGGCACACTCCGATTTCAATTTCACAGTGAATACCGTTGTTCTCGGTACTTCTTTAGTAGACATAAAGAGTTGGGCTGAATAAACATATTCGCAGAATTCATACCGATAATGCTTTATCATGGTACCGGTTGACTTTGCAAACGATATAGTACCCAGTAAAGATAACGGTATTGCTCAATGAAGCATAGATCCCAATGAATATTTAATAAAAAAGTAACACTTCCGCCTGGCATGCTATAGGTAGAAAGTTTTGGACATTCGGCCAATTTCGCAGAAGCCTATTCAGTGTGGTCACATGCTGTGACTTCCGTGAAATTTCGGTATGCTTGCGTCGCAATCAGCATTACAAAGTAGGGTCCCGAGAAATCCAAAACTATACCTCAGAATTAAGGCCTTCAGCGAAACTGATTAATAAACATTCTTGTGTTTAGGGATACTTACAACACAACGAACGATCAAGCCAAATATCCAAAATAATATCTGAACCAGCTGTTTACTGTTTTCCTGTACATATGCAATAAATATTGGCAACTAAACACCAATCGGTTAGTTTAATCTACGGATATTGGGATGGGATGTTGTACGAAAACCTTTGACGTTGTCGATTTACCTGGGTTTAGTTCGAATAAACTATTTTCAAACACCCATCGATGTTCACTGAAGTACTTTCACCGGCCATATTGTACCGACTCACGTGATCACGTCACTACCCCACTTAAAGTGATAACCACCTTTTAGTTTTCCATTATATTTATAGGTCACCTAGTAACATATATTGTAATCATCCATAAACAACAATAAAAATACAAATAGTATGGCATTACGAAACGAAATGTCTAGTTGTGGAATTTAAAATAAAACACGAGGCGCCTGCCAACGCAGTTATATGCTTAATTTTATGGTTGTTTACCCATGTAATTGTTATATTTCTAGGAATTTAAGATCTTTGTGTGTGGCTACAAACATGTTATTACGCGGTAGGTAATATTAATCAATGTTTGTTGAGCCGTGGCATATCTTATAATATTATTAAAAGTGTGTAATCCTATAGTGTTTTTTTTTTAATTTGGATAAAATCTAGAAATTATTACTTCGCTGAGCTATATAAATATCAACCGTTTGGTTTTGGTAAAAGTTATTAATTAATACAATTTGATTTTAACCTAAGTCTTTCAACTTCCAATGTAATTTAATACAATACCCATTATTTAAAGTTACTATTGTATCGAGTCCGGTCAACTGAATAACAAAATCAAAACTGCCAAGAAATAGAATTATAAATATAATATGAGTTTATGATTGATGTTAAATTAGTACGTTGAAGATGCAGACAATAACTTAACATTAAGACATATGTATTCACCAGCGCGTATTGTATGGGTTCATGTGAGTTCGTGCCATAATAAGTTCTTCTAGGAAAAACAGGCTATAAACATCGCTACTAGTTATTGTATAAACGCCGCCAGTAAATAAACAAACAAAGGATTCCGTGGAAATATTAATATATTTAAGTATATTCATTATCTATATATATATAGTTTTAAATAGCCGTAACAATATGGCCGTATCTTATGCTGAACTATTGAAAATTGTAGCGTCTAGCCGATGCATATAACGGACATATACTGGTACGGTACCTTATTAAAGATAGCCGTTTGTAGATTAGTAATTCCAATGAGTGATTTTATGATATTAACCGCGTGAACACCTCAACTGTTCCACCATACAGCTATGTAATTAACTTCAAATAACGGTATTGTATATATTCATATCAGGAGAAGCGTGGGCCCCTTGTGTAGAAAGAGAAGAAAGTAAAGTTATAATGCTTTGAAATCTGTTCTCTTGTAAGAAGTTAATTGAATGTCAGCAATCATGATCAGTTCTTTGGTTTCACTATGATATACCATGCGCGATATTCCGAATCCACCTATCGCGGAGCTACTTTAGCGTTATCCGTAGAAGAGTCTGTCACCTACCCTTATTTTGAAATAACTTCATCATTGAAGGATCTACTAAACCACTTTCCGCGGTTTCTGTTTTTCATTGTAAAACTCGGACATAACATGACGACAATCCACTGTGGTATTTATAGTAATTTAGAAAAGTTACCCGGTTCACACATTTTGGATAGCCAGGGTGGAAAACTACAGATTTTACTGAATATTGAAATTGTAACAAGCCATTATACGTACGTCACGTTCGGCAACGACCTCTATTTACATTTTTCCTCGAATCCGATATGAAATAGTTAGTGGAAAAACACTTATTACTTCGAAAGACTTCTAAATTATTATTGGAATTCCTTTTTGACATTCTAAAAGTTAAAACTCATTAAAACAGTTTGCTTATATCGATTCCCTGAACTGTTGCAGTTTAAGTTTCTGTCATTTGTGCGCCTATGTCTGGAGGGGATCTCTCCATATAGAAGATATTATCCAAAGCTTAAGGACGTTCTATACTTGGTCTCGGAACCCACTCGTTGCAGCCTTTACTTTGTATTGTTTGTTACTAAGAGGTTCCCTTTAAACTCTCAGTCGTATGATGTGTCTTTCTTAGAACCGCTCTTTACAATATCTATGTAGGTAGTTGTGTAGGTAGGTGAACGTATGTGTGAAGTAACAATTTTCTTTATCTGTTATTACGTCGAAAAAGCAATGATTAATGTTACGCCTAAGTCAGATGACTCATTTGTACGATGCCCTCTTGCGGGATTGTTTATTAATGTAGTTAGTTGTAATTTTACGCAATTAAATTATAATGAGTTAATTGCTACAAATTGTTTGTCCATATAAAAGTCGTTTTGAATGTCTCAAGAGAATGATTTCCCTTGAGACATTTAAAACGACTTTTATATTCCTCAAAAATATTAAAAAGTCCGCATTAATTTAGTAGAAACGGGCTATTGAGAATATTACAGAAAACTTAAAAAACATTTTAACCTACCTAAACCTAGCATTTTATTGAGTATTTAGTTACTTAATTCATCAAAGGCAATTTTTGTAAAAGATGTTGTATGAATGTAAGATCTCAAACTTTCATTATGTTTAACTTGTAAGCTGTTTTAATTGGTGCAAATGTATGAACATACTTATAACTTACTTAGGAATATTCAGAACTTCCAACAACTCAAAAATACTTAGTAAGTTATTGTTAGTACAAAACTACATTTTCGTTGAGACTCAAAGTTTAAAGTCGTCTAACTTTCAGAATAGAAGGTTATCACTTATTTAACGTCAGTATTAAAATAAATCAGTCTTTTATTATAATTTAGAGTGAAGTAGGGTAGATACACAGACCCCTACGAAGGTACTGAGGCCCTAGTGTAAGTTTCTTTCGACAAATTCGATTTACTACATCGAACACGTTCGGCGCTCCGATTGGTGGAGAGCACGAAACGGACCAATCGGAGCGCCGAATGCGTTCGATGTAGTAAATCGAATTTGTCGAAAAAAACTTACACTAGGGCCTCTGACCAGTTTCTCAAAATGAAGACAAACTATACGTAAATACTGACTAAAGAGTAAAAAAAATCCTATGAAGCTTCAAAATAGGTCTTCCGAGAAAACTAAATAACAACAGATAAATATATCTATGTTGTAATTTAGTTTTCTCGGAACGTCAATTAAGACTTTCCATTTGTGTTGGTTTTATAGATTATTATCAGTGATAACAAAACCAACTCATCTACCTTGTACCTTACGCACAAGAAAATAATATTTGGAGGTGGGGAATAATTTGAAGAATAAATGAATAATATGAGTAAGTACATCATTGGCACACAAAAAGCCGCCGTAGCTAAACCTTCTAAAGAATATCAGAGAGACATTGGTGCTATTAAGTTCTTGCCTCCTAGACTCGTAGCATTCCTGAATCACAAGAACGAAACATGCTTTCATCATCATTCATCATAATTTTCAACAGCTCATCAAGTGACATTCCCGGCCAATTGTTGTTTACTGTGTCAACCCATTGTGACGTATTTAATAAACAAATGTATATATGTACACATGAACATTTAACTTATTTAATGCAAGTCTTATTCAACCATAATAAAACGTGACTGAACAATACAGGAAATTTGCTGCGATACTTATCAGTGTGACACACATCGATAAATTAATTAAACCGTTTATATTTATGAATGAAGTTACGGTGATAGTACTGAGTTTAAAGATAAAGGACATAACTATAATAATTAAACTGTGTTGTATTCGTCACAAAACTATTTCGGAATAAATTATTTTGCAGTCGGCTATGGATGGGTATTGTAAAGTTAAAGAGCAAAACTTTGCGGTATTCGATTCTGGACTATTGGTATATTCCGGAAATAGTCGGTGCCCAGTGACCAATTAATGACAAAGGATAACGGCACACTTTCACTTTAGCATCGTGAATTGTAAGCAAACTATCTATACATATAAATAAAATTGGAGTGTCTGTTTGTAATATTGAAATAACCGTTTTTTACTACATGCATATGATTATATATACGGTACATACACCAAAATAACATTTTTTACAATTTTTGTCTGTCTGTCTGTCTTTCTGTCTGTCTGTTTGTATAGGCTAATCTCTGAAATGGCTGGACCGATTTTGACGGGACTTTTATTGGCAGGTAGCTGATGTAATAAGGAGTAACTTAGGCTACTTTTATTTTAGAAAAAATCTTTTATTTTAGTAAAAAATAGGGTTAAATGTATTTGGTCACATTGTTAAGTTCCGACATCCACGCGAACGAAGTCGCGGGCACAGCTAGTCGTCAATATAAACGGTTAACACAACTTTAATTAATATGCATTATAAATAGAGACAGATAAATCTTGATAAAAGATGTTCAGATAAAACACGGTCTGTATTTTTTCTCGAGTCGGATTGTGAATAATTTATAACAGAGATAGTTAAAGTATAAGAAAATCTTTTTAGAAGTCGTTTATCAAGCAAGAGACGAGTTCGGAATGTGTAAAAATATAATATTGCCACATCGCGATGAAGTGACAAAGAGTGGTGTGAAACTGTAACTTCCTGTCAACATGACATCGCTATTGAAAGCGCTAATTGTGTTCTTGGCGTGTACTATCTTATGAAATTCCTCGATTTTACAAACAATTAAAAGTTACTTCGTATCACTGTACAACGCATTAGAAACGCCAGCGAAATTGACTGAACTGACATTCCTAAACTGTCAAATAGGTACTTGTCACCGTTAATGTTGCTAGTGTAGGAACACTAGCAAAATTAATGGTGATAAGTGCCCAGTGCGTTCTTTGGAATAATCTACGGGGACTTTAAGCTTTATACAACTGTCCTATAAGATTTTAATTTTATGCATGACGCACAATTTGTATCATATTTAGATATGAAAAATCTTCATTTTAAAAAACATTACGTTCGAAACAAGTATATTCAATTTACAATTCAGGACATTTGAAGATTTGGTTACGGTACCAGACATCAAACCACATTTGTGCTAAGCCTACTGGACTTTACTTTGTCATGACTGTATACTTACCTCGCGTGACACTTCCTAAGTCTCCGAAATGGTCACAAGAATTGGACTACATCGTTGGCAATTTGGTAACACTAACAATACTCGGAACGGGTGTGTCATAACGTTAAAATTATCGTCGGTTCTCTAGAAATAACCTAGCCCTCGTCCATACACAGGTAAACTGAGTCATCGCGGGGGTAAGGTTGGCGCGCGAGTGTTCTTCATTTTATTTATACTTCGACCTTGTAATATAAAGTATAAATACTTTCTCAGAACACGATGGAATCATGCAGAGGCATGCTTATAAGTAAGTAATTATTTTAATTCGTGCAGACTGAAATCAGGGTGACGCAACGCGACAGCAGACTAAAAAATGTGTTATAAGAAGTACGGATCTGCAATTGGCAAATAAAGTCGAATATAAATAGCGTAAGTAGAATTTAAATTTTAATCCGGGCATGTAGCTGAAGTTAATATAAGTATTATTAAGTTATCTGCATTAAACAAACTTATTTTATAACCATGAATGTTTTGAGCGGAGGGCTTCTTCAAGTTATAAATCGACGGTATAGTGCTCAAATCCAATAAATATAAAATTGTTACTTCGTTCCAGTCCTGATGACTGGCTAAACGTGGTCACTTTAGTGGGTTATTACATCTAGTAATTTTCTATTAAGAAATCCGCTGATTCGATTAGACCACTGGAAAGAGCGTCAAAAATGCATTACAATGGACTAAAAAAAACGATTTTTGATTTTTTTGCATTTATTGGGTTTTAACACTATACCCTCGAAATTTGCAATCTTTCCTTTTTCAAAGAACAACACTCTTAAGAAATAATAAATAGGATAAAATATATTTCGTACTTGAAAAATTCAAGATGCAATTATCGAGTACAAACAAGTTACTTCAAGTGTGTTTGTATTGTTTATAAATGTATTGAGATTGAGATCACAACCTCCGTATAATTTACGAATTACGTAATTAATGGAAGACTTGAATTCAATATTTTTACTTCGTGTTTCTAATCTCTATATACAAAAAAGTAAAAAATAATATTTTGCTTTCTCTTCGTTTCTTGCGTTCTTCGTGCTAGTTACTTACATTTATTTCATTTAACTCCACGTTGTGCAATTTTTGTTAATAGGGGTGTGTTATGCATACTGATGTCAATTTATTGTAAATTATGTTTTCTTTTTCAGTATTGTTACTATTGAGCTATTGTAGAGGTGTCAGAGAAGTAAACATTCTCCAATCCTTAGTTATGTAAAATTCAGTATCGCACAGTACAGTGTTTATTGCTGTATCATAATGACCATGAACTAAAAAGTGATCATCATTTCTAACCTAATTTAACCACAAATTCGTCTTACCTAAAATAGATCATCGCTAATTTGAGCCTGACATTTCCGATTGCTTAGGAAATGCGATTACGCATTCAAAATGACGTATCATATACAATTCTGATAGCATAATATAATATAAGTATTACTAGCTTACATTAAAAATATGTGCGGACGGAGTCCCTGGCAAGAGCTAGTTGGTTATAAATATTAAAATACCTTTGTCCAACACATTTCAAGTTTCAAACTACCTTCATAAACTTTCTTATCTTTAGAAACATAATAACTAGTAGATCTTGTTCCCAGCTCCAGTGCCTAGGTAAGACGCTTACAAACATTATTTACTGCTAATTGACTCTGTAAAATTACCGCTTTTAGTTTATATTTCAATAGCCGTAACGGTAACATGTACGGTTATGTCTGTTATTTATTACCCTCATAATTCTCTATTCATCTATTATTATTGAAATTAAAGCTGCCAGGTTTTTATGACGTGAACCTGCTTAACATGGCAAGTTTATTCGAGAATATAGAAGTGATCAGGCAATTCAAGGCAGTTTTGATAATTCAAATTAGAACACTGCCTGACTTCATTGAAGGAGGCCGTCTTTATCCAATCAATTTGTATTCTCTAGAATGAAACATTCAACCGGTGTTCACTTTGATCAATTCCATTTGTTCGTTTAATTAACAAGTGTTTTCAATATAATTTTTCTTATCTTTTTAATTTGTCTAAGATATAGAAACATAATATGAACAAAAAGATAACTTAGTTTATCTGATAAATTTCTTTTAATAAGTATAGCAAAATTTAAAAACACGTTATATTCACTCGTCGCTTCCATTTCCAAAGCCTCGCATTTTGGCACAAAAGAACGACTGTCGGAAACAAGAATAATGGTATTTTCCTCACCGTTTTCATTGTTCCAGTAATTTTAAACTGCGCTTGCATTATTCAGTTGTGAGAGTGTTGTACCATTCACAGGAAGTATCAGTGTTTTGTTAAAGAGATATAATTCTGCTGATGCGTATTTTGGAATGTTGTATATTAAATAATAGTGTTATACGTACATAAACCGCGTTCCACACGAAGTTCTCGGAAGCCCAACTTCGAATGCCTATAAATAACGCTCTAACATTATACATATTTTTGGTTACAGCTGATATTTAAAACGTACGTTTTGAAGTGCGCCCTGATGAGAGACATATGGTCGCTCATCTTTCACATTATAGTGAGATAAACAAAGCTGGCCATGTAATATGGATTGACGTGAGAAAGGAAAAGTAGGACGTGCATTCAAAGTATTTTAAAATATGTCCTCTCTCATTGAAACTTAATAAGACAAAATACTATATACGGGTATATTCAGTTCACGATAGCGCAATTTCTCCGTACTCTTGCTTGGCCTTTGACATGGAGACAAGAGAGCAGCGCGGCGCCAACGAGCGCGGGCGGGCTGCAGCTGATCTCCATCAAGAATCACGGCTTTGTCGACCAACACTCGAGGAATTCCTTAATGATCCTACGTAGAAAGTCACTCCACGATGTAAGATAAACAAAACGTGCATCAAGTATTTTTTGATGGACGCGAGTGATTGTAAGCTCCAAAATGTTCCGATTGGCCTCCATCTCGAAATTGATGGCGTGCTATAAAGATTAATGCATTACTGATGCTCGTTCGACAGCACTAAAAGACTTTGGCAATAACCATTCCGATTCAATGTAAGAGTTTAGCTCGGCAACCTTCGCGTGTTCCGAGAACTTCGCCGACCGGTCGGATCGACGCTGTGCTGGCGGTTCCCGGAACATCGACCCGTGGCAGTTTCGATTTTTAAAATAGACGCGTACCGTTATACGTGATCCCATATAGAAGCTCCGATTTATGGCCAGTCAATTAGACGTTGTGTAATCTGTAAATGAGAGTGTCTATTTTTATCCTGAGCCCACACCCGTTTCCGAGTGAAAGGGGTTTCCTACTGTGAACGTAAAACAGGTTATGGCGTTACGAACTTTCTTCCTTTGACGTTTCATTTTCGTTTGAACCTTGATTATTTATCTATAATCCTTGATTATTATTTTATTTTATTGATTAATACCTTGATTTATATTACTACATTGTACTATATTCGATGATAATCCTAAAAGTTTAAAGTAATGTACATAATATTATGAAGGTACGTGCATGACGTTACTGTATCAGAGTCATAATACGATAAGCTGTATAATTGAAACCTTAGAGGTGACCTAATCGTTTGCCTTCACCTTATTTACAGAAGTTTATCGACATATCTGTTGTTAAAGTCCATGAGTGTCAGTCAGCTGCTACGAGATATGTAAATATAAAAATAAACAGTTGAAAATTGGTAATGTATTCGTGCAAAATAAACGCAAAAATGGAATAAGTTATTTATGCCAAACTAATTGTACCATAGATTTAGAATATATGATTCTATTCATATTCAGTTCAACATGGTATTTGATATTATTAATGTTCGGATTTATTCCTTCTGTTATGCTAGTCACCGGGAAGTACCATAGAGGTTTTATTATCAGTCAGTGAGCGGGACTTTTTAGTATAAAAATACACATTGATGTGCCGCATTTTTAATTGCGTTAAACCATCAACTTGATTTTTTTTACGGGCGTATAAGGCTATAAACCTTTGTATTCGATATCAATTTCAACTTCACAACTCAAGCCATTTCTGAGAAAAAAGAACCCATAAACTTTCCGTTTACATTACATTTTAGGACACAGAACCCTACAAACCAACACAAGGACTTACGTACGAATCTTGTCTCAAAGGCGAAATAGCAAATTAAATCGCATGCTAAGATGAATTCAACATAGCACTTTAAATATTAAAGATATAGAGACGAATTTTGTGTGGCCGATGTATAGATCAAAGCAGTATTTCAATCAGTTCGTTAGACGAAACTGTCGACTGGGTTCGCAGTAGTCCGCCATTGAAATTTAAACTAGCCGCTCTTCTGGGAAAGCGGTGCAAGTGACTAAATCTTTTTGCTTCGTTTTGCTATGGTTCAGTCCTAGCCCAACAAAACATGAGAAGACCACGTGAAGAAGTAAATGGATAAAGTAAAATGGGTTGAACGTGTTTTCTAATGTCAGTAAAAAAACAGGTGTCTGTTTCTTGTTGCATTTTTATAACTAATAACTGATACTCGAGTAGGTTCCGATCTTTTATATACTTCATAAAATAAATTCTTTATAGACCGCTTGAGAAGGATGGGTAGTGGCACCCACATCCGTGCTACTAAATCTTAGTAGACTCGTACCTAGTACCTACCTACGCATTTCAAGATTATACTAAAACTCAAGAATAATACAAGGTTAATCTTGATATTTAAAAAAATACATATCATACCTATATTTTTTCTCTCATTATCATAAACATATGTTATGGACTAGTATAATTCTTGGAAGCGCATCAATAACTTTTAATTTTCTGAGGTCAAAGGCGAACACTGCATAAAATTTAATAGCCGTTCATAATGTTGTGTATGGCATTGTCGATCCTTCTGCGAACAATACGGGTTCGTATACAATTTTCAAAATGAGACAATGCAAAAAATAAATAAAAAATGAAGTCATAATGCTGGCGATTTCTCATAACAACCCTTGGGTCGGAGGCTTCCAAGGATTAATTACGAGTTCCGAGTAGGGCCGCCACCGGGCCATTCGATTCTCGGTAAACTCGTATCGAAAAAGGAGCAAAAACGGACGCGGCGCGTTCTGAGAACACGCATACCTGCGCCCGCGCAGCCATCCCACCTTGTTCCGTCCGCCCGCCGATTCGAGAGAACACACATTTTCCTAGTAGTTACTCTACCAAGTAAAACAACATTTTCTCTTTTTCATATCACGTAAACCTGTACAGGTTACAACCAATCTTTTGACGTATTGAGTGGTTACGACTACCTTGCTCGTCGTAGGCAAATTTTAAACCTACCTTCCGACGAAGTAACTAGCGTAGGTATCGAAATTAATCAAATTAATACCCAACTAATACTTGTATTCATTAAACTGCAATTTATTCAAAAGCAAATGATTTCTCAAACATTTAAGAATCTAGTATTACGATCGTATAGTTATCATATTTCAGAAATCGCTTAAGTATTTATGTATGTACAATATATTTTATTGATAAGTTCTGGGAAACTAACAATGTAATACGGCTTTGACAACTGGTTCGAGAAAATGTTGGTATCCGTAGCATATATGTAGAGTATATAAAGTGAAATGGTATACAAATATGAAAGGTAACAAGGATCTACGATATTTTATTTTCGTTTTGTATTGTAATAGTTTATTCAGTTAAAACTGAAAGTATTTACGTAGCTACAGCTTTCAACGCCCGCCGGTATGCCAGATGAGGAATTCCATATTATTACATTGTGCTGAAAAGGGTTCCGGATTTGGATCATTCCGGGTTTAACTTTCTATCTTTTCAAATACTTCAGATTACTTTTAGCAAACAATGTTTCGTATTGCGTCGTGAATTTATAGCTATTTATATATTTGCACGAAATGATCCGGGATGTGGTTGTACTTAGCAGACTTTAATTCGTTCATTTACGAAGCTGTGTACCTTTTTAGGTATACATAAGTACTTGGACCGTTACACAACAACATCAAACTGAGAAGCAGCACTGCACTTTTATTGTATCGAGTTTATAATAATTACAGAACTGGGAAAGAATTTTAAATCTCGGTATGGTTTTATTTCAAAAATTCTGATCGGTTACTCCCATGAATGTATGTGAAAGTATTAATGATAGACGTAATCATATTACTACAAGTACTTGAGAAGTATCTGATTTACAAACAGTACCACTAGTAGGAAAAATTATATCATCATAATGATTTAATCAATGCAATCGTTTGCATAGATTAACATGAAGATAGTAACCACAATATAACATTGGATAAATTTTAATTTCTATACTTGTGTAGGCGTCGGTTAATAATACAGTAATCAATTTGGAAGACGTGGAGCTTCGTTAAAAAATTGAGATTGATTACATAGATACCTACTTAGAATATCATAAGTCCATATTTATTATTACACATTACCAAAATTCGTTCGTATTACAAGTCTTGTTCTTTTCATACAGTCACCTGGCTTTTTGCTGTTTTGAATAGCAGCATCTCCATATCCTGACGATCTCAAATTGTAATATTTCATACGTAATAAGTTAATAACAGTTGCGACTGGCATCTGGCTGGTGGTAAGTGTCGTAACCCCCAGATCGTAATGTTGATGTAACGGGTGTTAATAAGTTAGCCACATGTCTTTTAATGGTAGGTATCAATTAAAATTAAAACACTCACGATCTTCATAAAATGTTCAAAAGGTTTTATTATCAATAGATTACGATTTTTCACGCCTCACCATCAATGACACTTGAAGCGTTTCAACGAATGGTACCAACGTCATAGTACATTAACCGCTAACAATAGCTCGGCTCCTATTAGCTTTAAAGTAACTACAAAAAATACATTGTCTCCCTTTGAGGATAAACAAAGGCCAATGCGATTCCCTGTAAACGATTTACAGCGTGATGTTCCCGGTAAAACGTGGACAATGGGATTGTTAACAATAACATTGATTTGAACTAAGTGCCGTCCTCTTGCGAATTGCGAGGCCGCGACCAAATGAATGAGGTTACTACGCGAGTACCGAAAAGGACGTAGAAAATATTCATCATAAACTGTTAAGCATCAATCTAGCCCATCGAAATAGTATGTCGTTAAACTGGACATATTATTTAGATGATCTAACCATCGTATGTTTATCTTCTAATAAGTTCTGTACTTAGAATTAGGATAGGCAAATTCGGTTTGAGTTGAAATAAATTAATTCTATGAAATAATAATCAAGTATAGCATAAACTGGTCGGCATTAGTTTAAACGTTAGTTTCCAGTAGCAAAATGACTTCACTATATTTCGATCTGTCAGCGGCAAAAAATGCATCAATCTGCATTTTATGGAATAGAATTAATTATTTAAATATTAGTTCAGTTAACAATCTGCATCTTACGTAATTATGCAAATTGTGTAATAATTCTCTCAATCAATTACTTGATCGTTCAATATTCTAAGGAAACGTTATATCGTAGCGTGCTAGCACGATAATTGTTTTCAAATGAAGTGATCCGCCGCCAGGCGAGGTGTCATTAACACAGTCAGCATGCTTGCGCATAAGCATTAACATTTTATTTATATCATTTCCTACTGCATAATGTTACGTGGGTATTAGGTCGGTGTGATTAAGATAGGATAAATTCTTAACCGAGTTATAGGCACGATAATTTCTGTTCCAGAATGAAAATGAATGAAGAAATGAATTTTCAACCAAAATGATGAATAGTTTTGATTCTGGCATGTTTATATTATGTATCTATAAATGAAAATTCTATTTTGTTTCAAAGTGTTGTTGTTTCATAACCTAGACTTCCAATACAAAGTGTCAATAAGGAACGGACCAAAATATATGGAATAAAACCTAAGACGAGCCTCTGACCAAACTTTAATCTGAAGTGACCGAATTTAGCCTGTTGATTGTCATTATTATTTTTAAAACCATCTTAAACGGACGAAGCATTCTTGCAAACTAATAAAAAAAGTTCTCAGTTTACGTCATTCATTAATATAATCTAGCTATTATCATTCAGAACGCATTGACCCCGAAGTCTCGGTGATAGTGATAACAGCTGGCGCCGCTCGATATTTTGTGTGGTTCACGTGTATCGTATGTGTTTCATTTGCAGTCGTAAACAAATTTACTTTCGCAGTGACGTAACAACTCTGAATGATACTCTAAAGGCTTTTTTTTTTTTTTTTGAGTTGTCTCTCGCAGTTAGCTCAGGGAGCTTTTACTGCTTAACCGGGCAAATGGCGAGACCAGAAGGGCCTCCAGCCGAGCTACTCTAAAGGCACATGAATGACTTAATTTATAGGTAAGTAGTAATTTGTTAGTAAATACTGAAAAAAACCGTTTGGTTCGAACACTTTCGAAATTCTCACCTGGTAGTTTGACCACCATTGGAGGTGTTTGTGGTCGGTTGGGATCCAATGTAAACGCCTTAGATAACAACAAAACACGGAAACACAAAGGCCCACTTATAATTACTTATATTTCCTCAAATCCACTTTACGACCGTTTCGTTTCTCGGTAAAACTCTTTATAAGCAGTTTCGTAGAAACCGACTGCACTGGAGAAATTAATTTGCAGAAATCGACGTCGCCGACGGCGGTCCGTCCGCGTGTCTCGACAGAAACGCTTTCTAAGTTCGCGCACATTCAATTTCACTCAACGGTCGGTGTTTATCACAGATAACTATATCGCGGCGAGAGGTGAAAGTTCGGTGAGGTGGGTCGCCTCGGCGTGACAATCCTCTTTCGTGTACAAAAGCGTACTGAACGAGCGGCGGAGCCGGCACGCGGCGCGCACCGATGCGAGTGAGGTAAACACGCGTGGCGGGCGCGGCGGTGCGCGCGGCTCGGTGACTGCGCGGGCGGGGGGACGCTGGCATGTGAATGTGCGACCGAGACCGAGCGGGCTCGCCACACTCGCCGCGCGCTCCGAACGTACTCGCCGACGAGCCGCCACTTCCCAGAACTACCAACCTTGGCACTTCCACGAAATAACTCAAGGCATTGTCACTAATTTATAAAACTTATGGTCTTCCGTCCAAGGCTTGCATGGTACAGGCCGGTGGCTCCGCTATAAAAGCTCGTGACTTTAACATCAAGACATACACAGGTACTGTTGACCCCGATGACCGGCGGACGACGGTAAATTAGGTAACTTGTAATATCTATCTATCCATCAATCAAAGTGCGAGTTCGGCCCCCTACCTTCACCAGACATACGAGGTAATAAACGTTGCAGAGTTCATTCACTTTTTGGTCTATTTTTTGTCGATGAACACACACATACACCTAATTCAATATGTAAAGGTAGATTTTAATGAATTAAAATGTTATCATCTTCGTTGAAAACTGTTACAGTAAGTATTATACATTACTGATAACAATAGTTTTTTTTTTGTATTAGTAGTCATGTGGTTACGTAACACCTGTCGATAAACCTCACTTAAATGTAGATAATGAATACTTAGTAGTAAGCGAAAAACTTGAATGTATTTTGCATTGACACAAGGGATGCAAGATTTGTAAAGGTCATTTCAACTCAATTTAATGGAAAGGTAATCAGACCCAGTTTTGTTTTAATTAAGTATAACACATTCACTCACTAAATGGAATTAGTAATACATTCATCCGTATTTTGAAAGTTTCAATTTGATACTTCACAACTTTTTCTAACAACATTCGTTTGATTATTTATCATTCTTAAATTGTATTTGAAAAATTTTAGGCAAAAAGTGAGATTACTTGTCTGATTAAAAAATATCTATAGTTAATCGTCGAATTCTGTTAATGTTAAAACATTCAATAAATGTATTAACAATTTGTCAGTGACTATATTTAATACCCCTAGTATTTAAAAGAAAACTGCAAATTTAATAAAAATCTAATCTAATTCATTCGATGAATCAAGTCGAATCATTTATTTAATCAATTAATTAATTTGTAATTAGCACTACAATTGGACATCACTAAAGCGGCTATGGTCGGATTAATGACCCGTTTGTAAACCTTTCTATTAAAATTGATTGAAATGCACTATACCCTGCAAATACTGAGAGTATGAAAGACATCAGATAGATGCCGTTTCAGGGCTTTAAATTTGGCGCTCCGATTAGTGCGGAGCACAAAACGGACCAATCGGAGCGCCGAACGCGTTCGATGCGTTAAATCGAGTTTGTCAAAAGAAACTTACACTAGGGCCTCAGAATGGAAAGATGTTTTACATTCGAAAAAGAAAAGAACAAACATTAAAATAAATAACAATGCAATTGCAAATAAAGTTTCGGGAAAGCAATGAAGATAGACGTATACTATAATAGCATAAATTATAGATTTCTATAATACGTGTCAAAAGTACGATGGTAGGTACTAGGTATTTAATATAATGTTTATTAGTTTTAATATTTCGTATCCTGGAAATAATAGTGCTTACGTAGTTCAATTATTTTTTCAGTCTGGTGCTACAGTTTTACGAAATAGTTCCGAAATAAACTTAAACAATTTATATTTTTTCCATGCCCAGGATTGTTACCTGTGATTTATGTATATGAATAGCAACATCTGTTCCATCAGCTGCTATTTTCGTTAAATAGAGATTTATAATATACAAATAATATATGAGGAATGAAACATTTATAATATTTTTGTAACAATAGGTGATTTCGTCTCCTGTGTAGGGCAAGCAATCAATAATATATATACTGAAGATAATCGAGCATTCCTCGAAAGGCAATGCGTGTGACATGCGCCACACTTCTACGAACGAGTGCTCTTCACTGTGTGTATAAACGACGACACAAATGTAACCACCAATTTACACGAATATGACGTTTTTTATCTAATTTAGCTAATCATCTATAAACGATTGAATTCAAGGAACATCTAACCAAGTATTGGAGAGACGATATGCGCGCGATTAGCAAAAATATACTAAATTTTTATCGTCTTTATAATACCTTCTTATTAATTAATTATCTGTATCCCATTATCTTCAAACCGTGACATACCTATTATGACTACAGTTAGGTAAAGTATTTGTTAGTTTGTTGTTGTAGGTACTTATTTGTATAATCCCAATCTACAAATTTCGTTTATTTGCGATGTTAGAATAAATTTGCGTGTAAAATTTTAATTTTGTTGACTATACTTGGAACGATTGACATGGATATGTATATAAATAAACATGTTTGTTTATATACGCTGGCATATAAATTAAACCACGATATTAATTACACTTTCGTCGTTGAATGTCCCGTGACGACAGATGGTGCGCACGTGTGCGTGTACGCCGAGCATCCCCATATTTCGTCAATAATGGCTCGCATCATAAATGTTGAGAGTGTTTGGTTTGCTGCTTAGTGTCCTTTTTAAATATTGGCGCCGTCCATTAAATTTTGTACCGGTGGCCAGACATGTTTTTTACGTTGGAAAAAAAAACCAATATGAGTGAACGTAAAGAAAGTAATTAACAAAATCTCTGTGGTCACTAAAAACAAGTATTGAAATTATGACTTCAGACTGAGGTTTTAGGTTTAATCTTCAAGTATTTACAAGTTTATCGTGCTCTTTCTTCCAGAAAATCCTTTGTTGTTCGGTATTAGAACTGTATAAACGGGATAAGCTCTTATTTAATCATAATGGGACTTAATATTGTAGAGTTAGGGATTGGGGTCTCAAAACCGAAACGTATGTATTGCATAATCCGACTGTTTTCGGTTTTAGTTTTATGGAAACTGGGAATCCGAAACTGTTACATACACAGTAAATAGATTATTTTTATTACATTTTAAATAACATTGTAAGACTAATCTCGGAATCAGTCTGATCTCATCAGTCATCAGATTTTTTATAACATTGGAACATTAGGATTCATAGAAATTTAGTGAAAGTATGAAGCGAAATATGATGGCGTTTGACTACGCCAAGTTTAAAGATTATAATTGCTTTACACGCAGTTCTTATTAAACGTATCTAATTTTGAAAATACTAATTTTTAGAAATGTATGTGTATCCCGGTATTTTCAAGATTCGGGATCACGGTTGCGAGCCTTAATAGGAATTAGATCGAATCGATAATTCTGTTTACATATTGGCTGTTCAGTGTTAACACGCGTTATGGTATAGCATAATATGTAGGCCAGGTTCATCTCAGATTCATCTTATCTATATTAGGACTATACAATAACTATCATTTTGACAGTGGAGAGTGCTATGACCAGTTGTTTGACGTAAAACTGCATCTGATTAAATATTTTTTTAACTAACATACACCTTTACCTACATATTGAACGACGCGGAGTCATATTTTTGTCAGGGTATTAAATATTTCAATACTATTCACGTGGAAACAAATAATGTTGTTGAATTTTTTACTGAAAGTGATATGTATTTCATTTTAGGGAAAGCACTTTTAAATGAATGTCGATGCGTATACCTGTACTGGGCATTATTAAGAGATCTGAGGGCTTGCTACAAAGCCAGCAAAATCCTAAGTCTATGGTCTCGAAGTTTTTTGACGGAAATCTGGATCCTATTAAAATCGTTTGAATAGCTATTGCAAATACTTTAGCATATTCAGGGGTGCAATTTTTTTTTTAACTTGGCTATAAGATGTCAATCTACTTATGCCCTTCAAGGCAGAGGTCTGAGTGTTGAGGCGCATCTTGTGATAGCTCTGTCAACATATGTACGTGTCAGACAGCCTGGTGAACTCGGCGAAAGGTATTGGCTTTTATTGTGTTATCTATAAACCACATACTCCCGTACGTATTCCAGTTTACGTATTCGTATGTACGATGCATAATTCATCAAATTACAAGGAAGAAAGGCACGTGCGGTACAACAAAACAGCATGCAAAGCAATTCATAGAAATTCTCCAAGGTTTTGAATTTCCTAAACGAAACAAATCGTCAAAATACGTAGTTAACTTTCAAGACGTTAATAGCTCCGCGATCACGGGAAAACTATGTTTTTGTTTACGCAGCGGCCAATCCGCTAATTTTATCTTGACGTTCGCTAGAAAGAAAGACGAAATTATACTTTTTTGACGGCTGACGATTTTTCTAAGAAATCATGTGTCGGCAACAATCTAACCCGGTTTAAGACTTTGTAGCTATCTACACCATCTGTCAGGTTTCCAGTATCTTATAAAGTTTTTGGAGCAAACATCAGTTCGTCGAAGATAAAATGGATTTGCCTATATGTATAGTGATGAAAACTTCGAAGCTGGGGAATATTTTTCAATCTGTTTTAAGGAATAGCTAAATCCATAATTATCGGCGCAAGAGTTTAAGAAATTACATTATATTCACTTGCCTACCAAGCGTAATAATTTGCAATATATAACCTGTTTGTACTGCATACTCATGTTTTGAACAAATAAACTATCTTTATCTTTATAATCGTCTAAATTGTTCATCGAAATCTGTGCACAAATACGATGTGCCTATGATGAAGTCACGTCTAGTTTACCATCTAAAATATCTGTGTGCATCCGTAGACCAGTATTAACTAATCCGTAATTGGAAAGACCTGCGTCATTGCAGTGCCTGACAATGGTGAATCCCGGCCGATCTACATTGGTTTACCGTACGTGCAGATTGTCTGCTTAACTGATGCAAACTCTGGGAATTCAGACTTTATACGATTGCACGTGTTACTTGGCACACAGCCAAACAGAGAGTTATGTAATATTTTAGGGAAAACGCGTTTGCGTTCTCGCAACTATGGTTCTATGCCAAGCCTATACCGTAAAATGGCTCCAAATATGTATACATGATCGTAGGGAAATTAGAAACCAGGAATTTCAAAAATTCTGGGAAATGTAGAATATCTAGATATAATATCTATGATAATTACTTCAATTTCATCATTTAAATTACGTAATAGATCTCATCATCATCATTATTTATAATCACTACGAAATATTTCAATCAAGCCACTTTAGGGCTAAGCCCTCTCTAAGGTTCATTCTAAGGCCATTAAGTAAGGCCATTCTTTACTGCTTTGCCCCAATCTTGTTTATATTAATAATTAACCTACCGTGGCTGCAGTAGCTTAGGATATTTTTTATTATTTCATAATAATAATATGGGCAGTTACCTGCAACATATCGACATCATGGGAAAACGATATAAGAAATACGAGATGTTAGAGTTAAGTTCTTAAACGTTTATGTGAGATAACTAAACTAAATTGGTATTTATGAAGTACTTATATATTTCATGTTAGTTAATATTTGGTGCTCGAAAAAAAGGGTCGCTAAAGTAAAGGAAAAATAAACACTAACGCAATTAATTGTTATCTTTTCATAAAAATCTAGCTATTGTAACCGATTGATTGTTTTGTGAAGTTGCGAAAAGGTGTTATCGCAATACGAAGAAATTATTTTAGGTATCATATTCCTTACGAAATACATAATATACTTCATTTGGGCGCCGGCGCGCTATTGATAACCGATATCAGTTTAGCAGTGAAAACTCTTTATCTAATTATAAACAGGTATTAAGGTAGGAGCTATGCGATTGGTGCTAATATGTCATTTCCTCTAGGAAATGTCTTACAATTTTGCTCCTAACAAAACTAATGCAATGCATTATGTAGACCACAGTTCAGTGTCTATTATTAGGTCACGAACTACCTTAATGGGCTTTTTGTAATTAAACGGACAAGATATGGCTAGCTTGTATCCATTGTATTCGTGTATAAGATAGGATCTACAAAACATTGCGAAATGGCAAACGGAATGTAAAAGGCCTTGTCTGTTAAAAATATGAAGGACTGGAATAATGGTAGATCTTGTACCTAGTCTTTACCGCCAACCGTGGCCAGTAGTAAACTTCAAATTTCAGACGAACAAAGACCGACGGTATCCATGCAAATAAATTGATAGTTATCGTCATTTTATAATCAAACATCACGTCCAATCCCCATTCTAATAGTACTCTCAAAATTCAGCGAAGCAATTTATTGTTTCTCGTATTTAGATTTATGTAAATAGGCCGTAGATAAGATAAAGTTGTTCTTCAGCTAATTACATCGTAACATGCATCGTACAATTGTATATAACGATGTTATCGGTTCGATGAATTCCCAAATCAATAAATACCTCGGCTACTGCTAGCAGGAAAAGATTAAATGTATTTTATTTTACCTGGGAAACGCTAGTGTTATCTTTGTGGGCATGTAATCTGATTTGTGGATTACCCAGTGAGGTGTCTTTATAACTTATTTATGTCGTTGTAGACAGATGCCTTATAGGCTGTGTCGTCTAATACGGCTCCATATTTGAAGATCTATTTTGTTTTCTCTTTGTTGTTAGTGAGTAGACATTATATATTAGATACGAGAAGTGTAAATACTTAGATATATTTTACTGGTTAGGTTACTTTAGAAAGAAAGTAAAACATTTAAGTATTCCGCATGCATTAATAATAAAATATTCCGTACTCTAATGGAATTCCTGAATTCTGTTTTTTGTATTTGTCCCATCAATTAATGAGACACTGTTTCTGTATTCATTGAATGTCCCTAAAACCTGTGTATGATAAACAAAAAATGATTTAATTATCGCTTCTCACACCAATAATCCCGCTTATACACCTTTTTAAGGTAAGATACGTGGTGCTTTTAAAAGTGCTAAAGAAGAATACTCGAAAGGTCATAGAAACACGTTCTCGTACTAACATACTGGCATTTGAAGTTATAAATGTGACGTACCCACGCTGAATTATGATTAGGTACCTCCGTAATATTATACAATATCGACTTACCTACATCATTATTAGGAGACCGTAGCTAAGATAGCAAAACCTAGGCACATAGTACTCACGCTATAATAAGATTGCCTCATGTGTAGTCGTAGGGATTGTACAGTATGGTTTCATCAGATTAGCCCGTAAACTTCCACTTCTGAATATAGGTTTTCATTGATCATTCGATATTTCCATACCTCGTTACCACGCTTGGTACTGGATTGGTGCTCGCAATATGTGTTTTTTAAGCACAAAGGACGACACTGTTACACGGGTATGTACCTAGCTTATGTTTTCGTTGTGACAAAGAAATTGGGTGGAAAAATGATTTACCTTTTCTGGGTTAACGTATCTCCAATATCATTCGTAATTCGAATAAACATTTTACTTACCAGTAAAGTAGGATAACGGAAAATTTAATTACAGCGAAAAATTTATTTTGTAAGTTAATGTTAAGTGGTAAAAGGCAACTTTACGGTTTTGAAGTTAGCTTTATTTAAATGAATACGTACAATTCCAATAAAAGTCTATTTTCCCTTTTATACCGATTGATATTGAAATTTCAATAGACAAGGTATATTTAAAATATGATTTTAATATCTAAGTAAATGAATATTATTGTGCTGAAATTATATAGATACTTTTAAAGGTTTGGAAGTTAATTTATCGGTTAGCGATATAATTATATATCTACTGGGCCAAGTAGGTGTACAAGACTCACGATTGGCTCCTGTATGTAGAATAAAACCTAATTTAACATGTAACTTGCTAGACCAGTCTTCCTTTAACTATGAAACCGTTGCAGTGATGCCGGGTGTGGTGGAATTCACCAATTAATTCAACGTTGATCGACTATCTACAAATAAACGGAAGAGGGTTCGGTTACTTAATTAAGATGGCTAAATAAAGAAAGGGGTTACGTTATATAATATTTTACACATCGTTCTATTTATTGGTCAATAAGTGAAAAGACCTACGTAAATACGTACGTAGGTCTTTTCAAGTAGGTCGTTTCTTTTCTACGTAAAATAAGTACTCAGTAAGTAGTAATAGTTTGTGATGATGATCTAACTGCTTTTCATATAATGTCAAAAGATTCCAAGCTTATTTCAAATGGAGAAATAAATTAATAAAGTTTCTGCCCTTATTATCCAACGTTGTAGCTTTTATTATCATAATTCTTCCGTTAATCCTATAATGAACTTGGCGAACTACTAAAAAGACCTATCTAATGAGAAAAAATAAAACTAATACGGGTACTCGTATACCGTCGTATCTCGTCATACCTACCTAGGATAATTTCGGAATATGATCACGCACCAATAGGTTTTGGGGACTCAATTTGACGATTATTTATCGTTTTTTGCCGTGATAAATTTCCTGCCTGTAATGCTAGTAATAAATTGCTGCTAATAATATAGTAAATAAAATAGCGTTATTTATAATGTTTCCAAGTTATATTAAAATTGATGTTGCGTCGTAATATCTGCTTTAAACCACAAACTCGTTATTTTAATTATAATATATTGAAATGAAAGATTCGAACAATGTAGGTATATAACTAACTAGTTTATTGCTTTGCTTGTAAGGATAATCGAATTTTATGTTTAACACAACGCTTTACTACAAAATTCACTTTATTACAAAAACACAACACAAAGTGTAGTGGTAGTGCCATGGCTTGAGCCATAGAATCCATGGCAGGAGGTGCTAGAGTCCAGACCCAGGATCGGACGAAGATGTGTTGGTTGTCAGGTAGCTCGATGAGCTGGCGACATCTTAATATAACTGAAAAATAAAGAACAATGGGAAGCTAAACATCAAGAAGAATGGCGTGGAAAGCAGGAGAGCAAAGCTGAATGTATGCTATATTTGGCTGTGCTCAAAAGCTGAGACATAAGTGAGTATTTTGTAAACATGGTTTGTGGCACATACAAGATGTAAAAGCCCGTAATTACTTTTCATAAACTTCAGATTTTCAGAGAAACGTAATATAATTTTCGCTCGAATTTGGAGAAAGTTAAAACCGTTAAATTATATTTATTATACCATTTTGGATATCTATTTTGTAAACCTACATAGATACGTTAAAGTTAGCATCGGAATGTGAAACTGTAAGAATATTCAGTTGGAGTCCATGTGGTGCTAATATGTATAACAATTTTCCAATAATTATAGTGGATAATTGGAAAATCGATTTAATTATATGAAAAGTAACGGAAACTGTAGGTAATTAGTAGTAAGTATATTATATGTATAATAATCCAACCCATTTCTGTCCCACACACGAGCACGGGCCTCTTCTCAGAATAAGAAGAGTTCCAATCTCGCCTGGTGTGGTTTTGCAGACTACACACACCAACGAGAACTTTATGGAGCCTTCACAAGTGTGCAGACTACCTCTAGATGTTTTCCTATCCCAGTCTCACTCCGGTGAATACACTTTGTACACTGTATTCCAAAATACATATTACGAACATATAAAACAGATTTATATAGGTATGTATATATTGTTATCAACAACGGTATTTTTCGCAGAAACGGGAATGTCGATTTCCAACACTTTTATTTTCCATGCATTGTTTTTCAGACTACCTCAGCGTTAAACCAACTAGTCTGGCTCGAGTTTTCATTTCGATGTGGATGAAAAAGAAAAACAAATTTCAAATCTATTGTTGGATGTTCATTTTTGTCCCCGCACAGTTTTACAAATTGTGTGGACAACTGTATTTGTACGCGTTTTGTAATACTCATAAACTATTTTCTGCTTCGTGTATCTAGTAAATTACATCGTAATAACAAGGTAATGTAGGCTCATAATGCATTTATAGGAAACACATGGTTTCTATGAATGCATTACTCGTTTTTTCGTGTCAGCTAATTTTCCGATGTTTTACCTCGATTGCATCGAACTGCGGGTATGGCTGTATCATAATCACATTAATTGTTTATAGTGAAGTGTTTTTACCGAAATTCTGAGAATTAGGTGTAATTTGTGTCTTGCCATGTTCCGTGTCCCCAATGAGGTCCAATTACATGCCGATTAAAATAACATTAACGAAATTGCTCGCGCGCGACAGGCAGCTGCGTCTGCGCAACTTATTGAACGCGTGTATTATTACGTAATGGTTTTTGCGGGTGACGACATGGAAGCGATACTTATTAAATACTTTTCTACTGAATCAATAAGTACTTGGAATTAGTTCTTTGTCTGTTGTTTAGTGCTCATGCACTTCCCGGTATTGCAACGTTTTATTGTCCGACCTACCTACATATATTTTTACTGATATCCAGGAACAGTATAAGGAGATAATGTTACTGCTATCCTTCGGAATAAATAATAATTATTTAAATTTTTATGAATATTTTCAGATACCTAAGATTTTATTTAGTCTAACATAGATATAACATAATTTCACACACAATTGTTAAATGGATCCTTTACGCAAAAATTAACAATGCTGTAGTACCTACAGAGTCCGTAAATAAGTGAGCCAGAAAACATTTAGGATCTTGTCCAGACGAACAAATTCGTTTTATAAAGCTCACTGCACTGACGTGTAATTAAGTAGGTACTTGAATCGAAAGATTTTCTTGGAAAGTATCTATAACATAGTAAGTTATGATAGGGGTGGGTTAACAACGAATATAATGGGATGGGTTAGGGTAGGGCTGGTGTTCCAGGTGACTGGAGAACACCCTCCTTTTTGACTTTTTAAGTAAGTTTCAATCTTCTTAGCGTGTCGATGGCAGTTTCAACGTACACCGGTAATGATTGGATACAATTTGGAAAACAGGAAAATGTTTGTTCCTCTTTTTTAAAGTAAATGGATGAGTTATAATATCTAATAGATTGCTTCTATGAGTTATGAGCTGCTTCATTGGTAACTCACTCTAGTGATGTTATTTGGGTTTTCTGTTAGAATTTTCTGTTAAAATCTCAGTAGCAGCTCGGATTTCGGCATTGGGTCCAGTAGATGGGAATAGATTAATAAGAACGTGTACATTAATATTAGGTACACCTCTGCCTAACTCTTCGTGGATTACAGGTGTGATGCTATGAATTGTACCAAGAAAGCACTAACAAAAAACTGGAGATGTAATTTTAGGACACCGTAGTCATTTTACAATTTTATATTGTGTATATTAGTCAAGAATATTTAATATATAGGTATTCAATTTACCTATATTTAACTATTCATCTATATTCAACGATATTTCAATATTTATTCAACGTGAGCTTTTTTTTACCTATATGTGTGTACGATTTCAGTTCGGATTGAAGTCGTTGATCACAGAACATTCATTTAAACGTGTCTTGAAAATCACAATACAGTTAAGTACGAGTATACGTAACTGCTGCCGTCACATTGATTTTCCATTATCCGAAAATAAGCCAGAACGGCAGCCCTCGTAAATTAAATTAATCGACCAAACAGTGACCGAAACTGTTTAACTTTACAAGCGACGCCATTTTTAGCGCCATTTCAATGTCGCTTTTGCCAAAGACATTTTCTCATTAAACCAAATATCCGATAATTTTCCTTACAAACTGCCTTCATTTTCTTATATTATTTCCAGGGAGTTTAGAGTCATAGATTTTAATTTTACCTACTCCTTACAGGTAATAAGGTCAGTCTTAGAACAATGTGGCTACGCAATAATTCTCAAGTCTTCAGGCAAGGAACTATTTATTACATAAAAACGTTCAATTGTCACACTTGTTTACAACGGAAATAACTCTCTATATTCTGTAATACCTACGTACTTTTTCCCTGTTAATTCAAAGATGGAGTCATATCACTTCTTAGAATTCCCTTCGTCACGTCATGGCATTGGGCAGATTCCGTAATTAATTCCACTAATATTATAACAGAGAAAATTGTTTATTTGTTTCGCATCTAGGAAAATTATAAGCTAAGTACTTCTGAGATTTCAAGAAAATATGTAGGTATAAGTCGGCTGTTTGGCGCGTGTCATGTTTGTTCAATAAATACATTAGTTTATATTATCTACAAGAAAAAATTGTCTCGCCTCTGAATGTTGTAGGTAATGCATGTTTATCTGAGAAATTCTTGGGAATCACTTAACCGATCGTAATGTTTGATCTGGTAACGTTCCAATTGGGTCACAGTAAGAACTTTCATGCTGCATATATACGTAGTCAGCATAGCATCTGTAATCTGTTGTAATCTAATCCTCCACCCATTTATGAGCGTACTTTACGTAAATCAATCTGTATCTGTATCAGAGGTCTAGTAGGTTAGGCCTACACGACACCTGGTGGAGGAGAATATGCTATGAAAGATTGAAGTGATAAGGACTTTTTTAATCGTCATCCTAAACTAATTTACCTTCTTTTAATACATATGCACAAATAGGTACCTAATCCTGTATGATTTTCGTGAGATTCATCACACTATAATCATTTTTTTATAAATCCGTGTAGTACAAAATGATGCCGCTGACCTTTATCTTAACGGCCTTTTACGATGGCCTACACAGAAAGTATCAGAAAAATTACTTAAGACTAGGAAGACTACTTTAAGAAAGGAAGGAAAGGTATTTTTGTGGTTGGTTTGATGCGTTTCCTAATCGCTGCTCTCTGCCTCATAAGGACCGCTGGTTGGGCGCCAAAAGATTATGATTCATAAAATAATAATAATGTCAGTCATGGCACTTATCCAATTAGTCAAATACAAATAAATATGATTTAGCAGACTACCATCTGTAGTACTGTTGGGACAAACGGGAATGCAATTGCTATTATACTGCGACTAGATTCTGATTTATTTGCGGTATAGATGTTTGCTACAAATGAATAGATACGTAGTATTACATGCCCGAGTTCCCGGGATTAGGTAGATGCCTGCGGTAACTCGGAATCATTTTTGTAATGTGAAAATCATAACGTGACGTCAGTCAGCTCATTATAATGATATTAGCTAAAGATATTGAAACCGTGACCCCATTTTCACATAGCATTATTCATTAACCTTTTACAGCATTGGCTTAAAAATGTTTAATTAAAATAATATAAATTATAGGTTGACAGGCTGTCATTTACAACATGTTCAACGCTGTAGTGCAACGTCCTACGAACATACGCAATGCATTCCAGAAATCTCTTTGTTGCTACCACATAGCTAATTATCTTTCTAACATAGAAACGGTTCCAATAATTACAAAAAACCTAGTTATTACTCAAGAAATATATTGCATTGAAACAATACGCCGTAACCATCTATTACTAGTAAACTACTATCCAATAACCACAGATGCTGGAAACGAACTAATTGCAGTCTCGTGGCATTGCACACACTTTCTTACTTAAGGAGACTACATAAAATAATCTCTAGGAACGATGTGTACAAAAAATTGTATTCTATGGGCCGGTGCATGTGGAATTGTGGGAAAAGACAACTACTGAAGTTTTTGTTAAACTCATTAGTTAAGCAAATGTACAATTTCTTGTAACCTACGACTGCAAAAGGAAGAAAAATAGTAATTCATAATATTGTAAATATGATGTTCCAGTCGACAATCGCGATTAATATTTTTGCGGAAAACGGAAATTAATCTATATAATGGAAATTGGATTTTGCTCTGTTAGCTACAAATACTCACCGCTTAATAAATATTAATTACATTGCGTAAAGGCGAGTCTGACTGAATCGGGCTTTAATCTCAAATATTAATATTTTACGTCTACTATGCGGTCGGGCTCGGAATACTCGAAGTAAACAGCACGTATTTAATTTCGATTCGTTACTTAACGTAATATTGTAGTGATTTTTTAATTAAATATTCAATAAGTTTGGACCCTACCTAGGAGTATTGATTACATATAGTGATAGGATAGTCAGGTCAGATGTTTAACACTAAAATTCTCAGTTTTTCAGTTCACGTTGAGCCAAGACCGGGTAAAGTAAACTAACATGTTTTTAATAAACATTTCTGCACAAAAAACATTTACACAGTTTCATATTTACTTTGTTTCAAAGGTGTTATCAAATTACTAAGAAAATTTCTATGGGTATAATGAGAATTTCATAGTCTCGTTTCTGTTTTTGCATATCCTTTGACTAAAAATATATGATGTATAATAATAACACCGCAATTTCCATTCGTTAACATCTGGACGATAATTTACAACTGGCATACTTTATATATATGCATAGCTCATTTTCTATACAAATAACCATGCAAGCATAATAATATACATATTTCTACGTAAGAAACTACACATTATAATAATGTCTATGCATTTGCATAGACAGTGTGCATCATTTGATGCACTCGGTCGTAGAGTGCAGGTCTTTAAACTGGACTAGGGTTTCATAACTTCCAGGTATGAAATTTCGGAAATGATCGAGGAAAAATAGCTTATGTTTACAGCTTATCGGGTGTAAACTAATCAGCTTTTTCTTCCCGTTATCCTTTAGTTATAAGAGAGGGAAATTTTTCAAAGATTTCGAAATTAAACTGCTGTGGTCACAAAACACTTCAGCTCGATAATCCCTGGTATGAACACGTGATCAAGAACATATCATATCTTTAACACTATAATAACGTTGAAATTATCAAACATTCCTAACATACAAGTCCATTAGTCGTACATCTTTATACAATGAATTATGTAAGTCTTACGCTGTGTTACCAAAGTGGAACCAATTAATGTCGCTCAACCAGTGGAACCAAGGATTTAAGCGCCGGGCGGATAAACGGTGACCATCGAATCGTCGGAAGTACGAAACTAGTTATTCGCCTGAGTGAATTAACTCTTTTTCTTAACATCAGTGTTCCGAGTAGCGCGGTAATGAAGGGTCTAATTACCCACAGTTCGCAGTAAGACTGGCGGCCCCTCTGTAGGTACGTTTTGTAATTACTGGCCGTTCGAATGTGCCGCGTTTCGGGGAATCGTCGCTGCTTGTAATACACGCTAAAAATTGCAATTACAAAGTACTGACACTAAACTATTTGCAGAAAATGGAATAATTAAGTCTTAAGCCGAGGACCGTCAACGTTCCGATAGATGGCGTTGAAGAAGTGCGTGTTTAGACTTATTTCAGTATGAATGGATACATGATAACTACCACATTGGTGTAGTGGTCGCGAGCGCGACTGCTTAGATTGAGGTCCTCGATTAGATTCCCGGGTGGGGCAAACAGTTATTGGGTGTTTTTTTTAGAAATTCCCAGTAGCAGCACGAAGTCTGGAAGTATGCTCAGTTAATGGACATGTGACTTAATAAGAGGTTCGGCGAAATGTGGATGTACAATAGTACACCTCTGCTTCACCCTTCGGGGATACAGGCGTGTTGCTATGCTATTTTATGCAAATGGATACGCATACCTAGGTATTGTAGTCTTGATAAGTTTGGATCTCTGTTCATCTCTGATCAACTGTGTCGTGTCGCCATATTCAACTGATAATTCACTGGGAAAATCCACTTTCGGCTTAGCAACGGACCAGTGGTAAGTAAGTAACACAGGTTTCGCGTTATTTTCGTAGTTTGAACTTTTGAAGAGCGTCATAATTACATATTACGATGACCGGTAGCCGGTTGTGTTACGTAGGTAGCGTCATCGAATTCCCCACTTCGTCATCTAGTAGGTATATCAAGTCTCTTTTATAAATCAGGAAATGTAAATTGCATATTATTATTAAAAGGTGGTAGTCTTAGTTTTTGTTTTGTACTCGTATGTTGTGCAATTGCAATAAACAAGTATTTTTCAAAAATTAAACTAAACAGTTTTTACTTTCCATACATCTATACTAATATTACAAAAAGGTAAAATTTGTTTGTTTGTATGTAGGGGGTAATCACGGAAAGTACTTATCTGATTTCAAAAATTCTTTCACTGATAGATAGGTATATACGTACATATCCCCGAGTGCTATAGGCTGTAAATTATATATGTAGGTCACGCGGACGAAGTCGCGGGCATGAGCTAGTTTTTTCATAATTAAGGTTCAGACTTTTTCATATGCCTCTGATTTTCCAATTCATAATAATATGGGGGTCTTCAAATCGAAAGCAAATAGGGTTTAATCTAATTCTGTCACCACGTTTTACCAGTTATGAAGTTATCAGTCAAACATGCTATAACCAATAAAAAAAAATCCATAAATGTATGTAAATATGAAATCTGCCTACATCCACAGATGAGCGATAGCGTTCTTCGTAGCAAAATAACTGAATTACGGACGGTCTGCTCGCTTTTCTGAAAAAGGGGTAACTTAATTATATAAACGAATTACGAAAAGGAACGGGCGTTTTACTACCTGCCCTTTTGAAGTCGTAAATACACCACCTAAAAAAATTTAGACTAGCTCATCTTCGCCAAAAATAAAATAAATGAAGACTACGAGAAAAACAATGAACGTCACTTTTTTTATGAAATTGAAGGTAAGTTTCACAAAAGAATTGACATTCTTTGTTTTTTTTTTTTTATTATTAATTCCGTCCGTTAGCTTTTTGATGTATTATTCTATCCAGTAGGTAATCAGAATTTGGTAAAACCACCGTAGTCAGCCGTATATGTTCATCCATCGCACGAACCAGGAATGCCGGCGCGCCGAACGTCAAAAACCGTCGTTGTCAATTTCACAGATAAGCAAAACCCTCGGTTACTTTAAAAATTGAGTTGTAATAATGAAGGTCATTGTAATGCAAAAACTATTTAAAAATTGTTTTTCTCGTACTAATTATCTCTTGGCATTCATTGATTTTCCCAAATCTTGTCTTCAAATAAGAACGTTCCTTTATCCAACACAAAAAGTGATTCGCAAGCTCGCAGCCGAATTCACTTGTAGAAACAAGCCGACTCACACAAAAATTCACATCATGAGGTGTCTATCGGTCGCCATTTCTTAGCAAGATAGCACGCACATATTCTCATACTCTTGCTTCACTTTTGTGTTGGGTTCATTTATTCTATGTCAGACCGATCCAATTTAAAAAAAAATGCAATTTTCTTTTTTTGAGGTCGCGGAACAAATATTTGTATGACACACAGATAGTTGTTTTGGGTCTGTGTGGAAGTCCATGTGAATATATTGTGTTTGTAAATGCACCCACGAAACAGGAATTACTCCTAGTTACAGGAAACGTCGTCTTACTGGATGCACTACATCTATAGTAGGTGATGTGTATGTAAAATAGTGTTATGTCTTATTTATGGCGTAGGCAGAAATACCTTGATTCAGTGACAATAATGATTGTGGCATGGCCAACATTTGGCATGCTTCCATATTGATCAGACAATGGTTAAGTTCTAAGAAATATCGCCTGTATTGTTTAGTGTTAGAATCTTATTGTAATGGTTATTTTGCTCTAGTAGCTGTATCTTTAGAATGTTTACTTGTTGACTGTATTTATTTAAAAATGTAGTACATTTTTTATTTATTTCTTAAGAGTTGAATTTGCTTACGCTACTCATTATTAATTAGCTCTATTTTGTTCGTCGTAAATAATTCTTGTTGCTGCTCTGAATTCAGAGAAAACCATTTTTCCTTAATAAAAATCTAACGTTGCGTAATTTTAGATACGTAAATTACCTGTTCGTTCTTAACTGCGCACTTATGAGGTTTTATTCTGACTAATATTATAAAGGAAAGTTTGTCTGTGTAGGGAATTACATATGTAGTCAATTTGTACGGAACGTTGACTGGCAGCCAATTTGCAACCACAAATTAATCATAGTAAATACCAGTTTTCCATCATCCAGATAAATAATTTGCAATCCATTCACCGACCGAAACATTCTTGTAATATAGCTATAATATAAAAATATGGCCACCCTACAACGATTTGCGGCTCTCACATTCACGTGCGTATCCGTTTGTAAGTTTATTTAAGCAAATATATTACCTACGTAAAACGGGACAATTAACGTCCCGCACGCATCATCCTCTGTCCTAGAAACGGGTCATTTTGCATCACGCGAAACAGGCAATGGCAACCGTAATTCATTTATAACAACCCGAACCTTGTAGATATTGACGCTTGAAAATGGGCCATATTTATAGAACGCATGAAATTGGTACGGAACGAAAATCGCGCTAAGCTCGGAATTTCTGTTATAATGAAGTAAACTCAGTAAGATGCAGCTTCAAACTCTTTAGGTGAAATGTCATTTCACGACACCCTCGAAGTGTCGGATGGTCACGCTGCTGGGAATTACCTACTTGGCTATTCATGGACCAAAATCCCTCCCATATTAATTACTTACGTTATCTGCATAATCTACTACTATAACTACCTTTCGGTTTGTAGAATCTGGTGTAAGAGAATATCTGGTATTCCATCTTGTACCCTGTGTATGTTTTTATATTGTTTTCGTTAATTTGGTTTTTAAGCTGTTTATTTTGTAAAAAGTTGAACTATAATGTAATTATTAAAATGTTATTGATATCTTTATACAAAATAGTTATCAGGTATTCAGGTTAAAAATTACATTTATTTACGTAAACAACATATTTTTAGTAGGTATGTCTGCGCCGCTTAACGTGGTAAATACCTAAACATTACTACACTTCTTTAAAAACATTGTTTCAAACTAAATTAAAGTAAGTATTAACCAATATATTAATCAAAAAGTTTATTAATAAGCTGGATTGGCAGCTTAATTACTAAAGTTCAACAGTGTTCTACTCGTAGTTCTTGTGGTAATTATCAAACTGTTTGGATATGTTCGATAAACTGAAACTCTATTAAATTGTTTAATTACAGCAATTTAATAAGGCCTAGCTTTCACGTTATTGTAGCTTTGTGCGTGGGAGGTTATACCCTTTTAGACCGAACGGACAAGTTGACATGTTAGTATGATTTTTAATCAAATATAGGTACCAAGAACTTCCAAGAGTGAAAGATTTACTCGTGCTAGTAACAGACTCCGGTGCTAGGGATTTTTTACGGAGGAAAATAATAAGTCCTGTACAATGCACCATAGAGTATGAAAATCTTTTTTTTTTGTTTATGAAAGAAAAGATTTTCAAACGATTCGACCTGATTATAGCATGTTTAGTGCCGGGTAAAGTCTAGTGGGAGTTGTTCCATACAAATCTATACAAATAACATTTTTTTGTCTGATACGCTCCTATTACGTTCATGGTGTAGCGACTACTACTCGCAACATGACAAAAAGTAAAGCGCTATCATCGGAGTGAAGCGTCAACAGAATATCCTGAGAATTTTCATCGATTCTAATACATACGAATGTCCGACATCAACCGTCGGGCTTTGACCCGCCAGGCTAACCACCTTGCCTGATCGGAGAGTCCTCCGTGTACGATGAAGGAACACCATACTTTGTTCTTCCGTACATGGTATAATGCGGAGTAATGTTCCAACACCTTAAAGTTTATTTTTATCTATCTACGGTTGTCTATTATCATAATATATATTATACTAGCTTCCGCGCGCGGCTTTCCTTAAATTAAATTTCCTTATTAATATTATACAAGTACGGTCTATAATAAATCTTGAACTCAACACACTGGATAATAGAAAAGTAAATAAGTTTTAGTGTCGATTTGGCAAAAATAAAATAAAAAGATAAACTTTTGTTGCGGTTTAAATATGGCTTGTTACGTGTGTGATCGGCTGTCGCAGGCGTGGTTATGACGCAAATATTTGATCTACATTATGCTGGTATCATATTAATGGTCACTGTTGACGTCAGATGGGAAGAATGGACGGCGTGTTACGCATGAAATTCGTGTTTGTATACCAACCGCTTAACATATTCCACTGAGATTTAGTCATCTGCCCGTACCTATAACATTCATAAAAATAATCTAATAAAGCTGTGACGTTATTATGTCGTACATAATTAGAAAAATATTTCTTACGTCATCATCACCTGCCTAGCCTTTTCCCAACTACATTGGGGTTGGCTTCCAATCTAACCGGTTGCGGCTGAATATCAATATTTTACATGGAGCGAATGCCTTCTGACCTCCTCCACCCAGTAACTGGGAGCCACTTATACTCTAAGGTTAGACTGGGCTACCGACACCCGAAACGATTGTCATAGTTCTTCGTATGACACCCGGGACCAACTGCTTAACATGCTTTCCGAGGCACGGAGGGGTCTCGATATTTGAAAAATGGTCACCCATCTAAGGACTGACCGCGTCAAGCGCTGTTTAACCTCTCAGATCGACGGATCTGCGCGGTAACTATGTAGCATTTCTTACGTATTCGTAAGAAATATTTTTGTTATTATATTTGCTTCCTATCGATATAAAAGGAAATTAATTATGTTTGACATCTCATCAAATTATTGACTGCGTCATTGGTCTAGTGGTCGCAAGCGCGGCTACTAAGCGTGAGGTCCTGGGTTCGATTCCCGGGTCGTGTATAGTGTTATTGGGTTGTTCTGTACGAAAGTTCTCAGTAGCAGCACGGAGCCTGGAACTGTGCCCCGTAGATGGCAATAGGCACGCCTCCTATTACATGGGACTCGATAACTATGTCTAACTCTTCGGGGAATGTATGACAGTATGTTAATGGTTTAAAGTTATAAAATATTAATATAAATGTATTTTAATTTTTTCACATCTTGAGGAAACCTGCACACCTGAAAGGGCTCGATAAAGTTATTGATGTGTGTAGTCCGCCAACTCGCACCAGGCCAGCGTGGTGGACTAAAAACGAACCCTTCTCAATCTGAGAAGAGACCCTTGCCTTGACTGGGACAGTAATAGGTTAGATTTATTTATTTTTATTTGTTGGTCCGAAAACATAAACTTAGTAACATATCTGTTTTATGATATATATGTATATGATCCTATATCTATCTGTTTGATACCTATCTGATACCTATCTGTTTTATGATCAAAATAGACATCTCGTCAAAACTGAACGACTAATACGATATTATTCGTTTCCAAGAATTGTCAATAGTGTTGTCGATATATACGTATAATGCTTACTATATCTTATCATGTTATATGTTCTCGGAAACGACCATTCAATCTCATTCACATTATTGACTTAGTGATAATGAATACCGCGAATCACCAAATCTCCAGTTCATAGATATATCACTACATATTATAAAACAAAGTCCCCTATCGCGTCTGTCTGTATTTTTCCGATACACTCATAAACTACTGAACGGATTTTCATGCGGTTTTCACCAATAGACCGAATGATACATGAAGTAGGTTTAGGTGTATAATTCGTTAAGGATTTTTGTAAACTGGCTGAAATATGACGATGATAGTTGAAGATGTCGGAAAAAACATGCCAAATGCGAGCTTTACTGGCGTGCGCCAAGTAAATGCACAGCGTAACAAGCTGATACAACACTACGACAGAATAAAAATGAAGGCGTATATGCCTGCTACCCGTGCGAAGCCGGGGCGGGTCGCTAGTTAATAATAAATTTCAATAACATAGCATCACGCCTGTATTTTCAGAAGGGTTAAGCAATTCTTGCCAGTGCTATGACACTCGTCCATAGACGACTATTATTCAAATCTTTCAATATATACCGATGTTTATGTTAGATAGTGGTACAACAGTTAATTATAAAAGAATCCTGTCTGTATTTTATGTTTTCTGTCTTTAATATTGTGCTAATGAAAACTCAAGAGACTCGAGAGACCTTGACTTTTGGCATACCTATTTATTATTAAAATGGGCCGCGGTTATCATTGCAGGATGTAAATTTGAATGCAAAGTAACTTTTCTCACGAAATAAGGTTATATACATAATTGATATTTATATTTAAATATAAACGTAAGTAAGTAATTACCATATAAATTAAGTAAATAAAATGTAAATATATATTCGTATCGAAATAAACATGTTTTG
Source organism: Shargacucullia verbasci (assembly GCA_947562105.1). NCBI lineage: Eukaryota > Metazoa > Arthropoda > Insecta > Lepidoptera > Noctuidae > Shargacucullia > Shargacucullia verbasci. The sequence continues at coordinate 3,771,008 of OX387289.1, read as the reverse complement.
TAATAATTATAACGATTCCCAGAATCATTTATCTCGAATGATAAATGCAATACTGTTTGACAGTGAGAAATTAATAACTATTCATTCATAATTTCATCATTTCTCAGGAGACTAACTGTTTATCATTTTGCGATTTTTATACAAATAAAGCTGGAAATATACTGACTATACTTGATCATTACATAAATTCTGCTTAGCGTCTACCGCGAGGTCAGTTGCATGTTTTACCTACACTATATACCTATAGCCACTTTTTGCAGGTAAAACGCGCGTTTTGCCTTCATTTTGGTTTGTAAGTTAACAACGAACACGACTCGCGTTTCTTATGCTAAAAGAGGCGGGTGTGCATCGCAAACACCGTATTTGCAGGAACGCATTTAGTGCAGCATTCCTCAAAGATCGCAATACGATTGTGTTGAAATGATATGCGACTCTCATGTACTCAGCGTGTAGCTACATATCTACCGCGCAGATCTGTCGATCTGCGAGGTTAAGGAGCGCTTCACGCGGTCACTTGAATAGTTGACCATTTTTCAGACATCGAGACCCCTCTGTGCCTCGAAAAGCGCGTTAAGCAGTTGGTCCTGGGTGTCATACGAAGACCTATAACAGTAATTACGGGTGTCAGCAGCCCAAAAAGGCTGAAATCCAGTCTAACCTTAGAGTATCAGTGTCTTCCAGTAATTGGGCGCCCAGGTCAGATGGCAGCCACTCCGTGTAAAATATTGATATTCGGTCGCAACCGGTTACATTGGAAGCCGATCCCAATGTAGTTAAGAAAAGGCTAGGCAGATGATGAAGTAGCCGATGTTAGTGTCTGATTTTAAAGGTAACGTCCGTAGGCACGCGAATGAGGCTGAAGGCTTCTTATATATAAAAAAAAAGAAATGAAATATGGACTGTACGTAATTTGTAATACGACGAATCCAATAAAATATTTATAACATACAAGTAATAGACTCTATTTGGTACAGAAAATATAAATTAAGCTTTTCACCTTGATACATTCCAAGAAGATTACTTTTATACATTTCTGTAACGATAAATAACGCTCGTAGCAGTTGTGTTATAGGAATGAAAGACAACCACAAAGCCACGCAATTGCCTCCGTTACATGCTCATTACAATTTCGCAGACAGAATCCTAATTGTTACTTTATTACGTTTAAATTTGGGGTGTACTTACCCTCAAATTATGCAGAATAAATTAAAGATCTGAAAACCTTTGCAATAATTTGTATATCTTAGGTTTTGAAATAGGAACAAGGAAAGAGCCTGCGCCAATGACGAAACCGGAGATCGTCTGGCGCAGCGTGGGCACTCAGTCCCGACACCACCACTGCTGACTGATTAATGTTCGCACTAAGGCACGAGCGATTCCAAAATAATGAGGTATAATTATGTGGCCTAGAATTTTCTAACTTTATATACGTAGGTATTATATTCAACAACAATGAAAAATACTTTTGATTGATTGGTAAACAGACAGATGGTTTGTTTACGAGCGTGAAAGCAATATAGGTATGATGTACCTACGCATATAGCGTACCAGTTTCCGCTTGCGGATATGACGGAGTGTTGCCTTCTTTTTTCGAATTCTCAATTTCCTGCCATCTCCCCGAGAGTGATGTCGTTGCTATAGACACATATCGTTAACTTTCCAAGTTCTAAGAAAAAACCACCCCATAATTCCGGTGGGTGTTAGGGAGACGGCTGGATTCTAATAAAAACTCGACGAAAAGTAAAGTTCAGAAGGTCAAAATAATATTTTGTAAACATCTTCCCATCTTACTTTTGAATTTTAGGAACAAACTTCGGTAACAAAAATAGTTTGGAAATATAAACGATATTTCAAATGAAAATAACTTGAAATAGGGTATAATTATTATACAACTTTGTTTAACTATCGGCTGAAATTAGACCATTTTCAGCCGATTGTTAAGCAGTGAGTACGTAGTGGTGACTTATCTTCCAATTATAAAATAGGGAGACGCTTTACTGCCTTATTCTGGTACAGAATGAGAATCCCAAATATTCCTAAACTACGGACTCGTTACCTTTGTCACAAATATTTAAACAAGTATTATTCTCTGAAGTTCTTTTCATTAAAGAAGGGTCATTGATTCAGTCAATGCTTGGCGTTTGCGGAGTTCTTGTTTACCTATAGCATATTATGTAAAATATATTTATCCACTATCAATCACTGCATAGTCTGGAGTAAGCGATACATGTTTATTTACAAGTAGGCCGAATAGTTTTGAATTAGTAGGTACTTTTCACAATAAATAGTCCAACAGATGAACTCTATCTGAAGCTAAGTCATCTAATTGCACTTATCATTGCAGACATGACCTATGTACGTGTGACCAGAGAGCTGGCCTATTTTTGGCCAAAGAATCAGCATTACCAAGTCTTCTGGGCACACTACCGGTTGACAGTGATGCGGAATAGTATATGGATGCGTAGTTAAAGTTTTTTTTTTAATACTTTTCTAATCCCGGGACCCGGGTTGGACCCGATTACGTCCTAAAACTGCGGCCAGACACCGGAGGACGGGCAGCAGCGTCCTCTCACTAATCGGTGAGCCACTGCGATCCCCAAGCCGCCTGCCAAGCGTGGGGATTATGGCAAACCCCTCCCTTGGGGAAGGCCTTCGTTCAGCAGTGGACGTCTTCTGGTTGATGATGATGATGATGCCTTTTCTAATCTGGTTAGTGTGTAAATATAGTCTATATAATAAGTAGTTAATGTCATCTTGGAAATAAAAACATCATTGCAATTATAGAGATACATAAATCAAACTATCTTAAAAAAAAAAACATAACCTTTGTTGCCCACGACTTTGCCTGCGTGTATTTTGTATTTGTTATCTTAGTATTTTGCTGTAATAGTAAAAATAAGCCAATGTCCTTCTCCAGCTGTAAAATTTCATGACAGTCGGTTCACTGGTTAAGTCTTGATGAGGTAACAAACAGACAGAAAGAGTTACTTTCTCCTTTATAATAGTATATGTATGGATTCGGACCAGTAGATCCCAACTTCACCACCTCTGCTTAGGTGGGTGTTACTACTCCTCATTTATTAGTTCAAATTTTTTAGGAAGCCATATCGGAGACACCTCCATTCCCGGGATTTCTGTTCTTTCTTTCATTTGATTGAAACCCGAGCCCAACATTCTAGGGAAAGGGCAAGAATATCTACAAATGAAATTCAAAAACATTATTATCCAGCCCGCCTGAAATCTAAACAAGATACCAAACTCCAGTGTTCAACGAAGTGGGGCCTGGAACGTGGAAATTTTATATCTGCCTACTGCTTAGATTCACCTTGAAAATTCCTCGAAGGGTTGCTGAGTACATTCGATTCCAGTTAGTATGGCGCGGGCTTCGTCATAATCATTGGAAGGCTTCAAAACATATTAAACCTTCAGTATTCCGAAAATTGGTTACAAGCTTGGTGTAATTGTTACAGGGTATCAAGATCATTAAAATATTTAACCCGTTAAGTGAAGAAAGACAGACATTCGTATCATTCTGAACGCTTGTCCGAAGAGCAAATATTGAAATAAACTATAAAAAAGTAAAATTCAATTACCTTTAAAAAGTAAGAACCGATCCGGCAATAGACCATATTGGCGGTTCGGTACTTCCTTTTGTAATTGAGGGCGACCGGTATATGTAGGTAGTACCTACATTACTCCAATGCCTTTAATTAGTCTAATATAAGGCATAGGTGAACTACAGCTGTAGACCTCTGCCTAACTCCTAGGGGTATACAAGCGTGTATAAGTTCTAGCCTAGCCTAGTGCTACCATACCCTTATTACATATATACATATACACTTATAACATTTTATTGCTACAGAAACTTCGTAATGTATCTAACTGAACATGTTTTGGCCATGCCTACATACATAGATACAATACAACTCGAGTGGGTACTCGCGATTCTAGTGTACGATAACACATTATCGATACTACGAAGTGAATAGAATAAAGTAATTCTGTGTATTATCACATAAAAACACGTTTTATTATCAGATCACGGGTTCCTAAAGTTTTCTCGTTAGCAGTTTAGAAACTTTTCCAATTTTTTTTTTTTTACCTTTGAAGAAATGAATAACGAAAGTTCTGTGTTACATTTATAAGGGAAGAGGCGAAATTCATCATAAATTATTATTAAACAAATTTTACGTCTTCAGTTGCGTTTAATTAAGTAAATTGTATATCCGTCATCAAAGGGAATACCTTACATGTTGTGTTTTCGCATAAACTGTTACCGCCTGAAACGTTCCATTATGCAATTTGACTAATTAATTGGTTTTCAGTTATTAACAGGACTTAGTAATTAGGATAACGTGTTAATGCAAACAGCGTAGACATCTAGTTTAGTTAGGTAGCTTGATTCCTATCTGTTTACGTGATCACGTCACGCTAATGACACCATCATCAAAGCCTTCAATTTGGGGTTTAGTTACTTTTTATTATTTAATTTAATTATGACGCTTAACAACCAATTATAATAAATAAAGACAAGTACAAAATATAAATAAAAGAAAAGAAAACTTACATACAATTAAAGTCACAACAAAACATAGTTAACATTTCTTCCATGAATACCTTTCACAAAAAATAAATCTTCGTCCATTCATCCGAATGAACAATTCATTTTCAGTGATAAAACGCTAATTCTGATACGAACGCCGGCCCTCGCAAACAATAACCAGAGCAAGTAACTTGCAAAACTAACAGCGCTACTTAAATTAAATTTAATGAATTATGCACAAATATTCCATGTTTATTTGTTAACCATACATACTTATTTCAATCTGCTACCGAAAATATCAACATTTTTAACTTTTTATTTTCATTAGCCGGTCATTCAGCTCTATATAACTTTGAGAAAAGCTGGTCAAGATGTATAAATTTAACTGATAGTGCTCTTAGAATTCCTTTCAAGGCTGTTCTGGTTGACATTGAAGTTTATTAACCGCTTCTTCACAGAACTCTCGCATCGATGGCAGATAAAGTCTGGCAATGCACTTCTCAGAATGTTAACATAGGTATTAGAGAATTCTGTGTTATTATTACGACCGTTTTTCGAAGAAAGTCTGGTAATCAAATATTTACTTCAGATTTTCAGAAATATTTTACGCATAGTTAAGTAGGTACTACTGCGAAATAATTTGAGCATGGATTATAATTAATTCATGACAGGGACGGGCGGCGCCTAAACACACTGCGATACAGACCTGCCTAATCATAGTCTATACCAGGAGTGGGCAACTCGATTAGACTCAACTGTTTACTGGCTAAAGACTCTGTGCGATCTACCAATTACATAATCCGTATTTAAAAAAATAAAACTAAGTATTTCATTTCCAAACGCGTGGTTATAAATTTATGATCTCACGAGTTTTGTATTTCATCAAGTATAAGCGGAGTAACGGGTTCCTGCTTTTAGTGATTAACATAAATCTGCTATATCTAAAACCAGTAGATTGTTATTTACATTGTAGATGATCTACAAAAGTCGATTTTAATTTAAAATATTTCAACTAGAACATTTTAGTTGGACAGCTACAAAATCACTGAACCTGAGTAACAAGAACCCATCAAAGGTAAGAAAACAGAAAACAATTTATTTTACTTAATGAGCAATTAGTTAGAAATCCCGCTGGTATCTCTGATCTTGATAACTTTGTGTACCTACAACGTAATATCATTTCATCGGAAGTCGAGGCAAGTTGTTATTATTGATTCGGTTTCCTTGACAACCAAACAACATGGAAATTTATTTTTCTCTCAGATTTACCTATATAAGTGGAAATCTGATAATGTTAGCACCAGATTGCGGGTGCGCAAAGATATCTTAACAGCGATTGCTTTGTGACTTCTGTTAGTTTTGTCGTACCTACTATTTAAGAAAATTATTTTTAGGGCCTTCTTTGAACTTTTTGTTCTAAGGGTAGATTCTCATTTTTGATTTTGTACTTACCTACTGAATTCATGGAAATGTTTGTATATTTACTTTGAAAACCACTTAAAAAGAACGGTAACGTCCTTGCCGAAATAAATTAAGTAATTTAGCGATGAAAAAATGCTGGAAATGAGTATATTAAATTAAATAACCGCGAGAGTCAATCACCGACGGTCGCCGCGCTCTGTCAAGGCGACTGATAATCTTGTCAGTTCAAAAAATACGGTCTGATCCGTTTTGTTCAGAAAAAAACAGGACATTAGAGAATATTATCCTGATTCTAATACAATCACTTTTACAAAGCAAAACGAGCTGTTGCCCACAACTTCTTCTGCGTGTACATATTATTTTGTTTTCTGGATCTCGACAACAGCGACACTGACCGGGTCCAACTATAGCTATGAACAATACAGAGGCCCTAGTGTAAGTGTCTTTCGACAAACTCGATTTAACGCATCGAACGCGTTCGGCGTTCCGATTGGTCCGTTTCATGCTCTCCACCAATTGGAGCGCCGAACGCGTTCGATGCGTTAAATCGAGTTCGTCAAAAGAAACTTACACTAGGGCCTCAGGTGACCGCAAAGGTGCAAAAGAAAAAAAAGTGAAAAACAATTAAGCCGTTTAAGAGAAGTATTACAAACACACGCACACCGGTCAAACGCCTTAGGTCAAACACAAGTATGTACAAAAGAATAATGTTCATGGTTTAAAACTTGGTCACGTGTTAAGGGTTATTCGTATTAACTTCTGGTTATATACATACATATGTACCTACATATACACAGTTAATAATCCAATAAAACCACCGTATAAAAACCAAAGTAAACCTGAAATTGAAATTGCTTTGAGTGTTCAGCCTTAATGTTATTACTGAATCAATTCTGCTAATTACTGTCGATTCCGTGGAATCATCAAAGTGATTTTAGTGGTGCCCATCCAATTAGATTGAAAGCATTATTCCACGCAACGAACAATGGAACATCGTATGTGGTTTTCATTAAAACTTATTGATGCTTTGAATTAAGAAACGTCGAATTTGATCGACGCGTCATAATACGATTACGTGAATTAACCTACAAAAAAAAACTATAAATAAGCTTTGAAAGTAGCTCATCATTCATGTCAAACCACTTCATTATTTAATCAATAAATTGTAAGCGTGACCTAAGATTTTGATCCTGAGGTCTAAACTGTGTAATTAAATTGTCCTGTGAAGAAATTCTTAGAACCAGCGTGTACTCTCGAGATCTACAGGGATTTCTGTGCCGAAATATCCCGGGTGTAGAAGCTATATATATTTAGGTACGTTGAAATGTCAAGCCTTTGGGCTTTGAACAAAATATTTGAGATTTCCATACCTTTCCTTATTTAAATAACAAATCCATTTTGCGCTTTCCTTTGAATGGATTCCATTTATTTCGTATTCCGTTTATTTTTCGGAATCGGACTACAAACTGAGACCGTTAACCTTTTCGTTCGATTCGGAACGTCAATCATTTTCCTTATTCGGTTTTCAACTGAATTTACCCGACTTGTTTCGTTATTTTTTCTGAGTTTACCGAATTTTAGAGACCTGTTATACTTTAGATACGGTCTTTTGATAACGGTATTGCTGAAATATCATCAGCATTTTTATACAAGATAGTAATTTTTTTATTGCGTATTAAAAATGGGTGGATCAGGGCTAAATAGGATATAGGTAGGTAGATTCTAAGAGTGGCCACTGCCCTCACATTGCTAGATTTCATCAAAATTAGCTAATAAAATTGTGTTGGGATTATTACACTCTTTATTAATTATGTATATTGTCCTCAAAACCTTCAAATGGCACAATATCGATGGACTGCTGACTCGGCGGACAGTTACAAATTACAAACACCTGTAACTTTGAAAGATCTCGAATTGATTCAGCTGCACAGAATAATAGTAACGGCTGTCACACAGTTGGCGAAGCAGTACGCCAACCGTGCCGTCAGATTTCGAACCACTAGATTGAGCGCTTAACTGGTCCGCTACGTGTTCTAGCTTTGATTCCCGCATGTAACAAATATTAGTCTACGTTTGTAAACTATACGTTAAAGAAGAAATCCTAGAATGAGGCAACACATTTAAAATAAAATAAAAAAAATCCCCCCTTATCACTATCGTAGTAAATTGTGGTACAGTCATCGTGAATCTCAAAGTGTGTGAATATTGGTGTTTTTAAACGTACTCACAATTCAATACTGCTAATGTGGGACAACTTTATTTTTTAAATCTTGATGAAGCTATACGATTAAACAGTAATACATCATAAATATAGAACATTAACATTTATTGTATAAATTATTTAACACACAGTATCCGGGCATTTCCAATAATTTGAAATACGAAGAAGTGATCGCTATTCAGTTTTAAAATGAAATATAATTTCAATGGCTAAATGAATTTTGATTCGGAGAAGCCTTTTCGTTTTTATTACTAAAATTCTTTTTGATTGGCCAATCAAAGTTCGCAGAAGAGTAGATACAGTCAACGACATACCTTATAGTTATTTTACTTTAATTTACTAAAGAACTCAATTATTGTTCCTAACTATTACATTAGTCAATAAACTGACGGTTTTCTATAATAATTAATTACATATTAATTAAATTTGTAAGATTTAAATCATAAACAAATTTTTAAAACTTTGTTCAATACTTATGTCGTTGACTGTACGTACTTGCCGCGCTGGACATTAGCATCCGGCCTGGAAATGACAGTCATGAGGTCTGGGAATGCTTTTTAAACTGACAATTTCCCGTGATTTTGCTTATTTAGAAATGTATTTTTCAATTAATTTCAATGTTAGTGCTGTTATAGTCTTTTGTTTTTTGTGTATATTTCTTAGAATTCAAGACCTCATTTTTTACTAAGTAATGGGATATATTAGAATTTGATTTGTTTGTTATTTTTATAAGATTTATGTTTGTGCGTATTTTCGAAGTATCATAATTGTGATTTATCATAGTATCGGCCTTTCTCTGCCCACTCGCTTGTATTAAAGGTTTAACAAATTACTACAATATCAATATCATCAGGCCTAGTAGAGTGGAAGAGTCGTAGTCTACTAGGCCCGATGATGGTCTGTGCTCTCCACAACCCTATTCTCCCACATCAATGACGGACGGCCTGACGTAACTACAGACAGCCAGTCGCCAATATATTGTATTCTCATCATGATTTTATTACTATAACTAAACAAAAAATAGTTATGGTCAATTAAGAATCCGCCGCAGCGATCGTAATAATATATTTCTTATTTGTAATTAACTTTATTTTTTTGTGCAATCTCTTTCAATGTAGTCGATAGGAATTTGAAAGTATCGAACAGACTATTCGCAGAATTTTTTGAAGGTCTAACTCGCGTTTTGATGGTTTTGGGCGAAACTTTAACGCACGCGCAAGTTTTAATTTTCATGACGGTTACTTTCGGGACGGAAAAAAGGAATTAAGTGTTCTTTACTTAAGTATGGTGCTAATTCCACTAGGCAGAAAAAATGGCGGACATTAATTTTATGGTTCCTAGTTTTTATTAAAACTAAGTATAGTAATGTACTAGCTTCCGCCCGATGTTTCGCCCGCGTGGTTTACGAACCCGTACATCTTTCCGTGATTAAAAGTAACCTATGTGCTATTACATACTATATTCTTTATCTGTGCCAAACATCCAGATCTGTTCAGCCGTTAGCCGCAGTAACAAATATCCATCCATCCATACTCACAAACTTTCATGTTTATAATAAGTATTAGTAGGATTAAAACTACGTCTTCTGCACTGTGGGAATCCACAGGTAAACAGGTGTCAACCAAACCTTTCAAAGAGTATCCCTGCAAAAGAATAACAGAACGTCATTATTATCGCACTCACACCTCTTTATATCCTCTAGCTTAAGACATATATGAACATGACATAACAACGCGTTCACATAAATAATTCATGACATAATAGATGCGTCGTTTGTCGGCGTTATGAACCTGTGGCAGTTAATAGCAACATTGTAATCACATTTCTGATATCTTCAGGTACCTTGCATCATAATCATCAATGTCATTTAAAAGGCGGATACAATATATTGAAACCGAAAACGTCAGAAGAAAATTATTAGAAACGTTTGAAAATCTTGTACAGAGTATATTATTGTTTGACGACATGGTCAGCGCAGTGGCTGAGCGATTAGGTTTCTGCGCTAGGTGTCGCGGGTTCGATTCCCGCACGGAACAACTATTTTCTATGATCTACAAATAGTTGTTTCAGGTCTGGTTGTGTGTGCATGTTACACGTATGTTTGTAAACTGTACCCACAATACAGGAGAAATCGTAGGGCGGGGCAAAGTTTTTATTAAAAAAATGAAGAATATTCATTCATTTTATACGATTTTGTTAGTAAGTAAATCCGTGGGTTTACTCGTGAAATCGCTAGCTGGAACCTCGCGGCGTGTGGTATCTTCAACTCCGAAACTACTCGTACACTCCTGAACTATTCGCATGAATAAAACCGTATAAAATCTAAGTCTCTATGACTTCCTGTAAAGCATCAAGTACTGTTGTCCTTAAACAAGTTTTGTATAACAATAGTAACTCACGCTTTCTTGTTTCCGGCGTGGCGCGAACATTTTGAATCTCTGCCATAGTAAATGTATGCCTGCTAAATTTTGTTTAACGAAATTGAGTGTGTGTGTGTGTGTGTGTATAATTTATTAAACCTAGCTTTTAAACAAAGAAGTAAAGCCTGGCGGTTAAACGCTGGCCTTTCATGCTGTAGCATCTGAGATCGAACTCAGCCTGCACATCTTTTTTTGGAATCATATTGATACGATGCCCTCACTAAGATTTCTCTTGTATCGTGGGTACCGTTTTCCAAACATACATGTTACATACAAATATTTGTTCCGTGCGAGAATCGAACCCGCGACACGTCGCGCAGAAAGCTAATGGCTTAGCTACTACGCCAACTGTGCCGTGTTGTATTAGAATGCGTATTGGAATTTCATTATTACTTGGTGTAACTGTGAGATTTTCGCTGTTCACTATATAAGTTTGTTGTGGAACATTTGCAATATTGCATTATCAGGAACAGAATTAGTCGCCTTCTACGACAATACCATTAATATAAAGCCGCTTTTTTAGATATTATGAGTTCATGATCCAGATCTTCTACTATAATAAAATAACGTTAAACTATCATTATCTCACAGTTACAATACTCGAAATACTAGTTAAGTATGATGACACACAAATGGTGGTGTATCTAATTACCTTCTTCCGCAAGTTTTGAGGATTAAGAGGTTCTCAGTAGTCATGGAATAACTAATTAACATTAATGAGTTTCCTGGATTTAAATATGTTTTCTATAACAACTTTAATTAAATATGCTGGAATTTTTGAGCAGATGTTGAAATGAAATTATTTTTCAATTTACTATCGCACCTCGGTACGATTGTAACTATAGGATATCTGAGAGTCAGACTCCTCCCTGAGACGGTAAATAAAATTACTGCCTATGCCCAGTGTGGATTCTGAATATGGGTCTAGTGTGGAGAATTCTTAGTTCTAACGGTGAATTTCACCTTCAGATAAGTGATCATAAATGCGCATATATCTAAGCTATACTCAAACTGCGGCTTACGGGCCGCATGCGGCCCGCCAGGCTTTCGAAAGTGGCCCACCCGTTGTAGCTTCAAATTCTATTAACGAAGTTACTAAGCCAATTACCTATTTAAGATTCTGCACGAATAATAGGCGCAGGGCACCGATTGCACACGTGACACGACACGTGATCATCACTAAATTTTAAATAAAAAATTAAACGTAATAAGTTTTTTCATGTATATATAAATAACAGATGTTGTGATTTATGTAGCGGCCCGCGGGACACAGCTAAAATCAGAAAGTGGCACAAAAAAAGTTTGAGTATGGCCGATCTAAGTCATGAAAAATCGGAACAGTCAGGTGCAGAAGCTACGACCATTTACACTGGGCTACCACTGCTCCTACACACAACGGTACCACAGTATTAAGTTAGTTTTTCCCTATCGTCTTTTACCTGCTACGGGCTAGCTCTAATAAAAGAAACCATAGGTCTGAATTTGAAACTGACAAAACATCTGAAAATCTACATTGTAGGCAGTCCCAAAACCTACAATTGTCTAGTAATGTTTATTACGAATTTAAAGAAAACAAAAGCAGTTACTGGAATAACTAAAAATACGTATAAGATGAAACACGCTCCAGTGCGTCACTTATGCAACACTAACAAACGTCACCGAAATTATCGCTGAAAAACAGTGATGGAATGCGAAACAAAACAGTATGGAAATAACGTTATGGCTACAAAATTCCCTCCGACGACTTACCAGAATTCATTTTATGCCAGTCGCTATCGCTTCAGGGAAATGTGAATAATCATCGGCCGCACTTATAAAGTGAATATTTTACTTTTTTTTTACTTTTAATTGGAATTACGACATAGCGTTGAGACAGATAATTAAATACATGCCCGTTTTTGTTGGCTTACTTCATTAATTGTTTTCCGACGTTTTGGTTCGAGTTTTTATCAAATTAATTCAACTTTAATTGCGTTTACCTGGAACTGTATCATGGTCGGTGTATTTTTATTATCAAACAATTTGTCTTCGTTTGTGAAATACACGATTCAGTTTTTTGTCTGTTTGTAAATTATTGAATAAAGACGTGACGTATAAATTTTGGATTTATAAAAACGAATACCTACATAGTTTATTTTTTCTAAGCCGGTTGATTGTCAAGAGCGAAGTTAATTCTAGGAATTGCGCCTTAAATAATAGCAATTATAGCGTTCTCTGTTATAAGGCTACAAAAGATAATGAATTCGAGGATCTCGAGTAGCTATGAGCTACCTACAATACATGAACTCTCATGAACCTCAGTAACTAATCAGTTCGAAGAATACAAAAGCCCCGTTTTCTCTCGACCAGGGACGACCATACAATAGAAGTCCGCTCAATAGAAGGAGCATGAATGGCCTTTCATGTAAAACGTTGCGTAGATACCCATTATTTTATATTACATTCTGACCTCCTCAGCCCCTTGAGAAATCAGAACTTCTTAGTTGGTTGCTTTGATTCTTGGTGATGGTATTGTACTCTTTTAATCGCATATACGACACTTTGGTAGCAACAGCTTTTAGCCGTCAAGTCACGCTTATTACCTATCCAATTAAAATAAACGTCTGAACACCTATAATTCTAACGGTAAATTATGACGAAATTACAGTAGATTAAGTGTGATTATGAATTCTTGATATAATACCACGAATGGAAATAATACTACTTTACATCGATTCCATAGAAGATGATCCAATACGAATTCGCGGTAAAAATTATGATCATTTCGAGAAACAAGCAAGCAAATAACATCTTTGCTCACACGAACTAAAGTTGAAAACCGATTGAACTGTAAAAGTTGACGCAATATATAATAGGAATGAATATTATACCTTAACAAGTAAGTATAGGATTTCTCATAGGTCATTACTAAGTCGTAGGTATTTCATGTCAGACTGTCTGTCTGCAAAAAGCATAAGCACACGATCTAGACAAATATTAAAACTAGCAATTAGAATGTTTCAATGCAACATATATGTTGATGTTAATTAAAAGGATATACCTACTTACTCTTGTATTTGATGTGCCCAAAAAACTTGCGATTTATAAAGATGTCTCACATGCGATATAGTTAGATGTTAGCAATGAAAATGTAAGTTAAATAGCATCGATTTCATAGATTCTGAATCACAATATTCGTCAGAGGGTTCAGCGAAAATGTTCTCAGACAAGTTTAACGTTAAAAATTTTCTTTATTACATTTTTTAATGCAAGATTGATAAGAGAAACATTCCTTAAAGTGTTTGTAGACAACTTGGAGTATTAAGTTAGAAGCGTTGTTTAATTACTAAGCCGTGCCTGTACACTGATCAAACTGTAATAAATCTGGGTAACATCTCAATTATTTCCAGGGATGTCAGACTGAGAAAATAAGCACATCATACTTTTGTTTTTTCCTAGGTAGGCGATTATTCAAGAGTGGTGTTAAAGAAAAACCCTTTTTTACAATATAATATGAATAAAATAATAATCAGATGTTGTAGATGACGGTGATAGCGATTTTATTCAGATAATAACTACTAGTTGTGCCCGCGACCACGTAATACAAAAAATAGAAACTTTGAACTCTATTTTCAGTCCCTTATGAGTTGAATTTAGGAGAATATTTACTTAGCGGATGTCTACAAGCAACTTACCTGCAAAACAAGTTTGTAGGCTTTTTTGATTCTTGAGATTTTCGCGTTGGTTAGTAATAGTGATGTTCCGAATATCTGTCCTATCCGTATCCGTATCCGCGGACATCCGAGGGAGAAAAAAGATATAACCGTTATTTTTTGGCGAATCTTGAACGGATCTTTTAAAATAATTAAGTTTCATTACGTATATGAAATGCTATTAAAGTCACGTTTGGCACATTCATTACTCTAAACTAAGTACACAAACATAATATACTCGTATACTGGCCCGTGTCACACTAAATTATAAACAAAAAAAACCACACAGTGCAAGTCAAAACATGTCATTTTACTAACCCAAAGCGTCAACTGTTGTTTAAGGCCGGTTCTCAACTATTTTACTCAGTCATTGAGATCCGTACCCGTATGCGTGTTTTGGGATCTAAATACTAATGATTCGTATCCGTATCCGCAGATACACATTTTTAACGATCCGTCACGTGTCTAGTTAGTGAGTGGTATTTTGCTTTTGTATACATATGTATATGTAGATATCAATAGATAATATTTGAACCAGCAGAAATGATGACCAAAAAAGTAAACTGTAATCATAAAAAAATCGTAAGGAACTAAATTTAATAACACAGGTAGAGCTCACATGATTTCAATTTCACTTTTAGGATGTTTACGTTACATATACCTATATTTCATACATTCACCGCTTATGCAGTATCATTTATAGCTTCCGGTTGTCTCCTGTCATTATAAACAATGTTGTGGTCACTTTTATTTTATATTTTTATCAAATCTTATTAATCTAAATTAGCCAGAAACACGTTTTGTTTTAATATACGAAATGTATTTTTTTCTTTTTTTGTCGCTGATCTCATCGTATAAGATAAATGAAGTATGTGGCTTTTTAAGAGCTGATATCCGCGATTTTTTTAAAGTTTGAGATATCTGCTGAAGTATTAAGAGATATGGAAATATATGGACCCATCATCAGCGTATAACTTTTGAACTAGGGCCAAGGGAACTCCTCATTAACGACCATTATATATCATTCATTTTCACATATCATTTTCATTAAATTGTTTTTGTGGTCATGAACCTAATCACCATGGTGATCACGGTAAGTTTTTAGTAACGCAAAACGAGGATACTGTTGTCCATTAAATTTAATATTCCTTACACATGTTTTGCGACACTGAAAATTAAGTAGAGTGCCTTAGTATTTGGCCGGAACGGCAAGCATGCTTACGCACTTTGCTTAGTTTTTATCTAACTTAACATAAGCTTGAATACACTATCCTACAAAAAGGTTCTTATCACATTGATTTATATTGCTATCAAAAGCGTAACCAATTCGACATTTCATAATGTATTTGACATTTACGTTAACGTACTTACGTTACGAATGTGTCGAGAGACAAATTAATTATCACCTATCTGGAAATGGTTTAGAGCTTGGTTGCTATTTTAATATCCTCTGAGAAATGCCTAAAAAATGAAAAAATGCTACCGGAGTTTCTAGCCGGTCTCCTCTTTATAAAACCGATCAACTTTTAGGAACTGCGCTGCTGTTTATAAAAATAATCCTATGACTTTTGTAGAACAAGTTTTTTAAATTACACTAGTGAACGAGGTTCTTTTCGCTTAAAGTCACACTTTAAACAACAGAACATCAAAACATATTTACCGACTAAAATGACCTGTTCCATATTTAAAATCAGGTTTTGGTTTTAACAAGAACTGGAATACTTAGGCAGATACAAGTACAATTTGCCAACGGTGGCTCCGCTTGCAAATGGACACAATGAATAAATCCTAACACAAACAACACTTCTCTCTGTGTCTAAACATAACTTAACAAATACTCGACTGGCTGTACCACAACATAATTTAAATGGAATTCTAGAAAACAAGATCTTATCGTGTCCACGGAGAGACATTCATAAAGTTTACTGAATGGGACAACGGTATAACGTCATACAGCCTGTGATTACTACGAACTTGTGATGTAGAAATTTGAGGCCTTTAGAATAAGATTATCATTTTAACACAAGCATGAAGTATGACAATTCGTCGACCTAGATCGTCGTTGACGTACTAAAAAATCGTGCGTGCGCATTAAATTTGAGTGAACTCGTATTGAAAATCGCACTCCTTATTTTCTTACATTTTTGGTTTAAGATAACTATGATCGAGGCCCCTTGTTATATTACGTTTACTGAGAGCGTACATTGTCCTCCAGCCTTTAGGTGGCCAATTTTATTTTGGGGTTAGGTCTCTGAGGCGTCGTCTCAGAGTAGGTAAGGTACCTATAGTTTCTTCTCAATCATACCATGGTCGTATTGTATTATATTATCTGTGCCATGGTCCACGATACATCCATCCTTTCTTTTGTCTGTACCTGTCTCCAATTTATAATAGAAATAAAGGAAGTTTGGCACTCGTTATACAGGTTTGGGTAAGGACAGTCAGCGTCATAAAAAATAGATAAACATTTATGTAATTTTGAAATATATTAATAAAGAATTATTTTTTCACTAGTCACACCGATAGCATATTTTATTTTTTATTTATATTTCTTTATTCAAGTGACCATAACTCATGGCATAAAATTGTCATAAAAAATAATTAGATCGTTTTCTTAGAGGTATAAAAAAAACTAAAATCTTCGGCTTATTTTGTCGCTAATTTAGAAAGAAAATAATCTTTCTTCAAACAATACTACTTTCCTTGAAAGTTCTTTCTAATAATTTAATTACTATGTCATTCTTTTGAATAATATTTACACTATTTATAAACCGTACCGTCCGCTTCATATTTATTTATGTACTGCGAAGCTAACACACTACACTCGTTATAATATTTTTACCCCTGCAACATGATCGGAAAAGACTAACAATGCAGTAAAGTTCAATTACATAGCTGAAACTTATTATGAAACCACTGATCGTCTCTGGAATATAGTCATATTAATATTTAATATGTCTCTGCGTAGTGGTACGAAATGTCAATACACACAACACTCGCGTCTGAAAACTTTTAGTTGACAATATGCTTGGAAATGTACATATGTAGCTTTTATGCAAAAGGAACGTTTCACAAACCTATTTAGTATTTATTTAAATGTTTTTCAAAAAGGAATTTCACGAAAATGCTCAGTAAATATTGTGAATTATTTCCTAAATGTGTCAGACGCGACTTCATTTCATTGTAAAAAAGTGAGAACATGATTCGCATTAAACAAAAACGTATGTTCAGAGAATTTGTTCAATTCTCTACTTATGCGAAAAAATACGACTTAAGGTACGCTATAAGTTGTATATTACCAAGTATTTTTCAACGAATAATATCTCTTCACACTTTTATGTCTAAATACAAGAAAAGTCAAGGCTGAAACTAAGTTATAACGGATTGATACCTATAAAATAAAAATGCATTGATTTGAATCGCATTTATATAGAGGAATTTACAAACAGCATTGTATTCCAAACGATGTGATGGGCACAAAGTATTGCTCTATGCGAAATCCTTCGCTAAATTGAAAAAACAAAAAATCCAAATTAGTTGCAGATAATCAGGCGAGCAATAGTTACCTTACGTTTGATCCATTATTTACGGGTCACCCTGTGTTGTCTGTCGGCATTTTAATAATGTTGAGAAGCATAGCAACCTTTTGATAAAGCTACGATATTCTGCCAACGCGTGCAATATAAGGACCGCTGGCCATTCAAAGCTCTTTGATCATATTGGATCCTTCAACCTTACTCATAGATACAGGCGCGGTAGCAGCCAAAGACTTTGGGGGGTCATATTAACAGTAAAGTGACTGGGATGTCAGATAAAAGTTGAGCAAATTAGAGTTTATTTCACAAATATAATATTATAAATAAAAAACCTACCTATTTAATTATTTAGATGTTTTATCCAGGAACTTAAAATTTATTTAAATTTTTCGTATATTGTCTTTTTTTGGAGGTTTGTCAACTCCTCCCTTCGAACCGCCAGTGCATAAACATAAGAATACCATTAATTTAATTTTATTAATAATTAATTTAATTAATTAAGTAATAATTTGTTTTATTTGTATACATAAATACATACAGTGATTAGGTTCCAGTAAGCTTAACGTTTCATTTAATGCATTTAACTTTCAGGCTAAACAATATAAACTTTAAACTAAACTAACCCTGACTCTCATATTGGAAAGATAGTCCATCATCTTGTGCTTTATCTCAGTAATCTTTAGAAATGAAATGAAATTATTATTTTATTTTGAATCTTGAAAGAATCCTGCCTTACCTTTTTTGAGTTTGAGTTTCTTTGTTTGATAATCACAAAATTATTTTATTTTTATGATTATGGAAACATATTACAAGCTTATTGGCTACGTATATATTCTTCTTGCTTCATAATCGCTACTTTCAAAATAAAGAAAAACGCTTCTACAATCAACTCTCATGACTGGCAAATGAAAAGCGGCTATATTACAGCTTCAGACTACGTAACACTATTTTTCAGACTATACATTTTTAAAAGTTCATAGAATCGAATAAAACATTTTAAATCCATTTTCATACTGCTTTGTAGCGTGAACTCCAACATTATCGTATTTCGTTAGCGCGCTTCTCATTCCACTAGAACCTCCCCGAGCCTTTGTGTGCACCATCACAGAGTGAACTAACTGATACTTCGGGCGTATTCGCGTATACCTACTTGTTAACGATTTGTTGCCAAAGTTACCGAGTGGTTGCAGCGATCGATAGGCGTTCAGTCGGAATATTCATTTCAATCATGCTAAAATACTGGATATAAGGTTTGAATTAGCAAATGGAGTCAAGTTTGCTGATAATTATATTAGCTAGTATCTACAATTAGATACAAAGTATTGTAAGTTTTATTTTAAATGATAACATGAATGTTTTTGTAGTTTATAATGAAGTAGTAGTCAGCGCCGGATTAACCACGTAGCAAGAGTAGCAATTGCTACGGGCCCCGCGCAAAAGGGGGCCCCGCGTATCCAAACCTGCCCACCTCCGCTTGAGCGTAATTTTTTGAATGAAACTTATTAAGACGTGGTATTTACTCTATAATTGAATTTACTTGATCTTACAAAAACGTGAAGCGTTGCACCGGTTTTTCAACTAAAACAATCCACCTCAGACAATCGGTAACCGATTATTTCGTTGGCGAAAATAAAACACAGAATTTCATACGGTAAACGCACAAGTTCTACAAAAAGTCACTTTATACTTATAAGCCCATGGCAGATCAAGGGCCCCTCGATAGAATTTGCTACGGGCCCCGCGCTTGCTTAATCCGGTACTGGTAGTAGTAACTTTATTAGTCAAACGATAATATTATTTAAGAAAAATAATTATCTTCCTTGATATAGGTATTAACTTCAAAATATTACGAAAACTTTATCTACTTACGTCTATGACTGTACCTACGTAGTGTCATCTGAATTCTATAAGAATTCAGAAATCTTTAAGATAGCCAATAATATGTTACTGGTTTTGGTGAATGACATAATCCAGAGACATTCGGTCATTTGGCAGTGATAGTCATAATTATTATCTTTGGGGTTATCATATTTCGTCGCTTATATTACAACACCGCGAAAATGCATTTATACGACTTGACAGAAGAAGCAAAAAACATTGTAGGTAAATTGTACTTTTTTTTTAATGTTTATCGGAACTCGCGCTGCAAAAACACTATGGCGACAGCGTAGATTCGCGGTCATTTCGCCACGAACGGTCCAATATGATAACATTGGCGGTGATACACTTTATGTATTATAGCCTATAATTGGCGGATCTTTTAAAATCCGATTGGTGCAATTGAAGCAGGGCTGAATTCTCTATCCAATGAGTCTATAACATGCATATGCATATCATCTTCCTTATATTTTTCCACGGCACGGTTGGCACAGGTTGAGCGACCGACTGCTACGCCACGTGTCGCGGGTTCGATTCCCGCACGGAACAAATGTTTGTATGACCTACAGATAGTTGCTGCGATGAGGGTTTGTGCATGTGAATATTCGTGTTTGTGCTCTTTTTTAATATATATTTATTTTGTTGATTTGTCTATACAATCATGTAGTAGGAAGGTATTAAGAAAGGAAGGTTTAATGAAATATTAGATAAATAAACCAGTTTATTAATCATCACGAACTTAACTACGTTCCGGGTTATTTGTTACGTATGTATATTCAATCTTAAGGAAACAAACTAAATAAGGAAATACCATGCTTTCCTGGCTAGCTTCATCTTATGTAGGAAGTCCAATTAATTAATTATGAATACATCATGCCACTCATGTACCCAGGTAAGATAGGTACAGTAATAGTGTGGGGAACAGAGATGCAGGGGTGAATGCGAACAAAGGATTTTAAGTTCTGCTAGCAAGAAACTATGGTAGGTATATAGGTGGTATGGTAACACAAAAAGTACCACTATTTTCATCTTCCCCCACTCACCCTACATCAACGTGGAAATCCCTTCAAACGTTTGTCCCCATTCACCTCTATAAGCCTATTATTACCCTCATAATATTAGTAGAAACCAACGTAAAACACATTTTCCCCTCTCTTAGTAAAAAACCTTGGCTCCCAACGTGGGGTTTTAATATAATTATATTGATAATTGACTTTTACTAACTAGAATAACTTTTGCGTTATTCCATTTACACGAAAATTGGCAATAAACTAAACGTTGTTAGGAGAAGCATGTGAAATTAATTTTTCTCATCACTTTTGATAATGGCTGCTGAAAATCATACCATGGGATGATAGCATCACGCTAGTATTCCTAGAAAGGTTAGGCAGTGGTGAAGGAATCCCATATTTCGCTGACGCCGATCGTTTACCATAGCAAAAGCATAGTTATAGCACAAAGCCAGATGAAAATCATTACAATACAATCTTTACTATATTTCAATACATTTTTTTGACGGTATAGTTGGCGCAGTGGCTGAGCGTATATATTTGTGGTCGTGTATATGCAGCTGTTGTGTGTATGCTTGTAAACTGTACCCACGATACAGGAGCAATCCTAGTGTGGGGAAACCTTTTTTCCCACGCTTTTTAATATTGCAGTTTATTAATACAAACTTTAAGGTAGTTATAATTTACTTAACTTCTGACAATTATGTCAGAAGTACAAACCTACCTTAAAGTTATTCATACCTCACTTTAAATAAAGTACAAGTCGGTTGCAGTTGTATTGCTAAAGCTGCAAAGAGCACAGTGGAAAAAAAATGGTTTTGTCTCGATATACTTTGTACGTTCTTATTTTTATGTTGATAGTAAGCGAAATTCTAAGTCTATGGTTGATAGCTACATTTAAATTTGTCCGGCCCAAAATATGGCCAGCGTGACTGCGCTTAGATTGGCCTCCACGAGATCATCATTCATCATCTGCATTATAGGAGACAGGGCAGTTAGGGCATAACAGCAGGTGTTCCATTGTCTGTATAGCGCCGCAAGCACATCTATCATCCTCAGAGAACCGGTTTTCTGAACACGCATGAAAAGCATGTATGCATCTAGGGTGCATGAAAGGAGCTTCTCCGAGCGGCGTTAACAAATAGATGTCTAGATTCCAAACGCCCGGCGCACCCTGGTAACAGCTAGCACTCGGTAACGCAGAGTCTAACAAGCTAGTCCTTTCAACACGATGACTAATAAACCAAATTCCATACATTTGGTCCTTCTCAGGGGCAACCCCAAATCGATTAATACTAGACTTTTTAACTGTGAGTATGTGTTGTTGTCTACACATACTAACATTTATATATGCAGTATGATTGTCCAACATTGTTTACTAACGTTACACGTCACAAACGGATAATTATATGAAATTCAAACGAGACTGTTATTGTTTGTGCAAAATGTCCATGATTCAATGTTATGTTGTGAATAGTTCCCAGAGAAACAACGATGTTGTTATGTCATTATTAGAAATTAAAATTAAATAACATCGAAAACACAAGAACTTAGAAAATATGTATTTGTTGATGTTTTCAATGTCTGTCGAATGTTGAAATAATGACGAAATTTACTAACGTAATTCATTTATAATGAAAAGTTTTTAAAAATAGTTACACGACGTTAAAAACAAATATGTTTTGTTACTACTGAAAAACGGCTTACCTATACTAACCTACAAGCTTACACTTCACATGGGCGGAATAAGCGAAATTCTAAGTCTGTGGGCACAATAATGACATTCTTTGTATTTGGTGTATCATAGACTAAAGACACTCATGTACTGCATTAACGAATTTATGGAACAAAGACATTAGTAGATAAGAATATTAACAATAAATAAATGTATGATATAATAGTATATAATAATAATACTAACTACCTCATTGGTCTCGTGGCCTTCAACCGAGCAAATATAATAAAATTAAGCAACACTGCTAAGGGCGACCTACTTATAATGGGACGCCGATCTTAGCTTAGGGCGTTGTATGAGGTCTTAAATTTTTTGAACTATAAATATATAGACGTACGTTGTGTTGTGTTATACATTGATATGCCTTACGCGGTAGCTGTACGCGCTATAATTCCCCCCGCGAGCGAACACATCTCATTACCCCGTTCTACGATGCATGATATAGGATTTAGAGACATATTACATAGGTACCTACATAGGCTACATAAACTAATCTGGCTGACACAAAGGATACGTAACTAGCATAGATACGACACGTGCTTGTTCCATCTTCTTACTAATGAACCTACTAAACCGAAAAGTCGACTACATTCAAACTCACTCTTACGGATCTTTGTGTATGTGATTATATGTGTTTGTAAACGCATCCACGGTACAGGAATTATTCCTAGTGTGAGGAAAAGTTTCATTAAATAAAAAAAAAAACAAAAACGATACTAATAATTCTAAATACTTCAGTATGTTTTTTTTAACATCGCCTTTCCGTCTAACCGACTTTTTTCTTTTCAGGATGCGCTTCGCTTTGACATAGAACTTCTGAATTTTATTACATCTTGGCAACATAGTTATGTACTGGGGATCGATGAAGCATTCGTAAACGTTAAATACATAATATTAATGCGGATGTATTTGTTTTTAATGTATAAATATTTTACTACTGTTTCATTCGCTTCACATATCTGGACATTCTTGATATTTCATTTTTTTTTTGTTTTGTTTTTCTGTTTTATCCGCTTTTTAACCGTTTATGCCGTTTTTATTTCTTATTCGAAACATTTATATAATTCATATTGTATTACCTCATTACGTAAGTAACGTTTTAGTAAGTTTGTATTTTTCTTATATAATGCATGTTAATTTTAAGATTTTAATTGTAAATTAACTTTTTCTTTTTTGAAAAGAGGATCCATGGAGTTTCTTGCTGGTCTCTTCTCCATAGGACCTACCCCCTTTGGAACTGTGCGCCTAGAGTCTCGACTTTTTAAAAGTGCCTGAAAAGGCCTACTTGAAATAAAAAACTTTGACTTTAACATTGTTAACTAAACAATCCAGCTTTAATTAAATTTGTTAGTAGTCGGAAAACAGATTAATAAATAACAAAGATAAAAGAATAGGAAAATAACATAACATAGCATCACTCCAGTATTCCTCGAAGGGTTAGGCAGAGGTGTATTATTATACACCCACATTTCGCCGTTATTAAGTCCCATGTAATAGGGATGAGCCTATTGCTATCTACACTTGTAAATATTATTATAACTCACGCCTATAGGCCAGGAGGAGGTGGGCAGAAAAAACAGCGTTAATAAGCCTTATCATTAAATCTGTATGTCTTTTCTTTTTTTATAAAACATTGCCCCACACTAGGATTTCGTGTGTACAGTTTACAAACATACATGTCACACACACACAACCAGACCCGAAACAACTATATGTAGATCATACAAATATTTGTTCCGTGCGGGGATCGAACCCGCGACACATAGCGCAGAAAGGTAATCGCTTAACCACTGCGCCAACCGTGTCGTCAAAAGTTAGTTTGTAGGCGCTTGTTTTCAAGGTACCTATTACCCAAACACAAATTATTTATAAGCATAATATTATTCATTGGTAAAACAATATCTATGTTGACTGTTTATTTATGGTTGAATGAAGTATGTTCCCATGAGCTTAATCCGAACGCGTAATAGGTATACCTAACAAAGTAACGGTAAAACGGGGTGAATAGGGATCAAGGGGCGAATGGAGACAAAACTGTGAGATCATTTCAACCTTGGTATAACTCAGTTTGATGCCAACAAGGAGTTCAAGAAAGAAAACTATGTTCATTCAATGTTGAATTCCTTTCAAAGTTTTGTTTCTATTCACCCCTGCATTCCTATTTACCACGTTTTACAATAAATGTCTCCAGAAAAGCCAGATGTCTTCTACATAGCCAGGATAAATGTCTCCGAAACCTTGGGCGTTTGCTACGACACAGAAAGCCTTTTAATAACTACGCCAGTGTTCCTCAAAGGCATGGCTTAGCCGAAGGTGTACTTTTACACCCGCATTTCGCCGTTCAAGCCATTGCCACCGGGAACAATTACAAATATTGGGCAGCTAAAATCTCAATAACTTGGTTCTAACTGGGAATCGAATCCAGGACCTCATGCTCAGCAACCTCACATGCGAACAATTAACCAATGACGCAGTTATCCTTTTTATAAATGTGATTAAATTATGATGAACAGTTCTAAGAACATGTTTGAATAATTAAATATACCGTTACAAAATGTATATAAGGAAGGAAACTAGTATAACACATAACAATATTTTAAATACGTAATTTTAGAACAACGTCATAGAAAATTGAACGTTTTAATTAAACAGGAAAAATGCAATTAAGTAATTAATATGAAATTTATCTTTATTAAAACCGCAAACGGAATTGTTATGTTAGGACTTAGGAATACAGTTACAAAGAAACTGATCCTCGTTGCGACGTTACCACGTTACTAGGGTTGCCACCAGGTACCACAGACGTTTTAGTGATCGATGTCTAATCATAATAGAAATTAAAAAATAAATCTTGCCAATATTTTTTTTTTATCGCGGTTAACCAATAATTTACATTCGTGCTGGGTCAAAGCGTTGACCCCGTGATCAGCTGTAGATTTTTTAATCTTGTTAGCAAATATTTATGAATTTAATTTAAAAAGGTATTTAATAAATGTTGTTCTGTTTTGACTTTCTAACATGTTTGTAAATCGTAGACTCAGCAGACAAAATACATTTACAAAAAAAAAAATACAATTATATAATACACACGTTGTATTTGAAAGCATTCTACGATATTTAAAAAAGGCGAAACACCTTTATTTTATAAATAGCAAATATATTTATAAAAAAGTCAAAATAGTTTCATTAAAAAAAATGCTTGGCGTATCCAGTGCTTAACTCTTTATACGGGTGTGATGCTATATTAAACTTAACTTTATATTTCGTGATTATTTTTCTATTACAATAATATTGGAATACAAAAAAAAAAATGGAAACTGACAACAAAACTATATTTGGTCTCAAAAATGGGTGTCATCCCTACATTTATAACTATCCTAGTGAATTCTGGTACAGTCATCGTAAATCTCCAAGCGTGGGTTTCCTTTATCCTCATGTCTAACCGTAATTGGGAAACTGAGGTGAGGATTTATAAGGATAATAACTAGTTAATTTGGACTACGTGGTTTCTGCTTCGCTGATAAGAAAGTGAATCAACAGAAAGAAACCCTTAAATAATATAGCTAAAATTATATTATATACTAGCTTCCGACCGCGGCTTTATCCGCGTGGATTAGGCACCCGTGCATTTTTTCGAGTCATAAAGCAGCCTACAACGTTCTTCAATAAGTATCCTATAATTCTATCGGTTTACGCGGCGCACGCCAGTAAAGCTCCCGGTCGGCATGATTTTTTTCGGCATCTTCAAAAATCATCGTTATATTTCAGCCGATTTACACAAAACCTTAACGAATTAGGTGTATACCTAAATCTTTCTCATGAATCATTCTGTCTATTGGTGAAAATCGCATGAAAATCCATTCAGTAGTTTTTGAGTTTATCGCGAACAGACAGACAAATGCGGCGGGGGATTTTGTTTTATAATATGTGAGGATATTATTGTACATATAATATTATATTATTATATAGCTTGGCATAATTGGTCAGTCGTAAAACTTGATTACTAGAAAGAGTAGTTGCTAAAAAAAGGACGATATGCAGTCCAACACAAAAGTGAAACACCCAAGTGATCTGCTTGTGCGCAAAAGCGTCATTCACGCACACATTCTCATCATGAGGATCGGCTACCTTTATGTAGCAAAATCGCACACACACATGAACTTTGGTTGTTAGTGACGCAAATGAGTCCAAGTTTATTTTCATTCATCTGTATTTTTATGTTCAAACATATTTTACATGTCTCTTGTTCACTTGCTCAAAATAGGCTTAACGCTAGAGAAATTCCTGACCTTCCCGTAAACGTAAATGGCGCTTTGTGACACGCGGATTAGTGACGTCCGCTGACTTAATTAATTAGTGTCGTGATACGTACTAGTTAGAGTGGACACTGCTGCGGAAAGTGCACAGCCTTTAGTATAATTTTAACAGAATCGTCATGACTCTATAAATTATTATTCCAATTATGATATGAATGGAAGCTGAGGCCTTAGTCCGCATAAAAATTACGTGTCACATATCACACGGTCTTTAAACACAAACTCGATTTAATGGATCGAACGCGTGCAGCGCTGCGATTGGTGGAGAGCATGAAACGGACCAATCGGAGCACCGCACGATGTTGTTAATCGAGTTTGTCAAAAGAAACTTACACTAAAGCCTCTGGGGTGTAGTACGAATATTCTTCGACCTCGATCGTCGTCGTTAAGTCAAAAACTAATGAAAATATCATGCGCGCGCATTTAAATGGACTCCTAACGTAAATACACGGATATTATTTCCATAAATTTTTTGGTTACTGTTAACACGTAAGAAAATTCGTACCCGACTCCCAGATCTGCGTCATTTACCATACAAAGTCTAACAGATCGCAACAAGGTAAGTGCGTGGGTGGTATTATAAGAAGAGTGTCCACGAGTGAGGACATACATACAAATACTCTTGAATCGATCGACCGTCGCACCGTGGGCAATCAGCCTCGCTATCCTCCTGCTGTCTGGCTAAGCTTCTAAGCTGCATAAGCTAAGACTGTGTGACTAGACGACACGATTCACTCGAATATAAGAAAGGATTACATTATACGATTGATGATGTCCAGATAATAGGTAACCCCTATGCAGTGTGATTGTAATAGAATAAGGTCCTTGGTACATAAACCTTCGTTTACTTATATTCGTTCATGTATAACACTTTATGTGAATTTTAATTTGTTTTCTGCCAGAGGCGACGTAAAAGAAATTAATCATGATAAGACACGAAATATTATTTTTCAGTTCTTGGTACTTAGAACCTTTGACTTACTTTGTCTACAGACAAAAACGAATGAAAATTTCACCAGCTTCGGAATACTACGAAATCTTCGACGTGATAGCTGTTAGAAATTTAATATTTCAATATATTTAAATTAATATTCTATCAAAAGTTACAAAGGGCAAAAAATTGCCTAAAGGCGAATTTTTTGGTGCGTAACTTTTTAAAATTTAATTTAGCAATACGCTCGCCCTTCAGCGAAATGTGGGTGTACAATGGTACTTATACCTCTGTTTAACCCTACACGAAATGCAGGTGAGATGCTATGTTATTATAATGCTATTTCAAGATATTCCTTTTTCTTTTTTTTTCTTTTTCGGTCCCGAGGGTTTCGTTCGTAGAATTCATCATCGTCATCAACTCTACAATGGACGGTCGTATCTAATAGGTATATTGGCATTTAACCCCACACCTGGTAAGTGGATTGGTGATTGATTGTATTAGCAGTACATAAATATGTTATTAATATCATTTTCTTTTGTTTTTTATCAAACATTTCCCCACACTTGTACTACATAGGTGTAGTGTAAACTGTACACACGGTATAGGTATCGTGGGTACAGTTCTCAAACATACATCTCACATACACATTTATATGTGACAGATCCGAAACAACTGACTTTAGATCATACAAATATTTGTTGCGTATGTGAATCTAGCCTGCGACATATAGCGCAGAACACTAATCGCTACGCCACTGCACCAACCGTGTCTAAAACGTGGGACGCTGCGACCTTCTCTTAATATGGTCCCTTTATAAGTCGCTCGTCTCTTTGTTCGACTGTACTTCGGCTGGAAGCCCTTCTAGTCTCGCCATTTGCCCGGTTAAGGAGTAAAAGCTCCCTGAACTAACTGTGAGAGACAAATCAAAAAAAAATGTTCGACTGTACCTACCTCTGCAACTATTATGAGCTACGGTCCTAAGCTAGTGTCACCGGCCCTTAAGAGTATCGTTTAGCTACCGGCTTCTGACAAAATTGCCTTAAAATACGTGCAAAAATAAGTGTTTGGGCGTTAATGTTTCTTACATCAAAATCTTAACGGGTTAATTTGTTTTTGTCAGATTATAAACATGTTCGACAAGTTTTGTTTTTTCATAATTTTAATTAACATACATACATAAGCCACGCTTTTTTCCCATAGGGGTAGGCAGAAACTACGGAAAGCCACGTGCTGCGATCCTTGATAAAATTTTTATTAATTTAATAATTATCACGAAATAAGTATAAGGAAGGTTTTTAGTTAAAAACCTCATTTTGAGGGTAAATTATTTCTCAATCTATAAATAATATCGAAAAAAAACACGTGAGGACCAAGTTTTTACTTGTATCTATAACATATAAAAAATCTGCAAAATCAGTTCATGTTTAGTGGGGTAAAAACGTTAACGCATTTTGTATGAAAACTTTTAGCTAACTATAGTCATAAAAGGTCTTGTGGGTTAGTCATCGCATCGTAAGGACATGTCGCATTACCTTCCATCTAAGATATGCACTTAGAATATGTTATAAATTCAAGTTTCCTCGTACCATCTGTCCTTGTTTATGTTTCTCTTACATTGTGAATGTAGGTTAGCTAGAAATGTTATTTTCTTCGGTGCGATTGAAATATTTATAGTTCCAAGTCAATATCTAGAGCAATCATTTCTTTTAGGGAACGATTTTATTCAAACTTTGCACTTGTTTTTGATGGAGGACAACGTGAACAAAAACACTTTCTTCAGAACATCTACATACAGCTAGGAACCAACTTACGGCATAAGTGTCAAAATATATTATCCTACTTGAACTGCTCACCAAAGGGGTATTAAGAAGCATGGAGAACCGATCGTGTATGGCCCATACTACACGGGCCGTTCTCCATGCTTCTGACTGACAGGGCCATACGGTATGGCCCTGTCAGTATGACTCTGTCAGTCCTCAACAAACCGCACGGTGAACGTGGTGTGGTGAGTGCGAGTGTGGGTGAGTGAGGTGTTGAAGATTGTACCTATATAAATACTTACTTTAAGTTAACCTCTCGGCTCGAACGGATCTTGACACATGACATACCCGCTGATTCGACGAGCTGTCGCAAATTACGTCATGAATTCTAAGAACTACTGAATTTATACGCAATTTTCATTCCACTATTAAACATGAAAAAAATGTTACCTCATCGATTTAAAGACCAATGTCTACAGTAAATTTATTCATTTTAGTGTTAGTATTGATAAAACTGCATCATTAGGCTGCGATATGCCTATAAAATGTTAATTTGTACACCTATTACAATATTACGGGTCTTAGGTTAGCTCAAAAATATTACCTAAGCAAGCTACTTATGTGCTGAAACACTATAATTTGAAATAATTGCACAAACTATCTTTTTATTTATCGATTCATTTACACCATTATTCATACATAAACACATAAAAAACAAGATTGAAATTAACTGAAATTTGAACAAAAAACGAAGTCTCAAATAGTGCTGCCAAGTGTTGCAAATTCAGCTAAAATCGTTATAACAATACAAATCTTGCATTCATCCTAATCGATTCACTTACAGCTTGGCAGAAAAGAGGTTATACTCTTTTTTTAATTTTATTAATTCTAGTGCATTTTTTTCGCTACTAAATTTCGGTATTTCTGTCTAATTATCTAAATATTTTTATTATAATAATATATTAATATTTATATTTATCCTCTTCAATCTTTCCCATAAATAATATTTCCCAAGAAATAATTATATTTTATTAAAGATACAGAGAACAGCAAAAGTTTATATATTTGTTCAATTCAAGGAAAATGCTTTCAAACTAAGTTCATGTATGTATAACAGAGGGCTTTCCCAAAACAGAATAAAAAGATGGATACTAGCCAAGCTACTGCTACCTGCTTTTGGTTGGCAATCAAATCAAAGACGACGGCCATAACTTTTTTTGTGTAGTTTGTATTTCTTTTGTATTAAGATGGCGGCTATGTTACGGATTTTTTTCGTTCGTATCCATAAAAAATCTACGAAAATGCACTTCTGCCATCTTGTATCATCGGTTTCAGTGTCAGAACCCCGGAAAACAAAAAACTACACCCATGAAAAATTTCATTAAATTCAATAATACCTATTATTTTATTTTTATATATTTTTTTTAACTAAAAAAATTCCCCCCATATTGGGTTAATACCAGCTTAAATCACGGAATAAAAACGATATACAAAATAACATAAAAATATAGAGACATAATGATATTAATATAATTTGGTTGAAATAAATAGACGGTAGTGGACAGCAACCCCTTGTCCTAGCTCAGCCGTGGAGCGAGCAACACGTCGCATCGGCGTGGCCGTCGTGTTGTTATATAGCCTCGTTAGTGCTCAATGCACATTCAGGACAAGCATTTTTGGCGAACATATATCATAACCTTTTCTTACAGCAGTGGCACGGCAGCGGCGCTTGCCGCACCGTGTTGCCCAGACAGTACAAGGCCTTATTAAAAATAAAATACTTGTACCAAAACTAACCAAGTTAAATTTAATAGTTATAAGTTGAAAAATGCGGAAGAAAAATGCTCATTCGGCAAAATAATTTTGTCTTGCCTAAAAACATGTACAGGCAGCATCAAAAATATGTAATAATAATGTCTTCCTGACCGAATTTCGGTCACGGCGGCCAATCTCACCGGAGATTAGCCAGCTACGCAGGAGATATTATAGTGCACAAGTGTGCGCACAAACACAGGTGCACTCTCTATTCCTTCACTCTCATAGTCCGATGGGACGGCAATCCGACACGACCGGAGAGAGATCAGGCGCAGGCTTTACGTGCTTTCCGATGTACGCACTGTATGTATTCACATACACAAATACGTAGACCCGAAACAACTATCTGTAGATCATACAAATATTTGTTCCGTGCGGGAATCGAACCCGCGACACGTAGACCATCAATCGATCTCTCAACCGCTCCGCCAATCGTGCCGTCCAAAAATATGTATACACGTAGCGAAATTCAAATTATTTATTTATTGCTTATTCTTGGACAACTAATGTTAAAATCATAAAATTTAAATGGCCGTGTATTTTTATGTATCCACAAATACTGTGTAAAATTGGCCAAGATTTTAATCATTATTTCCTCTAAAAATCGTTTTTGAATTTCATAAAGTGTATATCTTATTGATGCTGACTGTACCTACTGGAATATTACTTTTATATTTTATCATATAATATTTAAAACATGAATTATATTTTTTCGTATCGATTTCTAGAATTACTCATTTTGATTAATCGATTACGATTCAAATTCGAAAATAAATCGGTTAAAATAATCGTTTCGAACATCTCTTCAAATCTCTTGCAGACAAAATCTAATATGGCGGCAAATCCTTATAAACCGAATTGAGTAGTGATAACAAAGAATTTGTAATATTTACCTTTGAAGTGATATTGACGTTGATATATGGACATTTACGTGAACTTTATAAATTTCATAACTAGTTTGTGATATATTATTATCTAAGTTAACAGTAAAATGTGTAATACTAGTGAAAATAAAAAATAACAAACGCATGACTCGCGGGAAATTTTTACTTCAGTCATCAAAAACTTTGTTATCACTACTTTATTTATCAAATTTATGGATGATATGAACAACCTAATGAATAAGACGTTATTATCACGCCCAATTTGTGCGGTTTGGTGATTCAAAATCCACCTTTTTGATGTTTTTTAGCACCATAGCCGTGGCACTCATAATGGCCGTCATCGCATTTGCGCACTCATATATTTTATAGGTAAACTTTGTAATTTGGGCATAAAATGTTTAAGATTTGCTAACTTAGACACATGAACTGTTTATTAAAGTCTTTTGTTTCACACGCAATACTATGATTTGATCATTTAGTATACAATAATTTTGCAAAAATATTTATCGTAACGATTGACATAAGTTGAAATGTCAGTCCGGCCCATTTTAGGGCTTATCCTGAGCCAGCGGTGACATTAGTGTCGGGCCCATTTTAGCCACCATTACGGATTATAAGGTTAATATAAAAACATTCGTATCATTAATTTACCTATATCGGACTATATTTTACAATATGATTAAATTATTAATGGATATGTAGAGCTTGTGTTCAACCTAAGATACGAGAGATGGTAAAAATGAGTGAAAGAGAGAGAGAGAGAGACATTTATGATACAGATTGCGGATCATAGAATTGTGCATATTAAACAAGACAAGTACCCTAAAATGGGGCTATTTGGGAAACGCGGGGCAATTTGGGACTAACATTTGTTTTTAGAAATTTTGACATATTTTCTAAACTAAATCAAAATTTCCTTTGTCATTGAAAGCATTCTACACTACCGCTGTTTAAAAGCAGTTACTACTCCATGAGAAGCACACATAATGATCCCTTTACTAAATTTCAAATAGCCCCGCGCTTCCGAAATACCCCATTTAACGGTATGTTTTTTTTTTAAGAACGTCAATTTTCTGTCCAGTAGCTACTGGAGGTTGAGAGATGACGATGACACCACTAATGGAAAATGTCGCTGATGACAACATCGGACGATATCCCTTATACGTCCAAGTAGGCCACAATCAGCCAACAAACACGGAAACGAATGTACGAATACAAACACGAAAGCGCGACTTTCTAAAGATTAAGCGCGCAGATATGGAAATGTTCTCAAGTCTCGAGTCTCAACAATATCCGTGGCGAGATTAAAATATACATTAAGCTTGATAAATTATTTTCTGATGTTCCCGGTAACAGTCGAGTACATAATAAATGTCGTGGAATACGCACGGCCATCTGTAGGCGCAGATTGGACTCGGCAAATACCGCCCGGGGCTATGTAGTGGTGGTGCAGAGAAGTGGTCACTAGTCCTATGTAAATATGTTTACATGAAAGGACAAAAAATACTTGTTATGGAAAATATGAAGTTTATGCTTCCGCAGACTAATATTGTGGTGTAAATTAAAGATACGTGCGTGTAACCTCATTGCACTCTTTTCCATTCGTTTTGATCGTCTAAAATCTGTGTTCTGCTACGCTCTGTGGTATGTAATTCTGTAAATAATACAATTGGACGCGATCATTTAAAACACACAGAGATTTCATTCTCCGAACCAAAGAGGAAACAATACAAGTCACGCGCACGTCGCCTTTTCACTGCGCGCCCGCTATAGAAAGCCTGCGCCTGCGCCGATGCGCGCGCGTTCGCAGAACGACGCCGGCCGCACAATGCCGACCCAGCTGCGCCTTCCTGGTACAACGCGCACCCGACAACCAGCTGCAGAATATCCATCCCATAAAATAAATGACGATAATACTCGGGTCACAACGCATTGTGTGCGCAGATCGTTAATTCTTTTGGCGATCTCTGCGGGTGAATTGCTCATTATTAATTAAAATCTTATTTAAATGCCTGGAAAGTACAGTATTATTCGGCTAACCATATTAAATACCTTTGAATATAAATAATTTACGGACATGTGGGGAATGGTATAGGTACGATTAAGGTGAATAGCCTATCTTATAGTTACGCCCCCAGATGTCGTTAAAAGATAGTTAATGGGTATATGGCATAGGTCACAGTGACCAAAGAGGCTTTAGAGGCCTGTAACAGTAGAAACAGAAGACTCCTGAATATTGATTATAACATAACATAAACAGTAATTTCCAGGAAGTAAACGGACTCTTAGGTTTACCGAACAAAACAAAAATTGATCTATGGCAGTCCTTGGAGACTGCTCTCGTGAGGCTTATCGTCATATGTCAGGAGGACTCGGGAGGTTCAGGAGCTTCTGCATTTTGCTCTTAAAACAGCTAAGTTGCATTGGAACATAGAGATTGGCTGCCTTGGTTCGCAAAGCATTGGCAGAAGGAGAAGTAGTAAACATTAGGCGTTTATTAATTAATATAATTATGTACTTAAAGCGATGGTTAAAAATTGTTGATTTGATGCGACAATTCTTATTTATTACTGATTGACAACGAACAAATATGGGCATTTTATAAATTTGAAAATCACATATTGGTATATTATGAGGCAAATGGTAAGAAGTGTTGTTTTAGTATACTACCAAGTCAAAAGATTAGGTCTGTCTTCAGTTTGTAAAGAGTTAGCCTTCTGTAACTTTTTAGTAGCTATGTCTGTTTGTTTTTACGCCACAATACGATGAAGACGTTAACTTGAATATTCTATATTTCCATTTAACCCAACAAAAATGTGATAACACGCACGAGTTAATGATTTCCAGACATGATGTAGTGGTCCCACGCAATGGTCACTAGACCATAAACAGGAAGATTACATTTAGTAACGGTTGTTCTCACTGATTTAAAGTTATACTAATAATATAAATACATATATCTCACATACACCGGAACGACGTGAATACGGGAACTGAATCCACGAGTACCTTTACATACCAGAGAAAACCGATTAGCCATTGAGCTGTAAACGTAGGTGAATACCACTTTTGATACACGATCAGATTTCATCCTCTCACTATCTAGGAAGACCACAACAACTTAGAACAGTTATAAAAGAAAATGTATCCAATCACGAGAAATCTCAAATAGAAAGGCAAAACCTGACAAATATTAAGTGTGTTGTTTTCGTATTTGAGAGCATGTAAATTTTGACGATGTCTAAGACTCTTTCTGGGAAATATACTCGTATGTATTCAGCAGAAGGACGCAAGGAAAAAGGTAGCTTATTACAGGTACTGTTGTTTACGGCGTAATGACGTCAGGACTTAATTCCCTGAAGGAGTATGCCGACGAGTCGGAAGCTACAGTGCCCTTATTGTACTGGAAGTAAGTAGTGCTGAGGCGGGCCTTTTTCCATTTTCTGAATTAGAACTCTAAGAGCATATACGACCATAATATATCAACAAAGAAAACATTCAATAAATGGGTTTATGATATCTATCATCATAAGTATCCATTATTAAGAATCGAATCCTACACAGTGCACAAAATAAATAATAACTCCGCATCCCGTACTGTGGTGATAATATCGCAGTCTGGAGACACCCATAAAACCGTCAAAAACATCGTCTAAACGCGTCCAAACAATTGACAGGCGACAATACATTATCTCATTAAGAAACGTGCCCCGACTTCATAATGAACGCCTTTGCCATACGTTATTAAATTTTAATTGCCCATTGTTTTACAACGTGCGATCAATTCATATTTGTATGGGATTCGGATATTTCAAGGGCGCAGTAGCCGCCAATAATGCGGAGTTGTTTGCGAGATGCCTCTAAACACAAATAGAGTTTCTCGGAAATTCAATTAACTCTTTTATTTTGATCGCTAACTGGCGCCGGGCAATGCGACGCAATTAGCTACGTGTGTATTTTGCGTAAGTTTTTTGTACGTACAGTGAATCACTGGTAAAATACGAACATGTGACAACTCGTCACACGTATACAAGTTATTTTAGAGCCTGTGACGTCGTGCTGCGCGTCACGGCGTCACGATTTCCTGCAGTGTAACTACAAAATGTAGCGGTCCGGACCAAAGTCAGACATTGCACCTATATTTATGTAGACTCTGATAAAAAATTGTATTTCGTAATAAATGGTTTTGATTTAAATCTTGAAACGATGTTCAAGGCAACAGAGTAAAATCTTCTTATTAAAATATACACACTGAAAAAATATTATTTTAACCAAGGACCTTTTTGGCTCGGTTACAATCATATCGGTAATTTTTAACTAAGACTTAACTAAAAATCTCTAAGTGAACTTGGCATAGAGTAGACTTGTGTACATTGTTAAATATTCTTGGTTAATAATAAATAAAACATTAATAATTTTCAAATAACTTAATTTGTAAATTCAAACAATTTCGAACTTGATCCGAAACTACTAAGTGATTTAGTCAACACATAATAAGTATGCTGTTGTTTTTAAACAAGTATTTCAATCGGTTGATTTTTACAAACATTTTTATTTGAAAATAGATGAGTTGAACTCATTTGATTCTAAACCGAGTGTTTATTGATTTTAATCGAATAATTATTCGGTTGATTTTTATAAACCATCTGATTTATCAATACATGAGATGAACTTATTTAATTTGAGTCAAGTTACTTACTACTTTTAAATAACTTTTAATCGGTTGGTCCTAGCAAACGACCTAATGTAAAAGCAACCAGCTAGTGTCATTTAAATCTAATCAAGTATCTAATCGATTATTAGTATCGATTTACTCGGTAGAAAACAAACGAGACACTTATTTCAAAATAGCCGCTCCACTCGGCTCCGATACAAATACAATACAATGATGAGTCTTTTCGTCTCACTCGTTCTCTATCTTTCATTTGTCTGTCGACTCCCGCCCGGTGTAATGCGCTCGCGCCCCGCCGAAATTAGGAAATATTAAAGTGTAGTGCAGTGTAAAAGACAAACCTACGGAAAATTATGGATGAGGAGGTCAGAAATTTATTAACGGCTTGGAATCTCGAGTCTTACATCGAAGTGTCCAAAGGTCAGTACTTTCTTTGTTTTCTTCTTGTCATAGGTAAGCCTGCATCTGGCGCGGTATGTGCCGTTCGACATCCAGGCGGATATGGACGCGAGGGTGTATCACCGGATCCGCGCTATCCGCCAGGACGGCGAGACCGCGCCAGCTTCGGCGTTCGAAAGGCTAAGGCGGCGCGCACGTAGGCACGCGCTCGACTTGTGGCGCGAACGGCTTTTACGGCCACAGTTCGCGCACAAGCGCGTTGTCGAAGCGATAGTGCCGCACTTCGGAGCCTGGCTCAAGAGGAGCGAGCGCGTCACGTATCGACTGACGCAGGTGTTCACCGGGCACGGTTGCTTCGGTGAATACCTGAATAGGATCGGCCGCGAGGCCACGGCTGATTGCCACCATTGTGGAGGAGGCGGCCAGGATACTGCACAGCACACGCTCGAGACGTGCCCTGCGTGGGCCACAGAGCGGCAGATTCTGGTCGACCAGATCGGGCAAGATCTCTCTCTGCCTGCCATAGTATCGGCTATGCTGGCAGAATCGGAAAACTGGAGGGCAGTGGTCTCCTTCTGTGAAGCAGTCATGCTCCAGAAGGAGGCCTATGAGCGGGAACGGGAGAGGGCCGATCCCGCTCGACGGAGGAGGAGGCGCCGGAGAGCAACCGCCCCGGCGCGCAACATGCCGCAACCCCCCGCCTAACACACCTTAGCGGGGGGCCTTAGGGGTCGCGAGCGCGCAGAGTGGGGACTCTGCGCGCTCTCACTTAGCGACCCCCGAGAAGACGGCGACACGCTGTGGTCCGTGTCGCCGTGCACAC
Organism: Shargacucullia verbasci; assembly: GCA_947562105.1. NCBI lineage: Eukaryota > Metazoa > Arthropoda > Insecta > Lepidoptera > Noctuidae > Shargacucullia > Shargacucullia verbasci. The sequence goes on along the minus strand of OX387289.1, from coordinate 3,732,948 downwards.
AGCACCAGCGAGGGTAACTTTACAGTCCTCTTTACAGTCACCCCCTCCGGGAAGTGCCGTTTGGCATGGCACCGTGGTGGGCCTCGGTGCGGTCTTCTAAGAGTTCCCGAGACCCACCATATGGTGTCGAGGCGGACCACCGTGGTGAGTTTAGTCGGTAGGAGTCCGGCACACCCCTCCGCCCCCCCCCCAGGCGGAGGATAGCCCATGATTTCTCACCACGCAAATCAAAAAAAAAAAAAAAAAAAAGGTAAGCCTGCATGTTACTTTGTTGTTATTCAATAAATTTCACTTCCTATCTGTCCTAGCTTGTTCGTGATTTCTGTACTGTTGGTAATGTCCAAATTAGCTCAGCAAAATTAAGACGTCTAACGCGCGGATTATGATAATAATATTTTTTTTTGGAAATATATAATTACATTAAATAGAATCTTGATTAATTTAACCAAGTGTCCTGGCAAATTTCATGACGATTATTTTGGCAGTGTGTAATAAAATCATTTACATATTAGGTCCATTTCCATGATTTTTTAATGCAGTAAAGATCCATTATGATATATTTGACCGGGTGCCCTCCGTTATAAGCTGCCGTTTAATATTTATTTTTTACAGAAATAAATTTGCAATAGTTCACATAAAAGATCGTTTCTATTCTAAAAACCCTATTTTGGGATCATAAATAAATGCATAGGTATTTTATTTCGTTTTACTATTCGTACACTGCAGTGCTAAGAAAAGCTTTTTGTTTCAGCATCAGAAGAGAGCTCCAACATTGCCTGCATGTTATTGATCCCTACACTTTTGGCTGTAACAAGTGTGCGTTTTAATGTCTGGCGGCCATCGAAAGCCGAAGTCAGGGAAGAATTCATCACACTTGTGAAAAATGATTGCGATGTAAGGTCAATTATAAATGCTAGAAGAGAAAAATTTGGCAGTTTGGTCTTACAGTACAACCCTTCATTGTAATTGTGGGTCCATCACTTGACACAATTACATCTTATATTGTAGTAATCGATGAAGTGCGGTACGATCTTCCTAATATTTTGTCTGTTGTTAGCGCGTGTTTTGAATTGATCTGGGTGATGTGTCTAACATCCTCCATGCATTTTTGATAGTTTTGAACTATATATCAATGCGCACAAGGCTCAAATTCAAGTGGGAACATTAAATCATTGCCCAGTTAAGGTTTTTTATACTGTGTGTGTATGGATTTGGCTTTAACATTTTTCTATGACATCCAACATATAGAGCAGTGATTGGTTTGATCTATTAAAAAAAAGTGAAATTATCATTACCAGTGACTTAAGATTTGTTTTTATAAATTAAGTTGACTTAGATTAGATTGATTTTGAATACATGTAATATTTATATGAAGCTCCTCTATGTATCGTTTCATCTAAAGCCAAAAATAAATCAGTATAATTATACTTATGTTTGTATTTTTCCTAAGAACCCCTTAAACCTACGTTATTTTACAGCAATGCTACTCGGTAACTACAGCCGCTTTACAGCAATGCTCTCAGAAACTTAGTATTATAAACTTTCTTAGTTAATAAGTATTTTAGTTAGTTAATTTATTATTAATAAAACTTGTTTGTGTATCTACAGGTATCTACAGGTAGTTACAGCAATGTTATTCAGTACTCTAAACCAATTCAATTGTTATATAGATATACAGACTGTATTATGAATAAAAATTATTTAATTAATTTAATAAAATATTTAAAAGGACCTAAATATTTTTTATTCATAATAATGTCTGCTTCCACCCCGACCCTTGCTCGAGCCAGCCCGCGCTGAGCCAGTAGTAATAAATCAAATGTCCCCAAATAATCACAATCAGATCCAGCAAGTCCTCTCTTGTATGCCCCCCAGCAACGCCCTAAGCCGAGGTTCGAGTCCCACTATGGGACACCCTTAGCAGTGTTGCTTAATATTATATAATTTGCTCGGCTGGAGGCCCTTCTGGTCTCGCCATTTGCCCGGTTAAGCAGTAAAAGCTCCCTGAGCTAACTGCGAGAGACAACTCAAAAAAAAAAAAAAAATAATGTCTGCTCCTTACTGTACCGATTGAATTGGTTTCGTCGTGTACTGAATAACATTGCTATAACTACCCAATAAACTAGCTATATTTACCGAATAACATTGCAGTAGCTACCGAGTGAACCGGTTGTAGTAACCCAATAAATTGGCTGGGAAAACCGAGTAATATTGCAGTAGCTACCGAGTAAACCGGTTGTAGTAAACCAATAAATTGGCTAGGAAAACCGAGTAACACTGCAGCAGGTACCGAGTAAACCGGTTGTAGTAACCCAATAAATTGGCTGGGAAAACCGAGTAACATTGCAGCAGGTACCGAGTAAACCGGTTGTAGTAACCCAATAAATTGGCTGGGAAAACCGAGTAACATTGCAGCAGGTACCGAGTAAACCGGTTGTAGTAACCCAATAAATTGGCTGGGAAAACCGAGTAACATTGCAGCAGGTACCGAGTAAACCGGTTGTAGTAACCCAATAAATTGGCTAAGAAAACCGAGTAAGATTGCAGCAGCTACCGAGTAAAGCGATTATAGTTACAATGTAACACTGATGTTATATGCCGAGTAAGCCTGCTGTAGTTAAGTAAGTTGATTGACTGTGACGAATAAGCTTTGTGGTGACATTTCTAAGGTTACAAAGTAAAATTGGCTAAACGCAGCCAACTTTTCTCTGTTGTTACTAATATAGGCAACTGTGTTATTAATAAATAAATATTTTTAACCAATTTTAACGGTTAATATTTAACAAGCAATAACAGCAAAGTTGACGTATTTGTTTTTAGCTACCAACTTTGCAGGTGCTATATTGACCAACATGCTAGGTTATTTTCAACAGTATTTTAGTTATTTTTAACCCTTCCGTTTTTTCAGTGCACAGTATGAATAATTAAATAGCATAGGATACATAATCTACTTAAAAAATAAAAGAGTTTTGTCTAGATTTGTACTCAAACGTAGAGTAAATTATTTATTCTTTGTAAAAACAAAACTCGCCAGTCGTGTGCATGATAATAATTAATTAAGTTGTAATTAAAACATAATAAGATTGACTTCTTTCTTCTGACTACGACAAATGAGGCAAGCTTTCATTCCCTTTGCCAAATACGTGCTCTAATTCCATTGTGTCGTACTTGAACTTGACTTTTTCATGGCGCACAAAAAGACCTCCCCAATCAAATTAGCGATCCAAATATGTCCGGCGCACGAAGGTGACTGGCTAACCTTTCCTTTGTAGCATGAGAAATTGAAGCAAGAGAATTATTTTATGGACTTGTAAAAACCTGCCGCTAGCTGTAATATAGACAGAACTCTGTTTAATTAAACCAAATTTACATCCAGTTTCTATATCAAATTAACTGTCTCATGTTAAATCTCGTAGGTGTTTGGAGTTGATTAACATCAATAATCAAAATTTTAATTTTAACAGATTTTACAGCTTTATATTTAGACATTACCAATAAGGTATGTGTAAGTCCTTCTTGGGCTTTCTGACATTTGTACTAACGAGTATGTTATAGGTTAATTCCTTTTGTTAATTGCCTTTCATCCATCCTCTCCATGACCAAGCCATCGAAGCATACATTTCTCTATCTTTATCACTACATCTTCTTTCAACTCGCAACTATTTCGTTTTGGATTTAATAGCTAACATATTTAACCAAAGCTTTTTCTCATTTCTTATAATCTGTTGTACTTCATCATCCATCCATTAATTATGAATTTGCTTGCCACACTCCCTCTTAGCCACTCCATATATGTATTTTTTTAATACTTTAATTTTAATTAACTACATCTCATATTTTTTCTAAACTATTATATATTATGACTATGTCGATCACACTTCTACTTTCATGTCCTTACAAATTAATCTATCTACATGGTGTCTGTGACAGAAAGATTATTCTCTACACGTTTAGCTAATGATCTCGTACCATTCTCATTCACCCTTTCATCAACAAAAGTGCCTAAAGCTCTTCTCTTTACACCAACCAAACCATTTAAATGTCCAAACATAAAAAAAATCTCATTTACTTGACACGCAGTATCGCAAAATATCTCTCTTTTCCTTTCTCTTTCGCTATTCATCAATTCGCAAACCGCTGGCGTGTTGTATGAACATCACCGCCGATTTATTTCACACAGCTACATAAATAGGCAAGTAAACAAAAACAATTTTTAGAACCAAGGAAATAACATTTCCGATATCAAAGTGTTGGAGTGTAAACCAATTAATTAAGACTCAGCGTCAGATTCTACGAAACAATCGGACGAGATATCGTTTACTTGATTATTTCAAACTGCGTCTCACTTCAATGAACACCACACCTCTGTTAAATAAAGGGCCACATCACACTGCTCGGTGCGGTATCGGCGCGGTTTTTATGCAGTAATTATGGCTCTACTGATATAGATCAAAAGTATCGCAGTGTTAGCAATTAATTGAAGTCAGTTAGGGCGTTGGATTCCGCGAAAGAAATTGAGCTTCATTTACTTGACTATTACATATTACCCGTTTCTTTCATTTCTCACCCCATTTAAACAGAGCGACATGTCACTGTCGATTACATGAGTTAAATGCGGCATAAGTCTTTTCTGCTGTTAAGACGAAATTTTCTTATAAGCAAATAGTGTCTCATCAGTATTACTGGGGTAACTGTACAAAAAATTTAAGCGTTTTTTGGGTTTTCTATGTTATCTAACCAACGAGAAAGAGGGCATAGTTTAACATTGGTCTCATCACCAAATCCTGGCTGGTTAAAACCAGCTACACTACATGTATACTAAGATTATAAAGATGTAACATTTGTTTATTTGTAAGTGTGTATGTAGGGGGTAATCTCCGGAACTAATAATCCGATTCTAAAAATTCTTTCACCGGTAGAAAGCTACATTATTCCTAAGTGTTATATAGGCTATAAATTATGTATTGAACTTAGGTTGCGAGGACGAAATTGCGGGCAAAAGCTAATACAAGATAAAAATAAGGTGTTTCTTGAAAAGATACCATCGGTAGGCCTCGTTCAAACTAATCACCCTTAATGTTTTTAAATTGTCTTTAATCTACCATATCCAACAATAACATTATACTCACTATTATTTATTTATTGTTAATATTGTTATTATAATACAATTTCATTCTCTAACACAATATTATATTTCATTAATTAATGTATAATTACTAATAGATTAATAACATAAGCCTTGATTTTTAGAAAGATTTGTACGCCATATTATGGCAGGATATGCTGGAACCAATATTGTAACATCTATTGTACCATATTCTTACAAATAAATATTTTGATTTGATTTGATTTGATTTACGATATCGTTACGCAGGAATAACATGTTAACTGCTTATCATTAAATATAAGACAGAATAAGTTCAGCTGATAACAGTCCATTTGATGTTACGTAATTTTCATTAATTGATCATACTGGATCTCTTGATCTTCCAACTTCGCTTGAGCAGCAAAGTACAAGATGATATTGTGACAAATTTACAGTTATGATTATTATTCCCGCCACGTCAGCTACTCGTGGTTCCGAGTTCCGACCCTACGCTTTTAATATTCATAAGAATAACCTGGCTCCGATGCCATAGGGGAAAACGAACAAAGTAATAACATAGCATAACACCTGCATTGTATCCCCAAAGGGCACTGGCATAGTAGTTTTGTTGGGCACCTGTTTGGTCTTAATGACGTCATTTGGCTCCAAAAACATCAGAATCCGCTTCCACGAACTAAACAAAGAGAGCGTCATATTTTTTTTATTTTTTTTTTAATCTTGCCCCACACTATTATTTCTCCTGTGTCGTGGGTACAGTAACAAACATACATGTCACATACACACACAACCAGACCCGAAACAACTATCTGTAGATCATACAAATATTTGTTCCGTGCGGGGATTGAACCCGCGACACATAGCGCAGAAAGCTAATCGCTTAACCATTGCGCCAACCGTGTCGTCAATGAAATATTTTCAGTTTTTTTTTCTATGTTTAAAAACTTATTTACCCAGTCTTTTGCAGCTGAGAATAGAAGTGTCCATATTTTTCTGTGTGTGTCAAAAGGTGACAAAGGCTCTACAAATACTATAATACCAGGTGGTGACAATAGCGCCTCCTACTGATATCTGCACTTACAACATGAAACAAAAGCGTAGTTTCTGTAATCCGAAGATGAAACAGGGTTGAAACGACGGGTTCTGAGTTCGATCCGGAATCGCCCAAGTTTTTTAGAGATTTTCTGTTATAATAATCATTTATTCTCAGGCGTCGATGGCCCATTGATATATACCTTACACACTAACATATATAAATTAAATACAACATTTTATTAGTAAATAGGACTTAAGATTATGTTAGTAGCACTTCACTTTGCACTTATTGATTTTGTGCTGTCCTGTGGCACTTGTCCGCAATGTAGCAAATTTTAATAGGTTCGCCCCTAATTACACAGAATTTATAACGTATACGGCATAATGTGGGTGTTAAATAGTAGAACTCTGCCTAACTTCGAGCCCTTGGATTCAATGCAAGCCCCAGAAGAAATCTAAAGCCACGTCCATTTGAATACATTTCTCAACTAATTGATGGGAATCTTCCGGTATCGTTAAATATACAACTATTACCATAAAAACATCGGCTCGCCCCTAACCGTGTCAAAGTTAACAATCATCATCATCATCAGCCAGAAGACGTCCACTGCTGAACGAAGGCCTCCCCCAAGGGGGGGGTTTGCCATAATCCCCACGCTTGGCAGGCGGCTTGAGGATCGCAGTGGCTCACCGATTAGTGAGAGGACGCTGCTGCCCGTCCTCCGGTGTCTGGCCGCAGTTTTAAGACGTACCCGGGTCCCGTAGAACAGTAAATTACGCGGTAAACAAATTCGCTTGAAATATATTCGGATGGGCGCACACCCTCGATTGTCGCGGCGAGCGGCTGTTAGTTCGAAAGCTGTCGAGTATTTGGGACGCACTTCCTACAATTTGTCGTGGGAAGGCGCTTGTACTTGTGCCATCGACCGACGGATGTGCCTCGACAGGGGCTAGCAACATTAATTCTCTAATGTATCGTTTTTTATTTTGTTATCCTTAGAGTTGAATGTGCTTATAGAACGAAAGCAATCATTGAGGAAAGAAAATTTCTTTATTATTCGCTTTGCAAACGTTATGGCGTCATTAAATCAATAAAACTAATTGATTACATATGTATAACACTCTGATTTGCTTATCTTACAGCCGCGGTGCGATCAATTTAAATTATACATATAAAGTTTATGCTGACACAACGGTACCTATAAGATGAAGTGGATCGATAGAGTAGATATTAATTAATTATTAGATAATTATTCTTTTACTTTATTCTTTTTAAAAAATACGTTGCCCCGTTCTTGGAATAATTCCTGTATCGTGGGTGCATTTACAAACACATATATTCACATACACAAAGACCCAGACCCGAAACAACTATCTGTCGATCATATAAATCAAATATGTTGTATATTTGAGGGCGGGAGGGCTGTGCTGCATGCACCCAAGCCTGAACTAGTTTGGCGGAATTAAAACTAAATATTCTAATTGTATATCTCGTTTCAGACTTTGCGAATTCATTTAAATACTAATTTAGGGACCAACGCCGAGAAAAACAGTAATTGTATCTATATTACTGATACATTACGCTAAGCTAAACCTTGTTTTTGCTCTTCTAGCAAAGCCTGACGGCTATCTCTTTCATCTAACTATGTAAGTCACTCTGTTCTTGAAAGATGGTAAAGGTTCTCTCGGTTTATACCTAGGCACGACAAAATAAAATAAAAGCACTTGTAAAATGTTGCCCACTCCCGATTTTCGGGTGCGTGAGTGGCGCGTAGCGTCGCAACGGTTCTCTGTAAGCGCGCCGGATGCGGGTAATCGTGGCAATTGGCCGCGCGTTTCGATTGCACGCCCGTTGCCCAACTGTTATGCTTATAAACAGCCTTACTACTTAACTATTTGTATGGTTTTGTTGCGGAAAAGACAGGATTTTAGATATTTTTTATAGAAAGGATACTGCGGATAAACCGACAAGTTCTCGGTAATATAAAGAGTTATGAAATTCCCGCGGAGTAGCGGTTTGAGGTAAAGAATTTCAAGGAAAGTTTATATTCACAAATGACGCCCGTATTAATTATGCCTGTGTTAGTGCCGCCCTCATCGTGTCATATTTCCTCGAAACTTACCGCATCCTAAGAAGACTTCGATTGGTATATAACGCGCTGCCTTACGTGAGGAACCTCGACGCGAACGCGGTGCGGTGCGAGTTGGCACAAAAATGTCAAACAGTCGCAGCTGCTTGAAGTGTCCTACTATGGTCCTACGTGGCAGATCGCGCGCGGACCGCAATAATATCATAATGAAGGAGTCCTTCAATGTAAATCCTCTTTAAATGTCTTAATTAAGTACTATCCAGATAGAAAGAGTAATAAACAAAGAAATTAAAGATAAATAATTTCAAAAATTCAAAATTTATCCACCAATGACATAAAAAATAGAGGTCACTTTATTTACAAAAAATCACAGGAAATATAAAAATTACAAAATAAACTTTAGCTTAAAAAAATCACAAAATCTTTGATATAAAATTTACAAGTAAAAATATCGAAACTGATAGACTTCCTCGTGGGGGCAAAAAAACGCTTGCGGCTTTATAAAATATACAAGAAATGGCTTGCTGCGGTCCCTGTTGCGGGTCTTGTGGACCTTGCTGTGGTTCCTGTGGACCTTGCGGTGGCTGTTGTGGGTCGTGCTGCGGCCCGTGCGGCGGTTGCGGACCGTGCGGTGGTTGCGGGCCGTGTGGTGGCTGTGGACCGTGCGGTGGCTGTGGATCGTGTGGTGGTTGCGGACCGTGCGGCGGTTGCGGGCCGTGCGGAGGTTGCAGGCCGTGCGGTGGTTGCGGGCCGTGCGGAGGTTGCGGGCCGTGCGGAGGTTGTAGGCCGTGTGGTGGTTGCGGGCCGTGCGGTGGTTGCGGACCATGTGGTGGCTGTGGCCCGTGTGGCGGCTGCGGCCCGTGCGGTGGTTGCGGTGGCTGCGGCGGCTGTGGGTGTTGTTAGGGGCCGTGGTCGCGTTAGAACTCAACCCCGTTTGGCGGACCCTGCATCCTAGCCTGTTACTAGTATATAAGCATGACTGTGCCAAAGACGTCCTGTGTAGTTTAATAAGCCGCAAGGGACCTGGATCCGAGTTGTTGACTAATCTACGCGGAATCGAGGGAGATGCATCATGTGGTTGTCGCTGTTGTCTGTTTTGAAGTGACCGTAAGAAAAAATGTTAAATAAAGTAAGTTTTAAAGAAACATTTGTTTATTGCGTAAAGAAATTATAAAAATCAGTCACATTGATTTTATGCAAGGATAGAAGACGATAGTATTTTCGCCAGCTTGGAAATCTCTAAGAAAGCAAGTGCAATGACCACCAAGAAAGTATCTCATAATTGATTTTCTATGACGCTCAAAATTCACTATGATCCCAGTTTTTTATGATTTCAGTATTTAGTTATAGTTATACCAAGTACAAATGCGATGCTATAATCTTTTTGATATTCTAAGAACATCAGTATTTTATATTTGAAACTCTCGTTAAAGAAACTCTTAGCTCTTAGAATCGTCGTAATGTAACATGACACACTTGGGTGGTGTGGTCACACTCACAGCTCGTATCTCGCTTTTGTCTAGTAAAAAGGCATTAAATATGAATAAATATATCAACCCTTTGTTGACTCATGAATAAAACAAATTCCCTTTGGTACTGAATAACTATACATTTTAATAGGATGGTACGGAAAATGTCCGGTGGTCAGCAATGGACCAAACGAGTATATGTTAACGTACTTATTGCTGTGTTAAATATAAACAACAGATTTAACTAAAAACGTTTGTTACCGGTCATGAGACACCGTCTGCGTGTCGGCAACAAAAAGATGAAAATTGATAGCTCTTGTATACAACGCAAGCCATTTAAAGCGACTAAGTTTGCGCAAGAACGCCTAGTATGCAAACCAAATAAATTTCTCATCGCGGGTACAGTTTATGAATAATAAAAAGCTGAATAAACGCAATATTTTATTACGCCGAACGTAACCAAAGCGGAAATTCACAACAGGTTCAGGGTAGGTAAGTGTCCACGGTATTAAGAATGTGTGAACCACAACAAGAGGCACAGCGGGACCACGACAGGTGCAGGACATCCGTGTCAACCGCAGCAAGGTCCGCAGCACGACGCACATAGGCCGCTAGTACAGCCGCCGATGCATCCGTGCCCGCAGCTGAAGTATGATCCCGCCAAGCCGCAGCGGGCTCTGTGGGATTTAAAAAACGAATTATGAAAAATAATAATTTTGCCCTTAGTTCCTACCTACATTCTTTTTCTATTGTCTTTCATTTGAATTGCTCAACTGCTTTACGTACTACAAATTGTTTTATCGGAAAGAGTAACTGATCGGAAATGATAGAATCAAAACTATGCTCTAAATGGCTGTAGGTATTGCCAGACCCTAAATATTGGGTGTATCCTTAAGGTTAGGTAATCCGCCTTATAAAACAGCCCCAGATTATATATTTTTTTGGATTTTACCACCATAAGATTAGTTTTTACCTAAAACTAAAGAGGGTATACTTGCCCGTGCAAACAGCCAATTCCTCCACAGCACGGTGAGCAGCAAGCTCCGACCGAGTGCACACAGCAGGGTCCGGAGCAGCAGTCCATGCGAGATGCACACGGGCCCCCGCAGCAAGGCCCTGCCATTGGGCCCTGGCAGCCTACGCAGCAGTTACGGACAGGCATCGCGATATTTTAGCTGGAATACCAAGTTTTTTTTAATACCTCCATCATTCAACTTTTGTTCAGCCCATATTGGCTTCCTAATTAAATGTTTATACTTATAAGGTGGCATGCAAACTTACGGCCTGCCTGATGGTAAGCGGTTACCGTAACCTATGAAGGCTTGCAATACCAGGGGCGTATCGCGTATTGCCGACCCTTTAAAAATGTTTTCGCTCCCTTTTTGAAGAACCTTATGCTGTATCCGAGTCCAGATTATTACGTCGTCAGTTGATGCGATCCATCCACCATCCATACCCTTATTTTGTCCCTTGATAATACACTAACCTCATTTTTTTCTTTTATAAATTAATTGTATTTATAAATAAAATCTCAATACTTACATAATTTTAATATAAAAAATTTAATAGATTTTTTTTGAAAATTTTCGTTGCTATACACAACTGAAGTTTTATGTAAATAATGACGGAGTGATTTAAATTTCGAATATTACTGTCTGTAGTAATTATTCTCTATGTCTTCTAAAAATATACAAACTTCTTGAAGGACTTACAAAAGCTTTATACATAGTGTCATACTTTGGAGTCCCACTTGCGTCGTGAGATCCATAGAAATAATATGTCGCACGACATACGTATAATTTCGATGGTGAGATCTTATTCATGTGACTTAATCTCGTATGTACCTACTTACTTGTTCAGATGTATGTCAGTGGAATCGAGATGAGTATTAAACGAGCACAAGAGGCTGGTCCTAACTCTTCAGTTAACGCCAGTGCGCTGCCAGTAGACACATTCAGCAACTTCATCCGCGTCTGAAGAGTGTGTAACAAAATTAAAAGAAAGAAATTAAACCTAGGATTTGTAAAAAAAAGTTGAATTCTCCGAAAAGTAGACAGACGTAATGGGCGAGCGAGGCTAGCATTTATTAAATTGATTTATTTATTAAAAATATATTTAACGAATACTGCGCAAAAGAGATTGAGAGGAGGGACAGCCTCTTCAACAATATATTAATTTTGGCTTCCCTTGAAAACACAATTACTTAATAACTAATGGACTAATGGAGGCAGCTCCCAAAGCTGCCTCCATTAGTCCAGTCTGCGTATCCAGGTTTTCGAACAACTATTTTTGCTTGATTTTGCGTACGACAGAAGGTAATATAAATTATTATTATTATATTATTATTTAAAATTATTATTATATCGTATAAAGAACTGTAAACATTAAACTTTTATATTCATTTACTGCTAATATAATATTCCCGAGAACTACGGTCCATTGAGGTTTTATAGAAAACAGCTTCAACATTCTGGCTACTAGAGTTTTCTTGGAAATGCTGTGTTGACATTAACGAAACATATACATCGAAAGACATCAAAAACAAATAAAACGGACCACGTATTTTGATTTATTATAAAAAATTATAAAGTATAAAAATAGTAAAAACAATCAAAAGGATTTAAAAAATCACATTGTACAACATTTTTCTGGAATTTTTGCAATATGTGTTGCGGTGGATGTGGTAGCTGTGGAGGCTGTGGAGGCTGCGGCAGCTGCTGTGGAGGCTGCTGTGGTGGCTGCTGTGGTGGATACTGTGGCGGAGGGCCCTGCTGCTGCGGCACTCCCTGCAATTGCCAGGTGGCGGGCCTCGCGTACCCAGCTCCGTTCTGCGGGCCCTGCGGCGGGGTCTGTAGGGGACCCTGCGGCAGACCCTTCGGAACCTACAGCTGGAGGTACGCGCCGAGGTGCTGTCCTTGAAGGGTCCACCCATCTAGTTATGTGTCGTTCTGTCAATAAATGAGTCTGTTTTATTTACTTTGTCTTTGTCATTCGCTTGTATCTTGGCATCACCTGTTGTACGTGGGAGTTGGGACGTAGTCTATACGTGAAATATTTGTAAATTCGCGTTGAAACCTGAACTAAAGTATAAATATTTTAATAACAACTCTCCTGCTCTACTTGTTATGGGAAAAATTGAATTAAAGCCGCCAAAAAATTGCATTGTTATATTTTGTACGATGATTCTACCTAATGTTCATGACGTGAGACATGTAATTAAAAAGTGTTTAGTATAGGATCAAGGTTCGTGGAGAAATAGCATTTCCTCTACTGCCACAATAGAATGTAACTTTTCGCCTGTATAGGAATACCCAAGGGATAGGCAGAGGTGTACTGTTGTAGGAGTATTTGTGCGAGTCTATTGCAGTCGTACGATAGCGTACGATTCCGACTGTAAAAGACCCAGAACAATGGCGAGAGTGAATGGATATTATTTAAATTTGCGTGACCTATTTTCGCCTACAATCAGGTGAGGTGCAGCTAGGGTTGCCAAGCCCAAAAATAGACAAGCCGGGCACAGATTCATATTAAGCCGCACTTTTTGCCCTGAAAGCCTGACACACTGGTTTTTAAAAGAAAAACAATTCTGATTCTTTTGGCGGGGCGAGGTTGACCAAAAGCCTAACAAAAGTTGGATAGGCCGGACTTATATTCAGATGGACACAATTGTAAAAAGCCGGCCCCCCAGCAACGCCCTAAGCCGAGGTTCGAGTCCCACTATGGGACACCCTTAGCAGTGTTGCTTGGTATTATTTAATTTGCTCGGCTGAAGGCCCTTCTGGTCTCGCCATTTGTCCGGTTAAGCAGTAAAAGCTCCCTGAGATAACTGCGAGAGAACTCAAAAAAATAAATAAAAAAAAATTGTAAAAAGCCGGACACTTGGCAAAATATACACTTAGACATCATTCTTTGAATATTAATAATATTTTTATGGAAATAAAACTTTGGAAGTGGTTCTAGGTATTAACTTAGTCAAACAGCGAGATAAAGAGCAGTAATATAACTAGAAAAAAAACATCGTCACTTTTCATTGATGTCGTAGGGAAAATGGAGTCAACATCCAAATTCGAAATGGGGGACAATAATTCTAGCTTGCTTCGAAATACATGCATTTCTATTAGAGAATCTTAGTCTGCCTTTATAAAAAATGTCACAAGAATCTCGACTGCATCCGATCATGTGCATGTCAAACGTTTAAACATAAAGTAGGTATCTCTAATATGATATTACGAGAATTCGGAAAAGATAGATCATCTCGATTTCGGCATGATCTCTTTCTATCTCGAAAATCCCACAACAAGATTACCTACTATCTTAATTCAACGTGTTATTCTCGGTTCTATTAGTACCAATTACCAGCCCAGTGATTATAGTAGTAACCGTCCTGTATTCCCAGGACATCTGCTTTTTGGAGTATCCCGGGTTGTCCTGGATAGGTATTAAGTAGCGTCCTGGGTTTTTTTAAAAAACCTCGTAATCTTTTGTGATTTATTATTCGCGCGCCACTACTGCCTCGAACCTTACGTTTAATCATCGGCGTTATTTCATAATTTAATCCTTCATGTCATGGCTTACATTATATAATTTAATTGACGATAATTTCATGAAACATGGTACATATTAATTCAGTTTCATTGAAACTGTTTTCTTATACTTTTCTTATACGGCGTCCTGTTTTTAAACCGAAATGTCCTGGCATTGCCACTTTCAAATCCTAGTTTTCAGAATTTCGGAATGGCAACCCTAGATTATAGCAACAGGTAAGCTGATACATATCGAACAACACATTATTGGTTATACAACACTCTGTTTTCAATATTCACAGTTATGGCTTTGTTATTACAACATAATATAAATTATCTCTATACGTACAATACGTTCAAAATAAGAATAAGTAGGTCAATGACCTCTATCTGTCAACTGTCATTTGAATAGTACGATTTGCAAAGTAATTATTTTGCATATCTACGCAACGGTTTTATCTACATTTGTTTATCTATTATTAATCGATTGAAGTTATAACTGATTTTATGGTTAAAGAATTTTTGACGGCCTCATTGGCATAGTGATCACAAGCGCCACTGTTGAGCGTGAGTTCTTGGGTTCGATTCCCGGGTCGGGCAGTTTTATTGGGTTTTTCTGTATAGAAATTCTCAGTAGCAGCACGCAGTCTGGAAATGTGCCCGGTAGATGGCAATAGGCTCGCTCTCTATTGCATGGGACTCAGTAACGGCCAGTCGCGTGCGGTGCATAAAGACAAAAAGACAATGCCTACCCTAAATTTTACGACGAAATATTTATTATAAGATATTTGAGGTGGCAAATCACATACATCATTATTTAATCAAAAAGACGGCGAACCAATACCAACATGCAGAAGGTATAATTGGTAAGTAAGCTTTTAAAATGTTCTGCCTACCCTGTCTTAATACTCTGTGCACGCCACTGGTAACGGCATTATTCTTCATACTTACATATATACATACATACAACTATGGGACAATACTGAAATAAAGAAAAAAAAGTATTGGAAACAGGATTAAAATTGTATGAAGCAGTAGTATTTTTCTTTCACTAGTAAGTCTTAATTAAAGAATGATGAGCGGACTATAGTATTAAGGGGGTATATTTGTAGATAGGTATACCCTCGTCATTTAAATACACCTGTGAAGACATTCACGGATTGTTAAATTTACACAACATTAATCAAACTGAGATCTTCTACACGTTCACTTGAGAAGCATCAAGGTGCGCTCGACCGGAAGTACGGGCATTTTGTTCAACGTCCATCAGATAATGGCGACCGGAAGTGCCGACCGATGTACCCACGATAAAATGTATTTCGTCACTCGACTTCTCTTTTAATGGATTTCGCATGTATTAAAATACCATTACGCATTTTATGTTCTTTCGGAGAACTAGAAACTATAAAGTTATTTCGTGGATTTCCAAAACTCATTTATATGAATATTCCCGTGATTATAATCACGTAAACTGAACGAACTACGTTTGTTACAAAGTCAATAATTCAAGGAATTCGTTCTCACTGATTAATCGATTTTTCAGAATCGATAAAAAAAATATCATCAACATCGTGTGAGATATAAAACCTTTCTGAAATAAATTAGAATATTACTAAAGTAGTGAGTAAAACAATTATAAAACCATTTAATATTTGTCCATCTCTAAGAACCTATGCGTAAGTAGTTTCAAAATGCTCTGATTTACAATAGGCTCGTTCGTTTCAACAGCTGGGTAGCTTTTCTTCCGTCATATTTGCGATATAAAATTATTGGGATAATGTGTGGCGAAATAATGAAATAATTGGCTCTCTTCATTCGATTACATGAGATTTCACGTTACAACTCTAGTAGGTACACCACTGCCTTACCTTTCGGGGATAACAGGTATGTTGAGTTACATACACACGTACGTTCATGTTTGACGAACAAGTAAGTATTGCCGGGCACTTTTGACGTTTTGGGTCAATTACGAGCGAATGGCCGAAGGGTGTCGTAATCCGACATTTTGTTGGCAGGTTCACGCGACACCACGCCGTTGTTATTGAATATTTTTCTGTCTAAATTGGATGTATCGACCTTAGTTACCTGACAATATAGGCACCTAAGTGAAAATGATTTTTGCTTTATGTTATTTTTAAGAAATTAATTGTAACAAAAATTATATAAATGGAAATCGCTCATGGCGTAGTGGAAAGATTTGGCAATGATAGTATGGTGGCTCCCGGTCTTGGACGAACTCAAGTCTCATCACTCGTCCTCCACGAGTGATGAGACTTGAGTTCGTCCATCACTCTTTCCTTGCACCCCAATAAGAAGAATGTTTATAAATAATACCCTACCGACATGTGTGTCATACATAGCAGATGTATGACACTGAATACAAATAAGATGTAGAAATGAGGTGTAATACTTCGGTATTTATAGAATTAACAAATGTCACCCTTCATTCCTGAAGGGTAAGATAAAGGATTAGGTATTTACCTTACATTGCCATTGTTCGAGGACAATCTAGAAAAGTACGTACCAACTTGCTTCATAAGATCCGCAATTAGGTTGTGCAAGCATTTGCACTGTTCTCGGTTTCTGCAAGGGCACCGGCATCGGCACGGCTTGTGCAAGGTGTTGCACGGTCGCAACTTGTAAGCGATGTAGTAAGACTATTTTATATAGGCCAGCTTATATGAAATAGTAGACTTCGAAAAAGAAGTATCAAAATTACTACGCTGAATTAATCAATCGGCTTGGGAAATAGAACTTCGAAAAAAAAAATATTTGTGAAACTAAGTTGGTTTGTTGAAAAGGTACCCGACTCTCACAGGAATCGTGGAAAAATGAAGTCTGTTGTTTCCAATGACAAAGCATCATTACTTTTATACTGTAATATCAATTTATTGTTTCACACAATTCTAGTAAATTGCGTGTCCGTGCGTTCTTTGACCTGTTTCGGCGAATTCTCAATTTTTCCTATTATCTACGGAAGACAATAACTAATATAAGGTGAGCTTAGCTATATTTAGTAAATAATGTTGTCGTAGGTCAGGTTAGAGCGGAGTTTTTTATAGATGCGGGTACGTTTTCACAGAATGCCGTAGCGAGGGGTCGCGCGTTCCACGAACGTCGCCCCCATGCAATGTCACTGTTTATTTTTACATTTCCAATAACTACATTTTATTCTCATGTAATAATCTATGTTAAGTCTTAATCGGACAGCTGTCTGTTTTCTGGGTTTTGTGAATAGTAAAACGGGGGAACCACGGGGTTAATTGGGATTTAGTAAAGTACCTAATCATTTATAATTCATAATGTTATAATTCTGCAATTAGGTACCGTAGTAATACAGCATAATCTGAATGAGCAGGCATTTTCGATTTAATACTACTACTGCATTCTCAACTAAAAACATATGTTGGTCCGAAATAGGTTCTCGGACCAACATTTGTTTCTAGTTTACGTACGTACAGTCAGCGTCAAATAGTTAGTGACACTCAGGGTATTCAAATAAATAGCCGCAACCAAAACGTCAATAATATCGGTACAAACAAAGTTTCCTTATTTTTGTCAACAATATAGGCGCTCAAAAGGTCGAGACGTTTAAAATGTCACATAGATAGGTTCAGTCAAACCGCCATAAATATGGTTACAGTCATCCCGCCAATGGTATCCAAGCATTGTAAGTGTTCAAAAATATGGAACACATTAGAAAAATAAACTTTATTGCTATATATTTTAAATATTATTTCTCACATCAATTAATATTAATACACTAAATGAAAGGGATAGAAACTATGCTGTCCTTTTCATTTTAAGCATGACGTCATAGACATGTCTTTTGTTTTGTAAAGAATTTCGTGCATAGCCATTTACGATACTTATATTGTAAGGATTGAAGTGTGATATGACTGAGAGGAAAGTGAACTCCGATATGACGTCTTATAGAGATGAATGGAAGAAGAAGACATATTGCGCCGACCCCAAATAATATGGGATAAGGGCAGGAGGATGATGATGGTTCGGAACCCTCGGTGGGCGGGTCAGACTAGCACTTGTCCGGTTTTTAATTGCTGGATAGTTTTCCATTGTTTTTGTATCATCATCATCATCATCATCAGCCCATATTCGTCCACTGCTGGACATAGGCCTCTCCTAGTAAGCGCCACTGAGCCCGGTATAAAGATAAACAATTTATTTTTAGCTCTAATTTATCTTTATTTTTTTAACTAAAATCGTGTATAGCCACCGTCTGCTAGAATTACATCAGAAAGACGTCTTCGCATGGATTGTACCGCATTGTAGCAAAAATTGTCTCCTCTCATGGTCTCCCAAACTTCTTCGACGTGAGTCCTTAAATTTGCGGTGGTTCGTGCTCGAGTACTGTCCCATACTTGAACCATTTTGCCCCACAAATTTTCGATCGGGTTTAGGTCGGGACTGTGAGGTGGCATCGAAATTAACTCCAGGTCCCTGTTACCTTCCAAGTAATTTTGAACAACTCTGGAGTTGTGCACCGAACTGTTATCTTGGACAAACCTAATCCTTTCATGGGGGAAAAAAATCCTGGCTGTTGGAAACAAAACGTCTTCGAGGATGTCCTTGTATCGGAGGCCATTCATTCTTCCTCCCACCTCGACTAGCTCTCCTGGTGCGCTTTGGGTCATCCATCCCCAAAATGATGTTTTGAGGTGTCGCTTATGCGATATGTCGCCATATTTAAGCATGAAACAATATTATTGCTTCAATAGATGTTATATTGCAATTGACATTGATATGACTGATAGATAATAGAACGATAATTATGCAATGATAGATAAAATAATGACATGCAAACAATACTTGATTGTCTAAAGCATAGATTTTAAGTGTAAGCGAAATTCTAAGTCTATGGTCTAAAGAGGTTTTCATCTTTGGGAAACCGTTTATTTCTGTAACATGCTAGTTTATTTTTCTAATGTGTTCCACATTTTTGAACACTTACAATGCTTGGATACCATTGGCGGGATGACTGTAACCATATTTATGGCGGTTTGACTGAACCTATCTATGTGACATTTTTAACGTCTCGACCTTTTGAGCGCCTATATTGTTGACAAAAATAAGGAAACTTTGTTTGTACCGATATTATTGACGTTTTGGTTGCGGCTATTTATTTGAATACCCTGAGTGTCACTAACTATTTGACGCTGACTGTACGTACCCCGAATTTCGCAAATCACCACCCCGTTTTTCGGGGTATCTACCTATTCGATGTACTTAGGTTCAAGAGAAGTAAATTATCACCACATAATCACGTCGTTACTATTTTCTCACTATTTTGGCGAAAAAAAAACAATTGTTGGAATTATTTTCAATAATCTACAGATTAAGGAATTGCGGATATCATCAGACCCTTCTGAAGTCTTCCCGGCTACGACATGGACAGCTTCAAACAAAAATTAAAAACAGTCCTCTTCAAAAAGGGTAGGCAACGCACCTGTGGTACCGCTGGTATTGCAGATCCCCATAGGCGGTCTTACCATCAGGTGGGCCGCCTGTATATTTGCCACTCTACGCCATAAAAACCGTAGAAGTTCACAGCCAACTGAGCTAGCTTTGATCTATTCTGTTATCCATCTACACTGACGTAATTTCTATAAGCTTCTTAAGAGGATTAGTTGCAAATTGCAGCTAATCCTGCAGCCTGCAATAGGTAATAATACTTGTATTAAAATAAGGCGAATGGATTTCAATAAAGCATGCAGAAGATTAGCTACTTATTGGCGGTTGTGTACGCTCTTGCCTATTGCCATTAATGTAGAATCGATTGCGTATTATCTACTGTGATGTTGACACCAAAATGTACATGATGTAGTATGTATGCGCCCATGTATAGGAACGGTAATTTGTGACACCCACTAGCGGTTATGATTTCTGAGTTGGCGTCTTTGTGACCTTACGGCGTAGGTTTTGTTTACTCATTTGATGGCATCTAACATAATAAAACCTACTCACGTCCACTTATTTTGTTACGTATGGCTCTAGAAATAATGAAAGCAATTAATTTAGACGCTTTTATTACAAAAACAGCACAGTTTTCCGTGTTTAGTTGATAGTTTCGTCAATGGCAGTTGAAGCATGGTCCTGTGGGGCAACAGCAGCACCCCTGCACGCAGGGCTGGCAGCAGCACCGCATCGGCGGGTCGCAGCCCCCCGGACACCTCGCAAACGTTCCCAGATTGAAATCCCTATAGCATCCGTACTGATAAGGCATTTTTATTCCAAAATGTTTGGTCTGTTTATTTAATACTATTTTTTTCTTTTTCAGTTTTCTGTTTTTTATTTTAATTTTTTTGTAGCTTATGTCGCAGCAGATATCAGACTGACGAATTTTGACAGTTGTGATAGTTTATGATTTTTTGTATACCATTTTTTCAGATTTTTTCTATCTCGTTCAGCCAGTATCGTTGGGTACCTATGTTTTGATGTAAGCGCCTTGGAAGCTGAACAAAAATATAATCATTCTACTTGAACCTTGTACAATAGATAAGTATATTAAAATTTCTTCCGACTCATCGTCATAGAAGTTCACATAGAACGGCACGTATCCGACGGCATAATTTTATTTGGTGACCACCGCCGTCATCATTGCCGGTGGCAGCAACTTATTCATGCGATAAAAATACATGTGTAAACATGTGTCCAGTGCACCAACGATACAGAAAAAATAAATCGTTTTAACAAGTGATGACAACTTCACCCGTTTTTGTTTTCAGATTGCGTGCGCTCAGTATGGGGCCACGTAACCATTCTAAAATTAACAGAAGTCAGAATGTTAAGGTCATGCTGCTAAACACTGCAAGGCTGTTGAGTGGTTTCTGTTTCCTCGTGACGTAATTTCTGGCGTGGTACTGGAAGAGCACCATGCCTTGACTTGAGACCCGAAGCTTACATATTGTTAACGGCGTGGTTGGTACGAGTCTGGCATTTCCGTCTTCCTCATATCTTTTTCTATGTTGAGGGTTCGATTATTGTCCCCTCTAAATCAGAAAATGACTTCTAACCATTTATATAGATTAGCAGTTTGGGTAGATGCGAATTCTTGAATTCTTTGTATGATATCACACGAATACACGATATATACAATTTGAAGCCCATCAAATTACCCCGTGTGGTTTCGAATATTGGCCGATGCAACCAATTAATGGTGTGGAGGAACGAAGTATGTTGTTCCTCCATTGAAAAGGGACGATCCTCCGACCAGGTAAGGTGGTTATTCTGGCGGGCCGAAGCTCGACGACTGATGTCAGACATTCGTATATGTGTAAGAATCGTTGTAAATTCTCATAGTGCGATTTGTTATTGTAGCTTCACTCGGATAGATGGCGCTTTACTTTTTTTTGCCATGTTACGAGTAGTAGTCCCTACAATGCAATGGTGATGTTCGGGATCTCCAATTTGTTTGCGACCAATCAAATAGATCGTTATCAACGAATTTGAAATGAATGGGAATTAATCGAGAAATAAATTATCTTCTAAATTTTCTCTTTTATAGACAAAACCGAATAAATATATTACATTTTTACTTCTCGCTTAAAATAAGGGGGGGGAACCTTGAATTCTTTACAATGAATACCCCATAGAGTTTAAAAAAAGATGCAATTCGGTTTATGTGCGTGTGGATGAACATTCAGATTTTTGGTCATTCAATATAATTATCGGTCCGTGTGGAATAAACATTTAATTCAACCTCAATGCAAAACGACATAATAAAGAAGCTTTTGCTACTGGCTGATACGAATATCAGATGTCCGACAACTGTTCAAAAATGGAACACGCTCCGCGTTTTTATTGTCAAAATATGATCATTCAAAAAGAGGAAATTGTAATGACCTATCGTTTTAAACGGTCACGCAAAATTTCTGTTTCTCAAAATTAACCGAAAATATTTCTAGGCAAAAATTGATTGTTTGGAAAGTTTAGCACCATGCCAGTGTACTACGGTGGATTCGTCGGCGGGCCTCACAGCGGCGGCTACTGCTTGTATGCGAACTGTTGCAACCCATCGATTGGGGGGTGCGGACCGGCGTGCCCCTTGCCCGGCCCCTGCTGCGGGCTCTCCTGCTAATCAGGTTCGCTAGCATTTATAACCAAACAATAATCAATGACCTATGTCGTTGATCGATGGCACTCTTTCCATCTATCTATCCCTATAGCATAGACAGATTCACTGGCTAATAATGATAGAATTTTTGCTTTTTCAAGCTTGCTTCAAACTGGCCTTGCGAGAGCTGTGTGGTGAAGGAGAACCTGCACATCACGGTGTCGTTTCTTGTGTTGGTGCTGCTGATGACAATAGGCCTTCTAGGCTTGTATGACTGAATTCAGTGGCAGTGATGTAAAATCACATGTGGATTTTGTTAAATAAAGTCTTTAAATGGATATGAAGTTTTATTGTGCTCAAAAATTAGCCGTAAATTCAAAAAAGGTGATATAATATATTAATATAATATATTATATATTATTTATTATTATATATATATATTTATTATTATATATATATATATGAAATGTGACATGGCAATGCCTGCGGATAGGCGGTTTAGTCGACAAGCCTTATTGTGTGCGTAGAGAGGGATCGCCTCCGTGTGCGTAGAGAGGGATCGCCTCCGTGTGCGTAGAGAGGGATCGCCTCCGTGTGCGTAGAGAGGGATCGCCTCCGTGTGCGTAGAGAGGGATCGCCTCCGTGTGCGTAGAGAGGGATCGCCTCCGTGTGCGTAGAGAGGGATCGCCTCCGTGTGCGTAGAGAGGGATCGCCTCCGTGTGCGTAGAGAGGGATCGCCTCCGTGTGCGTAGAGAGGGATCGCCTCCGTGTGCGTAGAGAGGGATCGCCTCCGTGTGCGTAGAGAGGGATCGCCTCCGTGTGCGTAGAGAGGGATCGCCTCCGTGTGCGTAGAGAGGGATCGCCTCCGTGTGCGTAGAGAGGGATCGCCTCCGTGTGCGTAGAGAGGGATCGCCTCCGTGTGCGTAGAGAGGGATCGCCTCCGTGTGCGTAGAGAGGGATCGCCTCCGTGTGCGTAGAGAGGGATCGCCTCCGTGTGCGTAGAGAGGGATCGCCTCCGTGTGCGTAGAGAGGGATCGCCTCCGTGTGCGTAGAGAGGGATCGCCTCCGTGTGCGTAGAGAGGGATCGCCTCCGTGTGCGTAGAGAGGGATCGCCTCCGTGTGCGTAGAGAGGGATCGCCTCCGTGTGCGTAGAGAGGGATCGCCTCCGTGTGCGTAGAGAGGGATCGCCTCCGTGTGCGTAGAGAGGGATCGCCTCCGTGTGCGTAGAGAGGGATCGCCTCCGTGTGCGTAGAGAGGGATCGCCTCCGTGTGCGTAGAGAGGGATCGCCTCCGTGTGCGTAGAGAGGGATCGCCTCCGTGTGCGTAGAGAGGGATCGCCTCCGTGTGCGTAGAGAGGGATCGCCTCCGTGTGCGTAGAGAGGGGGGGTGAAATCAAATGCATATAAATATATTTTGTGACCTGAACGTATATTTATACAAAAATCCATACAAAAAACACTGTTCATGACTGCGGACGGCATAACCGCGACATTCTTCGGGGAATAGGACCGGGACCCACGCGAGTTGCTTCTGTCGTCAGCCGCAGGATATTGTTCGAGGTCCATTTGATCCGGACGGCAGACAACGTAGCGGAGACCAGCAACAGCGTTGAAACCTTCCGAGCTCCAAGAAGGCTTCAGCTTCGCACCCAACGGAGCCCTAGCTCGACGTCAGCTCTACGTTCGACTCGCGGCCCGCGGCAACACGAGGAGCAACGCTCTGAACGGAGCGCAGGCACATTCAGCATTGGTCACACTGCTGCACTTCTGCGCGCTACTTACAGGGCAGCACACGAGGTCCCTGGCCCTCTGCCGCTTTCCACTTCAGCAACAGCGGTAGCAGCAGCCGTAGCACGGAGAGCAGCATGGCGAACAGCACGAGTAGCAGGGGCTGCAGCAAGGACTGCAGCACGGACTACAGCACGGGTAGCAAGGCATCTTGACGCTTCTTTCTGCTCACCGAACAACGAAACCGTCGCAAACAATACTGTAGGAGTAGCGAGATTGTGTAATAATTCACTTTTTTTGGTTTTTTTTTAAATATTTTTTGTTACTGCGTGTTGAAGGTTTGAATTATGACTGCTGAGTGCCCTTCCAATGATTTTTAGCGATAAAGAAAATTCCTAGAACACAATTTGTTCGATTTCCAAATACTTTAAATTATCGACTTATTCTTCTTTTTGATTTTTTATACCAGCCTACTTATTCATTATTTTGACATGAAGAAGAGGTTCATATACTTTTATAAAGAAATTGTATTTTTATATTTATAGATTGAATTTTAATTTTACAGACTGCAGACAAAACTAGAAGCATTATTTAAGTATTCGTGATTTATCTGAATACCTGGCTTTTGCCCACCACTTCATTTTTTTTAGTTCAAACTCTATAAAAATCTGTTAACGGGTTTATTTCCAAAGCAAAATATAGGCTAATTATAGTGAAAAAACATTCATTAGATTACTACTACCGCGCTGATACCGCAACAAACGCTGCTTAACCACACAGATCAACCGTGATCTGCGAGATTAAGCAGCGCTTGCTGCGGTCAGTTCTTGGATGGGTGATCATTTTTTACACATCGAGACCCCTCCGTGCCTCGGAAAGCACACTAAGGAGTTGGCCTTGGGTGTCATATGAATTTATTTTTAATCGATTATTTCTCAGAAATAATCAATTTGTATCAATCGATTTCCGCAATAAGAAAAATCGATAAAAAATAAGCGATTATGTAGACCACACATTTTAATCAATTTTTGTAAACAACGCGATCGCGGTCGCTATTTTTTATTAACAGTCCCAGCTTAGCGCTAGACGCGAAGAAGGTGCTATCTGTTTAATAGTGGTGATATCACCATGTACAGAATAGACATTGAGTGAGATTTTTGATCTCGGTAAAACAGTTTCAATTTATTTATAAGTTTTCTTAAATAAAACTTTACAAATCTCTGTTTTGGTTACTTTCGTCAAGCTTTTGTGAAATATATAAAAAGTAGTTGGTGGCAATTTTATGTAATGAAGGCAAGGCAAGGAATCTCTTGATAGGTACTGCCCCCTCCTGCACCAACAGAAAAGTTTTTTCTAAAACACATAAGGTACTGCCCCCTCCTGCACCAACAGAAAAGTTTTTTCTAAAACACATAGGCAAGCATATTATTAGGGAAACTCTGTCTAATAATAATAATAATTTCACATTAAATAGGTAACATTTATTTAAAGTTGTCTTAAAGGGCCAATACGTGTTGGCTTCGGCCTCACGCAAGCCTTCGAAGCGTCCAGGACTCTGCAGTCCCATGCAAGGAGAAGACATACATGATAATCTAATATAATCTAATACATAATAATAATAGAAAGCGGATGGGTTTATTTTCTATTTACATTAAATCTGTGACTGCGAACACAATCAAGAACATGTCGCGAAGTTCGCATATTTTTATTTTTCGGAAAAAAAAATTCCCAATACTCGATTAATATGTTGAGATGAAAAATCGATTATTAAAACATCGATTTTTTGCTGCCGAGGTCACATCCCTACCCCTAGAAACCGACCCCAGAGTAGTTGGGAAAAGGCTTGGCAGATGATGATGATAGATTTCTTCAAGCAGAAACAGTCGCAAAGTCGTTATATGATGCGATGACTATCCAGCCAGATAGGTAAAAAAAAAACTCCGGCGATCGCGAGAACGGCGTCGGCTATGATAAATGCAGAGAACATAAACTCTACAAGTGTGTCAAGGCCTTCCTTATTTCCATCTACCGGATACAAGTAGAATACAATTTTGACATTTCATCAATGTATATCAGGTAAGAGAAATTCTATCTCTCGCTAAAAATAGTTCCGTTTAGACGCAATGTACATCGTTGGAATGTCAAAACTGAATGGATCAAAATCGAACAAGACTTTTATTATCCAGCAGTGGGTAGTCTCGAAAATTTTAATATCATGTAGTTAAAAAAAATACCTGATACTTATTCTCATTCTTATAATTAAATAAATGTAGTGCTAGTGAGAGAACATACCTCTGCCATAGTTTCAATTACAATCAGTCGGAATTATTTTCAAAGGTAAGTTTTTTTATATATATTTATTTTCGTAAATTTGTTCACTCAGTGAACATTTCACTTTCATAGGAGAACAATTTAATCATTTTTTGACCACTATCTGCGTGAACGTATAAAGAAGTTTCGCTTCCGCAGATAGAGGTGATGATAATATACTGATGCACCATCCTACATCATAAGGGACCACCTTGAATTCGGTACACATCATCATCAGCCAGAAGACGTCCACTGCTGAACGAAGGCTTCCCTCGAGGGGGGGTTTGCTATAATCCCCACGCTTGGCAGGCGGCTTGGGGATCGCGGTACACATATTCATTCTGAAAGTTTTGTTTCTGACGCATTTCATTAAAATATGATACGTAATAACGATTAGGTATTTAACTTTTAAGTACTGACGTGGTTGTCTCATAGACGACGTGTGATCAAATTTGTGTCTTATTTAGTCACCTCTGAAGGTACGCCCTCTCCGCTAGCTTCGGGCTTTCACGCGTTACGACACGTTAATTAACAGCAGGAACATGTATTTTAAATCACTAATGTTGTTATTAGTCCCTAATATCACTACGTTTTGATAATTTCTGCAGTTTTCTGAGAGACGTAACATCACCATATACGATCTGGCTAAACCAAGTCAGTACTCAAAGGTTAACCTGTAGTTCGACTACTAACGGAGATAAAGTAATGATATTTTGGATCGTAGGACCCGTTTCCTGTACCAGACCTGCTTCAGTAAAGCAAAGACCATCTAGTATTCTGCGTTAGGCGTCGGATCAATCATCGGTGTATCTCCCTGAGCAGCAGATTGGTTGTGCGCTTGTGAGTACTTTAATCGTTATATTTTTATTCATCTATCGTCACGGTGTTCGTTTTCATGACGACGGTCATAACTGTATTGTTCCCGTGTTGCTTTTACCTGAGAGAATTGAGTAAACGAATCATAGCTTGAAGTGGACCTATGCACAAATATAACTGGCCAAGATCTCGACGGCCGGCCCACGTTGTGGATAGGTACCGAGGCCCTAGTGTAAGTATCTTTCGACAAACTCGATTTAACGCATTGAACGCGTTCGGCGTTCCGATTGGTCCGTTTCTTGCCGTCCACCAATCGGAGCGCCGAACGATTCGATGCGTTAAATCGAGTTTGTCGAAAGAAACTTACACCAGGGGCCCTGAAGGACGGCAGATGACAGTGTCGGGCTCTTTATCGGGCTTCCTTTAGAAAAGATTAGGTAATCTAGGTATAAGAGTAGGCTGATGTGAAACGTGATGAAGTCGAGCCCAACTGTGGGCCGAGTTATTATTCGTTATTATTTTAAGTAACGTCTGCAAGCAATTTTATCAGCATGGATTTTGAATTCTCACCAAACTTCAATGCCCCGAGGGTATACATAGAGGAGCTCGTAGCCACATATCCTTTGATTGGTTACTTACGGTAGATGACTACTAGTCATCAGAGTTACTTATTATGAACTGTCAAAAACGACATTTTATTCTAAATATGTTTGAAATACTAAGGAGTGACGTCACAGTTTTTCGATACCACCCTCGTCATTTCACCGTTCAGCTTCGACGTTTACTTGTTTTATTCATCCTTGACATTGGCAGAATCATCGTCACACCACGATGGAGCCATTAAATTAAAATTGGAATTGGTCATAGATTTTCATTGCCATTGACATATGTAGGTACCTACATTGATATACTTAATTTGTGATTTCGATAAATTAATAATTGAAAACGCGAAAGATAAGCAAGGGATTAAGTTTTACTGAGTTTTTAGAAGCAAAACTATTTACCAAACAAGATTTCAGAATTTATTTTTGATGCAGTCATCTAGCCTGTTGTGAGCAGCCCTTAATGTGTGTTAAACTTTATGGACTGCTCACAACAGGCTCCTTAGAGTATGAGTTTTTTCCAGTAATTAGATGACGGAAGTCAGATGATTTGAACAAGAAAGAATATCAATAGCTATACTGAAAGAACTTACTGAATCGGTTTTATAACTTATAAAATAGGTAACGTCAAACTAACAAACAAACATTACTGCTTATAATATTAGTAATACATAAATTAGTATAGACAACAGCGACCTATATTCGTGGCCATTAATCACTATCATTAATCTGAAATATAATAATTAGTTAACAATAATCAATAAACATATTTTAAAGCTAAAAGACCAAATTCGTGGAACGCAACCGACATCAGCTTTGAAACTGATAACACAAACAGTGAATTCTTAGTACTATAATTGTTAGCGTTTCATATTAACTGCTGTGTTTCGTGGTAAGTAAAACAACACACACGGCAGGCTGGTCACCTAATTAGCAATAAAAGTTTATTAATACAACCGACGTAGTGCCTTATTGGTCCAGCGTAGTTCAGTAGCCCGGACAACGGACCTATCATTATAATCGGTAAAGGAAATACATACACTAATAATTACGGCATAACCTTTTTTTAATCAAACTTTGCCTCACCTTTGGATTAATTCTTGTATCGTGGATGCACAAACACCAAGACCTGGATCAACTATCTGCAGGTCATACAAATATAATACGAGTACCTATAATTTGTTCTTTTTTCCGTTCTTCCATGCGAAAATCGAATCCGCGACACAGCGCAGCAGTCGGTCGCTCAACAACCGCACCAACCGTGCCGCTAAATAATAAGGTTAATGTAGTAAATATGACAGTTTCCCAGAAATATTAGATTACATACCATACGTTCGAACGTACGTAGAAATGACACAGTAGTGCAGTCATACTCAACCTGCGGCCCGCCGAGTTTTTGTGAGTGGCCCACCTGGCATAGTAGTCAAGGTGTCAACAACTTTAAATTTCGCGCAGATCCAGAGAAAGTGTTGGCGCGCGGAGTACAATAGGTACCTAGATAACCCTACCGCGCAATTCGTTGCAGTCCCGAGTAGCACAAAATCGATATAATGGAAATAGTGGAGACCAGAAATTTTCTTCTAGCTTCATTAGAGAATTTAAAGTGTTTTAGGAACGTCTCTCTGCTGTATAGCAGAATTTTACTAACTTTATAGTTCCTAAAGCTATATAATCCTCTTTTTCAATCTTGTGTGCAGCTAAAAATTTTATTTTAGATATTATTTATGCCTCTGTACAGCTTCTAATACAGCTGTAAGCATAATACAAAAGTGTAAGCCTTATGTATGCATTAATTACGGCTTAGGCTATTATAAAGCATATTAAAATTCTTTAATACTGCTTCATGTCTTATATCGACCATTAATATGGGTAACAACTGTTTAACGGTGTACTTTGGTGCTGTTTTTATGCCAGCTGTTTAAAAGCATTTCATCGTAATATTGTATAGTCTTTATTTGTATAAAGATATACCGAGTAGAATTTTAACAAGCAATAAGTCCTATATCCAGCGTCAAATCTAGCCAATAACCAGCTTCCTATAGTTCGCGAAGAGTATTAAAAAAAGTGGTGGTCTCATTTTCGTAAGAAGTTATGTAAATGGACAACATCATAAAGCAGATTCTCCCGTGCTACAGTTGCCCTTACGATTTTGAGAAATTGGCTCGTGTATCTTCTATGTTAACCTATGTTGGCACAGAGGTTTTCCCAAAGGCAAAGCTTTTACCAAATTTATGCCGAACCCTAAAACGTTGCATTACAAACTCTTTGAACGATGCTCTAATCAAGCTCTACTACAGCCTAAACATATTTTAAAATCCTTGTTCCAAAGCTTTTACCAAGCTAAAATAGTTCAATAGTTTCCCAGGTCGGGCAAAGGGTTATTGTGTTTTTCTAGATATATATTCTCAGTAAATGACAATAGGCTCGCCCTCTTTTACATGGGACTCAATAACGGCTTCGGCGAAATGTGGGTGTACAATAGAACACCTCTGCCTCACCCTTCGAGGAATACAGGCGTGATGCTATGTTATGTTATGTAATTATTATATTAATACGTGAAGCAAAAACTTTGTACCCCTTTTTACGAAAATTACGTGGAAAGAGGAGTATGAAATTTGGCACGTGGTAAAAGTTTATATGGAGAAGATGTGCAGAAAGCTAATATTTTTATATAATATGCATTAGAAATACATTAAATTAATTTAAAAAACATTACACACACTACCATGCGTTTGACACACACGCATCATTGTTTATGTTCATACTGCCAATGTCAAATCAATGTCGCTCGCAACTGAATAAAACAAAATTAAAAATAAAATAGGTATATGCAATGACTACAGAGGTATATACTCTTTGACAAAAGAACCTCAATAATGTTCAAACTTTAAAAATTGATACGGTCGAATTTCGCCCACTAGGCAACTATTAATAATAGTTGCTATGTAAGTATAACCGGCGAGAAGAAAGGGACTTTAGATCGAGGGGGAAGAGAGCGATGTTAATCTGATAATTATCTTTCAATTAATGTTTCATTACTAGTTCCTGGAGTTCGGTTAAACTATTTGCGAAGTATGAAGTCCTATAACGCTATACCTTGTAAAGTTTCAAACTATTTTGCAAATGACGTTTCTATAATAATATGAACACTTATTTGTGTAGCAATTTTTATATCTAATGCTATTATTATCGTAAAAAGTAATTTTATAACACACGTGTGTAGAAAATATGATGTCAGGCAAAGACCAGGCCACTCCTTCTCTATTTTTTTTAAACGTACACACTATATATATTTCCTGTATCGTTTACAAACATATATGTATGTATATACACATGGACATATACCCAAACCCGGAACAACTATCTGCAGAGTAGTCGATTTCTCAGCCACTGCGTCAACCTTGCCGTTAAATATTCTTTGTACACTTTACTGACTTTATCTTTGCTCTTGCAGTACCCGCAGGCAAGAGAATAATTAAAACTCTTACCCACTAGTTAGACTCACAAAGGCACTCCTAATTAAACAGCGTTCATTTATTTTTATGAAACTAGCTCCCCCCCGCGGCTTCGCTCGCAATGATTACGAACCCGTGCATTTTTTCGGGTCACACAATCTAGCGTCCTAAAGCAATTGTGACTGTCGAAAGTTATTGTTCTTTCCCTTGGGAACAGTACTTTTTCTGGATGAAAAGTACCCTATGTTCTTTTCTATACCCTTGACAACGTATATGCAAAATTTCATGATGATCGATTCAGTGGTTTAGACGTGAAAAGATAACAAACAAACAAACTTACTTTCACATTTATAATATTAGTTAGGATAGGAAGTTAGGATAATACCTAGTGTTTACAATTTTTATTACAAGAGCTGCAATTTATTTGATTGAAATATGTTTCTTGTGTATTTAGAAAACAAGATCAGTTTGCACAAACGCCCTTTTAACTAGTGCCATCTGCCTCGAACGTTCAGTTACTCGCAACATTTATTCAATTCATTTGCTATTTATTCGCAGTAATAGCAATCACTTAGTAGTTTACCAATTACCCTAACAAGTATTTGATTTCGAACGTAATACAAGTAATATAATGGTGGTCGGTACCTACACAGTGGTTGAATGCGAGCCTTCCGTCTTCTAAGAAGCCATCTTTACCCTCGATACTGAAGCTAACGTTACAATCAAATTAATTACTTATCCGTTTTCACAATGTTGCTTACCCAAAATTCTTTGAAGATCTATTTAATTATATCTACAGTCAGCCTCAAAAAAATAAATTCAAAAAAGAATTTTAGAAGAAATAGTGGTTGAAATCTTGACCAATTTCACACACTGTGGCGCTCCGAGGGGGGAGGGGTGGTCGAGGGGTCATGACCCCCCCACCCCCCAAATCGAACAAGCTCAACTATATTATTACACCCCCCCAAATCACTTTACTGTTAATATCCCCCCCCCCAAGTCTGGCTGCGACCGCACCTGTTCATACATAGTATCTGAGGATACATGTAAATACATGGCCATTTTAATTTTATGATTGTAACCAATACTTTTCCAAGGATAAGCGTTTGAATTTCGCTACGTGTATAGTATACATCTTTTTGAGGCTGACTGTACATATACACTGAGTAAACCCAATAGAAGTTAATGAAATTCTTATTTTTCAAGACGTTTTCTTATGCTATCGAATTCCGGTTTCTGAGTGATGTCCTTAAGCTCAAAGTACGTATTCGCTTTCATAATAACTTGAAAGGACAATCCTGATTTCATAAATTTTATTTCCTTATGCCATTGTCTGCCGACCGTGCCGTCCTGAGTTAGATTCCTATTTAGGATAAGCTTTTGATTATGGATTATGAATTTTTGGCTGATAAATAGCAATAGTGAGTTTATTGCTAATATATAGATATTCTATGTGAGTATTAATTATAGATATAGGTAGGTATAATTATAGGTATAATACTGCTACTTTGCAGCGCCCTACAAGGTCATGTACTTACTATGTTAGCTATAGAAACTATACATGTGTACAGTCAGCATCAAAAATATGTATACACGTAGCGAAATTCAATCGCTTATTCTTGGAAAACTATTGGTTAAAATCATAAAATTTGTTATATAATATACAGGTTGTAAGAGGATCGCTTCCGGAGCCAGAACGTGAATGAGGTGAACCTATATACAAACGAATACCAATAACCATTTGCTGTAAAAAGGTTATTTTCAAAACTTAATTTTTCGTAAACTCCGCAAAGATTCCTCTAAAAATCCCGTTTGAATTTCATTAAGTGTATACGTCATTTTGATGCTGACTGTACATTGTGGAATATCAAATAAATACCGTAGGTTCAACGTTCAATATAGTAGCTATGATTTCATAAAGGTATATATAAGTGATTTGATTTTATTAAATTCAACTAAACATCTCTATTTATACTTTCGTGATTGTCTACCTCTACGAAAATCGTTTATTGTGTCTATGGAATTAACATGTAGAACTATTTCTGTCCAACCTTCTCGATATTACGCCCAGCAGCTCTCACTGCAGGTCCAACCTACGGCGTACGCCTCAGTGGTGACTGATAATATAATAGCATTACGAATTAAATTTGGCCTATACAAATCGCTGAATAGATATCCTTGCTATATTCATTGCGGTCGAGACTGGTACGTGCACTACCTCCCAATGACAGTCCGAGGGGGCCAGGGGAGGTGTCGTAGGGATCATGACCCCCGATTATGACGAGTTTTAGGGGATTATGACCCCCCCCAAAACTCGTCAACATTAAATTGACAAACCTTCTAAAAATAAATAATTTACGAAAATTTTAAATAAATTATTAATTTCCTGCTTAAAAAGTCTAAACAATTAAATTAAATAGGTAGGTTTTTTATTGTACATAGTATCACGCTCGTATTCCCCGAAGGTTTACGCAGAAGTGTACTATTTTACACCTACATTTCGCCGATGCCGTTATTGAGTCCTATGTAATAGGGGGCGAGCATATTGCCATCTAAAGGGTAGATTATTTTATTAATATTAATTATATATTGATTATAATATTATACTGTTTTTTTTTTGTGCAATATATTCTATGACCTTAAGTCTGGCTGCGTCCGCTCCCGCTGGCTCCTAACTGCCAAAGGATTTTTCCGCTGGATGGTTTAAAGTTACACAATAAGTAGCCACAATATTAAAATTGAACCTATCAAGTAATATTTGTTATCACAAACGTTCCCGATAACATCCGAGAATTAGATCGATAATATTATTGACCTGTATGTAATCTCTTTAAATTGAAAACTATGTTTATACCTATTCAATCAGAATTTCCAAGAAAATTGAAAATTAATTGTTTAATTGTAACAAACGGAGCGTTACCTGGCTAATTAACTCGTCAGCTCAAGTTACCACTTCGATTAATTCCTCAATTAACTTGTAATCGAAGCAATATTATCTTTATTAGGTAATTACATCATTATCACAGTAAAATGTAGAAGTTAGAATATATGTGACGGCACGTTTGGCGCAGTGGTTGAGAGATCAAACACAGGGAACGAATATTTCTATAGATAGTTGTTCCGGGTTTGAAGATAGTTATTCCGGGTTTGAGTGTGGTCCCATGTGTTTGTAAACGCACCCACGATAATTGACGTACTTTCGGGTTTTTTATCTGTCTTTATTTATTAAGGACTTTTAATTACTTTAACAATATGTCTTTATATCTTAAAATCGTATACGTTAACAGCCCCATTATATCTTAAAATCCTAATCTTCTTAAGACTATTATTTACTAGCTTCCGCTCGCGGCTTCGCCCGCGTCGTTTACGAACCTGTACATTTCCTGGGAGTAAAAGTAGCCTATGTGCTATTCCAGACTATAATCTATCTCTGTGCCAAATTTCATCCAGATCCGTTCAGCCGTTCTGGCGTGAAAGAGTAACAAAGATCCATCCATCCTCACAAACTTTCACATTTATAATACTAGCTTCCGCTCGCGGCTTCGCCCGCGTTGTTTACGTACCCGTACATTTTCCGGGATAAAAAGTAGCCTATGTGCTACTCCAGACTATAATCTATCTCTGTGCCAATTTTCATCCAGATCCGTTCAGCCGTTCTGGCGTGAAAAAGTAACAAAGATCCATCCATCCATCCATCCTCACAAACTTTCACATTTATAATATTAGTAGGATTAGTAAGAAGTAGGATTTATTTCTTGCATATTTTGTTACAGAAAACAATTAAGCTAACCTAAACACACCGTAAATACCTATACATTATAGTGATTGTATTTGCCTCACACGTTTCCTTTGCCCACAAAGTATATACATAACAGACAGCTTCTTCACTCGCGTACTTTCGTTTGTTCGTTAAATAGATAAACGTGTTATTACAACCACAGTATACGTGGGAGGATCTAATTCAGCAGTTTAATACCTCCGAATATCTGAAGAAAATCGAATTAATTCCACGAATATCTCAAGGATTAACTAAAGACATGTTTTTCCAATATTTCACAGAATACCGTCGCGACGCAAACAAATTTTACTTATTTACAAAAAATCTAAAACCATTCAAATTGCCGAGTTCCGAGAATCTAAACGAGGAGACACAATAAAACTGTAACAGAAAATTAATGGCGTTATTTATCATTACAAAAGATGTTTCAATTCATTTGAGACTTTGGCTGAGTTTCAAATGATGTGTTGACGACACTTTTGTGTCATCGAGCGATGATTTAATACACGCGACAATTGTTCTACCTATCTGGCGATGGCAAAGGTTCCATTTTGGTATTGTACCACTTTCGGATAATTCATTCTTACGCACTTTAATCTTTTGATTAAAGATTTAGGTACGTGCGATAAATCGGAATGAGTTATATTTATACGTATACTTAGCAAAACCTAGGTTGTATCTATCACGCCTGTATACCCCGAAGGGTTAGGCAGAAGTTTACTATTCTACACTCACATTTCGCCGATGCCGTTATTGAGTCCCATGGGGGCGAGTCTATTGCCATCTACCGACCACAGAACTAGACTCTGTGCTGCTATATATCTGCTGATATATTTATATCTGTATACAAAGAAGACACTTTACAATATTGTATCCGTATGCCTTAATTTTGTAAATATATATATGTACAAGGCAAAACCTGGTCCATCTCCCTCGTGGTCGCCCAGCAACGCCCCAACCCGAGCCCTCAGTCCCTTAGCACCCCTAACTGCTGTTACTAATTAGTTTGTTTAAATTACTCGGCTGAAGACCCTTCTCGGTTTCGGTTTGTTATTCTGCTTTAGCAGTAATTAGGCGCTAATCAAACAGTGAGGAGGCAAATAAAAAAATCAGAATGATGTCACCGTTAGTGTTAGCGTCTACTTGTGAAAGCCGAAGCGAAATTCTAAGTCTATAAGTGAAGACCGGCTTCAATAAATGCGTTACAATAAAATTTTGACGTTACGTTTCTGCGGTTTGTGCCACGGGTTTGATTTTTGCACGGAACAAATACTGATTGATAAATAATATATAATTATTAACAAGTACACATAGTTATTTACGGTCTAGTTGTGTGTTCATGTGACATGTGTGTCTGTAAACTCTACCTACGATACAGGAGAAATTCTAGTGTAGAGCAATATATTTTTGAAAAGAAAGTGAAAATTAATATTATTTTATAAGAAAATGATGACAACAGAGACTGTCGACAGATGGATTTAGGCAATCTCAACATAATTACCTAGGAGCTCTATCTTAGACTTAATTAGGTACAGTCGGTGCCCTACATTACCTACCTGACCCCCCTAGAATTTATCATATGTCTAGGGGGGTCAGGTTATGTAGGGCACCGACTGTCCTAACCCCGTCGTTACGGGTGTCAACAGCCCAGAAAGTCTGTATCGCTTACCTATCATAAAATCACCTAAATTCTAATAGTTGGTTGACCTTCTTTTCTTTGGAAAGTACAAAAATGTTTATAATTTATAAATTCAAAGAGAAATTGCGTGTATTATAGTATTTTTACTGTTTTTCCTTAGCCTCCATCCAAAAGTACGCCTAAAAATATTTAATTAATATAGCGAGTGAAATCCCTTCAGGACCTTTACTTGGAAGGCAGCCATCACTAAACGTATTCATAACGTAGACTTTGTAAGTACAGAGAATTCGTGAGAATTCCACTCTGTAGTACATGTTGGCGTATTCTCGCAACATCATATCGAAAACCCTACCTAGAACCCGTGTTTCGGTGAATACACCACCTATTTACTAGATTACCTGGAATATTTTATGGATCCCTTAAGCTTTATGTATTTACGATACAGTGGTATACACGAAACATTACTTTTTGCGTTTATTTAAGGCGTAATAATCAAAAGTAGGTATATCGTTGGCAACGTGGAGAAGAATTATGAATTCTAAAAACACAACATCGCTGCTCTCCAAGCAGACAGCTACTAATACTCTACCACACTAAACCACTGAACCGATCGTCATGAAATTTTACATAGAGGCAACTTGGTACCTGGAGAAGTATTATTATGTACAAAGCTTATTTTTATTGCACTAAAACATTAATTATATAAAAAATACACGCAAACGAAGTCAACATCTAGTACGTATATAAAAAGGTATGTTCTTATACTTTGAATTCTTTCAGTTCTGCTGTCTCTCCTACAGTAAAGGATGCAGATTGACACGTCGCTACAGCGTTCCCATCAACCTGAAATTACGTAGTTTTGTTGATTTGATTGATTGATATTATTAGGTCGACATCTAATAATATCAGAGGACCTAGTGTAAGTTTCTTTCGACAAATTCGATTTACTACATCGAACGCGTTCGGCGCTCCGATTGGTGGAGAGCACGAAACGGACCAATCGGAGCGCCGAACGCGTTCGATGTAGTAAATCGAGTTTGTCGAAAGAAACTTACACTAGGGCCTCAGTTCGTTATTTAATCATAGAACTTATTTAGTTGAATATGCCATACTTTACAACTTTAGAAAATGCAAGAATAATGGTCGCACCCTTAGAGTCTTAGAAAAGGCGTGTTTTTGCTTGTATACTTAGTAAAATCATTATCCTTTTCGTGGTAGTGAGAACCCAACAATAGTTAGGTACTTAGTACCTTTCAAGTGTGTAAAGGTACAC
Source organism: Shargacucullia verbasci (assembly GCA_947562105.1). Classification (NCBI taxonomy): domain Eukaryota; kingdom Metazoa; phylum Arthropoda; class Insecta; order Lepidoptera; family Noctuidae; genus Shargacucullia; species Shargacucullia verbasci. The sequence goes on along the minus strand of OX387289.1, from coordinate 3,695,053 downwards.
AACCTACTTACATTGTCTAATTTAAGTACATATAAGATGAGAAAGAGTCATGAGTATGAAAGAACCCATGAGTAATTAGGTTAGTCCAAGCGTCCCGCCACCGCCAGGACCCTCAGCGGGACGCCTAAAATCCCGATTTTTCATCATTATCATATTTGCAAAAGTTTCTTAGGTTGAATTTAAGTAGACATCCCGAAAGAGTGCATGCCATAGTAGAACTTTACGTTCCTTCCAAAATTATTTAGTACTGACATTGCTGAAGTGCCACACATATAACATAGCATAACGCGTATTTCCCCGAAGGGTTAAGCAGAGGTGTAGGGACTATCGTGCACCGATTTCGTCTATGTTGTTATTAAGTCACATGTAATAGAGAGCAAGCCTATTACCATCAACTGGGCACTGCTCCAAACCCCGTGCTGTTACTGAGAATTTCTTTACGGAAAACTCCAATAACACTGCCCGACCCGGAAATTAAACTCAGGACATCACGCTCAGCAGTCGCACTTGCGACCAATAGACTAATGAACCCATAGATTTAGGATGTAAAAGATGAACAATGACAGCTTGTAGGAGATACCGAAAAATAAAATGCAAATGTGTTAGTGACTGATATGTCAGATTAAAATAGGGTTGTATATATAGTATAGTTTCGATAGATTAAATCTTGCCCTAATGAATAGAGGTATATACGCTACTAATTAAATCCTATTATTATAACTTAATAAACCGATAAAATAATTTTATTTATGAAAATACAATGACTATTACAAAATATAATAATAGTTTTAAGATGATGTTGTATGCAACATACAGATAAGTATAGTACAAAGATTTGACCTTGTGCTATCCACTAGTCACAGTTTTGTGCACTGCTAACGATAAAGTAATGTATGATATTACCATAGCTAGTTCCCTTAGGCCCGATTATTTAATAATCAGATAAAAATCTATCTACTTTTTATCGATATTCGTGAAGTCATTTCTACAGTCAACCCTAGCGTAAACATAAATTTTAATATTTACACTAAATATTATTTATTTCTTGTTTTATCTACAAAATATTACCACGTATCGGAAGAAAATCTAATATACTATGGTAAATTTTGTTTCCTCAGCGAATTAATACTAGTACGTACACAAAATATGGTTTCAAAACGTACGATGAAAAAATCACATTTACCTCTGAAACATGTAATTATTTGGATTATTTCTCTATGTTACGTTACAATTGGCAAAAGAACATAACATTATGGCTGTCTAAATATCACTTATTGCCAATAATTACACGATTATTTTATAAATTAATAAAATATATTTGACACTAAAACAAGGGAAAGGATAGGTAACGATCCTTCAAAAAAATTTGTATCATACTGACATTGACATCTGTCTCTTTCTTTCTCGGGTAGTGTTCATATGAAAATGATATCTCTTTTCCACGCTTAGTTGGTCTTTTAGCGTAAGCGAAATTCTAAGTCTATGAATGAACCAGTCTATGCTGAAGTGACTTTTAAACATAATTTCAAACAAATAAGATCTTTTACCTACTCAACTATTTATTTATTGCATAATAGGTAGGTACCTACATATGTTAACAAAATGGCTATATCATTTCTCTGTAATAACAGGATGCGGTCGGCTTATGGAATTTACGCAACGCGATGATTGGGGCTTCATTGGAATCGGGGCCCCCTCTACTAATTTCCCTTCGTACTGCCGTTTCGACGAATTGTACAAACTACTACCTACGCAATACTGTTTCGCGATCATTACATTCCAAAGTTTATCGAATTAATTAAACATTGGTAGGTACGACTATTATTTCTAAGCTCCGCTTAAAGTATAAAGTTAAGCTGTAAGTTTTACAATGGGGTTTAGTACCTACTTCTGTAAGTTTCTGGGAAATCCGAGAAGAACGTTGAGGTCGCGTCCTCTGTTCAAACCCTATTTCGTTTTTCAAGTCAAATCGGGCCATATAATATAATAACTATTTAAACTTAATTAATTATTACAGTGTCTGGTCATTAAGAATGCTGCAATGCTACTTGATCTTTGGGCAATTAGATCATTTTAATTTATCCGTAAGTATGAGACTGTTTTATATTGTTTAATTTAATAGTTAAAGGTCTACGTAAAATAATTTAGTTAGCTTCTTAATTCATTATATTTTGATTATTCTTAAAACTAAGCAGTCATAATTCATAATGCCCGTTCATTTGATTTCTTTCAATTGTTATTGTCACATTGCCTACTCATATTGGGCATTTTTTATGCTGACCCGACAGTATGCCCTATTAATCACTTGATCTATAACATATATCGACTGTCAACTGGCAACATGTCCTATCTCGATTTTATGAAGATTTTTCTTGGTTATAACTTTCTAAACTATTTCATACCCGGCAGCACTGCAAAAAGCATATTTTACTTCAATCAAAATTAGACGTCAAAATCGCATTCATTCAATTTGCGTTGTATGCACAACGCGGTCGTTAGTTTCTTCTTAATCCTGTAATGTTGTCAAAAATGAAATAGTACCAGTTGCCCGTTCACAATCGATATACTGTACGGTGTACAAGCTGGTGTAGCATTAGTTGTAGATGTCAACCCTTACCGCACCGCAGGTCTCACATAACTCTCCGAGATCTCCCAAATTTCAACAGAACTTGTTGAACACCAGGAACCAGTCTGTTCGCATATCACTGTAGAACGATTAGACGGTTTACTAAATACGTTATACCTCTAGTCACCACTGTCCATCGTGCCCTAAGAAGACTTTGCAAGTTTGCAGGCACTTTTCAAACGGGAACAGTTTCGAATTGCCGGGGGGGCACAATTCTCGCGCGATTAGACATCATGACGAATATCGAAAAAACATGGGGGAACGCTCTCGTAGCTTTTTCCGAATTCTCTCGATATATTAGCGACTCTTTCTTTAGAGATGCTCTCTCTTCTAGAGACTTCTCTATTAGAGATTGTATTTATGAGATATGATCTCTAATAAAGATTTAAATAGTATCTTTACTGACTCTCAGTAAACTTTGCAAATTATAATGCGTAAGTATGATACTGTGCATACCTCGTATAAAATGATCGCACCAATGAATTGGTCTCTTTACGTGTTAATAATATGTTTTTGCGGTCTGTGACATTACAACAAAATGATGTTATTTCAGGAAACCTGCACCAGTCAACCGCTGTTTGTAACTGGAAATATTTATACAAGTTTATGTTGTTTTGTCATAAATCCTGGTATTATGCATTAGCACGAAATTGGTTTAAATATATTAATTTTAATTAAAGGTAAACAAATATTTTGTGTACCTAAGTTTTTCGCTTAAAAGTAGGTAGGTTAGGTTTTATTAGGTACGTATCAAAATAAAATTACATGAATGTCCTTGTCCTCCCGTGTATAAATATCTGTATACCTACATCGCACGGAATAACAAATGCCTCATAGACCTAGAGTGTCGAAAGCGCTGCTGCTAAGTGAATTCGAGTTTCGAATCTCGCATCGGGCAGTGTTATTAGGTTTTTCTAATAGAAATTTTCAGTAGCGGCCTGAATTTTGGATGATTGGTGAGCTCGGTAGACAGCAATAGGCGCGCTTCCTATAACATGGGCTAAGTTTCATTTATTAAGATAAAGTCATCGAAATGTGGGTGTACAATAGTCTATCTCTGCCTAACGTTTCGGAGAATACTGTGATAATATTGACGTGATTCTATGTTAAATACGTAATGCTTTGTTTTCTTTTGTAAAATATATTCTAATTTGCTCAACATATTTTAATGTTAATATATCTTTGGCTGCAACCGCACCTGTATGTACACTACCTATTGAATATCAAATTCCCACAGGTGAATACAAGGGTTAACGGGTTTCCCTGTTGAACTATAGTTGGAATTTGACGCATAAACGTAACCTGTCGGTTTGTGACTTTCTGTGAATTGCTGAGGTATTGGGAAGTACCTACATATTTTTTAAGAATTAGGTAGAGGAAAATAGTTAACCTAATTTTTATATATTGCTTTACAATCCTTAACTAAGGAAAAAACGAGGAAATTAGATAGCTATTCTTCTTTAATTTAACAGCTTAGCTCTTGTCGGTGGAGCAATTGCCACTGCTCTCTATTTTCTGCCTTTTATTTTGACCTCTTGATACGACTCTACCTACACATTCTCCTTCCTCTCTTTCCTTCTAAAATTGTCTTGAAAAACTGATCATGTCGTATCAAGTGGCCAATCATTTTTCCTCTCCGCTATTATCCCTTTTAAATGAACACTAATATGTACAAACATACGTAAATACCTAACAGCTTGTAAGTCCAATATTAGTTTATTTTTGTTAGTTTATTTTTTATAAATTCGTTGCCTCACATAAGGAATTATTCCTATACCGTGGGTGCTTTTACGAACATAAATATTCACATACACAATCAGCCAGACAAAGAACAATTATCTGTAGGGCACGCAAATATATGCAGGATTTGCAAGCTGAAGTGGCAATGGGCAGACCACATCGCTCGAAGAACGGACAACAGATGGGGAAGAAAGGTTCTCGAGTGGCGACCACGAACCGGAAGACGCAGCGTAGGAAGGCCTCCTACTAGGTGGACCGACGACATTGTGAAAGTCGCGGGCAACCGATGGATACAAGTGGCGGAATGTCGTTCGATGTGGTGGTCTAAGGGGGAGGCCTTCGTTCAGCAGTGGACGTCTTCTGGCTGATGATGATGATGCAAATGTATGTTCCGTACGCGAATCGATCCCGCGACTCGTACAAATTAAATCGCAAGAACAAACGATTTTGGACTATTATAGAGACACCACGCTGGACCGTACACAGGCAGCTTTTTGTACGGACTAATTATTACCATTCACAGGAAGGTACTATGCAACACCACCATTTAGCCGATCCCGTATTGGGTCCCATATAATAGCGAGCCTACTGCCATCTACCGCACAAAGTTGAAAACTCCGTGCTTCTACTGAGAACTTCCACACAGAAAAACCCAAAACACTGCCATCTGGGAATCGTAAAAGACAGGAAAGACAGTCAATGATAGATTACGACAGGCAATGTCAGATTACGACAGGCAATGGCGACACGGTTGGCGCAGTGGCTAAGCAATTAACTTTCTGCGCCACGTGTCGCGGGTTCGATCCCCGCTCGGAACAAATATTTGTATGAACTACAGATAATTGTTTCGGATCTGGGTGTTTGTTTTATGTGTATGTGAATATATGTGTTTGTAAACCCACCCACGATACAGGAATTACTCCGAGTGGAGCAACGTTTAAAAAAAAAAACAGATTACGACAGGCAATGAACAAAGTGAGTGACTTGATTCTCTCTCTGAAATCTGACAGCCAGAACGAACAAGAAACAGTGCGTCCCTTTCTTACTTATATATGTTTTCATAAGAAGATACGAAATAGCATGATTATTAGCGACACCAACTGTCACATTGTTCTTACGTAATACGGTTGACCAATAAAACAACAACAATATAATATGATATAATATGAGTATATATTTATTTATTTATATAATACTATAACACTTTAAGATACTCTTCTCCGCTTCCTACTAGATGATTCTTCATCACTTACTTCTTCATCTTGTTTAACATCTTTGGAGATCGGTGGAATGATTTCAGTCTCAGCATCGTTTATATCTGCTTCATCTGGAATTAAACGAGAAATCAGTTCGGTAGACAAGATGGCTCCGCCCATTTTTTTTTTTGTGTCATGCTCTTATTACTTGTTATAACGCCATAAGAGCCATTTGTTTTGTTTGTAAAGATATACCTAAATGTAGAAGTCTCGTAAGTGTGCAGTGTCGTTTTTTCAAAGCAATTTCCACCCTTTTCCATTTTCCCTATTGCCTTTTGTGGGCTTTGAATATCCGTCAGTCAGTTAATAGGCATTTAATTTTATATAATAAGATTGTAGATGGGCTCGTAGCTACATATTACCACGCTGATCGGTTGCACTGCGAGGTTAAGCAGCGCTTGCTGCGGTCAGTCCTTGGGTGGGTGACTATTTTGCGCACACATCGAGACTCCTCCGTGCCTCGGAAAGCACGTTAAGCAGCTATCTATCCTTAGAGTATCAGTGTCTCCCAGTAATTGGGTGGCAGTGGAAGGTCAGATGGCAGTCGGCCGTGTCAAATACTCATATTCAGCCGCAATCAGTTAAACTGGGAGTCGACCCCAGCATAGTTGGGAAAAGGCTAGGAAGATGATGATGAAGATTGTAGGAACAACATGAGCCTATATAACCTTCGTCCCTGGTCTCATCAATCTGTTCTCTCGCGTTGAGCACCTCCTGTAACACCGGGCCCTTTATCCTGAAGTCGCGTGCAGTACCCAGCGATAAATACTGCTCCCAGTTCAACTGCAATTTAAAACAATACAAATTATTATAGTATACTAGCTTTTGCCCGCGACTTCGTACGCGTGGAATTTAGGATCTGATATTGTCCTGCGGTAAAATGGGGCCTATATTTTAAGTTAGACCTCTAGCAATACATCGGTGAATTCTGCATTCAATTTCATGCAGTCGTTTTTGCGTGATGCGTGTACAAACATACAGACAGACAAAAATTCTAAAAATTGTTGTTTTGGCTTCTGTTGCTCTAATAAAGACTGTCCGAGTGAAGGAATTTTAATACATAATTCACAATGTACAATCAGAATCAAAAATATGTATACATATAGCAAAATTCAAACGCTTATTCTTGGAAAACTATTGGTTAAAATCATAAAATTTATATCTACGTATTTTTATGTATCCGCAGAAACGTTGTGTACAATTGGTCAAGATTTCAATCACTATTTCCTCTAAAAATCGCTTTTAAATTTCACTAAGTGTCACATCTTGTCGATGTTGAATTGTTCACTGTAAATAAATTATCTGTCACAATTGAATCAGGCGTCAAACATATTTACGAATCCTACACATTGTTCAATACTACTATTGTGTGGGCTAGTAGTTTGAAGGTACCTTGGCCTTGGTAGCGAGCAAAATGACTTGCTTGCTGAACTGCTCGGCTTCCAACACGAGGCGCGGTATGAGCTTGGTCTCTCGCAACACTTTGCTCGCGTTGTGTTGTTGTTGCGACGCCTCCAAGTATGTTATCAAGTTGTCTGTCACTGTCGAAAGTTTCTTGCCGCTCAATTTGAGTAGACGCTCGAAACTGGGGAGTATGTATGAAATAATTATTATTAATAGTGTTTCTACGCTTTATAGTGTCCTTAACGTGGCGTGTACAGCTGTACACAAAAAATAAGGCGCCTCGTAAATATTCGTTCGGGTACGAAAATACCTGTAACATTAAATAAATGTATGACCAACCTTATGCAGTACATTTAAGTGTTCAAAATTGATTGCCGTGCCATCTGTTTTTATTTTGCTCACACGTTCGCGTCGACAGCGTTTGTCTGGCGCTTAAACTTTTTGTACGCAGTGATGGTGCTTTGTGATTGATTAACCAATTCCCGCATATTTAAATTGTGCAAACGCTGAGGTACATCAGTGTGCCATATTAAATGTGTACTGTACTTAAACAATTTGTCTAACCGATAGGTATTAAACTGTCAATTTAAAATACAAGACTAAAAAAAAATACATCGTATGTTTTTTATTAATTAGATATGAAAGTGACCCACCGCACGTGTTGCGCCGTACCGACGTCGATCTGCTTGGCGAGTGCGGCCAGCAGAGAGTACAGCCGCACGGCGGCTGCCAGCACTCGCTCGCTGCCGCCGCCCACGCAGCAGCGCAGCTTGCAGCACGCCGACGTCCACGTCGTTAGCTGGCACAACTGCACCACGATCGACTTGTACACTTCAGTAACTTCTGAAATTAAACGTAATATATTAATACTTAGCGCCGCGACAGAAATTCGTCTACAGGACAAAACGTAATAAATGACCAGTTTGGTTGTTCAAGGCATCATCTCGAACATAGATTAATAATGCAATTACTATTTTCGCATCGTGATCATGCGCGGGCGCTGGGTTGCCCGGTATATCCGATCATATGTTCGCTTGAACTCAATGATCTATGGACTGTTAAGGTTTAACACTGTATACGAAAATAAAATCAATATTTGGGTGAATTTATGTAATATTTTTTTTATAGTTTCGGGTAGATTACACTGGGTTGATTCACCTCTTTAGGTAGTGCAGATGATTTAAACACCACCATGTATAGTGGTCGATTTATAATAATTGTAAAGAACCTCTCTGGATCCTCTGTTGAGCAGCATGCACCGCAGTGTTGGCAGCAGTGGCCAGGTCCCTCGCTCTGCCCAGCAGGTGCTCCACACTCTTGGCGAGGTTGGCCAGGTGAAAACATACAGTGTTCAGTACGCCGTGTCCGGTGCGGGAGTCTATTGTGGGGAAGTTGTTGGTGTCCTCGCCGGCTGAAGTGTCTTCCTCCTGAAGATAGAGTAGAAACGATCTATAACATAGCATATATATCCGCATTTCGCGCATGACGTTAGTGAGTCCCATTTAATAGGGGGCGAGGTCCGTCTTTATAGTTTACTTTAAAAGTCAGTCTGTTTGGTATGTTCTTCAACACCTATTATATATTGAACACAACCTCGTAGGCCTCTAATCTGGTCGGTTGGCCACTCGCCTATTATCATTCATGGACTGACCGCGACAAGCGCCCGCGCCGCATTTTGTTTCTCATTGCACAATTATTTTGATTTCTCTTTGCAGTGTCATTATTATCAAAATTATTGAGTGGAGAATGAGATATTGTTTCCTTGAACCTATAAGGTTCTATACTAACATCGATCCTGCCCAGTGCACAGCACAGTTTAGCGAGCAGCTCGTCCACCAGCTGCACCTCCTGCAGCTCGCTGTAGCTGCACGTCAGAACCGGTCCTATGAGTGACAGACAGTCCTGCTTGCTGCTGCGGATCAAGTCTTCAAACTTCACAAGTACCTGCAACATATTATCAGGGTATGAATAGTAAGGCGTCACATCGCTTCGCCTTTTTATTATTTACTACTAGGGTTATATCCCTACCGAGTGTTCACTTAAATGTTTGCTCTGAATTAATTATGCATACTAATTCATACCGAGGTGCTAAAGCTAGCAAACGTAAGGGGGTCGAAAATATCACTTCGTTTCTGAAAAAGGTGGCGCGCGCCACCCCCGCCCCGCCCTTCACAGCCTCCGCGCTCCCTGTACAATACTTAGGTGATATTAAGCGTCTTGCGTCGTTTACAATCTTTTTTCGTTTGATGGCTTTTAATATTAAACATGTTAAGTTCATATTCAGCAACCACGTGTCCGACAGTTACTATAAATGAATTTAGCAATGTGGCCTTTTTAGGGCCGCTAGATGTTAACTATACTCGTTTACACTTACGCTCGTCTTCTGCTGGCAGGATGTTACGGGCGTTTCAAGCAGTGATGCAGCTATTCCTAAGAGTACTGCCAACTGCCTCTTTACAATTAGGTCCCTTTCATCAGGTATGCTCTCTGCCTCAATGTGCAGTAACGCAGTGTGGATGGTTTCCAAGATCATTGCGAGACACTCTGGTCCTGAGGAGCCGTTGGCGTCAGCTGCTGGGAAAGAAGTATTTATTAATAAAAACTTATTTTAAAAGAATATTTCAGAGCAGTAAATAATCCACTATTATAAATGTCCGACCGCTAAGAAAATAAAAAAATAATAAAGTCGGTATGAAATTTAAATACAAGGAAACCTAGACAAATATCAAAATACTTAGCGGTCCCCCGACGCGACAACGCTTCGATATATTACCAGTACTATTTATATTACCAAACCATAAGCTTAAAGGGTCAATAGGTAACTAAATATTATTTTCTTTCCTTTTAAGAGTTGTTTTTTAGTACTGTAACTAATCACTACTTAGATAATAAATACAAAATACACGTGGACGACTGCAGGCAACAGTTATTGTTTAATATTTATCCAACTTTTGCTAGAGATGACGTAACAAAAAGTCTAAAAATTACGAACTCTATAAAATCTAAGACATCGCACCTTTCGCCATCGGTGCGGCGGCGAATTCATCACCTTGGTGTTATAAAAAAAAATGGTCGTCAGGAGGAAACAAACCACATACTTTTATAAACAGCCATCTAGTTTAATATCTACCACAAAATATTTTAACCCAGGAAGATGAAAGGAGTTAAGGGAAAGCATTTGCCTTACTGTGGACCTGTACAGGCTTATAATAATGTTTCTGACTTACTTATAGCTGACAAGAAGGCGTCCATCTTCAACGAGTAGTAAGGTGAGAACAACAAGGTGAGACACGTTTTGAACACTTCTAAACATACCAGCGTTGTCTGATCATCGAAATCGCACATATCTTGGAACCTGTCAAATTGTGTAATTTTCATTATATTTATTTTCTATAAGGCGATTAACGAAAGGGATTTATAATGCGGTTGTTAGTGGAAACGCCAGGAGGGGACGCCCTAGAAGGACATATACGGACCTTATTGGTGACGTCCTTCAGAAAGGTCAGGTGCGCAGTACCCACAACCGGCGTTCATGTATGAAACGATGCATGAATGTAGATGAAGCAAAAGGGTAGTCTCTGCCTACCCCCATGGGAAAAAGGCGTGACTTTATGTATATTTATGGTAAAGTAAATGACTATATCACACATTTTTATGTATGAATAAAAGTATTCATAAAATAATGTATGTATTATTTTATGAATACTTTTATTATCAAAATAGTTGAAAAATCATAAGTTTCACCTACCGCAGGGGATCGTTTTAATCAGACACGGTTGGTTTTTGAGACAGGTGATAAAATTCATATTAATTTTGACTCTTTTGTTTAATTGGTCCAATGGGCGCAAGTGCAGCTGCTGCGGGTTATATTCTGGGTTCGGTTCCCTGATCAGACAAAGTGCTATTGGGATTTTCTGATCAGAAATTCTCAGTAGCAGCCTGGAGTTTCAACTATCAGCGAAATTTGGATGTACAAAACCCAGTATAATACCTCTGGCAAACCGTTCAGTGATAACATGTAACATATAAAAACTTACCTACAAATACATCTGTCGTATAAGACAGTGGCAATGCTGACGACGTGTGTAGCGACCGCCTTCTTGTCGAGGTAGTCCCGCAACAGTACCCAGTGAACGGATTTCATCGCCCACGCGTGGAAGTCGCGACGGGCGCGGATCTGGTTGCGTTGTTCCACGGAAGACCAAGGAACGTTCTCACTGTTAGGAAGTAAGTAGTGGTAAATAAATTTGCTATTAAGTTCTAAACGGAATTAATATCGATCGGCGTTAGATTATAGCCTCAATAGGACCAAATTTGTTACATTTTAAGAGGTTAGCAGATACCAATGTATACTAATATTATAAAGAGGTAAAATTTGTTTGTTAGTTTGTATGTAGGGGGTAATATCCAGAACTAAAAGTCCAATTTAAAAAAACAAATCACTGATAGATAGCTATATTATCCCCGAGTGCTATAGGCTATAAATTATAATATAATAAATAGGTCACGCGGACGAAGTCGCGGGCAAAAACTAGTTAAGTAATAAAGATATTGGAATTTGATTGGCATTTAAATTATATTTGAGAACAACACAAGTTTATAAGGTCCGAACTAGTCCTAAGGTTGTCACATGTTTTTACAATGTCAGGTTAAATTACACGATTGTCAATTTCAAAATATCGCTTGCAGGCCAGCCCTTGTATAATATCCCGAGCTGACATAAGGCGGCTTAATACCAGACTGATAAAAAAATGATCAAAATACCAATTAACAGAACCTAGATACTTGATTTTCTTGTTTAAAAAAAAAATTGACATACCTATACAACAGTTCGACAACCCTCAAGCAGAACTTGGGATCCCAGATGCATGGCAACGGTCTGAACGGGCCTGCCTTGTCTTTGACCAAGTTGGACAGCTTCACGGGACCCTTGCCCTTATCCTTCTGTGACTTCTGACTCTTCTGAGACTTCACCGTCTCTCGCGTATCGTTTAGATTCTTGTTGCCTTTCTTGGATACTTTTGGTGGGGCCTACGAAATAACAATGAGTATACTAACATAGGAAATAACAATGAATATAAAAATTACGAAAATTTAAATCTAATTTGTCAAGTCTGTCGGCCAAAGTACATATTTTCGTGAGTTAGGTATAATTTTTAGAATTAGTTATAGTTATTAGTTAAAATAGACAATATTGTTGCAAAAAAAAAAATCTTTTTTAAATGTTTTACAGTAGAAAACCTCTTTTTTTGCCGACAGTACGCATGAGTTTAATAATAATACTTAATTGTTTTGTGTACCTTAGTCTGTTCCATCAGTTGTTGGCAATCTTTGTACAGTTTATACACGTTGTTGGCTGCTTCACTGCTGTTTATATTCCACTGCATGATCACATGAGCTATCAGAATTTCATAACAAAGTAATGTTTGCTGCACTATCAGACATTTCGCTTTGGATTCTGGTGTAATGTCTGAGAGGCCGGGATCTTCCTGCAATATTAAAATTTGATTTTTTAATAGGCGATCTCGTCTAATAGGCGATGCTATTGCCATCTACCGGGCACAGTTCTAGACTCCGTGCTGTTACTGAAAATTTCCCCATAGAAAAACAATAATAACACTTTGCCCAACCCGGGAATCGAACCCAATGAGGCTATCCTATCCTACTAAATTATAAATGTGAAAGTTTGTGAGGATGGATGGATGGATGTTTGTTACTCAATCACGCCAGAACGGCTGAACGGATCTGGATGAAATTTGGCACAGAGATATCTTATGATACTTTTTATCCCGGAAAAATGTAAGTTGTGAGTTCGTAAACCACGCAGAAATGTTTTGGTATACCAAAAATAACAGCAAAGGTAAAAGTTATAAAAATAAGTAACGGGCAGTCAGGAGCCCGTAATTTAACAACCAGTCTAACCTGAGCTCGCTTTTTCGCAGTGGTTGGGGAGAGAGCATTTGCTCCATATAAAATACTAAAATTCAGCCACATCTGGTAAGCCAATCCCAACACATTAAAATCATTAGAATACATTCATTCTCAACATATTTTCATTAAAAAGTAAACGATGGGCCATCTTTGGATTTCTCCTTCGTGGATAGTTTACAGACATAAATTTCACATACCCAACCACTCAATAAAGCCCACATCAATATTCGTCACGTGAATCGAACCTATGACCCGCAGCACAAAATGCCTGTCACTTAGGTACTGGGCCACAATGGAATTCATTGTTATCAGTATTCCTTTCTCACCATATCAATATTCCCAAAGTGTTCACTGTCGCACAGCTGTTCCATGACGCTGGTCAGCTTGCTCTTCAAGTAAGCATTGCCGGTCTCCACCGATTGGCTGGCGAGGATGTCTTCTAAGTCCTCTTCTTCGCCAGGCTGCAGGAACTGAGCTACGGCGTAAAGTAGGTGGGCTATGGGCTCCTGGGAATATAAAAAGAGCATGTGAATTTCGTGACTTAAGTTGAACGCAGACCTCAAAGAATTTTGGCCCTTCGGTATCATGGGCAAGGATGCGCTACCGCTACTCGAATTTGAACTCTGTAGTAATAATGATAGCGTTGCTAGTGCGAATGGGGCTACATATTAGCCGGACGCATCCTCTTTATTAGTCGCAGTATGCTTTCGGTTTGCTGCTGATCTTGATACTATATCATAATTAAAACAAAATATTTGATATTGTTAGGTATAGGCGCGCACTACGAGAACACAAGTATAACAAGCGCTGACTAGAGACACACTGTCTGTATTCGTCGGAGGGGCGCGCGGGCGGTAAAGCCGACCGTGCGCACACACATGCGCAACAACTTTGTATATAGTTAAACACTCATACACAACAATATGAGCATCATCAGAAATTTCTCTCCATTTTACTTCTTGTCCCCAACAAAATATCTGTAAATAATACTTACAATGAGCACCGCGTTAACGCCATGTATGTGCACACACTTGTGTACGAGCAGGCTGGAGGCGACGTCCCCGTCCGGCAGGTACTTGCTCAAGTGCTCGTACAGCAGCTCCAGAATAGGCTCGTGCAGCGACTGCTTGTCTTTGGCACACTCGTACATCTCTGTAGATGATACAAAAATTAGGCTACAGCTCCTAACATCAGACAAATTATACTTAGTTACTTATTAAGACTTTCGTACAGTTACGGACCTTAAATAACATTTTGATACAATAAAACAATGTATTTTTTGTATAGGATATTTTCGTAGAAGTACCTTTTATAACTAGATAGCGCCAGCACCACCTTTGAGAAGAGACGCCGAAATAAAACTTAATGGAACTTTAAAAGTTCAGATGTTATCTTGAATTTATCCTATAAAACAAATATTTTACATGACAAAGATTGTTGCTGTGTACACGAAGAGACTTGTATCCCAAGAAGAAAGGCGAATAATTATGTTCATAAGAATTGCTCTTTAAAAGACACCAAAACACAAACTTACTAGTATACAACAGTTGTTTGACCTGCGCATCTTGTACAAGACACCGCCGCAGTATGGACACCACCTCCATACACATGGCTTCGTTGCGAACACGCGAAGTGACACTACAAAGTAAACAACGTTATTATCACCTGATAGGTAAAATTACTTACAATTTTTTGTGTTTCTTCTCATAAGTTTCCACTGCTAGGATTCAGACTTCCCCTCCAAAAGTACAAAGCCTGCGTGATGAATGTTCATCACGAAAACGCAGTGATGTTTGATCCCTCAGCGTTAGGCCAGTGTCAAAGAATAATGAGTTCATAACTCATCATAAAATAAAAAAGAACTCATATTAAAAATTAATGCTTGTCGCAAGATTTACTTGTGTAGATAAACAATAATACAACTCGCGACAAGCTTTTATATCATATAAATTGTGTAATGTAATAAATTGATGGGTTTGATTCAATTTAAAGTTTATTTTTTTTTTATTTGAGCATTTCAATAAAAGCTTCTTTTTCAATTTTTTTTTTTTTCTATTAATTTAGTTTTTAGTTATCACTGTGTTATTGTATATTCGTATTCATCTCAGCAAACCCTTTCATTTGATGGGTTTGATTCAATTTAAAGTTTATTTTCGTCTTTTTAGAGAATTTAAATAAAAGCTTGTTTTTAAAAATGCTTTTTTACTATTAATTTTAAATGTAATATCATTTGAACATTGTCTGTTTTATTAAACTGATACAGTACTAGGAATTTGATCACCTGTTTCTTGTGCAACCAGCTACACAAGAGACAATTTTTTGGGCCAATTGCGCCTTCAATATGGTAGTGGATGGTGTAAGGTGTTACTTACACGTTGCCCTGCTGCGTGGCGTGCAGTTCCACAGTCATCTGTGTGAGGTAGGAGTGCGCGCTGAACTGGTCGCTGTACGACTGGCTACTGCTGACACTGGCACTCACACGCACGTGACGCAACACGGTTAGGAAGCCGGAGAGAGCGAGGCAGCGGTGTTGGGAGTCCCTGTGGATGATGTAACAAATTAGACTATGGAAAATTAACTAATATTTAATTTTCATAGCTCATCTACGGTGCACGTTAAAAGCTGATTAGAAAAGATGATTTTCCATTACCGTTAAAATTCTTTTCCGCACTTGAATTAAACAGCCACAAGGTGAAAACTGAGTTCAAACTCAGACCCTACATGGAATGCAAGCGTTCAACTGTTATTCAACTGTTAGTCTATCATTGTTCGTACGTGTTCGTAATTCTTCGTAAACGGCTTAACTGACTTTAATGTTTTTTTTTTTACTAATTTTGCCCCTGGATCGTTCTTAGCTATAACTGGACCCGGTGAGTGGCGCTGTTACCTGGAGTAAAGTCCTTTCCGGCACACCATGACAAGTGTATCTCTAGTCCTGGTACTGAAGTTGAGGAGTGGATGCACAGCATCCAGGACTGCTGCAGCTGCCCTGTAGTCAGTGGGTGAAGGCTGGCAGTTCTCCAATATGGTGCTCAGTTGGGTGCAACGTTCGACGGACACCGGTGTCAGCTTGCACAGGATGTATAGACAATCTGCACAGATAAAGGTCTTCGTAGTTAAACAGGTAACTGCATACGTACAGTCATCGACATTAAGTTAATGAACATTTAGTAATTTTTAAATAATTTTATCTTAAAACTAGCTTTTGCCCGCATTGTTTACGAACCCGTGCATTTCTTTCGGGCCACACGTAGCACACACGTAGGTCACACATTGCTATTTAATTAATTTATGTTGTCTAGTATTAAATGTATTTATTATATTTTATATAGCTAATAAATACCTGCATATTGTCGGTGGATGATGTTGCCACACAGTCTATCGGCCAGCTGGCTCAGGATGTGCCCCGCTGTCTCCGGCTGCGCCTTGCTGAGTCGCACCAGTATAAGCTTGCCGTGCGACCAACATGTCGGCGCTATCGGCTTCAGTCGCGATACAGAGAGGAGAAGAAATGCTAAGTTGATCAGACCGACTACTGTGAGCTGTCGGTGGTTGGCACTGGAAAAAAAATATTAACTTATTTTTTTTAAATACCCCCTTTCATACTTGTACCGAACAAACAAGTAGACACGGTTTGTTGGCACGGTTGGAGCAGTGGTTGAGAGATCGACTGCTGCGCTAAATGTCGCGGATTCGATACTTAGAGCATAAAATTAAAAATTTAGCCACTACGCCAACCGTGCCGTCTAAATTTTTCTTTGAATGTACAGTCAGTATCAAAAAGATGTATACACTTAATGAAATTCAAACGCGATATTTACAGGAAATGGTGATTGAAATCTTGACCAATTTTACACATAGTATCTGCGGATACATAGTTTTCCAAGAATTAGCGTTTGAATTCCACTACGTGTGTCAATATTTTTGATGCTGACTATACATACCGCTTTAGATACGTGTATCATCGACAATTTGTCACACATATTATGTGTTTCATCATTATTTGATTACCTTTCAGTGGTAATAAGTTTGAGTAGACTAACAACGTCCACATCAGGCGGCATGACAGCGCGCACCCACGCCGCCTCCTTCGCTCTCATATCATCCATTACGCGCTGCTCGATCGCTGATTTTATTACCTGTAATGTTTATATTTAATAATGTAGGGCGCATATTACTCTCGACCAAAACGCATGTATAAAAAGATGCAGGAATGTATTTGAAGCGAAACGGGTATGTAAGGATCGTAGCGTGTGGGGTTCTGTAGATTTTTTGTACGTGTACATATATCATAGCATCACGCCCGTATTCCTCGAAGGATTAGGCAGAGGTGTCATATTGTACTACCACATTTCACCGATGCGCTTATTGAGTTCTTTGAAAAGGGGGGCACAATAGACTTCTATTGATATCTACCGGGTGCAGTTCCATACTCTGTACTGTAGGTACTGAGAGTTTCCATACAGAAAAACCCACATTGTTGAACCCGGGAGTCGAACCCAGGATGCTCAGCAGTTGTTTGCGACAGCTAGACCAATGGGGCAGTGAAGTGATGATGTTTCTATGTATTATAGCACTTTATAGGTTTTTTATACTGGCAACTCGGATACATTTAAGGCTAACACGTTTCGCAATAAAGCGCGATTTGTTTAGTTCTCCCTCCATACATGACCAATCGCTAAACAAGCGGAGCAAGTAACATGCATCGTATTGCATGTGATATGGTGTGGATAAGCGACGCTGTACAACGTTATAAGCATGTTGCATACAATTTATTATTTGTATGTCTTTTCCTTGCACAGGACTACAGAGTCCCGGACTTTTGGAAGGCGAGCGTGGGGCCGAAGTCAACACGTAGAGGCCCTTTAAGACAGCTTTTTTATCCCTGTATGCACTATAGAAATGCACCCAAGGACAATCCCTGGATTTGTAGGACTATTTCAGAACATATGGAGAAAAACTACTTGGGCTATTGTGATAAGATTGGGTAATGGGGAACGCCTGCCGAAACAATGTTTAAAAACACGTAAAAATGGCAGGCGGAGACTTGCCAACTCACTAACTGGTATACACAGCTGATATACAATACATATTGCAGAGACTTACATCCAAACACACAGATCTAAAGTCCGCTCCTTTATCCGACATGGCCAACGCCAGGTCTATGATGAAGGGGGCTCTCAACAGCTGCGTCTTAGGCCACAACTTGATGTACTTTCGAACCAAACTGGGGTCGGCGGCGCCTTGCGATATGTGGTAGATGCAGGTGGATAGGCAACGGCTTAATTCCGCTGGGCTGTGGGGTACTGAAACATTATACATTTTATGATTTGAAGTTGTATACCGACAATACCGAGTCTCTTAAGGATTCTTAAGGGCTCTTACAGACGAAAGACATTCGGTCGACGACTTGGCCCGACGGCGTCGTCTGTTTTGGCTGATGGCTACCAAGCAGCGCAGGCGCGGTGACAGCGCCCGCGGCCGTGCTATTATGATGAGTACTTATATGAAAAGGTCTCTACGGCCACGAGTGTCGATTAGCTGACTTAACTGATATCAGGATAATTAAAATTGCGTTTGTCCAGTATCCAGCTATATGTATATCATATCCTAGGCAACTTAATAATCGAGTTCTCAAAAACGGCTTTAACGATTTCGATGAAATTTATAATATAGGGGTTTTGGGGGGCGAAAAATCGATATAGCTATAGCTATAGGTCTTATCTCTGGATAAATTCGTTATCAGTAAAAAAAAAGGTTTAGTCCCGAGCGAACTCTCGGTTGCCCAAATATTTTAAAAATAAATGGCCAAACTCAGGAGCTACGAGCTTTGCTTGTATCTTATACACAAGACTATATAAAATAAATCACTCACCAATATCGTCTATATCGATGGTAGTAGACTCGGAGTCCTGCGGCGGAGGCTCCAGCTTGCTGTACAAACGTACGGTGAAGTAGTGACTCAGGTGAGACAGCACTGTCTCTAAGTCATATGTCTTACATAGTCTGAAAGAGGAAATTCACTCTAAATAGCGCGAAAGAGTATTTCCTTTCTGGAAACTTTTTTAATATTACAAGAGAATCAAGATTTTTTATGAAGGACAGTGAAAGGAAAGAGAGGATCCTTTGAACAGCGTGGTAGAATGTCTGTCAGGTCGACGCTCAAAGGTTGATATTGGGCTTCAGTGTACGTATTATTTTATATCGAACGAATTTGGCCTGCCTAATACATAGTAGGATATTTACTGTGACTACAAAGCCTTTTTGATGATTTCATTTTCAGGTTGAATAAAAGGTGAACTAACATTTAACATCTATGTAGTAAATAAAATTACCAATTCTTATAATGTAAAAATTGTATGATTATAAAGTATGTATTTGAAAATAAATGCCTAAAGATGGGCGACGCCGTCGAGGTCGGTCTAGAAAGAGATGGCGAGATGACCTAGACGCGTACCAGAAGAGCTGGTTCGAGGTGGCGCAGGATAGAGATTTGGAGGAGGCCTTTGCCCAGCAGTGGGACAGTTTGGGCTAAATAAAAAAGAATTACAAACTACTACTTTCTTCTTTTAAAAAACGTTGCCCCACACTAGGAATTATTCCTGTATCGGGTGCGTTTACAAACATATATTCATATACACAAAGACCCAGACCCAGACCAGACAAATATTTGTTCCGTGCGGAAATCGAACCCGCGACACATAGCGCATTAGTCGATCTCTCAACGACTGCGCCAAACGTGCCGTACTTTCACGGCATAGTTGGCACACTGGCAAACAAACGGGTTTGGATGCACTTTTACTTGTGAGATTTGTGTAAGACATCATTTTTTTAGGAAAGATAAACATTCTCACTTGAGTAACTGATGCACCAAAGGCGGCAGTGTTTCAGGGGGTATGTCTATGATGTAGGTACATATCTTGTTGACGACCTGCTTCTGATCATTGCGCGGTAGCTGCATGTCCCTGAAAACATAAAGTAGTGGTAAGGCTATGTATGAATGAAATGCAATAATGTATAATATTTGATTAGTTATTTGGCACATTGGTCTAGTGGCACCAAACACAACTTGGGTCTTGGGTTTGACCAAGGTATTGGGTCCTCCTGAAAAGAAATTCTCAATAGCAGCCCACAGTATAGAATTACACCTCATAAATGAGCTTCCCCACCTAGTAATTGGATACAATAAGAGCTTGAGAAGTGTCCATGTACAAATGTTCAATGGAATACCTCCGCCTCTCTCCCTTCGCACTCTTGAGGAAATATAGATGTGGTCTTATGTATATAATCAGCACATGACAATAATATAGTAGCACAACCAAGATAATCAGTGTTAACATACTTGAACATAGCAGCAAGTTGTACAAGCTGCCTCTCGGTCCAGCGACACTGGCACAGAGTGTGGATACATTGTTCTTTGTACTCCATACTTGTTAGCTCTGAACCGCAATGCTTTACCACATCATATGATGATATCGCATTCATGCATTCTGGGAGGACATCTCGCCAGCTGAAAAGACAAATATTTAATTGGTGTGTAATATTTTTTGAGTTGTTTGTTATATCATTATAGTATGATTTTTAGGTCTTCTTTCGAGAGTTATAATCATACTTATTTTGTACTGATGCAGTGCTGCCAGTCTGTTTCAATTAGTAAAAACAAAATGAATTGCAACAAAGTGTTGTGCAGATTTGATGCAAAATTTGAACTTTATCTCCACTGTATAATAGCTAAGCACAGGTTCCTGCCCGTTTCATTCCTTGAGATGATAAAAACACAACTTTGACTATTGTCCTAAATTTAAGGTAAGATAAAAGTTAATGCAGCAAGCAGTAAAATAATTAAACAATTTATATTTTACAAAGCAGTTTTACATAATTACTAAATGTAAATAAGTAATGTGTGTTTCAGCCATTCTATTTAAAATAAATAACAAAAATATATTTTTATCAATAAAAATATTCTATTAAAACCTAATTAGCCTTCCGTTATGTGCTAAATGTGAATTCCCAATGACCACTACAATAAAGGTCATATTCCCTTAATACACCATACTCACATCATATTAACATCGCTGTTATCAATAATGGACTGCACACTGTCATTGCACCAGCGCACCAAGTCATCTAGTGGCAACCTCGGTAACTCCAGACAGAGGCGACTGGTGACATCGCCACAGTGGGTGAGAGATGTTGTCTCCTTTCTCATGGTTTGGAGAACTATATCCACAACCTGGAAATGATGTGACTATCAGGTGGCTTTTTATTATTTTAATTGGCAATAAATATCAATTGATTTACTTATCATGTTGTTCATTGTGATCATTTCAACACTGTTCTAATCACACACAACTATTATTATGTATTAATTACTCTATAAATTAAATAATTTAGATTATTGACATTTTTTGACAAGATTCTCAGAATGAGAAGTGTAGCCTTGGTACATGCTGAACTGGTGGTGTTTTGTGGGATACCCACGAAACTGTATTAACTTTTCTGTGTGCTGATTTCCTCTTGAAGTTTTCCAGGTCCTACACCACTAGTGAAAGAAATGATCAACTGACATCTAAAACGTATTGTAATATGTTTACCTTGATTTTGTGTTTAATCGCAGAACTATCAGGCAATCCATTTAAAATACAATTTAACAGGTCACCGCCGTCACTATTCAAAATACGCCGCGGTAAACAATTTATTATCTAAAATAAATAAATCCGATCAATATTACAGTGTCTGTTGTTTCGGAATGAATTAAAATATAATCAGTATTTGTAACAACCTGATCAATTTCGAGTCTACAATATTCACGTAACTCATCACGTTTACTGTGTGCATGTCCAAGTTCTTTTATTTTCAGAAATACTTTGCTTGCATCCATTGTGAACGTTTAAAAAAATCAATATCCAAGTTTTCGTCCACACCCGCCAAATTAAATAATTTGACAGGTACACCCGAAGGTCGAATTAGCAGCTGTCAAAATGCAACTAAATAATAAATATCAGTGAAAATATCAGTTTCTTTAACAGTTTTTTTCATTGCTGTCGTAGAAATATCGTTAATTCGTTATTTTATAGTTATTTTCTAGTAATAGCAACACCCAAAACGTTCCAGCACCTATCTCATCAATTCGTATATTCTTTAGCATCTAGCACCAACTCAAGCAAGAAAAAATATTGAAAATCAATCTTAGTCATCGCTTCTTCTTTTGTTTGCATACATCAACAACAAAAGAGATTTTTTTTGTTTTCTTTCCTTCGACTGAAAAATGATAATACATGCAATATGCGCAAATCACAAATGGCATCCCTGCCCGTAACGTCTTTTTGTTGATGACGTCATCAGTTTATGTTTAGCGAGTGAGAAGTTACGAAATTCACGAATTTCATTTCATTGCGCACGTTTGTGTACAATTTAATGTGCGTGCTTTTATATTTTTAAATTGTTACATATCAAACTGACAAAATTTCTTACGACGTTTATTTCGAGGATCCATATGTGGTGAACTGAAAGTCAACGAGACGTTGGTTACGTTACTTTTGGCGGCATCGCATGAAGCCACAGAAATAGATTTCCTTGTGCAATATCGGTGTGTATTGAAAATTCGGTGAAGTAATTTGAATTTCGGTGGAATTTTGGTGAGATCATCAACCTTGGATCGCCGGGAGCGAGGTGTGAAAATGGTGTAAAGACAGTGATAACATCGCGTTAGTATCAGTGCCTATATCATGGAGAACCCGACGGTTAGCGGATTGAGGTCAAGGTCCCGCTCGAAGACACCCTTCCTGCGGTCGAGCTGCGACCGTGAGAACTGTGCAGAGGGCGAGGACCACCTGGAACACACACATCACAAGACTGGACGAAAAACACCAGTGAAAAGAAGCACACCAATCAAGTAAGTTTGCAACCTCTTCTATTAGCTAGATTCCTGGTACTATCTTATGTATCTTTATCTTATCTGCTGTAGTTTTCTGGAACCCCCATTTTAAGCTGTAAACTTATATTTTGTTTTCCTTTGATCATGGTAAACTCACATAAAAAACTACTTAGGTATCAATGATTAATAAAGATAAGTCTGATAACAACTTCACAAATGTGATATGATTCAACTTATTAGAAACTGCTTTCACTGATTATATGTGTGTGTGGTGAATAAATAATAAAAGTATAATGAATTAAATTGAAATACTTTGTTTAACAAGTGCTAAACTATTGCAATGGTATCAGTATTAGTAAGTAATGAGTTTTATCTAAAACATTTAAAATTAAAAGCTTATTATGAAAAATTTTTGCTTATCATCAGGATAAAATGTAGTGATTGATGTTCATAACTTTATTCTCATTTATTTAATTAATGTTTCATTCATAAATTGTTTTTAAATAAGTTTATGAAGTGCATGGGCTATTTGAAAACTTTTTTTTAGGAAACAAAGTTTTTTTTTTTACTTGTTTAAATGTTACAATGCTAAATAGTGTCTTGAATCATTGTACTTCATCTATACATATAATAAAATTATAACAGGCCATTGTCTGTACATTATAGATATTGGAGAAAAACTAATATGGGAGTTTTTATTAGAGCAACAAAAGCCAAAACAACAGATTTTAGAATTTTTGTCTGTGTTTGTATGTTTGTACATGCATCACACAAAAACTACTGCATAATATTGAATGCAGTTTTCTCTGATGTATTGCTAGAGGTCTAACTTAAAATATAGGCTCGATTTTACCACAGGAAAATATTAGATTCTAAATTTCACATAAACATAGTCATGGGCAAAAGCTAGTAATTTATAAAAGAGACACTAAGGCTTATGTGTCAGAAAAGTTATTTCAAAATCTAGACTCAAATCTTCAATATTGAACATAAATGGACACCCACATGATTCTCAGATTTATATGACAAATTCATCACAAGGTTACTAGGGCCACAGTACTTGTAAAGGACAAGTTTTGTTTACTATGATGTCACAACCACATAGCTGTGAGGTCATAGAGACCTAGTGTCATATGGCCTTGTGGTACTATGGACAAGATGGATTTTTAGAACTTTGGTCATGGCTTAATTTTATAAAATGTATGTATTTGTTCATAGTTCAATGGACAAACAACATCGCACCATTTACCAATACTTATACATACCAACGTAAAAACTACAATTCATTGTTCTTTATGACTGTACAGTTGAAAACATCAACCTCTTTTAGATATGTGTAATACCTAATTTGTAGCACATAAAGCAAGACAATTTAATTAATGAATTACTAAAGTAGGTCTTCATGATAATCTGTTCTAATTTTAAAACATTCTTGTCTAATTAGGTTTCTTAGGCTATGGCCCATTTTCAACAGTCTGAGTTAATTGATAACAGTTAATAGACAAACCTTCCTCCAGTTGATTTATTTATATTATAAATAAAAAAAAATAATAATAATAAAGAATTTGTTTTAGAAATCATCAAATTCTTTTCAGTATACTTCTTATAATTGTAGTACATAAACAAAATGTGTACAGTATGAACAACTATTATCTGAGTGAATAAATTGAATTCTGTAATTAAACAACTTTCCTCTGATAAAATGTTGAGAAATGACTTTAGCCTTGACGAGAGGAAATGACTCATTTGATAACAAAGACCTTAACCCTGCAATAAGCAAGCATTTAACATGTTTTCACATTCCATGACATACTGAATAAACAATGTTTTGTGCCATAAACAGAATTGTTTTAAAACAAATTAACACTATATAAAGTTGGCTGTAGTACATAGTTAAATAATGACATTTGTATTAAAGTCTTAACATGATAGGCAAAGTGCCAAATATTTGTTGTTCAACACCTCAATGTAGCCAAAACAGTAAATCAAGGTTGATTAAACATTTGTTTATATAAGTATCTTTAAAAATGTTTATATCAACTTACACTATTTGGAAACATCTGACCCAATTGTCATCTAGACAACATGATTACGAAACTAATAAGCAGAATTAAGAAGTAGAATAGGCTAGATTTTTTTAAAGTCATTTGTTATCCTGCCTCATTTGAAATCTTATTAGAGGTAACAAACTTTACAACCTATCTTATACAACTCAATATTTAATACTTCAGTATTATTTAGTACTTAAATTAGTCTTCGTATCCCTTTTTATTTTCATCATTCCATATTTTTTAACAGACAACTAAGCCAGACCTCCACTAAAGTGACCACTGAAACGATAACAGAATCGGAAGAAGAGCATATATCAGTACCGGCGCACCGCACGCGGCAGTTCACCAGGAATGCGCCCGAGACGCTCGTCAAGACCTCGGACTACTCATCCGAGGAAAGCCTCGACAGACTGAAAGGACATGGCAAAGAAATCTTCCAGGTAAATATTTTCTTTATTAATCTACAACTAGATAATGTAATTGTATTTGCAAATATGTAGAGTGATAATGTGTTCATTCATGGCCGAGACTTGAAAAGTGTAAACAAAGGAGGAAACGCGTCCACTTCAGTAGATTTATTCATTGAAGCCGGTAGTGCAGCTGGTTGCGGTTAGCGACGCGTAGTGTGTCTGTGGGTTGGCTTTAGTCTTGGGCGCCAATATCTGACGTAGTGTACCATATAGAGGTAAAGTCTGCCAAGAGAGATAAAAAATAAATTAATAGACGACACGGTTGGGGCAGTGGTTGAATGAACGACTGCTGGGTTACTTGTCGCGGGTTTGTTTCCCGCACGGACCAAATATTTATATATCTTACAGATTATTAAGTCATTTGTGCTAGTGAATATTTGTGTTTGTAAACGCACCCACGATACAGGAATTATTATTAGGGTCGGGCAACGTTTTTAAAAATGAAAAGAACTAAGGGCAAGCTTTTTATTGCTGCAGAATCGATAATTTTGGCAAAGATTGTTTATTTTTTGAATGCGAAAAAGTAGTGAGCTTTAAAATCTTCACGCTACCCAATAAAAGTATCATTACTGTCTGACTGGCATTATTTATTTGTAGTTTTGTTATAAAAGGAAATAGGTATAGTACGTAAGGGTATCTCAAACGTTTTCTGCTGTTTTTTGGGTGACTGTACAGTTACACCTAGCTAAGCTACTCCCAGAGAAGCTTCTCACATCCGTGTGTAGAGCCAATAGTCATGTTATGTCAACACATTCAGATTTTGTGTTTACGTTATTTGGCCGCACACATATATTCAACCACTCATCGACAGCACAGATTCTAAACCAGTTTATTACTGTGAATCGAATAAAACCTGATTTTATTAGTTATACAATGTGCTGTCCTAAATACTTAATACGTAACGGCCGTATCTCTAAAAGCTTTCTACATATCAAAAGCGTATTATAAAAATAACAGTTTGCAGTTATTGATGCTAATAATTCTAAATACCACGGTACGTTAAGTGTAATTAATTCCGAGCGACCGTCTGCATTTTATTGCATTGAGGCCGTTCAGCATATCACTGTAAAAGGCATCTGTTTCCATGTATAGAGCATCATTGGAGTGAATAAAATTAAAAATAAATTCTTATCCTTTCTTACGGTTTTAAAAGATTTAGATAAGAGCCGTGCAATCGTGCAATGTTCAACATGTTACAAGATAATGAATATGTCGGCCATAAAACCAAGGCCTAGCGTATACAAGCTCGTTGTTCGCTAATAGAATTCATAAATAGCTTATGCCCGTAACCTTGATGGGTTCGGGATCCCGTGGTTTATGGCATCTGTAATTCAAATACTTTCTGCCTTCAATTTTGTCCAAAAAATTGTATTACCTAGTCCAAAAACTAAGCTACGTTTGAAAGCTAGACACGCACTTGCGGCTAACCGCTCGCGAACGCACAATAATTCTAGCCGCGCCCTTTGTCGTGACATTAACAACTATCCGACCGTTGATCGCTGCTGTATTAGCATAACATAGTAGCACGTGTTCAGTTAGCGAAAAATTCACACTTAAATTTAACGCACCGCAATTTTGGTCAAATGCCGAAAGCCAAAAATTTCAGGAGTTCTTTGATTTTCTTATAAAAGCAGATCATTATTGGGAACGGTTATCTTCTCAGAATGAGAAATGTTACGTCTTTAGTCCGGAAACTAGTGGGGAGGTTTAGGAGAGTTTGAGGAAGATTACACGCGCCATCGACAACTTTATGATAGCCCTATCAGGTGTGCAGTTCTCCTCACGCTGTTTTTCGAAATTCAAATTCTAACCCTCCTTTAACATACGTATCCGTAATTCTTAGAATATGGCTGCTTATAATTTTCAACATACAGACAGATTTACGTTATATTTTCTCAATAAGTAGCTCGTGTACCTACGTCACACCCTAAGTAAATACCCGTAATTGTTGTTTCAAGGACTTGCGTGCGTATTTATGGGTGCCGAAGTGCCATTTGGTTGTAGTCTTTCACCATGTCTGTTTGAAGCGAAAATGTTCGAGAATGGCGCGAATTTGTTTTCTTACGCCATGTTTTATTCAACCGTTGATGTATAATATGCAGAATTACCTTACCTTCGTTCAAATGCTTAATTTTGTTTCATTATGATGATGTTATTTATTCTTCATTTAGAACTTTTGATCTTAATTTAAGCGAAGTGCTTCCACGTATCCCTATTTCAAATCCATTTTATCTGTTCTCTGAATATAATCTTAATTTTATTTGCTTAGTTCGTTCACCTTATATAAGGTCCAGCCGAACTCTACCCGTCTATCTTAATTGAAAAGCAATTATAATAGTAACATAAATAACAATCAAGCAATTGAACTTAACAGACGCCCACATGGTTGTGTAATGATCGTGTTCCTTCTGCTTAAACTCTAGCTCTAGACATGCAGTTTCCGCTACAAGCTGTGTAGAATAATGTAAATGTATTCTATTGTCACAGTTAACGGTGGTAATAAACCTGAATCGATACACATTAATATGCAGTTGCTCGGAGGTCTAGAACAATGTGATAACACCGTCTACCTAGGCATTCAATCTAAAATATTCTGGTACGAAATCTGCGCGACCACCCAGTCTGACGCACTTTACACTTCATATTTGCACCATTCGGTCTTGAAATATGTAATGAATATGACCGTTAGATAAACACCTACATTTCGCGACACAATAATTTATTGTTGTCGGAGCTTAGTAACGCTATGCGCTTACTGGCCGCCGGTCCTCGCCGCAGTTAAGCACTAGAAACAGGAAAACATCGCTATTATCCTTCCAAATATAACTGGAATCAAACTTCCCCCGCGTGGTTTATTTTTGAATTGCCCATACTTCACGTATGGGGATTATTATTTCAAGCCATCTGGCGTCTTCCAGTCGCTACGCGTTGATAGTACAGTGCATTTGTTTCTTAGCAAAGATAGGTAATTACTTATTTAGAACGCTGATTCTACGATTCCTGACCTAGTTTTGGTTGTGGTGCTTTATTTAGAAATATTCAAGGATCCGGTAGAGGGAGGCGCGGCGCTATGAAGTTGCTATGGTGATTCGGTGAGTGGAATTACGCAATTAAAGTGTATCAATCGATATGTAGTGAGTTCAGTGAGGTCTGTGTGCGTTGAAGATGTTTTCTCGGACGTTCAAGGTCGGTTACTGATAGCAACATGACTAGCGTAGAGTACATGAATAAATTATCTTACATTTGTGTCGCTTCTTGTTAAAGTTCTCCTTCGGTGCGATGTGTATTTATACGTGTAAACAATACGTTTGTTATGCATTTACACGCGCATGTGCAGTGTGGTGTAGTCTAGCCAAAATCGATACGCTTAAACATTTAGCTCCGTTCTCCTTTCCGCGTACACTGCTCACCTGTCCGGAATATTTATTGGATTCATTGAAAAGCTTATGAACTTGGATTCTGTTGCTTCATAAGAATTGAAAACACTCTAATAATAGTATTATCAAGTTTTCCTGTTTATAACACCGTTAAACAATGATTGTATAATTAGATGCACTATGCAAGTTACTTTTAATTGTTCAACATTACGGTTCTATTCCTCCTCCGCTAATTGTGTTTGTCTACTTCCGCACTCACTTATATGGTCACCAAACCGTTTGGAAGTCTATTTGGGGCTGCGAGAACTGCGATGTCTGCTTTGATGTAGCGGATATTGGTTATTACTCGGTATTCATTGAGAGAAGACATAACACTCTGTGTGGCAACTATTAAGATAGTTTTTAGGGTTGATATTTATTGCATGATTTAGATCGGTAGATGTTTAGAAATGTTTCGGTTAGCAACACGACTCGATTTCCTTGACGCAAAAAGGACACCATTTTCCTATTACAATCAATATTATTTCCTCCAGTGTTTTATTTTATCCGGTTAATTAAATACAGAATTTACTGCTCCGCTATTTTAGTAGCTTCTCTCTTCAATGTCAAAGCCCTGTAGATGATTCACAGCAACACAACTCCACGCTTGGATTGCCACTAACAAATTCTTCACTTGTAAACTTTTTGCTTGCATTGCTGTTACCAATGATGTCATGATGATGACTGATGGTTTTTTTTTGTGATGGACTATGGTTATTTATATCAACATGAATTTGGAAATATGTGAAGGCTTTCATTGAAGAATTTTGAGGCATATTGTTATTTACGTCAAGTTCAAGTGATTCTTAAGGCGGTACAAATACACAGTAATGAATTAAATTATCACGGAAATATTTCGGATTTGTGTCGGAATAGGTTTTAAACGCAATGGATGTGGTTATACGCTTGCTATTTCCAGTGGACTAATTATACGATTTTCTAAGCTTTAGTCTTCTTTTGGAGTATATACTCGTGCCCATAACTGTCTTTCCTAGGGAACTGTCTTTAGAAGTTTCTTAGCTTTCAAATCCTGGTGAATTGATGGATTTGGCTAATACTGATTTCGAAGAGCAATGAAAAGTATCGCCGCGTTTCTAATCTTCCCAATGTAAGATGTCTTTGCCAAGTCTAGATTGTTGCACATTACTCTCTTAAACAGACTCGTCTGTCGTACAAACAGGTGCATTCTCCTCAATTTAATTGATACAGGAACCAGACGCACAGGACGAGAGTACATAAAAGGAAATGTCACACGATATTACAGTTAACGCCCTCGTAGGTACCCGCCGGATGGTGATACGAACAGCGTGTGCGCCGATTTGGATATTTTGAGATAGGAACAAAGAATTTTTGGGGAACTTATGATTATGTTTTGCAATCAGGGATTAGGCTTCTTTGAATAATAAAATTATCATATAGATTGAAATTCGCGTTAACATTATTAATAAATTCCTCGTGGATTTATAAAAACATGGAGTTTTAAGAATATTTAAGACTAGCTGTGCCCGCGACTTCGTTCGCGTGGATGTCGGAACTTAACAATGTATTTTTTAGTGAGACCAAATGCACTTAACCCTATTATTTTCTAAAATAAAAGATTTTTTCTAAAATAAAAGTAGCCTAAGTTACTCCTTATTACATCAGCTACCTGCCAATAAAAGTCCCGTCAAAATCGGTCCAGCCATTTCAGAGATTAGCCTATACAAACAGACAGACAGACAGACAGACAAAAATTGTAAAAAATGTTATTTTGGTGTATGTACCGTATATATATTCATATTCATGTAGTAAAAAACAATTATTTCAATATTACAAACAGACACTCCAATTTTATTTATATGTATAGATTATAAAATTGTTTTGAAAATGTCTTGATCAAGCCTTTGGATTACTCAAACGCTATAAACAAGGAGGCAATGTCCATTATGTCATTAATTACAATCTTACTTACTTTATATAAGCTATAAGAAAATACATACCTACGCTCATTGTCTTAACAGACAAAATTCTATCAACCGGTCTAATTTTGTATTTCAATTATATTTCGCCAACCCGGCTCATCAATATGTACCCAATATTTACTGTTAGATGCTGTTGGTCTTCCAAATAATCTCTACTAATATTCGAAAGAGGTAATTTGTTTGTAAGTTTGTATGTAGGGGATAATCTCCGGAACTAATGATGCAATTCTAAAAATTCTTTCACTGGTAGAAAGCTACGTTATCCCTGAGTGCTATAGGCTATAAAAATTATATATTGCACGTAGGTTACGCGGATGAAGTCGCTGGGCAAAGCTAGTAAATATATAAATCGACGGTCCCTACGTATAAAGCGACATGTCAAAAATCAAGGTTTACAGGAAATTGTTTTAAAGCTGTGAAATGAATACTAGATTCGTGATACTTGTTCTCTTATATATTTTTGTATCTGTGGAAATACTGCTTATTTTAAAATAATATATCTATATATAGGTATGGTTCTGTGCGTATCGACAAAAAGAAGCTGATTTTGGACATGACTTTTTATACGTAGGGAAGGCTTAATTAGATTAGTTTGAAGTAACGTTTAACTTCTTTTCTCTGAGGATGATAGGTGTAACTGCGGCGCCACACAGACAATAAAGCACCTGTTGTTGTGCTCTAATTGCCCTGTCTCCTGTAATGTGAACGACTTATGATAGGCCAACCAAAAAGCCATCAAGTTGGCCATAATTGGACCCGACAAATATAATATTAGCCATCAATCCAAAAAGAAGAACATTCAACAGTGTTACTATCCTTCCCCAATCTTGTATCAAACTCGGTTGCCTAACAAACCACTTGTAACACAAACGTTTGCCCACAGAACGAGATCAACAGTCAATATGAGCGCGTGTCGACAAGCTCACAGCGATACACGTCGCTGTCTGACGTCACGCTCAGCCCCATATACACGTCACACAGCGTGACTCATGACCGGTAAGTACCCATGTGACTTATATACTATGCAGGAGAAAATATACCAGTAGAATCCTCTATTGACTCCAATCAGTATTGCCTTCTGTCTATTGTAGCGGGATATAAGGAGTCCTATGTTCAGTAGTAAACATATAAGAGCTCATCTTATAATGGCACGCTCTCCCTAACACCTACCCAACAATAAGTACCATCACATCTAGATCCGTTCAAATTCATAACACTGATATAGGTGTCACTGTAAAAAATCTGTGTCACTGTGAATATTGTAGCGATAATATTAATAGCGGATAATACAGACAGTCTGACCTTATTTTCGCTTAAAATTCCTTTCAATGTCACCAACCCCATCCATCAGTGTTCGTTTCAATAACAAACCTTACGTAAAACCCACAAGGTTAAATCTTTTCACACTCCTCAAATGCATTTGCATACTTATGCAAACGTTATTCATTGAAAATATGCAGTTATTGTATAAAATGTACTAAGTGATTATTTTCACATTGCTCTTATCGCGATCGCTGTGATTGAGATTAGGGATGTTACGGAGGTAGATTTATCGGAGGCGGAATCGGAGTCGGAGGTTCTCGTAGTGACCTCCGCGGAGTCGGAGGTGAATCGGAGTCGGAGTCGGAGCAAATCTACGAATGTAAAATGTAAATAAATAAGAAAGAAGAAACTTGTCGCAACTCGTTCACTAGGCTTGGGTAATATCGTCTTTACGCTGTATTGAATCGTATCTATATATCGGTTTTGAATATCAGATATCGAATCTATATATTTCAATATTCTATATATTGGTCGGAATCTATGGTACCTACTCGGAAACTAAAGTAGTAGCACATGTTACTGGCGTATTGGTTGAATCTATGATACTCTGAAACGTAAGTGGTGCAGCGGTTCGGTCGAATCTATGTATTCAGAGTATCATAGATATTTTACGTTATTATTATTGTGTGGTTCTGTGCAGTGCCACTCGAACGATATTGTAATACATAGTTTGTACGCCGTCCGATATATAGATATTGGATATTGTGCCGATATATAGATATTGTATCTATATACGATTTGTATCGCCCACTCCTATCGTTCACTCTTCGTTTCTTCAGTTGTACAGAACACATATACTCCGTCAGTTGACAGTGTCACGAAAAAGCGTTCAGTAGCGCTGCAGCGATAGCAAGTCATAACTTGTAACTCCGATGTATACCTCCGTTTTGATATATCGGAACCGGAGCCGGATTCGGAGGTGTAATTTTAATCGGAGGTTCCGACATATCGGAATCGGAGTCGAAGCTCCGTAACATCCCTAATTGAGATATGTTCGAAAATAATAAACTACAGTTTCGAAAATAAATATACTGTTCATTCGAAAATAACATAGGTACTAAATAGCTTTCGATGAGAGTAGAGTAGATATTAAGCAACGCACGAACACGTGTCGCGGGTTCGATTCCCACACGGGACGAATATTTGTACGATCTACAGATAGTTGTTTCTGGTTTGGGTGTGTGTCAATATATGTGTTTGTAAACGCACCCACTATACAGGAATTATTGCTAGAGGCAACATTTAAAATTAAATTAAAACGTCATTCATGGTTTTATTAATAGGCTGGTCGTATCTTTGAACTTAATAAAGAATCTTTACAAAGCTTTAGATAGAAAAGCGTTTAGATTGAAACACTAAACTTGCACCATCTTAACAAACGCTACAGATAAAAGAAAGCTTATATTCAACATTCGTGTTTAGTTTCCATGCTTCCGTGGGTCGCGTGCATCCGAACTCGCTTATCTTTCATAACAAACAAGCCTTTGTAAACATGCAACCACTTGGGACACCCGGTGTAGGATATTTTAGTAGATATCACAAAAAATA
Source organism: Shargacucullia verbasci (assembly GCA_947562105.1). Taxonomy (NCBI): domain Eukaryota; kingdom Metazoa; phylum Arthropoda; class Insecta; order Lepidoptera; family Noctuidae; genus Shargacucullia; species Shargacucullia verbasci. Next base: position 3,661,450 of record OX387289.1, on the reverse strand, counting down.
CCTTACATATTTTATTATAAAGAAGCTTGTATTAGGCGTATACTGGAAATGACTGATACAGAAGATAGCATAAATAGAAACCGAGAAGCCCGTCAAATTTCTGACCTTAAGAGACAATAATCCTACAAGTTGGGTTGTGGAGGTTAGATCGGATAATCTGTTTATTCAGTCTTCCCTAGAAACCGTCCCTTATATCAGCGTCTGCCTTTCCTTTTCCCAACTACTTGGTGTCGACTCTCAGTCTCACTGGTTCCAGCTTAATAACGGTATTTTACATGAAGCGACTGCCAGAAACCGTCCTTTTTTCCGTTGAGAAAATGCTAGTTTGATTATGACTTTCTGTTGCTTGCTTTGCGACCCTTTGCCAGATTGCGGTTGTATGTAAGGGTGAATTCCGCTTATTGAATAATGATCCGCGTAAGATTTATGCAACGCACGACTTGGTCGCATCAGGTAATCGCAAAACGTACGTGCCAATACGTAATAATGCACATTAACACGCTCATAAAACAACGTCGCGCTGGAGGGAAGTGTTGAAGCCTTGTTCTGATTGGTAATAGATACGCTCTTCCTGTGAAAGCCTTAAATATTTTACTAAAATGAGAAATGGACATTGACGTTTACAGGGAAAATTCCATATTTCAAAAAAATTGTTCGATACAATAACTTTCGGGTGATACCGTCATCTGGCTTTGTCATAAATGTTAAGTCGTGAATATTAAGTATTTTAAAATAAGCTGAAATAAAGCATTAGCTAAAACCAAAAGTTCTCGAAACAAATAAATGCCATTTAAAAAATCACGACAGAATATACTGAATTCTCGTGGAAGAAATACTCTGTCATTCTCATCCAATAGTGTTAATCTTTCAGACAGTTACATAATAGAGCTTCCCCATCAATGGATCTGTCAAACAATAATATTGGCCCAAACGTTACTATTGGTACACTTGGCGTTGGGCCAACATTTTTATGTGGCACGCTATAGGATTACGTCTACTGACGTAACAAGCTCATTCTAATAGGTGGAACATGACGTGTATATCTATGTTGTGTATCATAAATTGTCTTATTTAGACGCGGGAAGATCTCTAAGCTTAAATAGAGCTCTAATAAGAAATTGTATCATATACTTAGTTACTTGTAACATTGTATAATACAATTTCTTTTTAATTAAAAAGAACTTGTAATTATCTGCATCATCGCTCTTGTCATCGCACTTGTGTAAATACAATTCTAACTTCTAATAGTAAGAAGCCATGGCAAACAAAACCTTAACACAATGTAATTATAGTTCTAGGATGCGTGCTTGATAAACGCCGTACTAAAACTTTATTTAAATAAAGTAGGCAAGAAACGTGTGCAATAGTACTTTAAAATATGTACTAGGTTTAATGTTGTAAAATAAAACTAACTCCAGATGAGCTGGTTCGAAGTGGTGCAGGATAGAGCAGTGGAATAGTTTGGGCTAATAAACAATCAACAATTACGTCAAAGATTTCTCTTTCATCTGGGCCTTTGCACCCACTTCTATAAAATCACATACGCGATGACCGTAACATTTTCTCATCTCATCATAACCTAAAAATCCCTCTTTACCACCAGGTCGTCCCGTATAGGCAGTCCAGCGTACAGCGCGTGCTCTACCGATAGCTCGTTCGCTGAGCAAGCATTGGCAGACACTAGCTTACTGCTGGAGATCAACCCTAACAGCGAGCATCTGCCATCACGACTGTACAAGATGGCGCGAGAGTACTGGAAGTAAGTATATAACGAATACGAAACACCATCGCTCTAAAATAGTTTTGCTAGGCTAGAATCAGGTGAGTCATTTTTGTAGATTGCACCAGGTCGAATGGCAAAGACGACTGATGGTTATTAAAAGATTTGGCTCCAAAATGCATCACAAAAAAGGTTTAGACGGCTTGTGGAAAACCTTAGCTCAGGAGTGGGATGTAAATAAGATCTATTTGCAGTTCCAAGATCTTGATCCATAACGCGTTTCAGCTCTTAACATAGGAAACCACTACGGTACATTAGCATTGTGCGTTAAAAATAAAATGAACGTCGAAAGCTTACGACAAAAATGGACGAACTAAAACTCTGCCTGGCCTAAATAGCACCTGGTCGGTACTGTTTTTGTTTCATCACCATCGTACATCCGCAAACGCATGGATATCTTTATTTATATATTAAATTCAGGTGTGCGTGTGTTCGTAATTCTTCTCTTAAACGGCTTGATTTTGACGCATTTTTTTTGTACTTATGATTGGGTCACCTGGATGGTGCTTAGCCATAGTTGGACCCGGTAGGTGACGCTGTTGTGAAAATGGAGGTTTATTTTTTTTATGTTTCTCATATAAAAAAATCATCATTATAATCCCAAATTTCTGTCTCCTAGCACCTCTCAATATATATATATATATGTAAGTCACGCGGACGAAGTCGCGGGCAAGCAAGTTAGTTTCATAATAGAAATATGCTACATCAAATTCTAATTAAAATCAATAATGAAGTTTCATCAACTGCCCACAGTTTTAATCAAGAGTCTGACACATTAAACAGTGGCTCGGCTATTTAAAAGTAACGAACTGCAAGTCGGGCTCTAATAGCGTATAAAAAATATAATTATGTGTCATGATTCGCTTACGCAAAAAGCCTCGTGGTGCGCAGAAAAGCTATTTAAGTACTGAGCTAAAGTAGGATCGAATGATGTTTAAATAACATAATGTTATATTTATTTTGTCGGGGTTTGTCGGAGCGGTTAAACTTACTGAGCGCTTACACTTTAACCTGCATGCGGCAGAAGTCTAGCATTGTAGGCATTCCATAAGATTTAATTAGGTATGGACCATACCGAATAAAGACTATAGCGTGACCGTTATAAATTCACAGTACACACGTACCATATTCAATGCTACTCAAGCAAGTTAATACAATCTGGAACACAACTATGACGTCATTCCTTTTTTTTGAAGCGGGTAAGATAGTGATCATTTCAAATTAAAACAGTCAACTGTCATAATTAAATTATGTCCGTTTTTACACCAGCTGGCTGGACTTAATGACTTGTTTAAAGTTTTAATTTTTATTGACAAATTTATTGTAGACTATCGATTTCATTGTTATAACAAAATATGGCTAATATTGTGACTTATATGGAAGTTGAGACGGAGACGATCGAAGAAGTGTTCACGTTAAGGTAGGTCATTGTTCTTCAGAAGATACACTTGTAGATGAAAAAAGTTGGACTTGATACGAGATTTTTTAAAATTACAAACATGATAACACATTTGTGATCAATGCTGGCATAAACAGAGTTAGAATAGTCGTGCTGTAATTTAAAAAAGTTAAAATGTTTTTACCAACTTATACCTCGCTTTCAAACACGGTGTAATCACTTAATCTAATGTAACTTATTTTTAATGAATAAAAAATAAAACATTTAATATTACGAGGTAATCCTGTCCATTGATACTTGGTTGTCAACTTCTGTTTAAAACCTATGAAAACATTACAATTCTGTAGATCCAAAGTTAGTAGGTTACTCAAACGATTTGTTAATCAAACAAGAAATCTTAATATTTATCAAACAAACCTTACTCACAACATGACGTGTCCTGTAAGTAGCTAAAGTAGCCAGCACTAGGACGGTGACAATAAAATTAGATATAATGTTCTATATTTGCATCGCGCTCGCCGCGCAAATGCCAAGCGATGCCAAACGCAGTACACTTTACACTACAACTGTGATATGTGCATTTTGGAAACACCATTCACTATTATTATGCATTATTATTCCTTAATATTTGACTTTAGAAGTGATATACTTTGATGAAGTTATAAGTGGTACTGTTTTCCATTTCACTTACTTCTCCAGCCATGTATGAACGGCTAAGGTGCACGGAAATCGCCAGGTATTCACATTGTGTTCATTTATATGTACTTACGTGAGTTATAGTGGTTTTTATTATGTATTTTATGGTTATTGAGCAGTTTTCGCCTCCATATGGTTCTATTTACAAGTTAACACGAGTGTTCGACTGTAAAATGTATATTGACTTTTTAGACTTAATGATATGTGTAACCGGTTTTAGTAGTTAGTGTACAATCAGCCAAAGCTTCCTGAATACATTCATCATGATACGACTTTTTATGCCAAATATACTGATAAGGTGCAAAAAAGATGTCAATCAACCAACGTATATATGTACTTGAAAAAGTTAATGGGAATTGCAAAATAGCAATCCTTTGTACCATTTGATTTTATTAATTACATAGTTTTATAATGCGGCAACGTTAGGCTTGGTTTTTAGTACGTTTTCCTCGATGTCAACAATAGTTAACGTAAACCAAAATTGTATGAAAATTATGTGCGCGCGTTTTTGGTAGTTCACTCAAATGCGCGCGCACATTTTGTTCATACATTTTTGGCTTTATTGTAACGACTTTCGAGGTTGAGGAAAACTCGCACAAGACTCCCTTGACATTATTATATAAAGACAGTTTATTATACTTTACACCGATAAGAATACTCTTTCCCTACAAACTTGTAAAACTTCTTCTGTGGTGTGGGCACAAGCATACCATAGCGATTGGTCATCCATAGTGGAAAGATTAGCCAGTCAGCATAAGTTATATCAAGACTGACTACCCAGGATGCGCCAAATGATCTCTGAATTTGTCACTTGTGGGGGTTCTTTTGTCAAAGTGGATATTACCTGTTAGGGAGGTGGGCTTCTGATGTAAAAAAGTGATTATTAACGAGTAATATAATCAATCACTCCCAAGTTTTCTAACAATTAAGTACTTCTTCGTGAAAATTGCTCGCGCCGATCGCAAAATAAGCAAATCGAAACTGAAACAACTCCCTAGGGTGCGCAAGACGTATGATTAGATGCAAAAATATGTACAGCACATGAATACAGAACAGTTTTAGGAAAAGAAATTCAGAATAATAATTACCGTTTATCGTGGAGGGTCTTCGTGTAGCTACTTAACCCTCTATTACTCTTTACGGGCCAAAGTACGGTTCATATTATTACTATTCATAGCATCGTGCCTTTACTCCCCGAAGGGTTAGGTAGAGGTGTACTATTGTACACCCACATTTCGCCGATGCCGTTATTAAGTCCCTATTGGGACGAGCCTATTGCCATCCACCAGTATAGTTCCAGACTCCGTGTTGCTATTGAGAATTTCCATACAGAAAAACCCAACAACACCTCATGCCCAGCTGTCCTGCTTGTGACCACTAGACTAATGAGACAGTCAGCACGGCATTGATGAATAGTTTATTAATATTAACATGTTCTACTCCCCAGCAAATACCCAAAGACCGACTACACATACTCGCCGATGTCTAAAGACCGCGTGGAGCTGGCTCCCGGTCAGGTGGCAATGCCCAACATGTCGCGCCGCTCGCTGTCCCAGTTCCGGGTGCAGGGGCCTAACACCAGCGTGGATGAGATCGACCGCCTCTCCGCTACTTCAGCCTGGACCTCCAGCACGGTGCGGCGGCGGTATACTGTGAGTTATTAAAGATATATATTTTTGAAACATGTATTAATAAAGCATTCTTAACCACGTATCTATATATGACCCGGGTATGTCTTAAAACTGCGGCCAGACACCGGAGGACGGGCAGCAGCATCCTCTCACTAATCGGTGAGCCACTGCGTTCCCCAAGCCGCCTGCCAAGCGTGGGGATTATGGCAAGCCCCCCCTTGAGGGAGGCCTTCGTTCAGTAGTAGACGTCTTCTGGTTGATGATGAACCACGTATAGACTCTAAAATGTTAACATCATATTACAAACGTCAATTGACATTTATAAGATGACGTTTAGATTTTGAGTGTGAATCCAGAGTGGCGAGTGTCACTATAGAAAAGGTCACTAAATTCTCTATAGCACGCAACCGTCAGAGAGTCACCCCCGGGATCAGATTGGTTTATATATGTGGTCCTTCGTTTAAATATAGATCAGGATAAACATAGCAGCTAGAAAGTAAACAAAACCCTTGTTATCCTATCATGCAACCTGCGTGGGAAATATCAATTAAGTATGTAGTTACCATCGCCTAGTACGCTATGTCAACGGTAGGAATGCTGAATATATAATCTACTATGAATCATGGTATAAGCGTAACACCAAAGCCATCCTGTAAGCGATTGTCAATTGTTATGCTTTTATTTGATTGTCGATTAGAAGCTATTTATAAGCTAATCATACTCGCTTTCGATATCACAGGCAGCGTGAGTACCTGAGACATAAAAAACAAGTGAAAATTGATTGTATGTCCTGATACACAAATTATGTTATCTATTTCTTGGTTAACTTAAAAAAAATACACACCAAATAGTCTCATTACCCTCCATCTGCTGGGCACTTTCCGTCTCAAAATGAGAAGGGTTAGGTTTTAGTCCACCATCCTGGCCTGGCCCCGGTTGACAGACTACGCACACCACCTGAAGGACAACTTGGAAGGATACTTGAGAGGTCTCAAGTGTGTAGGTTTCCTCATAACGTTTTCCTTCACCACTAATCCCATACGGCCTCATTAATAAACCAAGTTCATCCTAAGATAAACGCTCCATTACCGTCTCTACTTTTAATATTGTCACATGTTTTTATAATAAAAGGACTCCTTAACAAATAATTTCCTCCATTCGCAGTCAATAGACAGTTCAGATGACGAGACGGCGTACACCCATGGGAACGGCGGGCCTTACACCGCGGAGCAGCGCTGGTGGATCACCCGGCTCCTCATCACCATGGTCACCACAATCGCCACCAGCACGCGGAACACGTACCGACGTGTTGTGGGACCCTCGCACCGATACCCTTACACTGATCGAAGACCTGCTAAAGGTATGAATTTATGCGTTTTTAAACTTTAATATTTTTTTTTAATAATAACCACGTTTGCATGTAGGTGCAAATGTGGTTTCACCCGTAATATAAAAGGATATTTTATGGGCGAATATATAACGATTTCACCTTTAGGCTATCTTCACTTGACTGATGGTTTGATATTCGTATAGGTACGACTGATTTATGTATAAGGATGAGACTTTCATCACCAGGCACCTAAAGAACGGAGACACAGAGCACTGGCGACAGCCACAATTTGTAAATACTACAAGCCAAGAAATAACTGGGTGTTATAAAAATAAAATATCGCAGTACATGGAATTCTTTTTGTAGCCATTGTAGATTTACTCTTTTAGTACCTCAAACCTCAAACTTTTAGTACCTTCAGTAATTCAAAAGTCTGCATTCGGACACCGGCGACAAACAATACATTTACTATTTATTGTGTATCCTGTCACTTGACGGGTTAAAACCCATTTTTTTTTTATCCCGACTCCGTTAACAAGACGAGCATACGATATCTTGTATGATGTTATATTTTATTCAATTTGTCTATTGTATTTGTACAGCGAGCCTACTCTCCCGCACTGCGTCGGTGGCGGCCGCGCCCTTCACCTGGATATACACACTGATCAAGACTGCCGTTACTACCACCGTCACAACTGTCACAGAAACTGTTAGTATACCAACAAACATATATACTTTTGTTATACAACAATTTACCCAGTGACGACTTTACAAAAATTGTGGAATTAGAAGAAGCGACAGTATTGAATGACTTTGTAGCGACTACTACGGGCAACATGGTGAAAAGTAAAGCGCCATCTATCGGAGTAAAGCTACAACAACAGACCCTGAATTGCGATTCATGATTCTATGAGAGTTTACAAGGATTCTAACACATATACGAATGTCCGACGTCAATCTTCGGGCTTTGGCCTGCCAGGCTGACCACGTTGCCTGGTCGGAGGATCCTTCCTTGTGAATGGAACACCTTACCTCGTTCCTCCGTGATTTCAATCAATCAGCATATCTCAGTGCCGTGTTCACTATAGGAAACGAATAGATCTTGATCTTCATAGATTAAGTAAAGTGGCCTGAAAGAGATCGCTAATCACGACAAGGCCTCCCATTGTATATGTTTTTGGAAATTTATATTTATCTATGCAACTTTGTGGTGTACAATAAAGTGTATATCTTTCTAACCTTTTACATTTATTTATTTTTATAAAATCAATTTTTCGGATATCTGCTATAATGATCACAATTAAAGATGGGTACCCTAAATATCTAGTTTAATTTCTAAATAATTTATTTATAACGTGTTGAATCTTTAGTTCAGTCGATAATTAATGAAGTTAAATAATTATTTGTTCAATTTCCACAGCTTACACCGAACCACGTGGGCGAGAATAAGAAATATGTCGCGCAGAGCTACCAGGAGAAAGTGGTTGGCAAGCGACGCTGGTGGCCGTGGTTCCTGCTGGTACTGCTGCCCTTCGTCGGATACGGATGTGAGTACCTTACTGACTTATGTAGAATACGTAACATCCCCCTTATTCATAAAAAAAAGTTGACCAACTACGTATATTTTTTATGTGAAACATCTAATGTTGGCGTGAGACCGACTGTTGGCGTGGCTACGCGTCGCCACTATATGATAGTATGAAACAAAAATATAAAAATATGCATGAAATTATATGCATTTCTTTAAAATAAACTTGAATATTTAATTTTTGATCATGCCATATTTATCTCCTTTCATAAACTATCCTTTTATGCATATTATCTATACAAAATGATTTCAATGTTCCACATCTGCCAAGCGTCCCGCGACGGCTCACTTTTTTTTCTAATAGAAGGATATTTATAATTTGTTAGGATAACAATAAATTGTTACTACTTTATTTAGTAATACAGTATGGTTCAATAACAAAAACAGAACCAACCCAGTGTTGAAGAATTGAATCACAGTATTTATTAATTACCTATCGAATCTTTAGATGTTCTTTTGTTTATGAATAGGGTGGGAATGTTTACTCCAGACAAAACGACTCCCCGTAATGAGGGAAACGGGGATTTATTATACGTAATGAACGTCATAAAAATAGCAAACCTAAACTACATAGTCACAAGTCGTTCTTTTGCGGTGGTCGTGATGGAATTTGAGAATTTTGCAGAATATTAAAACACCGTATTTCTTTAAAATTGACAAGTCTATTAAATATTACATAGTAGTAGATTCGTTATAAATATTATGAGGTCATAAGAAATATGACGTAAGCTATAAACGAGTTATAAAATATGTAATGACTTCATTTTATTAATATTTGAACACCATGTATGTGTTTGTATACAGGTGCAGAATATTCTGAGTATAATGTCGAATATTAATCCATCCCAACTTTTCTTATTAACGCATTCATTATATTAAGAGTAATCTTAAAAGAATGGCTTGAAACTATTTAGTCTAGACTTAGAACATAGACAGTCAAAACTTCCTTGACCTACAAAATGCAGCAGATACGTCAAAATGCTATTTGCAACACGTTCCAACATGTCCACAATAGGTAAACATGATAATTCCTTACAGCGCACTACACATACGAGAACTGGGAGCGTCTCGCTATGCCAAACTTTACCGATTTCCGATTAGACCTACCAGAATTCTCCGCTATAAAAATCCCGAAGATTTCTCTACCAAATATCACACTGCCAAGCTTTGATATCCTGCCGAGCATCAAGATGTCAGATATAAACATTACGTTGCCAAACATAAGGGAGAACCTTCCAGAACTACCGGAAATGACGAAGACGTACGTGGAATATAGAGATATCGTTCAGAATAGAGTCGCCGATGCCTCCGACTACATGGTGGTGGTCGCTGCCAGTTGCTACGAGGAGGTGAAGAAGGCCTGGCGCGATATATTTGGATGATGGATGTTTTTTTTCGAGCACGAGTTCTGTCCCCATCAGTACAGCCTTGTAGCAATGAATTGCGCGCTCACTTCTCGTATATGTTTTTATGCTTTCCAACACAATTTTTTTAACGTAATAGGTCCTTATTTGGTCACATAGTTTTGAAGTTTTGGATCTTTTTTATAAGCCGCGACATATTATGGTCTGCGGGTCTAACGCGTAACGCCAGTATTAATGGATATCCACTCTAGCAATGAATTGAAAGACGAAATTAAGTGTGATTGTTCCTGATAGTGACGGTAATTCCCGAACGATATGATCCGGAAAATACACACGGTAGTTCTGATTTAATGCTCTTAATGCGTCTTTTAATTAATTGCCAGACTGGATATACATTACCACCGTTCCGCGACAGACAAGCCTTTATTGTAATGCTCAAAACTGACAACGACTTGTCTAATGATAATTAAGACTTGAAATTTTAAATATACAAGTAAGCGCAGAAAAAATAATTCAGTTGTAATATCAATAACTAAACAAGAAGTATCAATTGATGTGTCAAGGTCACGTCGAGCTCAATCAGGAAATTATATAAGATATACAACTAGAATATTTAGTTTTAATTCCGCTAAACTACTGCAAGTTTGGGTGCATGCACAGGACCGCCCTCCCGCCCGCAAATATATGAACATGCAGGAGGTGTGATAGAAATAATGTAACATGCAACCAAACCGATCCTCGACACGTGTTTCGCCCCTCCACGGAGCATACGTGTCGAGGATCGGTTTGGTTGCATGTTACATTATTTCTATCACACCTCCTGCATGTTCATATATTTGCGGGCGGGAGGGCGGTCCTGTGCATGCACCCAAACTTGCAGTAGTTTAGCGGAATTAAAACTAAATATTCTAGTTGTATATCTTATATATCATGGATTTCCGCAAAGTAACGCCTGATTCCATTAATTATCAGGAAATTATGTATATTTTTCACTAATTTCTGTTTAAATTCTCTTAGTACTTAGTACTCAGTTTATAATCCTGTATTAAGTAAATTAAAACAGTATTTGACTTAAATCTTCAATACATAGTAGTAGCCTGGTAGACAGAAATTCCCATATTTTTAGTAGAGTAAAATTTTCAGAAATGGACAGCCCTATTGTGTTTAATAGATGTAGTATTGTAGAAGTCAGCGACACGGGTAGATGAACTTTTGATTCATTTTGAAATTAATCGACCAACATTTTTTTTTAATTATTGTAACTAAATTATCTAAAAAGTATCAGTTTATGATTTATTAGATTCAATATTAGTATTACAATGACCCATCTACCAATTTTAAACCATTCTTATTACAATAAGTGTACTTAATTGTGTAGTTTAGAAATTTTGCCTTTAGGGTGCTCAATGACGTATTTGTGCTCGACTTGATTGGACATTGATTATTGAAGGTTAAAAATGGGGCAGGTATACAGGGAAATTGTTTTATCACTATCCAAAGTTTCCCAAGGTGTTCTACCCATGAATATGAAAATCTGCTGTTTCATACAACAGTTCAATACCTACTCGGCCAAAATGTATGAAACAGCTGTTATTTTTTTTTTTCGTGATTTCAGATTTGGTCCCATATTGAAAGTCGTTCATATTCATGGGTAGAACATCCTGTGAAAATTTGGATAGTGATAAAACAATTGGCCTGTATATCATCTGGGTTATATTTGTACGTGTTTGGTGTTATGAAATGATTTCCATCATAATTATAATGTGTTAGATTTGTTAACTGTAAGTTGCTTTGCAATAATGATTGCAACAAAAATGTGTGCTTTAAATTAGGTATGCTATAAGGGTGTGCATACATTAATTGATTGAGTTATACAATTAAATGAACAAAAAATATTGACATTTTTATCACAGATTTGAATTTTAAGTTCTACAAAACATAAAATGATAGTTATGTAATAGTAGTATTGTACCTGAAATTATAATTTCTGTCATGTGTGCACATGCTTACATTTAATTGATTTTTAAAGTGTGATTAATTAATTTATTACAATATAAAGGATTATAATTTATATCGTAAAATATTAACATATCTATATATAAAATGGTTTATTGATATTATAAATACATATTATACTTATTTTCATTCCGCAATATAAATCCTCTATTTTTAATCTACAAATTATATTTTTTTATTTATTTTTATACTGCTGAGTTGAATTGTTTCCTAAAGTTAGTGAAAAGAGCGATTTAAATTAAGAATAATACTGATATTCGGCTGCGTCCAGAATCATCCCGAAATACTCTGGTAAATCGTAGAAAAAGTGTATGAAAAAATTATTACAGAATGTCCACTCTTCAATAATTTGTTCGCTTTAGGAATGATTTAACTTTAGCGGTATGTTAGTTATTTAAGTAGTATAAGGTATATTTATACCTACATCGATGTACCTAAATTAACATGACGTGGCCATAAATTGGAGTTTTATTTAGTTGGTAAGCTTGTTTCGACAATCGTTAACTGTTTTGGTACAAATTATTTTATTAACACAAATGTGCTAATTATATTTCCAAATTGGTAAAATTATTGAGACTAACCCCTAGTCATAATTTCTTTTTATTTATATGTAATTGCCTATGATGATTTTAATGTGTATAAGTATTCAAAATATTGAATGTGGTCTAAAATATGTTTCAGTAAAGTTTCATATTGAAAATGAGAAAGTAATAATTAAAATTATGTTGAGATTGATTTGGATAAATATTTTGTGATAAAAAAGGTGTAATATTTACACGTTTGTGCTATGAGGCCAGTATTAAATTAGTTTTGCGTTTTCAAAAGCGTTGAGAATTATTTTTGAATATTTTATCATTACCTTTTTGCTATTACTCTGTGTATTATCAATGTTTGGCGCATTTGCTTTAAAAATATATAATTTAAGAATATTATTTAAAACAGGGATTTTATGCAATACAAAGTACCTACTTAATGGCCCCACCAGATATCAATACTCCGCCAGTCATAACTACTGTATTACTTTAAGCACAAATACAAATATTTATTTGTCACAAACAACCCCCTTGTTCGCTTTACAATGATGTGATGTTTCGTTAATTTAATTTAAACTAGTTTGTAAGCGAATTCGCAATTTTCGCAATTTCGATGGATGGTGTAATAATTATTCTACAAATTGTGTTCTACTAATTGGTTCTTTTTGATTTAATTATATTGTTCGTAAGCAATAAGTCTTATTATTTATTCCCACATAATTCTTCCCTGTTTTGCCATAAACATTTAAAGTCGGGGAAGGATAGAGGCCCAATCACCTATAAGAAAGTGGTCGTACTCGATGGACGCTACACTTTTAGGTGAGTCAAATACCTATAATATTAATTAATTATAATACTCTGTCCTTCCCTGTCTTAACTCTCGATTAAATTATAATTTTTTCAAAGCATTATGTGGGAAGGACAGAGGAAAAAACAAATGGGTCTAATGTAAACTATCTATTTCAGATTACAACTACGCTGACCAAATACAACTTCAAGAACCAATCGTGGTGGACACTTACAAGCCGCCGCAGATCCTACAAGACCCGGACTTGTCCAAACGCATGGCCGCGTTGGAAGACTGGGCTGTGAACGTCGACACTCGCCTCAAATACTTCGATCACAAACTGTCGAGACTGGACAACTTCGAAGCGCAAATAGAGCAATATTCGCTCAAATATTTGCAGCAAAATTTGATCCAAGTTTTCAACGAGAATGACAACGCGGCCGCTTTAGCTGCGAAATTGAAACAATACTTCGACAGGGATTATATTTCTAAGGACGAAATGCAGGTTATAAGTCAAGAGATTCATGAGCGTTTGATCAGTACTTGGAAGCCTGATATGGACGAGGATCGGATCCGTCAGTTGGTGCAGGAGTATCTGGCGGTGTTCGAGAGAAGGCAGATGGAGGTGATCGCGGAGAGGATGCGGGAGTACGTGAGGGATGTGGAGGTGCACACGCAGACTGTTCACACGGGGATGGATATAGAGGCCGTCAAGAAAGTGGTCGCGGGGATGCTGGACCTCTATGATGCTGATAAGACTGGCCTGGTTGATTTCGCGTTGGAGTCGGCAGGTAAACTATGTTATTCTATTATGTAAATTGTTATATTTTATTTTATAACGTCGATATTTTTGTAGATGGAATTAGACGATAACTCTTGTTTTTATTATTTTAGCATATAAATAGATCTTTTAAACAACCTATATGCTCAAATCACGCAAAAAAACGTAAAGCTTTTCCTATATAGATAGACAATTCTTTCTATATGTGTAGAATGAAAATATTTACAATATTCTTCCACGACTAAGTTAAATATATTATGATGATGAAATCAACACTAATCATCTTCCAGGTGGTCAAGTTGTATCAACGAAGTGCACGGAGTTGTACCAGATAAAGACGAAGCAATACAGCATCCTGGGCTTGCCTGTGTGGTGGGTGTACACGTCGCCGCGGTACGCGCTCACGCCCGGAGCCATGCCCGCCGAGTGCTGGGCCTTCCAGGGCTTCCCTGGCTATTTAGGTAAGTAAATATACTTTTATAATGTCGATTTTATTATGCGACCTTGTTTACAGTTTTGAAACAGAAACTCAAGCAAATGTATCTAGAATCTACAGATCTATGTAAATTATCACTATTATTTCTAACCAACTATCTTTTCTGCTACCTTTCATACATATTTACCACCCATGTGTTTACCGAGAGGTTTATTGAAGTACTATTATCTCAAAGTAGCGTAAATAAGATACAATAACAAATCTATGCCATCGGGTAACTCGTATGGAATTGAATTAATGACATTTTCTCACCTTTCCCTCTAAATAAGTAAATATATTGTTATAAATAGGGAATCCATTTATAGCAATTTGTTAAATAGTGCTTCGGATTGATTGCCTCAATGTTGTGGTGGTCGCAATCGCGACTGCGGAGCGTGAATTCCTGGTTACGTTTTCTGGGTCGGACAAAATGTTATTGGGTTTTTGGGTATAGAAAGTCTCAGTAACACAGAGATAATGACATGGGACTCAATAAGGGTGTACGACAGCACACCTCTGTCTAACCCGTCGGGGAATGCAGTCGTCATGTTATGTTATTTTATGCTGCGGCTCTAGCTGTACTCTGAATCCTTCATATAATCAGCACGAATCCCCGGCCTCGGAAACCACGTAAAGCCATTGGTCCTGCGCCTGATCTCTCTCCGGTCGTGTCGGATTGCCGTCCCGTCGGACTATGAGAGTGAAGGAACAGAGAGAGCACCTGTGTTTGCGCACACACTTGTGCTCTATAATATCTCCTGCGTAGTTGGCTAATCCCCGGTGAAATTGGCCGCTATGACCGAAATCGGTCAGGAGGACATTATGGTAATATATAGTACCGGTAATATATCCAAGCGTTGTCGCGTCGGGGGACCGCTAAGTATTTTCATATTTATATAATAAGCTAAGGCTAATATCCGGTGAGATGGGCCGCCGTGACCGAAATTCGGTCAGGAGAATATTATAATATAATATTTGATTTCAGTGGTGCGCACGTACGCGATTATAGAAGTGACAGGATTTTCGTTGGAGCACATGTCCCGCCTGCTCGCAGTCGAGGGCAAGATCGAATCGGCGCCAAAGAACTTCTCAGTATACGTAAGGCACATTTTACTTGAATTCGGTCTGAATAATATGCATGGCTTGCGGAAATCTAACGTGATGTGTTAACTTATGTTCTATGCTTGATGAGTACTGAAATTATAGAGCTCCCAGTAAAGCTTAGGAATTTTAGTAACAAAAAATGTGTCATTTTCATAATCAGTACTCAAAATACGAGTCAGCCCCGCTTCTTACCTTCTGTCTGGCTAATCTTTCAACGTTGGTTATGTAGCTCATACCAACAAACTAAAAGAAGACTCATAACCGCGGTTTTCATAATTCGCCGTCTGCTAAAATTTACTGGGCGCACTATCTATGAGTTTATGGTAACTTGTTTTGCAGATGATACTTGTATATGGATGTAACTAATGATGTAGGCTTTCCATTAGCTTTACGAAACTCACTTGTTTGGCTTACACTTGCACATTTGCCTGGTACTTCATACTTTTATAATATTTAAGTGAAATATTACTAAAGGGATTACAGGGTGGCAGTATGCTCTCATGAGCTAATTAATTACTGCAATCACTAATTATCCGTTTCCAAAGTGTGGAGATTATGTAAATATTTCTTTGCCAGTCTGGTGAGCCATATACAGTAGTGGAGCGGGCTAAGGACTAATTTAATGGTTTACGACCATATTGAATTTTACTTAATGATAGTTCATTACGTAAAATTAATGCCCGTGCAACAATAAAGATTGCTGAGATAGCTCAGCTACAGATTGAAATAATCTAAGACTTAGTTTGTTGTAGTAAAATTATTTTAAATCCATAATATTCATTGGCTCTGCGGGCAAAAATACATCCAAAACACTAAACCCCTTAATCATTAGCCTAGGCTTTTCCCAACTAAGTTGGGGTCAGCTTCCAGTTAAATCAGCTGCAGCTGTAGATCTAATAAAGGATTTAAAATCTGCTGTCATATCTTTTGATTTATTTGAAAGTGACCATAAGAGGTTTATGAAGTGTGACAACCTATCTTTTCTAATTATGATATTTATTATGTCTGTGTGTAACATGCGTAAGAGCACAAAATACTGCATCTCTTTATCATGGTGACCAAGTAAAAATATTGTGGGTTTTTTACGAGTACCTTTTCCTGCACGTGAACAAATTACTTTTCTGTATAATATTTTTGTATTTTATGTTCATCTATGTTTGAAATATTAACAATGGATAAGGAAAAATCCTGCTTTTATCCTGTATTTAAATATCGACCTATTTACCACGGTAATGAAGTCACTTCCTGCTATATTAATAGTAACTGAAATGTTATAAATGCCTGGTGTTTAGATATATTTATAAAGAAAAACATTTGGGAAATCGCATCATTTATATCAAAGGTTTCCAGACTTTTTTTTCTCATAGACCACTTTCAAAATTTAGCTGGTTCCGGTGGACCCCTTGCAGCTACATTTCTACCATATTGTAAATTGAATTGTAAACCCCCATTTTTTTGTCACGCCAACGTAGACCCCCGTCGAATCTCCCGTTTACCCCTGGGGGTCCACCTGGACCTCTTTGGGAACTAATGATTTATATCAACGCTTCTGAACCGACCATTTCTTAGTCTGTCGATGGTGTCGCGTCTCGTCGCACACATGAAATAAGTACGTGTTATATATTGGTACAAGTATATGTTTATTAAATATAGTTTCTCGGCGAGTAAGCTCACGGAGAAAAAAGTTGCGAATCATGTCTAAGTCTTAAGCACTAACTAAACACTGTGATATTTTAGCGTTCTGTATATTTGCTGTGCTGTATACTTGTTTTTTATGTTTTGCATTAATTTTGTGGTGTATGCTTGCATTTGTTTGTCAGTTACATATTTAGAAATCAGGTTAGTGTTAAAACAACACTTTCTAATTTATTATTCACTTCCACATATTTCTTCTAACTTTTCCAATTAACATTATTTATTGCACTGTAACACATAAATGCTGTTACAGAAAACAATTAAGCTAACCTATTTTAAATCCAGAGCGTTAATTTCTTTGCCAGTATTTCTATATTATACTTATATCCTAATTAAACAACTGACAACGTACGTATATGAACCTACCTACATATTCATTAACACATTTGCTTCTCTGAATAAAATACTTACAGGGCCTCCACGGCGAGATGGACCCCGAGCCGCATCTATTTGGCGACTACCAATACGACGCCAACGGTACGGCCATACAGTACTTCCCAGTCAAATATCCTAAGACGACCGACATTGGCGGAGTAGAGTACCCCGTCGCCTATGACATCATCGAACTTAGGGTCGAGAGTAACCATGGCAACCCAACTTACACTTGCGTCTATAGGTTTAGGGTACACGGCAACCCACTGTCTGACATCCGCAGAGCCACCGAAGACAGCATAAAAGACAGCGAGACGTAGCACACACTCAAACTATTTCTACAGGAATTGAGATGTCACGGAATTGAACTGTGTGAACTGCAGTGAAAACACGTCCAATAAAATTGTGTTCAATAATGAGGATAGTAATCATTCCTAGGGATATTCAGTGTAGTGTAAAGTGGCCTTATCTATAAATTTCTTAATATTGATAGTACAAAAACTGTTGGTGACTTTGTAAGGGTGTATTAAGTAAGTGTATGTGAACTTGTACCGTGTGCTTACGACCAGTGAAATAACGCTGATGAAATCTCTCAGACCGCACAATGTCCGTTATACGCTTAGTTGTTCTGAATACTTTTTAACTGTAATTTATATGTAGATTTGTAACGTATTTTAAGTTTTTAATAAATTAAGGTTTTTATTTTATAATTAGTTTATAATTGGAATTGTTGATTTAGAAACGCGGTGTGATTTAAAATTCTAAATTAAATGTAACTTGTAATATGAAATATTTACAATAATTTAAAGAACAACACAACAAGGTGCATCTTTTGCGAAACCTTGTCAAATGGGAGGTAATTACTTTAAAATTAATA
Source organism: Shargacucullia verbasci (assembly GCA_947562105.1). Classification (NCBI taxonomy): domain Eukaryota; kingdom Metazoa; phylum Arthropoda; class Insecta; order Lepidoptera; family Noctuidae; genus Shargacucullia; species Shargacucullia verbasci. The sequence continues at coordinate 3,643,022 of OX387289.1, read as the reverse complement.
ATATCAAACAAAATAAAGCAGTAGTGATATAGAATACATATATTTGGTAGCTACTAGTATAACAGACTTAGTCAACTTGGTTCATTCGTATCTCGTTTCTAAATTGACACAATTTTATCAAGTAATAGGCTTAGTGAAGGAGCTAGTCCACTTAGATATTAATAAATTCTATGCCAATATAAATTTAAGTGTTTACGGTGTGTCTCAAAATTTATTATAGAAAGTAGAAGAGTCCCAACATCCCTGCAAAATTTTTGAGAATCTTATTAGAAGTTAGATTAGTTTGTAAATACTTTTAGAAGCACTTCTCGTTAACGATTTTATAAGGCCCTATTAATTATTATAATCTATCAGTCAGCGAACGTCTCCGGCCTCGCAGGTGTGGCTACGAGTTTAATGTGCTAATTTTACAACGGCATAAATAATGCCGTTGGCAATAGCGTTGTCGTCGTTAACTCTTACTTGAACCATCAAAAATATTTACAGAAATAGTATAATATCAATAATAATATTTAATGCGATGAATTTATACATTGATAGGCGTTAGACATTAATTTCTCTTACTGTAATATGATAATTTTTAACTTTCTTCGTTCCACAAAATAATTAACATACAGATATGAATAGGGCCTAAAATCTTCCTCTCTCTTCAGTTAGTTCATTATATTACGAATGATTACTTCGAAAATAAGACTAAGTAGTGTTCCCCGCAGACGTCTCACTGTTTCAAATGTTGAATTAGATAATAATGTAGTTTAAAGTTACCACTAACAATAACCATCTTCATTGTAAATCATTTCATGGTCTTTGAAAAGCAATCGTTGTACCAAAAATATTGTGTAGAATCATGTCAATTAATCGGAATTCTATTTTTCTATTCTCTAAGTTCTGATATCCTTTCTGCAATGAAGATAATATACGTTTAAGTCATCAGATACTGACAAATTGGGTACAACACACTTTCAAGATAAGCATATTTTTACTAATCAAACTATATAGTGTAAATTATGACAATAACTTGGTCAAATGTACCTTTGCGTGTTGCACTGAACGCCGATTCAATCATGTTTTATCAATTTTGACACCGTTTTTATCTCGTTAATTTTGTAAGATATGTTTTTAACTAACCGATTTATGATACTGCTAATTATGTGAAAATATTTGTGATGTTCGAAATAAAAGTCGTATGAAAATTGTAGTTTTATTTACTCATCACTTAAGTCTAGACTAGGGATGTTACGGAGCTTCGACTCCGATTCCGATATGTCGGAACCTCCGATTAAAATTACACCTCCGAATCCGGCTCCGGTTCCGATATATCAAAACGGAGGTATATATCGGAGTTACAAGTTATGACTTGCTATCGCTGCAGCGCTACCGAGCGCTATTAACGTGACGCTGTGAACTGACGGAGTATATGTGTTCTGTACAACTGAAGAAACGAAGAGTGAATGAGTTGCGACAAGTTTCTTCTTTCTTATTTATTTACATTTTACATTCGTAGATTTGCTCCGACTCCGACTCCGATTCACCTCCGACTCCGCGGAGGTCACTACGAGAACCTCCGACTCCGATTCCGCCTCCGATAAATCTACCTCCGTAACATCCCTAGTCTAGACGGTAAATGTCTGCAACTGTTGCATCCTATGATTGAAGCAGGGAGCAAGTCTCATCCTGTTCAACCTTCAATCGGAAAAGTGTGGCATCATACCTTGCAAACAAAAAATACAGGTAGGTGCGTAATTATATCTTTAAATTGACGGATATTTGGAGTACTTTAGCGGTTGAATTTGAATTATAACTTTATAATTTTGCCATAATTTCGTAGCCGAAACTAATTATATAGCCAATATAATTAAAACGCTGCAATTTAAGATAAATGTTTCTCTAAACATTTTCTTCGCAAAGTATGCTGCGTCATCGTTACCTCTTGATTATTATTGTTCTTAGATCGTTACTAACATTATTGGCATTTTGACGCTTTTGATTTAGGTAACGGATAATGAATGAGCTCTTTATGTTTTGCTTCCACTATGCCATAATTAAGATCTACGATTTTGGGATTGTATTGTTATCTGTGACACATTTTGCATTGAAAGGACGATAAATCAGTCTAAATAGCTACATACAGTCAGACTTTATAGTTAGTGATTCAACCATAGCAGTCATAATTTTAATTAAGAGCTATGACTATCAACTGATAGTTGCTTATCATTGATGTTTCGAAGTTGTTTCAGTTGAGCGTGTTTGCAAGTTATCTCACATTAAATTGGTAATAAAACTAAAGTACGTATGGAAATAGTCACAATCGATGGCATTTTGGTGTTACTTGTTTCCCTGGTGCTTTGCTAGTCTATTACTAAAGGTACTAAAGTTCGCAACCCTGCAACACGCTCTCTTATCAGATAGGTTATCGTATTGAGTACAAGCAATTGATTAAAAATGTAACTGAAGCTATCGGAAGTGTGATGGACTAATAGTCAAAATCTGAGTATCACTATCTAATTACTGCGCCTATGATATAAATATTCACAGAATACAAAAAATACAAACGAGCCTGTCGAGCATGATTGCTTTTAAAGTGGATAGGTACTTTATAAGAAAATGGGCCGTCTACTAGGGTTCTGATAATAATAGTGAACCTATTTCTAGTTTGCATTTAAAGTGGATAGGTATTTTATAACTAGATGGGCGATTTTATTGAATAAGCGTATAGTGATCTCCGATTATGGTAGTCTACATTTAGAATCTTGGGATTCGTTACCCTACGGCGATAGTAAACATGGTTGCCGTCTGGCGTCCGGCTATTTCTGGACTGTACCAAGTGCGTTCTATTTTCGTACTTAGGTCAATGTCGGTCGTTGCGCTTAGATATCGCACGTGAATTCCAATCGTGTTTACTACACACAAGGTTGGTGAAAGAAAAGGCAAGTAAATTTTTCAGATTTTTTTTGTATTTTCATCATTTTTTATAATTTATAAATGACCTAGTAAGAAAGTAGTCTTATCCGTTTCAGCACATACAATCATCATTCATGAGATTACAAAAGATCCTTTGGCGAGTGCAGTACCGAGGCCGGCGGTCGAGGCGCGCCCGCGGCGCCGCGCTTCGTCCTGCCGTCACTATTACGATTTAATTACAATAATATCTTACGTACAATTAAATTAACGGAGATTACAAGCCTGAATTGAGCAGCCGGCCGCGGGACCGGCCGGGCCGCGGGCTGCTGTCGGCAGCATGTCGCGGCTCGCTTAGAAGCACTTCCTGTGCACGATGGAGGGGCCAGACTCGTCGTACTCCTGTTTCGAGATCCACATCTGCTGGAAGGTAGAGAGGGACGCGAGGATCGATCCACCGATCCATACGGAGTACTTCCTCTCTGGGGGCGCGATGATCTTGATCTTCATTGTGGACGGGGCCAGGGCTGTGATCTCCTTCTGCATACGGTCAGCGATACCAGGGTACATGGTGGTACCACCAGACAGCACTGTGTTGGCGTACAAGTCCTTACGGATGTCGACATCGCACTTCATGATCGAGTTGTAAGTGGTCTCGTGGATGCCACAAGCTTCCATACCCAGGAATGAGGGCTGGAAGAGAGCCTCAGGGCAACGGAATCGTTCGTTACCGATGGTGATGACTTGTCCGTCGGGAAGTTCGTAGGACTTCTCCAGGGAGCTGCTGGAGGCGGCGGTAGCCATCTCCTGCTCGAAGTCCAGAGCGACGTAGCAGAGCTTCTCCTTAATGTCACGCACGATCTCACGCTCGGCCGTGGTGGTGAAAGAGTAGCCACGCTCGGTGAGGATCTTCATCAGGTAGTCTGTGAGGTCGCGACCGGCCAAGTCCAGACGCAGGATGGCGTGCGGCAGCGCGTAGCCCTCGTAGATGGGCACCGTGTGCGAGACACCGTCACCGGAGTCAAGCACGATACCGGTGGTACGACCAGACGCGTACAGCGACAGTACGGCTTGGATGGCGACGTACATGGCGGGCGTGTTGAACGTCTCGAACATGATCTGTGTCATCTTCTCTCTGCAAAATAAACAACACGTTTAGATGCATGCTTCTCACGAGAACACTGCGTACAGCGTAGAGGCGATGGCCGTGTGAAGGGGAACGTACCTGTTGGCCTTAGGGTTGAGGGGGGCCTCCGTAAGCAGCACAGGGTGTTCCTCGGGCGCGACACGCAGCTCGTTGTAGAAGGTGTGGTGCCAGATCTTCTCCATATCGTCCCAGTTGGTGACGATACCGTGCTCGATGGGGTACTTGAGCGTGAGGATACCTCTCTTGCTCTGAGCCTCGTCACCTACGTACGAGTCCTTCTGTCCCATGCCGACCATGACGCCCTGGTGGCGCGGCCTGCCCACGATCGAGGGGAACACGGCACGGGGCGCGTCGTCGCCCGCAAACCCGGCCTTGCACATACCGGAGCCATTGTCTACTACCAACGCAGCAACTTCCTCGTCGCACATTTTGAATTAGTCTGAAATGTGCAAAAAAAATTGTTAATTGATACCTATAAGCCTTTGCATTTAAAACTGTTGATGTTACTTCTAGATATCTAAAGTAGAACATAAGTTTCAGATCACATCCTTATAGAGAGTTGGTGGGTAGAAGACCCACACACGAAACTATCACGGGACAATACAATGCTAGGTGGGCGTCGAAGTCGCAAATTGAAACCAAATAAGGCGAGATATGTATGAGCGAGAGGCGGTGCAGCGAAAAAAAAAACGTGGCACATGACGCGGCATGACCACATTTCAGAGACGGGCTGCTCTTACCGACCGAGAAAGCCGTTCACAAGATGAGTTACTTTCTAATTGAAATGATAACTGTTCAAGTTCAAATATCGCTAAGTGTCAGTTAGAACCCGACCACGCCCTACCGCAACCGGCTATCCCAGACTCCCGGCCGGCTTCAAGCGGCCCAACCCTAACGACGTGTCACTGACCCGCACACACTAATGGGATTGCACTATTTCCTCACGCCACTATTATCACTAAACATCACAAATATATTAATATACCACATCTGTATCAACTTACTTTTAATTAAATAGTCCTAATAAATAAATAAATTAACTCGCTATTGCACAGCCTCGGTAAATGCTGCACAACGCCACAGCTCGAGCTCACTTCGTGGAATGTCGGCGAGCGCGGCAGGCAGAGTATATAAATGAGGCTGGTTATCGGGGCGCCCCTACCCCGCCGCGGCGACTTCTCCACCAATCGCACAGTACGGCACAATACATGAGTTTTCGTGGCCATATATGGTATTCCACTGCAAAGAGCCTGCGCGCGCCCCCCGCACCCCCGCCGCTCTGATAGCGCGCCACTTGATAACGACGAGATCTCATACAGCGCTCACATTGAACATTTAGCGAGCAGACAGACGCTTCAGACATAACGCACTACTGTATTTACTTTATACAAACATTACGAAATAGATAATAACGAAAGTTCAACGCATATTGGCACACTTCCAAAAAGACAGCTGTGCTCAACTGGGCACTGCAGATGCAGATAGATGGCGAATGGCGCCTACCTATCTGCATTGACAGTGGTGCACATTCGTTGAATTGAGCCCGAGTCCTATCCTGACAGACTGATTGATGTTAAACTCCACAATTAACCAGTAGATAAATTAACTGAATACATAGGTTATCTCTCCAAATTGCAATAAATAACGAAATTCGAGTGTCGTCGGAAATCTGACACAATGAAAATAAACAAGTCAAACAATTACAAGAATAAATATTAGTATAAATAGCGTTTACTTACCAGTAATAATCGAGTAGAAGAGACAATAACCGCAGCGTTCGCGAACCGTGAGAAATGAATGCCGGCCGGTTTCTTTCTGTTGCTCGCTCGCTCGTGGAGGTCGGTCGATCTGCTTCACTAGAATACGCCGTACGCCGGCGCCCCGCGACTCAATCGACTCGCCCAACAGACCTCTATAGGTGCTAAATAATACAAAATTTTTCTACTAATTACACCGCGATGACTATCAAAACGACCTACAAAATGCGCCCAATGACAGATTTGAGTGACAGATGTCAAGCAATTGTTACTATTCGAAATAGGAACGTAATTATTTTTTCCACAGAAATGGACTCGTCCAACTTCCCCGCTTGCCGCAACCGATGGCCTTACCATATATGGGCATCGGCAAACCCTGAGCTCTGATTGGTGCACGGTGGCAACGGTCGTTGTACGAACATGGCGTACACGAACACAAGTAAAACTTTTATGCTTGTATTTGTGTCTAGTAGCAAAACGATTCCATTCAATACCGTCTGCATGGCGCGGCAAATAACTTAGCCAAGTTATGAAGGTTGCATCAGCAATTATATTCGATGTTGTTTAACGTTTATTTGAACTAGTCGTTTAATATGAAATCTTGTCGCGTGCCTTTTATGCGTTTGAATAAATAGGAATAAATGATTTTGCAATTTAAGTCCTACTGAACTTACCTAAACCCTTTTTTTTCTGTTTGATTGTACTATTTGGGTTTTTAAACTCCAGTGCATAGGTAAGCAGGTAACTGGGATAATTCTGGGATGTGTACATTTTGCAAAAGTTAAATGCTACCTATTTGCAGATTTTCCTTAAAAATCGCATTATTGGTTGTATTAGGTATAGGTTTCAATGTTTCATAAATTTATACATGATGCCTAAATGTTTATTTTCTTACGAATTATGTTTGCACTCACATAAGCAGACATAAAGTATAGGTACTTGTTCGATTCTTTGATCATCTCATTAATAATTTTCTATTTTATATTCCTAGGTACGTTCTATTAATTCGACGGTTACACGTTCGTCATTAATTTACACAGCCATTCGAGGAAAGATTAAAAAAAATTAAGTTCATATCAAGCACGGTTCTTTTTTAGGTAGGTAGGTTAAAAATTTGTTTTGTACCGAATTGAACTTGCGAAGTGTATCGCGTTCTGCACTAAGTCACAGATTTAGCCACTGCGCTTAGTGTCTTATGACTATTATAATTTATAATTTACATAAATTTTATAAATGACATGGACATTACTCATTATCTACATAAGTATATCCGGACCATATTTGATTAGTTGCCAAAATAAACATAGATGAATCTTAGTAATCAAAGATTTATGAAAAGACTTTTAGTAGTGTTCTTACTTGGAGGATTGGTCGAATGTTTAAATTAAAAATAGTAGTAGTAAAACAGCTACGAAAAGCTATACCCTTGCTACCTAAACGAATTAATAAAAATATAGAAAACAATTAAGAAGGTAGGGTTTTATATCTCAGCAAACTGAAGACAGAAAAAGGGGTTAAAAATCTCAATTCTCAACCCCTTTTTCTCTCAAATTGTATCTCCATAATTAACCCAAATCACCCAGGATTTCCAATAACGAAACAATATTGATTCTACCTGCAATAAAATATCGTACGTTCACAGTAAATCCTGTCCGAATGAGCTATTATAGTGAAAGCAGTCAAAGATTAAGGGGTGAAGTCTATATCGCTAATAATAACAAGTATCACAACGTGCAAAAATTGACCCCATTAACGTTACAGATATTGGTGGACTTGAAAAGAGGGCAAAAGAAGAACCATTTCTGTTTTCAATATCAGGCAACATGCTGGGGAGAAGCACTCGAAATCCCTGAAGGTTGTTGACACTAAGATCTCCCACGAGTCATGACTTAGTTTTAATGCTTCTGGCGAATATGATTGACCTGACGACAAATCCAATGCAGAGTCACTTATGTTGCCATATTCCTTTTTGACGGTACATCCACTAAAATGAGTGTTTTTGAAGGCCTATCTATGGCAATAGTAGAAACACTTTTTTTTAGAAATAATCACACTTAAGATTTGGAACTCATGTTTAAAACAAAACACGCGAGGTGACTACCTACTTCAGGGTCTTAAACCACACCTGTCTCGCATGAGCTAGTACCTTACAACAAAATATTTGAAGGGTACAGGAGCAAAACAAGGAATGTCACAAAATATTCAAATATAAATGAAGTATATGTAAGTATGTAATGTAGCATTATGTAAAAAGCATAAAAGCAATCATAGTCGTTCATATCTTCAACATTTCAAAACCCTGTACAGGTGCAAAAATGGGAATGTAAGACAAAGTTATAAACTTCCAAACATTAAAATTGTTAATTACACAAAAACCTGTTTTAGTGACATTCCTTGTTTTGCCCCTGTACCCTTCATTTAAGACGGCTTCACCAATTTTTTTTAAATAGGTAAATTAACAATGTAAGTTCTATATTCAACAAATCGATCGGCCATAGGTTAGCAAAGGATCTTTATTTTATCAATATTATGATAATTTAATGTGTCGGGAGGGGGACATGTAGACACGAATGTCGCGACAATGAGTCACTTAGGAGTCATTCTACTGTCTGCATTATCTGTGAGTTTGTGACGCACCACGGACAAGGGTTGTCGGTCGAGTATTTATTCTATCGTTGGCGTTGGTCTTACACAAAGGCCCATTAAGCAGAAGCATTTCCGACGCATTAGGTACCATTACTTTGGTGTACTTCTTGTGAAAGAGTGCAAGACAGGCGTTAATGCGCTTGCTTATGAAATTCTCTAGCTAGAGGCAGCATTTACAATGTCTACACATTTTATGATCTCAATCTATCCGCAGTGAACTAATTAGACAAGTCTAGAAAGAAACATCAGTTGCACTGTTACTGCAATAGTGATCCGAGTAAAAAACGTGAGAACGCTGCTGTGAACACTTTCTGATTATCTTTAAATTGTAAAGATTCGATGAAAGTTTCATAGAAATGGTACGGTAATAGTAATGTTGGGATCACGACGTCTTCACCTCTGGCATTACACGCCATTTGTTTAGACCAAGTTGATTAAAACGCGCTTAATCTGTTCCGGCCATTGCTGGCCAGGCTGCTGTGAGTCATGGCCGAGCCGCGCATGCGTACTACGGCGATGAGTCAATACCACGGTTGACTCGCGGGAGACCACTAATTCAGTTCCTTGTAAGTTATGACCTATGACTAATAAGCTACACCTAGTATATTTCTTTAGAATTTTCATAGCCTCTGGTACGATAACCTATCTGTCCGGTGACATCGTTCGTGTAAAGTTTACAAACAATTGCTAGCTAATGTTTCCAAAACAACGCCTTCGCGGTACAGTAGTACTTCATCGTTTCTGTGGACAGACACAAATGGTCATAGAAAATGACAATTATTATGAATTTATGATCAAGAAGATGAGCCTTTTTTCTTTTCTAAGCGCATATAATTAACAAAATATATTACGTTCCTCCAAACTCTTACGTCTACGATAAAAAGGTTTTGTGAAGATTCATTCAATTTTGCAAACCACTTTGTCGGTTGTATATGATGATAAACTATTAAAAAATGTAAGAACTGTTCTTGAACACCCATGTTACGCAAAAGAACTGATGATTTGATTCAGTCCGGAATGTGTTGAAAGATGGAAAAATGATGAACTCACGTGACACGCAGACGAAGAACCAAAGTCAAAGTTTCTTATTTCAATTATGCCATTGCAGGCACCTTTTAAAAACTCGATACTCTAGGAGCACGGTTCTAAAAGGGAGAAGGTCCTGTGGACAAGAGACCAACAAGAAACTCCATGGATACTCCCGGATATTAACTAGTCGCAATAGATATAAAACAAAACTGTTTACATTTAGTACATCAAAAGAATGCGAAATTATTTTTTTGGTCTTTTGGTCTCTTTGGTCCAGTCATACGAATATGCCTAGGTATTCTTATAGGTGATAGAAATTCAACGCAAAGTGTGTGTTAGCGATGTGGAATTGAAAATCGATGCTCGTCATCAATTTCTCGTAAACACTCGATTCGATCGTATGCCAAATGACACGTAATAGGTACGTTCCACTATATATGTGAAAGTAGTTTGAGTCATATAAAAATAATGTTAAAAAATCTTACACGCTCTGATATGGTGACCATCTGTTGATATTATGGCGGGCCATGGTGGCCACGATCGCCATCATATTTTTAAAGGCAAAATTTCAGTATAATTCATTATATAATTTTATTTTTCTAATCGATTTGTATAAAAAAATACAGCTTACATGACAGAAGGGAAATTTAAGTAATCCAAAATCCTGGTGGGACGTTTCTAAAGATTTTTTCTTTTCGTTCTCTTATTTCAAATACTTTAAACATTCGTTATAAATTCTTCAGGTAATGTATGCTTGATATAGTTATAAATTAAGCATTTTCATTACAAAGAAACTCCGTAAAAATTCAAATAATTTGTGTAATAAGTTCTTTTTGAAAACATTTGATCAAACAAGTTTTGTATGATAGTATGAGTTGTATGACACATCCTATAAACACTGTTTATTTATCTCATTAGTGAGTGAGTCACACCGGATATCAGTTGTTTTTAAATTATCCAGTTTATTATCATTATGTATTGCTATGCTAAGTATAAATATTATTCAAATATCCATCAGTTTTGATTAGAAACCGTTGAATTTGAAAGTTACTATATTTACATTACTGAACTGTTGTGATGTAATGTTGAAAAATTTCATTAAATGTAATATTTCCTTGTAAATAAATGATTTTACAATTTCCGCAATTAATAAACTCAGTGATAAAAATAACATATATATAGAACCGGCTGATATTCTTGTAGCAAATAAAACAATAAGTAAATATAAATCAAATGAGAAAGCTATTTCTTCCACAGGATCACGAGAAATGACTCAACGAAGGAAACACTTGCGCATCGCGTAGAATATAAACACGTTAGTCCATTGTATTGTAAAATGTTTCGGTATTGGAATACATAATTTGTATTATTCTTGGATGGTGTGAATCATTTACATGTGTGCGATGTTCGGAGACCTTGACGACAGTTGTTGATTGATTCATATCTGGCTCAGTCGTTAAATTATAATTTCTTGTTTTTTTTTAATATGCTTTGCCCCAAACTTAGGATAATTACTGTATCGTGAATGCGTTTACAAACACAAATATTTACATACCGCATCAGCGGCACGTAGCGCAGCAGCCGATCTCTCAACCACTACGCCAGTCGTGCCGTCAAATTGTATTACATCTATTTCTATTATAATTCACTTAAATAGGTAATATTAGCCAGTGAATAATCTCTACCGAAAAGGTTTAAAGAAAAGTTGCCATTTATTAAACTTCAGAAACATAAATTGATGTTCTTATTTGATTTGTAAAATCTGCAGCCAACTTTATAACTTTCTATTACATTTGACCTTATAAATGGGTTATTTCAGGTCAGACCAAAGTCAGACCCATTTGGATTTAGACAGCCAAGTTTACCAAAGAGCTTTAACATTATACTAAATTGATATCTTTACAATTAGGCAAACAAGTAAGATTGAAATGTAAATAACATTTACTGCAACTTCTTTAGAATTTAACATGGCTGAGACTTGATTCATAAACTCAATAATTAAACGGTAACGAGGTATATTAGTTATATCGGGTTACTAATTGTAGATTCATCTTAGGTTAGAGGCCCACCATATGGTGTCGAGGCGGACCACCGTGGTGAGTTTAGCCGGTAGGAGTCCGGCACACCCCTCCGCACCCCCCAGGCGGAGGATAGCCAATGATGGGTTCTCACCAAGAAAATCAAAAAAAAAAAAGGGTTCTTAAATTCTATCGTTATAGATATGTATTAAATAGTCTTCTCTAATTTAAGGTAAATGGAATTTATACATAATTCGACAATCTGTTGAGAGAAATGTTCACAAAATAGAATGTAAAATAAATCATGACAAAATTTAATTTGAGAGGAGTTTGAAAGTGATTTTCACCTATTTCGTTTCATTTGTACGAAAGTTTGAAGACGCTATCGTTAATGATTCTGCAAATATATTCACGTTTTATACATACAATAATTGCAATAAATCAGAGCAAAACCTTTCTCAGTTCACAAATATTGTAATAAAATGCTGATCACGAAGTTGAAAGTTGCTGATATGTATTCAGAAATGTATTTTCGTTAAGTGTTACATATAAGACTGTTTTGGCAACTTGTTTACCAGCTATAAAACCATATTACGTAATTTACATAAATGGTTAAACAGAATTCCAATGAAGACTGTAAGTCAACGTGTTACAAAGATTGTAAAAATTTTAGCAAATGAAAAAGTCTCACGCAAGCCAATAGTCAAATCATCTCATCATCAAATAGTGAAATCATCTACGGGTTTTGTGTATTCGCTATTAAAGTTATTTAAAATATTAAGGAATCAACTGAAGAATTCAGTTTGGACTAAATCCGCGTCCGGGCTAAGATCACTATCATGAACAGTGAGAAGATATATAGACTGATTATGAATTCAATCTTCATTATCCATTGCCAAACTTGCATCCTTTACAATCTAGGTACACTGTTAGCTTTGGGTTAATGGTGTATTATATATTTTAGTGTCGGTTTCAGTGATAATTGTAATATCTTCTTGTGCTCTTGCTGTGTAGGTACTTCTCATATAGTAATAGTTGCAATTCAGCTGTAAGTAGGACAGAACTTAATTGTCCATGATCACATTTCACGTATGATCGCGTCACTGGACCGCGATCTGATGCAAACTGGCCTACATCCAGATTTAGAAGCCAGGCCATATATGAACAATGTAAAGCTTAGAGCTATTATAAAACCTATCACAATCACACAAGATATATTTTTGTTTGAATTAGGTTAATTAAGGTTGCGACGTTAAAAGGACCTCTGTGATGAACGGCGAACAGGACAGGTTGTCCTTTTGTAGGCATTTGTATCAACCTGTCAGTAAAAGTGATGGATTTTTGCTATTCCAAATATAGGTATGTATTTTTTTGTTATTTTCAGGTGATTTATGAGTTTATTGTTCAAAAAAGAGCTAGATGTATTTTCGATGTAGATACAATGATTTTACGATACATTATTTTTTGCCTCAATAGTGACTGTTAGAGTGGGCTCCCTTGGAAGAAGCACCACTTCGTTGCCCAAAGTATCATACCCTAGATAGACTTGTCTATATGTTGCTGAGTTTCTAGAATTTTCTAGACTTTAAAGTACTAAGTACAGAAACGTACGTACTTTTTGCTTTTTTTTATCCAGTCTCTCAATAGTTACATGGATGTATGAATCAAAAATATATTTCCGACTAGGATATTTTATCAATTCCGTTATGTAAGTACGTATATTATGTTTATACTTTCACATGTTTTGCATTACATAATAATTAATAATATAATATGGAAATAAATCATCATAAATTAAGCAGTCGGTCGCATTATCGTATAACCACATTCAACTTTTATTTTCTAAAAATACCTAATAAGTACCGCGATTTCTAATCAAAATGCTAGAACACTATAAATGCAAAGATAAATCCATATACAATATTCGAAGCCCGCATCATACTTATAGGTAGGTACCAACCTAAATAATTTAGCTAAAATCTACACAAATTCAATTTCTCAAGACGTTATAGTGATGTGCCAAAGCTATATGTAACCAAAGACAACTTTGCCAACCTTATGTGTGAAAAAATAAGGTTTTATACACATGTCTTCGTAAGTTGGTTCGTAACCGCATACCAGTCTAGTCAGGCAGACGACCGAGGGGCTGGGGCGGTTCAGAGGGGGGTGAAGGGATCGATCGTCCGCCCGCTTTCGCCCTTGACCCTCGCCTGCACCAGGGTGGGCTCTGCCCCGTGCATGTGTGCGTGCGGGGTGTCGGCGGATTTCATGCTTCATGCTGTGAATATTTGACGCGAAATGTACCTTACCTAACTCCAGATGTATAACCTAGTAAATGTGCGTTGATCGAATAGGCAACCCTAATTAAGATTATCTTATTAAATATATTATGTACCTCTCGAATACCTATGTAGTAGGTATTCGTACATTGGAAGGTCTAAGAAAATTGCCTACTTATAGCCTTTGCTGGTCTGATGCTGTGGTGGTAACCGGTGTTACATACCTAAATTCCTACCTAATTAAAGCTTATAACAATATTCAGACAAGTTACAGGTCCAAAGACCCAATGACTAGTATCGCTGTGGAACGCAGTCAAAAACGCGTGTGCGGGACCGCGGGCCTTCGTTCGCCGCCGCCCCCGCGACCTGTGTGCCGCGGCCGTAATCCCAACTATACCTACCCACTACCCAAATGTCACGACTCCACGAGAGTCAAAGGGCCACACAAGATCAGTCACTCCTCGCTATAAAACTAGACACTGAAAATAAATTACGAAAAGTTCAAAGCGTGTAGGTTGCCCCTTTTCAGACTATTATAGGCATATGTATACCTACTTATTTATTTCTATTCACATACTAGGTACAAAAATGTGACTTTTATATTAATGATAAATTATCCTAAAGTTTTATAGAAGTCGCTCATTATGCATACGCCTCTCATTTCCATCTGTTATTATAATACTGCGCTCTGTCGCTCCCTACAGAGCCAGCAAAGGTTTTTGCCCTGTCCTTCGTGAATTATATTTAAACAACTGCCACTTTTATTTGTTTACACCCGCATACCCTTATTTCTATTGATTTTTTATACATAGCATTGCAATGGGGTTTTAATCTTTTCCAAACATGCAAACCCGGGAATCAATAGCTCGTATTTAAACCCAGTTGTTCACAATCTTACAATTATTTAATATTTTACTGCCTCATTAGTCTAGTAGTCGCAAGCGCGATTGCCGACAGTGTTATTGAGTTTTTCTGTATAAAAATTCTCAGTAGCACCACGGCCACGTAGTCTCGAATGCCCAGTAAATGGCAATAGGCTCGCCTTCTACATATTACATGAGATTCAATAACGGCATTGCATCGTCGAAATGTGGGTGTGCACCTTATATCAATAAATAACGACTACAAAATATACCTACAATAAATATTGAAGTAGATTGTTATTTTAAAAATTATAGAACGTGCTCCATATACTGATTATTATGTATTCGGCCGCATCAGGTTAGGCTGGGCTAGAAGCCGAAGTTGGGAAAATACTAGGCAGATAAGTAATGAGTTTCTTAGAAAAAATACAGAACATTGCCCTTCGCTGGCTGCGGAAACCAACGCAATCTGCCAAGAAGCGCGCGTCAGAAAGCTTTCGAATACTTGCACCGTGCCTGTGACGTCAAACACGCATCGGGCGAAACAGACGCGCGGTGGGTGTGTCGATCTAATTATATCCGTGTATTTTAGGATTTCGACTAAACATTGCTCTAGGTCAGCTATTATAAACTACGCACTATCCGACGCACGACGTAGGGATGTGACGCATCTGTCTTATTTGTAAACTAGAGACAATCATGACAAAATACATCTCAACTTTTACAACGTAAAATCCAAACTCAAAATACGTCATGGACGAAGGTATTAATACGTTAGCTAAAACATCAGATAAATTACCCAACCAGATTAGAAAACTAATCCAAAATATTATTAAAAACATATTGGTATGGAAATTAATTCATCAATATCTTTACCTTGGAGAAATCTAAGAGAAAAGCTATACGTATAAACAACATACATATTATTATTACGCACATGTTGATCGTAAAATCGTAACTGTTAGAAATTAAAGTACCTATTTAGATAATATATTATCGATCCCGCCTAGTTTATGTGTAGTCGTAAAATGAGGTTATTAAGTTATTACTTATGTAACAATAATTATAATGACAGGTATGAGAAAGATTATGATATCGTTACGCAAATACTCATGAATTGTGATAAGATGGTGGTTTTATCTGATATGATTTCCTATCAATTCTAGGCATCAAGTGGTAATCAAATACCGTGACAACTATCAACTGGAGTCACGTAGATTTAAAGCCTTGGTTGCAATATAATTTTGGTATAGGTGTGTGTACTAATGGAAATACCAATATTCATGTTAATAATAATTCTAAACATGTAGTTTGAGGGCCTATTATCCTGTTTTTAGCCTGAAAAGCTAATAAATAGGTGCGGTTTTCCCTGTTCCAATATAATTACCTGCCTCGCCCATATTCCTCCTACTATACTTCCATTAGCAATATTAAATGCAGCACGAATATTATTTCGTTAGCTAGAATCGTTCAGTAGGTACTCCAATTAGTAGGAATATACCTAGATACTGATAGGTTTCTCGTCAACGTGATAAGTTTCATTGAAACAATAGATATCGCTTATCAACAATTATTTTTATAAGGAATTTGTAAAGCGGCAATTTCGTTATCTGAATAACTATGTTATAAATGAAGTGCAATTGGATACCGTCAATGATTAGTAATAATGAAATTATTATGTAATGAATCAGCCGTGATAAAGTTGCGGATGTCGAGTTCCGTTACTAGATACTCGTATAAACTAAAATATGTAAAATAGAACGGTCAATGACTAGCACTCGCAGTTAGAAACTCCGGTACCTAAGCTTGTAAACGGTCAGTAAGAATTGCAAAACCGTGTCTTTATGAGTATGACTGTCATGAACGGTACAGTCTCTTACTTATGAAGCTAAACACCTTGGTAATGAGATGAAGGAGAGAAAGCAAGAAAAATGCATATTTATACCGGTATATAAATTATCTTTTATTAAAAATGTTCAGGTTAGTAACGATTTATAAATAAATAAAAATCTTTGTCAAAAATACGGAAACGACAATGTTCCGCGTCAATTACGTAATATGCATATTACGATACCTTACAACCTAGTTTTAAATACTGAACTTAAATAAAAGATCACAAGCGTAATTTGAGCCGCCCATTCAGGGGCTTGGTGTAGGGCATCATAAATTAGGAATAGTCTTACTTGCCGCTTAGAAGCACTTCCTGTGAACAATGGAGGGGCCAGATTCATCGTACTCCTGTTTCGAGATCCACATCTGTTGGAAGGTCGAAAGGGAAGCGAGGATCGATCCACCGATCCATACGGAGTATTTCCTCTCTGGGGGCGCGATGATCTTGATCTTCATTGTGGACGGGGCCAGGGCTGTGATCTCCTTCTGCATACGGTCAGCGATACCAGGGTACATGGTGGTACCACCAGACAGCACTGTGTTGGCGTACAAGTCCTTACGGATGTCGACGTCGCACTTCATGATCGAGTTGTAAGTGGTTTCGTGGATGCCGTTAGCTTCCATACCCAGGAATGAGGGCTGGAAGAGAGCCTCAGGGCAACGGAATCGTTCGTTACCGATGGTGATGACTTGTCCGTCGGGAAGTTCGTAGGACTTCTCCAGGGAGCTGCTGGAGGCGGCGGTAGCCATCTCCTGCTCGAAGTCCAGAGCGACGTAGCAGAGCTTCTCCTTAATGTCACGCACGATCTCACGCTCGGCCGTGGTGGTGAAAGAGTAGCCACGCTCGGTGAGGATCTTCATCAGGTAGTCTGTGAGGTCGCGACCGGCCAAGTCCAGACGCAGGATGGCGTGCGGCAGCGCGTAGCCCTCGTAGATGGGCACCGTGTGCGAGACACCGTCACCGGAGTCAAGCACGATACCGGTGGTACGACCAGACGCGTACAGCGACAGTACGGCTTGGATGGCGACGTACATGGCGGGCGTGTTGAACGTCTCGAACATGATCTGTGTCATCTTCTCTCTGCAAAATAAACAACATGGTCAGACGCATGCTTCTCACAAGAACACTCGTACAGCGTAGAGGCGAGGGCCGTGGGTGCGCGGAACCTACCTGTTGGCCTTAGGGTTGAGGGGGGCCTCCGTGAGCAGCACGGGGTGCTCCTCGGGCGCGACACGCAGCTCGTTGTAGAAGGTGTGGTGCCAGATCTTCTCCATATCGTCCCAGTTGGTGACGATACCGTGCTCGATGGGGTACTTGAGCGTGAGGATACCTCTCTTGCTCTGGGCCTCGTCACCTACGTACGAGTCCTTCTGTCCCATGCCGACCATAACGCCCTGGTGGCGCGGCCTGCCCACGATCGAGGGGAACACGGCACGGGGCGCGTCGTCACCCGCGAACCCGGCCTTGCACATACCGGAGCCATTGTCTACTACCAACGCAGCAACTTCCTCGTCGCACATTTTGAATTAGTCTGGAAAGATAAGGATAATTTGAGAAATTTTTGATTGAAAAGTTAGAATTAGGATGAGATTCCTACAAAGTCACACCTCATGTCGACTGCTGATATATTTCACAGATAAAGATAATACATATATCTTGATAGGATATCTCGCAGACATCAAACTATTTCTATATAGTCATTATACTAACTGTCAGTCGAAATAATGATTATATTTAGTATTAAATTAACTAAATGTTATCACCTGAATACAAATAATATAATTAAGATTTAAAAAACATTCGGCTGGAATATCGGTGGAGTGACACATAGCTATGATATAGGTCTATTGATTGACAAACGAAAACATAAAAAAATTAAAGGGTATATCAAGAAAAATCAATAATAAAACAATTGACTCTGACTGCCCCGGGAATCGAACCCAAGATTTCAAGAAGAAACTTGCCCATTGCCACAAAGACCAATGAAGCTGTTACATTTCACCGAATCCAAATCCGAATCCAAAATATAAATCACTTCACTTTTATATTACGTAAAATATGTTATGTAATAAGTATGTAGTGTTCACAGGTGATAACAAAAATCTAAACACTGATTCTAAACTTTGAAATTTGTTTAAAAATGTATATTAAATTTAAACTATTTATTATTAAATTCCACGGTTTAATTTAATAAAAGGCAAAACTTACTGTTAAATATTAAGTTAATAATGACTAGGTACGACTCGTGCTGCTTCGGTCAAGCACACCTCACTAAATGAGAACCGGCTCTTGAGGATATACTATATAAAACGCGCCTTATCAGAGTTCACACACTATCGGCAACAATTTATTTTCCGCCAATCAGGAGCTGCCTGATGCTGCCTCAATTTTTGTCACCATATATGGTAACACAGTCGGCTCTATCCACAATCTGTTGATAACGATATGCCTTGATAACGTTTATAATAGCACTCCAGTTTAACTGTAGTAGTGTGCAGTACACAACCACTCACGTACCGCACACAACAGACTCACTCAGGGTCACAGATTTACTTCTTTAAAATACTGAAATTTCTCTTCAGTCCATCCGTACTTTCTCTATGATTCACCTGTTTTGCGCTAATTGCTACAAACGCCTAACATTAACCTACAAATATTTAATTAGTTTAGAACTCTACCGTTAAAATTATTCTCATTATAATTATGAAAAGAGCAGAAAGCATCACTAACTGACATAAAAGATGAGAGATATCTTATTCTATTAGGTAGGATGTTACAGTGACTGCATCGAGGTGTTGCAGAAAATATATATCTATCCATTAGAAGGCGACAGGACCAGCCGATCAGCCACTTACGCAGTGGCAGACTAATCTTGTCAGGTTCACGACCAGTCGCGACAAAACAAAGTGTTTGTTATTGAATAAATGTGTAGGCGGCATAATTTGGAAGCAAAACCAGATCTACGATGGCATTATGACACATCGCATTAACACGTGGAATCTAAAATGTGACATTAATTACGTTAATCGTAAATACTGATTGGATGTTAACAATAAAATTGCCGGCCATGGTACTAATGCGTAAAATACGAGCATGTCTGCCTCTCCACTGCAGAGTAGACATAAATCAATAGCTTCGAGACACCCTCAGTTAAATGTGGAAATGCTTACTAATATACGTATAATATTAGTGCAGTCGTCTGCGTGTATTGATTTTGGTCGCCCCCGCCACGCCCGCCGCCCCCGGTGCACCGTCCCATGGGGCGCGCCATGGGGTTGTATGACTCATCCAACTGCACCCTCATCTCCGAATCGTATTTGGTGTGTTATAAAATTGTTTGTATTTGGCAGATTTGAGTTTTTGTCTTGATAGAACCTTCTAGAATTGAGGAAATAAGTAATAGTAATTGAGGTAAGTACAAATCAAAAAACTATATGACCCATTGTTATCGTAATTTCCAAATATGAAAACAGAAACTGGTGAAAATTAAATGCATTTGAAATTGGTGTCCATGCTATTATAATCACGGTCTAATTTCAGTTTATGGTCAACAAAACCTATAATATTGGATCATTTACCAGATATATTTTGATCGCTACCTTTTTAGCGTTACTCAAATTGGCAAGCCGGAACGTTTTCGGAGTCACCTTGATATGTCGCTTGTGTCTTATTTATTACTTTACCTAGCAAGGTTTTGAGGCGTACTGCTCGATCCATTAAATACATACATATTAGGAGGTCCTGCGCGGCACACCGTTGAACTCAGTTTAATGTATAGTGTTCTACAATTATCTTCCTTGAGAAACTTCTTGCCGACGACAGCAGGGCTGGATCATGAAGTGTTTAAAATGGACCTGTGTAAAATGTACGTGTTTCTTTTTCAACTATTCATAGGCATTGTTTAGAGTTCGTTAAGGAAAACAGCACCATAAATACTACTTCGTAGATCCTTCATTACACATATTTCCTTCAATATAATCAAAATGTACTTTGAAATCATGTGTCGTACGCTTCGCATGAACCTTGGTGGCCCTCCATGACTCATTGATTTCTCAGTGTTTGACAACATGACTCATAGCCAAGATGTAATCGAATCAGGTGACGTTTAGTCTCAATCACACATTCGATCATCTATTTTGTTACATGACGTCACTATTATATTGTAATTTAATCATAAAATATCGTTTAATGTCATGATTGTCTTGTCGGAAGCTCAATTAAAGGTGCGGCTTGATTGAACTTCAATTATATGTATTATTCGATGATTTTTATGTTTCGTCTGAGAATGAATTGGTATTTCATGCTTTGTTGAACATGATGCTTATTTGTCTTCTATAAATTCATTGTCTATTTTACTCCAAGGGAATTTTACTCGAATATCTTAGCATGGTGTAATTAGTAAATTAAATAATACTGTCTATTCCTATTTAATATTTTGACACGTATAAATAAATTTATAGAATAATGTTGTGACCTGTTTCTATGTCTGAGACCAAAAGGCTAAACTAAAAGTAGGTACTAAAGCGATTATAATGCCACTTTCACTTTTAAAATCTCCGGTATAATACACGTAATTTACCATAGAAATGCTATAGTGTAAATGAACGTAGGTCTAGTTTCCGTGGCTGCCAATTTAGAGAGGAGTCTTACCAAAAATATTATGATAGGTTGCTAAAATATTCAACCTAATTGATGAGCGAGATGTTGAGCTTCAACAATTTCTTGTTATAATGACGAAACGGGCTAATAGGCAAGAAAAAACATAGTATAAAATGCTATTAATTGAACGGGTATTTAATTACGATAGAGTTAATTAAAACAAACCAGGTTATTTCTGAGCAAACAGGAAACATTAAGGTCCAATAACAATGAAAATAAATATTTTCCTTAGAACTGTGTTCAATATAAGTTTAAAACATACATTATGATCATGTATTTACAGGAAAATTAGTGTATGTAGTACCTACCAGCAGAAATATAAAGCATTCGATTTCTTGCTGGTGGATGACATGTCACATGACTGTGATATTAAATATATATATTCTTTAAAATTTTAAATTAAGGTCCTTGCCTATTCATAAAATTGTATTCCAAAGCGACCACAGGTAAATATAGTCGCCAGAATTATGGGCATATTTCTCGACTATAAGTATTAGTTTATAAGTTTCTCGACCTATATATAATAATAAGTTCTGACAATTAACCTTTGTATTGTGGTGAAATATTGCCATAATCACCACAATTGCCAAGAATTTATTTAGTCATACTTACGTACAGTATTATTGGTATTAAAATTTAGTTAAACGGTTCCATATACATATAATATCACAAAACCCTTTTGCGTCAAAACAAAACAGGTTGAGAGGAAAAGGAGCCAATATTGAATGTATCTATACATTGAAAATCTTATTAATTACCTCATATCAGTCGGTACTGCTCTCAAAAGATTGTTTTTTTTTTCTTTCTGATTCTTCGGTTTTTAATAAAAGTAGCATCCAGTTTTCATTTCGTTTTCTTTTTAATAATAATTATAACATCATCCAATTCCAGCTATTCAGTCAATAGCCATCCACGACAAAACATAGATTTTTCCTTGATTATATTATTATCGGAAGGCTCAGGTATGTCATTGTTCATAATAATCTCCACAAAATACGATATCAGCTGACTGGCCGATGACGTCAACTGGTATCGACGAGATTAGTGTAAATTCCTTGGCGTATACTACAATTCATTATAAATATGTTTGCTTGTTACGCCATGCGGTAAATATTTTTGGAAACTATAGACAGGTTACAGTCAAGGACTTAATAATACGTATTATTATACTACTATTGATTCAATTAATTGTAAACTATTACCAGAATATCTACGCTGAGAACTTAGTAAAGAAAAGTAGATTATTTTCTTCTGTTGCTTTTACGTAACATAACTTACACGTATAAAATATTTACTACAAACATTGTTCATGATATCATGCCATACGTTGGCTCTAGTCGATATTTTACCTTTTGGAGATTGGTTTTACGTTTCTAATAGAAGATTTGGTTTTTCACGGTTCACTAGGTTCACGGTTGGCGCAGTGGCTAAGTGATTAGCTTTCTGCGCTTAGTGTCGCGGGTTCGATTCCGGCACGGAACAAATATTTGTATGATCTACAGATAGTTGTTTCGGGTCTGGTTGTGTGTGCATGTGACATGTATGTTTGTAAAAATGTACCCACAGGCGAAATACTAGTGTGCAACGATTTAAAAAAAAAATAGTCCCTGCATCGTTCCCGAATTCATATATAGATTTCTGCAAAGCCTTTGATAATGTTTCCAACAAAATACTAATTTAAGTGGGTAATCCTAATAGGCCCTAGAAGATATTACTCTAGGCTCCCTGCTGATGGGTGAAATCATATTGAGTTGTCCGGCCTCTGTTTGTTGTGGTAGTCAATGGCTTTCAGTCACGTCTTGTTTGGTGTTCCACAGGGCTCACGTTTAGGACCAGTCTTGTTTTTTTTTTATAAACAATTATGTATTATTATTTTCATATAATATCAAGCTAAAGACTACTATATCTAATAGTTACTATATCACTTGCCATTATCATTATTCTAGCTTAGCCTACATTTTATTACTCATGGGATCTATCTAAAAAATACCGTGAATGTCATACTGTATCCGTTTATCATAATCTCCCAAAGGAGTCACAGTCATATCCTCAGATAAAATACATTCATGTGTGTTTGAACTCGAATCGTGTATTACTGCTGTAATGTTAATCACTGACACAATAATTTCAGCCTACTGACTGCTATTTATACCTGATTCGTTTCAGCAGTTTGTTTTGTAAGCGATCACGCGATATGCACTGTATAGTAATTATTACCGATCGACGCAAGCGCAAGGTCGAGGCGAACGAGACGCACGCGCAAGTTCATTGCTCATGTGCTCAGCAATACTTGAGCACCTTGGATAATGTTAAACGTAGCTAATAGATCATTATGTTTATTTAAATGCAATACCTTCACGTTTATTTTCATGCCAGCTCCTATAATGCGTTCTTTGCATTTCTCTAAAAGGAAAAAACGTCACGTCGAAATGACACGTAATCTAATCTTAGAGACCTCAGATACAGTAGAATACTTTCAAATTCACTTGATTCTGTTAAGTCATTCGATGATTATTTTTGATATTTAGTCAATGTTGTAAGCCTCGAAAAGACTCGTTACACTTCAAGCCTGCTATAAAGGACAAAACGCAAACAAATAAAATTAAGTATAAACGCGAATTCAATGACCTCCACAGCAATACATCAAAATAAACTACAGGAAATAACATTACAGGCACTAATTTATTCGTGTCTTCGCTCATAGCTGGAAAACGTGGCAAGAATATTTATTATTAGGCAAATTGCTTTGCAAGAATTACAAGGATATAATAATAAACATAAGTTTCTAAGATAATTTCCGTCCCATTTCGCGATTGCCTTCGCTACATCAAGTGTATGAGGTTACTGGGAAGCCTTAAAAGGTCTAGTGAGTGCGCAAGCGCAAGTATCGACCGCTAGCCATTTTTGGACGATGCGAGCATTAAACCTTGGCGTTTGAGGCCATATCCAGATGGCAGATTCCATAATAGAGCTTCTATAGCCTATGTTAGTGTTCTACCTCATTATGGGAAGCTTGTGACTTGCCGACTTCGGCTTCGACGGCAGAGTGTATTATTAGACTTTTTTTTTAAACGTACCTCTTTTTTCATGTTAAAAGTCTAAATTGTTGTTTAAGCATGTCGAATTAAATAATTTGTACGGAGAATAATTAAGATAACAATTCTAGAATATTTACAGTCAGATTATTATACATACAAGGATAATTTAACGGGAGTGATAATACGTCAACCACGCATATTAATTAATAATGATTTATAGGAAAACAATGCTTTGGAGTTTGTTTTAAATTTGTACTAGGTATAATAAAAGGTACAGCAGCTACTACAGGATAATACTACATAATTACTGCAGGTACTAATTATATAGTCATTTTTATGAGGCATCCAAAGAAATAAACAAAATCAATGGTTGGAGATAAAGCAATATCTGTGAAAACTATTAAGACATGTGCGATGTTAAAGATGTGGCAAAGGAAATTGGGAGCAGGTGTGTATAATTAACAGTTTGTTACATCATTGGGGGAAGGAAGGAAACGAATGCAAACAACGGTGTCAAGGTAAACACGGCTATTCAGACTTAAAATTCACAAAAAGTATTTTAGTCCTTGTAATTTTTTCACTTGAGATAGCACACATGTCATGTTTTTGTCACTGTAATGTAAATTAATATATTTTAATAAATTACATCACAAAGTCAAAGAAGCAGCAAGTGATGAAGTAGAGAGTGGTCGAAGATTGAGTAAAGTGACGTACAGATTGATAGCTGGAAACAAAGAAATGAACAATATTTTCTGAGCTACGGCCATGAGTTGCGGAAGTCATCCTGTTGCATTTATATATTTTTTGTTTTAATCGCCAGTGATCAGATGACAATGACAATCCATAACTTCCATTAATCTCTGATTGCTGACGGCTAACATCATTGGCAAAGTTAATACCAGTAATTTTGACAACACGGTTGGCGCAGTGGTTGAGCAATTGACTGCTGCGCTACGTGTCGCGGCTTCGCATGGAACAAATATTTGTATGACCTACACATAATTGTTCCAGGGTATTTGTGTATGTGAATATTTATGTTTATAAACGCACCCACGATACAGGTTAAAACAATTCCTGTTAAAAAAAAACTGGACGTATATGATTTTTTGTAACATCTCTGGCTAGCATTTTCTCAAATATGTCGAAGACGGCTTTCAAGGCAGACACATTATTGGGAAAAACCGATACCCCATCGTTAATATATATTCGTATGACAACTGGGACTATCCAAGGCAAATGGGGATACTTATGGACCATAAGTATGCAGGTCCATAAGTTATGGTGTCAACAACTCGAACGGTATCATAAGTATACCCGCGGCAAGTGCAGCTGAGGCAACAAGCTATGATCGCGAACCTCTGGTGTCTATATAATTTATAATTTAAATGTATTTCTAATTAGGTAGGTACAGTCTTATTTGCAATTAAAATTAACATAGCTCATAAACTGCTTAATTATTTATGTTATTAAAATGAAATGCCTAAATTAAGTATTAAACGAGCTCATGATTCGTTTGCGGGGGGAGCATTGACCTGTCTACTTATCTAAAAAAGAATTAATGGAGATATGCTTATTTACAACTCTCCAACATTTTCTAGTTGATGATATGAATATTCAGATTTCATTTTGCAATTTTATGAAGATAAATGTATTCGAGTAAGACGGTTGTATTCATTATTTATAATTGTGTAAAATAAATACAAATTTAAAAAATCGGGTGTGACTGTCTCATTTGATTATATTAGTTAAGAGTGTATTATATACCTGCACAAAATTTGCATATAAGCTTATTACTTTCTCATAACTAATTTTACTTTAGACTCCAAATACGAAACATGAGAGTCAGTGTAAGTTGTTAACAATATAACATATTTGAACAGCTCATTTTATACGAACCTTAGTATATGCGCAACCGCTATATCTATAACTGGCTTCAGTTTAGTAATATCAGACACAGTGGTTATTTTTAATAATGATATTTGTGTTACAATTGTGTGAGTAGTCAATAGGAGGAAAATACTTAGAGACAATACAAAAACAACAGATGACGAGTGTAGAAGACTGTATTTAGCCATATAGGGCGCGCTTTATTTTAGGGAGCTCTTTAAAAGCTCTTTAAACCTACAGGAAAACCTCTAACCACCACAAATGGATTTGAACATACCTAATGGCTTAATATTGTCATAAGATTTAGCCACTTGATGAGGTGGTATTTTCAGTAATTAGTCCCTAAGTTACCTATCATATGACAGTATATATGTAAATTCAATTTGCTGGAGTTTTTACTATCTATAAATTATACTATACACTTGTCTACATTGATAATCGCAAACTAGTGTTGGAGCGGACACAAAAGAGTTTCGCCTACGTGTTTAACAAATCAGTAAGTAAGTACTAACGTAAACAAACGCAAGACTACACGATTAACCTTGTAACTTGTAGTGTCCAAATAAGACATGAAACGTGGGCTAAAAGTCCATCGGCGAAGATAGACGAGACAATTGAAATTCATTTAAAAGGTACCAAAGGATTGCTAAAAAAGGAGACATAAGAGAGGTAAATGTGTGTCTTTCATTCAATTATCCCGACCTAATAGGTCCTCTAACTTTCTACTGAACAGTCGTCATTCCAACCGGCAAAACATCGATATATTAAAAAAAACATCTCAAGGTTCAAAGTTGAGACGATAGTTAATAATATATATTATTTTTAAATCTTCATATTGAATTGAATTTATTTTTGCCAGCTTATTTTGAGATATATCCTTAATCTCCACCATCATAATATTCTCTTTCAGTCTGAAAGTAATGATATTATCGACTAATAATCTTAGTCCTTGATGATTTGTCTTTAAATTTGTATTGTAACTCCCGTGTTAAAGATGGGAGAAGGACCAATACAAACAAGTCGATATGAAAACGAAACATAAATTAGACTAAGTGCGTCCTCGGAATTTGATTTCATTCATTTAGTTTTAATTTAAATTAACTCATTTAATTAACGATGTTAGTCAAAGGTTTACGCGCTCTTTGACCAGTTGATCCTCGGGCCTAACCACTATTTTAGAATTCTACATTTGTCTGTTGAGTTTTATTTAGACCTGGGGGAGTTGGAAGTTTGGGAGCTTGGGTCATCATTCAAAGAACCATATTACCCGTGAGAAGCATTGCGCCATTTTTGCTAAATTTAATCCAGTGAACAGCTTTAGCCGTATAATAACTCATAATAGCTATCTGTTTTATATAAGAAAAATATGCGGGACATGTTGAATAATAAGAAAGATAATCCTACATTATCGTACATAAAAGAATATCTATTATGAAATCTTATGAAATCATCCGAATCAACTGTCGGATAAATGATTTTTTACAAGCTGACGAAACAAAAGCCCCAAGCAAACGAGAGCAAATCGAGTTTGAACAATAACGAAACCTCTTTCTTACTCCCGCCAAGTTTAACAGTTGGCTGTTCCGTCTAACCGCGCCTAAAAAATGTTCGCAAAAAACCGGCCCAGACAACAGTGAACAACACACTAAAATTAGATAAGACAGACGAGAGGACTTCCGAAACGCGTCATGCAGTGTCTTTGGCCTCCGGACTCGAGCCACTCCGGCGCATGTCCGTTACAATTTAAATTCAAAGCGTCAACGGAATGGATTTGGTTAACGGATGCCCCGTCAATGCGTGGCTGGGCTACTATTGTTTCATTATGATTGATTCTATTGTATTGTATTGTAACACTCGCACAGTTCTCGCGTTATTGTCGCAGTTTTGGACATAGCCATTTATTGGTTCTTCTTTCAAGTTATTGTTGGAAAACAGACATCTTTTTGTCATCAATTCTAGGAGCCTTGGAAAAGCTATACCAATACTTACTTTTAAAAAAATGGTCTGTACTATTACATTTGTAATTTTCTCCGTTTACATAATTAATTGAAAAGCGTCATCCTATTGTTACCAAGTTATTGATTTTCTTACGTAATTTTACGTATGACGCTGTATCAAAATGTAATAAAAGCATATAATGTCAAGATTAGTTAAAATCCTAATTTTACGAAAACCTCATGCATTAATATTTATCAAATTATCAGTGATAAATTATTACTGATAATAACAATATCATTTTCAATGAATTCTTAGATCGATAGTGATTCACCTCGCTCGAGTAAGTACCTAATTATTATTTATTACAACTCATTATTTTCGAAATTCTATTTTTACATAAACGATGCGAATTATCCTTATTAGTGGAAAGAAAAATCAATAAAATCATACACTGTTTAAGAATCAGCTCATGCACTTTAATATAATAATATTATTTTACATTCTTTAGGTATTTTAAATAACTGTATGACCCACGACATAACAGAAAGGTTCGAAAATTAGAAGTTGTGTGTCTCTGTTATTAATTTATTATTCCGTCTGAGTACCTATGGCCTTGATTGGTGCCAGAAAAGGCCGTTTGAAATTCATACGTTACGAACTTATTATCAAATCACGTCAACCGAATTACATCACCACGCCTCATCGTACAAGTATGGAACAAAAACATCATATTTATTTATAGTCATTTTACAAATTTATTTACACGAAATACTTATGTCAACCGATAAATTTCGGTGGTGAGGAATTTAAAAAATAATAATTGTACGTGTCGTCATCATCATCATCATCATCAGCCAGAAGACGTCCACTGCTGAACGAGGGGGGGTTTGCCATAATCCCCACGCTTGGCAGGCGGCTTGGGGATCGCAGTGGCTCACCGATTAGTGAGAGGACGCTGCTGCTCGTCTTCCGGTGTCTGGCCACAGTTTTAAGACGTGCCCGGGTACGTGTATTTCTACTTAATAGTCTTATCTTCAATATGTTTTCCTTTACGCGGTTAGGAAAACTACAAAATCAAGTGTGGATGAGTAAAAACTTGGAGACAAGCAGGCTTTTTTATACTAACATAGGCTTAAGTTGTTATACTAACACAAACTGTATAATATACATATATGTTAGTTTGTAAGGTATATATTTATGGGCCAAAGTAGCCTGATAATAAAGAATTATTATTATTATTATTGGAAACACGTTGGTGACGTATACTGTAAGATAGGCAGATTCAACAACTACAGATAAGATCCAAGGCAAGATGCAAATCTCCGATCGCCAAGTAATAGAACCATAAAAAAAAAGTACAGGAAAACATTTTATATACCCGTTGCTAGGTCAGGTTTAGTCCTAAGTCCTAATGTTGGAGTGCTGCGATAGCCCACTAAGGTGTGCGTTTCTTTATGTTCGCGTTTTCCTAGTGATAATTCAATTTTAAATCGCACATGGTTACGGAAAATCCAAGGAGCCGTCCTGTATAAATGGCTAAAGTTCAACCTGTAAGCTAGATCACTATTTTCATGATCAATGTTATGACTTGTGTCAATCGACAATGTAGTATAAGTACTTACATTTCATTGATGTTTCTATAAGACACAGATGATAGTGTAGTGGGATAGTTTTTTATCCGATCGTGTGCAGACGCCTCAATCTAAACGATTTAATGCAGGAATCCAATGAAGGCCGCGACTACAAATCATTGGTTTATAAATCCCGATGCCTTTTCTTACACTTCTATTTTACAAGAATTCAAGGAATGGGACGATGTTATCGACTTTTTTCCACACCAATCAATGTCTCGAATGCACTTAATTATCGTGCAACTCACCACGAGTTTAGGCCAGTGTTCGTGCATCTACCAATTAACCTACATTAACGTGTTGAATGGAAATGTGAAATATTTGACTTTGGAACGCGCTTTCCTCCATTCTTTATTTTGTAGATTGTAGACGATGAAACTCGTTCAGCTGTTAGTGTACGCTACCCTCTTCTCTTGCAGTATGAAATTAGCATACGGCGCCTTGGATAAGCGATATTGTAGGAATAGCTTTCAAAGAGCCAAAGAGTCTTATGTAAACTAAATAATACCAATTATATTGGATCAAATTAAAGATCGAATGCATTACTTAAATAAACACCCCTGGTTTTACCCCTAAAGTATAAGTTAGTCCATGTTTTTAAATAATAGATGTACTTGTAGGCCTGTGAATTTCAAGATGAAGAGATAACATATTATAACATTATACATAGTAATGATAATTGTTAGAACACAACAATGCGTGTGACAAAAAATTACATTTATTTCCGCCACTCTGCACAATCCTTTGTAACAACCAACATGGTGGGAAGTTAAATCTGATTATCAAAGTTTGCGAACAATTTCATTTCTCATTAATGAATACTCGTCTCCACGTGAAAGTGAGACTGTGTATGAATAGAGAAAGTATTATAGTACGATGAGAACAACTCTGAACGGATCTTGAAAGTTGGTTTATACTATACTGCGGAAGCTATAAGAACTTTATTATAGGCAACTTATGAAAATGGGCTTTGTCTGAGGATGCCACTTTCTATGCTTTGTTCCCAAAAAAGAATATGCTGACCCCGCCCTTTACGTCCTAAAAGGGCACTTCGAGATTATGTCAAGAGGAACGGCGACCGAATTTTCCTGCGAGATACGACAAAAGAGGTAAGATAGGTAAGTAAAGTAGTTACTAAGACGACGTATCCCTCACCCAAGTACGGTATACTGTTAACAGTGATCACGATTGCTCTTTGCAGCTGATTTGGTCAGCGAGTAATCATTCTCGCCTTCTCGACCAAAGCGGGGCCGCATGCGACAGGGGCAGCACGGGTGATGGCTCCACACAAATGTACCTGTGTATTTTATTATTGTCTCACCGCGCCCTGTATCTGTATGGCGCTGACGCCACCCGCGGCACTGTCGCCACGCTGCCCGCTGTCGTCGACTACGCGGCCTTAGAGGCCCATATTCAGCAGTAGACATTTATGATTGTAGCGCTCAGCGCTGGAATGCACGTTTTCCTATAAATATACCTATGCGTTTCCTTCTAGTTCAATGTGCATATTATTTAATGCTTAGCAGAGAATGAACCTGGTACTTAATGGGAATATAATTTTCTTAGTTCCGTAGCTACTACAGTTACCTTACGATTCGCGTCTGCAGGTGTGCATATTACAGGGCCATCAGTTTTGTTCGCAGCGTTTTCTATTTAATCACGAGCCACTCATGCGATACCCTCGTTTCCAATGACGAATCATGGCTTTGCTACATCCGAATACTTATATTATATTCCTTTCCTACCCTTTTTATCATCCACTCGTTCAATATGAACGTAATATTATACTAACGACATTGGCGCATCGATCAGCTCCAAACTCGCTCGCTATATATTTGAGCAAGTGGGCAATTTGTCACGAATCCGCCGACGTCTGATACACATTAGCCTAAAATATAGGTTACGCTCGACAATTTCCCACGCCCGTTTTTCCTATAACAACAATAGACATTTTTTAGGCGTGGTGTAGTCAGCACATTCGCTACCATATAAGGAGAATTCCACACGACATGCAGCAGAGCGGATAAAGCTCAGTGTTCACGCACCGATGCGCCCGCCGAGCACGCGACTTGCCGATTTCTGAACGACATCACACCAAATGTGATATTATACCGCACCGGCTAACGGTAAAGCGTTAATTTGATAATTTTACCGACTGCTCTCTCTCGTTTAAAATTAAGACGAGTTTACATCCGTGTCCATGTACGTTGCATTCGCCTGCACACACCCGTGCACACTTTCTGAAACACTTATTTACATTCCGAAAGGTAGACGTAACCAGTGACAATATTTTGGCATAACCGTGATTTGTAATTTAAATGTTTCCATGTAATCTCGGAAGCTTACAATATGACCGATACTAAGAAACGGTCACAGTAATTTAATATAATTAATATTCATGACTGTAAAATATGAGAAGAATCTAACATAGTATTTGGAGGACATCAATATGGTAAACGAACGTACGGTAACAAATTACTAAATTCCGACCGACTCAAAGAAATCTAATTTTAAATATTTGTGGTCTGACCGTAGCATCGACGTAGGCCATTTTCGGCCAACAAA
Source organism: Shargacucullia verbasci (assembly GCA_947562105.1). Classification (NCBI taxonomy): domain Eukaryota; kingdom Metazoa; phylum Arthropoda; class Insecta; order Lepidoptera; family Noctuidae; genus Shargacucullia; species Shargacucullia verbasci. The sequence continues at coordinate 3,610,776 of OX387289.1, read as the reverse complement.
TGCAAGTGGATTTTGGCCACACGTTCGGCTTCTAGGCTAGGCTAGACTCACCTTCGTTACGTCTAACAACCACTTCAAAAAATATCTAAAGCCACCTTAATTGAATACAAACAACACTCATAAATTGCTTTAGCTCAGCCATTTAAAACAAGTCTAATTAATCCTAGTAATAACAGAACATCTGGCACGAACAAACAACAGCCTCGCGTTGTTCTCTTTAGCCATAAAAAGGCGGGAACACGGCACTTCTTTTCGCGCCATGTTTGGCCAGAAATCAGCTTGTTGCAATTTTAACCATAAACTGACACAAACCGTAAGTAATCGTAAGCATATCTTACACAACTTACGCGGAGACGATTCAATTAAACAAAAAAGATTTGAATATTTCGAAATCTTTCGAAGTCGGCATTAACTGTAGATCGTCCACGGCCATTCCTAGTAGTTATCATAAGTGAGTTCACTAAATAAATCATCAATAAATCACTGCAATCGAAATGCAGCCGATCTTTTTGATTGTTTTTAGATAAGAAAATCGCCTAAAATTCGTTAATCAACTAGAATTGGCCCTCAGCGTCCTGCAGACCTATTCACAAAAGCAATGCACTGGAAGCGTTTTTCTATGGTTAATAAATATCGTTTGCATCTTGTCCCTTGATGAACCGTGAAAGTACCGTGGTAATAGTGAAAACACGTGGTCACGTTGTCTAATTAGGAACAATCAATCTATCTATAGACGAAGAGACTATCTATAAAATAGACTCTCACTTATAATAAATGTCAATGCACGTGAGATTAGCCCCCCGGAGGGCACAAAAAATAAGGCGCTTCGTCAATTTTCGAACGCGCTGATATGCATACACATAATGTTGTACGGTCGACGAAAACAACCAAAACATTAAAAAATTTATTAAAATCAACCTTTTTCAATGCACAGGTGTAAAAATGTAAAAATTGGTTGCAGAGCCGTCTTTTTCAACCGACTTCAAAAAAAGGAGGAGGTTCTCAATTCGGCTGTATTTTTTTTTTTTTTTTTTTTTTTTTTTTTTTATGTTTGTTACTCGATTTCTCGAAGACGCCTGGACCGATTTCAAAAATTCTTTTTTTATTTGAAAGGGTATGCTTGTCATTTGGTCCCATTGTCATCAGGTCAGGACCTGATGGTGGAAACCCTGAGAAATCGAGGGCATCTCTTGAAAATTGTAGACGAGCATGGGGTAAAAACTTGATATTTATGTGTATATCTGATGAGACTACAATACTATGGAGGTTTAGGGCAGATCTGATGATGGAGACGACAGAGGATCGAGGGAACTCCTCAACGGTACATCTTAACTACCTCGTGTTTGGGCTTATTTTATTCGTGTTGACAAGATCTTTACACCGAGATGGGTAATGACTGCCACTGCAAGGTTCGTGATGCAGGTGCAGTACAGTTTAGGGAACTCCTTAATGGTTGATAGCAGCTACATAGTGTTTGGGCTTATTTTATTCGTATTGATGCGCACATTAAGCCGAGATGGGTAATATTGCAGATTCGATGGTCGGTTAAGTAATTTATTGGATTTTAAAATCACATAGTGCAATACCGTCTAAGGTTTTCACTCGACTTGGGGCAACATACATTTCACCTTTGTAAAGTTTTTCAAGAGAATCGTCTTTACTAGGTCTACCCATCACTCAAAATTGTAAAATAATTAAATTTTTTAACAAAAAATAAAAACCGACTCCAAAAAACAAAACTAATAACTAAAAAGCAAAAAATAAATCTTTTATTATACAATATAGTAGTTGAAGAATATTGAAGTCGGTGCCAAGTAAAACATGCAATGATAAACCGACACGATTGGCGAAGTGCATTTGTCGTGTCCGACGCATAATTCGCTCCGCACTCGACAATTTTTACGTGTACTCGTTGTTTCAATGTCGCTATTATAGCAGCAAGGTATATTACTTTTATGTTTTACTTGGCACCGATTTCAATATTCTTCAACTACTATATTGTATAATAAAAGATTTATTTTTTGCTTTTTAGTTATCGGTTACACGTTTCAGTACACTGCTTGTCATAATAAATGAGTCATTTTTTTATCATTTTATTAGGCAAAGTATATTTTATATTACAATCTGTGCTCGCGACTTCGTTCGCGTTACATTTAGGATACATTTTAATTTAAAAAAAAACTTGATTTTTCTATTGTATTGTAAAGCATTCTAGACTTTGATAGATTAAAATGTAATTTTGTATAGATTATCCTTTCCGGGTAATAAAAACAAGAGGTATTTTTTTTTTTAGATTTTTATATTCATACGTCAAAGTACATTGTCACTATTTTATTTTCAACGTCATGCATAGTTAGAGTTGGTGTCACTATCACCGCTTGTGCTCACACCATCTGAAGAAGATGACGTTGATGAAGCATCATTTGGATTGATAACACATTGATCCAAAGTATCATCAATAGCTTCTTCTAACGTTAAAAATTGGTCTTCGCATTTGATGGCATGATCCACAACTTTGCACCATTCTTCTCGTCCAATCGATGAAATTCTTTCAGTTAGCAGATGTTTGACTTCAGCTAGATTCATTGCCGCATTCTGTTCACTAACGTAACTTTTTACTTGCGACCAAATATTTTCGATTGGATTTAAGTCAGGATAGTAAGGTGGAAGCCTTAATACTGAGTGGCCATGTGCCTCCATGATCGTGTTTAATGAGTACTTCACATGTTTATGTTGGTTTATAATATTATATAGTTCTGGTTTTAGCGCTCTTGGCTCAAATTTGATATTTTTACTGGTAAGCCATTCTTGCATTACTGTTTTTGTAGAGTTAGAGTTAGGGGCCTTTTCTTCTAATGAGCAATGGTGAGATGCGTTATCAATTACCAAAACGGAATTAGGTTGTAGATTAGGTATTAGCTTTTCTTGTAACCATATTTCATATTTTTCTTTGTTAATTTCACTGTGATAGTCTCCCGTTGCTTGAACAGATTGATATATTAATAAAGCATTTGGTATGAAACCATTAATACTGCCAGCATGAACAATTATCACTGTTTTTCAATTACCACTTTTGTCAACCCAAGCACGTTCTTTTGTCTGAGGTGAATGAATATATGTCTCATCGGCATAAACGATTTCTCTACCTTCATTTCTATATCTTTTCATCTGTCTCAAATAATTAATTCTCTGTACTCTGAATTCGTCCTTTTCGGCAAGTATTCTATGTTTCGACTCAGTTTTCTTAAACTTGAAACCTAGTTCCTTCAAAATCCGTCGAAGAGTCTCTCTACTGCCTACAAAATCAATATCTTGCTTTAATTTATTCAAAAGTGAATAATCATAACAGAACAAAGCATCACTTCTGTAAGTATTGACCGAAAGGTTTGCCAGAGGTGTACAGCACCCAAAGTATACGTATCGGTGAGTGAGTCGAGAAGAACATAGTTCGCCGATGCCGATTCCCATATAATAAAGGAGGGATTAGCCGACTGATATCTACCGGGCACAATTCTAAATTTCTAGTTGCTTCTAAAATTCTCTAACCTAACACATAAACCCAATAACACTTTCTCTACCCAAGACATGCTTGCTTGGACCCTAAGGCTCTCTGGTCTATAGTGTATTATCTATGCCTAAGGCTAAACTAAATAAGTACCGTCGAACAAAGAGTTATCAGGGTGACCATATATAACTATATTCTACTGATATAATTATTTCTTAGACCTTTATACCTATTTGATTGAATTTTTAATAAATACCTTTTTTAAAAAATCCATCATCCCTTCTTAGGAAACTTGAATAGTATATTATTTATGGTGATTCTGTGTATCTCTTTGTTCGTCTGTACATTTGCCACCAACTTTTTTTTTACCATTTATTTGAGTTCGTTTGGCAGCACTTCATCTGATGGTGAGGTGTACGTGAACTTCACGAGTTGGTCATTTAACTCGAGTTATACCTCGATTTACGTTTATTACCTATTCTAGTAACTATTCAGCAAACTGTAACTCCCTAGCTCAATGTTAAAGTTACACAGGAGTCCATCCCACCCCTCCGATGCCATCCCCTTCATTTACGACCCCTCGTCAGACCCACGCGAATTTATAGGGTGATTGTTTCAAAACTGAGACTACACGGCGAATTCACCATTTGACTATAATTTAAATGATTATGACGACTCTTCATGAACCAAATATCTACCTCTCAAGTTATTGATTCTGATATCTGTTAATTTTTGACTCTCTACTTACTCATATTATTTTCGGTGGATGTCAGACTGCTGATGAATATGATAATTTATTGTGTTGGTGCTATATAGCCTAGTACTTACGCCTATATGAGATGACCGATAAGGGGATGGTAACAGCGCTTGCCAGACTTATCAGATCAATAGCGCCCTGCTTATTTTCCAACTCAAATTGAATAAAAATCTTGAAAAATCTCATCGTTATGCTCACCGCGCCGCCGCGTGCCGACCGCGCCCGGGAACAGCTTGTACTGCCATCTATGTAATTTTATATTCAACTAAAACAAGTAAACCTAGACTAGTTGTCCAGTCAGTAAATCGCAAACTCGTCAAGTTTGGCTTGTACTTTACGATTAAGGTAATTTACCTCGTTCGGGGGACACAAGTAAAATTAATTATCATGATTTGAAGCAACAGCGACATCTATTGTATACTGTTAGATGTTTATCTGGCTATATTTGGCTACACGCCATCTTCAGTTTAAGCTACAAATCATTCCAAACGTTTTGTTATCGTGTTATCCAATCGCTAATCTTAAATGATATTGGATAAATATTTTTTATCCAATATCATTGGATAAAAAATGGGCGTTCGTGGTGCGAGTAGCAACGTGTTATCTGCACCTCCTCATGGAAGAGGACTTCTGGCCGCAGGGCGTGGTATTTCGTCGCTTCCGCGGACATGTGCCACACGATCGCACAATAACAGTGCATTAGTGAATTTTTTTTTTACTAACATAGGCTTAAGTTTTTATACTAACACAAACTGTATAATATACATATATGTTAGTTTGTAAGGTATATATTTATGGGCCAAAGTAGCCTGATAATAAAGAATTATTATTATTATTATTATTATTATTATATAAATATTTTTTATGCCCATATAAGGTATGGCGAATATTACATAAACTAACAATATTACTATTTGCTTTGGTAAAATACGCAAAACTATGATAATATATTGAAATTCGAGTAGAATAACTAAACGTATATACTTGTGACATGACTGGAAAAAAAAAAGAATAAACAGCTGCATGCCATGCGTTCTGTCCTTGTGTTCGGATATCGAATTTGATACATTTACTTGTTTGTTTTCTCTTTCACTCATATAGTGATTTCAATAAGGTGTTCAGAAGTGCATGCTCAAAATTGTGTACAGTATACTCGAATTCTGAATTTATGTCCGTCTCATATTTTTATTCCTTGTTCCTTGTGTAATAAAACTGACCGATTTCTTCTTCGACGTTTGTCATTTTACATTGCTAGTTGAACAAATATCGGACTTTGTAAACAAATGACTTTTGTGAAAAGCGCCAACTTGAATTGGATTACTTGTATCGGAAGTAATGGGAATAACTTATTTTGTACTATGACAGAGAATAGGTATGTCTATGTTTACTATATTATATCGAATGTTTATACATACCTATTATGTAGATTTGTTGTTATTTAATTATTCGTGCTAAATCGCGTATCTTGTCTACAGGAAAAGGTCCCGAGAGGACGATACATGTGAATTCATGCCATTGTCAAAGAGGATAAATAATTTGCACATAAATAACAACCTTGTAAACACGACCGTTTCACAATCACAAGATTCTAGTCAAGTAAATGGAGACAATGGAATCTCTTCACCAGGCTCTTCGTCGGGCTCTGAACGAAGACCAAGCTATGAGCCTGGAATGAGTTCTTCCCAGAGTAGTTATTATTATGACAATAAGTTATTATTCGAACTGCATTTAGAAAGAATACAGAGATGTGGACAACAATTTCCTTATTAATCCTAGTTTTAGAAATACTTGGTTTAAGTTTTGCGTGTATTATTTAATTTTGTTATATCTAATATAAAATTAGTGTAATATTTTAGTATATTTAAATTGTACCTTTTTTAATTAAAATTGTTGAAGCATGGTAACAATTTTAATTTTTATCATGGCATTACACACTTGTCAAATCAATGATAAATTTTTGACCAATCACGCTAAAGAATTAGTGCGCCACCTGGCGATAAATTTGGTAAATCAAAGAAACAGTATGGCGGCTTTCATTTGTCGTAAATGGTAAAAGAGAAGGGGCGTCGTTGTTTATTTGTTTGTAATTAATTATGGAATTTATTTTGAGAGTTGTTGAAGTGAGAATTTAATCAAACTGAAAAAAATATTTTTTTGTGTCGAAGGTAAGTTGTGATACATATCGTTTTGTTTACAACCAACGTGTGAATATCCATGACCTTATTTTGGAAGCGGTACTCCGTAGTACCGTTAGACGGGGCGCGTGGCCACCTGAGTGCTGTCGAGAGAGTGCCGCGAGCGAGGGCCGCGTTCAACCCCTCCTCTCACGATTTCCCTGACAGTGGAGGAAGGAGCCGGGAGCGGGAGTGATTTGGTGACGGCACATGGAGGGGATCCCGCTTCATGGTGGGGATGCGACGCGTCCGCCTGATGGACGCGCAGCCGGTCAAAAGGACTGGTAGGGGTGAATAACCTTCGATTTCTGTCTGGTTCCGCTCATGAGCATGCGGGGTCTCCTCTCAAAAGCAACGAATCGATTAATCTATATATTGTTAATTGCGTAACTGAAAAGTAATCGGCCATTTTTGTTGCGATTTCTTTGTCCTAAATTATGGTTAGGTATGATTAGCCCTCGAAAATCCTTTCTAAGGGAAAGATAGACCTGGCTTTAAAAAAAAAAATATCAATGATTATAACATAGTTTTTATTCTTATCTATGGCTACATACTAAATGAACCAGGTAAATATAAAACGTCCCACGTATTTGAGAGTTCAATGACATGATGTGACCTTATAACTTTCTATTGTCAAAATGGTTGAAAATGGTGAAAACTTTGCTTTGGTATTTCTAGGAAAGACTAATAAGCTATTTTATTATTATTTTAATACAGTTTTATTTAATACTAATTATCTCAATTCATATTATATGCAGACTCACTTTTTCTTATTATTGGTATTATAGGTATACACCTGTAATTTCTTTTTGTAGAACTATAAAATAAATTTCATTCAGAATTGGTATGGTAGTACAAGATGATTACCCAACAAGCCTGCTTCCCACAATAAATGAACCACAACCACACCTCACAGTCTTGTGAAAGTACAGCAAAGAGAAAGTGAGGATCACGCTAGAGCTACATGTGCATACATACACATACGCACCAATTGTCTGTCAGTATGTATAACAAACTCGTTGGTCGACTATCGGGCCTGCATAAAAACTTTCTTTAACCCACTTTCTTATTAGTAGTAGTTGGCGATCATCTTTCGCCTCTCACCATGGCTGAATTAATTTTAGTGTAGTGCTGTGTTTGGTGGTCGGTAGAGGTATGTGCCCTACCATCGTGGTCCCAGTGTAGTCCCGTGCGCAGTGGCGCCGTGGTGGTGGGACATTGGGACGTGGGGATACGCGTTACTATAGTGACACAAGTGGGACAGTGTTTTTTATTTTTATTTTTTTCCCGCTTCGGCGGCGAAGCGCGGAGGGTTAACAACAATGTGCGACATGCAGAAGATGCCCACTAGAGAGGATTCCTCCTGGTATGGGGATGTATTCAAATATTATTTTAATTTTTATGTGTATACAACCAATTTTATTATGAAAGTTGAAGAATGTTAACTACATAAAATCCCAGCTTGTTTACATCTATAAATATCTCTTCATACATCTTATAAAAAGAAATTCAAAAACTGTAGGTAATAAGGCCTTACAATTATTGTGATATGAAAAATTACTGTTTTTATTAAATGCCCTTAATTTAACGCTCAAAGTTTTACCCATTAATAACCATAATTATGTATAACATACTTCCTGCTTTCACTGTTAAGTTGAACAGTTAATTTAACAAATATGGAGTCAAACAACTTTCTCAACTGTTTCACTTGTTCTCCATTTCATTTAAATATTAAGTTAAAGTAAGATTTTTATAAGCTTATGAGATATTACATAAGTACAATTAAATACTTATGCAGGGGTTATTATATATATAAATATAATACATACGAAGTTGGTTAAAAATAAATAATTATTTAATTTAAGAAGACCATAGTATTCTTAGTATTTTTTTTAGCCTTCTTAAATTCTTCCAAAAATAAGGTCATTGGTTTTCCCATGTTCTATTAAACTATTCCTACAACAATAAAACGAATACCTAACTGTACTATAGTAATAAGTACAGTTTGCAAAAATCTTGTATTTTTCTATTATTAAAACTTTCACAGTGTTCCAAAAACTTTATTTATTATTTCATGAACAACACCCTACCACAAAATCTTTACACAAAATGTACACTCTTACTATACAAATTTACACAGCTGCATTGGTCATGAACTTTTCTGTCTCTCTATTATTAATTGTCCAAATAATGTTGAGAATAGTCCATGGTATATACATAAGGTGGATATAGACCTTTCCCAAGGATAAGGTGAAGCCCATGTGTACCATGGTAGTTAATGGCTCTTAATTATAAATAGCTGACAACAGAAGACAAAGGTTGGCAATTGCTCTGATGTCGCTATCCAATATATTAACATTTGACTGTAATGATCAAGAGGTCATCATTATTTTCCAGTGAGGAGGACACAGACATGAATTTTGCCACATTCTCAACCGTAGGCGGTGCTGGCACACACTTTGTGACCACTGGTGGCCAGCTGCCTGTCACTAAGATACAGCAGAATGTGGCAAACAATGGAACCGGTTTACCACAGGTAACAAAGCAACTTTATACTATTTTTCTACATCCTTATATTAAGTATTCTTTGAGAGCTACGTCATTGGTCTAGTGGTCGCAAGCGCGACTGCTCAGCGTGAGGTCCCGGGTTCGATTCCCGGGTCGGGCAAAGTGTTATTGGGTTATTCTATATGGAAATTCTCAGTAGCAACACGGAGTCTGGAACTGTGCCGGTAGATGGCAATAGGCTCGGCTCATGGGACTCAATAACATTGGCAAAATGTTGGTGTACAATGGTACACTCTGCTTAACCCTTCGGGGAATACAGGCGTGATGCTATGCGGAGAGGTATGAAGAACTCACAAGAGGTACCTGCCACCTGGTAGTTTCCCCCATATTGTTAAGGGTTTTGAATATTGTCGAAGAATACCAGTGGCCTTTCTTTAATTTCTCTTCTACTATTTTGAAAAGGCGTGATATTATATGCCAAATAAAACTGATGGTGCAGAGTAAAATTTATTTCAGTTTGCCTATAGGAGCATAGCCTATCATTTCTTATATACAAAACTACACAAAGGCCTGTCGTAACTAGGATGGAGGATTACGCCTTATGATCAGAAACCTATTGCCGCCTACTCAATACAAGGGGTTCTGTAGTGACAATGTTAGGGAAGGGCTAGCACTACGGTGACTGAAGGTGATACAAGTATGCTTATGTAGTTACGTTATATCACCTTATACTTGATTATATGCACTCTTATTTTTTTAATACTGTTTGCTGTCTGTCTATAAACTTCTATTCATTTATGATCTTGAAAGCTAATAAATTATTTACTTATTCATCGAAAAGATAAGTAAACAAGTTTATGCAATAAGAAGGATCATATATTTTATTTTATTATAATTTTTTATGCATATATTAAGATAATTTTATAAAATAAAGAATAGGTATGGTAATCTTGGAAATTTCCGGTCCGATTTTCAAAAGTCTCACTGATATCTAGGAGGAATGTAAATGATAAAATAACTAATTGAATAGCTATAGATGCTCCTCAAATAGCATGCTCCTCTAATAGATTTAATGAATCTATTTTCTGACTTTCTGAAAGGTCTTCAAATGATTATGCTTCAGACAGAGTTTCTAATAGCGTAATAAATATAAGCATAGTTACTCTTCTGTTTAAAATTTCAATACCTTAAAATATCAAGAAATGTAATAAGGATTTAGTGCTGTGAACTCTAACAAATGCCTATACATCATACTTACGCAATAGTGAAAGCCGCACCGAGTAAAACAGTCGTTATTTAGAAACTACACATTCATTCATTTGTTGCATAAACTTGAAACAAAGGATGTGTTCTAACAAAGATGTTAATCGATATTTTACTTTGTAGTAAGTATTTACGAACGAAACATACACAAATAGTTTTAGCTTAGAGTCAATGACGTCTGAATGATGTCAGAAAATTCTCGCAGCTAATTTATTCTAGTTAAATCGTACCAAGCATTCGTGTTGATAGATAGTTTCTTAGAACATTTTAATGAGAATAGTTCACGTATTGAGTTCACGACTATAAACGGAACTTTACAGCAAGGTTGTAACTGGTTCACTATGATATACCAACAGTTATTCAGCTGCGAGTAAGACGACTGTACATAAAGGATAACTGTTAACAGACGAGGAAATCTTACCTAAAGGGTTTTAAGGCCAACTGGAATAAGTCCCCTTCACTGTCTGGTGCCCCATAGATTCGAAACCGTTTCTAGTTAGACACTTAGACTGGAGCGCGAGGCAGAGATTGGAGGTTTTACAGGAAGGCTTTAGGATATAGGTTCTATTAAAATCATATCCATCCATCTTATTAGATCTGTGGTACTATTTTTTCAAACATCCATGTTAATTTATAATTTGTATGTTGCAGGTGTGCGTGGCGATGGGCGACGGCGGCGTGCAGTACATGCGCGCGCTGGACGGCGGCGCCACGCTGCAGGCCACGCCGCAGCTCATCTCCGTGCCCATCGCACTGCCAGGAGCCAAACCTGGTAGGGCGTGTACTAGAATACTTACTTAGACTGAAAGCCGGCCTGTATACAGAGTGGCCCATTAGTAGACAGACAAAAGAAAGTGTTGTCGTCTTATGCTGTATCATCGTGTATATTGCCAACGTTATTATTCGTTTCAGATTTTGATTAATTTTTCTAAATCTAGAGCAATAGGTAGTTTCCAGAAACAAAGGTCTCAGAACATTCGGCATTATAGGCCTAATGGCGCGCTATTGGCGATCATCTGTATTGGACTTGTCAGCAACTTAATTAATGTTTTCTCCATTCTACTTTCAATTTAAATTACAATTTGAATGACGTTCCCAGGTGATCCTCAACAAACGGTGCAGATACAGGTGCTAAGTCCAAACTTGCTGCAAGCGCAACAGCAGCCAAAGTATCAAATGCAAATACCAATACAGGGATTTCAACAAGGTACACTATTTATGAATGCTAATCCCCATCTTATGCGTCATAGGTTTTCACATTTAATCGACTTTTGATAACTAGTTATTTCAAATATTGAGGTATGATGTCATAAATATTTACTTGCTACAATGCAAATTAAAAAAAATATCTTACTTGGACTTACATCTTTATTTTTAACCAACTTCAATAAGCTTTTGAACACGTAGCATGCAGTACTTTCATTTTTTCATCACATGTTGACATTTCAAGCTACATTATCACTTAGTTTCTCTTTAAAATACTTAATTAACATTTACTATTTTTACTCTTTTTATATCTTCAATAATTGCGACCTTTCAAAGTAGTGTTTACCATAAATAGTAATCATTGATTTAATAATGTTTAATTCAAGGCGGCGCAGTGTTGACTGTTGCCTACTCGCCGGAGACGAACGAAGCTGGCGGCATACAGCTAGTTGGACAGGGCAGTTTGGGTGAAGGTGAGCTTTCAGCGTTATTCTTTTATTTTTAATAGTCTGGACTGCGGCTGGAATGCGGCGTGTTTGGATTGGTAGAAAAATAGTCTATTAAACTTTTTAACATGAGCTTTTATATTACACCAGTGATCTAATAAAGCGCTATCACGCATATTATTTTACCAACATAAACGCGCCCCTGAGAACTTTTTATACTCCACCAATATGGTCGTTTCAGGTTTACATAGGATTATCACAAATTTAAAGATACTGGTAATTCTACTATTTCGATCAAACATCCATATTATAAATACAGGGTGGCGCTTTAATCACGTGCACTATTTAATATGACTCGGATCTCAGTACTTTACGTCTGTCAATAAAAAAATATTCTGTCACCTTTCTTATCTTCATCATATGATCGGGTCGTAGATGGAGTGAGCGTAAGTAGGTTTACCAGGAATCGACCATCAATCATCGCCCTCTACGATGTGCTAATAGGTACGAGCATAAAACCTCTGAAACTTCACCCCATTGAAATAATGCAGGTGATTGAAGCGCCACTTTGTAGATTCGTGTGTAGCCAGTTAAATTAACAAATACAAGAAGGAATTTCAAGCAACATTTAAAAGCTTAATTTTCTACATATCCAGGTACACTCAGGCTGAGATCAGGTAATGTTGCCATTACATAAGCGTTGTAAATGTTAACTAACTAGCACTTGTGCACTGAACTGTACGAGACACATGCACTTGTGGCAACTTACTAGATGTTTTAATGCTAGGTACAGACTGGGTCAATGAACGCCTAAAAATTGGCCCCGCTCGTCTATTATGTAGGTTATTGGACGTAGATTCGAATTACGTATTTTAGTTCGCTGTTGTTCGCCCGCTTTGTACCCAGTCTTATAGCACCTCGTCTTTTTCATCAGTGACGATGATGTTTGCTAGATTTCACTGGGTGTGTAATTAAATAAGTAGTGTTGTGTTCACACCAACGTTGACCCGGGTTTCTGAAAATATATTCAAATCTGAACCATAAATCAGGCATCGGCTCTGATTATAGCTCTAGTTGTCTCTATTTTACATACTGTTATAATAAAAATAGGTGATCTGTCTGTCTGAACACTTTAATTTCTGTGGACTGATTTTGATGGCATTTCATGGTAGCGCTCTTATAATAAATATCTATCATAACGTTTCGTTCATAGGATTTTAATAACTTGAAAGAGCATTTAGAATCCACGCGGAGGACGTGGTAGGCCCAGCAACTAAACAATAATTAAAAAACCAATAAAATCAGTTGACACAAACTGACTTACCGGCCAGATTTAATTAGGCTTTCAGAAACTGCACACAAAAAATCCTCTAGGCAATTTATTGTCGATATATGTATGTATATTATTATACAGTACCAAGGTCATTGTTTAAGCAGCTCAATACATGTACATGCCTCATAAGATGTTGATGTGTTGAAGTAAACTGTATCTTTATATGTTTCTTTTTCGTGGCCCCAGGACTCCAAATGTTGTTACCACAAGAGATGCAACTAGTCCAGCCAACACAAACGCAAGACAAGGACCATATGCAACAAAATATGCACCAGGTAGATACATAAAATATTATTTATTATTGTAACAATGTGGTGTGTGGTGTGCTGGTCACACCATGCGATTTCATGGGATTGAGAAGAAATTGAGATTCTTGCCCAAGAATATTGTAAGCATACAGTACAGTATTATTTTCTTGGTGTGTATACCAATTACATATTGCAGTTTCATAACCACTGGGTCATAACAATTTTTCCCTCTTTGTGACATTTTTTTAAAGGTTGTTTGAGGATGAATATTTGATGCATATTTTCTTTATAAAAACTGTTCTAATAACATACTTTCAACAAGCTTCAAGTTTCACTAAAAAAAAAAAATATTTTCTAGGTGTTCATAACGCCGAACCAGCAGATAATAATCAACGGGCCGGACAACAAGATGCTAAACAATAACACGAGTTCGGACAACAATAATGCTGGTAGCATGGACATCATCATTAAAGAGGAGTGCGACGAAACGACTAATGATGATGTGAGTACATCACTACATATTATAAAACAAAGTCCCCCGTCGCGACTGTCTGTCTATCTGTGTATCCGCGATAAAGTCTAAATCTACTGAACGGATTTTCATGCGGTTTTCACCAATAGATAGAGTGATTCATAAGAAAGGTTTAGGTGTATAAATCGTTAAGATTTTATGTAAATTGGCTGAAGTATGACGACGATAATTAAAGATGTCGGAAAAAATCATGCCGACTGGGAGCTTTACTGGCGTGCGCCGAGTAAATGCTCGACGTAACAGATTGTTACGACACTACGACAGAAAAAATGAAGTCGTATATTCTCTCCTACCCGTGCGAAGCCGGGGCGGGTCGCTTATTATTAATAATACATAGTACATAGTAGGTAGTACAGATAACTTCATAACATCATAAGTGATGATTGTAAAAATAAGATCTTCTGCCAAATAGGCGCGAGCTATAGGCTTTTTCCTTGCACGATAACACAGCATCATGCCTGTATTCCCCGAAGGGTTAGGCAGAGGTGTACTATTGAACACCCACGTTCCGCCGATGCTGTTATCGAGTCTCGTATAATATGGGGCGAGTTCATTACCATCTACCGGACACTTAACAGAAAAACCCAATAACTCCGCGATTCGAACCCAGAACCTCAGGCTACGCAAGTGGACCTTGCGATCAATAGACCCACCGTCATTCGTTTTAACTTCAATTATTAACATAACATGATCATTCTTAAGCAGTGACAGCCTAGATATTATATGCGTGTCTTTCATGCAAGAGTTAGATCATGTGCTAGACACTGGCAGGTCTGAGTATGAAGGAGCGCCTTCCTGCTGCTGCCATGCCTCAGATAGTAACTAGCCCTTTCGTGAGGATTCTTATGATATACATTGGTTTATCAACTTCACAGGGATGTCTCATATTACAGTACTATTTATCTTCTTTTTTAAGGATTTAAAACGTGTTTTCTTCCGTATCTCAATAATATATATCACATGCACACATACCCAGACCCGGAACAACTGTCTGTAGTCCATACTCCATACAAATATTAGTCCGTGTGGGGATTGAACCCGCGACACGTGACTCAGCAAGTCAATTACTTAGCCACTGCGCAAAACGTGTTGACCGTGCGCTTACATATTATTACCAGAACGTTCCAGTTTGAACTTCATATAAGCTGCGCAGTGCGTGTTAGCCGACCCATCACTTATGATCAGCTAACTGATAACACAACGCAACATAACGACACATACATGCGAATAACTAGATGGAACGCGAAATAAACGCGATGTTAACACTATTATACTTTTCACGTTATCTTGCTAGAGTGTTTGCTGACGCTCCTTCAGTTGCAGCTTCTAGCTCATTAGTTCCCAAAGTAATCCAGGGGACCCCCGGGGGTCCACGGGAGAATCGAAGGGGGCCTACGTGGGCGTGACAAAAAAAAAATGGGGCTTTACAATTCAATTTACAATATGGTAGAAATGTAGCTGCAGGGGATCCACCGGAACCAGCTAAATTTTGAAAGTGGTCTATGAGAAAAAATGTCTGGGAACCTTAGTTGTAGATAAAGAATTTTGTGTGTCTTGTGCAGGAGAGCTCACAAGGGACAGAAGCTAGCGACAGCATGCAGTGGCAGCTCGGCAGCAGTCAGCAAGACCTCGTCAAGTATCTCAGTACACTGCCACCGCAGGTAACGTATATCACTTCTATTGTGGCATATTATTATATTTGTAAACTAGCTGTTGCCCGCGACTTCGTCTGCTGTATCTAATAGTAAAAATGTTCAAGGACCCAAGTTATATTTTAGTCGTGAGCCTCGTGTTCGACGTGAAATTTTGTTTTTTTTATTCGGAACACGGGCCTTCAAATTGTGTTTAATGTATGTATGAAAATTAAATTCCGAAATTATTGTACATATTTATGTAGCGAACAGACTCCAATGTACTAACAACTACGTATTGTTACAGCAAACGCAAGCGCTTCCGGTATCCTTGCAGCAGTTCCTACGACTGAACCCCACTGATATGAAGAAGTCTGAACCAGAAATTGAGATGGATATGGACGAAGCCAACGACGATAAAAAGGAGGAACCCGTAGCGGAGGCCGTGCTCAGCGAAGGTGAATATTTTGACACAGTATAGCTACTCCATACAGTGGTTCATCGCTTTCATACTAACAGCTTAAAAGGCAGCTTGGGACAGTGCATTTGAGGGTGCTATCACAACAGCGTCGAACGTTTTTGTCTTACCCCTCCCTCACAATGAAGTGCTCGTTCATTGTGAATGTGTTCGCGTTCTATACTAACTAGAAGAGTTTTATACTACTGCGCCCGCGTGGGCTCCAGCGTCCACGCTGTCATAGCGGGTGAGGCCTCACGTTAGGATAACACTGCGTAAGAGTCACGGATACAACGCGTCGCTTCCCCATCGGTATGTTCAATTGCGTGATAACAGTGTGATAACACCCTGAGGGAGCTTGGTACATAACACGCACGCCTCTACGATGGACGACTGTGTGAAGTAAGACTGATTTTATTACATTTGCTTGCGTATAGAAAAAGTTTTATTTTATTTTATTATTCTCTGGAACATCACATAAATGTCACAGCATATCGGTACTAAAGCTCGGAACACGGTTTAGCATAACTAGAAAATATTTCAGAATATCTAATATGCCTTAGACTCCATCATTTTATTGACAATTGGCACTTTGAAAAATGTAAATGTGGTTATCAAATAAATTAAGAACAAAAGAAAAAAGTATTTAGAAACTTTTAGTTACTGAAAAGTCAGAAAAAGAATAATACCGAAAATGTAGCAGAAAATTGGCGCCGTAAGTAAAGGATGTTTTTATTTTAATTTTGTTTTATTTTGTTTTGTTCCGACATTTTATTGTTTGTAAATTGTATACCTACATAACTTGGTGTTTTCAGGAATATACGTAGGCTCAAGCTCAGAACGTCCACTAAGTGAGCGTGATCTACAAGATTACATAAGAATTTTAAATGAAGATACCAATGAACCCTTCGCGCAACAAAGAGAACTTCCCTCGACGATAAAATCAGCATTAGAAACTGTTGAACCTCTATCAGAAGTTCCTCTGGTGTCTAATCCAGTATATAAATCTGTAGGACCATTTAAAGAATCACTTTCAACAACGAATTCAGGATATAAAATAATTGAACCATTAAAAAATGATATCCCGGTAAAAAATACACCTTATAAGTTTGTAGCACCACATCAAAGATTACATCATAGGACGAATTCAGCATATCAAATAAATAAACCACCTAGAGAAGCTACGCCAGAGACAAATGCAGCATACGAAACCATTGAACAACTAAAAGAAGCTTTGTCGGGGACAAATTCAGCATATACATTCATCAAACCACATAGAGACCCTAAACCAACAACAAATGGAGCATATGAAACCATTGAACAACTAAAAGAAGTCCTGTCGGGAACGAATTCAACATGTGAATCCATCGAACCACATAGAGACCCTATGACAGCGATTAATACAGCATACGAAACCATTGAACAATTAAAAGAAGTTTTATCAGGGACAAAATCAGCATATACATCCATTGAACCACAAATAAACACAATATCAGAGATAAGTTCAACATATAAAACGATTGAGTCACGAAAACTTTCATCAGATAGTTCTGGAAAAGAATTAGTTGATGAAATAAGAGAATTTCTCCGTATGACTAACCCTGAAAATGTTCAGTCACTTAAAGAATTTCCTCCCGCATGCAACCCTGCACATGAATCAGTTGAAACATTTAAAGATTACCCCACGATGACTGATCCAGAATATGAAACAGTAGAGCCATTTAAAGACTTTCCTTCATCGACTGATTCACAACTTGAATCTGTTGAACCATTCCAGGCCAATCCAGAATATGAATCAGTTGAACCATATAAAGATTACTCCGCAGCAACCAATCCGGAATATGAATCGACAACTGAAACATTTAAAGAATTTCCCCCAGTAATCAAACCAGAATATGAATCAGATGTATCATTTAAAGATTATCCCCCCACAACCAATCCAGAATATGAATCAGATGCACCATTTAAAGAATATCCCCTGACAGCCAATCCGGAATGTGAATCAATAGAACCATTTAAAGAATATCCCTCAACGAATAATCGTGAATACGAAACAATTGAAAAAAATAATGAATTTTCCGCATCAACTAATTCACCAATTGAATCTGTTACACCATTCCAGGCCAATCCAGAACATGAATCAGTTGAACCATATAAAGAATATCCCCCAACATCCAATCCAGAATATGAAACAACTGAAACATTTAAAGAATTTCCTCCAGTAGTGAAACCAGAATATGAATTAGATGAAACATTTAAAGAATATCCCCAGACGACCAATCCAGAAGATGAATCGGTTGAGCCGTTTAAGGAATATCCCACAACAACCAATCCACAATACGAAGCAACTGAATCATTTAAAGACTGTCCCCCAACAGCTAATCCAGAAAATGAATCAGTTGAACCATATAAAGAATATCCCCCACCAAACAATCCAGAATATGAATCAACTGAAACATTTAAAGAATTTCCCCCAGTAATCAAACCAGAATATGAACCAGATGAAACATTTAAAGAATATCCTCAGACAACCATTTCACAATATGAATCAGTTGAACCATTTAAGGAATATTCCCCAACAGCCAATCCACCATATAAAACCCCTGAATCATTTCAAGAATTTCCCCCAACAGCCAATCCAGAAAATGAATCTGTTGAACCATATAAAGAATATCCTCTAACAACCAATCGAGAATATGAATCAACTGAACCTTTTGAAGAATATCCTTCAACTGCCGATGTAGACTATGAATCGGACGAAGCCTTTAATGAATTTCCCTCAGCGACCAATTCACCACTTGAATCTGTTGTACCATTCCAGCCTAATCTAGAATATGAATCAACTGAACCATTTAAAGAATATCCTTTAACGGCCAATCCAGAATATGAATCAGATGAATCATTTCAAGACTTTCCCTCGGCGACTAATTCACCTCTGGATTCTGTTGTACCATTCCAGCCCAATTTGGAATGTGAATCCGTTGTACCATTCCACCCCAATCCTGAATATGCATCTGTGGTACCATTCCAACGTAATCCAGATTGTGAATCTGTTGTACCATTCCAACCCAACCCGGAACTTGAATCTGTGGTACCATTCCACCCCAATCCGGAATGTGAATCTGTGGTACCATCCCAACCTAGTCCAGAATGTGAATCTGTTGTACCATTACAACCCAATCCGGAATGTGAATCTGTTGTACTATTCCAGCCCAATTCGGAACGTGAATCTGTCGTACCATTCCAGCCCAATCCGGAATGTGAATCTGTGGGACCATTCCAACCCAATCCGAACTGTGAATCTGTTGAACCATTCCAAGACAATCTGGAATGTGAATCAGTTGAGCCTTACAAAGAATATCCCCCGACAACCAATCCAGGATATGAGTTAACGGAAACATTTAAAGAATTTCCCCCAATTGTCAAAGCAGAATATGAATCAATTGAACCATTTCAAGAATATCCCCCAACGACCAACCCAGAATTTGAAACGGTAGAAACATTTAAAGAATTTCCCCCAGTTATCAAAGCAGAAGTCGAATCTGTTGAACCACTAAAAGAATGTGCCCGAAATGAAAGTGGGTCAAATCTAACATATGAACTCGACGAGTCCCTTAAAGAATTTATTCTTACGAGAAATCCAGAATATGAATCAGTTGAACATGCAACAGCTTCTGCATATCGAACTAATGAAACACGAGAAGAGGTGGTCCCTGGAGTGACAAACTCTGAAAGTGAATTTGTTAATCGAATTAAAGAATTTCTTCTTATGTCTAGTCCATCATACGAAACCGTTGACTCACTGAAAGAAGTGAGACCAATGTCAAATCAACCATATGAATCAGATGAACCAGTAAGAGAAGTTAACCCAGCGCCAAATTCAACATATGTTTCCAATGAACCATATGAAGATTATCCCTTAATGACAAATCCAGCATACGAAACTGATAAATCATTAGAAGGAACGGTTCCAGTAACATATCCAGGATATGAATCAGTTGAACCACTAAAAGAAGTTATCCCATTGCCAAATCAAATATATGATTCCAATGAACCCACAAAAGAATATTTCCTGATGACAAATTCATCACATGAATCCGCTAAACCACCAGAAGTTGTTTCAGTGACCAAGCCGGCAATAAATGAACCTGCTATAAAACCACTTACAGAAGTTATGTCAGTGACAAATCCAACATATGAAATCGTTAAACCAAAACCAAAAGTGCTCCTAGTAATTAAGCCAGAAAATCAAACTCCTGAACAACTTAAAAAAGTTATCTTGATGGCAAATCGAACCAATCAAGCCAAACAACTACTAAAAGAGTTTCTGCCTGCGGATGATCCCTTTAAAACCGTTGATCCACGAAAAGTTCTTCCCATATCAAACCGATTGCAAGAACCCGTTGAACCACCAAAAGAGGATATTACAGAGACGAATGAAGAACATGAAATGATTGATCCAATAAAACAAATTTTCCCATTTACAAACTCTAAACAGGAAACCATGGAAAAACTAAGACAAATATTCTTTAAAAAACCCAAGAAGAGACCAAGAATAAACGAAAAATTGGCGCGACATAAAAATTCAATTCCACGCGTGACGGGACTATCATACATCACTCGAAAGGGGAACAATATGCCCGCTAAAGCGACAAAAATAGGTGCATGTGATTGTCAAAGCAAATGTCAATCAAAGATCAACGAAGACCAGCAACGCGAAATTTGTAAAGAATTTTATAAGCTAGGTAGTTATAGCAAGCAGTCATCGTATTTATATTCACTTATAAAAGTTAACCAGAAAGCTAACACATACGCCACACTAAATTGTGACAGAAGACAGCACACGTTACGTTACTACGTTAGAAATCTAGATGGTGAAGAAATATTAGTATGCAAAATGTTTTTCAAAAAAACTTATGTAATATCGGATGGAAAAATTAGCAGAATTGTAAAACGTCAAAATGAATCTTCTGCTGTTATTCCTATGGACGAAGATTCAACAAATAATAATAATCAGGGTTCAACATCTGCCTCATCTGCTTGAAGCAGGTGTTGGGACAAATCATGAGAATAAGACTTGTTTTATAATTTTTTTACTATGAATGATCTCATTACGCAGTATGTAATACACTTATTCGTAAAAAAAAACTTCAAAAAATTTAGTTTTCTTGTTCCCATTCATCGATTTATCAATAAAAAAATGGAATATTTGAACAAAATAGTATTCTTTCACATATCAAAGCATAATAAGATGATTGTTTTTTATTTTATATGTTATGATTACTAATGATAAAATAATCTAAAACTATTTAGTAATAAGAGCCTTAATAGCCATAGGTTACGGACTCACTAGAAATGAGCTTAGTAATGTAAAAAAATACTATTTTGATAACTCTTGGAACCCTACGAAATATCAAATTGTAATTAAAACACTTCGCATTTATCAAAATTGTGTTATATAGGGTGAATTTTTGAATGAGGATCATTTTCTAGACCAATTATGATAGTTTGTGCCAAACTTTGTCGAATTGTAGTGTAAAAAAAATATATTTGACTTAAAATCAAAGAACAATTACTGATAAGTGACGGACGGGGCGACTAAACTCCAAGCGGGACGTGGTTTACGGACAGCGAACACTTAGTGGTGATACCCAGATGTTCATATTTTATCGTGGATAAATACGTACGTAATATAGTACGTAGATATTGTTGAAATTAACAAAAATAAGGTCCTTGTAGTAAGATTTTATCCACATAATATGCGGGATGAAAATTTAATACGCCCTTCACAGTGTACCTCGTTTTTTAAAGTCGCCCTGTATATTTTTCCTAAACTATTTTGCAGTTATATTTAATCTGGTACAGGTCAATTATTTAGCGATGGTATTCAATAACATGTCATACTTCCTGATATTAGAGTGAGATAACGCTATGCGTTATCTACGCGTTGAAAAGAAACAAAGTTCGCTCAGTCGTATATCGTGACTGCCATCGTTAAAACCCTTGACTGCGATACGTAAATGTTGTGTTACTAGTCATAAGTTTATGGTATTCAATTAATGTCGTGTCAAACAATAATTAATTATGAATGAATGAATTAAATGATGTGATACTTGTACTCCATTTTTTTCTATCACATTTTAAGTTTCCCCGATTAAAGGTCAGGTTCGTCCGTTGTCTAATACCGAAGGCCTTGTGTAAGTTTCTTGTGAATATGTCGATGTCTAAAACATCTTAATCTAAAGTACAGTAATATAACACCTAGAACTGATGTTTATTGCTTGATAGTTAGCAGTTAACAAACAAACAATCATGTTGGCTGGTGTAGGAAAGACATCGAAATTTCATACTACTTTGTGATGTCATCCGCAACACAATTTTCTCTTAATTTATTATACATTAAATACTGCTTGGGAAAACTGAATAAAGTACATATTAAAAAAAGCCAACATAACAAAAACATGACATTGTAGAGTTGTAGAACTACTGAAGAAAAGTCTTGTTAAATCAAATAGAAATCAAGATAAAAACAAACTTACACAAGTGGTCCCGGAGACTTCGGAAGTCATGATCAATGTATATAAGGAAACACACAGTTTATTACAGCATGAAATAAACAGCTGGGAATAAATAGGAGAAAATGTTCATCCTAGTACACATTGGTAGTTCCACATCTGCCCTGGCCAATCTACAAAAGCCTAGACTGCACTTATTGATGGTATTAGTCTATACGGGTACATATGCATCTACCTATACAGTTATAACATCAAGCACTCTTCCAAGCTTGCGATCATACATGTATTAACATAACATAGTATCATAACATTATCTTCATCATCAGCCTTATTAATCACCTTAACACGCTTTCACCAAGGTTTCATGGTGTGCCTGGGTAGTTGTGGTATGCTGGAGTTTCTCAATCTCATCACTGGTGGTCACATCGTTTAAATTAAGTAGTCTTTTCCCAACTATTTGGACTCGACTGCCTGGTGCGTTGCCGTTGAATATACAGCTGCAGTACACCGGTATCCTGGTCCGTCCAGTTGTCAGCCTTTCGGGGTTGTGGTTACCCGTGAAAGAAGAAAAGGTTGATATTTTTTTGTACGAGAACTGGTGTCGCTAACCTCAGACATTTACATCGCACGCTCACAAAGTCCGTTTTACCTTCGACCAATCAGAGCAGCCACATTTTTCCAAAATCAAAAAAGAAGATCTAAATTCTTACATAGCATAGTATAATGCCTTTGTTCTTCAACGAATTAAGCCGAAGTGTTCACCCACATTTCGCTGATGCCGTTATTACATCAAGGGACGAGCCTATCAGTTGTTTTTCCAAACTCGGGGTACTACTGAGATTTTTCTAACGGAATAAGCCAATAACACTTTGACCGACCCGATCGGGTTATGGAGATCGAACCCAGGCCTCACAGCTAGACCAATGAAGCACTTGTTAGACTATAGCAGTATATATACTAAATTATTACTCGATATAAATTATTCTTCATACTATTGCTAGTTTCCGTGCCCGCTCCGTGTACGATAACTTAAATTCCCTATTCGAGACGTGGACAGTGGTCCAGAAGAATCTTGTTCTATATTAATTTTCATCACTGAATGGCAGCAGCTTGGTGCTCATAGAGTGTAGTTATTGTTATTAGCAGAGGATGCCGCAAGCGCCCATCTTATTACGTCCTCTTCCGTGTTCGTTAGATTTTTCCAAACTAATCAGTTAGTGTTAGTGTTACGTACCTCATTTCGTAGAATAATTTTACGCACTGAAACTGTATAACTGTATATAATCAGTGAAAAAAAGGAATGAGTTTCAAATTAATTAGTCATTTAACTAGTTGTGATATGTGTAATTGGATGGACGACTTTTGTCAGGTAAGTTGTTCAGATAGGAAGATTGCAAAGAACGACCGAAGGGAATGACGAGAATTAGGTTTTTCGCGACCGCCAAGCGCAACAGATGTTTGAAGCACCAAATTTGTTCGACTGATTGAAAATTGTATAAAAATTTGACCAAATTAGTATACAATGTATAAAAAAACACCAGTCAAGTGTTAGCAAAAGCAATATTAAAGAAGAGCCTTCCCGAACTCCGGGGGAAATCTTATCAACTAAAGCCACCCTCGGTGTCTGTCTTTTGCATGAAAATATGAAGAAAGCCGGCTGGCTTCGGTGTTTGTCCCATGCACCGGTGGCCCTCTTGAAGTCTCAAGAGCGATGTGACTATCGATATCCACAGCATTGTTGATATTAGAAAGTGGAAACAGTAATATACAAAGTGGTGACGATATAACGACAATAATTGTAAACATATTGATTTAGAAGAATCGAAACAATTTAGATTTGTTTATATGCATAAAATACAACTAAATGAAATTTGCGGTTCAGTAATTATGAGCTACTTACAATTAACATTTTTTAATTTTGATGTAACACCTTATTTAGTCATTTTAAAGTATTTAGATTCACTAGTAGCGATGGTGTTTTAATTGTTGTTATGTTATCATCAGAATCTAAACGCGCAAGAGAAATTAAAATTATATAACTTTCCAAGTCCCGGATATATTACATATATTGATCACGAAACTGTACCCAAAGCTCTGCTTGAGCGAATTGTTTATACTTTTTCGGTATGAAAAGCAACCTGTGCTTATCCAGGATACATTCTTCTAGTATTGTATTTGAAGAAAGTTGGAGGGGCCTTAGTACCCTTGCTGCAACCTGTAAAGATCTAGACATCTCTTGCGGTATTGCAGGACTTGACAATAATCTTCGGTAAGAGGATTTTATCTCATCTGTAAATATAAATATATCTAAATCTATTCCGCCTATGTGGCGGTGTGTTTGAAAAACGAACATACATCTCAATTTTCGCACTTTTCTTACCTTTTCCAGACGGCACTCTTAGGATACAAAGCAAAAAGAAGAAAAAATACAAGAAGAAACCCCCAAAGCCTGCGCGGCCGAAGCCTGGGCAAGTGGTGATCGCGACGGCGCTGGATGGGTCGCCGATATTCTGTTGCCCCGAGTGCCAGATGGCCTATCCTGAGAAGGAGCAGCTGGAAATTCATCTGATCGTGCATAAGATTGAGAGGCGGTTTATTTGTGGCATCTGTGGCGCTGGGTAAGTTATCTTGTGGATCTACTTTTTATTGTCCAGTGAAACAGACAATGCAGTCATATTTATATGTATACAACTTACGTCAACGGAATAAGGTGTATTTTTTCGACATACTAGGTATTACATAAATAGTAACTACTGGAAAAAATTTGGCAATACAAAGCCGAAGTACTTACTTACTTTTTTTATTGTGGTTGAATTACACTTGGTTTTATTTTATTTGTAATCGTGACATACGTTAACATTTCAAGAATCTCTGTGTTTCGCTTCTCCTTACGATCCTATATCTAAGTTAGTGTTATTATCTGTTAGTCTAAAGCGCAAGGAGCACTTGGAGCGCCACAAGCTGGGCCACAACCCGGAGCGGCCGTACGTGTGCGGCGTATGTCGCAAGGGTTTCAAGCGGCGCGAGCATCTCAACCTGCACACCGTCATACACTCCGGCGTCAAGACGGAGATGTGCACTGAGTGCGGGAAAGGTGATAAAAAATACTTCATTAATGTATTAAAAAAATGTATATTTATACCATTCAAATAAATTACGAATGAGTTAACACAAACAATTTTTTTTTTCAGGTTTCTACCGCAAGGATCACCTGCGCAAACACACGCGATCACACGAGAGCAAGCGAGCGCGCGACGAGGCGGCCGGCGACTCTCCCGTACCACCGCCTGTAGCCGTGCAGCCCGCAACCAACAATACTATGATGCCTGAGATTACTATACACGTGAGTATTGTGTTACGTGGCTAGATCACTTTCCAAATAAAAATAATGTGCGTCAAAATTATTAAAGCTAATATTCACCATTATCCATAGAAATAAAGTACCAACAAAAGAC
This sequence comes from Shargacucullia verbasci, assembly GCA_947562105.1. Lineage (NCBI taxonomy): Eukaryota > Metazoa > Arthropoda > Insecta > Lepidoptera > Noctuidae > Shargacucullia > Shargacucullia verbasci. The sequence continues at coordinate 3,584,746 of OX387289.1, read as the reverse complement.
TTCTTTAATTTAACATCTCATCTAGGCCATTTTTCCTTCACCAGATACCAACGAGCTCAAACTCGCAAATGCCGGTGCAGATCAACATCCCGCAGCACGTGGTGACGTCACTGCAGGCGGCGCAGGCGCAGCAGGCGCAGGCGCAGGCCAGCGACACGTCGTCGTTGGACGCGCTGCTCGCGCACCACACGTGACGGCACCCTAACTACATACATCCGGCAAGCGGCTGAACTCACTTACCGTTATATTACTGTCGCGTGCACACTTAGATTGTATAAACAAGGGGATACGGTAAGAATCAACATGTCATCGTGTAGACAAGCGCTCACAACGATTTCTGACCAAATTTAACATTGCTGTACTTTCGCACAATTTCTCATAATGTCAATGTTATTCTTTGAAAGTAAAGTACTGATACATACACAAAACACTTTAATATAAAAGTGTGCACAGATCTACGAACGCGCACGTTATTGTATACGAACATAACACGTGATCTCGTGAAAAATTGTATGCGTTTGTGTGTGCAGTGCTTTACATTCCTACATCTCCCTTGTTTCTATAAACTTGACGTGTGTCCTTTTACGAGCGGCTGCCGTGACGTCTTTGCCGCGTGCGCACTCAGTGACATGGATTTACGTGTCCATCTCAGGTCATCATAATTGAAGTGGTTCAAGACAATAATTCTGCCTTAGTGCGCAATTTGGTCTGTCAGTTTAGAAGTACGCTTTGTTACTAACGTACGTTTTGACATGCCCACATTGTGTGTCCAAGAATTTTGAATGACGTATGCATCTGTTTATTGTTCTTAAAGTGACGTAGTTTATTCAATAAGCTGAAACTTCTTTGATGATTGGAGCAGGACTCTACGCTTGCATGGTCTAAACTGTTCGGGCCAAATTGTGCATCACCAGACACGTCAACAAATCAAACAGTGCGAACAACCTAACAATTCCTTTGCATGTATTTGCTCGGAACTAAGAGAATTTATGTGTGAATGATTCGTGTATAAACTAATGGGATTAAAAAGGGGCGATTATGATTGTTACTGGTTGTGAAATTGAGTGAAGTCGACGTAAACTAGGAGCAATACACAAGTTACTTAACAATAACAGGGTATCAGTCGTAATACGAAATGTGAGCCCTAAATACACTGCCGAATTATGTGATTGTAAAAAGTAAGAGTAACACTTGAGAAAAATAGCGATATTTGATGCGAATTCGTAAATTTACTTGAAACTGAACTGAAAATGACGAGTTAATTTTTTTTTTCGTAAGTCGTTTTAGACTTGTGATTAGATATTTTCGATGTTTACATAAATTAATTGACCGTCTGCAATCATATCTATTGATTTGCAGAGAAAATAAAGTATGTTTTGAATCTGTCAATACGAATTCGTATTAAATACCGCTGTATTTTTCCTCTGCGTTGTCGTGGCCTTGTATGAGTCTGTAGAAATTATTACGGTTAATATTGAACTCCATGAAGAGACTAGTTTACAATATGTAAAGACATGTTTGGTAATGTAAGTGAAATTAGTTTAGATGCAAAACTCGGTCCATCTTGTTTTGTTGAAAGTGTAGAAGCATGTGATGAAGCTTGATGCATAATGTTTGTGAAATGTTACATATCACACGTAATGTAGAGTATTGTACATTTTGTAATACATAAACCATGACATAAAATTTCTCATTCCGTGAAGCGAGTTATGCACAAAATATATGACATAAATGCTTGTGTAAAAGCGCTGTGCTTTTTATCTTAGAAAAATCAATCGTGATTCCAGATGACAGTTGGTTAACGTCGGTATACCATTTAACAACAACACTTTTACCTGATACCAAGTTAGAATGGTCCCAAAGAAAAAAGGGTCCATTATCTTCTGATATGTAAAGATAATTAATTATAAACGGACCCTACTAAAATAAATAGGTACATTTTTTTATTGTCGTCAGCTCAAACGTCGACTTTCTTGTGTGTAATATAATTAGGGTCAGTCAGTTTAGAAAGTTCTATTATTTTGTAGCACGGCTCAAAAATATGTATAGACTTAGCGAAATTCCAAGATGAGTTTTAGAAAAATAGTTACTGAAGATATTTCATAAATACATGGTTATTTAACTTTTAGGATTTCAAATACTACTTTTTTTGATATAATTTTTTGAGTTTCGCAAGGTGAAGACATCTTTTTAAGGCTCTTATTTGACATACAAAGAAGTCGGCAACTGATTGTTTGAATATGAGATTCAGTTAAAACAACGTTTTTTATGATTACATATGTAGGTATAGTTCCCGTTGTTCATCGCAGCCTGTAGATATACAGTGCTGAACATAGGCCTCTCCTATATATATGATGTCATCAGTTCACGGGTGAAAGCTACCCATCCACTTACGTAGCCTATCACGATACCTATAGGAAGCCAGGAGCGGTCTACCCAGCGTTTAAATGTAGCATAGTTAAATATATATTCCGGATATCCAAGGTGTCATTAATTCTACAGATTTTTTAAATATTAAGGAAGTTTAAAAGAGGTTATATTGAATGTTAAAGCAATAGAATGTCCTCAAAGAACTGGTGTCTCGTTTGATTAAAAATAATACGTAGCGCGGTCACATCATTCGAGATCATCTGACATTGTAAATATCATTGTCACTGTGATATTTATACCATTATCCGCTTTCTATCGCATTCTCACTACCTATCATGTGCTTATTTTGTATACAAACATTTTCTGTTTCCATCGAATTGTGATATTTTATTAATGGTCCGTTGATTGGAGTGTGCTAGGATCCCATTCGCAAAAATCTATAGTTCTGTTATACGTAAAGATGATCCGTCCCTTTTGGAACTACTTGTCATATTGTATTATTTTAAGAGTATAATCTTCTCGTAATGTTTGTCTGCCGGCCTATCGCTTAAATGGTCCTAGCATAGCGACACAATTGAACGGACATGTTGAGCTGACGAAGTACATCGCGAGTGTGTGTGTGTGATTATTTTATTTTTATGCTGCAGCGAATACAAATAAATAAATATATATTATAGCAGTATTGGTTTTCCGAATTACTTTGATTGTGTGCTTATCTCTTTTGTTATGTCCAAAAACAATTGAAATTATATAATATATCACACATGCGCAAGTCATAATATAAAATTATGTTAAATTAGGCTCTTTTCCACCACACGATATTAATATTGTCAGCTTTAATGTAGGTGTAAATTGTTTTGGAATTATATTTTTGTACTTAGTATTAAGTTTTTGTAATGCATCACTAGATTGTGGCATGTTTTTTATGTCTTAGCTTAGTTCGCTGCTATGTAGAGTTCAAGGTGCTCTGTCGTTAACTATGAGTTTACATGTCTTCTCTGACAGTGCAGACAATTCCGTCAAGCTCGTTAAATTATAGGTATCATATTAATAAAAATACGATGTAGTTCTTATTTCTGGGCAGCTAGAGTGTAATACAATTTAATAAATTATGCAGTCCAAATCTTATACAGTTTCAAATGATTTTCTAATTGTTTTTATAAATAAATAGTATTTTTGTACATTTTGTTCATTTCGTTCAATAATTTGTCTATATTTAATATTGTATAGTCTAGATCGGTTTGTCGTTCTAAATCTCAAAATCTTATTTAATTATTTTTTGTAACTTTCTAGGCATATCGTACGTACTTCGGTCGAAAACTTTACTTCTTACCCGTTATCATTTAAGATGACGCTAGTTGTTAACCAATTTAGGCGCGTATTTTTTTATTTTGTTTATGATGAAATTAGTTGCAAGTATTATAAGATTAAGACATAGCAAATAGACCATTAACTTCTGTCCGGAGTTATAAGTGTAAACTTTTGTATGAAACTTTTATTTATTAAGAAGACACCGTAAGAGTAATAAGGTTAAAGAATAAAATCACTGATTTTGAAAATATGTTTTTAATTTTACTCCATTTTTTTTACCCACGTTATTTGTCTAACTATAAAACTAACCCGCACCAATAAAGAAACGAGGCAATACTGGCGGCGCTAATTATGCCTTCTCACACTACCTGTTTTTGTCGTTACTAACACGCGTCCGTAATGTATACAAAAATTCAGTCGTGACGCGGTTAGTTATGTTCAATAATCATAGTGGTGTAAGTTTTCTTTTCGTCGTATTTACTTAGTTTTTTTATTCGTTACTCTTGCTGTGTGGTACCAAATATGATATGATGTAAAATATCATAAAATAATAAAAGTTTTTTTGTCCGCCTGTTGATACAAGTACAACCCGCCATCGTAGATTCGTTTCTTTAATGCTACAGATTAGGGTACCGCACAGCATATAAATATCTATTCAATTTAAAATTTAAATACGATTGACTTATGAATTGACATTTAATGCTTATTTTTCCGAGTCTGATTTGGGACAAAACGTCACACAATTCCATGTTGGGCTCCAAACAGACATACCTTGAAGAAAACTACGTAACAGGTGATGTCAGTTATGAAGTCAGACGCAACGAGATTTATTCTGAATGTCGTGGATTCCTTTGTTGTAATTACACTTTAATATAACTAAGGTTTACGTATGCACCACCGCCGGCTGCACCAAATAATATAACACTGACTTGTATTTTGAAGAGGAGTCTTCTGAAATATGCATCGTGCGTGGGTGCCGAGCGGATCGATAAAATTGCATTTCCGAGGTTATGTAAAATTGGATAGCTAAAATCTTTGTCGGTCCCAACATTGTTACATTTCTATTTCGACTCTAAGAAGTTGACCCCGGGACCCCGGGTAGCTAATATCTACGACAGTCGCACAGGCAATCAGACACCTTATAAAAATGTATGACATACAGCTATTAGGACGCCACACTTGTTGAATTATTGATGTTTCTGGTCAGAGCAGATTCTAACATCGGGACACAGGGAGGGGCAATTGAAAAATAATGGGTAGGCTAGGGTAGTAATAAATTATCTTTTATTTGTTCAGGAATTTTATAGGATTACGAGTGGGTGCATAGGTACTTACATATTATTGGTATTGTTTTTTTGTTTGTAGGTCTTTACATTTAACCCTTTCTATAAATCTTGCACCCATACAAATAAGGAACAAGATACATTGCTATCATACGACCCTGAACTTGTTGCGATCTTGAAATTAATCGGGTAACTCCTTTTAGTGGTTGAGTTCCTATTAGAACGAACACGTGCTTGCGTGGCGAGGCCCCCGTCCCCAGTGCCGGCGCCGCGCGCAGCCCTCCCCCGGCGGACGCACGCCGCGCATCATGTCTGCGCACTACGAACATACACCACTTACATATTTCATCAACGACGAACAATTAAAACGCTATGAAAACCCAATTTCTGGCTACAAGACAGGTAACCATTCCATTATCTTTCTGCTCTTTTGTGTATCATCGTGTCCCAACGTCACAGTGCGCGATCCAAGATCGATGGTGTGAGACGGCGGGCCGGTAAAAATAAAGCGTTAGAAATGACTGGGGTGAGGCAGAATGGCGGGGGTTGAGTGAGCGCCCTACTAGGGGCCGCACCCTTTGATTCACTTTGTTGTGGTTCGCACGGTGTTCTCCACCTGCTTGAAAGGACGAGTGCAGTTTTTTTGTGTCTCGCGTGCGACCTTGCTACCCCCGCCGACCGACGTAACGTTATTATTACCGTCACTACGATGTCCGTGCCGTTTTCAGATACGATAAACTACGATGAACTTTGCTCCATTCACTGGTCATATTCCAACGGCGGCGGCGATTCCCTCTATCCACCAGTTCGCCGCAAAGTTTGGATATGAAAATGGTGGGAGCAGTTCGGGAGGAGTTCTGCAGGAGACGCGGTACCACACCTCGGGCGGTGGGGGTGGAGTGCAGTTCGCGGTGGCGCCGGCCACGGGCAGTGTGTCAGTGGACGGAGTTAAGTTCAGGCAGGCCGAGAGTGTGGTGGTGGTCAGCAGCGCACAACCTGGCACCGTAACGCTTGCTGGGATTGCACCTATACATACAGGTGAGCCTATGTTTGAGCGCATTGAAGATTATTTAGATAAGTGTATTCGTAAAACACGTATTTATCCAAACTTTAAATACCGAACTGTAGAACTATTGAAGTTTGAACGTATCTAACTGAAGTTTTCTTGGAGAAAACCTTCCTCATAATTGGATGATAACAATATCGTTTTAATACACAGTGAACACGGGCGTGAAATACCAGACGATATCATCATCGTCTTCGGTCAACCTCGGGAACATCGCATATGGCGGGCAGGCTAGCTACGTGCAGGCGGAGACGGTGCATCAACAGCTCAAGTCCGAGCAGCGCGCAGATAAGCGGGAGTACCGCGAGGAGCTGCATCATGACCTCATGGCCACCATGATGCAGCAACATCAAGGCATTAATAGTATTTATTTACTTCTTTATTAATTCCTAAAATACCAGTCCCACTGATCAATGGTAAAAAAAGTTTTTGTTGTTGTCTTAACTTATCGTTATCCACTGGATGTAGGTAGCGTTGTCCTGGAAACGGCACACCTAGCTAATGTTTATTTTATTTACTAATTACATAGTTAATCCTGATCAGTTCTTCCCCTAGTGTCACTTCATCAGGAGTCAGGACGTAATAACCCGAATATGCCAATGAATAATCATATTACGTACTTAAGGCATCACCTTCTTATTTCATTTTCAGTAACTCAAGCGACCCCACTGCAGCAGGGCACACAACAACTCCTAGTAGTGCTACATGAGCCGAAGGAGGCCGCTGCATTGGCTCGCGCCATCAAGCAAGAAGGTCGGCAAGATCGAGCTGCTGCAACCGCTCCCGCCGAGTTCATCAGTAAGTTACTGACCAATTGACCTGGTTTACAAATTTTATATTTATTTTTGAATTCATCATTATAATATCAGTTGCCCATAGCTCAAAGCACATACCAATTCCTGGCCTGGGTTTCATATTCATTATAAATTAGTTAGTAGGAACTACACGTTACAGAATGCGTACATACTTCCTAACTCACTTCTCCTACTTTTTAGTATGTAGGCAGGACATTATTAAGTATTATAATTTCAGATTTTGTAGCTTGATCGCGTTTTATAAACAACAATTTATCTCGATTCAAATAAAGTACGAACCTATAGTTTGGTTTATAATGAATATGTTCATGTTTGCTGTAGCTGGTTCCTAGAATTCAACTGGCGTTTCTGTTTTTATTTCTTCGTTTCTTTTTGATCCACATTGATTAAGTTTCACATAGTCTTAATCAAAACCTTTTCGCATATTACCATCACTTCCCATTTTCACGCTCATCCTTATCATTGACACAATAGTATCGTATGCGTCAGGCATCGGTGACGTGTCGGACAGCTCGACGTGGCAGACGCTGGGCGGCGGCGTAGCCGACTATCTTTCAGCGCTGCCGCTGCCCCTGCACCACCTGCTCAAGTACTCCACACCGGCTTCCACCATCGTAGAGAACAAGAGGGAGGAACAACCCACTATCGTCACCGCTGTTAATGCTAACGCTTTGAACTCCATGCCTACTATTGCTACGGTGAGACTTTCTTTCTTATCTCTTATATAGGTACTTATAAGATCCGAAACTCATCAAATATGAATGTGAACCGGACCCCACGGTATATACCTCTTACTAAGATTTTGATTCATTTAAATTCTTATTAATTTAAATAGACCGTTGTTGCTTGTTACCCCTCGAACCAAACCATTGAAAACTCTACAAACACTGAAAGACGATCGTAAACTTCAATACCTATACGCTCCTACAGATGCCCGCAAACAGCGTGGTGGTACAAACAGCGTCGGTTGTGAACCAGGCAGTAAACCAAAACTCCAACACCATCGTCATGTCCAAGAAGAAGAAGAAAAAGAAATCTATGAAGGAGAAGAAACCGCGGCCCAAGCCGGGAGAGATACGACTTACAACTGCTTTAGGTAAAACATATTGCTTACTATTGTGAGGTAATGAAAATCCTGTCCTCCTCGTATTCGTCGACGGTGACCCCATAGGTTATTCACTAGCATGTTCACGGACGTGACTGGTGTTGCTCAAACTGCGGCGAATCTGCGGACCCTGCGCACGTCACAAACAAGTTTTAAAAATCCGCAGCGCGATCTTCAGTTTGAGTTCAGCTGAAGGCTGACTGCTTTCATTGCGTGGAGAATGTAGGTGGAGTTCGGCCGGGTCTGGAAGGTAGTAAAAGTTGCTGACCTTTTTATATGAATTGGTCATACACTCCCATTGTGGAGTATTTGATTTAAAAGAATTCTGAGCAGAAGTCCTATAGAATACAATAATTACCTAAGTATAAGCCGCGCTTTATCGGACACATCAGAATTTTAGAAATCGAATATTTAGTTCACTGATCTACTGCAGACTTTTTTCTCCCTTTCGATAGTTTTTTATATTATTAGCCGGTCTACCAACACTTATCAGCAAAGTTTAACACCATGGTTATGATTGATTTCCAGACGGCAGCACGCTCTACTGTTGTCCAGAATGTCACATGGCGTATCCTGAAAGAGAGTTGTTAGAGCAGCATCTCGTTGGACACACTATGGAACGAAGGTAATAATGAATTGCACAATAGTACTATTACCATATTGCCCTCTAATATTAGCGACGTATTAAAATCACTACATATTATAAAACAAAGTCCCCCGCCGCGTCTGACTGTCTGTTCGCGATAGACTCCAAAACTACTGAACGGATTTTCATGCGGTTTTCACCAATTGACAGAGTGATTCATGAGGAAGGTTAAAGTGTAAAATTCGTTAAGGTTAAATGTAAATTGATTGAAATATGACGATGATAGTTGAAGATGTTGGAAAAAATCATGCCGACTGGGAGCTCTACTGGCGTGCGCCGACGCTCGACGTATCAGGCTGACACGATACGACGACAGAAAAACAAAATTAATGCGTATATGCTCTGCTACCCGTGTGCAGCCGGGGCGGGTCGTATAATATAAAATATCATATTCCTTCTTGCTCTTTGTAGGTTTATCTGCGACATTTGCAACGCAGCTCTGAAGCGCAAGGACCACCTGACGCGCCACAAGCAGTCGCACAACCCCGACCGGCCGCACGTGTGCTCGGTCTGTCTGAAGGCGTTCAAGAGGAAGGAACAACTCACACTGCACTTCGTCATACACTCCGGGGAGAAGAGGCATGTCTGCAATGAGTGCGGGAAAGGTTGGTTACTTACTTATTACGTGCAGCATCGTTTGTAACAGTAACCTGTCATATAAATAAATAAATAAAATTCTCAGGATTCTATCGCAAAGATCACCTGCGCAAGCACACCCGCTCGCACATAGCGCGGCGCGTGAAGGCGGAGATGTCCCAGCAGGACTCGTCGTCTCCGCCGCTAGCGCAGGCTGTGCCCGCGCCTGCGCCCGAGCCCTCCTGACCGCACGTCGATAAGAACGACCGCGACCTCCTCACACTCATCGCTGCAGCTAAGGACGCCTTTTGACATGAGTAGAGACTATGTTCCAAATATGAAAACAAATCAACGGCGGCCATTTTGTATACATATTTACAAGATGACCCACGTTCATTTGATTTCTTATTTACAACGCATAGTAGGCCAGTTGATTCGAGTATCGGTTTAGTAGAATATTTGAATGGGATTTAAAAACGTGTAAATATTTTAATTGAGATATACATATGTTCTGGCTGTCATAGTTTTAGTAACAAAAAGTGCTTACTTGATAAAAGAAGTAGTATATATATGTGTATATGGCCTTACCGGTATAAATAATGCCTTTTAACTTTTTAATCTGTTCAAATCTTACCTTAATATCTAGAATATTCGTCGATAGATTAAGTAACTCAAGGTTCTTCCACAGATTATAACTGAATAGTTAATCCAAGTTATCGTCTAGAACTTTTTATTTCACCACAAATATTTCACTCGAATCGACTAGCCATTTTAAAATTATAATACCAACTGTGAAGAAACAGTCGATATAATAATTTAAAAATGAATACCTAGGTAATCTTAAATCCAAAGCAATATCGATTAGAAATACATCTGGGAACATTTTGTGTATGTTATCGTGCGATATATATGCTATAGAAAGTTTTGAATAGCGAGTAGGTCATGATACGTTAGAAAAAAAAGCTAAATAGCGATCCAAGTTCTTTTGCTTTTCAAGCAATGAAAATGATTCCTTTTACATTTTGATGTGCAGGATAAGGTTTTCACATATGATGTGAACAAGGATATTATAGTTACCAATCTAGTCATGTAATACTAAAAGTAACCCTTGACGACTTGTACGTTTGCATTACATATAGATAGAGCAAATTGACCCAGCAATTATGTGTGTTATATTGGATGTTCATAGACACATGTAGTGAGCGTATAATAATATGATTTATTTAATTATAAATAAAAATGTTTTACTTATTAAATAGTACTTTTGTTATAAAGTTATAAAATTTTATTTGCTTTTTTGCAAATTAGCGAAAAGTTATACAACTAAATTATTATTTTTGAAAAATGTGATTGAGAAAAGGTGGATTTGCCGCTACAGCTAGGCAGCTACTGAAGTCTGACGGTATGTGAATTAAAGTGTGTGTAGGTACACTAGGAGTTTCGATTTATAGTACTTACTAGCTTTTGCCCGCGACTTCATACGCGTGGAATTTAGAATCTGATATGTTCCTGCGGTAAAATGGAGCCAATACTTTAAGTTAGACCTCTAGCAATACATCGGTGAAAACTGCATTCAGTTCCATGCAGTAGTTTTTGCGTGATGCGTGTACAAACATAGAGACAGACAGACAGACAAAAATTCTAAAAACTATTGTTTTGGTTTCTGTTGCTCTAATAACGACCCCGTTTCATAACCCCCATACTAGTTTTTTCTCCAATATCTATAATGTACAGATATCGGCCTGTTATAATTTTATTATATGTATAGATGTAAATAATCCTCAATTATAAAAGTATAAAACAAAAAATACCTAACTCTTTTCACTATAACAGTTAGAAAACTTACGCAGAATAATTGCGTAGTTGTATTCAATTGGATGGATTGTCCAAATTGATAGATGACGAGTTATTATTTATATCGAAACTCCGAGGTAGTACCGACGAGCTAAGAGCCTGTAGGCGTGTATATTTTACTGTGATGTATAACTACCTGTTGTAAAATATTTAAATGTTGTAAACCTTTGAGGGCTGTTTTCTATTTTTATTGTTGTTCGTTTGAATGTCCATATTATTATCGTCTGTGTTCAGTTCATTTAAAATTGTGTGTTTCGATGTACCTAATGTAAGTAAATGTTTATGCAATATAGCTGTTATGTACCATAGAATGTTTGTTCATAATTTGTATAGTAGGCCGGGCACGTATTTTGGGTATGTTAATATCATCCGATAGCTTGAACTATCTAAAGATGTTTGAAATCAGAACAAATATTGGCTAGTCGTGCCACACTCACGTTGAATTAAACTGAGACAAAAAAAAATCTTGATATACTTAATGGGTTTTGAGAAATTGAAGGCAAATCGGAAATGTTGTCTAGGCCATAGATTTATAGCATAGTACCTACGGGTAGTGGTTCATAATATTATAGGTACATACAAAAAATATTTTTATAGTAAAACGAATGCTCAGTATTTGATGTTCGAATATGATTTTAGGAAAAAAAACTTACAAGTACAAAATGATATTATTTTATGTTGGGATTGGAATAAATATTTTTAATAATATTTTGTGATAGTATTACCGCTTTTAGTTCCTATAATCGCTCCAAATATAATAAATGACGACAAAGTTATGTGCTATGGGTAATAAATCAGATGAGTGGGCGCCATAGTGAGAACATCTGTTACTTCATTGCAGTGAATGTCTACATTTCACCGAAGTTGAGCGAGTACTGAGTAGATATTTTCAAAATGGCTCCCGCCCAAATGTTTTCTAACACCTATGTATGGAGGAATCAATCTCCGTAATTATAATACCAATTTAAACTTTGGGTAAACTCCGCAGTTTTGTTCCTATAGATTAAATAGACACGGTGATATCGCATTTATGTCCGTACAGTGTAGATGTATTTCAAATGTAGTACATACGCACATGTGGAGTCCCCACATTGGAGTTAGGGAGTTTCTAATCTAATAACAGTCGTTTAAACAACTTCATCCAACGCCTCAATCAGCTGAACCGAAATTCTGTGATGGTTACAATTTTGTGACCTCATATAAAGGCGTTTTTGTCGAGTATAAAGCTATTCCGCATCGACAAGTACGAAGTTTTACTGCCTACCAAATATCGTATTGAGCGTGGGCCTATCCATTCGATAAACGTCTGCACTGTACTATCACTAGTACTATATGAACCCTGTGTCACATAATTCGTTTACAACTAATAATAAATAGTATACCCAGCTTCCCTTTACCGATCTTGTGCTTTCGTATTTTATCTTAAATATAACATTCCACTTGATAATGTAGTTTTATTTCAGGACTCAGTATTCGTAAGAAATATTGTCACTCGAGTTTCTTTCCACAATATAATATTATGAACAGAATATTGAAAAATAAGTGTAAAAGAAATATGTATTAAAGTGCAAAATACTTTATTTTGGTACTTCATGTCACATTTATTAAACTTAGATTAGAATCACAACGTTATTTTCTGTGAAAAGACAAAATAGAGGAACTTTATACAAAGATAAACTTACAAATATGTTCGAAAACATTACCAGTTACATTTCAATTCGTGTTCTTACATCACGTATGTCAAAAAATAGCAACTTTTCAGGAGAGTGAAAAATCTGCATAGTTTTACATAGACACCATTACAATACCATTTTATATTCATTTCATTGTATGAGTTTCTGATTGGCTGAAACACCACGTCTTCCGATTCTCAATTCTTCCACACGTCTTCCGATCAATATGTCAGAACCGCCAAAAAATGACTTACGTGGTGTTAGAACTTCAACGACGAGTTGTTTTAAAATATATTTAGAATGATTGCCATTCTTTTCTACTCGCTGTTCGTGTGACAGAATAGAATTCACCAATAACTGTTTTGGCACAGAGAACACAGATAGTTCTGAGCCAGATTGTGATCGCATATACGCCGCCAAAAGGTCTTGACAGAACTGAGTATGAATCTTGTAACAAAAAATCGAACATTCTGCTGTTAATGCATAAAAAAAATTAAAACGATAAATATCTCAACAACGGTCTTGCCGTTGTTGGGCCAAGTCAAAAAATAGCATCCGTTTATAAGGGAGAGAACCGTTTTATAAACGCCACAAATATTTTCGTTTTATTTTGTCATGCGACGACCTCTCGGAGCCAACTATACAATCACAATGACTCCTGGGTCTTGTTGTAATAAGGCCAAAAAAAGTAATATATCACCCGTTACAATGCTCATCACAAATGAATGCTCTATCACAGGCGAGCGATGATCATAAATTAGAACCTTACCAACCATTGACTTCTATCTGCCACTGGATATAATTAAATTAGTTGCGAGGGAAAAAAAATTACTTAGTTGTTCAACACAGATCATAAATAAGAAAGTACGAAATTTTTCCCTTTGATTAGCATCATCACGCCTGTATTCCCCGAAGGGTTAGGCAGTGGCGTACTATTGTACAACCACTTTTCGCCGATGCTGTTATTGAGTCCCATGTAATAGGGGCGAGCCTATTGCCATCTACTGGGCACAATTTCAGACTCCATGCTGCCACTGAGAATTTCTATACAGAAAACCCAATAACACTGCCCGACCTGGGAATCGAACCCCTCACGCTCAGCAGTTGCGCTAGCGACCACTAGAATGAGGCAAGTCTGATTTATCTTCTGATTCTAATAATATACTATAACATGTTTTTTTTAATACTAATAAAATGAAATATTTGCAACTGGCAATGTTCCGACGAGTATTATTTGGTTCACATGGCACAATATGTGACACTTAACAATTTTACTATTCACTTACATTATACATATATATCTGTTCAAATCACAATAGTACATGATAGATTTCTTATGTTAATATAATAAAATCGAACATACTGTGTTACCAAAGGACATTCAATGTTACACTGAGTGAAAGATATATAACAATTGAATATTTTAAAGAGATATGCACGTGCTTTATTGAGATCTTTGATATTCTAAGTACATATTGGACCCCATTTGAATGTTCATTCTATATTAGAAGGCGTATCTCAATTTACTCTATTACAAAACAAGACAAAAAAAAAAACTAAATTACACCATCTTATAATCTGTGTACAAATTAATATTACCAGTTAAAAAAATCTCTTAAAAAAAAAAACACTAGGAATTATTCCTGTATCGTGGGTGTTCTCTAACAAAAATATTCACATGCACACACCCAGACCAGTATCCACACGGGAATCGAACCCGCGACACGTACAGCAGCAGTCAACTGCGCCGACTGTGCCGTCTGTGTTTTCGATATTTTTAGAGATTTTATGTTAAGGTAAAATATCTAAAGAGACAAGTAATAAAACTTGTCGATACATCCACTAGAAAATACAAAGGAAATTAATTTAGGCTTATCCTTTGTGTATATACAATAAGATTATTAAGAAACAAGAATATGTGTAGATCATGGCCACTAGGACTTTGGCGTAATTAATTTTAATATTTAATTGATTTACACATAAACATTGCAGTATACGTTTTCGTGCTGTTACTTATTTCTTAAAAATACAAGAATTTACTTTAGAATAATCTCTCACGCCCCGTCTCAGCGACTGTTTAGCACAATTTAAACACCTATTACATGCACACACACACACATCTGATTTCATTATCTTGGGTACCTATTTCATAAATAAATCAAATGCAATAAACCTCGTATTCATAAAAACTGTTGTTTTATAAACGCTTTGTAAACTATACCTATCATTGTCACTTTCATGTAAAAGAAAAGAGACAACAGAGATTTACAGTTATTTAAGTTAATAGATCTTATAACACGATTATGAATGAGAGGTAAATCTACAAACACGATTTAAATTTATTCAACCGTTACGTTTACTAGTACAGGTTAAATCAAGTGCAATTAAACCCACCAAGTGACGAAAAATTGCGCAGGCGCCCGCCTGTGTGTTTATGAATTAAATAAGTGTACTATTGACCATCTTGGTCATAACCACTTTACGAGGCAATGGCCGAGTCCTGCGGGTCGATGGTCACGGCTCGCTGTTCACCGTTGTCCATAGACATCACCATTTGGTACGGCACCTTTATCTGCAGGGGCACGCGTAACTTAGAATTTGATGGTGCCTAAAAACAAAAAAAGAAATGCTATTTTTGATTTTCCTAACAAGATAATCTTTACATATATCTTCTTCTTAGTCGTTTCGCTCTTGACAGAGCAGTCGTGGTCGTCATGTCGTAGTATCGGAGGCGGCATGTAAAATGCGTTTCACGATGTCCCGCCATTTCTCCCTGTTGGAGGTCATCCTGCTGCACTCGCTTAAGAGACCGCCCACAGCAGACTTAATCTGGTCAGTCCAACGCATTGTTGACCTCCCGCGCGGTCTAGTGCCTTCTACTTTCCCCCGGATGACGAGGCGTTCTATGGACTGGTTGTCGCGTTAAGAAACGTGTCATACATATGTAAAGACTCGTAACTTATAACCTATTCAAATACCGTAAGTACATTACACAATTTGAATTTTATTTCAAAAATTCAATTCGAAAAGTGGAACTGAAAAATTATCTTACATAGTTTCCTTGAAGTTCAAGATTTCAAGTTTGATGTATTAGGGCATAGATATAGATGAAAGTTCTTAAAGAACTTATAAATGTATTCCAGTATCATATAATTTAAAAACATCAATAATAATTCTTTATTTAAGGTATCCTTCATTTTTTTATTCGACCGTACGTATTAAAACTTAGTGCCTATTTTCGAGTAACGAAATCAATGTACTCACATGTATTGTTATTTCGGGCTTGACCTGCTTCTTCTTAGGTACCATGTTGATGGGGTACAGGTCCGGTATTTCCTTCTTGGGCTTCACCTTATTATGCACCAGCATGTGTTTCTGTAGGTGATCCTTACGGTAGAAGCCTGAAGAATAAAACATGTTTAATTTAATTTTTGTACGCTATATAATTGAACCTTGGTACTGGCTATCAGACGTTGCAACAGCACAAATGGGCTAGCCGTATGAATGTTTGAATTTAGAACTTAAAATAAACAGGCCAAGTATGCGTTTTCTTCCATCTCAACAATAGTCAACGTTAGCTAAATATTATTATATTCACTCAAATGCGCGCGCACAATATTTCCATACATTGTTTGCATTTAAAGCTGTAAAGACAGCGCTTTATCAGCGATTAATTAATGCCTTGTGTTTGACCATAATCTTGTGCCTAAGTGTTCAGTTGGTAACAGATAACTTAAGAGTTCCTAACAGAATGCATTTTTATGTAGAATTAGGTCCTAGATTCTGATTTAAAAAAATGCCTTTTTTTTGTTATTATTTTGGGCATAAGTCTAGGTTTAGACCATATTGGTCTGACACATGTAACACCTAAGATTATCACTGGATGTTTGATCAAGATTATATTAATTTCACAAATAAGGGCGTTAACACTCACCTTTCCCGCAGTCAGGACAGAAGAAGGACCGGATGCCCGTGTGTATGTGCAGGTGTATCTTGTAGTGGTCCTTCCGCTTGAAGGGCTTGGAGCAGTACTTGCACACGAACACGCGCTGCGGTGTGGGGATCTCGCGCTCCTCCACGTCCACGTATTGCACGCTGTCGAGCGCCGCCAGTTCTGTCACATCCACCTGGAAGAGTGGATTATAAACTTTACTTTTCTGATACCATTTATTTTCTAACTAACCAGCCAAGCTCAAATGTGTAGAGCAAAATATTTTTTCTCGATTTTAAAGCATTTCTCGTCTTGTCATGACGAAAGAAAGTGCTATCGCGGCTTTTATAACAGCCTAGATGAAGAGCTGGCAAGTGATGGGGAAATGTGGAATTCTTATAATATTTTATATGTTGTGTTAGAAATTTGATTTCTTAATGAGTCTTATAAGGCATCATAGTTTATAAATGCTCATACGTGATGACTTCGATGTCACCAAGAAAGCATAGAAATAACTTTGCCCAATAGTGGGACAAGTGTTAAAAAGTATCTGTTTTCTTTTGCTGCCGACAATTCTCCAGTCCAGTGATGAAACAAAGGATCAATTAGTATTATATAACTTAGTAACTTACGAATTCCTGAGGATATTTGTTTTCTTTCTTGGCTTCTTGCGGTATGTACACCGGCGGTGATTGTTCTTCGTCTTCCTCGTAATGTACGCTCACATTTTCGTGTGCCGACGCCTGGCACTGGTGACTCTCAAACTCCTGGTTCGTCAGAAAACCTATAAATTAAAATAAAGTTTTTGTTTAGTAGTAATAGTGTTTTGTTTTTTTTAGGTCGTCTTAATCATTCTAACTAAATATGTTAGTGCCGTCCGTCAAGATTGTAACGAATGTACTATGAACTTAAAACCTCTTGATTGCTACTTCTACTAGCAGATTGGGACTCGGCTATTAGTCCCATAGCCATAGCTTTAATCCATTATCGTCTTTACTGTAGAGACAAAAATTCCTATGACAATAACACACACCCGTAGGCGGTCACGGTCAAGCGGATCAAAATTGTGTACTGCTACGTAGACAATCCTTCAAGTCTTTACACACGGTCCCGCAACTGCGGCACAGAGTCACCTTAGTGATTTAATTATTGTCAATAGTTGAACTAACTAGATTGTTAGGGACAATTCGATCACTAGTTACTACTATTTGATATTTACCTTCTCCACAGACAGAGCACCACACGCTGAACTGATGCTTGTTGTGCACGTTGAGATGCACCTTCAGATGCTGTTTCCTCTTGAATCGACGGTGACAGATGTCACACTCGTGTGGACGGCTCTCGCCGTTTTGACGGATTGTACGCGCTACTAAGAGGCTGTTGTCAGATGACTGGAAGAGATATTTGAAGTTTAGAGTAACCGAGTAATACTTCCATATTTGAGGTCATCATTCGGCTTTTGGGTTTGAGTTTATTAGAACCTAATAACATAATATACCATCACGCGTATATCATGCGTCGGGTCGTTGAGCTCCTTAGAATAGTTGAGCTACGCGATGTCTGATACATGCGTCCCGTCTGTAAGGACAGATTAGCCCAAATCTGTCATGAACTCATGACTCTGGTAGTTTCTTCCAAAGGGTAGTTTCTTCCAAAGACCAGTCCAGACGTTGACCTACATTGTTCTTACACATATTTTATGTACTGTATCACTGTATCACAAACGATATTTTAAAAGAGTAACCATGGAGTTTTTTGCTGATTCTTCTCCATGGAATGACTATTTGAATCAGCTAAAGGACTTGTAAGTGCCTCTTTATGGGCTAAACGAATAAACTCAAACTCAAAACTGCACAATAGCATCGGCGAAACGGTTGCTGTTATTGAGTCCAATTTAATAGGAGCCGATCTGATTTTCATCTACCAGACACAATTCCGAACTCCGGGGTGCTGATTTTTTGTAGCAGAAAGCTTATAAATGAAAAATCATATTTTTGCGGAACCATTTGTTCCTTTACACACACCTAGCCCGTTCACGGCTGGTGACGCGATTGTACGTCATCGTGAACATAAAACCTTGCATTTGAAAATCCACATCACTCTCAAACGACAAATTCTCGTAGCACATAATCCGGCGAGGGTTGACTCCTCACAAACGTTTCAAACTGGGCTGCAATTAGTTCCCGTCATAGTTTAGCATTCACATCGGAAAATTTATAGGCTACGAACATCTATGTTACAAAATCCGTGAGAATTTTGTCTGTAAATTGTACCAACGTCACATGAAATACCATAAAACTTTGAGCGCTCATCAGTCATCCAAAAAAGAGGTTTTCCATAGCGTTATCTGCATGGCTGTTTGCAATTGCAATTTCAAAATCCTATATTCTCTTCAGTTTTGAATTTGGAATTTAATGAACACAGAACACACTTCATACGTGTCGGGCACTCAGGTTAGGTGTTGAAAGAAAAACTAAAACTAAATATGACAGATAAAAAATACCTAACGAGAATTAGCCTACAAACGTTCGATGCTTCCACCAGGTTCTATCAGGTTATTTCGCGTTAATTCCCGTAAAGTATTTTAACTATAATGCATCGAATGTTTTTAAAGTTAGATGTTATAGATACTTACATAAGTTTCGTTCTCTATCGGTTCTCCTTGCATGTACTCTTCATCGCCGCTGTACATGGTATACGACTGCAAGTGTACATTCATATGCGTGAGCAGCTGTTCCTCCTTGTGGAACGCTGGGGACAATACAAAGTAACTCCAATTATTGAGGAATCTTAAATGTAATGTCAATGGAAGATTTTTTAAATGCACCCACGATAATGGAATAATGTCTAGCGTGGGTCAAAGATTTTTATAAAGAAATAATAACATGGCTAAACTGTTTGGCGAACATTCGTTATAAGCCGGTCAAGAAGAGCACGGGTGCATTCTACTCGTATATGTCGGAAACACGAGAACATTTTCGAGGTTTTATTGTCTATCCCCCATGAGCTGAAGACGTCCGAAAAGATTTGTGTGGATAAAAATGCTAAGGGGATATTGATATGATGGATGCCAGGGGGATACCACAAAAAATGGACGATGAAAAGATGAAAACAACTTAGTAAATATGGATAGCATGTTAATTCGTCCAAACAGTGGCTACATTAAAATATTACTGGTATTGAAAGTCATAAAATATTACTGCTCGTGTCTCCTGCTAACAAGGACCACATCGTCACATTTATCATTAAATGTAAGAACTTTACGATCCTTCAAATTGTTTAATGTTACAACCAAACCAAAATAGCTGCTCATCGACACGAGCCAGTCGTAAAAGTCGACGGTAAATAGCTAGAGGAATACCCGTGTGACTGATAACCCACGTCCGAGCGAGTACAAAATTCCACGTCATACTTTCTTACTTCCACAATAATAATCAACTACTTCGATTGTTTCCCTTAATTTAGATACTCTACTTTTTGTAGGATGGAATGATGATAATGATGGAAGACCTTTGTGGATCCATTTATACCGATATAATATCGGTCATCGATGGAACCTCGCCATGATCTAATTCTAAGTTCCTGTGTAAATGTGAAGAGACTGTAAACTGAATATAAAACCGATACTACACACCGGCCGCAGTTATGTACTAAACACTCATATGTTATAGAAGGCTTGCACATTGGAAGTACGACATGTTAAACAAATGTATACCAACATTTATGAACTGGATTCTAGGTTGATTGGCAATACCAATATCTAAAGGTTTTAAAATTAATGTTTAACAGAAGTCTTACTTTGTGATGAATAAAAAAATATTATCAGCATCTCATTTGTCCACAATCCAGGCCCTGGTATCACGGAAAGCAGAGGAAATGAAGATAGAGGATTATGCATATGACTGTTATCATCATCATTTAACGATTTCCATACAAATACAGGAGAACAGATAGATAAAGCTTAGAGCACTTGTTGCTTATTATTAATACCTATGTAAATACTGTTTTTCGTCTTTTGGTACATCTCCAACCAGTGATAGAACTTTTCACTGTATAATAGACTGTTACGTAAATGTAAGTACGAGCTTAAAGCAGAGTAAAACCAAAATTAATCTCGCAGAGCAAAACAGTTGCCAGTCTCATTTGTAGGGGTCGACGTCGACCCTAAAAATAATCCGGTCTGCAACCCCCCAAACGCCCCTCCCGAAATAAATTAGATCTCTAAAACCGTTCATAATCTAGCGTCCCTTGAACCACCCTATTCGTGCCCCCTCGTATGGCCCATGGGGGATCGCCCCTAAAATAGGGGAGGGTCTAAAAAGGTCGACTGGTCGGTTGCTACGTGTGCATATGTAGGGTCTACGTAATTGTAAACTGGGCACTCGATATTGATTTGTGCTGATATACAGTTTGTATGTAGATGATGTAGACAAAGCAGGTCATAGGTAGATGGAACTATTTCAGGTTGGCTAGACAACACTGTTCCTTCACTGTTGTTGTTTGAAATGATTCTTCTGATCATAATTTTTAAAAGGCATATGCATCCATTTTTTTGATTTATGCCAGATACGTCTGTCGTAACAGTTAAAGTTTTGTTTGCTCGCTAACGACGGTGAAGTATTTTGAATGTGCGATAAATGATAAGAAAACTTCATCAGAAAATATGAGTCACTCATTTGGGAAGAAAAATAAAACACTTGCGCTTTATCCATGACACATAGTACCTATATAAAAACAATACACAATGTGCACATTTTAACGAGTTTCTGGCTAAAAAGACATAAGTAATTTTGTTGATTCTTAAAAAATATTACCTTTGAAGTAAATACTAGAAAAATTCTGGGTGTGTCAACCTGGTCTTATAACATACAAGGACCAAAATGTAGGAGGGTTTGTCCTAGTATTTTCATAACGGGTTTAAGGCGATTTGTTTACCGGAGTTGTGTTGTTAACCCTTGGTTGCCAGTGTAATGAATATGGCATATTCTGTATAGCGTTTGTGTCCATATGGGCAGGGTGAGCAGAAGGGTGGGGGCGACCCACTCCTCTCCTAACCGGCCCAGCTGACATCTGTTCACCGCGCAGGGCAGCTGTTCGCTAGCAACTTCAATTCAAATCAGTTGACATTCTAAAGTTTGCGTCGTAAAAGTCAAACGAGGTATGTGGTTTGTGAAAATGTCATTGCAAGAAACAAATCTTCATAACGAACTTCATATGGAGTTTGTTTTGTTATAAAACAAGGAATTTAATTATCAGCTAAAACAACAAGGACAAGTAGGAGTTTATTAGGACCGCCACCACTATTTGAAGTGTTTATATATCTATGAAATGCAGGAGCCTGTGTCTAATTAGTGTTACACGTTCCTATCCTATTTCACGGTTATGCTGCTTAGCTGTAGCGTTACCCCCTCGGGCCTTTCAAACAATATATCTCAGAGAGTGGGTTCTGTGTTCTGATTTTAGGGCACCAGGGGCACAAATGTGAGCAGTAATTACACGTATTTGTCTAATTAGTGTAGCACGCCTTGTTCTTAGTCCCCGAGGTCTTATTGAGCCGGCGGCGTTACTCCAGCGGGAGCACTTTTAAATGATTTAAAGTCAGATATTCCAGTCTTATTTGATTTTTGCGCACAAATTATGAAATCTAATTGTTCCGTAGTCTCTTCATTCGTCACGAGTGTTTTGCGGAGCGACCATTTCTCCAACAAGACCATATTTCAATCGGTCTTATGTATCTTTGTAGAGTGAATTATATAATTTTTACTAATTGCATATGTATATGTCCAATTAGTGTAGCACGCATTGTTTCATTTCAATTTATAAGAAAGTACAGTAAAGTTTAACTGAGTACAAATTCAATTTTAAGGAATTAATAATTATAAATGTAGCACTAAATATTTGTGCTATGAAGGAATCTTACGGTGGAGCTTTGGCATTTTCCGGACATATACTAACTTGGGCGCTGATTATATCAGGTAATAGGCTCAACTGCTGAAGGAGATCTCAATACATAAAATACTTCAACACGAAGAAATTGTTATGGCATAATGTACTTTGTAATGTGGGACACCTTACCACCGATATTTCGATGTCTATATTACCTACATGCAGGTTACAATCAAGGCTTGGCGATACAGACATAAACGAGATTTCAAGTAAGGAGTGCCTAGCCTAGGTGCGTCGTTGAGACATCAGCATACGCTATTAGCTCTACGAGTATAATAGGTATGTATAGCGGCTGTTTTATGGGCTCAAGGCTAAATAGCTACCGAACAGCCCATTTGCTATGTTACTGCGTTTGCCCGGTCATGTCTTGAATGGGTAGCCGTTCATAACAAATTGACACCCCGTGCTCTGGGATTTCTGAAAGTTTACTTTTAATTATAGAAACTAATATCCCCTAGTAAACAGATCGGGAAGGTGAGATAATCCATGTAAAAAAAAAAACAGCGGTTTTAGTAAAAGCTATGAATATTACAATCAAGGCCTTATTTGTGAGTTCATTTTGGACTTTCTATTTGTGAATTAAAAATGAAATCTAAACCTTGACGTAACTTATAAACATATCTATGTATTTAAAGATGATCAAACCCAGCCTTGGGTGTGGCAGATGTTAACAGTAGTAACAGACACATTTCTCTATATAACTTTCTAGTTGACTTTTGTCCCTGGAAAACAGATAAGTCACAAAACGATTTTATTCTACACTCAAGATCATGTCTACTCTTTAAATGAAATAGACCTCGAACAAAAAAAAAAACTAAGTTAATATTCGACATTGGGGAGCAAAAACAAATCAGTATACTTTATATCTAGCCAAACGCACCTACTGATGGCAGTTATTGCGCCAGGCAAGTGCCAGCATTATGGCGTATGACCTGGCCACCTAGACAAGTTGCAATCTACAAACTCTAGAGAATAGATTCGTTAACATATGTATTATATGGGATTGACATTTATGTCTCGTGACTATTGGACGAAAGTCGATACAGTACATTTTGTTCTCGTTTATGTCATTCTCTAACAATTATAGATTGTACACTTGTATACAGGTGTTGAATAGTACATGAGAAAAATTATGATTGGATCAAACCCTACGTTTATGTTTTAGTTTAAGATAACATACAATGCTTTTAATTTTAACTAATAACTCAATAAAGGGAGGTTCGGGACAACTGGAGAAAACATAAATTATATTGATGACGTATAAATTCTAATCGATTGAATTTATCGTGACTTCGCAAGTCTTGTAGTTTTTGGACCCGTTGCTCTCCCTCGTATTTGCACGATCAATAATATAAATGGATTTGCCAGTGAAGAATCAGACGGATTTGAATTCCCGTTAAAGTATTTTTGTACTCGACTTGTGACTCTTCGGAATTTTATGCGCCCCCAGAAATAAAGTAATGGAATAAAAATACAATTTATCAAAACGCGCAGAACAGACACGGATGGAGTGGGTTGAGAGTTGATTTAAACATACATAATATCGCTATCTTGAAACATAAAGTATCAACCATCCCGTAAGCCGTGGGCATATTTCCCCATCGAAGAACTACGGGTACTACAGAACACGACTATCAATTTTGAGAAAACTATAAGTACGAGTATATAGGCACACAGGACGCATAAGAAGTCGGTTCCGATAACAAAGTAGGTAAGGGGGCGTCCATTAATAAAGCAAGATTTTGGCGATTTTTTGACCCCCCCCTCACCGCCAATGAGATGTGAGATTTGGCTCGACCCCCTCCCCTCCTTAATCTCACTTGAGATTGTTCAAAATGCGTATTTTCAGTGTCAATACTATGCTTACTCACTATACTTATGTTACTCAATGCTTGATTGCGTTGGAGTTATTAAAAAAAAACATAATTTGTTTAATTATTTCTGTTTTGGAACTAGTTAAGAGTAGTAGTCAATTTGACCCAGTTTTCTTGCAATTTAACACTGTTTCGTGCGGAAAAAATTACGTGATACGTGCCAGGACCCCCCTCTCCCCCACGTGAGATTGGGTGACATTCGGCTAGACCCTCCCCCCTAAACGCCTCACGTAATTAATGGACGCCCCCTAATTGGTCCAAAAAAAAAGTAAAACTGATACACTATTCCATGTAAAAATTGAATTAAATAAGTACTTATTTAGTACAATACAAACAAACATGGTTACTTACAAGATAATCTTCAACAAATGCCATCACCCCTAAGCTATTTGACGCAACGGGAGGGATTATACCCTGACGTCAGCTGCCCATCACGACACGAGTAACGGGCTCAAAACCGGTCCGGATCGACCCTACGGACGAGAGGGCAAGGCCAGCCCGTTCACCGCGCAAGGATAGAAAGCAAGCCTAGTGCTGCAATGTTATGTTGCATAATATAACTTTCATATTACTGTGCCAAAAGATATTTGATAGGACTAACGGCTGTTTTACGTAGAAGTATATTTTGGTGTTTTTAGGGAGCCGTTCGGAAATCATTATATTCATAAAAAATTATAAAACTTCCAATAGATAATGTTTTGGCTTGTTGATTAGAAATGACACGCGCCAAATGTTTGCTATATTGGAGCTAAATACTATATGATTGCTTGAACTCAATCCGTGGACTCAAATTTCGTGCCTAAATTTACAAATTCGTGTAAATGAAACTTGTAATAACAGAAGCGATGTAATAGGAGTATGGAGGTTATAGCCCCTAGCGCATAGCTTCGAACCCTCCCCCCTCTCCTACTTTCCAGGCACCTGCTGCGATACACGCTCGTAATCGGAATCAATTCAATTTTTCTTTTCCGATTTTTCTGGGTTTCTATGTATAATCTACCTACATATACATATGTAGTACTAACTACAGTACAAAAATCTGGAAACGCGCACAAAATTAAAATACAATGTGACATCAAAATATAATCATATTTTACTCCTCTTTCTCTGAGTGAAGAGTTGTCCCAGCTGTGGGAGTATTAATAGGCTGATGAAATCGACCATGGTCCAAGGCTAATGAGGTTGTTCTTTAAATTAAACTGCGAGTTCATTTCACTTACGAGTATTCAATGAACTCGGACATGTTTCATAGAAGCACCTGTTTGCACAATATACGCTGCTGTAATATATAAAATAGGGCGGAGTCTGGTAGAGCTATTAATAAAATTGAAAAGTAAGCCTCTGAGACAAGGGTAGACTGGAGGGTAGAGGGCTGGAGGGCTAGAGGTCATGTTGCGACCTTTCTCGAATAAGTCGAGTATCCCACGCATATACTACATTATATTACGTCTGTATTTCGCTTCATCCCGTGGGACTAGCTAAATGTGCCATATATTACTGGATGCTTGATGGTATTCGTGGTATGTTATTTGAAATTCTGCGATCGAAGCTATGAACAATATATGTATGTATGTATCTATTCTATATAAATAAAAATGAATCTTCAATTAAGTTGCTAAACGCATAACTTCCGAACGGCTGCACTTATTTGGCTAATTCTTTTTTTTTTTGTTTGTAATTGTCAGGAGAAGGTTTTTAAGTAAGATTTTTTTTGGAAAATCCACTGGAAACTACGGAAATTTGAATGGTATTTTTGTATGAAATTTTTGATTTTGTTCATTAGTAAATTGCACCCGTGCGAAGTCGGGGCGGGTCGCTAGTTTGGAGCATGAATGTTTTGCTGAGAAGATATTAGAATGAGAACGTAAAAGTTTTAATCGTTTGGAACCCCTTTACTAAAAGACAAAAAATAATAATTCCACGGCACAGTTGGCGCAGTGGCCAAGTGATTAGCTTTCTGCACTACGTGTCGCGGGTTCGATTCCTGCACGGAACAAATATTTGTACGATCTGCTGAAGATTGTTTCGGGTCTGGGTGTGTGTGTATTGTGTTTGTCAACTGTACCCACGAAACAGGAAATTCTTATGTGGGTACAACGTTTTAAAAAAGAAACCCTTTCATTTTTGTGTTCTCCTAACCCTAGACGCACTCACTTGTAACTCATTGGAGTTAAAAGTGAGTGCGTCTTTTTATCTGACTTCAATATTCTTCAACTACTATATTTTGTATTTTGAGTTTTTTGTGTTTTGAGTTTTTCGAAGTCGGTTTTACCAATAATATTATTACTACAAACGCAAAAATAATAAAAACAATGCCCTAGAATGGGGGGGATGCCAGTATATTGTTTACACACTTCAAGTTATCACGAAGCTAGGAAATGACAATTGCCGAGAGAATTTGTAAATGTTTTAGCAAATCCAACTAGTGACAATGGACCGAGCATTGTGGAAGAGTCACAGAGTATCATAACTAAGCGGATTGAGTCAACGGGGGCCTTATTCACTATCAGAATAACGTGTCACAATACGGGAAATTTAAGCTGATTTGCGTCAGAATAAGGCCACTGATTCCAGTCAAATACCCAAATATCTATATTTAAGACACTGTCAATCTACTGCTAATGTTCACCATTCACCTTAAGGTGGAACAAGGACAATAACAGCTTCACATTTAAGAACTTTCAGGAGTGTAGGGATATGTATACATATGTAAGCTATAATATTGTAACTTAATTAAACCTTATATTTATTCGTAAGTGAACATTGTTTTTTTGGATATAGAACCCGGAATGAATCAAATAATATATTTAACCCGGAGTGAATCAAATGAGCGGATCTCCTATAAGTTTATTCTACTACCAAACTGACAATACTTTCGTTCATACTTTCGGACCCAAACAAATTCCATGTATTCGGTTTCTTTTATTATATTCCTTGCACCCTCAGCCCACTTTGTAACGTATTTAACAACAAGAGGGGGATGTTTTTGGCTCACCCAAAAATAAAAAGATATTGCAAAAAAAGAGGGGCTGCTCCCTTGGGGTTCAAAATGGTGGACGACAAAAAATTTCTAAAATATTCCATGGAGCGGGGTGCGCTTGGGTATCTGCTCCAATAGATGTAATGTACTTCAAAATAACGGAGCGAACGTTAGCTAAAGTAGCTTGTTTAACTTCTCAATATACACATAAAAAAATATACGGACTAACAGATCCTCCTCGTTTTTGACGTCGGCGAATTCACTACGACTTAGGACAGATCAGTTCTAAATTAAGCATAATTGTTTTCCTGTACAAAATTTCTTCTTACTCAGAGGGTCATTTTTTTTTCTTTTATGGCTACCATCTGAGTCAGGCGTACCTGCAGTGTAAAAACTTTTTGGATTGAACGGTCCCCGCTGAGTCATCAAAGACGTGTTCTTTTCTTTATTACAAAAAAGATCATAAATGGTGAGCTCTGGGTTTTTCCCCTTTATTCAATAGCGCCTAAGGCTCCACTCTACCGGCTATGGTACAGTATAATTTACTACTTTCCTACTGTAACAAATAATACAGTATTGATACGTACGAAACAAAATGTTCTCGGGTTTTCTAGACCTTTGTTTCAAATAAAGTTTGTTTCCTATAGAAAATCCAGTTGGTATTTTTATTTTATGAAGGTATTCCTAAACTCATTAGTTTAACGGAATATTTCTGTTTATTTTTGGTTCGTCGACAATTTTGGGGAGTAAATATTAATATAGGCACGCACTCAAATATTTTTAGTACTAATAACAATCCTATATATGTGTTGAATGTGTTCCGATACATGGCTATACTGGCAAATAAAACATACTTTTTATGAATATAGTTATTTATAGAATAATGAAGAGTAATGTGCACCCCTTTTTTCTAAAATAAAAAACACGTGCACGTCAATAATAAGAGAGGGTTGACAAGGCGTCAGGGGAGTCCTGAACGAAACCTTGGGACTTTTATCTAAACACGTTCGGAAATATCTTTAGGCATGTAAATAACGGAGACGATATAGGTAAAAACGGGTTATGTGAGCTTTACATTATCATACATACATAGGCATTTACCACAACAACTAAGTAAATTTTATGGTATGTATTATTGAGGGATAAACAGGCCATTCGCAGTTCAAAGCTGGCATGTAGACTATAGTCCCCGTATAACAGAGGATAATTCCCCTAAGATTCCTTTCCCGGCCCATCCGTAATTTCGCATGATGTCCGCCCGCATTTCATCCTCTACCAAACGCAAGCATATTCCCCCATAATTCCGGGAAAATGGCGGTAATCGCCATGTTCTGCAAACGGGTTGCCGCAGTAGGTACGGTATTATTAGTCGCCGTAGCTGGATGCTATTTTATCCTTATATCGAACGCGACTGAGAGTCCATGTCACATTGAAAAAGACCTCCTCCCCCCTCCTTCCTGAGGAAGGACGTAATTGAAGGACGGTTAGCCGATAAGATGTTTATTTATATGTTTTTGATGACATTTTGGAGCTCTGCATATGTCTATGTGAGGGACTAAGAGAGCTGCTTATATTAAACGCGTATGTGTGTGTAATACAGGTAAAATGTAGGTGCTTATTATATAGTTTAAAAAACTGCAAATAATCAACCGCGCTAAAGGTCATACGACAACAAAGGGAAACATTTTTTAAGCGATAAAATCGACTTTAATATTATAAAAATAATTCCAATAGATGGATTTAGTTGAAATTTAAGTAGTAAAAATAGTCACGGTAGGATTTACTACTAAAAACAATTAGTGTATTGGACAATAATAGTAGTTGTAATGATAGCACAGAATCAGAAGTTGTACCTTTATTGAACCCCAGGGGGTACCTAAAAAGACGATTAAAATTCATAATTTTAACCCTTCTCATTCTAAGAAATGACCTGTGACTACCAGTGGGACGTCATTGGGCTAAATTACTTTTATTATCCTGAAACACAGGATTACCTAGTTCAGGAATACGCATTAATAGGTTCCAAGTCGTCAGGAATACGCATTAAGAGGTTCCCAGACTATTTTTCTCAGACCACTTTCAAAATTTAGCTGGTTCCAGTGGATCCCCTGCAGCTACATTTCTACCATATTGTAAATTGAATTGTAAACCCTCATTTTTTGTCACGCCAACGTAGACCCCCGTCGAGTCTCCCGTGGACCCCTGGGGGTCCACCTGGACCACTTTGGGAACTAATGATCTAAGTAAATGTACCGTAGTATTAATATTGTAACGTTTTTAAGTCAATAAAGATTTTATTAAATTTATTTTTTTAGTGAAATTGACCACTCGTCGCACAAGCAGTGATAATCAAGCGGTTGAACGCTTGCCTTCCATGCAGAAGGTCGTACCCGGCCCGTACTTATTTGACTTTTTCAATTCATGTGCGGATGAGAATTTCTTTTATCAATTGTGTCAACGATGAAGAATAACATCGTGAGGAACAAGAATACCTTCATAGAATATTTCATTCTGATTTTCTTCAAAGTTTCCAATGTTGTGTATAGTCCGCCAATTAGCACTAAGCAAAGCGTGGTGGAATAAGGCTTTACCCTTCAGTTAAATCTCAGATGAGATACAGTGGGACAGTAATGGGCTGAATTATTATGTAGAAACTCACCAAATTAGAATCTGTTTCACTAATAAAATTCAAATTCCTGGAAATGTTATTTTACACTTACCTTTGCCGCACTCCGAACAGACTTTGTCCTTCTTCATGTGCGTCCAGCTGTGGATTTTGAGGTGGTCTTTCCTCTTGTAAGACTTGTTGCACACCAAACACATGTATGGCCTCTCGACAGATTTTGATTCATTAAACTTTTCAGTCATGCTGTATTTTTCTTCTGGCGCCTACAAATAATACTTTAATACAATAACAAAGTTTTACGCTCGTATAGTGTATCTCCAGTTAGACAGTTGTGAGCACACCAAAATTTGCCGATGCTGCTATTAAGCCCCATGTAATAGGGGGCGACCGGACGAGCACATTTACCGGGCTGGTGCTGAGAATTTATATTACAGAAAAACCCAATAACGCTTGACCTGACTTGGGAATCTAACCAAAGATAATACGGCATTACGTTTTCTAATGCTATTGTCGTTGATATGGCGATTAATAAACCACAAGCCATCTGAGAGTTATTAAAGTAACTGTCGGTTATTTTTGCATCCCAAATAGCTTTTCTGCTTCACGAGAAACTTACGTCCGCAGGTGGCAATAAGCCGGTCTTCAAATATATAAAACAGTTTAAGTCACATCTCAATAACATCGCCAGCCTTACGCCAATATTACTATTACTATTCTGTTCTATTATATAATAAATTCAATAGGAATTATAGGTGTACGAGATAAACTTTACTCGGTGATTTCAACACGGCGGCGGTCGATGATCCTTTGACGAAATCGTTACGAGACACATCTCGTGAGGATGGTTACCTAAGAGCGCCGCATAGAGGGGATCGGGTCAGAACTTAGGGCGTCGCGCGTCGCTGCGATATCACTATCATTATTATTAATAAATACTAAGTATCGTACTTAAATTGAATTTTGTGAAGTAATAGAATCTTTTACATAAGCTGTATATAACATTAAAATGAAATAAGAAGTACTTCCACGAGCGCAAAGCTACACGGCTTGTACTAAAAACCGAATTGAATCATTAATGATGATAATGATTGTATGAAATACGTTTCCAGAGAAAAATCGGTGATTTTAGTACAATCATGTTTTTTTTTTATCCATTCGATTGAAAGACGGTGTCTACTGAATTATTTTGATATTATCCGGTATCTAAGACGTTTTTTTTATTCGAAACGAACCGACAAATAAATAAATGGTAAACAACGACACTCACCTCTAACATTTCATCATCACCGTCGTCAGTACTGGGCCTGCTGTATTCATCTATGATCTCTTGCTTGATATCCACAAAACCCTGATCACTTGCATCTTCAGCATTCTGTTCTATGAACACCTTTGTGTGTGTTTGTAAATGTTTCCGAAGGTGGTCCTTACGGTAAAAAGCTAAAAAGAGTTATATAAATTATAGTATAATAAGGGATACCATTGGGCAAATATAAAATAATAAATAATTCAATAGCATCCACAAGATAGATACTAGATTGAAAAATGTAATATGTGTTGGCAATCCCCACTATTATAAATGCGAAAGTAACTCTGTCTGTCTGTTTGTCACCTCATTACGACAAAACAACTGAACCGATCGTTATGAAATTTTTCGAAAGGGTAGCTTGGGTCCTGCAAAATGACATAGGCTAATATTTTAACTAATGCAGCAAACACTAATTAGATAATAAGTATAGAATACAAGCAGAAGAAGTCGCGGGCAACAGCTAGTCCTCAATAAATAATCCAATTGAGTAGGTACACATCAATGTGACACCGTGGAGGTTATCACAACAGCACAGTAATTAAGATAATCTTAATTAAGAGTCAATGTTTAAGAGATAACAAAAACATCTGTTGCAGACAGTTTTTTGTGGCCTTAACCTTTTTGGAACATCTTCATTGTGCATACTACTGATATTCAATTCACAAATAATAACTTTGTTGTCAATATAAGGAATAGGACTGATTGATTTTAAAATCCAAAGCCTTTTAACAATAGTATATAAATGGTTGGGGAGAAGGTCTAGAACTTAGAACTCGAAATGTCTTTCGTCAATTGCAGATTTTTTTCAAGGTAAAAAAAAAAACTGAAGCCTCCTAACTCGCGCCTCTTCTTAACTGATTAGGGTGGGATCCACTTTAGAAGGATTTTTAGATTAAACATCTATTGAAACAAAATAGTGATGTTTTACGTTTCGTTTCACATGTCGAAAAAAGTCAGTCGCAAACTGTACATAATAATTTTAAAAACAGCTACGTGGTTTTAAAGTTTTTAATTAAAATTTCATAAATATGAAGTATAACATTTTAGTCCAGTGACCGTACAACACAGTTGAACATAGCTTAAGTTTTGTCTTTATATGTATAACTATATTTTTTATGTCAGATATTACTACAAGCCCCAATGAATATAATAACACTAGCTTTTGCCCGCGACTTCGTCCGCGTAACCTACGTGCAATTAATAATTTACAGCCTGTATCACTCAGGAATAATGTAGCTTTCTACCAGCGAAACAATTTATAGAATCGGATCATTAGTTCCAGACATTACCCCCTACATACAAACAAGTTTTACCTCTTTATAATACCAGTATAGATATAAAAGGCTAGATATATTCAAAGGGTAACTTTAGATTTGTTAATTTTATCAAAGAATACAGAAACATAGGAATATTAATATAATTCAAAACTATAGTACAGTCGATGCCCTACATAACCTAACCCCCCTAGAACTTATCATATAATGTCTAGGGGGGTCAGGTTATGTAGGGCACCAACTGTACTTTACTGTATGAATTATGGAGTCCACTAAATGCAGATACAGAAACATTAATTAAACTTACTCTTGTTGCACACACGGCATGTCTCGCTCTTGTCCCCGCTGTGTATGGAGCGGTGAATGTTAAGATGTTCTTTTCTCTTGAAAGCCTTGCCACAGTCCGGGCACACATGAGGTCTCACCTCTTGGTGCTCCAAAGTATGTCTGTCTAAGTGCTCTCTGCGTTTTAATCTGTTTGAGAGAAATATAATTGTACAATTTTGATAATTTGATATGACCATACCAGTGTGCTCCTACTTTAAAAAATCAGGTCAGTTTAGAATGGTTACATTATTCTGAAGCTTTATTATTATTCTTGTTGCTGACAGTAATATTTATATCAGGCATTTATTGTGACTATTTTCAGACAGAACTTAAACACCTCACCCTGTGCCACATATCCCACAGAGGAACCTGTACTGCTTATTATGGACCAAGAGGTGCTTCTCTAGATCCTCCTTATCTTTGTATTTGACTGAGCACTCCACACAACAGTAATGGACCACTCCACTAGGATTTTTCACTATAATGGCTAGCTTACTCTTTGCCAGCATACTTCTTTTGATAGCAACCTCTAAGTTTCCTGGATCTGAAAGGACATGTTAGCTGGATAGTTTGTCTTATACAAAAACTTGAGACTTTAGTAGTTCTAAAAAAAACCATAGGTACCTTCATAAGTATCCATGTTCACCACAATAAACTTTTACCTGAAAATTTCAAACATTTATGAGACCGAAACTGGTAGATAAGAAAAAACGACGTTAGAAATTTTCCCACACGCGCGCAACCGTTAGAAAGGGCAAGGGCCAAAAAAACTGAACTTGAAATTGTGATCCCTTCCCCTACCAACGTATATCGCCCAAGGCCCAAAAGCTCCCCTCTGCTTAGGGGTGACTACCCTTTGTCTACCCAAACATCCCCTAAAGGAGGGGAGGGAACCCCACTCCGTGCTCGACCCGATAGGAGGGGTAGATTTACCTTACCCGACATTGATTCAAAATCCTCTACCTGAAACCCAAACCGGGTTTAAAGGCCAAACTAATAATATCACAAACCAACACTTCTACTGTCGATGTAACAAAATTATTCTTTTTGTGCGCGCGAAAAAAGTTCTTCAACTCTACAAACATATACTATATTTTTACTTTACCCGCTTTACCATTTATTATATATTTTACAGACTCACAATTTTGTAATAAACACGTCACGTAGAATCACACAGACATAACACACAAAGTAAACTATAAACAAATGAAATAACACAGAAAACTAATGCGAAAATAAAATAAAATATTTGACATAGAGACGCGTCCTCCTTTCCAAGCACACCGAAAATTACTGGAATGCAATGTTGCCATCTATTTCAACTTCAAACTACAAAATCGGTGGTAGATAAGATTTTAGATAATACAAGATTAGTCATTTGATGTAGAAAACTCAGTCAACACAAAATCTTCCTGTATAATCTTTTTTTGTTGTTTTGTTTGAACGACCAGCCAACGAACAACAAAGATTTAAAAAAATTAAAAAGAATAAAGTTAAATTTAATTTAAATAATTAAATCAATAGAACTGAGAAGTTGTTTCGAAATACTAACTAATTGTTAAATAACTAATTGTTTAAAATATTAATATTGAATTATTGCTAAAAACTGAGAAAGGAAATTTATTTTATTCTAATGGCAGCCTAAGCTATCCGTCTGACAGTCTGATATATCCTCAGATAAAGAATGTACTAGATGGATCTTATTAAGCAAGAGCCGGAGACATATCACTATTTTCTTCGCAACACAGAAAAATGACATATGACAGAAAGAGATAATGATAGTGGCTCAGGATATGCGAAACAAACGCAATGTCTCCATTTTGACTATACAATCCTAACTATATTTATACTGATCAATAGCGATGTTCATTTTTAAAGGATTTTTGTCGGTATCGATAAAAATCGTAAAGCCAATATAAAAAGATTAAATGTTCAGAAATGACGTATATTCAATAATAACTTCGGCCTTGTTAGCATGATATAGCACTTTAGTTAATGTCATATAAATGAAATTTTGAGACCGGTTGATTCGTGACCGTGAGTCGGGTTAGGTCAATTTCAACTTCACAAATTGATTTTACAGATTGAATATTAAATTGAATAGCCTGTAGCACGGATTAGAGTTCAAGCTATCAAGCTGCATCTATTTATGCAATTTATGTATTCAGTAAAGTTCTTGTTTGAAAAGATACCATAAATTATAATTTTTTACCCAAAAAGTATGAGATACTGGGTAAAGAGAGCCCTCTTGCGGTATTTTTATGTAAACAAGCGCAGTGGCGCCGTCTACAGTCTACGTCCGAACTAATCAGCCTATATCTAGTTATAGATTACTAGGGACATTCATTGGTGCAACCGCATATTAAAGGTAACAAAACCATTTTCAGCGGACAGTGTTACAGAGGAAAAGATCTGCTTTTACTAGTTTTGTTACCATTGATATGAGGTTGACTTATACATGTAGGCTAGTCTTTCATAGAAATGTGAAATAAAACAAGTCAAATATGTTAATCACTTTTTATTTTAACTTAAAGCTCAACTCGACGCACTTTCTGGAAAATTTTACAACCGAAATACAAATGAAAAATGGAAAAGAGCTACCATTTTTAAATTTGAATTAACATCTCTTATTCTGACTGTCACCAGTTTAAAAATGACCAAAATTAATTTTATTTTATATAATCAAGAAAACATCCACTCTAACAAAATATTAAAATTATCGATAAATATTCTGATTCTGATTCACAACACTATAAAGTAGGTGAAATGTCATACATACATACCGAGTCAAACTTTTTAATGTTTTTTGTTAAACACTAACAGCTAGAATCATAATGAAACTGTGTACGCACTAAACACATGTATTACTTTTATTTTAAGTGAGAATAAAAAGCAAGATTTACAAGTTTGCTTCGTAAAGTTCAATAAACATGAATTCGACTTGCCTATGAAAAGATAATTTTGCATTATTTTCAGTCAATATACCCGCTCGGCTAGAACAACCGGGAACATTACACGCCATAACTAATTTATAATATATCCACAGTAAGGAAAACTTCAAAATCGAGAAGAAAACCACAAAAAAATCCAATTATCGTAACGACACATTGTTAACCAGCTGGTTAACAAACAAATATGGCTGCCCTCGGCCGGTGGCGCGCAGCGCTTCAAGACGTGCATAAACGGCTTTTGCTATCTCTTTCTGTCACACACAAACTGATATTAGAACGAAGAGTGTTAAGTATGAGTAAATTGTTCAACTTAATACGCTACATCTAAGGATTGATTTATCTGAGGATATATCTATTTCTAAAATGTCAACTAATTGTCAGTTAGTGTCACCGACGAGTTGACAACCATATCCACATGTGCTGTCAAAGTGGCAGGTCAACGGGTCACAAGCTTAGAATAGATAGAGACTACTGACTACTGCTTTTTTCACGTTTCATATCTAATTCAAGTGTTGTCTAGAATATATAAAAAAATTCAAAATGTCTTACGATAAGAAACTAGTTGAACTAGCAATTAAACTCTTTTCGATAGATGCTGTGAAGTTTGGCGAGTTCACAACTAAGAGCGGTATCAAAACACCTGTGTATTTTGATTTGAGGGTTATAGTTAGTTACCCTGATGTTATGGTATGTTTTAATTTGTTATTCATATTTGCATGCCATGGACCCACGCTCTCGCATAAAATAATCTACCATGTATCCTCCCGTGCATATAATACAAGGAAAGCAAGGTCATGTTGATTATGGGAATGAGCACATCTATGTGAGCGCTGAAGATACTCATCGATTCGCATGATCAGCGTATACCCTTAGCGAGGTGTAAGATAAGAGCCTCCCCAAGAGATTATTCATACCTGTATGTGCCAGTTTTTAGGCAGTCAGTCCAGTTCTAACTTTGCTTAGTGTCTAACCTTTGAACCATGGGATGTGCAGGATGAAGAATAAGATTATCTCATTAAATTAATGCATTTTTTTTAGGAATCAATATCAAACCTCTTACTGGAGTTTGCAATGAAGGATTTGAAATATGATCATCTATGTGGTGTACCATACACTGCATTGCCTATTGCAACAATACTTAGCGTACTCACTAAGAAGTCTATGCTAATGAGACGAAAAGAAACAAAAGCTTACGGAACAAAGAAATCTATAGAGGGTCACTACAAGGCTGACCAAACATGTCTTATAGTTGAAGATGTTGTTACATCTGGGTCCAGCGTGCTCGAAACTGTACGAGATCTACGTAAAGAGGGTTTGATAGTCACGGATGCTGTTATTATATTAGATAGAGAACAGGGTGGCAGCAAAAATCTTGAGTCAAATGATGTGCAAATTAAATCATTGTTTTCAATGTCTTCGTTGATTGATATATTGCTGAAGAATGGGAAAATTACTGAAGAAACAGTAGCCAAAGTTAAAAATTATTTGAAAGAGACACAGGCTCCTGTTATTGGTAAGTTTATTACTATATTAGATCTTGCTGTTGTCAAAGCTATGGTTATTTTTTGTGTTTTATTGGCTGGTAGCAACTTGATGGAAGCACCTGAGAATCACACCAGATGCTGTGCAGTTGTAGAGGCAAGTGTACAGCTTAGGAAATCTATAGACTGATGATGATGAACAGTATCGTCATACTACATTATGATTACATTTCCAGTATGATCATTTATATGATTATATTTTTTCAGAAAAACAACTGAACAGGATCTTGCTTCCCTATGAAAAGCGCGCCGAACTAGCCAAGAATGGAATAGCAAAAAAACTGTTCAGTATAATGGCAACAAAAAAAACTAACTTGTGCCTATCCATTGACCTGACTTCTACTACAAAAATTTTGGATCTTCTGGAAAAAGTTGGTGAACACATCTGTCTAGTAAAGACTCATGCTGACATCATTGAGGACTACAGCAATGATTTTATAGCCAGAGTGAAGCAGCTAGCTGATCGATTCAACTTTTTAATACTAGAAGATAGAAAGTATGCCGACATAGGACATACAGTGTCCTTGCAGTATTCCAAAGGGTTATATAAAGTGGGGGAATGGGCAGATTGTGTGACTGCACATTCTTTGCCTGGTGAAGGAATACTCAAAGCCCTGAATGCACCTAATGGTGTCAGTCGAGGAGTGTTTCTATTAGCTGAAATGAGTAGTGAGGTAAGTTTATTCCAAGAACTTGTATCATTTTCCCTTTTACTCTATTCTACTGTATATGGATAGCTTGGTTTGATTCTTATTATAAAAATTATGAAACTCGGTTTTACTAAATTTTTGTTTATTATTATTCTTGAATATATGCAGAGTACACTTATACAATTTTTTTCACAGGGTAACCTTATCACACCAGAATACAAAGATGCTACAGTGGCAATGGCATTAAAATATCCAGAATTGATCACTGGGTTTGTGTGTCAAAATAAAGATACTTTCAAGGATCCTGGTCTCATACAGTTGACCCCAGGTGTGCAGCTAGAGAGCAGCAAAGATGACCTGGGTCAGATTTACAATACTCCAGAGAAAGTGATCTTAGAAAAGGGTGCTGATGTAATTGTTGTAGGGAGGGGCATTGTAGCAGCAAAGAGCCCAGAAACCCAAGTGGTTATCTACAAAGACACCTTGTGGAAATGTTACTTGAAGAGGGTATCTGGAAAACTAGAATAAAAATATTTTTTTTGATCTGTACTAAAATCTATTTTAAGTTTTCTAAAATTTTACATCTTGTTATTCCATATCATGTTAATAAGTAAGTATATGTATGTTGTACTAGAAATAAGTGATACTGCTCCAGTCTTGAGTATTCCTATTAGGTATTTACCATTAATGTACAAGGACCAATAATTGTTGTGATAGATCATAGTAAAAATAACAAATATTTTGGTGCTATTACAGCCATAGTGTGAAATAATTGCTATAAAATATTATCAGTAATTAGTATCGAATACTACAAATAATTATTAAGTGCCTTACATTCCTAGGTGTTGTAACACTAAACTAAAATGCATTTTTTTTTGTATTGTATACTTATACCTGTTACATCAATTAAATTCTATTTCAAATTTTAATATACTTATTTATTCTATCCATTATTCCTTTTTATATATCTTTATCTTCAACAACGAATGATGATTCAGAAATTGGCAACAATGAATACTGCGCTTATTAATGAGCCTAGCCGCCATGAACTGGGAATAGCAGTTACTCCTGCGCTGCGCTTTCTACCGTACCCATCAAAATAATATGTCGTTAACATATTGTTTCGATGACCGTACCAAGGATTTTCAAACTTGATGATAGAATAGAATAAAAATAGTTCATAGACACTAACCATCCTTTAACCTAAGTACTCACTACTAAATACTTCTGTAGTTTCTGCCTACCCTCTATGGAACTTTTTTGGCCAAAAGTTACTGTTGATGTTTTTTGAAATCGTGGTGAGATTATGCTATAAATTAAAACATTTGCGATTTCTGTGCTGCATGTTACGGGTTCGTTTCTCGCTCATATCGACTATTCGTATAGGCCATAGAATTCCCGGTTGGATTGGATAACCACTACAGATCAATGCATATTATATCTGTTCATTTTACTGGACAAGGCCACGAGGCAGTCACAGGAGAAATCCTTGAATGATTGATATAAAACAGTAAAACATTATTGATTTATGAACGGTGCTATTAAGATTTATGAAATATGGCACCCCTCAATTATTGTACTGTCATATCATCAAATGTCAGTTCTAGAGAAATGTCAAAATTGATAATGACTGCAGTTTTGTACGCAACAAAACAAAACAAAACATCATTAATAATTTAGACATGGATCATATAGTTAAGGAATTAGGTATAAGTAATAAAAATATATTCCCCACTGCCTCATCTGGCCTTTATACCGTGGTTGTCCACACGAGCTGGTTGAAGAAATGGTTAAAAAACCTCGAGGTGGATAACTCGCTCAACAATGTAGATTTTACCTTGCAACCTGGTGAAAGTGTACCTTACCCGTGGCGAAAAATATTTGTGAGGGTATGTATTTATTTACCTATGCAATACACATCGCAGTATTTACATGGGACAACGAATCATTATAATTTTCTTTATATTGTAGGTATTGAATAAAAAAGTGTCCAAGGTTCTTCCACTGCCTCGATACAAGCTCAATGAAAATAACAATGAAACTCCTTTGACCTTCTCCCAATTACTCCAGTATGTCTCACAGAGTAACCAAAGAACCTTGTGGAAAGAATCCTATAAGAAATATTGTCAGAACACTGATGGTAGTAAAGAAAGCACCATAGTAAATCTATTAGAACATGATCAGCTTGTGTCTGAGGTACTCCTCCGTTTGTATGGATGCAATATAATAAGGATCAAGTGTGATGGAGCTGGAAAACATGCAGAGTATAAAGATATAATACCTAATAAACATGTTCTTAAAATGTATGAAACACATGCCAATTTGCTAGCAGCTATGTTCACCATAGAAACTGACAATAACTTCTTTATTATATATAGGGGACACTATGAAAATAATCTATTAGATTGTCTTAACTTCAGTCCAAATTTAATAGATATGAATTATAGCAGAGGACTGTTTATTGTGTACCAACTGTTAAATTTGTCAAAGGCTATGAGTGATAGAGGGTTAAGCTTAGGAATGATCACCCTCCAGGATATCTATTTGTCTGAGAATCTATGGCTGCAAGTTTTGCCAATACTTACTAACAACATACAGTGTTTGGATGCATCTCTGATAATTGAACACAATAGGAGTAAGCAGACCACTCCAGCAATAAACCAGGGTCCCCTTGGAAAGAGGGGGGAGGAGTGGTGTTGGCGCAAAGAAGTTGTACAGCTGGAAAAGTTATGTATGCTCTGGGTTAGAGGTAGAATATCTAACTTGGACTATCTCTTACACCTAAATATGTTAGCTGGGAGGTCTAGTAATGACCCCCAGGCACATTTCATGGTCCCATGGGTAACTGACTTCTCATCTAGATGTGGTGAGTGTGTTTGTAGAAGTAAATCTTGTAATTTATTAAGACACATGTGCTGGCAACAAGACAAAAAGATTTTCTATTGTGTTTCATTTGCATCACTTCATGAG
Organism: Shargacucullia verbasci; assembly: GCA_947562105.1. Classification (NCBI taxonomy): domain Eukaryota; kingdom Metazoa; phylum Arthropoda; class Insecta; order Lepidoptera; family Noctuidae; genus Shargacucullia; species Shargacucullia verbasci. The sequence goes on along the minus strand of OX387289.1, from coordinate 3,543,671 downwards.
TTAATTGTTTTATAAAAATGAGTTTATTATGAATTTTACATACTATATGTAAGATCCTCATAAATTCTGATAAATGTTTAAAATATAATCAAATCTTGTTGATGAAATAATGTTATGGTTTCATAAACTATTGATAGTTTAATTTTATTTAATATTTTCACTAGAATAATTTATGGCTTGCTTTGCTATCACTTTAGATTTGATGGCTCAAAGATTTGAACAATCTTTGAGATAGTGAGTGTATGTGTCCAATAATATTGTTTCTCTGCAAACAGCTCTTTGTAGCAATCTATTAAGTAGCCCCTGTTGAGCACATATGATAAGGCTAAGGGTTAAATATTGCTCAAAATTTTGTAGGCAGGAACTGGCGCGACCTGAGTAAGTCCAAATACCGGCTGAACAAGGGCGACAGGCAGCTTGACATGACATATGACGTCAGCAGCTGCACTGACCAGATACCGCATCACGTTTCTGACGCGCTGTCTGATATTACATGCTATGTTTACTTGGCTCGCAGGTTAGTGCACGCGATAAAGAGATTTATGTAGAAGAAATATGGTTTATTTTTGTATAGTTAAAAGTTTTCAATGATGTTTAGATATGTATATTTATTATATTTTATTTAGGTAGTGGTTTGTTCTATTGGTGTGGTCGGCCTAGTAATTGAATATCAAGTTACTTCATGTTGCTTTTTATGATAATATATTATACTTACTTGAAGATATTAGACTCACATTAGGCTCACCATTTTTATGCTAACACTAGATGACCCGGTGACCTTCGTACCACATAATATTGCTTTGATTTGATAAGTGATTATCAATCCTAATCAACCATCTATTGAAAGTAATCCGAAGTGGTTTTTAATTCCCATACAAAATTACCAATTTCGATTTTTTCCATTTTTTCGGCTGTTTCGGCCTTTGGGTATTTCCTAATTTTCTTTTTTCCTAAACAAGTAAAAAACAGGACTGAGGCGAACAAAAGAAATATATATATTCAAATTGATCGAGCCATTTTCGACTTTTTGCGAGACTAACGCACGGCAATTGATTTATATATATAGATTAAGATTGAGTGTCAATAAACTCTAGCTTGTTGACCAAAAATATTGGCAGTATTTATATTATCTTTTTTAGAACACCAAAAGAGGTTCTCTGCAAACACGTCCGGAACAAGTGGGTGCCCGCCGAATACCCTGCGTCGATCCAGCGCATGCAAGAATGGACTCCAGATGAATGCATACCCGAGTTCTACACAGACCCCACTGTCTTTAAGAGCATACACGAAGATCTGCCGGTATGATTTATTATAGCTATGCATAGGCTACAGAAGACAAGAAATTTATTTTTTGTGTTTATCATATTGCTAAATGTGTGAAGTGAATTAAAAACAAAACTATCGACCGATGTTTTAGAATTAAACGCAATACTAGAGCTGCCCCAAATATGGTACTGATGAATAAATCAGTTAACATAATTTGTGTTAATATCATCTCATTCAGATTCAATATATGGACTTTCGAGACTGCTCGTATTATAATGACTTTATACTCAATTTTTATAAAATGTAGTCCCACTCCATGAATAATTCACGTATCATGAGTGCGTTTATAAACACAAATATTTACATATACAAATACCCGGAACGTCTATAGGTCATACAAATATTTGTTCCGTGCGAGACTCGAACTCGCGACACGTAGAGTACGTATCGCTCTAACTCTTTGCCAACCGTGGCGCGCCGTCGAATTCAAAACAGTATAATGTTTCTGTAAACGTTAACATGATGAGCTGAAAATCTCCTTCAACTGCCACTGTTTTCCATTGTTATAATGAATGGAGTACAGATTATTATAATATCGCTTATATTTCTAGGATCTGGGTATACCATCCTGGGCATCATGTGTCGAAGATTTTATCACAAAGCACAGGGAAGCGTTGGAGAGTACACATGTGTCAGAGAACCTGCATCATTGGATTGATATTACTTTTGGATACAAGTGAGTTTCATATGTAACTTAAACTATATTTTATTGAGTCCTTCTGAAGGAAGATTAACTTTACGTTAAAAATTAAGTATAATTGACGCAATTAATAGAGCTTTCGGTGACATTGGAGAGAAAGTTTTAAGCCTATCAAATAAATTACATAGTTAAGTGTTTAGAAATTGTAATAAAAAATACAAGTGTAATGCTATTTTATATGTAGTGCATTCAGAGGGGTGTGAAGAAAATCTCACCAGTGACGTATCCAGTGATGTATTTGGCGCGACCTGGGTAGTCTGCCTACTGGATACCACTACTGCCGACTAGCTAATCTTTGAGGGATTCCATAAAAAAAAGGAACTCTATAGAAAAATGCCATTCAGAAATCTTACTTAAAATACTTTGTTCCAGACTATCAGGCACTCCGTCAATAAAAGCTAAGAACGTGTGCCTGTCCCTCGTGGACGGTCATACGCGCATACGTCGCGGAAGTACAGTTCAGTTGCTGACCGCGCCGCACCCGCCCCGCGCGGCGCGAGCACTGCCGCCCGCACCGCCCCGGTTGCACTGGACCATGCCTAAAGATGCCAGTATGTTGTTTTATTTTATTATCAAGAACATGATTTGGAGCCGTAGTAGACTTGTTTTTATTCATTCGTTAACCTTTGCCCTTAGTAAAGTTAGATTCTTATTTATTCAAAAAGTACAATCAATACGAAAAGTATATGTACAGTCCAGTACTAGGTATAGTTTTTGAATCTAGCATCATAGCATCACGCTTGTATTCCCCGAAGGGTTAGGCAGAGGTGTACTTTTATTAACCCACAATTCGGCGATGCCATTATTGAGTCCCATGTTGATCTTTCATGGTTCATTTTGTAATAATAAAAAATCTTAGTTAGGTACGTCATTACGTTATGTAAGTAGTAATCTTGTATTGTTAGTGGCATAATGTCTGAGTTTGGCTTTAAATAAGTTAAAGGAAGAGTTCCTGATATCCGCCAGTAGTTTATTATAACATTTCACGTCTCCATATTTTAGTGCAGTACGGTTGATTAGCGAGCTGTCTAATACCGCAGCCATAATACTATATGGGACTTTTTGTTCACAGAAAAATCCTTGAAGAATGACAGTTCAGACGACGTGTCAGATGATGAAGAAGAATCCACAAGTCTCCCTCAACACGTGTCCAGATTGAATGTCCCCCCACAACGCGTCCGATCGCGACACAAGAGCAGCAGTCGAGCTCGCTCATTGTCCAAGAGCCAAGCACTTGACGACTCCCAAACATCCACCAGCGAAGGCAGGGCTTCCTCACATTCAAGACACTACCGAGTCCAACGTTCAGAACTAGGAAAAGGCGTCATATATCTACCGAAAGAATTCAACCCGGTTGCTTCAATACAAGCATTGGAATCACTCGATAATTTCCGTACCAAATGCTTCTTCACAAAAGCCGAAGATAAGGAGAAACATAAAGACAATGTAACAACTTTGAACTTGTATCCAGTGCATCACGAGATAAGGCAAGACAGCACCGTATCTAATAAAGAAGGATCTGATGATACCGCGTTCACGAATCACATGTTCCTAGCGTCGTATGATCAAAGCTATTTGAAGAAATTCACTCAAGATGCTCACTTGGAGAGTGTGCTCAAAGAAAGAAAGAATAGGTCCTTTAATACTAGGTACACAACAGATGCAGCAGTTTACAAGCAGTTTGTCACCGAAAGTCGACGCCAAGATATGTTGGTAATAGGATGTCTGATAGTTGAAATATTTCTGCACACCTACATGCGGCCGCTTCGAACAGCAACCGACAATTTCATAGAACGATACAACAATTGCAGAACGGTTCTAAAATATAATTTCAATGCGTTACCGAGAAGTGTCAGTTACGTGGCATCCTTACTACTAAATGTTCAACCGCCGAGTTTAAGTTACAAAAACGATTTAACTCCTAAAAAGGAGGAACCGATGAAAAAGATCATAGTGACTGACAAAGGGTTACCACCGCCCACTCCTGCGCAACTCCTTCAACCTTTATTGATGCAACATTTGATACCGTTCCCACAAAGCTTCAACATATTGTACAAGTTGCTGAGTACGTTACACGAATACGAATTGACGAGTAATGAATTAAACATTCTGTACATGTACGAATGTGATGGAATACAGTGCGAAAAGTACCAGAACGTTGATAAAACCAAATTGTACTTCAATCAGAAAATCGCTGAAGGAAAAATCCAAGCTTGTGCAACACATTTAGAAGTGCTTCTGAACCAAGTGAACTGTTACAACCAATACGACGTTCTCGATATCTTCTTGTCTCATTACGTAGAACTGCTGCAAAATAAAGACACATCAGTATTAGCCGCGTGGTATTTGTTTGACACTGTCAGTAAGGCGTTAGGCCCCGCTCAGACGAGGAAAAAGTTATTGAAACATATATTGAACCTTTACGAAGATGATGATTTCGCTCTCGACAAACCTGATCAGCACAAACTGACAGATATCGAAAGTCTTGCTTTAAATGGAGGAGTAACAAATAAACAGAAATTCGTGAAGCTCTATCATAATATATTTCTTCTTCAGTTGATGGTGAGGTTAGGTCTCCAGTGCTTTTTGGACAATTTCACCCAACATTTAGTAGAAGCTGTGGGAGGTTACAAAGATGTCACAGAAGAAGTTGGCTCTCCAGGCCACCTGTGTCACAACAAGGCGTTGTCAAACAAGAAGCCTAGATATTCCGATGATAACATGAAACACGCATTATCTAGCAACACTGACATATTCTCGCCTGATACGTCTTACGGGTCTGAACATGTGACCACACCAGTCGTAGAAAAGACAGAAGGCAATGAGGTTCTCAAAGAAAAAGATAGTGATAACAGGAGTGAAAATGAGTTGTTCCATTTCGAAACTGATAAAGACAGGCTTCCTAGTCGTAGCAGTAGAAGCAAATCTCCCGCTGAGTCCATATCTTCGTACAATTCTAACACGACACAAGAGAACATCCACACTCCTTCGCCGTCCATAGATCATGTGTCTCCGATATCTGCTAAATATTTCACGCCAAACAACACAACGCAAAAAGAACTTAACGTCGTAGTGACTAAAGACCAAAATCATGAAACAACGCCTTCTAATAAACCAACTTCCCCAATCATAGAAATACCAGCCAAACCTATGTTTACGAGCTACCTGCATTTTGCTGAAGAAGATGATTCTGAGGATGTAGAATTGAGTCGGAAGTCTCACGATCCTCAGATGTATGGTTCAGAACTCGGTATAAACTTAGAAAGTCAGGGAAAGGGTTTAGGAAATATGAACGATAGCGATAACCTAGGTTTTAAAGATCCGAATTCATCGAAAATATCCGATATGAGTTCTGAAAGTCTTATCTGGCTGTCTCACAGACTGGGCCCAGTACTTACGTGTAGGTATATAACGCGCAACTTGCTCAAGATGTTGACGTTATGTTACATCGGGAAAGACAACCTTGCTCCGTGGGATAGCGAGGAAAAGGATGAGTTTGATGAGATATCGATCGTGAATAGCAGAGTGATAGGCGACAGGAATGCTATGAAGGTGATCAAGTGCCTCACCTCTATCGTCGGTGAGTAGAATTGACAGATCAATATATTATGCTTGTTCTCCGAAAAGCCGGATTGTTAAACAATTACAAAGATGCCACGAATTATAACCGTAGAATTGCCGTAAAAATTAGTTAATAAGCAAATTGTCAGCTACTTCAAAAGATTTCAATTTTACATTGACATTGTAAGAGTTCAGATTCATCATCAGATTATGATGATAAGAGTAAGAATAATAGTAGAAGTAAAAGCCGAAAGTGTTTCTCAAAAGTCATTAATACCTTTTTGAGTAAGGTCTAAGTTGAGCAATAGAATATATTCTGAACATAAGCCTTCCTCTTCTATCGAGTCGACACGAGCTATCGTATGGAGGTCGCTCATGCTGCAGTGGAAAGATTAACCAGTCAACAATGATGGTTTTGAGGCTGACTGCCCAGGGTGCGCCAGACGATCTCAGGATTCGTCACACATGGAGGCTCTTTCCTTGCACCCCAACATAAGCCTGACAGATTAATTAATTATCTAAGGGTGGAAATACATACTAACTAACTACTCTTGACCCCCAAAAAGAACTGTCTGTGTAATTCTCTATTCTAAACGAGTGTTCTCTTATCTTCATTGCAGCTATGTACGGCGAGCAGTTGATAATATTCCAATACCTACCTCACATGGGAGAACTGATTGCGTCGTGTAGACGTCGCCTGTCTGCGCCGCTAGAGGGCGGCGTAGTGGCGTGTCTGCAGCTAGTCAAGTACCTCCTGCCTCACATGTCAGATGTTAAGGTCATGGAGCAATTGCAGGTATGTAGGACATTTTTGACAGCTCAGGTATAAGTTCGTACCAGCTCTTGATAGAGAGAGGAAAGATAGTGCGGAGATAGACTTGATAGAAGTAGAAAGATAGTGCGGTGGCCTGCAGTGGGACAACAGCTTATAATCATACTAAGTATCAGTATTGGCATTGTTGCAGTGTATTATTAATCAAGACAAGGCCATTTAGACTACGGCGTAAGTTTGAAAGTATAGATGTTTGATCCTTATTTCCATATTGATAGGGTACATTAACCATTGATTGTGATCGTAGTTGATAAGAGGATATAGATAGATTTGTTGCCCACTCGAAATGAATCTACCCACAAAAAAGTATAAAAATAAGTTACGCTGTGTTCACACATCAACTAATCGTTATTTTTACCGGATCGTGATGTAATACGATTCGTTGTAATTTTGTCAGTGGTAGTTAAACTCCTATGGCCGTATTCACACGCTTACGAATCGTGAAAAATCACGAATACGTCCTAAAAATGCGAATCCGAAATGATGAAGTTTGTCAGATCTTTCGAATCATTTGACGGATCGTGAAAAACTTGAATCAAAATTAGTGCATTATTAATGTCCATCTTGTTCGGCAGTAAATTCAAGACTGGGTCCACCCAGTCTTGGATTTAAGTAACGATTCGGTTATAAGTTAAATGTCGTGAATCGTCACTGACTTATGCATGTGAACAAGCCGTTACGTGTTTTAAGTGGAGTTTTGAGCATATCTTGTCAAAAATGTATAGATTCGTGTTGGCACAATTTAATGTCAACATGGTCAACAGAATTTCAACACCATGATTTGATTTTTACTTTTAATTCTAGGACACATTTCTAAAGACAATTCTACAACCAGCGCTCCGTCTCGCATCCACAACGCGCTGCTCTTATCCAAGTGGCGCGGCAGCACGATGTTCGCTGACGAGGAAACTGCTGGATGCTCTCCATGTCCTCGCATTGAGGATAGGACCTGAGATGACACGACGACACCTCTGCGTGCCGGCTCTGCAAAGGTGAAAACATAACATATTTATATGTTTTCGACCCATTACAGGATTAAGCAGTGATATAAAATACTACACAAAAACAATAATCCACACTGTTATAAATTCGAAAGTAACTCTGTCTGTCTGTTTGTTACCTCATCACAACGAAACCACTGAACCGATCGTTATGAAATTTTACAAAGAGGTAGCCTCAGACCTAGCCAACAACAAATTATTTTTACTATTGCGGCAATACAAAATACATGCGGACGAAGTCACGGGCAACGGCAAGTTTAATATAAACACAAATTCACTTGAAGTGTCGGTATCGTGTGTCGCACGGTGTCCGATAACCGGCGATATCTAATGCAATGAGGAGCATTGGTTTCATTCTTCAGCATATCGATATAAGCAACTATGTTTTATATAACAAAGAAAATAAAATGTTTGTTCCAGATTCTTCTTGGCGTTCGATAAAGCGACCGGCAAGATTGATAACTGGCCAAAACAAGAAGAGAGTACACCTGAAAAGGTAAAATATAAATATTCCTTATTTCTTTATGTACTCGACTCGTCCAAATATCTATAATGAATTAGTATGTCATGTCTAAAGTTTCTCATTAAGATGACTTTATCATCTTATTGCAGTCCTCAGACCAAGAATCAACAGACTCGAAGCCTGAAGGTTTCCTGGAAATCTGTCGTGACGGCACCACGGCAGAGTGGCGCGTGCAGGATGGACGAGTGGTGCGCGCTGATCTGCCGGACCTGGCCTGCACGCCCCCCGATATGTGCGATCACTCACAAGATACCACCAGACTAACGGTCAGTAATACTTGCTGCGGTGTGAGATTATTGAAAAGTTAAATCGTAGCTGTCATTGCTAAGCGTCTTATCTCGACGAACAATGTGATTCTGGAACCTATTACCCCATGTATTATTATCATGCATTATTAGTCCCATGTAATAGGGGTTTGTTTCATCATTATTCTGATTGCAGGCGCAAGAGGAATTGTTAATGGTGTTTGATGAAGAGCTGGCGTACCAAGCTTACACAACATTCGCCAAGTTCATAGGATCCGACACGATGGAGCGGTGTGTCAAGAACATTGATACTGTGCGCGCGCTGTGCAGGAAGTATGAACAAAATCATTCTATAAGGTACGTACAAGATTTTTATTGTTGGTTTCGTAAATAGTATGTATAAATGTATATAGATAGCATCACGTCATCAGAAAATTCGTATTATAAGACTTATAATGTTTAATAATCTTGGTCGAACTGATATGCTTCAGAATTCAGAACGACCTACGACAGCGGTTGTAATATTAATCTTGTTTATTCTCTTTGGAAGGAAGCAGTGTTAGCCTTTCGGTTGAATGCTTGCCTTTCACGCAGTTGGGCTGTTTTAAAATCATGTACGCATCGGAAATCTGCAAATTTCAGGGCTCAAGCGGCAACAGTGGGAAAGTAATAGTGTAAATTTATTATTCATTATCTTCTCCAACAGCTCCCCCCTCCAAATCCGCATTGACAAGCGGGTACAGCCCTCATTCAGTGACGAGCCTCTGAACCGCAAGGCCGATGGCACGACAGCCAAGCCTGACGTGGTCATGGACCACATATCGAGCTCCAATAGCTTCGGGTCCAACGTGACGCTGGTGGGTAACAGGATAGATGTCGCCACTGAGGCGAGTGACGTGGGCAATTGTGCGCAGGGGCATGGGTTCGATGTCGTGGCGTATAAGACGGATAATGGGGTTAAGAGTAATCGGTGAGTTGGGATTTTACTTTTTTCTAAGTGTATTATTTGAGAAATCAGGGCAATCAGTCAATTGGACAGATAATATCGTACTTAAATTTGACGTTGTCTTGGAAAAACATCGAAGAGACTTAAGCGTTTATGGATGTCCCAAGCCTAGCTTTTTAGTTATATAGACGTCCTTGCCTCTTAGAATTTAACGATAATATACTATTCTCTTCTTGCCATTAGTGATTTACCTATTTACTTGGATAGATCAAAAATTATCTGTGCGTGTCTGAACTGTTATTTTTAATATAGACATTTGCGTGGCGACTGGCTGATTTACTGGGAGCACGAGATCGGCCGCCCCGACAAGGAAACCCGCTTCAACCTCAAACAGATCAAGTTGCAGACGTTCGCGGGACACACGCACTCTGTCAAGTCCATACACTGCCTGGACAACGAGAACAGCTTCATGAGCGGCTCCAAGGACAAGACTGTGAGGCTTTGGTCGCTTAGGAATCAGGTAGGTTACTCAGGCTATCTCTCTAGGCCTCTTCAAGAAGGTGGGGAATTCTATCGTGTCGTTGATGCTTCTGTGCAGCGTTAGTCAAGAGTAAACGTCAGACCCTTATGGAGTAGTTTCTGAGTGCAGTGCTTCTAGAAATAATCACCTGCTCTACAAAATGCTTCATTCACTTTGTGACTGTAAGGAGGCTTAGGATAGGTTGTAGACTTTGGAGATTTTTCCTAAGGCCCGTATAATATATCTGAGCGTGCGCGTTTTTTGAACGTGTGATGATAAAGCGGAAAATAAAGCCACGATGCGTAGCATTACTGGTTTTGTGGAACAGGTATTTGTTTGTGTACGTCAGTACACAACGCGTAAAAAATCATGTTGGGCGGCGCGTGCGCTGCTTTCTTGTGACTCACGCACCATCGGGAATTCATAGAGAGAAGTCCTTAGTCCTCGAGAGTGTTATAAAGAAAGCCACCAGCCCCCAATTTCTGTATTACTCTTAAGGAAATTCTAGTGAGTCTTTATAATTCCCAGGGTGACGGCAACGCCACATCCCAATGCAACTGGACATATACTGGCCACAAGAAGGGCGTTCTATCCCTGACCTTCCTGGAGTCGCTTCGTCTTGCCGTGTCCACTGACTCTGTCGTGCACATATGGGATCCCTTCATGGAGAGCGTCGTGTCTCAGGTTTGTGTTGAGCCAATATATATTATCATGTACCAAAACATAATTTACCTTTACGCCATGTGGGCTATTGTAAATAGGGAACATTAGGGAGCATTCGAACAATGAGATAAGTATGTAACTAAGGTCACCACTAGATATAAGTAAAGTTCTTTTGTTTTTAATACATTACCCAACACTAGGATACATCCTGTATAGTGGGTACAGTTTACAAACATACATGTCACATACACACACAGCCGGACCCGAAACAATTATCTGTAGATCATACAAATATTTGTTCCGTGCGGGAATCGAACTCGCGACACGAAGCGCAGAAAGCTAATCGCTTAGCCACTGCGGCAGCCGTGTCATCGAAAAGTTTTACATCAATGTAAAGTAGACTCTATTGTCTCTGATTGATTAGTTACAGATGTTGTACATATTATGTTATGATAGTGTTAGAATCATCAATCTGCCTATTTTGAGCATACTTGCAGCACTATATTTTGATAATATAGTTCAACTATGTCTATTAAGTCAATCATCACTTTACTATCACTAATATTATAAATGTGAAAGTTTGTGAGGATGGGTGGATGGATGGATGGATGGATGGAGGGATGGATGGATGGATAGAGGGATGGATGGGTGGATGGATGGATGGATGGATAATTGTTACTCAATCACGCCAGAATGGCTGAACGGATCTGAATGAACTTTGGCACACAGATAGATGATAGTCTGGAATAGTATATCTGGATATATGAATATCTGGATAGTACGGGTTCGTAAAACACGCGGGCGAAATCGCGGGCGAAAGCTAGTATAACATACTACATATATTACGTCTATAATTTTTAACTTTATGTCTTATGAACCTGATTGATTATTTCTGTAATTATTTTTTGTACGTGTATTTATGTAAGTCACTGAGTGCAGTATTGTATGGTATCCACGCTGTGCAGTTGGACAGCCTGAAGTCCCCGGTGAGCATCGTGCGCACGCTGGCGGGCCCGTCGGCGGCGCTGCTGGCGGCCACCACGGACGCCACGCTGCGCGTCATCGACGCACGCGCACCGCACACCTCGCACGAACTTAAGGTACAGCTATCAACTATTACTCCTTGTAATTACCACCACGCTGTAAACTGTAGAACTTTGACCTATGAAAAAGATAATAAACATAGCTGATAAAAAAAATATCTATGACCTCGTTTCAAGTTTATGATCTAGATTTTAATATCTTTTGTCTTCTTCATCACATAGATAACAGTACAATGTATTATCTGTTATTGTATCCTGAATGTCGGGTCTCCTGTAATTAAGAGATCAATCAAAGACCTGTAGAGTTGGATATGTCTTAGGCTGGACAAATTTAATATTGCATGAAAAGAAGACCTTCATTTCCCATACAATTCTTGCTAACAAATATAACTTTAAAGTATAGTAATATTGACTCATTGGTCCAGTGTTCGTTAGCGCGGCTGTTAAGCATGATGTCCTGGATTCGATCCCCGGGTCGGGTAGTGTTATTGCGATTCGGTTTTTTTTATAAAAATATTAGTAGCAACATTAGCAACTGGTTTGGAATTGTTCCCTTTAGATGGCTCACCCTGTATCATAAACATTGGTGAAGTGTGGGTGCATAACAGTACAAATTTTCTTAATCTTTTGGGGAATACAGGCATGATGGTACATATAATAACGTAACATTGGATGTTGTCATAATCATTAGTATTCAGTAGTCATCAGGGGGTGCTTGCGAGATGTTATAGTAAATGATTCCGCCAAACATCTGTTTTCCCCAAAGGGTTAGGCAGATGAGTACAGAGTCATAATATATGAACCAAACATTTGAATCCCGGGCAGTTACCGATGAGCGCGACGACGTTCATCCGCTGCATGTGCGTGTGCTCTGTGGGCGGGTGGGCGGCGTGCGGGCTGGCCAGCGGACACGTGGCCGTGCTGGACCTGCGCACCGGCCTCACCATCGCCAGCTGGCGCGCGCACGACGGAGAGGTGCGGGACTATTATAAAGTGCTACCAATTACATATGACACAATGTTTCTATTGATCGTGAATTACACGCAAAGTTCTCATTGGAACAATGATCTGTGCAGCGTGTTTAGTTCTGATAAAAAAAATAGAGAAAACTAGAGATTTAAAACTACGACACACAAAAATTTTCTTATTTTTCATCATCAGGGATATTTTAGTTTTTGAGAGTTTGGATGTTGAGAGAATATGATTTTATGCTTTAACTAATTTCTTTCCTGTATCCAAATTAGCGGTAATTTAAATAATATAATAAAAAAAACATTAGTTATGATTCATAAGTCTTCCAGTACAGACAATCATCACCGTAGGTTACTAATTACAGATAGGCAGATAAACAAAAAAACTAGTCGAAAACGCCCATACAAAAGAGTATCAATACATTTTTTGATCATGTATAACATGTTTCTTTGTTCAGTTGTATGAACTTCCTTTTTGTTTGTGTGACGCAGGTGTTGAGGCTGGCAACAGTAGATGATCACAGGCTACTTAGCTCAGGGTTAGATCAGGTCACAGCTCTGTGGAGACCTGACGATGGAGAACTGATCGCTCATCTCAAGTAAGTGGTGTATTTATATAAAAAATCACGTTACTTGGATTTTATATGCTTTTACAGAAATGTGATATTTAATTACTGATACTCTGATTACTGAATTTAAATATAAAATACTCATTTAATTTGCCTATTAGTTAGTCCCGTTAGCGTCGAGTTTGCATAAAGGTTTGAATTGACATTGATAGGAATGTGCCTTTAATAGCACGTACTGAGCCTACGAAGGTAAAAAACGCCATACTCTAAGTGCCTGTGATGGCAGATAAACTCTCTTATTTATTAACAGCTAGATCTAGTTGCTATACTTATATTTCTAAGAAATTTTATTTTATCTGTTGGATTACTATTGCACACTTTATCGGGAAGTGAAGCAGACCCTAATTCTTAATCTATGTAGTGTTATATGCAGAATAGCAAGCGTCTATCCATCCAATTTCTTGCAAACAGGCAACTTACTTCATTAATTCCCTTTTCCTCCCACAGAGGCAGCACAGAGCCCGTCCATTGCCTGTCGGTATACTACAACGAGTTGATCTCGGGCACGACCAACAACCGCATAGGCGTCCACACGTCATTGTCTTCTGACGCGAGCTTCTCCAGCACCAAGTTGCGCTCGGACACGTTCAGGGGTGTCCTCACTTGTATGGCAGTGTTGCCGCTCAACAGGCTGTTGCTGCTAGCCAGTGATAACGGGACCATTAGCTTGTTGTGCTGATCTCAACATTTTGAAGTACTTTTTTATATAACTTTCGTAAGTGATGTTCATATGAAGCAGTTTGGTCGACTCGCTGCCGATGAAATCATGGAAATGGACTCTGGTTGAGTCTGAAACTAGTCGAGGATCGACAACGTGCACGTGAGGAAAGCTGCCTGTTCACTATAGCCGAGCAGAGCGGAGAAATGATATAATCCCCAATAAGTTTCCAGTATTTCTTTAGCTCATCTATGTGACGTGAGAATATTATATTTTATTAATCATTTTTCTGCAGCCACCAAAACTTGTAGTTTTGAAGTAATTTTAAACTAAATTGGACGGACGCGCATGGGTGTCTGTTTTTAAATGGACTTTATTTTATGCAACGGGATAGTTTGGCTCTGTTTGAAATGCAATGTGATAGTCTATCAGATATTGTAGAAACAGGACACTTATGGGATTATTTCAATATCTAACTTTATTCTTTATCTTATTATTATGTATTTTAGCATTTAAAATGCCCAGTGTTCAGCTGGGCATTTTAAATAGTATATCGTACTTAATCTTTTATTTTTTTAAAGTCTTGCCCCACTTTTATTTCTTGCATGCGACACACAGACCGGAAACTACTATCAGTAAATCATATAAATATTTGTTCCGTGCGGGGATCGAACCCGTGACATGTAGCGCAGAAAATTAGTCTATTTATCAGCTTTCTGCTAGTTGTGATGAGTCAGTTGTAGAACGGATATGGAATAATTTTGATGTTTGTTCGTTTGTCATTGGATAAGGTTTAAACCGCGACATAAAAGCTGAACTCGCCACCTGTTTTTAAATGAATTTACTTTAATTTTGAGTTAAATTAATCAATTCGTACGGTTCGGAGAAATTACGTTAGTAATAGTAGTGTAAAATTCAGATATTTTGTACATTCTTTCAAACAGTGTGTGATCGAAGTAAACTAAGCAAGGTTTTGATGGCGTTCTCCTCACATCAAAAGTTCTGATTACCATTGTCGTCCTTGTTTCGTAGACAAACATGAAAATACGCTAAAAGTACATACACCAAGCGCATTCGTATGTAGTGTATTAGTTGGGATTAAGATAAGAGTATTATTTTATACATCTCATTAAAATATTTCTAGGTGTGTTGCTTGCATTAAACATGCTTGTACTTGGTATGTGTTCACGTTGTTCTCTCCAAGCCGATATCAGCTACGGCGATTAGGCTTCTAATTTTGAGAGCATGGGTGTTTTGCTCTCATGTGGCTGATGTACCCTATTTTGGCCGAGAAAGTCTGTGCGCAGTGTGGACACGTCAAGGCACCATCCACAAAGATGTATGTCAAGCTGGAAGGCGGTCGGAAGGCATTCACGTTAATAGTGCAACGGGTAAGGTTCGAACGCTGCTTCTGTATCGCCCAGTCCGACCCGTTAGCCGTTGGGCTATTGCTGTTTCATATTGCATTACAATGTGTGCACATTAATGTAACGTGTCGCTTCTGAATTTATTACATTACAAATATTTTTGAGGTTATATTTAACGCAAAATGTACTAATAAAATAATAAATCAGTACGGGGTCTCTGGATGAAATGGTTAGTCCTTAATTAGTCCACCACGCTGACCTGGTCCATACGTTTCTATTTTTTAAATGGCAACTCTATCGCATTCTGTAGTCTTGGTAACCCTGACAACTAAATAACATGCACAAGCCTGTAAAGTTTTACATCGCTATAAGTTTTACGTAACCTACTAATTTCAGCAACAATTTAACACATATCTAACGCCGAGAACTTCTTATTAAGTTCAGTGCAAGAACGCTTAAAAGACACCGTAAGAAGTAATATCTAGAACGGTGTGATTAATTTAATGGAAACCTGTGCTTAAAACCACGCTTGTACATTGATAGATGACAGATACATTTTTTACCTTTGCACCTAAAGTGGATGTAATAATATCGCACATCGGCAACGAGAGAGTGACAACACAAAATACGAAGTTGAGATAAGTATCCCATGAGATAGGCAATCACAAATTTTATCTGCTAAAAAAAGTCCTAATTATAGTGCGATTCCTCGCCGAGAGGTGGCATGTTTTCTGATATACTCTCTCAGAAAAAAATTAATGGAAATATAAGTTATAAAAAAAGAAAATAGTGATTTGCCAAAAAGTACATACATATAACGTTTTCTGACATTCTTGTTGCCGATGCGCGATGTAATAAATAATTAAGTTAAGGAAAAAAGTTGCTAACATTAACAATGTTCTCATAACTTTTAGGCTAAATTGAAACTTATGAATGATTGTTCTTCTTCTTAGCGAGTCGATGGCAATCTAGATAGTTCCAGCCCAGAAGTTAGCTACTAGGACTGCGCTATCATTGGCATCCATTAATTCTTCCGGCGTGCAGGTTTGGGGACACGCCGGGCATGATATTAAGTGCATCATCGTCTGCGGGACCGTACCGCAGTCACACATTAAGTTGGATTCATCTACAAATCCCCACTTAAACAGGTTTTCCTTGCTTCGGCCGACTTGAGTCCGAAGTCTGTTTAGGGATTTCCAAATCAGCCATGGGCATTCATGTCCAGGAGGGAGATTTTCAGTAGGTGGGACGAAAGGAGTCGGTAGGGTAACGCTGTTACTCCAGAGTCGACATCTCTCCCGTGAACGCTCACGCTGTTCTTAATATATTGTAAAAGATCATTCCATTCAGTCATTCCTGTATAGTTTTTTAACGAACATAGGTATATAGGCATTATCTTCTAATACTGCTGTCAGCTTGTGTAAACCAACTGCATAGACACATAGGTATAATACAAAATTTATAGTACCTATATCTGTCTGTAGTTATAAGACGTCACGACGTCAAGCGTGCGCTAAATACAGTCACAGACTTACACTGTAGATAAGTCCTCCTTGTTAAAGTTTATCATCGTTTTGCTTTTTGAGCTGCATCATGACAGGACCGATAGCGTGGTCGGAAAGTTAGATGTGTATGAACTATGATTAATTCATTAAGACACACGCGGCAAACGTGACAGTATATTTTCTATAGTGTCTCGATTGCATCACTTGACGGGTTCAAGTAGCATTACCCTTTAATTACATACGCGAAAATTTTGCTGATGCTTCTATAACAATAAACGCTGACTGCACCCAAACATTATCACAGTAACTACTCCATATGGTGGTTCAATAAAATAACAGATGATTAAAATGGAAACGGCCGTTTACCTAAAAATCCGTGTTAAACGTGATTGTGTCTTAAACATATGTTATACTGTCGGTGGACATGGGCCTCAAACGACCTTTATGTTAAACTGTTACGTCACTAACACACGTCTTGCTCCGCGAGCCCGGTAAGATAAAAATACCTACTAAATTGATCCGTATGGAGTCAGATCTAGAACTATTATCGTAACCTTACCATGTGTCAAAAAGTACAAAGTAGTCGTTACCAAAGATGTTACTCTATCATAATAATTCTTTCGAGATTATTGTCGTTTGTATCAATTTAACCAGTAATATTATACTATTGTTAAGTCTCGCTATTGTTTAATATACCAAATTCTATGAACACGGATAGTTATATTTGCAATACGGTAGTAAAATATATGTATCAGAGTATTACCATTGCAAACTGCTGCCTCCGAGGAAGGTTTTGTTGAGGCTTTGTTCATTTAAATGTTATTCTGAGTTTCAACTACGGTTGGCTTTTAATTGGAACACTTCGGCCTCGTTTGAGCTGATTTATGTGTAGAAATAACTAGATCACGTGTAAATGGGGCTTAAGTTACAATTTAATTTATGTTATAAGAATTTTAATGATGTAAATTTGTGAATTAATTTTTATTATTTTTAAATCATTTTAATATATTTTGATACTTGATAAACACACCCTTAGATGATTATTCTCTTTTTAAATGAAAGAAACGGCAATTAATATTTACTTTAGTTTCTAAGTATTCTTACAGAACGCTTATGAATAAAGGATTTGTATCTGTATATATGTGATGTCTACATTCAGTCCTTTTATTCTACGTTGGCTCAAGCTCAACCAAGGACCCTCATATGTTTTAATGTAGGTAATTTTTATATTCAAGATATATAAATATGTAGAGCTGCTAGTTTATCATAGATACTTAATTTTAACATTACATTGCACCACGATTCACTTCCCCGATGGGTTACTACAGAGGTGTACTATTTAACATCCACTTTACGCTGATACTATTATTGAACATCTAACAGATGATAGCTAGGGGAATACATTTGCTGCTCAATTGAATTTCCATACAGAAAAATACAATACCAAGTTGCCCGACCAGGGAATTGAACCTACTATGACTCAGCAATCGTGCTTGCGACTATTAGACCAATGTAATAAAACAACAGTAGGGTGACGATAAAGCTTCTACAAATTGTAAGGTAATTAAAAAGTGGAGTTATGTATGTACCCATTTATTAAAAAGCATGTATAGCTTAGCGGCAAAAGTTAAAGAGACATTAGTAGTTCTTTTTTGTATTTGTAAAGCTAAGTTAGGCTCATTGCACATTTTTTTTTATATAAAACTGATTGACAGTGATATTACGAACAAATTGGCTTAGAGCGTAATATAATGTTAAATTTAAATCATACAAAATATTAGCTATTATGTAGATAAAGTCCACAGTAAATAAGTTTAGTAAAAGTGTAGTACACGAGAAGAATAGATGTCGCCACTGCTCGATACAAATAAGGAAAAATGAAATGTCTAAAAATGTTAACTAAGCATTAAGCAATTTATGTATATTTGTTCCTAATATTATAATAAGCTCACAGAAATTATGCGGGTAACGACAGAATCATGTTTGCGGAGTTTGTTGATAATATATTAATTTATTCACAATATCCTTGTAAAAAAATTGAATTTTATTATTAATGCTTGTGGATAGTGTAAAGTGTACCTAATAAACCAGTAATTTAAGATTTATTTTCCGATCCTCCACAAAATCCTGTGCCAAACATAACATTACACAGATGGCGAAAAGGGGCAGCTTTTTAATTTCATTAAAATGTGTCAACTTTTCTGTCAAAAGATTTATAATACATCACATCCAATGTTGAACCCAAGATTAAGGCGCGTTTACTTTGGTAAAGTCACCTAGTACTCTAAAGATTTTAAGTATTTAACTATTTCTTGTAGAGTTACAGTACTGGTGACTATCTCTGCTCGTAGCTTAGAGCGTTAACAATACGCTAATATCGGGATAGTTAGTACTTTACTGCCTAGATTACTGTATCAATGTAACGCGGCCTTAGAGTGCAGGTAAGCCTTGATACAAAAATACAAAGTAACTCTAACAATCTGTTGTAACTATGTATCTGTATGTATATTCTGTATTGTAGCAAAGGTATTTTTTGTAATAAAATTATTTTATAATTGCATGGTCATTTCTTTTAATTTATATATGTATCTGATATTGCTGCTACTAGCGATAAAGGAATCTTTGATCCTCACAACATCGCCTGGGCCAATTGCGTTATTTTAAAGTAACACTGATTTAGTTCTTTGCTGTATTGTAGATAAACGACTTAGAAATTCTTATTTCGTATTTCGTTCTTCTATTCGCAAGTTGCACCAACTGACTACTGAATCAGCAGCCGAATGACCTAATTACCTAACTTTAAATACCTACACTTCAGATTTACGAGTTAATTAGAGCTCCATAGTAACTGATATCTTAATATCTTAGATCGTAACAGCAAAACGTGTCCTTGCAACACTAGGTGTTTCAATCCACATGTCGAATTATGCGTGCACTCACGAAAGGGCGCGGCTAGATATGAATTTTAAACTAGCTTGCACATGCCCGGTTGTTATATGTACCGGAATAACTGCAGACCGAATGTGACCTACATTACGCCAAATTACGTTTCTGTGCGCCGATGTAGGCTAGATCATAAGCTAGATACAGCGTAGGGCTAGATCCGTGGGCATAGTGTGAGCGTGAAATGTTATTGAATCTGTCACGCTGACGATTATGGATTTATTGAAGCGCTTGAGGTTCAGTCACTTAATATTATACTCGTTAGTAAATGCGAAGGTACATTTGTTTGCCCGTCTGTTTGTAAAATCTTCAGAACTAAATTGCTGAAATCATTTTTCTGTTGATAGCGAGGAAACTTGCAATCTGGTGTTAGTAAAAATGTCGGCAGGTATTTGTGTACTTACTAATATTATTAAATTGTACAAATTTTAATTCCAAATTTGCAATTTTATTATTACAGAGTAAGAGATTATTTTTTCTTTCCACGTCTCCAATTTTAATTACAAGATAGGAAAAGACCCGTGCTTCTCGACCCTATATGCTATACGACCCTTGTAAGTATTTAAGAATTGTTGTCCAGAAATCTGTAAACACTGAATGAATTTTTTTGTAACAATATGAGACATAATAAACTTATTATATTATTATTTTAATGGAACTTTTTGTATGTTATTTAGGTTCAGCTGAAATCAAACTAATATAAAGAAAGCTTTGGAGATTTTCCTCGGTCACAAGTAATGAGTCTGAGAATAAGATTTTATTTTTTATTAAAAAGGAATAGGCCCCCAGTTCCACAGAAAAAATGTCCTGGAAAGAAAACAGTCCGCCTGCTGTGGGACCGAAGGTACAATTACACAAAGGATCTAGTTGCCCCTATTCTTTGTCCAAGATCACAGATCATAGTCTAAACAATTTTATTTTCACGGATACGGTATGGAATTGTTATCGAAAATGCGATTTTTAGCTAATTATTTACCTTTAGACTAATTTTGATTGAGCAGAAGAAAAGTACCTAAGTCATGAGGAAAGTGAGTGAGTGAGGCCATGAGGGAGTGCGATTTAAAAAAAAAATAGATTACAGTAGAGATGGGTGTATAAAAAAGGTTGTTTTACATAGCCATTTCTACTATAAATACATTCAAGTTCCGTTTTTAGTCCGGATCGTAACGAGCGTGCTAAATATTGCCTTCGATTAAGTATGAATAAGTGTGTATATATTCAAGTTAAATATTTCTTGGGAACTAGGTATATGGAAGTACATTTTGTGTCATGTCAAGTCACGTTGCGTCGCCTATTAACCCAATATTTTACATCTACACGATGTAATTGGCCGGCTAATATATATTGCTACTAATAAGGAATATACAAAAATTTATAAAAAAAAAAATTGAAGGCTCAATGGTGCATTAACATAGCTTCACGACGATCCGCCCCCTGATTAGCTAAGTCATAAAAAAATAATCTTAGAGATATCAATTGCTTTTGTTAATAAGCATGTTACTGAGAACAATAACTGCATAGTATTTATTCCATATTATAAAAAAATATATGAGCGACAAAGGGATGCATTGTTTATATTTATTGGTCGTTGTGACTGTCAGATTTTTCTTACTTAATCAACTTATATGTTGCGTCGTCCAGAATGAAACGCGGTGGTTTTTCGATGTGACTATTCGCAAAAGCAAATATAAGATATAACGTAAGAGCTTTTGTTTCCAAAATTGGAATTACCAAGTCCTAATTTGTAGGTAGTTCCTAGTTGTAATTAACAATACCTACTATAATATGTACGTCCAATAAATAAATTGTAATTATGCACCCCACACATTCAACTACACAAGTTCCGTTCCTAAGTTAAATTACAGTTGCTGTTACCTATGTATAATATTTATTAATCCTATCCTACTAATCCTTCCTACTATCCTATCCTATCCTACTATAATATTATAAATGCGAAAGTTTGTGAGGATGGATGGATGGATGGATGGATCTGTGTAACTCTTTCACGCATAAACGACTGAAAGGATCTGGATGAAATTTGGGACAGAGATAGATTATAGTCTGGAATAGCACATAAGCTATTTTTTATCCCGGAAAGATGTATGGGTTCGTAAATCACGCGAGCGAAGCCGCGGGCGGAAGCTAGTAAATTATATGTGTGCACGAATTGGTAACCAAAGCGTGTGCCACATGTAGATTGGCGTATAAATGTTATGCCAAGCCCACGTATGTCCATATTGATACTAGATAACTGATAAATTGACAACTATGTGCAAAAGTTTGTATTTCTTGCATCACTTTTTAGGACTTTCGATTTAGGGCGATGTTTCTCTATCGAGTTGCCTACTTGTTAATTGGATACATTTATACAAAGACAACCAGACACCAAATTTTATGCTCGGTGCTTTGGTTGTGGCTGATCCATTTATACGGGAATACTAATATGATCATATTTTGAAGATGCAGGCAGAATAGGAAGATATCCAGCCTGCGGTCCCAGAAACTCCACAATGTCTTTGAACTGTATCTCTCCTTTTGTGTCCGTGGTATAGACGTTGCTGTTGTCTTTGATCTGTCTTTCCGGATTCAGCCGTTTAATCTCACATGCATAAAAAGATCGTGCTTCGAGTCTTCCCATCTTTAAGGACCGTGACAGGTCCGCTCAAATCTGTCATGGCACTTGTACTTTCTTCCAAAGGCAAGACGTTGACCGACATATTCTTCTCTCACGATATTTTAAAAGAGTAACCATAGTGTTTCTTACTGGTACTTCTCCATGGAATGATTATTTGAACCAGCTAAACGATTTGTAAGTGCCTTTCTATCGCCTACGCGAATAAAAAAGTTATCGAGTTTGAGTTCGAGGCTGTATAGAAGGGTAATGGTGCGATGTAATGGTGCAATGTGGTCTACTGGAGATCCCTAAGTCTCCCAGCCTGTTCTGAATACCCCTACTGGTTATTTTGATGAGAATTACTCCTACACTAGGTAAATGGCACACTACCTCCTGGCCGGCGGCATTCTGAAGTCCCCTCAAAATATTTTCTAATAATTTGTGGGTTCAACATTACTTGCTTGACCAGACGGAATTAAACACTAAGTACCTGATTATATGTTAGGATCCTCAAAGTCCCTTCTCATATTTTAGTTTACTCAATTAGACCTAAACTTGCCTAGCCCTTAAGCGACTATCTGATACATTATACACATATCACCCAGGGACGCATATGACGCATATCCTTGGTTGCGAAATTGTATCAAGTGCGGTTCGTACGTGGACCGGTGTGCGGGCGCAGCCGGAGTCGCTTTATAATACGGTGCGCTGGCGGGGAACGACACACGTGCAGTCCACCCCACGAAGTGCGCACGCGACAGACATGCTCGCTAAGGTAATGTAGATCTATATAATAATGTGTTATGGTATTTTAATGTAAAAGGCGTAATGCAAGCAAGAACAAAAGGGAGGCCGGTTATAGCGGAGGAAAAGGGCAATCATGAAAGATGAGAGTGCCTAATCTCTTTCTTCTGTGAAAACCCGAAGAAAGTTAGCTAAGTCAGTTTAAAGGTCAAATACAAACAGTACTGGTAATTTGATACGATTAATTATTGTGGACATTTCCTAACAGATAACGAACCCACACCTGACATGTTTAAACATCAGTTTTTTTCGTACTGGCACGGCAAGATATATGTTCCAGTCTTACCAGAAGAGGGTGAAAAATTAAATTTTATAACAAGACACTGCTTCCCACACCAATTCTAAGAGAAATCAGAACTATTTTGCGCCAGACTGATTTTATCTTACTTATAAAAAAATCCGTACATATGTTTTGTTCTCCAATTCTCTCTTTGAAGTGATGTACTTGGTCAATAATAAATAATAAAGTGTTTGTTTTCGTACCTATAAATCAACTCTTCGTAATCTCCATAAGGATAAGCAATGGGCAGATATCAAACTTTCTATTGCTCGGTCTGGAATTAACGCCCAACTTTCCAATACCTTTTTTTTACGTGTGGAAATGCTCATGCATAGGAAGGTGACGGGTTACGTCGAACTTTTACCGAATAAAACCACACGGTGTTCCTGCGGCATACCTGTAGCGCCGGAGAAACAGGATTCGCTCGCACATTCACCGCACCCCCGGCAGGTATCGTCCCGCCAGGGGTCCCGACCGGGCAGGCTCCGTCCCATTGTGCAGCTAATCTATAGCTGCATTATCTTGGAATTTCATGTAGTCTGACAGACAGATGTTTGGATAACCTTTCAATTTATATCTATGGTGATCACGGGAGACACCTCTTTCAGGAGAAGCCTATGTCCAGTTAAGGTCACCGATGGATTATGAATTTGGATGGAGCTTTCATATTTTGTTTTCGTATCAGTTGTTCTTGTTATGCTGCGCGTGCGCCGGAGCGTTGGCACGGCCGGGCTATCTAGATGGCTACGGCTACGCCGCGCCTGCATACGCTGCGCACGCCGTGGCAGCCCCGGCCTACACCACGCATGCTGTGGCAGCCCCAGCCTACGCCCCAGCCTACGCCCCATCCTACGCCCCATCCTACGCCCCGGCGATCGCGCACACAGCGTATGCCGCACCAATTGTTAAAACTTTGGCAGCTCCGGTAAGGATAATTTGTTGACGAACTATAAAATATTGAAAAATCGCTTAATCGCGCGGCTTTGCTAAATTACCTTTGGATTATTTATCTTGCTATCAATGTTACTGTGGCTGAAAGAAAGAAGGCAAATAATAAGTTGGTCCTTCCTTCCAAGAGTTCTCCAAAAGTGTCTGGAATAGTTTTATTTGAAATAGGATTATAGAAACTATTGTTTTAAGGTTATCCGCGCCGAGCCTGTAGATCCCAACCCCGCGTACAGCTTCTCATACGGCGTGGCGGACCCAGCGACCGGCGACCAGAAAGACGCGTCCGAGACGCTGCAGAACGGCGTCGTGCACGGCTCCTACAGCCTGGTGGAACCCGACGGTCACGTCCGCAAGGTCACTTACACTGCCGACAAGATTAATGGATTCAATGCCGTGGTGGAAAGGACTGGCGCTTCTGCGCATGCGGTGAGTATCACAAAATATTAATAAATATAATACTCGTATCTACTCATTACTCGATGACCAGGTTGGTGTAGTGACTATCCGAGTGGTGTTCTGCGCGACGTGTCGCGAATTCGATTCCCGTATCATATACTTATTTGTAACCTACAGATAGTTTGACAATTTCACCCAGTTCCGTTATTGCTCCAATTATATCACTAATATCAAACAATTAATTAATTTGCAGGTCGCAGCACCGGTAGCATACGCCGCTCCTGTAGCGAAGGTGTATGCAGCGCCTGCGCCGGTTGCGGTTGCTGCACCTGTCGCGAGATACACCTTGCCGGCTTCTCACATCGGCGTGGCCCACCCGTGGGGCTAAGCCCATCAACAACGACCATACAGCGTCCTGGTGCCTTGCTGAACGATTAGATGATTATTTTGACGTTACCTTGTAGAAAATAACTGTTTACGTCGAATTTAATGTCATTATTTTTATATAGCATTGTTTTCTACAATTTTATGTCAAACAGGTACAGATTTTAGAACGGTGTAGATAAAGATATTGTCAAAAATGGTCGTGAATTTTGGAAGGTTTTATGCAAGAATGATTTTTGGCTGAGATTTTTTTGTGAATAGTTTAGTTAGAAATCATAGGCCGCGGCTACATGGCAAAGGCGAATTGAAATATGTTTTACCTATCTCTTGTAGAAGTTAATGTTTTTGTTATGGAGGTCAGCTGGTTAACGTAACTGTGTAAGATGTAACGTAACACGTCAAAATATAACATTGGGCGTTGTTACGTTTGAATGCAAAATCGAGAGGGACCGGCCCTATTTTCTAGATTTTATCGCCTCTGCTGTCCGGCCACAGTCTTGAAGAAGTTAAGGGTTCGTTCAGCAACACTAGGCGCGCCTAATGACCTCGCCTGCCTACTGTAACTTATTATTTATTATGTACTGCTTTGACTGTTGCCTACGGACTTGATCTTGACGCGTCGTATTATTTACGTACATGTAAATATAATGTAGTTTTATAAATAAATGCAATTTTTGCAGTGTACGATGTCTTTATTATTTCCTGGGTTTTAAGAAAAGATGTAGGTAGCTTATTGTTGGAGATTTGGTTTTTGTAGCGTGTGGATTTAGACGGAACTGGACACCATAAATATAAGTCCGTAGTACCTACTTACGCAAAATTGCCGAAATATTCCGCAGTATTCACCCCTAACCATCAGTGATAATTATTCAGATACTCGTACATCAGATGCAACGGGACTATTAAGTAATGTTATGATTCTAACTGATGTTACATAAGTACCTACATATTTAATCATCAATTAGGTACCTAATGGTCTTCACATTGAAGGAACCATCGAAAGGAAGCAGTGTAGAGGTAATATATATTTATTATAATTATGTTTATTTATATCGTGCCTGAGGCATAGTAATGAAATCATTAGTAGGATAATGGCATCGTGAATCCTAAGTGCGTAAATTGATTGAGTAAAACGCCGTCCGATGATTCTTCACATAATAAAAAAGTACTTCAGTATTTTTTTTCTCATCATCACAAAAAGTTGACTATAGATATTATAAAAATAATTCGTAAAAGAGACACTAGTAATACAGGTTACCAGACTAAACCTCCATAGAGACGGATAAATTATGAAGTTTTACATTATTAAAAACATTGTTATAGATACATGGAAAATATATTGCCACTATGAAAGTGATATTTACGCGTTAAAGTTGCAATAATGTGCCCTTTCAACTATAATCTAATTTGTGTCAGATTTCAACAGATTTTATACCTAGCCCCCGCAAACCAATCGGTACGAAGCAGTGTTCAATATGTAAACTGAAATATTACAGCTATGAACAATTTTTCATATAGGGTCTCGCTTTAAAGTTAGTTCTTCTGTCAAGGCTGAAGCATATAATGAAACTTGTCTCTGAGTTTTGATTATTGCATGAACGTTAGTGGGTAATGAACGGCGGAAATGCAATGTTGAAATCGGCAATGTTAGATTGGTAACTTGTACCTACGTAAGTAGTTAGACTTAGCATAGATACAACATGAGATAAATATGCCATATACCCCATATACCATAGACTATGTGTCATGTATCTATTATGGATGACGTCTATTCTAAAAACATCAAGATAATATACATGAAAGTAATATGCCTATCGCAATATCGCTCTGCGCTCGCGCGTTATTTGCTAGATAGGTTTAAAATAACGATCATAATATTAGAAGGCTGAATATTATTATCATCGCCCAATTTTTTTTCTCTATGTTCAGTTACTAAGCGTGACAATTAAAAATACCGGGAAAAAAAGGTGACTAAAAGAAATTTGTAACAATAGATTTTTAACGAGGTTACATAATGAGATAATAATATTATAATTAATTATGAAATTCTTGAAACAATAATAGAAAGAAGGAAGTTGTAGGAGAGTGATGAGTTGTGCATAGTGAGTGATGCTATTAGTAAAAAATATAATATGTGGGATGTCTTTCTTTCAACAGTTTCAACGGGATTATTTGGCGGGTGAGTCATTTGAAGAGTAATATTTAAGTCTAAACATGAGCATGAAAATTATAAACATGAGCGTATTGAATCAATCACAACATTCACACCCCTTTCCCTTTATTCAACTACGAGTATGTTAGAGTTAGCTCACAATGCAATCAGGTGCAGAATTTAAATTGCATTATTACCTACCTACTAAGTAATTTTGACATGTCAAATGCATACGATTTTTACATATTTAAGTCGTTGCCGTTATTAACACCGGTTACCACCTGGGGACAAGCTGCCTGTCCGGTCCGGTGCGGAGCGCAGGCATAGTCGATTCTACTCGTTTTTTTATTAACAACTAGCTATGCTCGCGGCTTCGTCCACGTGGAGTTCGGATACTTGAAAGTTTCCATTTGAAAATATCAATTTTCCCAAATACATATAATGACAATACGAACCCGATACGTCAACCACAGTTCATTCACCCTTGAGCATAGAGATGAAGCATTCATTAGAATGGGTTGACCCGTTTTCGCGTAACACTTAGACAAACAAAAAGACAGACAGAAATTTCAAAAATGCTTGATTCGTGTTCTGTTGCTTATTTCTCGCCGATTTTTACAAAAATATTTTTAAGTTAGTTCGACATCAATTTTTTTACAGATTATGTTTTTGAACGATATTTTGAAAGTACGTTAAAGTTATTGTATAGTTTGGTACCGTATATGCGAACTCCTGGCGATCAATCGTGATATTTATTGTACGTATTACCTATTGAAGTGGTCATTTAAAGTTGTAAGTAATCCAAACGAGTGTAAAGCATTTTTAAATGATTTAAAGTTTAAAGGAAGGAGTAAATTAAGTTTCTAGATCTGTGATACGCGAGTCCAAATCGAGAAATGACACGTATTTAGGATTAAGAAATAACCGCCAATTTGTGCCAATAAATAAATATTCAATGTAAAGACACCAATTTAGGACAAACGTACGAGTATGTCTGAGAAATACTGGTTCTATTTTATTGGTATTACGTTAAGCAGGTTCGTATATAGTGTGTTTAATTTAATTAGAGTAGTACGGGGAAATCTAAAACCAAAGGAGCTAAATAAAGTAAATGCAAATAATTTAATACTTTATGAACGCACAATTATATTTTTGGAACGGAATGGATATATGGTATACCTACCTAAGTGTAAATTAATTTATGGATAACATTATATCTACCTGTGGAGAAGTATGTATTTATTGTCTTAGGTGTCAATAGATTCTTGTGCACTTGTTTAATCAGTGGAATCACTTTTCTTAATTGTCTGCGTGTAATATTTGACGACTCGGTTGGCGTGTGTGACTGACTAAGTGATTAGTTTTCTGCGCTAGATGTCGCGGGTTCGATTCCCGCACGGATCAAATATTTGTATGATCTAAAGATTGTTGTTTCGGGTCTGGTTGCGTGTGCATGTGACGTTTTGTGTGATGTTTTTAAACTGTACCCACGACACAGGAGAAATCCTAGTGAGGGACAACATTTAAAATAAAAAATAACTTAGTTTTTCAACGATCGTTTGTATTGTTTTTGTTTTCTTTTAGTTGTTCAATCGCATTTCCATCGTGTTTTAGCTCAATAGGCTTAGTGTAATAGGTTTATGAAAAAGTTTTTACACATAAATCGATACCGTGTATATAGATCGTAATAGATTATTGAAGAAGATTTTTTTATTTGATCTGCGTATTTCCTTATTTCTAGGTGAAGCTTATCTCTAGGATACATGCATCTTATTAGATCAAGGCTTGTCAATGAATTTAGAGCTACATACATTTTTCTAGCAGACTATGCTCAGTCACTAAACAACATGTTGATCTGCGGATATAGGTAACGTATAAAAATGATTGACTAAAATGTTATTATTCACTAAGTACTTTTTGCACAATTCACTACTGAATATCTTTCGTTGTATACATCTTGAGGCTGACTGTACCTTTATCAAAGTCCGCCTCTTTTTTGTCGATTCTCTAATGATAAAATCATAGACTTAGAATTTCGCTTACGATAAAATACATCCAAGAAATCTTTATAGTATCAAACCTTTTTCGTGGGTATCAAAAGTCATAGAAGTAGCGTCCTAGACTGACGGTATCAGCCTCGTATCAGCTACACTGACTGATGCTGATGACAGATTGTCAATAACACCGTAAAACAATGAGATATTTCTCACTATATCATTACCGAAGTGATGTTATATTGATACTCTGTCTGCATTGTTCCTAAAATTACCTAACGCAATTGTGAAATTTGATAATGTCATACACTAAATATCGCAAGCGGTCTAGCTCTTCCTCTTTGAAGTTGAAGAGTGGCCGCCGGACAAGTATTTTGGGTCAAAGCGCTCTCGAAATATCCGAGCTATCCGCCCTCAAGGATGATATTCACTCAGGGGACCACTTTTTGACGCCGACGCAACTCGAGAACTTGTATCGAACTAACGTAAACACGGGTCTGACTGAAGGTTTTGCTGCTGAGTTATTGGAACGTTACGGCCCGAACGAGCTAAAAGAACTACATAGCACAGGTCTATGGAGCCTATTCTTCCGTAATCTCTTCGGATGGTTTCAATGTTTCCTTTGGGCAACCTCTTTAGTCAATTTTATAGGCTACTTTTGTAGCAAATATTTTGACCCGTACAGCGAAGAGCACTCTGCAAATGATTATCTTTATTTGGGATTTGTGATTGTCGCCACTATAGTAGGCACAGGGCTGTTCGGCTTTTATCAAGAAGCCAAAAATGTTGCAGTAATGAGTGGGTTCAGAAAATTAGTCCCGCCTCATGCTGTTGTTATACGAGAAGGTGTTAAAAGGACAGTACCGAACGCTGATTTAGTCGTCGGTGATATAGTAGAAATGAGTGGTGGAGATATAGTGCCAGCAGATGTCCGAATACTTTCATGCAGCAATTTCCATACGGATTTGTCTTCTTTGTCAGGAGAATCCGAACCTATAAGGCACCGACCTGAATGTACTCATTCCAATCCTCTGGAGTCGAAAAATATGGCATACTTTGGATGTCCAATTACCGATGGGTTTGCCAAAGGCATAGTTATAGCAACTGGAGAAATGACCCAAATAGGAAGAATTGCTGGATTGGTGACTGGCTTGAAGAAAGAAGAAACCCCTATTTCGAAAGAAATTACGCATTTCGTCAAGCTTTTATGCAGCATAGCATTCGCTATGGGAATAATATTCTTTTTGTTGGTATATTTCGTACAGAAAAGTTGGGTATCAGCTATGCAATACATGGTGGGAATTGTATTGGCCAATGTACCCGAGGGTTTGATTATAACCTTAACAGTCTGCATGACGCTGTCGGCTAAATCACTCAAACGAAAAAACTGTCTCGCTAAATCTTTACAAGCTGTTGAAACATTAGGATCTACTTCGTGCATATGTTCCGATAAAACTGGGACGTTAACCGAGAATCAAATGAACGTGTCTCATTTATTTACAAATTTTAAAATTATAGATAAAAGTGATCAATCTCATGTTTCGGAACCTGCTTATTCAACATTATGTTTAGCAGCCTCACTTAATTTGAGAGCTACATTCGAGGACGACAGTATGCACTTACCCGTCGAAAAGAGAAAAATAAGGGGCGATGCTTCCGAGTCTGCAATATTACGGTACATGGAAATTAACCATTCAGCAAGTAAGATCCGTACAGAAAATCCGAAAGAAGCAGAAATTCCGTTTAGTTCGTCTTATAAATATCAAGTCACGATTCATCGTATGCAATTATCAAATAGTTACTACTTAATAATGAAGGGAGCCCCTGAAGTGGTTCTGGAATTCTGTTCAAAAGTTCACACCGACGATGGTCCGCAAATCTTGACGCCACAGTTGAAAAAAGAATTAAAAGCCCATTTTATCCAGATGGCAAATATGGGTGAGCGGATTCTTGGCTATTGTGACCTGAAATTACCGATTGTTCATTTTCCAATAGGCTTTCAGTTTGATATTCAAACACGTAACTTTCCCGTGGAAGATCTTATTTTTCTTGGTGCGATATCTATGATTGATCTTCCTAGACGTGATATAGAAAAATATATTGGTTTGTGTAGGACGGCGGGTATCAAGGTTGTGATGGTGACTGGAGACCACCCTGTGACAGCTTTGGCTATATCTCGCAAATGTGGGACTATTACCTTGCCTACTGCATACGACTACGCATTCGAGCACCATATTGAACTGGCTGACGTACCACCGCACATCAAGAATGAGTTTAAAGCAGCAGTGATAACCGGAAATGAACTTCGTAAAATGAGTGTAAACGATTTGAAAACGGCTCAAACAAGATATGCGGAAATTACGTTTGCCAGGACCAATCCCCAGCAAAAATTGTTTATTGTTGAGACTTATCAATCGCTCGGTTACGTTGTAGCTGTGACTGGAGACGGTGTAAATGATTCTCCGGCTTTGAAAAAGGCGGACATTGGTATAGCTATGGGAATAAACGGCACTGAGGTGTCAAAAAAAGCTGCCGATATGATTCTACTAGACGATAACTTTGCTTCTATAGTGCTGGGAGTACAGGAAGGCAGGAGGATCTTCGACAATTTAAAAAAAACGATTGCATATACTCTTACGTCAAATGCAGCACAAATGGTACCGTTTGTGTTGTATGCGGTCCTGGGGATGCCCTTGCCTATAACGCTAATGTTGATACTAGTTATAAACATTGGGACGGATCTACTTCCAGCTATGAGTTTAGCGTATGAGGAATCTGAGGAAGATATTATGTCTATACCACCTCGCAAGCTATCAGATCACCTCGTCACTGGTGTATTGTTATATATGGCGTATTTCCAAGTAGGTCTTA
Organism: Shargacucullia verbasci; assembly: GCA_947562105.1. Lineage (NCBI taxonomy): Eukaryota > Metazoa > Arthropoda > Insecta > Lepidoptera > Noctuidae > Shargacucullia > Shargacucullia verbasci. Next base: position 3,511,795 of record OX387289.1, on the reverse strand, counting down.
TCCAGTTTTTCGCGGCAATATACGCGTATTTCATAGTGTTCGCTCAAGACGGGTTCTTTCCTTCCAGTTTGATATTTATTCGAAATGAATGGGAGCAACCTAGGATGATTGTGAAAGATACATTAGGTCGTGAGTGGTTTTATCATGACAGGAAAAAGCTTGAAAGAAAAGCTCAGACGGCTTACTTCGTCGCGGTTTGCTGGACACAGATATCGGACGTGATTATTTGTAAAACTCGACGAATTTCTATTTTGAAGAAAGGTATGAAGAACTCTGTCCTTAATGTCAGTATCTTTGTAGATTTGATTGCTGCAGTGTTGGTCGCATACCTTCCACTGTGTCATGAGATTTTGAGTACAGAGGCACTGTCATGGTTTGATTTCTTTTTGGCGATTCCTTGGATGATTCTCATGGTAATTATGGATGAAACAAGGCGTTATTTAATTAGGAATAAGATCTCCACATGGATTGAAGCTGAAACATATTATTAACTTATCGAAATATATTTTTTATCCTAGTTAAGAGACTGCTAATAACTTTAGGTTAGTTAATTTTGTTTGTCAAGATTGCTTTAATTTAGTGTTTTTGTTTCAATAAAATTTTATTTTATGAAACTGAAAAAGAGTGTTTTACATTACCTTATAACGACAACGAGTAAAGACCTACAAGTATGATATCTCGGCGCGATATAGCTGACGATAACCACACTACTAATGAAAGTAGTATTAAGACTGTCTCATTAATCTATTGGTCAAAAGCACGACTGCTGAGCGTGAGGAATTGGGCTCGATTCCCGGGTCGGGCGTGATGCTATTATTAAATATTTATTAAATTAAATTAAGAGACTTGTGGTGGGCCCACTCAAGATAGAAGTCAGCATCATACTTTCATTGAGAAAGTATGATGCTGACAAATTTACTTATATTACCATGTGAAATGTCATTTCGGGGTTTAGTCTAACGATAATATAAATTTTGTGCAACGTAGAAGACTATTTTCGACCATATAGACAATCACATACATGTGCGTATTTTTAAATTCTGTAATTGTTTATTTTGACCAATTTAAATCATAGATTAGAAGAGTGCTATATAACAAATCTTTTTCGTGCTCGCTAAAAGAAATATTAAAAAAAGAATCTAGCTGAAATTGAAAGATCTTCTGACATAAGGAAGAGAACGTCGAACATTACTAAATGAGATATTATAAAAAACTGTCGTCAGCCCAGAGATTTATAGTAATACACTGCCTGCAGCGGTCTTCGAGTGACTAATGCTTTATTGAGACTTCCAAACATGCCTCACCATACCCATCACTCTGCTGGTTACACCCAGCATCGCCGACGGTCTAGCACTGCCTCTTTTGGCCGCCGGGCAAGTTTTTTGGGCCAAAGCGCTCAAGAAATTTCCGAGATATCCTTGCTTAAAGAAGAGACTCATACAGGAGATCATTTTCTAACACCCGAACAACTCGAGAACGTGTATCGCACAGATGTGAACAACGGACTAACGGAAAGCTTTGCTGCGGAGCTGTTAGAACGTAACGGCCCAAACGAGCTAAAAGAACTTCATGGCACAAGCTACTGGACATTATTTCGTGAAAATCTGTTTGGATGGTTTCCAATTGTACTTTGGGTTGCTTCTATAACAAATTTCATAGGGTATTTCTTTGCCACGTCAATTGATGCAGGCGATGATGAAGCTGAAACCTCTGAAAAAGAATATCTCTATTTGGGGACTGTCATCGCGCTCACCATAATAGGCACAGGGCTTTTCGGTTTTTATCAAGAAGCAAGAAATGCTGCGGTAATGAGTGGTTTCGAAAAATTAGTCCCACCTACGGCTGTTGTTATACGAGACGGTATTAGGAAAACAATACCAAACCGGGATCTAGTTGTTGGCGATATAGTAGAAATGAATGGTGGAGATATAGTACCAGCTGATGTCCGAATACTTACATGTACTAATTTCAGTTCAGACATGTCTTCCTTGACTGGAGAATCAGAACCTATAAAGCACAGACCTGAATGCACTCATTCTAATCCTCTGGAGTCGAGAAATATGGCATATTTTGGATGTCCAATTACCGAAGGGTTTGCTAAAGCCATAGTCATATCAACTGGAGAAATTACCCAAATAGGGAAAATTGCTGGATTGGTGACTGGCTTGAAGAAAGATGAAACGCCTATTGCAAAAGAAATTACTCATTTCATCAAGCTTTTATGCGGCGTAGCATTCATGGTTGGAGGATTATTTTTTGTGATGGTATATTTAGTTCAGAAAAGTTGGCTGTCAGCGTTGCAATATTTTCTGGGCATGATATTGGCCAATGTACCCGAGGGTTTAATTGTTACCTTAACAGTCTGCATGACGCTGTCAGCGAAATCACTCAAACGAAAAAACTGTCTCGCGAAAACGTTGCAAGCTGTAGAAACACTGGGCTCTACTTCATGCATATGTTCTGACAAAACTGGGACGTTGACTGAAAATCGAATGAGTGTATCCCATTTGTATTGTAATTTTCAAATAATAGATAGAAATGATCATTCCCATGTTTCGGAACCTGTATATGCAGCTTTGTGTGTAGCAGCCTCACTTAATATGAGAGCTGCATTCGAACACGATACTATGCACCTCCCCATCGAAAAGAGGAAAATAAGAGGCGATGCTTCGGAGTCTGCAATATTACGGTATTTAGAATTGAACCGTTCGGCAAGTAAGGTCCGTGCGGAAAATCCGAAAGTAGCAGAGATTCCATTCAGTTCAGCTTATAAATATCAAGTCACGATTCATCGTATGCAATTGTCAAATAGCTACTACTTAATAATGAAAGGAGCACCCGAAGTAATTTTGGAATACTGTTCGAGGGTTCACACCGATGAAGGTCCGCAAACCTTGACGCCACAGTCGAAAAAAGAATTAAAAGCCCATTTTGTCAAGATGGCAAATATGGGTGAGCGGATTCTTGGCTATTGTGACCTGAAACTGCCAGTGGATAACTATCCAATCGGTTTTCAATTTGATACTCAAACACGTAATTTTCCCGTGGAGGATCTTATTTTTCTTGGAGCGATGTCTATGATAGATCCTCCTAGACGTGATATAGAAAAATATATTGGTTTGTGTAGGACGGCGGGTATCAAGGTAGTAATGGTGACAGGAGACCACCCCGTGACAGCTTTGGCTATATCTCGGAGATGTGGGACTATTACCTTGCCTACTGCATACGACTATGCGTTTGACAACCATATTGAACTGGCTGACGTGCCACCACATATCAAAAGTCAGTTTAAAGCAGCAGTGATAACCGGTGATGAACTTCGAAAAATGAGCGTAAACGATTTAAAAACGGCTCAAACAAGATACTTAGAAATTACGTTTGCTAGGACCAGTCCCCAGCAAAAATTATATATTGTAGAGACTTATCAATCGCTTGGTTTCGTTGTAGCTGTGACCGGAGATGGTGTAAACGATTCCCCGGCTTTAAAGAAAGCGGACATTGGTATAGCTATGGGAATAAACGGCACTGAGGTCTCAAAAAAAGCTGCCGATATGATTTTATTAGACGATAACTTTGCTTCTATAGTGCTGGGAGTACAGGAAGGCAGGAGGATCTTCGACAATTTAAAAAAAACTATTGCATATACTCTTACGTCAAACGCAGCCGAAATGATACCTTTTATGCTATATGCGGTCCTAGGAATGCCCTTGCCCATAACGCTAATGTTGATAATAGTTATTAACGTTGGAACCGATCTTTTTCCAGCGATGAGTTTAGCGTACGAGGATTCAGAGGAAGATATCATGAAAATACCACCTCGCAAGCTGTCAGATCACCTCGTCACTGGTGTATTGTTATACATGGCGTATTTCCAAGTAGGCTTGATTCAATTTTTCGCTGCGATGTATGCATATTTCATAGTTTATGCTCAAGACGGGTTCTTTCCTTCCAGTTTGATGTTTATTCGCAATGAGTGGGAGCAACCGAGGGTGATTGTGAAAGATACTTTAGGTCGGGACTGGCTTTATCCTGCTAGGAAAAAGCTTGAAAGAAAAGCCCAGACCGCTTACTTCGTCGCGGTTTGCTGGACACAGATATCGGACGTGATTATTTGTAAAACTCGACGAATATCTATTTTGAAGAAAGGTATGAGGAACCACGTCCTAAATTTAAGTATCGTAATAGATTTATTAGCTGCGCTGGCGGTTGCTTACCTACCAATGTGTCATGAGATTTTTAATACGGAGGCATTGTCTTGGTTTGACTTCTTTTTGGCGATTCCTTGGATGTTTCTCATGGTAATTATGGATGAAACAAGGCGTTATTTAATTAGGAATAAGATTTCCAAATGGGTTGAATCTGAAACATATTATTAACTATATATGATATAATATAACTATATATAACATATTATAACTATTCGATTTGAAGTTTTAAGTTTATTTTTCATAAGTACATGGTTACAATTGACTTTCAGTTCGTTATATTTTATTGCTTCAGATTAAATTATATTTAAACTATTGTTATTATATTCTATTAAATAAACGTATGATATTCTGAATTTTTCGTACTGTATTCAAAATATTTCATTTCGACCGTCCGTCCTCTTGGTTGAATGAAATTCATGACGTGATTTCAACACCAGGTTTCACAGCATAATTGGAAGAAACCGAGAATCGGATGATTATAAAAATCTTCGGACAATTCAAAGGACCAGATTAATTCGTAGCTGGAAGCTAAGAATTTCAGTTATTCTAGCTTTTCGTTCGTTCTCTAAGCAAAAAAACCTCCTGCTCGACATTTTCATATTCACTATTCTTTTGAAAAAAATAGTATCTGTGGCGATTAGAGGGAGGTAAACCCTGGTAAACCACTTAACTGGCTTCATTACCTTAGGCGTGAAGCAGACTGAGCAACTTTGATCTCCGTATTGCGGCAACAGGCAACTCGCAACTAGCTGCTTACATATAACTTAAGACGGCTATTACAAAATCGAAGCGCTCAGTTTTAGGTAAATTTGACCAAAGACTACAATAGTAGGTATACTGCATTTGAAGGTGCGCGGCAGCGGATGCGCACGAGTGCGTTTAGTGAAGTACGCTACGCACACATGCAAACCGCTATGCGTCGGACGCCAGGAATAAACCAATATGAGACTTTACCACTTTGCTTTCAAAATAAATTAAATTACTGTTATTATAGTTTGAGAAATATTATTTATACCGATACTTGTCATCACCTAGAACGGCTAATCTATTGAGTTACAATATAGTCATAAAAATTTACTTTAATTTTTATTTATAGATATCACTAAAGTGGCAAATGTAAGGTTGGGTGTTAAGTTGTTAAATGAAACAATCTGACTGCTGAATAATAACTAACTTTAATTCCAATAAACATTGTTATATATTAAGAGGGATACAATATAAGTCTCTCCCTACATTACATACTACACCTACAATACCTTGAAAGAAAAAAAAATATTATTAATTTATTACGGTCTCTTCTCCATAGGACCAACCCACTTTTGGAACCGCGCAACTAGAATCATAACGTTTTAAAAGCGCCCGTAAAGGCCCAGTTGAAATAAAAACATTTGACTTTGAATTTGACTTTGATTTACTACTAACTATTATAACAAACATCAAAATAATAACTCGATACAATACAATGTCTCACGATCATTACGTCTAAGTAGTAAAACGTCCAAATAACCAAAATGTCTATTTAGTTAGTAGACATGTTTCTTTAAAACATGTGACGAAAACTCCGTACCTCTATCCGTGGCAACTCTAGCAGGGATACCATATCTGAGTATAAAATTATAGACAATTTTTTTTTTGTTACTTCTACGTAAGCGAAATTCTAAGTCAATGATTTCTACTGAACTTCTAGATACCATAGGATAAACTTCTACGTATTTAGTTAACATTGAACTGTTAGATAGATAGACATACGCTTTATTGCACACGACACAGTTCAAAAACATACATAAAAAATTACAATTAGCATGTACAATGGGCGGCCTTATCGCAATCAGCGATCTCTTCCAGGCAACCATAGGATGGACAGAAGTGAACTGGACAAGATACATAAATATTTATTTAATATAAATATTTATGTATATACCATATTGTCAGTAAGTATTTATTATTTTGTATTGTATTTATGTACACAATTTAAACTACAGCGATAAATAATGCTCCTTCACAAGCCTCCTAAACACTGGCAGTGATTGCGTACGTCTTATTGGGACTGGTAATGCATTGCACAGACGAGCAGCTTGTACCGTGAAGGATTATCGTTTTAGAAGGTATGGGGGAGTAGAAGGAAAGAAGAGTACACTATAAAGTAGAGAAAGAATATGGGCATTCCGGCGAAGGCCAATTGGTAACCACTTGAGCTTAATACGAAATTCCGAAACATGATCATATTTGCGTAAACCAAATATAAACCTTATACAAACATTTTGAAGCCGCTCAAGTTTATTGAGTCGGTCCTCCGTAAGGTCAAGGTAACTGGCATCAGCATAATCAAGAATGGGAAGGAGAAGTGATTGTGCAAGCGCAATTTTCGTGGCAGTCGGAAGGAAGTTGCGTAATCTTTTCAAAGACGCCGCTGACGCATACATCTTACGACTTACTTCTTGGAGTTTAGCACTCCAGGTGAAGTTACTGTCAATAAGTATCCCCAAGTTTTTAAATCTCTCACTGAAAGGAATTGGAATATCATCAAAAGAAACCTGGGGAAGTAGCGTCCAGTTGATCTTAGATATCATCCTGGAGATGCCCACCACAACAACCTGCGTCTTCGTGGGGTTGACCTTTAAACCGTACCTATTGCTCCAGTCGCATATGCGAGCTAAATCTTGGTTGACGACATATATAGCTTCAGACAGGTCCCCAAGGGGAGTTCAAGTGTAAATTTGTAAATCATTTATATATGAATAATTATAGTCATCCTTATCTAAGGACCTACCACGTCCAGAAAAACCTTTTCCATTGCCGTATTGGCAGTGGTTGACTGGTCGTAATAACTAAGGGTTCTTTAACATAATGGGAATTGTGTTTCTGTTTTTGGCATTTGTCACATTTCCTAATAAATTATTTTACGGGCCGTTCCAGGCCTTGCCAAAAATAATATTTCTTGATATTTTTATACATTCTTCTTATACCAGCGTGGCCACTTGTTGGTAAAAGATGAAAACCATTTAATATTACTTTTTGATCGTTAGTCGCGATTGGGATACTGTATTATAAGCAATGTCATTTATGCTGACGAATAACAAAACACGTTATCTTCTAAATCTATTTCATCACACTTGCGTAGTTTATTCAAGCTACTTATATCGATAAATTTAAGTTCTGCAGATATTTTCGGTTTAATATAAACTGTCAAGTTATACATTAATGGTTGTACGCTATGAAGCAAGTGTTGGTTTCTTATCATACAGGGATTCTATTCTGCTGTGCCCATTTCGTGATGGTCCTGACGATATTATCAGCTCTGGTATGGGACCTAGGTCCTTTGAGTAAAGCGAGTGCGTCTCTTAAGTCAGCTGCAGCATTAGGTTTGTTGGCTGCGGCGGCCTGGGCACACCCACAGACTGCTCCACGAAGCCCTTCCCACATTTCTGGACCACCGTCCAACCTAGATATTGAAAAAAATAAACAAAAGAAAAAGTTTAAATGTTATTTTATCAACAAATAACATATTCTGAATTACCTGGCCGTGGCCAGATAATTAACCAATTAATATTCTCTCTCCCTTACAATTTTCCTGAGCACCACCAGTTTTTTTTTTTTTCATTTTTATTTACTACAGATATATACTACTGATAAGCACAATAACCCAAACACGTGATTGTACATACATATGTATGTGCTGTATGAGGATGGTAGGTAATAAAAATATTAAAAATAGTGACGTATCGGGATATTCCTTTCCTAGTGACATATCAGAACTGTGACGAGGCGGGATTGACACTTATAAAACATTTTTCTAAAACTTTATAAAATTTTACTGAATCCAAATACGAAATTTGAATAACTTTTAGAAACATCCGAACCCAACGCGAACGGAGTCGACGGCACAAGGTGCAAGGCACCTTGTGCCCTCGACTTTCGGAATTTTGCAGCAAAGGTTAGTGAAAACTAAGCTCACCTATCAAGCATGTGGAACGCTTTGGCAGCGACTAGAAACTGTCCCATTCGGTAGCTGTCGTTCGCAACGAGCTGCAACAACGCGAAGCTGTCAGGAGTGCCCGCCGACTGTAAACCAAATGTAAAACAATGCAGATCTCAGCTGAGGAGTGAGAGTTTCTCACCTACGCTAAACAATTTTGGTAACCACCTAGGTGGTTTTCGTAGGTGATAATCCAGTTGTCTTCAGTAGGAGAAGCTCCGGGTTCTACAGTGGAACTTCAGTTTCCGTCTTAAGCTGCGTTGAAAGACGAACTGAAACGGAATGATCCCCCCCCCTGCACGCTGCGATGACGGGGCAAACGTCCTGAGTCGTCACTCTGAGCGTCCGCAACAAGCCGTCTCGATCGACCCCGTACAAAGAGGAGTTCAAAGAAAGTGTCAAGTTGGCAAAATAATTCCTTATTCTTACCTTAACGCACATCTCCCACGCAAGGGCTGCATCTCTATTCATGACATGGCACCGACATAGACAAGCAAGGAAAGTAAACGAGTTGCGAATACCCTCATCTTGGATCATGAGGAGGCTCTCCTCTGCCTCGCGGTAGAAACCTGTGGCCACTTTAGCCTGAAACACATAATGAATAGCCTAGAGGCTAGGCCCTAGACTCAATCAATCAGCGCTTAACGCGGTCAGTTTTCAAATGGGTGACCATTCTTGGTCATTGCTACACCGATATTTGTCGGTATGTACCTGGAATTTCAATAAAGGAGGAGGAGTACACTTCTTCACAATTATCGAAACCCCACTGAGCTTCCAAAAGTACGTTAAGCCGTTTGTCTCGGTCATACGGAAACCTATAGCTGTCAGCACCCCGGAAGGTCTAACAATCAGTCTAACATTATCATCTTCCAGTATCGGGAGACTCATTTTATTACTTTTATGTTGCTGTACACCCCAATTTACATTTTCAAGTTTATAGCTTTAGCAGTTTCGAAGATATCATGGTATGATTTACATTATACCGAAGTCTCACAATAAGGGTTTCCTTTTTACCAATTTGGTACAGAGCCCTAAAAAGGTACAAAAACAAAATTACCTGAGCGTAATTAAAATTGAAAGTATCATCATTAACGAAGAAACTTTTGATAGAATTGAGGTAGACAAGAACTTCTTCGTAGTGGCCGGCCAGAAAGTAGGAGGACGCCATGCACTGGCGCCCCGGGATCGTGTCGCATTCGGAAGCTGAGCTGCCTACGAGGTGGAAACTTTGCTGGGCAAGCTTCAACTGCTCTTCCTGAAGATGAAGGTGAGATAATGGCACATAACTACACCAAGTTCCGAAGCCGAAGTCTCGTTCTCCGGTCTCGGGGTTTAGAACCTTTTGACTAGGATTAAATTACAGCACTAGAATTGGACTATTTTAGTATAGGAACCTGGTTAATAATTTGTGTAGGTATACAGGGAGCCGGTAAATAACATAACACCGCAACTACTCCAAGGCGAATTTGGGTTTTTCTTATACCGTAATACTTTGCAACAATTTAAACAATAACCCAAACCGTTCATGTACATTTTTAAAAAAAATATATATCATCAAATGTTACTTCAAGTGGTTGCGGGGCCCATTATTAACCTGAATCTACATATAATTAGATTCTAAAGGGAAACTAAGTAAAATCTTATACCACAAAGGCAGGACCTGAATTCAAGACCTGCTACTCTATGTTGAAATCATTACGGGCGTTACCACATCGTTCCTTAATTATGAAATTGTGTCTGTACTTACATCACCAGTTTCATTGTAAAGCCGCACTGCGACTACAGCTCTAAGGATGTAGTGTAATGGCGAGGTAGCCTGCAAGGGTTCCAACAAAGTCCTCGCTTCCAAGGGTTCTCTGTTGCGTAGCCGGTAGCCTGCCAAGTTGAGCCGAGCTTCGGGCACCACGTCCACGAGTTCTGGTAACTCCTGTCAAGTCATTAACGGATTTCTTTATTGCCTCTTTCGTAAACCGTTTTAATGTTGAGTTGTTTTTTCGAAGTGAAATTGAATTAAAGAGACTTTGGAAAGCCACCTATTTTGGGTTTCGTGCGTAATGGTCTTCAAATTACTGGCTTTTTGTACCTAGTAAAGCGCACGACGTTATGTAATCGGTTTCCAATCATGTTAAAGAACTCCTTCGAATTTTTTATTGTCTAGTGTCAAAATACCTTTAAAGCTCCTTCTCCATTTCTGAACACAACCAGATTATGTTTGACTAAATCTTGGCCAAACGTATGCTGATCCGAGGATATTTGCTTCAGTTCATTCTCAGCTGCTTTACCGTTGTACAACCTGAAGTTAGTGAATGATTATTTAGTATGTCTACGTCTAATGTATTAACTTTATAAAATATTTCATTAGCATTTCCGTCTGACTTAAGAATCAACTTAGGAATTACCTATATGTATAAAGAGAATTGTCTACGAGTTATTATATTGATACTATCCTTAAACAGAAAGTATGTACCTAATTATTAACGACTACTTATAATTAAATAGCTTTTGAGCTATCGGCGTCTTGTGTTTTACCCAAACAATGCTGAGAAAATATTTTATAGAAGTTCATACATTACAGACGTTGAATAACTACAGCGTACCTACCTGAAAAGATTGCAAGCCTTTAGATTCCCCGCGACAGTGGAGGTAGGATGTTGAGCGAGGTACACACCTAGCACCTCCTGGGACACGTCGTAATAGTCCAGCTTGTAGTAGCATAGAGCTACGTACACGTTTAGCGCCATATAAGTGCTAAACAAAAACAAGAGCATCACAAGCTGATATAATTGCCAATTACCGTGGAACTAGTTCGGGATCGAGAAGAAAGTGAAGGAATCATTCCAGTGGATAGGAAACATACTACTTGCCCATATACCATAAATATAGCAGCTTATATGGTAAGTCACTGTTTTCTACCTATGGTATAGAATAAATAGCAGTACCATGGACTGATATGATCATTACGTTCAAGTAGCGCAAAAATAGTAACTACACAGTAACATAGATATCTATGAATCACATGGTTAAAGTAAACAATAATATAAATGAAGGACGAGTATTAAAATATATAGTGTAACTAATTGAAGTTGTTTAGTGAAACACATAGCCTTCTTATACCATATGAGAAACGAAATAATTCATAATGATTCTGATTACATGGGAGATACTTAGTTTTATTGAATTACCCATCGCTAGTGGCTAATATCTTAATCCACTCCATATCGTCTCGATCATATCTTTTATATCTGTAATGTATCAAAATCTTACATAACATTCTGTTTCAAGGTCAATTCATACGAGGTACTTGAGAGTGTAGTTTCGGTCCGGAACGAGGGCATTAATAATAATGGTTATAGGAGTTCTCCTTAATGAGCGGACAGTGCTTTGAAAACATAGCAGTGGAGTCCGGGCTCCTCCAACTGTTACCTACCTACCACTGCAGTTGAGGACATCTGGGATTCTCGAACTAACGGTCAGTGGCCTCAGTTGTTTAGACTAGGGATGTTACGGAGGTGGATTTATCGGAGGCGGAATCGGAGTCGGAGGTTCTCGTAGTGACCTCCGCGGAGTCGGAGGTGAATCGGAGTCGGAGTCGGAGCAAAGCTACGAATGTAAAATGTAAATAAATAAGAAAGAAGAAACTTGTCGCAACTCGTTCACTCTTCGTTCATCAGTTGCAAAGAACACATGTACTCCGTCAGTTGTCAGTGTCACGTAGAAAGCGCTCAGTAGCGCTGCAGCGATAGCAAGTCATAACTTGTAACTCCGATATATACCTCCGTTTTGATATATCGGAACCGGAGCCGGATTCGGAGGTGTAATTTTAATCGGAGGTTCCGACATATCGGAATCGGAGTCGAAGCTCCGTAACATCCCTAGTTTAGACACCTACCGTCTTTCCAGCAGGAGTTTCTTATAAACATCGATGGCCTCCTGGTAGTGTGCTCTTAGGTAGTGGACTGATGCCAAACAGAGCTGGTCCTCAGGAACGTCGCGCAATGCTGCGTGCGAGCGCATTAGAGACTCCTCATCGCCAAGCTTGTGTGCCAGGTGGAATTGGAGACGGGTCTGGTGGAAATAGTCGGAATACCATGTAGGAAATAATTGCAGACTTTACGTACACACAAATAATTTTACAAAGTGTACGTAGTTTTTCGTACCTTCAAAGAACATTTAGGAGCTTCTTCAGCAGACTCCTGTGATTCCTTGTACATACCTGCAAATTAAATCATGTAACAATAACCAAAACTTAAACCTAACACTAACATCTATACTCGACACCACAACATATTGGATGAACGAACACAACCTCGAAATTAACTTTAATAAGACAAAAATAATTAGTTTTCACCCGCGACAAAAAACTCCCAAAAATATAAATTTTGAATACAAAGGATCCAAATTAGAAATAGTTAATAAATTCACCCTTTTAGGCTTAGACATAGATACACACATAGACTGGAAACCACACATACATAAATTAAAAACTAAGTTATCTAAATTTACATATGCCCTCAGATAAATAAAGAAAACAACAGACCTCAAAACAGCAATAGTAACATACTATGCGTATGCGTTCGCTTGGCTTAGATATGGAATTATATTATGGGGTAACAGTACAGACGCGCCTTCGCTATTTACAATACAGAAGAAACTAATAAGAATATTGATTAACATCGAAGACACCGACTCATGTAAACCACACTTCAAAGAACTAAACATCTTAACGCTACCCTGCCTCTATATATTTGAAATTTGCAAATTTGTAAGGAAGTACCCACAATTCTACAGCAAAAGAGAAGACATTCAAACAAAAATCAAACTTAGACATGGAAACAGACTCAATTTACCAACTTCACGATTAAAAATGCACTCCTCTAGTGCGTTTGTTACATCCATTAAAATCTACAATAAATTACCTGAATACATAAAAAACACAGAAACAAATAATATATTTACCAATAAATTAAAACGATTTCTCTTAGATAAAAGTTATTACACAATTGACGAATACCTCAAAGATAAATTCCAACTAGGGTAATAGGGATAAACGAGGATAAACAAGCAGTACTTAAATATATTTATTTACCTTACTTACCGTGCAATATCTTTAACTACTTACAATTTAGTTAATTAAAATTACAGCTAATATATAAATAAATATATAAAATAAATAATAAAAATTAATACATAATCTAGAATAAAATTATAAGCAATAAATAAATATATGAATATTAATAAATAAAATGAATATAAATCTACACAATAATAATACCTACTTACTTAAATATATAAATATCAGATTTTCTGCCTTTTTCAATATATTATGTTTTAAAAAGCGCTCTTCATCCTCTCCTCTAAAAAAACTAACTTGCTGTGCCCGACAGGGTCCATAATTGTTTCTCTTTAATTTTTACCCACCAGCCTTTGTATACATTATGGGATGCAATAAAGTTATTGAGTATTGAGTATTAAATAATTATATTTTAACACGTTAGATGCAAGCAGTGTATGCTTTATACCTTAGGTGATCCCTATGTTAACGACGGCGTCGTGCCGAATATAAGTCCTGGGCAACCTTTTCAAGATATCAATGACTAAATTTTAAGGAAGTGCTAGGAACTAACTTCGCGTACTGTATGTAATTTACCACTTATCTTTCCCAGAATAAATAATAAAAATTACAAACCCAAGTAAAAGTAGCATACGGCGATATCCATGGCGATGTAGTCAGCGACTCGCGTGTCAAGTTTGTCGCGGGTGCGCACCCGCATGTACGCGTCCAGCGACCGTCGGTACTCCCCCAGGTGGAACCAGCACCACGCGCTCCATACGTCCGGCCAGACGTCTGTGTTGCCTTCGTGTTTTAGGAACTATGAAAAATAATGTAATTAATAGAAAGAATATTATGTTCGTGTCAATTACACCACCACAAAATACATATACAATAAGAAGAATATTTAAATAAAAATATGCTGCAGAGTATGCTCATATCGAATCAGCATGTACTTTAGACACCTAGCGCTGATTTTTAGTTGCCTGCCTGCCTTTTAATCACTGGATCGGATGGAGGTATACATATAAATAAATAAAATTATAAATAAATAAAATCTAAAATTAATCGGTAAATATAAAAGATTATTTAGATAAATATTTAATTATTAAATAGGTGTATTTTCTATTAGATTTACAACCGTAGTTATAGATGTGGCCAATTTTCTTTCTCATTGTAAACTTTTTCCAAATACTTAATGCAGATAATAAGTATTTCCAAAAAAATACTGACAGTCTTCTAAAAACATTTGTAATGGTAGGTAACCCTCTTATTGCCTCGTCTTAAAAATCCACCCTTCCAAATTAGGCTAATATCTCAATGTTGATTTTAGCAACTTTATTAATATCGCTAAATAAATACTCTTTGTCTCAACAATCTTTGAGTATTTTCGGGAGAAAGATTCCTGTTTATTTTGTTTATTAGGTATGTGACGATTATTCCGTGCCCTCACCTCAAGCATTGTAAGAGCGCCGACATAGTCCCTCTTCAGCACAAAGTCCTCGAGCTCTGGGAAGCTTTTCTTAGCAGAACTGCTGCCGGTGCTCGCCCGGCTCTCTGTAGCCGGCTTGGATCTAGACAGCATCTACAAACAAAACCGACACACATAAGTATCTACCTACTCACCTTATTTCTGAGGCCCTAGTGTAAGTTTCTTTGGACAATGTCGATTTAACGCATCGAACGCGTTCGGCGCTCCGATTGGTTCGTTTCGTGCTCTCCACCAATCGGATCGTCGAACGCGTTCGATGTAGTAAATCGAATTTGTCAAAAGAAACTTAGACTAGGCCCTCTGTACTGGGTAAATACGAAATAAGTCTTGCAGTTGCAAGCGCAATGCATACTGCGAACTTAGAACCACAAAATAGTTTCAAACATTGAAATAACAACTTGACTTACCATATTTCTAAATTATTATCACGAAGAAGAATATTATTTTGATTTGTTTATTGCAACGATCTCGCGCTTGTGTTGTCACATCCGTTGCTATGGAAACACAACACAAAATAGTTTCGTTACAAAACATGCTGTCGCCTGCCAATTATAATAAAAATAAAGTAGATCGTTGCTTAGTAACAAACATAGTTGTTATTTGACAATTTTTTAAGTGATTTTCAAATCAGGAGCTATAAATATACACTGTTTTTTATAGTCGAAAGAAAAAATGTCGGAGTCTGATAAGTCGGAGTCTTCGAAAGCCTGTGTGTGTACCGTGGAGAGTATATCCGAGGAATCGCTGCTTAGCCCCAACTGCGAGTGCCCACGGGATGACTTGGGCATCGTCATCCACGAGGCTACGTGCCTCATGTACAAGAGTGAGAGGATCATATACCCTCATGTTAGTCCGATCATTCAACTTTGTCTCTAGATAGCCTGTTCACTCCGCATTAAAAAAATGTAACGGTGCCAATAAAATCAAAAAGAAATTTTTCCATGACTCATTCTTCACTGGCGACTACGTGGGCCACATAACTCGTAGTACTTTTTTTTTAACCGACTTCAAAAAGGATGAGGTGTGTTTGTTACGCGATTATTCCGCCAATTATGAATTAATTTTAATGTATTTTTTTTTATTTGGTACTTCGTACTTCAGAAGTGGTTCCATATAAATTTATCGAAATTGATTCAGCGCTTTTTATATAATAATATATACACAGATGATGATGATGTTTTGGTTTGTGGTTCCCTTCCGCAAAACGTTTTTATTAATAAGTCGGGTGTTGTCGTCTGAAAATCATCATTTCATGATGCTGAGTTGATGATGGATGTCATACGCACCAAGACTTAGTGCCAGTGAAGTGTTAATAACATTAGTTTTAATTTTATTTAATAACACAGATTTTATTTTTTAATATGTATACTTAGGTTAGGTTATTTATCTATGGGTCTATGCAACCCGAAATAAATGATTTGTTATTATTATTATATTATAGTACTGCTCAACGGCAAGGAGTTAGGGAATAAAACTTCCGAGATTGAGATCACTTGATTTATTTTGATGAGACCCGTATATTACATTTGATATAGAGGGTCCGACGCTGGAGTCAGGAGATAGATAGTGGAACTCTTCAGTAGCTAATAGTAAACCCGCCGAGTTTGGACTCATTTTAAACCGCTAAATGGCAACACTATCACTGTATTAGCTACAGTCGTCTTAATCGTTCCATTTCTCGTAATGCCTTTTCATCATGTGGTCGGCTAAGTAATTTATTTAGTTCTAAATCACACAGTGCAATAAGGTCTTAGGTTTTCACTCAACTTAGGGCAACATACACTTGACCTTTGCAAAGTTTTTCAAAAGAAGCGTCCTTACGAGGTCTACCCAACAATCAAAATTGTGAAATAATAAATTTTTTAAACAAAAAATACCATCTTCAAAAAATTAAAAAGCAAAAAATAAATGTTAATTGTTACAATATAGTAGTTGAAGAATATTGAAGTCGGTGCCAAGTAAAAAATAAAAGTCAAGGTATATACCTTGCTGCTGTAATAGCGACATCGAAAAAATATATTTGTAAATCCTTACCAAAGTACCTACGTGACTATTACTATAGGTTGGTGACAGGTTTGATTAAATTTATATGATTTTCGAATAACAAAGCCCAGACAACAATTTTAACATAAGCGTAACGCCTATATTCTCTGAAGGGTAAGGGAGAGGTGTACTATTAGTACCACAGCAAAATAGGGGGCGCGCATATTATTTCTAAAAAAAAATCTCAAGTTGCCTGACCCATGAACCTGACCTTGACCTGACCAACGATGCAGTCAAAATACATTTATTATATTGTATTGTATTATTGCATACAGTAAATAATACGGCTTTGAATATTCTAGGATCCAATTTGCGAGTGCCGATCGCCTCCGTTTGAAGATGGTCCCTGTCAATGCTGTACCTGTCCCATTGACCAGTGCCGCTGCAACAAGTCTGGCAGGGAGGCTTTTGACCAGTAAGTAATATGTTAGAAAACTGTGATAGTCAAAGAGTTACGAAACCAGGGTCACCATCATTTCTGTGAAAAGTTCATCACTATTACTTTATTTACTTATTTTTAAAATATAATGTCCTCCTGACCGAATTTCGGTCACGGCGGCCAGTCTCACCGGGGATTAGCCAACTACGCAGGAGATATTGTAGAGCACAAGTGTGTGCGCAAACACTGGTGCACTCTTTATATCTTCACTCTCATAGTCCGATGGGACGGCATCCGACACGACCGGAGAGAGATCAGGATTTTAAAATATAAATATCTATCATAATAATGTTAACAATTTATTTAGAACACTTAATTTATATAAGCACTATATGTGCTTTTGTTCAGCCCATTGCTGTAACACAACTAGGCACGGGCCTCTTCTGAAAATGAGAACGGTTAGGTCTAAGCCCACCAGGCTGATGCTGGTTGCTCAGGTGTGCAGGTTTTCTTACAATGTTTTCTTTCACCGTTTTCGAAAGTTATAATCAATATTTGATCCATACATGAATATGAGAAGCCAGAAATGCGGTCCGTGTTTGAATACGGACCCTCGGAAGTAATTGCTTACAGGCAATATTATCTTAGCCTAGATTGAGTGCTGGGTTCGACCCTGATCTTGTAATGAGAACATTAGGCCTTAGATTATCATGATTATCAATAGCACCACCTAGCTGGGAAATGGGTATGGTAAATCATTTTGTCGATATAAGTAGACTTATGTTGAGTAGACTGTCCCAGCTAGGCTTGTGCTAGTTTCCATTGTGTGTTATTCGACCATGCGTTCCTCAAGCGAGGACACTAGTACGCTATATTTTATGGCTAACGTATCTGTCAGATGGCGCAGTGGGCGGGACATAGGCGCGATGCCGGCGGTGCTGGAGTCCACCCACCCCCTGATGCAGCGCTTCCAGGAGACGCTCAAACAGTTTCTGATCAAAGAAAATGCTCTTGCAGAAGAGGAGATACTCAATGTGGTAACGCAGTTTTGTTATTCTTACGTATTAATGGTTCACACTGTCCTTTTGTCGTTGTCCGACGCTTTATAGAGATCGTTCCGGGTGCAAGTGTAAGGAAACTGAAGAGAACTGAAATTTTCTTAATTTTTTTGCCAGTTTATCTGCTGTTTATTTGTCCTCCATTAGGTTCTCCACACAGGACAGGCTAAACAAATGAGGTTTCATTAGTTAAGTATTAATTCGGTCGCTATGGTTGGATTGGATGGATTGCCACCAGTTGATCTAGATTTAAGGAAGAATTTCACAAAAACTTGGGTTTTTATTTTGCATTGTCCAAGGTACATGGCGATTATATGAGCAAAATTCGTTTAAAAATATCGTTATTTTGTGTTTGTGAGACAAAAGGAGTCCATAGGAACACAACATGATGCAAATAACTTTACCAGACAACCACTTATACATGTGTACTTATACAATTTATAAAGTAATTCAACGCAATCATAACGGATAAGGTTCGAAACACTATACTGCGCTCTAAAACGCAAATTGCTGACGTATCTAGAAAAGACGTTAATGCAAGCTAAAGTGGAATTAGGCTGGCCTTCTGCCGTATGACCTGCGGGCCAAAATAACCACACAGTGGAGTTCCACACAGGAGAACTGCGTCGCAGCAGACAGCTAAAGAGATGGCGGAACAAACTAAAAACATTTAGCAAAGACCACTCATCTTTTGATCACGATTGAATAGTTTAGAAATTAAAGGGGAGTCCTTTGCCCACCAGAAGAATGCAACAGTAACAGTAATAAACAAGTAATTGTATAATTGTTTCAGCGTGAAGAGCTAAGGCTGAGCAAGTTGGAATATGACAGAGACTTGGAGACTATTTACCGCAGAGACCATGACACCAACGCTCAAAGGGTAATATGTCATGTCACACTTAGAACCTAAATTACCTGTCCAATAAAGTCCTTTGTTAGCTCTCTACCCATATCTTTTGATTCTAAGATTAAATTGGTTGTTTTTGTTTATATCTACAGTCGATTACATAACAATTTTGGAAAACTATTCAATGTACAGAAATAGTGACTTCAATTGTTGATGTACAGTATTTCAAATATACTACAGTATATCTTGATCTTTTACCTACTGGTAAAAGATTAAAATTTTGTTCATTATTAAGAGCAAAAGACATCATAATTATTATGACCGTTCAAACATTTAAGTATCGACTAGCTATGTAATATATTGCCTATTAACCTGAATATTTTTACGAATTAGTTGTATACAGATATTCCAAGCATACAGGTGTCAACTCTCTCAATTTCAAGTCATTTTAGGTGATGATAGAAGAGTACGAAGCGCAATTAGCACAACGGTCTTTGGAGCGCGAGGCCGCCGAGAAGCGCTGTCGGGAATCCAACGAGAAGCATAAGAGAGAACAGCAAAAGTTAGAAGAAGACATGGTTCGAGGTATCTATTACTCTAGTATCATCATGCTTCTTCGCGGGCTGATGTTCAGGCACAAGGATTTTTATATATTTTCGTTACCGACAAGCAGACTGCTTCAGGTGTTTGGTAATAGAAAGTAGTCGATTTCATATCAATTATATAAAACTTTTGGTTAGAAATAGGTTACTTGTATCTGACACAAGGTACTAAATTAGGTAATCCAACCCAATTTTGGCACTTTAGGCATTTGTCTAGTGGGGTTGGATCGCCTTTAGGCGCTATGCTGCTAATATTTATTGAGAAAGATTTATAGCGTTTAGAAGCCACATTCAACTTACCTCACTGGTACAGTTGTTGCAAACAGGGCTGCTGAGCGTGAGGTGTTGAGTTAGGAGGAGTTATTCTCATTCTGGGTTGGTAAGACTAGAAGATTTTTCATGTACTTAGAACGCGAAACCACATTGGAGATGGAGGCTCTGACAGCGCTGTGCAATCAGCTGGAGGAGTGGCGCAACGAGACGGAATCAGACCTCACAGTCAGCCAACGAGTGTCTGACAAGATGCAAGTTGAGAAGCAGACGCTAGCCAACGAGAAGAGACAGCTGGTAAGTACCTGAAGCTATTCATACTGTTCATATTAAAATATTATTTACATGGAAAGATGGTCAGGAACTGGAGGAGCCGCGCAAAGAAATGTAGATACTTGGGCCCCTATAGCTAATGCATATAGCAACGAAGCCAAAACTTAATTTAAATGAATACTATTTTTTATTCCGTGACAATTCTAACTCCCTCATTGGTATATGTATCGCATGCAAGGTTGCTGATTATGAATCGATTTCCAGGTTGGGTAAAGTGTCATTGGTCCCAGTAGCAGCCCAGAGTTTGAATTGTGCCTGGTAGACTGGAACTGGAAAAAACTCACCGTTTATTACATAGGACTCACGTAAACGCTCAATCCTTCGGGTAATTCAAGCGGGCTGCCATTTACCAATGAAGTAAATATTTTACAGGACATGTTCCTGTTTGGTCTGAGCAACGAAGTGTGGAAGCTGGAGTCCAAGTTGGAGATGTTCCAGAAACAACTGAACATTAAGAATGGCGAAATGGAGAAGATTAACGATAAGGTACCTTAACGAGACTTGTTGGAATAATATTTTATACTGTATTATGTACTTGCAAAGGATATATTTATTTGCGGTGTATTTTTTGCTCTATTATGCACGGGATTACATAACAAGGGTGTCTGAAGAAGAGAGTGAAATCGCTATATACAAATAATAGTGAAGATGTCTTCAGAATGTCCCAGATCTCAGTGCTAATATTTTTAAAATTAGCCATTTAAAATAGCCCCCACGGCCCCATAATGGCTCCAAAAATCTAATTAATATCGTGATTTTTGTCGTGACATCCAATCGAGTTCGAGTATCAGCATAACAAAATACTTAGACAGAGGGTAGGCGCGTTACTTATTTTCTATACCCGCATTCTCTGGTTACCCCGCGATCACAGCGCTTGCAACAACGTCAAAATATTTTGAGGGCTTAATAGAACAAAATAAAAATGGAAGATATCGCGAAGTGACAGTGAAGTGTACTTAGTTGAAAACAGTGAAGGTTTAAAGCAGTGATTTTTATATCTCTCTCTTATCAACTATTAATTAAGTTTATTTTTTTACACCATTATCTCGCTATCCTTTTCCCAACTACATTAGGGCCAGTCTAACTGGTTACGTTGGAATATCAGTATTTTATGCGGAGCGACCATCAGACCTCCGCCAACCAATTACTGGGAGACATTGATATTCTATGGTTACGCTGGTTGCCAGACTTTTTGGGCTGCTGACTGTCATAGGTCTTTCTTTCTGTCTTTATAAAAATAAGGCATTCGTCGTAATTCGCATTTAAATGGCCTTGCACATACAACATGACACATCAGTAGACTGAATTGATGAATTCGACTAGGTGACGGCGTACGCGGCTGAGCTTGATGACTTGGACTTGGACAAGCGGCGACTGGTCAGCCTGTGGAACTCCGTCATCGTCAACATCAAGCAGCGAGACAAGGTGTACGACTCCGTCCGAGACGACTACAAGTGAGTCATGAAATAATCATCTATTTTTGTTTAACATAAAAGAACTTTCTCTCACTCCTCGTTTACTTATTTTTAATGCTATGAAGACCACTTCCAGCCATTTTCTATACTTTATTATTATAAAGAGGTAAAATTTGTTTGTATGTTTGTATGTAGGGTGTAATCTCCGAAACGAATGATCCGATTCTAAAAATTCTTTCTCTGTTAGAAAGCTACATTATTCCTGAGTGTTTATATGCTATAAATTATATATTGCACGTAGGTTACGCGGACGAAGTCGCGGGCAAAAGCTATTAATTATATAATAAATAATTACTAGCAGTTTGCTTCATACATTCTTATTAAAGCTTTCATATTTCTATAATTTGTCGGGAAAATCTCTATTACTAACAATATTGAATCTACTATTGAATCGTCCAATTTCGAGTATCACGATAGCACTTTAGTTGACTATTGTCCTATCGGTATAAATTATCAAAGGAAGTGGTTGGTGTACAGTACACGATTATGATGTTTTTGGCAGAACATTGCAAGAGAACTACCGCACGCTGCTGAACAATCTCGATATCACCAAGAAGGTGGTGACGGAGGAGATGAACAAGAGCAAGGAGATCGCCATGAATAAGGATAAGCTCAACTATGACATCGAGCATGCTGCTAAATTACGTAAGGCCCAATTTTGATCATCATTTTTTTCATTTCCAGGCCTTCTTAGCTGTGTAATTTATTTGTAGAAATTACACATCACAATTTTTTTCAAGTTGTTCACATACTAAAGTTGTCTTATGTCCTGGGCACTGAGTCTAAAAAAGCAACCTTGCTGACTAATTAAGAAGAACTTGTCTTTTAGTCCAAGATCATCAACCTTCTTTCTGAAAACGTTGAAAAGAACTTATATCTTATAAGGTATTTTTTTTTATTCATAGATGATGCTGAGGATGCCACGAGACAGAGTTTGGAAACTCAGATAAATGAGCTGACGGAGTCCATCGAGATGACTGACAGAGACCAAGAAATGATTAAATCTGTAAGCATGACAACATTGTTTTAAATATCTTGAATGTCGTTTATACGGTTTTTTATGCACCAAATTATCCTCAAAACAATTTTGATTTTACAAAATTTACGCTTTCAGGAAAATCAAACCATGAGAAACATACTGAAGACCACGGAGAAAGAATTGGATAGAAGGAATGAGTACAAACTGAAGTTAGAGAACGAGATCCTTCTGAATCTGCAGGAGTGCTTACTGAATGATAAGGCCGTGGAGTCCATGGCCAACGGCATCCGGAAGATGAGGGAGATGTCTAGGAAGCAGGTGGGTTTTTGGTTGTTAAGTTAACGCTAAAGATCATAGTCACCCTTGCTAGGTCGAGCAAGCAACTGCAAATATATTGTAGCGACTACTACTCGCAACATGGCAAAAAGTAAAGCGCCATATATCGGAGTGAAGCTATAAGAAAAAATCCTGAATCGCACTATGAAAGTTTACAACGATTCTAACAGATATACGAATGTCCAAAATCAATTGTTGGGCTTCGGCCCGCCATACTAACCACCTTGCCTGGTTGGAGGATCCTCCCTTTTCAATGGAGGAACACCATACCTCGTTCCCCCATATTATAATTAGACTAGAGATTTGAATTATTCTTTCATATCAGAATCTGATAACATACCTTTATTGTGTTATATTCTACAGGAGATATCTCTCATGTCGATGGAGAACCAACACGCTCGCATAATGCTAGATATAGAAATCCAGCGCAACCGTCAAGCGAAGAACACTCTAGTTCTAGAGAAGAGTCTGGCCAAAGTGCGGGAGAAGGAACAGGAGATTGACTTGCTGGAGATCGAACAGGAACAGAAGATGTCCGACATGACTAAGAAGCAGAGGGAACTCGACATCATCATGAAGAAGTTTGTGACTTTGAAGGAAATTTTTGATGTAAGTTTTCCATTCCAATTCCAATTATGTATGCAAGCAATTTTGAGCAATACAGGTTTTTTTCTAAACGCACTATGCTGCCATGTTTGAAATCTCCACCGTATCATATGACTATTAAAAATAATACGAACATTAGGCCAAATCAAAGGATTAGAAACGTGAAATTATGTCCAAAGGTCCTTTATATAACCAGGTATCAAGGATTCTTTAAAAATTCAACCCCTAATGCTTTGAAAAAGGATTTGAAAATGAGTATACTGTATGTGGATATACCCCCACGCGGACAAAGGCTAGAAAATGATATAACCATTTCAGATGAAGTCACCGCAAGAGCGTCGTATCGAGGAGTTGGAGAAGCAGATCAAGTGTCTCCGCGAGCGCACCGAGACCATGAAACACGAGTGGCTGCGGCAGCAAGGACACGTGGTCAAGCTGGCCGACCAGCATCACCTGATGGTCACCGAGATCAACCTCATCACCAAACGTTAGTAACGCTAGGGATTATAGGATTTTCATATAAGGATCCAGGATGATTTACTTATTTTGTTGGACGGATGGCGAACGTTCGTGGTTTGGAGTTAATTTTATATATTTTTTTTGCATTTGTATGCAATGTACTTGTAATTAACACTCGACTTAACGTAACTCATTGATCGAAGAGCTAAGATTCCCTGAGCTAAGAAGCACAAAATAGTACGTACAGTTCTGTACTTAGACTTGACCACCCGAGTCCATTGTAGCAATGTGATTATGACGTTAAAAATGATAAAGTGACCTAACTGTTAATGTCCTAAAATTTACGGAAGTTTTGTGCTTATATATATATTTTTTTGTAATTAAATGTTGTCGGTAATTACACAAAATCGTCTGGGTTTCAAAGGAGTAGGTATTTCATTAAACAATCGCAGATCTTCCACGATCTACCAATTTTCAGAGAACCAAATCTGCGACCAGAAAATAATGCGTATCCAAGCGGAATGCGAGAGCGTTCTCCAGGAGCGCGGGCGCGTGGAGCGCTCCCTGCGCTCGCTGCGCGGCCGCCTGCAGCTGCTCGAGCGCACGCGCAAGGACGCCACCGAGCGGAACCAGGACGCGCACCGCACCAACCTCGCCATCACACACGAGTACGCCGCTAACCTCAAGGTGACCATGGGGGAAACTGTACCTACTAAATCAGTACGTTATGTTTTGCTAATTGTGAACATTTGATTTTCAATAATTTTAAAGGACGCAGAGACCAACATAATTCAACTAGAGGAAGAAATAGAAGCCCTGGACAAAGAGAAGATGAACCTCACACAAGAACTGGATCGCGTTCAGAGGGAAGCTCTCATTTGGCAGAGGAAGGTAGTACAAGTCCAGTCGCATAGTTCTGAGTACCAGATTCATTGAACTTGATCACTTATTATGGTTTTTAGGGAATATTAGCCGTAGACCTGAAGAAAAACATCCAGGGCGCGAAGTCATCAGAAGGAGAAATTGGGCAGATGAGGAATGAAATACATAGAATGGAAGTAAGTAAGAATGAGTCTTGTACACATTAAAGACTTCTCCTGAGGCCCTAGTGTAAGTATCTTTTGCCAAACTCGATTTAACGCATCGAACGCGTGCGGCGCTCCGATTGGTGGAGAGCACGAAACGGACCAATCGGAGCGCCGCACGCGTTCAATGCGTTGAATCGAATTTGGCATAAGAAACGTACACTAGTGCCTCTGGAGTCAATCCCACTAGTAAGTACTGTAGGAACATAGTCAATGCTTTTGAGATCATGTGTTTCATAAATCATATTCTAAATAAATACATTGTTATTCCATAACTATAACGACTCCTTTAATCCGGATACTACGTTCCAATCTCTAGGTGCGTCGCGAACAACTTCGCCGCACAAGCGAGAAGCTCGCCGATGACTTGGCGTTGTATGTTACACGTCGTGAAACCGCCATGGAAAAGACCAGGGCTGCAGCTGCAGTGGAGAAGTCGCACGGAGCCGCCGGTACCTCGCAGTCCACCTACCATCACAAGCTGAGGCTCGCTAAGGCTGATGTCGCTAGAGTTGCCAAGGTAATGTTTACATCAACTCATGGTCCTGCCATGGATAAGTTAGGCCCACCAAAGATATTATTCTGTAGTGGCAGGAAACCGAGGAGATACATAAGTAAGTTTACAGTAAAGGCAAAGTCTTTGTACATTTTAGCGCTTCTTTACTCACCTCTAACAGAATACGCTTTCTGATTTCGGACAGTAGTATAAAGTGCAGTAATATATATATAATCAAATATAAAATAAACTTAACACATTCGACAATTTCCTTACATACAGGATATCACAGAGGCTAAGGCTCGTTTGGAAGAACTCCAGAAGGAGCAAGATCGTTTGGATCGCGAGGTCGCAGAAACAAGCGCCATGAACACACAGCTGGAAGAACACGTGGCTGACATGATCAGGGAGACTCGCGATACGGAGCGAATGAAGCACTGGGTCAGTACTTATTATAATAATTAATAAAACAATTGGTCCCGTTGATGTGCTGTACTGTGCTGGGCATGAACGGGTATGGTGCCAGAATGACAAGGCTTTATCCACACCATTGAAAACTTCATGGAACCTTCACAGGTGTGCAGGTTTCCTCACGATATTTTTCTTCACAGTTAAGCCATTAATTTCTACTACACACATTAATTCCAACAGGTACACAGTTTGAAGAACTTGGGGCTCATCTAATGAGGGCTTGCGAGACTGATCTTCTTTTTTTGATTTATTAATGTGTTAGGTGCTTGAAGATGATGTCACTGTCGAGTACGTCTTGTCTGCTTCCAGCTCCTGGAGCGCGTAGTTCGCAATCAGCGTCTCGCGAACGAGCTGTCGACAGTTATCAAACGACAATGCCTCCGCACCAAGAAGCCCACGAGCGTCGTGGTGTCAGAGCATCACAGTGGGAGAGTCTTGAACGAACGCCTCAGGTACATTGTCAATACTTTACAGAAAGAATACCCGCAACTTCAAGATAAACTAGAAGTTGTCATGAATACGCTCGACATATACACGCCTCATGACTCGCCGAGACTTACTGCGGAGGGGAGATGCACTCTCACGCACAGTGGAGAGTGCACCTTGGTCGAGGACCTGACTGAGAGATTGGAAGACCTAGCGAATATTGCCGAGAAACCGCTGAGCCCTGAGTAGTCGTTTGGCAGGTTTCGCCTTGTATTGCAGATTGAATGCTTCATCGAATAGTCTGCAAAACTATTTGTTTTTTTTTTTGAGTCGTGATAGCTCACAATTCTTTACCATATTAATTCATATATTATTATAATTTGCAATTGTTATTTATTGAATTTGTGTGCATTTGGTCTATTTTTATTTTATTGAATTGTGTGTACAAATAAAACGCGTTTGTAACAAAAAAAAATAGAATCTTATTTATTTTTAAACTTAACAAGTACTAATTCAATAGCTCAAAATAAAAAGATGTAGTTTGAACATAATTTTCACCTTAGGGCTTACATAACTTTACAAATCATCTCACTTCATTTAAAAAATATAAGGAATCTTTTCCAACAACCGAATCATTTTAATTCATAGTAATATGAAATATAATTGAACTTTCACAACACTTATAAGTTCATTCTGCGTGTTAGCACGGGAGGCGCATAGGTATAAACATTATATCTTGCAACTTATCTGCAATTTATTTTCAAAGAAAACATAACTACATTCTTAATAAAAAGGAATTACAGACAAGTTGAATAAAAGCTTGTTGAAATAACAATAATACGAATCTGGCCACATAACAAATGTACGTACACATTTTGGGGGTGAATAGTTTGCTTCTGTCAAAATTATGACGCGACCAATTTAATTTCTAACATTTCAGTAGGCTCAAACACTACCTACGTAGATAAAGACGGTTCATCAATAAAATTTGATACAAATATATCCACCGTTTGACATGTAGTTATAATGAATTACATGACTCTTGCCTGGTCTCCGGGGCAAGATTTTCACGTCGCCGACATGATCTTTAATAGTCAGAAAAGGAGATCATTATCAGAACCTTCAGAAGTAACAGTTTTGGCATCATTGACGCGTGGTCTCCGCGGCGAGGGTCACGCGGTCAGGTGCTTCTCGTGGGCGGTGAACTCGTGCCGCTTGCGATGGTCGGAGCGGCCGAACTTGATCCCGCAGTACTGGCATGGGTAACGTTTCTCTTTGGTGTGACTTATCATGTGGACTTTCAGGTAGCTGAAACAAGCAGGTGAGATTCAAATTGTGTTACAGTGCTTCTGAAAACGGGTTGAATTTATTTATTATCTAACGTGTCCAGCTACATACAGAACAGATTTTTCGGAAACCAGTGAATTGGTACAGACAACAACAAAAGTAGCTGGTCCCTGTACAGTTTTTTTTATGAACGAATACATGTCAAATTATTTTCATAGAATAAAGTTATTTTACCGAATAGTACAGTCTTACAGAAAAATAACTATTTTAATTGGAAACTTACGCAAACTTAATCTACTTATGTCACTGACTACCAATCGAAGCTTTTGAATTCGTACGAATCTAAAAACAATGTTCTGAGAACTTTGAAGTGTCAGGAAATAACTGCTAAGTGTCAATGAAACAATAAGCTACTAACGTTTTTCGCATGAAGGTCATGTCACACAGCGAGCAGGCGAAGTTCTTCACCTCGCCATGTGTCTCCCGATGATTCTTCAACGTGGTGCACGATGAGAAACATTTGCCGCAGTCAGGACACTCGAATGGCTTCTCTTTTGAATGACTCCTGATCAGTAGAGGTCAGTGGTTAGTATTTTCTCACGCTAAGTTTACTATTTCGCGGAAAATATAGGATTTTACCAAACTATAATTCTGTACAGCACAGAATCTGTACTAATAAAATTTTTGAGAATTTTCCATTTTTGTTTTTGTTATTGGAAAGATTTTAGGAATAGTATTTCCGAGTCAAAATAAAATATGCAACTAGAGGCTATTATGGAGATCACAGGCTATTTGAATGACGATATTAATTTTATCTTATAAAGGTTAATATTCAAATGATGAATGGATGTGTCCATTCCATCTTTTAATACGATGCATTACGAAAATAGTAACTCACCTTAAGTGTACTTGTAGATGATATTTTTTGAAGAAACTTTTTGAACATAATTGACATAAATGCGACCGCTCCTTATCGTGTACTTGTCGTCTGAAAACAATTGAAATACAAATTGGATGAGTGCAGCCTAGCAGTTTTACCCCCTGGATCCACTTAAGAACTACTGCCCGGATGAATCACTCGTATCATAAGCCACATTTTAATACTTAAAACCTTAAATAAAGCCTTACTTAGATGCATATTGCCATAGTCTCCGTGGATTGTTGGGCACAGTATGTTGTTATTATCACACGGGTGGATGTTTGGTAATTACAATGTCGCCAAATCTCAGTTGCCTTTTACAAGACATACAGCCTAGACTGCTAGGTCTAGAAAATATGTTTTTTAGGTTGTTGAGACTTAGCAAGGATTTTTTGAAAATCAACACTAGTTGCAACGGGTACTGAAATGTATAAGGAAATCTATACCGATACAGTCGCGGGAAAAAACTACATACAAATATAAAGTCAAGCCTTTTTCCCGTGGGAGTAGGCAGAAACAACGTGCTACGATCCTTACATAACCCTTTTGCTTAATCTACATTCATGCATCGTTTCATACATGAACGCCGGCTGTGGGTACTGCGCATCTGACCTTTTTGAAGGACATCACCAATAAGGTCCGTATATGTCCTTCAAGGGCGTTCCCTCCTGGCGTTTCCACTAACAACCGCGTCATAAATCCCTTTCGTTAATCACCTTTCAATCGGGAAAAACTATATTAATTTTATACTAAGAAACTAACTTACTTGTGAATAATCATGAGCACTTTGGTGGCGAACTTCTTGTCGCAGTGGGGGCAGCCGTGCGGCCGGTCCTTGGTGTGCGTGGTCATGTGCACGTCCAGTCCGGACTTGGATATGAAACGCCGCCCGCACGGCACGCACACGAACGGCAGCGACTGCCGGTCGTGCACCAAGCGGTGGTGCTGCTTCAAGTGAGTTACCACTGTCAACATATTGTATAAGTTAGATGAGAGGAAAATGCCATTATACAATGCGATTTACTTTAGGGCGCTCACCTGACTAGTTCCTAAAAATCGAGATTTGGCGAGGACAACGTCTATACGATGTCCGCTACAATCTGAGACAATCATGTTGTGTACTTATTTATACTTAGGACCAGTGGCGTGCGGTTCATACAGACAAAAAGACACTGCCTACCCTACATAACTCAGATAAATATTTATTATAAAATAGTTGAGGTGACAAATCACATACATCATTATTTAATCGACAAGACAAAGAACCAATACCAACATGCAGAAAGTATTATTGGTAAGTAAGCTTTTAAAATTTTCGGTCTACCCTGTCTTAACGTAGGTGTGCACGCCGCTGCTTAGGACGCATCCCTACAGGCCGACTAACACAGTTGTTTGGCTTGGTACGCTTACATGGCGGTGTCTAAGCATACTCATTACTCAACCGTGACGTAAGGTAAACCATAGACATCACCATTATATTTTAAAAGGGAACAGTTTGTCGACACAATTGAGGGTACATTAAGAAACTTCAGTATGCCGATGTGAACTTTGTCAGAGTGACTTCTGCTTCCGAACTGAAAGGATTATAGTGACAATATAATAGAGGCGACGAGAACTGTGTAATAGTGAAAAAAGTGATGATAGTGAAAATAAACACAAATTCAAGAACAAATTCGAGCTGGCACATGGGTGTTGGCAAAATAACATCAGATTTTGCTGTTGACTTCAAGCTATTGAAATCGAAGATACGAAGAAAGGCGAATTTATTGGTATGTGGCTTTAATTTTTGTTACTTAACTATAATATCTCAAAAAAAAAATGAAAATTCGGTTAGTTAAACTTTTAGAATAGGTACGTATTAAGTACACGGTAGGTACTACAGGCATTTTAAGCTAACGATATGATAGAATCATATAAGTTGCAGACATGAAACCAAGAAGATGAAAATGTAAGGCAGAGGTAGAGGCAGGATAGGTATTTAGTGAAATTTCAAAAAATTATGCAAATAGGCTCTTTAAATTATGGTTAATTAATCGTACATTAATCCATTACGTGACATAGTAAAAAATGTACTGTTTGTCGATCGCCGGTGTCCGACTGCGGATTCATGAATAGAGAGAAGAAAGACTAAGAGTGTGGTAGGTATATTGTTAATATTCAAAAAACGCTATTATAACTTAAGCAACGTTATTTAGCATTTGAACTAGAACTACTACAACTACTACATGAAACTGTAAAGTATTGTTATGTATTCAAGTAAGAGAACCTACATAAAAATTTATTAATTCATCATCACAGCCTATATCCCCAAAAGGTTAGGCAGAAGTGTACTTATTGTACACCCACATATCGCTGATGCCGTTATTAAGTCCCATGTAAGAGGGGATGAGTCTATTGCCATCAACTGGGCACAGTTCCAAACTCCATGCTATTACTGAGAATTCCATACAGAAACACCAAATAACACTTTGCCTGATCCGGGAATCGAACCCAGGATCTGTCGCTTACGGCTTACTTAATGAAGCAGTTTGTTTATTATATATTTAAATGAAATAACTTATTTTCGACCATTATTCATAAAAAAAGTTGGGGGCATTCAGAAAAAGTTGAAAAGAGGGTAGGACAGCTCGTGTCTTCTTGAAGTCTTATAACTTAAGAACTAGTGGACCGATTTTGATGGGGTTTTCACTCTAGCATAACTGAGGGGTCTAGGCATAGTCATAAACATATTTTATCATGCTATAACTTATAGGAGATGAGCAGTGCAACATATTATCTTTCTTGTGAATTAAGATAAATATTGTGAAATGCTTTGAATTGGCCAATTTGTAAGTGTCTTTCACTGCAGTTATAGGTTGTATGGGTTGAATTGATTAAGATACTTCAGTTTGTGGATGTTAGATGATGATTTGTGCTTCTAAAATTATAGGAATTAGTGAGTATATTCAAGTGAATACTAGTGTCTCACCTTTATTACATAAAGGACATTTTTGTTTTATGCCCATATGTTTGATCTTATTATGCTTGTACCGTGCACTGTGACTGGAGAATACTTTGTCACACATTGTGCATTTTATTCGTTTACGAACAGCCACTGGCATATGCAGGAATGAATGTGACTTCAAATCCTTCACAGTCTTGCCGCATTCTTCACACATTTGTAACACATTGTTGGTATCATTGTTTGAGGCAGCTCTGGATTTTCTTTTTCTTTTTTTCAGTGGTGCTAAAATAAATGAGAATTAGTTTTAGAAATATTGAAGGGCACACAGCAATTGTCAATATTTTTCTATGGAGTTCTTCAGTTAGGTATAGTATCATTGTAAGGATCAATTATTTGTTGGAACATTTTTTCCCAGTAAAGACATGGCATACAGTATAACTGACAAAGCTTTGATTACAAATTTAAAAATTAATTGAATTTGGAATTATTATAAAGTTCATCTATATTAAGATGAAGAATAAATGATGATAGATCAAGTCTTAGCAACCCAGGAATAGGATAAACTACCACAGTTAACCTAACCTGTATACAATGTGGGTACAGGCAACAGGTTGAAATAATAAAAAATCTCACATACCATTCTCTTTAGTTTTCATTTCAACATATTCATACTTTATCTTTTTTATAACGCTAAGGAACTCATCTTCAGTATCGTAGCCATTTGTAATGTCCTCATTTTTCAAAGATACTTCATCATTTAGCTCATCCTTCACATCAACATCCTGGGATTCATCACTCACGGTGATCAGTTCCGTTTTAATATCGTCGCTAATAAATATCTCATGTTTCACTTCAATTTCTGAGTGCAATGACTTAAAATATGCATCGTTTTTTATTGCTAATGATTTGAATTTGTGGTACGCTAGTACTTTTTTGTAACATTTTAAACATAGTTTTGTACTAATTTTTGAATCCTGCACGACCTGGGAAGAGACAAATTTATTTTTGTAAATTACTATGTCATAAATTCAATAAGATATGATTCCAACAAGGCTTTGTTTACCTGTATGTCTAAACAAAACACAAAAACATCTACGAAATTCTTTTTTTCACCATTTCTAGCAGCTTGTAACTGAAATATGTCTTTCTCTGCTTTCATTGCAAGACAAATTCTACATAGATCCATAATTATTTATATTAATTAAACTGTAAATTGAAAATTTCCAAGATCCATATTTTATCAACAAATTCAACTCGACAAATTATGACAGTGACACTCGTATAGTAGAAAAGTCAAAACACAATGACAGTTATTAAAAACCTACTATGGTAGATTTTACCTTCACACAGCAATCGGAGTCTCTCGCCAGTGAAAGCCTCAGTCTGCTCATTTCCATCCTATAGGATAACTTAGCACATCACAGTCCACTGCTGGCCTCCTCCACCAGTACTAGGTTTATTGAGATTGGAGCCGCTGCACAGTGAGTAAGGACTAAGAAGGTAATAAAAAGTGGATACTTATGTTTTTTTTAATAATAGCGTTTTTTTATCTGTAGAGCTCAATAACCCTAAACTTCTCTATAACAATAACTTGACTGCCTCACGGTCTAATGGTCGCAAGTGTCACTGCTGAGCGTGAGGACCTGGGTTCGATTTCCGGGTCGGACAAAGCGTTGTTGGTCTTTTGAGATTCTAAGTAGCAACACTGAGCCTGGATTTCGGCTCAGTAAATGGAAATAGGCTCGCCCCTTATCACTTAGGGACTCAATAACATCATCGGCGAAATGCGGTTGTTAAATAGTAAACCTCTGCCTACCTCTTTGGGGAATACATGCGTGACGCTACGTTATACAATATAGCATACCTCGAAGCAGTGTTGCTAGGTGCGTCTACTCCACTCTGGTGAACAAGCACTTTACTAGTGAAATTGAAGGAACTGAGCTATTATGGTTAAGATATTTTTGTTTTGAAATTCACTGCCGGAATGGTTATTTATGACCGCGGGCGCGGCGGCGGCGTTTCTATTATAAGCTGTTAATATTGTGGTCGTAATTAATGTAGATCTCATCAAGTTATATGGATTACCGTGACAATATGGATAGGTGGACCAAACAGAAAGATTCTATTCATTCTAGCCTTTTTTAACGCCACTAATGGGAAGGGAACAACCAGATTTTACTCGAAGACCATATTGCAAAATAGTGTTTTGTGTACTGTTCACCCCGTAAGCGAAATTCTAAGTCTATGGTTCACCCATTCAAATGCTTCCGTCGCAACGAAGCGGCTACACATTTCATTATATTGTATTAAACAGAAATATCATATACAGTCAAGACGTTGGCTTTATATTCACCCTGATATTATTTTTAAATAGGGTTGAATTAATAAATGAAATACACAATACTATAGTCTTAGCTTTTATTTTCTTGTAAGAATGTTGGATACAAATTGCTAGTTTCGTATCAAATATTTATTAAAATGCCACAGTATAAGGAGAAAAATTGTATAATATACTATAAATAGAAGCATTTTGGACGTCATACGAGTACCCTTGACGCCTCCTACAGTAAATGTTACTTATGTCGATATCGCCCGGGGGCCTCATGTTTAGTAACGCAAAGACAGGCACATTTAACTTATATCTATGAATAAAATACATGTCTTAAACAATAAATCAATCCCCTTATATTATCACGAATTGTGATGTGTAGTAAGAAGTGCTTAATAACTTGCGATATTATTAGCTGCCATTTGCTTTTAAAACATAACAGAAAATTCCAATTATGGTAAAAAATAAATTGCGAATGGTTACATAAAATAAAAAAAAGTATTAAAACGCTAAAAAAATATTGCATAAAACTTTCCATTCGTACAACATTATAATTTATTAAAATTAATATTTACTGAATATACAATTCAATTTAAGTGAAACACTGCAAGGTAATACAACAATTTATCATTATAATATTAATATAAAATTGGCAATAAAATGTTTACTCCAACTTTGCTGTGGAAAATCTAAATGCTATTCATAATAAAATATGCTCTAGTCATAACTAATTGTCAAAAACATTTCTAATGCTATCTACCTAAATACAATCTTCGTTATAATAAAAAAGAAATAAATAGGCACATCACATTCACTCCGAATGTCCAAAATACTAACTTAACAAGCTAAATTAGAATATTAATTTCACATTGTTCACTTAATTATAAATTACTTAAAACAATCCACAATTATATTGTAGTATTGTTGGTTACAACAAATGTTGCTATGGCGCTCCAGATTTTGTACTAAAATAAAAATTCGTTATTATTGTGTTTGAAATTTGTTTAAGTGATTTCCAAAAAGTAAGATATGTTTGAAAACATAATTGTTAGAATTGAACGGTTCACTTTTGGGTTGCCATGCTAAAAGTATAACTAAGAACAATTAAATATTGTATTTAAGACAATCTCATTTTATTGAAAATTTTCTTGATACTGTTAAGTACAAATTAAGCATCTAATAGTATTTTAACTAAATAATACATATCATTGCAAAGAAAATTACATCAATGTAGTCGCCATTATATAAAAATGCAAGCCACATAAATGGATACTAAATAATATTAAAAAATACATAATAAAATGCAAATATACCTTAAACACGAGGGAATTTATAATTAAATGTACAGAAAATGCTCCTAATTGAATATGTTTATATACCTAGAGTAGCCAAATTGACCTTTAATAAGAAGTGAATTCATGGCAGTACCTTTAGCTGTCTAGGCATAGAAGAAAAGCATTACGCTATAAATACGTTTATAAATTATACTAATGTAAAACTAAACGTTGTCACTCTTAATACAATTGTTGTCAAATGATAAAAAATACCGGTATGTCGTCATGATTCGGTGGTCTGAATACCGGCTGTACAATATGGTAATACACGTTGGAATATAGACAAATATCGGACCGCTATTTAATCCGGTACCCGTTTCGGCGACGGGTGTGTCGCCTTACAAATAGACGTAAGGCCACTAGTTGGTCTCCGCGGAGGTTGGCTGCGGCGGTACGGGCACGGCGAGCGGCGATCGCTGACGGTCAAACATCTCCAAAATCAGCTTGGGGTCGGTGCCGGCCGGCACCGTCACGGTGCCCGTCTGTGTCAACAGCGCCTTATGAGTACCACCGAACGTTTTTCTCGGCAACTCGTGGCGTCCGCGCGTGTTTACCGGGCTCTACTGAATATTCCCAACATCTTGTAATTTAACGTTTTGGTAACAATTTAGTCATGATGGTGAATGAACCCCTGAACGAACAAAACACGAGCGGACGCCACAACATTGGGTATGTTTCAAGTTAGTTGGTTAATAGACGATTTAAATTTAGTATTTATTAGTTAAGAAAAAAAAAACTAAATATTCTGGAAAAGGAATCTAAAGAGTAGTTAGTTAACAGAGGCATATGAAGCTAAATAATTGGTAGAAATATACTAAAATACTTGGAATAGAGAAGGGCGTTCATGCAAGTTGTATGTAGAAATTATATAGGGTGGAAAGTTGCACCTTGCAATGCAGAGAAAGTATCTCAAATATTGATACTAGCCAATTTTACTCCAAGGAAACATTGAATATTTTTTTAAAGTAAGAAGAACTGTTTTCAATCATTAATCATTTTTGATAAGTAGCTTGCCTGTCCCGGAAATCGATCCAACTCAAATAAGAAAACTAAAAATCTTTATCTTTATGGCATCAATCGATAGGGTAAATTGTAAGAATCAAATCTCTCTAATAAACATTGTATTATAAATTTAGGGAAGATCGTAAAATCTAAGAGTAGTTAATAAATTCAATAGGTTACGGGCACTTTAATTATTGCAGTAATTAAAATTGAATAAAATATATTTAACATTTTTGTCTATTCTCGGGATAGGAAAGGACTTTTCAAAAAATGTTTGTATACCGTTTTACCTAGTTTACAAAAAGATTGAATGTTTGAGTAAAAATAACTGACTTCAGTATCTAAGGTACTTCCCGTCCAGAGCCCATTTCAACTTTCCACCCTGTATTGTACATTAGGTAGTTATGAAAGCAAAGTGTGGGGTACCTCTATGCGCGTGATGACTCCTTCCTCGCGACTGTGCTCTAGGACTACAAACAAAACACAAAGCGCCCGTCAAACATACAAACGGATAAACATGAAACATAAACATATAAAAGCGATATTTAAATTCAATATTTTTTAAATTGTACACATATATTAGCGGCATGGTTACTAGAATCCGAACAATTTCTATTATTTTTTAATTATTTTAATACAAATAATTGGTAAGTGTTGATTTTTAATTAAATATAATCATCATCACACTGGACATGGGCTGAATTATCAGTTTAATTAGCCTTTTAAATATAAAAGGTATTTCTGTGACATCTATAAAAAGAAAATTAAAATATGTCGGGCTTTTGTCAAGTATAGTAGGATGGAATTGTTCTATTTCTGTAACCATTAACAATAAAAATATTACTTGGCGAATTGTAAAAATGTTGCCTTTTAAAATTATAATTTTTGAACATAAATTGAAGCCAATTCATAGCGTATACTTCGCTGTCATGCAATTTATATTTTGATAAGTCATATAATTTAAATCCTGGAAATAAAAACTTTATGAGTTGATTTAGAAATCTACAAAGGATTATGTATACTACATTGTTTCAGGATTTCTCTGTAATAAAATATGCAGCAAAGTTCACTTTATATTCTTCAAAATAAAGGTTTTATAAGCTGTTTTAAGTTCCAGCCATTTGTAGTTGTATCTGCTTTTGCTTGTATAGGATACATTTTCATTGACTGTGCACTTGACGAGTGCATCAGTTCTAAGTTTTTGTCCTAATTGAGCAGCGTGTCACGTCGCGTCTAGCACCGCGTGACGTATTCTTATTTAAACGCCGCGTCGAGTACGTTTGTGTGCACACGCGATGCTCGACATAACGCGCCACGCTACCTGTCACTCCGTGAGGAAAATGACAATCTCCGAAAATATTCTTTATGTTAGAAGCAGCTATTGCAATGAACTACTCGGTACTCTAACTTAATATTTTATAATTAAATGCTAGAATGAATTTCCACTACCGCCGGTGTAGCACGGTATATCCGAAGAAATACGCGTACACTTATTCATTGTCGGGTGTAATAGGTAACACTGTAATACACCCTAGTTGAGCTTGTAACAACAGACTCTTACAAAACAATGCATAAAAATGTTATTTACAGACCACGTAACCGAAAATGTATGTCAATCAAGGACATTTCACTGCGTGAGAGATTTCACAGAGATTGTCATTTTACCCAAGACGGTTAGGACTAAGTTTGCTTGTCTCAATCTTGTTGTTAACTTTTTGTTACAATAACGTTATACTCACTGTTCTCGGTGAGGGAGTTGCTGGTCGTGGTGGTGGTGGAGGTGCCGTCGCCGTTGGTTTCGTTGACCATCGTACGAGTCGTCGTCTTCACTACCATAGACGACGTGTTTACTTGAGAGTTCTGCGACATTTAAAAGGTAGGTTTTTAAGCAAAACAACATAAGTTTCTATGGCAGAGATATAGTCTGTCCGTTGACTGCCTAAGTGGTTCAAAGTTGTTAATATATTAATTACTTTAAACCAACAAATAGCTACATAACCCTGACTGGTTCCACTGGAACCCATTTTATGAATTGTGTTCTATCTCAGATTTGGATCGGAAGCTGTTAAATATCGTCTCACCTGTAAGTTAATATTAAGCTCAGGCGCAGCCGGCTGTTCGGGAGTAGCGTTCGTGTGGTCGCGGACTGAGTCCACAGTGATATCGGCCGAGGCGGCTGTCACGTCGTGAGGTGCTTCTGTTGACTCCTCCTGTGAAATAAGGCGTGATAATAATGAATATGGCGCTAGACTAAAAGAAACCTAGTGTCGACAATAAGGAGTCATTTAGATTTGGATCCTACTAGACGGGCACGAAACGGGACGTATGAAGAAGCGGAAGACGCGAAGTTAATTTAGTCCCCAATTAGTACTAGTCCAACCTCAAATTTTATAGCCGTTTTGTCTTGTAAATTACTAGAAAAATATAATGGGATGAAATTGTCAACCTAAGTGATATTTTGATCACAAAGAACATTTTGGTTCGCCTCTTATTACATGGAACTCAATAACGGCATCTGTGAAATGTGGGCGCAGGTACAGTAGTATACCTCTACCTAACCATTCGGGGAATACAGGCAGCAGGCAGGCTATGTGTAGGACATTTTGTCAAAAGTGGACGTTTTCAATAGGGTGAAATTATCTTATAGAGCGAAATGATTTTGTTTAAAGTATACCTACTTCTGACATTATCTGTTAATTTGACACGGATTTATAGTGTTATAATCAATATTACCTTGTGATCACCGTTGGTGAGTGGCGGTTCCTCGACAGCACCACGTAGTGCGGCCGCCCACGGTGACAAGATAATGTGGCATTGTGCGATCGTCACCTATACATAACACAAATACATAACATGATTACCAACTGGTCCTCGGTTTGAAGGACGAAGAGTTACAGTACACGCATTCTACGCCTTCTAAGATCTTTACTGACGAAAATGTGGCAGCCACATCCAAACCAAGCTAGATTGTTTATACTTTATTGTGTTTACTTCACGTCGTTTGAAGTATAAAAGATTACGAGGAGGTTTATTATAATACTGCATTATTAAGTGAATCGTTCTTACCTTGGTCGCCGATAGAGTAATCCGCTGTAATTCCGACGAGGAATGCAAGTAGAGAGCTTCACCTCGTTTCGAGAAGCATAAACTTGAAATACCACTGAAAAGGATTGGTTACATCAGTCCAAAGTCCTAGTCACAAGCCGAAGAAATAAATATGTAATCGAAAGAGAAGAACTTATAACAACGGCCGATCCTACAGATTCAGCCCACGGGACTTTCGTTTGCTTGGTCTAAGACAACGAGGCAAAATGTGGGCGAGCCAACCGAAGCTTGACTCACTTGATGTCCTCCTTGCGCACGGCGGCGGCGTTGAGCTGTCGGCGCAGCTCGGGGCTGAGCACCAGACAGTCGCCCAGGTTGGTGAGGCACAGCAGGCACCACTCGCGGTGACGCTCGCCCGCCCCGCCGCACTCGAACCACGCGAACGACGTGCGACGCACCTGCAGGATGTACGTCAGATTGATTACAACTGTTTCGCACAACTGTAGTACTGCAGCGCCCATCACATCAATTAC
This sequence comes from Shargacucullia verbasci, assembly GCA_947562105.1. Classification (NCBI taxonomy): domain Eukaryota; kingdom Metazoa; phylum Arthropoda; class Insecta; order Lepidoptera; family Noctuidae; genus Shargacucullia; species Shargacucullia verbasci. The sequence goes on along the minus strand of OX387289.1, from coordinate 3,471,811 downwards.
GTGGTGAGATTGTTTTAGGAGACTGCAGCAGTCATCATCATCGGCAGAGCTGAGAGACGTCCGTTACGACATGTCTCGTGTGTTGCATATATTTTAATAATTGTTGTTAAACAATGGCTTTACGCAACTAATGCTATACAACTTACAAATTATACTTATATAAAATCATTAATAAGCTTGTTCATATTTTCAGCTGGGTTTACATAATTTTAAAATTTAGCACATGTCTCCCTATGGGATTGGAAACGGATTTCAAAGTTATACTATCTTGTTATAAAATCTTTTTAGAACACTTACCCTAGCGCCCTCGTGTGCGGTGAGCTTGTACTTATTGTGCGGCTTGAGTGACGGCAGCGTGAAGATCTTGAACTGCTCCTCTGACGTGATGACCACGCGATGCGTACCGCTCTCTGGTAGCGGGGAGACGCCGCGTTCAACCTGCGGGATTATTGGGGAATACAGATTGTGATTGTGTTGACTCAAGGTAATTTAACTTATATAGATTTCGGAGTACGGACTCTCAGAATAGTCTCCCTTTTAAGAAGGGGCTGTAATCGGCCTGTCGAAAAATCTAGCTTTAGAATACATGTGTTATTTATCTGTTATACTTCTTTGCTGCAAACGGATATATATATAAGGACGTACCTCTAGCGGGTCGGGCAGCGGTACAGCCGCTCCGTCCAGCACAGTGATGCCTATGACGGGAGCCCTGTGCTTCAGTTGTATCTCCTTAGCGAGCTGGCAGGTGACGGGCTCGTCTTTCCTCTTATTCGTGTTGGGCACGTTTATCGTGAACGCGTACACTGTGCCGTTATTTGTGCCTGCCCATAGAGTTGGCGTCGAGTTTTGTGCTACAAGAGAAAATTAAGATTAACGACACAGAGCTTCTGACTTAGTTATTAGGCGACGTAGTTATTAGGCGACGTAGTTTCAATATTATGTAAAAGATTTGTGTATATGTATTTTTGAAAATAATTCCTCATATAGACGAAGGTATCCATCAATCTTGCAATACAGGTTAGTGCAATGGTTATGCTAACCACGTACTATTAATAAGGAATATCACGCATGCGCCATATGGAGCCTCCACGGCGCGCTCCACCCGCTTCAGCTAGTACAGTATGTAGTGCGGCGTGTTCAATACGTACTGTTGATAAGGAATGTCCTCGCGAAGTACAGACAGCGCACCATGGAGCCGAACGCATCGTCGGGCGGGCGAGCCTCCACAGCACGCTCCACCGGCTTCAGCTCCGCATCGGTGTCCGACGCCGCCTTGTCACCTGGCTTCTTCGGAATCGGCTGCAAGGGTAATACCCATTTTTAGCTTTAAAATTTTTATAACCTTTGCGTCCAGTATATTTTGGATTTGTCTTTATTTGTCGCTTGTTGCTTTAGAGACTGCCATGAACTATCGCTATATACCAAGCGATCATCATCCTCGCAGCTGTATTTACCAGCAAGTGTAGAACGTGGCTCATATTTTTATTCACTTTTCTCAAGATCATAGCAATTATACTAACTTGTGTGGGTGATGTGGGGCTGGACGCGGTAGTCTGTCGCCGCTGTGACCTGCCTTTCCGCAGCCTTCTGAACGACTCCCTCAGAGATTTCTTAAAGGACTTTCTTCTCGAAATTGGCGTGTCCCCAGCACCGGAATGATCTGCAAACGAAAATGAATTATTATAGACTTGCTCTTTGCTTTGGTGCCAACTATAGTAGTGTACACGCGCGGCTCAGATTTAAAACGTAAACCTTCGTGATTTTCGTTTTCTGTGTGTTGAGGAGTGCGATAGTTACCGTGCGGGTTGAGCGTGCACTTATGCAGCAGCGGCGCGGGCTTGAGCGCGTCGAGCAGCGCCAGGCCGTGCGCGGTGCCGCCGCACACCAGCCCCCTGTGTGTTGGGGAGTGCGATAGTTACCGTGCGGGTTGAGCGTGCACTTATGCAGCAGCGGTGCGGGCTTGAGCGCGTCGAGCAGCGCCAGGCCGTGCGCGGTGCCGCCGCACACCAGCCCCCTGTGTGTTGGGGAGTGCGATAGTTACCGTGCGGGTTGAGCGTGCACTTGTGCAGCAGCGGCGCGGGCTTGAGCGCGTCGAGCAGCGCCAGGCCGTGCGCGGTGCCGCCGCACACCAGCCCCCTGTGTGTTGGGGAGTGCGATAGTTACCGTGCGGGTTGAGCGTGCACTTATGCAGCAGCGGTGCGGGCTTGAGCGCGTCGAGCAGCGCCAGGCCGTGCGCGGTGCCGCCGCACACCAGCCCCCTGTGTGTTGGGGAGTGCGATAGTTACCGTGCGGGTTGAGCGTGCACTTGTGCAGCAGCGGCGCGGGCTTGAGCGCGTCGAGCAGCGCCAGGCCGTGCGCGGTGCCGCCGCACACCAGCCCCCACTCCCACTGCGCGCCCAGCGCCGTCACTGCAGCCGGCGGTACCAGCTGCACCACCGAGCTCGCCTGTCAAGCCGAGCACAAACATGAACAACATCATATTTAGGCTACAGTTTTAGCTACGGTTTGTAATAGACTGCGCGTGCATCAATGGCAGTCCTACTGCAAAAAATAACTATGTAATATTTCACTCACCTGGTATCCCTGTGGGAATGTGAGCGACCCAGACCTTAAGGTCAGCTGATCGTGTCCCTTCCATACAAAGCCGTCGCGATCTGACACGATGTTCACTGTCACAGACTGTGGAACAACACAGAAATTAGATAATAACACGCAGCAAGTAGATAAAAATATAAAATAGGGTTAAAATTATGTAAATTTTTATGTTAAAAGATACTAACCTTAACTTCAGCAGTGTTGGATGAAGTCTTAAGGCTCGCGATAACTATGTGACCGGCAGCGCCGCCGATTGTCAGCATTCCGGATAATGGGCATAAGATTACCTGAGAATAGATACCATTGTCATCATCACTTTTTTTTTAAGATAGATTTATTAGACTTGATATTTTGTAATGAATCGCTGACTATTAACGAAAGTAGTCCCATGAGCGGTGACTATAGAGAGATTTGCATCACAAACCTTTAATTGTTCAGACAAATTTTGTAGAAATAATTGCATTTAAAATCAGTTTTGTAAAGCCTACCCGGTTGGCATCATGTCAGCACTTTACCTTATCATTTGGGAAACGTTTTCACCCAGTCATTAGATAATGCTGCGCAACTATTTATGAAAAGTTATATGAACTGGGAGATTAAATTCATTTCAATAAAATCAATAAAATATTGTTCACACTCTCTTTGGTTCAACTAGGCAGTGATTCAAATATTAAAAGAAAAAATGTAATGTCACCGCAAATTTAAAAAATAAGGCAATATATTATTACTAACTTATTATTTTAGTAACGCTATGGATCTCCTATAGTCTGAATTAATAAAATTTACTATTATCATTATTAGACTGTCATACTTTTTCGTTATTATGACGTCGAATAACCGAATTAGAAAAAGAACCTGACTATAAAACAAAGCAATACTCAATTGATTACACCCATTGTTATAAAATATATAATCTCCTATATTCCACACTTTTTATAATATAAAATAATAATATATCAAATTAGTGTACAAACTCAGTAACGTGTGTACTCTTTTTAGAGAACCTAAGAAATGGAGATCAATTTTTCTGTATTTTTAATGCCAAGTGTCATTCATATGTTTTCGAATAATCTCGATAGATACGATATTTAATAAAAATAAAAAAAAACTTGTTGCAAATTGGCTCTAGTATAAATTCATGTAAGAAATAGGTTGATTTACCATTCACCCTGTAGGTACATATAAGAGTATGTAGTTGGCGAAAGTAATTTTAAGTTACTTACCAATACTAAGTTATCATTGATTGATCAAACATGTTTGATCTTTATATGTATCTGAACAACCTGCATACTGTCATGAACTCATAACGTTTTAAGTGCCTAAACTTATTATGTAAGACCTATATTGTACACTTTTTATAGGAATAAACATTTGCATTTGGAAAAATACTCTACTACTATGTTTCTACATATACATATCTTCAATCTTTGTTGATGTCTTTACCAGAAATTAATTTGGCCAGATTTATTTCAAATACTTAAAGATACTTACTCGTTTAACAGCAAGTCGTGGGTCGTCGCTATAAGGGTCAAAGGTGCCGACTCGTCTGAACGGAGGCCATTCTTCTTCGTCTGTCTGACTGTCGTTGTTTTCGCCTATTTCTTCACCACTAAACATGACAAATGTATATTTTTTAGATTGTAGTAAAAATATTGCGGTTCCTAGAAAAGCGTTGATGAAATAAAGGCCGGAGAAAAGATGTGTGTAAAGAAATTGCAGTTGTAATTTCATTGATTTAAGTCGCCTTTTGCAATATTCAGGGGAGAATGTAGGGACTTATGAAGAACGAGTTAGCCGGGGACCACACGGTACAATATTTCACAAATGAAGAATAACACAATTCTAAAATGATGAATTTGTGAACAATGCATAATGCGATGCAAAATGTATGTTATTTTTATTCCACACAGAGTATCTAGAAAAATAAAAATAAAAAGAAGGTAACAGTTTACAGAACTAGTGAGAAGAAATACAACCAAGAAGAATGTAAGGAAAATAATATTCTATTCATAGATAAATCGACTAATATATTTTTTGATATTGCGTGCAAACTTTTTGTTATAAAAAACCTTAAACAGATAGAAATTAAAATAAAAAGCATGCAGCTGGCAATAAAATAATTTTCCATGCTTACAACATTAACTGTTACCTTGTGGTCGACCGTTTGAGCCCACTTCGTAATGAGCAAGCAATAAGCAGAGGACAAATCATTAGCTAACGTTAAGGGCATAGTCACACAGCGAGGCATTACGGCGCGCGACGATGTCGGGCGGGACGTTGTTATGTATTAGATACTAACGACCTGAGTGGACAGTTGCATAGCACTTCTTGGCTTTTGGTTTTGGTCCCTGTTCGTCAGAACAAGATTTTGAATTGTTTTCTTAAAGGGCTATTATAATCATCTTTTTGTCAGTTGGTATTAGGGAGATTCGTAGACGATTTCTTAATGTGACCTTTTTAGGTTTTATGGTTCTGAATATTTTTGCGATCTCATAACAATATATGCAAGAAAAATGTTAGTGTGGTCTGTGGGGAGGCTAGAGTGGGTTTTGATACGTCTCGATCATTATCGGCTCATGATATTTTTAACTATTGTTCTATAAAAACGTGTGACAAACAGCATATTTCATACGTACAAAGATACATTGGGACAAAGTCGCGTCCGCATCGCCTACTATGTGCAAACGCCTTAGTTCAAAGCTTTTAAATTGTTAGGCTATTATGACTGGGTTTAAGAAGCTATGGAAATCGTCATTGAGACAAGAAAGTTAAACCTTCGATGACTAAAATAAAAAGAAGCACTGATTAAGTAGGTATCTTTTTAGTTTGATTATTTTATGACCACATTTATTATTAACTTTTTGCCACAAATTGAAAGGTAGTTTTTTATTTTTGTTATAGATTTATCCACAGTTATTGTTAGTATATAAAAATTATCTCTGGCATTTTCCACTTTAATGTCAGACAACATACTGGTATTAAATTGACATAGTAGGTAAAAAGGTAACATTAATTGTCCATGTAATATACAATGTGTGTTGTCAGACGCAAAGGTAGAACTGCCTGAATCATTAATAATATAATTGGTAAAACAACTGTACACTTGGCCCTCATACGATCTTTATGTTCGTTGTTTATGTATGAATTAGCTTCCACCCGCGGCTTCACCCGCGTGGTTTGTCCGTAGATTTTTCCGGGATAAAAAGTAGCCTATGTGCTATTCCAGACTATAATCTATCTCTGTGTCAAATTTCATTCAGATCCGTTCAGCCGTTCTGGCGTGATTGAGTAACAAATATCCATCCATTCATCCATCCTTCCTCACAATCTTTCACATTTATAATATTAGTAGGATAGGATACTCTACAACAAGTCACTTGGCGTCGCATTATAATGAGTCACGCACATACGCTGTAACAGAACGGGCAACAGACGGGTGACGTTCGTGGAAGTGGGAGACACGGAATGACTCGTTACAGTTCCCGAATAGTATTTTGACTATTCTAAAATACACAGAACTTTATTTTTTGGCTTTATAGTTATGAGGGTCAAGTTACACTTGTCACACTATATCCCTTAACTAACGCCCATTATATTTAGACTCACCTAAACAGATGTGCGGTGGTGTACTTGTAGAGCGGCGTCATGGCGACGCCGCTGACGTCCCAGAAGCGCACGGAGCCGTCCTCGTGTCCGGTGAGCAGCAGCTGTCGCTCCGCGTGCTCGCCCGAGTCCGCGCACCCGCCCGATATCGGCCATGCGCTTTCAGAATACACGTTCTCGCTTTGCTGTTGACCTGTGTAATGGAAGGATGTATCAATAATTTGTCAAACATGGGACGTTCTAAGTTAATATAAGAAATGTGCTGTGTCCCGAATCACTATCCTTGAGCTACCCACTACCTCCAGGAGATAACTTTGAGATAACGTTTGGATAAGTTTTTTTGAAGTCACAATTTAGCTTTTTCAAAGTAAATGAGATATGAAATTATATAAAACAGAAATGGAAAGAGAGGCCTTTGCCATACAATGCCGACACGGTTGGCGCAGTGGCTATGTGATCAGCTTTCTGCGCTGTGCGCCATACCCGCACGGCACAAATATTTGTATGATCTACAGATAGTGGTTTTGGGTCTGGTCGTGTGTACATGTATGTTTGTAAACTGTACCCACGACACAGGAGAAATCCCAGTGTTCAAGGTTCTATAAAGACATAAATAAATAATACAATAGGCAAATAAAATATTTAAACGCTTTAAACATACCAGCTGCGACGATATTCTCGTACACGTTTGAAGCTACATTATCGACGAGCTGGGCAGTCGTGACAGCTGAAGCGTGGATGGACACCAGGTAAGGCAGACGGAGTGGTCGCCAGCGATCGTCACAGAGGTCTATAACGACCAGTTCTTCTTCTGCTAACACCACCTGAAAGAAGCATATGTATCAAAGATTGCTATAGCTATATGTACAGGTAAACATGATGTAGTTTTAATAGGAAAGCTTTGCTCAAGGCTCAGTGTTCAAAGTAATGAGTAAGCTTAAACATTATCCCTAATTATAAAACAAGGTTTATCTTTGGACCAGCTTTAACCTATAATTCAATGTAATAAGAACCTTACTGTGGTTAAAATACAGCTTTTCATAAAAAACTGGTAGTTTGAATACAAAAAATGGAATGAAGGTTTAGAACTGTTGAAACATGATTCGTAATAAAGCCAATTAAGTACAAAGTTATGTTAGCACAACGTCGGAGAGCAAATATGTATGTTATAGTTGATGCATTGTACTTACTAAAGCAGCGGCAACTTGGTTGACAGTTTGTGCTAGTATCTGCGCAGGAGTATCGGGCCTCTCTTCTTGAAGCGGCACGCCGTCCGGCGGCACTGGCGTCGTTGTGAAGAAGTCGATTACCTGCCATAAGATAAAGTTTAGAAATAAACAAAAAAGAAACATTTACCTAGTGCGTTTTAATATGGCAGAATTTGCTAAAGATACAATACACTTTATGCACACCAGAAACAGAAAAAAATATACAATAATGGAAACCAAATAGAGATGTACAAGGGGCGGTGTTATTGCTGCCAGACAATCAGATTATATTTACCATTGTACTTCCTCTCTCCTAATTTTTGCGTGCCCAAAAGGGTCCACGACGTACTATACAATTTTACTTACCATCTATTTATACCATTGTGGATAGCAAATAAAAGTTTGAGTTTGAGAATATTCTTTGATACCATATTGTAATGCCGTGGTAGAGCTTGTAGATAGTGATGTACTTACTCGGCTAGTAAAATCGAATGCAACATGTTTCTCTCCCTGTTGTACTGTGACCGTATATTTGTCGGAGTATGAAGCTCTCGGCATACCACCTGAAATAAAATAAAATGTTATTCAAACAAATGCATTTAATCAATTCAGTTGCTGTTTAGTATGATTAAATTATGTATGTGATGGTGAGATTTATGTATATAAATTGCGTGCTGGATATTGTGTCATACTTTTTCATAACAAAACCCTGTATTCCCCAAGGGGTTCGGCAGAGGTGTACTATTGTACAAACACATTTCACCGATGCCGTTATTGAGTCCCATAGGTGAGCCTATTATAATCTGCCGGGCACAGTTCCAGAATCCGTGCTGCTACTGAGAATTTTCATACAGAAAAACCCCAATAACACTTTACCCCAACCGGGAATCGAACTCAGGACCTCACGCTCAACAGTTACGCTTGCGACCACTAGACCAATGAGACAGTCTACATACCTAATAATAATCAATTTCCATATCGAATCGTTTCGCGAGTAAGGTTGTCGTATAATAAACTTACCCGCATAGATAGTGATCTCGTCGCCGTCCAGGCTGGTCCTGTTGAGTATCTTGTTGATGGCCTTGCAGGGGTAGGGGCCGTACGGTGTGATGGGCTCCTTCAGTGGCCGGTCGCTAGCGGCGCCGGCCACCTCCCACGTCACGTACGACCCGTCGTTGTGGGACGATGTGAAGTGCTCGCCTGGGTACATAATATTAATGGTTTTACTAGAAAACACTGAAGGTTTATATCGAAAAATAGAGGCAGATATGTATTGCCTATTTTTCCTCGATGCCGTTATTGAGTCCCATATAATAAGTCTAATGTGTTGCCATCTACCAGACACAATTTCAAACTCCAAACTGACGTTGAGAAAAACACCCGAACACATAAAAAGACCACGGTTACGAATCACCAGGTCCTCACGCTCAGCACGGACAAGGTAGTTAGCACGCGCGTCACTTTAATCGCGTTTACTTGAAGAGGGACCTTAAGAAATAACCCAGCATTTCTAATACTCTAATATCTGCTCTTTATGAGGGGTAGTATGTGTTGGTTTCTTGAAAGACTTGTTCACATACCATCATCATTCCAACACAAGCTCTCGAGCTGCTGGTTGGAGACGAAGGTGTGTGTGGGCGCGGCGGCGACTCTGTCCCATAACACCACGAGTCCTCTGTTGTATCCTATGAGCAGTCGGGAGGGAACCTTGGGGTGCTCGCAGATCGCTTCCACTGCGCCTGGGTTCACTTTGAAGTCTTCTGGACAGCTGGAATTAAAGATAAAATGGAATTTAAAAAGTCACCCAGGGCTGATAGGCTTAATTTTCCACGACTTGAGCGACTCCCTTCCTTTGTGATAGCTCGTGCCGACGATATAAGTAGCCTAATCTAGCTAGGTATTTTGCAAAGCATCCTAATCTTCAACTTGCTAGCAATTTTGTGGTCTGTTGGCATTGTAATTAACTTCACTACCTAAAATTTATATGACTAACTTGTTTATATTTAATGAATTGTAGCAATAACGTTTTATTTTGATATTAGAATTCAAACTAAATGTTAAATTTGTAAATCCAAAATTCCACAGACACTCAATTGGAAATAAATCAATCAACATCGATAAAGATGGGGAGACAGGGCCCGATTTGGGGACCTTTCATCATTTACAATGTTAGGAAAAATAAATGGCACATCAACTCCATTCCAAAACGTCTAATATGTAATATGTTTACAATATTAATTTCTAAAAAATGTTTAACGCACACTATTTATAGTTTAACTTTAATAAGACAAAAACTGAAGAATAATACTCCTCTATTCCACTCGAGCATGCTTATTGTTAAAATATACGTCTTTATATATAAAATTCAGGTTCACGTGTTTTCGTAATTCTTTCCCTAAACGGCTAGATCAATTTTGATGATTTTTTTCTCGTACTTATGGGTTCACCTGGATGTTTCTTAGTTATAGTTAGACCTAGAAGGTGGCGCTGTTGTCGAAATTCAGAAAATAAAATAGCAGACGAAGTTGTGGGGAACAGCTAGTATATAATAAATCCTACTTACTTTTGCATAACAACATCCTGATATATCACATCTTCGGTGACGGCGAACGTGTTAAGGTCCAGGTTGTATATGTTTCCGCCCTCGGTACCAATCAGCAGGTTCTTGCCGGTCGACTCGACGCATAACGCCGAGATCTTCTTGTTTTTGCCCTCGAATATGTATGTCTTCAGCTCCACCAGAGATTTCTCGTTTATCTCCCATAGATGGAGGCTGTTGTCGTCTGATAGTGATACTAGTCGTCCTGTGCCTGGAAACAAAAAAAAAAACAAGTTGTATCAAAACTGTTTTGGTATAACGGATCAAAACAAGGTCTGATGATCCAAGGGTTCAAGACGTCCCGGAAGACCAGATGATCCAGGAAAAAACCTGTATGTATTTTGCTGCAATAGTAAAATTAAGCCTATGTTCTTCTCCAGGTCCCAAGCTACTGCTTTTTAAAATTTAATTACGACTGAATCAGTGGTTTAGTGATCAGGGAACAAACAGACAGACAGAGTTACTTTCGCATTAATAATTGGAACGTGGTAACTAGTCTGACTACTCTTATGTGACTTAAATTGTTCTACATGAATGAACATAGTTGTATGTATGTATATATACTTTTTTATGGCATAGGCGGCAAACGAGCAGACGGATCGCCTGATGGTAAGCGATTACCGTCGCCCATGGACACTCGCGACAATGGAGGAGTCACAAGTCCATTGCCGGCCTTTTAAAAAGGAGTACGCTCTTTTCTTGAAGGTTTGAAGGTCGTATTGGTCCGGAATTACCTCAGGTAATAGTTCATTCCAGTTTTGTTGTGCGAGGCAGAAAGTTTCTAGAGAAACGTACAGTTGTGGACTGCCAACCATCTAAATGATGGTGATGAAACTGCTGTCGCGTAGAACATTGGCGGAAAGAGGCGGTAGGGATCAGTATATATTTTATTCGTCCAAGAAATGAGTAGCAGCTTCCTGTATTCAACAATCGGTTTTCCGAGTGTGGTACGACAGTTCATTGCAGGGACCTTAAAGTAGTTAATAACAGAATTTGTTGCATTCTTATCTTTTGATTCATACCTTATCGTTTAAAAGATTAGTAACTGCAATAAGACATTCCGACGCAGTATGTAATGTTTATAATTAGTTGCGTTTTCTTATCCGAATAAACCAAGACTAAAACAATATACCGTTCTACATTTGTTTTATGCATAACATTTACAATACTACCACCATTTTAGGATTTAGTAACCTAGACAAATCAATTATAAAGACACACACGCTAACTGTACATTCCATGTACATAACTAAAAAAGGGCGTAAGCAAATCTTGAATGCGCTACGAATGAATAACGTCCTAAAATAATTTCTTATCAAAGTCATTCGGTGTGACTAAACGTTTCATAATAAACCGCATGCGTGGGCGCAGGCGTGCTCCAGTGCTGTGAATCCCTAACAAAATATGTGTTTTATTCATATCTGTTTATATTTTAGGACGATTAAAACAGTAATTTAATAGGACTGCTCATAGTTTTGCAGTTGTAGTGTGTTGATATTGTTAAATAGTAGAGTTGTAACTGTTCAATCCATTTCTAGAAACCAATCCTGGGTTATGAATGGAAGGTGACCATGTTACCGTGATATTGTTGGCTTCAAGTATTGTGAGATGACGGATGAAAGAAAGTGATAAAAAAATAACAGGGCCGTGGAATATTCTAACGACCTAATTTTAAAAATAAAAGTTGTAAGTATTTATTTGGATAAATATGAATTTAATGAACTCATTTCAATTCATATCTGATGTGTCCTAATCACAAGGGATTTTGAAGCATACTGTATTCAACACAATCCTTAGTCATCATCCAAAACAATCAATCAATCTTATCGGAGTTTGTAAAGGCCCACCCAAAAATGTTTAAGATAACATAAATGTACCCGTTAATTAATCGTCCTTCACACAAAAGACGATGACCTATTTGTTTATGTACTTAAATTAGCACATCCAGAAGCCACTTACACTAATCAAAGCCACAATCGTCCAAACATACGAACATAATTAATAGTCTGCCACTCATTCGCACACATATCACAATTTGGATTAGCTGCCAAGAGAGCGTGGAGTGAGGCTATGAGTAAAAGCTGCGAATGACCGTCATATCCGTACTGCCATACCAATTTAAATGAACAGTATGTCCTCATACCTCATACATTTTTATTTAGAGATGAGAACTATGTACGGGTTGTACATAGTTCTCATCTCTAAATAAAAATGTCTTACTTCTTTTAGTAAGGACGGGTCGATGCGGACCCTATTGTTAAGTTCATAGTGTGCTAGTGTAAGATACTAATTATCTAGATTATAACAGTTGTAAGATCTTTTCAGGGCAATGGTTAGATCTGAATTAGAACATTTAGCATAACACATGATACAACATCACGCCTGTATTCCCCAAAGGTTTAGGCAGACGTGTACTGTTGTATGCGCAGACTTCGTCGTAATTGAGTCCCATATAATAAAGGATGAGCCTATTGTTATCTCTCGAAAAACAATACCAAATATTTGCTGTTGATAAGAGTCAAACCCTCGCGATTAGTAGCCGTTAATAAGGCAGATAGTTCCAAAGTACTTTGAAGACCTTCCAAGGTTCCTTACCAGGTATAAACAGTATTTGTGTGACGCTGCAGTCCGAGTTGGTGTGCTGTCCGTACAATTCGACGCCGGGTCTGCCGTACACCTTGAGGGCGCCGGTGGCCGTGCCCAGGGCGACAACTCTGAGGAGTGGGTCCCATGCTAGTGCCGATGCTCTGTGAGGGAAGCCGTGCTGGACTGTCTGTGGACAAAGAGGTGATTTTTTAGATTATGTGAGTAGATTAGGTTGAAAGTGAGGTCACACCAAACGTGAACGGTTTACAACGACATGTTATGTGGAGGTATTTGCTTGAAGTACTATTGCCGATGCGTTACCAACGCTCTGGATCCAGACTAATCCAGAGGTAAGTAGAATATCACAATACAATTTTAGATCTATTGCGGGCCAGTCCGTGACTGATGGAAACGAAGTATCATTTTTTTTTACTACATATTAGAGCAGCGACATAAGATCCCAGGCTGGATTATGACGCCTAGGCGGCAAACATGTTTTTCAACACGTGATATTTCCTAGTTTCGGCAGATTAAGCCTACTACGTTCAGTCATCAATGGACAGGTCATGTATATCATGGTAATATGGTAAATTTATGTAATATAATAGGTATTTATTATATAAATATTGACTTGTTTTACACTTATAAACATAAATCAATAATTATATGTATATTTTACAATCACTCGCTATTTATCACAAAAAAGTATTTATTAATATTCTTTCTATTGCCTTTTACAAAAATAAAAACCTAAATATCCCATGTTATCACAAGGAGTGCCTATTTATAAGATGAGTACTTTTAACAAATGTGAATAAGCGGGTAATTAAATGATAGAATGGGCTTTTTGTGGCCGATTTGACACCTCGGACACAATGGTATGACGTCACGAAACGTGCAGAGATGGCTGACTCATAGTAGTACTTGTTACGTACTTAGAGTAGTTACTGGCTTATGAAGTGTTTGAGCTTGAGTTCAGACAAGATTCTGAAAAAAAAAAACTTTCTGCTTCAGCTCTGCAGCGTCTCAAGGTTTTTTTTTTAAATTAATTTACTATTGTAAGGAGGGTGTGAATTTCAATTAACCAACTACTTTTAAGTTTTCTGTAAATACTGGTAACTGGTACTTTCTGTCGTTGTATTATGAATGTCAAACAAAACATCTGTTTCACATAAAAAAGAACAACATCCCATTAAATCCTTTTAGGCGACATAAGTGGTAATTAATTTTTTTAAGAGTCCTTCTCGTGTTGTCTTTTGATGTTTTATTAATGTCCAAACGCATGATAATTAGTTGCCACTTGTCCATTATCAGGCGATAACAATAAAAATAATAATGACGCTTAGTTATTGGCTATGAAAAGGGACGTGGGAACTTAAACATACAGAAAAACGTTCTGATTGTAAGTAAAAATTATGCGTTGCATCACATAGCTGAGACATGAGTAATTCTCATTGCAATAATACCAGTGGAAGAAGTAGGTTATAAAATAGTAATACCGCGTGAGAGGTGTCATACTATACAAGTATACAGGCAATACATATATGTGAGTAGTGTATATAGGTACTTGACTACTCGTAGCTAATATAAAAGACTTTAAATTAATCACGTGTGATCAATTTACCACTATAGGTTCTTGCTACTTAGTAATTGCCATGAAAATATACATACCTAAAGTATCAGAGAGTGAAGTCGGAAACTTGCGATTTATTTTTATTATATAGACAGATTTATAAACTACCAGAGATCGTTTCGCAGGCCAAGACATGGTTTGGGTCGATGAGCCGACAGTCCGACACGGCAAGTGAAATATTGAAAGCTATATCGCCAAATTAATGTTTTTTATTTATATAATTGAGCTTGGATTTCCACTATGAGTAGTAGAGTGTAGAGGTATACCTGAGTGACAGTTATTACGGTGAATGGCATCTCAATGTACCTATTCACAACATACTCAAATAAAAAGATAGAGCTGTAATTACTGCTTTTGTTGGCCGATATATTTGACTATACATCATAGTGGTAGCACCATATCATTACCCGTTATTCGGGCTAACGTGACGGTGAAAGCTAGCCCAATTGCATACAATAGCGGCATTCAAGTGATTTCTTAATAGTTCTGTAATGGCGCCTTCTGGCCTTGCTGTCAGATACTAATGGCGATGATTCAAGTCGAAATAACGGAACATTTAGCAAAACACCAATTAAGGTTAAGGGAGTTCACATTATCGAATGAATCATCAAAAACAGTAAATAAACAAGAAAACATATAAAGACAAAACTATTAATTGCATCGAGTTCAAATTGTTTTCTATTTTAAGCGTATACATGATCTATACAGTATTTCAATGTCATTAAGGTGCAATTTTGCGCTTATGTAAATGACAAAAGTTCACAGTTCGATGGGTACCGATTCGGAATGCTGTCGCATTCCTGATCGCAGCCGGCGTGACCGTCGACCTCAAAACCATGCTTATCACACAGGTATTGTGTCATCTTCGTTTAAAACATGTGCTGTTTCTTAGAACAGGGCCTGATTGTTTAAAATAGTAGTTTCCTTATAACTGTCATCTGTGGGAATTTACCCACTTTGTTCAAACTGCGCTAAGCTGCTATAGGTAGAAATAAATTTTCGACACAACATTTGCAGTTGCGCACTAGATATTTACGACGATATCACCCAGAGAGACGTCTTACTTGGCTCAACGCGAAAGGAAAATAAATGAGATACTATTTTAATACATAATTATTATCATAACAGTACCGGCAAGCACATAGTACCAACAACAACAGCGATGAACGTTGAACACTCGCCTGTGGCGTCCATTGTCCAAGTTCGACCATGATTGTGCAACAGTATCTACTCGTAGTCAGTATACGTGCACTCGTCTACAAAGTTCGAAAGATAGCTTTGCTGGACCGGTTCCGCTACCAGCGATGCTCAACCTTGGAAACATTTCAATTCTTGATACCCGAAATATTATTAATTAGCCTTAATATATCAATGAACTGGACTTGGCATTAAAAAAAAGAGTCCTATAATTCTCATAGTAGCGGAAATGTTGTAGGTTGCCAAAATTCGTGGTAAAAGTTACAATTTCTAATTTATAGAGGATTTTATACCGAATTTTCGCATTGCAACGGTAAGCATGCCGTGTGGCTTATTATTCTATCACTACGATAGGTTTACGTTAAGGTTATAAACACAATCACAGAAACTTAAAAGATCCCCATCTTTCTTGTATCTGGTGAGTACAAGGTTGAGTATCTCTGTCCTACACCGTTATGAGGTCTAGCCTATCATACGCCAGCTTAAAGGATACAAACTCAAGCCGTGAGCATTATTCCAAAGCACCAAAGACCATAGTGTGTTGTTCTTTTTTTTTGCGATACAATATGATAGCTCGGAATCTTGACTTTTTGGTGCGGTGCAATGTCCGAAAAACTTGTTTAAGATAGTTCTGAGATTCGAGCTTTATAGGCTACGTGTAGTCTTATAAGGAGTTTTGTCAATCTTGACCAAAGCGAAATTGTTGTTGTGACGTCATTAAGTGTGTCGTAACATTTAATCGAGAAGTCGATTCAGCAACAAAAGTATGGTGAAAGTTTTTATTTTTATTCTCATAGAATTTCAATTAGATGAGGTTTATATACGTATCTTTAAAGTTTATACAAATTAATATATAATATAATATATGTTAGCTCGTGCCTTCTAAACTTTTGGGAATGGTGACATAGCCCTACCAATGAACTAATTGTTTAACGCCAATTAATTGACATCTATCTACCTTTGGGACTGCACACTCTCATCCCATAGGTATTGTTAATTACTATAATAACATAATACAAATTGTTGCGCCCATAAATTAATTATCAAACGTCACATCGTCCATCAATTACGCGTATATGAATGTAAATGACAGCCTGTAGGTTCATTCATATTCATGATGGGTGAGGAATTTAATCAATGCGCTAACCACATGGGCAATTAGGACGTCGTATGTTTGTGTATCTGTGGTCATTATGCCGCACTTAGGGGCGGGCAATTTGGTGAGGAGCTTATCTGTTAGCTTAGCTTGATGAGCCGGGAATGTTAGCTATTGAAAATGTTTGACAAAGATGAGCTTAGAATCTGAAGATAGAGGAGAAACATCGAAATACTGAACTAAAGGATATTGAAGAGGAATGAAAACAAACAGCACGTTTGGCGCAGTGGTTGAGAGATCGACTGCTGCTCTACGTGTCGCGGGTTCGATACCCGCACGGAAAAAATATTTGTAAGATCTACAGATAGTTATTCCGGGTTTGGGACCCAGAACAACTATCTGTAGATCTTACAAATATTTTTTCCGCTATCTGTACAACTATCTGTGTTTCACGATACTGGAATTGGTGCTAGTGTGGTTGCAACGTTTTTTATACAAATAAAGAAAGAAAGAAGTAGAATTGTAAGTGATAAACGGTGATATTGCAGACTAGAATGAACTATTTTCTCGATAGCCTTAACTTAAAACTTCCCTTTGAGAGACTAAGAACAAGAAAGTCTCGTTGCCGAATTAATGTGTGTCTAGATAATCTTTCTAATACTTCGTTCTTTATTCTAACAAGTCATCCGTTTCCATGAGTACCTGCAGTCCTGCACATAATAAAACCGATGTCAAACGTAGTCAACACCTAAATCTAGGTAAAATGGACTTCGTCATCAACCATTTTAGAGCCGACATTTCAGTTTACAAGCAACGATTCGCTCGTAAACTGGCATATCACATTAATGCAGCTAACTGGAAGTAATGCGATTGTTCTCATAAAACTGCACTGATATGCCTACGCACCTCACAATGATGTCACTTGGCCATTATACCAGCTGCGGCTTTCGTGCCAAATGACGTCATTTTATGAAGGCGATTTAACACTTGGCTTAAAAAGATTTTATGTTAACGTCTTTCGTTTGCAACGTCGCATCGTCCAATGCATTTTATGTGTTTTCAGAATCGACTTATTAAATCTACCATACCGTCTTTTCTAAGACGACTCGTTGAAGGGTCTTATCCCACCATGTTCAATAGGTCCCAAAGTTCTTTATCGTAATATTATAATAGTGCATGAAAACTCTAGCAGGAAAATAATTGATTCCCTGGCTTCTCAGATTAAACGTTGTCTAAATATTATCAAAAGTACCGATCAACCAGTAAGATAGAGGTATCTTTTTATATGAACGTACGGTACAAAATACAGTATTTACTTTCGAGCCTCATGGAATACATAAGACAATCTTTGTGAACTATATTACAGTACGCGGCACGATAATAAGTGGTAGAGCATTGACTTGGTACTTGGTCAGCAGGCAAACAAAAAACGGACGTAGAATGAAGCAGTAAGATAATTAGGAGATGGTCCATTAACGAACGGATAAGGGGGACGTCTCCCGAGAGTATTCCTAATTGCTCATTCAATGAGCATTACAAAAAAGATTACAAAACTTTAAGTTGGTACGAGTTTGTACTTCAAGAGTAGCAGGATAGAAAATGAAGTCTTTCTTAAGGTGATAAAAAAACGAAAAAATTAAATTTTATGACACCTATGTTTAACAATAGCCTATTTAACTCGTGTCTGTACAAGGCTCGTCCATATCTCAGTGAGGAGCTACGAATTATGCTGGTGGATTCTTTGATATTATCAAAGCTGAATTACGCAGATTCCGTATATGGCGAACGGCTCCTATCCAAAACCGACAGAATGATTCAGAGACTTCAGAACGCTTGTGCTCGTTTTTGTTTCAATATTCCTTTTAGAAGCCATGTAACACCCTTTTTTAATAAGCACAATATTTTAAAAATGAATGCACGGCGTAAACTTCATTTTGCGAATTTGTTATTTGGCTTAATCAAAACTCGGACACCATCATATTTGTACAATAAGCTTGAGTGGACAAGCAGACACAAAAACCTGCAAGGTAGGCTGTGTTCCCAGAGCCTTGTTACACCACTCCATAGGTCGGCGGCGTTCAGAGGTAGTTTTCGGTATGCGGCGACAAAATGTTGGAATAATATTCCCCCACCTATAAAATACTGCGGTAGTTGTAAAACATTTAAATTAAAAATAAAAGACTATCTACTTCAACATCAGAAACGGTATGAAAATATTCAGTCTACTACGTCCGCTATATGACTTTCTTTCTTTCTTTGGCGTGGTTGTTGTGGGTACGAGTGATTTATGAATTTTAATCTTTTTATGTTTATTTTGTGGTGTTAATTGTTATACTACCATATTTAATTTTAATTTATCAAATTTAATATCTTATATCTATTACTTAATAATTTTTATTAACTTGTTGTATTACAAAATTTTATATATATATCTACATGATATAAGTACATTCGAGCGTATGGCACCCGTGGGTTGCAGCTGAAAATCAGCGTCAGTTGGTGACACCTAATGTTGCCATCTGACATTATGCTGAGCTGAGGCCCTTTTGGCATCAAAAGAATATATTAAATGTGATGTGTTTTATTTTATTTATTTTTTATCGTGCCAATAAACGCAATTTCTTTCTTTCTTTCTTTCTTTGTCATTTAGTTTATAAATGAAGTAATTTTGATCGTGTGGCACAGTCAAAATTCTATCTTCAAATATCACAAAATTAATAAAAGATATTATATCTTTCACATTTTTTATATATATATTATTATATTATAATTTTAGATGAAATTATTATTGAAAAACTCACCGGTATAAATAAGTGGGTAGGTGCGTTGTGAATAGTCCGTTGAGTAGCCACAAAATGCGTGTGGTGTTTCAATTCGTTAGATGCGATGTCATAGCAATTTATTGAAATTTAAACTGAGTCTTTTCCAATATAACTTTGATGGGAACCAAAAATGCTATGTAATAGCAACTTCACTAGCCTGAGGTGGAACTACAAATGAACATTAGAATAAAAAAATGACAACTCCACAATGTCGCATCAATCGGAAGTGTCTGCTATTGGTCGGTAGTTTTCTACTCTCTTTATACCTTTTTAAATAATATTACATAAGTAAAAATGTATTTAAAACAATATTTATTTATTAATGATTTGTGCAGTTGTTTTTAAAATCTAATTATTATTAAAGTAATAGTACAAACCAATTATTTTGTTTGTTATTATTTACTCTTTTCATTGTGCTGTCATCAATGTCTTACTGAATAAATGTTTTTCTATTCTATTGACTATTACTTTTTCCTTTGGGCTAAAATTAAACACAGTGGATCCCAAATTGCAAACAGACCGGGAAAAATGGAAATAGGGAAGGGTGGCTTTTGTCCTTCAGTGGGACTGTACAATCAATTGCCGCAAGTATGAAAGATCATCACTTGAGAACGGCTCGACAGTTTTTTTTTGTTGTGTCGTGTTTATTAAGATTAAGTTTGTATAAAAGAAAACATTTCGAAAATCCGGAAGGTCTGAAATTTCTCATTTTCTTCATTAGGAAATTGCGCGAAGCTGGGCGGGTCGCTACCAATATATAAAATAATAATAATAACTTCTTTCAGGTCATAAATACCCCGGAATAGGAGTGACATACTTCAAATCCAATTTCATCCACGTTATTATTTAGATAACCTGTCGTCATATAATTATGCAGTGATTAAATAGTCAAAGGTGCTGACCCTGTTCGTGGCCTTGACCATAAAAACGCGGGTGTGCCGATACTGTAAATATAATTAACACGCCCGGAATATTTATATAAATGTCGAGCATGAATCATTCTGTTCCGGATAACAGAAAAGTTTATTTATTTAGATTATGTGTACGTGTCTCACACGTCATCGGGATGGGTGATTGTGATTACAGGTTCGAATATTGTCTAGTTTACGAGAGTGAGGGTTCTGAATTCGATTTATAGTTTTAATGAAGTAGTTTCAGATTTTATTATCAGATAATTTTCAGTAGATGTCTTAGGATCAAAATATCGTCTTTGTAAACCTCAATATGTAAGAATTTCTTGAATATACACAAAATACTACGCTGTGGGTAAAAATTGGGACAAGCGTTATCAATATTTTATTTAAAAGTATTGAAAATCTTCACACGGTACTTATATGACTTCGGGGAGGAAACGGAAACCATGTCGACGACGCAGTGCGAATTCATGCGTACATTATAATGTCAACGACACTGTTAGCTGTGTAGGCAAGTCCCCCTTTTGTCTGGAACATTACATTTTCTATCTCTATCCGTCTTACATAAAAGTGACTTGATAAAATTTACGGCAACAGAAGTAGAGTTCAGTCGAAATCTATATAAATAAAAATCAATTGCCAAAAATGTATGTAAGCGCATAACTTCAGAATAGCTGCACCCATTTTGCTATTTTTTTTTTGTTGTTTTTTTGTAATTGTCAGGACAAGGTTTGTATGAAAGAAAATGTTTGGAAAATCTACGGGAAACGTCGGAAGTTTAGATAGCATTTTTGTATGAAGTACATTTTCTTCATTAGTAATTTGCACCCGTACGAAGCCGGGGCGGGTCGCTAGTATTAAATAATTTAAGTGCTTTTTTTTAATAGTTCTTAAATAACAGACGATGACATCAGCTAAGAGTGATTGAACGAGATTGATTTATACAGGCCAAAATACTGCAAGGGTCAACAAGACCAATTTGTATTAACTATGAACAAAGTTTTATAGACATTTCGATTGAGAAGCCACCATGACTGCTGATACATGCACGGATGAACTCAAGGTTAAGTCGGTAGAGCATATGACATCGTCACTTCCAAGAAACTAAAACTAAACTAAATATAAAAAGAATGGGTAGGGCTACAAGGAAGCTTCATAGGAAAATAAAAAAGGTGGACTTGTTTAATGAACCAAGTGACCAGCAGAACATAAATGGTGCCAACTGACAATGAGTATAGAGAATTGATAGAGTAAACTAATATTTGAATCGACATGTGTCTGTAGTTATCAAAAAAAAAATGATCTTTTTGAATGACACGTGTAAGCTTTGCCAAGCTACCACATTATTTTTTAATAACCTTTTCCTGGTCGAGATATAAAGCGGCTTGTCAGTATGCCAATAATCAAAATCGACCGCACGTTAAGCGTCCGAGATATTTTTTATACCGAACCACTTGAGCAAACCAGGGCCTATAAAGTAAAGGTAGTCTGGCGTGTGGGTGATGTTGTAACACGTATAAATAGATCAGATACCAGGTACGTATTCTGAGAGGTTCGCGTATTGTTGCTATGTTATTTCTCGTTTCGCTAGTGGAAAATCTCGATCGATGCAAGTTCACCAACCTTAGTGTAACATCAATAGATCAGAATTGATAAAACTGATAAGTTGTTTGATTAGCTTACATATTTTTATAATGATAAGGAATTTAAATTTTCTAGTTAAATACCGAGGGACAAGCAATTTATGGTTCACTCCTGGTCCATAAATTCCAAAAATAAAGCTGTTCCAAATTCCAAAAACTGCTTTTGGAAAACTACCGCGTGGTCCTACTTATTACCAAAATTAGTGCTTTGATATGAATGAGTATGACGTCATTCAGACGTAGCACGGGTTACGTCGAAGTGTCACCGGTCACAGGCCGGCTTCCTGCACAACTTCCGCAGCCACAATGCGCAAGCGACGCCGACGCCATTGTTGTTGCCACCCACCGGCACGGGCGCAGCGTGAGTAATCGTTTGTACGTGATAATTGAACGCTATGGCGGATTTTACAACTTGTCTACGTTGCCAATAATTGACTATTGGAGTAATTGACTGTATTAATGCAAGGAGACTAATCGTGTTCGAACTAGTATTTGTTGGGCTTGGTGCTAATCTAAGCATACATTTATTAGCTTCGACGCAATTAGAGATATTATTGAGTGATTTATCTAAAAAAGTTTCAACTAAAGCAAATAAATTTAAATTCCTATTTAGAAGTCGAGATTGACAAGAAAATACATCGTTCTCAGGATGTGCCTCTTAAGGTTTATAAAGATTCACCCGCTAATTATTCCCTTAACTACCAATAAATATCGATCAAGCTAGACTGGCTTAGAATAATCAAACGTTCAATTAGCTTAAGTAATACCAGTAATAGGCGTCGAACCTTATATGGACGGAATGATTTCCTCTATCGATGACTATACTCGGTGGACAGCATGCGCCGGTGATTACCCCATTCACTTGCGCCGGCGCTTCGTAAAATGTCATTCCTATGAGATAATGGTAGGATGTTTAGTCTTATTTGAAAACGTAATGAAGTGGTAGGTTTGTGTACAAATTTTCAATTGTATAGGTAATCATTTAGGCGGTAAATCGAACTGAATTGTAGCGACCGTGACCTTGGTAGGAGGGAATTTTGCAAATACCGCAATAGTATAAAAACAGCAACATGTTATTATATGTCCTAATTAGGTGTAGTGACTGGATTTTCAAAGTTTAAATTTCAAAAGAGTAAATATTTAATTTTATACTTTGTGAAGTGCAGAAAAACATAAACAGGAAAGAAATACTAATAAAGCCTTTTTTTAACCTTTGAAATGTACTAGAGTATGCATAAATAGCAATATGCATTCACACAACCAAAACGATAGTATTTCTTATTTTCTGTAGTAATGTCGATATAAGTGTTCGGATTAGGTTTCAAAAATCGATTCGGGCACAAATGAATTATTAAAATTCATACGATTAGGCTTTTCATGACGACATCACGACACGGATTTTGCTTGGAAATATGAATTAAGTTGCGGATAAGATATCCCATCTAACATTATCATAATTACAACAAAATAGTGAATCAACATCAACACTTCTATCAAAAACAAATTCACATGACGAGTGAATAAAACATTTCGACATACATCTCCGGTTCACGATGTATGTTTGACTTTTCCAGTCAAACAAAAGATTCGGTGTAAATAGTTTGTGGTGGAACAGTCATAGATAACGTCCGACTCCGCAATCACAGAGAAGCATGCAGGTGATTGTGGCATGTATGAGTCAGACACTATTGACATTCAGAACGAGTGCACGGCTTACTGCAGTGTTTCCTTTGCGTGCGACGTTGGTTACAGGAAAAAAAAAAGACTTACTGATTAAAATTTTTGAGAGTCTTGACGTTTTTTGTAACTGTTCATTAGTGTTCGTGGCTTTGTCATGCAATAATGCACTTCCTACTTTTATAAATATGAATCTTTATAATGTTTGTAAATGACGAATAAGAAATGTTAAAGTAGACTCTCGTAATTTTCAAAATAAATAAGTATATCTATGTGAAATCAAAAATTTGATTGTTTTTACACTTGCCTGACTCATTAGAAGGTTAAGAATGCTGGCAGGCCTCCAAGTCAAGATACCAGGTTTTAGTAGTAAGTCGTAGGAGACTTGTAATGATAGGTTCAATTCCATTGCTGTTAACTCCCACATGAAGACAATCAAATTAATCTTTGCCAAGAACCACAGCCGTTAAAATCAACAGAACGATATGGTAAATATTTCATTGGCGATATAATTCATGCGGGTCTAATGCGGTCGTGTTTAGTTATCCAAGGTCAGAAGACGTCATCAGACTGGACTTGATTGTTATACCTTGATGAGGGTCTTCTGTTTGACAATTTTATTCTTGTTTTACATAATGATTGTAAAGAGATAGAAACAGAGGGAGCAGATGTTGGTCTGGACGTATTTTATGCTACTTGTATACTTAAAAATGACTTATACAGATACTTACTCAAATACGCCCATGTAACATCATGTACCATCAAAGGTGACACCCACCATATACGACTGGCAACAATGCAACGATCTCAAAACGGTGAAACTCGTGAGTTCGTGCAGCAAGGAGGCGGAGTACCGTTGCTTTTAACATTTGAACCTCCATTCGATAACAACCTCTTTTCCAACGTTACCATTTCAAAGTGCACTGACAGACTCTCTTAATATTTTTATAGAAGGTCGAAATTCGAATAGCAAAGTTTAAGGCAGCCGCAATAAAGGTTGCGTTCATACGTCTAAATACAGACTTGGCGGTTTAATAAGCTAATGAACACTTAACGGTATAGTATTGTATGTTTAATTAATTCTTGAGATGACAGCTGTTCCGTCTTATCCTACTCAAAGGGTCAATGAATGGAAAACGTACTTGATATAGCGGGAAATAATCGCTACGTTCAACGTGGGACGTCTAAATGATAGTATGGAATCACAAGGTCAACTAAAATATACTGAGGAAGCAGAATGACGTCACGTATTTCCATAAAATCATTGGTTAGCAATCGCAGAAATAATTCAATACATTGTATTCAACTTAAACAAAGACATGTAACACAGTTGCTTACTGTCAGTTTCAATCTTGGGTAAGCATTAAAAATAAACATTTCTATGGAAACGAATGCACGCGAAAGTGAAAATCGATTCTCGTATGCAATGCGATTGAATGATGCAATGGTAGGAAATGGAGCACGCCGTGTGATCTCGATACCGGCTAGCGGAACGGTAGGCGCGGTTGTCATTGAGAATACTGCACGTAATGTAAACTGGAGTATGTGGCTAAATTAAGGAATTTGTAGAACTAAATCAGTCCACATCAAGAAATCCAAAACTGGGAATATCTCACTTTGAAACCTTCAACTTGCAAAGTTCGAGAGTGAATTTCCCAATTCTAGTCGACCTCCCCCAGTCTAACATCCTCAATTTTGAACACCTACTATTTTACTTGAACTAAATTTGAACGACGCAACCGAATTCACCAACTTGCAAATCAAGCTTTTGTACCACCAAAAATATGATAACCAATATCACGGCATGAGCCCACGTTCCGCAAACACAAGGCACAGTAACTGCCATACATATTCATGCAGGACGATAAAGGCAGGGATCGTTGTCAGCTATGAGTTACGATAACATACCTGGCCGACCTTCGTCAGGTCCAGACAGATAATGTAAATATCCACAGAGGGTACTAACACTTGAAGACGAATTGAATTTCAATATACTTGGTCGTGAGTGGAATGATTGTGTACCACCTTTTTATGTTTCAAGCCTTTATTGGATTGGATCTGATCTTTGAAGTTGACGACGATTTACAACTTGTGGCGTATTCTTCGATAAGATTGAAATGACCTTAGTGAGTAGTGTCTTAGTCCTGCCGAATACAAAGATATTCCGTAGAGATGAAGTGCTTTTATTGGACCATTCTGAAAGAGATCGGCACGTAGGATGAAGGTCATAGCCCTAAAATGTCTAATTTCTTTATAAACTCAAACGCCTTAAGCTCTTTACAAGTAACTCAATAAATAAAGAGAAAGGTCTTACGATCTTTATAAGTAACTCAATAAATAAATACCAAGAAAGTTTTAGTGGTTGGAGTTTCAAGTCTGTTCCGACTTTATTTGAACTAGATTTCTTATTAAGGAATTTTATTTGTGCTGTAAGTTACAAACCAGACTTCACGAAGCAAAAGGCAGTTGGTCATTGAAAGAAAAGTTTAGTTCAAAATAAAATACAGTCTCTTTGTAAATTTAGATTTGATTGGAAATACAGCAGCATTTCAAGAATTCCGATCCGCACCCCGAGTTGGATCGAGCCTATATTTCAATTATCTTGTGCGTCTGGCCCGATAACAGACAATAGTACAAGCCAATCGGAATATAGGCCAGACGAGGAAATTGTATATTTGTATACCGCCGATACCATCAGGGTTCACAAGCGTGATAATACACGAATCAAACAGTTTAAAACGACCATGCGTTATGTTAAAAGCTTCACGGATAAAATTTGTTGTAGTTTATTGACCGCCGTACGAACTTGCATCCGTCTGTTCGATACCTTTATCGTTTACAGATCAAATATTTGTATTGCATAATATTTACTTGTATGAACAGGCTAATGTGCTGTCAAATGTATGGTGAAGATATACTTTATACAAGATTAGAATAGATGACATGTAAACCAGTGCACGTACACAGTTTACGCTAAACAAAGTTTTATTAGAGTGCTGACTGGAGGATGCAACGTCTGGTCAAATGAAGGGTGAGGAATACAAAGTAAAGCAAGCAAACTGGGATTATTAAGTAAGGAACCTTCCAGAACAATGTTTTTTATTTTCTTTAAACAAAAAATTCTTAGCACTAAGGTATTAAAATTTGCTGTAGAATGTAAACAGATTTCGGAGTATTTTAAAAGGTAATTTTAGGCGAGCAAAACCGCTAGCAGCCGGCTCGTTATCTCCGTTAATACTTAAAATGTTAAATATTTAATTTACATCAGTATCATGGAGTTCTTTAATGTTTTTATAAATTTTAATCTCCATAAGAATGGGAGTGCCGGCGCGGCGGCGTTTCCTCTCGCAATTATATTTAAATAAACTGTTATAAGTAGATGTCCTCAGTTTCTCGATTATAATTTGCATATTATTATAACGAGCAATGCGACCACGATTTATCTTCTGAAAGTAAGTTTATAACGAGTAATTTCAATTGGGACGGGTAAAGTCCTTTACTCAATATAATTAATCCTTTGTGGAACACTTTGTCATCGTTTATGAACCCTTTAATAACCTCTTTACGGTTCCTTAGCTTAACGACTCGCGGAGAGATAAACGGCTTATATTTTGAACATGTCATTATCCTATGACTCTGCTCATTCCAGTTCCTTTACCAGTAACGTATTTTATCTTTGACTAGGTTTTGCTCAGCACCTCATCAAGGTTCAATGACCCGTTACACCTCTTTGGGGGTGTGTGTGACTGCAGTTAGGTCACAGGTTACCAGGCAGTTAGAAACATTGAAAAGTTATCAGTAGTTTATAATAAATTAATAACCGTACCTTTTTACGGCGTCTCCTTCAAGAAGGGCGCGTAATCGATGATACTATGGCCCGATAACGTTATCACTCCTGATAAATTCTTGAAATCAATACTTTTAGAAGTACTTCAGTACATAACATGTAAGACTATAAGTCGTATCAGTTCTAGCTAAATGATTCATGGATATTGTAAACAATAATAGGTATTTTAACAACAATTTGTCAAGGATTCAGAAGTAGCAAGTTTATAAAACCTGTAACTAATTTCAATTTGCAATGATAGTTCGGAGATCTAGAATAAGAATACTCAATTACAGAAAGACACTGTTTATAAACCACATCGGGTGGAATTTTCAGAAACAGAGATTATACAGAAAAAAAAAACTGAAGAAACACAACCTATATATAAATATAGAGGTAACGATGCACCCACTATAGCCTGGTACTTACGACGAAACTACAAAAGTTTGTTCAACCAAGGGCCATATTCACAGACAAAATAACAGATTATATTGTTCTAAACTTGTATATTTTTCCGTGATGAAAATGGTCTTAGCTAAAGTGAATAAAACAAACATTACATAAGACTGAAAACAAACAGCAACCTAGTAAGGGTTGCAACACGCGATACTCCAATGAGGAATCGATAGGACTAACAGAATGACGTAATAAAAAAACCACACGAAACATCATTCACTATGCCATGTTACGTCACAAATAAAAGTTTAATGGCAGACAAGGTGTATTCTCGTATTAGCTAATAGTTAAGCAGTAAAACAGGCGTAAAATGAAGGAATTTTAACTGATGATGGTGCAATCTTGCGTTTAGTTTGATGAGTTCCAAATGTATGGTGCTGCGGCAGTAAATAGTGTTTATTGCTCTTGTTGTGGGTGCGTTAATATGTTGTTTTAATATACTTTGATTTCCAGAAACAAGATAACTTCGAGGAATTTCTATGATGGATGTTTCAACTAACTTTTTCCGCAACTGTAGCTTGATGCAATGCGACTAAACCTTTCCAATAACTAATAAATATGACCCGTTGATTGCCGTATAGAAACCATAAAAAATCCAACAAAGATACAGGTAGACAGTCGATACAACTTTCTTTCACTCAATTGAGATAGCAATTACATTCACCACAGACAGTCGCAAAAACTCTACACTTTCCCGATTCTTAACTACATGCAAGACCATTATGAATCTCTATAAACATAAACACATGCTAGCCGGAGTTGTTATAAAACGGTTAGTCAGCAACACACGGCACGTGTCTAAACTACGTAAAATTAGATATGCAAACTTAACAATACTGTTTACATGTGAATATGTTTACAAATTAGTTAATAAATTAAAGATATGTGCGTGCGTGCTTCGTCGCTAGTGGAGGGGAAATAATTAGTATTAATGTCGGAAAAAGAGAAAACAAAAGATTCATAAAATGCATAAATTCGTTCATATGTCATCGAAGTTCATGTCAAGTGAGATTGACCGAAATTAAATACAGGGTAGCGCTGACCGGAGGGTACAACATTAAATGGAATCACGT
The DNA here is from genome assembly GCA_947562105.1 of Shargacucullia verbasci. Classification (NCBI taxonomy): domain Eukaryota; kingdom Metazoa; phylum Arthropoda; class Insecta; order Lepidoptera; family Noctuidae; genus Shargacucullia; species Shargacucullia verbasci. Next base: position 3,442,883 of record OX387289.1, on the reverse strand, counting down.
AAAGTGGTATTTGCGACCCTGTATATAAAATCAACGTTACGTAATGTGTGAATTATGTCACAGTTCATCGAAGATTATATGTATTACATTCCTACGTGTCTAGCGACAGACTATATCCCGAAAAAAAATATTCCGGGTCACAACTCGCCGTCCCACGTACCACGGTCCTTCGAACTAAACTTTACACCTGTGTTTGCCAACACTAGACCAAAACAAAACATTTCTCCGAGATTATTTATATAAAGCATAAAATAAAATGCTCAATTCCAGACTAGTAGTAAACCCCACCTACTCTTACTTTGTTGATAGTCGTCTGGAGGTTTCCAGACACTACGTGAGCTTTTACTGAGTCGTAATGTCTGTAAAAAATATACTAGCCCAGCCCGGCGTCGTCGTCTGCAAGCAAATTGCTATGGGACAGCCCATTTCCTGACATTTAATTTACGGCTTGTACTTACGAAACTATAGCAATAGCTATTTACTTTTTACCTCATTTAAGTATGGTAGTAAAATGGAAATTGATATGTTTGTGCAGCATTTGATAGTTTTGAGTAAGTGAGGTGTATCTATCTCTCTCTTCACCATCACTAGTGTTCATCAGACAGTTATTTAAACGTTCCAAAGAAAACCAACCTAATTTTAATATTTAGATAACTTTGCTTTCAATTGATTATAATTATTCATTCTAATTTAAAACCTATTCATATATTTTAATGTGTAGTTATGAGGAATGAAATAAATCCAGGAAGAAAGTAATAAATCTACTTCCATATTTTGCTGACTTGTGAAAGTTAAGAAGTTTCTTATGAACTATGTAAAATAATACCTAAAGCGTTATCCTGTCCATTATTCCGAAGAGTGTCCAATTTTACTGGAGTATAAATTTTGTAGGTCTATGTCCGGCACTAGACTGCGAAAGACTAAGCAGGGGGAATAGTGTTATTAGCAGCACAATCGATAGTCAGTCCGTCGACCTGGCGTAAGGCTTCCTAAGCTTCTGCAGGTGAGTTCTGATATCCATTCAACTGTTATGGCTTCTTTGCATATTTTGATTGTGCAAATTATGCACGCAAGTTCAATGAACCAAAAAAACGATTCATCGCAACTGTCAAATTGACAGATGTCATAGTTGTAGTAACATTGTTTATATCTGTCATACGATAGTGTTGTTAAATAAATGTTTTTGTTATGTATTTGAGGTTTTCATGTAGTTCGCTACTTTACAATTTACTTGATCAGATTCGCCTGTTGCTATAAGTAAATTAGGCCACTTCGGCATATATAGAGAAAACCTCATTTTTATCCTGCTCGAAGCTAAATTAATACCAGGAATCTAGATTAGATAGATTGAAGATACCAGGTTTAAATTTACAGACAGGAACACAGTTTAGGTCAAGAAAGCAGTATTTAAAAAAAATCGTATGGGTTACTATAAGGCTGTATAAACAAGCTGTTTTACAAAACTAGGATCCAATAAATACCAAATGCCGACGTTACAAACAAGAAATCGAAGGTAAATTCGTGCGTAGACGCACAGGTTTAAGGATGAGTATGTCATTGTTAGCTATAAATAAAGCCTCGACCTTCGCGGAGGTGATCGTCCGGCTACAAAGGCCTAGGAGTATTCTAACTCACCTTATATTAATCATTCATACAAAAAAGACAAAATATGTAAGTAATGGAAAAGGGTTTTTATAGAAATAAATGTAGAGAAAAGTTAACAATAGCGTGATAACTAAAGTGATGACAAAGCGATTCAGAATATCGAAAGTCTGTTGATATGATTTTTTTTTTGTTAAAGTTATGTGATGTAGGTATTTATAAAATGGTATTTTTTGAGCATATTTAAGATAAGGTTTCAATCAGCAAATTCAATTCAAATGAGATGGTATGTGATTGCGTGTACGACAAATATTGGCTAGTTACATTTGTTACAACGCACTCACATATTTTTTTAATTACTTACAACATTGTGACGAGAATGCCTGTATTTTAATCAAAATTAATCAAACCTCCCATTCATAGTCCAACCGTTCGGTTTGTATAACTCAAACAGTCACACGTTTGTACGTGACCATGCATTGATCATTTGCATTACCATAATGACCATACATTTGTGTATCATGCTTTAACTCCCGTGCACTCCTATGTTGACACATCACGTGGAAGGGGTAGTTGAGATTAAAATAATACAATTAAGGGTGTATTCTTTCACCAACCATAGATCAGAATTCAAACAATTCCATAGCACTCGCTTTAAAAAGTTGTAAACGAGAGAAAATGGAGAGAAGCAATACAAGAAACGCTGGTACCATTACCATTTGTAACAATGCGAAAACTGGCATTGTGAGATCATCTCACAGTAATTGTCATCATTTACTGAAAGCTCAGCGCTATGCAACAGATTTTGTCTCAATGGCTTTTTTATTGATACTAATCTCTACAAAAAACTTTGAGAAATAAAATATATACGATGTTGCTGTATAAAAATAAACTTTTATGAAATATCCTGGTTAGATATTATAGAATTGACAATAAATACCATAAATCAAAATAATTTTCCAAACTCAAAAGGAAGGGATTAGGTAAATACCACAAACTCAGCTCCGGGCCTTACAAAAAATCGTAAAATACAAGACGTTGCCGAAACTGACACGACTAAACGATTGTGCTAGAACTGTGTCAGCTGACATGTTTGACAGTTGCGATTAACCGTATTTTGGTTTATTCATGAAATCATACAAGCATTGTTATACCGTCATAACAAACTCGATTAAATTTACTGTGTGAACTTTTGTTCTCGTTTACACTATTTTTTGGAGTAAACATATCTACTATTTATCTAAATTCGGTCGTCTTCAAAACGGTCAATTTGTCTTTATGTGAATCCTTCATAATTTAATGAAAATTTGTGAACGTCATACTGCGTTATTTTATTAAACAGTACATAGATATACGTTGGTGTAGGTACCTTGATCGTCGGATAAATTGTCTCTTAGCTAATCTACATTATTTCATGCAAAACGTAATGATGAAATAGCTGGGGGAACATTCAATGACTGATTTAAGTAGTTTGATATTGCACGCCCCAAAAGTCTATCAGAGTAGTCATCATTTAAATGTTTGCTTGCTAAATGATATGATAAGAAATCGCGATTAAAAATGTAATAATGTCAAACAGGCAGGTCGGATATGAACGGTGAATGAACCCAAAACCTGTGCTTATCGGACGCCGACTTGGTCGCGGAAACGGTCCTCTATGCAAATATGTACGAACGTGTAATCACTGCAAATACTCCACATTTACACGTTACGGATTTGCGTTAAGTAGTTTTATGTGGATCTTTGTATTTTTTTCTCAAGTTATAAGAACAGTTTATTTTGTTAAATCTTCAAAGATTTTTCTAAAACTTTCAACATTTGCATTCCAATAAACTTTCACAATGCTCTGATTGTTTAATATATATTGTCACGGTAGGAAAAAAGAAAAAATCGTGTTATGTATGTATAGTGTCATTAACACGTTTGATATATAATCAAAAATTGTCATAATATAAAGCGACGCAATGATGATCGAGGTACACGAAACCCAATGAAACTTTTTAAATGATTCATTTTTTATCCATTTGCAAAACCAGAACTCCAATCTAAACGCATTTCAAATAAAATAAAATAAATACAACAACCAATCATCGTATCGTAAGTCATTTAAATAATTCGTGACCACTAGACTGAATTGACGAAATATCTTGCAAGCGGGAAGCCAATCAAGAAACAGGACGAGAGCCCGAAATAGGAAATGCCACCCTCGGGAATTGGACGGGTCGTAGAAACACATCTCCAAATGTGTGTTATAATAGTTAGCCTGAATTGGTGATGTCTGAGGCAAGTAGGAAACCGTGGGAGGCGCGCAGTTCAGGCAATGACGCGGCTTAATGGAGGTTAAGATGTGTGCCCCCGTGTAACGAGCATCGCGCCTTGTTGGACGCACTTATGTACACGCAAATTGGATGAGTTGCTTGTGTGATCACGTGAACAGTCAATGGAATGCCGAGGAGAAATGTGATCGAAATGAGTTCCATCACGACACATCAATTTAAAGATTGCCTCTGGTTCAAAAGGTGATATCGGAAATTTAATGGATAACAGTTTGATATCACGATTCATTAAAGAATGCATGCATGTGAAAGCGTTTGAAAGATAAAAACATCCAATAGAGATATTAAACGGTGCACGCCGGAGATAGTTTACAAAATAACGTAGGTAATAATGACGTGAGCTGTTACTCAACCACGCACGATCCTACCGGGCATGTGGCCCGCTCCAAGGTTTTTATATCATCAAATTAAAATACCAAAAGCTATAATCAAATGTACCTATGGCGTCTGGACAGTATCACTGGTCTATAGTTAGCTATAAAATGTACACAATAGCATACGTGGCATTATTTTTAAATATTTATTTGTGGCTTGAAGAAAGGTGAACAGATCATCGGCCGGAGTCAGCTTGGCAGCCGGTTATCGAATGGATATTTTCATCAGATGTTTGTTGATTGCACTATATTTGATTATAAATATACTAGATCTCTGTTTTGTGTCTAATTATTGAAATTATAACAAGTCTCGTAATATTAATGCTTTCTCATCAATAAAGATGGCGTCTTGACACGGAATCAAAAGTTATTAAAGTAATTTTTTGTAAGATAATGAATTTACACTAATTTAAAACTTTTGATTCAGTCTGATTGCGTCTTACAATAGTGAGATCTTGAAAATCGTTTTGTATGAACAGTTTTTTTATCAAAGTAGCTTGCGTTGCGGGCGCATCTCAGCGTGTATTTAGTAAGTACATACAGACAGTACAAAAGAAGCACGTTGTGGCCGATCGGCTAACAACTGTGTTGGCACGTGGAATGCGGTTTCGTCGGTTCAACATAATTGAACATATTAGAATAGGATTTCTGGTGCAGGATCTTATACTGTACTTGATATTCGTATGTTACAAGCGTTATTTAAAGAATTTCTCTCTCCTTTATTTTTACATAATATTTTTTATGGGATAAACATTTTGTTGCAACGCGTTTGCGATAGACATATTCAATAGAGACCATGTGAAGCCCACATGGAGTGAAATAAAAATGTTCTACCTACATCTGATAAATAATAAATCTTACTAGAGATTAAACATTCTGAAGGAAAAAAGAAAATATTATATTACTTTGCAGAGGTCGATTCTTTGTGGAAAGGAATGTTGTCTGATGCAAAACGGCACCAAAGCGGTATGTCTTAAATAAAGAATAAACAAAACTGTGTGACTTTTCATTCATTTTAATCACAAACAACATTAACCAAACAATGTCATTTTCCTATCAATATTTTTTTTCATGTTTGTCATATGGGTCTACAATTGTACTTCTCTGCCTAACCCTTCGTAGAATACAGGTAAGATGCTATGTTATGTTCAGACTACGAAAGAAGGTTTTACGTTCAGAAAATTGCATTCAATAACTTCGAGATTTTTCGAGACGCGGTTTTTAAAAATACCGGTTAGACATTAAAAATTAGCCTGCGGGAAGGTGCCATTAGCGGTCTAAATAAAAGGAATAGCGATATTGATCCCAGATTGTACCAAAACGGGTCTACCTGTGTTATTTTGGATTCGCCTAAGGTCGCGAAGGTTCTTCCACGAAAGGGGCGTGAATACAACCTGACCTGAATACGGTGTGCTGTTTAAGTTAGAGCTTTAGGGAATAATATTAACGGCAATAATATTGGCAAAATGTAACGGACATTCTTCCAATTTAGTGCTAAAAGCACTTGTTGGGGATTTAAATTAACGGCTTATTCAAAGTGGCATTTAACAAACCAACCAAGATTTTTAATAGGTAACAGATAGATAAGTAATCGTAAAAAGAAATAATGAATATTGTAGATTTCATCCTTTTCTTTAAAAACAATCGCAAAAGTAGTTTACCAGGAGTAAAATTTCGTGTAGTGTTCATATCCATTTAGGTTTGGATGTATAAAAATAAGAATCGACTTCTTTGTAGAGATTGAAATATGCAAAGTGCAATAAATACATTATGCATGTGAAAATTTGAAGCGTAAAAACCCGTTGCATTTTAATTAACAGGTATCATCATGAAATATTATAATGTATGTGTATTACATGTAAACAATGAGTAACTTGGTCTTTTAGGCTTACCTTGAAACAAAATAATAATACCGTATTGGGAAAAATGTACTTTCATAAACACATGAAAAATGTATTTATTTGGCTCAATATAACAGGTAACGACTCATGATTTATGAACCCGTAATTTTTTTCCGGATAAAAAGTATGCCTATGTGCTATTACAGACTATTATCTTTTTCTGTACCAAATTTCATCCAGATCCGTTCAGCCGTTCTGGCGTTATTGAGTGACAAATATCCATAAATCCATCCATCCTCACATACTTATATACATTACATACTATACATCTATATAAATAAAAATCAATTGCCAAAAATGTATGTAAGCGCATAACTTCAGAACTGCTGCACCTATTTGGCTAATTCTTTTTTTTGTTCCATTTGTAATTTCAGAAGGTTTGTATAAAAGATTTTTTTTGGAAAATCAGAAATTTGAAATTGCACCCGTGCGTAGCCGGGGCGGGTCGCTAGTTTATAATATTAGTAGGATAAAAATAATGTCGGTGCATGGTACGAATAAGGACGTAATAATAGTCTAACGTATCGAACTTGTAGTACGGAATTCAAATACAGTGCAGCTTTTCCCGTCTCTTTTACAGGCTATTGTCCATGGTACAAGCTCAACACTAGTTCGTTATAAAATTAACATAGTTACACCACACCGCCCTTGTTCTCAGCGTTCTCAGGGCGCGGCAACTAGGACAGGTTTGTTGCTAACTGCCTAGTGTTTGTAGTCTGAAGCCGCTTTATGGGAACAATGCTATCTTGTACATGCAACGTGCAGCGATCTCTCTAGACGTTGGCCAAATGTGGCCCAATGTTGGTAAGTAGTTGGTCTCCAATGTACGGGGCGAAACACAAACTAAATGAAGATTGCCCAAAAATGGCGTACACCTTTTTTGATACCATGTGTTGAAAGAAAACAGAGAAACTGAATAAAACTAATCCAAATTGGTACACATGACGTATTATGCACGTAAAATACAAGGAAAACAAGATTGTACGAAAGCGAGGGGAACTCCAGTGACAATGTTATAAATTCCTTTTTCGATGACGCCATAAAGGAACATGTTAAGTAATTACTACAAAGTAATAGTTCAGTTAATAACTCGCATTGTAAACAATACACGTTTGTGGGATATCTAAGTGTTCATATCTGTTCTTCCATGAAATAGATGTATAAAACTTATAAAAACCGGATAGTACTTATGTATAACTTGTCGATTATATAATCTTTTATTACCATGCTGCGACAACCACAGGGCATGACAAACCAGTTCCCACAGTGAGTCAATATCAGCATTAGAAATCAACGCTTTCAATCTATGTGTTCATAAAAACAACAGTATACAGTACCTATAAAATAGTACATTATATTTAAAATAGAGGAAAAAATTACGTTGCTAACCTGAGTAAGTCTTTAAATATGGCCAGGGTTGTTTATTTTAAAAGGAGTATCGAATAAACTAACAGTAGCGGTCATAAGTTATTTCCACTGCTGATAGCTTATTTTGGAATTTATACTACTAACAGTAAATTACATGTTTTATTGTCAGCTTTGCAAAAATGTTCGAAATTTAAGTTTAAATAATTCGAATGGGACTCTTGACGCAATGTTCCAAATTAAGAGTCTTGATTCAGTTAAAGTATTTGTGTAAAAGAGTAATTAATGTTCTGTTATCTTTGTATCAGTTGAGTCAGTCAGCGTCGACGATGTCATATCCACAGATTACAGGACTAGTCTAAGTTAGTACAAGGGGATAACCCTGATAATACTGAAGCTGAAGAGTTTAATAAGCTTAACTTTGCTCCAACAATCAAAACTAAATGACATAGCAGAATTTGCGTGCGCAATCGATAATTCTGTCTCACCAAAAACCGTTTGCGGTTGTTCTGCCAGCGTTTTTGGCAGCTGCACTTTATTAATACCCATGACCGCAATTTCAACAATTAATGGAAACCACAATTTTGCAGTTCATTTATTCGGTTTTATCAACGATAGTGATATACAGTCATGTACATAACGATTTTACAACTGATGGTGTGAAAATCAATGGACAGTATCAAAAAAATTCAAAACTGAGCAAAGATTAATGTACACACACTATGAAAGACAAAGTCGAAAAAAAATATTTATGCAGTAATATTTAATTTTATTTAAATAAAGACACACAGACAATACACGAAGAAAACATTGATCGCAAAAGGATCTTAACACGAAAGTCTAGAAACTTCCTAACTGCATTACAAGTTATCCTTATCGTGAACTTCTCAACATTATATTTAGTGAATGCAAGTCTACAGCAGTTAGTATTCAAGTTTAAGTAAACTGGCGCGGTACTGATAACAAACTTAGACTCGATGTTGCAGGGAACTTCGCTTACGAAGAAATTCACTTAAAATTTCCTCCTTCCAAGATTGCGAACGAACTTCTGCAGTGCCTTGTTAGATTGTCGATAAGAGTGCGAATGTTTTCATAGGAATGAGGATTTGTGTGACTTTATTTGAGTGCATGGCAAGATTTTTCATGCGTATTTCGTTCCACTGCAAATATCTCGTAAGCTTACAGGTCTATAATGGGATTCTAGTCAGATATAACAGCGGTGAATAAGAGGGAAATTTTATTAATTTGCGGTCGCATTTTTTTTTTTATTTCAAAGTATTTTAGAAGATTGAAATTTGTGACTTGCTACATCTTTGTTTATGAGCGGTTGCTAATGTCAACAGCGAAAAATGAAAATAATCGTATCTTGTGATACCATTACACCAAACACCAAAATGAACGCAAGCTATTTTACCAATCATTCATTTAGTACACAGAAAGGTGATAAATATTATTATCAGTTATCGATAAAAATTAACGGCCAGACGAGGCAGGGTGTGGCGTTTATTGCACCTCCTTTGATAGCGATAGAACTACCACTATAGCAAGGACTCGAGTTAATAAAGATATTGAAACAATAGAGTGGTTTCAAGCTTACTTTGAGTAGTTCTAATTAATAATTAATACTATTGACATCGTTTTATATTGTTTTCATTCGTTACTGTTGAAAATAATGATGATTTAAACACAACTATTTTTCTGTTGTAGTTCTAAAGTGGAATAGAGGAAGAAAAACCGACTGTTAAATAGAAACTAATACAACAAGGAACAACCCTATTGGCAAAGGGTTAATACAGCTAGAAATTGCTCGAGGTCCTTAATCATCTCGTATTGACTCGAATTAATCAGAATTCAGTGAACCAAACAATGAAACCAGATTGAAACTAACTGAAGGACATTACTACCGCTTGTATAGCGCAACTTTTTATCGATACTGGTCCAAATTGGCCAGGTGTGCAAACTTATCGAAAGCTTGTTGGTGCTACTAATATAATATTAACAACCAATTATTTTTTTACCTACAACAATTAGTAGCCGTTTCTCTAACTGGTTATATACTCCTTCGGGAGGCCTCGTATGGAAAACACGCATCGTTATTGGCAAAGGAAACTAGGTGTGTAGCGTATGTGTCACTCTACATAAAACATGGTTAAACAGCGACAGATTTTTATTATTTTGTTTACATACAGTACAGTAAATCGAACATAGTAATTTTTCCGTAGACTTCATTCAGTGGCAGGGACAGAATTGCTCGAGTCAAATATCGAAAAGTGTATTTTGAAGCTATTATTTCAATTATTTTGATGGAATTCTAGTTCAAAGGACCATTAAGTACCGACTTGTAACACGTCTTTAAGAGGCGAGTTGGAGTTTCATCATTAGCCCCTTATAGAGAAAAGGGAAATTAAACGGTTGTAAGTTCCACATTCCTGAGAAACTATATGTAACTACTGTCAACTACAAAGGGTTTAATTTGATATTATCAATCACACAAACCTATCGGACAGTGCATCATTGGTTTTTTTCTTTGAACCACGCGGTAATATTATCTCAATAAAATCGATAGAAGTATCGATTATAGACGAAACCTAAATGAACCAACAAGTGCTAAGCCTCGACCGGTCTATAGCATTGAGGACAAACAGATATCGATTGTGTGGTTATCAGTGCGTTATCGGATAAAGAACGATAACATACCCAACGCCAACGCTGTTTGTTTCATGTACTCAAACAAACAGTGGAAACTTCAATTTTATTTGAAGACACATATTTTGGCGGGGCCGTTTTTAGGTGGAAGTGATGTCGCAGTTTTATTTCGAGTCAGAGGTACGGAACGTTTTTGAATTCGATCATATCGGCGGTTTCTGGCAAATCTTTTTACTTAACGATATGCAGCCATTTGTTTAGACATGAAGGCGACCCGGCTTGACCTCAACATACTTTAAGAAGGCTAGGTTGATGACATCTTGTTGACTTCTAATGATGAAGACTTAATTGTTTCTCTTAACGTCTCAAGGGGTTCGTATGAAATTGCATTTAGTCTTCGCTTACCTAACTTGAACATCAACAGTTATCAAAACATCTTCATATCAAGTTTACAAAGAGAATACATCAAAGCTTCCAATTATCTGTAAAGTTGCGAGACAGAACTGCATGAGTCAATGAACTTCTATTCGTGCAACAGTGGTCCTTCTTATGTTTATTATAAACTTTAACAAACTCAATAGAAAAGTTTAAACTTTCGAACATCATAACAGGATAGCTCGAACAATTTCAGAGTTCAATAACTTGACATGAAACCCGTTTGGTTTATAGATGCGATCGATCGCCATAACACTTGAATGTTGATTTGAAACAAATGGCGACCTTGATTTCAATCTACTTGGTGTCTCACAATTGGGACCGTCAATAGCTTCCAATAAGAAGGCAGTTTGGTCATGATGTTATGAATGAAGATCATTAGAATTTATTAATGCTGACGTTTTCTATGAATTGCTTGTCATTGAAGTAAACAGTTCAATGCATTGAAGTGAAATTTACCTACTTTTATTCGCGTTTCATCAGAATTCATTTTTAGTAAAGAATACGCTACCACCTCTATTCCTGCATCATCTGCATAACGAATAGCGGATTATTTGAGGATGGTGAGCAGAAGCATCTGTCATTGTTCTATTAACAGTATACTGTGATCACCATACCAATGTTCCCTTAGGATTATGGTACGTGACGACGTTATTGATCGACGCGAACTTGGCGCAACGTAGACGTGTTAACTTGCAGTTTATGGCACTGTGCACGTCTATGATAAAGCTGTGATAAAAACCTTTAAAAATTTTGTCTGTAGACCTGAATCTACACTGCGAACTACAAACGTAATTAATCAAGATAATTCCATGTAGTACTATGACCATGGCCCATTTTGAACGTGAATTCAGGTAGGTACCATACTATAAAAATTAAGTGCCACATCTAATCTGGAAACAAATAATGAAGGGACATGATAACACTGGCAAACAAATTTGTAATCGAGGTGGCCTGCTTATCTTTGTATTTTACACCTACAACTCTTATTTAAAGAATGATTCCATATGTACCTACTAAATATTATACTCCCTACCTACTAAAAATATTCTGTATAAAATAAAAATATGTACTTCAAAGTAGACAAGAATATGTAAGTAAGCTTGTTGCGGAAATTTATGAGGCCTATTTATTTAGAAAAATAATTACAATGTATTAACGAACTGACTACAATAGTTCAGTAGTTAGGGTGTGGATTTCAGAAGGTCGTAAGTTATAAAATCCGACCTCGTTTTATAATTGTTATAAACCCAAATCACTTAGGCATGCATGCATGACATTGGATTGGCCACAAGAATTAGTAATATATTAAGTAATGAGGATAAAAAAATATATAATTTATTTATGAAAGATTAAAGAGAAATAGTATTTTTTATTAATAATAATTTATTTTATATAAAGAAATGCATTACAATTAGTCATTGTAGATGGACTCTCTCATTCATTATAACATATTTCATATGTCAAAGAGTAAATACTAGTTTCTGTCATCGCTCAATGTGGTTAAATCAAATAATGCAGGAAAATACTCATGCTGTCATTGAATATTTACTTTCTGAATACACACTTATATTAATATATTTGTTTATTTAAGTGTTTCTCAACTAAAAAAGCCTACTTAACTTATTTTTTTAAACTATTCTGCTTCATGACTAAGACCTACTTTATCAGTTACTGCTTTTGTTTATCTAGTTTTGCATTTTTTTCATAGAATTCTTATAATTGTTTATGAATAATAGGATATAATATGAGAACAAGTAAATTTTGGAATGCTTTGATTACACAATATACTGAATATGAGATAACTCATTCATATCAACAATACTAAAAACAGAACGGATCAAAATATGACAACATATTAAAGATGTGTCTGTAATTATTCAACAATATATTGTTGAATAATTACAGACACATTTTAAAGCATACAAATATACATTATATATAATGTATATTTGTATGCTTTAAAATTGGCCACCTACAGCCACTAATAAGAACATCAAGTCAAGTGCTCAATATATCATGAGGAGTAAATTTACTCTAAAGGAAACTGACATTCATGAGTGCTTGAAAATGATTGATTTGTTTTGTTTTACAACAAGTTTACTAGGATTTTTTTTGGTTGGCTTTAAGACTAACTACATAATAAATACCAAAATTGCTAATTACAAGCTCCCACAAATAAACAATATTTTCACACAATAACAATAACTGTTTTCTTCTTTCATCTCATCATCATTCAGCCGAATTTGTTGGAAATCATCTGGGTGAAATCTTGCTTAAAGAACTTACCATTTAAATATGTAATTAATTAATTATTTGGTTTGTTAGCAATTCTGTTTACATAATTTCAATGCAAAATTTTGTTATACAGTGAAAAAATCATCTTGTAACACAAGAATGCAGTTGAATAGATAAGAATGCAATAAACTTATATTCGAAGAACCTTAAAGTTTTGAGGACATTCCTGTGCATACATAAGCTTTTAAAATACACTGTTATTTAGACTAATGACACAAGAAATTACTGAAGTAATAGGTGACAATTCTACGAAACATTCAGTTCAAGTGGTGGTAATCTTCAGAACAATAAATTTGGTGTCAGCTCATAGATAGAAAGTTTGCTAGCTTATAGCAACTTTTTGAATTAAACTTTCTAAAGTGCCAACTTATCTATGCATAAGCAAATGAATACATAATAAGTACATACCTTGCGGAAGGCAAACAGTTCATTCTGAAGTTTCTGCCTCTCAGCAGAGGGCTGCTGCCCCTTGCCGCGTATGAACTTTAGCATTCTGCCGGCCTGCAACAAAACAACCACTTAGCCCACTTCACACACAACACAAAAACAAACAGACAGACAAAACACTACCCCCACCATTATAATTTCATGCTTAGACGCGCGAACACTTGTACACCGACCGGCATCGAAAAGCCGACTGAGTTTTATAGCCTGTTAGCTCATACCCGCCGATACAATCGCCTAGCTCCGCTCCGAGATAATAACACGAGTTACACTTGGAATCGCAAGATAACCGGCTCACAGATAACAAGTCCAAAATTACGAAAAACATCAAATTTTGAAGCGTCTCTGAAATAATTTCGAATTATGGCCACTGACCGGAGGAGACAACGCCTGCCAAACAGGTTACACGTACAACAATAATACAATGTTTCTAGTAACCTAAGAATGAGCGTCGGTAGATAAATAAAGCTTACATACCCAAAGACGACAGTTTGAAGTGTTTTATTGATAAAATCCAAAATTAGAGAGATGACAGACAAGTCACAAACGGCGTCAGAAATACACACAAACATGAAAAAGCACTCACAAATTCATGAACGCACGCACGCACAACGCACCCACACTAACGTCTTGAAGTGACGTGACTGGTTTTATGTGTTGCCGTAATCAAAATGTAATTTCCTTGAGTGTGGAGTTTAATTAATAGAATAAATATTTTAAAATTAAAATTTAATAAAAGCTTATTTGTATTTCAGTATTTGAAAAAATAAGATATTATGTTGTAATGGATTTTATTTCCTTATAGTCGATGGTTTGTTCTTGTTATAATTAACTCTGGGTTATCATTTTTAATTAAGTGTCACGATATTCTTGAGTTCAAAACATGAAATATCATGTAATAAAAAAGTTAGTCTGTAATAAAAAAAAGGTGGTTTCTATTATGGTTCTAGTTTAGAATATTTTTCTACCAAACTGCATATTTTTTATTCTAGCAATATTTTCTTTTGGTGCGTTCAAAAACGTAGTTTTATTTCAATGCCATACGACATTTTGCTAATTTCAACTAAATAAAAAGTATCCATGAATAAAATTTGAAATAAGCGAAATTCTAAGTCTATGATTTGAAAAGTAAACTTAATGATTAGAGGATGTTATAAAACAGTGAAAAATATTTAATTTGTATTGTATTTGAATGAACTTACCATAGATTAAAAAATATTTGTATGACCAAAAAAGAGAATCAATTACGGTAATTGAAATTAGCGATATAGTTTAATATTTTTCGAATAATGTAATGACAAGCATAGATTATTGCGTTCTTTTATTGAAGTGTTTGATGAAATGGTAGGCGTCAAATAAAATGATAAAAAAGCGAATAAAGCGGTGTGATGAATAACAACAGGAACTGTTTCGTGAAATTTTGCTTTTATTTTTAAACAGGCGTTTTTACACAGCACTAAACATTATAATAATATACAAAATATGCGCTGTAGTTTTAGGTTTAATTTGCAATTCGAGTCCACTGACACTTGTAAAAATTGCTATTAGAACATTCACGATGTGCACACGGCATTGTTATAACCAAAAATATTTGAAAAAGCAATGAAAGTAACACTTTGTAATCAACGCACCGCTGGCTGTTCTTCTAGAGAGGTTACACTCATTTTGTATTTGTAAAATAAGGATTTTAATCAGGGAGGTCTCTTTCGCCACATGTATTCCGTAGCTACTAGCAATCGATGGCAGCCGGCGTAATCCTCCCTATTTTATTTAGTCTGTGGTCGCCACCCTCTCGCTAAATAGGTGGGGTGGGTGGTTGTTGAGTTCTTGTTTTTTTTTTTCTTAATTTCCGCAACGTATTGTTGCCTTTTGAGGACTTCCATGTTCCCATAATGTAAGTATATAGAGATTTCAAGACATGCAAGTAATGAACCAGGTAATTCATTGTTAAAACCTTTCATTAGGTAGGTATTATATGTTTTAAGAGTTTGCCACTGGGTTTCGTAATTTTCGGGAAAAAAAGAAAGTCGTATACTTTTTGCTACTTCTTCTATATTTTTAGGGCCCAGCTCTTGTCGGTGGGCCAATCGCCACGGCTCTTTATCGTCTTTCTTCTTTTTGACCTCTTGATACGACATAAATAGTATATTTTGTTTGAGCTGTAACCATTAAAAGCAGCATTTGAATATGAGTTTACGACCCTTTATCCCATTAGAATCTAATTACTTGTTCAGAAATAACAGCGATGTAATTCTCATAATACAGGGCTTACAATTAAGCCGTATAGCTACGGTTACCTCCTTGTATTTGAATATTTCGCGTCCACATTTCAAGTTGGGTTCGTTCTTGATCATAATTAATTATTTATGAAGGACGTTAATCCGCCCAACGGACAGGTAAACAACAATAGTGTCGTTTCAAATGTCGTCATTTAGGCAATGTCCCTATGTATTAGTACCGTAGATTTGGGGTTTTGTAAGCGAAGGAACGGCTTGTTGAAATTTCAACATTCGATCTAAAGCTCGAAGTCGCCGTCGTAGAGTCCGTGATAGTCGTAGAGTCCATAGGTGCACAAACTGTTTATGATATGAATTTTTTTAGAACCGGCTATTTCATTTTTATCCCGCATTCTATGTATATTTATGTTTCATATAAAAAACCTCACACAATTCTCTTCGTTGGAGGTGTCTACGCCTTTTAGTAAAAGTGATTGGCTGTATTTCAGGCCGGTTTTCTATGTTCTTCTGCTACGACAGCGCATCGAAATAATATCTATGTCGTATTATTTCGATGCGACAGTGTAGCACACGTAGCAGGTTATCACGACATTATGACAATTAACGTACAACAGCAGGGAGATTCCTTACTCATACCTTCTCTGTCAGTCATGAGTTAAGTTTTGGTTAAAGAAAGACGCATCAGTTGAGCTTCTATCGATGCGTGTTTTCCTGTTTTCCTTCATCGTGGATGATCTTCTTTGGTTCTTGTTTATACTTATATTTCTTTTGCTCTTCTGTCAGCATGAAATCTTACATACCGTTACGGAATTTCTAAAAAATGAAATATCTGAAGAAATTTAAATAGCTTAAATTCATCATCATTTTTCTGCCCTTATCCCATATTATTTGAGGTCGGCGCAATATGTCTTTTTCTTTTATTCTTCAGACGATCTCTATCAGACAGAATTCACTTTATTGTACACCATGTCAGTTTTCACACAATCCATCCATATTTTCTTGGGTCTACCTCTCCCCTTATATCCATCCACATTCATACAAACAACCCTTCTAGTTACATGTTGTTGAAAATTATATTGCGAAAAGCGATGCCAAAGTCGAACTTCTATCTTCTTACTGTTTTGTGTTTTAATGAAATAAAGGGGTCGTATATTTATTCCGCAAGTTGTGTTGTATTTATTTGTAACGAATTTTCGCTTTGTGTTTTCTAATCTATGAAATAAAACACAGTATGAATTTTATACGTTTACAAATTGGTTTTACGAATTTTCATAAAATTTTGTGTTATTTTACCGTAGGAACTTAGATACACGTGGCAAAATTAGACATTGATCATAATAATTTAAACCTGACCACTTATAGTTGGAACATACAGCAGAATAGCTTCGCCATATTGTGAATTTTATCAGAACTAATATTTACTTTAAAAGTATCGATACTACGTATGTTAAGTCAGTACTTATAAAAAAAGCATACTATAAGACTATAGACTATGTTGACGATAAAGACGTGTGGCGTTAATTTTCTTCTGCACATGTGGCTTCACTGGTAACTGTCACATCCTGTCTAAACCCTGCGACTTGGTTAGCGTGATTTCGCATTATTTTTTTTTGTATTTGTTTGTATTTTAGATACTTTTATTTTATAACTGTTTTTCTTTTTTTTATTATTTCTTTTTATTTCTTTTGTGTTTAGTTTTTTATATTGTATAATTTGCGTATTAAAGAAGAATGTAAAACAGTTTTTTGAAAAGAGTATCCATGGAGTTTCTTGCCGGTCTCTTCTCCATAGGACCAATCCACTTTTGGAACCGCGCAACTAGAATCATAACGTTTTAAAAGCGCCCGTAAAGGCCCAGTTGAAATAAAAACATTTGACTTTGACTTTACCGATATTATCTTATGTTCCCAATATAAGTTGTCAGGTTTTATAAGTCCTTTCGTAGACGGTCTACGTCGTAGACGTCCACTCCCACGCATGATCATGCCTACGAGCTACAGTGAAAAATTGTAAGGAACATTCCACATCATTTTCATTCTACAATAAAATTAGCAAACCGATCATAGCGCAGTAAGCTAATTTTAGTTGTATTTTAATACAACACGCGGCATGATACGTCAGGTAAAAGATTTTATGTATATCAGGAGCAGCAATCGATTAGCATCAATATTATCGAAATAGTTATTTTTGGACATTAGAGGCAGCCGATTTCCCGCAACGTGTGGTCGTAATCGCAAAGCTAACATTTAATTGATAATTTGTATCTTCATTTACTTTTCCTTTACAAAGTTGGGCATAAATATTGTAAGCTAAAAATGAATTAACCTTTTTTTAATACAACCATGTTTTTCTCGATACATGTTCCAATTTCAGAAGACAATCAACTTTCCAGCCGTATCCATACCAATATTTTCCCTGGAAGCACACACCGGTGCGCGTTTTCTAAAGATACTAAAATTCTTATTGCAAATTAGATTATTCCAGATATACTTCCGATAGAGGAAGACATTGTTTTAGATTTTCCAGAATATTCTATTGAAAACTGTACCCGTCTTGGGATTTGAGTGAACTGGAGTGGAAACAGGACGCGATCCGACTAGGGAGTCCGGATGAGGTTTGGGTATTTATGGAGCTCAAACGGCGATGGGGCCCTTCTCAATAGCAGAGGGTCTGATAACATATGGCGCGAAACAATGTGTGTCTACATTCAAAATGAATTACAATGATTGGGTTTGTTGAATTTGTTCTAATTTTTGGAATAAAGTAAATAGCTTCTTATAGTTGGCAGCGTAAAAATCTAACTTTAAATTTAGCCAGAAAAATAGAGGTTCTTATTATCGTGTGTTAACTTGAGGGATTGATGGAGTGATAAACGTAATTTCTGCCATTATACCAAGACGTTATAAAGCTTCATTTAATCCAACTTGGAAAAATAGCCTGATTTTATGTAGATGACTAGTTTCCGCTCGCGGCTTCGCCCGCGTGGTTTACGAACCCATACATTGTACCAGGATAAAAAGTAGCCTATGTACTATTCCAGACTATATTCTATCTCTGTGCAAAATTTCATTCAGATCCGTTCTACCGTTCTGGCGTGAAAGAGTAACAAAGATCCATCCATCCATCCATCCTCACAAACTTTCACATTTATAATATTATATTAAAAATATTAAATAAATATTAAAGTAGGACTTTTGTAAACGACCCATGTGTGGTGGGAGAAAATCATTTTCACATTGCGAATAGACTATTCAAATTTAATAGTTAACATTGAAGTTTCAATTTCGTACGTAAAATTATGTGAGTTGTTTCATCGATTTCGCACAGATGTTCTTGTTTGTACGCCTTGTAATATGCGAGGTCTGGACCACAGTCTGGCCCTGTTTTAGCTTATTGCCCCATCTTTTAGAAATGATAATTTATCATTTTAGCTCGTAAATGTCAACTGGTGAAATGGCGCTGTGTGTAGTCACCAGTGGTTGAAATAAATTCTTATTAGGACAAAAGAATGTTGTTGTTTTCGTATCTCTGATAAGTAAAGTGTTACATTAATCTTTTTTTTGACGTTCATAACATTAATGTATTCCTTCAGTTGCTTTAGCGACACACGGGATAAGAGCGCGTGACGATATCTTTGCTCCATTGGTTACAGCTAACCGACTGTAACACTCACGGTCTAATTAATAAACCAAGATCACCCGAAGATTAGCAATCCAAGGAGTAACTCTACTTTTGTCACTGTCAATTGTTTGAGAATGAAAAAGGATAGTGCACAATAAACCATGTTGTAACCTTAAGTAACGATGTTTAATTAATAAGGTTGTATGGGCCAATTTCAACATGCTCATTTTCTGGGACCTATGTATAGATACGCAAGTTAAATCACCTGTTTTTGAAGGCACGGTTGGCACAGTGGTTGAGAGATAGACTGCTGCACTACATGTCGGGGGTTCGATTCCCGCACGAAACAAATATTTGTATGATCTACAGATAGGTGTTTCGGGTCTGGGTCTTCGTGTATGAATATATATGTTTGTATACCCACCCACGACACTGGAATTATTCCTAGTGTCGATTCAAGTCGACTTTTTTTAAACCAACCTAAAAACAAACTTTCCAGTAGTAACACACTCCCATAGTTTTAGGTTCTTATCGAGTAGAAGATCGCAAAACCTTGATGTCACTATTTTTATTTTTTAATAATTTTCGATATTTGACATGTAATGAAAATTTATAACCAGCCAACATTAATATGACGAGTATGATTTAGAACTTTCAAGTCACAACGACATGATGAAACATATTTAAATAGCTCTATCTACTTAGCAAGTAGACGAGGAATGTGAGCGATCCCAGATCGGCTCAATATTCAAATCTAATCTTCAGATAATATCAAATGCTACTGTGCCTCGAGGCTTCAATACTAAGACACAATAATTAAATGTCTGTCAATCAGTATATCTATTGATTGTTCAACTCTGTGTCTACGTCAAACTCGTGTGACAGTGGTGATGGCTTTGACTTTGATATATTATATCACTGCAAATGTTATTAAGCTTCTATCTGCATTTTGTTTAATTAATATCCGGACTTAAATTTTATGGAAAAGGGTTGTTTTTTTTACCCACAATTAGTTAACTCGACGGCACGGTTGGCGCAGTGGTTGAGAGATCGACTGCTGCGCTACGTGCCGCGGGTTCAATTCCCGCACGGAACAAATATTTGTACGATCTACAGATAGTTGTTTTCGGGTCTGGGTCTTTATGTATGTGAATATATGTGTTTGTAATCGCACCTACAATACAGGAATTATTTCTAGTGTCTTTTTCTTAAAACTATCTTGCTTTTTATCTACTTGCACTTACAAAGTTCTTCGTAAAAAGTCTTACACATACGATAAATAATACCTATACTTATATTAGTTTATTAACACATTTTGCCGTATTCTCCGCTATATATTTTCCTTTCTTCTTCTTACCGTTTCGATAGCAAATTAAATATATTTGTCCCATTATTCCGCTCCCCGGACTGCATTTTCACGCCTACAAGTGGTAGATTACGCGGTGCAGGATAGATGGTGAGCCGTTGTATATGGAGAGACCCTGCACTTGCATTGGAGGTCAGAGCTGTCTGTAATTGCCCATTGGAAAATTCATTGCAGCATGAACATTAATTTTATTAAATTTTTAAATTAATGTATCAAATCTAGGTAGATTTACTATTACATATTTTCCTACCTAACCCCTAACTGACTGACTGAACACGTTTTGCGGTGAGACCCATACTGAAACCCGCCAAATAAACAATGACGTCACTGCCAGCGCAAAACTTTGAAAGCGGAGAACCCATTCATCTGTGTACGGATTGCCAATTTTGCGTGCGGCCGACGGATGAGCATTTACACTGTACGATTGACACGACTGCTGCTATTTATTAGTGGAGTAAATAGCGAGAAAAACAGGAGTGTTAATTGATTAAGCTGCGAACAGTCGCTAATCCCCGCATACAATATTTTTTCTACTGTTTGCGTCGCTTGACGAGTTTTTTCTTAATTTCTTGCCAAAAAATGCGCGTCTCTGCCTAAGAGTTGTTGATAGTTTCACGTTTTCATATTTTTTTATTGTCACTACAATCAATTTCAACTCATAACATATGGGTGTACTACGTTTTTCGAAAAATGAGAAAATTTACTTCGCTTCATGGGGTTTTATTACAGTCAAATATTATGGGGTTTTATAACAGTCAAATATACAGGTCAATTATTACAGTCTAATAAGCTCTATCGTGATATTTTACAACACATTTAATTAGAATGTTTTTAAAAAGGCTCGCGTAAACCGCGTTTCGCAAACTCGCTTGCGAAACGCCGTCGGTTCGTATGAGGCCCTAATGTAAGTTTCTTTCGATCAACTCGATTTACAAATTCGATTTATTACATTGAACGCGTTCGGCGCTTCGATTGGTGGAGAGCACGAAACGGACCAATCGGAGCGCCGAACGCGTTCGATGTAGTAAATCGAATTTGTCAAAAGAAACTTACACTAGGTCCTCGGTACAAGTACATTCGCTGCCCAAGTGTGTTTATCATGAACTATGAAAATAATATATCTAATATTGTCTAAATCGTTGTGGTTATCTGATTGCGTCTAATAGTGGCGTAGTTCTATAAAAACCACGCGAATATTTTCTACACACTTCTCTCCTAACACCCCGAAGTTCATAAAACCTTCATTTGATTTATTTCATTACAACATAGTTACTTATTATTCAGCATTTCTGCAAAGCTGACTTACTTTCGAAACAACCATCAATAAGAGATCTTGATTTTCAATTGAATAATCAGCTTAACGAACCCATAATTTTATAGGGAAGGCCTATCTCCAGCAGTGTACATGAAAAGGCTGCTATGAAGATAACGATGATACCAAGTGTGCGTTTTTATTTAATAATCTTCCGTGATTTCGTGATATCTCTATGGATTTTTTGAAATCCCTGGCTTTCATTTCCCTGCGACATATACCAACACCAACTTATTATACTTTGCTTCAATTTCTCAAAAATCGTGTCTTCGCAACGCCATCGTTACAGGACCGTAATGTATAAAGGCCTTGTCTGGTTGTGGGTTGGCGGCCGTTGCCATGGCTACCCACATCGATTGACGCCAGGCGCATCTTGCAGCGTGCAACACAACCTAATAAGGCTTTGTTGGACTGAGTGGAGCGAATGAAGGGAGGTTTCGATGCTCCATACAGCCTGTATAGAATTGGCTACGGTTTGTCTGTGTGAATGTGAACGTAGGCGAGTAACAATATAGCTTCTCTTAGTTATATATACATATATCTATAGTTTGATGAAGTTTCGCGGTACTTTGTGATCAAGATAAAAGTTTCTAGTGCTTTTCGGAGACTGCTTCTTTCTTGTCTTATCGATCGATCTTTATTGTTTCTCTTTTGTTTTATAAATATAAAGGATTAGATAATATAATTTTAATTTTATTATTTAATGAACTTTACTCGTTGGCTCTCTAAAGCTTTAGATCCATTGGTGGGAACCAGAAATGTGTGAAGGCAGGCTCTAATTAGTCTAGACCGAGTCTCTTTGTTCTATTTATAGAGGGCACTACGGGTTTACTCGAATTAGTTTTGTTTAGTTTAGTTTTAACTTTATTTCATTTTACGTTTGAAAAGATTAATTCTAATGTTGCAGAATAAAATATCATAGGTCAACCCTCAATGAAACGAGACGAGAGAAGGAGTATGATACTCCTTTTTCAATTATGTACAGACCAACAAAGGTTACAGGGTCACCAGAAAAGAAGATTTTTAAGGACTTTGACGGCACGGTTGGGGTATTGATTGAGCGATCGACTGCTACGCTACATCTCACGGGTTCAAGTTCCGCATGGAATGGAAATATTTTTATTACATAGATGGTTGTTCGCGTTCGTATTAGTGTACATGAATATTTGAGTTTGTAAACGCACCGACAATACAGGAATAATTTCTAGTGTTCAACATCCATAATATAAAAAAGCCGTAGATTACATGCTATGAAATAATGGCATCAACGTAATCTGCGGGCATAAGCACACCTGCAGATGAGGTCCCTAGGTACTTACTAACAACCACAATCGGATTGAGCAGAGATACAATCAGAGCCAAGCACTTAGTTTAATTACGTTTGGCACAGACGGACTCGGGCTAAATGAATCGTTGTATAGTCGACCATAAAATTGCTTTACCACTTTTCACAAAAACTTCCATCCAAATTCAATTTCACTAAGACTCATATTAATGTTCATATGTGATACTGACGTGATTGGTTGACCGTAATCCAATCAATGCATAGGTTAAAAGTGCAACATATTTTAACCTTTCTTATCAAAGCAATAAATAATAATTTCTAATAACACAATACAAATGTTACTATGAACAGCTGTGGAGTTTTTATGTCAAAAACCACAAAAAAATAATTAAAATCTGGATTAAATTTTCTTGACACTTGTGACATGACCTTACTTGTCAAATCAGAAAAACTGAAAATGTCACGTAATTTAAATATAGCCGAAAGGGCAGAAATAATTTCATTACACAGATCAGGATACAATATAAGTCAAATTTCGAGAGATTTAAATATATCACGTTATACTGTACGGTTCTGGATTAATCGAGAAGGCGAAGAGGGCAGTCTCCAAAATCACAGGCATAGTGGTCGACGGCCTACAGTAACGAGTGCACAAAGGGAAGAAATGAAACGTGCGTTTCAAGAAAATGGTTTTACATCAACATCTCATTTTGCAGAAGAATTCGATGTGAGCACTGAAACTATTAGGCGCCATCTGCATAGTATGGGGTTGCACTATAGACGATACGCTAAAAAAGTTTATTTGACTGATGCCCATAAAGCATCTCGGTTGCGTTTTGCCAGGGATTTCTTAGATTTTGATTGGTCAACCACAATATTTACTGATGAAAAGACATTCAAATCTAGCCAGCACGGTCGATTAAATCTCTGGCGATATGATAATACAAGATATGATGAAAATCATATAGTACCGGACACGGAGTCTGGTAGAATTAGTGCAAATATTTGGGGTTGGATGTCGGCTGATGGTGTCGGTGAATTATGCGGATTACCTCCAAAAGCAACCGCTCAAAATTATGTTGACACTCTAGAAAACGTCATGTTACCAACCGTCCGGAACGTTTACCCAGAAAACGATCTTGCCGAATTTCACTTCTTACAAGACAACTGTCGGTTACACACTGCTGCTGTTACTCGCGAGTGGTTCCGTCAACACCAATGCATTCGACTGATACCATGGCCTTCAAAATCTCCAGACTTAAACCCGATCGAAAATCTTTGGGGACTTATGGTGCAAAAATGGACTCACCGCAATGAGAGAACTAGAGGAGCAATTGAGAGTCATTGCAGAGAGATTTGGGAGGCTATGCGGGGTACAGATATTTGTGGGCGACTTGTGGGATCAATGAGAAGCCGATTGTTGGCAGTCATTGAAGCGAATGGAGGAAATACATGTTACTAATAAAAAAACATCTCTACATTATTTATCACGTTTTATGTTAATACCTGCTTGGAGATTGTTCAATTTATTTATTTTAACTTCGAAATAAAATGTTAACTATCTCAAATATAATTTGTTATTATTCAATTCATTTTCATCGTCCTTTTTGTGCACAACACATAATTATAATGTTAGTTTGATATTTATTTCTATGAAATCCGAGTGGTATCGGGTATCAGACGGAAGAATGTGCATGTGATTATATTGTTAACTAGCTGTGCCCGCGACTTCGTTCGCGTGGATGTCGGAACTTAACAATATATTATTTAGTGAGACCAAATGCACTTAACCCTATTTTTTTCTAAAATAAAACAATTTTTCTAAAATAAAAGTAGCCTAAGTTACTCCTTATTACATCAGCTACCTGCCAATAAAAGTCCCGTCAAAATCAGTCCAGCCATTTCAGAGATTAGCCTATACAAACAGACAGACAGACAGACAGACAAAAATTGTAAAAAATGTTATTTTGGTGTATGGTCAAAATCGGTCCAGCCATTTCAGAGATTAGCCTATACAAACAGACAGATAGACAGACAGACAGACAGACAAAAATTGTAAAAAATGTTATTTTGGTGTATATATATTCATATGCATGTAGTAAAAAACGGTTATTTCAATATTACAAACAGACACTCCAATTTTATTTATATGTATAGATAGACTTTATTTGAATTGATAAATAGTTCTACACTAACGTCACGCATTGATGACAATGTTATCTGTCACTTGTAAGTTGTAAGCAAAAATAGACCTTCTTGTTTTGTGATATGCAAACGACATTCATTCTAAGGGTGGTAAAGCAATTTTATGGTCGACTATACTTAATTTAAAAGAAAATGAATTAAAAGCATTGCAAATGTTGTTCCGCCATATCCAACTCCTTTTCTTCTGCAGTTATCTTAAATGTAATTACTTGGGTAAGTAGAGTTTTATATTACATTGTAACAGAAGTGGGGTAAAGCCATGGAATACTTCTATACTGACGTCACCCTACTTTTTAACATTCATGATAAAAAATTATAAATTCGATTTAGGTTAACTAACTGAAAAGGTTTACAGAAAAAAGATGTCAAATTTTGATTGAATTTAACCGGATTTTGCGAAGGTATTTTTTTATTCAGCCTCTTCGAAAACAGCCGCCTTGTCGGAATTTAATTTCGTTCGCTTGTGATCCGCGTGAATGTTTTGAATAATTCTCCCAACGGAAATTTTATTTGGCCAAGCTTAAAATAATTATGATCAAAATATTGGGACTTTGCATTCAAAATATAAAGTATTGAGGGTTTTTTCGATGGGTTATTAACATAGCATAATGCTTTAATTCCCCGAAGGGCTAAGCAGATCTTTAGATACTAAGGTACTGTAGGCAGTACTGACATTTTGCCAATGCTGTTATCAAGACCCATATAATGGCGGACGACCATTGCTATCTACCGGGCACATTTCCAAACTAGGCTCACGCGCAGCAGCAGCGCAATTGCGCTCGCGACCGCTAGACCAATGAGGCCGTTAATGGATTGTTATAATTATTTTATTGAAGTTTGCATCTTAAATATTGTACTGTTTGTTCCTTTAGTAGATATCGGCTCCTTGCTCTATACACCACACGCGCGTCCGTCTCGCCTCGCAGCAACCAGTACTCTGTGTGTGGGGAAGAGGAAGTCCCCGCTCCCCCACCGTTCCATCGCGCGTGCTGTAAGCGCAGGAGACGACAGACAATTCATTATTTTACATATACGCTACAAGTATGAACACTATTAATTAGCTAAGACCCTCTAACGGTCTTTATTTTTTTGAATAACGTTACCCTCACTAGGATTTCTCTTGTATCGTGGGTACAGTTTACAAACATACATGTCACATGCATACACAACCAGACCCGAAACAACTATCTCTAGATCATACAAATATTAATTCCGTGCGGTGATCGAACCCGCGACACGTGGCGCAGATAGAAAGATAATCGCTTAGCCACTACACCAACCGTGTCGTCAAAGTTTTATTGTTAGTCCTTGGTCACTAAAAAGTATTAGAAGAGTAAAAAGGTACATGATTTAATTGGAGATAGAATGCGATTGTAAACGGAGCATATTGCAAGCAATGTTGTTATCTTTTGAGGCCGTTGGCAAGAATGGCATTTCATTACGACGATTCATTGTAGCGGTATCTCAGGAATATTCAGTTCATCACAAACTTTTGTTCAGAGGCCCTGAATAAAAGTTAACGAAATGCTAGAATAATGAAATAAGAGTAAATATATATCAAGTATACATACATTCAATACTTTATAATATTAACAAAGCGTGAAAATCTCCAAAATATACCCATGTCTATCTACAATTTTTTTATATTTCGAGAAATTTCCAATACGTTTGGTGATAGTTAAAAGTTTTCACGAGGTCTTTATAGTCTGCGACGTGTTATAGTCGTTGAAAGCGGCCGCAGTAAAGTGTGAATAGTACCTAACGATCTCGAGGATATAAAGATTAAGGGTAATATAGACTGAAGGAAATTGTTAAAGCTTCGAAGAGGAAAGAGCTGATATGAGCTTCTTAAACTACATAAGCATTAATCCACGTTGGGTAGATATACGAGTATATGAAAACCAGGGGATTAAAAAGCTATCCTAGAAAGATGCCAAAATATTATTGAGGTTACTTTAAGAAGAAAGAAAAATCTTTGGTTTTCATGCTTCCAAGTACCTACAGTTGATAAAGTCTTAAAAAATATACATATCATGCAACGCAACACAAGGATACGGCCGGAGCTGTGACAACAAGGTCTCCTTTTTTTTTTTTTTCATTATAAAAAATCCTGTGTACCAAGATTCGATCCCACAGTCCGATTGTACAAAGATTCGATCCCACAGTCAACCCATATCTCGGGTTTGTGGGGCAAATACATATTTTAAGAACTGTTACTTTAATAAATAAATAAATAAAATAAAATAAATAAATAGTTTTAATTGCTATATTACTAGTTTCAAATGCTATGATTCTCTGTGTAATAACACAAGATATAATTACCTAAATGGATGTTGATTCAAGATGGCGGACGCGATGGTATGTGACGTATTTCAGCTTCTGTTTATTAAACATCGTACATGTATACATGTGCAGAAGACTGAATAGAAACCCAGATAGCTATATTAATACAATTTAAAATACCAGGAAACCCTTCGCAGGTAGTAAAACACGCATTAAGTACCTCCAAGGCTGGCAACCCTGATAGCATACCAATTAGTTGGCCAAACGTAAAATAATGACTGTAAAGTTCTAGAGGTATGAAATAAAGCGACCCATGTTCACCCCGACCCGGATCCCATAACTTTGGGGTGAATTCCCACCCCAAACTTTCAGCATCCGACTCGGTTCTTTGAAAACGTACTTTTGATCCGCAACCTTTTTTAACTATGCCTTTGTCGGAAGCTATTGTATGCATATTAAAGAGTTTGGTATAGGTTCCCTTATATTTTGGTACTTTTTCTATCGGTTACTTGTTGAGTCCGACACTCAATATAAAATGACTGCCATTATATTCGTAGCACTTGATAAGCTGCCAATTTATGCCAAATGTAGCTATTTATCGCTACTTTCAGAATATTACACAATGATATGCATGTGTAACGTCTGTTATTGTATGATACTCGGTCTTTCTTTCCAAGTATTTTATTGGGTAGGGTAATTTATAGGCAATGATATTATGTTCACGTTTGGCAAGGATATCATTTAGTTCGAAGTTTGAACACTCTTACTCCATTGTATTACATGCATATATCCTTGTCATATAACCAGATAGGATATATATGTATATACCAGCGGGAATGTTCGGCACTCGATGTATGTACTGTGTTGGTATTTCATAGCGAAAGTGATAACAGGTATTTATTATAGATAATTATGTAGGAACCTATATACGTATGTTATACTAGCTTTAGCCCACGACTTCGTACGCGTGGAATTTAGAATCTGATATTTTCCTGCGGTAAAATGGACCCTATACTTTAAGTCAGACCTTTCGCAATACATCGGTGAAAACTGCATTCAATTCCATGCAGTAGTTTTTGCGTGATGCGTGTACAAACATACAGACAGACAAAATTTCTACAAACTGTTGT
This sequence comes from Shargacucullia verbasci, assembly GCA_947562105.1. Lineage (NCBI taxonomy): Eukaryota > Metazoa > Arthropoda > Insecta > Lepidoptera > Noctuidae > Shargacucullia > Shargacucullia verbasci. Next base: position 3,414,043 of record OX387289.1, on the reverse strand, counting down.
TTTGGCTTCTGTTGCTCTACCTAAATACCCCCCATATTGGTTTTTCTCCAATATCTATAATATACAGACATCGGCCTGTTATAATTTTATTAAATGTATATAAATTAGTGCAGTAAACATACTGGTAGTTGCGAGCGCGGCTGCTGAGCGTGAGGTCGTGGGTTCGGTCCCCGGGTTATTGGTATTTCCTGTGTAAGAAAATTTTTAGCAGCCTGGAGTTTAATTTATGCCCCTGTTTTTATTTAATTCGTCTCGGTTATAATAGGCTACTTGATTTTTTTATGGCTATAGGGAAAATAATTATACCATAGTCAAGGATAGAGTTGAAGTCTTCATTGACATTGAACGTAAATAACTATTATAAAACGGCATTATATTATGGCTGATCTGACCTCCATTGTGAGTTTAAAAGTCTATAGGTACTCGGTAGCAACTAACGAATTATAATTAGTATGTAAGCCCGGTGCCACAAAGGCTACATCATTAAGTAAAAAAAAAAAAAAAACACTTTCAATAATTTGATAAACTGATAATTTCCATTGAACTCACTCGTAGGGCTAGGTGCATCTAAGCCTGATGATTTGATGATCTTCATGATACGGTTTCGCTTTCAGTCAGACGAATCTGAACGTAAGTCTGATCAAGCATCAAGCAGTCTTGACAGCGTGCCGACATGTTAACCCTACATTTCGCAGAGATAGGTATTTGGTCAGTACCAGAGCAATTTGAGTTTATGTCGCAGCAAAAGCTGGCGCAACACTTACAAAACTGCACCCCATTATTGTTTTAAGACTTTTTCGGACGAAACAGTCGTCATCAATCCATTAGGCGACAGATGCAGACGACAATTTGACTATTATGTGAGTGAATGAGGAACTTGGACTGTGTGCGCTCACCCGAATAATTCGAGCACTCTCGTTAACGACACGATTGTCGTAAACGTGCAAGTTTTAAGGTGGGCTGGGTCTCACTTAGTTCAGGAAATAGTTCACTACAAATTATTTTTGTATTCACTTTGTATTTAACTCGGATTTTTGGGTAGGTATTGAATTTACGGGATTTCGGACCTCGCAAAATTTGAAAATGGGACACTGAAAAAAGATCGCTTTTGTTACAAACATAGTAACATTCTAGAATCGCCTCGAGCGGACTATATATATGTACATATTTCATTAATTATAATTATTATATTATTAGTGCGTACCCTTTTTTGTATTTTCATATTATACGAGTTAATTTGAATAACACCTTCTCCTAAACATCTTTCAATATCGCGAAAGTTAGAGCTAGTTGATAATGTTTGCCGTCTTACTATTTGGCCAATTTTAAACTTACAGAAACTCTTTATACTTCTTTTAAGCTTTAAGGCTGACATAAGTTTTATACCTTTTTCATCTGGCTCCCTGTTGAAAGAGGTCGTGTTACTTATCCGTTCAAAACAAAAGGCCTAAGCAAGAATCATCGCAATTCAAGTTTCTGACGGATTTATTCTAAAGCGCCGCAGTCTCACCAGCTATAAACCAAGTTTTAGTACAAAGAGACCGCCTTCCCGTCTTTATTGTCCGCTGTCTAGAATTCTAGACAAGATTTATGGACACTAGAAGTCTAGGCATGTGGTTTTATGTCCTAGTAAGTTAGTTAGAACAATTGGTACAAGTTGGGGGAACGGTCAAAGTTTTATTTGTATTCTCTTATTATAATGGGACATGTTAGGAGACTGAACAGGGCCCAAGAGGGTTTCAGACAATGTGGTTGAAAATGAAAGTTTCCAGTTGTAAACATGATTGAACCTAAGGGATGCTTTAATTGGATCCTTTTATTGTTAATAAACCTTGCGAGGATTAAATGAAAATTATCTCTTGATTTTAAATATAATATGTTATTTTAATGTATATTAAATTATAGTATAATAAGGTTCGTTGAAAGATGCTTTTTTTAATATAACATCTACCGTATACATTCTTAAACTGATTAAGTGATAGTTTATCGCAGCGGTTCTCAAACTTATTTCGTCTACCGTCTACGTCTTTGAGAATATCCTATCACAATTATTTTCTAGCGCCTCGAAATTTTTTAACTTTTCTATATCTTAACAACCACAATCGCAATCATTACTTTAATAACTTTAATTATAGCGTGTGTATATGACTTTTCCTTGAGTTCGAACTTAGCCATCAGCCATCAGCCCCTCAACCGCTTCAACACCCCCAATTTTCTCTGGGCCCTTTACCGCCCCCCTGTAGGCTTCTAGCGACCACAAGGGCGCGTTACCGTCCACTTTGAGAAAGAGCGGTTTATAGGATAATTTTGATTCTTTTGTAAACGCAATTTTTATTCAACCATGATCGAGATATGTACCTAATCTTGATAAATTATATAAAGTTATGACTGCAGCTTAAGTTCATAATTAATGACTCTAATGTCTAGAAAGATGTAAAAAACATTTAATCCCTGTCATTTTCTCGATAAAAAAAAACCAACGTTTGAAACATTGCACAAAATAAGTACGTGTTAAAAAAGTTATCAATTGAAATATATGTACATTTATAATATTAATCGCGAACAGAAATACGGGAGCTAAGTTATGGACTTGAACAGTTGGCTGCTGGCCAGGACATTACAGTAGCCGATATAGGTGTCCCATAAGAAATTATGCAAAAAATGTGAATAATATTCGCAAAAAGTTATCTTTGGTATATTTTTCGTGAAGACTTTTTGTGATACACTCTTTATGGTAAAAGACGATATACTATAACTATTTGGCAGAGACAAGCCTTCGCAAAGTTGCACGATTACTATGGGGGAACGAAGTATGGTGTTCCTCCATTGAAAAGGGAAGATCCTCCGACCAGGCAAGGTGGTTAGCCTGGCGTTGGATGTTAGACATTCGTATACGTGTTAGAATCATTGTAAACTTTCATAGTGCTATTCAGAGTTTGTTGTTGTAGCTTCACTCCGATAGATGGCGCTTTACTTTTTGCCATGTTACGAATAGTTGTCGCTACAATACCTATACAGAATACGCGGGTACTACCATTACAGCTACAGGAAAACCTTAAAAGACTGTCCTTAATTTTTTGGATATACAATAAACTGCATTAACAGATTGAAAAAAAGTACAGTTGGCGAAACAATGGGAAATTTACACAAAAGCTTTCCTGTTTTCGCTCAACGAAATGCTTCTAACTGTTCAAATGTTTATTAAGTCATCACGCACGAATGTTTGCGGTGAAGACGCACCTTAATACTGAAACCTAATCAGGTTTCTAACGCTAGCTAACTAACGGTATATTCTCTCATGTGTGAATGATGAGTAGTTGCTATAACTCATGCTAATGTGTCTGAAGCCAGTTTAATCAAGCGCTAATTAAACAAGGCTCCAGACGGATAGCTTAGTGATCATCTTCCAATTAATTATCTGTTAACAATAGTACTTTAAACGTAGTTGCGTAAGGTAAATTTAATCTAACTAATATTATAAATGCGAGAGTAAGTTTGTTTGTTTGTTTGTTACCTTTTCACGCTTAAACCACAGAATCGAGTTCGTAGTCAATGCGGACGCAGCCACGGGCGGAACCAAGTACACTTATATACCTTTATGATATAAAATAGAAAATACGGCTTTATAATTATCATCTCTATTTTTTAGCTACCTATGTACCTATATAATTAAAGTATTTTAAAATCACTACTGTACTACATATACTAATGGCTGCGACAAAGAGACTGTTGGTTTGCATTAAAAGGTAAAAAAAATTAGGGAGATGTGTAAGAATAGTTGTTTTCCAGGTGAAGGGTAACAAGATCGGATGAAATAACCGCAACATGCATTCAAACGCATCCGTTATCACTAGGATACGGATATTCAGGAACGGTGATTATCTGTTCGACCCGGGTACGTCTTTAAACTGCGGCCAGACACCGAAGGACGGGCAGCAGCGTCCTCTCACTAATCGGTGAGCCACTGCGATCCCCAAGCCGCCTGCCAAGCGTGGGGATTATGGCAAACCCCCCCTTTGGGGGAGGCCTTCGTTCAGCAGTGGACGTCTTCTGGCTGATGATGATGATGATGATGATGATTATCTGTTATCACCAGAAGAGAGGAAAGACAGCTACTCATAAAAAAAAGCTCCTGTAAGTGACTATCAAAAATTTATAAGCCCACTGATTCTAGGTACATATATCGTAAGGATTTTACGTACTGATTGACACTGGGATATTGAAGCCATAACCAACGTATCGATTTTCCGTGACAATGGGTGAGTTTTGGCAAGGGCACGGAGTCAGTGAACCTGCTATATTCAAAACATGTGCAACCTCGTTTTAAGTTGTTTGAACTCGATTATAATAAAATTATTGTTAGCTTTATAAGCGATTCAGTCTGTTGTTCTATTTGTTTTTATTAAACAAGTTCGTCTGAACTCTTACGCATTGTTAATTATCAATTAATTCATTTGTTTTTCATTCATTATTAATGTAAAATCTAGGATTTTAATATGTTTTTAATGTACAGAACCAATCCGGTGATTATTGAGATAATATATTAAAAAAAAACATGTGATTTCAACATTTAAATAAATACATTTTGAAATCATAACTAAGTTTGAATTATTCATAGAATAAAGTACAAACCAAAACCGAATAACATTACAATATTTTACATATGAAATATTGTGTATTAATACAACATGAAAAATTGTATTCTGTATCTTCGTGTTCAAAAGACTTAAACATATTTATTAATAACATGATATAATACGATTTATTTAATATAAGATGAAACCTATGAACAAAAAGAACACAGTTTTATAAAGTATCTATTGTACTAAAGTATAACAGTAGTTTTTTACTGTAAAAGAGCAGAAACATTGTATGAGTAAACAAATGTTGAGTACAGATACATTACCTTCACTTGCAAGCTCTATTTAATCCATTTCTTTGTGTTGTTAACTTGTACAATGTAAATGGAATTATGCGCACGCCATGTTAACAGTGCATCGAGTTTTTATTATTTCACTGAAAAACGGGTTGATTACTTATACCAACTAACACATAACAGTAGTATTTACATTGATTTCTAAGTAATACCTTTCAAGAATTAGCTACTCCCTCTTTTAGTAGGTGTAAAATTGTGTATTTTCGACTGAGAATGTTGTTCTTGTTCTTTGACTGCCTAATTTTTTTTTTAAACATTGCCCCACACTAGGATTTCTCCTGTATCGTGGGTACAGCTTACAAACATACATGTCACATGCACAAACAACCAGACCCGAAACAACTATCTGTAGATCATACAAATATTTGTTCGTTGCGGGGATCGAACACGCGAAACGTAGCGCAGAAAGCTAATCGCTTAGCCACTGCGCCAACCGTGTCGTCTAAATTGGTCTAGTAGTCGCAAGCGCGTTTCTTGAGCGAGAAGTCGTGGTTTCCATACCCGGGTCGGGCAGTGTTACTGGGTTTTTCTATATGAAAATTCTCAGTAGCAGCACGGAGTCTCAAACTGTGCCCCATAGATGGCAATAGTCTCGCAACATATTACATGGGATCTAATAACGGCTTCGGCGAAATGTGGATAAACAATAGTACACCTCTGCCTAACCCTTCGGGGAATACAGACGTGATGCTATGTTATGTTATGTTATCAAGTAGTTTTTAACATGTCCTCAGAAGTGTTTCTTATTATTATCATATTAATAGCAACTGTCTCTGTCTTGATAACAGAATCTTGGTGGTTACCAATGTGTTTGCAAAATATGGTGACTGTGCAAAGACTACCACGACAACCATTGTAGTCAGCTAAGGGTGCATCCACATTTACAAATGCGTGTCGAATATGCACCTCTTTTATATGGAAATCTACGCACGCACGCCTCTCGCTCCCCTCTGTGTCTTTATATGTGTGCATTCCGGCCGCGTAGATATGTATGAACACACCTTAATAGGGCGCATGTCAGCTTCACCGTCGAACGTGGCTTTCACGACCAAATACAATGACTTCAGTTATTTTTTATATATTGAAAACATACAAGAGATTATTCCCGTATCCTATACTCGTATACAATCACAAATATTTGCATGCACGGACACCCAGACCTGAAACAAATATCCGCACACTAGAAAAACAATTGCTCCGTGCGGAAATCCAACCTACCACATGTAGCGTAGCAGCCAATCTCTCAAACCATTAGATTATAGAGATAGATAATCCTTTGTGTAAAATATGTAAAAGAACTACCGTCTGTAGATAAGAGCAAACATATACCTATTGCTTATAATTAGTTTTCCTGACATCTGTAGAGATCAGACTGGAGTTGTTTTACGACAAACAAAAATACTCACCACGGGCTGGATGAGGCAGGAAATTAATTAAGCTTAGCAGACTGCGGTTACCGAGAATACGAACGAGGAAATACGGTGCAGAAGTCTTGTATTTGAAAATGAAAATACTTATTTCCGAGATTTACATAGGTCGTCCTGGCTTTTTACCAATTATGTTGTGGCTGGCTTCTTATTTTATTAGATGCGGCTTAATACCGTTATTTTTAGGGTTCCGTACCTGAAAAGGAAAAAAGGAACCCTTATAGGACCACGTCGTTGTTTGTCTCTGCGTCTACCTGTCTGTCAAGACCCTTATTCTCAGGAACGCGTGAAGGTATCAAGTTGAAATTAATATTAAATACTCAAATCTGCAATTCCTTTGAGCTGTGAACAAATCAAATGTCTAAGTCAACGCAATAATAAGATACGGCCGTTTATGCCGCATATTTTGACACTCGCAAGGGAATCAAAACCCCGTTGACTAGAATCATGAAATTTGGCAAGAAGTAATTTCTTAGCACAAGTAAAGAAAAAAATCCGAAAGAAAAAAATAGTTTTTGCGATTATAAACTTACTAGCTTCCCCCCGCGGCTTCGCCCGCATTGATTACGAACCCGTGCATTTATCGGGTCACACATAACGCCATCTAGCGTCTTAAAGCAATCGTGACCGTCGAAAGTTATTGTTCTTTCCCTCGGGAACAGTACATTTTTTTCTGGATGAAAGGTACCCTGTGTCCTTTTCTGTACCCCTGACAACGTATTATATGCAAAATTTCATTATGATCGGTTCAGTGGTTAAGGCGTGAAAAGGTAACAAACAAACTTACTTTCGCATTTATAAGATTAGTTAGGATTAGGAAGTTAGGATTTGCAGTTGGTAAACTGATCGCGACCTATGTCGATTAATCGGGACAACAGTTTTCCAACGGTAAAATTAAGTTTGTCCAAATCTTCGAGACTCAATCCCCGTGATGGACGAACTGTTTACATACTTACCTACAAGTTGTACAGGACCCTCGGTGCCCGAGTCCGACTCGTACTTGGCAAGTATTTTTTTTTTATAGAGTGGTCTGCCCTGCGCAATCTAGGTACTGGTAATATTTTATTAGTTCTGAGCCACTTTTGTCGTCGGCCTTCCTGTGAAGTTTATAGAGATATATAATTATTTGCATGGCGGACAGAAGTAGTGATTCTACCCTCCATCTTTTCTTCAATTCATAAGTTTTTTATGTAAAATAGGGCAATGTTAACAAACAATATAACATATACTTAAAATGGAAATACCTGCTCCTTTTTTTTTTCACAATAGATAATTAATTAATTAGCCATTATACCCAAATCGTTTCATTACAGACTTGTCCATTAGGCTTGTGGTCGTAAGCGCGGCTGGTCAGCATAAGATCTTAGATTCGATTCCCGGATCAATTATTCTATTAGAAAAAATTTTAGTAGCTGCCCGGTGTTGGAAATATTTCCCGGCAGATGGCAATAAGCTTGCCGGCGACATAGGACTTAATAAAAACATCTGAAAAATGTAGCTGAACATCGTTACATCTCTGCCTAATCCTCCAAGTAATACAGCCGTGTTGCTGGAGATTAGAGAAACAAAAAAAAACATAGTATTAAAATGTTGAGTCATGGTGAATGAGTAAAGGTTTTCAAGTGAATTACTCCATGATAGCGCTGTTCCTCGAACTAATGCCGTAATACTGTGGCTCAAAGCCACTGCCCAACAAAGGGCTTTGAGAAATTTATAACAGTAGATATAAATATGAAATACCTACTTGATGTGGAGGTTAGTAAGACTGCAAGGTTATTGTGAATCAACTTATGTGGAACTATTGATTACATAACATAGTAATACGGCTGTATTTCGCGAAGGATTAAGCAAAGGTATGCTATTGTACATCCACAATTCGAAGAGTAGCGACTACTACTCGCAACATGGCAAAAAGTAAAGCGCCATCTATCGCAGTGAAGCTACGACAGCAAACCCTGAATCGCACTATGAAAGTTTACAACGATTCTAACACATATACGAATGTCTGACATCAATCGTTGGGCTTCGGCCCGCCAGGCTAACCACCTTGCCTGGTCGGAGGATCCTCCCTTTTCAATAGCACACCATACCTCGTTCCCCCATAACGCCATTGCTATCTAGCGGGATGATTCAATCTCACTCTCGTAACAAAAAACCCCAATAACGTTTTGACTGACTCGAGGATTGAAACCACGACCTACACCTTACGACAAGTGTGTGACGTGAATGAAAAGGTCAGTCTATTAATGATATGATTATGATTTATACCTTTTTTGAATGTGACCTGTATACGATTGACATTTTTTACTATTTAACTTTTGATATATGAATGATATTTATATGAAAGAGAAAAAGGGTTTAGCTGGAGACTGAGTCAGCTAGAAGTCGGGTCGAACTAAGGGCATATACCACAATAGTTGTACCTGAATAAAGTCAAAGCACAATCACCAATTGGCCTGACTTATATGTTTTATTACAATGGGTTCACTTAAAATAAGCCACTTAAATTACATAATTATAATACTCAGTGTCGAGAACATTCTCGTACTACGTGTTCCACTAATATAAAGCTGAGCTGGATTGACGGAGTCGCGTCAGACCTCGTTAGTTAAAGTGTCCTCACAACAAAAATCTCGAGGTGAAGTCACGAAATGAGCGTAGCTGCTAGGAGCGTAGAGCGTCTACGAGCGTAGCAAGATGCGTAGTGCAGCTTTACAACGTCGACTTTTTATTTATTTCGCAATAAAGACAATAGTTGGGAAGAAATTTAGCAAGTATTTATATAATAAGGTAAAAAAAGAGAAACCCTTTTTTTCAGTGAAGATCTTCTCATCTTAATTAGAAAATAATTTATGTCTGGTTTGATCCACCAATTCTATCGAGATCATAACTAACAAAACAATTACTGTCACCTAAATATTATCACGCAACTGATCACGCAGCAGATTGACCTAGAAATCTGCAATTTCCGTGCAATAAAGTTCACTGCCCCACATTTTCCAACATTTAAAACTCGAATGTATATCCCCGCGTGTTTTATCGCCCCACCAGTGGTCGGCTGCCGCCACTGACAGCTAATCAATTCCAGTTCACCCCCGCTTTTTAATATCACCGCATAAAGCTGGCTTCCCGACGCTACTCATTGTAGTCTGCAGCCCTTGCAAATCGCTTGGAGACATCTGACCCAGGAATGTTTTACGAGTTTCAAGATGGTTTGAGGAGAATTTACGGAATATACGATTTTAAGCTCGGTTATTCTGTTAAGATGTTAGATAGGTACTTCAAAAATAGCCTACCAACTATTGTAATACATTATGGAATGCAATAAAGGATCAAAAATTAGAAAATTATAATCATGATTTCATGTAAGATGTAAAATGAACTACAGATGTCTCATTGATCTAGTAGTCGTAATTGCGGCTGCTGAGCGTGAGGTCAATTAGGTTCGATCTCCAGGTTGGTTGGGTTGTTATTGGGTTTTTATGCTCTTTAATTTCCAGCAGGGTTGGAAATGTGCCAGGTATGTGGCTATAGGCTCGTCGCTTGGTATGTAAGATTGTTTTTGTAATTATTCTATTTAATACACATCACTATTTAAAGAATCAAATACCTACTAAAAATATTTTAGTTCCTCGAGACTGAGTCTTCGATATCTTGCCAACACCAGCCATCATGTTAGACATCATCAAATATCGAAAGTTGAAGTTTATTGGTCAACTAAACATCAGGTGTTTTATTACTGTACTATAGATTTTATAGACACCGAAATTTTCACAACTTTAGAAATAGGAATAGATATTATAGGGACCGAATAACACCGAAAGCGATTTGTCGACTCTACGCGTGACCAGAAGGCTGGATTATTCTTTGTCCAAGAATGGCAGCATTGCCACGCTGTATGGCAATGCTGATTCTTGGAACAATGCCTCGTCTTCTGGGAACAATGCCGGTTGACAGCGATGCGGAGGAGTATTTTGACGCGTAGATAATAATTTTATATTTTTTACGTCTTTAATCTGTTTAGTGTTTTAGTAGTTAGTAATAATAAGTAGGTTGTATATATATTATGGAAATCTAATTCTCAATTAAACTATGATGCTTTCGGGACCGAATAAAACTGCTGTTAAAATATTAAACACTGTATTGAATGCTACGAGCTCCGAAATATAATTCTGATTATTTCTATTCCACGTCCTTCAATCAATTATATAAATTGACGATCCTTCAAATGCTTATACTTTTTCTATCGCTTACCAGTCTTTATATCAACGACTGTATCCTGATACCCACAATATTTATTCGCAGAAGCCTTACAAAAGTCTTGTCATTAAATCTAAAAGGAAAACTATGCATATCCTATTTAATCTTACGTAAGGCTCGATTTTTTTTTTTAACTTCTGGCATTCCTTTTCTGTTTCATAACTTTCATCCCACCTCCAAACTGACTTATATATATGTATAATATACACCGCCACGGCAAACAAAGTTTTTTTTTTATTATTTTTAATCAAACATTCGTTCAACGTCCGTGTTACGTCAAAGAAGGTTTTTCCAACGAATTGTTTTTTTAAAAGCAATCGCGATCGCTTCCTTGTATTTTACTGAATAACTATTGGCTCTCGAACGCTGAAATTTGTGAACGTATACGTAACACTGTTTTCTGGGTCTGGTGACTGATCTGGTTTCGACGCTGTGCAACCTTGTAAACGGCACGGAGGTGCAGGGGCGAATGGCGGGGCGAGCGCAGTGTTGCGCGGGCGCTGTTGCGGCTTCTTCAGAGCGGGCCGGGGGCCGCGGGTAGGGCGCGCGGGCATTGGCGCGCAGGCCGGTGTCGCGGGGATGCACTCTGTGGCACTTGTAGGCGCGCGCGCGCCCTCTGGTGTTCTTAAAGCCGGAACGCTGGCTTTCCCGGAAGGATAAGCAGAAGTGTACTATTACACGCACATTTCGCTGATGCCGTTATTGAGTCCAATGTAATAGGACGAGTTTGTACCTAGCCATCTACTGGGCACAATTCCAAACTTCGTGGTGCTACTGAATTTTTTGATACGGATAAACCTATCTACACATACGCCTGACACGGAATTTGCAGTCGAATTTGCAACCAAGAATATTAAAAGAAATATTATTTTTAAAACTAAAAAAATATTTTTATTACCAATATGATCTTGTATGTATGATTATTTCGTTTTTAAGGTAAGAATTATCATCATCATCATAGGAATTGGTAAGTAATTAAATGTAATTTTGTTATCTACTCTCTGATGTTATTAATTGGCGATGTGATGAGATTATTCATAGATATAAGTAGAATTGTTTTTTTTTTTTTAAACACCTTGCCGACACGACGAATAATTCCTGTATAGTGGGTGCGTTTACAAACACCAATATTCACATTGACAAAGACCCAGACCCCTAACCACTACGGGACACGTGCGGGAATCGAACCCGCGGCATGTAGCGCAGCAGTCGTTCGCTCAACCACTGTTCCAACCGTACCGTCAGGTATAAATAGAATCAAGAATATTGTTAATGAAGATAGTTTCACTTGAATACATTTACACGATTAATTAAACAAAGCCGTATCAGCAGGAAAGTTATTATGATCGTATACGGAGCCTCTAAGGCTTCTGTGGTAAGTATTCGCCCTAATTAATCGGGCATAAAAAATGTATGTGTAATATTCCTGTTTTTTTACTTGTGAGACATAGTAGGTTAGGAAAGACATCGGTGAAAGATTGGTGAGGTTTGTAGAAGTGAATAAGTACGGCGTCAAAGTGTGATGAGTTTATTTATATTGCATACAATTATAGATAATGGTTGCATAAAAAGGGAAAATATAATATGTTTAGTTTTTAAACCAAATCTATTTCATTGAAAAAAATAATTAAGTAGTACATATGTATACTTGATCGCAGTTGAAAGGTTAAAAAATTAAAATGCTTTAAGTTCAATCGTGTAGGGCAATCACTACCATCAACTCGCATAAAACAGGAGCAAGTTTGTACTTTACACAAAACTTACAAAATCCTCGATATTATTGGTATCCAGTAACTAACATAAATGGCAAGATTTTGTGAAAACAAAACCAATTCGAGTGAGTTTACATAGTACGGCTCCTCCGTGAATCAACGTACGTGCATCCAATTTCACCGGGTGACTGTGAACGGAAGGATCTAGAATAGAAGCCAGCAGGGTGTTCCCAATAAACCTGCTTTGTGCTCGATATACTACATATTGTTACGATGGAGCCAGTCGAGGAATAGAAAACTTTAACGGTTTGTTTAGTTAAAAGTACACATCGGGAGGTGTAAAGTTGAATTGAGGAAGGTTATTAGAGCCGTTTGGGTAATAATATGGTTTGATACATAGAATAAATCAGCTGGATTTCATTTAACTGCCTCTTTGGTCTAGTGGTCGCAACCGCGGCTGCTGACTATGAGGTCCTGGGTTCAAATTCCAGGTAGAGCAAAGTTTATTGAGATTTTCTGAAATTCTTAGAAGTAAAATAAATTGTGCCCGGTAGATAGCAATAGGCTCGCCCTCTATTAAATGAGACTTAATACGTCATTGGCGATATGCGGGTGTATAAGAAGTACATCTCTGCTTGACTCTTCGGAATACAGGCGTGATGATATGTGTAGATTTCAATATAACTTGAGATGGTACTACCAGTTGGGATAGCGGGAACATAAGACCAGAACATTTCTTTTATGCTACTACAATCTTTACCCGATGGACCATCTTTAATCTTTACCCGATGGACCATCTTTAATCTTTATCTGATGGACATTTTGGACCCGATGTAATCCTGTAGATACGATATGTCTATATCACCTGCATCTACTATAATTGTATCGCCGCTATAAGATACTTAACTCTTAATAATAAACAGATAATCATGAAATACACCCACTTTACAAACAATAATAAAAATAAGATAACTGTTTATAAACACACAATTTTATACAGCAATTTATTTTTTCTTGGATTTTTTTGAATCCGCGCTTAACAGACACAAAACTGACAAACACATACGTAGGTACTTGCATGCATTTTAAACGTCCTAGGCTGGGCTTAGTAATGATAACAATATTCGTATAAACATTGAAACAACACACAAGTAACATGCAGGGAACAATTAAAACTATCTCCAGTGAACAGGTGCGGTGTCGCTCAGCGCCGTGGAGAGTACTCGACGATGCATCGTTAAAAATCGAGCGCTCTTCACTAGTCACCTCCATGTTCTGTCGTGTGGTACGTCTTTTTGTTGCAAGTTTAATTGTTGTTGATTTTTTTTTATATTTTAGCGTCTTGACCGATCTAAAACTTAAAGAGAGAAATAATTAAGAATGAGTTTTGATGACACGGCTATATATGTTTGTAAACAGTATCCACGATACAGGAGAAATTCTAGTTTGCCGCAAAATTTAAAAAATAAATATATGTATACGATACAAACATACATTCAGCGAAATCCGAATTATATGGTTCTAAAGGTTTCTTAAAAGAAACTATCTCAGTTGCTTTATAATAACTTCTAAACTAAAAAAAACCTAATATTATATATTATTATTAGATCTATTGCCTCTAGGTAACCTACAAATCTTCATCAAGATTTAGAGTACAATCAGCTTCAAATTATATTTCTAAGACTTATTATTTAGTTAAATTCGATCGCATAACCTATTGGTGATATCAATTTTGAAATTTTTATAACAGTATATACTATAAGTCATTATGAAGTTGAATTTCTCAAAAATAAGCATACGGACTTTTCAATGTACCGGAGTAACTTCAAACTTTTTCAAGACTTCAGGTAAAGTCAAAGAACCCAGTCTCTAGTTAAAGGGAGATTAAGTTTTCAAAAAACTAAATCAGCTCATTATAAAGTTGGACAGTCTGCCAAACAAACTGTTAACGTGCCTTCGAGGAGAAACTGGAAGGCTTTGTAGGCAGCGGAACGTTCAAGTTGGGCTAGATAAGCTAGCTCTTGTTCAATTTAACGAGCGTTTTGTATTGTCGGGCGCAGTTTAGATTAGCCGTCCGTCAGTGCTTGGTGCGTACAACTAACACGCTAAACTAAAGTTAAACCGTTCAAAGGCTTTTGAGACTGGCGAGGATCACAGAAAATATACCCATGTCTGCATCTGTTGTATATAATAAAATAGCGGACGGTATTCAAAGATGTTTACCAATATAAGATTTCGTTTCCCTAAGTCATTAGTCCAAAAATTACCTACACTTGGATGCACAATCGCACTTAGGTAATTTACGGCACCCGAACAATGAAAAAATAGTATGTTCATTTTTCCCCAAAACATCGATTTTATTCTCTCTCTTCTAGTTTTAAGGTTATTATAATTTTAAACTCTCTACGGCTGTACACTATCTCCTAAGATACGGGTTTACACCTTGTTCAGGGGATAGGGTAAAAACTTTATGCTTCCCACTTTAACCACCACAAATTGTAAATTGTAATTTAATGCCCGTTCTTCTCCATTGGAAATCAACACTTTGGAACGTGACAACTAGAGCCTGACTATTCATAAGTGCGTAAATGGTTTACGTGAATAAAAATATATTTGAATATTTGAATTATTTAAAATGGTAGTCTTTTGTAGCGAGAATAAACAATTTTTATTATTTATTTATTTTATTCTAAGACAGTCTCATTTCTAATCAGTCCGCAGACCATTGACTCCAAGCGATCATATGATCGGGTAATAGGTAGAGCAATCATTAACGTATTTCTGCCAAGCATCCTAACACCTACAACTTCCTAATTTTAAGAAACCAGTACTCCACCCCTTTGAAGTTACGCAGGTAATTATAGCACCACCTTATGAGCAGATAAATAATATACTACGAGCTGGAGTTTATCAAGCCCTACCTGCAAGCAACAAATTACAAACAAGAAAAAAATCAGGACGGGAGCGGTGAGCGTAGTGAGCATTGTGAGCGTATGGGAGCTCTAAAAGGCTTCATCAGAGCGGAGCGAGCTCGTACGCGCAACTTGCCCGCCGCTCTGTGCATCCAATTTAACTTGGACCTCTTACTAATGGTTGTCGAATATTATAGATAGTCGCTATGATAGGTACAAGTTTAAGTTTATTTTCTTCTGATTGGAATAACTATCCATTTAGAAATATAAAAAAAAGAAAATAATGAGATATTGATAGTATTGCATGCAGGAGTGTCTGAGTTTGAAACCGGCTTGCGACTCAGACTTCCCTGAAAGAGAAGGGTTATGTCTATGTCTACCACGCTGGCCAAGTGCAGATTGGCTTTCTGAGCTACTTAATCTAAATAAAAGATGTGTCAATGGTAGGGCACCCAGTCTACAATACAGGCTATTGCTTCAGCCAACAACTTCGAAGGCTGCTCAAATCTTGATTGATAGCTCGAGTTTATCCGTCGCGTCGCTCCGAAACTTTCCAAATTGACAGCTTATACATACAACTACTTTGATACCCAGTTTCCGGAGGCAAGCACGTAATATTTTCTTTGAAATATAAACATAATCTCTATTAGGCTTACGAATATGCGTAATTATAAAACAATAATAATAATAATAATAATCATTTATTCTCAGGCGTCGATGGCCCATAGATATATACCTTACACACTAACATATATAAATTAAATACAACATTGTATTAGTAAATAGGACTTAAGATTATGTTAGTAGCACTTCGCTTTGCACTTATTGTTTTTGTGCTGTCCTGTGGCACTTGTCCGCGGAAGCGACGGAACACCACGTCCTGCGGCCAAAAGTCTTCTTCCATAACAAGGGGCAGGAAACAGTTAGGAACTCGCACCACGAACGCCTTGAAATTGACGTTGCGGCGCGACTCCAGCAACTGCACCCTCGGTGTGTACTTTGTCTTTTGGCACACGTACTCAGCGATGTCCTCCGCCTTAGTGGTGTAGTGCAAGCGGTAGATGTACACCGGTGTGTTCGTCTTCGCCGCTCTCAGAATCACATTGGACTCCGCAGGAGCTATGCCGCAGCGGTTCGTGGACTTACGCAAATGTATATACAATGATATAATCAAATTTTAATACATAACCGGGCGCCTCCTCGTCTTCGGACAGCCTGTATTCGAATTTTGGCGATACTGGTGATTATTAATTAATTAACTAGATCTGTTTATAAAGAAAATTTCACATTCCTTTACTTTTATACGGATCAAAATGACCACATAAATCCATTTTCGCGTCAATCAATTAAATGTTAAAAAAGTATAAATCAGTCCCAAAATTAAAAGAAAAATAACACAAACAATTCCACATTTGTTTACCTTTACACAGATGGATCAAATTTATCACCAAAACGATCCAGTTCCGCATCCATCAATGAAATCCCTCCGCCATTCAAACTGGTACGCATCTATATTAATGACTTCAAAGATTTATTAGGGACCTACATAAATTAAACATTTTCACTGCTGGCAACATTAACGGTCCAACTTCCTCCCCGTTTGGCTTCGTTATTATGCCTTGACAGTTATTGTTGAAACTTTCGCAACGCGACGAGTCTTTGATTGCGCCCAAAAGCCTTCTATCCCCTGCCGATCGGTATAAACCTTTCATTCAACAAAACCATACCTTTCTCACTCGTACACAAGATGAAAGAAAGGGAAGTCCATCGTACAGGTGGAAAAGATTACGGGAAACTGTAAGTCTGATTGGTCAAGTCCCGTTTTTGTTATCATAAGTTATTTCCAGTTTGGAAGTTATAGAGTCTGGCAGTCTATGGTAAATGATAAACGATAATAGAGTGATCGGAAAACTTAGGAAAACTCAGCGATATTTCAGCGTCTTTGACGGGTGGCTGATTGGTTCTGCGAATAGGCAACAACATCTCAATATTTTTCGTAATTTTTCCTGTTAAGTTAGACTGTAAATCTGGTGATCGACACTTTGGAACTTATAATAGGTTTATGTTATTCCCGCTATACAAGTCAAATTGGAAAGTGTTGCCATAACTTCGGAAAAGAGAATAAAGGACTTTGATTTATGAAATAATAGATGGATTTTGCTGGGTTAGTTATATGTTTATATTTAATAAAATAAAAATCCATTCACATTCTCTCATAAACATAGTTAGTATGCTACCTCGACTCCAAGCATTCCTAAATGATCTAATTAAATACCTTCTTCTTCTTAAGCCCGATCTAATAAAACCCGAACCACAGCCTTGTTTCAGACAAATACGAAACAAAACTTGACCTCCATCACCCATTTAACTCATCGCATTAAATGACTAATATCATTATTTAATACATTCGAAATAAACCCTCATTATCGCGAAAGGAAATTAAAAAATGGACTGTGCGAAGGGTTGAATGATGAGAAATTATAATTGGCTGAGGCTGTTAGGTGAAACAAAGGTCTGTAAAGGGCGAGCGAGGCTTCCGGGTGCTCGCTACGTATCGAGTACACCCGCCCGCCCGGATGGGCGGATGCCACAGATTATGTAAACGGGCAGAGGCCAACTTCGCAATTTTGATTATTAAAATGCAAGATTGAATTTATTGATTGAATTTAACGATAATTTAGCAAGTTGTTTGAAATTTTCGAAATAATTAGATTTTTCTAATTTAAAATAAAATAAAATGTGCTATTATTATCGTTCTGGATAATAATACACCTTAATAATAATATGGTTGACACTTCTTCATAACGTAGTGTCTAGGCTACACAGTAAATATTTCAAGAATATTATGCTAAGTTCTTTAAAAATATTAGTTTCAATAATTTAAATCAATCAAAAAAATACTGCATATATTCTTTATTTAAATCCTTATCAGCATAACCTAGTAACATATTCAAAAAATTACAAAGGCAAAAGCAACCCCATTTTGCCTACTCACCCATCTACCCTTCGCAATCGTTCAGGTTTTCGCGCGTTGTTCGCAGCGGGCGGCGCGGCGCAGCCAGTCTTGGTCAGTGCCCCGCGCGCCGCGTACCCTACACTACGCGTACCCGATCAACACTTCGCCGTAAATCACTAGAAATTCCATATTTAAATTTTGGAATATTCCAAGGTTTTAAAAACGTTTCGACTTTTAAAATTTTTCGCTTTTCTGTCAGTGTTTTTTAAGGCATGTGGAGCGTAGGGTAGAAAGAAGACGCCAAAAAGGTAAGATAATATTTAATGTTTCAGGGTAGCCGCACGTGTTTTTGCTTCAGAAGAATGTTGTCTGAAATTATTTATTTAACATAATGGCAACGGTTAATGGTGGGTTGCTTTGTGCTTGTCTAATGTCAATTCTGCATTATGTACAACAAGTGTATCATCTACTCCACTTATTTTTGTATTCTATTTCAGCACAGTTTTGTTATTTTAATTTTATGTTATGTACAGGTTGATTCCTTTAAGATAGACATATTAGAATGCATTAGGTTTTATGAAAACTTTAAAATTATTATTTCTATTTTTTCCATATATTTTTAGTTGACAATTATATTTACAATCACTGTTAAACTCAATGTTCTAATTAATATTCATTTAATATAGCTGAGAGCTAAAACGAATTCGTATATAACTTATAAGGTACCCACACGTATATTTATTATCACAGGAAAATCTAAGGGTCAACGTACTAAGCTTTCATCCCTTCTTTGTCCTTGAATTAATCACCCGCGACAGTTTACTTTAAAGAAATCTACATTACATACACTACCATTATAAATTAGATGCGAAATTAAATATTCCACTTTTTTCCATTCGGTTTGAGAAAAATTCCAATCGCCTACGCCGCTACGGGCTACGTGGTCTACGGCGTTCGTAGCCATTTTATTCGTAGCACGAAATGTAATAAGAGACGTAGCCTATTCAATACCTCAGCATCAGATTTTATATGCCACTAGCAGTTATGTATGATTCTATACCATAAGCTGTTACTAACTGGCGTAATATTATGTCCATACTACCTACACCTATAGTATTAGTTCTTTTGTTTATTGCTTTCCTAAGCATGAATGGGGAACGTAATTTATATTCTGCGTTTTCACCATTTATTTTCCCCTGTAATTATATTTTTATGGTAAACAAGATGTTTAATTGATGACGAAATCGTTTTCAAGAAACATGCTGGGCCTCGAAGTTTCCTTGGTGATCGTGTTATATCATGGTCCACAGAAACAGGTCTGGTTGTATGGTTCCCCAAAAATCTTGGCCATAAAAAAGATTAACAACATAGTCTCGTTGAATATTTTTGTAAGTTGCATGATATGCGCAACTGGTACTTTCTCTGTTACGTTATACAGTTGTCCTAGATGTGCCATGCAACCTAAATATATTAATTTTAATAAATTTTAAATCCAAAATTAATTTTCTTTTTATCGCTGAGAATTTGAATTTTTTTTCGCTCCCATCGGTCTCGTAACCCGGAGTTTTTATGTTCTGTAATGTTAACCCGTAAAACGTCGAGTGTAGTTCTACTGTTACCAGTTTAATGACCATCGCGGCTGAGGGTTGTTTGTTTCATTCGAGTTTTGAGATACGGCAGGGTTATAGCCTGAATTCTCGCGTTTTGTTTTGGCATATTTAATTAATAAAGTTTAGGGGCAATTGCGCGTGCCTTATTAAGGTCTTTAAACTCAATGCGTCATAAATTTTGAACAATGTCTGTTCCATCAAAATTCATTTTGGATGTTTTGCATTTCGATGTAACAAAAAAAAGGCGAACAAAAATATTGTTTGTTGTTTGGTTACATACAAGTCATATAGATTTTGAACTTATTATCTTGGTTATATTCAAATATATATATTACACAATGAGAGACACAAATAACTGGAATATTAACTATAAAAAAACCACTTTATTGCATATCAGAATATAGTTGGATATTGTATGTATAAGAAAATGTCCAAATTGGCGGTGTTATCGCTACTCAGCAATCTCTTCTACACAACCTTTAATTAATTACATCGCTAAAAAGACTTGACCTTTCTCTCTAATTAAAATCAAAGCTTCATCAAGAAACGCCCTCTTCAATAGAAAATTAAGATATCTTTGCTGCAAAAAAAGCCACCAGCTACCAGTGATGCTGAAAATCTGAGAATTCCGCCGAATTTTTACCTGTATAAAACACCGTAATTTAAATATATTCCATTCAATACATGACATGACAGGAAAATGCTTTTAAAGGCTCTACGTAATATGAACTCGATGAATGTGAATATACGAGCGTTCTCGTAAAATATTAACATAGCATCACGCCTGTATTCCCCGAAGGGTTAGGCAGAGGCATACCGTTGTACGCCCATATTTCGCCGTTATTGAAACCTTGTAATAGACGACTACCATAGTGCCATCTATGGGGCATATAAGCCAACGACGTGATGCTACAAAAAAATCTATATCAAACCAATATCAGTTACCCGATTCGGGAATCACGTTCAGCAGTCTTGCTTGCAACTACGAGACCAATAGGCAGTCTTTAAAGAACTGGAACTAAGTTCACGAAAACAGAGAATTAGCTTCCTATCCTATCTTACTAATCCTACTAATATCCTAAATTAATTGTTCCTAATATTTACTTATTAGTTAATCTAATTTACTAGTTTTTAGGTTTTGCAAATAAAACACCGGTGTAGAAGATGATTATAATATAATATATAAATTATAGATGGTGTACGAATTGTTTATAATTTGGCATAGACCCTTAACTAACATAAGTATTACTATAGATGGCATTGTGATAGCAAGGTTTGCGATTAATTTATTTTAACAGGATGAATGGATGTTTATTACTCAATCACACCAGTACGGCTGAACGGTTCTGGATGATATTTGACACTCAGATAGATTATAGTCTGGAATAACAGATAAATTACTTTTTATCCCGGAAAATGTATGGGTTCGTAAACCACGCGGGCGAAGCCGCGGACCGAAGCTAGTTATTAATAAACTAAAGCGGGATTCTCCCGGCATCTACTTCGTCCAGCCGGACTTTTTTTCACTAAAACACACTACACTCACAATGAGGCAGTTCGTAAAATATTCAAGGAAGGTAATTTGTTAAGGACCAGCCTTGTTACCCGATGGTTAAACACGAATGACTCTTTCAGCCGTGTCAATACATCATTTATTCATACTGACCATTCAGTGTGTGGTGTTATTTGGAACTATGACTTTATTATTCATAATTTTGTAATGGGTTTTCGTAGCAGCTGTTGGGTTTCATATCAATTTGAAATATGATCACATGCTCCCAGTTTATATTTTGTTATTGAAACGTGGTTAGTGACGATATAATTTTAAGTCGCGTGTTAAAACTTCATTCGTTTAATTCTATATGATGTTTTATTGTTTCCATTCAGAATAAATGATAGATAGAAACAACATACTGGCCAGACAGGCGAATATTTAGACTAGGAAATAAAGGGATTATTCAAATTTATTATCAAATGTAGCTTTATTGAGTGTCTATACTGGCAAGTGACTTTCGAATAATATATGGACCCAAACCTAGCGCCTCTATCGGATACTGCACTAAATTAAAAATAATGTAACCCTGTAAACTCAGAAGAGATACTGTCGGAACACTATTTCTAAACGGGGACCAAAGAAGACACTCCTTTAACTATCTTAAGGCACCTCAGTAGCACCTTGTACCTTCCAAAAGCATATAAACCGTGATAACTGTACCACCGAACAAAATAAACCTTCCAAGACAATACGCAGATATGACATTAAGGGCTGTAATTCAGCGTAATTGTTAGTACACAGACCGAGAGGCAGCCATTAGCCAGTAACAGAATTAGTGGGGGAGCGACGGCGGCCAATTAGTGAGGGGGGTACACCGAGCTGCCTTTTATCATTTCAAACCGAGTTTTTAAAAAGGAAAAACACGTTAATGTTTTTTCCGGCACTAAAAGTGCACCATTTATTGTTTTGTGAGCCGTGTGTGGAGAGATATTGAATTGATTGGAAGTTTTCAAAGAGTATTCAGCTGAATTGATTGGGCTTTTGACTATTTCTGTAAAAGCTTTTAATATAAATGGCGATAATGTAAAAATAAATAAAATGTTTGTGGGTTCTATAAAAAGTTGAATTTCATCTCTATTGAAAACACTCAAAGCAATTAAATACTTAAGAGTGAAAACTTATCAAACGACAATTCAACTTTAACTGATCTATAAAACTTTTGAATAGAAGTACCGCTTCCTTCGAAATCAGAACTAACATTTATATATTTCATATTCATTAAATACTAAATTCTCGTGAACGTTATGAATATTCTATGAGAGATAGCGCGATGATACATATTATTATTAAAGCTAGACTCTTAAGAAGTACTACAATAACTGTGAAAATCGGTAGACTAGTTTTAAAATTTTTAGTGTTCAGACGGACCTATTACTTAAATGTATGAATAAAGATTTAAAAAAATATACCTAAACATTTATCTACAAGCAAAAATGTCTGCCTACCTATTTATTATCCTGTTTTGAAAGCAAACAACAATCCAAACAATCGAGTTAAATATTACAGCATTGGGACCACTTCCAAACTACAAATAAACTACGTATCGAATAAACTAGATAACAGGGTGGCCATTTACTACCCTTTCACATGCATACATACTTAAACCTATTTAAGTTTATTGAATTCGGAGAGCTATTGCGCGAAATTTATCGTTATTCATTCATCGTTTCATATCTATCAAAGATTTGTACCCTATGTATCTTAGTTTAAAAAACAGGGTAAATAATTGAACGGTGATTGAAAATTATATGGATCTAACAAATTATACCTTTGTGATCCGGGTACGTCTTAAAACTGCGGCCGAACACCAGAGGACGGGCAGCAGCGTCCTTTCACTAATCGGTGAGCCACTGCGAACCCCAAGCCGCCTGCCAAGCGTGGGGATTATGGTAAACCCCCCCCTTGAGTGAGGCCTTCGTCCAGCAGTAGACGTCTTTTGGCTGATGATGATGATGAACAAATTATAAATTGTTATAATCCTCTTGGTCCTAAATAGTACACAAATAAGTAATTTTACCCACAAGCCAGTATAGTGACGAAACCAGTAACAAGCTTGCCACTGACCTCAAGTAAGAGGTATTTAATGACAGTTCAGAGTTTAATGTTGAAGTTAATGTTGACGGCACGGTTGGCGCAGTGTGTTGAGAGATCGACTGCTGCGCTAGGTGTCGCGGGTTCGATTCCCGCACGGAACAAATATTTGTATGATCTACAGATAGTTGTTTCGGGTCTGGTTGTGTGTGTATGTGACATGTATGTTTGTAAACTGTACCCACGACACAGGAGAAATCCAAGTGTCCAAGTGTCCAATCCAATGTATAAAAAAAAAAAAATGACAAATGTGGATTACGAGCATTACAGCCAGTACTTGCTACGGTACACAAAAGATAGATAATATTGACGCATTTTTGAATGACATTGCCAAGTCAACTTAGTTTTGTCCAAAACTAAGACTATTAAAAAAGTAACGACGAATTTGTTTACTCGGTCAGACAATACATGGTCAACAAAACTAAGAATTCATATATCGATAAATTTGAAGTGGAAAGCTTATAGAAAAACGTGTGGAGAACCAAACGATGGGGAAACTGGGACAAATCCCTAGAAAGTTGTACGGGTGGAAACCCCATAAGTATCTACTAATATTGGGTTGGGGCCAGTGCAAACACGACACACAATTTTGTATATATATACATATTTATTTACAAAGAGGTACTTTGAACTTAATTAGTATGTAGTTAGCTATTCAGTTTGAATGGCATTCAATTTGCGAAAAGGATTTTCTTTTCATTTGAATATATTATCAAGGTGTGTGTATTTTTTTATAATACGCACTCATAAGCACAAAAGAAGCTTATTTATAAAATAAGAAAAATTTCTTTAAAAAAACTCATTTGGCATTTCTTTGTCTGACATACGAATACGACCTCTGTTAATAATACACACAAATATAAGATAACATAATTTTCTTTCAAAAATATATTTTCTAGTTTTTCACTCCAGAGACTTTGGGACATAAACTTATTCTTACAAAAATGAAGCCACTCGTAAGTTGTCGACATTTTCAGTTCACAAAATTTTCAGTTTCAGCAGCCCCTGATCGTTTTATAAGAAAAATACTCTATGAAATTTACGAAAACTATCCAGGGTTATATTACGTAGTATTACAGTAAATGCATACACAAGAATAACACTAGTTTCTTTTCTAACTTTCAAGAGTGACTTTCTAACGAGTCCCAGACTTTCAGTCCTAAACTTGTTCCAACGGAGGCAGCTGTCGGCATCTGTCCGTTCAATTTACCGATCCCGCTATATATTTCATCGAATTTTTCGGTACTTGCATGTTCCGAATGGGAACGCCGGCCACAATTTCGCAGTTAGAAATGTCATGAATGCGGGAAGTGAGCGAGCGATGTGGAGGACTCTCGAGAATGGAGCGGAGCCCTACAGGCTACAGCTCTTTTCAGAGCCTTTCATTCCGAACGGCCCTTGTCCGTTGTTTCGGTACTTGACCTCACTCGCAAATTAAAAATGTTCCGCCATGTTGATAAGATAGTTCGTCTGTAATTAATTGTTGGGCTCGGTTTATTATTGAGTCGAATATCATTATTTGGGTAGTTCCCAAATAAAATTGAAGAAAACATTTTTTATTTTTTTTTATTCGTTGCCCCACACTAGGATTTCTCCTGTATCGTGGGTACAGTTTACAAACATACATGTCACATGCACACACACAACCAGACCCGAAACAACTATCTGTAGATCATACAAATATTTGTTCCGTGCGGGAATCGAACCCACGATACGTAGCGCAGAAAGCTAATCGCTTAGCCACTTCGCTAAACGTGTCGTCAAAAATTGTTTCCTTAATTACACGTTATGATTTGAAGCGCAGAGATATCGTAAGTTACCTCCTGCTATTAAACGGAATCGAAGTTGTACTTTTACATGTTTTGTGTAACTTATAAATTAGGTATATGTACCACCCAAAGAAATTGCCGACGAAGTCAAAAGAATCCTATATCTCTTGCTGTCAGCAAAGTTATCAAGTAATATCCGTCGCCCTCGTTTTTCTTCGATTCCGACGCCGAAGTTGTAGGATCTCTAAACTTTTGGAGGTAACGAAAGCCGAATTTCATCGTTAACTTTACTGCTAATAAACAATTCGTGTATTCACAATTTACACACAAATCAAACCGGCTGTTAAGTTAGTTATGGTTCCGGGCGGAAAATAATTGAGTTATGGTGGCTTCGGCCTCCTAACGGGCCATTTCTGCCCTCGTATCTAAATCGAAGACGTTTATTAAAAGCATTTTAATAGACGGTCGTTTTTATAGCGGAGTATGAACTCAGTCAACCAAAAACGAAATTACTTTCAGTTAATTCACGGTTTCACGCTGCGGGGGGGCAGTAAAGCGGTACAGAAAACAAGTTTCAACGTTTGCTATTTCTTAGATACATCACTGTGGAATGTAAAGTAGTCTATGAATTTATAGATCTGTTCTTTAGTTCTTTACAAGTTTACACATGTAAAATCTATATAAATCAAAAATATATGAAGGGTAATACGTACGTACGGAGTTCTTAATCAATCCCCAATACACAACACTATTCTTCAAAATACTTCATTTAAATGGGCTTGTTCGCAATTTAATAAATAAAAAGATTAATTAAAACTAA
Organism: Shargacucullia verbasci; assembly: GCA_947562105.1. NCBI lineage: Eukaryota > Metazoa > Arthropoda > Insecta > Lepidoptera > Noctuidae > Shargacucullia > Shargacucullia verbasci. The sequence goes on along the minus strand of OX387289.1, from coordinate 3,387,995 downwards.
CCGGAAACAGTGAGATCAAAAGACTCGTATGCATATGCGTGGCATTCATTAATCTGTTACATTACATGTCTTATTACTATAATCGAAGTAAATTGAACAATGAACGTTATCATCGATTTCTCCAACAAACAATCATGTAATGGCCTTTATTCAAACATAGAAAAGATCAGAAAGGAGCTGTAGATGAACTAAACAAAGCCCTCCGAACATTTCCTTTTGTTCGATACGAAACAAAGAATTTCCAATACAAATCGTACACTATTCGATTCCCATAATTCAGCCTTTGTCGTAGAACAACTGATGGCCATTGTCACAACAGAGGGCTGAAAGAGCACAACGCTGAAATGAAATTGTCTCTGTCAGACCGGTTGAACTTGAATGCTTTGGGTACTCGTGTTGTATAAAGTGCGTGCTCTGATTGGTTTTGTGAATTTGATGCGTTTTTATCTTCTAGTCTTAGTCTTCTATGCAATTATAATATAGTTAATATTAGTAAAGCCCTTTACTGTCACACCGGTAGGTACGGACCACTACTCAGTGGAACAGTGTTGACTTTAGCCCACCACGCCCTAGAGTGGGTTGGAGGATTATGGACCCCTCTCAGGTGTTCAAGCTTCTTCACGTTGTTTTACATTCACTATTAATGCAAGGGATAGTAAAATTCTGATCCGTACATGAAATCGAAAAGTTAGAGGTGCAGGCCATTCTATCTCGGGCTCTCCTGCATGGAAGGTGATTGTTCTTTTTTCTTTAAAAAAAAGCTTTGCCCCGTTCTAGGAATTATTCTTGTGTCGTGATTGCAATCTTTTTACCACAATATATGTGGAGCCGCTCTAGAAAGTTTCACATAGAACATCGAGTCACGTTCAAACTCACAATCTCTCGCTCAGCAGCCCACTGAGCCTTAGCCATGTAGCGACTACTACTCGCAACATGGCAAAAAGTAAAGCGCCATCTATCGGAGTGAAGATACAACAACAAAACCCTGAATCGCACTATGAGAGTTTACAACGATTCTAACACATATACGAATATCCGACATCAACTGTCGGGCTTCGGCCCGCCAGGCTAACCACCTTGCCTGGTCGGAGGATCCTCCCTTTTCAATGGAGGAACACCATACCTCGTTCCCCCATAGTGGTGACCCCTAAATATGAACACCTGCGCAACCTTCGACGGCATCATCGCCTTCACTCCCCCAGTACCCTTCGAGTAGCATCAAGCAAGTCTCACCCTGCCAGCCAGCATCCTCGGCCCCAACGGGTAACCACACGCTTGCAGCGACCGCGCAAGCCTGGTTCTTCCCATCGGCCTCTCATCAGCAACCTTGGCACAGCACACTGCACTTCGGCCGGTCAACTAGCAGAGCCCTTCTCTCCTGGTCGACGCAGCAGCCAGCCACTACTCTTCACTGCACTACCTCGACTCACTGAGGACTATGCAGCATCACCGCACCTAGTTCCGACTCACTGCGAACTATGCGGCACTCGGTTCCGACTCACTGGAATCATCACTGGCCCTGGCAAAAGCAACCTCAAGACTCAACAGCATCGACCTCCGGTCTGGGGGGGAGTGATGTAGCGACTACTACTCGCAACATGGCAAAAAGTAAAGCGCCATCTATCGGAGTGAAGATACAACAACAAAACCCTGAATCGCACTATGAGAGTTTACAACGATTCTAACACATATACGAATATCCGACATCAACTGTCGGGCTTCGGCCCGCCAGGCTAACCACCTTGCCTGGTCGGAGGATCCTCCCTTTTCAATGGAGGAACACCATACCTCGTTCCCCCATAGCCAAATTTTTACTTTATTTATTTATTTATTTATTTATTTATTGGATCGCCAACAGAGGCTACACAATTACATGCATATTAACATAAACACAGACAATAATAGTGTGCGCTTCCAATTATAGGCGACCACATCTTTCACTTATTTTCTAGGTAGGAACAACAAGTTTGGTAAGAAAGAAATCAGAGTTACGGAAAAAAAATTAAATTAATCAAAATACAATAAACGAAAATCATAATATGGGAATCAAAATGAAAAACAAAACATTGCAACAGGGGTACAAAACAATACAAATTAATAACCATAATACAAGAAAACAAATTAAATAAATAATAAAAAAATAATACTTTAAATGCCTTTACTTATAAATTGGTCATCAATATTAACAGGCTTCTATCCAATGCAGGAATAAAGCTCTCTCCCCTTTGTCTCCGTGTTCTACGTAGATGGCAGCTAGGTAAAATACGCAAACATTTTATAAAACGGTGTCCATCTGACTCCACTGTTATTATTCTTCTGCCTTATTTAGGCATTCTTCTAAAGTCTAGAACAACCATATATTCTCCATCTACAGACACAAAGCGTTGTCAATTAAATAATCAATCATACATACTAATATAATTAACAATGTACAAACAATTCTCCAAAACAAACAGCCATTATTCCCATTGCACTATAACGCAATCGATGGGCATTGTGCCCCGTCTGAGGGCTGTAAAGGCACAACAGTGAGATGAGGGCCCTCTGTTTCTCTCACGTGTTATGCCCGCGTCAGCCGCCTGAATATCGACCGATCTTTACCGTAGTTATAAATACACCAGTTAGTGCAAGGACGTTGTAACAGAGTAGAAATAAATATCTTTTTTAACAAAGAAACGGTGATATGGATATGAATTTTTCCCTTTTGACAATAGTTTTGACATTAGGAGGATATACTTTTTTTATTTATATATTTTAAGCTTATATATAGTATTTAATAAGTCTACAGTAAAATCTACATACGAACATATGTGTAACATAAGATAGCATTACGCCTGTATTTCCTGAAGGGTTAGGCAGAGGTGTACTATTGTACACCCACATTTCGCCGATGCTGTTCTTGAGTCCCATATAATAGCAGGCGAGCCTGCAAAACTGCCCGACCTAGGAATCGAACCCAGTACCTCACGCTCAGCAGGCACGCTGGCGATCGCTAGACCATAAGGCAGTATTTGAGTTATTACTACTATTTATTACAATAACTCCCTCATTTGTCTAGTGGTCCCAGGCGCGACTGTTGGGCGTGAGGTTCTGGGTTCTATTCCCGGATCGGGCAAAGTGTTATTGAGTTTTTCTGTATGGAAATTCTCAGTAGCAGCGTGGAGTCTGGAGCTGTGCCCGTTAGATGGCAATAGGCTCACCCCTTATTACATGGGACTCAATAACAGCATCGGCGAAATGTGGGTGTACAATGGTACACCTCTGCCTAACCGTTCGGGGAATACAGGCGTGATGCTATGTTATGTTTTGTTATTACAATATTATTATTGACTTTCCTATACTTTAGTGGTTGTTGTACGAGTGAGTTTATCGTACAACAGTTTATAGTACAACGGGTTGCATTCTAGGACTTCTTGTGACACCGCAGCTATTGATTGAATTACATATTGCCAGTTATATGGACTTTTTTACATCTGTCTAATGGTTGCGCGTGTCAGCTAGACTAAAGGATTTTCCTATACACTGAGTGTTGTCATCAAACAGCGGATATCGTGAACATAAACCTGTACCACTATCACGAGTTTTCTTACTATTTACTATCATAGTAAAGTAAATTTTCATGATAGCGACTTTAGTTATTAACTTGGTTACATTTATGATTAGAGTCGCTAACATGAAATCTCTATAATATAGTAAATAGTAAATCAAAACTTTACTATGACTAGATGTCATATAAGCGACTCTAATCCTTAATGTAACCAAGTTAAGAACTAAAATCTCTTGCATGAAAATTTACATTTACTATGAAATCAACTCAACAATAATAGAGGTACTGTTCAGACTTGTAAGTGTAGCTAATTATACACTTGCTAATGAACGCTCATCCATTTATTTCATCACCTTTTTTACTCTATCACCGAACTGCAACAAAATGAACTGCTAGTACGAACACATCGCGCAAACCCTATCTCGGATTTCAACAAAAACTCCAATCAATAAGCGACCTTTTAAAATAATTGCGAACACATGCGCCTCCAATTTCAATGAATTCATTATCATAGTTAAATTGTGCTGAAACGTGACTTTGATGTAACAGTAATAATTAATTAATGGTTCTCAAATCGTTGATATATACGTCAGTGGCGTAGCTACCTTGGGTGACACCCGGTGCGGAAGTTGTTGTCACCCCATCGAAAGTTAAAAGTAATAAATTTTATATGATAAACCTCATGGATCATATTATAATATTTATATTCGAAATATTGAACAAATAACAAAACACAATAAAAACTAAGACACACAAAAAAACCCACACGTCGTGCGCTTTTGGTGGGATTTCCGAATTATACAAGGTGGGGGAATCACCGAAAAAGACAGCTGTGCTAGCGATTTAATTTTTTTGTTGTTACCGGTTTAAGTTGTTACCGGGTGTCACCCTGTTTGGGGTGAACCCCCCCCCCCCCCCCGCCCTTGCTACGCCACAGACACAGGTCATGGAGCATTGTTCAGTGAGATCAATATTGTAATCAAGCCTAATCTAGCAGCTATAAATAATTAGACAATGCTCCGGATTATCCTGGCGGCGGCGTTGTTTAGTAGGTAATTGTGGCGGTGGCAGGTAAATGGGCACTGGATATTAGTGGACCTTCTATGTCCACAAATATCCACTGCCCATTACGTTTATATTATATTCTGATAAAGATGCAGTAATGCTTGTCACGTTAACTTGTATAATATGTTATTGTTTATTATTGCTCAAATTGAGTTTGTCAATTTTTTTTTTTTGCTGGCATGCCTTTCTTTACATAACAGCATATTTACTGTTAACTGTTAGCCTGTCACATTCCACTGCTGGGCAAAGGCCTCCCATCTTGATTTCCAGGTCGTTCTGTTCTGTGCCAAAGATGATAAGTTTGATGGATTAGATGATCATCTTTTCCAAATGTGTCTGGTTCGCCCCGGCATTTCTTTTCCATATAAGTGATTTCTATTATTTCCCATGTTCATGCTGAATGACAGAAAAATAAAATAGGTTTTATATCAAAGAAACAATATAACTCGAACCTAATATAGGCAGTTTTGAAAAGTTAATAAGATGGGATGCACGGTTTTAAAAATTTGGTCCTATGGAGAAGAACTGGCAAGAAGCGCCATTACCTTCAGTGAATAGGTACTATGTATACGACTCGATTAAAGTATCTTTCTTTCTTGTTCTGCCTTACAATATACAACAGTACAGCCAGTCAGTTCCTCACACTTTATCCTTAAAAAAGGAAAATAAAAATGTCACCTTACTGCCTCTATCCATGCAACCACTAAAGGCACAAGTTAGTACCGAATAAATTTTACGATAACATCCGAAACATAAAGAATTTTTATTCAAGGAAGATAGGGCTGAGTCGTAACTTTATGAAAATTTTCCTGTGCAGTTGACTATAGACTGCAACAAACTATTACCTAGATTTTATAGTTCTTCTTTTTCATATTTTTGATACTAGAAATTCTATTATGTTTGTTTTTATCGTATGATATTTTGAATCATCCCTGTATTATACGATCATTTATTTCAATGCTAAGTTAAGTTAGATAAAATTCAACATCAAAGCTTTCTAGGTTGTGGTATCTTAGGAATTTATTTTCTTTTTTTCTTTATTTTTTTTTAAAACATTGCCTCACACTAGGATTTCTCCTGTATCGTGGGTACAGTTTACAAACATACATGTCACATGCACAGACAACCAGTCCCGAAACAACTATCTGTAGATCATACAAATATTTGTTCCGTGCGGGGATCAAACCCGCGACACGTAGCGCAGAAAGCTAATCGCTTAGCCACTGCGTCAACCGTGTCGGGTCAAATGATTTAATTCAAAGAAAAATAATATTCTGCAGTATTGGACGCAGTTTCACAGTTTTATGGATTAATTCAAAGTAATATCTACGATTAAACAGTACAAGTGGAACAGTATATGCCTACAGTATATTGTATAGGTTTCGCAGTCTGAAGGCAGTAAAGGTAAACACATCAGCGGGGAATGCTTGCGTGTTCCTAACGTTTAGTATGTTTGTCTACCCCGTGTGACTTCGCTTTATTGTGTCCGCTCTTCTTGTTGTATATTTAGGTAGCTTTTATATAGATATTAGCTGTGCACGCAGCTTCGATTGGTACAAATTAACCATATGAATTCCAAAATAATATAATTCTAAATTCAAAAACAAAATACCCAATATAAAGAAGTAATTTTGTTTTTTTATTTTATATTTTGAATTTTAATCATTTGAATTTAGTATTCGGGTTCAAACCCTCCTTTCACTTTGCTTTTTTCTAAATTCAACCCCTAAGGTTTAATTTAGAAAAATCTCCTCTTAACAGATGCCTACATTTTATGAGAGATCTATCCGCCTGTTTCAAGTTTTAGGCATTATACTTCCTGATAATTTATCAAATAAACTTCCATGAACACGCACGCCATGAAGTCAAATGTGAAAATAACTCAGGCTAGAACATGATTACCTTGTACAAAAGGCCGCCTAAATGACAAAGGCTAACTAATCTGTGGTTCCTGACGAAAATAGGTAAGTATTGTCACTCGGGACTTTGTTTTGCAACTAGACATCCTAGACTCTTTGAAGAAGCATTGCATTTGCAAATATAATACAGCGTCACGCTTGTATTCCCTGAAGGGGTAAGCAGAGGTTTGCTATTGTACATCTACATTTCGCCGTGATGTTATTAAGTCCTATGTAATAGGAGGTGAACCTATTTTCATCAACTGTCAAAACCCAATAACTCTTTGGTCGACCCGGTAATCGAACCCAGGACCTCACGCTCAATAACCGCACTTGCCAACACTAAACCAGTGAGCCAAACAACTATAAATATAATATTACCAAACATTCCTTGAATACATCTTTGTTAATATAAGAACTAACAAACTGTAAGGTAGTCATTACTTACACTGTGCATTTTCTAACAAAGAAAAGTCACATTTTACGATGTTTTCAGTTTATACAGAGAGCATAAAAATCATAGAACTAAAAACGGAGTAAATAACCACTTTGATATCGTGAAACATAACACTAAACCTCATTTCCAGCTGAATAACCACACCAACAATAAAACAAACCCACTCACCGCTACCACGACAGATAAGTCACACATTTACAAGTTAACACGATCATGTGACTATACCAGGACTTCCAAACTCCACCTTCCAGTAGTTTTTACCTATTATTTACACAACCCCGCTTGCTAACCTTGAATACGAAACTAGACTAAACTTATCGACTTTTTATAGGAACAGCGTTGTGAACACGAACGGACAAATTTTTAATAATGCTACTGTTCTAATGGCGGGACGAACTGGAAACATTTGGAAAAGACTGGTCATCTTTGGCACAGAACAGAATGGTCTGGAAATCAAGGGGGGAGGCCTTTGCCCAGCAGTGGGATGTGACAGGCTAACAGTAACAGTAACTGTTCTAATCTTAAAATTATTAGCTAACGAAAAAGCTTGATTTTAGGTCTTTTTAAATAAACCGTTATCAATATATCTCTTATAGTCAGTATCATCGTTTGCGTAGTCTTCTCTCAATTCGACGAGACGACACGGTTGGCGCAATGGCTAAGCGATTAGCTATCTGCGCTACGTGAAATATTTGTATGATCTACAGATAGTTGTTGCGGCTCTGGTTGTGTGTGCATGTGACATGTATGTTTGTAAACTGTACCCACGATACAGGAGAAATCCTAGTGTGGGGCAACGTTTTCGTTAAATAACAATAACAAAAAAAAAATACGGGTCGTCTTCCAGTATATCAAATGCAGCTGAATCAGTATTTTATACAAAGTGACTCCTATCTGACCTCCTCCACTCAAATATTGGGAGACACTGATACTGTAAGTTTAAACCGGTTATTAGACTTTCTGGGCTACTGAACCACGTAGGGACTGTCAGGCTTTTGTATGATATCCGGGATCACACACACCGACACTGACACTGTAGGTGTTTTGTAATAGATATAAAGGTTTAATACTTTCCTATTAAATCTATTTTTTCTACTGTTAATGAGAGACCTTCACGTAATATTGACAAGGATTTTTTTTTAATGTAATTATTGCCCCACACTAGGAATGATTCCTGTATCGTACGTGCGTTTACAAACACAAATATTCACATGGACATACGTCACCCAAACCCGAAACATCTGTAGATCATACAAATATTTGTTCCATGCGGGAATCGAACGCGCGACACGTAGCGCAGCAGTCGATCGCTCCGTGTCGTCAAAATGTGACGTCACCGAGAAGGAACCGATTCTCCCCCACTGCGCTACTTGAGTCGTAAGTTTGGTATATTTGGTAGGCACCGAGTTGTTCCTTATTTTTCTTTAAACACGAGTTAAACCTTACCAACAAAAACGAAAACTAGTTTCTTAAAGAACATCGAAACTTGTCGCTCTTTGTGGCGAACTAAACGCCCAAGACTATACAAAATAGGTACTAAAAGCTACACAAAAAGCCGCGAAATTCGCGTGTAAAGCTATCGCATAAAAATTAAAGGTACAAAAAAGGTAGAAGTAAACCCAAAGTGAAAAGTCTCCGTGGTTTTCCGCGGCGACATTCTTTTGTTTGGAACGGCAATTATTTTCAACTGCCGTGCTAGGGCTGCTAAACGCCCGACTTGGGCTAGACATGTTTGGCTTTGTATAATGTTGCTTGAATAAAAAAAGCCCGACCTTTAATATGAGCAGGTTCAAGTGTCGTTTGCCTTATTATTATTTTTTAATATAAATTATTTTAAGTACCATTCAAAGGTTTTTATATACCTAGTTTTGTTTGATGTTAAAATCTGGCTTCATCGGAAAATTTGTCGAGCTTTCATTCTTTTCTATTGTACTGCTTAATGAAAGTCACTAAGCTTGTAAAAAGACATCTAAGAAAATAATAAAATCTCTGAAAGATTTCTTTCACCAACGTTTAATTTCGTTCGGTAAGACAACCCTATTTGGCGTAGAGATAAAGAATTTATTTACATAGCTCAAACTACTGTTTTGAGCGCTGCTAGTGGTACATTTACATTTTGTCGACATTTAACGCTGAGTGCTAGAAATTATTGTCGCACTGGTTATTGTAGAGTTTCCTTAACTTGTATGTTGTTATTCTGTTATTTTGGAACTGTGAGTGTGACTAGGACGTTGCAGGATTAATGAGAGACACTGTATTTTTATTGCTCGAATCAGCCGGATATTTGATCAGTACGATCTTACCTCATTGCCGATTTTGCCCCAACGCAACATATTACAGTAACTTTAATGAATAAGTAGTTCGGGAATTTAGAAATTTGACAGATTGTTACTTACTTTTGATGTTGTAACTTAACTGTTATTTTGTTCTTGGCAAAGAGCATACCACTCATTCTCTTTACGTAGACTAAGGGATTAAGCTGGTAATAGAGCGATCACCGATCCGTTCTTGGCCTCGATTACTCTTTATCACTATATTATTAGAGGGTCTGGGTTACACGGCTCGCGCCTCTGACTTCTCAGAATCATGTGCGGATCAGAATTTGATTATCACTTTCGTTAACGGTGAAGGAAAAACATCGTGAGAAACCCTGAACATTGTAACCCTTCTTATTCTCAGAAGAAGCCCTTGCCCAGCAGTGGGACAGTAATGGGCCGAATTTATTATTACATGGAACTCAATAGCGGCATTGGGGAAAGGTGGTTGTGCTACAGTACACCTGTGCCTAACTCTTCAAAGGATACAGGCGTGATTGTACTAAGTCTTTTGGTAGATTTTTGTGCAAGGAGCGCATTTTTGAGCGACCAAGATTAGGGCCCACCGCTAGTTCTTTTATTATTTTGTATTTTATTTCCTTTTTATGTCTTTACTAGCAACCCGCCCCTGCTTTGCGTGGGTTGCAGAGCAAATGCCTACATTTTTTTCCGTTTCGTTTTATCCATTTAGAAGTTTTTGAGTTTATCGCATTCAGACAGACAGACGCGACGGGGGGCTTTGTTGTATAATATGTATGTATGTAAGGATGTAAAATTGTGTATGTTCATTAATAAATATTATTATTATTATTATTGCGCAAGATCAAGAGCCATCGACTACGCAGTTCCACTACATAGTACTCAACACTAACTAAATATATTCACAACCAAGTAATAATCAGATCCACATCATTCATCATAACACAAAGCAATGTTAACTAAAACAGTATCACATTATTCAAACAGTATTATCCATGAGTCTCGCACAATATGGCGGCGCCACCATCGTCATTGTTGCGCCAACAGCCCGCTCAATCGAGAGTCATCGACTGCGCCGTTCATTATACGGAATTTTGCCTCGCTATACACGACTCAAGCACACTTTAAACGCCGTCGATCCGAATAGGGCTCCACCTCAATATGTCCCCGTTTTCAAGCTCGGAAATAGAAAAGGTTCTTATGTACTTTCGTTCTTACGTTTTTACTCTTTCCAGGTATAGTCGAAATCAAAAGTGAGTGAATAGTTAGACGTCAAAACTGGTTAAATTATGTATTACAGTAACTTTTATATATAGGTAGTTCAGATATTCAGAAATTCGACTGATTGTTACATACTTTTAATGTTGACTATACACCAAAGACTTTGCTTCACTACTGAATTGTTCTTGGCAAAGAACATACCACTCATTCTCTTTCCGGAGACTAAGGGATTCAACTAGTAACAGTGCGGTCACCGATCCATTTGCCAACCGTGGTGTTTATGGTAAATTTATTTACGTACATGTGGTAGTTTATGAAGAAGTCTATGTTCTTCAGTAGATATTTTACTAGCTTATTATAGTAATACGTAAACTGACATTAAACAGAGTAAAAAGACGTCACGAAACTATAAGATAATATTCATAAAGACTCATATATTATGTTTAAAGTTGTTAATTACTGTTAAAACGTGGGTAGGTATAATTAAAGGGTTAATTAAGGGAACGGGTAATACGCTGCTATCGTGTGGTGATCTATGGCGCTATAAAGTTGGCAATATTGGCCTTTTTAATTCATTCTGGTGTGTTTATTGGCCACTTGGGACTTGTCATTGTCATAATTTTTAGGATATCAAGGTTTCGTAAAAGGTGTTATAAATTGGAGAGATAATTATGTAGATAATAATTTAAGTTCAGAGACAAGATCACATCAGTGATGCCTTAAATGCTGATACGTCAACGCTCAAAATCTTTAACTCTAACGGTGCGTTTCCGCGGCGCCGGCGTTGATTTTTTCTTTAAGCTCCCAAAAGCTAACCCTAAAGCTTAGTAAAATCTGGACTGACTTATTCAAATAAAAATTCAAATATATTTTTATTCATGAATACATGATATACACTTATGAATAGTCAGGCTCTAGTTGCCACGTTCCAAAGTGTTGATTTCCAATGGAGAAGAACGGGCAAGAAACTCCATGGTTACTCTTTTTTACTCGGAATTAAATATACAATATGAATTCATACATTGATCTCGAACAACAATTATGTGAGTACAATGTAGCTTATCTATAAGTATATCAAATGTTAACGAATAAAGAACTGAATTGAAACACAAACATCTTTAGTTATGATGACTCAAAACAACTCACCCTCAAACGGAAACGGAAAACGCGTATACATTACACCCTTTTAAATTCTTCGAACCCCACTCTTACACGTGATTCGTGAGGCATTGGCGTGAAGAATCGATTGGGCAATATTAAAATTTGGTATCGAGTGATAACGATACTTGGGGCGAAACCTGAGCTGATATTGATTCGTTCCTTAATAGATATTGAAGGTGATGCCATGATTACAGGTATTATTGACGGTTATGTGAGTAAATGGGTTTTAGATTGAGATAAGGAACACGCAATGTATACTGTGCTTAATGATTTGATTTTAAATATTGATATTTTATTTATAGTGATAACTGTTTCTTTACTGTTACTTCTCGGTTATCGCGTCCCATTGCTAGGGAAAGCCCCCTTAAGTTATATTATATTAGCAAACTGTTTTTTAAGTTTTGTACTTACTTGCCTTGAGAGAGAAATAAAAATGAATGAGCTTTCAAGCAGCGCAAAGAGGTTGAATTGAAATTCTTTCAAGTACAATATTTATGTAGAAACAAAGATTTTATTTTAGAAGATACATTTGAATAATACATGAATTTACTCGTATCTTATTATAATAATAATTGACTGCCTCATTTGTCTAGTGGTTGCAAGCGCGACTGCTGAGGGTGAGTTCCTGGGTTCGATTCCCGGGTCGTGCAAAGTATTATTGCGTTTCTCTGTATGGAAATTCACAGTAGCAGCACGGAGTCTGGAACTGTGCCCGGTAGATGGCAATAGGCTCGCCCCCTATTATATCGGACCCAATAAGGGCATCGGTGAAATGTGGGTGTACAATAAGTACACTTCTGCCAAACCCTTCGGGGAATACAGGCATGATGCTATGTTATGTTATGCTGATTATAAAAATATTTATTCCACCGATTTGGCACAGGAGTATTGTGCAAATCCTCGGACTTGTGTACCAAAAATGTTGGCTGCATTGCCACGGCAAATGGAAAATGCTAATCATGTGTCCCAGATGCAAATACATTAGGGGTGTTTATCTTTATTCACACAAACCCGCAGTTCTCATCGTTACACCTGAATACTTAACAGGGAGGTACTCCGATCGTTATAGTCCAACATTTTTAATTAAACTCAAATCATGGTCATTAGAAAATTGCTTCTACGAGCACACCATAAAGGAATACACCATAAGTAGGAGAAAAAAATGTATTTAAAAAATTACAAATGTTGAACGATTTTTTATGAGATCTAAAAAGAAAACATACAGAATTTGAACAAGTTTCTATCAGTTGAACACAGTAGTTATTTAACATGGTCCCCTCACTAGGCACGCCTATATCGTGGGGTGCCAGTAAAAAAATATATTATTAGTTAATAATGTCTTTCTTCTTATAAAATGTTACTTATAAATATTCACTGCATCATTGGTCGTAGTCGTATAAAATCTTTAACGTTATGTTAATATGCTCCTGACCGAATGTCAGTCACGGCGGCCAATCTCACCGGACATTAGCTGTCTATTCCTTCACTCTCATAGTCCGATAGGACGGCAATCCGACACGACCGGAGAGAGATCAGGCGCAGGACTAACGGCTCTACGTGTTTTCCGAGGCACGGTGTGTATTCACATACACAAAGACCCTGAACCGAAACAACTATCTGTAGATCATACAAATATTTGTTCCGTGCGAAAATCGAACCTACGACACGTAGCGGTAGCGGTCGATCTCTCAACCACTACGCCAACCGTGCCGACAAAACCAACGTTTTATGAACTAGGGTACATAACTCCACAACAAAAACAGCCAACAATAAAGCCATAAAGCTATATTTCCAGAGTTTATTATAAAAGGCAGTCATTCAACCGAACCTACATTACCCACAGTAATTAAACTAAGCATCTACATAATAAAGAGCTAATTTACATGCGAACAGAGCGCAGAAGTACGCACAATATAAGTGAGACAGTAAAAACAAAATGATTTAGAACCCGGTTATATTTCAATGACATTAGAACTTAACACCTCATTATTTTTAAGGCTTCTCTGCGCGAGATGATAATTACACGTACGATTAGAAGGTATTTCAATAAACCAGGGCAGATAATTTTTCTCCGCTGTCGGGATTTTTCCCACACTAGCTTCTCCCTTTTGTTCGTATTATATTTTAAGCGTCTATAACTGAATGTTTTGTTTGTTCAAAACGCTACAAACTTTGTTTGAGATACATTCTAATCTTCATCATCAAATCAATCTTAATTTATTTAAATAAACGCGATCTTTATGGTAACGTTAACTTCAAATTCACTTTATAAGAGATCTCATAATCGATATAGTACGTAACGTAAGTCGATATACTTTAAAAAAAACGTCAATTTTGATGCAGACCTTAACAAAGAAATCAATGGAGTGGTCTAAACATTTTTTACAGCATTTAATCGTTGCATGTAAGGATAAATTAGTAGGAAGAGATAAAAAAGATAAATTGATCGATGATAACTTTTTCATACTTTTAATTAAACTGTTACCATAAACTATAAGAACATATCGACGGTCCCTACGTACAAAGCGACATATCTATCAAAACCCGAGGTTACATGACCTAGGCTTAGGCTAACCAATGTGAAATTAATACTAAGTAATAATTTTAATTTTTTTGCTGATATGCAATATAATATTAATGTAATCTTTATGCGTATAGATAAACAGAAGGTAATTATGAAATAATAAAAAATGCAGTTTTGGACATGACTTTTTATACGTAGGGGCCGTTGATACTCTTTAGACATTTTTCCTGTAACTCTTTTGGTATTATATGTTCTCGTTCAAGAATCACACTATGCATTGAACATATATACGTATAATATATAATATACGTCATGTTTTCCTTCAGTAATCAAATTAGCATAGAGAAGTCGAAGTTCAGAAATCGTAGTAAAACGAGGAACTAACTTGACGGTAACTGTTAGAAGTTCAGTGAAGCGGTCAAGTCACCGGGGAGCAACATTTTACTACATAGATTAGCTTAGTTAACCAAAGTGCTGATCTCAAAGCAAAGTGAAACTTCAACAGTATCGGAGGAATAATCTTTATAGTTGGTAAAGGCGTGCTAACCACGTTACTAAAAACTTTAAATAACATCACACTTGTATTTCCCGATGGGGCACCTGTATAAAGTTCCGTGTATGGTGAGCCTTCTGTTATTTACTAGGAAAAATGCCAAATTCGGGCACAACGAAAATTATATTAGAAAGTCCCACACCTGGGAAGTGAATCCAGGACCGCATGGTCAGCAAACTTACGAACACTAGACAATGCAGTCATTACCAAAAATGCGCATAGTTTAGGTTAATACTATTCTTTTGCCTATGCGTAGATTTGAAGGTTTTATAATAATAAGAGGCTCTCGTTGGGGGACTGGACCAAAGGCGTGGTACAGAAGGTGGTACTCCTCGACACGATGCGTATTGTGTTGTGAGTACTCGTAGGTTCCTCTCACTGGAGCCCAAACCACCGGTAGCTTTGACCCCGTTCCCGATGCGGACTGGGTCCTATATTTCTACATATATATTTTAATGAATTTCTTTTAAAATATGTTATTTAATAAACAAAGAAAATAGAGTTCACAGGATTTGTATTATATAAAGTACAAAGTTATATTTTACCAGAGTCACACATCGACCTATTCTATACACCCTGATCGTAACTTGGAACCAGCATCCAAGTTACTCAACACTCCGTTAACTCAGTAATACAACATCAGATAATTACGAAGGCGACTTGAAAGGAACCGACAAGCAACTAAGTAAGTGCTGAACAACTTGACTAAAGTTGAGTAAAGTCGTCGACTTACTAAACTTGAGGTAACTTTATATTTAGACAGCAAACTATCTCAGATTCACCTGCTCCACTATCTCAAAGAACACAAAGTTCTTTTTTATTCGTTTCGCAAGAACCTGCTCTATTTTGGACGTCTAGACTTATCATATAATTTGATATAAAATTCGTAATATCTCGTGTCAACATTTGATAGGATTTTATTTTATTAGGTTCTTCTTTTTTAGTTTTACTGAAAATTTAAGTTACAAGAATGCTTAGATTCTTGTATCCAAAAAATCAGTAAAACTCATTATTTCTGTAAATAACGAAAGAAATAATACATACAATCATCATCATCATCAGCCAGAAGACGTTCACTGCTGAACGAAGGCCTCCTCTAGGGGGGAGGGGGGGGGGGGGGGGTTGCCATAATCCCCACGCTTGGCAGGCGGCTTGGGGATCGCAGTGGCTCACCGATTAGTGAGAGGACGCTGCTGCCCGTCCTCCGGTGTCTGGCCGCAGTTTTAAGATACATACAATAAGTTATAATTTTTTTTTTTTAATTCGTTATAATATCATATCAAAATGGATTTTATTCTGTTGTCATGTAATGGTGCGTATGTAGTGGCATCTACCGATTACTCTTAAAAACTTCGGGCTGTTATTGAATTTTATAACAAGATTTCTGTTAATTACATCAATAACACTTTGCCCAGCGCCGATTACCTTCTGCAACCGTGTTTGCGCCAGCAGTACGATACAAAATCGCACAAATTGGATGTTACATTTATACAAAGTAAATAAAGAAGATAATTAAATTCTTCGTTTCTTGCAGAAATTTTCCGGATTTCTCCGTCCTTCAATCACGTACATTCTGTAGTTTCTGCAACAAACAACTCCGTAACACAATTCTGAACGAAGTTATTAACTAACCCTCACAACATTAACACAACTATACATTCGTTTAGCGGCCCCCCAATTCTATCCCTTATTCTGGTCCTAATGTCCGCACTAGAGGTCCTTATGCCGTACCTGATTTACTGTTACAGGTCCCTTTAGGACTGTTCGCGTCGTTATGATACTCGTATGTCAGAAGTGACGTTTTTACGGTCTGGACTCTGACCATTTGTGATTTTGTGAGCAACGTAAAAAAGTATTTAATAATTGTTTATATCTGGAATTATTTTATCTGTACTATGTTACGCAATCATTGGGTGTGCATGAAAAGAGTGAGGGTATCTTTGTTAGTCCCAGCACCCTGGGCAGGTACGTCGATGACTGGCTAATATAGGTACACATTACGACATGAGCAATTCTTATACACACGCGTAACGATTTATTTGCGCAAGTTTAGACTTGCACAAGTCTGCGTAACGGTGTATTGTCCACAGGCGGCTTTTACAAGCCGATATACTTGCACAAATTCTTCCCGCACACGTAAATGCATACTTGTACAAAATTAAATTTGCGCTAACCATTAAGTAAATGTGAGTTCATTCCATCATAATAGAAGAAGACTAATAGTTACATTTATTTGTTCATTTTGTACTTATTTTTAAAGGAACGTAGTATCAAGACATTTATCAAAGAGAGCGACCCCTACACAAACATAATTTCGTCCGGTTCTCTTCCTTCATTTAGTCTTTCGTCCGTTTATCCATCATTTCATCTTTTGTCTTTGTTGGTCCTTGGATCTTAATCACCAACTTTTTAATTAAATACGAGGAAGCTTTTTATGCCCAATGGAGGAAGGAAATTAGGGTACGAAAAATGGCACGTACGTCATAAAAGGAAAGATTTCGCATATCTGCACACCTGGGTGTCAAAAAAGGTGAAACACAGTTATATGTTTTATAAAGATACACTCGAATTTCCATTCCATTATGTCAACTACCTCATTTTCCATTACTACCAAACCTATTCAGCAATCAGGTTCAGCAAACCGACCCAAACAAACAATAAGTTATCGTAACGAAACTGTCCTTTAAACATTATCCGAAGTTTCATTAATTACGGCGTCCCAGCGGGTAGGAGAGAGATTTAATTAAAAGCAAACACTGCTGGGACAAAGGACTGTCTCCGTCACACACCAAGATCACTAACAATACGACGAGTTTTTTAACGATTCAATTAAATGAGAACGCTCGGAATTATTCGCGTTAGGTCTTGATAGCATTTGTTAAATGAAAGTTGGCGTTTGTTTGATGGATAATTACATTTTATTTTGTGTTAACGAGCCTAGAACTTTCATTAAATTTTCCAAATATTTTTTTTAAGATAACTTGTTATAATCAGTCTTGGACAATAAATAACATAGTACTGTTATTATACAACGTTTTGAAAAACATACTATCGTAAACCCTTATTTCTTTTATGTTGTTATTAAGTCCTATTTAAATAGGACAATAAATGAATTTAGGTAATTACCTAAATTCCGTAATAAAAAACCCAGATATCACTTTGTCCGACTCGGGAATCGAACCTAGGACTTGACACCCACCCGTTGCGCTTGTGAACAAAACCAATGAGCCAGTTCACTAGACAATGTTATCTATTTGTATCAAAAAGTCAATCGAATTTCATTTACGAAAATCTTTCCCCGCGAGCGTAAAGAACCATTTCAATTCATAATACTTTCGCTCTTAAGTGTTTAAAGAGGCACGAGAAAACGAATCTATAAAAATAAATATAGGGATATAAAATGTTGTGTAATTTGAATACCTTAAAATCTTTCTTTTTAAACATTCAACGGCCGAAAAATTCCTTTAGCATTGCGCAGAGCTGCACAGCTCTCATATAAACAGAGAATTTTTGTTAAATGCACCTGTGACATTCCTGGTAAATGTACATAATTGTGTGAATATTTACCCAGAATTCTCTATATGATGGTTTAAAACTATCTACACGTCGGTATATTATTGTAAATGCGAGGAATTCTTGTTACATAACAAATACGTAACAAGAATTCACAAAGCCCGCAATTCGCATTTCGTGGTAATAGGTACGGTGGCTAGCCCACATTTAGAAGTTACAACAAAAATTTGGAAAATTGTCTGTGTAAATACTCCGTGAACGAAATGTAACTTATTATTCGTGGTGGAACTGTTCAATTTTTGTGCAGTCCGTGAAATTCAGCGGTTGTCTGTCAAAGTTTGACCTGTCAAGCGACGCAAAGTCGACAGAATTGAAAATCTAATGTCTGTAGGTAACGGTTCGCTCCGCGGCACTTAATTAATTATTTAGTAATTTTAATTTTCTACTATGTAAGTCGTAAATGGTACTTTTGTTGTAGCGACGTTGATTTTTTTTACTAATAACAATGTTCAGTTGTTTTCAGTTCGAAGAAATTATGATTCACCCCGACATTAGACCTATCACAAATATTTTGAAGTATAGAAACATAACGTATCGTTAATATCAGTGAATTTTGAATTGAAAATATAAATTTTATTAAATTTTATTTTTATGCTTGCGTTCATAACGAATATTTCAAAATTCACGCACGTGAACGACGCTTACGAAAACAGACATTACAACATTCATGCTATTGTGTTATCACTCAAAGATTCGATAAAAGAATCACGTTCTGCGATTTCGCTTCTATGACCATGTGTAATCTCAAAATATGCTGAATAGTATTACTACGTATAGTATTATATTATCTGTGGTATTACTTAATTTCCTATTTACCTTCGACCACCTTATACAATAGACAGTCCAAAACACAGTGGTTATCTCTAGGAACTTCCCTAATGCTTGTTTAATTAAAGTTGTTCCGACTTGACACCGTGCCAAATTATTATCGGGACACTGTCGCTACCTCTCCACTACCTCTCTACCCATTTTCACCCACTACAGGATGTAGAATGTGTCCTTGCGAGATTTCCTCTTTGCTTACGGATGATCTCTTTGTTTAATAAGATATTTTCGAGTATTTCGACTATCCAAATTACGATAGGGATAACGTCAAGAGCAATTTCCCGAAATTCCTCACCCATTTTCACCCAGTGCTCTGTAGATACCTATGGATTTGCTTATGTTAAGGTACGGTTGGTTGTATGGTTGGTACTCCATAAGATGCTTTCGAGTACTTTTACTGTGAGTATATGAGGATAAAGAATTTCAAAGAATCGGTGAACTACTCTGTCTCACATAGTTAAAATAGAGGGCGCAGTGGTTGACCGATTGATTGTGATTATGTGTTACTTGTCGCGGGTTCGATTCCCGCACGGAACAAATATTTGTATGATCTACAGATACTTGATTTGTGTTTGTAAAAGCAGCCACGATAGAAAGCAATAGGCTCGCCATCTATAACATGTGTCTCGATAACGGCATCGGTTAAACATAGGCGTTCAATATTAATAGTAGTCTGTGCCTAACCCTTCGGGGAATCTAAGTGTGATATTATGTAATGTTATTCCGTACTTACCATTATCCCGCTAGCAGATCAAACAACCTTCCAACTTAACACTAGTTTCATTCATAAAATTACTTTTACGACCCGTAATAGACGCAATGCAACTCAAGGGGAGCTAATATTCCAAGAACCAAAGCCAAATAGGTCGAGGATGGTAAAAATTGGCAGAAATACTTGGCCGAGATTCTGAATAAACCAC
Source organism: Shargacucullia verbasci (assembly GCA_947562105.1). Lineage (NCBI taxonomy): Eukaryota > Metazoa > Arthropoda > Insecta > Lepidoptera > Noctuidae > Shargacucullia > Shargacucullia verbasci. Next base: position 3,367,957 of record OX387289.1, on the reverse strand, counting down.
ACTGCACTTAAGGGTGCATTCACATAAGTGAACAGGGGCTGAGCGCATGCACCGCTCAAGCTTTGTAAACATACTATGACGGGAAATATTCAACAGCATACATTATGTGAAGAGTGGAGCAACATGTTGCAAAAGCCACTGTTTCCAAAGTAAAAAAAAAATTATTTATTTATTTAAGGATCTCCAACAAAAGATATACACAAATCATGACATAGAAATAACGTTCAGCAAAAGGTATTATGTATGTGTACTCCTTCACTTATAGGAGACCACAGCATGCACAGTGAACTAAGCAACTAGTTAACAAAGTGAATTATTACATATAAAAATAAATTTAGAACTACATAAAGATAAAAAGTAAACAAAAATCAAATTATTATATTAGAAAGAAATATCAATGAACAGATATTAATTAACTTCTTCATATAAAATTATTTTTGCAACATTGGTGTAGTAGTCGTAAGCGTAGCTGCCGAGCTCGACGTGTATAATTTTTATAAATAATAATAGATATGCCACATTGGGTGGAAGCCTGTATGCTTGTCTAAATAATAATAAAAAAATGTTGTGTAGTTGTGCAATATCGCCGATGTGTTCGCACCGTAAAGATTGCCAAGAGCTTACCGTGACAAGCGACTTCCTTGTAGAATGACACTGATCGCCTTTAAAACATTAGACAGGTGTCTTGTTCTTTATTATGTTTGTGTTTAAAAGTTATCCTGGCTGTGTAATAAATGGAAATTTCCAAAAGGGGTTGTTCAGATGTGTACGGTACATTCATATTTTGCCCATGCTGTTATTATGTCTCACGTATTAGGGGGGCCTGTTGCCATCTACCGGACATAATTCTAAACTCTCTTGCTACTGATAAATTCAGAAAGTCCCCATGACACTTTGACCGAACCGGGAATCGAACCCGGGACCTCACGCTCAGCAGTCGCGCTTGCGACCAATAGACCAATGATGCAGTCTACAGAAACAAAAAGCCAATCATAAATAACACAAAAAAGGGCGCCGGCGTGGCTCTCTGTTGTTAATAATTATTGGTTTCAAGTAACAAGAAACTATAAATCACTAACCCTACCCCACAAACCCAGGTTCACATAAACTTCAATATGCAATATATCAAAATACGATCAACCAAAAAACAAAGTAGAGAGTCATTAGGATGGCCAAACCGGCGATGTATCAGAGCTACCCAAATAACGCCACGACAGTGCGGCCGCACGTCCAACCCTTGTCAAGCAGTTAATCATTGGCTCCTAGCGCCCGCATAATGTACAATTTGCACCATAAATAATAAAGTTACCGATAGTAATAATAATAAATGAACCGAATAATAGAACTATTTTGTATTACCAGCTTTTCTCTCCAGGTCGCCATGACTGGATGAAAATCCGAGCCATATAGAGAGAATTTAACCTCGAGGTCAAAAGGATCAAGAGGAACCGCTAATTCAATACAAAACATGCATGGCCACGCGACTTTTCAGGCAAGCTATGCTATTGCATTTTGGAATTGTTTAATCGTAGATCGAACCTGCAATACTTAGTGGAAAAAGCCAATTACTTAGCCACTGCGCCGACTACGGCGTCGATTTATGTTTAGAAAACAAGCCTTCTAGACCTATTTATAGAATTTACATAAAAGGCTAAATACGCGCTCTGACATGGACTTAGGGAACATAACATCACGCCTGTATTCCCTGAATGGTAAGGCAGAGGTGTAGTATTGTATAGTCAGCATCAAAAAGATGTATCATCATCATCATCATCATCAGCCAAAAGACGTCCACTGCTGAACGAAGGCCTGCCCCAAGGGGGGGCGGGGGAGGGGGTTTGCCATAATCCCCACGCTTGGCAGGCGGCTTGTGGATCGCAGTGGCTCACCGATTAGTGAGAGGACGCTGCTGCCCGTCCTCCGGTGCCTGGCGGCAGTTTTAAGACGTACCCGGGTCATCAGCATCAAAAAGATGTATACACGTAGCGAAATTCAAAACCGAGTTTTAGAGGATGTAGTGATTGAAATCTTGACAAATTTCATACATAGTATCTGTGAATACATAAAGATACATCTTCACTTAAATTTTATGATTTTAATCAATAACTTTTCAAGAATAAGCATTTGAATTTCGCTACGTGTATACATGTTTTTTCCCACATTTCGCCGATGCCGTTATTGAGTCCCATGTAATAGGGGACGAGCCTATTGCCATCTACCGGGCACAGTTCCAGACTCCGTGCTGCTACTGAGAATTTCCATACAGAAAAACCCAATAACACAGCATTTCGTACGTTGGTCCTCCCAATAAACATCGGTGGAGTCATGCTAATGAAACAACCAATTTTACTCCAGTTATTAGTTGGATCATAGTAAATTCTAAGACCGTAATGTTACTGTTACATGGCTTGAGAGCGCCGTATTGCCCGTGTAATGTATATTATGTGATTACATTGTCTCTTTAAGCTTAATGATGGTAGTTAGGCGTTTCTTATGTATATTAAACTTTTGGGAGACTCCATTATTAGCGTATAAAGAAAATGTCTTGAACTTGAGCAATGTAATTTCGTTACTAAGCTGAAATCTGAAAGCAAAGGTACATTTATACAAATTTAATTTTGCTTCATAGAACTACGTATTATTCTTTGCGTCAGCAAATATCATTCCACACAAGGATCCCATTATTTCTAGTCATTAAACCAGTAATGTACACCATATAAAAATTTAAAATAACAACATAGCATACGCTTGTATTCCCCGAAGGGTTAGGCAGAGATGTAATTGTTCACCCACTTTTCGCCGATGCTGTTATTGAGTCCCATTTAATAGGGGGCGAGCCTATTGCCATCTACCGGGCACAGTTCCAGACTCCGTGCTGCTACTGAGAATTTCCAAGCAGAAAAATCCAATAATACTTTGCTCGACCCGGGAACTGTGATTAATTGTTTACTGCTTCAAGCAGAATGACACAACTTCCCACAAAATTAATACCTATTATAATTAGAAATCTTTGTTAATAAGAAAGAAAGAAAGAATTTATTGCATCAAACATGGTAGGGATGTAGTAAATTAAATATATACTTCACATATTTGGCTGTTTCATATTTTTTCGAATGGAATATTACAAATTGGTAGTTCATTATTTTTAATTTGGATTACTATTATTTACACAGGTTACAGATTGATTATTAGAATTTTGCAAAGTTTTCCTAGAGTTTTACATCCGAAAAGGTTGTAGATCCACGAACAATCAAATTCATTTACGTTATCGCTCAAGTGGCCAGTGTTATACAAGACGTAGTATTTCACCACATCAAAGGCAACTCAGCGATTTGTTTAACCATTTGAACACTTCACTGACTGTAACACCGCCTTTGTAAGCCCGCTGCACTTCCAAGTAACCAACAAAAAAACGAGAATTTCTTACCAGTGAACTTGAGGCTTTATTTCAAATAGCTGGAAACTTGCACTATAACGTAGAAGTTTTATTTTATCGCTCTTTAAGGAACTGGGTTTTAAAAATTAATTCCGTGAACACTTTTATGGGTTCGTTTTTGGTGGTAATGCTTTGATACAGTTCTGACTCAGAGTTGTGGTTTATATAATTATGCTTAGATAGATACAAACAGTATTCCTTACAGTACACCAAAGAAATTAGTATAAAGTGAAATCACATTAGGTGTACACATACGATACAAATGGCGATCTTATCGCTAACAGAACTTTCTTCCAGATAACCAGTACATGGAAAAGAATCAAAGAAAGAATTATAAAGGGTAATTTTCGGTGTACTGTGCTTATGGTTATATGCGCAATTACTTAAGGAACTTTTTCAAACGCTCTTTGAAATAAGTATAGGTACTTTTATCATATTAAATATTTTAAATGATATCTAATTATACGATTCAATACCAACATACGGTTAAAAAATAAATAAATAACTAGTTAAGCATAAAGCGCCTTTGAGATAATAGAGATCGTTTTTCGTCATTTCTAATTCAACGAGTTTTCAAGCATGAGATTCTCAGGTGGTAACCAAAAAGTGATGCAATATTAATTACCAGACAGAACAAAAAGTTATGAGAAAGTAGAGCGTGAAACTTTCCTGCGATCCCTTTAAGGTACATATTTCCTCATTTTAGCCATTTTATGCTCCTTTCATGGTGTCCTTTAGTAAAGAGAGCATTTGCAAGTTTAATGGAACGGCTTGGAGAAAGGGCTTCTTTTAGCAACGTCCCCTAAAATGTTGTGAAGTGATAATGTGCTTCCAAGTTTTAAAAGGCAGATTCCTGAAAAAGGTGTCACGTATAGCATTTAATAAGCTATGTTTTATTCAAGGCTATTTTATGATTTTTTTGGTTTCAAAATAGCCACTAACACAATGTAAATTAATTTAGATTTTAATATAATTTTAATAACGCTTCTTGTGCGACTTCAAGAATTATTATTTTCTTTCTCTCTTGCTATTTTTAATCTTGTAAACATAGTGTTCAAAGGTGTGTTATTGTACACTCACATTTCATAGAATATCGAGTCCCAAGTAAAAGAAAGCGAGCCTATTGCCATCTACCGGGTAACCAAACTCCGTGCTACTACTGAGAATTCCCTTACAGAAAAAACCCACCAACAACTTGCCTGACCCCTTAATCAAACCTGGCTTGCCACCACTAGACCAGAAGCAGCTATTCAAGATTCATAGCTGAGTTTACAAAACCAGCTAATTAGCATCCAACAAAAATTATAAATAAACCAAAGCAAGATTCTCCCGCGGCGTCTACTTCGTCCAGCCATTCCTTTTTATTCAAATACTACTCCTCTCTCATAAGACGAATTCACCGGGATGGATGAGTTAATGAATGCGGGGAAAACTGTTGAAGAGAAAATTTCGTCGAGTCAGTGAGTCGGTGTTGCCGCTGAGTTGGGTCAGTGTAGACATCAGTTGGTATTTTTTATAAATAATATAAAAAAATAGCCTGTCGTGCTTTTTAAACATTAATATATTTTGAATGGTGTGGTGAACGTTACTATATTTTCAATCAATTAAGCAATTCTATTTTGTAGGTAATGTTTGATATCGTTCGATCAAACGTTACCATAATTATGCTGTAATGTAAATAAGTCAGTATTTCCTCCTAATATATTTGATATTATGTGAACACAATTTTGGTTTACCCAAACTTCTGATTTTGAACTAAATTCAATTTAGCTTCGCAGTTGTGGTTCGTTATAACGAACAAGCAGATAGATGTCAAGTTCTATTAGGTAGGTAGGTAGGTACAGTCAGCGACATAAGTAGATAAACTTTAGATAGTTTCATAATGAATAGAAAAAAAAACATAATAATTCTTCTTATCTAACTATTACACTAAGCGGTTAGTTTAAATTGATAAAAATACTTATAATAATTTTTACAACGATCAGCTAGTTTCATCGATGACTATGATTAATTTTCCTCAGAATATTTTATTCATAATTATACTAGTAAGAAACCAATTTCGGAACATTTTGAACAATTGAGTCATAAAAGACATAAAAATCATATTCTTTGTAATAATCACATCATTTAGTATAACATTTTTACCTATTAAACGAAAATCACGTCAAGCAATAAAAGCTTCCAGGAATTTGACGATTACATACACATCGTTGCATCCAAACATTTTTTGTGTAAAACCATGGGGCCGGATAAAGAGGGGCTCATCTCGGGACATAAAAGGTGACCTCCCTTTGAGCATCCACCCCACCACCCCTTGTCCTCCTGACACAATGGGAGACGTTGTTTAAAAGTAGGGTACCGTTAAAAGAGTTACATTCGGCTTACGTGGACCGACTCCGGGATTGTTTCACATGACATCTGCTGCTTTTTCGTGTTAAATGTAAGCGTCATATACAGGCTGGTCGTTTTATTTAAGTATATTTTGTTTTTCCTGATTGTATGTACCTACAGCTGTTTTTGACTTGTTGTAAAGTATTGCGTTTAGTTATAGTTTGAAGTAGATAAAAATGGGAAATACTGGTTTTTGTGTCCTCGAATTCTGATTTCACACAAAAAATATTCACCATTTTATCAACAAGGAAAAGTTATCGCGATATTTTTACATTATTTATACTTAAAAAAATCGCGATACAAAATAACAATTGAAACAAAATCGTAAAAAAAACATTTATTTACAATTAAGCCCTTTGACGGCCAACTTCATGTCGGTGGAAATTGTGTAAATTAGTTTTCAAGTACCATATTTTAGATCTGTCTAAAACCCACTTCCTAAGCTCCCAACCCTCATCGCTTTTACATCATGCCAGCCCATTTCAACCACTTCAGTACCTCTATTATAAGTTTTTTACTATTTACTTTCATAGTAAATGTAAATTTTCATGCAAGCGATTTTAGTTCTTAAATTGGTTACATTAGGGATTAGAGTCGCTAACATGACATCTCTATAATATAGTAAATAGTAAATCAAAACTTTACTATGACTAGATGTCACATAAGCGACTCTAATCCCTAATGTAACCAAATTAAGAACTAAAATCGCTATCATGAAAATTTACTTTACTTTGATAGTAAATAGTAAGAAAACTCGTGATAGTGGTACAGGCCATTTCGCAAACGTCGATAATCCCACATCACTAGACAGACTAGCGGCCCTTCTAAAAGCATTCTGTTGCATTATAATAACAAAAATTTAAATCATCCTACTTAATTAAGCTATGTAAGATTTACAGCGAGGTCCACCCTAATGTAAACCAAAATTGCGACCACTATTGTCACTGCACCCAACTTTACTCCCTCGGTTAAGCTGAAAGTTACAACGTTTGATTAAGTTATTTGGAAGTTACCATGTAAATGTGTGTAATTGTTCGCGGAACCATCTGGTTTCATCCGAACCGCTGTGAAACTTTTCAGCGTATAATTACGTTGCCAATAAAGGTGCTTATGTTATTTGCGTCGCTATTTAACTGGTAGATAAATCAAAATGTATATATAAAGGACTAAACTTTTTTTCTTTTTTTATAAGTCTATGCCATCTTGAGTAAAAGTCTCGAATGATTTCATCATCTAACTACATTATAATAGTTATTTGTTATACAAGAGTGCAAAGTTGCTTTTTAACCGCGTGCTCAATTTTGATGACCGAGCAAGCGAAGGATTCTAAAATTGAATCACGAGCGCAGCGAGTGATTCAAAACTTAGAATCCTGAGCGTTAGCGAGGGAATCAAAAGAGCACGAGGTGAAAAATCTTTGCACTCGAGTGCAACACGTAACTTTTCATCCCACCTCAGCGAGGAAATGACTAAATGCAAAAATAAAAAACATTTACAATCACAAGATACTTTTATTTCAATTTAGGTATTAACTACTACATTATGATAGGTAAGTATTACAGAATGATCTTTAAGTTATAACAAATAACACTTAGGTATAATTAATAAAAATTGAAAGTAACGTTGCTACAGTTACTTATGTTGAGTGTAATATTTTTGTTAGGTACTGTAATGTTGGTGTTAGTGACTTGTGTACTGTTTTTCGGTAAACTATCTGTCATACTTAATAGTTGTACCGGATTCAAACTTAGTGCACACGATGTTCCAAATTCAATTTTACTTTATCCTCTAGCGGATAAAAACGGCTTTTGCACTCAGATATCGAAGAGCAAAAATACTCTTTCCGAGATGGTGGGATGAAAAATAAATTTAAAATCATCATCATTTACTAGAGATAGCGATAAAATTATATTATTAAATAAATAGATTCCTCTTTATTTTATTTTTTAATTAAAAGCATGAGAAATATTTATTCAGTTATTTGTTTTATGCAAATGCACATAAAAATAGCGAAATTAAATTTTCAGAGGGTTTTTTTTTTAAATAAGTGATAATTTAATTATTGTTTTGTTCGGGAGAGTAACTAAAGTAAGAAACTCTAATCCAAACTCATCTGAATACTCGTCATCTTAATATATATAATTCTTCTGTACGTGTGTTTGTCACCTAACTCCTCCTAAACGGCTGGACCGATTTGAATGAAATTTTGTGTGTATATTTCAATGGGTTCCTGGATGGTTAGAAAATACAATTGGACCCGGTAGGTAGCGCTGCGATCGAGTTCTAAAACAGGCTCGGACAGGACAACGTATGTCGGGTCTGTTCTAACCATGGTATGATCGTTGTTGCAGGTACAATGTGCCGCGTGTGGTGGCTGCTAGTGGCGGCTGCGGTCGCCTCTGCCATCGCTGATGAAGCCTCCGACCCTGAGGGTCTGCTGGAACCTGTACCTGGTAAGTGGGATTAGCTGATTCTTTTCATACACCCGTCACAACCACGAACCAAACCAACAGAAATTTTATTATACATAAGGATTAAGGATTAGGCATATTAAGCCAAAATGGCGACCGCTGACATTGGCTATGTACACTTGTACAGTACAATACATAGCCTAATAAAACGCAGCTCCAAAAGCACAATTTCAATAAAATAAAAGTTCTATAACAATTAACGACTAATGAAAAAACAAGAAAATACAATCCGAAGATTACTTCCTCAATAAAACCCAGCTTAATTACGGATCGTAGCTGCGTAGCAGTTACGTAGCGCCCTACGACCGCTCGTAGCACGTCGTAGCACATAATTCTCCGAGTACAGACCCATTATTCTGGTTATTATGTAGCCTGATAACGCAGTTAAGCTGACAGCAGAACGACCATATTTAAAAAAGTATAAAATGTGTAACGTGATAAGGCGGTTAATCTTAATGTAAATAACATTATAACGTTGGTGCGTAGAACACGTGTACGTGAGTGATTGTGTTGTTTATGGTGTGCAGAGGACCGTGTTTGTTTGTGGCAAAAGTTGGTGTAATATTGTTGGAGGCTTTGCTTGTAATGCAAATAGTATACAGTGTTTTATTAAACTGGAACATTCTGGAGGAATTTAAAACGAAAGGAGCTACAGTATAACTATCTTAGGAGACGTTTACTTATCTATCCTATAATAATAATTTAATAAATAATAAGTTTGTATGTAGGGGGTAATCTCCAGAACTAATGATCTGAAAATTCTTTCACCGATAGATAGCTACTGTTATCCCCGAATGATATAGGCTATAAATTATATAATGTAGATCACGCGGACGAAGTCGCGGGCTGAACCTAGTCTTCTATCAAATCAATATTTTTAGGTCTAGCGGAACTTTGCATAAAAAAACAGTAAGCAAAATTTTTAATTGTAACGGACTTGACCGGTTTTCATTTACCATTTGATACTGAACCCTAAAAATGACTATTTACCTAATGTACTGAGATCAAAATAAATACATTTTCTTTATAATGTTTACAAATACATACAACGTTGTTCTGAGAACGTGGCCGTGACTTATTCATGGATCCAGAGTCTATAATGGGTCCATTGGCTTGTATTTAAGGCGCAAAATATTATAAACATGTCAGCTATGAGCAATTTTTTTAATGTTTCACATAAGACGTATGTGAAACATTAAAAAAATTGCATATTTCACCTATTTACTGTATGAATTAAACTCATTATTTCTACCGTATATTTTTAAATTCATAACCATCGCATCCGCGTGCCGTGCCGGATACCAAAGCGGCGCGCGCCGCCGGACTCACGCCGTCCACTCGCGATAAAACTATTTTTAATTAACCAACTGTTTAATATTCTCTGTGAAAAACGACGCGCAATACTTGGCAGTTTTCCCAAGTAATTCTACATGAACATTCCTTTTAAGATCTAGATTAATTTTGTTGTGAAATGATTTAAGCTTTAACAGTATCCTTGTTGAAGTATTAAGAAAGTGAATTGGATTACCTCTGCAAGCTTTTAATACTTGTTGTTGCAAGACTGTGAAGATGAGGAGCTTTTGTTATTTCTTATCCCGACGATAGGAAATGTTACAGATAGAAGATATAAAAGTTGAATAAGTTGTTTCTTATTACGAACAGTACCTCTATTATGAGTTTTTTACTATTTACTTTCATAGTAAATGTAAATTTTCATGCAAGCGATTTTAGTTCTTAACTTGGTTACATTAGGGATTAGAGTCGCTGACATGACATCTCTATAATATAGTAAATAGTAAATAAAAAAAAAATTACTGTGAGGCATATGTCACATAAGCGGCTCTAATCCCTAATGTACCCAAGTTAAAAACTAAAATCGCTATCATGAAAATTTACTTATCCTACAATACTACTACAATAGTAAATTGTAAGAAAACTCGTGGTAGAGGTACAGAATATGTAAAGCTGAATGATGGCTAAGTTATGATTCTTGAATGTTATGTTGGAGATACGAGATTATTTTATTTGTAACATAACATAATAATAGCCTAGATGTTAGTGAGAATTTCGCAAAATTCCAATAACACTTTGCCAGTCTGGGAATAGAACCCAGGACCTCATAGTCCATAGCTGTCCTTGCAACTATTAAACCAATGAGGTAAAATTGAAAAATACTTTTTTACATTGGCTTAATTTTATTTCAATGTAAATAAAAGAAATACAACTATATTACTATAAACGATTGTGGGCAACGTAACAGCATGCTAATTTATGCCATTTATTCCACGAAACCTCCACATTTTTTGTTTTTATTATTCCTATCTTGCTTTCTTTCCACTGTTTAGTTACTTTACTCTTTAGTTACTGGACATGTTTTAGGAATGTTTGTTTATATTATAAATCAATACTCCTCACTGCTTAATATTTACTCCAAAATTGCTAATCCATGTAGCATATGTTTTTAAATCCCTTGTATGGCCTTTTTGTCTAACAACTGCAAGTGCGAATACCATCCTCAGGTCGGGAAATGGCAGTAACTCGCTTTGTATATTCAAAATGGCGGCAGTTTATATACTGGAATGAGCTTTAGTAATAATTCAATTTTACCGACCAACACCAGCAAGAAATATTCATTACAATCTGAGTTAATGGTGATTTTGTTTCGGTGATATTTTTTTTTTGTCACTAAGAGTCGCAATGGTTCGCACCGTATCAATCATTCATCACACAAGTATATTTGTAAATAAACCTATGATTATATCCACACTAAACTAAATGTTATCGCCAAAAAGATTGACATATTTCGTTATCGAAAAATATAGCTATTTCAGGCTACAATAGACGCCATGTAAGCACAAAATCCACCAAATAAATCAATTTATCGGAATAAAAGCGGAACACCAATAAAAGGAGGTCGGTACGATCTACATTACGCAACACATATTGTCTATGGAAGTAATATACAAAGAGGCTACACGTAAATTCAATCTTCCTTGATCCGAGAAATAGAGGCGGGACGCGTACGTTCCTGTGCCAGACAGTGTATGTTATGTTACGATGAAAATAAAAATAAAATCCTGTCATTGCGTATTATGTACATGCGCTGTTTTATAGATGTGTATAATAAAGTACAAGCGCACGCTTTTGAATCAGAGGACAATGAAAAGAAACGTTTGATGTTATTTTTCAATACTAATATAAAGGGTGTTTTGCATCTTGCAAACCAGTAGGATACCTAAAGGCATAGACTTAGAATTTCGCTTACGCTAACCTAAAGGTATATTGAAGACATTGATTTCTTTGAAATTAATTGTTATGTCTTCAACCTTTAGATTGGAAAACAACACTTTGGAATGTGGCAACTAGAGTCTGACTATTCATAAGTGCTTTTAATTGGTCTAAATTAATAAAAATATATTTTATTTATTTAAAGACACACCTCCCAAGTCCCTATGCAAAGTTGATTTAGATGGCACGGTAGGTTCAAAGATCAACTGCTGTGCTGTGTCGCGAGTTTGATTGCCGCACGGAACAAATATTTGGATATTTTTTCTTTCTTAACGCACCCATAATACAGAAATGATACGTAGAATGGGACAAAGTTTAAAAAAAGAAGAGTTTACGACGTAAGTATTGGCGTAAGTTCTTTATTAACGTAATACGTTTCCAAAACTAAATTCAAACTAAAGTAGGTATGATGACGGCCTTAAGAACCGTTTTATTGCACCGGATTAGTGAAAGTTTGTAGTGGAACGAGCTGATATTGATGAATACTAATCCAAATTCTCGCCCAACATACATTTTACAACAGACCGATTCACCGTGCCGGCACATAAACAGGCGTACACACATCCCGAGCAACACAAACAAGCTTACGTATGTAGTTCGGACGTACATAGTACAGTCAGCAACAGTAGCTGATAGAGTATCATAAGTTAAATCTTAATATGCCTCCTAGCACGATGCAATAATTTCTTTTTAATTGATTTTTTTCTCGCCTATCATGTCGTATAGACATTTAAGAACAGATTTTTCATTGTAATCTGAACATATGATTGCCTGCGTGTTTAGAAATCGCAAGCACCGCTGCTGAGCCTAAGGTCCTAAGTTCGGTTGAAAAATTATCAGTAGCAGCCCGGAGTGAAATTGTGCCCCGTAGATGGCAATAGGCTCGAACCTGTGGGAGTACAATAGCCCGAGGTTTTCCTAACCCTACGAGAAACACAACCGTGATGCTACGTTGTGTATATTTTTTAATTATGTGTGAAAAACCTATGTACTTATGATGCTGGCTGTACCTACGTTCAGTACCCGCAGATGGGTTTAACTTCGTTAAATCAATATTAACAAGTATTCGAGGATGTACCAGGGTATTACAACGGGAATATTCTGGAATGGTCGGCTATTTCATTTCGGCTATTAGTGTACGATTTAAAGAGCTTATTTAACAATATGTTTGTTTTGATAAAACAATAAAAATAGGCAAGGAAGCAGTGTATTTTTTGAATGATTTTAAATTATAGTAATACTTACTTAACAAAAATATAACGGTAGTTATATGGATGTGTACAATTGGTCCTTCTACCCCATAAAGGGCTACAAACTTTACGAAAATATTCATCCGCAAACCTATATGACGTTTCAGAATGGTAATGCATTTGTTGATTCAATGCATATTGCATTATGCAGTGCACGCATTGATTCAGTAATGATATATCTTTTTTTATTATCTTTGAAGACCAACCAGGTAACGTGTTCCAAGTCACTTCACATCAGATTACACGTGGGTGAGATTATATTTTCTGTAAGAAATATATATATATATATATATATATATATATATATATATATTAATGCTATAGAATATTTTGCCCTCCCAACGAAAGAGATTCGAAAATCCGATACAAAAACAGGGTAAAATATATACGGTACACCCATATTTCGATCCAATATTAATTCCACCTTTCAAAAACCCACCCCCAGGCGAAACTGAAGCAGATAAAAACGATAGATGAAAGCGCAAATTTCCCCAAAGAATATATCTACAAAATATATTTTTTGATAACTTGGCGTCTGAACAACGCGAGGCTGCCTTCGATAACTAAACAGAGGTTACAGCTCGCATGAGATTTCTGACCTAAATAAACATTCAATGCTGGTTTATGCTTAGACTTTCATACATTATGTGTAGAGGTTCCTTCAGAAAAATTGTAGGGTGTCAGGAAATGTGGTCAGTGTCTGCGGAAATACGATCAAAAGTGTCGATCTTGGTTTCTAAGGACGAATTTCACTAACAGCAGAACAGATGATTAAAATATAAACGGCCGTTTATGTAAAGAAATTCATTTTATTAAACGGCTGATGTTGTCTTAAACGTTTGTTATGAATTGTCGGTGACCTTGGGCCTTAGATTAAAGACACATTAGTATTTCAACTTAAGAAACTAGCTTTAAACGACACCGTGATTGTAAACGATGTTAATAATTACTATGATAAATCCCTGTTTTTCAATTGTTGTGGAAAAAACGGGTAAAATCACAACTCAAATTAAGTTTAGGTGTTTCAAACTTCTCTTCCACAACAGTAAACATGTCACAGTACATCGCTACACCACCTACATATATCTATATAAGAGAAACGTGTTAAAACGTCCACAGACATGTTTGCACAGCAAACTGGTCGTGAACAGGAAAATGGATCGGATGTTCGAGACAGAACTCCAACTTCGACAGCTGACGATGTATCAGCACTTCTCAGCAAAAAGAGAGACTACTAGTACCGGGAAGCAAATAACTAAGTTTAACTGAAAGTTCGATTAAGGTTATTGGGAAAACCACCTATTATTTTGGTTATTTATACGCTTATATTATCACGTAACAACAATACTTTATTAAAATATCTACTTGTATCTGTGTTTGCTTACGCTTAATTGGGGATCAGCGGCGGATGTAGAATCAATTTTTGTATTACAGAAGAGGGCGATCCGTGCGATCTATAACATGGGCCCACGCGAGTCTTTACGGGATTTTTTTAAAGAAATCGATATTTTAACACTACCGTCCCTCTACATTCTAGAAAATATAATGTTCGTTCGGAAGAACCTTCACATGTTTAGTATCAATAGCGACGTTCACAACATTAATACTAGAAATAAACACAAAATAGTGGTGCCAAAATTTAGATTGACTAAATCAAATAAATCATTTTTAGGACACGGTGTACGCTTCTATAACAAGCTACCGAAAACTGTAACCGATCTTACCGGTAAGAAATTTAAAATCCACGTTAAATCTGTTCTCACAAAGAAAGCATATTATAGGATCAAAGACTATGTTGACGATAGAGACGTGTGGCGTTGAATATCTTCTGCACATGTGGCTTCCCTGGTTATCCATTGTGTCTACTAATTCTATTTTATATTAGATTCACTTTACATATCTGGACATTCTTGATGTTTCAATATTTTCTATTCTTTTTTGTATTTTTTTATTTCTGTTTTATCCGCTTTGATCTGTTTATCCCGTTTTTAGTTTATATTCGAAACAAGTGTTTAACTCATGTTGTATTGCCTCATTGTGTAAGTAGCATTCTATTAAGTTTGTATTTTTTCTTATATAATGCATGTTAATTTAAGATTTTAATTGTAAATTAACTTTTTGTCTAATACTAGCAAAATTTTAACCTTATTTAAGTCATACAACTTGTACAATATCTTCTTTGAACCAACTAGAATAACTGCTTCTAGTGCTACTTGTATTGACAATATCTTTACAAACTTGAAACCTTGTAATAAATTAATTATAAATGAGTTAGACTCTGATCACTGTGGTCAGTTAGTCACTTTTCCTAGGAATCAAGTTAGAGTACAAAGAAAACTTGTAAGTGTTGTTCCTGTCAATGAAGGCCGTTTGGAACTATTCAAATGTAATCTTATAGATAAATTACCTTTATTGCCGTATGACATCAATCCTGATCAAGCTTATACTTTGCTGTTCAATATGATTAATAGAGAGTTTAGTAACGTTTTTACCCCTAAATCACTATCGGTCAGTGATCAATTTACTTTTAGTGACTGGGCGACAGCTGGCATTTTTAAAAGTAGACATAGGTTATTTCAATTATATTATGAAAAAACGTACAATCATAGCGCAGATTTTAAAGAATATGTAAAAAGATATTCAAAAATATTTAAACGAGCCTGTTCCTTGGCCAAGTCAATACATTTAAAAAACAAGATAAAAGTATCCAGTAACAAAATCAAAACTACATGGAATATTATTAATTCTGAAACGGGAAGATCCACAGTACGTAGCCGCGATTTCCATTTGAAAATTAACGACATAGATATTAGGGGGGATATGGAGGTGGCAACTGAGTTTGAAAATTTCTTTACTAATATTCCTTTTTTAACAACCAAAACTCTCTTGTCTTCTTCCACTTCCGCTTATACTATACTAAAACAAAGCGTATCTGAATGTAGCACACCTTTTGAATTTTCAGTTGTTAATGCGAAAGATATTAAAGAATCTTTTAAAAGTCTTGATGTAAAGAAAACTGCAGACCTTTGGGGACTGTCAGTACGAACTATCTCGTCCATAATTGACGTGATTTCACCTTACTTGGCAACCGTGTTCAATTCTTGTATTGCATCTGGTGTATTTCCTGATTTGATGAAACAAAGTAAAGTAATACCACTGTTCAAATCTGGTAGTTTTACGGATCCCACAAATTTTCGGCCTATTTCAATTCTACCCACATTGAGTAAAATTTTTGAAAAATTGATTTTAAATCAGATGTTAAGACATTTTAATAGACACAACCTACTTCATAAAAAGCAGTTTGGCTTCACAAGGGGACGTTCAACGACAGATGCGGGCGTGGAATTGCTGAAACATATATTCGATGCCTGGGAAGACTCGCAAGATGCTCTTGGCATATTCTGCGATTTGTCAAAGGCTTTCGATTGCGTACACCATTATACACTCATCAGGAAATTATACCACTACGGCATAAGGAACAAGGCTCTCGACTTCTTATCTTCTTATTTAAGCAATAGAATTCAGAGAGTCGATATTAATGGCAAGAGATCTTCGGGATCTGAGGTCACCATGGGCGTCCCGCAGGGTTCAATTCTAGGTCCATTTTTGTTTCTAGTTTATATTAATGACTTGCCACATTACGTACGGGATAATCACGAGGTAGTATTGTTCGCGGATGATACTTCTCTAATATTTAAAATTCGACGACAATTACTAGATTTTCGCGAAGTTAACGTTGCACTATCTCATGTAGTTCATTGGTTCAATGTTAATAATCTTCTCCTTAATGAGAAAAAAACCAAATGTCTTAAATTTTCAACGCCCAATGTCCGACAAGTACCAATCAATGTTAAATTGAATGGAGTGGAACTGGACATTGTGGATTCGACTGTTTTTCTAGGTATCACTATAGACGCCAAACTGCAATGGGGCCCGCAAATAAACAAATTATCGGGTAAGCTTAGTTCTGCCGCGTTTGCTGTCAAAAAAATTCGGCACTTAACTGATGTGGATACAGCCAGAATAGTTTATTTCAGTTATTTTCATAGCGTTATGACTTACGGCATCCTCCTCTGGGGAAACTCTGCAGACATCAATACTATATTCGTCTTGCAAAAAAGGGCTGTCCGAGCTATTTATAATCTTGGTCCAAGGGTGTCGCTGAGACACAGATTTAAGGAAATTAATATTCTAACTGTAGCGTCACAATATATTTTTGAAAATTTAATATATGTTTATAAAAATATTTCGAACTTTGTCAAACTGTCTGATACTCATTCTTTGAACACTAGGAATAAACACAACCTTGCTGTACATGCTACGCGCCTCCACAGAATAAGCAACTCGTTCATGGGACAATGTATACGCTTTTACAATAAGCTTCCCAATGATATACGTAATTTAACATTAAAGAAGTTCAAAATTGTAATTAAATCTAAACTTTGTAAAAAAGGATACTATAAAATTTCGGACTATTTAGATGACAAAAACGCTTGGGATTGAGCCGCTCTTTAGCCTTTCCTTTTTTTTTTTTATATAAAAATTTTGCCATTAATTATTATGAATGTCGTTTAAATTGAAATTATTTCTTATATATAACCGCTATACATTGTAAATGTGAGTGAGATCTAGGCTGAGCGCTCTTCATTTCATTAATTCTCACGATAACTGATGCATGCTTGCACTCTGTTGCGACAGGTTAGCTCAAATAGTTATGGCACTTTCTTCAAAAGGCTATTCCACCCTATATTTGTCTCACATAAACCTTTACATCAATACAATCTGTCTGGACTTTAAAATAGACTTTGACCCCTGAGTTTGTTTCGGCGTTTCTTCTCAGGGATAGTCATAGGAAATGCCGACGCCATCTAGTTTAAAAAAGACGTGTAAAAGTGATTGAAAAATCCTAATTGCAAAAATAAATAATTTCATTTCATTTCATTTCATTTCAATTTCATTTCATTTCATTTCATTTCATTTCATTGTTTTTGAAAAGAGTATCCATGGAGTTTCTTGCCGGTCTCTTCTCCATAGGACCTACCCCCTTTGGAACCGTGCGCCTAGAGTCTCGACTTTTTAAAAGTGCCTGAAAAGGCCTACTTGAAATAAAAAACTTTGACTTTGACTTTGAATTTGATACAAAGTCACATAAGTCTCCCAGAAATACAACCTACACGAAATAATAACTGTCGTATGCGAATGTTCATTACACAACGACTGCTCGCACACGATAAGCTTTGTCGAACAGGGACCTCTGTATTACGGCCATAGATATTCAAACCGCAAGCGATGCTGCAGCTAATTGAAAACGAAGGGGAATAGAATGGACTGCAACATGGTGAGGAATGTTCATACAAAATCAAGATTCCATTGTTTTAGGTTGTAATGGTAATATGAACGCTATCCCCATACTAATAAACGCGATATGTCATGAGTTACGACTGCATTACCAAATATTTTTAGCGTTTATTAGTACATGGGTAGGTATATGGGGAGATGGCACGGTTGGCGCAGTGGTTGAAAGATCGACCGCTGCGCTAAGTGTCGCGGGTTCGATTCCCGCACGGAACCAATATTTGTATGATCTACAGATAGCTTGATTCGGGTCTGAATGTTTGTGTACGTGAATATGTGTTCGTAAACGCACCCACGATACAGGAATAATTCCAAGTGCGGGACAGTTTAAAAAAAAAAGATACGCAAGCAAATACCTATAATAAAATAATACTATGTATTATTACACCGATTAGTGAGCGTCCTCTCACTAATCGGCGATCCCCAAGCCGCCTGCCAAGCGTGGGGATTATGGCAAACCCCCCCTTGACAGAGGCCTTCGTTCAGCAGTGGACGTCTTCTGACTGATGATGATGATGATGTATTACAAATCCTAACCGAGGTGATTAAGAATATCTAAAATGTATGACAATATGTCCGAATGTTAGTGTATACTTTATTTTAATATATCCGTACTTAGTCTTTCTAGCAGTGGCGTGAATTTTTTCATAGATGTTCAATGTTTCATCGTGTTTTGCGTAATATATTAAAGGAATATGGGGCCATGTTTATCCATCCCTGATATCAATACTAATGCCTCTGCGGTAAAACTAATTTAAAATACATCCGGGCGGAGATTATCCGTGTCGTATCCTCTAATGTGGATGACATGATCCACACAAAGCTACGATATCAGAAATCAAGCCTTATGTAAAATTGAAAAGGAAAGAACTTTACGACGATGAATAGAGTATGTATATTTGTATATATTCATTCATTTAGTTATATATAGTATATACGAGGGGTCCAATACGAGTTTCCCTCGGTCTCGACCATATAATTAACTTAATGTTTTTGAAGAAGTTTGACTGCCTCATTGGTCTAGCGGTGACAAGTGCGACAGCTGAGCGTGAGGTCTTGGGTTCGCTTCCCGGGCCGGACAAAATGTTATTGATTATTTCTGTATCGAAATTCTCAGAGTCTAGAACTTTGCCCGGTAGATGGCAATAGGCTAGCCCCATATTACATGGGACTCAATAACGAAATCGGCGAAATTTGGATGTAATGAAATAGTACACCTCTGCCTAACCCTTCGGGGAACAGTGCGTGATGCTATGTTATGTTATACCATGAATGTTTACGATACGAGATCACACAAATGCGCACGCAACATTTTTTCATACATTTCTGTAATGGTAACTACGGTCGTGGTCAAGGGAAACTCGTACTAGGGGCCCTGTATATATTATGTAAATATCTATATACATACATCAATTTGAGTTTTGTCGCATAATAATTTGAGAACCCAAAACTCCCCACAAATAAAATTACAAGAACAGATGAAAGTGAGTGATAAAGCCAGAGTACCTATTGTAATTTCATCTTGTTCCAATACGAACAATCAGATTGTGATGAAAGTACTTTCATAAACGTCATTATAGTGGCTTCCGCCTACTTGTTATTGTTTCAATGTTGAATTGGAAATGAAATACCGTTGTATAAGCTACTGTGGAGCTTTCGACTTAATGGGATGTTGGGTCCTTATATACATGACTAGCTTCCGGCCGCGGCTTCACCCGCGTTTTCACCCGCGTGGTTTACGAACTCGTACGTTTTTCCTCGAATAAAAAGTAGCCTATGTGCTATTCCAGACTATAATCTATCTCTGTGCCAAACTTCATCCAGATCAGTTCAACCGTTCTGGCATGAAAGAGTAACAAAGATCCATCTATCCATCCATCCATCCATCCATCCATCCATCTATCCATCCATCCATCCATCCATCCATCCATCCATCCATCCATCCATCCATCCATCCTCACAAACATTCGCGTTTATAATATTATAGTAGTATAACATCAAACCATGGTTAGTATTAGTAAGATTTGGAATATAGGATTGGGTTTTCGAGATATTGGTTCTTGTTAATTGGGATATTCGGTTTTTGAAAAACCTATATACCAGGGGTGGCCAACCAGTTGATCGTGGCAAAGCAAAGAAAAATATAACTTTGATATGTGATGTGAATATATACATACATATATGGGAAGAAATACTGATTATGTAATTGGTAGATCGCACAGAGTCTTAATCGATAAACATTAGATCTTTAGTCTAATCGAGTTGGCCACCTCTGTAATATACATTCTTCTCATCAACATCGAAAGATGATTTGATTACAGCGTTGGCGCTTTAAGCTTTCCTCAGCGTCAGCCTTTCCCATACACGGTAATTATACCAATATTACCTAATGTTTGTATATATAATGTTCAACAGTGGAGTTTTAAGGGATTCTTCTGTCACGTCGACCTTCTTGATTTTATAGATTCTAACTCGTAAATGCTAGTAATATCGATTATGCGCAGTAGCTTTGAATTTTTGTGTGACCTTTAAGAGCAACCCTTTGAGACGTCAGAAATTTTATTCAATTTTGCTGGCGAAATATTTAAGGAAGCTTCATTGGTAGAACTTTGATTCGAGATATAGAGGGTAGCAAGCAGAGATTTTTTGATGAATAATGATAGGCTCACGTGGTTTTGTAAAGAAACATGGCCGCTAAAAACATAGAGCCTTTTATCCAAATCACTATGGATTATGAAATATTTGAAGATATATTTTTTTTTTAAAGAGAACCTCTCTTCAGTCCTCTCTTGTTCTCTAGAATTCCAGAAGCCTGTACTTATAATTTTACCCACTAGAAACAGTTCGCAGGTAGTCTTCATCACATATTGTCCTTGACAAAGTTAAGTTTAGCTTAAGTACTTTTTGTGGTCCTTCGGTACTTAAAGTTTGCAGCCAAGCATTTACTTACTACTTACTTATCCCGGAAACACCCGGAAAAGAACTTAAGCTTTCCTAATGCCCGCTAAGTTTCGAGTACTACGTAGGTATATAGTCGTTAGGGAATATAAAAAGAAATTATACAAAAACGTTTAGTTCACTATGTACTATATACACATATGTATGTATATGTATTTTATATAGAAAAAATGTTCTTCAAAAATACGTCTTGTGCTTGTAAAAACTAGGTTGCGCAGTTAGGCGTTCACTTCCGGTAGCGGTCGCGCCGGAAACAGAGGAAATGAAGACGCGCCCGCGACCGCAGCGACACCTACCGGCGGATATCGGCTGCGAACGCTGGTGACATTCCGAATGGCGTTATGGTTGAACATGTCACATCTAGATAGGTTTGTCCGAGAGAGGCTTTGATATATAACTGAAAGAAGATATTAATATCTTCACTATGTTTCGAAAATATTATAGTGAACTTGTTGAAAACTGGCACAGCAAATTTTGGTTATTTTCTTTGAAAGTATTAGTATAACATCTTCTTAAAACTAAACTTCGTTATTTAAACAAAAAACATTCATAGGTGTTTAAAGAACTTTATTAAAGATGATTATAAACGAACCCAAAGACAACAAAAAAAAATGTTTCACCCAAAATGGAAAGTCCTAACGAAACTATGAGAAAAATCAGTTGCTTTGCATTTCATACATAATAGTAATAAAAGTACTGGAAAATATTAACAAGTTTTAAATAACTAACTTTCATAAACATTCTTTCTTACTCAACAAATTATTCAAACCTGATTTCAGTGATTTAAACGAAGTTTTGCGTTGGCTAAAATAAACCGTCTGAACAAACAGGCGTTTAGCATTTATAGCTGAGTAACGTTGTTTAGAGACTGGATTTATCTCAAGAAGTAGTTCTTCCAAGGAATACTTGAAAAGGAAATATCGGAAAATGTTGTCCTTGCCAAAGCCAACAAATAAATAATTAAAAGACTAAAATTAAATGTAAATTTGCTGCTATCTTGAAGGTAGGTTCGGTAAGGTAAAGTAAATTGAAATATTTACCAGTAATTTATTTGTTAGCGAAAAGTTTTGTCCAAACTTTAATTAAACAATAAATATTCCCAGAAATTACTCACTTTAACCTAAGAATAATACTGTTAAGATCACAGTGTCATGTTCAGTGTATTTAGATTATTTATTATTGGCCTGTCTCTTCAGAAGACTGAAATATCATAAAGTAACAACACTACGCCAGCGGATAAATACCTAATTAAAAAGAACAGTCTTTTGTTTTCAAATCCAGCAAGTACCGTAAACATACACATATTGTACCAAATGATCCGCTGACCGTTTTCAAACAAACAAAAGACTTCCAATCCATCCAACAAAAACAAAAATCGTTCGTAATAAAATTTCAGGTCAATCCCGCACTGATGGAACATTTTAATGTCGTTATGTTGTACATACGTCCCGTGCAAAAGTCAGCGCTTTACGAATGGATATACGCGACCATGCGTGAGCAATCCCCACCTCACATAAAAGCCTTTTTTTTTTCAGATTATATTTTAAAATAAGCATTGCATATTATTTTCCTCTGCTTTATAAATGAATATAAATGTTACATTGAACAAATGAAAAAGCTTTATAGACACTTGCAAACTCGTATTACTTGACTTAAAAATAAGTTGAATTAATCATAGACTTATGACGCTGAGTGTATTGTCCGTTCATCAAAACCAGTCAACTTCCGTATGTCAATGTAGTAACGATTGTTTTAGCTCAACCCTAACGTCAATTTACAGTGAACAGAGTACATACTTACTTAAACGAAATTCTTTCAAAAATAGATTCCCGGGCCGTCAGCTGTATTAGCGAAATTTTGATACCATTCATACTTTTACCTGCCGTCAACGTAACGTTTTACACAAGAATGGATGAAAGCTCCGGGCAGTTTGTGGCTTTATCCATAGACTTAGAATTTCGCTTACGCTAAAAGACCAACAAAGCGTGGAAAAGAGATATCGTTTTAATATGAACACTACCCGAGAAAGAAAGAGACAGATGTCAATGTCAGTATGATACAATTTTTTTTGAAGGATCGTTACCTATCCTTGCCCTTGCTTTAATGTCAAATATATTTTATTAATTTATAAATTAATCGTGCAATTATTGGCGATAAGTGAAATTTAGGCAGTTATAATGTCATGTTCTTTTGCCAATTGTAACATGACAAAGAGAAATAATTCAAATAAGTACACGTTTCACAGGTAAATGTAATTTTTTCGTCGTACGTTTTGAAACCATATTTTGTGTACGTACTAGTATTAATTCGCCGAGAAAACAAATTTTACTATAGTATATTACACTCTCTTCCGATACGTGGTAATATTTTGTAGATAAAACAAGAAATAAATAATATTTAGTGTAAATATTAAAATGTATGTTTACGCTAGGGTTGACTGTAGAAATGACTTCACGAATATCGATAAAAAGTCGATAGATTTATATCTGATTATAAAATAACTAGCTTCCGCCCGCTGCTTCGCCTGCGTGTATTACGAACTCGTGCAATTTTTAGCGTGGAGCATAATTCTTTTTCCGAAATAAAAGTAGTCTACGTTACTCCTTATAACATCAGCTATCTGCCAGTGAAAGCCCCGTTGACATCGGTCTAGCTGTTTCGGAGATTAACCAGATCAAACAGACAGATAGACAAAAATTTAAAAAATCGTTTTTTTTTTTTTGTTTGTTTGTTTGTTGTTTTGTTTTTTAAAAAACGTTGCCCCACATTAAGAATAATTCCTGTATCGTGGGTGCGTCTACAAACACATATATTCACATGCACACAAACACCCAGACCCGAAACAATTATCTGTAGATCATACAAATATTTGTTCCGTGCGGGGATCGAACCCGCGACACTTAGCGCAGAAAGATATTCGCTTAGCCGCTATGCTAACCGTGTCGACAAAACGTGTGACGTGTGTTTTGTGTTAAGTGCCTACCGTATATATTTTCATATGCGTTTAGTAAAAAGCTGTTATTTTGACATTACAAACAGACACTTCAATTTTATTTATTTGTATGAATTGATTTCGCTTCACCGCCCGTGCTAATTAATTATTAAACTAGCTATGGTAATATCATACATTACTTTACCATTATCAGTGCACAAATCTGTGACTAGTGGATAGCACAAGGTTAAATCTTTGTACCGTATTTATCTGTACAACATCATCTTAAAATTATTATTATATTTTGTAATACCCATTGTATTTTCACAAGTAAAATGATTTTATGTGTTTATTAATTTATAATAAGAGGATTTAATTAATAGCGTATATAACTCTATACTTTAGAGCAAGATTAATCTATCGATACTATACTATATTAACAATGCAAATACACAACCCTATTTTCATCTGACATATCAGTCACTAACACATATGCATATTGTTTTTCGGTATCTCCTACAAGCTGTCATTGTTCATCTTTTACATTCTAAATCTATGGCTTTATCTATTTTGAGCTCCTCTTTATGTGATATTTGCTGCCAGTATTTGATGTAGCGAGAATGGAGGTTTTATTTATATGTTCTAGCAATACGACTAATGTAAACGATACTGGAGTTATAAGTTTAAACAAGTATAAAATTATAAACTATATTTGTGCACGTGTAACTATATAAAGTCGAAATATATATAAATATAATTTTGTCGTGTATAACGCAGTCCGAAACGAATCATGTGCGGATCAGAATTTTATTATCACTGGCGTTTACGATAAAGGAAAACATCGTGAAGATACCTGCACACCTGAGAGGGCTCCATAAAAGTTCTCGTTTGTGTGTGTAGGTCGCCGCACCAAGCCAGTGTGGTGGACTAAGGGTTAACCCTTCTCATTCTGAGAAGAGACCCTTGCCCAGCAGTGGGACAGTAACGGGTTGAATTTATTCACTTATTACATCGCATCTACGTTACTGTTACTGATAGCATCATCTCACTGTTGGGCAAAGGCGTCTAGAGCCAGTGTGGACCATTCATTTTTCTCTGACGTTAGACGTTAACATTCAGTCTACCATGTAATGCCTTCTCAAGTCCAATCAGAAAAATATTACTCTATTAGAGTTAATTTTATAATAACGCCCCTAGCTTCAGGCGCGTATCTGCGACCGCATAATCCGATAACTGGTAATCTGATTGGCCTACACCCGTACACGTACGTACATATAATACAACACCTGCCAATTCTACTTAGTTGTGTGGCGCGGCTCGGATCGAATGTGCCGGGATACGGGCGTATTAAACATGTCTATTGTTGCGGGTTAAGCAATATTGATGAGGTTTTGGATATCTTTGCGGCACCAGATATTCTCGGTTTCGATAGATTTAATAAAGGGTATAAGTTTAAGGGATTTTGAGATAGCTCGATGTCTTTAAGGTTGATTGTAGCTTGTCTTTCAGGAATTTAGTTAGGTGACATTGATTTGTTCTAAGGTCTAAATATAACAGAAATATAATAATAAAAAAAATAATACAGCCTATTATTGTCCCACTAAGGGCCTCATCTAGGAGTTAGTCAAGTGATCGAGAACTTTATGAGGCCCTCTCAGGTATGCAGGTTTCCTCACAATGTTTTCCTTTACCATTAACGCGATTGATAATCGAATTCTGATCCACACATGATTTCGAAAAGTTGGAGGTGAGGGCCGGGTTTGAACTCAGACTCTCCTCCTGAAGGTTCGCATAACTAATACTTAATCCTTCAACTTAATAAACATAAGCCTCCAACTTAATAAACATAAGCCTCCAATCACACCGTCATATCGCCTAGTCATGAATACCAAATGTTTCTAGTCATTACGTTATCCCTTGTTACCATAATCACCCGAATAATAATCAGGTTGTTAACCTGATCCTGCCAACACACTATCACCTAACCCCTTTCCTGCTATAATTTTTTATAGCTTTCCGACCTGTTATCTTTATACCGCATACGAAATTGACGCGAGACATTTTGCTTATCGAACAGAGAATCATGTTTATGTTCAGATGAACTATATTTCTCTCCGTCTAATATTCTTTTTGACAAAAAATACGCGTTTGACTGTTCTACTAGTCGCAAGCGGGACTGCTGAGGGTGAGCTCCTGGCTTCGATTCCCGGGTCGGGCAAAGTCTTATTGGGTTCTGTATGGATTCTCAGTAGCAGCACGGAGTCTGGAACTGTGCTCGGTTAACGGCAACAGGCTTGCCCCGTATTACAATGGACTCAATAACGGCATCGGCAAAATGTGGGTGTACAATAGTACACATCCCCCTTCGGGGAATACTAATATTTTGGGCACACACAATAGTGATATACCGAGATGTTTAAATTAAGAATCCTTTGACGAAATGGGTAAATTACAATGTTAGTAAAAAAAATTAAACGGAGTTTTTTTTTTTTTGTTTTCTTGGCAAATTATTTCCAAGTGTTAAATGAAATACATTATGCGTATGATATACGTTGTACTCGCCTGTAGGCAGTTAGATGTCGTTTGTTATAATATATGGCGTTGTAGCATTCTTGGTTATATGAGCTCGACCTTTGCCATTCTGTTTATACAACATAACATAGCATCACGCCTAACTTCCCCGAAGGTTTAGGCAGGAGTAAATTGTACACCCACATTTCTGCCGATGCTGATATTGAGTCCCATGCTATAGGGAGCGAGCCTATTGCCATCTACCGGGCACAGTTCCAGACTCCGTACTGCTACTGAGTATTTCCACACAGAAAAACCCAATAACACTTTTTGCCCGACCCGGGAATCGAACCCTGGACCTCACGCTCAATAGTCGCGCTTGCGAATACTAGACCAATTAGGCAAATATATATATGTACTTATAAATAATTATAAATTTTATGACTATGCACGTGCATGCATATTAATTTCATAGCTTGAAGTACATAATTAAAAATATTTCATTTGCTATTGGCAATAGCTTTAGTCGGATTGGGGGCCTAAACTTTCTCAATCTCAGGGCCCTTGCCCAGCTTTGGGAAAGTAAGGGGCTGAATTTATTATTATAATTATAGGGAATACCTATACGTAAGTAAGTTAGGTAATTAATTGCTAATGAGCTGAAATAAACTCCCACTCACAATCGTACTTTAAGTATACCAAACCGGGGATCCAGTTAGAAGGAAGGCCAATCCCGTACTCGACTTCTTGTTACAAATACTTCTTTTATTTACACTATACTAGGTACCCACTATTAACTCACGCAATACTAAACATTGAAAACCTATGAATCGGTCCTAAGAGTTCGCTATTGCACATTATGGAGAGGATCCTCCAGCTATCTTGTTCATACCACAGACCCATTACCTCCCTACACTGTAGTTTGGCAAAACACGGCAAATTGGTCCCATTAGCGTGTATTAGGGGGCGCTGCCGAGACACAACTGGGACCGCGCCGCCAGTTATGGCAAGTGTTGGCCGAGACGAAAGACCCATTTGGTATTAATATTTTCTCATATACAAACTTGTTTTTTGGTTGTTAATTGCAATTGGGTGCCTGGAAAGACTCACTTGAGTGACAATACTTAGAAAAGAAATTTGGCTGGCTATTTATTTTTTCCCCAGGTCCATATATGTATGTGTCAAATTTCAGTGTGTGAACCCAGGACGACACAACCATTTTGGGTAATGGGTGCCACAAACTATTGTACTGTAAGCATACTGGCAATCAAACGATTTATAAGAATCAATTTTTTCATTTATTTATGTTCTAATAAATTTACTTTACACAACCTTATTAAGTCCTATTGTGAATAGAAAATCCGTTTTACGTAACTCTATTATAAGTTTATACTTAGGTAAATGTCAGTGGGTTCAGATTCTCATTGTTAATTAGTTTGCGGTCGTCTGGGCTCTGGGAACACATGAATTATGTTGATTATATTGTTCAGCCAGGGAGGAGGGTATGATACAATCAATATTATCTATTCACAGATTTTTTTCAACTTAAGATATTGTTTTCTTTTTGCAGTGTGTGATACAATATTGTACAGACATTTCTCAGATTTCATTCAGTGAGCTTACTTTCTCGGTTTTTAGATTCTTATCAAGTAGAAAATCGCATTATAAATAGTACAAAGTACCTGCAGCGGAATATAGGTACTTTGTTCAGATTATGTAAAATTATTTTTCATATCATATGACAGGCTCAATTTTCATATATTTTTGGATCAAGCTTCTTCGTCCCTCGTGTATCGAATTACAGTAAGTTCTGGGAATGGCTCATGCCATAAACGAAAGAATACCTTATCAACAAAGTTCGTAATAGAGCTACTCAGGATGCGCTGGACGTACACTAAAGAGAGAAAGTTCTGTGAAAAGCATTATCCTAATATTTAAAAAACATATTATAACCCAGAATTTTTATAACATCTTAGGAGTTACTAAAGAGATTTTAGGATACGTATTTTATCATATACGACAAGGATGGCCAACTAGTGGATCGTGATCAACCGGTCGATCGTGGCAAAGCAAAGAAAAATATAATTTTAATAATATATGTAACTTGAATATAAAATATGTGAAGAAGTACGTAATAAATTCTGAAATCTTGTTTGGTAAATAATTTTCTTTATAAAAACTCAGTAAAACTTAATCTCTTGCTTATCTTTGGCATTCCCAATTTTTAATTTATCAAAATCACGCCATATGTATGTCAATCGCAATGAAAAACTATGACGTCACGCCTTTCTATTTCAAATACTTTTAGAATAAAATGTCGTTTTTGACAGTTCATAAAAAGTCATTCAGATGGCTAGTAGTCAACTACCTTATCGGTAGATCGCATAGAGTCTTAGTCAGTGAACAGTAGATCTTGAGTCTGTTCAAGTTGACCTCCCCTGATATACGGTATTCCACCTCTTAAGCTAAAATAAAGTAAATATCGGGCGATTCTTTGGCGCGATATATGGGGGTCGCTTGGGAGAAAGCATGTTGATCCAACGCGATAAGCTGGGAACCGAAGTGTGCAGTATTGTTTATTCTGAACTCTATACGTAAGAGCTTTCTGCCGTTTTCCTATAAATATAAAACAATATTATAATTCATTTAACAATATTTTATAGTTTGCTTGTAGGCGTAAAACTAATTCACGATGGTTTGTGTATGTGTATGTCCGTGAGCCCGCATCGTGCAGTTCAGACTTTTCTTTTTGATTTGCGGACCAGATTTGCTTATCACATGCGTTAATAACGGTGAAGGAAATCATTTTGAGGAAACCTGCACCACTGAAAAATTACATCAAGTTCTCGGTGATATGTATAATTATGTAGTGGTAGTGTGTAGTAGTCAACCTGCACTTACCCCTATTCGAATGTACTTTAATTATACGTAAAGAAATAGACAGATACTACAAGGAAACTAAAACAAATATATGAACCCGTTCCAGTTGAACGTAATATGTACTTAGCGAGTAACATTCGCAGTCGCGATTTGACGCTCCTTACGCGGTATGTGTCCAATACCACATAATATGTGCCTAGTACATGCTAAGTAAATGTGAAAATGCAGCCGTCTTGCATTCAAATACTCACACGTATTTTATGTTAGATGGAGTGCATTAGAAGAGACTACACGAGTGATGGTACATAAATGTTCGTCCGTCTAATCGTGAACAGTGAAACCCGCTACCAAAGTGCTGACTGGCTTATCTTTTTACCACGGCATGAGCTATGGTATTTTACTTCATGTCAATAAGATAGAAGATGACATATGGTCAAACTAGCGAAATTGTAAAAATACCTATGCGTACAGTTTAAAGGTTGTCAAAGGTACAGTTCAAGCCTGACAATAATTAGATGGACACTGAGGCAAGTCCGTGAGGCTAAATATTAGATAAAACATAGCATCACGCCCGAATTCCCTGTAGGGTTAGGCAGAGGTGTACTATTATACACCCACATTTTGCCGACGCTGTTATTGAATCCTATGTAATAGAGGGCGAGTTTATTGCCATCAACCGGGCACAGTTTCAAATCCCATGCTGCTACTGAGAATTTCCATACAGAAAAACCCAATAACACTGCCTGACCCGGGAATCTAACCCAGGACCGCTTAGCAGTCGCACTTGCAACCATTAGACCAATGAGGCAGTCATTATTATTAGTTCCGATAAAATCCGCAATATGGCGGAGGTCCAACTATAAGTAGTCAGGCTTTATTTGAACATACGAAGATACCACACGCATTATAAAAATTAATAGTGATAATAAATTCCAAACGATTTAGTTCGGAGAAGTGACTCTTACGGCCGCCGCCATTTTGAGATAATGATCAAATACGATATGAAAAGGACTCCATTTGTTTGTGTGGATACGTTTCGAGAAACAGAAAAAATATTTGATGAAACTTGAAATGACTTTAATTGGCTTTTCTACGAATTGTGAATTTTCTTTTTTTGTACATGAATTTCAAAATATAATTTTGTTTGTTTACCTTATACAATATAATAAAAAAATATGAGAATTCTCAGAAGAGGCTTTTAATTTTGCTATTGCCTGATGATAGACGACAGTATTTCCCAGGACTTACGTGGACTACTAAATGAATGTTTACACCAGCTATATAAACATCAGCCTAAATTAAATACCAACAATCAACAGAACTTTATTATTTAAATATATATTATTTTAAATTTTATTTCAGCTAATATAATTCAAACAATATAAAATAAAATATTTACAAACAAAGCAGGTCCCAACCCTGTCTCACTCAGCCTGTGAGCTTGTAAACACAGAAGGTGATATCAAAGGTACCGCCGGTCGACCTACGGTTCACACGATAGGTCAGCAGTTTTATATAAACCAGTGTGTTACTAAAGGTCACTACGCAATGTGTATGTTTATCAACAAGTTACGTGTGAGTAGGCATCGTCTACGCAAGCAAGACGACTTCAAGCTATACACGGGCGGTCAAAAGCGGGCGAATGAGTTCTGTATTTGAAAATTTAAAAATATTTTCGACGTTCAAAAAGAACTAGTAGCGTTACACCTCGTTCCTCCATAAACTTTTTATTGTCTATTTCTAATAAACGTCATAGTAAAAAAATATCAGATTGGTGTCTGATTTACTTAATTTTGATTAAATTTAAAGCTAGTTTCTGCGATAAAAGGTACAAAGCTACCGAGTTCTTAAAATTACTCATGTGTGAGTTACGAAAGAAATAAATATTTTATGATATTGTAATATAAATTAATGTAGTATCGTAAAAGATTTAAATAGTTAAATTGCTGCATCCTAACAGGGTTTATATTGATATGAACAAAGTTTTCTGTAACAGCTTCTATAGATAATGAAAGCAATAGTTTGTGTTTGAGACAGCGTCTCAAGTGGTTGAAGATTTTCAAACTATCAATAGTGCTTTATATACTTAAGCTACTCAATCATCTTGTTTCTTAAAACAATGTATGATGATATAGCATTAATTTATCGCTCGGTATAATGGTTTGTTGTAAACAATAATTATTATCTATAACATAACATAATATAACATAGCATGACGCCTGTATGCCCCGAAGGTTTAGGCAGAGGTGTACTATTGTACACCCACATTTCGCCGATGCCATTACTGAGTCCCATGTAATAGGTGAGCCTATTGCCATCTACCGGGCATAGTTCCAGACTCCGTGCTGCCACTGAGGATTTAGATACCGAAAAACTCAATAACACTTCTCCGATCCGGGAATCGAACCCAGGTCCTCACGCTCAGCTGTCGTGCTTGCTACGACTACACCAATGAGGCAGTCATTATTATTCGTATAATTAAATTCAATATTACAAAAAGATTCAACTGCCTCGTGTTAATTGTACTAACTTATATATTTGCAATGCAAATGTATATTATAAGTATTATTTTTATATTTGCATTGCAAATACTGGTTGTGGGATGAATTTAATTAAAACTTGGTTTCAAAAAATATATAACTTTCTACTATACGTTGTGATTTATTATATGAACGGTCTGAAGCGTATATTTAATACTAGCTTCCGCCCGCTGCTTCGCCCGCGTGGTTTACGAACCCGTATATTTTTTTGGGATAAAAAGTAGCCTATTTGCTATTCCAGACCATAATCTATCTCTGTGGCAAATTTCATCCAGATTCGTTCAGCCGTTCTGGCGTGATTGAGTAACAAATATACATCCATCCTCACAAACTTTCACATTTATATAATAATATTAGTAGGAAGTAGGATAGTATAGGACAGGGTGAGCCATTATTATTATATTGTTATTCTTATAACATTATATATACAAATATTTATAGGTAAATTTTCTCTACATTTGGATATATTATCATAATAATACTATTTACAATAAAGCAATTATTATAGCTTGTACTTAATGACATACCCCACGCTAATAACACGAAGATTTTATCAAACATTGAGCAAATTATTTTGTTTAACTTCATTGTAATCGCAATTTTCTTGGAGCCAATGCCAACTAAAATACACTGTTATAACCCCCAGAGGTGACTTAAGTCAAGGTCATCAATATAGAACTACAAATAAAAAGGCGTAAATAACGAAAAAGGAGTTTTTTTCCAAAAAAAGATAAAAAGCAAAGACATAAAACATTAATCTCTTTACCTGATAAGGCTTTTGTACACGAGCGGAGTTTAAAAAAAGAATGGAATTTACTGAGGAGCCACGAAGATAATCGCGTTTCACCATCATTGGCCTAAAAGGTTAAGAGAGTGTGCATAAAAAGCTTTAATGGATCAGTGCGATGTAAAATAAATTTCCTCTCTTGAATGGTTTTATTCAGGAAGGCTAAAAAAGAAAGATTAAGAAAGGATATATTTTAAAATATACTTAAATAATACGAATTTATTATTAGTAAACATTCTATTCGTAAAGTTTCTGTTGCTAGGCAATACAAAGTAGGTACTAACAGATTTATGGACGGCTACGCAATGACTACGCTGTAGCATAGCTACGCTACTACGAAGTCGTAGCAAGTCATCGGCAACGATCTTCTACATAACAATTGACTGCTGTTTATAAAAATATTTTTTTTATTATTTTATTTTAGTGGATATACATAGAGGTTACATATACATAGCTTATTATTAAATAAGAAAAATACAAGAACAAAAAAGATTATTCGATTTATCAAAGACTGTTATTTTTATTCTAACATCACATTACAAGGATGACCTTACAGTTACTACAACGTGCTATGACGTCATTTTCGTTCACACAAAGAAAGTACGATAAAGACCTTTATATATAATGTTCTTATATTTGATGCTACGTTCAGGATATTGTCGGTTAACTAAATGTGACTTATATGTGTTCAGTGGGCTGTGTTACTGCGGCGTCCGTGTTTCTGACAGCGAAATAATAGAGACCGAAATAAGCCGTATTACACCGAAAACGCGGAACAGAATAAATTGAATAAAGTTTTATCACACCGCAGTGTAGGTAATGAGTTCTTGTTGAAAATACTTGTTGCTTTATTCTTTGACCTTTTTGTTATATTTAGCAATGTTTGAAAACGAGACAGAGATATTTTAACAACTTTACTTTTTATGACATTACGCCTGTATTCTTGCACACACACAGTTTATCACTGGCGATATTTATTTTCATGAAATACAAGCTATACTGAAAAGTCGAGCCTTGACGAACCTTCAGGAGGAAAACTAAAATTCATATGTAATTTCCTGCGACAAAACTCAAAAAGCACAAAGCAATTTAGCTGTCAAAACTGTATCATTTGCTCTCACTAGAACAGTAAGGTTTATTATTACAAAACTTTGTATTGTAAATATACACAGAGAGAATAGTATAAAAACATGACTGCTAAATAATTGCAAGTCTGAGCACAGTATCTTTTTTCATAATGCCCACAAGAATTAAGCTCGTCATAATTTACATACCAAATATATTTCTCAAGTTATCTTACTCAAATTTCAGCAATGAGAAATTTCAAAATGAAAAGATTTTAAGTATTTTTATGAAAGAATACTGTAAAATTCATTACGTTTAGTTTTTAATTGCTAAATTAAAAACAAAAAAAAAAACAAATTTATGAAAATGTTATGTAGGTACTTGTTTCTGGCTGTACCTAAGTAAAGCTGTGACTATGAGCAGTTTTTAATTTTAGAATTAGGTCTGAAGATATACTCACTTTTCCTGAAAAAACAAACGTCAATATCAAAGACATCCAGTCATATGTTATTTAATAATTGTGTGGTAACCAAAACAGAAAAGTTTGCCAGTTTTACTCTGGCCCACCTAAAAAGACTCAAGATCAAAAAAAATAACATTTAGAGAGGATCACTGCTCATGCGCCCACGTATAGACAACTGTCAACGGAGTCCACTTTCAATCATCTCATCTATATGCCAGTCACTTCAACTGAATGTCTATCAACGAGGAGCATGTGTTTGCATACAAATGTCACTGCACTAACAACTTAATTTGTTGTTAACTATTAGTTGATACAGTTGTTTAGTTTATACTGGACTATGGAAAATTACTGGGTTTACGCTCAGCCATGGAGGTTTATGTTGTTGGGCTGATAATGATAACTAATTAATATTAAATAATATTTGCGTTATACACGAGTTATAAGTTGAGTAACTTGCATAAACATTTAAATGTTTGATTTAAACTTAATAAATTAAATTAATAATTTATATAAAAATAAATTAATTTAAATTTTAAACGACAGACATATTCGAAAAAACAATACTTGTGACAAATAAAGAATGATTATTTCACGAAGCAAAAAAATTAAATATATGAAAAAAGTCTTGTTTTTTTTTTCATATATCCCTCGTATATAAATTCGCCTTTTACAAGAAATAAGAAACCATTTCCTCATACAAAGTTAGAATTCTAAAATCGTCGATGTACCTATAGAAAACTGGGAACATTTCACAGGGCGGAACATCTTTTCACAATAGAGTTGAGATAACGTTGTTACATGACGGTGCAAATGCGGCCGAGCGAACCACTTCACTTCGCTCTCTCGTTGAATATTAGAGTGCTTCAATATCGCAATCGTTATTGTTGTTATGGAAACAAAAGATATTCTATTTCAGTCCCAACATCATTGAAAATCAAGTAAGCCGCTTTTAATTGCAATTATTGTTAACTGATAAACGTTTTGAGGTTTTAACTATTGTTAGAACTGTGCGGGTTCTTTGTATACTTAGATATAATAGAAAATAGGAAAATAATCAACATTGCTTTGTGGATACTAATTAAATTTACAATTCCATCAAATAATTTCATTATATTTATGTTGGACCGTCAAAATTATTTGCATCACGCGTTCCCACAAATGTTAATCAAAATAATACACAACACATTCACTTGAATTGGTACATAATTAACATACTCAACGTATAGTTACTAACAATTACATTAGTCAGAACCAAATGAGCTAATAAATGGGAATCAG
The DNA here is from genome assembly GCA_947562105.1 of Shargacucullia verbasci. Taxonomy (NCBI): domain Eukaryota; kingdom Metazoa; phylum Arthropoda; class Insecta; order Lepidoptera; family Noctuidae; genus Shargacucullia; species Shargacucullia verbasci. The sequence goes on along the minus strand of OX387289.1, from coordinate 3,332,352 downwards.
TACACAAATTGTAATACGCATACTATTCTATTTTGTTATTTACAAACCTGCCTGTGTTGGTTACCTATTATATTTGATTGGTTCCAGTCTAGTCCACTGTTGAATAAAGCTTCTATACCAGACTCTAAGTAACCGTAGTGTATGTCATACTTCTTATTACCTGATGATTACAATGTGAGTATCTTCAAAACTAAGAGTAAATAGGTATCTTCTTGGTCGCTTAACATTAAGTTAGTAGTCAAAGTCAGTAAATATCTTTATAAAATAGCCTTCTCTGGCATCCTTTCTATTTCAGTACAAGTCTGTAAAAACAAACGAATGTTATTCATTTTCCAATAACCAAGCCATTGAAGCATCTTTCTGATAGCATCGACAATTAACACATAAATGGCTGCTCGTGCCCATCCAGCAGACATAATTTCATGATTGCCTTTAACGATACCCTCACAGAAACCTGTCGATAGAGCCGAGACTGCATCGCATGTGTGATATGATGTTATATGGATATGTCTACGTGTTTGAATCGAGAGGTAGCTTGTTTGTGTTTGCACAAGTTGTGCTAACTGTCTTATATATACACATGTAGTGTAGGGAGTGATAGGGGATGAGATTGTTTGCTAATACTTATAATATAAAAGTAAAATAGTAGTACGCAGTTACAATAAAAATCTTATGAAATAATTACCAATAAAGAGTGAATGGACGTATATGTTATGAGTTATCTGCTACGAAAGCGTAGCTATCGTAGCGACATCTACGTCGTAGCAGAAGTACACTACATCGACAAATAATTATGTAGGTATAGGTATTAAAAATAATATTCAAATTTTTCTAAATTAAAATATTATTTATTAAAGAAATAAAAATTCACTAAACACATTGAAACCTTTTTACTTTTTCGTAACATAAGGCATTTAGGCGTTACGATAAAAACTGTGCTTTAATATTTTTGAGATACCGCCGCCCGGAGGTCAAAACAACTTTATTAATTTGCTCAACCGATATTAAGCCCACCACCAATTTAAACCCGTTCCCGAGCGAGCTTTTGGCGAAAATATGCAAAAGTTTATTCGATAACAAAGCAAATAGTTTCAATCGCCAGACCCGTTGGCTATTTAACGAAAGATGTCAGACGTTTGACCTATTACAAAAATCCATTAGCTGTTGCCGTTCACTTTTACGCTTATACAGCCATAAAATTAAATTGTAAAAGGTTTCACGTATTTGCCGCGGCGTTCAACGGACTGCCTTCTGAAATGTGACCATGATGTACGTTTCTGTTTGAAATCCTATTGTAGGCTGACCTGTTTTTGAATTCGGTCTTTTCATGCTTGGTTTTGAGGGTTGAATGGAGCTCCGTATAGAGTACAGTGTAAGAGAAAATCGGTGGAATTAAAACACTCACACAAAGCCACAATCTGAAGTTATTAAGTTTTTTCTTTGCTGCGGAAGATAAATTATGGATAAGAAAAAAATACGTGTCGTATTTTTCCTTCCTATCAAAAATAAGTCTTAAAATTTACATCCATAAAAATACAATCCCTTGCAACATGTTTCAAAGTTTATAGTCCCATCTCCACGTATTGGTGCTACACCAGTCTGAAGCATTTTATCGTTCGCACCGTGGACGCTCACGCCTGTAAAGCAGCAGATATAACACCCCGCCCCCACTCTCCCCCAGACCAACCCCTGAGGGTATTTCCCTCGCCCCCATATCACCCTGTATAATCGATCGACTCTCCGTGCCGGATACAGTGTTAAGGAGACGTTGAGTTCGTTCAGAAATAAATGTATTTAAACTGACGTGGGAATGTTGATTGGTACGAGTAGGTATGTACATTAATTTACGCATGATAAATGTGTACATTGCACTTAGACTTTTTTAAAAAATCTGTACACTGTAAATATCAAGTGTTTAGCATCATTCTAATATTTAAGTATGGTTTCTCATTAATTCAAAAAGCGTTTCTCTCTAGGGAACACAAAATTATGTAAAATTCAAATTGAAGCTATACCTTTTGGTCTTTTATAATAAATGTTTTGGTATTTTCCGGCTTATTACAAGATGCTGTAAAGGAAAAATATTTGAAAAACATCCTCATGACAGCTCAGTTAATTGCCATATTTAATTTTAGCCGCTTCTTACCTTAATTATAGATTCTTCGAAAAATAACTTTGAAGGACTTTCTGAAAGTCCCAAGTTTAATATCTTTGAGTGTTTGATCTGTATCCACCTTAAGTTTAAGCCTGTACTGCCTGTACTGACTCAAGTTCTCGCCCGACCAACTTCGTGTCACGCAGAATCCGATTAAAACATATAACTGAAGACGTTCATACAGGGTGGTAATAGGTTTAATAATGATTTATGTGATTAAAATGAATGATGTGGGAACAGAAAGCAAGTATGCTTATCAAAAAGTAAAATAAGACACAAGTCACGGCGGCTCCCGCTGAGCGAATAAATAACCTCTCATGCGCAGCGTAGGGGGTAATAAATTATGTATATAAAGATGATGGCAGCAGCAGCTTCGTGTTCTTACTAATAATATCACGATGTATTTACTGCTCACCCAGTTTGAGAGTTCAAAATTATACTCTGTTGCTAATACTTGATATAATTATTTCAGAAGTCGTTATGGAATCCCACGAATTATTTTGACTTCATATATATATCAACAACAAGTACAAGGAAAATTACGAGTATTTTCACCCCTGAAAGTATTTTCTGCCACTTTTGAAGCTGCGAGATATTTTCCTGCTATACACGTCCATTAATTTGCAATCGTATAACATATAATCGGATATATTATATCGGATGGTGTTAATATTCAGGAGCGTCGAATTAGGCTAATCATTTAATGAATATTGATGTCCAATGCTATAGACAAGGTGATTAATAGCTCCCATTAATATCCTGCTAATCGATCACGGGTTTTTGTTTACCGTCAATAATGAATGACGATACAGAATAATATGTTGTCCGTTTTAATAGGTTACAACACAGATGTTAAAACCAGTAAATCATGTGCTACATTAATTCATAAAGATATAAACGGATGCCGGGGCCCACACATAATAGATTTTTATCGCATCTACTTTGCGTCATTTGAGGGCTTAACTTTAATAGATAATTCTGTACCTAATTTAGAAACTAAACTGATGATCAATCGAATTTCTATATAATATCATAGAGAAATAAGTTCCATATTGCATTATTTTTCATTCTTCCGCTGCCTCTGACTATAGCTCGACTAGTTTTCCTAGTTCATCCACCAGTATCAGCTTCAAACAAATGGAAAATACTTGATAACAAATATAAAACGGTGTTCTTGGAAGTATTTTTACATATATAACGCTACAAAGGTCTCATGACATTTATAGGAACAACAATCTCGTAACATTTATATTTCCAAGCTATTGACATTTATATCGAGACATACAAAGGAGTAATACTCACAATGTGTTGATTAATAGATTGATATGACTTGGACAATGTAGTGTCGTTAACAGTTAGTTCAGGAATAGAAACTAGAACAGAGAGTTATCTTTATGAATAGTGTGAACATTAAGATAGACTGAAAGTACTTATTTAGGCGCATATGTCAACATAACATACGTATGTGTGTCCTTATAGATTAGACAGAGGTGTACTTGTACACCCAAGTTTGGCAGACTACAGTAGTCTGTAATAACTGCTGAGAATTTAATGTAGTAACTGCTGAGAATTTCCTCGCAGAAAAATCCATTTTTTTTTCCGGAACCGACCCAGTACCTACCTTTTTTACCAAGTCAGTTCATATGCTAAGTTGATAAAAATAAATCGGCACATGTCCATTTGCGGATGTAGTGTTGATACCGTACCGTATAAGAGTATTACACAATCAAAGTCGCTTTTAAGCGAATCAAAAATGTTCGTTGCGCAGTAGGTTGAAAAATATCTGCCTCCATTCAGCACTCTGGCTGACTAGTCAAGTAAGATAAGTCTAACTATTCCAAGGTTTAAGATTTCTCTCAGTAAGGTCAGGGAAAGCAATCGAGGCCGTTGAAAATTGTTTTTCAGCAATACCTTCTAAAGGTCAAGTGTTTGAACAGATAGTCTTTTGTAGTAACCTTAAAATGTAAAAAGAGGTCAAATTCAGTGCCACAGAAGTTGTGCCTACCCACGCTTTATTTTACATAATAAAGAGGTGGTGACAAACGTGACTAGTCTCCCTAAATAAAATGCTGAATATTCTACAGTCAATCACCCTTCAAATAAAAGAGAAAACACTTTTATTCGAAGACAAGGATAGATATTATTCATAGTTATACATGCAGATGGCACATTCGACTGCTGCGCTAGGTATTGCGGGTTCGATTGCCGCACGTAACAAATATTTGTACGATCTACTGCAACTATTTGTTATTTTCAAACGTTTGGTGTTAAAAATACCTCTTGTCAATCTGACTTGACAATATCCAAAATAAACGTTTGAATATCCTACTAAATATTTCTAGTGTTAAGAGTTTGTTCATGGTTAAGCCATAATTAGCCTTAACCAGGAGCATCTTACAGCCTATTTTGTGGCAAAAAGGTTACGATATATAATAATAAACAACTAGACTTAAGAACCCAAGAAAACTCCGGTCAGCTCGTTAAATTTTCGGGAAGCATCCAAACAAAAACAGACTCATCTACCTAATATCTCATCAAATAAACATCAGCCTTTAGACAAAAAATTTAAACCATCTGACGACGCATAACCCACCAGTTAAAAATACTTGTTAAGTAAAAATGCGGATTGAAGATGGGATTAATTCTGGCGCGACCGGAGTAAATCGACGGAATTCATTAGACAGATCCACGCCCGGGGCAAGGGTAGATCCGGATCTACACCCCGGGGCACGGGGAGTATCTAAATTCAGGTGACGGGTTCGAAGCTATCGCGGCACGTCGTTAAGTTGCGCCGAAAGCCGACACAAGTCACCTTGACCTGGTAATGTATCGACGAAGAATTGGGTGCTCTCGTGGATTGCTGCTGAAGATTGAATTGTAAGATTTTGTCATAAATTTTTCGGCATTATTGGGTTATCAAAATCAAAAATACGTTCTAATAAGTATAATTTAACTATGCCATGGCGTTCTAATCGCTTATTTGATATTTTGTTTCTTCTAAAGAAAGTACATGGCTAACTTCACGCCTATATTCCTCGGAGGGTTAGGCAGAAGTATACTGTTATACACCCATATTTCACCGATGTATTTCCAAAAAGAATTTTCATAAAGACAAACCCAATAACACTTTGCCGTATTTGAACCCAAGACCTCACACCAACAATCGTGCTTGAAATGAAATGAAATGAAATGAAATTATTTATTTTGCAATTAGGATTTTTCAATCACTTTTACACGTCTTTTTTAAACTAGATGGCGTCGGCATTTCCTATGACTATCCCTGAGAAGAAACGCCGAAACAAACTCAGGGGTCAAAGTCTATTTTAAAGTCCAGACAGATTGTATTGATGTAAAGGTTTATGTGAGACAAATATAGGGTGGAATAGCCTTTTGAAGAAAGTGCCATAACTATTTGAGCTAACCTGTCGCAACAGAGTGCAAGCATGCATCAGTTATCGTGAGAATTAATGAAATGAAGAGCGCTCAGCCTAGATCTCACTCACATTTACAATGTATAGCGGTTATATATAAGAAATAATTTCAATTTAAACGACATTCATAATAATTAATGGCAAAATTTTTATATAAAAAAAAAAAAGGAAAGGCTAAAGAGCGGCTCAATCCCAAGCGTTTTTGTCATCTAAATAGTCCGAAATTTTATAGTATCCTTTTTTACAAAGTTTAGATTTAATTACAATTTTGAACTTCTTTAATGTTAAATTACGTATATCATTGGGAAGCTTATTGTAAAAGCGTATACATTGTCCCATGAACGAGTTGCTTATTCTGTGGAGGCGCGTAGCATGTACAGCAAGGTTGTGTTTATTCCTAGTGTTCAAAGAATGAGTATCAGACAGTTTGACAAAGTTCGAAATATTTTTATAAACATATATTAAATTTTCAAAAATATATTGTGACGCTACAGTTAGAATATTAATTTCCTTAAATCTGTGTCTCAGCGACACCCTTGGACCAAGATTATAAATAGCTCGGACAGCCCTTCTTGCCACCACTGGATCAATTAAAATGAGATAATTTTATTCAAAGAAGATAAGATATATATAATTTATATATTTATGTAAAGATATAGCACTTCAATCCACCAACAAAATATCCGAGTATGTTCTTGAAAAATTAGTTTTGAATTAAAATGCCAGTCACCCAGTGGAGCATGACACAAATTTTGTTCTATCTTCTTAAGTCGAGTTTTCCAGTCTGAAGAAAGTTAATCTGAGTGACAGGTAGATCTTCACGGCTCTCGGCGGCCATTACGCGTTTAGAATTTATTAAGCGCGTTGAATTCCTGATTACTTTTGTTCATTTTTAGTCCGGAAACCGTAATCTTTTTGTGAGTAAAAACTACAAGATAATTGCAATAAGAATAGCTTTGTTTTTAAAGGCTTTATTTTTTTTCTGACCCCATGCAATCAACCTCTTGCAAATAAAAGGCCATAAAAAGTAACACCAATTGTTTCGACGATCGCTCCAGGTCCCGAGAGGCCAATTTTTATATATACCTATAATTATTCCTTTGTCAAATGTCTGCTGAACGAGATAACATTATCACTATAGTTAATTACTCTAGGAGACTTCACCTAAAGGCACTTGGAACAAAAGTCTCGTGCATGCCCCATTCTATCTCTTTTACATTATTCAAACGATCGCACGGATGATAAAAGTGTAAGGGTGATGCCACAAAATACGCCGCCGCACCGCATCAATATATTATACAAAAGTGCCATACGATATGGTGCGGTGCGACGTGGCATCAGCGCAGCAAGGAGCTGTCAAAAATCTCGCCGCCAATGGAGCCATACATAACGAGCAGTGCAGCGCGGCGCCGTACACCGTGTGGCACCGTTTTGCTCCATACCGTGTGGCATCACCCTCATATAGTCCAAAGTAAATGCTACTTCCTAATAATCCTACTATCCTACTAATATTATAAATGTAAAAGTTTGTGAGGATGAATGGATGGATGAATATTTGTTACTCAAAAAAACCAGAACGGCTGAACGGATGTGGTTGAAATTTGGCACAGAGATAGATTATATTGTAGTTTGGAATAGCACATAGGCTACTTTTTATCCTGGAAAATATCCGGGTTCGTAAACCACGCGGGCGAAGCTGCGGGCGGAAGCTAGTCTATTATAATAATATAAGTACTAAATCTGTAACATGTATATTAGTCATGAGGGACTTACTCTTACGGGATAATACGGTTAGTGACTAATGTACTCATATTATCATAATATAATCAAACTCCATAAGAACAGCACACTTTTTGAACACTGTGCAGAACCTCAACGTTTTGAAAGAGACTGTATAAGCCCAGTGAGGGAAAACAGTGTAACTTTTTTTATTCATACCTATATGTTTGACTGTTATGTCTTTACGGTAATGCTCTGTTGTCCTGTTCTAGCATAACTATCATTGATTTTATCTGTGTCATGAATCATGACACAGATAAAAAGGAACGACTATTTGACGCAATTCATTCACATTTTTACCTTAAAAATAAAAACAATCGACGAATTTCTCACACCCTTAAACAAACTCAAAAGCTTTTTCTTCTCAATAATAAGCATTCATAAAAAGATGAGAAATCTGGCAAGACACTCTATAAATAGAGTATGTAGGTACTAACTAGACAACATCGTTTAGTTTTTTAGAATAGACTGTTCTGTGCCGCCCACTCTGAAACTGTTTATATCAAAGGCATTCACATCGAAATGATCCTTTATAACAAAGCTTGCTATATAATCTTATGAATATATTATTCTGTGGTGTGTGGCCGTGTGGGTGATTTAAAGGCGACTGGATGCATGTATAAGTAATAAATATGTCGTTTTAAGGTGATGAAGTATTTACTTGGTTGTTTCGAACAAATCAACATAAACGTTATTTTTTTAAATAACGTTGCCGTTTTTTAGAAATAATTCCTGTATCGTGGGTGCGTTTACAAACACAAATATTCACATGGACAAATACCTAGACCCGTAACAATCGGTAATTAGTAATCGTATCTGTAAGTCATATAAATATTTGTTCCGTGCAGGACTCGAACCCGCGGCACGTAGCGCAGCAGTCGATCGCACAACCACTGCGCCAACCGTGCCATCGTTTTAATTAATATAATTTGCCCACACGTGACAAAAGTCCGTTTCCAAACTTATTTCACAATTCTAATATCGTTTTACGCAGTAACGTATGTGAAACTAACTCTAAATTAAATAAACTGTGGAAAAATCCCCTTTTTGTTTCACTGTTTCGTATCAAAACTGTCTCCGGTAACTCAAATAAATAACTCGGTCTACCATTTATAACCGACAATTTCGATTACCATGCACAATCCCGGAAGAAAAATAGTTGTAATAATAGTAGTCCATTACCTCGCCAGTCACGTTCCCCACCAGCTGATGTAAGCATGAGTGCTGTTCCACTCTCTGATTTATGGCAGTAATCTCCATGGCGACGGCTCCAGACAGTATTTTCCACTTAGGGAAACATCCCGGCGAGTATTTATAGATAAATTTTAAGAAATGTTGGTTTGTCAGGTAATAATGGTTTATGGTGAATAAATTGTGTAAATTAAGTTCATTATAGAATATACCAGTTGTTTTGCTAAGTTAATTAAAATGGCAGGCACTTTTGAAACGTTAATAATGAGTATTTATTAGTTCAGGTTTACGCACAATTTTTCGATCCCGATATTATTTATTAACTCGTAAGTAAATATGAAACAACCTAATTACGTACATCAATTTGTGACACAAAAGCTCAATTTAATGTTAGCTGACACGTGTATTTCAAAGCTTTTGCCAAAGCCAAGGATATTTTGAAAGCCCATTCACTTAGTACAATTGAAAAAATATCGTCTTAAAGATCTTGTTGTCAGGCTATTTTCGACTTTAATAACTTCGTTGTAAGGTGGAGAAAAGGTTCGAATTTTGTGGAAAACACTCAATTGTCGATGTACAAGTAAGCGGCTTACTCCTGAAATAGATGGAATGATTGACGTTAAGGCTTCGTATTTTATGCTGTAGGTGTTGTTATACCCGTGGTAATAGAAGTAAAGAAAGATAAATTAATAATCACATCTGTGAACTGAAAAATAATGTCTTTTCACCGAATCTACACGTGATCAACATAGTTGGGAAAAAGTTAGAATGGTAATTATGCTAGAGGGATTTGAAAACTGATCTGTAATTTTCTAATCTTTGATCTACTCTCTCTTATACAAGTTCAGTCAATGACAAAACCCTCTCACCCCTCCACCCTTACACCCGGTTCTCTGCTTTGCTTCTTTAATAACATGTTTAATAATCTATTGTAAGTATCTACACCATTCCGAATTAATTTGAGCCGATTGATTAGATGGGATCAAAGATTATGTTGACGATAGAGACGTGTGGCGCTATCTTCTGCACATGTGGCTTCCCTGGTTATCCATTGTATCTACTAGTTCTATTTTACATTAGATTCACTTCACTTCTCGACATTCTTGTTATTTCATTATTTTGTATTCTTTATTTCTGTTTTATCCGTTTTGAAAAGTTTATGCTGTTTTTATTTTTTATTCGAGACACTTGTATAACTCAAATTGTATTACCTCTTTATATCAGATACGTTTTAATAAGTTTGAAAGAAAGAATATCTATTTATTGCAGGCACGCATAACAATAAAAAACAAAAAATAACAGTACAAGAAAATAAACATAATACTAGTAGTAATAGTGTTTAGTGCCAGCAATGGGACAAATTTGTATTTTTCTTAGTATAATGCACGTTAATTTAAGATTATATTGTAATTTAACTTTTTATTTTTTGAAAAGAGTATCCATGGAGTTTCTTGCCGGCCTCTTCTCCATAGGACCTACCTCCTTTGGAACGAATCTCAACTTTTTAAAAGTGCCTGAAAAGGCCTACTTGATATAAAAAACTGTGACTTTGACTTTGATCGTAAAAGCTTAGCGTCAACTCTGGAGTGTTTTTATTGTCTGTTCTTTACGTCTGTAAGTTATGAATTTAACTGTCATCACATCTGCGGAAAGCAAGCGCATTCAATTCTGATACTATAAACAAACTCATTCATCATCATCATCAGCCAGAAGACGTCCACTGCTGAATGAAGGGGGGGGTTTGCCATAATCCCCACGCTTGGCAGGCGGCTTGGGGATCGCAGTAGCTCAACGATTAGTGAGAGGACGCTGCTGCCCGTCCTCCGGTGTCTGGCCGCAGTTTTAAGACGTACCCGGGTCAAACAAACTCATTAAAAAACTTAATTCTCTTGAGGTGAAGACTACCTGTAAGTACATATCCTAAGTAACTGGGTAGATAACATTATCTTTCAACAAATTTACTTCCACCCTAACAAATAAATTGAAGTAGATCTCCAACCATTATAAGTATATTTTCGTTCAATTTGCAATATAATAACTTAAAAGAATCTAAATCTCTTACAACAGAGTCCCTCATACCGACAAAAATACGTTGTTAGGAAAGTACAGATTAAAAAACATTCTAAAGGTTTTGTTAGCGAAAAGCTCTCTGCTCTATTTATATGATTCGAGGAAAATTTACACAAACAAAAATCCCACTCCATAGATTTCCCCGTACAAGCGTTGTTTGTATGCCAGTGCGACTATAAAACGTTCCGAGAGCCGAAAGCCGAAAATATCAAGGGTCAAATCCGAAAGCGAGGATAACAATGGGGAAAATATCGCATTACCGGCCAAGGGTAAAACCGATATTTCATACAAAATAAATATGTCCGGCTTATAACAGAATTTATGGACAAATGAATAAATCATGCCGAATCGTTGGCGGTAAAACACGGCAGAAAGGAATTTGTGTTACAATTCTTTTTCTTTGGAGAAATAATAATAATGCGTTTTAAATAACGATAGTATAATAAGGGTTAAGTAATCGTGCTCGTACATTCGAACAAAGGGATAAGCGAACAACAAAGTCACCACATATAAATGATTTTTCTCAGGAAACGACGGATACATTCGAGTAATAGGTACATTTCGATAATTCGACATACATGTACTAAATTGTCTTCTAACCTATCTAAAAAAAACATATTCAATACTTCATAAAACATCATCAGGTGATCTCATCGAAATAATATGTCCAGGACTGGACCTGTGATCCTGTATTCCTATCTCTTTCGCTTATCGCTTTTACTAAAAAAAATTAACACCCTAGGAATTGACGTCTTCCACAGACACATTACAAAACAAGGTTGTAAGTAAGTAGTTTGACTGAAACAGGTTATATTCATTTACATCGTAATCATTACTTGCCAAACCATGCTGTTAGCATGTCTGTAGCTCCCTAAAGATCCTCACACTGCTAAATATGTCAAGAGAACCACATTTCATCCGTCATGTCACTATATTCGAATCTACATATTATTCATGAATGAATTGAAGAGCAACCAAATCAAACTGTGCGCGATAGCCGTCATTCTAGCTGAAACACAAACTGATTTGATTTATTATTTAGTTATTGGATCACCATATTCGGTTTCCTTTCATCACGAAATTAAATTTATATAGTTTGCAAAAATAACTGGCACATTTGAACGCCCACGTTGAATGATTTATTGGAAATGAGTTTTTATTCGCTACTTATAGACTACTAGCGGATACCCGGCGTGTGCTACTACGCTAAAAAAGAATACATTGTTTTAGATGTCTAAAACCATCTTCATATTTTTGCCTTTCTAATGAAACCGCTTGGGGGCACATCGATCGGTTGGATGTTTTCAAAGTTTATAACGGACATAGGTAGAAACAATTTTTGTGTTTTATTGTATATAAATATTTGTTTGAGTATATATCTTAAGTTTTCTTCTATGGAGTCGGCAAAAGCTATCACATGGCAATCTCTAATACCGTAGCAAAAAGATACACTGAAAAAAAAAATATTATGGCTGCCATAAAGTTTTTGTTAGCTTTTATCAAGTAAAATGTTCATATATGGGAACATAAAGCTACTTGTTTGCTAGCAATAAAGCTAACTTTATCACTGATTTAAACAAATATCATACTAAAAATAAATAAGTTCTTAATCGTGTTCATCAGTGAAGTTGTTTAAATAAACCATACCATCTGACTTGATAATAGAAATGACTGTTTCAAACAAGTTAGTTATTAGGAAAAATAATGTTTGTAACAAGTTAATTATTAATATTTTGATCATGCTGACTTTATCGCCAATAATCATGTTTGGTTTATAGGTATTATAATTTTCTTTTGAGGATTAAACATAAAATACTTAAACAAGTAAAATTCGCACTTGTTCAACAATCTTTTTTTTTTCAGTGTAGCCAGTCAGCAATGTGGTATCGAGGCAGACTGCCCAGGGTGCGCCAGACGATCTCATGACAATAACTTAAGATTTAGGAGTACAAGGAAAGAGCCTCCAAGTGTGACGACACTTGGAGGCTCTTTCCTTGTACTCCTAAATCTTAAGTTATAAATAATAATCTTCTTAATTATTATCAGAGTAGCAAGCTATCAATTCTCAAACAAAACCCGTCTGTAATATAACGCCAGAGGTTTAAAGGCAAAGATAAAAGACATCTCTAATAACCATAGTTGGACATGGTCTTTCATGCTTTGCAACATCATATGAGTTGATTTCGAAAAATAAATGAGTGAATGAGTGCATCCAAAACTTCATCATCATCTTATTTACCTAGTTTTTTCCTGTGTTAGAATCACCTCCCAGTTTAACTAGTGGCGGCTGAATTAGTATTCAACCAATTACTAGGGTTCGATCGGTTGATATTTTATGTATAGACACTAAAATTGCACGTCTTAATGTAGCTATCCGGGACTTAGTATAAAGATTTTTTATTTTTATAAATGCTGCCAAGTTTTAATAAATTATTATCTTTTAACTCCTTTGAAATACATTTTTCATTATCTCGAGTTCAAAGCCGACTTAAAATAATCCTTTACATAATCTAATCCCCCGTCCACCATTGGTCGAAACATTAATCCATGCACAGCAAGATAAATAAGACTCTGTTTACTGGACGACAGTTCTTCGTAAATAAATCCTCGTCAAAAGTTCACTGACCCCGGAATTGGGGGTAGTCGCCTAACCTAAATTGGAAAAGTTTGTGTGTGTTTGTGTTAGTAAGCTCTCGCGAGAAATCATAGAGATGCTTGGCGAAGTCTTAATGGACTCGCAATAGACACCAGAAGTTCGTCTAAGACTGAGTTTTTAATAAAGGAAAACATGATAAAAAATGTTGCAGTGTGCAGTGGCTAAGCACTTGACTTTCTACGCCACATATAGCTGGTCCGATATCCGCACAAAATTTTTATTTAAAGTTTACTTGTACATATAAAAATCCGAGGTCTGTTTGGACATGTAATAAACCTACGGATTACCATTTCGTAGAAATGTGTTGCTATAAATAGTTGCTACGGGATTCGTCTTAGCGACCGGTTGCTAAACTACGAGCACAAAAGGGATTTAGTTAAGAAGGTCTATACAGTGCCAGCTGGTCGATACCTAGACTTTTACTTCAGGCCATTCGAATAAATCCGAGCTCCACACATTCCGACAGTATCTGAACAACTTACATTGAAGTTTTAATTCAAAATTCAGTTCCTTCCTTTGAAACGTATTCTGCGTAGATATTTTTGTATGTTCGATAACTTTTACGAAAAACAAGCAGCACTGACTAACATATTGTTTTTTTATAAAATCTTTGTCCCACACTAGGAACAATACCTGTATCGTGGGTCCGTTTACATAAACAGAGAGCCAGGCCCGAAACAACTATCTGTAGCTCATACAAATATTTGTTCCGTGCAGGAATCGCACGCGGGACACGTAGCGCAGCCGTCGATCTCTCAACCACTATGCCAACCGTGCCGTCAAATATATGGCGAGATATGTCTCGTGTTTTATAGGTCCAGTTCCGATTCAGAGATTCTTTACGTTTATCAACATATTTATGAAAACAATAACGCGACTCTCTTATAATTCTCGGTTTGAATCGGTGAACTTTAAAAAGGGTCCAGCTTTAATGGATATTGAAAGATAATTCCCTTTCTTTCCGTTTTCAATTTAAATTCATCATCTCAGTGATTAATTAAACTTGTAATAGAATTACAGCTTGTGTTAGGCGTCGATGTGCTTATAATAATGCGGATAATTATAACGCAACGTTTTTTTGTTTGTTGTTGTAACTAAAATAGTACCTTGTTACTGATCTGATACTCGCCTGATCTTATTTTACTTGGAGTCTGCGCAATATTATCTTCTTGAATTTCTATGCAGCTAATGCATGAATTCTATATATGAAGAAAAATATATTACCGGAATATATCATTTATTTCTTATGACTAATCATATCATAGTCCTAAATAAAATGTTATTTGGATATGCAACAGGTCCTGGGCTTCCGTCAATCAATAAATAACTTAATAACAAACTGCCAATACAGCGGGAGTCTAGACATCTATTATATGTATTAGGTGTCTGTCTAACAGCTCAACAGAGTTACAAGCGTCGTGGCTACTAAACGCCGGGCAGGTGCAGAGCGGGCGATTGCATTAGCGTCGGTCAGTCTACGACCGCTCTCACCGCTTTCACCGCTCCAACCGAACGCTTACCGTATTCCGCACAGCTGCGGGGCTATATTAGAGGGGGATGTTGCTGCATTTCTAATGTTAGAGGAAAATGCTTGGGTATTTCAAACGCGTCCCGGTTCGAAAAGGATACTTTTGTAGAATGATTTTTGATACCAAATGGGATTCTTATTATTGACAGCGACAGTTAAAATAAGTGTTGGCGTAAAGATAGATAGCTTGACGACGGTACTTGGGCCTAATTTGATAGGGGCGCCCATATTTTCGGGCACTGGGCAAGTTACTCGGGATTAAAGAATTTCTTTGTAACGTAAAAACCTAATCATACTTTTGGCAGATACTTTTTAGAAGAATCCTTATAAAGTGTGATTAGGTTTTTATTTGGATAGAATTGGATAATCTTGGGTATCAGAAGGCTTTAGCATTTTGAGCCCGTACTTAATATTGAGTAGGATTGTAAATATCCTATACGTACCTACTGTACATATACAAAGTACGTAATATCTAAGGTATTAATCAGTATTGGATTAGTCAATTAGCGCTCAGTAAATGAAAACGACAGCGTTGTCAGTATTTCAAACAAAACATAATACAATCGACCTAAGAACCCTAATTTAAGCGATCGGTATTAACCTGAGGTATTAACTGTACTCCAACAAAGCGCTAAGCCGGAAGGCTTTGCGGGGTTCTGATGTACCCACTAGGACCAGTTGTACCCCAATAATCCCCCGATTGTCTTAATGACATCGGTTCATTGAACTAAGGTCGATCGACCTATCTGCCTTATTGGAAACCCACTGAGTGTTCGTAATAGGATTGTAAATCTTGCCAATGAGTTGAATAGGTTGATTTTAAAATTGGATTTGGTCTTGGATGATTTACTCACTTATTCGATTTTATAAAGTAGCCTTTAAAATATTAACAGAACGATTTGAATTTCAAGGGTCTTTTTAAGGGCATGGCCTGAAAAGTCAACGCTTAATATGAACCGCGCAAACAAAGGACGTAAAATAAAATCATCAATTCTCAGCTGGACATGGCCCTCTGCATAGAACTCTGAAGCAAACCCAAAAGTTTTAAACATTATTCGGCACTTTGCTATAACATGTAAAGTTTGGAGAAGGGATGATATGTTAATTTTACTTGCATAAAAACTTTTAGACTTTGTTCTAATGTGAATATTATTAGCAAGAAAGGAATTCATTGTCCACAAACAACAATACAACCACTTGAAAAGGAAACCACCAAATGAAGACCATTTTTACTGAGTCAAACAAAGATTTAAGTAACCATGGTAACCACGTTCTTTAATGTTCGGTTCTATAGCATTCAATCAATGGACATACATACTTCGACTATATGTATTTAGTAAAAACTTTCTTTGACCCGGGTACGTCTTAAAACTGCGGCCAGACACCGGAGGACGAACAGCAGCGTCCTCTCACTAATCGGTGAGCCACTGCGATCCCCAAGCCGCCTGCCAAGCGTGGGGATTATGGCAAACCCCCTCTTGAGGGAGGCCTTCGTTCAGCAGTGGACGTCTTCTGGCTGATGATGATGATGATGAAAAAATTTATTTCTAAACGTCCATATCTATACTTATTTATAATCTTTTTGTCGGACTGTACGCGAAAATTGTGTTTCAGACCTAAATTATTAAAAGTCAATGAAGCAAAAAAACTGAAACAGTATTTAATAACATATTGTTATTAACAGTTCACTTGACTATAATAAACTTAACATTTATACTTCCGCCACAATACGCCAATCTCCGCATGTAAATTGCAACGCGGCGATTTTACATAAATTACGCGTTATGTACAATTGTATTGTACATACGGTATGCGTGTCAGACAACAATAGCCCTTGTTATTATGATCAATACTGTATCGGGTCAGCGTGCACATGACAGCTTGTTTAAATATTTCTGCTACATTAACCATTTCTGTCCGACTAAAGTGTGATTGGGTCCATTGGTATGTGAAAAACAAAACTGGCACGAATTTTCTAGAATGACACAAGTTCTGACTTTGACGGCACGTTTGGCGCAGTAGCTGAGCGATTAGGTTTCTGCGCTTCGTGCCTCGAGTTTCATTCCCGCACGGAACTAATACCTATTTGTCTACAGATCGTTTCGGGTCGGGTTGTTTGCATGTGACATGTATGTTTGTAAACTGTACTTGCGATTCAAGAGAAATTGTAGTGTGGGTCAAAGTCATAATTTTAAAAACTTGTTAAATCACTTTTTAACGGCATGGTTTAATGAAATGAAGTTTAAGTAAACTTCGGCCACAATAACCAATGAAACGGTTGGCCAGGCATCCCTTTTCAGCGGAGGAATTAAGTTAAAGGTTAAACTCTTTTTGCTGACTTAAAGTGGCACCAGGTTTTCTGGAGTTCTGGGCTTCTTCCCAGCTATGCCCGTGGACCATTCTAGATCTTTTTTTTTCTTTCAGTGAAGAAGACGGATAGCTTTAATAGTTCAATACCTACTGACACTGGGGTATTTTACGTTTCTCTAGTTTCCAACCATATTTAACGTACGTCAAACATGTATGAAAATCATAGACTTAGAATTTCGCGAAAATAATGTTTGCGCGTTAACGACAGTAATTCACAGAAATGCGCGCGCACGATTTTCATATATGTATTTTTGCTTACAATAACGACGATCGTGGTCGTGGATAAGTTGTACTAAACCACCAGATAATCCAAAGTCGCAACAGTCGCAACAAGCTTGAACTTAAACTTACAATGATAGGCAGATAAGTTATCTGTAGCCAAGATATTAAAACTAACAAAAAATCGCAAAGTTTCTCGTAAATTTGTTTTTATTTCTACGAAAACCTGTCTCGGTGAGTGAATAATTTACTTTGTGCTGTTATAACTTCAAGTTAGATAACTCGTTCACAACTTTTATGTTGAACCAAAGTTAGAAATTAAATTATTCCTAACTTGGCTAACTTATTGTACTATTTTCAGTGGTGTTATTCAACCTCTGTTCAATTGAATAATCTTCAAAATTTAATATATCTAAGTTAGTGGTCTAGTTGATACTTCAATGTGAGTTATTGTTTAATGTATTTTTTTTTATATCCAGTCAAGTGTGACAAAGTTATTCAATAGATACGACATTATATTTATTGGTTTCATGTTAAAACAATTTTAGGCGAAGTAATTGAAAAAATAAACGTTAATTTACGAAAAAGGCCAAAATTTAGAAAATAAATAATGAAGTGTCCGGGGAGGTTTCGAAGGAAATTAACGAGTAAAGTCATTTGTCGGGTTCCGTTTGGGTTTCATTAAATTAATGCGAGCGCCGTCGATAAAGTAATTTATTATAAGTGCTTGTTGGTTGATTGAAAACACTCATTTTCGAAAATATTTGATGAAGTATGTTTATTTAATTTTAAATTTAATTAAATAGGAGGAATGTTTTCTATTTAAATGTGTTTTTAATCGATGCAAAGTAATTATATACTGGTCTATGTATCTTTAAAAATATTAACTGCCAATGTTATTGCAAAACAATATTCTAACATTTTGATATTAAGAATTATTTTTGTAGATACTTTTAGTACGGGTATATACTTACTTTTATATTCATATATCACTGCAATAAAATCATTTAAACCCAGTAACATTAATCCTCGAAAAAAGACGTATAAAAGTTCCTTTCTTACTTAAAAAGTAAATGAAACTCCAGACTTAGCAGCTAAACTTTAATCAGGCTGATAAATCGTTACCTAAGCTTCAAGACGTTGACAGACTTTCAAGTTAGGACTTTGGAGACATTCTAATATGTCGAGGGATCTCATAATCCAGTGTTTTGCAGTCTGGGACGCCCACCACCCGACATTTGCATACAAATGCTGTTCAATCCCGCCTGGGTAATGTTATTTCTCAACTTCTATCTAGATTTACAATAACCCTGCAATATGTAACACACATTTCCTCGTGAGAATATAATTTTAGATCTGTCGTGTGAGGTTGCTTGTTATATGGTTTATAATTTGATGTCTCTTCTTGTAGTGTATGTATATATATCTACCGAACTATAAAATATATATATGTATATCTTTTGGTCATAAATAATCATGATTACTATTAGACGCGTTTAGATTGGTGGACTAAAGTGTAGTAGTTCTACTTTTCAGGCAATGTATTTTATTGTACTATTAGCCGAACAAATAAAAAATCGTTTACATAACCCCAGTGTACTAAAAAAGCCAGGCAGCGGCTAAATTACTAAATTCCGATTGAAATACGTTTTTTTACAGTATGTACGCTTAATTGTGCTTGCATTTTGATCGACAAAATTCGTATATGACGGAATGAGCCAATGAAACCTCAGGCTTGTTTTAATACTATACTAGTGGGATAAGTTAGTCTACTAACCCACATACTAGGTACTACCTACCAAAGTATATGAGAGGTATATACAGAAAATGACATGCTCATAAAGAAAATATAGCAGAGTCAGCTATAAAACGTAACAACATTTTTCATTGAACCTTTTTATCATAAGTCTACGATAGAGGAAAATCGCTTCTTTGATGAAGGAATTTTTAATTAATTTTCGCAATCACGCTGAAATATTTGCATGCCCTCAATACCTATAGAAAGGTATGAGTAGGTACTTAGTATGTAATGGAAATATACTTACGAATAGAGTAACCATGATTAAATTGCGGAATATGTAACATTACGTAACGACGGTAACATCAACCGGACATCATAACGCGAACGAGTGCCATCAAAGGAAGGAAGGGCGAAAACCCTCGAATTAGGATAAGCGTATGATAAGCGTGATGTATCATGTGGTGAAAGATGTCTTTCAATAAAAATGTCATCTGAAAAAGGAGGTCTGTATCCTGCATATTTTAAATGATGTATACAATAATATCTATTCATTTCTTATTTGTATAAATAAAAGTGAAATGAAACGTCTGGACTGATTTGGCGATTATTATTTTTTGAAAATGTTCCTAATAGGTTAATTAGGTCTTTAAGGAAAGACAAATTGAAAAATTTACCCGGAAAATTAAAAAATTCGGGATAGACAAAATACTTTTTCCTATTGTATTTTTGTATGAACTCAAAACCCTACGTTAAAACTCTAACGCTGTATGTCTGAACACTTATAACTTAAAAACCATTGAACCGATTTTAATAGAGTTTTCACTGTAGCGCTGCTTAGATCTAACTCTAGTAATAAATATGTATCATTAAGCTATCGCTCATAGAACTTTAGTAATTTTCACAATAATTTGAAATCCACCCGGCCAAAAAGCCATGCATATTTGTCATGTATTGTGCAGTCAAAATACGATTATTTAACTATATTTTATAGTATTGGTAATAAGGTATTTTTGATTTAGTTAAGTAAATAAGACCCAATTTCCAATAACAAATGTTACTCTTAAATGGCCCTGTGTTTTCTACCAGAAATGAAATGAAAACGACATGTTCTATAGAATTATCCTTCAAGAAAGCGCTCTCAAACAACAAGGACTTCTTATAACAAAGTAGAACAAGGTAAACATGTTTGCCGCAACTTGAGAACCCTCCTTCAGTTTTCATATTTATCAAACAAACACAGACATTTGCGTAAATTAAATTCCAGTTGTAGTAAAAATAATGTCTCTAAAATATCCTCAATTAATGTAAATGTGCTATTATTCATTATTAATATCATTTAATGTAAATATAAGTAAAACTCACAACTTTATAGAGTAATGTTGCCCACAATAAACAAAACATTCCAATCACATATGGTGGGGTGAAAATAAAAAATAACAAGCTTCTGGCAACACAAGCACTCTTGTGTCAATGTTACTACGATAAAGATAACAAGGCTGCATAAATAGATGCTATCGCCCCTTGGGCCGCTCTGAATATAAATATTGCGAAAAAGTAGGTCACTAAAATGCTTTTGATCATAGAATATACCTGGGTCGGTTCCTTCGTTGATGTTATTATACTAAGAGTCATGTATTTTCCTTTCATAAAATTGATGAGAGCGTTCAACGGTTAACGTAATTACGCGCCTTTGTTTTTGATGCCAGTCTGGTAGCGGTGAGCGATTTTTCTGTAATAGAAACAGATCAATAGAGTAATAACATTGATAAATATCAATAGTATTTATTTTTACACTGGAAATGCGTAGCTGCACCTCGTAGCTGCGTAGGCTTTGTCTACGTAGCTGCGTAGGCAAAGACTTCGCTACGCACAAATATCTGTCTGTCTTTACTAGATAACTCTGTTTTTAAATTTGTCAATACTCTCAAATCGTAAAGCATTTAAATAAACAATTGCTGCTCAAACGGCCATCTATTTTTATAAAACACAGCCAAATCGTTAAAAAATTGCTCGTTTATGCAAAATCAGTTACCACAGCAATAAACTACCAAACAACTATGATGAACTATCAATATCTTAAATACCAACCAATTCATATTTCTACCTTCATCGTCTACAAAATGCGACACTATCCAGCCGCTCAAACGCTAAAGCACTTCCATTATAGGTTAGAGTGCAAACAAATCGTTCTCTCGGAAGCTAATTCGATATCGTACACTTAATTAATCAGAGTGAAAACTGCCGCGTCTCACAACTACTCGCTCCATCTGCCACTACATAAAAACTTACAGAATTTCCACTGATAACAAGGGAGATATAAATTCGCTTTCAGCGGCCTCTTGGAATTCAAAACTGACTGTGTCGTGACTCTGGATAGTGTATCTAGCAAATGGCTAATATCGTTATCCCTCGAGTACTGCGAGATGATATTGTGAAAATAATATCTGCTTAAATAACTAGTTACTGTGCATGTGTGTTTGTTAATTTTTATTATTATATGTGAATAAGCTTATACCTAAGAAGGAAACGGCCACTGCCTCTGTTCCCGTACGTGTTCACTCGTGAAGATTGAGTTAGGAATTATGTATGTATGTTAACATGGCAACATCCATTTACATCTTCCTTGTATAATAAATATTTATTGACTGAATATGCAACAGTATATTCATACAAAGGGCATGTGGACCTTCTTTCAGTTTATTTTTGTAGTGGTTCTGCCGTCTAATCAGATTATGTCAAGATTTTAAAAAGGGTCTTTCACCGTCTGCATTAATTGGATGGGTTTTTCATTAGTCTGTTGTCTGGTATTGAGAATTTTCAGCGCATTGTGAGTACTCAACTTATTGTAAACTGGATTTTGTTGAGACTTCCATTTTGGAAATGAAAATTAGGTTGGCAAATGTGAGGACTATAAAAGTATAAGCATGATGACTAAGAAAAAATCGTTTCATTAGCGTTTTCCACAAAACCTAGATAGGTAGAGGCGTACTATTGTACACCCACATTTCGCCAATGCTGTTATTGACTCCCGTGTAATAGGGGGCGAACCTATTGCCATCTATCGGCGAAGTTTCAAACTCCATGCTGGTACTGAGAATTTCCATATAGAAAAACCAAATATCACTTTACCCTACCTAGGAATCGAACCCAGGACCTCACACTTAGCAGACGCGCTCGAAACCACTACACCAATGAGGCAGTCAAAACCTATTTTTCCAAATACAGAAATAGCTTATATACAATGCAAGTTTTCTTGTACCAAATACTTAATAAACAGACCATTAAAAAAGACTAATAGATAAGTCTCCTCCGCATTCTATAACTTTAGTAAAACGATAATCAAAATTTTACCTGGCTACCTCGGCGCATGGTAATAGCGTTACGTTTAGCCTCGTGTATTATGTAGGCAAACTCACCGCGTCGCTCATGATTAATGTGTCCCCACCTTTATTATGTACTCAGCTATTACGTCAAGCTTTCAGAGACGGGTGTAGATATTAAGCAATTTCTTCGCTAAGTTCCACAGTAAATAACCAAATAATTAACACTTAAATCAGTGTGACAACAAATTCTAGGTATATATTTTATGTCTATGTTATTTCAGAACAATAATTTGCCTTATAAGTGTCGAAGGAAAGAGGCGTAGGAAAGAGATGTGTCACAGAATTTAGGGGAGACATTTGCCCAGCTGTGGGACAGTTTGGGCTAACAAAAAAGTGACTTTTGAATATGTAGTAACGTGTCATTTTCACGTTTAGATACTGTAACAGAGGTGAAAGAAAATATGGAAGTTAATTTTAAATAAAATAGCGCGATCTAGCCTTTTTATTATCCAGGAAAGACATTACCAAAACTGAACTGCGAAAAGACACGACCCAACTCTGTAATATTAAACTATAAGTCATGTTACATGCATATTCTGGAAATTATTACCTGAAAAAGCGAGGTTCTAACGTTTTATTACCTTAATTTCTTTAGTAAAAGCAAAATTCCTAACCTAAAATACTGAAAACTTCATAAATTGAGTGTTAAATTTTCGTGTGAACAAAATTACACGTCTCCGTTGTTGTAACACTGTGTGCACAGTGTGTCAATTCTCGGCGGAGCCTCACAAAGCGCTCACCACCTGCCTCATACATTCAATTTCACACTGTTTCATTTAAACTAGGTTCGTCCGCATGAAATTCAAATTCAAAAATTAAGTCAATGCACTGCAATGTTTGCTGGCTGGGTATTTGCGTAAATTCCACTTGACTTTAACAACGTAGCGTTGTTAGTTGAGTAATTTGAATTTTATTTTTTTGATCTCATTTATTTTAATGTCAACTAATTTGTGACAATAGGGGGAAAAGTTCTTATTATTACGGGGAAAAACTTAGTTTGTTTTCTTCACTTGGTTAAAAACTTAATACTGGCTGGTGAACCCGAAATATGACATAAATGACTTAAATAATATTGAAATAAATATTTTTGATTCTTTGTTTAATTGTAGTATTTTTCTTACGTCGCGTCGCGATTTTAACAATTGCCATTGTTTACACGCCAGAAGCCCATACATTAAACGAAGCATCCAGTTTGTTACTAAAATAATAT
Source organism: Shargacucullia verbasci (assembly GCA_947562105.1). NCBI lineage: Eukaryota > Metazoa > Arthropoda > Insecta > Lepidoptera > Noctuidae > Shargacucullia > Shargacucullia verbasci. Next base: position 3,308,619 of record OX387289.1, on the reverse strand, counting down.
TAAAATATATTTATATTTATTAAACGTAGAAATATTCACAATTCACATAAAGAACGGCGAAAGCACCCAAACCGTCACACAACGCAAACAAACCCCAACGCATACATTCCCTGATGTTGATGAAAGTGATAAAAAATAAAATTTCTTTTTGTTTTTCTTTCACAGAACCATCGACTACTGACAATGTTGGCACGGAGTACTCTATCTACGTGGGCAAATGGACTGAATGCAACCCCCTGGGCGCGGGAGAACATGCCGCGCGATCCATAGAGAGGTACCATACATTCCCCTTTTAGCTTTGACGACAAACAAATATGATCAGAATAAAATATTTTAGACACGTTTTTTTTTTTTTGTTTTTAATTTTTTATACCGCTGGATGTCTGCCTGTTTATAGATTAAATTCCGTAAATGGTTCAGTATTTGTTCAAAAATCCTTTTTGACTTTTTATAAGATACTTTTGTAAAAAAAAACAAAATGCAGTTTACTTGGGTATACACGTATTAATCTTTTTTTTCTTCAAACCCTTCAACGTTTTGACAAATTGAGTGCCACTCCATCCATCTCAATAGCGAAAGTTACTTGCTTATAAAAAGAATCCATTTAATATTCGTTAAATTGGTAGACTAGATTCTATTAAGTACTTAAGTACTCTTCATTAATTTTCATAGTATTTATTATGTTGTTATTGGGTTTTTATCGGTTTTAATGAGTTTATAATCGAAAATCGAATAATATTTGTATAAAACCTCTACATGGAATCTCTCTCTCTAATATTTGATAGTCACTAGCGAGTAGATATAGCCTTGCAAACTCATAGGTAATAGAGGTAGAAGTTACATCGAAATGTAGGTAGATATACACTCTATTATAGTGATCGTTATAACCGTCATTCCGATCCTCATAACCCGAGATTGAAGGATGATGAGAAAGAGGGATAAAAATATTTGTATCGGCACGAACACATATTTTTATACTTCCCATTCATGTATTTTATGCCATTCTTCCCTCGCATTTTCTCTCTGTTCTTGGAAAAATTTCAAGACAACACACCAATAAACGCTTTTCCATGTGTACTCACGTTTTACGTGTCATATATAGCTACGTTCGTGTTCCCCGCAGATACATAAAGCGAACGGAGACCGACTCGCTGGTGCACACGCCCCGGCTTGGCCTGCAGCGTCGGCAAGTGCAATGCCGCAAGAAGGATGGGGCGTTTGTTGAAGCTATGTAAGTTTTAAATCGTTATTCTTCGTGTTTACACTAATGTATGGTCTTAATACTACATCCATCTTCGAAAAAAGAGACATACAGTATCGATATCGATAAAGTTTTCTCAAAAAAAATATTTTAATGAATAGAATTCATATTCAATTTTAAAAGTAAATTGTTATTAAATGAATGAACATAGTTGAACACAATTATATTCATTCACTTAATAAATTATTTAAATAACAATTACAGGCAAATAAATTATACATATAGCTACAACTGTTTAACAGATTATGCTATTGTGATATGCTGCAGAAATCTATAAAAAATTTTTTTAACCCTTCTTCCTAATCTTATTGTTGAATGTACAATTTGAAGAGAAGATGTCATCTATATCTGGTGATCCTCTACACTTATCTCTATCCTGAACTGTAAAGGCTCTCATTTTTACGTATTTTTCGCTGAAAATTAATACTATATTATTCTTGAACGAAATAATATTTTAACTTCTATATTGGTTTCGAGACGCAAAAATATATTCTCGTTCGCAAGAATTGTTTTACTTCCAGTAACTTAAGTAATAACTTCTAAACTTACAAAGTTTACATAACCACAGTATAACACATAGAAATACATTTTCCGTGAAAAATTGTAAGTTTGTCGGAAGTATTACATGTAAAACCTAATACCGCCAATATAAATTCCTGTTTTACGGCAAAACACGTTAAAATTACCGTCTCTTGCATACTTTATCGACTTGAGGCAAAATATGTTTCATTATACACATGCTGTGAAAGAAATTTCATATTCTAAAAGTTGGCGGATCATGTGGTTCAAGGCATGCATTCTTACGTCATTCAGTTCGGTAACTGGGTCACTTCGCTTATTGATCTAAAGCCACCGCATAAAAAGTTTATGTTATAACTTATGGAGGAGAACGGAACATTTTTCATCTCCCGTCACGTGCCGAGAAACCAGTTTTACTGATCATTATTGGGTTTTATGTTGGCATTTGTTTCCTGTATAACGTCGTGAATAAACGACGGTGTGTCTTTTTGAAATGTTGATTTATGTTTGGAACGTTTTCGTCGTAGTGTGGATAAACTATGATCTGTGTTATGGCCGACACTGTACTGCAGTTTAGTAGAAGATATTGTGTTCTATACATTTTATAAACTTTCTATGGATATATATTCGCAGTGATAGCCTAACGGTTGAACGCTTGCCTTCCATGCAAGAGGTTCTGAGTTCAAACCCGGCCCGAACCTCTGACTTTTGAGAATCATGTGCGGATCAGAATTTGATTATCACTTGAGTTTACGGTGAAGGAAAACATCGTGAGGAAACCTGCACACCTGAGAGGGCTCCATAAAGCTCTTGATGGTGTGTGTAGTCCGCCAACCCGCACCGGGCCAGCGTGGTGGACTAAGGCCTAACCCTTCTCATTCTGAGAAGAGACCCTTGCCCAGCAGTGGGGCAGTAATGGGTTGAATTTATTATTTATTTATTTATGGATATATAGAGAATGTGTGACTTAGAAACAGAATTAAAATTCATCCAGTTTTGAAAAAGACATTTTGAGAAATACATTGTTCTAATAAATATTATTTAAAAATATTACACCTCAGGTATTGCGGATCGGCGCTAGCGCAGATAGGAACAGCTCGTGTGTGCGTAATCCGTGAAGACTGCGTGTTAGCTGAATGGTTACCATGGAGACCGAGGCCAGACGGCGCCCTTGTACGGACACGACGACTCAAACGACTGCCGCAAGGTTCGTATATGATGACTGCTTAAGTAAGATCTATCAGATTCTACTTCTTCTTCTGATAAGTTGGCACTTTTATTACATGGGAATGGCTCATGCCGTAATGGAAAGATTAGTCATTCATGAATATCGAGGCTGCATCTCCAAGGTGCGCCAGATTATCTCAGGTTTCGGCACTCTTGCAAACTCTTTCCTTGGACCAATGATGATGATCGGATTACAACTGAATCGTATCCGTCAGAAAATTAATTTTCGTGTAGTGCGAAAAACGTCATTAAAATGTGTTCAACCTTATTTGACTCATACAGGCCAAATGATGGAAAGTATAATTTCAGGTGGTGGCAAAGAATGTGACGTGGTGGAAGAAGTGAGACCTGCTGCTTTAGAGGCGAGTGCACACTGGACACCAGGCCCTTGGGGACAGTGCCGCGTGGCTATCGAGATTGGACATGTTGCTGCCTTGCCCGGTTAGTTTCCTTTGTACTTTACACAGCATAGCATCACGCCTGAATTACCCAAAGGTTTAGGCAGAGCTGTACTTAAACCCACATTTCACAGATTGCAGAAAATCTTAAGAACACTTTACCCGTCCCGAATCGTCCTCAGGCTCTGCAACCGTAATGTTACCACTAAACTAATGAATTAGATAGTTCTAAGTACTTTTCATTTCAAGAAATATGCAGTGGGAATACATTGAGTCAATTAATTTGAACGATATTATATACAAACAACTGCATTAATTGGTTATTGCCACAACCTATGAGATGACGACGTAATATATAAGCAGCACACATACTTATTACCTGAAAGAGATTACTAATTAATGAAATTCACACATTCCTTCAATGGTTTTTAATCATATTATGAAAACCAGCGTGAATTTCGAGTGTCTATATAATAACATACCCGTTTTCCATGGAGGTAGGCAGAATATGACCCTATCTTCGAATGCCTAATATATATTCACGTCATTAATTAAAATGAACCCGAAAGATATTAAGCTGTATACAATTAAGTACCAATACGTTTCTGCGTGTCTTAATATAATTTGCTATATTATATCAGTTGTCAATCTCTTTCTTTTGTTCAATTAATCGTTCTTTTAGAATTGTTGGGAGAAAGCGAACGCAAACGATAATAAGGTTAATTTAGATGAGTAATGGAGCGCGCGCCATTACTGGCCCATTGTTTGGCACGATTAATTGATAAACCGAAATGATTTGTTACGCTAATGATACCGCAATTGCCTGCAAATAGTAGCAGAGATTCAAATTATCCAGATAAAGGTGAATAAACTGGAAACATTATCATCATCCTGAAAACGCCCATTATAGTCAAAATTCCCGGAAGAAAATATCTAGGTTTTTTTTTTAGAAACAAAGAGACACGTAGGTAATTAAGATAGTATAATTTGAACATCACATCAGCCCAGATCTGTAAGGTTAAGCAGCGCTTGCCGCAGTCAGTCTTTGGATGGGTGACCATTTTTCACACATCGAGACCCCTCCGTACGTCGGAAAGCACGATAAGCAGTTAGTCCCGGGTGTCATATGAAGACTTATGACAGGCGTTACGTGTGTCAGCAGCCCAAAAAAAAGTCTGACAACCAGTCTAACTTTAAAGTATTAGTATCTCCCAGTAATTATGTGGCGGAGGTCAGATGACAGTCGCTCCGTGTAAAATGCTGATAGTCAGCCGCAACCGGTTAGATTGGAAGCCGACCCCATTGTAGTTGGGAAAAGGCTAGGCAGATGATGATCGGCCCAGAAATATCTACTGCTGAATATTCGCCCTCTCAATAGACAAAATAAATACAACACATCTAGTAGACAGAATATTGTAGACCTAGATGTCTCAGGAACATGTTGCCTTTGATGCTCCAATATAATTTCAAAATTATAAACTACTTAACTGGTCTAATGCTCGTATACACGGCTACCAAGCACGAGGTGTTGGCTTTGATGCCCAGGTTGAGCCCGGAATTTTGGATTCTGCAGTAGATATAGCCAATAAAATTGACGAAATTTGGATGTACGATAGTACATCTCTGCCTAACCTTATAGGCAATACAGGCGTGATGCTAAGTTAACCTAAATTACATATCTCGTATATCGTAAAGTGCTTCCTGACATGATGAAAATGGCGGTTGGACTCGAGCCATGTATTAAAATGGCGTCGTTGATCATTTAGTTGCTGTTTCATATTCATAGGATTTGTGTGAACACCTCCTTCCACTTAGTATCAGACGAACAACAATAAGTATATATGAAATATAAGGTAACGGAAACATCATATGTAGCACTGCATATTAGCGATCCAACGCGATTAAGTGTGATTTTTTTTTTTTTTTATACATAACTGTTGCAGACAGTTATGTATAAAAAAGACTCGAATACAAATTGGGTTATGAACATTCCTAAGATTCGTTTTAAAGTATAGAATACTCTTATTATCAATAATTAAAGAAGAGCCGTTATTAAAAGCTGCTTTAAAAATTCTTTCAGTAATTATAACTTAACTCATCATGTTCCATCCAGTAAACACAGACGACGATGACGATGCGGATGACAATGACGCAATTTACGACGACGACGACGATGATGATGATGACGATGACGGTGAAGACGAGGCGAAGGCGGCGCGGGAGGCAGGATGCGGAGGAGGAGTGCAGCGACGTGATGCGACCTGCGTGCGCGCTGATGGAAGAGCGCTACATCCTGCGCAGTGTGCACATGCTCCTATGCCTACACTTGTACAACCTTGTGAGGTAGGTTATTAGTCTTCCCTTATTAATTAGAAAAAATACGATTAATTTAGTTCAAGCTATAAGCCAGTACTAAAAATGTTGTGTGTTTCTATGCTCACGGTTCCGCAAAATTATGAGGAACTTACTTACATAGATAACTTGTTTTAAAGACAGAGGGAATACCTATGCCGAAACTGAAACGAGACATGAGGCACATCAACAGAAAGCAAATTAATAATATGACTCACAAGTGAACAAATCAATAAAGCTAGATATGACGCATGCTTAAAAGGGTACTTATATTATCCATGAGTTATTTTTCAGTTCAGAAACCATAATCATACGTTCACAATTCTCTGTAAATGCAACTTATTTGTTGTGACTTATAACAATAAATCAATTAATTTGAATCATGTTTGCAACGAGTGATTGTCTATTGTTGAAGGTTCCCTGTCCTCGTGATTGTGAAATAGGCGAATGGGGTGAGTGGGGCGCGTGCCAGCCCACTGACGGATGCCCGCTTTTCCCCGTACAACAACTTACTACTACGGGTAATTCTGATAATTTACTTACTAAGTGTGGAGACCTGCATGCGGTGATGCAGCGTTCGGTTATTTTGGTAGGTGTCAACATCCGTAAACCTAGAAATACCAGTGACATCATAGATATAAAATTGTAAATACATATATCGGTTGCAGCTGAAAACCAGTGTCGGGTAGCCAGTACTACAATCTGGTCATCTTGACATTATGCTGAGCTGTGGCCTTGTTGGCACAACAATTTGTAAATATTGTGTTCATTTATTATCTGTTGTGTTTGTTACCTGTGTTTATTTCTGTTTTTTTTTTTTTTGTCAATAAACTATTTTTCTTTCTTTCTTTCTTTATACAATATCAAAAACGAAGAATAATAAAGCTTAATCTCATTTATTCAGTGTATTTCTTCCAAGTCCAGTTTAATTGATGCATAGATACTAAGAACGAATCTTAAAGAAGTATGTAGAGAATAAATGAAAAAAATTTCACTGTATAAGAACTTGCTCGTCTAATAATTTTTCTGGATTGAAATTATGTATGAAATATGGTATGGTACATCATCGGTGCGTTTCCCTCCTATAGGTTATAGTGTACGTCGGCGGCGAGTCATCTCGGCAGCCTCAGGGGGTGGAGCTCCCTGCCCTCCCCTGGAAGAAAAGCGTACATGCAGTACACCACGCTGCGCCTCATGGAAAGCCCTGCCCTGGGGACCTTGCGTTTTGAACCAGCCTCATACAACGTGCGGTCCTGGCAAGAGAAGTCGGGAGTTGAGATGCGTTGGACATGATGGGGTAAGGGTATATAGTAGAATATTAACCTTTTGCTGTGAATTTTCACTTCTGATGGAATATCAACAAACAAAATTGAAAATTATCTAAGACAACGTTAGGTTTTGCCGTGGACAAATCAAATTAGGCTTAATCTACTATATAATTATGCGCAAATTGCTTTATTCACTGTGGTCAAATCATATTATGATTAACTTGTAGAAGGAGGCACAACGTGCATGGTGCAGTGGTACTGGTGCGCCACCTCGAAGCGAGAGGTGTCGGATTGCTTGCGCAGGTGACTGCGTGGTGTCAGCCTGGGCTGCCTGGTCAAGATGCTCTGCTCCTTGTGCTGCAGCTTCTCATCCTCGACCTTCTAGGACGAGGCGACGACACATACTGGCTCATGCATCACCAAGTGAGTTTAAGCAAGGGTATCTCAAGCTGCTTTTATTCTTCGTATAGTATAAATTTGCGGCCCTGAACGTTACAGGACTCTCGATTTTTACTACAGACAGACAAATTAGAAAAAAATACACAATATTATTAATCCCATCTTCCAGATGGCTGGCCGTGTCCCCCAGAAGACCAGCTGATTCAGAACGAGACTTGCAACACACATGCATGCGCCACTTACTCCTGGCTCGCGACGCCGTGGGGACCCTGCGAGAGGAGGCGACAGGACTACATGCCCGTCACCAACTACACGGACCTACTGGTGAGATATATATTGATGCATATTATAAGCTACCCGGAACTGATGAACGCGCTGTACTCTTACGTGATCTTAAATACCTAGACAGCATTACGCATGTATTTTCCGATGGCTTGGACATAGGTGTGTTACTGAACACCCACAATTTGCTGATGTCTTTATTACCCCATGTAACAGAGGGCGAGCCTATTGCTCAATTCCAAACTCCAAGTTGCAACGAAAATTTCCATATCTACATAAAAACTCAATAATACTTTGTCTGACCGGGAATCGAACCCAATATCTCACGTTTAGCAGTTACGCTTGTGACAAATACACCGACAAGGCGGTTAAAAAAATTGAAAAATCTGGATCGTTTTATTAATAACTTTCCCTTAGTTCTTTTTATTTCCGCCCGTTGAATATTGAATGTTTTTAGGACGGAGAAACCTACAACGAGAGTGATGATGAAGAGCCGTGTATTGAAGAAGGCGAGATGGTACGGGATGTAATGTGCGTTCAGAACAATGCCGATGTTGTCCGTGAGGCTTTGTAAGTATCCAAATGTTGACAAAAGTCTAAGTCTGTCCACTAAACTATTTGAAATTGCAACTAGGCTTTTTCGATAAGCGAGAGTAAATTTCGATCACCCATAGTTCAAGACAAGAGAGACAACAAGATTTCTCAGGTCGTAAGTCGGGAAACAACTTCAATCAGGCATTTTCTTCAGCGTTGCCTTATTCAACAACCTTGTTTTCCTCAGGTGTGCTCCTCTGAGACGTCCGGCATCACGTCGCGCATGCACAGTACGATGTCGGCGCGGATGTAAAGTGGAAGCTTGGATGCCCTGGTCACCTTGCCCCAATACTTGCGGTAAATACTTATGATCATACTAAACTACTGATCCATCAATCATAATTCCAAATAAATTCTATCCAGGGCTTTCTGTTCCTAAAAATTTTATATTTTATACAGAGCCAGGCAAGCAGGTGCGCGTGCGCGTCATACATGGTGGGCCAAGTTGCGGCTCGCGCATGGAAACACGTGACTGTCCTGTATCGCGCACGTGTCGTGCTCGTGATGCTGCCTGGGTTGCTGGTGACTGGAGTACCTGTCGTCTGCCGCCTGCGCAACACTGTGGGGTCGGATTTAGAGTTAGGAGTGAGTTGAATGCATTCCATACTAACCTAATAATAGCAAACATTGGTTTTCTGTCTTTATTTTATATGTTCCCGTTATGTATCTTCCAGGCATATGGTGCGGTTCCGAATCACATCGCGTGGAAGCGGGTGCATGCGCCGGCCAGCTCATACCTCGCAGTGTAGCCACTTGTCGTGTCACCTGCGAACACATCACACCCCTCACTTGTGACGTCATATGTTCGGACCCACTCAAGTAAGAGCCTTCAAATAACATATACTCAAACATACAACTCTTGGTAGACAATACCACTATCATTGGAATCCTGAAACTACAACATATTTGTTTGTTTTAGATACCTCGACGCCTCGGATCCTGATATTCCAAACTGCGTTTGCAAAAACGTATCCTTGGAACTATTACCGACTGACTCTGATTGTATCCTTCAACCTGGGTAAGAAACTTCTTTCATGCTACAACTAACAATGATTTTAATGGTATTACTCCTGGTATAAAGCCAATTACCATCTTAAAAGTACAAGAAACTTACTATAATATCTAGAATGTTTATATCCAAGTGTTCACCGCAGTGCTTACTGTTTTGTAAAAAAACATCTGAAGTCACAGAACCTACATTAATCAGTTTATGTTGGTTTCATTACAGAATGGAGTGCGGCGAAGGCAGATCTTTGCGAGCAGCTCGATGCATGGTCGGAGGACGAGACGTGCCAATGGACGTGTGCAAGAAATACCATCCTCTTACTGGTGAGCATTTTGCCTGGAGTGATATACGAGTAACAGTCACAGCTTTTCGAAGGTGTACAATTAGATTTTTTCGGACGTTTTGAACCAATGATTGTCGCATAAAATATGATTATACTTCTCCGTAGTAACGCAAGAAATTCATCACGATAGGTGTTCGTCCAGGTTCTACCAGTTACATGTGGATACCACTATGTATATATATTTTTATTCCGGAATAAACTAGTCTTGTAATTGGATAGAAAGAAAGCAACTATTCAAATTTGCCTCTAGGTCCAAGCCGTGTTCGAGAAGCATCAACGGATGGCTACACATACGACATCGAGTTCCCGTCACTACTGCGTGGTGCATGCAGCGTGAGATGCGCACGCGACTGCGCTGTAGGCGAGTGGGGCGAATGGGGACCTTGTGCATCAGAACCAGGTTCTCGAGCGGCTTTCCGGTTCAGAACAAGGTAGGTTTGCCTGATGTAGGCTATGGAAGTAGATTTAAAATAAAAATAAAATTTCTTATTAAAACCTATAATATGAGAGATTTCATTACAAAAAACACGGTTACCGGAATTTAACTATTTTTTGAGTAAATAACATAGACTTGTTTTAAAAATAAAACTATTAGGTATCGTATATTCTTGAATTGTTCTAAATGTGCCTAACTCCTCTATATCGTAACTTATTGACTACAACACTGATTAATAATCACCAGGGAGGTGATTGAAGAAGGATCAGGCGGCGGTCGGGAATGCGGTGCGACTCTACAACGCGCAACTTGCGCAGTGTCAGAGCCACGCTGGGCCATCGGCGAATGGAGCGTATGCGCACCACCCAGGTCGCTTTGTGGACATGCTATCATCAACAGGACTATCATGTTAGTATCTAACGCAATACTTGTGTAGCTTTATATTTAGGCATTTTGTCATTGAAAAATTCCCATCATCGTGGAAAAATTCCCATCATCGTGGAAAAATTACCACTGAGTAAGTTTTGTAACGGGGACAGTCGAGTTACTCAGGTATCGTTACCCGCTTCTCTATCTATTTTTACTATTTATCGCATCATCAACCAAACCCATCATCTTTGTGTTAACAATGCAGAATACTGCGTCAGCTTCCATTCTAAAAAGTGGTTTCCTTACAGTTGCGTAGACGCTGAAGGTTCAGTCTTGGATGAGGCGACATGCGAGGCCGCGGGAGCAGGACCTGCGCCGTCCCGTGAAGCCACGTGCCGCGCCCCTTGCCCCAATGACTGCGTCGTCAGCTCCTGGTCAGACTGGAGCCCATGTGAACAGGTACGTTTTTGTCTTCATGTGATGTTCCGGTATTTATGACAGCAACGCTGAGTTATTATGTAAAAGCTTCGTTCGGTTTCTTTTTCAACCTCACATAAAATTTCTGGAAACAAATGAGTCCTTGCCCTCGACGTTTGAGGCTTATTATGGTGCAAGCGGGCAATAGGCACCTGTCCTGCATTTTATTACCCTGCTCCCGAGTTAAACTCGCCTTACTCCATCGCGAGCGAGGATTTGATAATAAGAAAGCAGTCAGACCTTGTTCTTTAAAAAATTCACCGTTATTATTGTTTATCAGACGAAATGGGGCGGTCGTCGTGACCGCACGCGTGTGGTGCTACGGCCGGCAGACGACGGCGGCTCGCCGTGCCCGCACCTGGTGGGGGCCGAGCCCTGCTCGCCGCACGCCTACTCCTGGCACGTTGCGCCATGGGACGACTGTCAGCCTCTAGGTAAACGAACACTGCGATTTTCACATAGATATTACACTAGACCGAATTCCTTTACGTTTTCTATGAAGCCTAGAAATATATTTAGGTAGACGTCGCGTCGCTATATATCACGCTATTTATTATTTCAGGAGGTTCACCGTGTGGTGAAGGCACAAAGAAGAGATCTGTCAGGTGCCTTCGAAGCGATGGAATATTTGTCAACGACTCGTACTGCCCTGTGAGTTGGTTATTCAAAATTAAATAGTACTAGCAATATCTCACTTATACCTTACTTAAAAAAAAGGATGACTGGATAGGTATAAATGATACGAATATTCTTGCACTCTGTAGAATACAACAGCCACTGAAGCCAAAGAGTCGTGGTGCTACGTGCCATGCGGCGTGGACTGCGAGCTGAGCGAGTGGGGTGCCTGGGACGCATCCGCCTGCTCTTGCGGCGACGCTAACACTGCGCGGCACATGCGACGCACCAGGTATATTATCAAATACCCATCGCAATCTATTGCTGATACTAGGCACTCCCAGAAATAGATATTTTGATATTTTTTCATACAATGTAATATAATAAGTACCACATACTCATCAATATTAAATAATCATTCTATTCATCTTGCTCGTTATGTTCCCCGTGCTGCCCACAGACAGCACCTGACAGCGGCAGTATGGCCGGGCCGCGCGTGTCCGCCCACCGAGCAGCGCGCCCCGTGTCCTCGAGAGCCGTGCCTCAGACTCGTGGCCAGACCCTCACTCGGATGCCATATACAGGTAATAAATGAGGTAAAGTTCACTTTACGCTTTTACTTCCCAAACTTTGATCATAACCATGAATAGAAGAGAATATATCTTTATATTTTTATGTAAACCAAGTTCAGCCACAAATATAAAATGTCGAGAAACTCTAAGCGCACAGTTCCAAATGTCATGATATGACATAGCAAGCTTTTTAGTCTTCAAAACTATGTTTTTACTGCATAATATCTTGATTGATTGATTTGATAATATCTTGATTGCTTGATTAGTTTATAATGATATGAGGTTGATGAAATCATTCTTCTAAGATATTTTTCCTTTTAATTTAGACGGCATCAGGCTATGACGCGGAAGGTACGTGTGGTTACGGGGTGAAGGTGTCCCACGCCCGCTGTGAGCTGACCAGCGTGGGTGACGACTCTGCTGAGGCGTTCCTACAGCCGTGGAGGTGTGCTTCTGTGCTGCCTGGCAGGATCGTCGCACCACCCATGCACTACCAGGTTAGTGATCATATAACAAGTCTATTATGATAACGACCTTCCACGGTTTAGTTGCATGTAAAATGACGTGACGTAAACAATACAATGTATTGTATAATGTGGTCCAGCCCCCAGCCCCACATGAAACATTTTAAAAATTTGGTTTCTGCGCTTCGTGTTGCAGATTAAATTCCCCGCACGGAACAAATATTTGTATGATCTATAGATAGTGGTTTCGGGTCTAGTTGTGTATGTGTAATATGTATGTTTGTAAACTATACTCACGATGCAGGAGAAACACCAATGTAGCGCGAAGTTAAAAAAAAATATTGCTATTACTTTGTTCGATAATTTAATTCGGAAGTCATGAATTCAGAATTTACTCAACATACATCCAGAGTTTATATGAAATGCTCTATTTTTAGGAGGACGAAATATGTGAAGTGGAGTGTGGTTGCAAGCAGTCGGAATCAGGTCAGCCGGGACCTTGGGGCTCCTGGGGGCCTTGCCGCGGGGGTGCGCGCTCGCGCACACGACAGCTACTTGTACCAGCACGACGAGCCTGCAGCATTCCATCCAGGTAACATCTTCGACTTTATGAAAATTATCATTTAGGACCATTTTCACTTTTACTGGAGTTGGTTGAAAGAACAAAGCTAACGTAATATAACGTTATAGCCTTTTCGAAACGTTGTAATGTTTCCCTCATAACATCTAAATATGACTAATTATAAAGAGTTTACCTTAAATATGTACCTACGTGTTCACATAAGTGAATTGATTATTTGAAGAACGCAGTTTATTTAACTCCACCAGATACGTGACGATTGAGTGGGCTAATTGCACCGGAGATATGGACGAGATCCCCGACCTGTTGGCAATAGAACCTCGAGAAGACAAACCACGCCGCGCCGCTACTCACGATGTCTACCATGACGGATACATAGGTGAGGCCCTCACACTGGTCAGCTTGGTATATTGTAAAGCAAGTTCCGTTTCACGCAGGTTTCCCATTTTATGAGACCATATAGAAAAAAAAATTGAAGTTAACGAAATTAGTTTTGATGTTTCAATATTCCTGATTTTTTTTTTTCTTGTGATGGAATACGATCAGGTAATAAGCACAATTTTGTGATAGAATCATACCCGGCAATTGACGATAGGCTTACTGCCTATCTGTTTAAAAAGTGGTGCACTGTTCTACATGTTATGAAGCTTCTAAAGAGTTACTTTTGGACTTTGTTAAATTATATAATGTTTTTCTCCAGAGGGCAGCAGTTCAGTACTGGCAGTGGTGTGGACGGCGACGATCGTGCTCAGCTTTTATGGAGCTTACATGCTGTACCGTGGATTTATCAGGTAAGCTAAGATTACCTACAAGATTTGTTAGATTTTTAATGGTACAGTTGTTGTCAACTAAAATCAGATTTGGCTCGTCGTTCAGAATCAGACTGTTTTCTGACAGTACGATACTCTGTATACAGAGGATATAATTATACAAAGAACTTTAAATGAAATGAAATTATTTATTTTGCAGTTAGGATTTTTCAATCACTTTTACGCATCTTTTTTAAACTGGATGGCGTCGGCATTTCCTATGACTATCCCCGAGCAGAAACAAACTCAGGGGTCAAAGTCTATTTTAAAAACGTAATCCATTGATTGTTTTTTTAAGTTATATATTGTATAGGTATGTATTTTCACTCTTCATTGTGTTCTTTGGTGTACAACTAAGACTATGTATCTATAAATAGACCAATCATTTGAAAGATACAATTTTTTTACAGATGCTTGAGAAGTAGAAAACTGAAGACGATCACCAAAGTGTAAACCGAAAACAGGAATTATTTGTGACTACTCGCTCGCCTGATGACGTCATTAGCTACGTCGGGCCCTTCACGTCGAAATGGACATCGTTCGTTATGTTGTCTGTTTAGTGATCTCTCTTATGCGTTGTTCAGATTTTTCGCAAGTCTACTATTGTTGGGTTTAACTATTATTATGTTGACGTTTCAACGTTAAAAAACATGAGTTTGCTCATTTAATTCGCGTCAGTTAATTTGCGAATTCTCAAACGTTTACCCATTATTACAATAGTATTTATCTACAAGTGTAACCACATCAACTATTGGCAGTTTGTACACATTAGTAATATAACAAATGATAGCCAGCAAAGAGTCTGTCCGCAGGAGTGCTTCCATGTTTTTACTACGTATATAAAAATAATGCTTTAGACGGTTTTTATAATTCCACGCTAAACGGTTAGCTGCAGCGTTGGTCGGGCTTTTTGATTGACAATATACTCGTTAGCTGTAATCCTAGCTAGCTACGCCCGTAGCTGTCTCGGTAGACAAGTTGGACGCCTTCTATTCAAGTTATTAAGGAATAGCCCTTTTTAGGATTTCCAGAACATTCCAACCGTCGGGAACTGTGGCAATGTGAATAACACAGAGCCGTCCATTTTGATAAGCGATACTTGAAATGACTATTGGCATTAATAATTCCTAACATTACATGAACTCAAAAGATATAAGAATTTACTTCAAATTAATATTAAACGATATTTGCAGTTTTTAATCGATGAATAATTTTTTATCGACTGATTTCTTAACAATAGCAATTTACGCAAAAAAAAAATAACAGCAAATCTATTTTATTGACTCTTTCGGTGACTACTATTTTTATAAAACAATATTTTTACAGTAATCTTTGTTCGCACAAATACTTACATAACTTTAAGTGAACTTTCATTGCTTAGTTAATTTACAGTAATAATAATAAGCATTTTAACGATACAGTAAGGTAAGTCGATAACGAGGATGACTGCGAGTACTGACCGGTAAGACTTGTGTGGAGCCGTGAGCTCTTGCGACCAAGTTAGACGTGACACATCATGCCACATATCAGTGTTATATATAATGAGTCGTCGTAAAACTATGAAATCTCTTCTACACATTAGTACTCACAAACCAAACAAGTACAGATAATACAACAAATGCAAAATACAACAGCAAATTTGAAACTTAATAATAGACCTCAACGCGATGCTAATATTCATAGCGATAAATTTAGCTATGTGCAGAAGACATTTCATATAATGCTTAATATCATCCAAGTAGAGCTTTGGCGCACAAAAAACTACCTATATGAATAGTGTATAAGACCTATTATTAACTGAACATACCGTTTTGGGATAATAATCGTGTATAACACTTTTTGTAGATTTTGCATTTAAGCCCATGTATTGTGACAAGTATTTATAATGTGAGTGTGTTCTAAATCTCGTCGACTTCTCTCTCATACGTTTCATTGTTTCCATTTCCATGTATTTCATACTTGAAGCTTCTAGACGATCAAGTATCAATAAACTTGATATTATTATCATCCATCACTGTTTATACAACTTCCCCTTTTTTATTTCTGACTTTAACTATTGTATTGTTTGTGTCTTTGTATAGTATTGTTGAGTTTTATATATTGAGTATACTATCCTTGGCTACTTCTTGTTCCTTCAAGACAATATTAATAAAAATGTTATTTATATAGTATTTTATAACTGTGTCTACTTTACTTGTACTATTATCTTTTGATCTGTCAGTACTTTATCGACCCAATGTATTTGTAACCGTATTATAATTACGCCATTACGAGATATTGATGTGAAACATGATAGTTAAGGAATCGTGTTAGACAATACAATATTTGATATTTAATAAAATTTGATTGTGTTTTTATAAATTGGACTTTAATTTATCTTCTCACCCACTTCAAGAACTTAAAAATATGTTTAACTTGCATAAACAAAAAACAAATAAGCTTTATCATAAAGATGTTTTGATTAGTCAATCGTCAATCTCTTGTTCTTATTTCATCGCTACATTCAAACTAGTTAAGGCTTTGGGTTCATACTTCAGTTCTGCCAGGCCTTTCTGCACGATGTTATTGACCCTGGCAGCGCGGAGTTCCCTCCTGCACTTGCTCACGTCCTTCTCAGCAGCCGTCAAGTTTTCCAGAGTGTTCAGCAATACCTGCAAAAGAAATATCAGTCGATCAAAAGTAGAGTATAGGTAAATACCTCATTAACTACTACATTTGTGTCATTGGTCACAAATACGGTTACTAACCCGGGTTCAATTTTAGTATTCCAGTAAACTGTCGAACTTATAGCCCGCGTGACGAAGAAACGTATCAATTTTATATCATATATGTATATTTGTTACTACTTCTTCTTCAAAACATTACATTTGTTTACGAATCACTAACAATTTTTCTGTTAAATTTATCCAATAGGATTTATCTATTTTTGTTATTTATTTTATTGTAATATAATAAGGTTTATAACAAAAATCATGTCGCAGTGTTTAAGATTGGTAGTCCTGCCCTCTCGAGTATCATCATCATTTCTAACTAACAGTACCTATACCGTAAACAACACAGCAGGATACTTATCATCGACTCAAGATTAATAAAAACAGGTTGAACGGCAAGACTGCAGTTTTATTAGTAGTCAAAGTTAGCCCATCTTCAAATAAGCACGAAAGACTACTCAAAATATACATGATATTTAATTTCAATACACATAATACTAAACTAAAAAAGAAAATTATTTATAACAAACTACACAGGATAATAAACTGATGATTCAAATTCTTTCGCTACTTTCTGTGTCTTTACCATTGTAGGTGAATTGTAACTGAAAACATCGGAACAATAATAGTCTCTCATTTTTTGCATATCGACGCATAAAGTAGCATCATCTTTATAACTCCCTGGTTTCACAAGTTGCGAGACCAAGTTTGAAAATAACTTCGGTTGATACTTCCCCAAATACGCGAAATTTGGACTGATCTGCACCATTCTAGAGCAAAGAGAATTATGATCGCTGTAATATAGACAAAGGCCGCAGTATTCAGCCAAAGCACGAATTATTTTCCAGTCATGTCTAGCTTTTCCTGGAGGCGTGACAGCTGGCAATGCAAACTGAGATCTACACTCCATGTTCAAGTAAAGCCCGCCTGATTCTGTGTAAGCACATCCTGGTAAAATCAAGTTTGCATACTCCGAACCTCGGTCTCCTTGGAAACCAATGTAAATTATTTTACAAGAAGTAGGTGGATTCCAATTATAAAAGAAATCGTCTGCTCCTAACGAGATGATAACCTTTGGTGCACCCTTTTTTTCCAATAAAGTCAATCCTCCAGGTTTCCATCCCGCCTCTAAAGCGCCGGCAAAACTAGCGTCTCTAGTTATCACATTAATAATGCCCCAGTCCTTAGGTTTGACTGCTTTTAAACATTTTACCACCTGAGTCAAAGCAGACATAATCTTACCACCTATATCAGATTCCAATTGCGCAAGGCCCACAAATATAAGTGGTTTCTTAGCATCCCTCAAAGCCTTACTAGCTTTCGGTATTGCACTGATATTCTCTCCCAAGTATTTGACATGGTAGTTATAATCACATTTCGGACCGATCGCGTATATGTCAGCCTCGCTAGTCCTATACGCTTGACGAATCCACATGTTTAAAATTGGTGCCTCAAATCGAGGATTAGTCCCAACTAGTAAGATTTTATCTGCTTGTCCTACATCTTTCATGTTTACATTTAAGGAATATGCAGCTCTTAAGTCGATATTAGATCCTGAATAATCGAGTCCTCGTTCTACATAAGTGTTTTCACACCCTAGCATGTTCAGAAAATCTTTACATGTTACCAAAGTTTCGACATTAGTGTGTGGTCCAGCTATGGCCACTATAGATTCGGGAGAGGTAGATCTAATAATTTCACTTGCTGCTTTTAGTGCGCAGTCCCACTCAAGGGGACAACAACATGAGCCGGCTCTCTTCATAGGTGTAACCAACCTTTGCATCTCAAGAGAGTCTATCGCCCATCTACCCTTATCTGAGACCCATTCCTGATTTATTTCATCGTGCTCACGAGGCAATACTCTAAGCACTCTGTCGAATCTGTGACCCACTATTATATTTGTTCCTGTAGCGTCTGTAACATCAATAGAATTAACGTTTTTGACTTCCCAAGACCTTGCTTTAAACCTATAAGGTATATTAGTCAAAGCGCCCACAGGACATAAATCCACTATATTTCCAGACAGTTCAGAAAGAAAAACTTTGTCAACAAACGTGCCAACAAGCATGTCATGGCCACGACCGGTTGATCCTAAAACGTCTATGCCACATACTTGAGAACCAAACCGAATACATCTGGTACAATGAATACAACGATTCATTTCTGCGTTAATAAGTGGACTCAACTTTTTATTTTCAACGGCTCTTTTGCCTTCAAAATGTATATCCGTAAATCTGGAGCGATCGTTGCCGAATCTCACCGTCAAATCTTGTAGATCACACTCCCCTCCCTGATCACATATCGGGCAATCTAACGGGTGATCAATGAGTAAGAATTCTAAAACAGATTCCTGAGCTTTGCCGGTGAATTCTGAATTCGTACGTATCCTCATGTCTTTGGCGACAGGCACAGCACAAGCAATTTGAGGTTTTCCCCATCCCTCGACCTCTACCATGCACATTCGGCAGTTACCGGCTATAGACAAACGTTCGTGGTAGCAGAAAGATGGTATAGTGACATTTGCTTTACGTAGAGCCTGCATTATTGTGAAGTAAGAAGGCACCGTTAAAGCTGTGCCATTTACGTATACCTGTATACAGCTGTTAGTATATCTTGTTTGTATGTTCTGATATATGTTTCGGCATTTCAATAATTTCTTTGAAAGTGCCTTGAACATTTCCTTTATTATTCACGCCAAAAATATTTTCATTCAACACCATAAAAATGGTCAATTTTGATTTATGTCAGTAGGTAAAACGTCAATTACTATATTTTTAATTATTTGTATTTTACTGTCTTATTAATGTAACGAGCTGTACTATTAAAAACCTCTTTGTGAACTTACTTGGTGAATTGAGTCGATTAGTAGCACAAGTGCATCTTTAAACTGAAAGAAGATTTCGGTTGCTCTTTGGTACCTGTAGAAAAATCTGCACGTCAGTAAGTACCTATATTCCATCAGAGGGATAGCCTGAATTATTTATATTTATTGAATGAATATTAGCAGTAAGAGTAGATACTGGCCATGCACTATCATAGAGTCATATAGATCTCAGCGGTACAAGGTTGTCATACTTATGGTCGTGCACGGCGTCAGTGAATGCGTAGTCTAGCGCCAGACGTAATGCGCGAGCTGCACGAGGAGCTGCGGGCGCGGCCAACACGCGGCGCGCACCCCGCTCTGCACAGCGCGCAGCTACCAGGAGACCGCAAGCATCTGCACATGTTGCTGTGCGCTCCCAACCACTCCTAGCACAGAAATAGTACATAAGACTCTTTCTAACTTAGACAAGACGGCCATCTCATAGCCGTGTCTTGTCTTCGCAGTGCAAGGAGTGTCACTGCTACACTACTCTGAACGCGGGCTACAATCAGCCTGAGTAAGTAATAAATCCGACACCTAAATTATTGCTGTCATCTGTTGATCATCAATACCCCATTCAACCGAAACGAGGTTAATATTAAGTATAATATTCATTAATTCCTAATGTGTGATTAATTAAATAGTTAATTTCAAATAAAGACTATCTTGCACAATATCCTGGCTTTTCAAAAGTAAGCTGTAACTCCTAAACTTTTCAAGTATCAAGTAAGTATACTGTAAGCGACCGCGAGACTCACTTGCCAACAGACGTAAACTTCCAAGCAGGCAGTGCATCGTCCAGCAGGCGCACCGCCGCGTGCGCATACTCTGCAGCGGCGCGTAGGCGAGCGCTGACTGCGGCCAGTGCGTCGCGGAGACCAAGTGCTTTCGATAGCGCGCTCTCCTGTGGGGTGCCCGGGCGAGCACTCGTGCCCCATATAGTCTCTTTAAAGATTTAAAAAGTGTTCTAGCCTCTAGCTTATATCATTATTTAAGTTAAAAAAGACGGGTAGATGTTAGCGCTTATTGTGTTCAAACCTACTTATATACGAAGCTTTTATTTTTGTACAGTCACAGTGTTGTATCTTACTTAGAAATGATTTATCTACAGTAGTCTTACCTAATAAGTGCTGCAATTGTGCGTACAGTGACCGAGTGCGCAGGATCTGTGCGTGTAGAACGCGACGCTCGCGCACCAGCTCCGCGTGACGAGTGCGCAGCCAACTTAACTCTAGACGACGCATCTCCTACAGATAAAAATAACTGTAACGAAGGTTTGTTTTACGCTTAGTTTGTTCAACCCAGATTAAAAATGGTAATAGTCACTGAGCTGAATCGGCGGTTTGGTAACTGAAGCGTCAAGCCTCAAAAGATGATTTTGATATTGAATGATACTTTGAGAAATTATTGGTGATTATAAACAAAGTCGATAGGAAACAGAAAACGAACGGATAGTAAGTATTAACCTTTTTGCTCTCAAGGTCACAAATAGACACAGCACCAAGTTCTCTCATCTGTATCCAATTAATTATGTAGGTAAAATTACCTTTCTATTAACATTGGCGATGAAGTCTTCGTTTTCAGACGCTAGCATGGGCCGTCTGTAGAGATCCAAACTTATAAACAACTGGAATCGACAGAAAACATTTTATTAACATGGTTTTTTCCCAATGGGGAATTAATTGGGGCAGAAGTATCAGAACGCCACGTAATCCTCACATACCCCTTCTCTTGTTTCCACATGCATACATATATACATATAATAAAATTATAACAGGCCGATGTCTGTACATTATAGATATCGGAGAAAAACTAATACAAACAACAGTTTTTAGAATTTTTGTCTGTCTGATGTCTGTATGTTTGTACACGCATCACGCAAAAACTACTGCATGAAATTGAATGCAGTTTTCACCGATGTATTGCTAGAGGTCTAACTTAAATAAAATATAGGCTCCATTTTACCGCAGGAAAACATCAATTTCTTAATTCATGCGTACGAAGTCGCGGACAAAAGCTAGTCTTATAATAAAAATCTTAAATATTAAAGTATAAGTACCTAAGTACTGAATACATACTGTAAAATTTGATAACAGATACGAACCTGATGAAGTGTTTTAGCATAAGAATCCTTCGTTACTGCAGTAGTGATCTCTTGAAATGTTTTGATTTCCTAAGCGATAAAAATATATATTAAGTATTTATTTATTTATTTATAACAGCTTAAACTATCATTACAGGGATTCATTCAGGTTTCAGGGGATTCAGGTTCACCCTAATGCGACAGTTAAGAACTTAAACTAATTACACTATATACTTCATCATCATCATCATCAGCCAGAAGACGTCCACTGCTGAACGAAGGCCTCCCCCTTAGACCACCACATCGAACGACATTTCATATACTTATGATAGCAAAATACGAAACATAAAAAATAACAACGTTATTAAATTATTAGACCATTAAAACACAAATAAAATAAAATAATAATAATTACTAACATAAACATAGTACCTATATAAACCCAAACATAATGAACTTAATTTTTTATAATAATTAAGTATTATTTTGCTCGTAGCATAATATAATGTAATAGTAGAAAATCATTATAGAAAAGTGTTATCTGATTTTTTTGTTAGAACTTTCTATGGAGAAGCCTGGAGTTTGGAATTGTGCTCGGTAGATGGCAACAAAGTCGCCCCTTATTACATGGGTTCTTATAACGGCATCGGTGAAATGTGGGTGTACAATAGTACACCTCTGTCTAACCCATCTGGGAGAATATGAGTGATTATAATGTATGTTGAACATTGAAATCTCGGTGACTAAAAATTATCTGTCACATTGCTGGATATTGTCTAACTTCTTTGGCTTCTATTGTGAGACTAGTACTCGGCTAACTCCATTCTCTTGTGCAATTTCCTCATCAAGTCTCACTTGCTCGTGTCTATAGCTTATCCTTCTTACCTTTGCCCATGTCTACGGCACTCACACTAGGGACTATTACGAAAAACCTTTACTTGCTGTATGCTCGCAAACTCGACAGTAAATGCTACGAGTTTTGTGGCTACCTGTGCTATTGCCGCGTCCAGTCTCGTCAGCGCTCATAGTACCGTCTCACGTTTACCAATGTCTAGGTTCTCTCCTAAGCGTCTCGTGTTGTTGTTCTTATTCTTACCTGCTGTATGCTCTCCAGCTCAACGGCAACTACTGCGAGTCTTGCGGCCGGCTGAGTCCGCTCGCTCTTGGCTATCTCCTCGTCTAATCTCGTCAGCGCTGCCAGTACCGTCTCGGTTTTGCTCAATTTTGATGAAGATTTCTGTTGTTCGGAATATTGCTAAAAAATACAAATGCTAAGTCAATAGGAACAATACTAGCTGCATCTTTAAGCACCAGAACCGAACATTATATTTCATTATAATGTGCAGTTACCACGGTTGCTTACTTTCTATATCTAAGTATACCTAATCTTACTATCACGGCATAAGTGATTCCCGTGTCGTGCCGATAGAAATGATACTAACAGATTATGTATAGTTAATTATGATGACATCCAATAACCTGAATACTTAATTATAATGCAAAAAAATCGTTATGTGCCCTATAACTACAAATGACAATTATTTCCTAGTCACAGTTTTCGTAGTGGGTGTCTTACTCACAGCTGTTGTTGGCGCACTGATTTTCTGTGAACTCGCCATGCACCCCATGCCCACACCATCACTAACCAGACTAAAACGCCAACAGCTTGAACGCTTCTAAATACTGAATCAAATAATGGCGGTAAACAGGCCAAGGCTACTACGAAATGGCAAATGTTCTTCAGGCTTCAGGTTTTGAAACTGATCATTTTCTGTAGACAATAGAGCGACGCGCCGCGCGGTACGGACCGTGATAAGTGCTTTTTCAATAATTACGAGGATGTGCGAAATGTATAAAGGTGGTATATTAAGGCAAAGATTTTTTATTTCAACTGGGCCTTTTCAGCATTGTCGGTCCGAGGGGGGGGGAGGTCGTGGGATCATTACCGCCCCCCAAAATCGTACAAGCTCAACTATAATATTACACCCCCCCCCCCCCAAATCACTTTACTGTCAGTATGACTTAAAGTCTTTAGCTGCGACCGCGCCTGCTTTCCAGGCACTTTTAATACGTCGAGACTCTAGGAGCACCGTCCCAAAAGAGGTTAGTTCTATGGAGAAGCGAACGAGACCAGAAAGATAATCTATGGAATTTGGAATGGTCCTAAAAAAAATATTGGCTTACAATTTATGATCCTAACTTCTATGATCTTACATTATATGCTGTGCGTACAGTACAAGTTATATTAAATATTTCTTATACAAAATCAGGTTAAAGCAATTTGAGTAAATACAAAATAATAATAAAAAGAATGTCAAGACATGTGAAGCGTACCTCATTTAAACTAGAGGTATTAGATACAACGAATAACTTGAGAAGCCTCATGTAGCCACATTATAGTTAGTAATTCTATTATAAATGATTTTTTAAACTTTAAATCCTTTCGCTTTCGTCTACGAGACAGGATTTTTGTCACGTAAATAGATGTGCGGTATTCAAAGGAAAACATGAGGAATACAGTCAAACAATATTATTATTTAGTTTATCATCACATCATCAAACTTCAACAACTCGTTGAAAGAGGCCTCTATGATCATGCCAGACGCTCCTGCCGTCTCCTGCGCCAGTATTATTATCCATTCAAATCGCGATCGCAACAATCTTTTCCGCCTATCTCCCATATTGTTACTGCCTACAGTTTCTTGTAAAGAAGTTTGCTGAAGCAGCCTCAGATTGAGGCTCGATGTTACATAACTTTCATATGTATACCTATACCTTGTCAAACTATAGTTGAACACGACACGGTTGGCGCAGTGGTTGAGAGATCGACTGCTGAGCTACGTGTCGCGGGTTCGATTCCCGCACGGAACAAATATTTGTATGATCTACAGATATTTGTTTCGGGTCTGGGTCTTCGTGTATGTGAATACACACCGTGCCTCGGAAAGCACGTAAAGCCGTTGGCCCTGCGCCTGATCTCTCTCCGGTCGTGTCGGATTGCCGTCCCATCGGACTATGAGAGTGAAGGAATAGAGAGAGCACCTGTGTTTGCGCACACACTTGTGCTCTATAATATTTCCTGCGTAGTTGGCTAATTTCCGGTGAGATTGGCCGCCGTGACCGAAATCGGTCAGGAGGACACACACATAGTTGAACAATAGAATATAAGTTCATCTCAGCCTTCTTTGGATACCGTATAATTCTGTTATGGTGTCTTGGTTGGGTTGGTAGTTACAGTAGGGTCACACCCTAAGACATGGCGCCTACACCTGACCCTAACGAAGAGGTACATACAGACGTGATGTATGTAGGTATAACAGACACTATATTTTGTCACGTAAAATCACTACATATTATTTATAATATAAAACAAAGTCCCCTGCCGCTTCTGTCTGTCTGTTCGCGATAAACTCAAAAACTACTGAACGGATTTTCATGCGGTTTTCACCAATAGACAGAGTGATTCATGAGGAAGGTTTAGGCGTATAATTCACTATGGTTTTGTGTAAATTGGCTGAAATATGACGCTATTGTTGAAAATGTCGGATAAAATCACAACGAGTGGGAGCTTTACTGGCGTTCGCCGCCTAAATGCTCGACACAACGGGCTGATACGACAGAAAAAAATGTAGGCGTACATGCTCTGCTACCCGTGCGAAGCCGGGGCGGGTCGCTAGTTCATTATAATTATTGGAACTTGCTTTTACTTATTCAGTAAAAAGGTAAATGTTTCCAAAATGGCTTATCCATAATTCTTCTAGTATCAATGTAACATAAATTAGTCACGATATTTATAACAATGTGCACCATGATTTGTGTGCTTAAAACATATTACCCCATAATAGCAGTATTAATACACGATACACATTACAGTGAATCAGCAAAACTTTTTACTTTTTTTCTGATGTATCTACTTATATACGTTTTAATGTGTTAATGCCTTCTTGCAACAACGCTAAAATGATTTATACAACAAAAATATTCATATTATGGTTGTGGATAATTACTTAGGTGTCTTTTTTTTAATACTCCACACTAACATTTCTCCTGTATCGTGGGTACAATAATTTGCAAACGTAGGTACTGTATGTCACATGCACAGTGCACACACAACCAGATATTTGTTCCGTACGGAGATCGAACCCGTGACACGTAACACAGAAGGCCAATCGCTTAGCCACTACGCCAATCGTGCCGTCTTTAATTTGTAGGTCGTCGTAGGGTCGTCCTCTAATTTCCCATACATACTTATCTACTATAATCCAGTTAAAGGTGACTGGATTAGATGTGTATGACAATGTTTGTCGCACACGCCAAATCCAATGCTTACTAGCTGGATTAAGTATAGTTAACTTTCTAGAGCGAAAAAATCACAGGGAGAAAACAAATGTAATTTATAAGTACGCTCCTTTTTCGCTCTGGGGATGTCACTACTAGACCTTTCTTGCCTGTGATACATGACTATGCTTACTTATGAATTTCTAGATTTTCGCCTATCCCAAAAAAATGGGTACATGTCAGTTTAAGTAAATTAAAGATCGGCATACTATACAATGGATAAATTATTAAACTTAATATTTTTGGACGATTAGCAAAAAACTTTAGTCAGATCTACAAGATCAAAGCGAAAAATACGAGTGAAATATTCCCGCCATGGACTTAAATATTACGCGATATAAAGTGTTGCCAACTAGATGGACCCCAGCGTATGAGTTATTTTTATCAACAGTGAATAACATTATGATTGTACGATTACCATCCTGTTACAAATGTTTGAATGGCGGATCTTTACCTTTTACCAATGATTTCCACGATAAAATATTCACACGAATTTCTCTCAGTAATCTTTGAGCACATCGAGAATATCATCGGCACTTAAAATGTGGTTCTTTATAATGTACATTTCCAGATTATAAATAATCATGAATCGTACAGAAATGATAAAAAAAAATACATAATATTTATTGCTTTTGACTACGATTCTATGAAAATGACAATAATATTAAAATACCAAAATAAAACCAATATATTTCATTGATAGGATTCAGAAAGTTACATCATAAATAACCTACTGTCAACGTCGACCTCCCCCCTTCACCCTTCTTCCGAATCCGAATCATCCTTGTCATATCGATAAAGTTATTGCAATTTTATAAATTATTAAATTATTTTAGTTTACTTTTTGTTATTATATAGTTATTTTTAACAAAAACGAATCGATAGACAAAACAAGCAACTGGTGAGTCAACAATAGCATCTAATAATTTAGAAAGTGGCACATGTCGGTTGCTTCCGAATTTTATAACAAATTATCCTTACTATTAATTTCAGGTAGAGTTACACGGTTAACTCAAGACCTCAGGCTTCGGCCTGTGGTCATAACAACACCGATACCACCAAAAAAACTCGCATAAACGGTTAAATTATCTGCCATACTTTATTCAATATACCACAACTATTTCACAATAATATCTATTATCCTGTCACCATGTCTCAGTGGAACAATACATACGCTTACAACAATCAGTACCAAGCCTGGAATGGCGACCCTAATAGCCAATACGTTAACCAAGCCTACTATCCCAATAGAGCAGAACCTGGAAACCAATATGTGAGCTTTAATGAGTTTCTAACTCAAATGCAGAACAATGGTACACCAAACGCTGCTAACTATAGCAATGTGCAATATGAAAACTACCCAACAAGACAATATAATTATCAGAATGTACCTTCCTCCTCTCAGAATCCCCAATTAGACAGTTATGGATATGCAGCTACCTCATCAAATGTATCCAACAGTGCTGAAACATACCCAGTGAATGTACAAAACCAATACAACCCAGTGGCACCTAACCCCAATAATTACACAAATGCTATGATACTCAAATCTAATCTCACTCCTACGGCCACAGAATTTGTGCCAAAACGGTCTATGGTGACACCTTCAACTAGCACTCAGAATATTCCTGAATCAAGTACTGTAAATGATGATAGTGAATCTAGGAATAATTATAGTAATATAAATGAAACCAGAAACCATTATAGTAGTATGAATGATTCACGAAATAATTACTCCAATACAAATGAACCTAGAGGTACTGCGGGTAGTTCTTCAGACACCAATTGGAGAGAGAGACCTCAAAGTTCTCAGCAAAATAATGAAACAAATCATAAAACTGAACCACATCAACGTCCACAAGAAGTCCCTAAAAACCAGGAAAGTAATGGTCGCAACCGTGACAATAATTATCGGAACAATGAATCCAATGGGCGACATAATGAATCTAACAACCGCAATCAAGATTCAGAGAGTCGACAATATGAATCAAATAGTCGTCAACAAGATTCAAGTAGTCGCAACTATGAATCAAATAACCGTAACTATGATTCAAGTAACAAAAGGGGCCAAGCAAAAGCAAACTATAAGTCAAAGAATAAAGATGATGCTCGCACATTCTATAACAGTGGCATAAGTAAGGATAGTCAAGATGTTAGGAATGGGAAAGGAGAAGGTTCAGGGAGGGGGAAGAATTGGATAGGAAGTCAGCGACTTCGAGCAATGGAACGCAACAGCACTGAAGATGAACAATATGCCAACACTTACCTGCAAGGTAGGGAAGAGAGAATGGAACGAGACAATAGAGATAGAGAGAGGGAACGAGATAATAGAGAAAGGGACAGAGACAATAGAGAACGTGACAGAGATTATAGGGAAAGGGACAGAGACAGAGTTACGAAGTCAGAAAATGTTCCCAGTCCTGCTCGGTCTAAAAACAAACATCATAATAATGATAATCAAGGTTAGTGCAGCCTTTACTATATTCGTGCTATAAAGTAAGAAACTAGAATCAATTAGATTCTGATGATATTCTGTCTCGCATTAAGTGGCAACCTGCTGTTTCACAGCATTGAAGTTTATGCAACATTCTGAAACATATTTTTAAGATGTCTTTCCTTTTAGTAAACAAAGAGATGACCCAACGTGAGCGTCTGTCTGAGCAGCTAGACAAAGGGACCTTGGAGTGCCTGGTCTGTTGTGATAGAGTCAAACAGTTTGACCAGGTATGGTCATGTAGTAACTGTTACCATGTGCTGCATCTGAGGTGCATTAGAAAGTGGGCCATGAGCAGCATGGTTGGTGAGTAGATGTCTTTTATATATTTCTTTCAAATTGATGTTTAATTGAACAACTTAATGTATTACACTTACTATATACTCTAAAATTGAGATTTCTTGTATATGTTAATGACATAATTAAAAAATAACTGATTCTATCCACAATATTTGATGTAAAAAAGTCGATTATTTTATAGTCTTAATAAAAAAAAAAATACATATCTCACTATTGGTCCTCACAGCTTATACAGTATGTGGTCATACTCAATAGTTTATATTCTCATTTACACGTCTGTATATTTGTCACCAGAGGGCAAGTGGCGTTGCCCAGCCTGCCAGAACACTAACGAGGCGATACCCATGGAATACCGCTGCATGTGCGGAGCGATGCGCGCGCCGGAGTACCAGCGCGGCGCTGCAGGCGCGCACACGTGTGGGCGCGCGTGCCGACGTGCACGAGCGTGCCCGCACCCTTGCACGCTACTGTGCCACCCCGGACCCTGCCCGCCCTGCCAGGCCACTGTCGTCAAGTTAGTACATTATGATATCATACTATTACACTATACTCAATAATTGTGGATGTGTGGCAGATCTAAACCATGCTTGGAATGCTTTGTGTTTTTGTCCAATGGTTGTTCCTTCACGTGGAACACAACAGCCGTTTCATAGAACGACGTCGACGAGTCGACGACACGGTTGGCGTAGTGGCTAAGCGATAAGCTTTCTGCGCTAAGTGTCGCGGGTTCGATCCCCGCACGGAACAAATATTTGTATGATCTACAGATAATTGTTTCGGGTCTGGGCGTTTGTGTATGTAAATATATGTGTTTGTAAACGCACCCACGATACAGGAATTATCCATAGTGTGGGGCAACGTTAAAAAAAAAAAATAGAAATAAACCTACATTTATTCTTCCAGTCTTAATTTATGTGTACTTGGGTATACTCAAGCCAACCAGACTCAGTGTAATTAAAATAAAACGTGTCCTGCAGGCAATGTGGTTGTGGAGCGGAGACCCGCTCAGTTTTATGCAGCAGCAAGTTGCCGCAAGTGTGTGGCCGCGTGTGTGGACGATCTCTGCAGTGCGGCGTGCACAACTGTGCCAAGGACTGCCACGAGGGCGCCTGCGACACCTGCGCAGAGACTGTCGAACAAAGTATGATACAAAACAGTCATATTATAGACGGAATAGACGTTTTCGGGAAGGATTAGAAATAATATGAACATATAGTAGTGAAAAAAGTATAGATAATTCAACCATAAAAAAATATGAAAATAGTATAGATAATTCATGAAGATTTGTTTAGTGATTTACAAGTATCGTATTTCTTACCGTACTTATGACAGAAAAGTATAAAGTATATTATTGTCGTGTGTACGCAATTTTTATTACCGATATACGCGCGTGCCTCATACCAGAAAAACGACTATCATCAAATCGTTGGAGTATCATTAACCTGTATCTCTTCCCCAGTATGCTACTGCCCCGCGGCCAAGTCGCGCTCGGTGGCGTGCACGGCGGCGACGGGCGCGTGCGCGAGCTGGTCGTGCGGCGACACGTGCGGCCGCGTGCTGGCGTGCGGCGCGCACGTGTGCCGCGCGCACTGCCACGAGCCGCCCTGCCAGCCCTGCCAGCTGCTGCCGCAGAACGTGCTCACCTGTCCCTGCGGGAACACGCAGTATGTAACGCATACACAACACGCTTTTTTGGCCAAAGATTTGGAACCAGAAAGAAAAGTCCAGTAGTACGTGAATTCAGAAAATAATATATTTGATTATTTGCCGTAGGTTGGCCAAAGATTCGCGCAAGTCCTGCACGGACCCGATCACGCTGTGCGGCAACATCTGCGCCAAGCCGCTGCAGTGCGGACCCACAGGAGACAAACACTTCTGCAAACTTAACTGTCACGAAGGTAATTTAAGTATTTCGTTAAAATTTTGCATTGATTGTGTTAACATTAATTAGGCAGATAATTGCAGTTTAACCCGCGGAACGTAGATCTCGTCGAAATACAATCGTAGTTTATTATGTCATTCATCAAATTAAACTTGTTTGTTACTATAACATATACCTATCGTTATTCTTAACTATACATGTAACAAAACTTTGTGAGTTGAAATTATAACGCAAAAACATAGAACATATTTTAATGGTACTTTCACTGGGATTAAGCTTATAGTTAAGTTTAAGATACTTTTCAATTTAATTGAAAATCTCGCTGGAGAGTTGCAGTAACAAAAGTAAATTTTTGTATAAATTCTGTGTAGGACCCTGCCCAGAGTGTCCCGACAAGACGGTGCTTCAGTGTCGGTGCGGACACTCCAGCCGCGAGGTGCCTTGCGCTGATCTGCCGGAGATGTACAACAATGTGCTGTGCCAAAAGAAGTGTAATAAGGTATGTTGGAACTTAAGAGAGTCCAGTTCTAAGTAGTCGTAACCTTTCAAGTAATTCTACTGTTGCAATCTAACCAGATATAGCCATTTTTTCTCTATACCGCTAAGGTGTAAAAAGCATTCGGCTTGAAACATTTGAATATTAATATTAACCAAAATCAACTAACTTATTTTTGATCTTGTACCACTGGATCAGTGTTGATGAATAAAGTTTACATTAGTTATGAATAAATCGGACCCATAGGTGCGTGTCTACCTAGATTCAAAGCCACAACAGCGACAACTGGACCAGCACTGCTATGTTATTTGTCTTTCCCATTTATCTCAATATCAACAAATGATATAAAAAATGTTTGTCGTTGTTCTGTACAGAAGCTGTCGTGCGGGCGTCACCGCTGCCGCACGGTGTGCTGCGCGGCGACGTCGCACCGCTGCGCTGTGGTGTGCGGGCGCACGCTGTCGTGCCAGACGCACCGCTGCGAGGAGTTCTGCCACACCGGACACTGCGCGCCCTGTCCGCGCGTCAGTCAGTACCTTCTACTCCTATATCTAAACTGCAAAACTGCCAGACATATAACCTTGCGTGAAAACGCTGGAATTAAAATGGATTTATTTGTTTCTATCCTAACTCCTCGAGAAAAACCAGGAGACATTGAATATTGATGGTGATCTCCGAAGAGTATTTAATCTCTGTGTGTATAAACATGATAGCGATACACATCACTATTTCAGTGTGAGACTTCCTTTATGCAGGTTTTGCACGCCAACACGTCATAATAGACATTACGCTTGAAATAGCGTGACCTTGTAATATCAGGCCGATGGAAGCCACTATAATACAGCCAGTATTAAACACTTCCCACTTTTGCAACGATTATGCGGACGATACAAAGTGCTTTTTACACTCATTATAAACAATTTATTAATTGAGCCAACATCATCAAGACTTCAACATATACACGTGTCCAGGTTTCGAGGAGCTAACCTGCGAATGTGGAGCCGAAGTGATCCTGCCGCCAGTGCGATGTGGCACTCGTCCGCCGGCCTGCAGCGCGCCCTGCATCAGAGAGCGGCCCTGCAAGCACCCGCCGCACCACTCCTGCCACTCCGGGGACTGTCCGCCCTGCGTCGTGCTCACCACCAAGCGTTGCCATGGCAACCACGAGGTAACAACATACACTCACGCCTGTAACACAGAACCTGTGGTGATGAGTGGTGCCACCAACCAATGAAGCAGTTTGAAGTAACAATACTGACTTCCCCTTGGTGTCTCATGGCAGTTTTAGTAGTAATTAACATAGATATTTAAAAGCATATCTTTGTTACATAACATTTATAACATAACATCACGCCTGTATTTCCCAAAGGGTTAGGCAAGGTGTATTATTGTACACCCACATTTCGCCGATGCCGTTATTGAGTTCCATGTAATATATTCCATGCAAGCCTATTGCCATCTACTGGGCTCAGTTCCAGACTTCGTGCTGTAACTAAGAATTTCCATATAGAAAAACCCAATAATAACCCGATCCGAGATTCGAACCTAGAACCTCACGCTCAGCAGTCGCACTTACGACCAATAGACCAATGGGGCAGTTATCTTTATTAACATATCTTTGTTAAGTCATTCAAAAACAATATACTAAATTAAGTTGTTTTCAATAGGAGCGGAAGACTATACCGTGTTCTCAAGAGGAGTTCTCGTGCGGTCTACCGTGTGGCAAGCCGCTGCCGTGCGGCAAGCATACTTGTATCAAGACGTGTCATAAAGGACCCTGTGACACTGGCAAGTGAGTAATTATAATTCCAGTTGTATTGTTTCTTAATATTATTATTTTTTTTACTTTAATCACAACAGTCTAGGACCTATCGCAATAATTAAAGACAATATCCTACTTCCTATCCTACTAATATTATAAATGTGAAAGTTTATGAGGATGGATGGATGGATGGATGTGTAGCGACCACTACTCGCAACATGACAAAAAGTAAAGCGCCATCTATCGGAGTGAAGCTACAACAACAAACCCTGAATCGCACTATGAAAGTTTACAACAATTGTAACATATATACGAATGTCCGACATCAATCGTTGGGCTTCGGCCCGCCAGGCTAACCACCTTGCTTGGTCGGAGGATCCTCCTTTTTCAATGGAGGAACACCATACCTCGTTCCTCCACAGATGGATCTTTGTTACTCTTTCACGGCAGAACGGCTGAACGGATCTGGATGAAATTTGGCACAGAGATAGATTATAGTCTAGAATAGCACATAGGCTACTTTTTATCCCGGAAAAATGTACGGGTTCGTTAACCACGCGGGACAAGCCGCGCGCGGAAGCTAGTACTTACATAAAATATACACTATCTTCAGTCGTGATCAATTTTATAATGTAACGTGTGAGTCATTATCATCATTATAGGATGTAGAAGTCCATTTTTTGATAAATTACATTTTGAATGACGTTCTCCGAGGTGTAGTCTCCGCGCATTCCTAAAAATTCACTTCGTAAGGTGTCGAGAGCAGACAAGAAGTTTAGTACGTCGTATAAAGTTGACACATTGTTGCAGATGCACGCAGCCATGCATGGAAAAGCGTACCAGCTGCGGTCACCCATGCGCGGCCGCATGCCACGCGGGCGCCGCGCCCGCCTCGGCCGCCGCCGCGTGCCCCAGCAGCGCGCCCTGCCGCCGCCTCGTGCGCGTCACCTGCGTGTGCGCACGCCGCCACGCCGACCGGCCCTGCTGCGACAACGCCAGGGACTACGCCAAGTTTGTACTTGTATACACCACACCGCTATTCACTTGTGCTTACTGCACCAAACCAGGTCGCTTTCACTGGTCAGTTTCATGAAAAAATATCACCAAAGAACATGAAAACGAACACTCATGACGAAATCCTCGAAAATATATAAAAGCCGCGATCTTGGATTTGCCTACAAATCTTACTGTCGGTATCAGCTCCCCGGAAAACTATGAAAACAACACCAATAACAAACTTGAGTTTATCTCGAATATTAATGCCTATTCAGAGCTTATGTAATTATTACATTCAAACATTATTTTACTTGACAAAAATT
This sequence comes from Shargacucullia verbasci, assembly GCA_947562105.1. Lineage (NCBI taxonomy): Eukaryota > Metazoa > Arthropoda > Insecta > Lepidoptera > Noctuidae > Shargacucullia > Shargacucullia verbasci. The sequence continues at coordinate 3,274,400 of OX387289.1, read as the reverse complement.
AATTTTTCCCAAGTAAAATAATGTTTGTTAATTTTTTCTCAACAGGATGATGAGCGCTTTAGCAGCTACAAAGATGTCGGAAGGCGGTTCAGTAGACCTATCAGAAGTACAGCGTCCTGGCAGTATGCTCAAGACGTAAGAATAACATATTACCATAACAATGACAATGTTACCAATCCCCTTAATCGTAAATATCTGTTTGCGCCTAAAGTTGATAACTGAAACTAAAATACGTTACCCATACTATTTGGCCACAGTCTAGAGTGCGACGACGAGTGCCGCGTAGAAGCGCGCACGCGGCAGCTGGCGCTGGCGCTGCAGATCCGCAACCCCGACGTGTCGGCCAAGCTGGCGCCGCGCTACAGCGAGCACGTGCGCGCCACGGCCGCGCGCGAACCTGCCTTCGCGCAGCAGACGCACGACAAGCTTACAGAGCTCGTGCAGCTCGCCAAGAAGGTAACCATACCAAAATTACTTTATTTCTTGGAATTTAGCGCCTATTATTGTCTTACTATCTTTTGCCAGGACATGATTTTTTTGAGGAATGTATACTCCTGAGCAAGCCACATATAAACACATATGCCCATAAGAAAAACATGTTTTTTCTAAATATACACTGGCTACTTTATCATTCTCATCGAAAATGCTATTTTTACAGAGTCTCTTGAATTGGCATATTACGTATTTTCGATGTTCATGTCGACAAAATAATAAATGTCATATTCGTAATAAACACCCCCTAAACCCCGCAAACGACGCCCCATATCGATATTTTCAATGAAATCACATCGACCATATTGGATTTCAAAATAAATATTATGTTGGTAATAAGCACCCCCAAAAACCCTGCAAATAACACCCATGTCGATTTTTTCAAGGAAATCACATCGACCATATTGGATTTCAAAATAAATATTATATTGGTAATAAGCACCCCCAAAAACCCTGCATATAACACCCATATCGATTTTTTCAAGGAAATCACATCGACCATATTGGATTTCAAAATAAATATTAAATTGGTAATAAGCACCCCCAAAAACCCTGCAAATAACACCCATATCGATTTTTTCAAAGAAATCACATCGACCATATTGGATTTGAAAGTAAATATCATATTCGTTATAAACACCCCCAAAATCCATACATGTAACACTCAAATTTTTTTGATTTTTTTCATAGGAACCAATAGGCATCAATTTCAAAATTGATATACTTAATGACCACCCTTAAGAACCCTGAAAATGGCACCGATATAAATTTTTTCGAAAAAATCACGTCGGCCATCTTTGATAGAACTACATACATATTTGTAAAATTTCATTCGATCTGTTCAGTGGTTTAATCGTTATGAGGTAGCAAACAGACATACAGAGTTACTTTTAGATTTAAGTATGGAAGTATGGATAGTGTGGATAATAATCATTTTTGTCGGCAGTCGAAACAAAAGACCCGAGCGCACTCATTCCCGTCGATGAACTGGCAAAAGCGTCAGTTCATACACGAACTGTGTGAACACTTTGGCTGTGAGAGTGTCGCGTACGACGCCGAACCGAACAGAAATGTAGTAGCAACTGCTGACAGGGAAAAGGTGAGCATAAGTTTTATTCATGAGTGAAGTCAATAACCGTTTACGCGCTATTAAATGTTGTTTTATTTAATATTACATTATGTACGTACATCTTGGACATCATCTCCTTGTCGAAGTGCTTGTCTAAGCAATTACTGCAAAATCCGACTTTAAAGATTAAGCAAGGTTTTGGCTTACAAAATAATTAGATTTTGATAGTTAGAACTTCAGCGTGTTACCGCAGGTCATTTTAATAAATATTTTCGCGTGTACCCGCAGTCATGGCTGCCGGCGATGAGCGTGCTGGAGGTGCTGGCGCGCGAGGCGGGCAAGCGGCGCGTGCCCGGCCCCGTGCTGCGCGCGCCGCCCGCGCCCGCGCCCGCCGCGCCGCCCGGCGCCGGCCTCGCGCCCTCCGCGCTACCCAAGTATGTGCACACTCAAACAGCCACTCACCGCACACCTATAGTGTACCCGATGTGCTGGAGGTGCTGGCGGGCAAGCGGCGCGTGCCCGGCCCCGTGCTGCGCGCGCCGCCCGCGCCCGCGCCCGCCGCGCCGCCCGGCGCCGGCCTCGCGCCCTCCGCGCTACCCAAGTATGTGCACACTCATACAGCCACTCACCGCACACCTATAGTGTACCCGATGTGCTGGAGGTGCTGGCGGGCAAGCGGCGCGTGCCCGGCCCCGTGCTGCGCGCGCCGCCCGCGCCCGCGCCCGCCGCGCCGCCCGGCGCCGGCCTCGCGCCCTCCGCGCTACCCAAGTATGTGCACACTCATACAGCCACTCACCGCACACCTATAGTGTACCCGATGTGCTGGAGGTGCTGGCGGGCAAGCGGCGCGTGCCCGGCCCCGTGCTGCGCGCGCCGCCCGCGCCCGCGCCCGCCGCGCCGCCCGGCGCCGGCCTCGCGCCCTCCGCGCTACCCAAGTATGTGCACACTCATACAGCCACTCACCGCACACCTATAGTGTACCCGATGTGCTGGAGGTGCTGGCGGGCAAGCGGCGCGTGCCCGGCGGGTACAGTACACGGGAAATAGACGGACTTTGTGTTATACTACAATACCCCAACTGCTATACTACAATACCCCAACTGCTATACTACAATTCGGGCTAGCCAATTTTATACTTTTATATTCATTGAAATGTTGCTTTTATATACAAATATAACAGTTCGCTTGTCCAGCGCAGTTACTTTCTCCTGTAAACTCAAAAGCAACTTTGCTTTGCACATCTTATAAACCTCGACTCCTCCACAGATCAACAAGTGGGTGGGCGACCCTAACGTCAATGAACGCGTGGGCGGCTCGCAGCCAGCCCAAGCCGCAGCAGGCACAGCCGCCACAACCACCTCCAGTGGAGAAGATCGACTACTTCGACAACCCGCCCGACAACTAGGCGCCTAGCTCAAATTGTAGCGTAAGCTCGTACACTCAGTGCATACTATATTACAGAAGCATACATATTTAATTGTTTATACTAACGTTTTAGGCTGTGTTCCGGCTGAGTAGCGCGACAAGGTGGAAGAATAACACGTAACTGTCAAACGGCCGCTGCATACGCGTATATTTTTCCATTGTTACTTATATGTAAAGCGATTCATGGGCGATACAAAGCGCTGCCCGGCTAGGAAAATGGGTTTTAAAGACTGGTCGTATACTGTTCAGTAAAGTAAACCCGTTTCTTCGTTCATAATAATGGTGTTAGGTTACGTTAGATTTTACGAATGTTTTCTTGCTTTTTTTTAGCAAACGACGATCAGTGTTTTCTTTATAGCATTATGGTGCTGATTCTGTTTCACATCTTACCAAAAATTTTAATCATACTCTCGTTTTCTTACAAACATCTTTGAAAAAGTGCAGAATTTGTGTATGCCTTTATAATTGACGGTAAACTATTTTTGACGCATTAAACCTTAAAAGGTAGGCATTGCCCCGGAATTAGAGACCGCCTTAAGTTAGTTGGTGCCCTTTATCATGGTCTTTATCTGTCGATGTATATCTGCACAAGAAGCTTGAACACGAGACAGGTATTTTTTCTCAGCCGGTCTACCCAATATGCATACCCAAATATACATTCAGTAGATGATTGAGCAGCAGAAACAGAGTAGCGGTGAGCTACCCCGGTTACAACAGCCCATTGACGACCACCCGATGGAACCGTTCGCTCAGGAAAATAGACGCAGTTACACAAACTAGTAGCTATTCCATAGGGAGGAAGGCTAACATGCCAGACCCTATTAAATCCTTGGAAACATCCAGAGACACGACAAGATCTTCGCCGTACTTCTTAATGGAGATCTCCTGTTGACAGACCCCAGCGAAAGCCATACTGACGGTCACTAGGGATTTCGTTACCTTCTAGATATGCTAAAAAGATCAATACATGCTCCCATAATCTTCCTGAGTTTTGATTTGTTACCAATTCAACTAATTTGACAGAGAAAATATCTTCATTGTTTTCTCTGATCTTTTTGGAGATATATTGACACTAAAATAGTTTGGTTTATAAACAACAGTATCGGCACCAATATGAATTTCTGATATTAACAATAAACGATTTCAAATTAAATTAAATGAAAGTTTAGTCGGAACTGATTGTGTCGTAATTATATTTTTTATAAAACTTATTGTCTATACCGCTGGAGTTACGGTAAAACCACGAAACAAAGTGAGTTTATGGATATTAATGAGGTTTATGAATTTCCCTTTGATATCAGACAGTTTGTCCTATCATATGTTCACGTCAAGACATGTTCTAACATTTCAACGACGCGCAAATACTCCTGACATGACCTGAATCGTGAATAAAATTCTAAAACAGGTTCTTTGGCCATTACAATAAAAGTCACCTCATAGATAGTAGATTTATTTATTGATCTCTAATTGTTTCCTAAAAATGTGAATTGAATTACTAACTCCCTATTTATTTTTGATGTAAACTAAATATATGAATTTCACACGGGCATGATTGATTCCCTAGGTATTTTTACTACTCAATTTTTTAATGCACTGAGTGTACAACAAGAGACAATAGTGTCAATTTTATATATGTTTACTATTCTTATTGTAATGTATTGTACACGAAATCAAAATATCATAAAGTTTATGTATAGAGTTTTTCTATTGGGGCAATTATATTCGGCGTATTGTATGAATTTATCGCACGGCGGAGGAAGTCTGCTTTTTGCATAATTATATTAAAAAATATATGCATAATCTCCAAATTGTAACAGCTCCAGTACACGATGGCTGATGATGGTTTGTCCTCACAGATTACCCACTTGAATGGTATTGTATAGCTCGCACACAAATGCACCTCGCATTGATGCAGCCTGTATGCGCGAGCTATCAAACACGGGTTTCTTAGAGAGCATAAAAAATATGAATAATGTTTAGCTTTTAAAGCATTTTGATAAGTGACACATGAGCCATTTTGTACAGAAGCTAAAAAAATAATCTAGCACAAATGTGAAGCACCTAATATTAAAGCTAGCCCCCTTTACCCATCTTAATTTAACCAGTGTTTATTTAATGTGTCGAACATTTTGTGAAGGAATCAAGCCTTAAACCGCGTACAATATAGTTAAGCACGCCTTACAGTTTAACCGTAACACAATACGTTTAATAATATAAAATATTTATAAATATGTTAATCAAATACTGAAGTTACAACGTCTTTTGCCCGACTACGGTTTTATGAGAAAGATTCTGTGAATGATTTTACACGTTTATAATGAAGTAAGGAATGTACCAAAAGGGCCTATCCCTTTGTCTATGCGTGCGAAATACCCGAGATATGTATTGCTGAGGCAGGCCTCGGCGATGATAACGTCAGCACAAAAGGTTTCAATTGCCAGTGTTGCAGCGTAATGCGGAATAATGTGAATGTTCTAGCCCGTCTAGAATATTCGTTTCATTTGATTCTAGACGGTGCGGTGGGCCAAATATTATATTACTCGACAAATATAACTTATCGCAGCATCCGTCGTCATTCTGTTCGCTAAATTGATACACATGCGCAAGTGGGTATGGGTGGAACACCAAGTGACATGTTATAATTATCTAGTAGCAGATATGCATCAAAGGTAGTCGGGTAGTCGTAAAACCATTGTCTCACAATATTTTCAAAAATATACGTTGTTTATTAAGTGTGAATGTTGTGAGAAATTTAATGACATATAAAATGTTATACCAATTTACTAGTTAAATTATTAAATACAAAAATATTAGCCTAATATTGTTGAAGCCAGCTTGCCATATTGCTCTTTTCTTTTTTGTTATCGACGTGAGTCAGACCTTCATGATATAATAAAAACATCTTCATTGTATTCTCATAAAAATCTAAAATAATAGCAAATTAAAGCGATTAATTAATTGTATTTTATGAAAAAGGCTCGATGTTACCATGTGTTAAATTTGATTTGGTATAATTTAAGTTTTTTGATAATTTCCTCCAGTGTTGTTACCTTCCATTCGATAGTACTTACATTATTTTAAATATCACTCGCTTAGTCAGAATTTATATTTAGTATATATATTGCTTTTTGTGAAACCATTTATTTGCTCTCAAAATATGATTATATATTAATGCTGTCTCACTGCAGCCCTATTTCTGAGACTTTTAAATTCCTTAATGAGAATACATAATGCAGGAATTTAGGTTGTTCATTTTCATCTGATTGTTTTAATACACTATAAAATATTCGATATAATGTATAAATTAATTTACAAAATATCTTCATCAACTTGTCTTTCGTTTTTGTTTAGTCTGTGGAATTGGCTTGGTTTTGATACGAATTTAAAGGTGAAGGGGATGCGTTCTTATGAAACATTTTTCGATGTAAAACTTCTATGTAGAAATCTATAAAAAAAATATTGTAACTAACTTAAATTCGCTGTTGTACAGGCGACATGTGTATTAAAGTGTTACATATTTGTTATATTTTTTTTTATTTGATACTGTAAGGTAGGTAGGTAAGTGATGACGCGTCGGCGTCGCCGCCGCCGCCGCTTTGTGCGCCGTTATTGTAAATTTTCATTGGTTTACTCGACGACGCATGCTACAGGCTACGTTGGCATAACGGTTAAATTATATCATGTATTATATGGAAACGCAATAGGTTTAACCTTTCATAAATTGGGTACAGAGCTTCCCCGTAAAACTTATATTACATTAATAAAATCAGTATAAGAAGCTAAAAGAACCAGGTAGGTACACGGTATTCTTCCATTAAAAATAAAGGAAGTTTCTCTGAATGCATGATGAGTTTCCTTAGTTTGAAACTCTCAGCACGATGCAAGCTGTATGCTTTAGATGATGCTAAAACACTTTGAGGTACTACACTACCTAAGATCATGGAAATTAGGGTTGGCAACCGTCCTGTTTTCCCACGACATGTCCTGCTTTTTGGAGTGTCCTGGGTTGCCCTGGATAGTTATTAAGTAGCGTTCTGAGTTTTTTAAAGAGTCTTCGTAAGGTATTGTGTTTTATTATTCGCGCGCCATTACATTACTCAAACCTTACGTTTAATCATCGGCGTTATTTTATAATCGAATCCTTCATTTCATTTCTTATATTATATAATTTAATTGAAGATAATTTCATAAAAAATTGTAATTGCTATTCATTGAGTTTCTTTGAAACTGTGTTCTTATACTTTTTTCATACTGCGTCCTGTTTTTAAACCGAAATGTCCTGGCATTTCAACTTTCAAATCCTGGTTTTCAAAATTTGAGAATGGCAAACCTAATGTAAATCAAAGGATGTCAGGCGTAGTAATGGTCGCAGTATATTATAGAGATATAGTAAGTTTTCTTCTCTTTTAAAATAATGTGCGCGCGCCCGTTTTTTCATACATTTTTGGCTAAACGGTAACGACGATCGAGGTCGTGAAAAACAACTCCTACTAGAACCCCTGAGGCGCTACGCGTCTCGTGCCGTTGTGTATTTTTGCTTTTTACCAAGACTATACCTGTGTCGTTATGTTATCTCATTTATCTAATAAAGAAACAACACGTTGTGATATTATTAAAATTTTAATGTTCAACAACAATTTCACATATGCTTAGAGTCGTCGATGTCCTTTAATATGCTATCTATATAATGAGCTATTTTCAACATCGGATTAATCGCCTTCTTATGATTACAGCAACAATGATTTGTGGAAAACTTAGAAGGCTTTTCTTTTAAAAAATCTAGCCATATACTGCTGCATGATGAAGATGTCTCGCTAGGTTCTTCTCTGGCGGTATATAACTTGGCAACACTTCGCCATGGTTCGCTAGCGCGGCGAGTTCCCATCAGATCAATTCTATTTTCGAACGAGCGTTTACAACTGGGTTGCCAACAATTTTCTGAATATTTTCTTTCTGAACATCTAGCCTTGGTCCATGTTCTTGCTTTCTTGCTTGGCAGTGGCTGCAGAATAATAAACACATTTAAGAATAGCTAAAGTATTCCAATAACAAAAATGCAACGGCATAAAATACCTTATATTCACATGTTTTCCTGTATTTTCTTGATTGTACTGATTTTTTCCGTTTCACATTTTTAGGACTCTCGATGGACACGTCCGATTCATCAGTAGCAAACTTTATTGGTGAGACGTAAGGCTGCAAAATATGACCTAAAATTAAATTTCCTACTAATTAATAATACACACGTGCCGTGTCCTCTATTAACTCTGGTTTAAAAAGACTTTATAGCAACCAACCAACCTATCGATTAAAGAATATCTGCTGCAGCACAAAGTACCCACAGAAAAGTTCCACAAACTGAAAAAAACAATAACAATGACCGACTCAACTTGACGCAGCAATGTTAGAACGATAATTACTCACACATTCTATTGACGCCTCTGCGCAATACATCACACGCTAGCACAGCCGTCAGAAACTGTGAACTGTAATCACAGTAGCAGTTGCCTGGAACCAAACATTGCTTCATGTACTAAATTATTTTATTACTTACAGCTATTTTATATGTAAGTTAATCCTTTAAATAATCACCATGGTTTAACTGTACAACTTGATATGCAAACGAGACTAGCCGAGACCATATTGCAATTACATTATTATTATATTCCTGATCGTTTTTTTCGCTAACCGTAGCATGCTTCGATTCGCAATCGTCAACTGTGTTTAAGCTTTCGTGTTCAGAGATTTGATCGACATCTTCAAGGTTCGCAAACTTTTCTAAACATTGGATATCTTCTTGGACAGAATCTAGTTGCATAGCTATATCTTCAGCTATAGATTTTTTTGTAAACTCCATTTCTTTGGGTAGTTCACAGTCATCACAAACTGGTTTAAAATTCTCCACTACGCTATTAACGCTACCTGTATAACTGATGTCATCTTTATGTTCTTCTAGACTTTTTAATTCGTCAATGCAACATTTACTGGCCGATAAGCATTCCTGACTGAACGACTCGTTTGAAAACTCAGTTTCAGTAACTGGATTCGTACGATCGTCCTCGTGCAGATCGCAGAAACTTTCAAAAAAGTCGTCGTTGCTCGTACTAACGGAAGTATCAGCGCTATTGCTTTTGATAGTTTTTTTTATTCTGGACTCGCTCTGGCACAGACCGAACTGGTCGTACAATTTGCGCCTGGCCCTCCTTTCTGATAATTCTTGACGCAAAATTCTTTCCTGATATGAGCGATCTTTCAATTTCTGAGCAGCATCCAATTGACTTTTTTCGAGGGACTTATACTGCTCATAAAGATACCAAGATCGCACCCGGTGCGACTTTTTATCTATAGTATCTAGATCTAAAAAAATAATAAATTCGTTAGAATAAGACTACCCAGATCTTTTATGAAAAAATACTCTACACTACCGATTACTGAAAAATAATGCCGGTGACACTTACCAAGGGAATCCAAAAAATCCATATCACAATAAGGGTTAATATTTAAATTGTTTTGACTGACGCGCAAAAATATATAAGATTTACATAGTTCAAGCAAAATTTTTCTTTAATTTTCTATGTATTTGGGTGTTCCGTAAATTGTGTTTTTAATGCCGATTCTGCCAGAAGTTACCAAATCTTGTTTTATTTGACATATGAAGGGTTCGAAAATATTTAGTCTGCCAGCTACACAAGAAAAGATGAGAATACTCTTTCGTGTTATCCGTGTTATAGACTTGGCTGTGGTTTTCACTAACTTTATCTCAAACCCCCTTTTTTATGCTTGTCTTGCCACGTAAACCAGAATTAAGATCAGGGGATCGGCAGAGCCCTTTTAAAAAAATAGGTCGATTTTATAAGTTGGTTATTAGCGCTACGTTACTCTGTGACGCTTCATTGTAGGTAGTTTCCTTACCCAGTTTAAGATGCCTATAAATCCAACAGATAACTGAATCTACCACTGCTCCTAGCCATTTTCTCATGACAATGGTTAAAGTCTTATCCACCACGCAGGCGTGGTGCGAGATGGAACGAACTAAATTATTATGTAGTTCGTTCCGTCTTATCGAATGTTCTCAGTGGTATATACCGCTGGGAATATTTTCAGAACCCTTTCAGGTAGCCAGTGGTACCTCACGGTGATTTTCTTCACCGATAACGCAGGGGCATGATGATTCGCACATAAATTAGCAGACGCGTGGTGCGGCCTAGGATTGAATTGCAACCCCCCTGACTGTAAGGCAAGTGTCATATCACTACTTTAAGCTCAGCCCATACAACGTGGTAATTACTGTTATATAAGGTAACAGGACGAGGAAACAAAAATGACCAACGAATAACGAACGACATACATTTATTAGACCACACGACATTTTACAGACAAAACAAACAAAATAAATATCAACGAAATGTCCAACTTCAAGACAACCAAAACTTAAGAAATAAGTAATTATATGCAAAATGTGTGTTCTTGTAAAAAAATAATTCAACACAAAATACAATTAAATCTGGATATAATAACATAATTTTTCAATAAGTTATATGGGTACAGAAAAAATGCACATTATCCCAATACTACCGATCCAATAAAGATCTCGATGAGAATAGTAACTTTGATACTTATTTTAATTACGTACATTAGTTATGCAGATAACAAACTCTAGTTGACCTTCACGACATCAATAGAAACCATTAATCGATCACCACTAAATTCCGGACAAATACGAAGTCCTATGCTGGTAGTTTCATTAGCAAAACACTTCAATAAATAATTTGCAAAAAAGTTCATGCAATGCAATTAATATTGATCACCGAACACACAATGAGTGGGTATTCTTTTTCCAATTATTTCAAGCATCTCATATAAATCCAAATCTTAATAATTTAATTTCAAGAGGTTTTTCAACTGTGACTTATTTTCAGTTTGAATTATTTACATATAATGGCTTATCATGCAATTATAAATGCAAAGCTTGAAAATGAATTTTGGAATAGAATAGGTAACTAAAGATGTCGTAAATAGGGCATTTTTTTTAATATTAATAGAAGAAAATGGCGCCTCCTGCCGGCTGTCTGCTGAACCCAGGATTTGTCTGGGACGAATGGACTCCAGAGTTCATAAGCTTCACACTGAATGGAGAGCGTCGCTCCGATACACCGCCGCGTTTCATCGGATGACCCTGTAAAAGTACAATGTAGAGTTAACTATTATGATCGTTACCATTAAAGTATCCCGCACTTTGGCCAACACTTCTGAAGTTTCGGGATTTTATAATAATAATATTAACTCTAGGATTCGACTGATTGTGAGGTTGTCACACTAGCCATACATATTGAAATAGTAAGCTAGGTATCCTAAAATATACACCTACCAAAGGTATAATAACTGGTGGTTGTTTGTCGTAAGTATTTCTAAGTCGCCGCCAGGTATCGCAGCCAATAGTTTCAGGTTGTAAGTATAGGTCCTCCTTATCCGCAAACCTCTCTGTCGTGTGATTGTAAGTCGCTCCAAGGACTAGATCCAGGCTGTCTTCTGGCAAACTATAATGATTAAACTAATAAAATGATTACTGAATTTTTCCAGAACAGAAAAATCCAAAGTGCAGTCCTCTGTACGACTTGAGAATCAAACTTCCGTGTATGCAATGCAAAGCGAGTGATCGCAGCAGTGAAAACTGAGCATAACAAGGACCTTACGCTCAGCGAGTAGCTAGTCATTAGACCTGAACCAATGAGACATACTTTGCCGGTAACATTATCATCGTCTTTCACAGGCATTTAAGTTCCATTATTCGTTTCCCAACGTCAACAACCTTTGTGCGTCTTCGGATTTCGATGTTTGGAAACATAGTTCAACGGTTTGGAAACATACTTCAAAAAGAAAGGTAATATAAAATATCATACATACTGTGATGGCTATGATACTTACAAGAAAGGATGATAGAAGCTTAAACGCCTAACACTTGCAAGTGTATGGTGCGAGAATAGTCTAGACCCAGTTGGGGCGCCATGTTTGTCTTGAGTGGATAGTAATATTTCTTTAGTAAGTACACCCTCTTTCCTCAAATCAGGAAGTAGAGTTTTATTTCTTACTTGTCTGACTCCAGTCATTTTATTGAAACATACACTATAGTTTTGATGAAATCCAAAACGAAAAACAAATTTATTATTGAGCTGGACAAGAATTTTTGACAATAAACAAAATTGAAACCCTAGCAACGATGTAAATAGACTCAACTCCATAGCAAAATAAACTCATAAGTTTTTATGGTTGTTCTTTGCAAGGAAATAAAGTCCAGCTTTTTTCTGAACTTTTAATCCGGATTTTTTCTGAACTTTTGGTCGATCAAAATAATCATTACAAAATCTATTGTTTTTACTGCTGAGCGCCACCTGCATCTTAAAATTTAATTGGTAATCTTTACTTCTTCTAGGTAGGTACCCACGATACAGAATAATCAAGAATAGGAGTAGGCGATACAAATCGTATATAGATACAATATCTATATATCGGCACAATATCCAATATCTATATATCGGACGGCGTACAAGCTATGTATTACAATATCGCTCGAGTGGCACAGAACCACACAATAATAATAACGTAAAATATCTGTGATACTCTGAATACATAGATTCGACCGAACCGCTGCACCACTTACGTTTCAGAATATCATAGATTCAACCAATACGCTAATACGCCAGTAACATGTGGTACTACTTTAGTTTCCGAGTACCATAGATTCCGACCAATATATAGATATTGAAATATATAGATTCGATATCTGATATTCAAAACCGATATATAGATACGATTCAATACAGCGTAAAGACGATATTACTCAAGTATTTTTCTCTATCTGAGATCCAAGCCTAATCAAGAATAATTTAGTGTGGGTGCCACAGATAAGCGTTATTTATTTTATAATTCTTTATCAACTAGAAAAAACAGGAATAAAAACTGTATCCTTTTCGGTTTTATCGAACCCTTTTTCAGACAATTTTTGTGTGTAATTTCTGTAACTTGTATTCGTATATACGTTATTTATATAATTTAGACATCATTATCGTTGCTTTCGTTAGCTGTTTTCTAAGGCGCAGCGCGCCGTGTAATGTATAGCAGGAATAAAGCGTTTATTTTAATGGCAACATTTTTACGACATCCGTTCTTTCTAGATTTCGTCATCCGGTAGCCATATTTAATTTTACGCTTGCACGCTGAGGTCGCCTCAAAAGTTTTGGGACGCCATTTTATTTTATTTTGCCTAAACAGTGATAAAGATATTTATACGGTGAAGTTGTTGAAAATATAAATCAAGATGAGTTACGGAAGACCACCGCCGCGTATCGACGGCATGGTTTCGTTGAAAGTGGACAATCTAACGTACCGCACAACGCCTGAGGATTTGCGTCGTGTGTTCGAAAGATGTGGCGAAGTAGGCGATATTTATATACCCAGAGACCGGTACACCCGTGAAAGCAGAGGATTCGCTTTCGTGAGGTAATTTTTATGATTACTATCAAACTGAATAACCTTTATGACGTCATAAGTAGTTACCGGTAAAATACCACCTGCCCAAGGCGTGCCCTCATTATCGTGTATTCTAAATCTTGATCATGAAGGGCTTAAAGCATGTGCAATTATAAAATTCTTAGTGACGCTGTGAAAGGGGTCTAGTCCTAGCGGCGTATTGAGGTACAGTCAGCCTCAAAAAGATAAATACCAAACATTGTTCAAATGATAATTGTAGTACATTTGTTTGAATCAAATTTTAAAATTACCACGAATTCGTATCAGTTCATAATAGGCATGTGTAGGATTTTCTCGAGATTTCAACACAAATTCTTTTACAAATTTCTTTAAGTATATACATCATTTTTAGGCTGACTGTACGCACTGTGTGGGGATAATGCATCAGCATCTGTACTTTATAGGTTCTACGATCGTCGTGACGCAGAGGAAGCTCTAGATTCGCTAGATGGGCGCATGTTGGACGGCAGGGAGCTTCGCGTGCAAATGGCGCGCTACGGCCGTCCTTCGTCCCCGTACAGAAGCCGATACGACCGCCGCCGCAGGTAACTTAGATATAGAATCTTTTTTTCGTCTAGATGCCTTTCAAATTTCATGCATGCAAGAGCTGGCCAATTATTTGCTTTGTATTATTCAAAAATCTGTATTTGTTTGTCATGTACTTTTTTCCAGAGTTGAAGAAATTATTGCTGACCATCATATTTTAGTTGAGAATGATAAGTTATTGTCTAAAGGATTTTAGCAAGCCATTATAATTACCTATAAATATCTACTGTTGAATTTGGGCCTTGCAATGACTACCAAAATTAACAGTACTGTAGATACTTAGTCATAACCATGCTAGCCAGAATGATTTTACCTACCTCAATTATTTACTTACATATATAAAAGAATAAAGATGCAAAAAAAGATTAGTTAGAATAGAACTTAAAAAAATACTAAACAAATATTATTTACAGATATGACATCTCCAAAATTATCTAGTTTTCTCTTGTAAAAAGATTTATATTTGTTATAAACAAGCTATGAAAGAAAAGTTTGGTGAAGAACTACCTAGCACATAGAAAATATAAGAACCTCTGAATTCAATAATTTAACTGTATCAAAATTTAATTTTGCTGCAGATATTTATTTTTGTTATTATATTTGCTGAATTATTTGTGTATTTTTTGTGGCCAGTTTAGTAAACCAAACTTTAACATGCTATTTGTAATGTTCAGCTCGCACAGACGGAGGTGGTACATGTTGCAATTGTGTAGCTCCAACGTTATCCAGATGCGTTTGAACTTGAAGAACGGGTGCTTGTATCACTGGCTTTATGCAAAGGATGTATTCATATCTATTGTGTGATGGTTATTCTTTTAGCAACTCGCGTTCACGTCGATCCAGGTCTCGTTCCCGCTCACGCCGGCGGTCGTACTCGCGCAGTCGCTCCCGCTCTCGCTCCCGTAGCCGGTCGGATTCAAAGAGCTCTCGTGGTCGCTCCCGCACCCGTTCCCGCTCACGATCACGCTCCAGGCATTGAAGTGATGAGTGAGTATCATTTACTATTTAATTCTGTTCAGACCATATAATATACATTTTAGGAACTCTAACTGCTGTAGGCACACTAGTAGGCAGTACCCAAGTTCCCATTATTCAAACAAATGTATTGCACCAAACAATTATACAATATACTAAATTTTAAGGTTGAGATAAATAACTCGATAAAACTTCATTATAATTTATATAAGATTTAATAATAGCATTTCCTATAGACTAGCTTTTAATATTAAACTGTGTATGCTTGCATTTTAAAACATTCCTTCTTTTCATTCAGGTTGAGAGTACCAGCTGAGAGCTGAAGTGCTGTTACTACATGTCTCTGAGCAGCCTTCGGCCAAGGTACTAAAACTCATCAGTTATTCTTAAGCCATCCACAGACCTAACTATGATCAACATAGTGGCAAAACACGCAACGTAACAAATTATATTTTAAGTTCCCTTAACTTTAACTTAGGCTAACTGCATAATGTAAGAATTGTATCTCTAGAGATTTTCATTCTTTTTTTTATATAGAACTTTTCATGATATTCTCAAACATATCTATAAATATGAATTACTGAATACAAATATACTGAATTGCGTTTATTTCAATTGTTGAAATACTTTTAGTTGTATCTTTATTTACTTAAGTTTAGGGAATTCTGCATCAGATTATTCAGTCACTTGTATTTGAGTCTTCATATTCGTAA
Source organism: Shargacucullia verbasci (assembly GCA_947562105.1). Classification (NCBI taxonomy): domain Eukaryota; kingdom Metazoa; phylum Arthropoda; class Insecta; order Lepidoptera; family Noctuidae; genus Shargacucullia; species Shargacucullia verbasci. The sequence continues at coordinate 3,258,653 of OX387289.1, read as the reverse complement.
TGGTATTGTATTAGTTTACATAATGTATGTCATTAATCAGCACTAGGTGTGAGACCAATACGGTCTTAGATATTATTTCAGGTTAAATAAAACAAAATAACTGGAAGATCATGTACCTACCACCACAAGTGATTATTGGGCTAAATTGGGCATTAATGTGGGACATCATCATTCATGATTCTTGGTAAATAACTCGTAAGAATGTGATGCCTCGAGTCTTAAGTTATTTTCTTTAAATATACTTTTATGTACTACTTTTAAAATTGTCTATAATATCTTAAGTAGTAGGCCGTTGCTTCTACCTCAACCTTTTGAACATCTGGTCATTTTGATGTGTGTGTTATGATGACATTCAAAATTTGTAATTTTTAACATTTTTTTTTGTAACATTCTTGTTCAAGGTTGTCAACTGTAGATTTAGGCTTTGGTGATTAAAAGGTTAAGGTGGCTTTTTAGAGACATGATTATATCCAACAATAATTATATAGCATATGGCCTAATACTTACGACTTACTATAAGTACAGCATTTGTTGCAAATATAAAAATAATTGATTCTGTAATATTAATCGAAATGTTGGTATGCTCAGGGCGTGGAGTACGCGGGGAGCGAGGCTGTATGCGGGGAGGGGGGGGTTTGCTGTTTGCTGACAACTGCTGAATTGCTGTTGTTGCCGTACATAAGTTATGAGTAAACTTTTATATTTATTGACAAACCGAGACACGCATTTCTTAGGTAAACTTGACGACTAATGCAACACCAAGATTATGTATGTACGTATTTGTAGAATCTTTTATATCCGGCACATAGGGCGATACAACGCGCACATACTCAATTTTGTATAACCAGCCACCTTAGTGCCGTCTCATAATACTTCGTTCGAAATATTACATCATTTTTTTGTGTCGGGGGGTATCGGCGATTTGCGTCAGAAACCACCAAGTATACACACGTAAACGTAAGACGTAGGTGGCGACCGGCAGACCAGCAGACTGCGATCTAATATATGCGTTTGTTTGGCAGGCCGGTGCTGCACGCTGGCCTGTTTGCTGTGGCAGTATCCTGTGCTGATTTGCAGATTCGCATGCGACTAGGTTTATTGGTAAAATGGAATGCCCTCCCTGCCTCTCCGGCTAACGAGCGATCTAAGTACATCATGCGGCTTATCTTTTTTATTTTATTTAGCAATAGGATCACTCGTTACGATTATAAAGGAAAACTTGATTGAACCTTTGAAATAACTTGAAGAATGAAGATCGTCACAGATGAAGACACCTGGAACTGGATTAAAGTAGGTTTTGTCTGAAATAAATAAATTAGGAATAAATTGACTCTGATTTTTATTGAATCTTTCTTGAACTAGTAAAAATGAATATTTAACATAACTGTATTGGTGCCATGTGGGTGTAGTGTAAGTACACCTCTACCTACACCTCGTCTGACCCTTCGAGGAAAGCAAACGTAACACTTGCGTTTTCACGTACACACTACACTACTAGACACTTTACTATTGCTACCAATATGGTGTGTAGATAATTAGAGCATAGCGTCGTTTAATTGTGTATGGAAATATGGAATTTATGTACATATCCAAATGTTTTTAAGATATTCATCAAAATCAATTTGCGTAGGGACGAAGTTAGCTCAATGACACTTAAAAATGGATATACAAGAAAAAGGTCAAAGAATTGGAGCATATTGAAAGTTAAATATGTAATCATAAATGGAATTTGTGTCAACGAAGATTTTAAGATTCCGCATACCAGGTTTCATTGGTGTAATCATAGACTTACAATTTCGCTTACGGTGTAATGTAAGTTATGAAAAGATTTAATTGGACTGGAGCACCATTTTGTTAGATATTCAATTGGACGAAATTTTCACGGGTTGGACAATTAAAAAATAAAAACCTACTCCAAAAAACTCAAAAACAAAACTAATAACTAAAAAGCAAAAAATATATATTTTATCTATACATTACATATAAATAAAATTGGAGTATCTGTTTGTAATATTGAAATAACCGTTTTTTACTACATGAATATATATACGGTACATACACCAAAATAACATTTTTTACAATTTTTGTCTGTCTGTCTGTTTGAATAGGCTAATCTCTGAAATGGCTGAACCGATTTTGACGGGACTTTTATTGGCAGGTAGCTGATGTAATAAGGAGTAACTTACGCTACTTTTATTTTAGAAAAAAAAATTGGGTTAAGTGCAATTGGGCTCACTAAAAAATACATAGTTAAAAAATTCTTTATTTTAGAAAAAAATAGGGTTAAGTGCATTTGGTCTCACTAAAAATACATTTTTAAGTTCCGTATAATATAGTAGTTGAAGAATATTGAAGTCGGTGCCAAGTAAAACAAAAGTAATATACCTTGCTGCTATAATAGCGACATTGAAACAGCGAGTTCACGTAAAAATTGTCGAGTACGAGGCGAATTATGCGTTGGAAACGACGAATGCACTTCGCCAATCGTGTCGTTTTATCATTGCATGTTTTACTTGGCACCGACTTCAATATTCTTCAACTACTATATTGTATAACAAAATATTTATTTTTTGTTAAAAATTTAATTATTTCACAATTTTGAGTGATGGGTAGACCTAGTAAGAACGCTTCTTTTGAAAAACTTTACAAAGGTCAAATGTATGGTGCCCAAGTCGAGTGAAAACCTTAGACGGTATTGTACTATGTGATTTAAAATCAAATAAATTACTTAGTCGACCACATGATGAAAACGCATTACGAGAAATGAAAAGATTAAGACAACTATTGTAACTAATACAGTGATAGTCTTGCCTTTTAGCGGTTTAAAATGAGCCCAAACTCGAGGAGTTTACTAGTAGCTACTGAAGAGTTCCACCATCTATCTCCTGGCTCCATCATCAGACCCTCTATACCAAATGTTTTATACGGGACTCATCAAAATATATCGAGTTATCCCAAACTCGGAAGTTTTATTCCCTAACTCCTTACCGTTGAGGAGTACTATGACCTCCATCCTTAGGTCAGCATCATGAAATGATGATTTTCAGACGCCAACACCTGACTTATTAAGAAAAAAATCTCAAACGCGCTGTTTGTCCTACAATATTTGAGGTTATCCCTCGATTTCCCTAGGATCCCATCATCAGATCCTGACTTGGTGACAATGGGACCAACTTGTGAGCATACTCTTTAAAAAAAAATAAGAATTTTTAAAATCGGTCCATAATTGACGGAATGATCGCGTGACAAACATACAAAAAAAAACTGGTATTGAGAACCTCCTCCTTTCTTGAAGTCGTTTAAAAATTTAAACTGATAATTAGTGTATAAATAAAGGTACAATCGGTTTTCGGTACGATAAGTAAGGCGATCAGTTACTGGAGTGGTTTTTGTAGCGACGTGTCCAAACCAGCGCGTCCTGTGGCCGGAAGCAGCGATTAGTGCAGCGTCTGCACGCGCGGTCATCGGGCAGCTGCGATAACTTGATGTCAACACGATTTGAATGTTGCCCGAAATAATTTCTAGCGTTTTCTGGGACAAGAATAATGCTAGAGACAGAAAAAAATGTTGATAAAGCACACAATTTAAAATGTTATCGATAAAATATTATTAAACAAATGAGATTTGGGAAATTATAATTGCTACTAGTAGAAAAAAATCGTGTTTGATGTCACTATCTTCCACTATCAGTCTAATAGTAATCGTACGCTTTGCCGAACGCAGATTGACTGAAAGCGTCGGTGTGAACACGCAGATTGAACTCGTCGGTTTGGCCGTATCTTAGGGTAATTTCACATCTGACGGAAGATGCGTCGGTCAGTACCCCTAGTGCAAGTTTCTTTTGACAGATTCGATTTACTACATCGAACGCGTTCGGCGCTCCGATTAGTGGAGAGCACGAAACGGACCAATCGGAGCGCCGAACGCGTTCGATGTAGTAAATCGAGTTTGTCGAAAGAAACTTACACTAGGGGTACGGTACGCTTGACGCACTAACGGAACATCGGTCAAATATGTTAGGTTGGACGTTCTATTATTTATTTTTCAGTTCTTAAGTCAATTACGTATCAGTAAATTTGTATAAGTACCTATAGTCATAAATCCAACAAGTGCAATACACGGACCAAGCTTGAATGGCTACAAAGCGGCCGCGCAGTAGGTATATGGTTTTAGCCTTCCATAATTGATAGTATAGTTACGTCATTAGTGTGGCACATAAGTCTGATACTTATTATACTTAGCTATTATATTAACGTCCTATTCAAACGTGAGGTTAATCGTGTAAAGTGCACGCAGTATACGTCTGAAATGCAAGATAACTGAAAAGTCTGAAAAGTCGGTATACCTTCCTAGAATAGATATTCACCAAATAAATGATAAGTTTTTAACGTATCATTTATTTGGTGAATATAAAATAAAACTAATGATATCATATTTTTTTTGCAATCATTTCAGAACGAACACTGCATGACAGTTGGGGTATTGACATTTTCGTATCTGTCATTAATGTCACTGTCAAATCTTTATTGATCTTCGACCAACGTGCGTTACATGCCTTTGGTGGTTTATTATTATAATTTTGAAAGTTTCGCCCTCTTCTTGTAATAATAAAACTGTTTTGAGTATAATCATGTCTTCATCTTTCTTCTTAAAAGGAAAATCAAGGCAAGTACAGAAAAGGAAAGGTGAAAAAATAAAGAAAAAGAACCCTAAGAAACAGAACGCGCCTAACCTAGAAACTGGCCAGGAATCCTCAGAAAGTGAACTAGATTTACGAAAGTTTTCTGACGCAGAGGAGTCTGAAAGTGACCATGAAACAGCTGAGCAGAAAAAGTTACGTTTAGCAAAGAAATATCTTGAGGAAATCGAGAAAGAAGAAGCAAAGCGAGCGGAGCTCAAAGAAGTAGACGATGCCATCGAAAATCGATTGAAGAAAGATTACTTGGAACAAAAGGGTAAATTAAAGATAGAAGTTGCTGAGAAATATGTAGCACCCAGTGAAAGTGATCTCAGACTGATTCGTGCTAAGGAACATCGTCTTACATTAACGTGCGTATGTGTCAGCAGTGATAATAACTACGCGTTTACTGCCAGTAAATGTGGATCGCTAATCAAATGGGGTATCAAAGAAAAAAGAAAACTTGGTAGTTTAACTTACAAAACTCATTCCAACTTAATAAAAGGTCCTGTTACGTCTATTGCAATCTCTACAGATGGAAAATATTTAGTTTCATCTGATGAGACAGCATACATTGAAGTGTGGGATCCAAACACACTTAAACATATACACACTTTGAAAGGACACAAGGATGTAGTAACAGGGCTTGTTTTTAGAAAAAATACACATGATTTATATTCAGCAAGTAAAGACAGATCAGTGAAAATTTGGTCATTGGATGAGATGGCTTATGTTGAGACCTTATTTGGACATCAGTCACCGATCACATCCATTGATGCTTTAACACGAGAAAGGGCACTGACTGCAGGAGGGAGAGACACCACAGTCAGAATATGGAAAATAGCAGAAGAATCACAGTTGATCTACAATGGACCAGTAGGAAGTTTGGATGAAGTAAAGCTTCTAGATGAAGAACATTTTGTTTCAGGCAGTGATAATGGTTCACTGTGCATATGGAGTGTACTCAAAAAGAAGCCTCTGTGTACTGTAACAGAAGCCCATGGTTCTGAGAATGAAGTACCGAGATGGATTACTAGTCTGGCAACTTTATTGAACTCAGATGTTTTTGCATCAGGTTCCTATGATAATAATATTAGATTATGGAAGGTTTTTGACCAATACAGGAAGGTGTTGCCTATGTTTAGTGTTCAAGTGTGTGGTTTTGTAAACTCAATGCAGTTTACAAATGATGGTAAACAGTTATATGTAGCTATCGGCCAAGAGCATAAGGCAGGGAGATGGTTCAAATTAGGAGGTGCTAAAAATGGACTTTTAGTCATTAATTTTACTATTATGGCATAATAAACTATTATTTCATCTATGTAATTGTTTTCATTATTCTGCTCCAAAATATCATCACACTATGGCTCATATGAATAATAAGTAGTATTATTTTTGACAATATTAGCTAAGTTTTAATCTCACAAACATACATGTTGCATGCACATACAGCCAGACCCAAAACAACTATCTGTAGTTCATACAAATATTTATTCCATGTGTGAATCAAACCTGTGACATGAAGCTCAGCAAACTAATTGCTTAGGAACTGTGCCAACTGTGTCGTCATTAAATACTATTAATATAATATTTTAATGGCAGGTAATAATAATGTATGTGAACACTGAGGCACCGCACTCTTTAGCTAGAATCTGCCTACCATATGGATTAGAAATACTTCTAAAAGAATCAATGTCGAAACAAGATTCAAACATGTTATAGAAGTCCCTCTAAAACATGGGACAGGCATAGTCTGGCTACAGACAATGGTGGTTCAGTGCAGACATACTTAAAAATAATACTGAAAATACTTTGAACTGATTAGTTTATTGAACACATGAGAATGTAAACCAGAATAAAATCATAGGTATCACAAACATATTGAGCGTCTTTATAATGTCTGCGGGTTGTATAATGTTACATTATTTAGGATATCTTGTAACTACATCTTCACTTATTTTATTATCCTTTCTTTCTACTAAGGTGAATCAATAAATTCAAATAAATCATGTCAAATTCCTATCTCAAAGAATCATAACAGATAAAAAGAAGAGTAGTTCACTGTAGCAATATTTAGCTGATTAGAATGGTTAACCTTTCAACCCACAATAGTGTTTGCCCCTCTCAGTTGAAGGTACCCTGCAGTAATATCCATTGGCAGACTTCTTACTGTTGCAAACTCTTCAGCACTGCTGTAAAATAGCTTGGAGTGACGATCAATATACGGAGCAGGAAGTCCTGATATGTCGGAATATTTCTTAGTAGGTTTGAACGTTGGTGGTGCATTTATAGAATAATCTAAAATGTAAAGCAAGGTTATTATAATATCAACATTGCAATAATTTGTACCAAATTGAATGTTGCATGATTATTTCTTACATAAAACAGCTTCGTTGGGCCATGGTAATGCTCTTTCAGCAGTTAATATTTGTTTCAGAGATCTCCACATACGTTTTTTACATCCACTTTTAACGATGAATTTATTTTCTATTTTAAAACAATACGTTTTTTCCGTATCCGTTCCAGTCATATCTGCACTAAAATCTTATACAAAATTTCACGTAAAAATCTGACTAAATTATTGTAAATAAAGAATAATTACATGAAGAAAGACCGTATTTCTGTTTTAGAACAATAACCTAAAACATAATACGCTAATAATATTTATTTTGGCTGGTTGATTTTACCTCAGATAAATCAATCCTTAGATGTAGCGTATTAAGTTGAACAATTTACTCATACTTAACACTCTTCGTTCTAATATCAGTTTGTGTGTGACAGAAAGAGATAGCAAAAGCCGTTTATGCACGTCTTGAAGCGCTGCGCGCCACCGGCCGAGGGCAGCCATATTTGTTTGTTAACCAGCTGGTTACCAATGTGTCGTTACGATAATTGGACTTTTTAGTGGTTTTCTTCTCGATTTTGAAGTTTTCCTTACTGTGGATATATTATAAATTAGTTATGGCGTGTAATGTTCCCGGTTGTTCTAGCCGAGCGGGTATATTGACTGAAAATAATGCAAAATTATCTTTTCATAGGCAAGTCGAATTCATGTTTATTGAACTTTACGAAGCAAACTTGTAAATCTTGCTTTTTATTCTCACTTAAAATAAAAGTAATACATGTGTTTAGTGCGTACACAGTTTCATTATGATTCTAGCTGTTAGTGTTTAACAAAAAACATTAAAAAGTTTGACTCGGTATGTATGTATGACATTTCACCTACTTTATAGTGTTGTGAATCAGAATCAGAATATTTATCGATAATTTTAATATTTTGTTAGAGTGGATGTTTTCTTGATTATATAAAATAAAATTAATTTTGGTCATTTTTAAACTAGTGACAGTCAGAATAAGAGATGTTAATTCAAATTTAAAAATGGTAGCTCTTTTCCATTTTTCATTTGTATTTCGGTTGTGAAATTTTCCAGAAAGTGCGTCGAGTTGAGCTTTAAGTTAAAATAAAAAGTGATTAACATATTTGACTTGTTTTATTTCACATTTCTATGAAAGACTAGCCTACATGTATAAGTCAACCTCATATCAATGGTAACAAAACTAGTAAAAGCAGATCTTTTCCTCTGTAACACTGTCCGCTGAAAATGGTTTTGTTACCTTTAATATGCGGTTGCAGCAATGAATGTCCCATCCAGTACCTAAAATATACCACCAATACCACTATCTATAACTAGATATAGGCTGATTAGTTCGGACGTAGACTGTAGACGGCGCCACTGCGCTTGTTTACATAAAAATACCGCAAGAGAGAGTATCTTATACTTTTTGGGTAAAAAATTATAATTTATGGTATCTTTTCAAACAAGAACTTTACTGAATACATAAATTGCATAAATAGATGCAGCTTGATAGCTTGAACTCTAATCCGTGCTACAGGCTATTCAATTTAATATTCAATCTGTAGAATCAATTTGTGAAGTTGAAATTGACCTAACCCGACTCACGATCACGAATCAACCGGTCTCAAAATTTCATTTATATGACATTAACTAAAGTGCTATATCATGCTAACAAAACCGCAGGCCGAAGTTATTATTGAATATACGTCATTTCTGAACATTTAATCTTTTTATATTGGCTTTACGATTTTTATCGATACCGACAAAAATCCTTTAAAAATGAACATCGCTATTGATCAGTATAAATATAGTTAGGATTGTATAGTCAAAATGGAGACATTGCGTTTGTTTCGCATATGCTGAGCCACTATCATTATCTCTTTCTGTCATATGTCATTTTTCTGTGTTGCGAAGAAAATAGTGATATGTCTCCGGCCCTTGCTTAATAGGATCCATCTAGTATATTCTTTATCTGAGGATTTTACTAAAATCAGCTGTCATGACTAAAATCATTTTAGTCATGACAGCTGGTTAGACAAGATACTATGACAAAAAAAAAAAAAAAAAAAAAAAAAAAAAAAAAAAAAAAAAAAATGTAAGAATTCGTTTTTTAAAGATAGTTATCGTTTATTATGAAATATAAATAACTGCAATGTATTATTTGAAATTATATAAAACTTTAACTTATTATTGATGAATTTCATCAAACAAGATACATAGTATGAAAAATTAACTACTCAACTTTTAATATTTTTTATTTTATTTTGACAGTTGATCAAAGTTGATCCGTTTACGAAGACAATTTTAGTACACACGTGGTTGCGTCAACGAATGAACGTCAAAATAAGTTTGAGGTTATTCTTGTTTCTTGTGAAATGTGTTAATTGTTCTTTAGAAATAAAGAAACATGGATATAGTTAACGAGATTTTAGAAAAGGAGCAGAAGAAAGCTGAGAAGTATAAACCTATCACAGTAGAAAAACACTTGGAACTAGATCTCGATATAGGCTCATTACTTGCTTCAGACACAAACGATTTGGACACAAAATTATTACAGTGAGTTGTATTTATTATTATTTTATTTATAAATCTTTAAACCCCTAAAGTAACACACTGACCACTACTCTGCGCTGTAATATGTGATTCAACTTTCGACTCGACTGCGTCATTATAAAGAAAATGTAATGATATTATTTTTTCAGAGCAAACAAAGACGCATATTTACAGTCCTTGACACGCGACAACACACAGTTACTCTTAAACAAAATATGGGAGCTTCCCACAGAGAGAGCAGATGAAGCTATTGTTGTTCGGTTACCGGAGCCCACAACAGTTATCCCAAGAGCTAAACCCTGCCCTAAACCGAAACCTCTGACCAAGTGGCAGGAGTTTGCTAAAGCCAAGGGCATCACTAAGAAGAAGAAGGACAAATTGCAGTGGGATGAACAGCTGCAGAAATGGGTGCCATTATATGGGTAAGTTCAATGTAATACTGTGTATTTTATAAAATATACGAAGTTTTTTTGTAAGTTTGTTGCCCATTAAAAGTATGCTCAACACCTTGTGGGGCTTATGATGAGACATACATAACAGAAGTATTAGAAACCCCCCTTGTTAGCGCTGGCAAGGCACTGAGGCTCAAAAGACACTAGCGCGGGGGGGTCTCTTATTGTCATCACATCAACAGTCATTCAGTATCCTGGAATCTGTTAACAGTATGGGTACAAAAGAAATGTGAAATTTTTTCTGTATGAAAAAAAAAACAAATAGATGGCACCCAAAAAGATTACACATTTCACATCATACTTGCACTACTAGCTAATTTGATGAGCCTAATTTGGATCAGGTATTTTTATTTATGTATGCTGCAAAATCTTGACATAAAGTAGACTTTTTGCTAATATTCCAGGTTCAAGAAAGCAGCAGCAGAGAAAGAGAAGAACTGGTTGATAGAAGTACCACAAAACTTGGACCCCATGACTGACATGTATGAGAAGAAAGCTAGTGAGAAGACAGAAAAGGTTGCCAAAAATGAGCTGCAGAGGTTAAAGAACATTGCCAGGGCCAGGAAGGTCAAGATCCCCAGAGTTGGCCTGCCTATCACATCTGACAAAGCTTCAGCCACACAGGTATTTAGCAAAATAGGTTTCAATAGTAATATTGTCATGTTTTTTATTACCCAAGTTCTAGTTGGTTTATGAATTCAGCAATATCTATCCTCATGCTCCATATTTCTGGTTACTCTCTTGTGATTTATTTTGCCCTAATCCTATTTCCTACTAATATTATAATCCTACTTCCTACTAATATTATAAATGTGAAAGTTTGTGAGGATGGATGGATGGATTCAAAAGCTACTGAAAGGATCTGGAAGAAATTTGGCACAGAAATAAATTATAGTCTGGAATAGCACAAAATTTTATCCTGGGAAAACGCAGGTGGAGCTGTGGGCAGAAGCTAGTATTATAAATGTAAAAGTTTATGAGCATGGATATTTGTTACTCAATCACACCAGAACAGCTGAACAGGTCTGGATGGAATTTGGAACAGAGATAGATTATAGTCTGAAATAGCACATAGGCTCCTTTTTATACCGGAAAAATGTACGGGTTCGTAAACCACGCGGGTGAAGCCGCGGGCGGAAGCTAGTTATATATATTACAGACAAGCAATGTTTATTAAATACTTCCTTTCTGATTACAGTTAGAAACAGCAGCAACAGTTGCCAAGGCATCTACAGCATCCCTTGGCAAGTTCCAAGACAAGCTGCCCAAAGAAAAAGAGGCCCGTGGCAAAGGCATCCATGAATTGATCCCAGGCAAAGAAAGGAAACGCAAACTGCCAATACCCACACCTAAGCAAGAGAGGGAAAATAATTTAAATATGCTTGACAATATTCTGAGTAAGAGGCCCAAGATCGATATGGATAAAGCAGTTGCTAAGCAAATACATGATGAGCAAGTGAAGTGAGTATTGCTTTCACATCAAACTGTTATATATATACATATAATGTTTTGCAATGAAAAGTAGAATTTCCTATATCTGCACACACTGCTGAGCACAACTTTTTTAAGGTTTTTGTTTCAGTATGCAAGTGATGTGTGTATGTCCATGTGAATATTTGTGTTTGTAAATGCACCCACGATACAGGAATTGTTCCTAGAGTATTTCCAACGATTTATTATCAGAAAAAAAAATTGTTTAGTTTGATATTTTTTCAGTTGTAAATAACTACACTTTTAATCTTAAAATTATCATGACTATTAAGGCAGAGGCTGTAGCATATCTTCTGTTCAGCACCTGCTGCAACTCTGAGATTTCTAACAATTATCATAGGGATATCCTACTATATGATTAAATTAGCTTCTTAAGCTCAGTTCCTAAATTCTTTCTATTTTTGCAGCCGATCAGATGAAAAGAAGGAATCCAAACCCATGAAAGGCAGACGTAACTTCAAAACCAAGCCTAAGGGCAGCAATCCCACCAACTTCTCTGCTAAGAAACCTAAGGCTGGTAAGGGACAGAGGAATCCTGGTAAAAAGGCGGGTGGCAGGAAGAGAAGATAAGAATTGTGAGATAGACAAAAACACTTGAAAGTTTAATATTTTAAGAGGAATTAGTTATAAGATCCCAAACAATTACATTCTTGAAGTCACTTCAATGAAGGAAGTGTTCAACAATTCAACCTCCAGTGGTACTCCAATTGTTTTTTTAACGGGAGCTGCATATTTTTCAAGGTAATAAATTTTCTCTCGGTTGTTTATCAAATCTTCATCTCATCTCAGTCTAAATTAGAAGAAAAAATATTTTATTCAGCTAGTGAAAAAGTGCGCGCGTTAACGCATTACTCCGCCTTTTCATAAAATGTATTTAATCCATGTTTTAATCTGTAAAGGATTGTAATAAAAAAATAAACAAACCTTATAAATTATTTTATTTCCTTCAACAAAAGTACCTTGGACTAGATTTTTATACAATTTGCTACTAAACCATAAAGATACAGGTGTCTAAACAACCAGTTTGTAATTTAACAAATACTGACTGCACATGTAATATTTATAAATAAATAAACATTCATATTACATGTGTAGGAACATAGTACATAGATATAGATATGAGTTATTTACTCGGAACAATTCGTACGCTTCGGAAATAATCTATTAACTAGTCTCTCCCTTTATAGAAAAAATCTCGACTCCATCCGACCATTAGTTGCATGTCGTACGTTAAAAAGTACAAGAATTCGGTAATAAGTAGGCGAGCGATATCTCCGATAACTTTTCGATATACCTCGATTTCGACATGGTCTCTAACCGCGAGAACTGCCCCTCTTGACGTTAACATAACACTGATTGCATAACGTGCAGTGTACACATAAACTGACAAATATATACTATCGTTAGATTAAAGGTCAGAGACCAGAGAACAGTATATTATCCAGACAATGAAATAGCATAAACATGAGATAACAACATTGGTCGAAAAATCATGTGCAGTACATTTAATTACTACATTTTTGTACCAGTGGTCTACATATTTAAATATAATGATATTTCCTTACACTATGTTTACACATCTACTTAGGCAAAGGAGAAGGTATATTGATTAATACTGTATATCGAGAGATCTACACAACACGCTACGCTACGCAAACAACTTCGCTATAAAGCTATATGGAAGCTTCTACCACAGCGGCTAACTACTCCATACACTGGCCTTACCATAGGCTTTATATGTTGCAGACAATCGTAAATGTCAAAAGTTGAGAGCATTCAATATTAGAACGCCGATCCTACAGTCCCTTGTTGCAATAGGACAGCTCGGGACATAAATATCAAGTCTCGCCTGAATAATCTTGTTGACCGAGTGTATGGAGTCAGATATAATTAGACTGTGTTTCTACTAATATATTTTCTATTATTGATATTTTGACGTCGAATCGTGAAAAAGTCTTCATCATTAATTTTTATTAAAACTGATTTCGACAGGATGGTAAACAATGAGAAACGTGTGTGACGGGAAAACACGACACAATGTAACCGACATTGCCTTTTGAGAAATTAAAATTTCTATACTGATGTGTTTTTTTGCGTCTGAAGTTTGCAAGATTGTGGGGATATACCGCAGTTTTTGAACATCTGGCAACATGCCAATCAATCTTCCTGAATTGAAAATTGCAGTGTAATCATCATAATAACTGGACGTTTGTATTTCCGAAATGTCTGAATACTTTGTTCAAGTACGTCGAAAATTTAAAGATCTACAGGAAGCTTATTTTGTTAGATTTGTAGTGCAAGTCGGTAAGTACACCTTAAAAACTTTTTCAACCATTCCCGTCATAACAATGTGCTGCTACTAACTGCTTAAATATAATATTGCTATCGTCGATATCCACTAATTTCTATCTAAACAAGTTGGTAAACGATTGTCACAAAATAGGATTTCTGATATAATTATTATACTTATATTTTACATTGGTTTGCCACTTAATCGTCAATTAATAATTAATTAATTAATGTTTCAAACAAATTGTTAAAGTTAAATCTTCTAGTTAAATTAATTGGAACTGACGACTCTATGGCAGACCATTTAGTATTAGAGTATTTTAATAATGGAAAAATATTTTTAGCTTACAATAAAAATAGGAAAGGTCGATAGAGCTGTCTTAATTATAAGAAGACAGTACTTAGAATAAATTAATAAGAAAATTCGACGCAGTACTCTATACACAACCTAGAGAACATTTCCCACATTATAATGGCAAGATGGGCGCAGTGTCTAAGTGATTGGGTTTCTGTGCTATGTGTAGCGGGTTCGATTCCCGCTATTTTAATATTATGTAATATTTGCTATCCATTACATTTCACATTAGGGAAACTTTTACCTATCGGTTTCAATATGCCCGTGGAAAATGTACTCGTTCTCATTTCATAAATTCTATCTAAGATTAAAATTAAAAAGAATCTAAATAATTCAACAACCACAAATTGGAATCGTTTGAATGTATTTGACAAATTCAAATGTTCTAAAAAATTCGATAATTTGGCACCAGGTACCTATCAGTCAACAAATAAATAACAATTAAAAATATTTTGCTACGGGCAAAGCAACTATCAATTCTCATTTAGCACCATCTGTTGAAATTAACAAGTAATACAACTCAGTAATCTACACATCTTGTATAACAAAGAACACAAGAATATCATTGTATTCGGGACCTCTTGTACCTCTTGTCACGGGAAAAGGGCTTTGTGTTTGTGTGAATGCGCATTCGCACACACTGATAAAACGGGTTTATACATAACAGTACCCCTAATCACACATAATGTATAGCTCAAGTCTCGTAAGCATTGCTATGGAAACTTTGGTCTAGATAATAGGCAGATATATAAAACAAATCGTGCTTTGCCCTTTATAAAGCCTATATTGATTTAATTAGTAATAAAAGCTGTGCTTCCCTTCTTTTAAAATTCGAATTTAATTACCATTGAGGAGAGATTATATGTATTTTAGCCACCCATTGTATATGTTTTGCATTAAACCGCAGAGTACAGCCATAAAGTGTCACGTACGCAGCGTTCTCGCTAGCGAAACATTTTAGAGTTATGCTGAACCCAAAGATCATTTATTTTCAATTAATTTCTTTTAGTTTCTTTTTATTTTTACTTTTGTGTCAACAAGTCATATAAGACGCGTTCTGATAAATTTACACACACAAAATATTGTTTATGGCTATCTAACAACCCTGTATCGACATTGAGGTTAAATGTTAAAATCCTGTATTCAACAATATTTCAATAAAAAAGAAAAAAAACTCTATAAACGAGATTCAGGTCCGAAAAATAGTCGATGATTCGAGATCGTTAAGCTCGTCTCTTTACATAAGTGACTGGATCACTGAGAGTGTAAAAGTGTGTTAATACATACTAACGACAAACCTTATAAAATCTTCATAACATAATTTCAATTAATTACAATGTAACAGACATTCTAAAATGTAACCACGTACATATACATATTTTTCTACGGTATAGAATCGGTGGTAAATTGCAGTGTCTTTCGTACTTTGAGTATTATACCCCAGACATAAGGTTCATTATTGACTGCCGGCGATTCTAGTTTATTTGTTTCGCTAGTATATTCTAGGTTTCCTTCATAATTAACTGTAGAAAATCTTGTTGTTGCAACAACGTTTTTTAATGTTTTGATTCATTCAAAATTACAATAATTCATGTGTATCATATCATAGATTAAAAAATAGATTCAACATATAATACAGGTAAATATAACTCTTATATACTACGTCATGAAGGGTAAAAGGAGATCAATCAAGGAATAGCAACGCCTACTATGGTTAAATACCAACAATACAAGTATTAAAATGTTATAAAACGATCATTCACTACATATATAGACTACATGATTTCTAATGAACATGGCCGCGTCATTGCTGAATACAATTATATTATAAATTAAATTATTAATAGATAATTTTATTTATTTATCCTTACATAATATTTCATTAAACTTAAGAAGAGGTTATCTTCTATAAACTCTTGATTGAACTATTTTACAAATCCGAGATTATTATGTAAAATCCTACTTCCTACTAATATTATAAATGTGAAAGTTTGTGAGGATGAATGGATGGATATTTGTTACTCAGTCACGCCAGAACGGCTGAACGGATGAAATTTGAAATCGAATAGCACATAGGCTATTTTTTATCCCGGAAAATGTATGGGTTCGTAAACCACGCGAGCGAAGCTGCAGGCGGAAGCTAGTCTTAAATAATGTGAAGTAGGCATGAAATTAGTAAAATATAATATGATTAAATTTATAATGACACTATTAAATATTAAATACGTTCAGAGTTGAACATAAACAGTATTTAGAAGTTCATATAAATTTTTAAGTGCAACGACGTGATAAAACTTAGTTGGTACTCATATTCTGATAACACTTATCATTCTGTCATCTATGTTGTATTTGTACCGCGCCGTCAGAACAGAGATCGCGAAGTTACATAATTTGCAAAGGTAAGAAATAATGTATTTACCTCTAAAAAACGCGATTATTTTTTGAAAATGTCGGACTTGTAATACAGTACATAACTAATTATACAGATAATTATTTACAAGTGTCATAAAGTTCTTCAGCAAATATGAAACACATATCTGTATATAAACGCAACAAGATTCCTTTTCAATTACCGCCTATCACAGGTCGTTACTAAAATAGCGTAAATAGCAGAAAATATAGCATATAATATAACACATTATCTATTTTGTATATAAATATACTTTGGTTGAAAAATATTGCTGTAATCAGTAATGTGTGCAGAATACGGATTCAGATTTGAACTCATCATTGGACATATAAATGGCTTTGTTTTGCTTCAACCATAATTAAATTCCCTTGATATCTGAACCTGCATTCGGCACTCATCTGTATAACATCTCACTCGATACCTTGACCGCCATAACATTTCTTGCAAAGCGTGTAGACACCTGACTCAGCGTCATGCTTACCCTTGTAATGACACACAATATGCACCAGCTTTAGATTCTCCCGCGTGAATATTTGCAAGTAATACCGATCAGCTTCTATCCCGCCCACACTCGAGCCTTTATCACATAAAATACATTTTATATCACCGCTATACAGCCCGTCGATTGCCTGTAGAATTTTTGGGATGATAGACCTTGACAACTCAATCTTATGGTCTAGATTCCAAGTTTGGAATATGATGCGTTCTTCGCGGCTTCTGTAAGGGTTGATGACGTGTTCGCCTTCGTAGAAGCATTTGTCGTTGCTCCAGAGGCCGCCGCATTGGAACAGTCCGGTCTCGTCGCAAATACGAGCGTTTTTACTCGCCTTGCGGTTGAAATAAGTCTCATTGTATTTGTGGGAGTCGAGTATATTTCGTAGGTCCGCTAAGAATTGTTCTACAAGTTTCTTACCGCGGCCATTCTTCGAGTGTATGTAGATGTCGGACGATTGCAGAGCTGATTTTGTTTTGTAGTAGTATCCCCGCATACGGTCTTTCACGCGTTTCGACATCGACTGCTCCTTCGTTTTTTCTGATGGTTCCAATCCTGGAATGAGTTAGTTTGTCGTGAATATTTGGTACATACAGACATTACACACATAATCATCAAATATTGTTTCACCCAGCTGCCAAAGGAAATGTCTAGAATTCAAAAGGAAAGGCTAGGGTACCAGGTATGGTACAAATTAACCCAGTCACTCTGTGTGTGTGACTAAAGAATTAGTGAAACTGGTACATAAGCTCGAATACTACTTTAGACACATAGCATCATCACGCCTGCCATCCCCGAAGGATTAGGCAGAGATGTACTATTGTATCCTGACATTTCGCCGATGCTGTTATTGAGTCTCATGTAATAGGGGGCCGAGCCTATTGCCATCTACCGGGCACAGTTCCGTTCTGCTACTGAGAATTTCCATACAGAAAAGCCCAATATCACTTTGCCCGACCCGGGAATCAAATCCAGAACCCCACGCTTAGCAGTCGGCAGTCAGACAGCCAATGAGGCAGTCAAGATTTTAATCATAAAGTAAGCATTATGATTTTAAACACTGAAAAAAATACAATCAGTGATAATAAAACGCAGAAAATACGCGGTTATTTTTATCAAAACAAGAAACAGTTGACGAATATTCGTCAACATAATTTCGCACAAGTATCTTGGCCGATGCTATTCTGTTGTAACTTTTAGGGTAAAGGTTCTGGTGCGGTGCGAAACCGTAAGCCACAACAGAGCTGACTATTTTCAAAGTTACTAATAATATGCTACTTTGTTATAGTGTAAATTAAGTAAAACAACTATTTCGTTAATGAGAAATCTACTGAAATAATATTTCAACGTGATATAAGGTTAAAGTGCTTAAGTCAATGTGATGTATAATTATTGTAATCAATGACTCACTTCAATATCGTTGTAGTAA
This sequence comes from Shargacucullia verbasci, assembly GCA_947562105.1. Lineage (NCBI taxonomy): Eukaryota > Metazoa > Arthropoda > Insecta > Lepidoptera > Noctuidae > Shargacucullia > Shargacucullia verbasci. Next base: position 3,240,146 of record OX387289.1, on the reverse strand, counting down.
TTAAATTAATACACAAATGCTTTATAGAAAATAATCTTAGACATGCCTCAGTCATCTAGTAGTTACAAGCACAACTGCTGAGTGTGTGGTCCTGGGTTGGATTCCTAACTGGGCTCTCTTAGTGTTATTGGGCTATATTATTGGAAATTAGAAGCCTTACTGAAGTAAGGATTACTGAAACTAAGGCTTCTTATTTCCAATAAGATGGCTTCAGCCATGGAGTAACGAACTATGCCCAGTAGATGGCAATGGGCGAAATGTTGGTGCCCGCAGCTTTGCCCACGTGGTTTATGAACCCGTACATTTTTCCAGGATAAAAAGTAGCCTATGTTCTATTCCAGACTATAATCTATCTCTATGCCAAATTTCATCCAGATCCGTTTAGCCATTCTGGCGTAGAAAGTAACAAATGTCCATCCATCCATCCATCCACCCATCCTCACAAACTTTCACATTTATAATATTAGTAGGATATAAAACAAGATTATTCTTCCTTTACCATGATTTTGAGCCTAAATGATCCAATTATATAAGATATATCCTAAACCTACCTTCAAACCACCCAGGGTCCTGAGTCCTCTCACTGAGCATGGTCCGAGCATTATCAGCTGCTGCAATATACTTCTGAAACACCTTGAACTTCTCCTTCATGTTGATACTCAGAAACTCACTGGCAGCTGCCCCTGTGTCTATGTAGTCCTTCTTGTGTGACCGGATCAGGTCATAATAGTAGTCAAAATCTGTGATGTGATAAATGATAATTATGGTAATTAGACTCTATCTGTATTTTTATTTGGCATTTTGTTAGTTAGACTTAGCTGGAATTATAATTGCTTTTGGCAGAAGTAGAAGATTTAAGTATTTATTTCCAAAAATGAAGTACTCATACCGATTTGGGCTTTGATTCATCATTTACTATGAAAATACGCATTTCAACATAGATTTGTGAACATCAGCCCGTTATACCAATATCAATTTTGGCTATGTAAATACTTTCATAAAGTTATTACTTTCATACTAATAATAAATTCATAAAAATATGTAACACTAAAGAAAATAATATTTTTATTAATCTTTTTTTAAATTTTATTTACCTCATGATATTTAAATTTCTGTAAAATAGCATACCTGTGACCATTGTCTCTTTCTCTTTCAATAATATAAAGAGTGTTTGAGGCGGCAGTGTGGCTAGGTACTCGTCGTCGTCCACCTGCGTCCCGTCCTCAGCCACGCACAGTCGGCATACTGCGCAGCTGACATTGAACTGGAAATCCCGAGTAGAGGAATTAGGTCAAGGTACACAAATATCGGCCAAGGCTTCACTCTGACCCATTTGTCATGTCACAATGATAAACACAACTAATCATAACATAAACTAGTCTTAAAACACAACTAATTCACCAAAATAAAGCATTAAAGCCGCAATAAATCAACATAAACAAAGAAATTCGTACTTACGCCTAACTTTTTACACGATTTCTCGATCAACTCTTTCAGATTTTCGGCCGCAACCCCTATTTTCTTCTCCCTCTTTAAATCGGTTACTTTATATCCTTTCTTCATGATTGAAATAATAAATGCTGCACAAACTTACATTTATGTATAAAAAATAAAAATAAAGAAATCCAACAGAGCCAACGCGTGCCGAGTACCTATCTCAAATACAACGCAGTTTGATTCTGAATATGACATAAGAGGGTTACCAAGTTAGTTTAATAGACTTAGGTGCGTGAGTAGAATTCGAAAAAAATAATATAAACAGCAATCTTCATAATATGCTAGCAGCATGATAATATGAGCCAATATCCAGAAAAATACGGAAAATCGAGATTATTTTTCCTCATCCGCAAAGTCGCCAAACTAATATTATACAGGGTTTAATACCGGAAACCTAATACATTAATTATTTCCAGGAGGACGCAATCCAGAAGCTAAATTGAAACATATTTAACCCCTTATGTATTTAAGTATGTGTCCATCCAAATTTGGTCACTTACGACATAATAAAAATAAAGTCACATGACATCAAATAAGTTAACTTTTTTATGACCGAAGGCTCAAAATGGTGACCCGACACCTTAAAAAAATCGGTGAATTCAAAATATCTCGGAAATTATTATCTTTTTTGGGCCATACATATGGCGGGTAACATTTCATACCTCTATCTCGACCTGCCGCGCCGCCGCCTTGTCTTTACGCTATATTAAATCGTATCTATATATCGGTTTTGAATATCAGATATCGAATCTATATATTTCAATATCTATATATTGGTCAAAATCTATGGTACTCGGTACTCGGAAACCAAAGTAGTACCACATGTTACTGTTATTTTTCTACTGTTAAGTTTCGGTTTTATGGAACGTATGCGGTATGGCGTATTGGTTGAATCTATGATATTCTGAAACGAAAGTGGTTCAGCGGTTCGGTCGTATCTAACGCGTTCGGCGCGGCGCACCGATTGGTGGAGAGCACGAAACGGTCCAATCGAAGCGCCGAAGGCGTTCGATGTAGTAAATCAAATTTGTCAAAAGAAACTTACACTAGGAGTTCAGAGTATCATAAATATTTTACGTTATTATTATTGTATGGTTCTGTGCAGTGTCACTCGAGTCGAGCGATATTGTACATAGTTTATGCGCCGTTCGATCTAAAGATATTGGATATTGTGTGATATAGATATTGTATCTATATACGATTTGTATCGCCCACCCCTACGCCGGAGTGCCGAGCAGGCGAGCACTTCGGAGATCTGGCGGGAACTTTAAAAAAGAGCGCTTCAGAAAAATTTTCAAATTCCTTTTTTATTAAATATTTCCTAATTTTTTGCTTAAAAGTTAATTAAAATAACAGTACTAGGTGTGCAAACCTGTAAAAATGGTAGGAAACGAGGGGGGCGGGGATAACCCGCCCACCTCACATAAACGTCCTCGGCCTGAGGCCGGAGGCGGAGGGACAGACATAAACATGGATGGCGGCGGCGGTGAGCTTGACTATTCTCCATATATTAAACCAGACTATAAGAGACTTTACCCAGAAAATGCCACATATCTAGATTTTAAAGTGTTTATTGAAGCTACCAACAACAAGGATAGAATAGGCAATAAGAGCCCTATCTATCTCAATCATATATTTTCCAGTGAAATAAAAGGGGTGACGGCTATACAACGAATAAACGCAAATAAAATAGCAGTAATATTTAAACAGTATAATACGGCCAATAACTTCATTAACAACACCACTTTTCTCAACAAACATGGCTTGAAAGCCTTTATTCCGGCTGCGCAAATAGAAAAAACAGGTATAATTAGATTTGTACCAGCAAATATTTCCAATAAAGAATTATACACCAAACTTACATCAATATATGAAATTATAGCTATAAGAAGATTCACAAAAAAGGTTGGGCAAGAGCGAGTAGGACTACAAACAGTAAGCATTACTTTTCTATCGAATGTACTTCCAGACAATGTACAATATGATTTGTTTTCATACCGTGTTTTTGATTATATACCCCCATTACAGCAATGTTTCCGTTGTTTTAAATTCAACCACTCTGCTAGGATATGCAATGGCAAACAAAGATGTTCCATTTGTGGAGGTGAGCATTTATATAAAGAATGTGATAGACCAACAGAGATCTGCTGTTGTAATTGCAGCGGGCCTCATCTTGCAATTTCTAGATTATGTCCAATTAAGTTAAATAAAATTTTAGAAAAGAAAAATAAGATTACTTATGCAAGTGCTACATTGACGAAACAACACATGAGTGATAATATTGAATTCCCACCTCTGCCACCTCCAAAAATTAAACCAATTGACACTGTTAATAAATCTGTAAATAAGCCTGTATATACATCTGTAAATAAGTCTGTATCTGTAAATAATCCTGTACATAGTGTAAATAAATCTAAAGATGTCCCTCCTAAGGTAGACATCAAAGCCCAAATAGTTGCCAACAACGATGTACTTATGGCCCTGGTACAGACGTTGGTGGAACTGGGTAATAAGGGAGATAATACGCCTACCACCGTAAATAGTATTAAAGAAACACTACTTAAAAATCTCAAGTAATGGATCCAAGTCACACACTGTCTAAGCTACGTATTGCTCAGTATAACATTCAAAGTGCTAATAGTAAAAAACCCTTATTGATTCAGTTCTTACAAAAACAAAATGTTGACATTTGCTTACTTAACGAAACATGGTTTAAAGACAATAGTTTTAGAATACCCGGATATAACATTTATAATAAAAATTCCAATAACACTCATAATGGTGTAGCAATACTGATTAAACCATATTTAAAGTACAAAGTTTTTAACACTAGATTTTATGAAGACATTCAAACTGTTGCTCTGTCCTTAACTACTGTGCATGATAGCTTGACTATTCTTTGTGTATACTGTCCTCCTTCTAGTGGGCATATACGGATTAATAGACTACGTAATATAATTAATGATCTTCCAAAGCCTATATTTGTCAGTGGTGACTTTAATGCGCACCACATTGCATTTGGTTGTCTGTCCACTAAGAGCAGAGGTCAGGATTTATTTAATATCATTGATGACTTGGATTTATGTATTTTAAATGATGGTAGTTTTACAACTGTTAACAACCCGAGGCGAAATCCGTCTGCAATTGATGTTAGCTTTATTAGTGCTAACCTCGCATCAATATGCGAGTGGTCTGTACATGATGATTCCATGGGCAGCTACCACTACCCAACAATAACAGAGATTACACTACATATAGATAAATATCATATTAATCCCCCTGTTGATAGGTATGTATATAAAAAAGCAAATTGGACGGAGTATAAAACTATTTCCAAAACAATATTTAATGATTTAGTCCTAAAATTGTATGATCCTATTTCAACCTATAATGATTTTTGTTCTCGGTTAGATAATTTAAAAGATATGACAATTCCTAAACTCACTAAACCAAATAATTTTAGAAGCAGACCTCCAGCTCCTTGGTGGAATGACATTTGTGAAAAAAGTGTAACTGCCTCTTACAATGCATTGAAATTTTATAGAAGTGAACCCACTATGGAAAACTATCTAGATTACAAAAGAAAAGATGCATTAAAAAAAAGGACTATATCAGAACAAAAAAGAATAGGTTGGGATAGCTTATGTAACACTTTCAATAGAACTACTCCTATAAGTAAGATTTGGAATCTTCTAAAAATGTTCAAAGGTATAAGAGCTGGCAATAAATCATATAAAGATGAGTTTATTTCTCCATTTCTAGATAAATTATCCGACAATTGCAATTTAAAAGATGCTGATAGTTTAGGCAATATTTTCGAACTAAATAATGATAATCTAAATTCCAAATTTTTGCTAGATGCTTTTACATGGTCTGAATTTAAAATGAGTTTGTTATCTCGGAAAGACACTACACCTGGTTTAGATGATTTCCCCTACTGTATTATTAAAAATTTAGATGAGTCTGCACAAAAAATGTTTCTAAATATTCTTAATTTACTTTGGCATTGTAAATGTATTCCACAATCATGGAAAACACAATGTGTGATTCCGATACTCAAACCAGATAAACCTTCGGAGCTTGCCAGCTCTTATAGACCAATATCACTGTCTTCATGTCTTGGTAAAATATTTGAAAACATGATTAAGAATCGTTTGGATTGGTATATGGAATCTAACGGCATCATTCCACATGTTCAATATGGATTTCGTCGAGGGCGAAGTTGTGCAGACAGCTTCACTTCCTTAATTTTAGACCTGAAACATGCAAAGGATAAAAAATTACACACTGTTTGTGTATTTCTAGATGTTCAAGGTGCATTCGACAGTCTAGATCCAGCTATACTTGTACAAGTTATGTCTAGGTTAGGCGTACCTGGTCAGCTATGTAAATGGATATATAACTTTTTGAATAATAGAACACTCTATGTAAAACATAATAATACATTGTATGGTCCAAAAGGTGCATCTAAGGGTACAATGCAGGGTGCTACACTATCTCCTTTGCTATATAATATATACACAAGTGAAATCTGTAAATTTGTAAACAGTAATGTAGATATTTTGCAGTTTGCTGATGATATTGTTTTTTACAGTAGTAATTATAATGTAGAAATTGCAATTGACAATATTAACAGAGCCTTGTCCCAACTATTTCACTATTATAATGATGAGCTACATTTAAAAATTAACCCCTCCAAAAGCAGTGTTATGATATTTGGCAATGAGAACACAAATTCAAAAGTTATTTATAATGGAGAATTTATAAATCCAGTAAATTCAAAGAAATTTTTAGGCATAGTAATAGATAGGAATTTAACTTTTAAGGAACATATTAAATATATATCAAAGAATGCTCTTAAAGGTTTAAATATAATTAAATGTCTTGCAGGTGTCTCATGGGGAGCAGACCCGAAAATATTGTCAATTTTGTATAAAAGTATAGTTAGAAGTCATTTTGATTATAGTTCACTAGTGTATATAAATAGTACTCATGTAAATAAACTAGATCTATTGCAGAACAGGGCTTTGAGAACAATTTCTGGTGCAATGTGCTCTACTCCCATAAGGGCCATGGAAGTGGAGACTAAAATTATGCCCTTAATTTTGAGACGTATCCTACTTGCAGAGAGATTCTGTCTTAAATTAATTGCTGCAAATAACAGAAAAATAATAAACAAAATTGTACCTTCTGTAAGTAGAACTCCTGGGCCTCTAACAACAGGAGAAGATCTCTTGAATGGCAAATCTCCAACATTGTCCAAAATATTGCTGGAAACAGAAAATAGTTTTACTGGTATTAGAAAACAGTGCCCATGGCCATGTTACTCTTTCTCTTATCAGTGTATTTCACATCCCATCAAAGAATTGCAAAATCCCATTAATAATAATTTAGATATGTTGCAATTTTTGGCAGAAAATAAGAATTATTATGTTATTTACACTGATGGCAGTAGGGGGAGTAATTATGTGCGTGCTGCTATATATGATCCACATGCTAAACTCTCTCAAAGCTTTGTTCTGCACAATACATGTACTATATTCACTGCAGAGGCATATGCAGTTTATCAGGCTTTAATACATATTCGCCAAAATAACAATTGTAAATACTTTTTGATTGTCTCTGATTCACTGAGTTTGATAAAAGCCTTATCTAACCTTACAGTTTCGTTTAAGTCAAATTATATTCTGTATTTTATCAAAGAAATAATTCATCAATATTATCTTAAGCACATCAAAATTGCCTTCCTGTGGGTACCTTCTCACCGAGGTATCTCTGGCAATGAGATAGTTGATAAAACTGCTTATGAAGGTTATAATGCTGTTGATGTTAGAAACGCAATGGAAATTCCTATGACTGATTTCCTGCAATGTATTAATGAAAATATATATAAGTTATGGATAGAAATGTGGAAGAAAGACCAAGACATCAAAGGAAAGTGGTATGGAAGTATTCAAGAAAGATTACCTGTTAGACCCTGGTACAATAAATTGAAAGAAGCCAGCCGAGAATTTATCACTACGATAAATAGATTACGCTTTGGCCATAATACTGCACCGTCACACCTTTTTAGACTTGGCATTAATATAAACAATACATGCCCACATTGTGAATCCCAAGAAGGAACCATGGAGCATCTTATTTTTGACTGTCAAAACTTCTTGCTTGACAGATTAGTGTTGGCTAGTGAACTTAGTGATGTAAACTTTAAGTGCGATTCTTCATCCCGCCCGCCGCCACTTGAATTGTTATTAAAAAACAAAAACACTTACAAACCGATATATAAATATATTAAAAACACTATTCAAACAATATAAAAGTGAAGTGATAAGTACATAGTGCAGTGTTTCATAAAATAAAATAAGACTTGACTTAAAGGTCTTAGTTACCAGGTCATAAAATTCCAAAAAAAAAAAAAAAAAAAAGGCGAGCACTTCCCGGGAATGTGTCGAGTTTCCAGCGACTCTGTATATTATTTATTGTATAGCAACGAGCGCAGCTCTTTATTGTTGCCTTGCTTACCGCCAAATGTTTTAATCTCAGAACAATAACCAAGCTTGGTTATTGTTTTGAGGTCACACGCGTCCCAGGGCTAGGGGTGTTCGTTATATTACACAGCGCATAAAAATAGTCGTTAAAAATATAGCAATAGCAGCCTGGTATATATTTTTACCGCAGTCTGCTATCTGCGCCTAGCGCAGCGTTGCCAACTCTACGTGTTTTTGCATAGATCTTTGTACTTTAGTTTTTTCGGGCAAACCTAGGAACTTAATTCGCCAAATCTACACAGTTTCTATCAAATATTCAAATTGGCAAAATAACATCGTCACATTTCCTAAACAATTATGATTATTTGAAAAAAATATAAAATTATTGTACGTATACCTAATATATTACTATCAATGTGTTAGACACAACATACAACGAAACAACGAATTCGCATATTTATTACTATAATAATATATCACACAGCATTTTGTTCCAACGCCGAACACGGAACGCGTACCGCGATCTTGCACTGCGGAATGCGAGTAATATTTATCAAATGCAGTTGTAATGCTGTACTGCTTTATTATAGTATAAAAAATATTCTGCGCTTTATTTATAGCATTTCGTTATAACGCGTTTATATTTTATAGCCGTTGTGAACACGCCTACCCAGGGCTATCCTCTAGTCCTCTGTCAACCTAATCAGTCCTGTCACGCATGATTCGAGTATTTCGAATTAGTTTAGTAAATAAAATAGGGTAGGTACTACTTTCCAGTATACTATTGTAGTCTTTGGGTACTACTTGTACGACGTGACTTCCAACGAAAATAATATTAATTCAGAAAAGTGTGACTGATCAGATAAATTTACGATCTTTTTACCACAGGGTGAGTTACATATAAAACGGCCAAAATTAACAAATTCGGTTACAAAAAATCATGCCTTGAATTAGTAGGAAAGTTGATCTCTTCTGGTTTTTCAGCACAAACAAATATCCTGCCGGTGCCTAATTTCGCCATCATCAACTGACAATGAAACGTGGTGCTCTAATAATCATCGAGGGGTTGGACAGGACTGGAAAGTCGACACAGGCCAAGACATTAGGTAAATATCATCATTAAATTTAGAACCTGTTTATCTAGAAAGGGTTATAAAGTTTGAGGCTGTGTCAAAGAAGTCAATAACTTGTATTTAAACAATCAGATAAGTAATGAACCAGCTTTTATTGAGGATAAGATAAAAATGGTGTAAAAATAACTTACTGTATATACATACTCATTATTGTAAGGCTAGTCCATAATGAAGTTTTTTTAAACAGTTGAGAACTTAAAGAAAAGGAATATTCAGGCAGAGTACACCAATTTTCCAGCCAGAGAAACAGAAGTTGGAAAAGTTATTAACAGTTATTTACAATTAAAGGTATGTAATTCTAGAGATTGATATATTTGTTAATTAAAGTGCTATCCCATTCTATCTTAATCACAGGATAAATGCTTACTATTGATAATTTTGATTAATAAATATTAAAGAAATATTGAATAAACAAAGCAAAATATAATAGCATGTAATTAGCACGAGATATTCATTATCAGCTTACTTATGATATAATGCTTGTAATATAATTGTAAACATAATTAATAATGCACTATCTACACATTAGATGATACTGATTTGCAACTGCATTACATTAGTGTAACTTATTGCTATAGAGATAATTTATGAACAACTGAGTGGACTTCTGTTTTTTATTTATGTTACAACCTTTTTTATTGAAATCCTACTTCATAGCTTAATGTAAAGTGAATTGAAGTAGTTTATCTGTCAAGGGGAGAAGCATATTTAGATATCCACTGATGTAGTATATAAGCATCATCAATACACAAATTTAAAACAATAAATTTGCTTTAAAGTATTGTTATTCTATGTATTGTATACCACCTGTAACTGTACACATTCAGTCACTTTAAAAATTAAAATATCCAAATGTTGCAGAATGATTTATCAGATGAGGCGATTCACCTTCTATTCTCAGCGAACCGGTGGGAACGGGCCAAGGACATAATAAAAACATTAGAAGCAGGCACTACCATCATTATAGATAGATATTGTTACTCTGGTGTTGCTTATTCTGCTGCTAAAGGTAACCTAGCTAACTTAGATGATTTTTTGCTTAATATACCAAATGTGTATGATCACGCATTATTGACATAATTTTTAATTTTTACCAGCAACAAAAACCGTTTATTGCATATGCCATATTCTGTACTTCATAAACTTGTCCGAGATTGATAACATAACGGTTAATTTTACAATAGCTGGCTGATAAGTCAAAAAATGGTTTAATTTCAAATTAACAGCTATATACCTTTTATCTGGGCACAGAAAAATTGGGCCTAAGTCAAAACAAAATTTGATCAACTCCTTGCCTAAGACAATCTAAAGAAAAATTATTTAGGGGGTGGGATGATTATTCTTGGAGATTAGTTATTAGGTATGAATGACTAGCTTCAGCCCACGGCTTCGCCCGCGTGGTTTACGAACCCGTACATTTTTCTGGGATAAAAAGTAGCCTATGTCCTATTCCAGACTATAATCTGTCTTTGTGCCAAATTCAGATCCAGATCCATTCAGCCGTTCTGGCGTGAAAGAGTAATAAAGATCCATCCATTCATCTTCACAAACTCTCGCATTTATAATATTTAGTAGGATCTGCTTCTTGTTTTAGGTTTTTGGAGATTGAATATTATATTTATGACATAGTAATTCATACTTGTTTCAGGTATGGACATAAAGTGGTGCAAGGCTCCTGATTCAGGGCTGCCCAAACCAGATAAAGTGTTCTTCCTCACAATGCCATATGGCTCCAACACACAAAGAAATGGATTCGGAAACGAAAGGTCAGTCCAGACAAATATGGTTACTATTATCTTATTTCTGTACTTTTAAAGTGTAGTAAATGCCCCATTGTTGGGCAAAGACTTCCATTCTTCAATGCATATTTGCCAGCCAACATAGATATCAGTTACAGTAATCTATTATTTTCGCGGAAAGTGTTCTTATCGTGTTTCCAGCGCGTGACCGGCAGACGCAGGCGTTTATCGGTTATATATGTATAACTAAAACATCCAAATGAATTAGGTTACTCCCGCGTGGATTCTGAAGACCCAAGCTTAGTCCAATTAATTATTACCCTTTGTTACATGTAAAGGGGAAGAACAATATATTATAATCAGAGAAATGCCTAGCTTTTAATATATTATTATTGGCCTGATTCCAAGCAGTAGAAAGATACATTAATTTATTGTTCATTCAAAAAGTAATTTATGTTTTCTTTCATTCAGGTATGAAATAGTCGACTTCCAGCAGATAGTGTCCGAGATATACATGAAGCTAAAAGAAGATTACTGGGAAGTTCTGGATGCTAACAGGTTAGTCATCCATATCAGTGCCGGATTAACCACGTAGCAAGAGTAGCAATTGCTACGGGCCCTGCGCAAAAGGGAGCCCCACGTATCCAAACCCGCCAAACTCCGCCTAAGCGTAATTTTTTGAGTGAAACTTATTAAGATGCGATATATTGAATTTATTTGATGTCACGAAAATGTGAAACTTTACACCTGTTTTCCGACTAAGACAATCGGTAACCGATTATTTTGTTGGCGAAAATAAACGACAAAATTTCTACAAAAAGTCCCTTTATACTTAAGAGCCCATAGCAGATCAAAGGCCCTTTGATAGAATTTGCTACGGGCTAATCCATATCATAGAGAAATCTCATAACTTTCACCTGATCATATTTAAAAGACATACCTATACACCTAGAAAATTGCATTGCATGATGCTAAGAGTAGTCGTCAGCAAGATTTGTATCATGTACCCAGAGTGCGCCCGGTGTGCATAGGTATAGTCACACTGGCTGGCTTGATACTAGTAAGTAAATATTCATAGTGTGATAATGTTTGACAATGGCTCTATCGACATCTGTATAAACAAAACTGCCGCGCTGCGACATTCTGCCAAATTCTTCAATTTAACTTTTTTGAAGGGTATCTGCCCCATAATGATGCTCAGATTAGGGCTTCTAAAATGTGAGCCTTTTGCACCAATAATAATAGCACAGTCTATAAACCCTTCAGTCAATCGACGAAGACGTCTAGACAGGGCAATCGTGCGGGGTGTGAGGGGTGAGACGCGGGTGAGGCGAGCCCCAGCTGCATACTTCACCGCACTTAGTAGCCTGGGACACGACTTTGAGGGTTATCGAGTATTTGATATTTTAGATATTTCAATTTATTATTAATATGGTGCATACGACATGTGCTGTCATTGGACTGGGGGTTTGGCATTGAATCGTGGGATTGATTTATAAATTTTAAAAAAATCTACCTATTTTTGATTTAATTGTTTAGACTTTAGACAGGAATTTAACGATTTGTTTAAAATTTTAGTAAATTGTCTATTTTTAGAAGGTTTGTCAATTTGACGTGTACGGTTGGGGGGAGGGGGTCATTAATCCCACGAACCTCCCCCTCGGATCGCCACTGCGTGCATGTGTGAACGTAAACAAGATGGCGTTCGTAAAAATACCGAGTATATTGCACACTCCCGAAACCTTTTGTCTTTATAAGATCGAATGTTTTGAGGTCTCTCAGGGTGCTGTCACACGAAATTTAACTTATAAGACATTCATTTTGAAATCCAGAATGGCGGTCATGCATTTTTTGAAACATATAGATATGGGTATCGTTTTCAAGGTTTCTCGGGGTGCTGATTTTGAAAATGGCATCCATTTTGAAATCCAAGATGGCGGACATGCATTTTTGAAAAATATAGATATGGGTATCGTTTTCAATGTTTCTTGCGGTGCCGATTATGAAAATGACATCCATTTTGAAATCCAAGTAGGTGGACATCCATTTTTTGAAAAGTATAGATATGGGTATCGTTTTCAAGGTTTCTTGGGGTGCTGACAACTTAAAAAACGAAGACTTAAAAAACATGATATTAATGATTAGATATATGAATCTTTTTCAATTTGTGACAACCCTTCCGCAGTTGCGTAAATGCCTACACAGGCGGCGGCATCGCCCGACATCAAAGGCGTCAGCCTACTGTTGGAATACTTATACTGTGATAATAGTAATGTTCTTTTTCAGATCAATTGACTCAGTCCAACAGGACTTACTGGAAAGCACACTGAATGTTGTTAAAGAAGTCACAGATAAAACTATAGGAAAGCTTTGGCAGTAGTCCTATTGATTAAATAATAAAATACATAGGTGTAACAATATAGTAGGTAAATATTGCATGTATATGTAGAAATGGTATTACACAGTGAATAATTAATATTTGAATAAAGTCAATAAAAAAGCGTAACATACAACACAATTTAGGCTGCTGACATGTTTTCCTAACAAGACGACAACCTACCTGCAATACAATTTATTTGTAATTAATAGAAATATAGGTAGTGTGAGTGGGGGGAAGATGAAAATAGGGGTAACACAAAAAGTCGTCCATAATGCAATGTATTAATAATGGACTTTTTGTGTTCATGTTCATCTTCCCCCCACTCACCCTACATTTGATTCGTAAGTTTAGATTCTCATGTCCTGTACAGTAGTACACATTTAATATGGCCCATCGATGTACCAGCGAAATCGAGAAGTTTCATAATGTTGTTTAATCATTTTAAAATATAGATTCAACTAATAAACCAGTGAAATAATTATTTAATAATATAAAAACTTCTCCATTTTCACAATTAAATATGCGGGAGCTGGTCAACCAATCATAAAGTACCATCACTGTTTAAAAAATTCTCCCACCAACGTTTGAGCGGAAAAAAAACTAAATAAGGTTGATTAAATTATAAATACCTATATTTAATTCTTCGGGCATTTTCATATTCTTTTAGTACTACTGTACCAGATTTCAACCTAAATTTATATTTATGAATACATATTTAGAATCACTGCTATAATTATTTATAGCAGTGACTCTAATCTCAAAAGTCAGGTTGTCTAGGTTCTTATATAAAGAAGTTAAATATTTTTGACATACATGTGTTTCAAATTAGATGAATGATGATAGAGAATAAATATAAGCTAATATAAGAATAAGAAAAGTGACATTTAAACATTGTTTCTATATTAGTGTTAAAACCACATTATGCCTTTACTACAGATAATATAATACTATACGCCTTTACTAACTCCTGGCGCCTATAGTGCCCAGATTTTGCATTTTTTATGATTATGTAATATTCATAGCGCTTGATTTGGCCGCTGGTTCGGCTTCTGAATATTTTAATCCAAGTTCAGTTATAGATTTGATCTTAAATAATTTTTGACATTTTCATGTGTAACAACACTAAGAAACGAATTAAGTGCATAGTCAATTAAAAAAAATATATATATGATAGAAAAATCAATATGAATAAACATTTTACCTTTGCGTTCCATATCATAAAATTAGTGTTCTTATTACTTAATTATACCTGATAAGATTTTCTTCCATAAACAGAATTTGTAATAATTGTATTTTTATACGCACATAAATATTTTAATAGACAAATGATAATAAATGGTTGTGAACAGATTGGCTTTTATTTTATACTTGTAATCGAATGTAACATACCATAGTTTCTCAGCTAGGGCCTTATAAAAAACACATTAGTTTAAAAAAATCTGTTTATTTTTTCTGAACATTCTGTAACAGATGTTTTGCACCTTCCGAAGACTGTTGTTTTAAAATATTTGTATGTGGCTTAATTTTCTTTTTTAATGCCTTGCCAACGGCATCCTCATTGCTTTCAATAAGTTTTAGAAGGAAGAAGCACCCTCTGTTGGTAGGCAGCCACAGTTTGATCTGTGAAAAAGATGAGCATTTGAGGTTTGAAGTTTTAAGGCATAATCTTTTAATAATAATCAACCAGCATTGTTGATATTACCATCCCACATTACGAGAACCTCATGAAAGCAGAGAAGGATAAACAAATTAAATATCTTGACTTAGCACACGAGGTTGTTGACATGTGGGATGTGGAATTGTGGACGCCGCAATCAGAGCACTGATAGCTATCTCGGCCAAAGGCTTAATGGCCCAGAGCCTTGACCAACGTCTCCAGAGGCTGTCGCTGTTTCAATAGCTTGATACAGGGGGCGGTACTCTTCGATATTTTTCCTCTTTCTAGAGCCCTAACCACTGGTGGCTTCAACCCTGTTCCCATTGGTGTCTATTTCTTTTATAACTATAAATTTATTTTTTTAAATTACATATTTGAAAATTTAAAACAAATATGATAAATAAAGGACATACATCAATTAGCCACAATATTCCAATTTGCCCATGGGGAAAATGTGTATTTAAATTTCATATACTCACAGTGTCCTCATCTAAATGTTCGGAAATAGCTTGACCCAGAGTGTCGCCAGCCTTGTCTTTGTCCAAGCTGGCCAGTTTCTTGAGACACATGTGTATACCAGCATCTTCTACAGCCAGTAGTTCTTTGCCATCGGTCGTGATACGCCAGTCAGGACGACAGATTGCTTTAGCTAATGATTCTAGGATTTCCTTTGTTGTTTCTGCAACAGCAAAAATAAATTTCTCTCGTATCTTATCACCGAAAGCTTAAGCAGAGATTCAAGTACACCCACTTTTATACACGATACCTGACGGTATCGACGAAAAGTGGGTGAAAAGTGCTACTTAAATTAAGTCCCATAAAAAAACCCAATAACACTGCCTCAGGGATTAGACGTAGGACGACCTTTCGGTCAGCAGCCGCACTTGTGGCCACAAGACCAATGAGACAGTTTAAATCAAATTATTATACTGAAAAAGTTTAACCTGTAATCAGATACGACTTATAGAAAACTAATTTGGCTGCATGCTAGGACACATCAGGAAGATAATATTTTGGCGGCGAATCAGTTAAACGATAGTGTGCTAATGCTTGCCGAACATGGTGAGCAGAGTCATAAAAAACCACTTTCAACATACCAATTGACAGCACAGCAACAGTAAGCAGCATGTTGGTCTTGCTGCTGAGCCAGAATTCAGGATCTTCCTCCATATCCTTCTTTAAAGCTGGGAGGATTGCCTCCCTAAGTTCTGACACTCGAAGTTCCGCGTCTTTCTTGGATGTGCCGCTCTTGGCGCCCTCTTCCAGGAATTTGATGAAACTGGGGTGGAATGCCCCTGAATCTTTGGGTTTTACAAGCCAGTGTAACGTCTGAAATAAGTAAACATACAATGTTGAATTTCTTTTTAAATATTTCGCCGCGTCATGATGACGATAATGACAGGGTCTCCCAGTCTGCTCTAACTTTAGATAATATTTCTGTGAGAAACTTGCTTGTTTGCTGTTTACGTACCATGTTACCCCAATGGTCTTTAGCGATATCCTTCAAATTGCTCGCTAATGTGGATACAATCGCCTTCTTTACCAGGACAGTGTCGTCTACAGAGTCAAATATCGCGATCAGAAGACGGTAGCCTGTCTTGTGCTTACTGAGGGCCACTGCATGCTCCTTCACCACTTTCAATATGGTCTGCAAGAAAAGTAGAAGTTTGATGTTATAATTTAGTTTAATATTTTAGTGGTATGTGCATATCCGGCTTCCAAGGGTAAGGTCCCAGGTTGGAATGACATAATGACATTTTCTGTTCAGATATTGTCCTTGCCTGTTGGCAACATTGTCTGTAACTCATGCAAGTTAGGCTGCTATTAGTTTCTGACCTTTTTATCCTTATTAGTGCCCTGCCACACACACATGGAGGCAGCGTTGGCTCCCGGCAGTGAGTTGCTGAGTGGCACTATGAGGGGACTTAATGTCGAAATCAGTTCTACACGGTCCTCTGCGCTGCACTCACGTATGTAGTCGTACAAGACTGAGTGGAATAATCTGAAATATTTGTTATCATTAGAATGTGTTTTAGAAGTTACAGCATGGCATCTCAAGTGATTCAGCTATCATGCTAAACTCCATTGAAATGGGAGGAATCTCCGATCAAGCAAGGTGTTTAGCCTGGCGGGCCGAAGCCCGACGATTGGTGTCGGACATTTGTATATGTGTTAGAATCATTTAAACTCTCATAGTGTGATTCAGGGTGTTGTTGTAGCTTCACTCCAATAGATGGCACTTTACTTTTTGCCATGTTGCGAGTAGTAGTTGTTACAATGTTAATTAATATCAGTAAATTCTATCGATACTCCATTTATTACAACAGAATAAATTAAATCATAGCATGAATATCTTTTGAACTACTTTTTCAAGTAGTTTCAGCATGTCTTGATTTACTGCTAAGGCAGTATACTGTGATAAATATATAAAAAAGGGGTTTACTTGAATTTTATTAAATCAATTAAGAGATGAGACAGTTAAAAGCACCAAGAATGCATGTATTTACTTTATCATATAATAAAAATAATAAATTTAAAATACATACTCTCCATCATGTAGATTTTTATCCAAGATTTTCTGTATATTTGCCTTGCAAGCCTGCAAGATGGCTGTTTTCATTTCTGGACTGTCCTTATATGTGTCACTTAGTGTCTTCACTTTGTCATCTTTTGTCTGAAAGGAAACATCAAACATAAAAATGTAGGCAAAACAAATTATAAGTATAAAACAGGTTTTACGTTTATTATATTTTTTTAAGTTACATAATATTGACAACACAACATGGTGGAGCTGATAGATCCTTGTTATTGCTTGACTAGGCAACAATTGGAGCCCAACATTATTGATATGCAAAAGGCAGAAACCTTGCACAACATTGACCCATGAGATGCAACAAGTCTCACACCTTTCACCACCATCTAGGGACTGACAAATGAATAAAAGTAGTATTGAGATTTTTTTTAGGTTAAAATAAAATACAACTCACATTTTTATAAATGTCTCCATAAAATTCTTGCTGCATATGACACTTCTCTTTCTTTGTAGAAAACTCTCCAAAAGCATAGTCCAATACTGGAGCACTAATTGAATGAGTAGCTATGGACACAATATGACCAAAGAACTTCTTCAGGACCTCATGCCGTATGTAGTCCGTGCCATACTTCAATATACGTTTCACAGCATGTTGACCATACTTCGACTGAACCATTTGTACCATTAAGTCTAATAGTTCTTCGGTAATCTCATTCTTGATGTCCTCTGGACCATATTTTAGTAGGACCTGGATGACTCGACTCAGATCATGGGTTAGAGCTATGGATTTGTAGTGTCCTTTTAGCAAGCAGTGGAGTTCCTTACAGGAGTTCATTCTGAACTCCTGTTTTACTACTTTTCTGGAATAATAAATATACAAGTAAGTACAACTTATTAAATAATTAATTATAGAAATTGTATAAACAAAAATTAATCACTTGAATGATTAAAATTAATTGTTTGGATCTGTATAATAAACCTGTCACCTAGAAATGGTCACACTATTAGTCCTCAGAGTAATGTCATAGAAAATAATTCACTAACAGTAAAATGATATCATGAACTAGCTGCGTCATGACTGCCCAAAGTCTAAAGCTGAAAGGGGGTTTCAAAGTTTGTATAGAATACATGTATATTTAATACAAATGAACAATCATTACCTTTGAATCTGAGCAGCCAACAGTTTTGCTTTGTGTGACACTTCAAACACTTCAGCGGTTGCCTTAGCTTTACGTCTCACTAGCCTCAGTTCTTTTTTCTCTTTTTTCATTTCAGACCATTTAGGCTTCTCACCATTTGCTTGATCTTTCGAAAAGTTTGGCTTTCCAGTGCCACCTTTGCTTTGGTCTTTTGAGAAATTCGGCTTACCTTTACCGAATTTGCTTTGATCCTTTGAAAAATTTGGCTTTCCATACCTATTAGGACCTTTAAACCCATCTTTCTTGAAATCCTTTTTGAAGTTCTTGTTTTTCACATGATCACCTTGCCCAGGTTTAGTAACAGTTTTGTCGGGGTTCACTTTCTTCTTTTTCGGCGAACTGGCATCGTCGTCATTAAATTTTCTTTTGACTTTCTGCATTTTTGAATTACACAAACAGAGCACGAGGTTATGAAAATTAAAGTCTTAAATCTATACTGTTTGAGTAGACAATACAATACAAAGCGTAATAAGTTATTGTACAGAAGTAACAATATATCGCTTAAAAATTATATACAGAATTGTAGAATATAATAATCGTTCATTTATGCCGTTTTCGGCAACCGAACAACACACGTGTGTATTTATTTTGACATTGACAGTAGTTTGACAGTTAAAGTTAAAACAGTAGGTTAAAAAAATGTTTTACGAAGATTCCTAAGAACCACTTTTCCATTAAATTAAAATTGGAATTGGAATTGGATGATTCCTAAAAAATATCTTAAGTTTATAATGTAAATAAAGGCCTATGAATCCTAGAGGTATTGATACTTCTAACAGTATTTTCTATTATTTATACAAAAAAATAATCCGGTCTTAATTCTGTTAACTCTCTCTAAGCGCTTGAGCGTTTGTCACTGTCACATTTTACAGTCAAAATGTCAATCAATGTTGATTGTCAATTGTCAAGAACTTCTTTTGTAATTTATGTATGGTTCTTCCTGTTTTGCCGTTTAATGCGAAAATTTTAAAATGTGTAAATATGTATAACAAAGTCTTTCGCCCAAACGATTACGATGGGTGATATAAACAAATATTTAGAAAGCCAACTGGCACTCGCGAAGCAAAGATGTATAATTAAGAGTAAGAAGGACAATGTTTCGCAAAAAAGTAAAGCTGCGGCAGAAATTATATCTAAAAAACAATCTAAACAGTTTGCTAAACAATCTCCTAAAGATATACTCAAAGAATCTCCAGAGCCAACAACCTCCAAACCCAAAACTTCGACAAGTTCGATAGACAAAGACTCTGATGATGAATATTTACCTTCCGATGATGGCGTTGATGATATTATAAATATAACGTCTCTTCCTTCTACCTCCACAACAAGAGCAAAGCAAAACTTAAAGAAAATCGTTGACGACGGCGATGCTACCCTCTACAACGAGAGAATAGAAATCTGGAAGAAAAATTTGGCAGCAGCCAAAACAAGTAATTATGATGGTGCAATGATGACAGCAGATATCCAATATGTCTTAGAGGGAAACAACGACCCAGAAGAACTTCATGAGCTTCAAAATGGCTTGTGTGTGCCAAACTATATCTGGAGACAGTTGTACAAGTTCCAGAGGATTGGTGTGAAATGGTTGTGGGAGCTGCATCAGGTAGAATCAGGAGGATTGCTTGGTGATGAAATGGGTCTGGGAAAAACCATCCAAATAATTGCATTTCTTGCAGGCTTGTCTAAAAGTGATTTAGGAACTTGGGGAGGATTAGGACCATCTATTATTGTTGCTCCAGCTACAGTTATTTACCAATGGGTGTCTCATTTTCACTTTTGGTGCCCCCATTTAAGAGTAGCTGTTCTCCATCACACAGGGTCTCATTCAGGCAACCATAATAAACTTATCAGGGATTCACACACTGCACATGGGATCTTATTAATCACATATGCAGGCATAGTAAAGTACACTCAAGATTTAACATCCCGTAAATGGCATTATATAATATTAGATGAAGGCCACAAAATAAGGAATCCTGATACCCAAGTCAGTAAACTTGTTAAGAAGTTCCAAACCCCTCATAAATTACTCATTACTGGATCTCCCATGCAAAATAGCTTACAGGAACTATGGTCTCTGTTTGATTTTATGAGACCAGGACTTTTGGGCACTTATGCAGCATTTATGGATCATTTTGCAATGCCTATAACTCAAGGAGGATATGCAAATGCTACTGAATATCAAGAAGCTACTGCATTAGAAATAGCAAAGGCACTGAAACTCATTATTACACCTTACATGTTGAGACGAACAAAAGCTGAAGTACAAAGTCATATAAAACTGCCAGAGAAAAATGAGCAAGTCTTATTCTGTGCTCTAACTCAAGAACAAAAAGATCTATACATGGGTTACCTCACAGGTACTACTGTGAGAAGTATTTTGGACAAAGAAAGTAAATATGGTGATCCTCTCAGAGCCAGGATATTAGTTGCTTTGTGTACTTTAAGAAAGATATGCAATCACCCCGACTTGTATCTCTATGAGGCTCATGAGGATAGTGAGGATATAGATGAAGAGAGGTTCGGAAACTACAGAAGATCTGGCAAAATGACTGTTGTTAACTCTTTATTGAAGATTTGGCAAAAACAAGGACACAGAGCTTTAATATTTTCGCAGTCCAGGGGTATGCTATGTTTACTAGAACAATATCTACAAGTTCAACACTTCAAATACTTGAGAATGGATGGCTCTGTGAGTGTTGGACAAAGACAGGGCATGATTAAAATGTTTAATGAGAATCCTGAATATTTGGTTTTCCTTGCTACCACAAGGGTTGGAGGCTTAGGAGTTAATCTTACAGGTGCTGACAGAGTAATAATATATGACCCTGACTGGAATCCAGCTACTGATGACCAAGCTAAAGAAAGGGCTTGGAGGATAGGCCAGCAGAGAAATGTAACAGTATACAGACTCCTTTCAGCAGGGACTATTGAAGAAAAGATTTATCAGAGACAGATATTTAAGCATTTTCTGAGTAACAAGATATTAATAGATCCTAATCAAAAGAATGTGTTGACCACAAGTACACTACAGGGTCTCTTCACTCTTGAAGAGCTAAATTGTGAAGGAGATACTGAGACTGCATCTCTTTTCAAACATACCAAAATAAATGTTGATCATAATTCAAAAAGTAAAAAAAGTGATGATATGCAATCAAGTTCAAAGAAAAAGATAGAAGCAATGAAAAGGTTGGCAAGAGAAATAAGTAAGAAAATCTCAAAAGACAAAATGGTTAAAAACCAAGAGGGTAAAATAGAGATAGACCCCCGAGAAGAGTATAAAAAGAAAAGAGAGATATTATTGAATCCACCTATAGAGGAAGTACCTGAAATTAATTTAATTGATGATCAAGTTACTAATGTTCCATTCGAGAATGTTTTGTCTGAATTAGATATAGTAAATATGCATGCTAAAAAAGACTATGAGCAGAATTTGATCAAAAATGTTTTAAAAAGCCATGAAAATGATGATGTAGAAGATATAAGTGATCACAATGATAACGAAAGATTAAAAAATGATAAACAAAAAGTAGACATTGAAGACATTAGCAAAGAAAATCCAATAAAAGAAAGAACACCTGAAAGAGATAAACATATTGATAAAGCGATTAAGAAACCACATAAAAGGAAACATTCTCCAGAATCGAAAACTATGATGGAAAATTTAGTGGCTATAAAGAAGGTAAAAAAGAAAAGGCATAAAAAAGAGAAGCAAAATGATAAAAATGATGATGATTATGTGTTGAGTAAACTTTTTGCTAAAGCTAATGTTAAGAGTGCATTACAACATGATGTAGTGGTTGGATTGGCTGAAAAAGAAAAACGGCATAGAATTAAAGAAGAAGCAGTAAAGAAAGCAAAAGATGCAGTGAGAGCTATCAGATTTTCTTCCAAGTAACTCAGTCCATGACTATTATAAGATTAACAATCTATTTTATGACTAGAATATAAGAATTAAACTTTATTTTTGTTCAATTAACCTTTGTTTTATTAAATGTTATCAGCTTAATGTTTAATGGGAATTAGGAAAATATTCTAGGTGGTGTAGGCGGTTGCAGCCGTTTGATTATTTTATTTATCTGTAGACAATTCAAAGAAGTATTGCGGTTTTTGAGATGGCTACTGCAGAGTTGTAAAATCATAAAGACTGTCGAGAATATCAGATTAATACGAAGTGTTGATGGCTTGGTTCGTTAACTTTATTATGGCAACACTAAAATTCAAATGTCAAACCCTAGCTGCTTTTCGAGTGTTGCATTTTTGGGAATTAATTGTATTGTATAATTCTCAAAAAAGTTGTACAACGCTTACGTTCGTTATTGCCTCAGAATATGTTGGTGTGATTTAGACGTAAAGTTTGTGTTGACATCGTTTAGTCAACAGTTGAGTCTGAAGCATAATCGTGGTGTGATTTTGGTAAAATTCTAATAGGATTTGTGATTTTTGGCTCGGGTTGCGTTGAGAGGACGTCGGCGATATGTCGGGGAGAAGAAAACCGCCACCGCCAGGCTTCAACTTCAAGCCCCCAGAGGAGCAGGTCGTGTGAGTGTCAACTGATCAATCTATCTACCTGACATATCTATATTTATATCGAAAAAATAATGTAAATATACTCACTCTATTGAAGAATTTCCGTATCCCCTTATTTGGTTATTACTGTCTTTACAAGAAATATTCATAATAGGTATCTTTAGTGTGAACAATAATGAATGCATACATTTGCAAAGATGCTACATAACAATCACTTGTAATGTCAAGATTTCAAGAGGCCAGCAGCAGCACTATCTTTACACTACAAACCTTTTGAGGTAACCAATGCATTTGGTACTATAGGAAATAATAAAAAAAAAATATTGAAGCAATATTGTCTCTCAACCATTTCATATCGGCAGATAAACTTGGAATGAATCTTAAGTCAGTAATCCTTTTACTGTGATGTATATTTGTATACATCATTATATTGTTTATTAGTAAAGATGTAACATAACTTTCCTAATAGTGTTATGGGGTAGTATTTTATTAGTAACTGTAATGAACAGAACCCATTATGATTGTGTGATAGTACTTTTTAAACTTGTAAGGAAGTCTTAATTCTGATGCATACATAAAACACATACGGCATTGACTGTCTTCCAACTGAATTGATTTATAAATACCTATTTGTCTTATAGAACACCACCCAGGAACTTAGACAAGCAGACCACAATAACAGTTGATGACAAAACATTCACGGTCCATGCAGATGACCTTATCAAGATATGTGACCTGGGCCGTGGAGCATACGGCATTGTGGAGAAGATGAAACACATCCCCAGTGATACTACTATGGCAGTCAAGGTTTGTTTCTTTCCATATGTTTGAAATATATAAAATATTTATGTAAAAATATTTAAATTACAATTTTCATGGCAATTATAAGGGCATAAGTTTATGTTGCTTTCTACTTTAATCACTGAGTAATTTTGGGCATTGATTGATGCATTTAGACATGTACTTTTACACAATACTCTGTAAGTTTCCTGGTTTAAGTTTCTTTATAGTTAGGTAGTTGAAGGATACAATTTGATGGCATTGATACATTGTATATAAAGGACTGGTAGACCTAAAAAAAGACACCATTATGAAATATCTAAGCATTTTTGTGTGCAAGTGCAATTTAATACTTAATGTGGTCATCTTTATCACTTATTGTGTGCCAGGCGCATCAACTCATTGCAGCCATAATATTGTATGAACCCATACAACCACATGCTTTGTGTGTTCTGTGTAATTCTAACCTGCTGCACACTCTCGGCTTAACAACACACAGCCATTGCAAGTATATCATTGTCAAAAAAATACCCTGTATCCGAAAGCCGAAATAGTGCGGCTTAGCGATTCACTTAGACTTCGGCGCGTGTATAGGCAATATCCGAACATTTGCTTCAGTCGTACACCAAGTCTCTTTTAGATACGGCAATTTATACGACACTTCGAAATAGTTGCAACCGTGCGTTACCGTGCGCTTACATGCAGCTTAGCACGTAGCCGCGCATATCGCTACGGAAATCGCTGTTTCTTTTGTGAAGGTAATGTGTACTTAACTAGTATTTTTTTTCTATTTTCTAGAGAATCACAGCATCATTCAACACCCAGTCTACAGAACTAAAACGTCTGCTCATGGACTTAGATGTGTCAATGAGGGCTAGTGCCTGTCCCTACACTGTGCACTTCTATGGAGCGATGTTCCGCGAGGGAGACGTCTGGATCTGCATGGAGGTCATGGACATGAGCCTCGACAAATTCTACACGAAAATCTACAAGAATAATCGCACAATAACTGAAAACATTCTAGGGAAAATCGCATTTTCCGTAGTCAGTGCTCTTCACTACTTATATTCTAAGCTCAGAGTAATTCACAGAGATGTCAAGCCGTCGAATATACTGATCAATAGGAAAGGAGAGGTTAAGATGTGCGATTTTGGCATTTCTGGATACTTAGTGGACTCAGTTGCAAAAACTATTGACGCGGGGTGCAAACCATACATGGCGCCGGAGAGGATCGACCCGAGTGGCAACCCGGGACAGTACGACATCCGCAGCGATGTGTGGTCGCTCGGCATCTCGATGATCGAATTGGCGACAGGCAAGTTCCCCTACAACACGTGGGGCACTCCCTTCGAACAGCTCAAACAAGTCGTCAAAGATGATCCTCCGAGACTACCACCCGGCGAATTCTCACCAGAGTTCGAGGATCTGATAGTTCAATGTCTTCAGAAAGATTACAACCAGAGACCGAACTATGACGCGCTGCTGACGCATCCGTTCTGTCAGGAACACAGTGAGAAAGAAACAGACGTCGCGTCGTTCGTTCAACAAATATTAGACTTACCCGATGAGTCCTAGTGATAGGAACATTATTTACGTACCTATTAAGTACAAGCGTTTACCGACTAACCTTAATGTAGTTTAATAATTGAAAAGATATAAAATAATGTTATTAACCATAAAAAAAAATTAAATTATGTATTCTGAATAGAGAGCCGACTGTTCGCTATCGGCGTATACGGCGATTTTAAATGTTTGATTTTGAAAATGATTAGTGTCACTATCTGAAGTAATCATGTATTGTGTAAGGAACATTGTCAATTTAGTACTGTAGTGATAGGAGGTAGTTGAAGTAGGAGTAACACTTCGCTAATATCATGGGTATATTTACATGTATTCTGTTAATTTGACCTCAAAGCGAACAAAGGAATTGGTATAACTAAATAATGACTGGCAACATTTAATAAGCATCACAAAATTATCATAATTTAGTTTTAATAAAAATATTTGTTTTCATGTAGTTTATTTTTCTTTCACTTGTCTTCCATAAAAAGCTCTCGTCTGGTGGATACAGGGTATATTAACATATTAACTGTAATATACTGACACTCGTGACTTCAACCATCAGCTCCTGTTCGGTGCTCATAATGTTACAGATACGCAGATGTCGAGATCACCGAGGACTTAAATCATCCCATTAATGTTATGTACACAATGTATTACTTAAAAAGCTACCAGATGTAGGCACTGATAAGGACAGCGCCTTCATTAGCTCCGTGTATTACTCTACCACATTGCCATGTTTATGTAGAAATGGTGATTACGGGTGTTACCCCTCTATACTTAGTGATGTGGCGAGTGGACCCGAAAGGGCCTCCTGATTATCGAAGAATCTTGTTTAGAAAACAAAGTGGTTGCTGTACCACTACGAAATAATTTTATTTTATTAGCTGGATATTTATTATGTAGGGTATGCTTCATTTGAATAAAATAACATAGGATCACGCTTGTATTCCCGAAGGGTAAGTCAGAGGTGTACTATTGTGCACCCACATTTCGCCGATGCCGTTATGAAGTCCCATGCAATAGTGGACGAGTCTACTGCCAATTGAATATTAAACTTATATTATGAAATTTATTTAAAATCATCAAAACATCATATAAATAAAGTAAGTACAAAATAGTACTAAGTACGTCACATTTCTCTTACATAATAAACGCCTGAAGGCCGATACGATTATATTCACAGTTAAACTAAAGCGTAATTGACTAGACGATAGTTTAGAATGGCGAGTTCATTCCCAGTTTTGTCCCGAAATCGAGACGCGCGCGTCTTTGGTTGCGGCCGTCCGCCCTGCAAACAAAACACATAAAATATTAACTGTAAAGTGTCCCATAATACACGAAATTATAAATCGTCGTTGAAGTTCTAATACCGCGTATGTCAAAAATAGCAACTTTTCAGGAGACTGAAAAAACTGCATAATTTTCATAGATAGATACCATTACAATACCATTTTATATTCATTTCATTTTACGATTTTTTACTGGACGATGCTTGTTATTGATTGGCTGAAACAACGCGTCTTCCGATTCTTTAGCAAATGGCATTAAAATGTCAAAACCGCCAAAAATGACTTACGCTGTGTTAAAACTTAAACGACGAAGTGAATTATTAACAGTTACTATACTCGGGCGCCGCGATGTATTGGTAGTAAGCGCAGCGTGCTATGTATGAGTACTTGAGTTCGATTCCAAGGTTGGGTAAAAAACTCTTGGAAGGATTGTACCCGTCAATAGGTTAAGCAGATGATGATAGATTATAAATATTTTGACACTAATAAGTAGTACAAAGTGTCACTCACTTGATCTCCTGCCATTTGAGGAGCTCGTTGAATGCGAACACTAAAAACAGCGAGGCGGCGTACCCTATGGCGAGGGGCCAAGGAACATAGTACCGTAGACCGCACATCCCCCACTTGTCGCAGAATCCGTAGCTACTGCTTAACATGATCCCGCTGAACGCCAACTGCGCAAGTATTCTGAAAAGATATTACTTTTGAAGAACTTACTCATAGGTCTTAACATAACATCATGCTTGTTTAGGCAAAGGTGTACTATTGTACACCCACATTTCGCCGATACTGTTATTGAGTCCCATGTAATAGGGGGCGATCCTATTGCCATCTACCGGGCACAGTTCCAGACTCCGCGCTGTTACTGAGAATTTCCATACAGAAAAACCAAATAACACTTTGTTCGACCCGGGAATCGAACCCAGACTAATAGACCAACGAGTCAATCACTCATAGGTCTTATATACATTTATGTTAAATGTAAATTAAATGACGAAAGTTTGCAGCGATTGACATACTGCTGGTTGCAGAATATTTTGTTTAATCGTGGACGTAATTACGGAGATCATTGACGGGCGAAAAACGCTTGACCATTCTCTGCTTATATATTGAAATATGTGATAATATCTCTCTCTCTCTTCAATTTACGTGCTAGGCACTTGTCGGAGTTACATTTTCCATTTTTTCTGTCCAAAGCTAGCTTCTCTTATTTTTTTCTTTTAAATAAAAACATTGCCCCACCCTAGGATTGTTTCCTGTATCGTGGGTACAGTTTACAAACATACATGTCACATGCACACACAACCATACACGAAACAACTATCTGAAGTCATACAAATATATATTCCGTGCGGGGATCGAACCCGCGACACGTAGCGCAGAAAGCTAATCGTTTATCCACTGCGCCAACCTTGTCGTCCTAGCTAGCTCCTTCATTTCTTTATATGTCACTGCATCTGTCTTCTTAAGTTGGTCTATATACTTCATTCTTGGCCATCCCCTCTTTCGTTTTACCTCCAATCCTTCTATACTCGGTTTGTTTAGACACTTAACTAAAGGTAAACAACCTTGATGTGTCTTTTTAATATATTTTGTTTAAAAACTCAGTTTAAAAATAAAACCGCGACTAAAAACCAATGTAAAACAACAATAACGATTACCAAATCAATTGAACCACTAGTTTAAGCAGTAGTTTATTTGTTTAATATTTGTTTGTGTAAAAAGTCACATCAAGATTGTTTACCTGTAGTTAAGTACCTAAACAAACCGAGTGTAGTTATATATTTTAAAAAGAAATGCTAAAACCTAGGTACTTACAACACGAGAACAGTCACGGACCACACTTTGTTCGTCCAGAAGCACTTCTGCCATATAGAAGATTGTCGGTGTATGAATGACAGTGATATCACAACTGAAAACAATCACATACATATAAACATTGTGTTGTGTCACAATAAACCATAAGCCAGAAGGTAAGCAGGGCTCCGTTATTTGCTGATTGAACTAAATAATGGTATCCATTAGAAAGTGAGCATTTGATTTTTCTTTGGCGATACAGTCAATGGTGAGGAAGGTTAATTTTGTACAGTGTCCTAAAAAATTGTGTCGCTAGCTGCCATTTCTCATACAAAATAACAGTCTACAACTGACATCTCGCGGTAATAAAGAATATTTCAACTTCTGGAGGAATATGATATGAGCAAATATCATTAAGTATTGGTAACGGAAATGTCGTTAATATTAAAAAAAAAGACCTATGTTGTTTTTCTTATAAAAAAATAGTTCGTATTTCGCAAAGTTTAAAAAAACAACGTGTTTTTAAACTTTGCCCCTCTCTATGGTTTCTCCTGTATCGTGGGTAAAGTTTACAAACATACATGCCACATGCACAAACAACCAGACCCGAAACAACTATCTGTAGATCATACAAATATTTGTTCCGTGCGGGGATCGAACCCGCGACGGAAGCGCAGAAAGCTAATCGCTTAGCCACTGCGCCAACCGTGTCGTTTGTTTTACCAACATGAATAAAAAATAAATTATTAAAAACTCACTTAAATGCAACGTAATCAACGCCAGAGTAATATGTTGCGCTAAATAGAACCCATCATAGAAATCATCTCCCCAACCGTGCCAACTTCTTAACGACAGATCATGGCTCGCGTTGTAAGCTCCCACGTTGATCGGGTACACGATCCAACACGCGGTGGTGTTGGTCGCCTGGGAGATTTGTTCGCAGAAACTGCGCAATGTAAAGCCGTACAGGACGAGAATGGACAGAGCGGCCGGTAGGAACTTTAAGGCGTAGCACCAGAATACGAATACAGCCATCTGTGGTAAAGATGCATTAGTGTTAATAAATGGTGACGGAGATGACAACGACATTTTGTGATATATTTTATGAGGTTAAAAAAATATAATGTAAGGATTGTAGCACTTGTACGCCGAAAAAACTAGGGTCTAAACACAAAACTGCGATGCGACGTCACATCGTAGAAATCTACGAGCTCGCACGACGCATCGCAAGAACTTGCGAATTGATTCGCTGATCTTCTTTCTTTATTTTTCCTATATCTTATTATCAATAACAGCAGAGCGCAACTCTTTGTCATCCATGTCACTACCTAGTTTACAAAATACGTCGATAGAATGGTCAACCGAACCGTGAAAAGGAGACGCCTTGCCGCACGAAATCGCATCACAGCAATTCGCGTTGCGAATACGCATCGGGCCGATTCGCATTTTTGTGTTTTGGCCCTTACATAAACATGTAGATAAGCCAAAAAGGAAACCAACAAGCATTCTGATTGCATGTCATATGTTCTTGGCTTCCGTACCTACAGTGAACATTTAGGTAATAGGTACTAGATAACTATAATAAGTAAGTTAGCATATTATTTCTTGATCCGCCCTGAACACTGAATTTATAGATTATATATAAATTTAGAGGGAGACAGAAGGTGTCGAAAAAAATATATAAGCAAGAGACTCGCTATAGTATTATCAGGAAAAAAACTTGACAATACCTCACCTTAGCATTCATAAGCAGCTGCGGCCTAGTAGCAGCTCTCTGCATGAGCGCTGTATCGAGCGGCGCAAACGCAAGGGAAGCGGACAGTGCGGGCACGCAGAACGCTCCGCCCCACACCGCGCCGCCCACACTCAACGAAAGAGGCACGAACGCGCACAGTGAACCCACCTGAACATGAACAAAGCATAAAGGAATACAAGAATTTTAAGAGGGTTGATATTAAAAGGGTTAACGCCAAATTGAGCGACGTGGTCCGGATTTATAAACTTGTAAGTTGCCATATTGCAATAATTGGCTATTTGACAGTTGTAACGATAAAATATGAAATATGTCAGATACGGTAGCTTATAGGTTAACAATAATTATACAATTTTTTTTTGCATTAAAATAAATTGTAAATATTTTATTTTTCAAAAATAAATTTGAGTTTTTTTATCTGTGGATTACAAGAACCGAAACGCGGGCGGCCATGATTGAGTGTCATGTGACGTCACGTTTTACAAAATAAAACGTCATATGTTTTATCGTTTGTGGTTTGCTGAGATTTGAGAAAATTAACACTTAAATATTTCGATTTGTGCTTGTGAGAGGTTTCACGAAATGGAGTGAGGCTATACATAAGATGATAGTGCAAATCTGCCTAAAGTCGATTGATTTACATGGTCGCAAAATTCTTTGCGTGTAATTCTGACTTTGCTCTGCCGAGTTTCAGAATGCAAAAACTTCGTGTAAGTATCGAAATAAACAAAGTAATTATACAATTTATTTGTAAAAGTTGATATGTATAATTCTTAGGACAAATAGTCAACATTTTATGAAAATATGTATTTTAAATTACTTAAAGGTTATGTTTATAATTTCAGATCTTCGCGACAATCGTTTGGTGATGACGCTATAGGATGTATCCAACTAAAGAGGGAGGCAAATTTGTGTGTGGTAAAATGCAAAATTTGTCCTGGACATGAGGTTCGTCAACAGCCATACTTGGTGCCCATGGTCATCGATGAAAAGGAAGGAGTAGTACAGTGTCCATTGTGTTTACTGCCCTGCCTCCAAAAGGTGCTGCAAACATGCAGTGGCTTTCTTAATGTGGACTCACAGAAGAATTGAGGAGCCGTTTTGTATTGCCACTAAATGTTATTGGAAGAAATCAAAACTGTCTAAAGTGGGCAGTACCCTGAAGTACATGAAAATCAAAGAAATTGGTAACAATAGTAGTTCCATATGTACCCAACAAGATGATAGTGTATTGTGTGACTTTTTAGAAGAGAGTACAAAAAGGAATTTGCAGAATTGTCAAATTTTAAAACATCAACCTGATTATAAAGATGACGTGGTTCAGTTGCTTTCATCGCACTATTTGAGTTACAGACTCAATCCTGAAAATGACTGTCATCATAGAATATTATTAGAATACTAGCTTTTGCCCACAATCTCATACGCATGGAATTTAGAATCTGATAAAATGGAACCTATATTTTAAGTTAGACCTCTAGCAATAAGTTTGGTGAAAACTGCATTAAATTCCATTCAGTGGTTTTTGTGTGATGTGTGTATAAACATACAGACAAAAATTCTGTTGCTTTAATAAAGACCCCATATTAGTTTTTCTCCAATATCTATAATGTACAGACATCAGCCTGTTATAATTTTATTATATGTATAGATGATGGAACACACATTTACTCTGTAAATTAGATTTTTTTTGGAAGAAAAATGTTTATTCATTAGTTTATAATAGCCCCAAATAAAAGAATTTAATCTTAGCAAATCATGTATTTTCAATTATACCATCCTGTAGGTTAATCAGTGCACATGCAATAATAACACATTCATCCAAATATTTTAACAGTTTCTTATTCACTACGGAATAGAATATCAAGAAAAAAAGCTGTAAACTTTCCTCTCAAACTATGCTTAAGCGTTAGAGAATCGTAGTTAGCTTGTTCTGTTTATTGAAATATGACGTCACAGCTAACGAATGTCACGTGACCAGCCGTTTTCGCGCGAATTTCAAATTAATTAATAAAAAATATTTTTTTTTCTAATAAATAACGTTTTTTTTGAGAAAAATATAATTGTAAGAGGTAGAAAATAAACCAACGTAAATTATAAAATATTTTCCGAAAACTGTCAAGTAGCCAATTATAACCTATTTAGTATTTTATGGGTTGGTTTCATGGAGAAGAAACTGGCAAGGAACTCCTTGGATCATTATCATCATCATCAGCCCACATTCGTCCACTGCTGGACATAGGCGTCTTTTCAAAATAATGGTTTACACTGAATCAGTTTTACATGTTGCTATAAAAAAATAACCTCTCACATTGAGTTACATTATATCGTACAATATTACACAAGGACGATTATTATAAGAATAAAATAAACATTTCAGAGTAAAATGTCTTTTAAGGGGCGAAAGTGTATGACAGTGTGATTTTGTTATATTAGTATGTGATTGCTATGTACCCACCTGCAGCAGAGCGATGAAGCACACGCTACATATCCAGAACTGCGTGCTGTTCCACAAGCACGTCATATAGTGCCGCGACATTGTGATCAGCGTGAACAGTGACACGTCGGCGTCGCGGGTCATCTGTAACGGTACATTGTACATAGCATCGCGCCTGTATTCCTGAAGGGTTAGGCAGACCAGTACTGTTCTGTTACTGAGTCCGATGTAATAAGGGGCGAGCCTATTGCCATCTACCGGTCACAGTTCCAGACTCCGTGCTGCTAATGAGAATTTCCATACAGAAAAATCTAATGACACTTGGCCCGATTCGGGAATCGAACCTAACACGTGACCAGGCAGTCCTGTACATTATAATGAAGCGGCAATACGAGTAAAGCGCCGCGACTGGCGATCGAGAAATAGTCAAAATCAATTCCCAGCGCACTACTGAACTAATATTTCAAGTTTTAGTTGGAGACGTTAACAAAATTACTAGTAATTTAATATATAGAAAAATTTCTTTGTTATCAACCAAAAAAGTTGTTTTGTTGCGCATCTGAGGCCCTAGTGTAAGTTTCTTTCGACAAACTCGATTTAACGCATCGAACGCGTCCGGCGTTGCAATTGGTGGAGAGCACGAAACGGACCAATCGGATTGCCGAATGCGTTCGATGTGTTAAATCGAGTTTGTCGAAAGAAACTTACATTAGGGCCTCTGGATAGATAGCGCTTGAGAAAATAATAATTCAGCTCATTACTGTGCCGCTACTGGGCACAGGTCTCAGAATGAGAGAAGTTCAGCCTTAGTCCACCACGCTGGCCTGCGGGTCTAACACGTAACGCCGGTGTTAATGGATATCTATTCTAGCCATGAATTACAGAATTTAAGAGATTTAACATATTCCGTGCTAGGGATCCACTTTGTGGGTTCTGTCTGGTGCATATAAAAATATAATGGCCAGGTCCACTACTAAAATGTAGTGTTTGAGCCATATGAAAATTGTGGAGGAGGCGAATGTGTTAAGTTAGAGCTACCGTGTTTTTTTTTTTTTGATAATGATGAACACAACTGAACGAAATTAATAGAAAAACAAATTCACGGTAACTCTTAAGGCTTTTAATTTTGTCTTTCAATTTATTGCCCCGGTGGTCTGCAGTAGACCCGCTGGTGTTGTGGGCAGGGTACAATTTATTGCACGCAAGCGGTCAACGTCTTATAACTCCAACATTCAGGCTGCTACTGACCGTGATAGGGAACTATTCGGTGCAGTGATAGGCCTTTTCAAAAAAGATAACTCCGTTTGCTGACGAGAATAGGATCCTGAAATCCACTCTTGACTTTGGCGTGATGGTCCAATGTATTGGCTACAATTACATACCTTTTGGCTACAGTAATTAGTAAATGGCTGGTGCTGCCATTTGTTTTGTAACTGAGCAGCGTGAAACAAAAGTTGTACAGGTAAACATAAATACATATAATAGGTACACGGTATCTTCGGCGCAGTGATTGAGCGATCAAATTCTTCGCTATGTGTCACGGATTCGATTTAATAAATCAGCTGTACATAAACCGTGTGGGATTTAGGTACAGCTGATTTACTCAATAAGATGCATCTAGTCCTTTGGCATGGATGGCGCAGTAGTTAAGTGTTCGACTGGTGCACGGCGCGCCGTGGCTTCGATACGCGTACGCACGTAACAAATATTTTTATGACCTACAGATAGTTGTTCCGGGATGTTCGTGCATGTGAATTTGTGTTCGTAAATGCACCCATGGTATAAGAATAATATTAAGTGAGAGAAAGTTTAAATAAATTATGTCGGATCAGTGAACGGAAAGTTGAAGAAAAGTATCTAAATATTGTATTCTAATAGTAACTCTGGTACTCACAGATAGCGAGCAAGGGACGGAGTTGAGGGTCCTCGCCAGGTCGATGGGCCCGATGCAGGACTCCGGCACCTGGTACGGCGGCATCTTCTGACACAGCACCGGGTACAGCGGCTCTACTGCTATGCTGTAAGGAATTGAACCAGTTGTAGTGACTATTCGCAACGTGGCCAAAAGTATAACGCCATCTATCTGAGTCAAACAACAACAGTAAACCCTGAATGGCACTATGAGAGTTTACAACGGTTCTGCAAATATACGAATGTTCGACATCAACCGTCGGGCTTCGGCCCACCCAGGCTGACTACCTTGCCTGGTCGGAGGATCTTCCTTTTCAACGGAGGAACACCAGACCTCGTTCCTTCATACAGTTATAACCCCGAAATTTTAAATCCCCCGGTTCTTTAAATAAACAGAAAAATGGATGCAGAAAACTGGAATAATATTTGGCTATTAAATTACAGGAAATTATGACATGGATATCGAAAAATTCATCAACAAATTAATAAAATTTAGAACATGTTTCAGGCTTACAGAAAAGATCCGATAATCAATACTTCTAAATATAAAGATCTTTCATTCATAATCGTGTTATAAACTTCCTTATAACTTAAATGGTTTCTAAATATTTTTTCATTTATAAGAAAGTGACAATGACAGATATAATTTATCAAACTTTTATGAAACGTTAGTTTTATAATTAAAGGAATGATTCCTTACCTGGCATCGGCCTGCATAAAAATCTCCATGTTGAGACAATTGGCCGCTGAGCCCATCACGCACACCACTTCACCGTAATCCTGCAATACAAAAATTTCCCTGAAGTATTCCATTCGGGGCCTTGTTCACAGTGTTGTATTCCAAAGGGAGCGAGCCAAGGCGCGGTACCAATTGAACGATGCAAGATAGAGAAGCCTCAAAATTACCCTACTATAGGCAGTGATGTAAATCCAGCACTGTACTGCTAGATGCATCTTTTCTTTATGATGAGCAGATAGATAGGCTGTTGTTGTTGCCTGGCGTAGTTTCTTTGTAGGTCCACCATCAGGTGTCGAAGAAACTACGGTAGTTAGTTTAGCCTGTGAGAGTCCGGCTATCTAGAGGATTGTCGACACATAAAAAATATTGTCTGTTGGTGTTACCTGCATGATCTGTATCATATGTTGCACGGAGCTCGGCGTGCAGTCTGTGAAGAGTGACACCAAAAGAGGTACGTTGTCTACCTGCTCGATGTGAGGGCGGATGTTCTCGATGCCGCGAGGGAGTTTCGCCTGTAATAAAGAAAGCATAAAAGCAACACATATTATCGTGAAAAATCAAAGTAATTTCTAATCAGTATTTTTTTATGTCTTCTTATGTTTATTTACTAAACACGTGCGTTTTTTCAGACCGTTTAAAAGGTTTTTCATACAAACTTTGAACCCATTTGACCCCTTTTGGGATTGAATTTTGGAAATTCTTCTTAGAGGAACTGCTTCCTATAGTTAATCTACTTGACAAATTTCAAGTTTGTAGGCTTTTATAGTTCTTTAGATTTCGAGATTTGTCAGTGAGTGGTAATTAAAAAATAAATAAATACAATGATACGAGTCTTATGAGCGTCGCTTGGGTTGCTTCAAGTTTCTTATTCGTCATTAAGCTCAAAATTAATATTTTTGAAGCAAGATAGAAGGCAATAAGCGTCTGGAATATTATAGTACTCAATAGTACAAATCACATACCCTATTGCTCATGTCAAAGTTGACGGGCGCGGAGTGATCTGTAGAGTCAGTGAGGCAGGACAGGGAGCGGCACGCGTCCACAGGGGACCCATCCTCATCTTCTTCGTCGTCCAGAAGCGAGTCCGCTGACGGGTGACTTGTGGATATGCTGGCGCGCTGAAACTGGAGAATGGGCATCAGGAACAAAGAGACGGGAAAGGTAGGTAGATTTACGGATACTTCCATAACACTCAGAACGACTATTTGAACCAGCTAAATGATTTGTAAGTGGCTTTTATGGCCTACACGAATAAAAAAAAATTGAGTTTGAGTCATCGTACTTGGAATTTTGGTTGAGTAGTCAGACATGATCTCTTATGGCGCGAGTGCGAGTATAATATATATGGTCCGTAGCTAGAGTTGAATTTAAGGTAGGGCAGCGGTGGACGTAACAGGGTGGAAGTAATCGAATTTTGTCAAATAGTTTACATGTATCTTTAAACGCCCATCCTTGCAACGACTCAAATAAACTTTGACCACAGTAGCCTCTTCCCTGGTGGAATTGTTAGGCATATAGATCTATGAACAAACAGTTTACTAAGCATATTATCTTAGTTATTGGTATTTTAAGGTAGCGTATACTCTAGCTACGACCGTATATAGAAATAAAAAAGAAAGAAAGTAATAAGCCGCTAGACTATACCTTCAAGTTTGTGTGCGTGGTGATAGAATGCCTGGCCTTCTTGATCTCACTGTCGAACTTGACGGTGCTGTGGTCCAAGTTGATGGCTCCCGGCGCAGACATTGATAACGCTTTCGACGTCTTCATGTTGTTGCTATATCATATTGTAGACATATAAGACAATTATTTTGTATGAACGCACTTACCGTATATCTCAGGATATACAGTTTTTTTAAATAACTCCACCTGCCGAGACTGAGTTGTTAAAAATTTGCTCTTAACGTACCCCTTGTCTTGAGTTAGATCTAGCTAAAAAGTGTTTATTTTTATACCTATATATAATTAATCAATACGCACTACAATAATCAATCGAATCTCGGGTTTATAATTATATTATTGTACTCGGCAGAAGGCTATAGGTACGCCATACGTTAGGTTTTAGGATAGCATTATTGTATTGAGATTACTGGAAATAGACGGCCAATTTTCGCTAATGGACTTCAATCGCAAAATGGACCTTATGGCAGAATCTAGCAATACACATTACATTATAATAAACACCCTTTATATTGCGATATACAGGTGTATTAACAAAACCAAAAGCAAAGCTAGTAAAAAATCTCTTAACTAAGGTTAACTTTATATACTACTTAACTATGGTTTAAAGCGGCAGTTACATATTTTATGAGGGCATATTTAAATTGAAACATATCATTAACCATAGCCAATATACTATACATAGACAAAACTAATTCTTGGTAAGCTATTCTACTATTTTAACCGCCACATATTACATGGGACTTAATAACGGCTTCAGCGAAATGTGGGTGTTCACCTCTGCCTAAGCACTCGAGGAATACAAGCGGGATGCTATGCGATGTAATATATTAGATTTAATGTAGCTTTCTCGGTTCAATATCAGTACATTATATTTTACGACTAACGTCAAGCTATTATTCACTTATATTAGCGTTGTATGTTATGAATGCAGTGTGTAATGATTGTTATTAATAACAAAATGGAAGATCAATGCAGAAGTCAGTTAGCTCAAGCTAAAGTGCAAAGCGAAACTTAAAATAATGTTCTATAATTTTGTTCACATTAAAAACAAATTAAGTTTTTTGATAACTTAAGGAATCTTAAACATGTTGGTGTAATAAAATTTTATAGTAATTTTTAAATAAGAGAAAGTATCTTGTTTATAAAATACTATAAAATTAATTAATTTATCATTATGAATCCGAAGTCGAGTGACAAACAATTCATTTTATTAGATTTTCGATTGTGTCTGCTTTGCGTCATTGAAATGTAATATGTGAACAAAATCATAATTAAAGATTAAATACTATGCAGCATTGTTATGTCACGCCTTGTTTTTTAGTTTTGTGTTTCTCAACATTTGTTAATGTTTATTGAATCTAAAATGTTAGAGAGTTTAAAATATGAAACTCGGCAAGTTACATTTTACATTTGACATTAAATTAATTGACCTGAAATTAATGTCTCAATTATCCAACACTTTAGGCAAATGTGACATAAACGTTCATTTACCAACATTCCTTAACATTTTACCAAGACGCGACATGTCATAATTCCGTGACACCAAGACGTGAGATAACATGCAAGCGCGATAGAGCGAGAGAAACAAACCTATAGTACAAGCCGAGCGCGGCGGCGTCATACGTTTCGATGTGTCTATTGAGCCGCGAGGTTGCGCGCTCCTTGTTCTGGGCCAACGGTTGGGCCAAGGTTTGCGACGACAGTGGCGACGCGCTCTTGCTGTCAAACATATGTGACGGTAACAGTGACGGACCACAGCCTTGGTAGATAAAATTCTTTCAACTTTTTTCTGAAATGAGGTCGTAATAGAAAATTTTACACGACCTTAAAAAGAAATGCCATAACAATTTCGAGGTTAGAGTCTCTAATGACCTTATTTCCTTGTTTGTCAATATTTTGCCTCCAATCTTTCCAAATATAGGTGATGGAAGACATCGCCAGTGGCCTGTAGTTCATCACATCAATTGAACACTAACATTGAGAGTTTAAAAGACACTGAAAAATAAAATCTATTTTTTTTCTAAATATATTATATCTATAATATTTAAAGGACAACATCGATTTTAAACACTAAAACATGAGTGATGGGTAGCAAAATTTTACAATTTACTTTTTAAATGTATATTTTCCTGTACCCATTCACTCTGTGTAACATCAAAAAGTTAAATCAAAGACAGAAGAAATGTCTACACTCGTGCCGTGTGTAGTGAACGATGGTATGAATCTGTTAATTTATATGTCGAATTAATTGCCAATTCAAGCTTTGTGTTAATGTGACACCAATTGATTTTATTTGTAACATCTTTGTTAGTTTCCCAACATGTAACACTGGTGTTATTATGGCGGGATTTCTGTTACTCCAATGTGTGACCGCTCTTAGGAGTTTCATAGGCGTTTTTTTGATTTTTTTATAAATATGTCTCCAACGATTATATACGTTTGTGTCTTTTTGTTTGAACAATGTATGATGAAAGGTTTAAAATTAACATCATGGTGATTGATTCCATTCGGCTAACAGCAGATGATCTGCTTATCTAACTAATCCATGCCCGAATAAATGTCTTCAACAAACAAAACAGTTCACTACCGGCGCCTGAATGATGTAAAAAAGATATGATAGCGTCCCTTTCTCACTTATATATTTTTTCATAAGAGGAAACGGAGTAAAATGGTATATTAGCGACGGTAACTGTCACATTTTTCTTACGTAATACAGAGTCGGTCTCAATGCATTTTACACATTAAATTATTCACAATGCCATCCGAAATCTACAAGAAGACACCGTACTTTATACAAAATAGGACATTTATTATGGCACAGTCTATTACGTTCTTCTTTCATGTACCTACACACAAATCTATCTTATACAATTGAAAATTCAACAAACTGTCTATGCGTTTACTACTTAGGCTACATTACCTGGCATTTTCCTCGCTCATGAGTGATATATGGCAGTTCCACCCTGACTCCAGTCCCATCTTCTCGCTAAACACCCTGGATCTCAGTTCGTTTTCCTTACTGAAGTGCACGAAGCGAATACAGCCGCGTTCGAGTCGTTCTATTAGTTCGACCATGTCGCTTTGGGCTTGGTATTGCATTGTTACCATGCCAATGAACACCTGGGGGACATTGGTCAGATTTAAAATGACTTCATCACCATATACTATAATATATACAATAATCTAGAACACCACGGGGTCTAAAAGAGTTGCTATACGAATAGTTTAATCATGATATGATTCACGGTCGGCACAGTGGTTGAGAGATCGACTGCTGCGCTACGTGTCGCGGGTTCGGTTCCCGCACAGAACAAATATTTGTATTATCTACAGATAGTTGTGTCGGATCTGGGTGTTTGTGAATTTAAGTGTTTGTAAACGCACCCACTATACAGGAGTTATTCCTAGTGTGGGGCAAGGTTTTTTTTAAAAGAAGACATAAATTACAAATTTCAATACATAATTGACGACATTTAATACAATTCGTATAAGGTTCACATTCAACAACATTGTTTGTTTATGGATATTCATGGCTTTTTAGGACTGCTGCCGTAATTAATGACGTTGGAGGTCAAATATCTAGTCTAGAATGGCGGCCATAAACTGGGAACAGAGGCGTTAGACAGCACAGGTAGATAGAAGTAAAGATATCAGCAAAAATAACTTTCTTACTATCACAAGACGAACCCCAGCGAAGACTTGCGAAACGATACAGGAGAACAAATGTAAGTGTAATTTGCAGTAATTCATATAATTCCTTTAGTTATAGTAACTTTGCTCAGTTCACCTGATTGCACTGCATATCGAAGAACCCTTCAGCGTCTGTCACGTCGTCATCCGTCACTTCGTTGAACAACAACGAGTCTGAAAGCAGAAAAATATAATTAAAGTGTCGTCTCTAGGTCTTCACTCTGTGATGCAGCATGTGTTTCAGATTTTGTCTAATCTTTGAGGGGTCTTACTTCGTGATATAATAGGTAGCGATTAATCATTTAGGCGTGGCCTCTATGTAGTTACTTGAAGTAACAGATCAGTTGCAACTGCTCTAACAATCTAAACCACTTAAGTAAAGACTCTTTAGTGAGAATGCTTTTCTGCTATCAGAGTGACATAGCGCCAAAAGTCTTCTGCGATCTTTTCAATTTGGGGCAGTTCCGCACTCAAAGAAGTTCGGTATCAACCTTGCCAAGAAACTTACCGGTTGAATGAAAATGCAGCGCGGGCGCATCTGCCCAGTGTTGTGAGAGCGGGGCGTACAGTTGTCTGCTATCTGCCGGCAACTCCAGGTACATCGCCGACAGGGACGGTGAAATGCCGCGCGTTAGTGGCCTAACAATGACGTACACAGTATAATAATTATAATTTGTTTTTAGTACATTGGTTAGAGAAAGACTTTCTTATCGTCCTTTATTGCGTTTTCCGGACAAAATCTAATTTGGTTAAACACACTGGCTTCATACATTGTTGTTAAATGTTGAGACAACAGCTATGGTCCAATGTGTATTACATTAACTCGTTTTGAGGTTCTCAAAGTAGTCTGTTCTAGTTGTATACTTTCTGACGTAGATTAGTGTACAATCTAAACAACAGAAACGCCGATAAAGTAAACCAACTGAACTCAAATAAGCTGTTGTATAGTCATGTTATTTGTTAAATGTCAATCCAATACATTTTTCTGGCGTTTTCTATTCTAGCGATTGTACACATAAAAATGACAAATAGTTTAGGACCAATGTTTGTGCCAATACTACCAACAACGTGTTGGCTCCAGTACCTTTGTTGTTGTTTGTTTTGTTGAATGTCGAACTGTTGCGCTACTTACTTATAAGCGAAGGCAGTGCAGTAGGCAGTGAGTGAGTTTCTTTGGTAAAAGTCGATGATCTTCTTCCTGTCTGCTGGCGATATCGGTGTGAGGTCTCGACCGTTCCAATAGTCCACACAGGAATCCAGGATTATGTCTGCTGTGCCCTGTTTAACAGTGACAAGATTATATACAATATGGAAAAAGAGGAAATCCTGCTTCTTTGTAGAGGACCGCGACACGATGGATATAGAATCTGACGTCACGGCACGGTTGGTGCAGTGGTTGAGAGATCGACTGTTGCGCTATGTGTCGCGGGTTCGATTCCCGGACGGAACAAATATTTGTATGATCTACAGATAGTTGTTCCGGATCTGGGTCTTCGTGTATGTGAATATACATATGTGTTTTTAAACGCACCCACGATACAGGTATTATTCCAAGGGTGTGGAAAGGGTTAAAAAAAATCTCATATACTTCTGGAGCATGAAACGTATCTTAGATTTTAAGTCAGATCAGCTATATAATACTGAAAGATCCATCACCAAATCTGTCCAGTCAATATAGATGCACGAAAAGACAAAAAAGAATTTGGTTTCAATACGACATAAACAGCACCACTGACGTAGTTAATTAAATATATTTTGAACCCTCGAATACCTTTCTAATATGCGTATGCGACGATTAAGGTATCAGTGGGATGGGTACCAGTAACCACTAGAGCTTTGAGTAAACCTACCTGTTAAATAAGCTTTTTTTTATTATTAAATAAGAAACAAATGTATGCCCAAGATCACCTGTGTGAGCATCTGCAGCTGGTTGGCCTGATCCTTGACCACAACAGCCAGCATGTGAGGCAGAGGCACCTTCACTTTGGTGCTCAGTTGTAGAGAACGTACGAAGCGAGTTTCACGACGTATGGTATCCGCTTGCTGTCAACAAAAAAAGCATTTACAACAACTACCTAAACAACAAATGTTTTTTAAACTGGCAATTTTTTTATTTGTTGTAGCTTGGTAGAAATTTCAATAATTTTTAACGTGACGTCACTGTTTCGTGAGGACAGTTTAAATAGGTCTTACCAAATGCCTAAATATCGCGAGACACTCCTGCACGTTGTATGATTCGGTGACAGCGTCAGTGAATCCTATCTGCTTGGCTAACTCGCAGAGGCATCGTCTATTCGTCACGGGTACCAAGTCTTCGCTGCAAAGAAAATGTTCCAATTAAATCTCGTCAACCATCTAACTTGCCAGACTTC
Organism: Shargacucullia verbasci; assembly: GCA_947562105.1. Lineage (NCBI taxonomy): Eukaryota > Metazoa > Arthropoda > Insecta > Lepidoptera > Noctuidae > Shargacucullia > Shargacucullia verbasci. Next base: position 3,196,979 of record OX387289.1, on the reverse strand, counting down.
TTAGCAGTTCGGCTTAACACGGCCAAATTTAGAGGTTTGGAGGTCCGAAGTAGTGGGGCCCCGAATCATTTAATGATACTAGACGACAAAAATCTAAATCGAAATCAATAACATATTTTATATGTTATGTATTTTATGTCGTTAACTTATCACAGGTAAAGAATGATCTACACTGCCCAGAAGTGAGAAGATGCAGGCTAACAATAACAGTAATTTATCATTATTATATAAACTACAAGGACTCAAACTGTGGAGCTCCCAGGGTATCTGGCAGTGTTGCTCTGCCCTAAATCCGATCCTATTTATTACACATCACACGACGCCTATTTATTACGCAGCAAAATAATGTGATACTGTGTTCTTGTTATGTCGAACCAGCCTGTTTTCAAGATTTTTGCCATATTTAAATTCTAATTCTTACTGTGAAGGAAAACATCGTGAGGACACCTACACACTGAGAGGGCTCCATAAAGTTCTTGATGGTGTGTGTAGTCCGCCAACCCGCACCGGGCCAGCGTCGTGGACTCAGGCCAAACCCTTCTCATTCTGAGAAGAGACCCTTACCCAGCAGGGGGACAGTAATGGGATGATTTTTTTTTAATTCTTTGGTGTATTAACTCATATAGTTAAATAAATACTACAGAAAAAACTACTAGTAAATGTAACAAATACAAACATACCTATATTGCGCCTCGCAGGTAAGGTGTGCACATAAGTGCGCATACGTGTGCCTGGGAGTGGGTGCGCAGGTGTTGAGTAGTGCGGCCAACCCCAGCGGCTTGAGGCGCGCCAAGTGTTGGCGCCAACGTTGGTCGTCAAACTCCACGCAGAAGGGCGCGTTCTGGTCGTGTGTTAGGTCTAAAACCTGAAAATAATATCAGATTGTATAAGAACAATAATAATATCAATCGGCCTTTTCAAATACTCCCGGTATCGTTCATATTTCGTCAGAATACTAAAATATGGACACAACATCAGAGAATGCTTACACATGACACACATGTACGATCATAATCCGTTAAGTACAGGCTTTGATCGCCGATATTGTGTCTCTTAATATGAAAGCCAAGCATTAATACTTCATACGCATCCCGCGTCGTGACTCACGATACCCCGGACCTGACCGACATCGTATCCCATGTCGACATGCTCTAAAGTCTGTATTTTAAAACTGTCAGCCGTAAACTCTACTTAAGCAGCGTTAACAGACAGCGAAATGACAGACTCAAATTCTATGCTCAAGTAAAATGATCACTTGAGTTTCATTTTTTAATACGGACCTAGTTGATAAGCACACAGGCTTCACATTGCCTGCATATGTAAATTGTCTGCCTCTACAGTACATAGTTTCTGATTACTATATCACTCAATACCCAATACTCCTACCCACCTCAACAATAGTAGATGGCTCATTCGTCTGCTTCCCTTCAACTGGCGTCTCCAGCTGTTCATCACTGTTGTGTCCCATGGACCCCACCAGGCTGGTCTTGCTGGAGTTATGAGAAGACGGGCTCGAGTTGCGAAGGAAGAATACTTTCTCCGCGGTGGGGTTCGGCCACGATAAGATGCCCTTTTTATCTATGCAGGTTAATGCCTGTGTGGAGAAATATGTGGTTCATATATATTTTAGATAGGACTGTCAAAGACGCAGGGTCTGCTCCACCACTAACAGATAAAGTAACTGATTGGCTATCCAGAACTTATCTAATAGTATTATATCACAGTAACTTTTTTAACTAACTGATATTTATATCTGTTAGTTTGTCAGGAAGTGGTGAGCAGGCCCTCACTAACTGCAGTAACTGAGTGACGACCACAAGAAAAAATCGCGAGAAATGGAGATCCCGCGGTTTAAAAAGTAATAAAGCTGTTGTAAAAATAATTCAGAATATTAAGTTATGGTACGGGTGTTTATAATAACCACTTAATATTCCATAGAACGAATAACAGCCTTCTTTATTCGTAAATAATACAATAAACGCAAATGGCACACTATAAAAAACTCACCGACAATGACCCGAGTACATGCACAATGTTAGCAGTCCGGCAAACCATGTCTTCTCTGCCTGTAAGTATGCTGAAGAAGGTCTTCCCCAAGGACTTGAGACTCTCCGCCTGAAGGTTAGACTCACTCATAGCTTGGATTAAAGGGTCACAAGCATCTTCAGATATAGAACAGGACTTCGGACGGACGTATTTCTGACGAGTTTCTGATAGTAGTTTGAATCTGAAAGCGATTTTTTTTATTGGATATGCTTCCTAAACTATTGACTAAAAGCATTTATTGTGACTCACGTAACAAATCCGCGTATACATGGTTTGTTAAAATCACGATATTAAACAAACAAATAAGAGCTTTTAAAGTGAGGCAGCAAAAGCTTTGTGAGGCAAAAATCCGAAGTTCAACGTGTTCTTTTAAAAGGCTTAAGAGTCGCCTAATGCTTGATTGCATGTGTTAGGAACTGAGGCAACTGATAACCATATATTTCCACCCTGTATATTGAGAATTATTGCCGAAAAGGCACAATTTAAACATTTCTCATGAGATATTTTTATTTTTTAGACTGCCTCATTGGTCTAGAGGTCGCAAGCGTGGCTGCTGAGCGTGAGGTCCTGGGTTCGATTCCCGGGTCGAGCAAAGTGTCATTTGGTGTTTCTGTATGGAAATTCTCAGTAACAGCACGGATTCTGGAACTGTGCCCGATAGATGACAATAGGCTCGCCCCTATTACATGGGACTCAATAACGCCATCGGCGAAATGTGCGTGTACAATAGTACACCTCTGCCCTATGATGATGATGATGATGCTCATGAGCTATTTAAAACTGTTGTTCCCGCAATCTTCTATAATAAGATACTTTAATGTATGATAAAAAAATTATAAACTCACCTAGCCAACCCATAGCAGTTTAAAGTGATCCACGCAATGGGGAACACGATCTGCAGCAAGGGTAGCGAAGCGGCGATCGTTTGCAAGAAGTAAATCTCTGTCCAGTGCGTGACGCCTGGTAGGTGGTACACGTGACGGACGAAACTCGCTATCACCACAAGCGATATCACCACCGGCAGGACTATGCCTTCCATTATTTTAACTGTACACTGAAAATATACGTTATTAAGATCCAGAGTTTTAGAAGAAATATAACAAATATACTGGCAACACACAAATAAAAATTAAAATGTTGCATCAATAATTTCGACCCGCCATTCATTCATAACATTTGATAATTGTTACACGTGCGAGGCGAAGTTGGATCCACACACATAATACAAGGTCAGTCAGTGTCTCCCAGTAATTGGGTCGCTCCGTGTAAAATACTGATATTCAGCTGCAACAGGTTAGACTGTGAGTCGACCCAAAGTAGTTGGGAAAAGACTATGCAGATGAACATACCAAACGAAGATGACATATGATTTTACTCTGCGAGGTATAATATAATGCTTAATGTATGTTCGGCGTACAATAGATTGTTTCATTTCAGCAAATTGAATACTTCAAGTATATAAAAAAGCACCGTACTTGCTGCCTCATTGGTGTAGAGGTAGCAAGCGTAATTGCTGAGCGTGGTCCTGGGTTCAAATCCCGGGTCGGGCAGTGTTACTGTGTTTTTCTGTATATAAATTCTCAGTAGCAGCACAGAGTTTGGAACTGTGCCCGGGTGATGGCAATAGACTCGCCCCCTATTACATGGGACTCAATATCGGCGAAATATGGGTACACCTCTGCCTAACCCCTCGGGGATACAGGCGTGATGCTATTATTAATAAAAAAGCGCCTTTTGAAGATATGACGCAACACCATGTTCGACGATGGTAATAGTAACGGTTTATGCATGTGTCCACCAACATTTTTCTGGAGTCACATCCAGATTGATTAGTCAAGACTGATGCTTACCAGGTACCTTTGTTTCTCAAACACAGTCACTGGCCTGATGGTGGCCTGTTCCAGCGCTAGCTTCAAGTTCTTGAGGTAGGGAGTCTCACACATGCGGTACGCTTTGTTCTGATGCGGCGTACGAATACGAGGGACGCTGAAGTTCTCTTTTTGCTGAAAAAATGTAAGATTGTATTTTTAAGTCTATTTTAAAGGTAAGCATTTCGTAACTTAATCCTTCATTTATGAAAATTTCTTATTTTTTTCTTTTTAAATAAACATTGCCCCACACTAGGATTTCTCCTGTATCGTGGGTACAGTTTACAAACATACATGTCACATGCACAAACAACCAGGCCCGAAACAACTATCTGTAGATCATACAAATATTTGTTCCGTGCGGGGATCGAACCCGCGACACGTAGCGCAGAAAGGTAATCGCTTAGCCACTGCGCCAACCGTGTCGTCAAAATTGATCTCATTGACAATTAAAAATTGTAAAAAATAATCCCTCAGTCATCTACAGCAACCACGTGAAGAGTGGAAAAGAACAAACGGTCTTTCTGTTTGTCACCACAAGTTTGAGGTTTTTATAAGTGCCATAATACGAACAACGCGATGTGGGCTGTTTTTATAAAATATGTAGATATTTTGGAGTCACCACTTTGGTGGTATGTAACGGTGGGCTATTTTAGACTAATTTAAATCAGATTTTATAAAAAGCATTAGAAATTTTCGGGTTTTTATATAAAAAAAAACCTTGTAAAATATTCCTGTATCATGAGCGCATTTACAAACATAATGTTTATTCTGTGCAGGAATCGAAGATGCGTCACAGTCCAGCAGTCGATCGCTCAACCGATGTGCCTACCGTGTGTCGTCTATATAACATTTGTTGGTAAAGTAAATTGTATGAATTATATAAGTGATGATAATTCTTGTTTCCTTATTGTCTGTCTAGTCTTGGGTCACTTGAAGGACTTCGCGCTGTATCTTTTCGTGCTGAACTAATTATCACTTACGAAACACTTATTATATATTTACGTAGAATAGATGTTCATATGATATGATATTTAAATAAAATGTGGTGGTTGGACGGCACGGTTGCCGCAGTGGTTGAGAGATCGACTGCAGCGCTACGTATAGCTGGTTCAATTCCCGCATGGAACAAATATTTGTTTGATCTACAAATAGTTGATTCGGGTCTGGGTCTTCGTGTATGTGAATACACACAATGCCTCGGATAGCACGTAGAAGTTGGTCCTGCGCCTGATCTCCCTCCGGTTGTGTCGGATTGGCGTCCCATCAGACTATGAGAGTGAAGGAATAGAGAGTGCACCTGTGTTTGCTCACACACTTGTGCTCTATAATATCTCCTGCGTAGTTGGCTAATCTCCGGTGAGATTAGCTACCGTGACCGAAATTCGGTCAAGAGGACATTACTAAAATGTGGTGTTTGTAAACATAGATTTAGCTAGAGAAAAAACCTAGCAGATTCATCTCCGTATGTTATATAAGGCTTGTCTGTTTACTACTTTTATCTACCTAAACTATGAACGATTCTTATAAAAAACATAATAATATTCAAATATAATATTGTTAGTATAATTACTGGTGTAGTAGGCTGGAAGATTTGGCCAAAGAATTGTTCTGGGTCCTCTGGCTGCAACCCTCGACAATGACCAGGCACCTCCTGACCTGGTCTTAGGACTATCACATCCCCTTCCACCAACAGAGCCCACGGCAGGTTTACTATCGTTGCTGGAATAAAATCATGACATTGCTTGATATAAAATGATTAGCACGATTTGCAGTAAAATTTTGTTTGTTACAGTTTGAAATTACAATTTCGACTTTATTATATTGCGTTATATTGTTGCCTCAGTATCATGACAAGCATATACACTCATTCTTAAAAAAAACTATCAATAGGTGCGGGAATCGAAGCAGCAATCCATAGCACAAAAAACCAATCGCTTAGCTTCTGTGCTAACTGAATCTTCATAATGTAATATTCGTCTAACATGATAAAAGTAACTTTATACAAATCCTTACAATCTCGATAAGTCCACTGTAGTATCACACATGGTGAGAATGGAGCACATAAATGTGGATAGTGATTCTCTTTCCATTTTGAACTCTCTATAGCATCATCCAATGTTTCTGTAAATGTGAAACACAACACGAGGCAATATTAAAATATGTTAAGTTATGTTTGTACAAATAATTGTTCATTAGTATCTATTTTGGTTGTCTCTTATTAATAGGAAGGAAAATAGGCATATTTTCAATGTTGTTTATACTTAGTTTTTAGTGATTTTGGTCTTATGTAATTTAATTATCTATGTGTAACATTTAATCCAAATCGTTATCAATAATACATATATTTTTTAAATTTTCCCTATGATAATGTGTTACCAATCCTTCAAAAGTTTTATAAATCAAACCTGTCTTTGTCAATGTCACATAAATAAAAAGAGATGACAACAGATTTTAAAGCCATTTTAATAATTATTTGTTTCTAATATGATTATGAATAATATATATACTATATATATACCATGTTATATATGTTACGGGTAATGCTAAACTAACAACATAAACACATAACTTTATTCAACACTGATGTGTTGAATAAAGTTATGTTATGAATTGCATTTTACACCTTTTACACCACACCACAAAATTATATTCATCATTTATTAGTGAGTAAGTTTATAAAAAGAAATCCTACACAATTGTCAGTATCATCCTACTATTCCTACTAATATTATAAATGTGAAAGTTTGTGAAGATTGATGGATGGATCTTTGTTACTCTTTCACGCCAGAACGGCTAAATGGATCTGGATGAAATTTGGCACAGAAATAGATTGTAGTCGGGAATAGCACATAGGCTACTTTTTATCCCAGGAAAAATGTACAGGTTCAAAAACCACGCGGGCGAAGCCGCGGGCAGAAGCTACTCATAATTAAATGCCTGTGTTTGCAAGTATGGGGCTAACAAGGATTTTCAAGCAGGGGTTGCTTAATTAATCAAGTTATAAGGTATAAATAGCAACAAAGTAGTGGTGCAAGGTACACCACCACAAAGTTAAACAATATGGTAACAATTACACCATTGCCAAGCAGGCTCATCTCAGTATATGGTATCTAATGATTGACCCTTTCATATCTACTGGTTCATCTAAGGCTCTGCTAACAATTATAATATTATTGAACAGATTGATATTGAATATAACATACATTTACATTTAAATGACATATTCTTAATTTTTGAATGCACAATGTTAAGTTATGTACTAACATAGGCTTAAGTTTTTAAACACTAACTTAAACTGTATTATTATAATAAGTATAATAATATAATTATATCATTTATAAGGTAATCATATATGGGCTAAAGTTATGTGGAATAAAGTTATTATTATATACTATATTAACAGTTACATTTTATATAACAATTTATAGCATTAACTCAAAACTTGTTTATAAATCAAACTGAACTATAAATATTAATTTCTGAACAATAAACATATTATAAATGCAGTCAATTCCCTGGTTTGGTTGTTATACTTCAAATAGAACCACAAATAAACAAATAAATATCTGACATACTCACCTAAAACTTTCCTTATTCTATGAGGTATTTCATTCCTGTGTAAATACTCTTCATTGAATGCCACCAAAAAGTTTATTACCAATATAACAAATAAGAAAAATGCTTCCCAAAGTAAATAAGCATGAGCTTGTACAGACTCTCCGAGTAAGTAAGTAAGTATCAAGCAGACTATGTACACTAGGGTTATTGTATAAGCAACTCCTGACAATAGTACTTTCTCTGATGAAAACGAAATTATATTCCGTACCAATCCATACCTGAAAAAATATTTAGAATAATAAAGTTTTAAATTATAACCTTTTCTATTACTATTAATTTCATTTTCATATTTTTTGACACAGCAGCACTTTAAAGATTAGATTAAAAGGAACAATAACATACCCAGTTGGATTTTTCTTATTATACTCTTCTATAACATTTCGTATATCATCACGGAGTTTTATGAGTGCTGTTTTAGTCGTATAACCCAAAGAGTGTTGGTTATTATCATCCATTGTATTATAAGCCATTCACATAATTGTTTATTTTTATAATTCTGTAATTACTCAAAAGATATAGGATTATTTTTATCAACAGTGACGTTCAATGGGAGGTTACGTTCTGAATGTATAGATATGTATTGCATAACTTTTTAGCTCCTTCTCAAAAGACATATTACTGAGCATGAAAACTTAATATTTTTTAGCACTGTAATGTTAAAATACAGTAATGTTAAGCTAAATTAATAAGCTTCAATATAGGTGATATGTAAAAAATGATGTTGATTGTTGATGTTTTGAACGCGCAATCTGTCAATTCTAATGTCAAAGTCACATGTTTGTAGTTCGGATTCGTGATTCGCGTAGTACTTACCTAATATTTTTTTCCTTTGGATTTGGATACATTGTATGCGCAGTGCATCGTCAACATCAAAAGTAAAGAAACAAAAAAAACTGTCCGATGTAAAAAATTAAAAATCGTAAATAATTTGTTACATTAATTTTAATTAATAGTTCAGCAAATTTCGTTTTCGATAATTCATTAGTTACTTTCGATGCTGATTTTACAAATTAAAAGATAGTCGTGGAAATTTTATGAAGAGACAATTCAATAGATATTAAAATATTAACCTTTGGGAGCAAACTGTCATGTCATTCAAATTACTTTTTATTATCTGCTTTGAGAGCCTTTCGTTATGACTAAGATAGAGGATTGCCTTCTATTCCTTGTCTTTAGGGTTATGATTATGCCAAAACTAGGCGTCACGCGAATTTTGCGGGCATAATTCAGGTTGCTTACAGCTTAGCCTTAGCTCAGTTTAACAGCAATGATATCTTGAATTAATTTATCAGACAATCGATTTTTACTATAATGCAGTGCAATTACTGTACAAATGTAAGTTTTATTATTTGTTTGAATATTTAAATTCTCGTAATACGCTAGAATTCTCCAATGTTCAAGGGAAATAGTATTTGAGTGGCAGCATTTTCAAGTTTATTATTGATTTGTTTTCAACTGCGACCGCATTATTTGCTAACTTCATTCGCTGTCAAGTTTAGTGTTGCCAAAACAATTACAGTTTTCTACGGCAATTTATAATTCTATTTTTCGATTCAATTTCACGTCTAACACTCGAACAATATTCGGAGGACGGTGAGCGCTGTTAAGCTGAGTTCAGATGGTTATCGTTCCAGCTTTTTTTGTATTTGTGAAGAACCTATTAAAAATATTGTAAATACTTAGTTCATCATTTAGTCAGAAAATCAATTACCAAAAAAGATTCAGATACACTGCTGTGTATTAGCTCATGATCAAGCATTTGATCGATATTTATGTATTACTGAGTCATCAATTTAGCATAGGGACTCTCTTGTACACGGAGAAAAAATCTCAGAACATACAGCAAGTATGTTTGTGATCTTATCATCACGTGTCTTTCCCATAGGGGTTGATAGAAACTACAGACCACCATACTACGGTTACGTATCCCTTTTGCTTCGTCTACATTCATGCACCGTTTCATACATGCATGTCGGTTGTTTCGCCAGGAGCGCAAACAGAAGAATATCTTTTTTGAGGACAAATAAATTACGTCAAGCGACAACGCAGATTTCACGCGTTAACACCAGTAAATTTTAGCGCGAAAAGATTACTTATGAAATCTGATGTCTTTTAAAAACCAAGAAATAGCTAGAATCTGTTACATAAATTATTACTGTTTGTATGGATATAAATTTTAAATATATAATGTATAAATTTTGCTCGGTTTTAAGTCCATAACAAATATATTTTAATTGTAATTTTTTTCTTGTTGAATAAAATTAAATAAAATTAACAGCTTTCGCTCTCCAATCTGCCCATGGCTTGTGCTCCCTTGATTAATTTCAATCAAAAATTCAGTCTGAACGTGAACACGGTAATTTTGTGGTGCAAAATGGGCAATTAAGCATTCGTTGCTGGCAACACAGCCGTCAATCATCGCAGCAAATAAACGAAGCGAAGTGAAGTTGGCTTTTCTGAGAATTTCAATACTCCCAAAGTTTTCTTCTATTTTATGTAAGTACTGTACTGCAGGCGTTACAAAATTTTCAATGCAGAACAATTAGACGAGTCCTGGTCCCGCCGTTGCAACTTTTATCGAGTTCTCGATCCCGGTTAACAGTAGTGTTAGATAAATAAATGTGGTGCGCGTATAGTGACGGTGCTCAGTCAGTGTGTGTCATCGTGTTAGGACCGTCGGTGCGCCATTTAGCTCGCGAGATAAAAAAACAAGGAATGTGTCCATCGCCGCGTTCGGTTTAATTGGAACTAGTGCACCAGTTCGTGATGGAGTGACAGATTAACGCAGCAGTTATGGCAAATATATGTACAAATGAGCGAAGAAGCAAGTGCAAAGGGTTCAGAAGAGGGCCGCAGTTCGGACTGTGGATGTGGTGTATAGTAATCAAATGTTTGATCAGCTTACCGTGCATATTTTCGAGGTGTCAAGGAGTAGACATTTCTGTGGCAGTGTACCCTGAGGGAATGATCAAACTTCTTTATGGTCAACCTTTGGAAATATTTTGTGTGGCTGAAAAAGACACGGCTGAAAACTTGGTGTTCGTCCTCGGTGGAAAACAAATCGAATCGGAAATAGTGAATAGTACTACAAGAAGGTTGTATATTGAACATTTAGAGAAAGAAGTATACACATATTATTGTAGGAACAATGTGACAAACAAACAGTGCACCAGCAGAGTTCTGGTGGATTTGCCTCCTTCCAATGTCACTGACTTCGGGTGTATATCTAAGAACCTGGATGAGCTGAACTGTACCTGGACCTCTCCAGAGACATTTAGTATCACCGACTACTCTCTAACATTTTTGATCAATGGAAATAAAGTTGATCCTTGTAAAGCTAAGAGGAATGGCAAATCTAGGTACTGTTCATGGAGCACCACTAGCCAGCCCAGGTACAAGCAGATGGAAGATCATTACTACTTCCATTTAGTATCTTGCAATTACTTTGGTTGTATTGAACAAAATTTTACTATTGAACATTTCTCTATTGTGAAACCTGATGCACCAGATCAACTGAAAGTGTTGAGTAATAACACTCACAGTGTGCTGCTTCAGTGGAAGATTCCAAACAATATGTATGACTTTCTCCCATGCCCCATTGTTCATAGAATAGAGTACCAAATTGCTAAAATTGACAACACAGCCTACTTCCGCAGTGTTGATGCGTCTAACCTGCCACCTAAAAACAAGACATATACATTTTTACTCTCCAACCTACCCTATGCCCATATGTCATATGAGGTCAGAATATACATAAAGTCTGAGTTAGCCACTGAAGACAAATTCTGGTCTGATTTTACTTATGTACTGTTTACTACTGCAAGTGAGAAACCTAGGAGACCACCTGATACTATTGCGGGAGCATTCAACCAAGCTTTATATGATGATAAACGAGTGATATATGTGTACTGGAAACAACTAGAAGAATATGAAGAGGCTGGGGCAAATTTCACTTACAAAGTTGTGGCAACACAAGGATCTAAGAACCCTCAAACATTGCACCCAGACAAGAACAAAAGCTTGAGTTATGTGATACTTAATTATGCTTCTTTAGAAGCTATTGATGTTTCCATTTGGTCTAATAATGCAATTGGATCTTCTGTCAACCACAGTCATCTTTACATCCCACCCAAAATAGATACTGAAGCCCTAAAGGTACCTTCCTTCACTAAGCTTGCCTATGAAAATGGCACATATAAGCTATCTTGGGTTGGCATCAAGCACATTGACAACTACACACTATTTTGGTGTCAGCATAACACTACTCAAATTTGTGCAGGCCGCATGAACTTCACAGTTTTGAATCCTAATCAGAACACTCATGTGATAGATCTACCAAGGGACAGTAGATATCAGTTTGCAATATCAGCTAATAATGGCTCCAAAACAAGTGGCATGACCTGGGCATCTTGTGACATATCTAAAGATGGTATACCAATGTATGGTTTTCCTGTGAAAGTCAACCATGATGCACCAGGAAAGTCATTTGTCAAAATAACTTGGACAATGTCATGTACACTGCAAGAAGGTATTATAACAGGATTTCTCATTACCTATTGTCCAGTGTTGGACACAAGCAGTGTATGTGATACAACTTTTGAAAACAAATCTACATATTATGTTTCTGATCCTAAACAGATGGAAATAAACATTACTGATTTGAAACCATACACTACATACCAGTTTACCCTGGCACTCAACACCACATATGGCCTGAAAACAATTGAAAATGCTTCCACTGGTGTTACTACTATAGAAGATACCCCAACAAGTCCAAGAAATGTTGCTATATCCGATGTGCAGAGTGACTCTTTGGTAATTTCGTGGGATCCACCTATTCATAAGAATGGCATCATAGGAAAATACGTTATTTCTAACTACGATCGAGAATGGAGAGTAGAAAAAGTGGCTGATAAAGATAAAAATGTTACTAGAAGGCATTACAAACTGATTGGTCTTCAGGGATTCACTAATTATTCGTTTACTGTTCAGGCTTGTAATTCTGCTATAAGAAGTTGTTCAAAACCCAGTCCTCACCGTGGAATTTTTCTAAGAACAAGAATTGGTCCTCCCAGTCAACTGAAGGCCCCTACTGTAAAAAATAATCCAGATCTCCTCAAATGGGAACCTCCAGAAAAGCCCGGAGGAACTGTGGATCTCTACCAAATAAGAAGAATAAAAGACGAAAGCAACACTCCCGAAATTATAAATACGACAAATTTATCGTTTGATTTAATTCATTGTGAAGGAGTCGATGTCAGTGAAACTTATCAAGTCAGAGCTGTAAACTATGATGAAGATCCTTATCATGGTGTATTAGCTGATAAAGCAGAAGTGGCGTTGCCTATAAGACAGCATAAAGGACTACTAGAATACCCTGGTGAATGGAGCGACACAAGCACCGTGGCTTGCAGGAGTAGAGATGGTGTTACTATGACTCTTATTCTTATGGCTATATTCGCGTTAATAGGCGTCATGTACGGTTCAATAAAACTGTACAAAAAGTATAGAAAAATGGAAGATATAAAACCTGTCCTACCAAATGGCTTAGGTATACCTGAGAAAGATATTTCTAAATACGCTTTTGGAGGTTGGAATCCTACAAATAAGGACGATAAACCATCATCAGACGAAATGTTATTACTTCCCAACAGTAGAACTGCTGTGTCTACTCCCGAAACCAAACAGAACACTGAAAACAACTGCGGCTCTAGTGACCACACTAACAGCACCGCGTTATCTGACACGTCACGAGGACCTGCTGATAGACAAGCCTCTACTTCCGACGACGGTTCCGATTCTTCCCTACACTTAGAAGTTGAACCCGTGAGGGCTGACGAAAATAATGCGACGCATGATGAGGTGTCCTCAAACTCCGAAACTGAAAATTCTAGAGAGAATTCTCCGTACTTCAATGACAAAGCCTTTAAGAAAAATCCTAGTGGCTATGTACAACCTGTAGTGAACCCAGCCAGTGGTTACGTCCAATCGGCACCGGCGCCGCGTATGAGTCCAATAATTGCAAAACCTGCAGCACAACCTACTAGTTCGAGTTATGTTATGGCTGCTCTGTCACCACCGATATTCACAACTGGGGTCGCGCCGCCCAGCGTCCCGAGTCAACCGCCAGCCTCTTCAGGTTACGTGCGGCCCGAAGATGCCCAGGCGAAGTCCATGCTGAACTTCCCCAAGTTAGGACCGTCGCCCACGAAAGTGTTCGGGTCAGAAAGCTTGCCGACGATGCCTACCTTGCCACAGCCAGTGAAAAATGGCGCCGACAGTAGCTACATTCAGTTGCAGTCTTTGGACGCCTTGCCTAGTCATAAGCAGCCTGTACGTAACGCTGTGCCATTGAAGCCGCCAGCGTCGAGCGGCTACGTGAGTCCAGGAGACGCGGTCATAAACAAACACCTCAATAACATGTTGTCGGGCGGCCAGCTCGAGGAGTCAGCGATCCTGGACCCCACCATGTCGCCCGACGCGTATTGCCGATTTTCTTGGAGCACTGACCCTGCGAACGATAATCTTCACTCGTTACTCACCGACTCGCATACGTTGAACTCGTCGAAAAATTGAGCCTAACATAGCATATATTAAGTGACACAGTACTGATAAAATAGACTTTTAGTGACTGAATTGTAAATAATGAACTTTAGGAGCTTTATGAAGTGCTATAACATTATTGGACATAATATAATTACACACAAGAATGTGGATGTGTTGTCTAGTGATAATTCTTGTGCCTTATTAATTTATTTTAGGTGATTTTTAAGAAGCTTAGTAGGTAAGATATTCTATTCGCAGCTTTATGTAGAAACTTGAAATTCCTAGAATTTGTATATTCGCATTATTTCCTCAAGGTTAGATCTTACGCGGGGATAACAACTCGTGTATGTTTGTTCCAGAAATTAAAATACGCCTAAAAGAGATAAAGTATGGAGGGTATATATAAAATCAATTTAGTACCAAGTGATCTGAGCGTAGAGGAGACGATACTGCAGATCGCAGACACATTGGAAAATCTCAACGGCATTGTGGACGACGTGTTTGCACGGCTGACTACAAGAATCAAGCAGAACATGGACAAGACGATGAAGCTTAACGAAAGAGTAGAGAACTCTAGATGTAAAGTTCAGAACCTTACGGGAATGCAGAAGGCGGTCAAGGTGTTTTCCAGTGCGAAATACCCGGCCTCTATAACCCACGAACATTACCAATCCGCTTTTGATCCGGACGGATATCAACATAAGCCTAAGAAGGTTACTCTGAGCGGGAAAACTCAGGGGCTGTCTAACGAAAAAGAACTACAGGTAAGTTATTAATTTGTACATGTACATACACATATATACATTTATGTTGTCGATTTTTTTGTCGCGCTAGCTAATTTTGTATGAACAATGTGTGAACTCGTTATCAGTATGTTGAATTCAAAGCAACGGTTGCAACATGCGCGGGAAAATAAGCGTCCGATAAAATCTTAACGTACTATGAACTGTTTACTTATATGTACCTGCCAGTCACTTAAAAGTATATTCAATATTTTATGTACAAGCCGTTTATTGGCTAGGTGACAAATGCTAACATAATAGATCATTATAACAGCCGAAAAGAGCAGTATATATGTCCGTTGTACAATGAACGTCTTAAAATATTACTTAATCACCGTGATTGGCAAGCTGATTGGTGCGACCAGTATATTGTTATTAATTAGTACAGAAGAATTTGCGGCAATTGCGGTATCAAATAGGATTTTTTATTTCTTTGCGTAACCATGTCTTTTGCAAATCTCTAGTTTCTGGGATATCGGGGAACAAGCGTCATGTCGCTGCGACTTTCAGTATTTTCCTAAGATTTTTCGCAATAATATCCGTACACGGCTTGACTGTTTACTTTTCGTATAGTTGCAAGAACCAACTGAACAGATCATTTATCACAATTTAGTCGTGAAGCGATCTCTAAATTGAATGTACTTGAAGGCACTATTCTTGTCTCTAATTAATGACAAAACAGCAAAATATAAACATTACAATTACATTTTAGGAGAAACTCCACTTCTACCACGTGAAAGTGGCAGAACCTAAGAATACGAAGCCCAAACAAGACTTTAATTTGGAAACTGTAATCGATAATTTATCGAGTGTGGGTGACCTGTTGATCTTTAACACAGACGAGAGTCCTTATCTCGGCACTACGCGAAGGGTATCTGCGTACGTGCCCATAGTGACCTTGAAGGTCGAGAACAAGAGCCTATTGGAAGCGGCGCCTAGCTCCATCATGAAGAGAGATGTTCTGAAGCGTGACGCGGATGAATATCTGTATGCACCAGGCATGGGCATGGTAAGTGTGACAAATCATTTTTTTTAACTTGTAGTTGCAGTGCGGCGCGTCCTGAAATAGTAAAATCCGTCTAGACCCCCAACGATTAGAAGTTTACAAGTTGCTAGGGTCTGATTGAAGTTTTATCAGGTTCAGATGAGGAAAGAGGAACGGAATGATGGACTTCATGATTTGGGATGTCATTTATAAGGGGAGCCTGAAGTGTGACTTCTACAGATCAAATAGTAGATAAAGATTCAAGATCTATTTAAAAATATCCCATATCGTTAACAGGTGCCGGAGCTTGAAATGCCTTTGGACCTACCACACCTGCCAGGGATAGCGGGCGATGTACAATTCTCCAACACGACCGACGGATCCATAGCTCCTTCAGTGGTCACATCGCCAGTAGTTCCTGTCATGGCTGCGCCAGAGTTAGAACTACCAGATCTGAAGGAACTCCCGGATGTTAACTTGACTAAAGAAGAGATTGATGTCCCTGTGTCGGTGGTAGTACCTGACATTCCTGATGCGCGGCCCGCGCCGCCTACGCAGGCGCTCCCCCCACCACCACCTCCTCCGCCACCGCCGCCACCATCATTGGACGTCGAAACCCCCATCGCTAGCAAACGGTAAGTGTTTTTGAATTTTGATAATGTTTGGCTTTAAATGTTTTTAGTCAGGATATTTAGGGTTTGGAAAGTCTAAGAAGATGAGTTTTTTAGATGATATAAATCCCTCTGTCTTTTATTTAATTATTGAAAATATAAATTACTGGGCTACCCCTTGGTATCCAAATGATGTAAAAATGTTCCGTTCGTTTTAGAGTTTTGCACTAACTTCTTAAGAACCTCCACATAATATCAATAAGGAACAAGCCAACAAAATAATCGTTTCAATGCAGAAATCCAATCCGCAAACATCACAGAAGTGAATCCGTTTCCCTGCCAGTGATTTCGATTAGGAATAACCCAATTGCAAAATATATTTTTATTTGGAAAGTTTTATTAGCTGTTAAAATATTTTCCTGTGGGTTGAATAAAATTGGCAAACGTGCAGAATTATGCATTTGTTTCGCACCTACACCGCATAAACGAATGACATTCATTCTGACAGAACGTTATGAATGAAACGAAACAGCCTCACGTATATTTTTCGTTCTATTGTTTGAAATGTATGGTAATAAAATTTGATCGATGAATTTATTGATTATGCGTGGACTGCAAAGTTGAATTGTATCGTATTACAATATTTACTAACTGCCTTATTAGCTCAGTGATCCCAAACGCGACTGCTGAGCGTGAGGTCCTGAGTTCGATTCCCGGGTCCGGCAGTGTTATTAGGTTATTCTGTATGGAAATTCTCAGTTGCAGCACGGAGTCTGGAACCGTGCCCGGTAGATGGCAATAGGCTCGCTCCCTATTACATGGTGCTTAATAACGGCATCGATGAAATGTGGATGTACACAAGTACACCTCTGCCTAACCCTTCGGGGAATTCAGGCGTGATGTTATACGTTCAATATTTACAGTAGAGTATGTTGTACAGTTTTTGTGAGTCAAATTTGTTAAGAGGAAATGTCTGGATTCTATGTAAATACCTACAAATTCTGCTCATATAGGTAGCTCTACACAAAACAAACAAAAACACACGTCAAATTATATTACTCACATTTGATTTTGGTTGGAGTTTCGTTGGTATGGTTCCTTGTACATTTCACTAGGTACTGTTTCTTTTGGTGTAGAATAAAAAATATCTATATCTACCTATATGATGTGCAACTTTAAACGGATCATCTTTGTCATCAATTACTGCGACCTTATAAATGACCTTTATGTACCAAATATCGATCCAAAGTTGATCCTGGATGTAACTATTCGAACTTAATAATATTAAGAGACACACAGCGTCATTAATACGAAGGACGCAATACAGAAGTCATCACTAATCAGCAGTGGCGTGCACGGAGTTTTTACACAGGGTAGGCAGAAAATTTTAATAGCTTACTTACTAATAATACCTACTACATGTTGGTATTGGTTCGTCGTCTTTTCGATTAAATAATGATGTATTTGATTTTTCACCTCAAATATCTTATAATAAATATTTAGATGAGTTATGTACGGTAGGCAGTGTATTTTTGTCTTTATGAACCGCACGCCACTGCTAATCAGCAGTGGTGTGCACAGAGTTTTTAGGCAGGGTAGGCAGAAAATTTTAAAAGCTTACTTACCAATTATACTTACTGCATGTTGGTATTGGATCGTCGTCTTTTTGATTAAATAATGATGTTTGTGATTTGCCACCTCAAA
This sequence comes from Shargacucullia verbasci, assembly GCA_947562105.1. Classification (NCBI taxonomy): domain Eukaryota; kingdom Metazoa; phylum Arthropoda; class Insecta; order Lepidoptera; family Noctuidae; genus Shargacucullia; species Shargacucullia verbasci. Next base: position 3,178,816 of record OX387289.1, on the reverse strand, counting down.
TATCTTATAATAAATATTTATCTGAGTTATGTAGTGTAGGCAGTGTCTTTTTGTCTTTATGCACCGCACGCCACTGCTAATCAGAGTGCTCATTTATTCGCCGATAATAAAAGGCTTTTCTATGCGCCATAATTCGTTTTCTTCCTCCATTGTTGTATAACACAATTACTATCGGAAATGTTTGTTTTCCACTCACTCATTGTTACTGTCATTCTGCGAGCATTAGCGAAATAGATTGGTATAACAAAAACAAAGGAACCAAATTCCAGCATGTGTTTACTTTTTACGCATCAAGGGCTATATTAGCGTTATCATATATCTTTACCTGATTTTTTGTTAGCCACCCCGCGCCATATGTGGTCATGTGGTGCGAACAGATTCTTTCGTCGCTAGATAATAGCACCAAAGTAAATAGAATATGATACGGATTCCTCATACTGACAAGGTGGACGTCAAACCCGCTGTATGCATTAAACATTAAGGTTAAAAACACTTGATGTACCCACTGATTGACTATGGGATTTTGTGTAATTAAAGGTTCATCATAATAGATGCGATTTAAAAAAGTTGTTCAAAGTATGCAGCGTCTCTGCGTCTAATTAAGTTAACTATTTATGACAGAAGCTGTATAAGATAAGAATCAATTACTCAATTAATTCAGGACACCACATATTATCCATATATTGTCCGCGTGTGAGAACCACCCTTGAGAAGCTTAGGAGAGGATAAACTACTTTGTTCGTCGTGTAATTAGTTCAAAGCTGAAGTGTACATAAAAACGCGAGTATCCATTATCTGATCATTTTCTAGCGAAGACCCATCTAAGGAAAACAGGCTGGTTAATAGTTGAGCAAAGCAATAGAGTTCAAAATTTTGTTACATATTTGCTTTGTAAGGTACAATTCAAGATGCGTCTTGACTTGGATCGGAACCGCCTTACTACTACATATATGTATACCTCTAGACTTGGTAGTATCTATGCTTCTCAAGGTGCTAATGTGGGAATATTTAAATTAAAATACCTAATTTAGTATAAATCCTGTCTGATTCCCATAGTTCCCGGTAAAGCGGCAAGTGTGCCGACGCTTCAGGCCTTGCCGCCAACCCACGGTTCCCAGTAGATGCATTGAATTACATGAATCGTAAGCACCTTCACTACAAAAGAAAGGCGTTATAATAGATACAATTTCTTAGAAACATGTAAATCGCTGTGTTTTCCACCTCCGGATTAGAGTTATGGGACATTTGACCCCCGTTTACTCCATCAATGGAATATTAAATAGCTCTAAAGTTGGATAAACAAGCTCAGCTGGGGTTTAAAGAGCTTAATAAAATAAACATTTGTTTTTATAACCATGTACATATACATATATATATACATGACAAGGAGTGGAGTGTAAAGACGTGTGCATTATTTTAATTACGTCAATATTTACTCAAACTGAACCAGATAATGGACGGGGAAGCTTAAAAAACTCTCATCAGCGATTCTAAAGGTATACTCATTTAAAGACGAGATGTGGTTTATATCATGTATGGACTATGTAGTGAGGGAGATACGTACCGCCTGTTTATAGCCCACTAGTTAGCAAATTAATTAATGCAAGCACCAAGGGGTATCAATTGCAATCGCAAGTAACGCGAGTGGTCTTAAAAGAAGCCTGATTAACACGTATTACAAAAAAATCTTACTGAGGATTAGGCCTAATGAATGCTCCCCAACCATAAACCACTTTTTCACCCGTATGCGTGTGGTAAGAAAAACTGAAATAGCTGCATTGATCAATAATAGTCTATGGTATGTATTTAATTAAAGATTTTAATTTAAGATTGTTATTCATGAAGTTAATTAATTAGTCGTCTTAAAGAATATTTACATGCGTATTTGAGAATTGTAGAAAAAGTTAGCAGGTGCTAATCAGGGCATGCTAGGGTCACTTATAAGGGAATAGGGGTGATTAAGGTGCCCTTATCGTTGTATTCTAACCTTTAAAGTAGCGACGAGTGTTGCTAATCAATATTGATATGCGACCACTTTCAAGGTTTGTTTCCTTAAGATTTTTTTGGCATAAAACTCGTCCCCTGTTACTGAGAATTTTATTCCGAACAGTAAAGGAATACTGCGGCTTCATTTATTTCGGGTCACAACAGTAATATAACGAAGATTTTTGCCAAACTGTACCGCCATTTTTTTTTCTCATCTTCTAGTGTAGAACGTGGTATCTGTCGACTATATATGATAATAACTTGAGTTTGTAACATTGTCATGCTACCGGTCAGACGCTTCATATTTATTTATTAAGTGAAGGACTTGTGAGAATTTCTTATTAAATAGACTGATTCATAGATAAGGAACACGATCTATGAAACTAGTTATATAAAATAGTAAATAGGCACGTTCGTATAATGTGGTGGTCGGCGATGATTATAAAATATAAACTATTTTTCATTGATTAATTTATTGATATTTCATTATTTAGTGTTTCATATGCATAATTTCTAGCGTTTAACCATAATTAATGTTGTTTCCGTTGTTTAGGCTATAATATTATCGTATAGTATGTATTTGAATGAAAACCGCCTCTTTTTTGAAGACTTCTATGTGCAGTGGTCTTAAATCGGCGTTTAGTAATTTGTTCGGAGACCTCTGTAGTGTTGTAATTATGGTAAATTATGGTTTAAATAAAAATTTTATGCCATCCACATGTTTCTCGAAACAAGAAAGACACACCTTTTTACTTTAAGATGCTTTTGCGTTACATGTAGAGCTTTGCTCTTCACGTAAGTGAAAAAGAGTATAAATATTTCCCTTCCATTTAAACATACATTCGCAAATAGCGGCTCTTGTCGAACGCTAATTGCTATATATCAGTGCTGAAGTATTACTAGACTTTCAAATATTCGAGAATAAGGGGACTATTTACAAAACGCGCGCTTTCCAGGTACTGTGTTCTTAAGTAGAAACAGTGGTTTTCAAAACAAGCGGCGTGCGTTCCAGAGAACGATGTATTGTACAAATAATATTAATGTTTACTCTCTATTCGGTGATAAGTCGATCATCTAAACTATCAACTATAACGCAACAATCATTAAGACAGAATCGGCGCCCGGCGACCAGAGTGTCTACTTTGCGTAATTAGACGAGTTAAAGTCGCCAGCAGAAAAGACGCAATGGTTAATAGGAACCTGTCGATATGTTATGTGCGAATTTATTAATCGTCGTCAGTCCTCATTTATCATGTTGTCCATAAAGTGTGTAAACTTATATGTTTGATTTCTCAATAGCCAGCTAGTAAAGCCACATCTAGTAAATGTTGGATTAAGGCGCCCTGAGGCGTATAAATTTAAGGCTGAACCTGCAGAGCGTAGGCTCCATTTGATTCTAATAGGGTGACTGTCAGTTGGGACGTCTGTAAATAAATCGTGACGACTATTGTATGTTAAAGTATATCAAGACGGTCGGGTTCGATGGGAGACCCAATTATCCGTTCGCCAAATTGAATGTGAAATAGGGACGTCTGGTATAGACAACTTATTTAAACTCGTACTCAATCTGACTTTGAGTTGTGTCTACTGTCAACCCAATTAATTTTGATATCTTGAAGTCTGTTCATGTAAGGGAAAATAAATAGTTTGTTAGTTTTTGTCGTGTGACAGACCGCTATTCAGCTATCAATCTTGTACTAGTTACTGAAGAATGGTGTTTTAGGAATTAGCAAAATGAATACATTCTAAGAAAGTTGCAATACGATTCTTTAACAGTTATGGCTCCTGTTCCGTGTACTTACGTGGTTTATTGTTGTTCTATTTAGCTAAATAGGAGCATATGCACGTAGTCTAGGAACTATGTAATTTCCCGCTAATGTAGACTTGATACTTGACGTTCTTGTTCTTATAAAATTTGTATCTGAATAAACTTTAGACTAGAACATGTTGAAGTTCTTGTTAAAAGTTTGTTGCGAGATTGTAAAATGATCCTTAGGAGCCGGTAGAAAGGTTAAAATATTCTACTGAACTCATTTCTAGTTCGTACCATTTAATTAGCCACTGTAACCAGAACGCGAGTAAGCCGATCAGCATTAAAGTTATTTCAGTCGCGATAAAATGCGTGAAAAACCTTGCCTAACGGCTACTGATAAAATCGCTAATGCGGAGCTTGTATGGAATAAAAATATGGTGTATAAAGGCATATTTTTTAGCGGTCATAAATCGTGAGTTTAAGTGCACGGTCGCTGTTGAGCTTAATGCGACTTACGAGTGGCAGACTGCTTTTTCAATAATATAAATAGGTAGGTATTACAAAAATGCAGTAGCCCTGGGTTATTGACAAGAACGGCGCTATTAGAAGTTCTTATACAGCTCGACAAAATTATCTTCTTCTTTCAGATGCCTACCAGTTTTCATTTTTTAAGATCTATTTTATTTAGATGCCAGTAAGATGCTTAAAGGTGAAAAAGACTGAATGTATTCTTATCAACATATTTCTTAAGGTAAACAACAAATTGTAATAAGAATATTGCTTGTTTGTTCTCTTTCTTAAGAAAACCATAACAATACAAAAAACAAAAAGAAACAAACAATATTTCGCAAAGGAAAAACGTTGTGGTATTGTTTTCTGAAATAGCTCACGGCTGAGGTTAGCAATTCTTACGTCAGACTCGGTTTTCCAGAGGAAAACCTTACACCGAACAATTTGCCAAACAAAACACTGCTCGTGTACTGGTTCCATTAATTGTGGCTAATTATAAATTCTCTTTACTTCTACATTTCGTATTTCTCAGTAACTGTTGAAGGTGCACTACAACAATAAGTAATTAACTTTGATTTTGCGTTTATTGTTTTACACAGAAAATTAAATTATCTGTAACGAAAAAAATATATATGGGTAAATAAAGGAGTTTGAATAGAGTATGAAATTAGCTTCAAATCGCACGAGGATTTAGATCTGCCTTTTTAACGAGAACATATGGCGATTCGATTTTTAGAGATAAAATAAAAGAGAGTATATTTTTAGTGCTATAAAGATGGTATAATTTGTCCACCCGTGTAGCAACAAAATAAAGGCAGGTTACGATTTAAATAGTCTGTGTGTATAGTACAAGCTTAAACGAGATCGGTATTTTGTTTAACGGGGTCCTATAAGTACTAAATGACTGGACCTATATTAAAGTACTTGATTTTAGTTTACTAGTAGTCACTGATGTTCAGAACATAGCAATACCTAGTTTATTCACCAAAAACCCAGTCATACCTACTACAAAGATATACTCCAAACCAGAGGCCCTAGTGTAAGTTTCTTTCGACAAATTCGATTTACTACATCGAACGCGTTCGGCGCTCCGATTGGTGCAGAGCACGAAACGGACCAATTCGAGCGCCGAACGCGTTCGATGTAGTAAATCGAATTTGTCAAAAGAAACTTACACTAGGGGTACAGACGTATCATTCGACGAAGTGTTAGTTATACGTATAACAACTCACCGTGCCCCGCGTCTAGTAGAACGGATTCATCAATTTGTGCGGCAGCCAAAGAGTACCTACCTACGTTGAGTCGTTGACTGTGGTTGATATGATAACACATAAACTGTTTCGTTGTTATATTCACTGCCAGTAACTTCCTTCGCGAACAGTAGCTTCCGTTGAGAAGTGAGCAGTCAGTACTTTGTTCCTCGTACAGTTCAGCTAGTTTCAAATGAGAGCAGGCGACGAGTTTGTACCTTTCACTTGTTGGCATTCTGAGAATTTTGTGCACAAAATGAAATATTTGAAATTATTTTTGGACTTGCCAGAATATTGTATCACTGAAATGAAATAGAGTATATTACACATGTTAGTTTTATTTATGGAATCTTGCAAACAGTAATAAAAATATTGTAGTATATGTTACATTTTTGAATTTAGCATTATACTAGCTCAGTAGCAATTTAAGAATAAGGAATTTTCTACTTAAATGAAAGGAATTGTGTTTAATAAGGGATAGTGGATAACATTGTCTTAATACAGGTCAGACAAATAGAGAGACAAATAGACTAAACTCAAAGTAGGAAAAGTATAGTGTTTAGTAACTAGTTATTATTTGGCTAAGCTGCAACTAATTTATTTATCATCTACTTACGTCGTTGTACCAAGAGCAAACAATGTTAAGAATATTTTAATAGCAGAGTAAGGTTATCCGAACGTGAATTATTAACCGACGGACCAGGAAAATGTTCCAAAAAATATTTTATTTCTGCTTATAACATCGCCTACACTCTAATTTTTCTTCCAACGCAAAAAAACAACAACATGATATTCTCAATAAATAAAATAATTTTGACATTTCTAATATTATTATATATGTAAAATGACATTAATATGTTATCTTTCATTATCTGTGTAGTGCGTTATCGCCACGCGTTGTTTCGTCTACTAAAGTTCTGATCCTATCGATTATTGATTTAACAACAACATAATTTGATAGTCTTTCAAGAAATCGACTAAGACCCATAAATCCTTATATCTAATAAAATTCTAATGAAGCACTACCGCTTCATTAGAATTTTGCGATTATATCATTATTTTGCGATATTAAATATCAGAAAAACATTAGGTATAATTTTATAGATTTTTTTAAACATCTAATAATTTAATGAGTAATTTTTTTATCTTTCTTCGTCCCTCAATGTTCACTAATGAATAACCGGCTATTCAGCCAAAGCAATTGTTTCTGGTCGAAATCTGAAAAGAATTGGCATACATATACATACGTTGCTGAATATTGTAACGGTGTTCTGGTTAGTCAATATATTATTTTCTTGCTTTTATATCCGTGGGTTTGTATTGTATAATATGGGGCTTATGGAATATTGTGTAGATAGTTACTAAGTACACATCAGCATAATGTAAGCCGTGCTGAATTATAATTCGTGTTCCTTTTGACAGCAAATTAATTTAGTTAGATGTCGATCGTCAAAGGCCGGAATAATCCTCGTATTGTATGAAACTTGAGAGCCATTCTGTTGAATCTTTCCTTTTGAAATACGAACATGTAACGATTTTATTTTGAACTAGCTGTGCCCGCGACTTCGTTCGCGTGGATGTCGGAACTTAACAATGTATTTTTTAGTGAGACCAAATGCACTTAACCCTATTTTTTTCTAAAATAAAAGAATTTTTCTAAAATAAAAGTAGCCTAAGTTACTCCTTATTACATCAGCTACCTGCCAATAAAAGTCCCGTCAACATCGGTCCAGCCATTTCAGAGATTAGCCTATACAAACAGACAGACAGACAGACAGACAAAAATTGTAAAAAGTGTTATTTTGGTATATGTACCGTATATACATTCATATGCATGTAGTAAAAAACGGTTATTTCAATATTACAAACAGACACTCCAATTTTATTTATATGTATAGATTAAAATATGAATCAGGTTGTTAGCGCAAGATGTATAAAGATCGAAAATGTATCATATCTATTGAACCGATGCTTTCCGTACGAATGAAAATTGTGAAAATTATATAATAAAATAAATAAGAATGAAGTCGCAAACAAAGCTTTCAAAATATAACAAATTAAGAAGTCGGAATTCGGTGTTTTTATTTGTTTTTCCTCCACTATTCAATAAGATATTACGCCTGTCGTGTCTCGTTGTTTATTTTTATCCGCGTAGGTACCTGTCAAATGCAGAGACAGTTATTAGAATTATTATTCTAATTTCAAAACATCCCCATACTGTCTTTGGCATTGTGACTGCCATTGACGAAACCGGGTAAGCATCCCCACAAATAACTATTTTTGACGGTATTTTTACATTCACAAACATGATTGAACATTGTCTATAGCGTGATTGTATTTGAAAACGTAAGAAGATCGCCCATAAGTCAATAACACATGCGCGCCCTGAGAAAGCGTATCCTTGACCAGTGTGTCAATCGTCTGTCCAAGGTCAAAACCCTTAATTAAGGTCGTTTTATATGGTTCTACGTTCTTTATAAAGTGCATCCTGTATATTCTTACTACGAAATCTTTATTAGTATTTATCAGAACTTCGTTAACATGTCTTCCGAGTACCGTGACATTCAAAAAATCCTCTCCATATAAGTAGGTAGTTCGCAAAAGATAAATCATCGTCCACACTGAAATTGTTTATGCAAACGTCCTTGCCGGGCTGCATTGTTGCTGTATATGCTAATGACTTTCCCTACATGGACGAGCCCATAACTGAATCGTTAATGTTACATTATGTATTACATTTATGTATGTTGAGTTTTTTTAAAGTATGTACTTGTGTATGCTCTGTTAGATACATTATTTATTACAAATAATTAGGTTTTAGAATTAGGAATACTTACCTATCTTTGGCGTCTTGGTATTACACTTGACATAAGTAAATAATTTTATATTTTACGTAAATATTCTCCTTATTATACGTAAATATTTGTTCAGAAAGATCATTTTATATTAACATTTTGATCATTCACATTAAACGTATGAATATTTTTTTATTTTAGTTTTATAATGAAGTAGAAATAGCTTGCGGTTTTCATTTAAAGTCTATTTGAAGGGGTATAATAGGATTCAGCTCCCTGTGTTGATGAGTTTTTAGAATTTGCCTTATAAAGGTGGCATACCTGAAGCCTCCGTGCATGGCAGTCAGAAAGTCCCTTAATTGCTCATTTCGATCAAACTGCGTAACACAATAAGCAGCCAGCAGCTGGCACGTTCCACGCTTTTTATATTTATCTTTTAGCGTTAAAAATAGTATATGTGTAAACATAACACTGTTTAATTTCGCCGGGTATATCAACAAATGTCTAATTAAAACGGTCGAATTAATACATTATCACGCTTGTTCTTGTAACAAGTGCTCAAAAATAATGATAAAATTGAAAAGGAAATGAATAGGACACAGAGCTACCTCCAATGTCAAACCTGCGTAGAGAGGTGATTAAAAAAAAGTAATTATCGTGGTAGTTACTGTTCGATCTACAGACCTTTTTTTTTTTTTTTTTTTTTTGAGTTGTCTCTCGCAGTTAGCTCAGGGAGCTTTTACTGCTTAACCGGGCAAATGGCGAGACCAGAAGGGCCTCCAGCCGAGCAAATTATATAATATTAAGCAACACTGCTAAGGGTGTCCCATAGTGGGACTCGAACCTCGGCTTAGGGCGTTGCTGGGGGGCATACAAGAGAGGACTTGCTGGATCTGATTGTGATTATTTGGGGACATTTGATTTATTACTACTGGCTCAGCGCGGGCTGGCTCGAGCAAGGGTCGGGGTGGAGAATGAACGGGTCTTCGCGACGGGCCTCGCCGGCGAGGACGGTACGACGGTCGGTTGTGTGTAGTGTAGGTAGTTTTCCTAACCAATCGGAGCGCCTCCTGATGGAGGGTGATATCGTCGTCTGGGTACGTGAGAGTGTGCCTAGGACGGCGAATTTTGGATATGCGGGAGGGGGTGTAATTGGCGGCAGATACCACTAAGGGGTTTGTGTGCGAGGGAGCAGAGTCGAAGAAGCGTTTAGACGCTTTCTTCATGAAACATCTGATGGTCGGGAGGTTTAGGTCAGCGTGGAGCTGTTTATTGCGAACGTACCAGGGCGAGCCTGTGGCTTTGCGCAAGAAACGGTTTTGAAGGATTTGCAACCTATGGAGTCTGGACGTCTTTACGTGTGAAAACACGACGCTAGCGTACGTCATGATAGGGCGGATGCATGTGGTGTAAATTCGCACCTTGGACTTGAGTGCTAATTTACTCCGCGCATTGAGGATGAAATGGAGGCGACCGAGAGCAAAGGCGGCGCGGTGGCGAACCGTCTTTATGTGCTCGGTGAATTTGAGTCGGTCGTCGAGGGTCACACCGAGATATTTGGCCGTCAGTTCCCAGGGGATCTGTTGGCTAAACATGGAGATGGGACTTATGAGACTAGGATCCACGCCGCGTCTCGAAAAGAGCACGGCGGCGCTCTTAGTCGGGTTGACTTCGAACCTCCAGTTCGTGAACCATTTCCCTAGGGCATTGGCTGCGATCTGGAGGGATCGGGAGATGCAGTCCGGATTAATGCCGGAGTAGAAGATGGCTGTGTCGTCAGCGAATAAGGCTAATCGACATTTGCCTCTGATCGGGATATCGCTTGTGTACAGCGTGAAGAGAAGCGGGGAGAGCACTGAGCCCTGAGGGACTCCGGCTCGGATCGGATGAGGGGACGAGAGCGCACCCTCTATGCGGTAGCGAAAACTGCGGTTCGACAAGAAGTCTCGGATGATGAGCACGAGACGGTCGGGCACTTTATGCTGATACAGCTTATATAATAAGCCGTTGTGCCAGACCTTGTCGAAGGCTTTCGCCACGTCAAAGAAGAGAACGCCTGTCTTGAGGCCTTTTTGGAAACCAGCACTGATATGCTCTACTATGCGGTGAACCTGACGGACGCAGCAGTGTCTGGCTCGAAAACCAAACTGCTCGTCGGGAATGAGTTTGTTGGATTCGGCGTAATCCATTAAACGAACATAGATCAGACGCTCATAAATCTTCCCAAGGACGTTTAGGAGGCTTATGGGTCTGTAACTGGACGGCTCAGACTTGGGTTTGCCGGGTTTCGGAATACCGATAACGGTAGCTTCTTTCCATGACTGTGGAAAGAGATTGTTGCTTAAAGCCGCATTGAAGATGGCAGTCATTAAGACGATGAGCGGGGCGGGGAATAGTTTGATCACTCTGTTGGTGATCCCGTCAGAGCCAGGGGCTTTTTTGGGTTTGAGTTTCTTAACGAGAGTAAGAACCTCATCGGGTGTGACCGGGGGGAGGGGATCGTCAGGGTCCTCGTAGGGAGGGAGAGAGGATCTACGTTCGACCTCGGCGTCTACCTTGAAGAGGTGAGCCTGGTCGACTGGGAGAGTGCTTGGGGAGCATTGGGCTTCCAAGCTGTCGGCTAGACATTCGGACTTTTCGTCGTCCTCGAATGCGGGGCTTTGGTTGGGACGATTGAGAGGGGGCATGGATACTACTGTATCGGAGTTGAGCTTTTTGGTCAGTTGCCAGAACGCTTGATGGGAGGGTTCGAGAGTGCTCAATAACTTGTCCCAACGATCCTTCCGCATCTCCGCTATGCGAGACTTTACAGCACGCTGCAAGCGACGCATACGGGCGCGGTTAGCTTCGTCGGGAAAAGCGTCATAGGCACGGATAGCTGCATTCTTCTCCGTCAGCAGTCCTCGCACGTCATCCGGCAATTTCCAGCGATGGTCATCCATCGCGGGGACCTGCCGTGAACATTCGTTCACTACGGATTGTACGTGACTGGTGAGGGAGTCGATCGCACCTATCGTATCGGCAACCGACACAATGCTATCGGGGATAACGTCAAGTTGGGCGGATGAGGTAGACTTGAGGCGTTGCTCGAGTTTATTCCAATCCGTTACCGTCTTGGTTGGAGGGGGCTGACCGGGAACAGGGGAACCTACACGGGGACCTAGCTCTAGGGTCACCGGTCTATGGTCAGAATCTAGCTCTTGTAGCGTTTCTATAGACCGTATACCGAGGTTTACGTTCTTTAGCAGCGCTATGTCGAGGACGTCGGGCCGATGGCTAACAATAGCCGGGTAGTGGGTGGGATTCATCGGGGCGATAACATCGAAGTTATATTTGGTGCATAAAGCTTCTAGGTTTTTACCTCTAGGGTTAGAACTGTGGCAGTTCCAGGATGGGCTTTTGGCGTTTAGGTCGCCCGCCAGGAGGACGGAACCACCTAGGTTCATGAGGGAACAGATGTCCGGCTCGATATTAGTATAATAGTTGCAGGGAGGGATATAAGCCGATACGATATTGATCGGCTGGTGACCGGTCATGCCTAGCCGGCATATTGAAACCTCTATTTGGGATAGGGGTGGGGGGTCCATAGGTATGCAATACAGGGAGTTTTTATAATATATGAGGGTACCTCCTTTAGCGGCGCGGGTCCTGTCGTTGCGAACTAGACGATAGTTAGCGATTCGAGGATCGCGGTGGGAAGGCTTAAGGAAGGTTTCCTGTACGAGGAAGATGTCGATTTGATGGTCGCGGAGGAACGACGCAATCTCATCGCGTTGACCTGCAATGCCGTTGGCATTGAAGAAGCCTATTTTGAGGGATCGGGGTTTTAATCTGCGGCTTACTGGATCCATTTAAAAATGAACACGGTAGTTTTCGCAGAACTCGGCTAAGTCGGCGTATTCCGACATTAGGTTGAAGACGGCGGTGGAGTTACCCTCGGCAATCTTGAGCTTGCCAAGTAATTCACGGCCGCGTGCCATGATTGTAGGGTTAAAAAGACGGCCCAAGGATCCGAACACATCCACGGGCCCGGACGGCTGGGGAGCCGAGACGGGGAGAGTCCGTGGAGGGAGTGCTGGCGAGGGAGCGGGGATGGGGGAAGCCATCAACTGTGGGATAGCTGCGGTAGGGGAGGGTTGTTTGGGTCTAAGAGCCGGGAACGCTTGCTGATGGTTCAGCGCGTTCCAGGGTGAGGTTCTTTGGGGTCTGAGGGTGTCGGGCATGGTGGACGAGGGCAGCCTGAATTGCTGCCGTGTCTCTTCACGCTTGACCACCTTGCGATTCGAGCGCGGAGCCTTTGGGCAGCCACGATAGTTCGCGGGGTGCCCCGACTCGCCGCACAAAACGCAGCTCGGAGGCTCAGTGCAGAGGGTCAAGTCTTTGGGGCGGGAACAATCGCCTGTCGCGTGGTCGCCTAGGCACTTTACGCACCTGGCTTTGGCGTAACAGTTCGATTGAGCGTGGCCATAGAGTTGGCATCTATGGCATTGGGTTAGCAGCCCGGTTTTACGGGGACTTTCGACCTTGATGCCAGATAAGTGGCACAAAGAGCGGATATTGACAATCGCCTTACCGGCGGGAGAGTTCTCACAAGCGACGATCACCATATTATATGGGATACGGCCGCGAGCACGGTGCATGCGATGGACGCTGAGCACTGGGATATTTTGGGTTTTGAGATCGCAGACGATGTCTTTGACGTCGATCTCCTTAGGCATATTTTTAATGACAACCCTGAAGGGTCGGTCCTCTTTGAGAGCGTAAGTGTGGAAGGGCACTTTACGCGTGGAAAGCAGGGAGGTTAGTTCCCGATAATCTTTCGGGGTTTGGAGGGTTACTTTAATCCCTATTGCGAGGGATTGGGCGTGGGTGAAGTTGATGTGCTTTTGAACACACAACTTGGACATGTCGGTCCAACTGCCCTTGTCGTGAATAAACACTGGGGGCGGGGTGGGAGGTTTAGGCGGGTGGGAGCCCGCGGGATTAGGGGGAGAAGGGCGGTTGCCCTGCGGTGGGGTGGCCGCTTTAGCAGCTGAGGGTGAGAGAGGGCGGCTGCCCTGCGAGGGGCTGGCCACGGCCGGGGTTGCGGAGGGAACGGCCGCCTTCTTAGAGGGAATCGGGGCTTGTTTTTTCCCTTTGCGGGCGCGTTTCTTCCCCTTGCCTTCGACGGTAATGTACTCGTCGGAGTGAGAGGAAGAGTTAGAGTCTGAGGAGGGACCTTCAGACTCGTAGGCTGATAATTCAGAGGTGGCCTCAGCCATCTCTGCGTCAGCGGGGGTCGGGGGGCGGGAGCTCGCACTGGAATGCGGGACATGCGCAGGTGTGCGCACAATGGGCCCATTGTTGTCGTCGGACAATAATGGGACAATGGGTGCCGGGCTTGCAGGGCTCTCGGCGAAAACAATAGGGGCGGGTTGTTTGTTAACAACCGCAGGTATAGAGGACGTCGCTGGGCGAGGGGATTTTTGATTTAAAACATCGGAAAGTTTTGAGCCGTATTTGGCTTGAAAATCGGGGTCGTTAAGGAGAACCTCCTTAACGAACGATAAAAGAATCGCGTCCGTCATTTTGCGTAACAAAATGACGGCCTACACCTACTATTTTATACTTCAACCCCGGGTTGGATGGGCCCGGGGGTGTGTGGGTGTTGTGTACCCTCCCTGCCGGGTATAGGCAGGGAGGTGTGTGTACGTAGGGTGTGCCCTAAGCTGGTATCCCGTTGCCGATCTTAATGTGCAAACGGGTCCCTAACAGCTCAAGTGCAGAGGGTGATATGGGCCGAAGCTTGCAGCACCCAAACAACACAAGAGAATAGGAAAAAGGGTAAGGAAGGTGGGAAGTAGTGAGCTAGTGTCGACTAGGAGACCCCCCAAGGCCGGTGGTTCTAGCTCCTTCCAATTGATTGCTTTGCCCTGAAGGGGCGCGGCGGGTGTATTGGGTCAACACCCCACTCGGTTTCGTTGGCACCGTATGGTTTCCACCGAGGACCACAAAACAGTGGTTTTTACCCTGAAGGGGCAACACACGCGAGTTTTATCAATCAAGGAAACAGGGATAATCAAGCGTCGCCTTGAAAAAGGCAAGTTTTGATTCACGAGTCTTGATGTGGTGAAAGTCGCAGGCGACTTCGGACAGCGCTGTGGCAGGCACGGCGCAGAGAACGCACGGGGCGGGAGCGTGACAGCGGCGAGCGCGACACGTCTGCACGCGGCGAGCGTCAGAGTCGGAATCAGGATCTACAGACCACTCACTACTATCTATTTATAGATTTCTTATGAACTTGACTACTTCATTTAGTCGCTTTCTATCCTCACAGGTGGAAAGTGTACTACGAATAAAGTTGTCTGGTTTGTGCGTGCAATATTAAATAAGAAAATACCCTATGATTCTAGGAATATAAATGATAAACTTTTTAGTTTTAAAAGCTTAGAAAATTTAATTTAGAGTGGTCTTTATGTAGGTACCACTCCAGGGTTCGTTTTTATCGCTAGTAAAAGCCATTAATGTTGGTCTACTTATAAATAAAATAACATTTTAGCCTTAATTTTGGTAAATGTGCGATTTGAAAACTAAAAAGGATATGTGTCATGTGTAATTCCTTTTATCGATTTGCGATTTATTAAACTACTATCGAATGTTAATGTATTCTGTCGGTTTCGCATTTATTTAATTGATGCATTTATCGGCTAAGTATACACAGTTGGGTGTGACGATACTTTATGATCGATAAGTCCACATGTACGCGGCTCGTGTCGTACATTTCGTCGTTCATCGATTAATAAATAGTGTACGATGGCATACTGATTGATGATCGATCGTTTCATGCATTCTAACTCATAGTGTTGCCAGGTGTTGCCTAGTGATCATAATTATATGCTGGGAAAAGAACCAGAAGGGGTTCGGTACCAAAAAAAACTTCATCAAAAGTAGGTGCGTAATTATGTTATTAAAAGTGAGCAAATAATTATCCATCCAGTTAATCGAAGATGAATTGTACCTATTGTTTAAAAATAAAATATGGAACTCGTTACACTAGCGGCCGATCCTAACTGGGAAAAGGCTGGGCTGATGATGCTCGAGTCTATTACAGATGCAAATAAATATTGTACCTATCTTCATCGCCCTTTTTTAGGTTCTTATACGCACGGTTTCAATTTTATGTTTCATTACACTTTACCTTGTACCTTGTACCTCGCACATTACCTAACGCACTTGTAGTTTTCATATGTTAATATTTTTTTGACTCGACCTCTCCTGTTTAGTACAATCCAAGTTTTAGTACACCCTATTACGCTTTAGCAATGGATTGTTAATAATTATCGGCAACAAATCAATGAGCTCACGCGCAAATTAAATGATCGCGTGTATGCAAATTATGTATTGTTCTGTAAAAATTTGTTTGACCGTCTTGTTGCGGCGAATGCTTGATTTCTGTTACGATAACAGTTTTGCCAGTTGGTTTTTATAGCCCCATCATGACTTAATTGAGCCTAAAATAAGACCTTTGTACTTTTTGTTACATGGTCATGACAAAGAATTTTAATACGGCTCTCGATTTAGTTATTCATAGAGTAAAGAGTTTGGAGAACTTATTATCATCAGACCATAAGATTATCTTGAACTGGAGAACTGCCAAACCATTAGGTTTAAATGACACTCGTGAATATAGTTGCATAATAGGAGCAGTGGGATTTCCCTGATGGCGTCATGTGTCGAACATTCCATCTATCACTTATTAATGGAAGCATTATCTTGTAAGGTTACTAGCCTTTCGCATATCCTGGCTTTTCCACCTGTATTTTTCTTGGAGGTCGTTGCGTTGATATTGAGAGGAATTCAATGTTATGACCGGTCGTTCTATCCGCGTTTCGGTTAGTCGTTAAGTAGATAATCATTTTATTACAGTTCTCAGTAATACATACCAACATATTTACGGTAAAAAAAAATCTCCATTGTGGTTTCTTACTACGCAAAACATAGTGCAGTGGTCATTCCTTCTTTCATGAAATTATTTCGTTCTCATAATAAAGCATGACGGGAAACTGCCGCATCATTAAATTTATTTATAGAATTTATGTGCATATTATTCATTTACTAGCGTCCATTGATATGACGTTGCGTGTTCTGATAAACATGTAATTAGAAGAATAGAGCTACGCGAGTAATCCGCTCAAGTACTTACCTCGCTCTTACGTTAATTAACTCGGAGTTGTTTGGTGGAACAGAACGCAATATGATCAGATTTATCCATTAGATCCAATCTTGTTGTCAATATTATAGGATTATTATGACCTGTTTCCATAATATTTGCTGTCAAAATGGAGCCTTTCACTTGAAGCCTTGAGCTAAAATTTTGTCATTAATTTCAGATAGGGCCCCGGTAATATTGGATCAAATTCATGCAAATTCTATTACGCGTTGTATTGAGTTTGACAGGTTGCAATCATGTACCGTTAAGTGATTGCTGTTCATTATAGTTTGCGGAATATTTTACGTGCAAGTATTACTTTCCTACCACTGAAATGTCCTTTCATTATTGTTTTGTAGAAACGAAGTTTATTGACTTCATATCTTGTTAGTTTGTAATCTAAATACCAATGTGCATAACAGTCTTTTCCAAATTGTAGCGGCAATTGATTATAAGTATGGTGTTTCTTGAAATTCTTTTGTACTGTCCAAACTTTCATCCAATTAGAAGGAACGTAATATTGTTTTAATGTTAATAACTTGTTTGTGCTGATTACCAAAAGACCTTGCTAACATATGCGGGTTTTATATAGTGTTTCTTTCAATGTGATGTATGCCGTTCGAATGTATATTAAGATATGTACATACATAAATGTAAACTATATACCGAGAAATTCTATTTCTGCAGCGGCAGTCTATTCAGTACTAGTCGCGTGTTCTACGAAAATTTCAGATCTACCTACATAAGTACCTTTAGTTCATGTCAGAAATATTCTACATAATAACTCAAAGTTTACCCCAAATTATGTTTGAGGAAAATGAATAGTTGCGATAAATGGTCTTGTGTAATTGCCAAATAATTTCGGCTATTATATTGTTGTTTCTATATTCAGTTGGGACTCACACATAATTAGTTTAATTAGGTATTCAGTCGATCGGAAACATTGACTGTCCGCTTATAAGAATAGTTCGATCCATTTTTTATTATTATTATTGGTCGTAGTCATTCGCTTGTGATTTTAATCGTTTCAAGGAAATTGTATTAATAATTCAAGTATAATAATAATGATTACGTAATACGACATTTCATTTTAAGATAAAAGTTCAAGTAAATAACTTAGCTATATTTTTGCGAATTTGATCTGATCAAGTTACTTGGAACGATAGCCAGACTGGAATGTCTTGTTTGGATTCGTCCTGACAACGGCAGTGAGACAAACTTGTCGAACAACTAAGCTAATTTAGACGTTATGATAAAGTAGTAAGGTTTCTAATTGTTTAAATTGAAGATGAGTAACGTGGATATGTAGAAAAATATAAAAGCTAGGGTAGTAGGATTGAGTGTGAAGCTTTTTAACGTTCCCATTCCGATGTTGCAATGTCATGTATTTGCCTTGGCATGGTGAGCAATTACGACAAACGTGGAATCATATTTTTCTTCAGCTTTTAATGGGGCTAATAAATTGTGCACATGTCTGCGCACAAAGACCCCTGAGAGCTGAATACAGTTTATTTTTTGTTGTGATCATAAATGCTTTGAGCTATGCTGTGAATATTAGTCGTAAGTAGAGAATTTATACCTTGTTAACTAGCTACTTATCACACTTGGTGTGACAATTGTGTCTTGTACACTTCGTGTTCAATGATGAGGTGACGTTTTTAAATCCTGTTTTTTTCATTGACTTTATAATTTCTACCGTCTGGACTGTTTTTCTTTTAACTCGGAATATGCGGACAGCTTTAATCAGTCGATACCGGCATTGTGACTGATCGATCTGCATTTATAATACAATTCTGAATTTAAATCGGACTATCTTAACAGTCGTTTTTTTCCTGAGCTGTTTTTGTCAGACGCAATCCAACATTGCTCAAGCGCTGCAGCAGATAATTGATTTATCAAGTTCAAAGATATACTCAATTGCACTACATTGACTATAGAAAGCCGCATCGATATTACATTTGGAACTGCTAAAATCAGACCTCGTCGCTGCGGCATCCTGACAATCAGACTGTTCCCTACGATATGTCCTACGGGTAATAACCTTCAACGGTATTAGCAGGACATTGATACTGAGTCGCAGGATCACAAAATATCGTAGTAATTTTCAAATGACACTGTAAACAGTTGAATTAGTTACATCCGCCGCAGGTCAATAGCGCGTCAGTTATGTTATCAAGCCAATCAGTCGTGAGGTTATCACACTCTGATCAATAGATGTCCATTTTGATTGGTCCTATTGCTCAACAGTGCACCGAGGTCGCGGGGGTTAACAAAAAATTGCTACTTGAGGTTACGGACGGCGCGGGCGCTGGGTTTTTGTAATAATTATTGGTTTTTGTCCAATATGTTTATGTATGACTAACTGAAATTTCGATCCTACTGTCACGTAGAAATGTTTTATAGTAGGTATGTACCTAAAACGTTAGTAGTTAAATAATGGAGGAAGGTAACCGGTTTTGTTAAAAAAAAAATGATTTATCCTGAAGAAAGTACCTATGTATGTTGGATGTAATCGCCAATGACTTGCTACAGTGTCTTGCCCACAATACAAGTTGCACCACTAGACGAGCATGAATACTTAAATCGATTGTTCTTCAGAGTGAGCCCTTCGAACATAATCACTTATCGATCGTTTTAACTCACACAGCAATTTAAGTCGCTAATCCACTACTTAATTCTCTTTTTTTAGTCTACCATATTGAAAACGTGGGGGTATACAGCTTATGTTAAACAATGCTCTTAAATTAATCAGTCAAATTAGTCTATACCTGTGTCATTTAGTAACGCAATATGATTTCGCCTTGCTAACGCGGCCTATGAGTCCTCGGCTCAATTTATGTTGGTAACAAGCAAATGGGCAATGAAAGGACTATCTTTTATCCTTCTCTCATGTTTTTGTTAGACTGATTCAGTGAGACTAAATTAGTTTAGTTTTAAGACAAAAGGTAAAGATGTTTATTGCATGAACTATGTACATAGGTATTCAAAATTTAGTATTTACAGCCTACACTATCGGGTGTAGCAATAAAAAGTAAAAGAGAAAATGGTAACACTACAAAACGACTTAAAATACACTCAATTAATATCAATATTAAACAACCGGTCCAATTATATTTTGTTTCATTTTTGATGTCTCAGGGTAATAACACACCAGATATTATGTATAGGGATAGCGCTGGTTTTCTATTCTAGATCATTAATTGCATTGAGTTCTTCCAAACGACTGGTAACATGAAAGTCAATTACGCCTTTTTAGTTGTCTTTGACAGTTCTCATCTCATCGTTACGCGACTGTGTGTGCCCGTTTAACATGTCCCATGTTGTGTCAGGATAATATTCAATTATTAATCTCTTCCCTTTAAAGAGATCACATCGGTTAGATAAGTAGCAACATCCTCCTGTTTATAAAAAATATTATCCGGCCTCACAAGTACGCTATCTTATCTATAAAGGCATTATCCCCTTAGGCAAATATTAAATTAATAGGGTCGTTATATCTATTCAGTGGGTCGTTTATACACCGTGCTTATTTAGGTTAGAAAAACCTTTCATGGTAGAATAATCAAAACGTTCGCTTCGTAACAAAAACAACATTTTTAGTACGAATAAGTACGAAATAAGAAAGCAATATTTTCTTTCCATACAATCCTGCAAACAGATCTATAGTTATTTTATACTCTTAAAAAAATAATGTGATGTTCTCCACTGAACATTTCAGTCGGGACCGGTTAGCTCAAAACTATAATGACTCTTTCCTATAAAAGACTATGCCAATTCTTCTTACAACTTATAATTTTTAAACAAATGACTGGACTGTAATAAAGTCCTTTGCGTTTGTTTAGGCTTTTATTCAGAGGCAGGAAGCGCCAGGACGCACCAACAAAATTTAAAATATAATTTATCATATCATTTATTATTTAATCTTAAATCTTAGTTTAAAGGTGTAACTAAAAACACACACAACAACCCTTGTATCCTGATTCTTCGTTGTTAAAAGTTCTCATTTCTCTGTGAACTTATGTTGACACAGTACATCTAAACTAAGTCTTGACCGTAGACAGTCTGGTCCAATCAATAATTGCGCCTGCAAAGGTCAGAATCAATTGAATGCAGTACTAAAGAAACACACACCCAGAAAACATAACGTGTAGAATTCAATGTTTTACACACACATATAGGTTCCTCATTTGATATTGTAGTGTGCAGTAAGCAAATTATACACACGTAAACACGTGACGTTTGTTTATTACGTTGCACACATATAAACACATCTTGATGACTATTACGCGTCATGCAGATGCATGACTTGACGGACAAAATTACCTAGGTTAAATTGGGGACAACCCCAGTGTTAGCCAGGTTTTTTTAAACTACTTACTCCTTAGTGCTGCGCAATAATTTCCCCATAGTCCGCAAGGATCACAATTTAGCCATCGACAATTGTTTAAATTATATCAATCAATATTTGTTAAATAGGTAAGTGCCTATATGCCTACTGAATGAAAATTTGCAAATTTAATTTTGTCAAGCACCATGTAGCCAATTAACATCATCGTGTCATGCAGGTAATTATGAGTGTGACATTAGTGGTGTGATTGGCTTATTACGCTTATTATGATTTCTATTTTGTCTTTCCCTTTCTGTAATTGAGTTAACTTTAATCTTCGAAGGACAATGAGATTAGATACGTTTTGTTTTAAATTTAACACCCAGACGAGTCTGAACTAAGTTCAGTCTGGCGAAAGTGCCCTTTGTATTTGTCATCTAATTTGCATAATGGCTACATTTTATTACTCGTGTTCTAAGTACAGAGTTATTACGTTACCAGGGTTTTACTGCCCACAAAGTGTTACTTGTAATGCTAACGACACATCTGCCTTTAATTTTATAGCGGACGTGATTTTGTACTAAGATAGGGGAAGAATAATCAAGTCATGGCACATGTGCGCAGGTGTGAAACTATCTTAAATGAATATCGTGATTTTGTAATGATGTTGGAGGTACAATTAATTAATAACTATAATATGTTTTACTGAGAAACACACAAGGATCAGGAAACAAATGAATTAATACGCGTTGTTTAATTTAATATTTTGCGAATCGAGAAGATTTCGCGGAGTAAATCTTTAGTAATAAGTAGTTGTACTGTTTTAATTGATGTAGTTGATGCTGTTTCTCACGGTCTATCATCAGTCGTTTCACAATTTGTAAATAAATAGATGATGTAGGTGATATTTCTGTAGTTTCTGCAATCTGCTAGTAGGAAGAAATTGTTTGGTACAAAAAAACAAAATTGAATAGGTATATATTGCTGACAAAGCGAATTCTGTTTGTACCTATATAATGTTTCGTTTACTATATTTAATGTATATATATATATATATATCAATATTTACAAGCACAGATCACCGTTCAAAGTTCTGTGCAAATAATTGTGTACAATCTGTGTTATTCGTGTGTATTATTTATATCAATTACAATAATTACTGTTATTGGTGTACTATCAATGTAATAACGTTTAAAAATAAAATTATCTCTCTCGTTGTTTCTCTTTACGTCGTTTATTGTAGCGGTCTATAAACAAGTCCTGAGCTCAAGAACTGATTAATTTGCCGTATTAAAAAGTATGTAATCTTTTGTCAACCAGAGAGGGAAAAGCCCTGCAATCGACGCCGATGGCGCCAGCAGTCGGTGACGCGCACTCAAATCTCATGGCCGCCATCCGCCAAGCGGGCGGGGCTGGCCGAGCCAAGCTCCGCTCCGCCTCCGAGTCCACACCACAGAAGGTAAGAAGCATACGTTATACACGGCAGATACTGTCGAAACTTACCTGTAAACAATCTTCAAATACATAAGAAAGTATTTGAGCAGAGAGTGTCAGCGTGTGGATCGATGACACCGTTTGTTCCAACACCTTCGAAGATCTCATGCTGGCATCTGTTCAGCCCAATCAATAATTCGATCGTTGCAAGTTAGTTGCTGAGCTTCTAACTGTATAAGATTGTATTGACTTTGAAGTATTTTGATGAATTAAACTGTTACTTGCTGTCACTCTCTTAGAGCGACAAGCAAGGATATGAACATCTGCTGAACTAAGCTCGTTTTCGAAAGTATTATGATAATATACCAGCGTATTTAAACTTGAGAGCTTCAATAGGAATAAGTAACGAAGTGATGAGCCTTGGCTTACAGCCTTTAGTACGCGTTCGGCGCTCCGATTGGTCCGTTTCGTGCTCTTCACCAATCGGAGCGCCGAACGCGTTTATTTATATATTGGTATACCAAAAGCTATACATATATAAATTACAGTAGGAAACACAATACAAAAATAACATGTCTTATATGTATGCCCATAACAGGTACACACAACATTCATATAATAGATGTAGTAAATCGAATTTGTCACAAGAAACTTACACTAGGGGTACTGGACTTACACGCCGTAACGTTACTCATGGAGGCTTTAGTATATCCGAGCCAAACGGCCGTTACGAATGTTACGATGCCTTGATAGTATAGGTATATGACTACATTATGGTCCATTAAATTTGGTTTAGACAAAAAGTCGAAGATTGTCAGCTTGTTCTGAGTGAGGTCGTTGAATAGTGAGATTGCGTGTTCGTTGCTGGAGACGAACCCAATACCTAAAACAGTCTACATACAGTGCATTACTTTTAGCTTTTTGTTTGTACTCTCTGCTAGGAAGACCAATAATAACGCGAACTGAAAAACCCGTATCAAGGTTTCCGCGAATTTCATAGCAGATATAACAATAACAAGTTTATCATCAAAATAGTTGACCCCGGCTGATAATAAGATGAAAATAGCCAGCCAAGTCCTTTAAAAGAGATAAGCTGTGAAGTATCGCAAACTAGAAGTAAATTACGCAATGCACAGCTCTAAAGAAAGAACATCAAATAGGTTGTTTACAAAGGCTAACTAAGAATTTCTAATTAACCACCAAACATTTTACATTAGTTTTATTAATTTTTATGCTCCGTATTCGCGGAATGCAATAAATGTATTAAATTAAAGCTGTTGAGTAAATAGTCCACGCGTAAAAAAATAAGTATTAGCGCGTAAATCTCTCGATTCGGAGTAATAGTAATGTCAGCCATTGATGACCAATTAACATTTTACGAGGCGCCCCAATGGCAGTGTACAATCAACGAGAAAACGTTCTACTGTTGGGTGAAAATTTAATTAGAAGAAAGTGCACATTTAATTTTGTGGTTATCTGTAATGTTTATTACTAATGACTATCGTAACGTAGGGACGTCATCATAAAGTGTTTTGTTACCCGTTATTTTGTAGTTACTTATACGATAGTGTAAGTTTTAACCATGATATTCTATAATCTATTCGTCAGATGACAGTCGGACCATAAAACAGGTACACCGCCGTATATGGTCAGACTAGATGGATCCCAATACACTAGACAGATTCTAAAATAGTATAATTTTCCAAAAGGTTTTAACTTATTCGTGAGTCTTGGACTTTTGTACTCGATTGTACTGATTCGAGCCGTCGAAAGTAATTTTTGCTATCGAATTAGAGCTATAGGATTCTATGAATTAATTTAATCACCGGAGATTAAGTTGAGAACTTGGTTTTGTATTACTTCGATGAGTCGTCTAGACATTTAACTAATTAGTCCAACAAAATTTATTAAGAAATAGACTAAATTAATAAATATTATCGTTTTCTAAAATTAAAAAGGTAAGTAGCAATAAAATTCAATTGTATTATTTATTATTTACCGTTAGCCTATGTTTTTATCCTTTTCGCAAGGCAAAGATATATCTCTCTGTCTTGTGCGATTATCGGCCAAGTCTTTCTGAAGCCGACCGACAACCATGAATATAAATTCTTTACTTCAAAAGTTGATAGAAAACATTTGTTGTTTATGTCTGAGCACAGACACTTGGCAGCTTGCTGTCTCTGTAATTTGAACTTGATTACACATTGGTTTTTACGACCGAGCATCGTTTATGCTATAAATGCTTGTTTTCCATTTAAATGGAACCTGGAGACAACGTCTAGCCATCATTTTTTTTTTTTAAATAATGTAATTTGTTATGTCTGCGTCCCTAGAGGAATCCCCTTTCACAATATTTTTGTTGATACTATCAGCTTGCAACGAGATTGTTTATAATAAAGCCGCATATGGTTTTAGCTCACGTAGTTTACGTAATATACCAGAACAGTGGAGTTACGTATCTCACTTATCATGCACACGAGCGTCATAAACTTAGTCCGCTAAGCTAAGTACCGTTTCGCGTTACACATGTTTCCAAGTAATCTATTGTTTTCTTATCTCACCTATCTATAATAGTTTCATTTTTTGTAAGTATAACAACGAAACCTTGGCAGCCGAAGTACACCCACATAATTACGAGCACAGACTGACGGTTCACAGAAGCAGCGATAATTGAACGCCAGGCTATTTCGCTTCTAAGAAAGGCCATTATAGTGCATGATAACGATACGATAATGGTATCAGCACCTATTGTGTGCTTCTCCACGTGGTTCCTGCATTGTTTACTATATTTTTTCCTCATTTTTTAATGACGTCGGCAGATTATGTGCATTTTTGTTCCGGAACCTTGAATCCGTTCTGGATTCCGCTGACTTGTTAAATTTAAACGCGAAATCACGTCGGCACAAGTGTAAACATACAACATTGTGAATGAATACACTGTGTTTTTTAAGAATGTAAACATTTGCAATTTATGATGGCAACATTGACGTATTTCGTATTTTACTTGAAATCTATACAGCTGCATATTTACTGGTCAAGAGACTATGTTTGCGTTTACCTTGTAACGTTGAAATGTGGAGCTAATATATCTCCATGAAATATATCGTTTATCCCCACGAGGTAACTTTATAAGTAAAGACTCTAAAAGCGTGTTTATATATACAGGAGTAAACGAGAAAATGTATCTCTGTAAAGACTGTAGGCATCGAGGGTAGACTTCAAGCGAGTGACGCACACTTCTCCATCCTAAAGGACCTACCCTGAGCTTTGTAAATTAAATAGTAAACATTTTGCGCTGTGATAAGCTCTTTGAAATTTTCCCCTGAAGCTCTAGCCAAATAACCTCGTAGTTAAAGACAACTAACTATTTTATTGGATGTGTTTACATTACTCTGTGTAATCTACGCAAACAGACGGGCGGGGAATAAGCGCGCTGTAGTTAGTTTACACTAGGAAGTATCTGTAGATATAAACAGACTTGGTCTGCTCGCTATTTCTAAACCGTACTGTCAACTTTAATTAACCCCAAAGCTTCGAATTTTATTCGTATCTACTTAATTATTCTATTACATTTTTGTGTCAATAGCACCATTGCAAATGTCCTTTCGCAAACAGCAATGTACACTGGTAAACAAAAGCCCATAAATGTGTAAAAGGATATTACTAAAAGTCATGCGCACCAAATGCACATTGTTATTTCAAAGGCGTACGAACTTGCATAAGAACATCGTAAATGCAGTTATTATCGGCTGCAGACGAGAAGACGTTGAACAAGCGTAGGTTGTAGCGCCGACCTTATCTGTAATTTTGTCTCTGATGGTACTAAGATAAAGTTCGATACATAAAATGTTTTTTGTTTTGCGTTTGACTCATCACTTGATTCATTCTACTTTTTTCGGACTTTCCATTTTATTACCTTTAATCTTGCACTGACGTTTACATCTGAATTACGAGGCACGCTGATTCGTATTTGCGATGTTTAAATCGTGCGTTAATTAATCATAGTATAAGTAGGTATACTTCAATTTATATAAGTACATACTTTACGGAGTAGAGGTGATAAGTACGTGGGCTGTTCTGATACTAGCTTCGGTTACAATTGTACGTGTAAATAAGTGTAATTTATCTCTTTTAAAACATTGCAACAGTGATTTAGCAGTGACAGGTTGATAGACACCCGCAAGCATCATTATGTTGATCATTTAAGTAGTCAATTTATAACGTTGATATAAATAGCACATAACACAGAAAATTATCTTGCTGCGTGGTCTTAATGGGTATCTAATTGTATTTCCTTTATATAACTATTCAAAGCTGACAACACAAGCCTCGTTAAAATTAATTGCAGCTTGAAACAATATTCAAATTAATTAATTTAATATTTGCCTGCTTCCCTAAATTAAAATCTAAAGGACTATAGCCCGCACACAGCAGCCGTCGGTTTGATTGGCAGAACTAATCGCATTGATGTGGTCCCTTTTGAAGTTCTGCTTACACCAATATGGTGCCTTATACCTTGAGGGTACAAAGACAGCAATAAAATGTCTTCCCAAACATTAATTTAGCGCGCGTCGTGTGGTATCGATCGTCTTACAGTTTAACGGAATCCGCGCTTCTCATCATTCTACTTTGTTGTGCGTTTCCAGCTAACATTGTGTATGCTTCCAGTTAACGCATGCATGTATGCATCTCTGTGCCTCGACGTGATTTGTCCGTATATTCAAATTGGGCCTTAAATCTCTGAACCTACTGTACTTAGGGAGAATGCGGAACCAGAACAGCCTTACATGTATTGAATGGTTTTTGTTAGGCCCATTCTGTGAATTGGATAATCGTATTAGGTCAGGTAATGTACAAAAAACATGTTTTTGTGATGATAACATTGACAATGTGATGTGATTAATAAGAAGTTACTTCGAGAGTGTCGTGGAGACAAGACACGGATAGTGACGAAATTTTTATAAAATACAATCTGAATCTACCTCGAATGTACTCGGATTAAAACTTTTCGTTTTGACAACGAAATGTTTAATGAGCTTACTATATAAATATCATTTCTACGAAACACCAAAACACACTACGGCGATTTGCCAATGCCACATGCCATCATAAGAGTGCCAAATCTGTTAGTAACTATTAGTTAATCTATGACCTACAGCGAGCAAGGATGGTGCGAAATGATTTCGTAATGTTTGCCTTTCCTTAAAATGCAAACGTTTCTTAAACCTACGAACTTTCGGTTTGTGAGGAATGAGATGTTAGATAGTCCATTGTATCCACGTTTTAGCGGTAGTTTCCAACAAATGGACTCACTTATCATCATTCTAAGAGCATACGCACACTCAGAATTTATTATTAACGTACTGAATGAACGTTAACAATTTATGTGAGCAGAGGGACTGAATGAACAAGTATATATTACATACAACACTTCTTTGCTACAATTCCGTTGACGACTTACCAAAGGGTTGGTTAATGGTTACGTCACGTACGTTGACATTTAGCACTAAACCCAGACCGTACGGATGACTAACTCGGTTAATAAGTAGTTTTTGTTGAACCCCGTCCGAGCGAGGTACAGTAACGTATATAACATCTATGTCTTACATATGGACAGGTTCCTAGAAGAATTGCTGATTTCTAAGTATCGAGTTTTTGTGGTTTCAATTATGTGTATATCGTTCGGGATTTTTTCTAACTCCATAATAGCAGAGCGGTAACGACGCGGGATGTGTTAGTTATTATAATAGTGGGGCTGGTTCACTGGAGGAACCTCCTAACACATTAAGTAGTACTGCATTTATTCTTACGTTCAAGCGAACGGATCCCATAATGTAGGCTACTCGGTCTAAAATTCAAGGATGTAGAAGACAAAGAAATTTTGTGGACTGCAACCTGCGCAATCATGTAATTAATACTGTCTACGGTTTAATTATATGAGTTTACTTTAGCGTTTGCCAGTTGGCGCCTCTCGTCGTGACAAATGTTCATTTATTTTCGGATCTCAGTACGGTATTCTTAGCGATCTACGATGTCTAGTGGGCGCCAAAGATCTCCATGAAAGATGTCATCGGTCAAAGTCGAGACGGATTCTGGAAACATTATTGTCTTCATTTACAATAGCTAGATATAAGATAATGTTTATTGAGAATATTGGTCGTCACAAAATTGCTTAAACTTTCGGATCGATTTGTCTAGACTGTAGATGTGTAAGCGACATCTGTCCTGTACCTTTTCAAAATATAAGTGACAGGTATTTACTTATTCATTTAAATTTTCGATGCGAACAAACTGACCAAAATAGCAACGTTATAAAAAAAGAAACAATTCAAGTAAAATTATTGTGTTGTATTTTTTGAGTCGGATACAAAACAGAATTTTAATTTGGTTTTGCACTCCTTAAATTGTAAGATTCTAACCAATCTGAGAGTAACTATAACCGAATTTTTGCTTATGCTAATAATGCCTTATTTGTTAAAAATACATATCTCGCTGCAAAACGTAACCAAGAAATCTTTATTATAATCGTATTTAACTTCGCCATCGCTACTTCGTAGTACTCGGGCAGACTGCATTCCTGGTCGGCTCAGCCAATTATACGCCACATTTCAGATGTTTGATTTGCCACGCTCGCCCTGGACAAGCTCTGAACAAACCAGAGTCTATAGTACAACGTATCGTGACGGACTTATAATGCCCTTTACATCTTACGTATAAGGAATTATAACACAATACAAATTGGTCCTTATTTTGACTTATACAGCGTGTGGTTTAAACGTGGGATTGTTGTTTTTACAGAAATTCGGAAAAATCGTAGGTGGTGGCTCTTACTCAGAAATACTTCTTAAATATTTATATTTTTAGATGTCTCGAATTTATGGGAGTATCGTATAATTTTGGGTATAAGAGTTATGGAATTTGGTGTTTTAAGGTTATTTCATACAAAGGATGCAGGCGATTGTAGGCGTCAGGAAAAAACTTATGACTTTATAAGTGGACATTGCAATATATCTCAAACATTTATTACCTGAACTCGCTTACCACAAAACCACTTGAACTTACAATTTCACATGTGTTACATTAATTTTCATTTCAGGGTTCATCTATCCACTGCCAGCACAGCAAGATAAGACTTATATTAAGTACTTACGCCACTCGTAAACGATTTACTATACACAATTTTCATCGCGAATCTCGGCCACCATTCTCGTTAATGCTTTTGACTATCGCAGTCTCTTTTCATGTCAGTACTAATAGTTCATGGTGCGTTTTCAAATATCATATTCGATATTAGCCTTAATCCCAGTGCAAGGTAAAAAACGCACGCTGTATATCCTGCCGTCCATCAGGCTCGTGTGACAATAGAGAGGCACTCCTAGAATTCGGACGTTGGGTTAGTCTGGGACGTGTCCATTGTCGCACACAATGCGCGATTGGTCGCGGCATGGCTGCCCCCTGCGGCCTTCAATACAAATAGCTTCGTTTACACTAGAATTCTAGCCAGTTTCCTAAATCCCGTTTTGTATATTTGTTCATCATATTGTTGAAAACCCGTTTGTGTTTCGATAGAGAATTTCGCAATAAATACGCAACTTGTCACGTTTGCGATATTAATTTTAGAATATTGCTTAGATGTTATGGTTTGTATTTTTTTTTTTGTCCACAAAATATTCCGATGTCCTTGCAATAAAAATATTATGGATTATTTATTTTTACGGCAATTTCCAGTTATTCCATTGAAAAGGCATTCAAACATCTTTACGTGTTTTGTGGTTTTAGGAAAATCCCTTTTGTGGTGAAAACCTGTTTAGATATTTATTTGCATATTATTATTACTTACTTGACGTTGCTTGGAAATGTTAGATCGATGAATTTATAGACAAGAATCTTTAATGTTACGAGGATGAGTATCAAATGATAGAGATGTATAAAATCTACTGAAAATAAAAATTTGGAAAAAAAAAAAAAAAACTTTTACTTACCACATTCTCGTTATACACTTTGCAAATATAATTTTTGTATAGTTTGTCGCATCAACATTTCTCCAGAACAATTAGCTTTTCGAGCTTACATAGTTGTTGTTATACAGGATGTGAAGACGAACATGTGTAACTGTGTTGCCAACTACAAAATGTATTCAGTACATTCCGACTCATGAATTTTTTCCTCGTAAAATATCCCGGCAAGGTTGACAATGCTACGAGAAAGGAGAAGGTTTCCACGAAGTGGTCTCCGTTAAGGTAATGAGTGAGATAAGGTCATAATATATCTGTCAGTGCGTCCGAGGCTCCGGCTGTCGTAATGGCGTGGATGGGCCACTTCCACACTTCGGATCTATACTTTCTTATGCATTAGATGGGTACTTATTTTGAGTGTAGGTTGGCGCGGTGTTCATTCTGAAAGTCTGTGAGACTATCACATTGTGATTGTATGTACAACTGTGTGAATATTATTTTCATTTAATTGACCGTTTGATTATCTTTAAGCAATTAGCTCATTGTTATATTCATAAGTAACAAAATAGAAAGTGTATTTAAATATATACAAATTCAATCAACATGGTAATTTGTAGGGCTATGGGTGGGATAATAAAGCAGCGGGATCAGCTCGTCCTGTTTATGTTCTCTTCTCAGCAGAGTATCTAGTTCTGTAATGAATTCTTTTCTATTTTATTGGAAAGGTTAGAATAAAATATTACTCTTAACACTGCATTCTTTCTTAATTTTACCCTCCTATCTTTGTGTTCTTTGCTCAATTTTAGGAATCCACGTTGGAAATATCCCTTGGGCCTGACTTTACCTCAAATCTTAATGCATTAAAGAAACCCGTTTCAATTAACTGGAATCCCAAAAATCTTGACAAAATAACTTAAATTATATTTGTTTTAATTATAATTACCATAATTTTTATAATTAATTTGCTTTGTTTTAAGTCTAATGTGTTGACTCGTTTGATAAAATATTGAAAAAAATACTCATTGATGCTAATAGGGCAAATATTTAAAACTCTTATTATAATGATGATGACATAAATTAGTTGTTTCAGTTGTTTTAAGATGTTCCAGAGAAATTTTAATAAACAAAACTAAAGTAATTACCTACTTATAATACTATATCATATATAATTTTCTTAATAAATGTACATAAGCCAATTATATTTGTTACATAAATCTTGTTTCTCAAAACAAGACGCCGCAGGCAACAAAAACAGACGATAAACTTTTTGTTAAGAAAATTCTGTATGCCGCTGTTACAACACGGTAATTAAATAATTTATGTCTAAGAGATTTCGTTGAAAATAATCATGAATAATATTCGTTTCTCATTAAGCGTGTAGACATGACACAACAAAACTGGGAAAAATCCATAGATAGAGCAACGTTTTTATTAATTAATAAAAAATATACGTTAATTATCAATTGTAATTAATCATTTTCTAGTACGAGAGTCGCAGATAAGTGAGTGCCATTGACCTTTCCTTGGTAGTGTGATAAGTTTATTTAATAGATACGGCGCTGCTTCTTCGTAAAGCAATCGTTCCGCTGTGTCAGTTCCAAGTTATCAACGAACACTGTATTAATTAAATATTTATCAGCGACTGAACGCCTGCGGCGCTTACGAGAATGCAGCTCGGAAGTGAACCGGTTAGAAGCAAGGTTTTAAAAGTAAGCTGAATAGAAGTTTCTTGAATCTATTACAAAATTTCTGTTTATACTTACAAAAAAATAATTTATTTTTATTGAAGGAACTTCTATTCAGTTTACTTTTAAAACCTTGCTTCTTCTAACCGGTTCACTTAGATAGATAGAAACTTCTTCGTCTTTGCTTTGTGATTGCCGTTTATTAACTTTATTTTTAATGTACTAATGAAGAAAATGAGAAATTTTGTAGAAAAATACCATCCAAATTCCCGACTTTTTCCGGTAGATTTTCCAAAAAAAAATCTTTCAATCAAACCTTGTCCTGACAATTACGAACACAACAAAAAGAAAGTCAGCCATATCGGTTGAGCCGTGCTAAAGTGATGATCTTTCATACATGTGACAATTGATTTTTATTTATATGTACCTATAGCTATATAGTAGGTACTCACTATAAAATACGGTCATACTTTTTACAATTTCCGGAGGAACCGTTCCTTTCTAGTCTGAAAATGACAACCTAACTTGTACCAAACCACATCACTACTCCATGAAATATTATACAAGAACTGTGTACAAATCAAACTATATGAAAGAATTTCGTTTCGCGATCAAACTTATCATCATTGTTTTGATTATCTTGACAGGTTACACATAATATTTATGTTATAACGCATTACGTCATCGACGACCGAAACCAATGCTTTTCGTCGAAACTACGTAACGTAAATGACTACTTCTAATAAAATTGTACGTCACTAAAACTAAATTCCAATAAATTATAATGTAGGAAATTCATATTTAATTTATTTCTGGTCAGTTTTAATTCATATTTAGTTAAGAGTTCATTAATTCAACGAACAACAATCTAGGCATAAATCCCAATAATGGGATTCGGTTTCGTAAGTAACGAAAAGACAAAGAAGCATACAGATTTATAGACTGGGATTTGTTTCATTAATTCACTAATATAAATTAAATGTATGCCAACAGGAAAATTGGAATACAGCCGATCTCTACTTTCACTCAAATGTGTGACAAGATTTTATGACTAGGTTTCTATAGACGCTCCACACCTATGTAACCGAATTCTACACTTTAGCGCTTCCTTTAGAAATTTCATTTCAGATGAAATGATAAAAACAATTTGAGGAAAAGTATGTTTAAAAGAACAGGATGCCAAACTCCCGGAGAATAGTGTTTCTGTGAAATCCTCGTGTATTTGGCTTCCTCATATTATTAATGTTTGGTGAACTAATCCTTTATTACAAGAAGTGATGAATTATTTAATAGGAGTATTAAATTAAAAACTTTTAATGAGTTATTATTATACATATACATACATCAACACGTGAAACTGAATAGAAGTTTCTTGAATCTATTACAAAATTTCTGTTTATACTTACAAAAAAATAATTTATTTTTATTGAAGGAACTTCTATTCAGTTTACTTTTAAAACCTTGCTTCTTCTAACCGGTTCACTTAGATAGATAGAAACTTCTTCGTCTTTGCTTTGTGATTGCCGTTTATTAACTTTATTTTTAATGTACTAATGAAGAAAATGAGAAATTTTGTAGAAAAATACCATCCAAATTCCCGACTTTTTCCGGTAGATTTTCCAAAAAAAAATCTTTCAATCAAACCTTGTCCTGACAATTACGAACACAACAAAAAGAAAGTCAGCCATATCGGTTGAGCCGTGCTAAAGTGATGATCTTTCATACATGTGACAATTGATTTTTATTTATATGTACCTATAGCTATATAGTAGGTACTCACTATAAAATACGGTCATACTTTTTACAATTTCCGGAGGAACCGTTCCTTTCTAGTCTGAAAATGACAACCTAACTTGTACCAAACCACATCACTACTCCATGAAATATTATACAAGAACTGTGTACAAATCAAACTATATGAAAGAATTTCGTTTCGCGATCAAACTTATCATCATTGTTTTGATTATCTTGACAGGTTACACATAATATTTATGTTATAACGCATTACGTCATCGACGACCGAAACCAATGCTTTTCGTCGAAACTACGTAACGTAAATGACTACTTCTAATAAAATTGTACGTCACTAAAACTAAATTCCAATAAATTATAATGTAGGAAATTCATATTTAATTTATTTCTGGTCAGTTTTAATTCATATTTAGTTAAGAGTTCATTAATTCAACGAACAACAATCTAGGCATAAATCCCAATAATGGGATTCGGTTTCGTAAGTAACGAAAAGACAAAGAAGCATACAGATTTATAGACTGGGATTTGTTTCATTAATTCACTAATATAAATTAAATGTATGCCAACAGGAAAATTGGAATACAGCCGATCTCTACTTTCACTCAAATGTGTGACAAGATTTTATGACTAGGTTTCTATAGACGCTCCACACCTATGTAACCGAATTCTACACTTTAGCGCTTCCTTTAGAAATTTCATTTCAGATGAAATGATAAAAACAATTTGAGGAAAAGTATGTTTAAAAGAACAGGATGCCAAACTCCCGGAGAATAGTGTTTCTGTGAAATCCTCGTGTATTTGGCTTCCTCATATTATTAATGTTTGGTGAACTAATCCTTTATTACAAGAAGTGATGAATTATTTAATAGGAGTATTAAATTAAAAACTTTTAATGAGTTATTATTATACATATACATACATCAACACGTGTAAAGTTTTATTAGCATCCTTTATGGCTCTTGTACAAAGGATGATGCCGGCGTAAATTGATAATCGTTAGCAGTTACAATGGAGTATAGGAGCAATGGACGTACACGCGTAGTTAACATGGCCTAAGGGCGTTTGTGTTATCGAAATGTTTACACACATCCTAAAATATTGTTATTGTTGTGTAGGTTTGTTTTGTTAGGGTTCTAGTTACTGTCTAACGGCGCCATCCTTGTTAAAGAACCTTTATTAGAAATGGATATTTTTTGACAAACCAAGTATATATATTTTTTATTTAATAGGTATTCCGTTAAAGTCTCATAAACGAAGTTTAGCAGTAATTACCAGTAAATAAAACCATTTGATTACCTGTATAAACAAACTTAAAGAAAAAATAATTTCTAAAACAATGACAGCTGTATTCAATAGTGTCAATCTGTTTCCGTAACATGATAAAATTGATAGTGTACATAATAATTGGTCTGATCGTTTGGCAGTCGTGTGAGAAGCCTACGAGGTTATTGGCTTCATCGCGCCCACTGACGCCCTGACAATTGGCCAAATTGTCCGATTCGTTGAACTGTCCGCGTGTGTATACATAGAATCCTCTTAGTTACCTCTTAGTGACTATACATTTGTTAATTGTATCTACCTCGTGAGTTATAAAGGAATTGCAAGGAATTTTGAACGCTAAATTTTGCCAACATAGCTTGCTACGCCTGTAAATTAATTGAACTCAAATATAATAAATTACCAACTACCTAACTATATTCCCAGAAGGGTGGTGACGTACCGAAACTATTAATTGTTCTAATATATAGAGCACTTGGCCTAGTTCTCAATTGTTGTACATACTTTTATTTAGCCGTCGCAAATTAGTAACACAGTGTGGTTACGATGCGATTCCCCGAAACGACCCACCTAATGTGTCAAGGTATCAATTAATGACGATCAAATATAATTTGTCATATATTTCCTACATTACTCGTACTCTGTAAATAGCTTTTAATTGTTTGCATAGTTTTTATCCGTTTAGTTAGACTGAATCTTCAAACAGAACTAGAAAGTGGGATGAGAATAGATAATTCTATTTGTAGGCTATTTTAGGGGAAGTCTGTTCCCCTGGCTAGGATTATGATTTTTTAACTAAAGTCACGAACTCACGATCCCGGCTGTCCAATGTTGCAATTCGAGCGTTTAAAATAAAAGATATCTTTGTGATATGTATTACGAGAGTTCGGAAAAACGTAGGCGAGCAATTAACGTTTAATTGTTTATTTTTTCTATGTTTTTTGGATATACATATCTCGCTATCTACGCATTCTTCTTCTATATGCATAAGTAGAATTCTATTATATTTCTATATACATAAGTCATGCGTTTTAGATAGGATCTTTTGGAATGTACCCTTACTTTGGACAATTCACTGCTGTAGTTTATTTCTCTCCAAAAAGACGGTGACAGCAGTAACTTTACCTGTAGAAAAGTTATCAATCTGTAATCTTTAGAGAATAGAAAGAAACGCTAGCAAAATATACTGAATAAGGTCACGGACAGTCTAAAATTTTCCATATTCAGTATTTTGGCCTCGTTTCTATTGTCTAGTCTAGCAATTAGAGATTAACAACTTGTTTAGGGGGCTAGCACACCAATGACGCGTATTTTTCTTATGCCCTTTCTACATTTTAAGGGAGATCATTTTTTTCCTAATAGTACTATTTTGTTCATAGGGTGGCTCGACACCGGCTGGCGGCGACTTAATGGCAGACCTTCACGCAAAGCTCTCGATGCGTCGCCGAGGCATCTCGGGGGCTGAGCGGTCGGGAGGCTCCGTCCTCCACACCCTGGCCAGCATCATACCGGAGCCAGACCAGTCCTCGCCAGCACGGTCATCGAGCGAAGATGACTGGGAGTAAGCCTGCTGTAACACACGAGATTTCTATTTTATTAGGCATGCGCACTTTTAGCGGCTTAAAATACGTGATGACTTCAATCTACTCAAGTTTTAACTATTGTATATCTCATCTTAAAGCGAAAACTCTATTTTTCTGGGCCTAGTAATTCATGCGTCTAAAGACATTGAAAGTACAAGAAATTAGCAACCCAAGTGAACTTTACGTTAACTGAAGTATAAAAAACCTGGTGCAGTTAAAGGAACATTGCGAGAGAGATGAAAAGAAAAATTAAATAGCGCCATCCCTCTCGCAATGTTTTCATTGTGCTACCCCAGTGAATTTATTATAGGAATGAGTATCATTCTGTAAATAAAATGTGTACAGAATTATACAGGCGTTGTAAACTGTAAGTTCTTTGAGTTCATGGGCTCGAGCGAGACTCTCCGGACGAAGCTTGGCTTTGTAACAATGAAAATTAGTATTCATTTATTTCATAACATACTTCATTTTTTTATTGATATAAGTGCATTTTGATTACTATAAGTGAATAATCTTTGTCTAATGAAATTGTGTCTTTACAAGACTCGTATCTCCTGTTTAAAAACCTCGTAAATACTGCATGTTTTTCCACTGGAGTATTCTTCCCCGGCGCCCAATTAAGAGGTTCTTAAGATCATTTTCCTGGTACTGCCATCTGTATGTTCTAAGTAAAAACACATTAATTTGTTCTCCGAAAACTCGTTATCGATTGTTGGTCGTATAATAGGTATATTTATGGTCATTCCGAATTAGGTTTTTATGTAACTCTAATCTTCATACCTTCTCGGAAACGGTGGTACATACAATTCTGAATCGATTAATCTTGACCTTTATCTCGACCGCTTCCGAATACTTAGAATGGTCTAATTTTTGTCTAATTAAACGTTTTTGTTCATATTATAAAACAAAAAGTGGGCGATTGTTTACATTTTATTCACGTGTCTTAGAGTCGTTTCCTATGATTTTCCTCAGTTCTCGGTATGTTTACAAATATCTCGGATTGTTTAGCGGTGTAGAATTATCGTCACGATTTCGGCCACATTTTCCTTGTTCTTGGACAGAAGATAATGTTGAACTGTAATTAGTGTATTATAAAAGAGTTGGTTAAGATTTCTCTTCATCTGAAGATGGAAAATTGATGTTATAGCTCCATACTCATTTCAGCTTGTATGGAGATCCAAGGTCTGTGTTATCAGAATTGCGGTAAAACACGTAAACTCAGTGTCGTCATAAACCAAACTGACAGCATTTGAAAGTAACGGTACTTCAAAGTAAAACTCCGGGACTTAGTTTGATTAAAAAACGCATACTGACGTCACGTATTAGATAAGTATGTACATATACTGACGTAAGTGACACGTCATTGTTGCACACTAATTACTGACTATGACGTAATGCTAGGATTTACACAGTTTTATTAGAAATTTTATATTAAATTTGCATATGCCTAAGTAATACTATATTTAATGTTTAAATCGGGAAAGAATAGATATTTATAAACAGGAATTTTATAAATGTTTCACATAGTGTACATATTTTCTACTGTATTTGAAAAGTGATATTTGACCTATTTCGAAATTTACGGACCATTGTGGATCCGTATAATTAAAGGTATAGTGTATGTAACAATACTATTTTACAGGAGGTTCGGTAGTAAGTATTCCATGAAGTTTTTAATAGTCGAGTTCTATTTACAAACAGATTGGAAAGGGCTCTCGTTCCGGCAGGTTATTACGATAATCGTATTTCTCACTAGTGACTATCTCGCTTTCGTTTCTAGGAAGGTGCTCGGCCACATTAACAGTGTTCCCCGCAAACTATCAACTGGTTCGGCTGATTAGCATTTCCAGAATTGAGAAAAAGCTGCTGCGGGAGAACGACCGAGTTCTCGATATAATCGGATAGGAACGTTTCTAATTGATGAGACTAACAATAATCGATATGTGAGGACCAATAAGTAAGGAAAGTGAATTTTATGTTCTAGATCTGAACACAGGTGATTTTGTATGAATAGAATATCGCGATTGCGGGCGTCATTATGAGTTGTGTTAGATGTGTTCTAAAATTAACATCCAGCTAGCGGAGTAGATGGGATGGAATCTAGGTTGTTAAGCGGTGTTGATGCTGCTGCCTACGTGCGACAGGTGCTAAATATATAACGAGAGAAAAAGAGTATTGTTTTATACTTAACTGTTCCGGTACCCAATCTAAATTTTAAACTGCATAGCACGTTGAATAAATGTAAGGTCAAGACTGGTTATGAATAGTGGGAGCTTGTTTGAAATGGTAATGTGGACGGAGTCCGTGGTATTTCACACACGGCGCCGTATAAATTGGCAATGAATGATATTACGTATAAACATTGAGAATGTTTACGTTTGCCAATGAACTGTCTGGTGCACGTGCGTCACAATACGTAGAATTTCTTTACACTGTTGAAACATAGTACAGATTTTATATGCAATTAAAAAGGAATTATTAACTTAGATTCGATGTTTTATATGATAAATGTTGTCGGTACATTTTCGCTATATGTATTTATGGTCGTTAGTGTTATGTAAAGTCTATGACAATTTGTAACACATAAGTGTACGTACTATTATACTTCAACCCTACGTAAAGCTTATCTAAGTATTTTATTGCGGTTTGTAAAAAAAAAAAAAAATTCAAACCGCATTTTTAGTAGGATATCGGATTCTAATTAGACAATCCAACTATTATTTTAAAACTTATAAAGTAAAATAGTAATTAATGGTTTTGATGAATATGAATGTCTGATCTTCAATGTAAACAGTAAGTCTGGAAGAGCCTTAATTAATACACAAAAAAATTAGGTACATGTAAAATAATAATAGAATACTGATTACAGGCACAACACGTAGCCAATTTGGGCTCTAAACCTATGACAGGCAATCGCGTGCCCAACATGTGTTGCATCTGTGCACGTGACGAGGTTTCGTTATCTGTGAATTAGGTAAAATGGCGGTATGTCACTATATTTTGTTTTGGTCATCAGTATGCGCTGGGGACGCATGCTGCCGACAGTTATTCCAATGAAATAGCTGTTAGCTTCATTTTGTTACAACAAACGGATTAGGGGCAAAAACGTTAGCCGATTTTGTTAAGTAGTCTGTTGTCTATAGGTGTTGTTGTCTGTGGTAATAAAATAATTACGTTGCTAATAGCATTTAAACGAGATTGTCAATTTTAAGATTTTCTATAATAAACTATAATTTATGTGTTGATAAGTTTCATTAATCAATAAAGCTTGTAAATAAATAAGTTTCATAAATAAATCAGTCGGTTCAACGAATTATCCCAAATAAGTTGTTTGTTTTCCTGAATCTTCTATTATGGAAAATTGTTCTACTGAATTATTTAGATTTAAATATCCTTATACGAATAAACATCAGAGACCTATAAATGCGTCCATACACTAATCCCCTTGTTATTTTAAAACGAAGACATGCTACGAATAATCAATACGTTTACATTATATACTATGTGTATTTGAGTTTGAACCCTAAAGTCGTCGATATAGAGTGTAAAATAACATTGAGTTGTATTTCGACGGGGTACGAGTTCCGTTGAAATTAATGTTCCGCTTAAGCCGATGGAATATGAAATAATAGAATATTTGTCCAACGGTAGTCTAAACAATCTACTAAGAATTCCCAGTTTTTGAAAAGAAGCTGGGAACATACAGACTCTCGGAATAGTATTTTGGTTCTGTAAATGAATTTGTTTATCACAGAAATAATTAAAGTCAGCATTATAAACTATAAACGGCTATGGTGTCCCAATAAAGATAAAACGTATTAGGCACGCATTATTTTTATGTTGGCAAAAGTATTAAAATATGCAATGGATCATAAGTTACAATTAAAGTTGGTAGTCATATTATCGTAACAGTAAGGAAATATAACTTAACCATATCCCATCACAATCAATTTTAAATTTGTATGTTTCAACATACTGTCAATGATAATAGAGCGAACGGAACTTCCATATACGATAATATGATCACACAACATTACGTTGTTCTACTATTTTGAATACTTTTGGTGAGCCGAAGATAATGATTGAGTTTTTCGGGACACGTTAGCTATTCCAGTATATCTGATGCTGTACTAAAATGAACATATAAGTTTAATATTTTGTCCTCAAGATCTGAAATATTTGCTAAAAATCGCAGTTTGTCCTGCGTTCTGTTCGTCTTGTCGGTATTGTCCTATCAAACATGTCGGGTCCACGTGGTAACATTTTCCACTATAGCTTAGAAGCCGGGTCTTGCCTGTTACACGTCAGACCTCAGAAGCTATCGTTCTGTGCGATTTCCTATAGTTTTAAAGTAGGTATGTAAGTTTAAAGCCGGAAATTGCTTTTCCAACTTTGGAGTAGAGTCGATACAAAATTACAATTTACGAGCTAGCTTTTCAAAGTACTTGCCGTGTTATTTCAAAGTCTTGCAAACGTCCACAGAGCGTCTATGCGCGACGGTTCGCTGCTTCAAATATATTGCTTTTTGAAATGAACCGAATCTAGTTGATAGTTCTGCGTCGTTTGTATCGACTCTTCCAAAGGAAAAGTTCATTAATTTAGGCAGGATTGCACAGTTACGTCAGAGATTATGTAAAAAATAATAACGCAGCTGTTCGTGTGTGGGTGCTTTACGTAATGCCATTGTTTTAGCTTATATTATTACAAGTTAAGTTTTAAATCCGCCAATATTATACTAATTATGAAATATCGCATGTCATTCAAGCTATAGGGCTTATACTGCACTTGATAAACGCGCCGTATTCAAACAAAATGAAATAAAGTCACGCGAATTTTGCATTACTTAATTTTTGTAATTAGGTGATAATAGTAACTGTAGTGCCACACCTGTGGATGTTAAGTGTAGCGTGTTAATTGAATGGCTACTTGCGTTTGATGTCCACCGTCGGTAATTAACGCCTTAAATGGCGCAATACAGAGACTGAGACGGAGTTGCGTTCTGACAATGTTACTGGAAAATCTGCTCAAAATAACAAAAACACTTCCACGAAAATGGAAAAGATTTTTATATTTTCAAATCAAATAGATAAAAGCAGAGTACAGTTATGCACATTCCTTGTTCTGTCAGGCAACGTGTCAATTAATGTCACTATACGAAGGTGTGGCTATAAGAATGAAGACTGAATTCGACTCACTTTATATTCGCAAGTAACAATTGTTTGTTAAAATCAAATTAATGTCTATATACGGGGATTTTACATTTGAAATTCATGGTATCAAAATTCATTATTTTTAATTTAAAAAATGTAGACGTACGGAGTAAGTTTAAGTGCATCATAAGGCCTGCTAACTTGTAAGCAAGCGTGAAAATAAATCTGAGTAGTTATTAAGATTGAATGAATTCAGATGAATTGTGTAGCTTATGGGCGAAATTAATTAAAAATGCGTTGATATTATAATGAATTTGTTAATGAAATTATGTATATAGGTACATAGAACTTAATTTAGATGTTTTTAATTGTATAAAAACTGTTAGCGTATACTATTATTAGGGTACGGCGTCATTGTCCATTGAGGCGTATTGTTATACAATCATCTGTATAGATATGAGTTGAGTATTATAAGTAAAACAGAGTCTTAGAAGTTTTTATAAATGTTACGTCTCAGTGTTCAGTGGTCTTTAGTGATACTTGCCTTCATAGTTTTATTTAAGTTTTGACTGACTGATTTAAATGTTCACGTGTCGTTTATAGTGACTTTTTTACACTCCATGCATTTTTTTTAAGTCAATGCAAATATTTTTTTAAACTATTTAGGTACAAACAATAGTCAACTACATATTTTTAAAGATGGATTAGTGTAATTTGTTTATTGATAACGATGTGTAAGTCATTAATTTATTTGCAGTGAATATTTAAAATATCAATGTTTGTTACTGTAGTAATTACCCTATGTGTCCTGAATTGAACCCGCGACATCGCACTAATCCGTCTCATAGTTGTAATTTGTAAATATAAAGTCGGTTTATGTAACTGTTCACTGGATTGTATCACGTTGTCATTTATACGTACGTTTGTTGTATGATGGATTTTACATGTTGCGATGTATGGTATGTTCAATCATTAATTATGTATATCGAAATTTAAATATCTACAACTACTCACGCAGTTTTATTTTGAATCCCCCGAAGAGATACAGTTCATCTGAAAAATGTAATTGTAAGAGAAGCAGAAGATATGTTTCTCGGTACAAAGAATGATGAGTGTAATTGAGGGTCACCGACTTCTTTTTACGCATTCTGATTATTTATAACGGCGGGCAGAGCCACCTCGCTAGAAAGCGACGTGTTTCGAGTTTTACACGGCATTGCCCCAGAATAACGCCGTCGAGATTTCCTGGTATCAGCGCGCCGAGTATTTCGGATCGGAAATAAGGATTCTAGGAAATCGCTGGCCTCAACCGCCCGCGTGTGGAGGGCGCGCGACTCGCGACGCGATCGCGAGCTTGTGTGAGTGTGACAAATGGTCTTTTGGGTCCGGTCGTTTTACGACCCGAGGTCAAGATTAGAATAAATTATATTTTTAATTTATTTCTAAGAGGAATACAAATCATGTCCGTTGCATAAGAAGGATGTTTCTCCTTCAAATGTTCAATACATTCAATGACTCATTTCTCTATTTACTCCGTTAGATTCACAAAGCTGTCGCTGGGCAGACATTAACGATAAAAAAATATAATATTTTCACAAACTTAAATTATCATTAAATGCCTACATGATTTGCAATAACAGTCTAATTTGGAAATTATTAAGGAAGCACTTGTACAAAACCTACAGACGATTGCATTAAGCTTCATGCACTTTCTTTTTGCTTAACAACGGGACCAGAAAGACAACGCATATTTTATACTACATTATTACTAGCTGTTCCCCGCGACTTCGTCTGCGTGTATTTTGTATTAATTATCTAGTATTTTGCTGCAATCGTAAAAATAAGTTTATATCCTCCTACTGGTCCCGGGCAACCAGTTTCTAAAATTCTAAACACAATCGGTTTAGTGGTTATTCGTGATTAGGAAACAGAGAGTCAGAGTTACATTCACATCAATTTATTGTGTGGAGTTTGTTTATTACCGATAAGTAACGGAGCTATCTTTAGAAACGCACACCTAACAGCTGATAATTGTCAATGTCCAGCAAATGTCAAACTTGTCATGTAATGTCACAAAAATGTTTGGTTTCGTGTTGTGAATTGTCTTGTGTACATGGTGTACATACAAATTTATTGATATAAACACTGTTAAACTATCAATTCCTTGCAAACTAAGTGAGCAGCAGTTGATGGTTACAATGGCGGCTGCATTTCAACAACAGATATTTGCGCTGGATGCACGGTTCAATGCGTATAGAGCACCGAACAATCCTAACTTTAGTAAGTAAACAGATATTGCATATTTGTACTGTAGGAATAATGTTTATAACTACACGAAGATCCAAGAATAAATGATACGTCACTTCCTAAGTGTTGTGTTTTCTGAGCATGTACTATTAAGAAGCATCACGCAAAAATATCTTTAGGTCAATAGGTTTTAGGCTTATGTGCATTTATGATACTAATGTAAAGAGAAAGATAAACTTAATAAAACTTAGTATATGTTTAATACAGAAACACTGTACATACGTCGCCGCAGCCAGCTTCTGAGAGAAAATGCAAAGTTTAAGGTAAGAAGAGGCCCTTGCCCAGCAGCAGGTCAGTAATGGGCTGAATTTGTTACAATTATTTTACATCCAGAAGTATTATCTTTTAATAATTGCAACCTTAATAATAATTGTAGGACATAGAAACAATAAAGAAGTACATTCACATTCGGAGTCAGTTGCTGCAGCGTAGATATGGGGTACAGGACAACATCTCA
This sequence comes from Shargacucullia verbasci, assembly GCA_947562105.1. NCBI lineage: Eukaryota > Metazoa > Arthropoda > Insecta > Lepidoptera > Noctuidae > Shargacucullia > Shargacucullia verbasci. Next base: position 3,134,406 of record OX387289.1, on the reverse strand, counting down.
ATCAGTTCTGCTTCCTCTCGCCCCAGATCAAGCAGCAAGGTGAGGTATTTTTGTGAGATTTATTATACCATTAATATTATACATAAAAGAAGGTGAGAGGTGGAGATGCCTGTCTCACTATGATCCAAGTCTACCTGCTGGAGAGGTCTTGTAGTGAAATCGGGTTAGCCTAGACTGGCACTGGGGAAATATATAACCTCTGGCAGACAGCGTGTGCCAGTGACATGCCAATGGTTAATATCATTTGATATAATCACAATCTATATATATAAAAATAAATGTTTCTGTGTATGTCCTATGAACTCCAAAACAACTGTAATGATTTTAATGAAATCTATTTTGATTAGCCCATCAGGTGATCCAGTGAATTTGGGTAGCGATCGGATCAAAAAACAAAATTAGCTTTTTGATGATTTTGTGTGCTACCCATGCGAAGCCAGGGCGGGTCACTAGTGTTATATAAACATTTTGTAACCAAGTCACAATTTATAATTAGAGTGAATGTTTGATAATTTATTATTACTTGGTTAAATGATATAGGTACGTGGTATTATATTGTAATTTATAAAAATGACAAATACTTACATTTTAGACAAGTATCCTGGTTGACGAGAGTCCAGCAGCCACACACTTGAAGAGGAAGAATGACATGACAATATCAGAGAACTATGCATTCTCAGGAGTTCATCACATATTTGATCAGGTAGTGTTCTGCAGTTATTAAGTAATCTGGAAAAAAAAAAAAAACAGAATTATAATGCATTAACTTCAATAAACTTTGTTTATTTTTATGAAATATTGTCTATGAATTGCCGTGGCTCGTTAAAAGTCTAGGACACGGGCGTCGCACGGTAGCATGAACTGTTTCATATAAAATATTCGTAAAGTTTTAAATCCGTGCCTCGTACGGGGCGCGGCTCGCGCATAAATTCATTCAACGGTCTAGCATAAATTATCCTTTACTCTTATTCTCCAGCACACAGAGCAAGTAAGTGTAGTGAAGTTCGCGAACAATGACCGCTCGAAGCTATGCTGTGGCTCTGACGATGGGACGGTGTCCATCTGTGACGTCACAGCCACTCCGCCACGCGTGTCCTTCGTGCTGGACGGACACACCAAGCCTGTCACGGGTATGTGTTTCTATGTGGTTGGTCCGGGTATTGCATTCATAGGGTAGTTACATATTTTTTTATTAATTTCATTCTTCGATCTTTCTCAACTAGTATAAAAAATCTAAGTGAACAAGCCAGAAATGTTACATCAGCTATGTTTCGCACACACATGGCAATGAAGATAATGATTCTTTAAGAACGAATGTAGCAGCAAATATTCCATAAATTGCTAGATTTGTTGAACGTATGTGGCAGCCTGCGTTACGCAAAATTATCTTTGCATAAAGCAAGCTTTATATCATTTATATTTTTAGTTTATGATAAATATTTTCTTAAAATGCTTGTTTGGTGAACACAGGATCGGGGTGGCGAACCGACGCCATATACCCAAAAGATTCCGGAAAACTATAATATCTAAAAACACGTGTATTTTTAGCTATCATGGCACCAATAGCCGTGCGCATATATGTAGTTGCACTTTAGACAAGCAGGCTCACGTGTCTAGGAATTAGGGGTCAAGTCAAGTCAGAAAAATACTTATAAAACTATAAAATAAGGATAATCTGGGGGATACTTAGCGCAATGTTCTTGTCCTGTGGACCTGGCACCGTGCACCGACGGCGTGGTGCCTCACTGTTCACCGAACACTTCGCGTCGCTATTGTTCTTATCATCACCGACACCCCGGGAGATGCGCAACGCGATACCAAATTCGATATGAGGATATACTAAAGAACGCGCACGGATTAACTAGTCCGATTCAAAATCCGAAGGATACACGAATTTACTCCGAGACCAACAGCGAGCGTTCTTCCAAATACGAACTAACAACGACCCGCTGCGAAGCTCGGCCACACTAAAAATATAGAAAACAATGCGGGTACCGGATAATGAGTACCCACATTATACAAAATACTTTATTATATATTATGAAAACGAAAATAGCATAAAAGCTGATGAGGATGATGATATTCTAAAAAACTTGGTCTAATAATTATACATCTTTGGAAAAGGCATAACAAAGACGTCCGTTCATTTCACACTTAGTCAGTTTGTAATGTCATTAATTCGGTAGTGTATTTTATAAAAATATGCTTCGTGCAGAGTTGCTGCTGGTGAGTCAGCGGCGTGTTGTTTTTACGATTTTTTTACACAATCTATTATCACATCCGGTGGTATGATGGTCAGTCCCGGACCAATGTATAGTGGACGTTTTATATACTTGATAAGAAGCATTGATGTGCGTTTGACATGTTTGTGTCAATATCTTTCCAGTTAACTAACTTCCGGTAATAACAATACAAAAATAGTTGACCAATCCGTTGTTCACGAAATATATTATTTCGATGATCAATCCGGTCTGGAGGAGCCGCGTCGGGTGATCGCCCACTTGACACCTTGGAAAGGGAACTTCTTCTTCCTAACGTTACTCGGGCTTGTTGCCAGAGTCCGCTTTCCGGATAATTCTTCTCCACTTCACCCAGGCATCCTTGATTGGGAAAATGTAGGACGTGAAACGCTCTGAAATTGTTTATCCTATGGTTGGCAGGTTGTGACTGGTCGGCGTCTAACGAGTTGCTGGTGACCTGCGGTTTGGATGGGGCACTCAGTCTGTGGGAGGTGTCCGGAAGACGGCGCCTGCGCGCTGTGCCTGATCAACTCGGCGCGCCGCTACTTTGCTGCGTGTTCCAGCCAGCCAACAACAATATGGTTATAGTATCCTTTTGAAAATATAATGAGAATAATAAATACAACAGTTTTATATTACGACCTGACGGGACGAGTATGAAAGAATGAATCTTTAGTAATTTCTCTTAAATGGTAACCTAAGGCGGGCAACGCGAGAGGGATGGTAGAAGTACTCAATATCTCAACTGGAATCTATCCTAGAGGTGAGCTATTTTTTACGTGTTATTGATAATGTTAACCAAATATTAAACGTGAAAATTATGTTCTACGTCATTCGTCAAGGAAGGAGCGAACTAAAATATCAAACAAACACTTGCAAAATTTATCTAATGCTGCGAACAAGTTGTGTAAAGTATCCCATGCAGCCCGAAGGACATTTTTGAGCGACTAGCTGAAGTTTTAATCGTAGAACTGACGCTCGAAACATTGCCATAATAATAGTAGGTGTTGCTATCCATCTGAACATAATCCATTAGTCGCTGCTCAAGACTAAGAATAGAAGGGAGCCTTTTTGTTGCAAGACACCCATCCGGCGAATTTTAAAGGTTCAGTTTCATCCCTGGTATAAACGTTTCTATTTTTCTTCAGGTGGCAGCAGTATTCTTGGAGGACGGGTGCTTTCTATAGCTTGCGAGTCCAGTGGCAGAATGTTCTGGGCGGCGAATGACAAAGTATGTGTGGTTTTCTACGTACAACTAATTTTAGAAGTGATAAATACTAAGAATTCATAACTGCTGCGTATTTTACCAAGAATAATGTGAAGTTTAGATTATTTTGTTTGTTTAATATATCAGTAAGAATCTTTTGTTTATTACAAACATTTGAAAATATTTTGATTCTAAAATATTTATGAGTGTAACACCAGCTCCTCACGTCTTGGCACCAATGTTGTTGGGAATTATGTAAGGCATCCAAATACTGGAGATGATGGTTAATAGTTTAGAAGAAACGTTCAATAAAATTGCGCATAACTACACTCTCCACTTTGTCTTACAAATCACCTCGCATCTCAGTTTATTTACTTTACAATGGTCACTACGGAACAATGACTAAACCATGTTCTCTAGGATCTCGCCGATGATGACGGTACTCCCATGACCAGACATTTAACTGACAAGGTTAAGTTTCTATATCGACAGAACCTCTATCGTTCAGTGGAATTCACTGATGAACCTTGGCGAAGCTGGATTTTGATCTGGCAGTTCTGAGTATTTGAAACAAGATTGTATGCGCAGGGTGTGATAGTGAGCTACCGCATGGACAGCGCGGGCGGTGGGCTGAGCAAGCTGCGGCGCTGCATCGTGGGCGGCGCCGTCACCTGCCTCAGCTGGAGCCCGTGGCTGGCGCGCCACCCCGCGCTTCTCGTCAGCGCTGCAGATAACTCACTCTATCTCTTCAGGTAATACATTAAACACAAAGTTACATTCTAGAACATGGTAAATAAATGCTCACTTGACAGAACCTTGCACCTGTGTCATGCCATTACTTTCCAGAATTTGATCCTTATTAGCGACACTATCGGATGGTGTCACAATATAGCGAGCGTTTCTTTTTCCAAAATCAACGTGTTCGTTTCCTGGCAGGGGAAATTATTTTTTGCAAAAATTCAATGATGCATTTTTGTTTTTATTAAAATGAGGCTCAAGACTAGACTTGGGCGATAAATCACTTCACGGTGAAAAAACCACTGTGATCGGCCTCCTAAAAAATCACAGTGACTCGTTCAGAAATAATGTTGTTCTTTCCGCGGGCTTGTAGTGGCTTGGCCGTCGCTGCCGCCCCGCGCGGTAACTGTCACTGAGTTATCACTGAGTCACTGTATTGTTACCCTCAGTCACTCCCATGATTCATGCGTAAGGAACGAATGAAGCGACGCGGTGACTAGGGCGCGCTGCTCGTTGTAGACCATCGTTCAGCTAGTGTATTGCTAATTTAATTAAGCGACAATCTTAAGCCTGTATAAAAGTGTGAAGGATATTTAATAATCGTGCCTTTGCATCACTCTAAGATGGACTGGTATAAAACGCCTAAGTCATTAAGTCCTCTTCTGTGCATAAAGTACAAATAAATAATTAAATATTTCATGATCAACTAACTACAGTTTGTTGCCAAGAAAACTATTCTGTCTGTGTAGCAATGTACAAGAACTGAAATGTTAAAAAAACGTTTCCAAAGTTTCAATTCAAGTAACCAACGACGTAATTATAACAGGAACGACGGTCACTGTGTAACGACTTCGCCCATGTCTACTCGAGACTCCTTTGAGTATTTCCGCTATTCCTTATAGTTTTAGATTTGGCCATCCACGCCCACTTGAAAAATTCAACCTGTACACAAGCGTCCTATAGCAATATTAAACCAAACTGTCTTTTTTCTGCTTACATAGCTTATCCATGAGTTTCTACTTTTTTTTCTTCTATTAGAATAAATTCTTCTCTCTTTTGACGACACTTAACGTTCCTGAGTCTCGTTCACTGTCTTGCCAATCTTAACCGTTGTATCAAGGGTTAACAACACGATGAGCTTTCTTTATTCTATCACCACAAAAATCCTTCCTGCCACATCGCATGAAAATAAATCTAGCTTCTCACTCGCAGGATATCCGACCGTGAAGGCAGCCTGGTCCTCAAGAAGCGTTTCGACGTGCTGCACACGCAGCACAGCGTCAAGTCCACCTTCTGCCCCATCATGTCATTCCGGCGCGGCGTGTGCGTGGTCAGCGGCAGCGAGGACTCCTGCGTCTACTTCCTGGACATCGAGGGCCACGCTGAGCATCCTGTGGTTAACAAACTTCAAGGTAAATTATGCTCATGACGATTGTGTGTTTGATCGTAGTAAATTTTTTTTAGCTTCCCCTCTATTGAGTCACGTGACTTTTACGTCGCCGAATTAAAGTTTAAATTTGATTATTTTTTTATTACTATCAGGTCACGCTTCCCCGGTGCTCGGCGTGAGCTTCAGTTACGACGAGAGTCTGTTGGCGACCAGCGACGTGTCCGGCCTCGTCATCATATGGAGGAGGGGTTGACCTCACACGGAACAACTTAATTATTAAACCTGAAGTATAAATATTATAGAATAATAAATATATTTACATTCCCTAAGTTATATTTTGTAAATAAAAGGCTTATATTGAGTCACAAGTTTTATTAATTATTATTTTTTTCATAGAAATACTTTTAAAAGACTCGACAAAGTCACAATATGAAAAGACTTCCAATGCGTTCACATTCACTAAATACTGCCGACAACTCATTCAAATCAATAACAACTTACGATCAATAAATACCATAATTAAACTGGACAATTCATTCAAATAAATTCCTTATTTTTTTTTATAGCATAAGCTTGATGTAAACTAATCTGCTGAGTAAGATTTTCTACAAACAAATAGAAACGTATAACTTACACAATACATCGAGCTAATGTAAATGTTGTCTTGTTCGGCTCACAATCAACAGAGTCGGCGGCGCGGCAGCCCGGCCGACTGTATCTCAGTTACCTTCCTACGCATCGTAACAAAATGAACATCTATCACTTATTTACATCTGTACATTAACGAAAACATTCTAAAACTGTAAAAAATAATGTTCAGAACAATAAACGTGTAGTACAATTAATACAATCAATAAAAAGATTATTTCCTTCGATACATAATAACATTAAATTATATTTACAGCAGTAACTAAACAACTAAAACGCGATGATATGGAAATGAGAAGAATTGCACATTAGGTTCACACTTGGACGTATTGCATACTATAGTGATGACGTTATATAGTGGCACACACTTCGTGTACAGTCAGCAACAGCGTAACCTACACAGATTTATGTTTCGAGACACCACTACGTTATACTTTAATAATAATAAATAATAACTGGGTTTTTAATTAACGACTAAAGCTAGACATTCTGTTGCTGAGTGTACGTAATACGCAATGTCGATCTATCACCACAACTTGTTACATCTAACACTACACTTATCTAATATAAACTTTTACTTAACTAAGAATTGGCTTTTTAACCTCAATCGTAGACCGAAACATTCTATTTCATTTAGATATTTGTTGAGGTTTAAAAGATGGAAGATGCGTACTCACTTGTGCGTAAAGTAATAGGTCGTCACAAACAACATGTAATTTAGACATTGAGATATATTTGTTGCGCTCGGGTACACGCTCTGGACGCCACACAACGCCACAACATATTTCTTCACATATTTTAACAAAATAATAAATGTAATTTTGGTGGGAATCATACAATACTATACATAAAACATTTAATTTTCATTGGCGTGTACCACGAACACGACGACGCATATTCTAACACTACAACATACGAAATAAGAGTATAAAACGTTACGTATGAAAATTTCTAACAAGTACGACGATCGGCTGCCTTAATTGTAGATAAATTGGATAGGCCAGTTCCATTCTACAATTTATTCATTACGAATATAAAATGATTGAGAATTAACTAATATGTAATGACAGTTATGTTTAAACGGCAGGCTTCAAACTGCGTTACCGATGTGTGTAAAGTCGGATTTGCCGCGTGCATTCATTCAGCAGCGTGCACAATAGGTCCGAATACACATTAGCGAATTAAAGTTTTTTTTTTTGGGGTTTTAAAGTGAATGATTGTGATTTTGATAGCATTTTCTGAATTCCGCGTGCATTAATCAATATTGCACATAGAATCTGAACGAATACTTGTTTAAAAAATAATGTCGGACGCGACTGATCTCATAAAATTAGGCTGTCTGTGTAAAAAGTATCAAAGCCCTTAAAATTACTTGATAATGAAAGCGATACCTATAGATATAATTCATGGCTATTTGTACCTTCGTGTGTGACATCGAACGAAGCGCGTTCGTTCTTGCATTGACTTTAGAACTAGCCCACAAGTGGACAAAGCTTACATTTGAGTGAATACTGTTTGTAGTTAAATCGAGTTAGGAAAACGAAACGTAAACTATAACTGTTATTTACATTGAATATAACTTATGGAGAAATCAAACCAACAGTGTTACCAAAGGTAAAAATACCAGATTTCTTGACAGTCTTATTTTGATGATGAGATCTGAAGAAGATCCAAATGTAAAATGGCTTTTTGCTAACATGATATTGATTGCTTTGATCGTTACTGGCAACTATACAATACAATTAGTAACAATATAAAATATTAAAAAAAAAAGATTTTATTGAACTGTAGTTTCGATCACGTTTCGTTTTCCCAACTCGACGTTGAATGATTGGCTATAAAACACCGAGGTTCATAATTCCGATATGTATATCAAGTTTATGTCCAGCAGTAATACTTTTTGCTGATTGTAATACTATTTTATTTAATAATGGCAATAGTTCGCCGACCCCTACAGTGTCGGCGTTGATGTGGATATGGCTGTCAAAACCTACACGAGAAATGCAACCGTTAGTTTGAACTAGAGCACTGATAACGTATCCTTTATTAGGAAAAAACGGGTTGTTAAGGAAATGATAAATACTCACTAGTAGAACACACATCGAAATGAATAACATTCTACATAAAATCGCACTAACTGATCACAAAACATGTAGTACTTACCCAAACTGGCAAGTTCCATTTCTCATAATATATTTTCAACCGTAACACCCAACTTTATTGGAGCAACAAAGTTTCAGTTACTATAACTTCAGATCTAGTCTTCAGTACCTATTTATACAAAACTACTCCTACTTTGTTCTAATTACGAGACGTTCGTCTTGTTTCGCTCCAGCGTGGCTTTGGAGCTACTCTCGATGCCCGAGTCTTCATCGCCACTGTCTAACACGGTCCCTTCGCCTTTGACGGCTTCTACGACCTTGGGACTTTCGTCCTTGACCTCGGTATTGTCTTGTTCGACGTCGTCGGTGAGTATAAGTTTCTGTTCGGGCTCGACTTTTGGCGGGCTCTTCCCGAATGTCGAGAATGTCGGTTCTGGTACTGGCAGGTCCTCACAATCTTTCTGTAGGGGCAGTGATGTTGTGACTATGGGTGTGTCGTCGGTCATCACTAGGGGTGTGCTGCCAATTTCTTGTGACCTCTCTTCCCGTCGCTTCGGCTTGTCGAGGACGAAGTTGAAGACTCTGTTGTGTCGTGGTGATGGTGGTATGTGAGGGCTGGGCGGCAAGTCCAGCTTTAGTTTGTCCCTCGTATGCCGCAGTCCGCCGAGCGCTTCGCCCCCCGGGGAGCTCGGGCTGACGGATTCGCTGGAGCTGGCACTATCAACTGGTCTCCACGTGAGTTCGGTTTCTGGGAGTTTCTTTTTAAAGTCTTCGTCTATTGTAGAGCCTGGTGTGATGTCTTCGACTCCTGAATCGGGGGTAGTGAAGTCCAGGGATGGTGTGCGGGTTTGCATCAGGGTGGTGGTGGTGGGCAGTGGTGAGGGAGGGGGTGGGAAATCTTCAGTGATGTCATCGGACAGGTCTCGCTCGAGAAGCGACGGCTTTACGTGCTTGCCCGGGAAGAACTGACTGGTTGTAGACATGATTCCCAGGCTCTCGAATGGACGAGCTGACGAGGAAATGAAGAAGTCTTCGTCGTAATCTGTGGAGATAAATATTTTGAATGAGTGGAAGTTTTGCATTCGTGTTCCGGTTTTATAGACTGGACTCTGTGCGGCCTTCTGACACCTTCACACATTTTTCAGTATATTTCATATACTGAAAAATAAATACGTATACACACCAGCTCCGAAAGCAATGCCAGCTCTCAGCGGGTACAGGTCGAGCGGGCTGGGCGCGCCGAACAGTTGTCCGTAGCCAAGCTCAGCGTCCTCCGCGCTGGTCGGGTCCCATTCTGCAACACAACAATATTGATCATAAGGACGGATTTTAGACAAAATATATTTTCCTCATCCAAAATATTTTGTAATGTAAAAATCATGTTGAATGAAATCTAAAATGCTTGTAGTACAGGGCAGAGGCTATATATAGTGTCTATTGGATGGAATACATACCCGAATACGTAGACAAGTCGGGCAGGTAGGCGGCGGGTGAATGCGCTTCAATATCGGCTACCTCGCGTGGGTACTCGTACACGCAGTGGTACTTCTGACGCTTGAACACGACACGCTTCTTGCTGTCCTGAGGGATAAGGTAGAACAATAAGTAAATGGACTTTGAAAACGGTCACATCGGCAATATTCTGGCGTGTCCTCGACGCAGTTGCTCTCCAGCTTTAGTCACGTTAACTAACACACTGACGCATTTGCCAATTATACTGTGATAGGGATTGATTAAATACAAATAAAATAAACACGATTTTCCTTCCTTAATTTTGATTATAATTACGAATCATTTAATTTGTTGTTATTTGAATACATACGGGAGTAGTCTCCAAGCTCCTGAGCGAGGACTTGGCGGGTGCGGCGCGGCAGTCCCAGGAGGAGGGCACGAACTCCACCTCGTCGCCCTCCGAGCCGTCGGAGCCGGACGCGTCGGACGCGGCCGAGTCGGCCGAGCCGCCCGAGCCGCCCGAGCCGCCGCTTGCACCTGCACCGTGCCTCGAGCCGCCGCTGTTGCCGCGGGACTCGCCTGTTCGCTGCTGTGTGTGGAATCACCACTTTAATATTGACGATTTTAAGTCGAAATATTTTATATATTTTTACGAATAGAAAGTTACAAATGATGAAATGACGCGTTTTGTCGAATCACTGAACTGCGATGGTTTATGGTGAAAATGTGTTGTAATGGATACGTAAAAAAAAATGTACAGAAAATATTACAAACGGGATAATCACAACACTACGGATATCTCTCTCTAAAAAATAAAAGCATTTCACATGAACGCGTTACTTAAATGTATACTGATGCAAAGCCAAAATTAAATACTATTTTATAATGGTTTTTGAAATGCTGATTAAATCCATACTTAGTTTTGTACACAATTTAACATTTATGACATAATAATTAGGGAAAAATATTTATAGGATGAGAATAACATTACTAATGATTATATTAAAACTCAAAGCAATTTGGTTTGATTTCGGAAAAGTGCAGGATTTATTATTTACAAAGGAAACATTTAACCAGCCTTTCAAAAGCCTAACTAAAAAGCAAAAAAGTACCAGGCAAACAGAAATGTATAGGAGGTAAAAGACACAAACTTACGTGGTCGAAGTGCGTGGATGGTACGACCGCGGTCTCGTGGCCGTCGCCGTCCTACCGCACACACACATGTCACATCACATGCACACCACACCGACACCCATATTTATATACATGTACATACGCCAAGGTTTGCGGGAGTGGTGACGTCATTGTGAAGGGGAATAAAGGTTATTGACAGTAATGTTTTGAATAGTGTATTTGAAAATGTGTGCTTTATTAGGTGAAATATTTATTGATAATGTTCATACTTAATTATGTTATGTCGTATTACTTTACAAATTGTCATAAGACACGATAATGTTTCCAACATTTTAATGAGACAATAGTAAGATCTGTTTGCGATAAAATCTTGTAAAATAATAATATATCTGCCTAAACTTTTCCCAACTACAGGGTCGGCTTGTGATCTAAACAGATGCGGCTGAATTGTTAGTATTTTACATTGAGCTACTGCCATCTGACTGAATTACTGTGAAACTTGCGCCCTAATATTAGACAGATTGTCCGACTTTTTGAGCTGATTTTCGTAACGTATGTCACATGTGCTTTCCGGAGTACGTAGGAATCTCGATGTGTGAGTAATGGTCACCCATCCAAGAACTGACTGTAGTGTGCCTCGCTTACCTCGCAGATCGACTCGTCTACTAGCTATATAGATTGCTACAAGTCCCTCTTATAATACTCTATCTAAGGTCAGACTAAAATAGTATGACACAATTCAAAACACATACTTAACCATAATATAAACGTAAAACAGGTGTATAATGAAGTCACATTTCCCGCACACCAATCCAAAAACCAAGCGGAATAGCGAGGCATCACGATGCTGTCATGTACATATGTATAAATACAATTACGGGGAGCTAGACTTATAGGTCGGAGAGAAGCAGGGACAACTTTATTATAATCGGAATTGCGTTATAAGTTCTTTTTTCGTTTAACTTGATAACTTCCAAGATTATGTAATAATATCTTAGAATTATATTTACAAGTCACTAGAAATGGAAGATTCTTTAGGTTAGGTTGCTATTTAATTATTTGTCAATGGAAACCATAGACAATTTTGTATGTCAAGCTATCAAGTTAAATATCATCACATATCTAGATATATGGTATATATCAACACAAAGCAGGGGACAGAACTACAGAGTATCCACACCATTACATTAATCACATTTGTATAGTAATTTGTTTAGTCACATTAGCCCGCGAAATCTCACACCGGCCTAGGCGGTAACACATACAGTTGCGCAAGACTTGGTACTGATAACACCCACCCACATAACCATAGGTATTTATTGGCCTAACTGAATAAGTGGATTTGGTGGAGTATTTGGAAAAACAAGTTTTAGTTAAGTTTAATACATATATTCAATCCAATAACACAGCCATACTCAAAATGTGCTCCGCGGAGCCCTAGGGGTCCGCAAAGTCTCTGTGGGGGCTCTGCGAAAATACTGGTCACTCTCTTCTATCAAGTCTGACATCAAACAATTGATGAAAAGTAAAAAACAATTTCATACCTCCCATTAGATGCAAATGTTAATGTCAAGTAATATGATTATTAATAAAGTATACACATAAACTACTCAGGGCTCCCTCAAATACATATTTCGCTTTCCATAAGGGTTACGTCAAAAAAATTTGAGAAACGCTGCAATAACAGATTATAGCACACTATCATACTCAATCAATAGCTGTTGGCTATCACGATCTTAAAAGTTAAGTTCGGACATTTAAAGCACTTCGCGTATCTGCATTGTTTAAACAGAAACTGCAAGCAAGTAATGACCTACGCCCCACATAGATGTTCGCCAAAAGGCTGAAGATGAAACGACCAATCAAATCTCCTGTACATAATAAGACCGCCATTAGTATCCTATGTAAAATGTATTTTTATTATCGCTTTGTACTTTTTCCTTTGGTGAATAATAAAGAATACTCTATCTATCTATCTATCTATATAGATATCCCTGTACCACAAAGGAAGCTGGATTGTTGGATAAACGAACTGGTAGTACAAACCACAACTCACATTCAACTTTTTGGAACCGTGCAACCGTGTTAGGTTTATTTGAATTAAAAGTAATTCTATCAGCTAAATTGAATGAAAACAAAATCGGAGCATGTATCCTATTTGAGTTTGCGTGATCCATCCTCGGTAACATCATCACTTACCATCAGGTGACTTGCTGCCAAACACTCGCAATCTAAATATAAATTTACTTCAATCTTAACCAAGTCTCGCGCAACTAAATCTTGTCTAACCTCTCATATTTACAGTCTTCTATCTCCCTTACCTTCCATATAAACTCTCCGCTGGAAGAGTTGCTGGTGTGCGAATCTGAGTCGCTGTCCCACTCCTTGAGGATATCTGCCGCGGTGTCCCGTTTGTCAGCTGATTCCGGTGACGTTGGCTCAGTAGGAGAGTCTTGCGTAAATGATGTGCTCATTATTTCTGTTGCTGGACCTGCAGATGGTTTTATGGCGTCATCAAAAGGTTTTCGATCAATATAAAGTTTCCTTATTAGGCCTCTAGGATCTCTAGGAGACCCTAGAGGCTTAATAAGTTAATTTATTAATATTATTAATATTTTATTAATATTTATATACGACTACTAGACAGTAGTCGTAAGCGCGACTGCTGAGCGTGAGGTCCTGTGTTCGATTCCCGGGTAGCAAAGTGATGTTGGTTTTTCTGTTTGGAAATTCTCAGTAGCAGCACGGAGTCTGAAACTGTGCCCGGTAGATGGCAATAGGCTCGCCCCCTATTACATGGGACTCAATAACAGCATCGGCGAAATGTGGGTGTACAAAAGTACACCTCTACCTAACCCTTCGGGGAATACAGGCGTGATGTTATGTTATGTTTCAGAATTGTTAGATCAGAAACGATTCCTGACATGGATACAGATTTATTTTTAACAATAACCAATTATTTATTTTCTCAAGATCGACTGTTTCTAGTATTTCGCTAAGGTGACACGTGTTATTCTTATCGAATATGAAAATTAAATCGAATACGAACGAGTATAGAATAATTATTATTACATTCTTTGCACTAAATGTCAGAAAAGTCTGTTGGAGCCTTTCTAAAAAAACGAATCTTATCATTGTTTTGTTAAGAGTGTTAAATCAGACAAAGATATTCATAAAATGTAAGGTGAGAACTTACCAGTGAATCTAATATCACTCAGAATCGGAAAATACGAATCGAGCTGACAGAACTTCTTCTCATTCTGCAGAAAGTCTTCCGTGGCCACAGTCATCTTATCATCCACATCGGTGACCCCGTTCGTTAGTTCTCCGATCTCCTGTAACTCATCCTTTATACTCTTGGATTCTTTAGGACTTTCTAGTACTCCTAATTCCTCTAATACAGGACTTTCGATAGATTTCAAACTTTCTGGAGCAATATCTTCGTTTGACACAGGCTCATCAGGCTTCAAGTCTTTAGTATCTGCGTCGTCTACATTGCTTTCGATCAGTTCTTCAAAGGTCTCGTTCAGAAAGTTCACTGTGGCAAATTTCTCGCTGCCACCATTGCAGTTAACTTTGTGCACTTTGCGAGTCTTGTCACTCGATTTTGAAGTGTTTGGCGTGTGTATTTCTGTTAGAAATATACTGGTTGGCGTTGTATCTGTTTTCTCTGATACGGTTTCTACTTTTGGCGATAATTGTTCAGAGTTTATTAAACTTTCTTCTTCTTTTAAATCGTGTTCTCCGTTAATTTTGTGTTCTAAAAGCTTTTCGAAATCATCGTGTGCTTGAAATCTACTAGTGTGCGGATCGTAGGAGTGGTTTATTTCTAAGATTTTTACGTCTGTCGAGTCGTAAGTCCTGCTAGGATTCTCTTTGAACGCATCCATCGTAGTTTCAGTTATGATAATTGAATGCGGCTGTTCGGTCTCATCGTCAGCGTCGAAATTAATTAAAAAATTCGGTTCTCTAAAATTAACTAAACTGTGAGATTCATTTAAATTCGTAACGTTAGGCGGACTCGTTTGAGATTGCGGCTCGTTCGCGGTTTCCCGGCTTTCCGACCGACTACTCTGGTCGTAGTCTATGGGCAGTGAACCCATCGCAAGTTCACTCGACATCCTCTCGCTTTTGAGCAACAAAGAACTAGCGTCGATCAACGATGATAGATCTTGTGGACGGCTGCTCACTGAGGTCTCAAATCTCTGAAAATCCTCCGAACTAATCCCGCTTTCCATGCTCTGACTAGACTTGTCTCTTGAGTTTACATCTTGGGGTTTCGATACAGCTGAGTTTTCAAAGTCGGAATACGTCGGTGTGCGTTCGGACACGGCCAGGCTATCTCTGTTACTATTCCTACTTATAGTCTTGCTATCTCCCTCTAACAGTACCTCTGTGTCTTGATTCACGACCTCATTGCTCGCGTTGGAGGACAAATCCTGCGGTCTGACTTCAGCGGACTGCAGGAAGGTTTGGAAATTCGGCACATTGACACTGTCTTCGGGACTTTCCGTGTTAACTTCGGGTAGTTTCATGAGTATCGCTTCGACGTTTTCAGCGTCGTCGATCAGATCGGTTATGGGCGTGCTCGTTACTGAAGGCGCCATGTTTTTGTAATTGTAGTTAGGACTATCGACGTGGACTAAAAGACCTTGGCTTTCAAAGTTTTCCGTCTTATTTTGGCTATCTATTAGATTGTCTTGAAGACAGGAAATGTCGATGCTCTCCATCTTCTTGATGCAGGGTTCCGCTACAAGCTGCGGGCTCGTGATATCGGTCAGTTTATCTTCAGGTGGGTTTGGTGGCGTCATATCGGCATCTCCGGGCATGGGAGACTTTCTCACCAGCTCTGGCTGAGCCACTTTCCAGTCATCGAATCCTGACGCGACCTCCGTGGTACAGTTGGAGTAGGATGGCACTCCCGACATGAGGGTACCGTAAGCCAGGTCTTTAGTTGTGTTCTTCGTAGAATCGTTCAATTCGGACTTGGTTACACCGGACGGCGTTGAACCCGCGTTCTCAGTCTTTACTTTCGTATACGTATAGTTATCGTTGGCTGTTATCGAATCTGGCGAGAAGGTTTCGCATGCTTCCGACTTGCTGTCATGTATGATGTAGGTGGAACAATGACTGCCTTCTTTCTCGTCTTCGTTATGGGTCAATGTGTCCGTACTTTCGCTGTTCCCTTCTCCCTTTTCCGGTTCGAATTCTGGTCCTTCCGGATCCATCGCAAGGTCGTCGAAATTCTCCTCCACATTGTATAAGGTGTCATTGGAGCACCACGAGTCTATGCTGGTGGCTTTGGACAGGCACTGAGTTTCGGACGGTTTGGACAGCTTCGCATCTGTCGGGAGGGTAGTTTTGGATAGAGTTGACACACCCGTGGCATTGTCGAGGTTGTCGGAGTTTTCTGGTGCGGACGTATCGGTTGTAGGGCTTAGGAGAAAGGGCGACACTTGCGATATCCTTTCTAGGGATTCTTTTTCATCTTCTTTTGTGTACGTTTTGTCGTCGATCGGTGATTCGGCGTCGGTATCGGGTATTGGCTTTCTAAAAGGGCTGGCGTTCAAGCTGTCTGCGCTCATGGTAATTCTGTAAAATGTATAATAACAGATTAGATATTCGGCACACCCGTTGCAAGGAGCTATGTAGTTTCGAATGACGTATTGTTGCTAATTGATGCAATTTTACAAGAATTAACGCTTAATTATCGCAGTGTAGTTTCGTAATCGAATACCTTGCGTGTCGGTCTTCAACTTAGTTAATTTAGAAAAGGTATTAGATAACGACGCCGATTATGTCGGCATGCTTTCGATATTTTGTATTTTTAACATTCTATAGTCCGGAATTGGTGTATCTATAGTAAACCAGTCATGATTACCGCAAGGATAGGTACGTAACGAAACGTAGGAAGTGGGTTGTGTTGAAGTGTATAAACAGACAAGGACATGGTCGCAGTTGGCTTAGTATGAACTAGTTTTTTTAATGTTTGTAGCAATTAGCATTCGAGTTGCACTGGCGTTTTAGGCGGGGGGTCACTACTTTTGAATGGTTATCTGAAAGCACTGATATGTTACCACCATATTCACAAATATGTGAAGACAATGAGGACTCACAGTGCGCCGGAACGCATAGGTTCGTAAAATATACTTGAGTGATGGGCAACGCTATGCGTTCATTAAAAGGGGCACTTAGCTAAAGTAGCTCGGCAGCTATATTATGCAACGCATAGGGTCGGTGGAAGTGAGTTGATATGAATTGCCGTTTTATTTCGTGCTTTGGATTATATTTATTAATAATGAGATGGATTTCAGCAGCGAAGAGAAATTCGATAGTTATATTGACGATGTGCTTACCGAACAAAGGATAACGAGTACGGAGTAGGAAAATATCGGAAATTGCATGCACATCCATTATTTTATTTAGGGCTGGCCACAACGAACGCTATGAGAAATGCCTTACTTAGCATAGCGTTACTTCCACACTGACCAAAGTATTGTTCGTGAATACGGGTGTCAGTGTATTTTATGGAACTATCAGGTGAGGACACATGTTGTTTGGAACGCGGGGCAAAAAGAACCTTGTAAACAAATATCTAGCTTATTTAAATTGATAATTTTATAATTGCGAATATTACTGAGGGACTATCTCTGAACACCGAGCCAATAAATTTACTCCATCGCGTCGCATTCCAAAGTGTCTACAATCCATTTATTAACTTCACCGATATTTAAACATTTTTAACTGCTATGTACTCACTCTCTACTGCTGACGAGGTCGAGGTCTCTGTGCAGCGTGTACGTATTGTTCTGTGACGGATCTCTGGACGGGTCGTGCGACTGATCTCTCGATGGGTCCCGCGATTGATCGCGCGACTGAATGGTGTATGTGGAGTGTTCATGCGTGCCGCCACTCTGCGCACCGGTCGGCAGTTCAGTCACGTCATCCGTACTGTTGTTGCAGGGTTCTGGGTAGCTTTCCGATGATTCTGTGCGGGTTGATAGGTTCCCTGGGCAAAGAGATGATGATTTAGTCAAGCGTAGTGAAATTGTCCCTTCCCTATACAGGATTGCTATGAATGGTATCTGAGCGGATTTATTACAATTTCTTGACTATATGATAATGATAATTATCACTTACAATTAATATCGTTTTCGTATGCGGACAGCTGCTGTCCGGTCTCCTCGGCGATGGGGCTGAGTGCTCCGGGGTAGCTGACTATTAGTTCAGGTGGCGGTGGCAGCTCGGCCGACCATTCTTGTTCGCAGGGAGGCTCTATTGTGGCGACCTGTGTGTCGTATTACATTAAATTATTGTACAATAGGCAAAGTGGGATGTCTGTATTCAACTTAAATATCCCTCTAGTTTCTTCTAGGAATACTGCATAATAGATTATATGCCCGAAAACAGATATTTTGCCATAACTTACTCTCATTTCAATGTTTGAATTCTGAATACACGACTAAACATTTCGAAACGTTGGTACCTATTATGGTAAAGTAAAATTAGGGACTCAAATTTTTCGGTCCTATTGCCAGTAGTAATCAAACAAGCCAACCACACTCAAAGGAACTATAATTCATATAATAAAAACTATCCATACAAAAATTTATTAACTTTATCATACTTCAAGGACTGATGATTTAACCATTTCTCGCAATTGACTGCTACCGTATGATACGCATATTGATAGATAACTTTATAATCTCAGATAAGTGTTAACTGTAGTATTTTTTATTTACGAGTTAATGTCACACTGAATAAAAACTTTAGAAGAAATCAGTTCTTTTTTAACTTACGAGTTGTTACATTAACTTCTTAATCACCACATTGAACAACTTTTAGTTTTTAGTAACTTATAGGCAAGAAATATGTTTAAATATGAGTCAGAAGACTAAAGCCTCACTCAACCCAAAAATCTGGTGGTCCAATGGGAAAAAATATGTAAAAACACTTAAAGTATATCCGATATAATACACAAAACGGTTGGCGCAGTGGTTGAACGATTACTGCTGCGTTACGTATCGCGGGTTCGATTCCCGTACGGAACAAATATTTGTATGATCTACGGATAGTTGTTTCGTCGTGTATGTCCAAGTGAATATTTGTGTTTATAAACACACCCACGATACAGGATTTATATCTAGTGTGATAATATAAAAAAAAAGAATAATAATAAAGTTATATATTAATATATTTCTCACCTGTGCCAACGGCAACTTCAGTTCGAGTTCATTTCTCAGAGCCTTGACGCACTCCTCATCCAGCGTCAAATCTTCCCTCAAATCCTCGACGGATCCCCCATTCCCTGCCAAGTACGACTCTGGCAACGAATCGCTTTCCCTCAGTAACATCTCTTCATCAGCAACCAGACCCTCCACTGTCAGAGGTCCAGAGTATTCTATATTCAAGTTGTTTTCGTTCTCAGCCATAGCCAACTTCGAAGTGATTTGCAACTCTATCTGGTTTAACTCTATCTCGTTTTGCAGTGATAGCTCCGGTTCCAACACAGGTGCGGGTTCAGGAGTTAAATCAATATCGACGAGATACTTTTGTTGTGATGTCGAAGCTAGAAATATTCCGGGGGAGTTTGGCGGGGTTGATGGGGAGATTCGTTTCTCTGTGCCCGAGTTTCCACTGTCTGTCTCAGTCTGAGGGTCAGACTGTTTCTCGCTCAGACTTTGGACATCATCGAACTGTATATCGTCATGCATTATGTCCGGGACTTCGTTTAGAAAGTTTCCGTCGCGTAACGGGGAAGGCGTTTCGAGATTCATCTCACTAAAATTAGACGAGAATGCTAGTAGTTCTTCTTTTGGTAAGTCTACTAACTCACTAGATTTTACGCCTTTGAACAGCTCTAAAGTGCAGTTCTCAAAAGGGCCTAACACCACAGAACTATTCTCATCATAAGTATCCGTGTGGTGACTTTTTGTAGGAGATTCAAAAGGGCTCATGCTATCAGGAACGTATTTCTGTTCTAATTTAGTTAGAGACACTCCCATTCCATAATCAGGAACTTTCGTTTCACATAATATTTGAGTTTCACCTTTGACGGAATTTTCCATTGTACTGTTCACTTCAACCGAACTGTCACTCGCTAGAGGTGTACTTGAGACAACAGTATTATTACTGTTGAAAACTCTTTCCATGTGCAAGAAATTATCAACTTCTTTGATACCAAAACTGGGCAGATCTAAGTATTCAGTTGATTCGTTTTTAATCAGAGAGCACGCGTTTTCTGTGTTTGAACTTTCTAAACAAGATTGGATGACGTTTTTAACATTAGTATCTATTGTGTTATCTTTAAGTATTTTGTTATTAGTATCGTTAATGAGATCCATGTATGCAGTGCTATTGTCAGACCTTTCTCTGACATCGGTCACTACAGTGTTATCAGATCTAGAGATGTCGCCGTCAACAACATTTTGTTGAGCATCCTCTTCTATGATAGAGGTTTCAAGAACATCGACATTTCGTTTAAATTCCTCTTTAGGAATAGGGGTAGGAACGTTGGAGTTCATAACAGGAGTTTCATTGACATTTTCTGCATTGAATGTGGTTAATAATTCATGAATAATTTGTTCAGGTTCTTCAGTTTTTGGAACAAACTGTTCATTTCTTGTTTCAAGTTTTGACGGTTCCACACTTACATCTGCTTCGATACAAACTATACTCTTGTCTAAAGGATCATGTTCCTGTGGGACACGAAATGTTTCGTTTTCTGTCTGTTCAACTTTTGATAGTAAAGTGTTTTCAGGAACATTGGGTAGTTCGTCTTCAGGCATTCTAACTTCCTCTGCCTTCTCCATCTCATTTGTTGTAATGGAAATTGTATCAGGAATGTTTGAATGCTTATCAGTGATTAAAGGAACCTCTTTGTGGACATTTTCTTCAGTTGTAGAAAAAGATGCCTTGGTCTCGGCGTCTTTAACGTCTTCTAATTTGATGATAGTTTCTTTATTCGTGGAAGTATTTAGAATTTCTTTAGGATTATCACTGTCTACGTCGGTGGTTACAAAAAAAGGCTCAAAGACTTCTTTAGTTTCAACCGTAGGAATTGTAATGTCACTGTGAATCGGAGTAATAATTCTGTCCAATGAATCTGTTTCGATGATAATACTGGCGTCTTTGTTTATTTCTTTAGGAACAGTTACGTTTTCCTGTCTAGGTATATCCGTTAAAACTTCTGTACTGACCTGTGGCACTTTATTTTCAGTATTTTGTAATTCAGCAAGTGAATATTCGAGATCTTGTTTAATAATAAAATCGAATTCCTTATCCACTTTTTCTGCATCAGTTAATTCTGTGCTCAGTATGTTTTGAACTTCATGTATCAAAGCATTTTTTCTTTCTTCCATAATAAAATCGGAAACTTCTTTAGAAATATTTGTTTCTGGTTTTATTGCAAAATTAGCATAATTATCTGTAGTTTTAAATGTTTCTGCTATCACTTCTTCGGAATTACTTTCATTTCTTACAGATTCTCCAACTTCACTTATCATATGGTCTTCGAGGATATAACTTTCTTCCGGTACATTGGCAACTTGATTCTGTACTTCCTCTATTCTACTAATAACATAGTCTTTATCAACATTATTTACTTCTTGCATTGCATTTTCACCATCTTTATCTGTGACGTTTTCATTTTCTTCCTTAAAAATATTTTGTACTATTTCAGGTGGCAAATCAGGCGTTGGAGATTTCACTTCCTCTATAACGATTGTTGGTATTTCAGTCTCTTCTTTATCATTCAAGTTAGTACTTTCAACTTTATTGTTACTTTGTACTGGCTCAGGTGTCTGTTGCTGTGATAAGGGCACTAAATCTCTCAATTCCTCTAAACTATCCCCTCGTGTGTCTTCAAAGGATTTCTTCGGACTTTTAGTTACTTTTATGAGATCACTAACTAGGACTTCTTTAAAATCTTTATCGACATTTACAAGCATTACTTCATCTATCGTTTTCAGTTCTGGCTTCACTTCAGGCAATTCATCTTGTGATTGTTCTATTTTGCTAGTTGTAATTTCATCCACCATTACAGGCAAGACTATATCATTTATTCTTTGTTCCTGCTTGATCTTATCTAAAGAATCCTTATTCTCTACTTCATGAGGCTTATCTTCAATCACCTTTCCTACATCTTCTATTGACTTAGTTTCATTCTTAATATCAGTACTTACTTCTTTTATGTTACTATCACATGATGTTTGACAGTCTTTTCTAACATTCAATTGTTCGATATCACTAGCACTAGGTATTGAAGCTACACATAATTCCTTCAGCATGGGTATTTCACTATCACTACTCACTATTTTGTTTTCATTTGGCAATTCAGTATCTTGATGTACAGATTTAATTTCATTATCAACTACAATATCTTCTGTATGATCTCTTTCCACTTCAACTTGTATTTCGATTTGTCTTACGACGTCTACATCCATGATTGGCGTATCAGGGGTGAGGTTTTCGAGTGTGTGTTGACTGATGGTGTCAACCTCGCTGTGACGTTCGAACGAGTGACTGAGAGTGCCGATAGTATCGCGGTCGGCTTCATCATCCTCTCCAGTCTCTCCTTCCTCTGACTTAGAACCGAAACCAGTATCGAGAATGTTCTGGAAATTCGTAATACCAGGAGACTTCACCATACTTGATTGCATTGGGTAATCCTTCTTGCAGTCTAAGCTCAAATTATCTCTAGAGGGACTGGCTTGGTGGCTGGACTCTGAACTTGAAGTTTTCTCGGAGTTTAGTATATTATCGAGATTCTTGATGACGTCACTGACATCTTTGTAATAGCTGACGTCATCCTGACTGCCAGCTATGATATCTTTGAGCCAGGGATCCATAGAGGCGTCTGAGCGATCTTGTTCCTTTTCCCTGCTGTCTTCGAGACTAATGTTTCCTTGATGGCATTCAAGCGCGGCCGTCTCATTATGAGTGAGGTAGATATTTCTGACGTCCTCCAATGATCCATGGAGGTTCGTTAAGCTTTCCGATTTGATCTGTACAGACATGTCTTTGTCGGACATGATGCTGCTGGATCGTGAGACGGCGGTGTCCATGTCAACGCTGAGAGAGTCTTGGATGTGTTGGTTGAGCTCTTGTTCGGATGCGGTGAAGTGCGATGCCATGGAGGTGGAGGGTGCGTGCACCATGGCGACGTGCTCGTCTAACTTGGGGATGGTGTTGGGCTTGAGGCGCTGCCACCGCTCCTCGAAGTCCGAGCTGCCGTAACCGTCATCTCGCGCCGGCTCGGATGCGTCCCGGTGCGTGCTGTACAGGTGGTTGATGAGGGCGTGGACTTGCGATGATGTCGGACGGGCTTCGGGATTCGGGTTCCAACTCAGTTGCATCACTTGGTAGCTAGAACAATAAATTATGATGTTATAATCAAGTAAGTACTTATAAAACATTAGTCAGGCAGTAAGGTATACTCACAGATGGTTTCTATAGGGACAGGGCAAGTCGGGTAGGGGTGGCGGGTGCCTGTTGGGCGCTCCGCCCCACGCGCACACTTCCCACACCAGTGTGCCCAGCGACCACACGTCGCTGCTGGCCTGAGGACACCACGTACAAATATTATACACACGATTTTCACAGATAAGGCATTATGACATTATACATTTGTTAATACAGATAAACAAGCGCTGTCCAAACATACTGTATAGACGGGCGGGTGCGTGCGGGTCTCTGGCGCGGCCAGATCGTACGGTGGCTCTGCGGACACGTATCGTCCTAGCACAGCGCGCGCGTTGTCTGCAGTTCCGCGAACCAACACCGAGCCGCACCATACGTTGCTGGGGAAAAGACAATAGAGACATAGTCATTACGTAAAAAATATTCAAGGTTAGCCTAAAAAGCCGTTTTTGTAGTTAGTTTTTAGCAAACTGATCCCCACTAGGAATAATTCTTGTATCGTGGGTGCGTTTACAAACACATATATTCACATACATAAAGACCCAGACTCGAAACAACTATCTGTAGACCAAACAAATATTTGTTCCACGCGGGAATCGAACCCGCGACACGTTTCGCAGCAGTCGATCTCACAACCACTGCGCCATCCGTGCCGCCAAAGATTAACTTCAATTAATAACAATGGGATGTTGATGTACAGCTGGGCCTGTACCCGTCTATGGAAACATTCCTACGGAGTACTCCATCAAACAATCGCCACATTGAAATTAAAGAAAAACGTAAAAAAAACCTGATGATTGTTCTGTATGTAATAATCTCTATGAACCTGCAAGTAAATTTTAATAATACATACCCATATAAATAGCCCCGCGAGTGAAGGTGCGCGAGCGCAGCGCTGACGTCACACATGAGCCGCAGAGGCACACCGCCCTCGTTTAAGATGGCCATCTTAGGACGGTTCACTACTAAGTACTGCTGGAGGTCCTGTAAGTAAACAGAATTTATTTTATAACACATAATAAAAATAAAAACAAAATATATAAGGACCCAAAAAAAAAAAAAAGACAATCTTATCTATTTAATCTTGTCAACTTGTCTCCCTCAACCACTTCTGCATTGCTATAAGCAGGGGAAACGAAGATAGAATATTCTAGTCTCGAGATTATTCAGTTAATCGAATAACTTACCATAGAACAAAGTTCAAATATCAAAATCCAGGGGTCCTCCTGCAAACATTTCGCGACGAACGCCAGGACATTCTCATGGCGCACGTCGCGGTACATCCTGGCTTCATCCAAGAACCGCGCCTTGTCCTCCAGACTCGCGTTCTGGTTAAGGATCTTGACTGCCGCAGTGCTCGTGGAACCACCGTCTTCGACCTCGCCTTCTACTACCTGTGGGGAAAAGAACTTGTATCAACCTCTCCACTGATGACTGGAGCATGAAGGATTCAGACGAACCCTCCTTGTCGGAACCAGTGCGGTACTGCGCTGGCAGGACCCAACATGCTGCTACGACCAGCAGTACCGACAACGCTGCTCTACGTGTCCAGATTGCACCACTCTACGAAGGTTGAGGAGATCGTGGAGTACGTGCGCGTCAAGACCAACTGGACCTTGAGGGTCGAGAGGTTGGAGCCGCGTCACAACACGAACTTCAAGTCGTTCGTGGTGCGAATTCCGACACACCATCTCGAGAAGTTCCTTAAGGAAGAGTTATGGCCGAAAGGTGTTGTGTATCGTCGGTTTCGTGGCCGCCTACATGACACCAGTCAGCGAAACACGACACCGACACTTCGTGTGCACTAGTTTTAGTTATTATGTAATATATATTTATAGTATTTTTAAGTTTTATATTTTATGGTATTGTATATGTTTATATGGGCCTTGATGCCTGAAATAAATGGATAAATAAATAAATAAAATTTGTCAATTTTTTTACCATTTTCATAGTCAACGTAGCATTTTGCAATTTTGGCCCGAGCTGTTAATACTGCAGCTTGGTCCATGAGTTTAGGAAGATGCATTTCGCCTTTCTTTCTTTCATGTGTTGTCTATGTGAAAACGTTAAAGGTCTGTAAATTCAAAGGTAATACGACTGCGTACTGCGCATTTATAGTAAGTACACAGTGATTATACTGCCATCAATCGAATTGCTAAGTATGATTATTATTGTATAAACACGTGTAGCAATAAGTTTTATGATTATTATTTTTCCATAATTGATTTGTTTTAAATCTTATTTTATAGTTGAGAAATACAATATATTAATCTCGGAAGGATAATTAAATAACGACCTTATGTGTTCATCTTTGAGAATTTATGACTATGTTGTGTTATGTTCTTTAAAGGCGAAATCCGCGTAAAATCCGTCAATGAATTTGTCTTCCTACATGCGTGTAAGAGGCCATTAGGGTCCTTTCCATCCAGATGGACGGCAAATCCTCAGATACGCTAATAACAACATATTTATACTACGATCAATGTTTCTCATTGGTCAGTGGCTGAAATAAATATAGCTATGTATAGTATATTGTAGCAGTAATACTTACTCTTCCGAACCATCCTCTACCGATCTCTCGTAGGTACTGCAACCGATTACGCGGGAAATCTTCATCGCCTGCAACCAAACATTGAGGACATTTAAATCTATTTGCTATTTGTTTTTTTTTTTGTATATGAAAGATTGTATGAAAACATACGGGCGTGAAGTGGAAGCGGGAGCGACGCGGGATAATTAAAATATAAGATGAGATGATGATGATGATGAAGACGTGTTCTAAATTTTAGATTATTCTTAGGATAATTCAGTAAATTAAATGTAAGGTGTTTGCTCATATTTTTTTTTGTAATTGTCCACTTTCTCCAAGAAGTTTAGCTTCTTGAAAAACCTTTAGATGTACTGGTAACTGGACGTTAATATCCTTCAATAAACGCTCGTACCAACTCCCACACTTCATTGTCCGTATGTTTCCATACTTAGCTAAGTAGTGATAGTCATCGGTCATGGGAACTTTGTAATGGTCGAACGATTACAATGGTGTCCGCTTGGTACTCACAAAGGTCTTAGGTCTGTACAATACTGCAATCAAAAACAGATCTAATTCACAAGGAAACAAAATCGAAACTCAGATATAAAGGAGTGGATATTTTAAGTAGGCTTGGGCACTGATTTACGGATTACGGGATTTTGGCTCCCAATATGAAATGCTTTATTATAGTTGTCAATTAATTTTCCTCAAGACTCTAGAAGTCAATTAAATGTCACTCTAACAAAATCTTTTCTAGATAAGAAACTGGTCGTCTACGGAGCATAGTCCTTATCTTTTACGAGGTCTTTTGTGGAGTTCCATTTAGATACAATGGTTTATTTTATTGCCTGACCCGCTTTAAACTATTGTAACTATTTATTTGCAATTTTTGGAAGTAATACTGCAAATGTATTAGTTGAATCGGAAACAATGTCACGTAGTCTTGGCAACAACAACTTTGTGAGTTGAGAGCTGTCACTACAAATTGTTGATGTTCCGAGACAAGTTATCGAGGATTTAATATCGATTTCCCAGCCAGCAAACTCGGGTCAATAAAATACCGTCTAACCACTAACAATCGGGTCTAAACGTCCTAATGATAGATAATGTAGAAAATAACTGAATCAATGAAGCGACATTGACTATTGTATTTATTAATCCTGAGGAGCAGTAGCACTAGTCCCATGGGTATAAAAAGGAAGACTTGTGCCTAGCTAGACAGTATTATTCTTACAACAAAAACAAGAATGTTATGATTTCGTACTTCGTACCATGGTACTGTCGCGAATTTTGATTTTCAGTTGTTTGAATTCCCGAAGCTGACCCAAGACGTCACATAAGTATGGAATATGGATACTAACCAAACCAATCAGCGCAATGTTCCAAGGGATCTGCGACGCGTATTCCACTCGGCAGCGGTTCGAACTCCACGACCGACTCCCGGCTGACTCTGTTCCTCTCCTCGTTCTCACTCACGATGTATGCGGCCGCATTGTTGTTGGCGATGTTCTGCATCTCCCGCAGAGAGATTGGACCGTTGTTATTATCCTCGTTGATGTTATTGTTGACGGGCTCCACGAAGCCCGAGTCGGGCGGATGGGCCCGACGACCATCGTGAAGGTGTGTCGCGCTCGCCGTGAACAACTGTGGGAGTTTTGACATTATTAATACTTGATGGTTAAAGATAATATTTTGAGGATGAAATCAGGGGTGTTTATTAAAAATAATTAGAGTGTGGATGGGGTGCATACTAATTCTTGAGTTAGTGGTGTTCATTTAAAAAGCCATGGTCTAATCGAGGGTCATTGAAGATATTAAAATAAAGATGAAACGTCATGCAGAATTATAAAAAAAAAGAAGAGGAATTGCTGAATTTCTTTTGTTTTCATATCCAATATTTCAATAGGAACAAACACAAGCCAATTTTGGCTGGGAATTTATCACAAATTCCCAAACAATCAGGGAAACAACAAAATATAAAACCATCACCAAGGAATCTATTCACAATGTTAAAGCTGAAACTAAATGCAATGGGACACACACAGCTACATCATCTACTAAGTACCTGATTGTCCGCTCCTTCGTTCGGCTGGCGACAAGAGAAAACAATGCATCAGACATTTGATCTTGTTCATATAGAGGTATGATATTTTGTATTGTTCCTACAAGGACCCAAGTTACATGATATTTTGAGGAGGGCACGGATGACGCTTGGAAACTAGACTTTACAAATGTACGAGTATGTTTTAAGCTTTATGTTTGTCGTTAATTTGTTTGAAGTCATACTGTAGTACAGCTTAGGCCGATGACTCACTATACAATTAGGCAGCGGCTTCCTAATGTATGTCATTGATGTATTAATGTACGACTACCGTGGCATACTGCCGTCACGAGTAATTGGCTTACGCGTCCTGACCGCGGCCTATAGACTGCAACCGACGGATTAGTTGACACGGCGGGCTGCCTGCCTAATCACTTAATACGTTGTCTGCCTAATGATGATCATGTCGAGTCTAATCCTTTTAAAGGAATTTCAATTATTTTCTAAACGCATTACTCAATTATAAGTTTTGAATATGGCTATAACATTACAACAAGGGATTTAAAATGGCCACTATAGATTAATTATATTATGATTAACATAAAAAATAGAAAATCATTTAAATGACGAGTTTTAACACCATTCACGTGAAGTTTATAGTTACTTAGGAAATTCCTGGCCTTGTTTGGCCTTTTTAGGCCTGATTTGATTGCAGTCATAATATTCAATGTATAACCATAAAATTCTAAAACTCAAGTGATATTTAAAAACTCTTGGTGAAAAGCAAGGAGAACTGACGAGGCACTAATAATCCTCGCTTTTACACACAAACGTAATTGGTCAATTACTGTCTGTGAATAAGAGAGTTGCAGGAAAACAGCGCTTGCCTCGCTTTCACAAAGGATACCGGTGTATAATAATATGTACTACTTTAGATAACTAGGTCATTAGCAGTATTATGTATGTAACTCGCATGGAACTACATATGCATTTGCGGTAGTTAAAGATGCAGAATTTAATCTTATTTATATTCCGGACGGCTTCTGAAGACCGTTTTATTTTTTCCTTTAATTTTCTCAAAGACTGTTATGAACTTTTATACTTCTATTTTTTTTTTTTTGTTTTTCAGCAGTTATGTGGAGAGTTATGAGATTTCGTATCCCGGTAGCATTTCGACCTTATACATTATTTAGAAAACCAAGGTTTTGCAAGAAATGTTCATTTCTTAGTACGGTACGGTTACATGGAAGAATAAGCCAACCTTATAAGGCTTCCGTTTCTTATTCTGAAGTAGAAATAACCCTTACAAGAAAAAACTCAGTAAACGTGAGGTAAATAAATTGGAAGCCTAGAAAAAAATATTGCTTTTTATGTGCCAAAAGCAAAAACCACTAACAATAATTGTGTTCTAAGCTGTGTGACCTTGATAGGCACTCTATTCACGTCAAGCCGAGCCCACTGACTGTGGGATCGGTGGTCACAAAGGGGCATTCAGCCAGTGCAGCCAATCCGAAGGCTTTTTGACAATAACTGGCTTCAATGACTTTGAGTGACGGCCGAAATTATAGAAATTAGGAGGCTTATCACAAGGTATGTGGAAACGAAATGAGCTGTACAAAACTCAGAACTGTATTATTCGTTTAGATCATATCAGGCACTTACAAACAGTAGTGCTGGTTCAGGTTCATTCCACGAAGAAGAATTAGAAGGAAACTCTTCGGTTGGTCCTTTAAAATATCGTTCGTGGATATGTGTAAGAAAAATGTAGGTCAACATCCCTAAAGTATCTCTACAAACGGGCCGCATGCATCAGTCATCGTGTAGCTCAACCCTCCTTTTTCACTTTGCAGCTTAGAAGTGTAAAAACGTGTAAAAGTAAGCGCTATTAAAAAAATATTCGACAATATTCTGCAAAATAAATCTTAATCTTTCGTTGATACTGCAGCTGCCACCTAAATTTCGTTGCGTGTCTAAGAGATAACCATTACGTTTCCTCTGGTTGGTGTCGTGACAAACGGATTATCACCAAGTGGACAAAACAAC
Source organism: Shargacucullia verbasci (assembly GCA_947562105.1). Lineage (NCBI taxonomy): Eukaryota > Metazoa > Arthropoda > Insecta > Lepidoptera > Noctuidae > Shargacucullia > Shargacucullia verbasci. Next base: position 3,104,461 of record OX387289.1, on the reverse strand, counting down.
AGTTAAGTAGGCGATCGTGAGCGAAGTATTAGAAGTCATGAATTTTCACTCGTCTATCAATTAGTTTTTATACAACGACAAAATTCATGATACAAGATTTCCCTGGTATTCAACATATTTATAAAAGGAAAATGGTGTCTGTATAGGCTATCAGAACTAGGACAAAGGTACCATCGCATACTGATTTATCATCATCATATCGACCGGAAGACGTTCATTGTAGAACAAGGGTCTCCCTCATGGATCGCGCAGCTTGCACTCAACGGTCCCCTGCAGTTAATAGGTCGTCAATCCATTTAGCGAGAAGTCAACACTTATAGAATAGCTATAAGTAATCAATTAATTAACTTTACTAGGGTGAGAATAAGATTTACCAAACATATAATATAACAATGCTATTTAGATTAACTGTACTGTTATTTCCGTACTTGCTAGTTAGATTAAATGCTGAAAAGTTTCTAGCAGTTAAGTCCATCCTCCTGTTCCGTGGATGTTCAGTATTCACGTCAAGTGAGATCACCAACCAGTTTGACAAGCTAGATGGTTATGCCAATATCCTAGAAGTCTAGAAGAGAAGGCGTTTTACTATTGAATGTTAAGTTGATGGTGAAAGTATTAAAAAATAAATGAATAAATTGTCCCGATATCAGTGTTCGATGTTTTATTAAGACATAAAACACGGCTGTAGATACATTTGGCTACCAAATAGCTGTCCATCACCCGATAAACCTTAATACTTGGAAGGCAAGGTTTTCATTATGGCAATCGTGGTGCATCTCTCGAAGTTTCGAGGTGTCACACGCAACGATCGTGTGAACCGGCACAAATGTAAAGTGTTACTAGTAATCTCATTAGCAACAACTTATTTTTTGTAGCGTGTTAATGGTCAATTAATCTAAATAGATATGTTAATGAGTGGAAATACTGGTCTGCAGATTAAGCAGATTTCTTTCCCTTTAGTTCCTTGAGTATTTGCACTGCTGTACTGAATTGGAGTTTATTGAATACACCTTTATTTCATAATCTCGATAGGAAACAATACATTGAAATTAGTGGATACTGTTTTTGCTGACCGAGTTATAAACTACATATTAATCTATAAGTATCTTAAAGCATCAATAGTAACTAAATAGAGCAGCATGTTCAAGCAAACCCACACGACATGTTAAATAGCTCAGCTATAAGAATATATAGTAACGTGCCTAAATATCGCGGCAAGTGCAAAAATAATGGCTTTGCCAGCACATATCGGCTATGAATAATTCATATACTAACGAGATCGTTGCTGTCCACTAATAAATACGCGAGAAGAGAATCTATGACCTTCACATGTGAAGTTGCACATCGAGAGCTGTCAAAAGTTGAAAAGTAAAAAGGTCAAATAATCTGTTGTGTGTATATTTACTTCATGGATTTGGGTTTGGCTGAATCCTTACAACATGAGCATTTCAATAATTTGATAGTAGATGAAGAATCACAAACTACTCTTTTAAGCTTAGGCAGCATGGCAATCTCATAGTACTGAACTTTATCCCTGGACACAGGGTTATTTCCCCTGAAAACACGCATATCGTTTAAAACACCTGCCTTCACCAATTAATTTTACGTTATATGACGCAACCTGTTAAGAGTTACGCGGGCCCGGTTAACAAGATAATTGGTTGTGTATGTGTGCGTGTGACGAATGTATTCGACATCGGATCGTATTACGATTCATGTTATGCAGTTCAACGCAGGTTACGTCAAGGTTTGCAACGAGCGTTTATTTTTATTCGCACTCACGGTACATCGGCCTATTTCCGGACATTGTTGTGAATGATTTATATAAGTTTAATGTGATAAATCGAAGGGGATGTAATGTGTCAAGTCGCTAGAAAGGCCTTGCTCGACAATGCGCTGCCTTTTACTCTTTTCTTTTATTGTGGTATCATGGTAGGACCGACAATTTATCTATGATAGACGTTACGGATCAGCAGCCCAAAGTCTGCCAACCGGTCTAACTGAAAGCTGACCCCAAACCCAAATCAGGCAGACAACCACTCTTTTTGACCACACTTATTCCTTTTTTTTACCTTTGAGTGTAATTTGAATTTTAAATTCTTTAATGCTACCCAAAGATCATTCACCTATCAAAACAAACACCATTCAAGGAAACACAATTGCGCAATAACAGAACATAATATGCATATAAAAAACGTTCCCTGTTCCTAACAATAGGCGACAATTCATAAGAACACGAGCCCCACACAATGAAGTTGTAAACTTTGTGACTTTATAGTCGACTCCACACATTGTTTGAGTCTTTCAGCCTGGTTAGGGAAAGTGAATGATAACGGTATTGAAATGTAGGACAACTACTCGACTGTGACAAGTTGGATCATCGGATCAATCCGCTGCTTCCTTGTTTTGTTAATAAAAAGCAACTTCTGGTGATTGGTTGTCGTTTTTTGCTGTCTGGATTAATAAGATATACAACTAGAATATTTAGTTTTAATTCCGCTAAACTACTGCAAGTTTGGGTGCATGCACAGCACCGCCCTCCCGCCCGCAAATATATGCAGAAGGTGTGATAGAAATAATGTAACATAAACTAAATATTCTAGTTGTATATCTTATATATCATGGATTTCCGCAATTAATTAATCTCGATACACATGGGTTATTAAAATCTAAGCAGAAAATGTACCAAAAAATTGATAAATGCGTGAAATTTGGATCAATACGTAAATAATTGGTAGGCTGTATTTCCAAAAGGTGTATGATGTGATGTGAGTAGTTACGATATATCAATGAATTCTTACTTAATGATAATTTTTAATAACCAATAAAAATTAAAATGTTACCCACGTATAACACAAAGTGGAAAACTTAATTAATACCCACCCTCTCTAATTACTTAGCCCAGCCAACTAAGCAAATTGTGGAGGTTTCAGTAAATAGGACAAAGGACTAGCTTGACGTCATTATAACGCTGTGGAACCAACGACCGTCAACAAAGGTCATATTTATAAAGAGAATTCAATTACCAAAATGCAATAACAACCTTTTAATTTACTACGTACCTATTTTTTAGTAAATTTTCTCGAGGCACTTGAGAGTGTTCAAATAATGGAGATGGAGAGGACTTAATTTGTTTTACGCGTTCGTACAATTCGATATTTCGTTCCAAAAATGTATGAATGTCGCTTTATGAACGCATGCGCAGAATATAAAGATTTACAATACATTATTATCTGAATGGCCATTCGCATACAACGATAATTCTGCACTGAAGCGTGATAATTGTGTGAATTGATGACGCGGCCGACTATTACAACAGTTGCACGAGGTTGCAAACAACACAACATACATATAACATAAGTATTGTGCAAAATATTTCTTCACGAGATAAATTTTACGAAACTAGATTAGTGTAATACCGATCGCTATCGAAATCGATGTCGCGTGTCCGAATGTTATAAAATCCAAATGTACGAGTAAAACGATTTTATGGCGGATTAAGTACAGACGTACAATTTGTGAAGTGGATGTATGAATTATGTTTATGATATACGGAGGATGTTAAGAATCTGGATAAAATATTGCTTTTCGATATTAAAGCTGATATGATTTAACTAGGCAATTTTTCAGGCCTTATTCTTACATACATAGGAGAGAATAAACGAATTTTCTTATGGTGATAGTTGGTTTAATAACTAAAAGTATAAGGCATATTCTTTCAAGCAAAGCAGTCCATAAGAATGAACGAAGAAAACACTAGAATATCGAAGAGAGGAAGTTTTCTTTCATATCAATCGCAGCAAGAGAAACTGTGCCAGTTTTATAAGCTCAGAAACATGTATTTCACGTCTTCATATGAGGAAATTAAATCAAAACTAATTCCTATCTCGTGAAACTGACTTACACTGAAATATAACGTGAGCAGAGTCAATATGAATAAATCCATGAGATGAGGAAGCTGACATATTGTTATAAGGATTGTACGTAAACATCACTCTTCTCAGTAAAACTGCGTAGGAATAAACAGATTAATCTTAATGGAATTCAGTATCGGATGGTGAAGGCTGATAAAAATAATTGCTTTATTGATTGTTTTCTTACTACTGCGGTGTGCGGTACAACTGTGATTTGCCTCAAAAGAGGATAATAGCGATAAGCTCCTACTTAATCTAGCAGATAATTATTTGGTCTTTCAGCCATTATACCTATGGCAAATACCTAGTCTTTAAGTAACGAACGTGCAATTTGTGAAACCTCAACATCGCTGACTGGTTAATCTTTCCACTACAGTTAGCGATTCCTCTGTGACTCAACTGAAAATATTTAAGAGAAATAAGTCAAAGGCCAGTGGCGTTACTGACCATTTATTTTATTAGTAAACTAATAAAATTTATTTCTCTTTATTTTTTATATCTGTATGACTGATAGTACTTCATAAACTAAATTAAGCATCGGTCAGTGTGCGTGTGATTCTCGTTGTTGGTACATTAATTGCCCACTTCCTGAGGCATGCAAGACGCCGCCGCGCCACAGCAAAGAAAGTTAATAGGTTGAAGAGAAATGTTATTTTTTATTGCCCGTTCAATGACTTCCTTTGAACAGTTATTGAATTCAAATAGAGGGAAAATAACAGTCCAATTAACGACTTTATTATTAATGTCGTCCATTATTTTATCAGAACTTTAACTCAACTCACATTTTTAGGTAAATATATAAAAATAAGTATTATATTCAGAAACTGTCTTTATGCAGTTCATGATCATAAATTTCTTTGAATATAACCAAATCTTCCGACTAATTGCAGCGTTGACTACACAAAAAATATCAGGAAAATTTAATTTTACAAGAACACATGCATTTCTCATTTGATGTACACATTGTGAATTCCAAACAAAAATAGATTTAAAATGAATGACACCGCGTTGGTGCCAAAATAATTCGAATAGCGGTGTGGGCATTGACATTCTTCGAAATAAAAATCCAGAAAAACCTCACATAATAAAAATATGGATTATATAGTGATCAGATGACTGATTTTTAGTGGCTCGTTCAATAAATCTATTGTATACTAAATGTTTGTGAAATGACATTAATATAGTGTGAACATTTTCTTGTATTATCCTACATTACATTTTGTGTAATATAATAAAGTTTCACCGAGTTTTTTGGCTAGCAAACTTCTGACACAACGCTAAAAGCTTTGATGTTAACATCAAAACCAAAACCCCGAAAAGAATAGAAAGCGAAACACAATACGGTGTTATTTTTTGAAGAAATTATTATTTTTATCTTGGATATCGATTCAAAATATGAATATCATATTTCATCTATGCAGGAACAAAAATAATGGCCTAATGACCATACCGTAAAGTCTAATGAATTTTATCAAAACCTACGTGGACAAGAGTTCGTTTGTTAAATACAATAACATTCATTAACTAAGACTTATCAATAAACGAGCCGTTTCAAGGCGAACACGTGCTCTGTACATTGTAATTAGCGTGCGCGTGAGTCACCGCAGTGATGCGCCCGCGCATTATAAAATACATTCGCTTTTATCTTGCGCGTGTCGTTGGCTCTCAGTAGACGGATAGAGATGTTTGAATAAGTATTGTGAAGGGATAGACATAACTTTAACAATGACGGAATAGAATAATGTATAGATATCAAATAGCTTGGGTATGGGATTGCGATAGACTATTGTAATCAGTGCTAACTTGTAGTGTATTAGAGTTGACACAATCTTGTATGAATATTTATTACATTCATATGTATTTCATGCGTAGATCTCTTAATGATATGTTTCCGTCAGCTGAATAACTCACACTGATAAAAAACTAACGTCATTACATGAGAATGCACTAGGTCATCCTAGCGTTTCTCCGGACTGAAAGTAATAAGTCCAAGAGCCTAACAGAACAAAAGATAAAAGGATACTGGTACTAGGTCTGAACGAAAACCTATGTATTAATAATATCACTGTGCAAAGAGCAATTAGTGCAAAAATGCAATTTCACCCGTGCATATACCTCTTAAAATCGCTATTGCGAACGGAGCGAGAAATTCAGCAGGAAAATAAAAATACCCGCTTCTATTAGCATACTTGAAGCTCCAAAAATCCAAGCAATTCCGGAAACAATGATAGCCATAACAAGGAGCGGAGCGCTCGTATTACATTGACACAATTAATTGGCCATTACGCCGCATTATACTGATGGACTTCAGAGGTTCGGCTTTTATGTAGTCAGAGTTGGCATCCGGCTTGCGACCACAACACGGTAGCTGTGGTCGGTAACAGGAAGTTTATGGGAACATTGATACTTAGAATAACATGGTCCTAGACATTCTTAACGTTTCTTAATGTGTAATAAATAAAACCTCCACCGCATAGTTGGAGGATATTTTTATTACTATTTGCGGTTAACAGTCCTAATAGGTTTGTTTTATTCCAAAGCTTAAGGCCTAGGTCATACTCATCGTCGACAAACAACAATATATTATATATAACAATATATAACTATACACTAGTTGACATATTGAAAATAAGTTGGAGTGTAAACGTAGATACGTGTTTCATACGGGTTGCGTAAATACAACTATGTACATTGTTTACCACTTTCATAGTAATATAGAAGGATAAACTGAAAAATGTAGGAAATGATTTGCATTTTGTATTCCAAAGGACGAACAAAGAAGCCAAATAGACGAAGTGCATCGTGTACTTACTAATCTTATTACGGAACGGATCTATGTTGGGAAGATGACGTACACTGCAAATGTAGGCAAGGGTAAACAAATCTAACTTGTAAATCGTATGCAGCTGATATAAAATATTCACGGTACAGGATTATAATTCAAAAAGGTTGCACAATCGTACCCGTTGCTCTATGGCGTATTTACGGCCCCAGGCTTGCTAAAGAGCTGTTGACATCTCTGCTAAAAGCACACGACAATTGTACGGGTCTATTATGCGAAGTATTTGTATGCAGGAAGCTATTAATGTGTGTGTGTTCTATGCATGTATAAACGTACAAATGTGTACAAGTATAAGCTCAAGACTTGGATATTAACTATATAATAGACACTTCGGAACTGGAATGTCACGGGGACTATAAAAGCGAGGCAGGAAGTGAAGACAATGTAGGTGTCAGCGCTTGATTTTAACTCAGATACGATGGTTGGAATATTAAAATAGGTAAATTGAGACCGTACAATAATTTACGAAAGAATCCTAGCACACGGTTATCTAAAAATAGAAGTCTCATTAAAACAATGTTTGAGTAACGAGTTCACAAATATGTAAAACACCCAAACATTGTTAAAATATTACAACACATCGTTTGTTTTGCGATATTTATTTTCGTTAATCTTTTGAAAACATATATTTACATATTAAACAAAAAATCGAGCTCACCTAACATTAAAGCAAATAAAAAAATCATATTTGTGAGACCTGCCTCAATGTGGAGTTGATGCAAAGTCATGTGGAGCCTAGATTGACTATGATTAGCTCACGCGAGGTACATACGTAGTGAATATAATAGCTGCGTTGGTTTTGTTATTTTACTTAACAATAAACGTCCTTTTATTGAAGGATGTGTCTATTCACATCGCATATTTAGTCAAACGAATTTTCAAATTCACAAGTTCTGGGAAAATAGCCACTAGGAATTTATGAGATTGTATGATATTCTTTGTCTCTGGGTGTTTATTACTCAGGAAGCTCAGGTGCTTACCATGCTTTAAAAATTAGATATCCAGAAACGGAAGAGGCTCTCATTTTTGTAAAAGTAGCCACCATAAAGATGATTGTGAATGAATGAAGTGAGCATTTTGCTTTGCTATAAAAAGCACCGGCAATTCAGCCAGCAATAAAATTAAGATTTAGGGATACGTTAATGTTATAACGGAATTGAGACAGTTCTCGATTAGCGTTACGATAAATACATCTCGGACAGATCTGGCGTGGAGAGCTACAACAATACTGAACCTGGCACGTGATGGACGTTACTCAGGTACACGCATTACTCTGCGGATAATCTAAATCGCATTCTACACTCATGACAGTACATTGCCGGGTTTATAGCCGCTTCATATTTTAGTACATGAATCAGAGTAGCGATGGGGGAGGTGTGAAGCGATGACAGCGTGGGAGGGGCATGACTGTGGGGTGTGCCCGCCGCGGGCTCTATGCCAAGTAGAAGCGCCACTGCATCGTCAGATGACTGGCATTATATTGCACCCACTACATCTACTTCCAATCTTAATCTTTCACACATACGGTTCATTTTAAATGTTGATGAATGAAAATATCAGATTGTTGTTTCGTCGTGTGAATGTCTCGCGCGTAGTCTAGGGTTTTTATGTGAAGTATCTCAAAGTCCGCTGTGCAAAGAATTCGTGTGGAATTGTTTTAGCGTATTGTGAGAAATGTTGGTGTGTATTTTTGGCGCCTCCTTTTGTCTCTTTTCCTTGAGCTTAGTCAAGACACTTTTATTGAACGACCGCAAGAAGACTAATACAAGATGAAGATTACATTTTTTAAATTATAAACCTAAACTATTTTAACTAAGATAAAATAAAGTCTATAATGTTCAGTATCGATCACGAATTGAGGATCAAACAAATATTGATATGCTAGAAAGCGAGTTTAATATGACCACCAGTCTTGCCTGAAAACGTGGCGTGAGGAGAAGCCTCTATCTATACTAGACGAACCTTATTCAAACGGCCTTCAAGACTCTGGGGATTTCATATTTGACAATTTTAGACGTTAAAGACGATTGTACTATAGATTACTGACAAAAACAGACTCAAACTTATCAGCGTTTAGAACAACCTAATGTACGAACACTGTAGAACACATGTTTACTATAGTGCGTTGTCAAGACAGGTGGGCGGGCGTGCTGACTCACAGATAACGATTATCACAATGTTTTTAGACAACTACAACTGTGAATAACACTGTTTACAACCGCTACTGTGTTATCTGGGGCGCTGCAATTGTGGCTTCCTACAAGGTCAGCGATGAGTGTACTTAGTGCCCCCAATAAGACTACCGACATCGACACCGCCAAACATACTATAATATCTAAGTTCGAAGTGTCCGAACAAATACAAGTTCTCTTAATTTTTGATTGCTCGATAGAGCTCTGTGTGAAAATTATGAGGTAATCGTGTAACGTGATGTCGACGAGTGTTTAAACAATTGTTAAGATGCCAATTCCGTGAACGAAATAACTTTGCTCTTAATAATATAGTATTCTTATCAGGAATACAATGGAACGAAATTCGGCTGGAAAACTGGAAGCTATAACTTGCCGCAAAACCGGATAGAAATTTGGCAAGATTTTGCCTTTATCTCGGTTAGGTCCGAAAACTTCCAATATGGGTTATGTTATATTTTATGATTCCGTTTTATTTACGAGCCGGATTTCAACCAAATGTTCGTGCAAGAAACGCAATGCTTAAAACTTCATGAATCATCTACTAATAGCATTGGTCTATTACAAGTCAATGATCGTAAGTAATAGAGAAACAGACTATATTCCCATAGTGATTCCAATTCCATTTCACTAATTGCCAATAATAGTCTCGGTCAGGGTTGCCGCTTTTAATAATTTCTACGAAATTCTAGTAGTACTTTGCGAAATTTGTCTGATACCTAATTAAGTAGAGCGTTTATTTATGACGTAGGTAAACTTAATTAGTGTACGAGTTGAATTACCTTGAAAATGTATCATCATAAGTCGAAACGAACATGACAATGCAATATTTGTACAATACGAGCATTATAAAAAGAGTATGAGCATTATTATAAAAAATAAACAGTTTGTTACGTTGGGAAATATTACATCGATTCAAAATTCTTTTACCGTTTAGAAAGTATACTACTCGTATTTCAGACGGACAAGCCTAAAATAAATATTTCTCACCTTAGCAAAGCGAGGCTAACCCTGATTAGGTAAGTCCTAAGTTCATTAAATCAACCGCACGTACTTCAAGAACGGCTCCAACACAAGTTGCACTTGTAACTCTCAGATTAATCACTTAATTGTTCATTAAAATAAGTGCAGTGATAAAATTGTATGGGCACTTTCAGCTTCGATACAGCGATCCAGATTGATAAATTAACTTTCGAGGACTAAGCGACGATTGAGATTTAATGAGTGGAATATATTGATGAGACAGGATCTCGAATGAACGGTCTGTTAAGATGGAGAATATTAATTTTAATAAGTCATGACTGCTGACATGTATCAAGAAAGACGTCTTCCGCTTGTTGCGTGTAACATCCTTACAGACTGATATTACTAGAGGCATAGAGAATCTTAAAAGTAAATGATTACGAGTCAAGTTCATGTTCAATGAAAAATCTCCCGATTGTTTGAGTTAGTTTTGAACCTGCGGTTCTTTTATTTCTTTTATCGGTTAGCAGACAAATCCTATTTCGCTTTAACAAGGTCGCCGTAAAGAAGGCAACTACGTTCTTACAGCTCCCTTCGGGAAATCCCCACAATTGATAAAACTCGAGGTTAGAGGCCCCCAGAGACCCGAGACCCCAAAACACATGCTTTCCTTCGGCTCAGAAATTGGTATGAGGTTTTAAGTAGGTAATAATGGTACTACTCAACTATTAACTAAAGCCACGTTAACCCAGTTATCTGGCTACTATCTGTCTATTGTTAAACCAGGTACTAAATAGCTAAATACCGACAAGTCATTAGCATTGCTGGTATGTGTTAAATAAACAATCTGGCTAGTTGTGAACTCCAGCGTACCCAGTCGTTTTGCAAAAATCTAACCAGTTGAGAACTACTTACTTGCGTTTTTGGCGCATGCGTTTTTGCGTTCTTAACACAACAAAGAGCTTTCAGTTTAAGGATTTTTATGGCCATGATATATAGGTGAACATTCGTACATTCACAAAACATAAATTTCTACGAACATAGTTAAAAAATGCATAGATTCTTTTAAAATGAGTAACTTATCGCCATATTTGAATGGACTCATCGCACTGCTGCTAATTGATGGTACATAGAACACAAATATACGTATGTATATAAGTGGTATCACTTAGTGACAAGTGTGCGGGTCCAAGTACCCACCCACAAATGCGAATACTGCAACAGTGCACAAATAGCCGTCGCTTACCTATTACGGTCTTTGGATAAGTCTCATCTACCAACAATTTAAGATATCAGATGCAGATCAATATCGGCGGCAATAAAAACCAGAAATAAACAGCGTGACTAATAACTACACATGCGCTTGTTTGACGTGTGTGGACGCATCATCGCGTGGAATAGAACAATAGCGGTGCCAAGTACTGAGTAACTAGTAAGTGGTGGGCACTCCCGTTTACGTAGCCCGAATATACCACTGGTACCTAACTTATGACTTCCGAACTACGATCCAGAGGATCTCGTTCATAGTTAAAGTAAGCCAAAACTGTATGAAAAAAATGTGCGAGCGTTTTCGATAGGTGTTAACTCAAATGCGCGCGCCCGATTTTTCGTAACTTTTGACGATACAGGTCGAGAAAATCAGGTACAAGACCTTAAGACCTATTGTCGTCTATTTCTGGTCTATTTTGTCTATCTCCTCCACAAAACCATCTCGATGTGTTGAGGATCTAATCAGTGGTTACTTAGACAACAGCTCAAGAGACATACGTCAAATGTGTCAATTCTCTTGACAACTACCTGACGGAAATATCGGGTTACTTCCAGCCTCATCTGTCACCTATGTTCCTTCGCTCATCGTTGCTTAAGCTGCCAAAATGACAAATTCTCCGATAATGTAGACTCTACACTATACTGGTCATCTAGAGTAATAAAATAAGTGTGTGTGGGTAGCACAGGGCTTGCCTATTAGGGTGGTAACTGAGTAACAGTTTCACAATAAGCAACGTGACTGATTGTGGGAGTATGAATGGGCGATTGATTGGTTTGGTTTTCAATTAGTGTTTTCCGTGACAAATTGGTGTTGTATTGTTTTCCATGCTGATTGTAATGTTATAATTAGCCTTCACGGTTGTTATCCTTGACAACATGAGACAACAATAGTGCATAAGTAGATATGCAGATGCAGTCGAATCAATTTATGAAGTTCTCAATAATCAACTTTTAAAGCTTCAGCGTGTGGTTTGTTGTTAAAAAAGGCAATACACTACTCTACTAAATACTTGTCCACATTTTGATTTTGTTTTTGTAAGGATTAACTCATTTAATCAATATGAAGAAATGTAAATAAAGTCCGCAAGTTATCTTATTCGGACAATAAAATATCAAAGGTATGGACTTATAGCAAATTGCGCACAATTTTGCCTAAACGACTACGGTAATACAAGACAATTACGTCATGAAAGGGACAGTTAGAAGGCCGAGAATAGCGTAACAATGACGTCATTGACGACCCACGCAAAAAACAAACAGTTATCGTCGCCCATTACTCTGGAGGGGCTCTCAACAAAATCTTTGACCGTCTAGTATATCGCATTTTAACCGAAATGTTTGCGGATATTTTATCAAATCTGGCGACACAATACCCCTATTCCGGCCACAAAAGAATAATAAGGGACAGAAGTTTAATTTAAGAACGTACGATACGACACAAAAGTAAGTCATACATATGCGGTCGAATTCAGGCACAGAACAATGTCGTAGACCTGGTTTCCTTACTTTCTTTGTACTAGATTTATAGCCTTGATTTCGGCTTCCAACCTCGCATAATTTACCCAGCATTCATCAGTCTCTCAGTGACTCTTAGTACGTAGTTCGCGTATGTTTACACGAACAGATGTTCATTTTGAGGGCGCACAGGATCTGCACTATTGTCTTGCGTATGTATTGTGTATGAAGGCGTGCCGGGTACGTTGACCCCGCCCGTCGGTCACTGATTAGATACACAACTGCAACTTTTATTAGACACCGCACATGGGAGCCAGATTATGAAGCTTCCCATTGAGGATATATTATAGTACGAACATTAATATGAAGTGACAGGAATTGTTTTACAGACAAAAGTTTCTGAACCTATTTTGAACTTTCTTTCACTATTGGAAAGTTAAATAGTTGCAGATGGGAATTTTTATTTTCTAAAACAAAACGCGAGCGAGTCTGAGCAGGATGAATTACCAATAAAACGGTTCCAAATTAGGCTTAATAATCAAATGTTATATTATTCCATATTCGGCTAATTGGAAGTGATAATTAATATATTATCAAGGCTTAGGTATATTTAAATATTTGTGGTTGACCTTAATTACAAATATGTATATTGGAGAGTAAATTGGATTTGTATAGATTTAATTACAAATCGAATGCATCGTCGGCCTTGATGCAAGTTTATAAATATACTAGTGAATAGTTATAAACTGTAATTTTACAGTAATAAGCTAATATAATCAAATGATAAATATTGGGGACATCAACTCATAATTTGTCAAACTGTAAACCTATACTTATGTAAATATGCCTTCTCATATTTACATATTTATAAACCTCTAAACATGTGATCTATCGAACTAATAATCAAACATATTTTTGTATACAAACTGATAAAGTTCATTGACCTACATCGGAACGGTGGAATATTATCTGAGTCTGCTCTAATATGCTTTATTGGGTCAAACGAAGAAAAGAATATGGAATTCAGGCGATCCAACTGTCTTATCGCGAATTTAATTGAACATAATAGGTATTGTGCGGTTGTAAAACGTATCGTTAGAGATTACGCGATACACAAAGAATTGACAAAGGAACACGCGGTATCAGGTAAACGGGAAGTTATACATTCAAGTGCAGCTATGCAGCATAAATGTAAAATCCTAAAGCACACTAGATTGTAGACAATATCCACGGACCAAGGCATAACATAATACAACACTAAGATACCCGTAGTAGATTAAAATGCTGCAACGTCGTGTAAACTGTGACAAGTTATTAACCCTTCACCTCCACACAATGGTAACCCCTAGTTGATTCTACATGCATGGGAAGTGGCAGCTGATGCATTCCAATCCCTTTTTAGACGACAAATCAATAGAAAACATTCACGCAATCGTGCTTTATGTAAGTAGGTACATAAGACATGATCTGATTATTTTTGTATCTACCTTGACCTTTAGGAAGGTGAGTGGCAGGTGAATTTAAAATTTACATGTCATTGTCTAAGAATAGGATGCCTTGTTTTGCAGTGGGTGTCATCATGTCACGAGAGGTGATTTAGGGAATAAATTATATTGTATCTTTTGTAAACATTGTTAACTTCTTGCAAAACGCCGCCGATCTCTCTGGTGGGTGGGAAGTCAGACATGCGCCATATTATGGCTGAAGAAACTTGCTGCGGGGAAGGTCGCCGGCTAATGAGCTCACGGCTTGTTCCTTTATGCAAAGCGTACCTGCGAGACACAACAGAGCTAAGACGAAAAACTATGTACCTACTATAAAAAAATACCATTTTTATTAAAATTGTAATCTGATCTAGAATCAAGTTTATTAAACCTGAGAACGTTCAGTGTGAAATAGGTTTTAGTTAATGAAAAGTTGTAAAATGCAAGAGAAAGTATATCATTACAGCAAGTTAAGAGTTGTTTATGTGGGAAAAAACTATTATTAAATTGCAGTCGCTGTAAACATAATTACAGTTAATAATTACTTGTAAGTACATACTAAGTAAGGCTAGTGATCTAACCAGTTTTCCATAAATTCCTTATGATTTGCATACGGAAATAAATTATACCGTATTTAATATAAGTTTATTATAATACCGAGACGCGTATGTTTTAGAAGGTAGAGTGAAATAGCGACAACGACTAAAAATGTAATATGCTTTACCTTTTAAAAGAATAATGACAAGATTTAATGTTAAAGTGTTAACATAAATCTTGACTTCAATACCAAATAAAATATTTTGTTGCAAACAGATGCAATACAAGTATAATAAAATACCATAAACTTTGCTTGATTATATACATCTAGTACATCAAGTAGATCTATAAAGACACAAAGGTTTATTGTATTCAACCTGTTAATAGGCCCACAAGCTGCCTGACAAGAGACATTCAGATCAGTAGCTCTCAAATTTGCTCCTATTTACAAATGCGGCTTTGTATGATAACTACCAGACTATATGCACCTTCACAGAATAGTGGCAGTAATCTACTTGTCTCAAATCATACTATTTACTTCAAATCTCATGTAACAAAATCAAGTATAGAGCGCAATTCATCGCTTAGCTAACAAAACCGCGCAAGTAAAATTTGATATGTTTTCAGAAGTGACAAAACACTGATTATTTTTTATGAAAAATTACATAAATTAGTGAGATATACATAACTACAATACAATATAATGCAATATTAACACTTTATTGCACACCATTTACGAAATTTTTATAAGAAATTATGAGTTTGTCTCTTCTAAAAAACTTATCAAATTTTACTTGCGCAGTTTTGTTAGCTAAGCGACGAATTGTCATATAAACAAGCAAGTACAGAACAGCATCAACTCCTTATCAACACATACCTTGCAGTCTTTATGGCGGTAGCACCAGGTGCACCCGAGGAGCAGGCCGACGGCAGTGATGACCAGCGCCAGCGCAGGCACCGCCGCATACCAGCCACCCTGGGAGCCCCAGCCCTCCAACCGTGACTGGCTACTTGCATCTAAAAGGAATGACATGGTTTGTGCCTTTTCTATTTCATTGTTGATTATTCTATAACTTAGCACAAGTTATTTTGCTGTGCATTGTGTTCTATCAAAATTAATTGTGACATTTAATTAGTCGCTGTTAAATTTAGAATTTAGTTAGCACAATGGGATTGTTACTACTGATCTTTGCAATCAAAAGTTGCAAGGGAGGTTAAGAG
This sequence comes from Shargacucullia verbasci, assembly GCA_947562105.1. NCBI lineage: Eukaryota > Metazoa > Arthropoda > Insecta > Lepidoptera > Noctuidae > Shargacucullia > Shargacucullia verbasci. Next base: position 3,088,587 of record OX387289.1, on the reverse strand, counting down.
ATTTTAATTATAATGTTATACACTAAGAAAATTACTATTTTCAGTCAACTTATAAATAATTTATAAACAATTGAATGAAATATAAATAATTTGAGGAATTTCCTGCAATTTTTAATGAGAAAAATGGCTACAGGCAATAATATTGATGCAGTTATCATTTCATTTTTTTTATACAATAATTTACAACATTCCAGGTTCACTGACTGAATGACTGCCTCATTGGTCTAGTGGTTGTAAATGCGACTGTTGAATGTGTGATGGTCCTGGGTTTGATTCCCGGGTCAGGCAAAGTGTGATTGGGTTTTTCTGTATGGAAATTTTCAGTATGGAATCTGGAACTGTGCTCGGTATATGGCAACAGGCTCCCCCTATTACATGGGACTCAATGGCATTAGCAAAATGTGGGTGTACAATATTAAACCTCTACCTAACTCAGAATACAGATGTGCTGCCATTCCAGTTACAATGTTTTAACTCCAATTTTAAAATTTTCTTGCAACACGAAGTTTATTATTCATGATGAGGTAAGGATATTGTAGAATAATTTGGGCTACTATGATGTACTGTGATAGTTTGTAATTGAATGTGTCAAAGGCACATATTAAGCAAACTGTATTGAATAATGATGTTAAAATTCCCTCTATACACATTTAACATTATAATTATGCAGTAGAGAAACAGTCTGTTTTGTGAACATGTTATATTATGACTGAACAATATTTTTAAGTATTTACAATCATAGGATAGTAAAGAACAGTGTTTTCTTTTGTATAACATTAATTATGATTGGTGTTGGTATCTCAAGATATCTATTAATGTGTGATTACTTATTCATTCTTTTCAAATGTAGCTGATAAAAAGACCCTTGCAATGCTATGTGTTTCAGATGAATCTTTATCAGATTGTGATAATATATTTTTAATACACAACTTTATAAGCCATGATAACAGTGTTTAGATAACAATGAATGTTTATTTATTTTAGCATATTATAATATCATAAGATACAGTAAACATTATTGTATTGAAATATAGACTTTAATAGGATTGTATCAGTATTTTGTTACTAATTTCAGTTTTAGTTCAACTTGAAATATTATTGAACACAGAGTTGTTTTAACATTTTACTGAATGTTATTGTACTGTGTTAAAGATATTTCACATCAATAGCAATTCATTTGTATACATAATGTAACAAGTTTGTATAATAACAAGGACATGCTTCTATTATTATAAAAAAACTGTAGCAGTTACAATGTGTGAATATATTTGAATTTTAAAATAACTATTCTGAGGGTACATTAACAAATAATTGAACGTATTTATAACGGAAATCTAAAAGATTTCTTCATAAACATGTATTGATATTATTTTCTAATCAGAACAGATGTTAGCATTTGTAGACACAATAGAATAGACGAAAAATAAAATCCTTCTGAATGTTCCTTTCACTTGCACCCGAAGGCGACACACGGAGAGATAAATGCTTATTTAATTAATGTAAAACATGTATTTTTTAGACGAAATGACTCACCATGAGGGTAGGTTTGCGGCGTTGATCGGAGAGGCGAACAGTGTCCCAAGTGTGAGCCGGTCAAGGCCACCAATAAAACCACCCATATCATACCCATCATTGTCACATTATTTGCACAGCCGCATTATTTTCCGTTTCATTATTTATCGTTTTCATACATCACAACACAAAAAATACACGGTCCATGACAGGTTTGCACTGAACTAAAAATATTATTACACAATACGTTTTTTATCCTATAAATTATATAAAAAGATCATGCCCACTGTCTGAAATATTTGTTGCACTTAAAACTTAATTTTCCTAATAAATTTCGTGCACATTTACATAAAAATTGCGCAACCCGCAGCTGTATAGAACGCCATTTTTCTAAATCAGTGTTGCAATATGTTTTTTGCAGTTTTCTACATTTCTAATATTTCTACTATTGTCTTGCTGGTTGTTTTACAATGTGGGCAACATTTTTTGCCAAGTCAGTCAGTCAATAGAGCACAGAGTATATTCCAATACAGTGTATACCGGAGAAAGTAAGTTTCCGTTACCTTGCAGTATAAAATGTATGTAATTTCCCCTGAAAATATGGAAATTTGGAAAAACCATCTTTATGTAAATGGTATAAATTTAGTATATGAGATTAGAAAGAAAAATATCTGTGCGTAATGCAAGCTATCGCGAATGCAAGTTACTAATGTCAACTGTCAATGTGAAAAGTTTAGGAAAATCCTCTGAAAGTCGCGGAGGAAAACTCAAATATGTTCCAAATCTGAAAATGTGTCATGAAAACCAATAAGTAAATAATTATGTATTATGCCAAAAATACCAATTACAAGTAAAATCTGGGACGAATGCTCGTAAACTTTGGCTTGAAATAATAATAACCTCAAAACACATGTACGGTATAAGTGTATTGTTTAGTAGCCGTGTAGTTAGCTCACGTAGCATACGTTATTACTCGTCTGATAGTACTAAGAAGCTATTGGAATTTCTAGCCAATATGCCGAAAGCGACTTCAGCAAGAATCGCTGAGGCGCAACGTCAAAGGCAACAGATTTCGAAAAAGTCTGAGAAATATGGTCCAAGCACTGTATACCTACAGGTGCTGGGTTCCGGCGCAAGAGGCGCACCTAATACACTGTACCTCTTCACTGACCAAAAGCGGTAAGCCGTAGTTACGAAAATTGAAGTGCTTTTGTTTTTGTGCACTTTGTTTACATTTTTTCAAAATGTTTTTGTTGGAAATTTTCTGTTACATTATGTAAACTTTTCTATTTGTCCCGTGTAATGTCACCTTGTCCTTTATACAGAGCCTATAGTTTCTATTTGTACTTGTTTAACATTAAACAAAGTTGGAAAGGAGTTATCAACTTAGTTGTCGACTGCTATTTGTCAGGCAGTTGTTACAAGTTTTAATTCCTTTAGATACAGTTGTTGATTAATAAAGTATGGGAAACCATCAGAATTTTTATAGAGTAATGCATTATTGCATGTCAACTGATAATTACATAATCGTTAATAAGATCTGTTACGAAACTTCAGTACTTATCAGTAATATTAAGAAATAATCACCTAAATGTGAAGATCCATAACTAACCCTTTATAACATTATTTTTTAATTTATACATTATACCTTTTCTTTTTAATTTCTTTATAAGAAGTACTTAAATTAAATTATCTGTAATATATGTCTTAGTAACAAACACAAATAATATTTCAGATACCTATTCAACTGTGGGGAATGCACACAGCGGTTGGCCCATGAGCACAAAGTGAAACTTTCACGGCTCGACCACATATTTATCACCAGCAAGACATGGAAGAACATTGGAGGTCTGCCAGGACTGTCGCTAACACTACAAGATGTTGGAGTACCAAATATCACATTGCATGGACCCGAGGGTTTGGTATGCTATTATTATTGATATTTTTAACACTAGACAGAATGTTACCTTGGTTACCAAGGGACTATACCTATTTGTATAAAAAAAAAATTGTTTTCTAGCTGATCTTTTTCAAATATTTTTTAATAAATTTCAGGACGAGTTATATACCGCGACAAGACGGTTTGTCATAATGAAGGACATGCATGTGACTATGGCAAAGTGTAGCCCCAGTGAAGACTTTGAGGACAATGTTATGAACGTCAAATATGTGTTATTGTGAGTTTTATGTCTATCTATTATTTTTTTCTTTGTTATTCTCAGCAGTGGATGAATTCAAAGTATATTTTGTAAGCAATGTGCTATTAAAACTATAAAATGACATATGATTGTTTTCTAATTCTTGTCAACAGAGGCCCACATGACAATCTACTGACAGGCAAGGACTTGAAACCAGCAGCCAAGAAGCCTAAATTGGACTCAAACTCAGATAAGGAATATGAGGAGTTCAGTCACGACGACACTGACTATTATAAGCCTGAAATACGCCATTTGGAGGCTCCGCCCAAAGTCAGGCATGTCCGAGAAAGAGAGAAGCCTAAACCAAAACATGCTTTGGAGAAAGGTAAGTAGTATAAACTTACAAAATCCATAAAGTCTGATCGCACAAATCACTCTAGTTTAGGTTGACATTTCCAGACTGATGTTTTTAAATGTACCCTCACTTGAACACATAACAGGTAGCCACATACCGCATTTACAAATTCGCGTGAGTGGCAGAGTGGAAACCCAAGGTTTTCTGGCACAACTTGGGCAGTCAGCCTTGATACTGTTTCAAACATCAATAAATAATCTTTGCCTCCATAATCTTTTCCACACTGGCTTTATTGCTTTTGCCATGCGGACTTGAAAGGAAAATGACACGATGCTGGCACGGAGCCAGAATCTTCTGTGTTCGCCGATTGGGTGTACTTTATACTCTGCGTATGTGGTCTCTGCTTAAATCCAGCCATTTACGACTGTCCATTGTGCCATTACAACTTGTTTAAAACTACCAGGTATTGAGTACAGGGCAAGTTTGTGGCATAGCATGCCTGAACTGCTAACTGACCTATGTATATAATCATCCTACGCCTGCGCCAGGTCTGGTTTCCGAACGTTTTCGGTTTTTCAGATCATAATGCTTCCATATCCTTCCTCTCCACTCATTACTGGATGTCTTAACTTTCTATTTGTACACAGATCCTATGAAGAAAAAGACTGAGAAGGTTCTACATGAACTGCAGAAGAAAACCAATTGTTCTGTTGCCTACATTTGTACATTAAAGGTAACTATTCAGTTCAAGCAAGATATAAATCCTCTTTTTGTCTCAGTTATATTTTTCTTTTAGATCCTTGCCTTGTGTGTGGGCAATGGCTTTTACCATCATTTTCAAATTAGCGCTGGAGCAACACTAGTATGTTTGTACGAGTGTCAAAACATTCAATTGACGGCATAGATTCTAATGCCGCGCCATTAAAATTTGCTCTAAAAATTTAATGTGTGGAAATCAATTGACTTAGTTTGATTCTGGAATTATTTTCAACTTCTAAAAACTTCAACTTCTACACAACAGAAACGGCTTGGAACCTTAGACTTAGCGAAATGTGTGGAGAAAGGAGTGAAGCCTGGTCCTATGTTGGGCCAGCTGAAGAATGGTCAGGATGTGGTGCTTTCTGACGGCTCCCTCGTGTTGTCCAAAGACGTGAAGACACCTGATGACCCAGGACCCGTGTTCATTGGTGAGTTATTTTTATGAACAAGCTGGCTTGAGCATAACACACAGTTAGTTTACGTTAGAAAGCGGATCAAGGCGATGTTTCATATAATATTTGACATGGCAAGATCTCCATGTGGTGCCCAAGAAAAGGTCGAAGACTCCCGGAAAAACCTGCAATACATGAATAAGGCTGGCTTAGGACCGCCAAAAGTGGCTTTAAAATAACGAGGCCTGTACTCATCAGCGGGTAGATGAAAGCTGTATAGATAGATATTAACTGTTCTAGAGGTTTACTGGAGCGATCGTGTAAACCTTGAGATACAGCTTGACCTCTCTAAAGTATGCCGCCTTATACAACGCAAAGTTCATTTTTGGGTGGTCCAGTCTTATAGCCAAATATTCTTCCTTTCCAGTTTTGGACGTGCCAGATCTTTCATACCTGAAGGAGGCGGAGTTCGCGGCGCACTTCGACAACGATACCAACCCACCAGAGAACATTCCTACGCTCATTGTACATTTTACACCACCCCATGTCTTCCACTCTCCTACGTAAGTTTAGTATTTCATACTATTTCTTGCGTTATCTATGTTAGAATTTGATTATTAGTTGCTGTAATTTCGGCGTTTCTTCTTAGAGGTAGTCATAGTCGTAGGAAATGTCGGCGCCATCTAGTATATAAAAAAACAAATGATTGATTGCAAAATAAACTAAACATATCATTTGGTAGTAATAGTGAAAATTATCGTGAGGAAATATACGAAAATACAAAAAGTTGTCGATTCTTTGTATAATCTGCTTACCCGCGCCAGTCCACGATTGAGGACAAAGACTTAAAAACTATTCATTCTGAAAAGAAGCCCGAACCCAGTAGTAGAGTCGTAATTAGCTGAACTGTTTTACAAACCAATTTAAATATCGCCATTTGTAAACCAAGGTACCGTTCCTTCATGGCCCTGTTCGGGCCCTGCACGCGGCACCTGATCCTCAACACGCAGAACTCGTGCCTGGGCTCGGAGGCGGTGCACCGCACGCAGCACAAGCTGCACCTGCTGGACCCCGACATATTCCCGCTGCTGCGTGACGTCAGCGTGCCGGCCGTGTGGAACGCGCACCCCCCGGTACCCAAGACCAACAGCCCCGTGCGGCTCAAGGGGCTCGAAGAACTCAAGAATAAGGTATGTGACGGAATTTTGTGATGGCAGGTGTTTGTGGTGCCTTGTGTGTGCTTTGTGTAAGTTTATTGTTTTGTTGGGGTGTTTGGTTAGCATGGGGCTCGTTAACCTTTGCTTTCGTTTGTATGTATAGACTGATTTCATAAGTATCCAAAATTGTCTTTAGGATCTATACCCTAATCCACTTGTCATAATGAATCCTTTTATATAACCTAAACAATCCCATTTCAGTGTACCAGACTTCTGGCCCACAAGAGCGATTCCTGTTTCACTAATGCATGTTAAAAAGGAAATTGATTAGTAACCAAATATATAGCTTCTATTCGTGAATGGTCTGTTATAAAACCTGCATGATGCTTTGTATAAGTAGCTTAGTTCTGCATGTGGCGAAGGTGCGATCATATACCGTAATTTTTAGATAGCGCTCGCGCAGTTCCAGAATATTATAAACCTGGAGGGGTCGGCTAAGGGCGACGGGCACCCGCCCGCGGTGGACGACGGCGACTCTGTGTCCAAGTTGGAAATGCTGGCCGGGAGGACGCTCACCATGTACCACCTGAGGCCCAAGAGACAGCTTGATAGGTGAGTTCTACATTTTACTTTTTGATCCAGTGTAATATGATGGATTATTATGACGGGTTAGTTTAGCTAGTAAGTCGAGTAATATTCAGAAAACTATTTGGTATCTAAAAAAAAATCATTTATCATTGTATATTATCTTGATTTTTGATAACCCAGGTCAGCAGAACCAAAACTCCACATCCAAGACTACATCCAAGAGACGATGGACGTGGACGGCTTCGTGGGCAGCCTGGAACAGTTCCGTCGGCTCGTGGATAGCATGCGCTACGCCAAGAGTGACGCTAAGGAGTACCCCAAGGTGGTGTTCTTGGGCACCGGCTCCTGTATTCCCAGCAAGACCAGGAATACTAGCGCTATTGTCTTGCATTTAGAGTGAGTCAGATATTTTGTGATAGAAGAAACTTTATATGATGTTTTAAAAAATAGGGAACTGCCATATCGGTTTAATCCTAAGTTTGATCCTTGGATTGTGTTATTTATTGGGGTTCTTGGTGTGAAAATTTTCAGCAACCGTCTTTATTTTGAATTTGTGCCCGACTGATGGCAATAGGCTCGCCCCCTATTAGATATAGGTGCATGAAGAAACTTTACACAAGTATAGAGGTGAACTGCATTTAGATTACAAATCGTACATGCAGTGTGTCACACAATGAACACATATGTTACATTAACAAAATTACAAGTATTATGTGAACAAAATTTTAAGATTTTAATCACTAGTAATATCTTTGAATGTCGGTATGTGTATAAATAATTGTACTCCTGTCACGATGCCTTCTTTTAATCCACGATTTTCTTTCCGCAATTTATAACTTTTTATTATATTTAACGATAGTGGCATTTATTGTCCAGTGAGAATCGTTCCATGTTGCTGGACTGTGGTGAGGGCACGTTCGGTCAGCTGGTGCGTTTCTACGGACCCAAGAAGGTCAACGCCTTTCTCAAGACCTTGAAGGCTATATACATCTCGCATTTACACGCTGACCATCATATTGGTAAGTGGAGACATTCTTCTTTGAAATTCTTTAGCCCAATAATCAGCTATATCTGATTTAAGCACACACTCACTAAAATCGGGTTTTCTGGCTCAAACAATATTTTTCACTATATTAGGTATTAACAGGCCTTTTTGAAATATTGTTTTAAGAAAACGTCTTCTAGGATTCCTCATGTATCGTAGGTACTGTTTAAAGACAAAAATTTTACATACACAGCCATACGGAAAAGCTATCTGTCGATCATACAAGTAGCTAAATATATACTCTGTAGCACAAAAAGCCAATCGCCTAGCCACAGCATTAAACATTATTAAGTTTTTATTCAATATCATTCAAGTATCACTCATATTTGAATCATATTAAAGTGGCCTCCTATCGTACTCTTGATTATTACGTTACATAATTGTGCAGGTCTGATCGGCGTGCTGCAGGCGCGTCGCCAGGCGGTGGAGGAGTCCTCGGAGCCTCCCGAGCCGCTGTACCTGCTGGCTCCGGGACAGATCGTCACCTGGCTCACGCTCTACGACAACCAGTTCGAGAGGCTCAAGAGCGACTACACGCTCATACCCAACCAGAACCTGGTAACACTTGTTCAAACTTGCTAACACTAAAACCAAGACCCAATGTTGATAAGTGCCATTTAAGCTCTTTTTTATTTACAATGAAATAGATATATGAATGTAGTATGATATCTTATGGTCTTTCTTTTTGTCTTTGATCTGCATTTGTTGACATAAAAACTTACAATTTCAAATTAGTTAAATATATTGCATCTTAGTTTGAAAATTGGAGCTTAAATAGTACTAATCAACATTGGGTCTATTTCTTTGTAGTCTTCTTTTGTATGCAGCAGCAAGGGTTGTAAAGACGCGTAACATACATAGGTGTTTTCTTTCTTACCTAGGTTTTTCCGTTTCGCCACAACACAATTTTGAGGATATTATCCAAATTTCTTCTTAATATTGTTTGTTCTTACAGCTTCACGACCACCAACAACAGAACACTGAGGTGACGTCAGCAGTGCTCGCGGCCATCGGCGTGCAAGCGATAAAGACGTGTCTCGTGGCACACTGTCCCAACGCATTCGGCGTCGCGCTGGAGGTGGACGAGCGACACAAGGTCACGTACTCCGGAGACACGCTGCCCTGTGAGGAACTCGTCAAGATCGGTATGTTTTACTGCTTCACTGACACCTGCCTAATAAGGCTACCATATGCATAGTAACTGTTAAACAGATGATTGATGATTTGAACCTTATGCTAATGGAATTAAGAGTGGATATTTTGACAGTTGATATATAAATCATTTTATGATTTGGGAACCCAGCTGCTAGCGGCTTCAGGTAGTAGGATTCGCACATCGAATCGAATCGATTTGATCATGTCTATCGTGCACGTAAAGCCGTACGAGCACGTTCAAGTTCTGACTTTTTATGACTGATGTAACGGGCAGTCAGTTGTCAGAAGTCAGAAAATCTGACAAATGTATATTTTTCCAATTCCTAAAACAGATGGAAGTTAAATTAACAATACATTTAAATCCTTATAAAATAATATTGTATTTTTGTTTTAGGTGAAAACTCAACTTTACTAATCCACGAAGCCACAATGGAGGACGAGTTAGCCGACGAAGCCCGAACAAAGATGCACTCGACCACAACACAAGCGATAGACATGGGACGACAGATGAACGCTCGCTACACAGTGTTGACACACTTCAGTCAGAGATACGCGCGTCTGCCGCGACTCAACGCGCACATACTGAACGACAACAACAGCGTCGGCATCGCGTTTGATAACATGCAGGTGCGTTTGTATTGAAACATTACGGTATAATACAGACGAATGTTCGCTTTTTCTGTGGAGTATTACGAGCTAACATATGGTAATCGCTCATGCTGTAGTGGAAAAATTCGAACGGACTCTATCCTTACACCTAAACTATGTGGGCCCATGAGTGGCTGCTGAGCAAGAGGTCCTGGGTTTGATTTCCGGGTCGGGCAAAGTGTTATGGGAATTTTCTGAAATTCTCAGAAGTAGTCCGGAGTTTGGAATTGTGCTCGGTGGATGGCAATACTTTCCCTATTACATAGGGCTTCATAACTGAATCGGTAAAATGTGGGTGTACAAAAAGTACCTACACCTTTGCCTAACCGTTTGGGGAAACAGACGTGACGTTATATAAGTAAGTGTTGTCCCTAGATAACCATGAGCGACCTGGAGCTGCTGCCGCACATGTACGCGCCGCTGCAGCTGATGTTCGCGGAGCACTGCGTGGAGATGGAGCTGAAGGCGGCGCAGCGACAGCGCGTGCGCGAGCGTCGCGCCTCCACACCCAGCCTCGAGCCCGGTAACCCCACGCGCATGCGCGACGCACACGAACACACCGACACCAACTTACCAGGTATCGATGCGCCACAACACTCCCCCAAGCGGCAGCGAAAGGTATCACCTGTACACGCGCGGAAGTTTAGCACTGATTGTGTAACACGGGTACACACGGAACTAGGCAATAATGATCATATGGAGCAAGACGAAACACACACACATACTAACGAGAATAGTGTAGGAAATAATGCTAGTCGTAGCTAGATCATTATTTAGTCCTTTTTTTTGCTGCCGTGCCTGGGGCGTGTCCAGTTAGAACACATTTAGTCGTAGGTATTTATTAATTATATCAGAATTAACGATTGTTGTTGTTTTAACTCATTTTTAAGGATACAACTGTATACTCTTCTGTTTTATTCGCGAAACCGTGGTCATCCATATATTTGTGTATAATATTGTACATATTATGTGAGAGTTTGAATAATGTTCAATCTGTATACCGTAGGCCTTTGCACTCAAACTATGGGACTCTGTTGTACACACGAGTGTTACGGTAAATTCCAAATCAATTATATTGAACTAAGGACTGGTGGGCCGTTCTGAATCGTTTCGACATAATCTCTATTAGATATAGTCGCTCCCTCCATAGAAAGAGCCGCTAAAATCTTGACTGTCCAACCATTCGTGTTTTTTGAATAAAAATATATATTATTTGACTTTTTTGTATACAGGAAGATTTTTTTATCACTTTCCAAATTTTCACAAAGTGTTCTACCCAAGAATATGAACAACTTTCACTATGGGACAAATACGGAAAACGCGAAAAAAAAAATCTGCTGTTGCGTACATTTTGGTCGAGTAGGTATTAAACTTTTGTATGAAACAACCGTTTTTTATTTTCGTGATTTCCAAGTTGGTCCCGAAAATTTGGAAAGTGATAAAAAAATCGTCCTGTACAATAATATCTCAATTTTCACATAACCTCTGATCACGCGAGAATTGGCTCCTCAGACTTATTCCAAAATTAAAATTGTATAATACTGAATTTTACAGATTCTTACTTGACAAGGTATGTGAAGTCTTTTGTTTATGATCGGCAGCATAAAGACAGAAATCTGGACACGCCATAAGGTCCGAAATACACTATGACAAAACTCCTTTTGTTGGTTTGTTCTGTTATAATTTGCTCGCTGTATGGTATGTCGCGGTGTGTCTCGGCCCTTACTTAGACTAAGTTATTGTAAACAATAGACTGTCATAAGCTCGCATGGAATGCGTTAGTTTTGTATAAAGTACATTTAGTTGGTACAACTAGCTTATGTTGTTATAATTATCAATAAATAATTTCATGTAATCTTGGTTTCATTAAGATCACCCTTTGTTCCCATATACAGTAAGTATTGATTAGTGTTGATATCTACATAACATAAAACTACAGATAATAATATTATTACGTATTCTAAACACTAACTCTCCAAGTCTCCAGGCTATATGAGCTGTTGGTAAAATCTAGAGGCGAACGGATATCAATGCACGCGTATTCCTGCGCGCATGCACATACACGAGACTTAGCGCTGACTGCGTCAACCTACTTTCTTTCATACATTTTGGGCATTCGATGTTGAGAGAAACTCGTACCGTCCGATAAATTATGCAAACTACTGGCACAAGTTGGCAAAGTTGACGTACCTAAGAGAAACAGTACCCACCTGTCGACAAGTTTGCAATCTGCAACCAAAGCACCGCCAGCAAAACGTCCCAGTACTTAGCCTAGACAAAGTGACATTTTCATTAACGATAGCGAAATTCGATAAATTTGAAATGTATGGAATTGACATAAGCTTTCGAAATGTCACGTGATCAATCGTTTTGATCGCTAATTGGTAGACAATATCAAATCGCGTAGGTAACAAAACGATGACGAAATCGAATGACTCGATCGCTATTCTCATACAAATGCGTAGACAAGTGGCGCTCTTGACAATCGACATCTTAGCGAACGCTTGGACCCTGTAAAAAAACAAATCTTTCGAATAGCCACGTGATTCCCAACAGTCAATCTTATAAAATTCCCTGGCGTTTCCATTCTCTAGAGATAGCTGGTCGATGTACTGTAGCTTGTGTTATATGCTGTAGACATATGGAATAAGCAGCATTTGTTTATAGATGCAGCGGGCGCGCGGCAGCAGTGCCTGGACCGCTCGCGCCGCGCGGCCGCGTGTCGCGCCGCCACCTCCGTGCCCGCACCGCACGCCCGATACCGCGAGAGCAACGCCTCACGTAACCCCACATACTATATCACCACACAGTGTCGGATTAACCACGTAGCAAGAGTAGCAGTTGCTACGGGCCCCGCGTATCCAAACCCGCCCACCTCCGCCAAGCGTTACGTCTGTTTTCCGACTCAGATAATCCACGTCAGAGAATCGGTAACAGATTATTTTGTTGGCGAATACAAAATACAGAATTTCAAACGGTAAACGCACAAGTTCTCCAAAAAGTCACTTTACTTTAGAGCAAGGGCGGATCCAGCTTTCAAGCCGGGGGGGTCACATGTTTGAAGTCTAGTCGGGACAGGCTCCTATTCGATTACAATATAATAAATACTGTACGATCACTGTAATACCAATTTTTACTAAGATAACTGTCAAAGCCACCAAAGAGGTATAAATTACCAACCTCGTGTCTCCAGGGCTGCGCCAAGAGATCAAGGGTATGACAGTAACAGGCACAGTCAGGAAGCCGCGCAGCAGAAGCAACTCTGCGTCCACGTCGCCAGCTGAGTCGACCCGGAAGAGTCCCGCACGAAGTGCATCACGTATGTACCTGAATCATCGATTAATCATATCTATTGAGCTAAAGTTACATAGTGGAATAATCGAAATTACTAAAGTAATTGGTGTTATACTACTATTATGCGCATGCGCACTAGGAAATTAGGTACTCCTGCCGCAATGGTGGTATTGAAGCTGACCGCTTAGGGTGCGCCAGACGATCTTGGGTTTTGTCACTCGTGGAGTGGGTTTTTCCCTGTGCATCCACCCGACACCAATAATACCTATTTTCAGTTTTCTCTTTTAAGACTTTTCATAGCCTTGTAACTGTTGATGTAAGAATAATGCGTCTTGTGCAAGCTTATAACGCACTGAGACGTCTACCTTACCTACATGCGGCACATCTGCCTATGCTGCTGAATAATACGTCAACATGTTTTCCATTCTTCTCTTGTGTAAGCTCGACATGAGAATTGCTTATCCCGTGGAACGTGGTGAAATTATTACCCCAAGCCCTCAGCAAATCAGCCACGGTACGAACGTACCTAAGTATATATTAAAATTGTTAGATGAGCATGTTGATGGGTAGGCCGTACTCCGGCTTGCAATGAGTGGCTTCTGGGACAAATCACACTGTGCTTGGTATCAACTCCCAGTTAACCACGAGCTATTTCTATTTTACAATATTTTTCTGTAAAGAACACGTTTATTATGAATTTAGTAAGATATATGTGAGGATATGTGTTTAGAGCAACGAAGTACCGAGCGTCCTAATAAGCAGAAGCAGCCGGAGACAACGGTGGCGGTTATCGACAAGGAGAAGCCTCTAGACGTAGCGTCCACACGTAAATATCTAGTAGATACATAGTCTGGTAACATAATTTTTACCTTATACTAAACTGAATCAATCTTATATACGAGGATAGGCACTTCGTTTGTTAGTTTAAAGGGTGCTCTTCGTTCTTGAAGCTCGATTCGTCTGTTTTGTGCTCTCCACCAATTGGACGCTGTACAAGTGAACGCTGCGCTTGCGTTACACAAAAATCCATTTTTTGAATTCCAATACCTAGATGTGCTCCAGCTACTGATAGGAATCAATTCTGTTGCACACCAACTATACTTAATTACCTAAATTAAATTTGACAGAACTAAATTTGTTACCCTTTTCAATCTGATACTGATAGAAAGAGATAGGGATACTGTTAGACATGACAAACAGAGTCAGCATTATCCATGAAACAGTCAAAAAAAGTTGAATATTTTATAAAGAGTGATTCACTTTCGCAGCTCGTTCAGTAAGCGATACTTCGAACTTTAGCAGGGACACTGTGACATCTGGCAAGGTCTCCATCTCCTCCTCGGGACACGTTGTGGATAGTGAGTAGAACCATCCAATACATTAAGTATAGCCTACAAAACCTAGAAATTAGGTTACCTCTTGGCAGGAATGTAGGTAAAGCCAGCGACAAAAGATGAATATATTGAAACTGATTTATCAAAGATAATTATTGTTCATAATGAACCAAATCACTATACTATAAATATACGCTATTCTATAATAATTAATTTAAAGAAATTCATAAAAATACTTTTGAAATTTAGTACAATGTGATCAGTTACTTTTGTCGCTGATAATTTTTATACTTATATTTAATCGCTGTACAAGCCTTTTCCTGGGTAGGAGATCACTAAAATAACTACGAGGTAGATGCAACAGTGTTTATATCGAGATTGACTGCCCAGGATGCGCCAAACTCTCAGCTTTCGTCTTCTTCTCACTGTGGGTGCTCTTTTTTGCAATTATAGAAGATTGTCAGACATGACAAAATATACAGTTGAAAGGGTCAAAACAGCATGACACAGTTGGTGCAATGGTTGAGATATCGACTGCTACGGGTTGCGGGTTCGATTCCCACACAGAAAAAAATATTTGTATGATCTACAGATCTACAGATAGTTGACTTGGGCTGGCAGGAATTATTCCACTTTCACTCTTAGTTCAAAAACTTTATTTTATCAGTAACCTACTATTCTTTCTACATGCAGCCCGATCCAAAACTATAAACGCAGTACACTCTCCGCCCACTGGCGATGAGGTCATGGACATCATGAGCAAAACGAAGAGGAGCACCACGGCAAGCCGTAAGTTTACCAATTTAAGTACAGTCAGCAACAAAAAAAAATGTGTAGCTATTTTATATATATTTAAGTTAAGATACAATAGCGTAACTTTATCGTTGGCTATAGTGATTTGTAGATTTTATTTTTTATAAGTAATTGGTTTCAAAATTACAATAAAATGATGAGCTTGTCTGTCACGATTGTTCGTTGAAGCAGTTACTACTTTTCTTCAGGATCTAGAGAGATGTTATCACACCTACGTCATTTCATAATGTATTGCCCGTCGCATCAAACTCGCAAGCGTTCTCAGTCCTGCACCAATACAGTGACAGACACGTGTGCCTTTGCTCTAAACAGTCGCACAGTTGGCAAGCGCGGGGCCCGTAGAAAATTCTATCGGGGGCCCTTGATCTGCTATGGCCACTTAAGTATAAAATGACTATTTGTAGAACTTGTGCGTTTTCCGTATGGAATTCTGTTTTATATTCGCCACGTAAATAATCATTAATATTCACATTCACAAAATGGCTGCCACCCACAACTTTTCTTATTTGGGTTAATTTTGTGTAGGCACTTCTACGGGTTTCGATCGCAGTGGTTACGGCAAGCCGCTGGTGACGCCTATGAATAAGAAGTTAACCATCAGAAGAGACATGCCATGGGCGCCGTCGATAAGTGAGTCACAGTTTTTCATAAATTTAAAGTTGCCACTAGCATCGAATACCCGGCTTTTGACCTAGGAAGGGGGGAAACGGGAAATTACAAGGGTATTTAGGCAGAGACATAGTTAACCTGCCAAATTTATAGAAGGCAGGTCTCGGTCGTAGTAAGGAGGCTAGCTCAGTGGGTACTCTTATGGCCACTAGAATTGATACTATGTTTATTCTTTGTCAGCAACCCCGGAGATATTTACAAAAAAAGTCCCGGTTTCCGGCTTCAAGAAGCAAATCTTTTCGTTCGAGCTGGTGCGCTTAATCGAAGCTTGAAGTCCAAAGGTTTCATGATAATATAGGAACTAATTATGTTCCCATTTTTACAGACGCAAGCACCGAAAAATTCACACCGTCAATCGGCGGCGGCACGAAGTCCCCCACGCGGTCATGGAAAGGTACACAAGTAGTGGCTATTTTGGAATTCTTAGTTTAGCTTTACTTTGGGTTCAGTGGTACATGACGTAGGTATTGATACCTTAGTTAGGTCCTAGGCGCCTACGCCTTTTTCCTTAAAAAGCTTTTTTTATTAAATATCTACTAATAATAATCTATTGCGCTGCTGAATGTGCTTATTAAACTCAGCGAATTATTATGATAACCAATATATTATCACGAGATGATTTCTGTTGATTAATGGAATGTTTTTTCAAGCGGAAAACAGAGAGTCTTCTTCTCGAAATGCTCCGCAACGACCTGAGTTGACAAGAACTAAAATACGTGAGTAACAGCTTTCATTGTAACGCTTCTAACTGAGGCTCTAGTGTATGTTTCTTTTGACAGAATCGATTTAACGCATTGAACGCGTGCGGCGCGCGGCGCTCAGATTGGTGGAGAGTACGAAACGGAGCGTTGGATGCGTTAAATCGAGTTCGTCAAACATTTACATTACAGCCTCTGCCCATTTAATTTTATAAGAGCAGCATGCGTATTGCGACAGCAATTACGCTTCAGTTGCCTGACTATTGCGCAATAGTGGCTCGAATATTTCCTGACTATCGCGCAATAGTTGCCCGCCTGGTGGACAATAATTGCCCGTCTGGTGCGCAATAGTTCCTGTCTGGTGCGCAATAGTTGCCCGCCTGGTGCACAATAGTTGCCCGCCTGGTGCGCAATAGTTGCCCGTCTGGTGCGCAATAGTTGCCCGTCTGGTGCGCAATAGTTGCCCGCCTGGTGCGCAATAGTTGCCGGTCTGGTGCGCAATAGTTGCCCGCCTGGTGCGCAATAGTTGCCCGTCTGGTGCGCAAT
Organism: Shargacucullia verbasci; assembly: GCA_947562105.1. Lineage (NCBI taxonomy): Eukaryota > Metazoa > Arthropoda > Insecta > Lepidoptera > Noctuidae > Shargacucullia > Shargacucullia verbasci. The sequence continues at coordinate 3,071,484 of OX387289.1, read as the reverse complement.
AGTTGCCCGCCTGATGCACAATAGTTGCCCGTCTTGTGCGGAATAGTTGCCCGTCTGTTGCGCTTCGCTGGTTCCCGACTGTTGCGTTTGCTTATTGCAATACTTTAGCGCTTTAGGTTATTCTTAAATTGATAATATGAATACCTCGTTTAACAGGCGACATTTCGACGGTTCTATTTCAGTACACCTTCATAGAGTAGACGTTATCACGAGCGTGCTAGGACACATAATGTTCTGGCGCGTGGCACGTGTCACTGCCTGCCTCTACCCAAACTGGGGTGGCGGAGGGATTTTGATTGTCACTATAATAGTATTTGCTGTTTTGTTTTGGACAGCCACGAAGGCCACTGTATCCGGGAACAAGTTACGGGCATCGAATACTAGTCCCAATGTCTTTCCGGATACAAAAATACCAATCATGAGAAGCAATATCGGCGCTAGATGTGAGTCACTTGTTACAATCACTTTTTTGTATAGGGAACATATAATCACGCCTGTTTTCCCCGAAGGGTTAGACATTGATGTACTTTAGTACACCCACATTTCGCCGATGCCGTTATTGAGTCCCATTTAATATGAGGCGAGCCTATTGCCAGCAGTCGGGCACCGTTTACTGAGAATTTCTTTACAGAAAAATCGAATATCACATTGCCCGACCCGAGAATCGAACCTAGGATCTCTCGCTTAGCAATCGCGCTTGCGGCCACTAGACCAATGAGGCAGTTTCATTACTATTACTATAGGGAAATAGCCAATTATTTCTAGAAGTTGGCGATGCAGCCGGTATTTTATGACTAAAATACTGCATAGTTACCATAACATGCTGCACGAAATAAAGTAGTATCATGAACTCGATAATATTATGACAGCATTTTGACAAAGGCGACAACTAACATCGGTGTTAGCAAGTGAGCAGCCGTCACGCGTGAAATCAGTTTTTGTTTATTTTGATACGTACGTACGGGGGGTAGGGGAAGAGTCAATTGCCGTAGGCTTATGAAAACCATTGGAACAGTTTTGGGTAGTCGGATGTTGGCTTGTGAAATCTACCCCCCCCCCCCCCTCTCTCGGGCTGCGCCTGTCTAATCCTTGGTTGGACTCTACGCAAAATTGAATAGGTAGACCTATAGATGATTTGAATTCGAGAGATTACACAGCACAAGACTGCATTTGCGGGACATTTTGTAATGTTCATGAAATCATATGTTACCATTTCTCAGCATTTTTTTTTACTTTCCAGCATTACGACCTTCCATGTCATCTCTACCCAGATCTAGTAGTAGAAGTCCTTCAAGGCAACCAAAATTCATGCACAACTCTCAAGGTACTTACTATCATATCTGTCTGTAATCGTATTATAGTTATAATCTTGTGGAAAGATTTCAGTCGCAAGAAGGAGTCGAACTTGTGACTATCTGGTTCAGAACACCAGCCACTCTAGCCTCTCGGCTACCGCGATCTGTTAACGCCATGCCGACGTGCTCCACTGCTCCGCATATTTTCAACCGTCTAGCGTCTTACAAAATGTGTCACCTATAAACGTAAAGGAATATTGACGAACGCCTAAATAGATATACTTCATAAGTGTCTGCACGCTAGGCAGACTAACGGAAATATTCGGAAACGACTTATTATGTAGAGCGCGCCAAGAATTCTTCAGTCACTCGGCAGTCAGATATAGCTCTCGTTAAATTGTGCTAGAGTGCTAGAGTACTACTAGAGTAGGTACCTGCTTAGTAATATAATAGTTTATGAGAATCAAGCGTTACTGCAAACTACAAGGGTTATGCAGAGGTGTACTATTGTACCCCAACATTGCGCTTATGTTATTAAGGCTCATGTAAACGGGGGAGAACCTCAGCACGCCCAGCAGCCGCGCTTGTGATCTCTAAACCAATATTGAAATTTAATTTTCAGTTATTCCCGACATAATGAGCGCTCCGTCGATTAAAATGAAAAGTCACAATGATCCCCGCGATATCAGGCACTGGACTCAAGGTACCTACATATTTCCAATTATTTTATAAAAAATAATGTGTGGGTGTAGGTACTTATACGCCACATTATATCCAGAAAAATATCAGTAAAACAGGCCAACGGGGTAGAATAAATAACTATCTCCTCTAGAAATTGTCTGTCTGTTCTAGTCACACCATTTATTTCCAGATATAAACAAAACACCTCCGCGATCTCCGAATAGAGGCAGATCGCCAGTATCACAGCGACCACTGTTAGGTAATTATTTGATATGTATCTAAATATAGACCCGGGTACGTCTTAAAACTGCGGCCAGACACCGGAGGACGGGCAGCAGCGTCCTCTCACTAATCGGTGAGCCACTGCGATCCCCAAGCTGCCTGCCAAGCGTCAGCTTACTGTCAGATAAGACGATTCCGATTGCCTGACTGAGGGCAAGCCTTATTGTCTGATACTAGATGAGCGAATTGCTTTATTAAGGGCGAGTCTACTGTCTGATAGCGGGGAAGTCGATTGCCTGACGAGGGCGAACTTCCCTCATAGCGATCGAGCCTAATGCCTAATAATAAGCAAGTTTATCGCCTGGTGCTGAGGGGAGCCTTAAGCAATACCTCGCGGTACTAGTGGAATTAAAAAACCTAGTAGCGACATCTAACATTCGCAATAGAAAAGTGTTGTATAGGAAGCCTACTGAGGTGTTACTGCAAAGACGGATTGATTCACACTAATGTATTAAATGGTTGCGCTTAATATGTGGCGCGGCCACATCTACTTACACATACATACATACATAACAAAAAGCAACAAATGACGTCAGCATGACGAGTCAAGAAATACCGTGTATACTTAGATCTGCAGGACCCCTGGTCTGCAAAGTCACCCGTGAGAATCAAACCAGGCGGGATATTGGGAACACCACACCTCATTCCTCCAACAGTCACTGCTTGCTGAGCCTGAGCTTATTTTAATCATAAATTATATAGTTGGCATCTTCAAAATTGTTGCTTTTGCTTTCAGAATCAATGAGAAAACCGTCACACTCGACTAGCGACAGAACGAAACAGTCGCTAAACAAAGAATCATTTCTACTACAGTCAACTAGACCAAACGGTAATTATTTTTTACCCAACTAATAGGGTAATTTTCCTTCAATTGTACTCTTTGTAGCTCCGCCCCAAATTGTGGTTCCTTTGATGTCAGGATTTCATTCATAATAGAAATTGAGTATGCATTTGTTGTCTTGTTTAGTTAAATTATTGCCTCGTTTCCGGGCGAACGCCTCCTTCGTTAATGCAATTTATCGACATATTATTATTTTACGATATTTCAGGGACAGCCCACAGCAATAGAAGTTTCAAACCCCAGTTGGAGGATATTAAGAGCTCGTACCTATTATTAAACAAAAAGAACCCGGATCTTAATGTTAAAGCTTGTGCTACCGCCGGTATACGGATTCACTATAATAGTTGTGTTTAATCAATAAATGAGGCTGTCTGCACAAAAGTGGCCCAACCCACAGTTTGGTGTATTTTCATTTATGAACTGCTTAAACCTTAGAATTTTTACGACCTAACCTGTGACTTGATGATGACCTAACATAAATTTTGATAGTAGTGTAAGAAGTTCAGTATATTTGAATGTGGGTTAGTACACTTTTGCCCATACTACCTTAGTTTTGATTTTGAAATATTTCTATTAGTAACATTTTTCTATTATTTTAGTGAAAAGTGGGCTGGGTCTGCATTCATATTCGTTTTCAAGAGTGACTGATTATTCATTTTATGTAAAGGATGTTTCAAACATCCAGTCCAATGGCAATCCAGCCTAATGGCATCCAGTCCAATTTCACACAAGGTAATAGAACACTCATTTCTAAAATTTGACATGTAATTAATAGGACTTATCATAATTTTTTGTATTTTAGCAAAACATAAATCACGGTTACCAAAACCAAGTGCATTTAATGAAGAAATGAGAAGAAAACAGCTGACAGAAGTTAAGCAAAAATTTCAAAGTAAAGGGTTTTGGTGTGATTCAAGTAAGTTACATAGGCAATAGAAATCCAGGATATTTAATTATTTCCATTCCATTACATAATTTTATATTCTTAAATTATAAACAATATAACAACAAATATTTATTTTCAGAATATGACAAAATTGAAGGACTCAACTGGATCACATGGAAATAAACACACTACGAGTTATAAATCATCTGTATTTTATAAATTTATAGTGATAGTAACACTGAAGTGTGGTGTCTAATGTTAAAGTTTACGAGCATTATGTATCAATTAAAAAAATTGAAAAACATTGCTGTATTTACTTAGAGCTTGAGCTTGAACTCTTGCCATCTTTGTCTTTCTGATCCTTATCATCTTTCTCATCCTTGTCCTTCTTGATGGTAGACATAGCATTGCGAATAGCCTCACTTTGAGGGTCAACACCTGGTAGGTTCTCCAGTACACTTTGAAGGAATGCTGGATCATTCATGACCTCGGCATACTCCTCCGACACATCCATGCTCTCTTCAGCAGGGGGAGCATCCTGTTGCATGCTCATCTGCATTGCAAGAGCAATCTGCTCTTCTTCAGACAATTCCATAGCTTCATGACCGAGAGACATGGCTAGAGCTCGCTCCATGCCTGTGTTCTGAGGCTCCCCAGGTTTGGCTGGCTCTCCTTCAGTAGTAGTTTGCTGACGACGAGATTCCTCTTCCTGGCGCTGCCTCTGCTCCTCCATAGACACACGCAGAGCAAGTGCAAGTTCTGGGTCCTCATTCGGATCAACTCCAAACTCGAACGGCGACAGTCCGGAACCAGATGGACCTGCTCCATCACCACCAATTAAAGGGCTGGTAATCAAAGCTTCAGAAAGCACAACACAACCACCAGCTGGGACAGATACTAGATGGCTGCCTCCGGTATTGCTGTCTTTTCCATTCAATGTATTAACAAAGGAAGTCAAAAGCGGATTGTTGTCAGAATCTTCACCAAATGAGACAACATCACAATTTACCTTCTCCTTCTTCAGCCTCTTAGCAAGTTTGACTAATTCTTTCTCGTCGGTTTCTACCGGAGAACCAACGAACACGACAATCCGCATCTTATGGTTCTTTCCCTGACGATGCTTCAGAGCCAAGTGAGCGATTCTGATGCCAGTCAAGAGATTGATGTTACCGTTGGGTTGAACGCGGTGCAACTTAGACATTATGCGGCCGACATCACTGGTTAATGTGGCTAGTACCTCTACATTAGCTAGAGTCAATAAACCCACATTATTTTCAGGATTTGACCGTGTTTTGGAATGACATACCAGGTTTACGGCATCTTGCTGTGCCTGTAGCCTTGTTGGCAGGAAATCTCCATTTCTCATGTAATCACTGTTATCAACACAAATCATAGTACTTTCTAAGACCATTTTGCTAGATTTAATCAGCGACTTTTTATGAAATAAACAAATTGTGAACACCTCACAAAGAATGAAATTTGCTGTATAATCATAGACTAAAAAATTTGGACACATAGAGCTAAGTGTTGCAGTTGGAGAGAATTGTTTTTACGTCATAATAATTTCTGAAAGTCATCTTTTATGAATGCAATCAGTTCTTTTATAGAATTTAATTTTGCAATATTACATTTATTTGTTAAAAATATATAAAAAATAGGTTGTGGTTTTGATTTTATTTCGCATACGAGCATCCAGTGAATTCATTAATCTTGCTCTTATAAAAAAAACTTAAAACTAATACGACCGACGACGACGAGGCGACGACGGTCGATTTTTGTCTATGGCCTACGATTGAGTTTGACAGATTGAGATTGACCGAACACCGAAATTTCATTTGATAAAATTTTTGTGAAATCCCAGAAATCATGGGTTTCGGTGATTATCCTAAGGAATACAACCCCTCGGTTCACGGGCCATATGATCCAGCCCGCTTTTATGGCAAACGTAAGTAGGAGAGGTACAAATAAATAATATCGCCCTTTAGTTTACCATTTTCGATTATGTAATTTTGAATCTCGTTTTCAGCTGATACTCCCTTCGGACAAGTGAAAATCAATGAACTTGGTTCTTGGTTCGCTCGCAGGAACAAATCGCCTCAGGCCGTCGCAGGCGCTTTCAGCCGAGGTATCTTCCTATTATAATTACGTATTTGTATTAAGTAATTTGAGGTTATAAATGTATTATGGATTCCATTCAATTTGTAGGTATTAAAATATGAATTGTTATTCGTACTTTACTGGAAAATTTAGAAACGTCCATCCAGTAGCTATCGGATAAATAACTATTCTAGTGATTTATCACAAAGAAAATATTTCCATGAAGTAAGAATGAATTCAAGGACGACTAGGACTAATGGCAGTCCTAAAAGAAAACTTGTACTTAGCAGATTTCTTAGAGTTAAAATTGGTAAACAATTCGCCGAAAGCCCATATTTCATTAATAAATTAGTTTAATTTGATAAAATGGAACCCAATCCCAGCTTACTAGAAAAACTTAGGATGATAATGTAATGTGAAATTTTAAATTATTATTACAGCTTGGTGGAGGTGGCAGCACAAGTATGTGCAACCAAAGAAGGTGGGCATTGCTCCCTTCTTCCAGCTGCTGGTGGGCAGCATGACCTTCTTCTATGCCATTAACTACGGAAAAATGAGTAAGGAATATTATATATATCACAAAATTAATCAATTATATTTAGCATAGGATTCTCCTAATGTAGGTATTATTTTCAGCTGGATATTTATTCACTTGAGATGTAAGAGTAAATAAAAATGATTTTCATTTTTATTTAATTTTGCTTCAATTTTACTTTAGTAGTATCTGAATAAATATTCATACAATCTTGATTTCTTTATACTTAAAGACTAAACATTTTTTTTTGTTTTCAGAGCACCACAGGAACTACAAATACCACTAATCAGGATCTCTTTATGTCATTAAAAAGCATGTTATTTATGTATGCAAACAATCATGTGGATTTGTATGTACTAGATCAAACATACTGCAATAAAGTTATTAGTGTGAACCGGTATTATTGTATTTTATTTCTCGTTTTTTCCCCTTGTTTGAAATTCTAGGGTTTATAGATGGTACACATGTACCATCCAAATTCTGCATAAATGAGCATTGCATAGGTACAGTCAGCATCAAAAAGATGTATACAATTAATGAAACTCAAAAGAAATTTTTAGAGGAAATAGTGATTGAAATCTGATGACAAATTTTAGACATAGTATTTGCAGATACATAAATTACATAATTGTTTACATTTCATGATTTTAACCAATAGTTTTCCAAGAATAAGCGTTTGAATTTCGCCATGTGTATACATATTTTGTATGCTGATTGTACATGTGCAGATGCAAATTCCTTCATATCTGTGCCGATAATGTATTATTGCGCTCATCAATGAACCTTCAATGGTCTTGGAAGTGGCCATTATTACCCTGATTTTTCGATCCGCCTAGTGTACGCGGTAGCAGCTAATAAAAGGGTTCCAGTGCTTATTACTGCTAGTTCCTAAGCAAGGCTACCAACCGGGAGATCTCAGGGTTCAATTCCCAAATCAGACAGTTTTCAGTAATTTTCTTAATTCTCATATCTTTTAATACTTTTTTTCCTCAGTTCAGGTTATAATGAGATGATAAGGTTACCTATCTTAACTTTACAGTTTGAATAAAGGAAGTGGGTAGTATATCTGTGCTGAGCATGGACTGCAATAGAAAGGATGACACAGTCAGACACATAGGTACACACAGCTAATATGCGCACAGTGGCTTGGTACAGTTATGTAAATGACTTCTTAAGTCCTTACATCCTCTTAGTATAGACAAGTATAAAGAAATAAAATATGTGTATTACTGAATAAATCTGATTGAAAATTCTGACTTTATTTAAATCCTTAACTATATTAGGCATCAAGTCTAGCTCAGCAATCTATTTAGCCAAATATAATGAATAAAACAAAGAATTTGAAAATATATTTTAATTACTTAATAGAAATAATAATTTATTCAACTCATGCATTCTCCACACGTGCTTGCATACAGTTCGTAAAATGCTATAGTCGGTTGATCTCTAGGACTGCCGCTGCCACGGCACACCGTGGCTCATTACTGAGATGATTGATGAGATGTATCACATAAGTGTCCCATGAATTAATCTGTAACAAAAATTGGAGTATTAACTTTTCCTACTATGAACTGTGGCCTGAAATTTTGAATTATTTGATACTAGCGACACACCCCGGCTTTGCATGGGTGCAATTTCAAATTTCTGATTTTCCATGAATTTTCTTTCATACAAACCTTGTCTTGAGAATTACAAACACAACAAAAAAAGAATTAGCCAAATAAGTCCAGCCATTCTTATGCAATTACATACATTTTTGGCAATCGATTTTTATTTTTAAGAATAAGTTATTATAATTTTATTTATAATAAGATAAGAAGATATGTCCAGTTTCTTTATAGATGGTAATATTTGTTAATATCCAAAGGGCTCTTATAAAATATGTTGTGTTTGTAAAGCTATACCCACAATGCAGGAGAAATCAAAGTAAGGCAACATTTTTAATTAAAAAAAAAAAAACTCTTAATGCCAGATTGGCTTACACACTAATATAATTACTCATTGTTGGCTAACATAAAGATTTTAGTTACAACTGACTTTGTAATATATAAATAAAAAAAAAACAAAATAGTTTTTCACACTATCTGTTTATACAGTCCTGTTAGATTCATATTGATATTATAGAAATCTCACAGACTTAAATTATTTTCTAGTTAGAATCACCGATAGCTATACATTACTTTAGATTGCATCATAAACTTTGTTGTATCTACTTTGGCTCTAAATCACCACCTTTACTCCTAAGATCTTAGCACTATAACTAAATATATTAAGTACCCACTAAATGAATGATCTATATGGCTTTCAGACTGTCACTGTTTGCAATAATAAAGTGACCATTTTCAAATATAACCTCACCTATAATTAGAATTGAGCTATTTTACAATTCAGATTTGCCCATATATTTGGGCTTAAGCTCTTCTATTCTCTTGATGAAGTCTGTTTTCTCGATGCAACCATCGCAATTCTCATCCCAGTCGTTCAGGATCTTCTTCAGATCACGCACTTTGAGTTTCTTCAAATCGACATTATTTAGGTCGATTTGCTTGTCGAATCTGAGATCACAAATCTGTGCGTCCTTCTTCTTTAACTTTTCACAGATTTTGTCGGCGGGCATGGACCAACTGAGCGGCTTCGACAGTTCTCCCAGGATGCCGGTGGCAGACTCTTCCAAACCACCTAAATAGTAACAAAACCTGTTCTCTTTATTCTTCGAGCCTTTACAGAACTTCTTGAACTCAGTCTCGATTAGTTTAGGGTTTTTCTTTACATCATCTGTTAACGTGGCGGCGAATCTCTCCACAGTTTTTATACAAACTTCGCATTCGCCTTCCTTCAGTGCGACTGATAGATGCACAATTGTCGCCAAGAATAATAAATGAAACACACTTAATTTATACATTTTGCACTAATATTTGATAGGAGATAGGCTAAATTTAACTCCAGCTGCTATGAACACCACAACTTGTTACAGAATAAATAGAAATAGTACGAAATTAAAGTGATAGAAGAAACTCGTCCATTCATGGAAATGAAAACGTTGACAGCTTTACTTGGCGAGCTGTGATTGGTGCACGTTGTGGCAGGTACACGTGTTACTAATCAAATCATCAGACATATGAATTTTAATCGGCTAGTATTTAGTATCGATATACGGATAGTCGATTATAGCGTGATTATTGCGAGATTATAGCGTGACTGAATTTCAGTTTATAGTTCTAGGCCGCAGTGGTTAGCCGGCAGCACCGCCAGCATGCCATTTTGATTGGATGGCACGGGACATGGTGCGGTTTATTAATTATTTCTGGCTTTAAATGTGCATTTTCTTGTCATATATGTATAAGCCGCTTTTGCGTAACCTTTTCCATAGCCAAGTAAGGGCATAAAGGTGGTACCATCTTGTCTATTTATACGGTGGCCTTATATGTTTATATATTTTCTGTGCGGTCACTAACAGCCTTTGGGTGGTGGCCTTTTTCATAGCTATGACGTCTATTACTGGGTACTAAAAATATTTGTGTGATTCAAGTTCCCGTAATAAGAATGACTTTAAATTTTAATTTTTAATGTATCTACTTTAAATACTACTTACTCTCTTTACATATATTTTACCAACATATAGGTGATAAATACTGGCGAGCTATAAGTTTGAATTAAACACACATCCATCGCCCACTTGGTGAATATAATGACTTTTAAATAAATTTAGTCGATTTTACAGAAAATTTAAAGGCTTTTTAAAGGCCATAATAAAATATAAGGGTAATTTAGCTGTGTCCGCAATAAAATAAGACTTGACTTAAAGGTCTTAGTTACCAGGTCATAAAATTCCAAAAAAAAAAAAAAAAAAGCTGTGTCCGTCATCTGTCACAAGATGTCTCTCACGTTCAGTAGTTGTCATGGAAACTGATTTTGTTTATCAATAATCAATATCGGCATTTAAAAAATATTTTGTCGATAGTTTTGATTTACATGTGTTTCTAAAGTTCTAGATATAACGAAAATGGGTGAAACAAAACCTACTCTACATGACAATCCGCGCGCAGCGTTAGAGATCTATATAACTGCTTTACAAAGTGAATCCAAAATGTCTCGAAAGAACGCACTCGTCAAACTAAATGAAGAAATATTTGAAAACTCGGTCAACAGCAACTGCGACTTGACTATTATATTCCCTGAAGTGTACGCTTATGTTTTGAAGAGCTTCTCTGATGCCTCTGAGGGATGTCGGGAGACCTCGGCGTTGATAGTATCGAACTTTATAGAAAAACTACCTTTGAACGACTACTATTTGACTTATATATTACCTGTAATAGTCCGTCGTATAGGATGCCCTGAAATCGTGGAAGAGTCGGAAGAAATCCGCCTTGTACTGATTGAACTAGTTCACAAGATACTAGAGAAATATAAAGGATCATATCTGTTGAGTCCATTTATCAACGATTTCACGAATATCTTAACTAAAACAGTTACAGATCCATTTCCTAAGGTGAAGCTCGAGGCTTGCGAGTGTATAATATTAGTTACCAAAACACTCCAGAGGGACTTTCATTTCCAATGTGAGAGTTATGTGAAGCCGGTCCTGTCTAACTTTGGGCACCAGCATTTTAGGGTTCGAGTGGCTGCTATCAAAGCTATTGGTAATTTTGTAAATCATATTTAAAATCTAATATAATATATTGTACTTATTAATAAACTTTTGCCTGCGACTTCATATTCATGGAATTTAGAATCTGATATTTTCCTCGAGTAAAATGGAGCCTATATTTTAAGTTGGTTTGGTCATGTAGAGACGATGGATGAAAGGCGATTAACGAAAAAGATTTATAACGCGGTTGTTAGTGGAAACGCCAGGAGGGGACATCCTAGAAGGACGTATACGGACCTTATTGGTGATGTCCTTCAAAAAGGTCAGGTGCGCAGTACCCACAACCGGCATTCATCTATGAAAAGATGCATGAATGTAGATGAAGCAAAAGGGTTATGTAAGGATCGTAGCATGTGGCGTTCTGTAGTTTCTGCCTACCCCTATGAGAAAAAGGCGTGACTTTATGTATGTATGTATATTTTAAGTTAGACCTCTATCAATACATCTATGAAAACTGCATTCAATTCCCTGCAGTCGTTTTTGTGTGATGCATGTTCAAACATACAGACAGACTGAAAAACTGTTGTTTTGGCTTCTGTTGCTCCATATTAGTTTTTCTCCAATATCTATAATGTACATCGTAATGTAATCTGCCTGTTATAATTTTATTATATGTATAGATATTATTATTCTTTAGTAACACATTGGAACATAGATACTGTTTCATATTTTATTATACTTATCACATTTAACATTTATTTCCAGGAGCAATCATTCTAGCTGGCAATGGAAAATGCTTTGAACTGTCTATCAGTCCAATGGCAGAGAAGCTGTTTGATGAGAATACCCAGGTCCGAATGCAGGTCACGCTGGAAGTGGGCAACTGGATGCTCAATTATAGGGACAGATACTCTTTCTGGCATCGCATGATACCTCTGTTGCTTACAAGGTTTGCAGGTTTTTTTATATCATTTAAAATGTATGTATTGCGCACTACAAAGACCATGAGAAAATTAAAGCCAAGTTTGCTGATGTTGTCCAAAATTGTGCATGAATGTAGATGAGGCAAAGGGGTATGTAAGGATTGTAGCATGTGGCATTCTACCTGCCCTTATAGTACCTTCGTGATATTATTATTTGGATTGTTTGATGAACATATATACTTAGTACTCACTAGTCATAGTCACCTCCTGAGTCCTAGCAGTCAGTATACTCAGGTATGTATCCTGCTATAGCTAAATCAGTATGAAAATAGCTAATACACCTAGGGTTTCAGCTTATTCCATGGCTACCTTCATATTTCGTTGGTATCTATCATGCTGCTCAGATTTTTTGGTGTTACATGCCCATCTATGATTTCCAGTCTAAGCGACGTTATGGAGGATATACGGAACACCGCCACGACCTTCTGGACAGACATCGGCCTCCAATACATGGAGGAAAATGAGGAGGATCTCAAGAAGAAGACTGACTTTCTGAAGGATGTGCCATCTCACTATCCAAATGTGAAACGTCCTAATTTGGGATGTAGGGCTCTTGTACAGAGTAACATTGGCAAGATTGTACCTGCTATTGCTCGAGGTAGTAAATTTTGGATTTTTTTGATTTTCTATTTGCCTAGAGGCAACTGCCGATTATGGTAACATAATGTACCAATGGATGGTCAAGGATCAAGGATGCTGCTGTCCATCATATTATCTAGCTGAATTTTATTTCACAGAAAAGAGGGATGTTTGGGGTCTATGAGTTGAGCTCAGTTCAAAAATTAGGGTTCTCTGTTACAAGGAAAAGATTAAGGTTAGAAGAACAGCTAAGTTCCAATAATTGTTATAAGCTCGCATTATCGCAGATCTCCTGCTGTTATCAATGACCTGTGCGTCACTACACTTCATAGCCTCTGTCTACTCCCAATATTTTTTTCAGAGATGGACGGTTGGCAAGCAGACGCGCGCCTCCGTGTATCGCAGTTGCTCTGCTGGTTAATCCTATGCGCAGAGGAGGGATCCACTCAGCACTCTACTACCGTCATCAAAGCGATGCTGCGCGGTGCCACCGATGAAGACCCGAGGGTTATTCTTGAGGTAAAACAAGAAACATCTTCAGGTCACAACATTATAATATCGCACTATGTTTATAGACAGGATTTATAAAAAACTCGTGCAATGAATTTTCTTAGCAAACTCATTTTCTTATTAAATAGTACTCAAAGCCTGTAACTGTTCTCAAAGATATTATTGTTCTCTTCCTTGTTCGTCGATTCATTATTTTTCCTGTATTATTCCAAATTTTTCAGATAAAACGCGCAGCTGAATTATTCGGGTACTTCATAACGCCGAACACTTGGTGGCCTCTGTTGGAGTCCGAGGTGGACTCATGGGCTGCACTGCTGGTCATGGCCAACATCATCAAGGGTTCTCGCGCCGAACTGATCCAGGAAAAAGTCCTGGAGGAACTATGTAGAGAGGCGGCTGATCCTGATCGGTGCAGGACTAGGAAGGTAAGGTTTTAAAAGTATTTTTGGCATTCTAACCATAGTGTATTTAAAACTAGATATTATTATTAACTTAACTGGCGTAACTGGGAGAGAGTGAAGATTATGGGTTACAGAATATTCTTCTGAGGGCACAAAATATCTGTTCGGAGATGATTAATACGTATGAATTAATATACTTTTACTTTATAAAGTCACTCATAGTTTCGGAAGTTAAGGACTAATAAAGTAATATTTGGATATATTTTCCAGCCTAAATACCAAACGAACTTGCTCCATATGTGTGAGGCGCTGTTGGATCTCTGCGGCGAGGCTTGCGCTGCTGTAGCTGAGGACCTGTTTACCATCAACTTCACTGTGTACGCTATGCCAGTGGACAACCAGATACAGTTCATGGCTTTGTGTGAGTTGAATCAAGAAACGTAGCTCACATTTCTTGTGGTTCTGTAGAGAGAATTAGCTAGCTTAACTCGTAAGTATATGAGGCCCAGATGCGGAACTTCTTGATATTCGTAAGATGGTTGACTGAATAGCAGGCTCAACGCGCCGGTGCACTCGATCCTATTCACAGTTGTGCCTGAATTTGAAGATAACTTGGTGATTTACAAACCAGCCGATCCGCGTATTTTCTCAGTACATTGGTTTTATAAACATACCTTCCTTATTTCAACCTAATAGCAGGTTTTAATGATATGTACGTCAAAATTTGTTAACATTCTTTCAGCAAACCTGGACAAGCTCCGCTACATGGAGAAGTGTGGGAAGACCCTGACTTCCCTTTATGAGAAGCACATCGGTAAAGTGCTGGCGGGTATCACGAGTGACGCGCTCACTTGGACGTCCATCACGCCCGACAAGTGCCTGCTTGAATGTACCTTGCTGCATTCTGGTAACAAATAATCTTATTTTTTAAATCTTTTGTTCTATATCCATGAAAGAGATGTTTGCTCAGTAGTGATAACTCAACAAGGAATGGATATTATTGCAAACCGCTCTTATCATCAATATTTCTTAAAACAGATTGAACGCCAGAATAATTAGCGTTTCTGTATTAAAATATTTCTGATTATTTTACGCCATGAAATATTTGAGACTTTCAATCATCATCATTATCATCATCAGCCAGAAGACGTCCACTACTGAACGAAGGCCTCCCTCAAGGGGGGGTTTGCCATAATCCCCACGCTTGGCAGGCGGCTTGGGGATCGCAGTGGCTCACCGATTAGTGAGAGGACGCTGCTGCCCGTCCTCCGGTGTCTGGCCGCAGTTTTAAGACATACCCGGGTCATTCAATATGTATAAGCAATTTGAATTGTCCAAACTGTTCCAGTTAGCCTGAACGAAAAAAAACATAAACGATTCGATCTCGTTAATTTTGCTTTAGTCTCTCAATCCTCCATACAAGGTCATAATTTCCATCCGGCATGACAGAAGAACACCATATCACACATTCATGTGGCAGGCTAAATGTATTGAAATTGTAGGTGCCGCAATGGGCGGCCAACTTCACCTGATCGCCCCGCTCCTGAAGGAATGCCTGGCGACCCCCAAAGTAGACCCGGAGGTCAAGCTGAAGATCTTCACCAGTCTTTCCACGGTGCTGCTGCGGCGAGACATGAACTTTAGGAAGTGCGACACTGACAAGCTGGAGGCTTTCCTCAAGATTGTTATTGAAGGTACATATGATATGACAAAAACAATATGTTTTTGCTTGAGGGCTGCTCGCAGTACCTCGCTGTATAAATAAATTCATCTCACAATACGCCTGTATTCCAGAAGGGTTCTTACAAAGGGTTTTTACACCAATATTTCGCCGTTATTAAGCCCCATGGTATAGGGGCGAACTTATTGTATAATATTATAAGTCACACTTAGCCCGACATGGGAATCGAACTTAGGACTACATAGTCAGCAGTCATGCGCGAATCACTAGACCAGTCTGGCGGCTACTTCATTTTTATTCATGCGATAATAAACTTTCATATGAAGTTGCCGTCGTAGTGAGAAGACAGCAAGAAGGAGGAGTTAGCAGGAGTTCTTCTGACTACAAACCCTGTCCGTAGTCGTTTCTTACAAGCGTCCTAAAATTTATATTACTCATTTCTCCCAATAGAACATTATTTATCTATTTTGTGCTACAGAAGTGATAATGCCGAACCTGGTGTGGTGTGCGGGGCGAACCGCTGAGGCCATCCGTACTGCGGCCGTCGCCTGTCTGTGCTCGGCGCTGCAGGAGACCCCGTCTGATGAAGACACCTTGACAGTGGATAAAGGCGGAGATGGCGACACAGGGGATCAGGTAAACATAGTATACGACGCAGGTTTATATTTAAACGTAATCCAAAGTAAATTCAGAACAGCTTTGATAAGTTGATATTCTTCATTAACAACTATTAAATATTTCCATATTCTGTGAATACATTGATTTGGGATTTAAACAATATTCACAACTTCAGGTTACAAGTTTTTAATTAAGTTGTTTTTTGAAGACCTATTAGTACGTACGAATTTTTGGTGAGGACTCTCGCTCTCGCAAGTCGCGCAATATCAAGCTTAGCCAATGGCAAGCCTATCGTTGAACGACGGGACATTGACGACTTAAATATTATCCACCAACTTGGTGGCATAGATATATCAAACCAGTAGCGTGGTTAAATTTGAATACTCTTTAAAAATAAACCTTGCTTCTGGGGCCACATGGCCCATGCCATTAACTTATAAAATGACGTAGACTACAAATATGTTTTTAATAAGGCAACACCAAAATTCAATTTAATTTTCGATTACAACAGAAAGTAAACCTGTTCCCGACTAAGGAGTCGCTAGAACCATTCCTGGAACAAATGGTGCCACTGCTGGTTGGTTTAGCTGATGACAACTCTACGCTGACGCGACAGCACACGTTGCGAGCTGTGTGCTGTCTGGCGGTGCTGGCCAGGCAACGCGGTTGCTTCACCGGCGACATACTGCATAAGTTATATTTTGGTGAGAACATATACGTGCAATTGGCTTAAGTATGAGTTGATTTGATGATGACTTGTGAACAACGTTTATGCTTCACGCACCGCACGCACAAAGGTATTGCTTGCTGAAGCAATACCTATGCAGAACAAAAGAAAGAAAAAAGTACTTTCTTTTTGAATATTGGACGCTAATTATGGTTCTTTTATGCTGTTAGCAGATGAACAGCTTTTTACAACTATTCGTGGTTAACAACTCCAAGGATAGATCTTAATTGAACCAGTTCTTTGATTTAACACTGATATATTTCCTCATCCAGTCATACTGAAACGCTTGGACGACAGCAGCGACAAGGTCCGCTCCTATGCCGTCCAGACTCTAGTCACTCTGTTCACGAACCGACCGGACCCGTACGACACCGTGCTGTACGGCGCTCACATCGACGCTCTGTACAGCGCCATGCTCATACACCTGGATGACACAGACGAAGACTTCAGGAAGCAGATGCTTGGTGAGTTTGTCTTGGCGTGTTTGAACTGCCTGTTTTGGTGCCAGACGCGTGAAACAAGTAGGGCAGTTTCACGCGTCTGGCATCAGAACAACTAGTGGCTTTTATGGTTGTCGAGTTCCATGTTATGAGATTACAGTTAGGACTGTAATCTCATTTTTTGGTGTTTCTGTTTGATGAAAATATTCTGTTATTTCAGAGGCGCTGATCAAGTTGAGCGATATAGACCCACCGCAACTTATGAAGAAAGTTAAGGCGAACGTACATCTTTACAGGAATAAAACTGCTTACGAAAGATTGTCTAGTCATATTGAAAAAATATTGTAAGTCTTCTATGACTCTGTACGCAATGGCCTTGAAAATACTGACGTGACTTTAAAATTCGACAGAAGTGGCGGTAGCCTGCAATGCAATTTGACACCGATCGATCGGAATGAGTTATATTTGAGAGTAAACTTAACCCTATTATGAAAATCCTAGGGTTCAGATTCCTACTTTGACTATTTTCGAACTCGATTTAAATATGTATGTTTAAGAAGAGCGAAGTATGTGACCACATGCTGAATGACTGATAGGTATTATGTACGGAGGTCATAGAACACTCGAATAGGAATAATTAAAGACAAGGGTTGGTATGCTAATTGCACTTTATATGAAATGTTAGAATAGTGTTTATTTTAATTATGGATGAATGAAATAGTTATAATTTTAGGTTATGAACAGTGCGTCTTCACCATTGACGTGTAGTGTTTATTATTTAATATTACGTCAATAAAAAACAAAAAGTTTTCCGAGACTTTATTTTTAACCTTTATATATATTAATAAATAAATTTAAATATATTAATGGTTATACCGATAGTTACAGACAGAGTTCATAAAATAAATAATAATAATAATAATCTTTATTGCCCAAGAAATGTATACAGTGATTCTTACCCGTGAGCCCCAAACTAGACTGTTAGTCTGTATCTTGGGGCCCAGGATTTTTAATTAACGTTAAGATTGTGAAGAGTATGGGCTGGGGTGTAATGTGTAGGGTGTAGAATATTTTGAGTAGGGTGCGTGCGTGCGTGCGTGCGTGCGTGCGAGCGTGCGTGCGTGCGTGTGTGCGTGCGTGCGTGCTGGCCTGTAGTTGTCTGGAGTAAGTTTAGGACCTTTTTTGTGAATGGGACATACCACAGCGGTTTTCCAGCAGTCTGGGAAAGTACCAGTCTTCAAACTGAGGTTAAAAATGTGCAGTAGTGGTGTAACGAGAGATTTCAAAGCTCTTTTGATTATAATAACCGAGATTGAGTCAGGACCTGGAGCGCTATCCACTTTGAGATCGAGTACAATCTTTATTATCTCATTGAGGTCAGTTGGTTGAAGTAGGAGGGAATGGGGGTACGATGATTTGGACTTATACGAGTTAATTAGGAGTTCATGTGATACATTCAATTTCTTAAGTATGTTGTCTGCTAGATAGGAGCCTACTGAGGTAAAATACGAATTACAAGAGTTGAGTGCGGCTTTTTTATTATTTGGACTTAGTAATTCAGAGCTATCGTTATTTTTGATAGTTAATTGACCGATTGATTTTATGACTTTCCATAAATTTTTGGCATTATTTTTGTTGTCATCAATTAGCTGCTTATTGTAATCTGTTTTGATTTTATGGAGGAGCTTGTGAAAGAAATTTCTGTATCTAGTGTATATTTTGTGTTGAACAGGGTCATTTGGATAAGTTTTGCTGTGTTGATGCAATTTATCACGATGGCGCATACATCTTATAAGTCCCGGAGTGATCCAGGGCTTGATACATGCCATTTTCCGGCCAGTTTTTACCGTGCGTGTAAATTTGTGTATGGATGTTGTGACAATCTCCGTGAATGCGACAGTTGCAGAGTTTACATTTTAATCATTAGTGATTGAGGACCAGTCGACGTTATTAAGATCAGCGACAACTGCTACATATTCCGTTTTGTTTCCACCTTTTGTTGTTACTAATCAACGGTTTTTCTAGTGATAGGTTAGCGGAAACTATATCGTGATCTTATCATCGTGACTTACAGACAACCCCAAAACATTTGTTACTGCTTTTGATAAATATATGGTCCAAACACGCTTGAGTAGGCTTGGATATGGCAGCTAATAAGCCATGGGAGGACATTAGACATAAGTAATCGGATGAATTATTGTTTATATTGCAGATATCTATATTTATGTCGCCAATGACTATTAGAGATGGTATGTTTCCTAATGAGTTTAATACTGGGTCTAGTGAGTTTAAGAACGGATCAACATTACTGAACGACGGTGATCGATAAATACCCAAAATTGCTACTTTTTTGTCGATAGTGACGAGAAGTCGATCGGCATCATTTATCATAGGTTCGCTGACTACGGAATTATAATTGAATTTGACAAAGAAAATAACGCCACCATTTTTATTATGTTGAGCTATCGATCGAAAGACGTTGTAACCTGGTAATGGATCTATAAGAAAGCCATCTGTTAGCCAGCATTCTGATAAAACATTAACATCAAAACTGATATTGATATTAATATTCTGATATATAACGAGTGCATTGTGAATAATTCAATAATCACAAGGTTATCTAGTGCTAAAAATCTTTATATTCACATGAAAAAAAGAGGTTACAGGGTTTGTGAAGTTGACAGAAAAATTGACATTCAGTAGATTTAGCTTCTTTTTTTCTTTTTTTTTTAATTTATTAAGGCTTTGGATATCGGTGTCCTTTAGCCTAGATTTAGCTTCTCCTTGTCAGTGTTGCCGTTCTAGCGACAAAGTCTCTAGAACTAGGGGATTTTATAAATATTTAGCGACACAATTTTTTTTAGCTTCTTTTAGGGACTTTAAAGCTAGTCAAAATGACGCTAAGCCACACCCTTATTTTGAAACTTAAAATAGTACCTACCTAATGATACCTATAGTGTCTAATCTCAAAACATTTCTGTATAATCTCTGTATATTTTCGAAAATTTAATGTTTGTTCGTAAACACCTCCAATCGTTTAAAGTAAACAGTGATTATTACAACATAAATACTAGAAATAAACATAAAATAAAAGAACCTAAATTTAAATTAACCAAAACGAATAAGTCCTTCTTAGGCGCCATTCATTTATTACGTAAGACGATTTAGGGGCGGAGGGGGGTCGACCATGTCTTATTTTTATCTTACAAGGGGGTGGGAGGGAGTCTTGATAGCTCTTATGTAAGATCACAAAAATGTGCAAAGTTAAGATTATACTTTGAAAAAGCGTGGGCAACCGCGCGATTGCCTGTAAAAATAAAAATTGTTACTCGGAAAAATAAACATTAAAACAAACCAAACGTATATTCATTTTTTCCTTTCGATTCTTACGTAATAAATACTAAACGGGGGGGAAGGAGTTGGCTTATTCTTATTTTTTCTTATGTAGGGGGGGAGGGAGTCAAAAACTAGCAAAAATAGTCTTACGTAATAAAAGAATGGCGCCTTAGGGAAAAGTATCCGATTTTATAATAAACTGCCGAAATCAATAACGGATCTGACGGATGGCAAGTTAAAAAAACATGTTAAGTCAGTACTTATAAAAAAGCATACTATAAGATTATAGACTATGTTGACGATAAAGATGTGTGGCGTTAATTTTCTTCTGCACATGTGGCTGGTAACTGTCACATCCTGTACCCTAAGACATGGTAATCGTGATTTCGCATTTTTTTGTATTTTAGATACTTTTATTATTTAACTGTTTTTCGTTTTTTTATTATTTCTTTTGTGTTTAGTTTTTTATATTGTTTAATTTGTGTATTGAAGAAGATCGTAAATCAGTTTTTTGTAAAGAGTGTCCATAGAATTTCTTGCTGGTCTCTTCTCCATAGGACGAACCCACTTTTGGAATCGCGCAACTTTAACTTGACATATACAATCGTGCATTTTCGATTCCCTAAGTTATCAACTCCAGATTTATTGCAGCAGGGAATTCCCCTACCATAGACAACAATACACATAGTTTTAGTGTGTTCTGTTTTTCTCGTTCACAGTTAACAAGAGTGAGTGATAATCCAAGAATTATGTTGGTATATTATTTCGAAGGAGGAATCATTACATTTCGTCCATGAAAGATTCGTTGTTTTTTTTTTTATTCATACTCCAGCACTTTATACTTTCAGCATTAACTTAATCTAACATAATTATGGCACTTTTTCATATGTATAGACAAATTATAAGTTGTTTCCATAGTTTAAGATTGATATCAGGTGTATATGATATGGTGATATTGGTGGTTAAATGCGAGTTTATTTACAATTTGCCGATTAACGTCTTCTAGCAGATTTCAGGCGAACGTTTTTTTTGAAACCAGCTATAGAGCGACTTTCATTTTTGTTCAACGGCAACACTGCTCCCTGTGAAGCTAATTTGCCCGGCCCGCTTGTTTGACATTTCTCATTCAACATTTTTGTTGCTTTGTGTATTTTATTTAAAAAATAATATTTGATATATTATTATATGTACACGTTCAACATTTATATTATATGTAATTAATAATGGAGGTTGTTCGTAAAAGTAAGTAACATTATCGAGATTTCTTTTATTAGCGCGGCAAACGTATATTGTCTGTATTATAATATTTTTCAGATTTTAATGAAACATTGCCACTAGTAAGTGAGTCAATAAGGAAAGCGGACTTTTTAGCGATAGATGCGGAGTTTACAGGGCTAATAAATGGGCCGGACGTGTCTATTTTTGACTCGCCGGAAGATTACTGTATTCGTATGGTGAATGGATCCAGTGAATTCCTTTTGATTCAATTTGGATTGTGTGCGTTTTACTGGGATGAAAAGAGAAAGCTCTACATGAATGACGCTTACAATTTCTACTTGTTCCCGCGAGGCCGGCCAGCGCCAGACAGGATGTTCCTCTGTCAGAGCTCCAGCTTGGATTTTCTTGCGGCAAATGGATTTGACTTCAATAAGCTAATAAGAGAAGGTGAGCATTTATCGTAGCTAAAATTCATAGTAGGTATTTATCCATATATATCCAATAGACCGGCTATTCTGTTCAAGATACTCTTACACAGTTTCTGCCACTATAATTATATTATGGGCCTATTCTCGGCTTTAATTAATAGGGAATAGAGGGCCTCATTTATAAATTTGCAGGCACTACAATGGACGATAGATCATAATGTTATGTTTCTAGCTATTACTAAATGTTGCACATCAAATCTGAATAATTTCAGGTTAATTACCAATTTACTACCTGTTTTATAGTGATTAATGTTGCATTAATACTTCAACATTTCTGTATTTCAATCATCTTGGTTTTTACATTATTTTTTATGGTTATTGCATCATTTTATGCTTAAATTAATGTAAAATGAAATGTTTAAAAGACATTTGTACATTGAAACTCCTGAAAATTTATAAATGACTTACTGATTATTTTAAAATGTTTACACTTTTTTATTTGTGACAAGACTTAAAAATGTGTGTGTGTACTTTTGTATGCACACAAGAAATTATACTTCTTATTTATTTTTTATTTTCACTGATATGAAATATGTATTACAGATGCACAAATATTTCAATAACTACCTTGAATATAGCTATCTATTCCCAAGAAAATTTAAGAGACATTTACTAGCCAACTTCATGGTGTCACTTTTATCTGTCAGTGTGCACATGCATTGTAAGAATTCACTCTCATCAAGGGTGCCAAAAGAAGTATAACTTCAATAATGTGGAGTGCTAATTTCAGCTGATAGCTCTTTAGATTGAGTAGCTTCAAATCCTGACAGATTTTGTTCATAACTCATTCTATAAATGTTTAACTCTCGCAAGCATTGTTTTCACTGAAATTTTATCCTTGAAATTTTATTCTTCAGGTATATCATACATGACAGAGCAATTGGAAACAAAACTGAGAGAGAACTTGACTGAGAGACATCTTACTTATTCCAAGGAAAAGGATGCAGTTAAAATACCTGAAGAGAATAAACAGCAAATTGAGGATATCATGTAGGTCTTCATATACATAATGATGTCATTTTTGCTTTTCTCAAAACCTTGGTTAGGTTATAATATGTACTTTTATTGCTAAGTTTAATCTGTCCAGTTAAAATCTCTAATATAAGTCCAGTAGATGGTAAGTGGTTCTACTATATTATATGCAAGTTTATAACACCATTGGCAAATGTAGGCATACAACATTCTATTCTTGCTTTTTACATAACTGCCTACAAAAGGAGTGTTTTCTTAGATTAAAAAGAGCAGAACTGTCCCCCGACAGCAATGACAAATTTATTTACCTAATATAACTTGTTTTTTAGTTCGTTTCAAGTCATGTTTTTTAATTTTTTGAATTATTTATTTTTATTGATACAGTGAGTATGATGTATAAAGTTGGAATCCTAAATTGATGTTTTTTTTTTTACAGTCAAAGAGTGAAAATATTCTTAGAAGATAAAAAAGAAGATGAAATGGAGATTGACAAGTGCAATTCATTTGTAAGATTGCTTCTCTTTCAAGAGTTAAGAGCTCACTTTAAAGACGAGATTATGGTTGATTCCAAGATCTTAGAGAATAAGAACAGGTAAATAAAATATGATAGTTGAGAGACACATTTTCTGTTTATATTTTTTTTACCATTTTTTACAAACTGCCTTTGTGGGTGCAGATAAAAACACACATACACACACAACAAGTACACATACATGCATACACACCTAGATCTAGAACACCTATCTGTAGGCCATAAAAGTACTGTTGTTTCCATGCAGGAATTGATTACGCCGTATGTTAAATGTACTTACATCTTCCTTCAGAATTTTGAAAATAACTCGAAGAACAGCAGACATGGAGGACCATGAAACTATAAAGAAGAAAAGGGATTGGGAGGAGCTGGAAGAAGCTGTGGGTTTCTCGAAAGTGGCGCGAATGATCAGTCAGTCGGTAAGTGTCACTTTGTCCAGGAAACACCAGTCCAGGTCCTGTATGGTCTGATAACTAAGAGAGATAAGAGAGACTATATATATGTTCCTTGTTGTAAACACACGATTTTTTCATTGATCTAGCGGGGTCGCAAGCCCATTTACTTTAACTAGAGTGCGAGTACTGCAATTTTCATTGCATGTGTGTTTTACTAATAAGCTGTCTCATGGAGCTGTGTGAGATTTTTTCTATTCAGTTCTGTTTGTGTTCAATTTATTACTTTAAGACTATGTTAATACAGTTACTTTTTGAATAATATAAATCCTCTATGGCCTCGAGTTTGTATTGTGGAAATGATTTTATTTGTTACCAGGAGAAACTAGTGGTTGGTCACAACATGCTGCTAGATATCATCCACACGCTGGGCCACTTCTTTCATCAAATTCCTTCTGATTACCAATCTTTCAAGGAGTTTGCGCACTGTATGTTCCCCAAGTAAGTTATCTCTTCTCTTTTTTAAAAACGTCCCACACTAAGAATAATTCCTGTGGTGCATTTACACACACAAATATTCACGTGGACATACACCCAACCCTGACTAACTATCTGCAGATCATACACATATTTGTTCGGTGCGGAAAAGGAACCGGCGACACGTAGCGTAGCAGTCGATCTCTCAACCACTGCGACAACCGTGCCGTCAAAAGTTGTTTGTTATATTTTCTATAAACTGGGACAAATCCTTTACAAGCAATATTTGTTTGGAATCGCGTTCTCGAAAACTGCTCGAACGATGAAATTTACAATATAGGCATTTTCGGGGCCGAAAAATCTATCTAGCTAAGACTCATCAATAGAAATATTCGGAAACAGTAAAAAAAAAAAATTGTGCGCGTGCGCACATTCGTGTATGCGTGCGTACAGTCGTGTATGCGTGCGCTCGGTCGCTCAGATATTAAATATATTAAATGGCTTAGTTGTAAGCAGTATTTGTATATTCGAGGCATACACAGTGTTTTATGTTTGATACCTCTTTCTGTAAAATGAAACTGGATTCATTTTTATATGTAAAAGGACAGGACAATCTTTTTTTTTTTTGGAAATAATAAACTTGAGCCACCGCTTGAGAAATATAATAATATGATAGGTTCGGGGCATATCTCGCGCGATTCAAGATCTTTTCGATAATTATATCGAAAAACGGCGGATTTCGTTTACCTGCCTTATTCAGAATTGTCGTACTATCAAAATTTTACTTTAAACTACATATCTACTTGAAACTTTCCACATGCAACTAGGTCGGACGCAGACGACATTTTAGTGACTGGAACAGACTCCTTTAGAGATTTTCAGGGTGCGTCAGACGATCTTAGGTATCGTCTTTTCGTTTTACTCGTAATTTCTTCTTTCTCGCACCTCTAATATACTATTAATATTTCCAGATTGTTAGACACGAAGTACATGTCGAGCTTCTCGCCGTTTAAAGATAAGTTGATTAGCAGCGTTCTAACGGACTTGTTGTCTACGCTGGCCGAACCACCGTTCTCAATACCTAAAGTTGGTGAGTATTTATAACAGTGACTGTTTATATTCATAATAAAATGTTTATTATATTATGAATATAAACAGATATGATTACAGAATATATGGAAATATTTGATGACAACGAATTTTGAAGATTTATATTCTGTTAGCAGTGATAGCCTAGCGGTACAAGTTGCGACATTCGAATTTGAATTCTCGATCCCACGATTGAGATTCCCTCTTTGGACCTTCTTTTGGATAGTCTTAGTACTGGCAGTGTCCAAAAATAGGACTCCAAAACATACGAAATAGCGAATAACACTGTCAAATTATCTTTGACGTTTTCATAGGATCTCTGGAAGGTCGCGGCTACTCGCACTTGGACGACAAGCACCACGAAGCAGGGTACGATGCGTACATCACAGGACTCTGCTTTCTGGCCATGCAGACACACCTGGCCCGCGAACGCGGCGAGGGTGAGCGTTTGAACACTGAGTCGGATGCTCTCAAGCCGTTCCTGAACAAACTGTTTTTGGCCAAGACAGCTAGGCAGGATAGCCCGTATATGAATCTAAATGGCGATGATCGTAAGTCTTTTTTATACACTACGAATAATTCCTGTATTGTAGGTGCGTTTACAAATATTTATATGAACAGACATAACCAAACCTGGAACAATTATCTGTAGATCAAACAAATATTTGTTCTGTCCGGAAATGGAATTTGCGACACGTGGCGCAGCAAACGATCGCTCTACCACTGCGTCAACTTTACCGTCAAACTATCTACGTATGTCTTGGTTTTCCGTATGTGTTGGTAAGAGGAAAAATATTTTAGTTAAAAAATTACTTCTCATTAGGATTTCGTGAGACTTAGACATGCGCAAAACATTACGTCAAAGTGTAATGTAATATTACATCACATTTCCCTCAAAGTAATATCACTCGGTAATATCACCATCACTTGAAACATTACTAGTGGCTGGTTGGTACGTTCGCGGTTCGCGTCGCGCCGTTTATTGTAAATGATATTGTTATCATATTACTTGTAATTTTTACGGTTTTGTTGTAAGTTTATTAGTAAGTTATTGCATTATTTATAACTAAGTACATTAATTACATTTAATTATACAGTCACTATTTATTATTATTCACTTTTAAATGAGTTCATAAAAATGTATTATTTACTTGAGAGATTGTAACATGTATCTGAAGTGCTTGCACTTCTGATTTGAAATCATGATTTAGAAACACACGATTATTTCGCGCCAACTGCCGGCCGGACGCAATCCGCATGAAAAATATACATAAACAAAATGTATCAAATCATCATAGTAAGAAGTCATGTCATAGACGTGAAAGAGAAAACTAGTCGGGAAAAAAGATATTGAACATAAAAATTAAATTCATACATTTTAAAATTATTATTAGCAATTTTCTAACTCGTTCAATGTTGCGGTCGGCACGGGCGTGCCGCGTCGCCGTTGCCAGCGAGTCGTACCCGCGCATCGCTCAATCTCGGTCTCACTCGGTAATGTGCGTGTTTTGTTCGGCCGCCCGCCCGAGCGAATTACGTGTAATGGTACGTAATATTGTGATGTTGGTTTTCCGATCGTAATATGTGTTGTTGCATCACGTCACCGTGTGATATTACTTGAGTGATATTACTAGCATTACTTACACATCTCTAGTGAGACTAGTTTACAAACATATGTATACATCTAACGTACATTGTACACACACACCCAGATTTAGATATTATTTCTTATTATTATTTCTATTATTATTTAGATTTAGATATATTTAAAAAATAACTTTCTTATTAAATTTGGGGTTCCGTATTTGGGTTTTTCTGTCAGGAAATTCTCAGTAGCAGCCTGGAGGTCCAAACTCCATACCAAGGTGGCAATCGCCCTATATTGAAAATGTTACTCACTTTCAAACTCTTCACGGAATACGGGCGTGATGTTATGAATGTTGGTTATATTTGGAAGGCTAGTGTGTAAAGTAAAACACAGATATAAATAAACGAATTTATTTCAGCCGCACCATCACGAGACCACGTGTTCCATCTGGTGTTCCCCAAGGAGTGGACCAGGAACGATCTCAACCAACTGTTTAGTCCATATGGTAAGTTGTAGCTTACGCCAGTAAAATAAAATAATATAATCGGATGAAATTAATTTTGAAATATGTATGTCTCAATTTAACATAACTCGACTATGTAAACCGAACCTTTTGTCAACGGAATAAGGGTTTATTTATCCCAACTGTCCTTTGTCGTGTGTGATCCTGGAGTGCTAGAGGATCTCCTCGGTATATACTGTTCCTGATTGATGTACTTATAATTTCTACTACAGGTGCTATAACGATGCAGTTCATAGACGATAGTTCGGCGTACGTCGCGCTGGAGCGGCGCGACCAGGCGGCCGTCGTGCTGCGCGCGCTCGCCAAGCACGAGCGTGTCAAGCTGACGCCGTACTACCAGTACAAGACCAGCAGCTGCAGTGACAGCGAGGTACTTTATTCATTACACTGTAGTGTGATCTAAGGGATTCACACGTCCAGATATAGTTGTGTCGTATATCGGGTCGTTTAGCTTCCTATAAAATAGGGATGAGCTACACGATGACTATGCATGCGCCCCGTCAGTTAGGACAAGTCAGCTCAAATTTGTCACTAGCACTTTCATCCATAAGCTAGTCCAAACGTTGTCCTGAAAGTTTCGAATATGATCATCTTTTAACACTAGATGAAGAAAAGAAGTTAAATCAATATGCGAACGCTGTGACGAAGCAGACGCTAAGGAACATATTACTGATTAGTAGAAAATGTGTATATTTTGGAATAGAGATGTGCCAACTCGGGAAAAACGCGACTCGAGTTAGCTCGAGTTGAAATTCACGTAATTTCACGCATTTTTTTAGATGCCTAAGTGAAAAATAAATTACCGCCGTACTTTACAGTCTAAACTCGAGTTTGGAGCTCAACTCGAATTAACTCGAGCTAAGCGCAACTCGAGTTAACTCGGGTTAGTAAATCCAGTTGACCCAACACTATTGCTGACTGAGCTGACTAGTGTTCTACAAGTTACAATAGTGCACCTATAACTTATAGGTGTCATTTATAAAGGAAAATGTCAATGAGTATTCTCTTGAAACTCATCTCATGGGATCTGCCACCGTCAATGGCGATCGTTGTGAAACAATTTTTTGTGAAACAGACGTTACCAAACATTTCATATATTATAAAAACGTTCACATCATGATAGTAAGGTTATAATACTTGACAACGATAATTTGACACCCCGCGTCTCCCGCTTCCTCACTCGTGATCCCTGTTCCGTCCGCAAATTGATACAGTTTGCATTCACCTCTCACACATACAACGCTAAACTGTCAGACGGGAGAGGGGGTGTGGGAAGCGGGACGCCAAATTAAAACTTATCGTTATTGAGTAGTACAGTACAACTAATTAAACAGTTCGGACATCTTCGTATTTCCGAAATTAACCGAACGTGTAGTGTTTGTATATAGTATAGAGTAGTTGCAATGGTTTTGTATACACTTTTATAAAGTGTGTTCGTACATTCTCGCCTTCAAAAATCAACCAGCTTAGGAGAAACATCACCTCTAAATGCTTATCACTTCCTAGTCTAACTCGCCCTAGCATTTCATTCATATTTTGTTCGTTATCGGCGGGAATACGAAGATCGGCATTATATAATTATTTGTACTGCACAATTGTAGAGCCAGAGATCGCTATGACGGTATAGGGTCCCATGTGATTGGAGGAGAATGTATTAGAATAGTTCTTTTTTTCCCATATGCCCCATCCTGGGCTGGCTGTGCAAGTAAGTACCAAATAGTGTATCTATATTATAGTTTGCGAAGGTCTACGAATTATGACTGGGAAGGGAAGCAGTCAGAATCTGTCGCCAGTCATTTAAAAACGTCCAGTGAACGATGATACATATTGATTAGCATTCTAAAATTGGGGCATTGTAGTAGGATTTTAGCAGTTATCAAACTGGTTATAGTGAAACTTAAAGGCAAGATCTATTAGAGGCAGCCTGGGACTCGCGCCCGCCTAAGTATAAATGTAGCCGAGAACTCGCGCCGAGGCATGTCAATGAAAGCTACGTAAGGCAGCCGCAGGCTTAGCGACGCGGAGTGGGTATCTATCCAGGGGCACATTAGTCGGTGACATAGTTTGTAACAAACTAGACGGGTCGAACTGCAATAACAGCTCAGAGGCTACATAAGATAGTCATTATAGATAGCACGTGGCCGCGAGGTGCCTGCTCGTACTGAGCAACTCAAGGCTGCCTCTAAATATAGGAACTTAACAATAAAAAATACGTTTTGCTTCCTAGCTCATATAATGTAAAGTTTAATTTCTTGTCCCCAGATGGCGTTACATCGGAGCGACCGGTCCAAATGGGATACGTATAAACTTATGTTCGTATTTGTGTTCATGTCACTCATTGCCATTATAGTTTTTTGCTATTCAAATAGCTACTTTTCGGCGTCGGTAGTCAAAGATATTGTAGACAAAGTCGTCATACTGCCTAAAAAGTTGGAACTTTAGAGTTCTGCATTGTAAATATGAATTCCATATTGCCTTGAATATTGACGGATCTGTCGCCTATTTCTGTCCGATACTTATATTGTGTTTTCTTTGTCTCGTTGATACGAAATATAATGCGCCAAAACACATTTTACCCATTATACGAACCCAAAACATGATGTTTTATATTTTCTTTTTATTAAGCAAAAGTGTGCCCTAGTTTTGATTATTTTGAATGTAACTACATTTTTACCAAATTTTATCGTACTCTATGGTAACAATCTGTCAAACGATCGTAGATACGTTAGTGATTAGGAATGCTTCTGCTGTATTCAGCATTTTGGGCACATTCAGCTTTTTTTTGCCTCCATTGTCTTTATATTTTTAGTCTGTGATTCTGCTCACTGCCGGGAAAGAAGTGTGAAGTTTTTATATTTAAGCGGTTCGGTTGTTTAAAGTTTAACGTATTCATTTACATATAGCTGAATGAAATAGAATAAGGACACGACACACATATTCGGTTCGGAAAATGATTTATCCAAGCGTGTTCGGTAATAGAAGCAGTCATATACGATCCAGTCCATCTTCAGGCCGTGCTGACGTGCGCATGTCAGGAGCTTTTGGGCATTTGGTGTTAAGGCTGGCACGAGCTTCTCAAATAAAACAAAATGTTGTGAACGCATTTGTTCTGAGGTCACCCTACGTTGGAAACGAAGTTAAAATCTTCTGTTCAGGCATTTCGACCACTAAACACTAGAACCATCCGCTCTGGATATTTTATCGTATTCCATAACTTAAGCTATCGAAACATTCAAAAACAACATCAAAAAAGGTTCAAAACTGATTAAAAAACGTTTTTTAATAATTAGTGCAAAACTTGAACAGATTTTCGCATCTGAAAAGCATTGTATGTCCTGGCGGTATCAGTTTATTTGCGTTTTTTGTGTTTGAAGTGATCCATGAAATGGTGTTCCGAATATGTGTCGTACCCCTTACATTGCATTGCATGTCACAGGCTTAATTATGTGCGCTTGAGTTGCTTCTATGACGATGTGATTGGAATATAATATTATTTTTATAAGATAAACGCTAGGTTAGTAATTGGCCAAATAAAGTACATACTATTGATTTTTAAGTTCTGTAGCAGTAGTTACTAGTTTTTTGTAACTAGGTTAGTTTAATAAATTGTAAATGCACATTTTTTTGTTTTTTACCCCATAAATCCATTATTTTATTTTTATTACTGATAATTGTTGATCTATATTATATACTGCTATTATAGTACTAGAAATCATTGATAAATTTAAATCGCAAGGTATTCAGCATATAAAAGAGTCTAAAATTGCAAACTATTTCGAAAACTAAACATAATTTTGATGATGATTTAAATTCTAATCAATACAGAGTATCGAGTACATTGCCCCGGTACCCGTAAAAAGCCTCGGTTTAATATAACTGCTTTTACAGAAACTTTTGCTTAGTCAGAAAACATACACGAGAGTCCATCGACGGGTCTCAGCAAACGTGTTGTAGAAGAGATGCAATATACAAGCAAGCCGGCCAATACAGCCCGCAGGACAACAAGTTACCGACCTATATAAATGGTCCATAAATAATCTTCTAACTGTTCGCCACACATTGTGTAAGCTGTGAATCTACTTTGTTTTAAGCGGACTGAACCACCGCTATTGTACGACGGGATTTAGCGGATCGTGAGAAGATATCAGTAGTGGGAATAGGAATTTGTGCAAGCGAGGACAGTCCGCAATTAACGGAATTTACTCCTATAGTTGTTTCTATATGCTACGTACTCACACTGGTTCACTCGATAGGTGCGAAAGTAATCGTGTTTACTAAATACCTCGCTGTGAGTTTTGTGGATAAAGTGACGAAATTTATTAATATTATTTTATTAGTTAGATATTTTATTGGCTATCGAGTATAATTATTGTGAGTACCGACCATTAAATCAATAATTTTCTTTGTAACGGTATCGTATGGGCCCAGTTTTACAAGTTTTCCTAATTTTGACACATTGACGCCGTCTCCCGCCTCAAATCAAAGCAATCATTATATCAAAGGACTGCCCTGCATGTCATATGTTATATCAAGACTACAGATAGTCTTCAATCATACTGCTAAAACTGTCCTTGATAATTTTCAGTACCACCTTGATAGAATGTCAAAATTAAATAGAATTCTCTTTTTACCAAAATCAATAGAGATAGATAAGTCAAATTTGCATCGACAATCGCATTGGCGAGAATATATTACAGCACATTGTATCGTAAGAAATATATCCCCATATCGTGGTAATTGATGCTACCCGACTCAGTAGCCCGGACAATGGCGCGTGGCGATACCGGCGACCCCGCGACCTCGCGTGCGCGCTTCCGCCATCTTGCATTTTAATGCGCTCGCGCACCGGCCCATTTGCATACCTAAGACGTGTGCGATGATATTTTATTCTCATTTAGTTTACTTACTTAAATGGAACTTTCTGTGCTTGGTTTTGTTGAATGGTGAAAGGTTTTAGGATTAAATTGTTTTTGAATAAGATAAAAGGTTTATAAATGAATGTAAAATGCTCACCGGACTTTCTTTTGTGGCGCAAAAGCAGTAGTTGTTGTTTAAAATATATCACGACTTAATTTTTTGTGAGCTATGATTTGTGTGACTGCTGAGTGAATAACACTGCCCGACCCGGAAATCGAACCCAGGACGGGTTCGATTTCCGGGTCGGGCAGTCTTATTGGGTTTTCTGTATGAAAATTCTCAGTAGCAGCGTGGAGTCTGGAACTGAGTCCGGTAGACGGCAATAGGACCGCTCTCACACGGGACTTAAAAACGTCATCGGCGAAATGTTGATGTTCAGTAGCTCTGTCTAACCCATCAGAGAATACAGACGTGATGCTATGGAAAAATATAGTTTTTATAAATTTGGTGGTACCTATAGATGCATTTGAGTCTCTCCAAATAACTCATAGATATATGGAACTGGGGTTGCTGCTATCATCTCATCATCACGGGTTTATTGGACCCCACTTCTCTTACGGAAAAGTGTATGTTGTTGGGGGTATTTCTGGAGATAATTAATTAAAAATTAATTAACTTAAACACTACAAAATAAATTAACAAAAAAAAAAACTTTAACACAAAAAGTAAATCCTGGAGGTAAGATGATTATAAACGTTTATTAGATCACCCTTCTGGATGTAAAAGTTTATGAAACGTTATTTATTTATGTTTAATTTAAGTTCTTTTAAGTTTTATACGGTACTTAAGTGAGGTTCTAATCATATTTTTAAAATTTATGAGGTCTATGTGTATACATTATAAATATGATATGCATTCTGAACATTGAATTTCCATAAACAAATAAAATCGTTCAAGCGTTAACTTAATCGCAAACTGTCTTTTGTGTCGGTCATGTATTATATTTTATTTGACCGAAACAGTAATTTGAACAAGCAAAGCCATACGAACAACTAGTTTATTCTTTACAAATCCATATCTAACCATGTCAACTCCTATTAACATTTAGCCACACAGTTCATAAATATTGTCGTACAGCTATTTGCATGCGCCTGCACAAGCCAAGATTCGGAGATTTCCGCCCACTCTCGGCTTTATGCCTTCTCTGTCTATTTGGCCAATCTTTTGTGTCCTTTTATAGAAGGTTATGCTGAAATTGAGCTTCTAAGAATAGTGAATTCGTTTTTGGTACCGAAATGTAGCCGACTTTGATGTTTTTGCTTTGATCTTGTAGTGTGGGTGGAATAAGTATGTGTGGGATTTCTAGCGCAAAATTTATGTGCATGTGTACTTGCATGTTACCTTTGCTGTGTGGTTTCCACCTAAAAATGGATAAGGCACTCCAATTCTATCCGTGGATGTCTCAACTATACTGCCATTATTATGTCAAAATGTATCGTGAACCTGGATCTGACGCTGAATTTACTGGAGACTCCTTGCGGAAGACCTAATAGTTACTGTGGCTAAACTAGAAAATCTACATTAATATGTTTGGACAGGGCACGAAACACCTTAGTAAAAACGATTAATAATATAATCTTCGCTTAAACAACATCGGACAACATGCTTCAGATTTATGAGAGTTTAAACGCTCAGTGCTGATGGATTAACAAGATTCGTCACTAGAAAACCTACGTGCGAAAATCACAACTAAAATCATTATGCCCGGAGAGTACCAGATGCATATTCCAAGAAATCAAGATTTATCCCTTGGAATTGCTACCTGGAATCCTTATCCCATCCAAACTGACAAGTGCATAGATAAACCTCACAATAACCCTCAAACTGGCTGTATAAAAAGCTCGTGGCCGCAATCTGGCCGGTAGGCTCGTAAAGAGGCCCGATGCATCGCTCGTGCCGATGATATCGTACCCGCTGACTTACGTCGTGCACCATAGATTAGCTAGAATACGCAGAACCGACATATCGATCATCTTTGCTCAAGTACTGTTTATTGCTTGATGGCTATCTGGAGAATATTTAATTGGCTGTCATAGTACTTTCCATATCAATAAGTTGAACACGATGTTTTAAGTTAATACTATGTTGTTTGTTTATCCGACTGAAATGTGGTTTGCTTTTTATAATACGTAGGTAGACAAATTTCGTGTGTGTAAAAATGGATATACTTGATGAACATCAGCAGCATGAACATTATTTCTAGCTTTGTTCTAGTGTTGGTCAAAGACAAGTATTTCACTGGCGACAATTTATAGAGACCGATTATCTGTTTTCTAATTTCATCTAACATAGCCAATAGACACTACGGGCACATTTCTTGATATTCTAAAACTCATGCAAAAACAGCGCTATGTTGCAGGTGCTCTGTATTGATCAATATTTACGTAGTAACTATTCAATAATAAATGCCAAAATTTCCTACTTGCTTAATATGCAACTTAACAAGCCTTAACTTTGCTGAAGGCGGTAATAGGTCCCAATCAGACAAGGGGACAGACAATATTTACTCCACCAATTATAAAACTGGTCGCAAAATTTTCGTGTCGCGTTGGTGGTCTGTGATTAATCAGTTGATCTATGGTGCGCACGCGCCGAACTGGGTCGTTCGCGCCTCGGACGTAGATAGCGATGACGGTAGTTGCACATTGTGGCTGATTTAATAGTTCGTGATGTGGCCACATGCTAATGTTCAGGAACACCGGTCGATCACCCGATAATTGTGTGAATTGAATTTATTGTTTGTTTTAAAGTTGGGGAAGGCTTGTTCTAAGACTGAAGCGAGGAAACTGTGTACTTGAATATATCGTTCAATCGGGGCTTTAGGGTTCCTTATACCAACGTATCGATTTTTCGTTGAAGTTGGTTTAACTAGTTGTCAGTTTCAACATCGTCTTAACTGCTTGTAAGCGGCCATTGCTGAAGTGGGTCTGTGAGTCCTCCTATACAAAACGGTCAAAAGAAATAGTA
The DNA here is from genome assembly GCA_947562105.1 of Shargacucullia verbasci. NCBI lineage: Eukaryota > Metazoa > Arthropoda > Insecta > Lepidoptera > Noctuidae > Shargacucullia > Shargacucullia verbasci. The sequence continues at coordinate 3,035,841 of OX387289.1, read as the reverse complement.
CATTGCAAGTAACTAGCTAGTGTTTTTTTCTGGATGAGACGAATAGTAATAGAGAAAATCAGGCTCAAAAAAAGAACGGGGAAAGAGATCCATAAAAAATCTGTTACTGTTGTAAAACCGAAACTGATGCAATCTTGAACTTAAAGTTAAACTAATCGACCTTGCCCGTACCAAAATCAGAAATAAATCTCCTTAGAAACCAACCGAGGATCTCATAAATTAAGTGCCGTTGCAGCACTCCCGCGCATTTCCATTTCTAAAGCTTAATCTACACTTTGTAAAGACTGAAACATACGGAGTCGTTGAGCCGACGGCGATGCCTGCGACAATAAATCGCAGGAATCGTCGGGTGGTGCCATTAGTACCACGTCAGCGAATAAAGCGAGGAACACACGGGATGAATTTAGCTGGTAGTATTAATGATGCCAGCATAAATGCGGAGGCAATGAATTTTAGTTATGCAAGTCACCTTTCGTCTCGACTTCGTCCGAATAAATGTGAAGTAATGACATGCGCAGACCCCCATGATGCTGTAACATTTTTACTATAGAAAATATGAATAACGCGTTTTCACTAGTTTTCAGTGCTTTAGGACTCCCAAATTCGGGAACTCTGCTTATAGGACATTGACTCTGGACGCAGATGTCTTAAAAGACGGGAGCTGGTCAACATCCTCCTTCCAACTACACATCCTACTGCCTTCACGAATCTATAAGCGTTGACGCCCAGGTGCCTTGTTGTAGTGGTCTTAGAAGGGCCCACTTTCACAGCCTTGCATTACTGAACAGCCTGTAGGTTGTTATGATAAGATATTACGTTCTGATAGCATCGCGCGTGCCACACCATGCCCATAACACATTGGCTTGGAGTACGCCGTGACAGAACCTCCCGCTGTGTTTAGGATCCCTTTAGTTTTCTTAATATGCTTCAAAGTCGCGTTTTCATAAACAGAAATCTGCTCGTGTGTTCCTGGCACAGTGGGTCGCTGCCGCGCGCTAGCGCTCCGCTATTGCCGCTATCATTCACCTTTTGTTTCTTTGGCACGTGCGCCTGAGTTAGTTCACTGACAAATATCGCGGACCCACTTGCTTTAGATTATATAAAAGACTTCTGTTTGGATGTTCGTTGAATCATGAAAGAGGTTCATTTGTCACCACTTTCTATGTAGCTTTTGTGCTAAATGATATTGTTTTACGTCTTTTGGAATGAGAGATTTTTTCTCGAGTAAATTATGCTTAAACGATATCAGATGTTGTACTATTCCGTATTACTACATTATTAGACTAAGAACTGCCTTATTGGTCTAGTGGTGCAAGCACGGCTGTTGAGGGTGAGTACGAGAGAGCGGATTCGATTTTTCGGTCTGGTAAAAAATAATTGAGTATTTCTGCTAGAAAAAACTTGCAAACCGGAATTTGAATTGTGTCTCCTATTACATAGGACTTATTAACGGCTTTAGCGAAATGTGTGCTTACAATCTCGTTAGGTTCATCTCTGCCCAACCCTTCGGGGAATACAGGCATGATATTATTAGCCTTATAAGTCCTAAGCTAAGATCCATGTCATCGGTTAAGTTACTATAATAAATCGCTATATCACCAGCCTAGCTTAGCAACGGAACCCTTAAGGCCTATTTACACCACACTGCATCTACATAAGCTATCGGAATCTCCATTCAAAAATAAACAAAGCAGAAAATACATAAAATAACGTTACATTTTCTGCATATCCCCCAAAGGTCAGAACGACATGTAGATGAACGTTTCTGTAAAATTAACGCTTCGTTCGAGAGGTCTCGGGTTCAGGCGGCGGGTCGGACGAAACGTGTTCGGATTTCTTTACACGGTTCTATTCTCTGTTAGAGATTAATCTGGAATTCTCCTAACTGTTCATTAGAGAAAAAGAAAAATACTAAGTACTTTATTTAGAAAATTAATTCATTGAAAGTGTTCGGCATTGAACGTCAATACACGCAGGATAATATTATGGTAGCACGGTATTACGCCTGTATTGCTCTAAGCTTCGGCAGAGGCGAACTTTTAATACACCCGGATTTCCCCTATAGTGCTGGTTAAAGCCAATGTTATAGGGCGAGCCAGTTTTTATTGCACAACTCCGAACTCCGGGCTGCTACATTTGCGATTTCTTAAAGGAAGAACAAATAGCACTGTATGGGACAGATAGTTGATTTAAATTAATTAGACAAGGACAATTTACCCAAAATCTAAAAATATTGTGAGTGTACTTGCTACTTATAATACAATAGTAGCGACACGCCCCCGCTTCGTACGGGTAGCAGAGCATATATGCCTTCATTTTTTTCTGACGTAGTGTCGTATCATCCTGTTACGTCGAGCATTTACTCGGCTCCCGTCAGTAAAGTTCCTAGTCGGCATGATTTTTTCCCACATCTTCAATGATCATCGTCATATTTCAGCCAATTTACACAAAACCTTAATGAATTATACACCTAAACCTTCCTCATGAATCACTCTGTCTGTTGGTGTAAAACCGCATGAAAATCCGTTCAGTATTATGTGAATTTATCGCGAACAGACAGACAGACAGACGCGGTGGGGGACTTTGTTTTATAATAATATGTAGTGATGTAGTGATTAATCACAATAAATCTCAAAATTGTAGAAATACGTGACCTATGATCCATAGACTCGCCCTTATATGGTTCGTCTGTTATCAAGCTCCTCGATAGCTACATTCGCACATCGTATCTCAGTAAATCCTTTTCGTCTTGTCGCCTGCCCGCTGTCATCGCCTGGCACCTAACGGGGCGCTTTCGATATACGCGATATTCGCTTTGCGACGCCGACCAGATAACTATCTTACAATCTCATTAGCTAATAGCCAATTACGTTGAGCGACGTGTCCGGGCCGTTTTGTCAGTGACATTTCGAGTTTTACCTATTTGGGCCCGCTTTGGGCGTTACAACGCCTGTCAAATGGTCGTCAATTACTGTGCGGTCGCAGGGTCGTACAGTATGTGAGCTCTCCCAGTGTGAATGTCGTTTGAATGTGCTGGATTTTGTGAATTGGTGTTTTAACAGCGCTATACGAACTGCTTTTTATAATTGGGTTTACTTAAATTGTAAGTAGGAACTAAGTCAAGTTAGACGGGCAAAAAAGTCCAAATTAGACCAATGTCTGGTTTTTGGTCTGTGTGTTATTTCTTTTCGCTATGGTTCGTTAGTTAGAATACAGGATCTACAGTAATAATTGTTTTGAAGTAATGCTGTCTGCTTAGGTAATAGATACTCTTTTTTTTACAATTGTACATCTTCGCAGTTCTTCATTAACACTCGCCAGAAAACACGTTTCAACATAAAAGGTCATTTACAACGGAGATGCATCTGTGTAGCTTCGAAGTAAATATGCGCTAACAATGTAAATTGTAAGATTTGTGCGGCAGTGATCGACCGCGCGCACGCGACGTACCGATGTGTCGCTCCGACGCCCGATTAGCGCGCCTTGTTAGTGTCCGCTAGGCATACATGACGACTGGGAAAAAAATAATTTTCCTGCTTATTTTCTTTAATGTGCTACAGAATATCAAGAACAGAATGTCAAGGCATCACGAGATGTGTTAAACTCATCTAAATCCGGGTTTATTGGCAGTAAAATGGTCCCTAACAATGTAAGATTTGTGCCGCAGTGAACGATCGCGCGCACGCGACGTACCGATGTGTCGCTACGACGCCCGATTAGTGCGCCTGTTAGAGCGCGCTTGGTGTACATGGTTGGGAAATCCATTATACATGGTTTGTGTTTATAGTTATACGTCTAAAAAGCCTCCTGGAGTGACGAAACATGAGATTTTCTGGTGCATCCTGGGCAGCCTCAATATCATTATTTGTTACTGGCTAATCTTTCCACGAATGCATGAGTGTATTTACACATAAGCTGTTAAATACATCCCAAGTCACATTACCACGCATTTGATCTTTACGAAGTAGGTGTTTCTTAGGCACACGGGTGCGGTTTTTTCAAATTACTAGAGCATATGATAAAACTTTATAATTGACCGTGTCAGCAATTCGTGGACCACCCAAAACACACATTATAGGAGCAAAAAAGTTTCCTGTGAAATGTCTCAATTACCTACACTTTCAATCTCGTAATAACAAGTAGAAGGCGCTTGTAATTCCGTTAAAGCTACAGGAACTGTTGCTGCTACATTGCTCCGACCTTCTGTCGCTGCTTAAATTACCTTCACCCTCACCTTAAACGACAACACCAACAAAAAAGTCACCTGACACGCTTTAGAACAATCCCTATTCTGTGTTAAACCGTTTATGGGTGGTAACACCAAAAGTGGCTCAGCAACATGTAAACGTACCCTAGCTGGCAAGCGGGCACTTGTAGGTGATTTACCCGAGGTGCGCCCTTGTCCCCTTGCTAAGCGACACGACTAATAAATACTGGTAGCGATTTAAAGACGAGACCTAAACGTTAATCCGGAACAAGAACGTATAGAGTTACGTTTGAAGGGTTTAGGAGCTAGTTTTTGTGGTAACTTCGTGTTTTGGTTTGAAAGTATGGGGTTGTGATGGAGTGCGTGCGAGTTACGAAATTTTAAATAGCTCTGGTTTTTTTTTATTTGTCCTGTTATGCGGATGGCCAAGGAATTAGCCAAAATACATTATTTGCAGAAATTTAATTATATTGCGGTTTTATATCGGTAGACACCAAGTTTATTTTTAAAATATTTCGGTATTTCGTAACTATGTGATTGTCTCAAATTGGTGCAAATTGCTTTTAAATTCTTCGGTAGTTCCGTAAAGAGATTGGATTAAGTGCCCAGCATGTTAGCGTCAATTAACTTAGAAAGGTAGAAAATTCTAAAGTTTTCCGGGAATCTAAATGTATATTGCACCAAGTTAATTCACGTACAAAAGGACCAACATAGTTGTAAGTAATTCATGGACGTTGAAATAGATTAATCGGCTCAACGACAAACCGTTGAATTTGTATGAGTGGAAGGAGTTTCTTTCCTGCCTAAAAGGGTACTAGGGTGGGTAAGGGTACGACCCTTTCATACTCTTAGTCTAGCGCGTCGCACCCCTTTAAACCCACTGCCTATTTTGGTTCATCTCGGAAATATGTATACTCATTCGCATTAAAATGTAATATATCTCTAAACCAAGCAAGTAAACATACGACTCTTCTAAAAACAGGCAATTGTTTATCAACCAATAATTTGTTATTCGTGTCGGCATGGGCTCGGCATGAATTGCTCAGTCCACCATGTATCCAATCAATCATATCTAATTCTGATTGTAAGTCAAGCAATTTTTTATCGAGTGTTGGTCGCAGGTGTCCACATAAATTTCGCGATAATATCTTTAGCACATTCAAGCATTGCTTGTTGAGTCTCAGTTACACTACGCACGGCAAATCGCATGAAATGCCTGTAAATGCCGATTAGTCAGTGATCGCGTTAATGGCTCTCAAAACGGCGCCGTAACGCGCGTGCGCACACGCACCCGTGTGATGTAGGGTTGTCGCGGAGATACTGGTTTAACGCTAGCAATTGTTTTTACAGTTTCATCATCTTCAGTTTTTTTTATAACATTCCAGTCGTCTCTTGTTTGTTCTTTTATTTTGTCTGTATACGTAATCTGGCTTGTCACTTTATTGCTTCAACTCATTCATTGATTGAATGACTTGGGTGTGGGACCAAAACCTATCGTAGTCCTCTGGATGGTTCTCCGCCTTCATTCAATTCGCCTTAACTGACTTAAACTTATCTTCAGTCTAGAGGTCTCATTATCATGACGTCTTTATTAATTATTAGATCTATAAACGAATATATAATAAAATAATAATAGCTCAAATATATAATAAAATAATAAAAAAGAACACTTACATGTACAGCAATGTCGCTCCATTCGTATTAAGGCGAAAATTAAAATTAGTGTTCTGTGATGAACGGTATATTCTTGCGTTTTAACAAATGCCTAGTTATATGGCACTATCTAACAATTATATAATATTAATTAAGTGAAAGTTGGTACCTGTAATTAACTTAAAGGTACGCAAACCCTTAGACAAGGCCCTAGCGCCGATCGCAACAGTTTAAACCAAAAACAAGTCCCCCATCCTTGATAGGATTAGCGCGCGCCGAATAGTTCCCACTAACAACGATTACGGCTCTCGATAATCGCCCATCGTTGTTTCAGAACATTCTATTAACATAAAGCTAAGGGAACGCTGAGTCGCCGCGACGAGTCCGTCCGGTATAAAAATGTAATCATTTCACAGAATATTACTATGAAAATGTGGCCAGTTCGTGTGAATATGTTGTTTATGAAATAATGAGGGCTTATTAACTATTTTATGCTGGCAACACTGGCATTCATTGCCATTCGTATCAAAGCGTCAATTAGAGTCACTTTAATGTATGAATATAATATGTTAAATTTGCCCTTTGCAAAACTAGAGCCGATAAATATCACGGAGAAGTGAAAGGTTTAAGACTTGAGTGAGGTAAAAAAAATACAATTTCTTTGATCACAACGGAATGGTTTACCCTCAACGGAAATAGGATTTAAGAAAATCGATTTAGTAGTTGAAAATGAAGTAACCAGTGTTATAAAGTGAAATAGGCTAATAGAAATAATCACGCAACAGTTTATGAAATGAAACCCTATGCTTATTGTCTCGTTATCAAGACTTTGATTACCAAGATCATTAAGACTGATTTAATTGAACATGATTTCAGCTCAATCTTGCGAAATTTAACAACTATTTCGACACAAAACCATTTAGTGTGTAATAAACTGGTGACCTGTAACACCGCGTAGAATTACGAAAAACGGTAATAATCATAATTCACTTGACAGTAATAATAACTTGGGTTAAAGTAAAACAAGCATCACAAAGAAGGAAAGGATAGGGCCGGTCAATTTTCGAAAGACTAAGGTCTTTAGGTACAGCGTTTCAGTGACGCACTTGTATTAAATGACACTCAAATATATGCTCAAGTAGAGAACATTGATAACATTGTTGAACATTGTTCGCAACTAAGAAAAGCGGTACCTAGATATCTATACATATAAATAAAATTGGAGTGTCTGTTTGTAATATTGAAATAACCGTTTTTTACTACATGCATATGAATATATATACGGTACATACACCAAAATAACATTCTTTACAATTTTTGTCTGTCTGTCTGTCTGTTTGTATAGGCTAATCTCTAAAATGGCTGGCACGATTTTGACGGGACTTTTATTGGCAGGTAGCTGATATAATAAGGAGTAACTTAGGCTACTTTTATTTTAGAAAAATTCTTTTATTTTAGAAAAAAATAGGGTTAAGTGCATTTGGTCTCACTAAAAAATACATTGTTAAGTTCCGACATCTACGCGAACGAAGTCGCTGGCACAGCTAGTTAGATATAATATTTCTCAAACATATTTAGATATAATATTTCTTGGGCGCGTTCTGTATTCGTTTTCATCATAGATACTGCTTCGTTTTACATGGATTAAACTGTGTGCACAAAAAATGCGCTAGCAAATCAGTTTTGTTGTCAACAGCTACAGCTACTTGAAATGGTCAATCCCCATCAGCGTAAGCGTAATGCAAAAAATGGTTTTACTGAACACAAATTTTTGTAAACTTGTAAAGATCGCAATATTGATGAGATAAGTCTTCTCTCCTTTGTTAACTACATTGTTGAGTGACATTGACGCCTCAACACCGCACACCTGGAACTCCTCTCCACATAAGGTAAAACGCGTGAAGCCACATAAATCGCATGTATTTGACGCTCGTTACAACGCGGATGCTCTACCCTACCGACAGATATCCGCACTTTGTGTTCAGATGAGCTTTCATCATCCTAACAATATGTCCTTAGCCTTGTATTGGCGGTTAGCGCGATACATCGCCTATTTCTCTGTATAAGGCTGTTATTCGCAGTGTAACACGTCTGGTTAGACACTGGATCGGATTGTGGAGGCATTTTAAATCATGTGAAGAGCCAAATTGAGGTTTTGTTGAACCAGTTTGGGAATGATACTGGCTATTGAGTATAACTTGCTGACTTGTATTGAAACGTGTTTTCTGACGACTTAAGTTAAAGGTATGATTAACTGAGGTAGACCGCATGCGGTAGGTGGACTTATATTGTGACACAATTTGGGTGTCGTTGTCAGAGCCTGGAGTAGATTACAATAATCAGAACCAACATTTTGAGTGCCACAAAGAAGTCGCGCATAATAAATTAGTACATTCAATTTACACGTTACTTGATTAAAGCTTGTGTTGTGACATCTTTTCATCATTACTTTTCGTCACGACTACTTTTTATCTCGTAGTTTTTTCAGATACCCAACATATACGTGATTATATGAGATATTATTATATTACATATTTATGAGAAAATCTTTTCTGATATTCCATTTGAAAATATGATGCTTTATTCAACAGAATTTCTTATTTCATTAACGCGTTACAAAAAATAATAAAGGCTACAGGAACACGTTTTCCTCTTCGATATAAATTGCTTAAGCATCCGTTATGAGCCTCAGCATTTTTTATTTCAAATTGTTTACGTTTTTGATTTAATTTTATTTGCGATCTGATTCGCACAGCGGGGTTTGCGGTTTGTGGTTCGTAAAATTATTTCACCTGCACATTTCTTCTTAGTCTGAATAGAAAAACGGTTTCTATAATACGTATCTAATTCTATTTCATTTAGTTTTCAGTAATTTAATTTTTAGTCTTTCTCAGTTACTTTATTAAGGTTTTTCGTTTTTTTTTAATGAGAGTTTTTTAAGGGCTTTTCAGCACGTTATGGTGCATTTAGCTAGTATTACATGACACAACACACACACAACGATATATATTTTTTCCACTACCGCAACTTTGTCCGTGGTCGTCTTTGTAGGTAGCAGGAAACTTGGGGTATGCGATTAAATTAGGCATGGACTGATTGGGAGCATAGTAATTGCAATCTGTCCGGGAGGAGTACCTACAAATGTGGGCAAACCAGTAGCGTAGCGTGGGTTTCAGCCGCCTGGGGCACAGGCAAATTTTGCCGCCCCCTTATTTAGGTCTTTAAATTCAATGACTAAAACATACAGTAATCTTAAAGAACTTTTCGGTAAGAACAATCATCATTATTGTATATTGTACAGGTTAAAAACTAAAAAAGTCATTTGCATATATGTTTAGCAATATAATAAACAATATAATAAACACAATAACATTAATAAATTAATAAACTTATATCTAATTTTAAAACTAACTACTTATACTAATGTATCAATAACAAAAAAAAAACAAATATGAAAAAACCTATCTTAAACGAATACTTGGGCGTCATAGTACTCCTTCACATCGCTGTCGAATGGTAACGTGCCCAGAAGACTGGCAGTATTACCACGTTGAATGGCAATGCTTATTCTTTGACCAAAGAATAGGCCAACCCTCTGGTCACGTGTACTGTCGACCAAGCGTTTAGCAAGGTCTCCAAAAAAGAGACGTGCATTCGGACCCCATGACCTAAGCGTTTCGACGCCAAAAGGCTCAAATAAATAATTGCCTATGAGGTTATTATATTTGCGCCGTTTGAGTGTCTTCGCTGTTGCAGCGGCAGCGCCTGCGCAGCCAGCTGAGCCAGGAAGATGGGAAGGAGCAAGGGTGTCAACACAGGTTGCATCCCAAACCAGAGGCCTTCCCAGCTTCCATGGCAATAACGACATACCGTCTGGCCTCTTGCCATCGTCACGGGCCAGGCCATTGGGTTCTAAAACAGCTGGCACGCCGGCGGTGACAAGGGCGCGACGGATTATGTCGTTAATATCGGCGTGCCGTGCAATGCGACCTGCACTTCTACAACAAGACAGGCCATGGTGCCCGAGGCAGTCGACAGCTTCACCACAGTGACATCGATGTGGAGCACCACAGGGAGCACCCAAGCGAAGGCATTACAAAAATTCTTAGACGTAGGTATGCTACTTACATCGATATAATCAGAACACATCCGTTACCAGTCGACAAGATTAAGCTATTAGCTAATTGAATAAATTACGTGTATGCCTACTTGGGGTACATTTGACAGGGACAACTTAAGACATTTTGTTTTAGTAGCGTTTAGTAATAAATTATTTTCTGCGAACAATTTAGAAAGAATAGTTGAGGTTTAATATGTATGACTTCGATATCTTTTCTACTTATTATGTTGCTGAATATCTACCTCGTACATGAATAATCGAACAGGAAAAATTGTACATTGTTAACATTTAATTAATGTTAGTCTAATAAACTGACTCAACCAGCACGGTTTTTAACAGGCTTTTTTATGGTCAGACGACATCAGCTGAACCTGTCATGGCATGTCAATCAAAAACTCCGTTATTAAAATATATATATCACCATTTATATCACCAGGTTATCAAGCGATTAACAAAAGACTATAATGCTATTTTACTGTTATTTGACACATAGATAATGAATTAAATAAAAATCTTGAAATGTAAACTTAAAATCCTCTTTATAGTCCGTTTGCATGTTTATACTTATTATAGTTACACAGGGAAACCTATTATTAGCCATACTCTACTGTAATACACTAATTCTGTAAGATATTATATGTAATGTTGTAGGTTTTCTAAATAAAATAAAATAAAAATAAATAAAAATGCTTTCATGTAGGCCCTACAATTTTGGCCCTTCGAGCCGGATTTTTTATATTTTTAATACAGTACGTCCGAGCACTTTTATCACGATACCGAAGAAAAATAAGCCCGATTTACCAGGATATGTTCCGTTCATCCGCGTATCCCATCGCTGCCTTAACGGCGGGAACATAGCTTATTAGTGAGCGTTATAACAAAAAATAAAAAGTTACAAGTCAATCAAACGTTGTCTCTGGTGTGTCATCTGCGCGGCGCGCCGCTCGCCTTTTATGGTCTAACGTTTGATAGATGAACCGTCGTCAGCTTTGAACTCCTTACGTCCGCAACTATAACATATAAATAACAGTTTTATATGAAAATGTCAAAGCCTACCTCTATAATACTTCCAATCTAATCACGTAGAAGTTTTTATTGGGCTATGTTTTGCCTCGTTGTATATAATTGATTTATTTCCAGAACGGTGTACTAGATTTAAAATAAGTCAATTTATATCCAATGCGAGGATTCGATGAAGAAAATTGCGACGTTTTATGTCTGGCAGTATGTTAGTTCGCGATCGAAGGGGTCTCTTAGTAAGGTATAAGGATCGTCTTAGATTTAAGTAGGCTATTCTATAAATCTTTATAAAATACATCCGCTAAGTGTGAACGTCTAATACATTTTTATAAGTTAGAAATGAAAATTAATGTTGAGGTTTTTAGGAACATATGAGCATTTTTTTTTATTTCCACAGCCCCGCCACAACCTATCATTTACTTTAGAATGGTCGAAGTAAATGACACAGAACTTTTAAGAATTCTTTTAAAAAAAGAAATGCAAAATTTCATTGGTTAGTCGTGACCGCGTTCGAGTAATTTGGTTTGCAGGCGGCGTGTTCCCGCTTTTGCGACAGGTGAATGCGCGACAGTGGCGCTAGTGTCGCCCGATACTTCACCCACAATTAGCGGATGCGTTCGGATACCAATTAAACGGACACGGCGACAAGTCCTGCGCCTTCGCTCTGGTTAGAAAAAAAAGAAAGAGGGCCTGTGCCTTGGCTTCCTCGTTCAATTTAAAAAATTGCGCAGTTAATCAGTGTTCTATTTTCAAATGGCTATTTAATTCGCTCAGAAAATATAACGATCATTAGAGGCTGTGTGATTTATTATGTTACCCGTTATTATTAAACAGGATTGAAAAACAACATTCAGCACATACAAAGAGTACCGTCGGTATTTTATACTTTTTGATGTGAGTTGATTAAGTGCTAGGTAAGTCGCGTTAATCCGGACCAATGCTAAACTGATGAGCCTTTAGCCTGAGATACTCATAAAACTAGGCATCACTAATCGTACCACCTATATTGACGTCGTTTGTCACAGACCGTATGACATGACAGGTCTTTTTGACGAAAGCGGGTTGCACACAAAGTAAGGATTACCAACTAAGTTTTTAATGAATCACACGCGAAATGAAGCGAACGCGATCAGTTGGCTTGATATTTTCGCTCGAACTGGATGCGGTGCCGTTGTGTTTTTGTTTATAGTTTCGGAAATATAAATTTTAATTAATGCTATCCAAGAACGTCCTATATTATGGGATAAAAGGATTAAAAAATATCACAACCGGTTATTATCGTACTACGAATGGGAGGATTTGGCCAAATTAACAAATGGACAAATGCACAGTGCCCACTGAACGGCGGCGTCGGTGGCGGCAGGATTCGCGGTCACGTAGGACATAGCCGCCGCGTCGCACCGCATCGCATTGAATTCGCGTGTCACCGCTTCATAATCGCGTTCGCTTTGAACCGCCTACCTAGGACGTAGCGTTAGTCAGATATCCCTGTCATCTTGACATTAGGCCGCGCCAACTAATCAGTAGTTTAGCCTCTTTCATAGACTTAGAATTTTGCTTACGCTAAAAGAACAACTAAGCGTGGAAAAGAGATATCATTTTCATATGAACACTACCCGAGAAAGAAAGAGACAGATGTCAATGTCAGTATGATACATTTTTTTGAAGCATCGTTACCTATAGTTACCCTTGCTTTAGTGTCAAATATTATTATTAATTTATAAAATAATCGTGTAATTATTGGCGATAAGTGATATTTAGACGGTCATAATGTCATGTTCTTTTGCCAATTGTAACGTGACATAGAGAAATAAACCAAATAATTACACGTTTCACAGGTAAATGTGATTTTTTCATCGTACGTTTTGAAACCATATTTTGTGTACGTACTAGTATTAATTCGCCCAGAAAACAAATTTTACCATAGTATATTAGATTTTCTTCCGATACGTGGTAATATTTTGTAGATAAAACAAGAAATAAATAATATTTAGTGTAAATATTAAAATTTATGTTTACACTAGGGTTGACTGTAGAAATGACTTTACTAATATCGATAAAAAGTCGATAGATTTTTATCTGATTATTAAATAATCGGGCCTAAGGGAACTGGCTATGGTAGTATTATACATTACTTCATCATTACCAGTGCACAAAACTGTGACTAGTGGATAGCACAAGGTTAAATCTTTGTACTATACTTATCTGTATGCTGCATACAACATCATCTTAAAATTATTATTATATTTTGTAATAGTCATTGTATTTTCATAAATAAAATGATTTTATCCGTTGATTTATTTATAATAAGAGGATTTAATTAGTAGCGTATATACCTCTATTCATTAGGGCAAGATTTAATCTATATACTCTATATATATACTATACTATATTGACAATGCAAATACACATCCCTATTTTCATCTGACGTATCCGTCACTAACACATATGCATATTATTTTTCAGTATTTCTCATACAAGCTGTCATTGTTCATCTTTTGCATTCTAAATCTATGGCCTCTCTTGACAAGATAACAATCTCCAATCGCCAGAAAATAGAAACGCCAGTAAAATATGTGCGATTGATATTTATACGTAAATGTCAAACGCATTAATTTTACGGGCGTTTCTGACCACGTAACTGTTGGCCAGTTTATTTAATTCAGTACGTATACGTTGCAGACATTTCTATTTGAGGGGAATTAGAGATTTTTTGATAAAATTCGGCTTGACCGGGCGAAGTAAGATATAGAAAGGGGGAAGTGGGAGGTGACTCGAGTTTCACAGATATTTTGTTCAAGTACTGTCGATTGACTTTAAGATTGGCTTTAAGAAATGTTGTGGTTTTTGTTTTACTAAAGTAATGTTTTGTTTCAGGACCACGACTGATACGAGAAAGCGGCAAGGTTTGTTATTTTATTTCTAAGACACCGAAGAATCAGTAACCAAAAGATGGCTCTTCCAAAATAAATTTATATTCCATTCGGATAAAATGCGCCAGTTTTCTACGCCTTTCCGATGAAAATAAGTCTGGGAGTTACGGCAATGTTGCCGTAATCACTATGTTTAGATCGTACGATACGTATATCGGATTTGTGATTGCAGTTATGTTGACGTACAACCATAGGTATAGGAGAGTGCTGCTATGCATCTTCTCGGCTAAGCCCTTAGTCACCATTTACGAGAAGGAGAAGAGAGAGGCTCTTCTCTTTCCATTAGCGTCGTAAGGAGGAAATGGTAAGAAGTAATAAGGTTGGTCAATAAATTGCCAATAACCAAATAAACTAAGAAGCTACCACAAAATAAACGCCAAGAGAAGAAAGGAGTAGAAATATCTGTAACGTGATTTTATCCGTTTGTCCAGTGGCAAACGACCATGCCGCCACACGGCCTCCGCCACAGCTGCCGCAAATTGTGAGCCGAGTCCGTGCAAACAGTACTTCGATGACCTCGCCGCCTGTTATTACTAGGAAAAGGACTTCTTCGGGCGTTTTTCAAGTAAGCTACTGCTACTCTGCTTAATGCGATCCCCTGGAGGATCTAGATCTGAGAGGATAGCTTGGTAGATGTCTATCATTAAAATGAAGGTAATGTATATTCATACCTTCTCATTTCATTTCCTCCGTAGTGCTCCTTGCAATATCAGTAATATGGTTGAAAGCTCAGAATGCCCACTTCTGTATGACTCGTGCTGTTCACTTCACGCTAACACTGAGGAAACAAGTTAGGTTAGGTCAGGTTTTCATCAATTTCTTTCATCAATCATTTATTACATATCACACACAGATCTATGATCATAGACTAATAGCAGTGATTCAGTGTGTTGTATATTACTTATATAATACTTTTAGTGCATAACGTGTTGATTGACACTCGCGACTTCAGGTTAGTAAAAATGTAATGTGTCTCACAGGTCGATGAATCAGAACCTCTGGCTAAAAAGGCCGAGGTCTCCCCAACTTTGCCGAAAAGCCCACGAAAACGCCCCGAAGACGTCCCTGAGGGACGCCAAAAAAAGACTGAGAAGGAAGAATCTAGAAAACAGGAAAAAGAAAGCTTATTAAAGAAAAAGGGTAAGATAGAAAAGAAAAGTGAAAGTGTTGAAAAGAAAAATGTTAATGTAGAAAAGAATAAGGATAAAGTGATTGAGAAGTTCGATAGCAAAGCTAAGTCGAAATGTGTGACTGCTTTCAAGGAAAGCGATAGTTGGGACTGAATATATCACAATATGTAGAATAGAATAAATTGACGTAAATACTTAGTAGTTTTATTTCTTAATCCTCGATTAGATGATTAGATGTTTTGTTTGGTCTCGGAGGAAGGTCAATCTATTTATTTTCGTATCATGGACGTGAAAAATCTTTGATGCACTCCATTTTTGCTTGATTCGCTGACCGTTTTAAAGGCTGGAAAATAACTCTCACATAGGTATAATCATCAAATACATCTTAAAATAATGTATAAGATACATTTTTAAAACGTTATTAGATCTTACATCTTAAATTCTAAGTTCAATGAAATTTTGCGTGGGTTGATGTAAATGCTAAAATAAGCTATTGCCCATTATAATGGTGAATATAAACCATTATAGAACAGCTCGTATCCCTTGTTCCGTTAATTGAACAGTACAGGAATATGGTCCTACAGTAAACCAAAGATGGACTTCATTTAACAATGCTGCAATTATACGTACAGACAAACACTGTCGCGAATAGTCGCGAAGTATCGAAAAATATTCAATAATAAATTCGCGAAATTATTGCAAAAAGATCAGTCTACAAAACGTTATAATCATATATATAGACTGTAGATATTAACGTTTTGTGCGTAAGCGAAATTCTAAGTCTATAGTTAATATTATTGGCTGTATGTCATTGATGATCATTGCCTTACAAAAAGTATTAAGCGTCAAAGCATAGAGACAATAAACAAAAGAGCGGCAAGGGTATAAAGTTATTGACTTACAAATGTTAATTTTATTATGATCAATTACTTACGAGATATTCAGTGTAATTAATTAGTGGAATTGTTAAGGATATAAATAATGATGGCAAGATTCGCTGCGTCGCGGTTGTGCCTCAAATAATGGTAATACTTACGAGGAGTGATTAGCAATGGTGCGCACAAAGAAAGAATAGACACACAAAGAAAAATAAACAAGTGGTTTAGAGACGGGTACGTGGGAAGCAAGAATTTGTTTGAAAGCTATTATTTGGTGAGTCGTTTTAGCAGAACATTACTATGATGTGCAACCATAATCATTAGAAGGGTCTATACTTCTAATGATTATTGTTTATTTTTTCTATTGATATAAAAATTGTTTTGAATTAATCTGAGCAATAGTAATATTCTGAGGCCTTATAATTTTTTTAAATTTTATCAATGTTTTTTATTTTATTTTTAAACTTTGCTCCACACTAGGAATAATTCCTGTATTGTGGGTGCGTTTACAAACACATATATTTATTATAAAAATATTTATCTGCTGAAATTGAACAATACTGTGCTAAGGGGTTTACTCTCTATCATCATCGGGAATCCGAGGTGTTGAGCAGAATTAGCCGCGTGAAGAATTTAGAGCTCCGTTTAAGTTCGTTACTAGTCTGGGATCATCGTAATATGGACGCGAATACGGAAAAAATTATTGTAGGTACGCACTATATAAATATAAACCATACACACTCAAAATCATAAATAAACACAAAGTTAGGAAATAAACATAATAATAGACTATTTATAAATTATCTCTGCATTACTCTTTTGAATGAACATTCCGTCTTAGTTTTGTGTTCGTATCAAGTAGATTTCATAAGAAATCTTGTTGTCAAATACATTATTGAGATAATTTATAATTAGAATAAAAAATCAACACGTCATCTATAAGATTTGTCATTTAAGTTTCTTCAGTCTTCTCCGACGGTTCGTTGCAGAAAGTCGTCGCCTGCACGTTTGGGATTTCCAAGGGCATTGCATAGCAGGAGGCACATGCCGCTTTGAAACCCCAGCTCTACGGCGACATACTTCGTAATCATTCTCATCTATTACATATACATACAAATGAGTTTATACACAAAAACACCTAAAGGCCCCGTAGGTAATATTTACGTTCGCGATATCTGCGATCTACGAAAAGTTCCCAATTAGCTCCTTTAGACGAGATGAGAAAAGAAAGTAAAAAGAAAGACACTAGCGATCACGTGACTTGTCGACAGCTGATGACAATAAGGTCACTGTCGTTTTTGGTTGGCAATTATTCTATGTGATGTAGGTATAATAATGAAATAGGTCAGTGGAGAAATTCACCTTGTCCAAGGAGGCTGTCGGATTCATTAGGACTGCATGCATTTAGATAGCGTCCTTATGTACGCAGCTATAATAATAATTATAATTAACATTTAACATATACCGAGTGGTACACACAACGACCAATTAATTAAAACACGATGGCTACCAGTCAATCAAAATTCTTTAAAAATATTTAAATAGGTGTTGTTGTTACATCAAAATTCAAGAATTTGAAATTGCAATCAGCAATATTGTATTATAAAATGGTATATGGTGAATAATTGTAAAGGTTATATTTTACGCATGCGTTATCGTCGTTACGTCGTCTCCACTTTGTATATAAAAGGGTCATACTTATATTAAATTAAAATTACATATAAAACTAGAAACAGTGGACCTTTCCTAACAATTCCTGATATCAGTTGATGAATGAGCCGCACAGGTGACAGTGTCGTGAACTCGTGATCTACAATACAATGCGCTTGCGCCGGCGACATGAAAGCTGACCATCAGATGAGCGCACTTCATTAGTAAGTGACATTGTATGGTACAATTAGTGGTACCCGCAATTGTTCGGAAGTTTTGTTAGCAATATCTCGGTGGGTATTTGGTCAATTAATAAGTTGATACTGTTCTAAAATGGCTATACAGAGTCTATAGAGCCATGGGAAATATATCGAGAGCCTAGACAAGATTCTGTAATTATGTGGACCTGACGAATCACCAGAAGGCTGTTGTCTAGTTGGACAACTCTTAAGATATGGAAAGGGTTTATACATAACTATCTACTGTTGAACTTAGAAGATTTAGGACACTGCGAACAAAAGCCGTGTTTACCTATCATGTTAGATTCAAGTACATTTATAATGAGTAGTACCAACTTATACTAAAAATAATTCCAAGATAAGGTTTCTTCTTTCTTCTGTAGTAGATCTTCGTAAGTTGGTAATGTCCACCATAGCTTGGGACTTAGCAGGCCAGTAAGACTCACACACCGACCAGACCGCCAAGACCCTCGCCGTGGATGGACTGTCTTCAAACGTTACTTTATTCTTCTTATACGTATATTTGTGCACAAAACAGATAAATATTCGCATGTTTTAACCTCCTTACCAATTTACCAGGTTTTTCTCGTCCTTACTTGTTCAGCAGAAGATCCTGTAACAAGAAAAAAATACAGTTTAAAAAATTAAATATAACTTCGTATGATAATGGCAAACAATACTATAATACATGCAATATTTTCGAAAAGTTGATTAAAAATAAAAATAGTAATTCGGACAGGATTATTCATATATGCCTAGTCTATTTACATAAATACAAGTACATCTGCTTATTTACAAGGGGGTCCTTGTGACAACATACTAAATAATGGTAATTACCAACAGCATTAGGTATCAAGAGTATGGACAATCCATTATGATACCAAGTTATGTTATTTTAAAGATCAACTCACCATATTTTATACAAAGTGGATTCAGTTACTACCTATCTAATATTTACTTCGTTTAAGTTGTCCGTAACAGTTTTGCGTTCCATTCAATCTATTTTCATGAATGTGGAATGTCTCTGGTATCATTATACGATAGTCTACAATAAAATTAAAGGTGGAGTTGCACCGTTTATTGGTTTATTGCTAATTGAGCGATTGCTACAGTTTCATAGACGCCATCGAATTGCCCGCAAATAACGGACAGGGGTATTGCGTGCCTTATTTAAAACAATTACAGGCAAAGCGTAATTGTGAAATGTTGTGTACCTAATTATTTTTGATACACCTTGTATAGCTGTTTCAATAAATAAACAGTTGAAAGGTTTTTTACGTAACTATGTAGGTTCGAGTAATTGTTTTCAAATGACTTTTATTTCGACTCAAGTATCAATTGGCTGTAACTATTTACTTGATAACTTGAGACAGCTGATGAAAGGTTAGGTGTGCAATAGAATTCAACATTTCTATGTTTCACAATTATAGAAACGATGTACTTAATTTGTTTTTAATATTATACCTACTGAGGTATCGAGATAATTGTGGGTCCGAGTATCTATCTATGCATTATGTAATCAGGTATTATAAAAAAAAAACGGAACGTGAGCCTTCCGTACAGGAGTGTAAAACCTCAAAAGAATTTGATTATTATATGTTAATGCATGTTATAATAATTATTATAAAGCATCTGATATGTTTAAGGTATTCCGGCATTAGCGTATCCCTACTTTTTGCTTTGATCTTCATCGTTGTCCACCGAGATACCATGTTGAGGTCGGACGGCCAGTCTGTATGCCATGGTAGGCCGATATAACAGAACGCCACGTGTTACAAGCTTTACGTTCTTATTTTGCTTTTTCAGTGACATTAAGGAATATCAGAATTGAAATAATGCGAACTGCATCCTTTACACTTACATTTCACTGCAAATTACAATCCTATCTTCGTACTCCGTAGGCGTTAGGGTATCTACACACCGGCGATTAATCAAGCTCACATCGTCGGCAGGTGAAGAATGGCTCGCGTGTTGGCCCGGGGCGGCGATTACAGATTGTGCCGCTGCACCACGGATATTCGCACTTGTGCAGGTTGCCTTACAACAATCACGAGATGGTGTTAACATTTTTGTACACTAGCAACGTTTTTTTGTAACGTTTATGTTCGACTTTTTTATTACGGGGTTAGAAGAGAAGAATGGGATTTCAAACAGTGAGATGCTTATTATGAAGTATTTGCTGCGAGAAACAAAATTGCAGTTTTATAATGCTATTGAGGTCAAGCCTACAAGGGTTAGGCAGTTGCACTCTATTAGATACTCAGGTAAGGTCAGGTCAAGATATCACTCAACTACTCAGTTCCCTTAGCCGAAGAGCATAACGCCGGTCACAGAAGTGTGTGCTAATTAGAGATGTGCCGGATCAATAAAAACGTGTATCCGTGGATACGGATACGAATACGGATCATTAGTGTCTAGATCCGCGAATGCTGATACGGTCAAATGTTTTACTCTGTCGGTGTCGGTACACGTGACCTTGAAAAGACAGTTGACGCTTTTGGGTTAGTAAAATGACGTGTTTCGACTTTCACTGTGTGAGGTTTTTTTTTGTTTATAATTAGTGTGACACGGGGCAGCATAGATTACGTTTGTGTATTTAGTTTAGAGTAATGAATGTGCCAAACATGTGATTTTAATAGTATATCATTGCTACCTATATTTAGAATTTCATATATGTAATGAAACTTAATAATGTAAAAGATCCGTTCAAGATCCGCCAAAAAATTACGGATACAGATACGGATACAAAGCTGTTTTCTCCCTCGGATATCCGCGGATACGGATACGGATACAGATAGAAAAGACTAATGAGGCAATTAATATCACAAAATAAAAATCAACTTAGAAAAGTAGTACTTGTTCTCCGAAGGGCTAGGCACAAAATTAGGTAGCTACTATTGTACACACACACACTGATGTTGCTTTTATTAAGTCACATGCAATAGGTAGCGATCCTGGGACGGTTCTAAACTCTAGCTTGCTACTGAGAGTTATCTACTAGAAAAACTTGATAACACTGATCCACCAAGGGATCCAACTCAGAACCTTACGCTCAGCAGCCGCGTTTTTGACCACTAGACCAATGAGGTTGTTAAGAAGATAGTAGAAAATATCATAAAGTAAGAAAATAAAATAAGTAAGTATCTCATACATAAAAAGGCAATACGGTAGTCGATACGCATGCGCTATGAAAAGCTGCGCACGACTGAAACGTACGATTATTGCCATTGTCGTCGGTAATACCGCTGGCGGCGAGTGTCGCAGACTGCCTGAGTTGTACGTGTGTAGTCCGCTTTATATTCTATAGACCCGATTAATTATTGTATACGATATTAATTCAAGTGTTCAGGATTTTAGTATAAATACTGTTTATTTGCATAATGTGTAATCAGTATGTAATTAATTTTCAATGACGTATGTTAAGTACCTAAAATACTGTTTGAAGGCTCGAGCTTATGCAATAGATATTTGTTATACTTTGGACTTAAGAAAGTGGGGTAAAATTTACAGTTCAATTTTATAGTTAATTTAAAAAAATTGTATTATATTGTAACTTGGATGCCGACTGGTCAAAAGTGACTCAAGTATTCGAAATATTTCTCTTTTTTTTAAGTGTAAATACTTTCTTAAGTTTTGACCTTCTAGTTTGGTTCTACGCCATGTGCAATCTAGGACATCTACTTTAAGTGTTAATGGATTTTGTGAATTCGGCACAGTTTTCCCTGAATAGTGAGTAGGTGTGCTTATTTATGGGTTTACCGCCCTCTTTCTTTTTCTTCTTTCCATTTATGGAAGGCTCTTCAGATGTCAGTTAGTAAATGAATTTCCACCTTACAGTTACCGCCCTTACGGTTTGAAGTAGGTACATCTGATTATTATTCAGACCGTGACAAGTCAATTAGGTGGTTTAGAGTTGATAAGCAGCGCTGAAAGACGTTGATACCTACCTACGTTTTCTACAAAGTTGACGAAGTATTACCGTCTGATAATATTATCATATATATATAAGAGCCCTAATGCTACCGGCATTTTAAACAATATATTATTATGTTATAATAATCCAGAAGGCAGGACCTTTATATACTGTAGAAATGTAATACAACCTTCATTATCCACGAATATAAATCATAAGATTTATATTTAGATGATAAATTCGTCTAAAATAATCCCGTCCGAATCAAATAATGGCTGTCGCATCGTTACTCGCTCCGGGCAAATCGATTCATTCGAATAATAGAAATCGCGAGACGTCGCTCGCGATTCAGTTATCGATAGTTTTGTTATTATACCGAGTGCTGACGGGAAATTGAGTGCTGAATCGATTATTCGTTTATAAGTAATGCGACGCTCTAGGCTAAAATAAATAAAGGTAGGTTTTGTTGTTTGAAAATCGATAGGATTTTACCGTATTCGATTTATTCATGAAATCAGATCTGTTATTTCTGGGTTTGTTGATTTAATCGGTAAATAATAGTTTTGTTGGCTGGTGGCCCGAGGAGGATCTGAACGAGAGTTTCGTGTTGTTCGACCCTTTAAGTGATTGCTGTAATTTTCGAAATGGGATGGCTGGACAATGGACATCGACAGATATTGACGGTGTTTGTCGCAAAGTACTACTTTGCGGCCATTTCAGGGTCACCAGAGGTAAATTTATAGACTATAGTAAGGTATTGTAGTCATTTAATATAATGGGCACAATCTATGAACTCCAAAGTAATCATTGTCGTCTCGAATTTTACCTGAAAGTTAAATAAGCTGTGTTTACATTGTGCAAGTTCTGGCATACAGGTATGACTTCACATTTGTTTGGAAGTTCAAAATTTACCTCTTCGATTTCTGCTATTTGCATGCAAGTTGATGTTTCCACTACTCAAACTGAATGTAACTCGCAGGTTGTATGCAAGTCACTTGCATAATAGAAACGTGGCTTTAGAATCCTATTCTTTATTGTGAGAGTCGATTGTTCTACTGTAGGTAGGTATTCTAATCCAGTAGCTATTTCCATTATTAATGTGGGAGAGATATTCAAATTTAACAAGGTCAACCAGTTTTGTATTTGAATATTCTCTTGCACATTTTCATACATACATAGGTATTATTTTAACCCAGGGGTCTTGTACCTTTTTTAATGTACCAACGCAATTTGCGCAGATCACCTGTTTCCTGCTCAGTGGAACTATGTTTGTGGCAACGATTTCTGTCTGTACGAGCATTATTATATTCGAAATCAAGGTTTCTTTGTTACCATTTTTATGTACACTTGTTGGTAGATTCGACGACCTATTTAGCACATAATTTAGTCGAAGTCCACTGATAGACATTAGCTGAAATTCACACGTGTTTATTGGTAATCAACATATTTGACACACAGGACTGGTTTGATGAAAAAATCCTTTATCAACTTCTCGCACCGTTGTATTATATGTATATGTGACATGTAAACTGTACCCATGATACAGGAGAAATCATAGCGATTAAGGTAAAGATTTATAAAAAAAAAATAGGCTGAGATAAAGGACGAAATACTTACATGTATACCTATCTTGTTCGTTATCAATATTCATATATTATCAGTTTCTATTCGTCTCATTAACATTTTAAACACCTACGACATATCCTACACCATCGTATTCTAAATTTTCATCTCTAAACAAAAATCCTCACGACCAACCCAGATACATTTCACATTAGAAGATTACTCCCCCCCTCACTGGAACCCGTTACATCAGCTATAAATAATGCATCAGATAGTCGCCGTAATGATAACGAGCAAGCTTTCCAGTTACGTAGCTGATATTATTTAAAACAACCTGCCATTGTTTTAGTTGCTAATGGTGTTCTGTTTTGTGGTACCATCGCAGAGTATGGACATGGATGGGTTTTGATGTTAGGCAGGATCTTTATATGGTAATAATAAAACTCTAGTTGTTCGTAAGTTTTTTGTTTGAACACTTATAACTTAAAAAATAGTGGCCTAATTTAATGGGATTTCCACTGTAGTGGTGCTCTTTCCACTGTAGGGGTTTAGCTCTAATAATAAATATACACCACACTAACACATTAAAATCATATGAGTTCATATGATTTTAATAACTTACACAAGTATTGGAACTAAAATTTTCTCGCGAATAAAGTCGCGGGCACAGCTAGTTACGTGTGAGCTAATTGGAGTCTCATTACTTCTACGTAACTCATCTTTCGTCGAAGTTCTTTGGTAATGCTTGAAGATAATACACACCTTGTATATTATAATAGGTATTTATGAACGCACTAAGTTGTGAACATCAAAGTAGTCAAAGCAATATTTCATTTGTATGCTTCTAGTATTTTTACTTAACGAAACATCAAGAGATTAAATTACTTCAACGAAGTTGTAGAGTATGAAATGTCTGTTCGATTGGTTATTTAGATTGTTTCTTCAAACCAATTGTATTAGTAGCATTCACTATTAGTTACCTATTTTTTTTCTTGACACCTTTCTGTGTCTGTATTAGTTCTGGCTTCTATCTGCTAGATAATTGGGTAACGCTAATTTATACTTTTGTTCCATATTGTGTTTTTCTGCCAGAAAAAGTTTTAGAACCCTGGTGTTTCGAACTGTGCCCGGTAGAGAGCAACAGTCTCACGAGATTGGCGAGATATGGGTAATCATTAATGCACTTGTACCTACTAACCCTTTGGAAAATACTAGCATGACTTTGTGTTAAACATAACAGAGCATCACGTCTGCGTTTACAATCTGACTTTACAAAAAGTGTACAAAAGTGGAAATTACCATACCTACCATTTTTTATATACTTAAATCCATATTCTGAGATAAATATAAGGTTTGCGACTTACGCTATGAGATGGGCAAATCTCCAGCTTAGTATAATTCCACCTAGACAAAGTCGCGTACAAAAGCTAGTTATTAATATAAATCAGTGCGATCCGGCCCGCGGCGACTCGACCCTGGTTCCTGTGTAGCGGTCGGAAACAGGTGTGCTTCGTACACTTATCTATGGCCACATCAGGGAAGAATCGAGGTCCAAGGAAATTTATCAACGGATTCTGGGTTTACGGCTAAAATGTTATCCTTAAATCTGCTAAGGTTTTGTGATTTGTATTGTGTGTATGGATCACAGCTTTGGAATGTTTTCGGTAAAAATAGTTGACTAAAATAATCGACTCCTGAATTAGAAAATGATGAACCTTACTAATTAAGCCTTGTAGGGAAGTGGAGACTGACAATCCTAATATTTTACGATGTATTTATGTTATTGCCTTAAAAATATGCCATCATTAATGATAAGATTAATGATATTTTATATTTTTATGTAATACTTACTCAGGTATAAAATAATAATTATAATACAATCGACGATTTGGTCCTTTGATCCGGAATAAAATTAAAGTCACAGAGAGTAATACGTATAAATAAGGTTAATCAAGTATAAGAATAAGATTTGCTTTATTCTTAAAATTAGCATTCTAAATCGAAGTTTTTTTTAACAATTTATGTTTTTATATTTTTTTTGTTCATTATTTTTGTCATTACTGTATGAGTATGTGAATGTGTGTGCATCGTTAAAGGTGCTAAAATAAAATGTTTTCTTTGGAAACAAAGAAAGTAATTTGTTGCCATTTTTCAACCAATTCAATGCATTGTCCACTTTATTTCTGACAATACCTACATCGTACACGATCGTGAGTTTAAACAAAAGGGGATTTATACAAACAGTAATATGAAGGAGGCCACTGGACAAAGTAGCACTCACATTCAAAGCTCAATTGATTCTGTGTACAGTCAGCTACGATTTATTGTTCGGTTTCGTTTCAAGCTGTCTTTTGTTCGGCTCGCGATGGCCCAGTCACGACTTCGTAGGAATTTCTAATACATCCAATGGCTTGATTTTATTTCTATCCATTAATCTGGTAGTTTTTTCGCGGTTGTGAATTTATTGTGTAGATGTATGCACAATGCTTTACAAGTAAAGTTTAAAGTATTGCGTGGTGTGATATTTTTTATGCTATGTACTGAGGTACCATCTCCTGTTTAAACGAGCCATGGATACGACAACAGATAATATTAATATTAGCACACATTTGTACCCTAATTTTATACATTTTACAAAGATCTGTTAAAACTATAATGCACCTTTATGCCAGATTTTGTAAAATTCTAAAACGGTAGTCCTTTGCAAATCTGAGACCCAGATCCGGACTTCTCATATGTTTTATTGTCAAAACCAGCTCTCTTAAGCTTAAAATACTTCACAAACCAAGTATAATGTCAGAACGACTATAAATTTGAATCACAAAATACAAATAAACACCATATCAGCTCACTTCCCGTTCATAGCTCTTCCAACTTGTCGGAATAACAACACAAACACTCCAAATACGTAAAACATGTCATTGTCCTGCTCAAGATGAGCATAGGGTCCTAATATAGTGCGTATCGCAGCTCTGTGCGTTTGTGTCGTGTACCTACTCATTGGCGCACAATGCGAGTGCCGAGTATTTCATAAATGCGTTTACATCGCACGAGAATTAAGCTGAAACATGGACGTACCGATAGACAAAACATTAGTAAGAAAAAGTAATTACTGTGAAAGCGGTGTCGATTAAGCTTATAGACAACGTCTCATGAGACTAGGGAAGTTAGATGACTATTTAATTATGACATTATTATTGTTATATGTGTCCCATTGTTGGGGAAAGGCCTCCCCTTGAGTCTTCCACTGATCTCTATTGTTACCCGCCAGTGTTTGTTGAAGGCTTCAAGTTCGTCTCGCCCTCTTCTGTGCGGTCTACCTCGGTGTCGCCTCGTCTTCCATTCCAACACGTGTCCTGCAATTTTTCGTTTTCTCAAGAGTCGTTTGGTATATGAACGTGTAGCTTTCGTTTGCCGTGCCGCAGTCTTAAAAAGATATTCACGGATTAAGTTGAATCTAGGAGACCTCTATAAAATAAATAAAGATTTGTGCTGTTCTCAATAAGAAAGAGCACATCATTCTTCTGCTTATGATATTATATATAGTTTCAGATTTTAGTAGGTGTAGTGTATTATATTACCATGCACAATGCAGTGCAGAGTAGGTATTTAATAAACGCGGTCGAGGCACGCGTACACATCGCACAGGAATTGAGCTAAAATCAATATCATGTAACGTCAGTAACAAAATAATTTGTCTTTGTTACTTAGAACAGCGACTATTTTTAAGGAATACCTACTGTAAATGTTTCAAGTTTCTTTTTTCTTAAGTCAAGCCTTATAACTTA